>CM055116.1:164636790-167129290 GCA_029206835.1 Rana muscosa
TTTACACGCACATGAATTTAATGGCATGCCAGTTTTAGTCTGTAGGGTTCAATATTGAGTTGGCCCACTTTGCAGCTATAACAGCTTCAACTCTTCTGGGAAGGCTGTCTGCAAGGTTTAGGAGTGTGTCTATAGGGAATGTTTGACCATTCTTCCATTCTTTGACCATTTGTGAGGTCAGGCACTGATGTTGGACGAGAAGGCCTGGCTTGCAGTCCTTGCTCTAATTCATCCAAAGGGTGTTCTATTGGGTTGAGGTCAGGACTCTGTGCAGGCCAGTCAAGCACCCCAAACTCGCACAAACTCACCAGGTTTTCTCATCCAACATCAGTGCCTGACCTCACAAATGCGCTTCTGGAAGAATGGTCAAACATTCCCATAGACGCACTCCTAAACATTGTGGACAGCCTTCCCAGAAGATTTAAAGCTGTTATAGCTGTAACGGGTGGGCCAACTCAATATTGAACCCTACAGACTAATACTGGGATGCCTTTAAAGTTTCATGTGTGTGTAAAGGCGGGCGTCACAATACTTTTGGTAATATAGTGTGTATATGTGTGTGTGTATATGTGTATGTATACATGTATACACACACACACACACACACACACACACACACACACACATATATATATATATGTGCATGCATGCATGCATACATACATATATATATATATATATATATATATATATATATATATATATATATATATATATATATATATACATATATACATATATACATATATACATATATACATATACATACACACACTTTCTGAATGCTCATGTAATGATAAATGGCTGTCTCTCCACTCCTTAACCACTACAAGTATTTGACTGCTGGATGGATGGAATATTTGCTCTGGCCCCTCTGGTTCTCCAAATACTAGACACCACTATTTTTCCAGTATTGTATTGTATTGTAAGCCAATGTTTCTCAACTCCAGTCCTCAAGTACCCCCAACAGGTCATGTTTTCAGGCTTTCCATTATTTTGCACAGGTGGAGGGAAATCCTGAAAACATGACCTGTAGAGGGACTGGAGTTGCAAAAGATTGTGGTAGGCCAGTTTGGTTATCCAGTACACCCACTGTCTGGGAAGTGGGGAAGGGGCGGCTTTGCAATATGCAGGCTGTAAGAAAGGTAAGTATTTAAAAGCATCTTTTATTGGTGACCTCTTGGATAAAAGTGAACCTTTATTGACCAGGTCAGTTTAGCACACAATGGTTCTTTTTTACATTTTTGGCAGTGTGAAAGATTAGAGCCTGTGTTGACATTTTTATTCCTGCCTGTGTTTTTTTTTTATTATATATAATATAATAATACGAATTGTAAATAGTGACTGGTTTGGTATGCAAAGCACAGTGTATATATATATATATATATATATATATAATGTCAAACTAAACCCTAACGCCAAAATAAAAAACATGCAATATGTTTAAATACAAGTAGAATGTATTTTCTAACACCAGTAGCTGTGAAGTGCAGGACAAAAAAAAAAAAAAAAAAGAGCCATGGTATGCTTGATATTTTATTAAAAAAAAAAAATGTAATGTCGCTTTATATGTGAATGTACAGTGTGTCAAGTGCTGAATAAATTGTCAGCACTATATAAATACCAGGGATAAAAAAAATTGTAAACCGTTGTGTTAGATGAATTACAAGACTGTATATTTCCCAGGTAAAATTTTATGTTTTTTTTTCTTTTACATCTAGAGAGAACTCTTCGGGGAACTTAATTTAAACACAGGTCATCTAGGAGTGGATGACTCTACGCCGGTCCCACCAGGTAGGTCTCTTGCCTCTGATTTTTAATGATAAATCTCTTAAAACTTTTCAAGTTGTCACATTTGGTGCCCAGGAATACAGACGCACAGGTCGCAAATTCACTGTCAACCTTTTGCAGAGACTTCTCTGAATGAGGGGCAGCCTGATTTGTGACTAATTGTGCCACTAATTTACTTGATGGCTCCTAGAATATTATAACACAAAGAAAGCACCAGCAGCACAGGAGTTGTAGCATTGTGTTGTGTAAGACCACTTTCACACTGAGGCGCTTTTCAGGCGCTTTCACGCTAAAAAAAGCGCCCGAAAACGTATTTCCATTAAAATCAATGAATCCTTTCACACTGGGGCAGTGCGCTGAAAAAACGCCCCTCTCAATTGAAATGAATTGAAAGCGCCTGAAAAGCGCTTCAAAAGCGCTTAGTTTTTTACTGGCAGTTTTTCAAGCGCCTTAGTGTGAAAGTGGCCTTAAAAATCAAGCAGCATATAGTTTTCTTGAGCCAGCAGCCACCCCCCATTAATTTCAATAGTAATGCTCCCTTAACCACTTCCCAAGCCAATTTTCAGCTTTCAGCGCTGTCGCTGTTTAAATGACAATTGAAAGGTCATGCTACACTGTACCCAAACAAAATTTGTATCATTTTGTTCCCACTTTCTTTCGGTGGTATTTGATCATCTCTGGGGTTTTTATTTTTTGCTAAACAAATTTAAAAAAGACAGAAAATTTTGAAAAAAAAAACGTTTTTCTTTTGTTTATTTTATAAAATGTAAAAAAGGGTTTCTACTTCGCTGAGCGGCACAGAAGGGCACCGATGAGGTGGCCACGATGGGCACTGATATGCGACAATGATAGGCACTGATAGGTGGTACGGATATGCAGCACTGATGGGCACTGAAAGGCTGCACAGATGGGCACTGAAAGGCTGCACTGATGGGTACTTATGGCTGGCACTGATGGACACTGATAGATGGCACTGATGGGCATCACTGCTGTGGAGGCACTGGCAGACATTGCTGATGGGCACTGATTGGCATCATATGCGGGCACACATTGGCATCCCTGGCGGCATACCTGGTGATCATCAGTGGTGGCCATCCCTGGTGGTCCTGGTGGCATCTCTGGTGGTCCTGGGTGTGCATCCTCGGGGGGTCAGGAGAGCAGCCGATTAGCTCTTCTCTACTCGTGTCTGTCACACAAGTGAGGAAAAGCCGATGCACAGCTTTTTCTGTTTGCAGCGTGATCAGCTGTGATTGGCCATCCATCGGAGGCTCTTTACCCAGATCGGAGATGCGGTGTGTCAGACTGAGATGCTACACCACTGATCACGCCCCGTGGGCGCGCGCCGGCTTTTTTTTTTTTTCAAAATTGTTTATTGGTTTTAACAGGATTACAGAAAATACAGAAAATACATAACATTGACATGAACTTGTGTCAGTAGCAGGAATGTAGGAAAGCATCCTGGCAAGTAATAGATAGTCAACAGAGTCAAGTGAACCACAGAACAACAGATAAGATGTAGTGTAGATTTAATCATGACTCTAGTAAAGAATAAGATATGGTGGTCCTCTGGGTCCGACCACATTCTTGAGGCTTAGGGAACGGGTGAAGAGCGTGTAATGGGGTTAAACAAGTGTTATAACTAGAGGGGAGAGGGAGCTTCTCAGAGGTATTATCCCTGTGAATGTATGTCTAATACCAGTGATGATCCTCAGCCCTCGTCCAACTCACCCCCTAACGGGATCTAGCTGTGAGTGGGCGGGGGCTGCATTGCTGTTAACGGAGTCTGTGGTTCTGATTGGTATAGTGAGGTAAATAGGGTTTAGCTAATGGGGGTAGGAGTATCTTTTCAGCCAGCGGGGGAGGGGGTCCTATTGTTTAGACTGAGGAATTCATGTACTCAAACAGGCTCGGGTCAGTTGTTGGGTGTATACTTGAGAGTAGACTTATGTGGAATCATTTTGGGTATAATAACAGGAGGGAAAGGGGGTGAGGGGGAGCAGTAGGGGGGGGGGATGATGTGATTTCTGGACAGAGGTGCTAGGGGGGTGAACCGTCATGTGGGATTGGGGGAGGTCGTGCGGTGGTTTCCCTGTAATGTGTCCAACAGGCCCATGTGTTTGTGAAACATGTAGGGGTGTCACGGGCTTGAAATATGAGTCGTTCCATGTCCGCTATTCTGTCTGTCCTGCGGTGCCACTCTTCAATCGTAGGGGGGTGGTGCTTCTCCAGTGAGCGGGTATGCATGAGTTGGCTGCGTTTATGAGGTGTAAGGTTAGAGATTTTTTGTAACTGGCGAAGGGTGTGGGAGAGTGATGCAGTAGAAATTGGGCGGGGGTGAAGTCCGGTGTGAATGTGGTGATCTGGGAAATACGGCGGTGGACGTCGGTCCAGAAGGGTTGGATGAGGGGGCATTCCCACCATATGTGGAGTAGTGAACCAGGGCCTGCGTTGCATCTCCAGCAGGTCGGAGGGATGTGGGGGTAGCACTTATGAAGTCTGTCTGGGGTCCTATACCACTTGGAAAAGATTTTGTATCTATTTTCCTGAGTGGATACGTTAAGAGATCCTTTGTGCATGTGTGTAAAAATTTGTTCCCAGTCCGAGTCGGTGAGTTGTAGTGACAGGTCTGATTCCCATTGTCGGGTCAGTTTATCGGTGTTGGAAGTGTGTGTGGGGAAAAGAAGGGCATATAAGGTGGAGATAAGGTGGTGTTGGGGTTTGCCGTTGTTGCAGATACTTTCAAGAGGCGTGAGGGGTCTCGTCCAGGTTTCGGGTGATCTAGCGGAATTGAAATAATGTCTGATCTGCAGGTGTTTGAAGAAAGTGATGCGATGTTCTGGGAGTAGTTCAGACATCTCCAGGCAAGACAGGAGGTTGCCATTGTGGAAGAAAGTGTGTGCTCTGAGTGGGGTAGCTGCGGGGACGGTGGTGGGGTCACGAGGGGGTAGGCCAGGGGAGAAATCGGGGTTGTAGTTCAGTGGGGTCATTGGTCCCGGGGCAGGAGCGACCTTTAAGTGACCGCATGTTTTAGCGAAACATGACAGAGAGGCTCCAATGAGGGGGTGTTTAGAGCCGTTAGCGAGGTTAGATGTATGTTCAATCCAGGGGAGATGTGATAACGGAGTTTTTGTGGCCGCGTTCTCTACTGCTATCCACGCCTTTGTGTGAGAGTGGACGTGCCAGTCTACGATCCTATTTAAGTGACTTGCCCAGTGATATTTTTGTATATCGGGGAGACCAAGGCCCCCCGATAATTTGGGGAGTGTTAATCTGTCCCAACTCAGTCTAGGGGGTTTCGATGCCCAAATGAATGTTCTGCACATTCGTTTGTACGCCGTAAAAAACGAGGGCGGAAGTTTGATGGGGACAGCTTGGAGAAGGTATAGGAGCCTGGGCAGGACATTCATTTTTAATATGGCTATTCGACCCATCCAGGAAAAGGAACCGAAGTGCCATTTGTGTAAATCTTCTTGAATTGCGCAGAGGGTAGGAAGGAAGTTTTGTGCGTATAGGTCAGACAAATTCGTAGGGATTTTGACACCCAGGTATGTGAGTGCATGTGGTTCCCAACGGAAGGGGAAGTTGAGTTTGCATTGTGAGACCAAGGCCGGGGGTAGGGTGACGTTTAAAGCTTTTGATTTATTAAAATTTATTTGCAGATTGGACAGTGAATTAAATAGTGAGAAATCCGCAAGGAGATTCGGGATCGTGGTTATGGGTTCTCTCAAGAACAGGAGGACATCGTCTGCATATGCGGCTATTTTGTAATGGGTGTTTTGGATATCGATGCCCTTAACGTTTGGGTTGTCTCTTATTTTTCGGAGCAGTGGCTCCATGGTGAGGATAAAAATTATGGGGGACAGTGGGCATCCCTGACGAGTACCATTTGTGACGGAGAAGGCGTCCGACAGGCGGCCATTAACTCGAATTTTGGCAGATGGGTCAGCATAAAGAGCCATTATCATTTGAATAAAGCGGGGGGGGGGAAAACCCACCATCCGAAGTGTAGTCTCCATGTAGTCCCAGACCACTCTGTCGAACGCCTTCTCGGCATCCAAAGACAGGAAAAACCCTTGGGTTGATGACTTGGACAGCCAGTGATGTATGTCCAGCGCCTTGATGGTGTTATCCCTGGCCTCCCTACCAGGGACAAAACCAACCTGATCTAATGAAATCAGCTTGTTAAGCAGGGGGAGAATACGGTTTGCTATGGATTTAGCGTACAGTTTTAGATCCACGTTGAGGAGAGAAATTGGGCGATAATTTGCGACAAGGGTATGATCCCTGCCCGGTTTGGGGATTAGTGTGATGTGTGCTTCAAGGAACTCCTTGCTGGTGGTGGAGTGCGGTAGCAGAGTGTTAAAAGCTTTGACAAGATGAGGTAACAGGACGTCTGGGAAAGCTTTGTAGTAGCTGACTGTCAAACCGTCCGGGCCGGGGCTTTTGCCAGGTTTCATTTGCTTTAAGGCTGTCATTATTTCATCTGTGGAGAGCGGAAGATCTAAAGTGGCGGAATCTTCCGATGTGATAGGGGATGGGCTGTATTGTGCCAAGAAGGTGGATAATGCTGAGTTTCTGTCAGGGAGAGCTTCAGTGGAACGGTCAGGAGGGAGGTTATATAGGTCTGTGAAGTAGTTGACGAATTGATCGGAGATGTCTTTAGGTTTGACAAGGGAGGTCCCGGAAGGGGTTGTTATGTTGTGGATGGTGTGGGTCGCCTTTTTGGCTTGAAGGGCCCTAGCTAGGAGTTTGCCGATTTATTACCAAACTCGTAGAAAAGTTTATGGGACAAAGCGAACTTACGTTTCAGAACGTTATTAAGTTCTCCTAGGAGTTCCTCTCTAGCTTGCATTAGTTCTGTTAGGGTGTTTATGGCTAGAGACGCCTTATGCGTCTGTTCTAGCTTGCGTATGTGAGCTGTAAGTTCATTAATTCGGTCCTTTTTAAGTCTGGATCGTTTAGATGCGAGAGAGAGAAAGTTTCCGCGGATGACACATTTATGTGCAGCCCATAGTGTGGAGGGGGGTATGTCTTCTGTGGCATTGTCAGCAAAGTAGTTGGATAGGCAAAGTGAGGTAGTTTGAATGTTTTCGGGGTCAGTGAGGAGGGAGCTGTCCAGTCTCCAGATACCGGATCTTGTAAATGTCTGCGGGAGGGATAGAGTCATCGAGATCGGATTGTGGTCCGATAGTGTCATTGGTTCAATCGTGGCTGAGGACAGGTGTGTAAGGTCATTTTGGGAGAGAAATAGGTAGTCCAGTCTTGTGTATTTAGTATGTGGGGAAGAGAAGTAAGTAAAGTCCTTCACTGAGGGATTAAGCGTGCGCCATGAATCGTGGAGCAAGAGGTTGCTGAGTTGAATTTTTATTGCCCGAAGGGCTTTGTATGCAAGGGAGGATGTACCAGTGGAAACGTCCATGGCCGGTGTCAGAGCTACGTTAAAGTCTCCGCCTACGAGGAGGGTGCCTGATTGAAAGCTGGTTAAATGGGCAAACGTGTTTCTGAAGAAGGCAACTTGTTGGGTGTTCGGGGCGTATATATTCGCAATTGTGATGGTTCTGTGGTGTAAAGTCCCTCTAATGAAGAGGAACCTACCCTGTGGGTCTCTCTGGACTTCAGATACTTGGAATGGGCAGTTCTTTGAAATGAGGATAGAGACACCCTTGGACTTAGATTCTGTGTTGGAAGCGTGGAATACAGTGGGGAAGTGGTGATCTGTCAATTTGGGGATGTTGGTGGTTTTGAAGGGAGTTTCCTGTACAAGGGCTATGTGTGCTTTGGATCGTAACAGAGAGAGCAGTAACTGTGACCGCTTTTCAGGAGTATTAAGTCCTCGTATATTGACCGAGTATAGTTTGAGTGCGTAGGGATGTGGCTGTAGCTGTGGGTTTGGAGCTGAGGTTCGGGGGGCAGAGTTTTGCGACATGACGGTAGGAGGGGATATGGGGGGGAAGGGGTGAGGGGGGGGAGAGTCAAAGTCTGATAGAACAGCTGATTGGGGGAAAAACTGGTACAGAGGCAAAACCGATGAGGCCGTGTGGAACTAGCCCAGTAGTCTCGGAGACACTATGATCGGTGAGTTTCGGTGTCGGGACAGAGCGTGTCACTCTGAAGGAGAGACAAGACTCTGATCTTCAACCGTGTGGGGGTTGACGATGCGAAGTTGGGAAGATGTACTATTTGACAGAACAGGGTCGGGTCTGCCACCACGGATGGACAGGAGGAGGGATAGGAGGTGAAATCTTGTGTGTATAGTTAGAGGGGGACTGTTCGGTGGTGAGTCGGCCTGCCTGTACTAGGAGGCAGTAGTAAGTGTCAGGCCATGAACTGAAAGCTAATAACTAAAAACTATCTGGGACGGGGGAGACCAGCACAGGCTAGATGAGTCATCTGTGGTCAGATCATTAGCGTACCTATGAGCAGCTCATGGCCTCATTACTAGAGGGTGGGCATGATCCCCCCAGGAATGCCTCCTCACTAGAGTGAGGTTTGGCAACGGGGGGGGGGGGCTGTTTGTGGCCTTGAGCTGTGGGTAAGAGGAACCACAGGGTGAGTAGCGGCAAAATAATACAGTTCTATCTTATAGGAGTCCGGTGAGTGAATGGAGGGTAGGTGCAATACCAAAGACATATACTTGCTTGGCGGTATTCCCTTGGCGCTGTCCCTTTAGGGGTTGTTGTTGTGGGGGCCCATTGGCAATGGCAGCATCAGAAGCCGGGCCGCTGAGGGATGTGCGTGTAGAGGAGGTTCGAGAGGGTGTCCGGGAAGCGGAAGAGCATGTGATGGATGAGCATCGGGAGCACAGGAGTTCCGGTGCGGCTTGAGATTCGGAGGAGCGAGACGCCGCAGGTCACAGGGGAGGGATGGTTCGCGTGACGTCAGCACGCCTGTGCGTCAGCAGGGTCGCCGCGTTGTCTTATGGGTGATGTAGTTTTAGCTGGGCTTGTTCAACCTCTGGGCGTCAACGTATGCTCCAAGGACCGACGTGCGCGCCAAACAGCAGAGATGGAAAAAAAAAAAAAAGAAAAGTTCAGTTCAGTCTTTCAGTCTTTCGCACTCCTGAAAGAAGTGTATTGGCGGCAATAAAGTTGATAATAATAATAAAAAGGCAGGGAGCTATGATGTGGGGTCAGTCCACTTTGTGTCTTAAGGTGCTGCGCTTTGGGCCGGGGAGCAGAAGGAGTTTAGGAGGTATTAATTCAGTGAACTCTAATAACAGTTAGGGGCCAGAACATGGCCAACTCAGGTAACAGTAGGTTATAGTATGACCGAGTGAGGCGGACTGACTGGTGTCAGTAATCCCGGCGGGTTCTTCTGGCCCTAGGATAGTTGAGGGGGCTCGTGTCCCGCCGTGAGTAGTGGGATGAATGATGACGGCCGATAGGAGTAGGAGAGCGTCTCCGTCTGCCACCGCTGTCTTGGGTCTCCATGGGATCGGGCTGCTGCATGACTTTCTTCGGTAGGAGAGGTTTGAAGTCTGCATACCAGTCTGGGACTGCAACTGGATGAATGCCCAGAATTTCACAAAAGTGAGGTAACTCTTCAGGTACCTTCAGCTGAGCTGTGCGACCCTGTGTGGAGGCAGAAAGGCAGAATGGGAACTTCCACTTGTAAGGAATGTTCCTTGAGCGGAGGGCCTCTAGAAGGGGCTTCAGGTCCCGGCGGTGCTGGAGCGTGGTGGCAGATAAATCCTGGTAAACTTGTATAGCACGACCCTCATAGAGAATTTGATTTCTGCTCCTTGCGCCTCTCATAATGTCCTCCTTGAGAGTGAAATCGACTATGTGGCAGATAACATCTCTCGGGGGATCATTTTCCCGGCCTTTTGGCCTCAAGGCACGGTGTAGCCTGTCAATTTTTATAGCAGCTTGGGGAGGCCGGCCTAGTAAGTCGTTCAGGATGCTCACTATTGTGGGGGTGAGCTGGTCACCCTCGATCGATTCGGGGACATTCCGGATTCGGACGTTGTGGCGCCGATTTCGATTCTCGAGGTCCTCGAGGTGCCGGTGCATATCTCTCATCTGTTTGGTATGAGTGTCGATGCGTGAGGTGACTTTGCCGATGGTCTCTTCATGGCGGCTGGTTGTTTTTTCCACGGCCTGGACTCGGTCATTCAGCGAGCGGATCTCCAGCTTTAAGTCAGCGATGGCCGCTGACAGGGTGTCCTTTATGTCCGTGGCTACCGACCGCAGATCTTGTAGGTTAAGCTGGGGTTGAGGTGAGAGCTCTATCCCCGGTGGGTCGTGGTTTGTGGCCGGTGGTAGTGATGGGGGGGGAGTCAGTCAGATCCGAGGTTTGTGTGCGGCCCCGGCGGGAAGGTGCCCCGTTCCCTCGGGGTGCCCGGACCATTTCAGGGATATTCTGGCTTAATCCGGCGGGATGCTCTCTCGGAGATCGGGATCGGGAAGTGGACGATGATCTGGACGCAGTCCCCATACTTAGTGCGAGTTCTGAGGGTTAGTGGACCTCCTCACAGGCTCGTTTTGTTCCGTGGTGGTCAGAGCGAGAGGATTAAGCGTCCATCTTCATGTCTCCGCAGGCCACGCCCCTTCCCGCGCGCCGGCTTTTTATTCTGATCACATCATATAACGTCAGGTCTGGATAACAGAAGCACTTTGCCAATGTCATATTGCGGATGTGGCAGACGGGAAGTGGTTAACTTCACCTCCTAACATTTACAGGGTGTTGGTAAAGCATTTATAAAGTGTTAACGTGGTGCTGGGGGAGGAGCGGTGGGGTTCCTGTATCCCAAAATACACTGGGAAATTAGATAGAACTAGGACAGAGTAGCTCCAGCCACTTCCTGTCTGTACAGGAAGTGGAAAGCAAAAGCATCAAGCCAGAAATACTGACAGCGCCAGGAAGGAGCAGAGGTATTGAGCATTATTGCCTGTGGAAAATCTTTTTGTGTCAGCAAAGTAAAGATGGCAGCAATACCAATGCCACCCTGTATTTTTCTGCTGGGCCATTCTTTTTATGATCATCTTGAGCTGCACAAAGCCAAGCGTCAAAGAAATCAAAGTATACAAATCCATCTTGCACAAAAATGCCTGCTATCACACCATAACCTAACCATGCCTCAAAGCAGATCATTTTCTATACAACACTTTCCCTTTAAAGGAGTTGTAAAGGCAGAAGGGTTTTTATCTTAATGCATTATATACATTAAAGTGGATGTTAACCCCCAAAAAAGTTTTAATTAAGGCTTGCACCTTGTACAGTATAGGATTTCATCTCATCTGTGCCCAGTCTTGCCACGAAGAGTTAATCCAACTTTGAGCAGTCCTCTTTTTTGTTTTTTCAGTGAGATAACAACTGACACACAGAGAAATAGGAGTCAGTTCTTCCCCCTTGCTGTGAGTGACAGGTGATTTACATATCTCATGCAGGAGCCTGAGAGAGACATTCTGTGTACTTCAGATCCCCCTCCTCCTTTCTTCTCCAGCTCTCGGAGGATTGGTTGCTCCACACCTCAGCATGATTGAGCATACTGAAGTCATGTGGTGACTTTTCTGGGTTTTAAACGGATGTTGGTGATCATGGCAGAAGTTCAGTGTAAGAAATACACAGGAGAAAATGCATGTTGACAAGGGCAGTGTATAGGTGGGCAGGGAGTCTACTGACATCACAAGCTCCGGACAACAGACCCACCCACAGAATCTGCAGTTTTTCGGGTCTCATAACATACAGAAGGGAGACATTTGACAGGTAAAGATACATGCAGGAGGCATGTTTATTCTTATAGATAACCACTGTGGCAGTAGTTTAGAAAGGATTAGAGTGGGTTTACATCCACTTTAGGATAAAAAATCTTTCTGTGTGTAGCAGCACCCCCCAATTACCTACATGAGCTCCTTCTCTCTCCAGCGATGTCCACGATCCCCATCCAGTACACGCCTCCTGGTTGGTTAAGACAGAGCAGTGGCGCTATTGGCTCCCGGGGCTGTCAATCAGTCAGCCAATTAGGGGAGAGAGGGGGTGGGACCAGGTCGGTGAACCTTGTCTGAATGGATACACGGAGCTCTGACTCGACTTGGGTGACCCCTGTAGCAAGCTGCTGGCTGAGGGGCACTCAAAGGAGACTAAGAGCAGCAAAGAGAGACCCGAGAAGAGGAGAATTCAGGCTGCTCTGTGCAAAACCAACTGCACAGAGGAGGCAAGTATAGCATGTTTGTTATTAATTTTTTTTAACAGGCCTTTACAATCACCTTAAAAATTTCCCAGTAGTAAAACTACGCTTTCATCGGCATTTAACAATCACTATTGATTGATTCTTGTAAGTGGGCATTGCTTTGAGTGAGCAGTTGCCTCCCGATTTTAGATAAAGTGAAAAACCTTGCAGTCAAGGTTTTTTTTTTTTTTGCAGTCAGTATTTTGTAAAATGCCACTTCTATATGTTTATGCAACACTGAGTTGTGGTGTGATGTCTCTGTCTTCCATGTTTGGCTGATTATGCTGATCACTACAAGAGTTAAAAATACAGTGGCTTTCTGCAGAACCTTGTGTAAGGGTATATATCCATCACAGAACACCTTTTCTCTTAGTTTTGGATGATGTAAGAATGTTTTTTTTAGACATGTATTGTGTGAGGAAAGGGAATCTTTGTTGGGTTTACTGCAGTACAGGGTTAATTTAAAAAGATTTTCCCTCACACTCTTTCCTGGTTGACCATGGTTTAACCAGACACAGATATAGACATAGGCATAAAAAGCTGGCAGACACTTTAGCTTTCCCAAATGTGACCAAAAATAAAGTTTTGATCTATGGTAAAAACATCACCTGGACAGTTAGTGAGCAGAGCATCCAGTAGCAGGAACAATAAAACCGTTTCTAATGCTTACACTTTCTATCCAAAACGTAAAAAAACTTTTCCCTGGATGTACACTAAAAACCTGAACTCCTCCAGGAAAACATTCAGAAACAGTTGGGTTATATCACTGTCTACAGGTGGTTGGGACACTGGCAAAAATAAAAATTGTAAGCCAGCCCATGTATAGCCTGTCCTTTCCCCAGCTTGCCTAAATTTTTGTTGAACTCTGCAGAAAAGTCAATTTTTTTTATTTATTTTTTGCTAGCCTTTCTTGGTTTGTGAAGTTTTTCCCCAGTGACTGCAGTTAAGATTCTTTGCTACACTGCTGCTTGAGCTAGTTTCTGTATAGCAGGTATCCAGATCAACATTTCCTCAGCCTAGCTTTTGGAGGCCATACCCAGACCCCACCATATGTTGGTATAGCCTGGAATGTGACCTGGGACTGGGCTCTACACTGTGGCACGTCCAGACCTTAATGTAATGCGTTAGTTTGTTGCCAAGCACCTTTCAGGTCCAGAACTGTGACACAACCCCAGGCTAAGGCATCATCGCTTACCTCACTGTGTGCACTTCTGGACTTTCAGATTTCCAGCTACTGCCGGTTTTACCACAGTAAGGGTTAAGGCAGATGGACTGAGCGCTGATGTCATCTGCTGGGGGGAGCACAAGCATTTTCACTCTTTTCTTGCTATTCATCCTGGAAGAAGCGACATCTATTGTCCCTGCTCAAGCACCACATGAATCTCCCTGATTTGTTTTCACTGCCTGCCTATGGTAACCTGGTCACCTACGGCTACATGAAACTCCCATGAGCACCAGCTGCTGGAGTTTGTAAATACCTGAGGCCTTACCTCACTTTGAACTAGGTGCATTAGTACTGTAGGAATGCAATGTGTCTTTTCTAAGACACACAGTGGACAGTCCCACTGCCATAGATGACCACAGCCTATAATTTTCTAGTGGTTCTGGAGATGTTTACTCTGTATCCCCAGAAGGAACTGGCACCTATAATCTGTAACCTGTGACCCCTATTATGATGGAGTCATCATTATCTCACAAGGCCTCCCCCATGTCCACAGGTGTTTGTACTCAGCTACAGGTTTATTCTACCTGCAGAGGCTCTAAAAGTGTTCCCCAGTGGCATTACCTGCAGAGTCTGTCTCTGACACCCCTGGACACTTAAATAAATCCAGAACTACAGCTCATTTTACTGTTTTTGAGGCACTGCAGTGGCCTGGTCTTTATGATGGATAACGTTGATCGTTCTACTCTCGGCCATCTTGCCTTCCCTGGAATCAAGGCATTGACATCTGGCTGTCCTAATCCAGTGGTCCCCACCCCAAAGAGAGAGGTTTGCACACCAGGGTGAACCCAATCTCCTGCCTGGCAAACAGAAGTCTTTGCTAGAGGGTTTGTGCCCTTTGGTTTGTCAACATGCAGAACACGTTGTTTTCATCCCGAATGTGTACCCCCTGTTGGGGACAGAGTATATCTGGAGGACCTCATTGGACCCAATCATTTGAAGAGGAGTCCTTCTTCTGTGGCTGATCCACAGCCTTTTGAGTGTTTCTCGAGAGCCCTTCATCAGTGCTATTCTTAGCAGTATATCTAAATTCCTGTTTCTTGCTCCACAATAATGTATACTTCTCTAGACTAGAGCAGGTCAGGAAATTCTAAGAACCATGTTCTGTGATTAAAGTTAGGCAGGACCTGCTTCTGCAGACTTTGTCAGTTTACACAGACACCTCCTGATGGATAGTTTTACAGTCTCCTGGTGTTCTCTTGCATCAGTTTAGGTTTGCTGTATGCTTTCCATTACTTTGTAGGGTGCCTCTTCTGCACCCTACCACCTTTTTCAGTCAGGTTGACTTCGGGTTTAGTACCCTTGAGTCCTCTGCCAGTCACAGGGGTGACTTTGCTATCCTCTTGGGATAATACTTGGTGGTGCTTTCTCACATTCCTGAATATCTTGCTTCCAAAATTGTAGTTTCCAGGCAAGGCATCCTGATTCCCTTTATGGAATCTTCCTTCCCCGAATCATAAGAATTGAGGGTGTAAGGCCTGGCCCTTCACATGTAGACTGTCTGGTCTACCCTTGTGGGTCTGTTTTTGTTCAAGGTAACATAGTTACATAGGTTGAAAAAAGACACAAGTCCATCTAGTTCAACCATAAAAACAAATAACATAAAACATTTCGTACAATCCCCTATACAGTACCCAATTCTATACGCACAATTGATCCAGAAGAAGGCAAAAGACCCCAGCAGAGCATGCTCCAATTTGCTACAGCAGGGGAAAAAATTCCTTCCTGATCCCCCGAGAGGCAATGGGATTTTCCCTGGATCAACTTTACCTATAAATGTTAGTACCCAGAACCACCTCTGGAGGGAGGCTATTCCACATTTTCACAGCTCTTGCTGTGAAGAAACCTTTCCGTATTTGGAGATGAAATCTCTTTTCCTCTAGATGTAAAGAGTGCCCCCTTGTCCTCTGTGTTGACACTAAAGTGAATATCTCAACACTAAGTTCACTATATCGACCCCTTATATATTTGTACATGTTGATCATATCCCCCCTTATTCTCCTCTTCTCAAGAGAGAATAAATTCAGTTCCTCTAATCTTTTCTCATAGCTGAGCTCCTCCATGCCTCTTATCAGTTTGGTTTCCCTTCTCTGCACTTTCTCCAGTTCCCCGATATTCTTTTTGAGAACTGGTGCCCAAAACTGAACTGCATATTCCAGATGAGGTCTTACTAATGATTTGAACAGGGGAAAAATTATATCTCTCTCTCTGGAGTCCATACCTCTCTTAAGGTGACAAATGGGAATATCACATATACAAGTGAAAAAATGAGATATAGGTGGAGGTAGATCTCAAAATGTGGAGTACCCCTATAAACAGGTAAAATTCATAGGTCAACCAATAGTGTCAGCATATATATATGTATATATGAACAATAAGTGGAAAAAACACAAAATAAATGTGATTCATAAAGTCAACTCCAATAAAATATCCGTGCAGGAATTTCTTGTGAAAATAAGAAGGAATCAGGCTCCAATGCAGGAGTCAGTGAAAGCAAGTGTCTATAAAAAGAGATGGTATTCAAAACAGCAGACTGATGAAATGAATGGATAATAACAATCCTGACGATTGAAAAGTGAAGGATGTACACAAGGAACTAAATCCAATATCAAAGATATATAAAGATGGGTACTCTTACCGTGTGACGTGGACCCACATACCAGTTAGGGGTGGGTCAAACCAGCATAGGTAAGAGTAACGGTCCTGTAGTTTATCCAGGGGCTTCTCTCTAGGTGGTTGCCGATCAGACCGCAGCAGGTATGGTGGTTATGGGGGTCCCCTGTAGAAGTCCTTTAGGATGAAATGCATAGGGTCCTACGTTTGCTGCCTGTACTGCGCCCCTATCTACACTTGTGATCACCTTGTATGAATCGCTGGATTCCTACTGCTGCTGTTTTTATATCATTTTTATTACTTTTTAAATAAATCCTATCTGCTGTTTTTGATCTACGCCATGTGGAGGCTTTTTCTTTTTTATTTCCTCATTTTTTATATGCTGCTAAACCGTGGAGAGATGCTTCCTTTTGGCATATTGTATCCGAGTTCCTGAGAACGGAGAGGCCAGATATTATAACCACCATATATATATGCTGACACTATTGGTTCACCTATGAATTTTACCTGTTTATAGGGGTACTCCACATTTTGAGATCTACCTCCACCTATATCTCATTTTTTCACTTGTATATGTGATATTCCCATTTGTCACATTTTTATTTAATAGCGCTGCACTTTTTTACTTCCACTTTATATACACTTTCTATTTGTTCAGTGCCAGCAGCTGTCCTACTTTCACCTAGCAGCGCGGTATTTCCCTTAATTTTTCCATACCTCTCTTAATACAAGAAAGGACTTTTCTCGCTTTGGAATCCGCAGCTTGGCATTGCATGCCATTATTAAGCTCATGATCTACCAGAACACCCAGATCCTTCTCCACTACGGATTCCCCCAGTTGTACTCCCCCTAGCATGTATGATGCATGCATATTCTTAGCCCTCAAGTGCATAACTTTACATTTATCAACATTAAATCACATCTGCCACATAGTCGCCCAATTAGACAGTGCATCAAGGTCAGCTTGTAAATTGGAGACATCCTGTAAGGACGTTATTCCACTGCATAGCTTGGTGTCATCTGCAAAGACAGAGATTTTTACTTTCGATCCCAGACCCAATATCATTTATAAAGATATTAAAAAGTAAGGGTCCCAGCACTGAACCTTTGGGTACACCACTGATAATCTTAGACCATTTAGAGTAAGAATCATTAACCACTACTCTCTGAATTCTGTCTTTTAGACAGTTTTCTATCCATTTACAAATTGATCTTTCCAAGCCTGTAGACTTTACCTTACACATGAGCCGTGTGTGGGGAACTGTACCGAACGCTTTTGCAAAATCCAAGTATACCACGTCCACCGCCAGCCCTCTGTCCAAGGTTTTACTTACCTCTTCATAAAAATAAATCCGGTTTGTCTGGCAACTTCTGTTTTTCATGAATCCATTCTGTCTGTTGCTTAAAATGTTTTTTTCCAGCAAGAACTCGTCTATGTGGTCTTTTATTAAACTCTCCAGTATCTTCCCAACTATAGAAGTTAAACTAACAGGTCTATAGTTACTTGGTAAAGACTTTGTTCCCTCTTTTAATTATAGGCACCACGTTCGCCCTGCGCCAATCCAGTGGTACTATTCCCGTCATTAATGAGTCCTTAAAAATTAGATACAATGGCTTTGAAATTACAGAGCTCAATTCTTTTTAGGATCCGTGGGTGGATGCCATCAGGTCCAGGTGCTTTATCCACCTTTTATTCTGTCTAAATATTTCTGGACCATATCACTTTTGAGCCAATGTGGATCATTTGAGGCTGTGTCAATACCACCCCCATTATGGACATGAGCTCCCCCATGCTCCTTTGTATACACAGAGCTGAAGAAAGTATTTAATAAATTTAGCCTTCTCTTTGTCCCCAGTCACCCACTCTAGATTATTTTGTAAAGGGCCTACATGCTCAGACCTGACCTTTTTACTATTAATATATTTGAATAATTTTTTGGCGGTTTGTCCTATCTTTTGCAATCTGTCGTTCGTTTTGAATTTTTGCATCCTTGATTTCCTTTTTACATATTCTGTTATATTCTTTGTAACATTTAAACAACACTAGTGTTCCTTCATTTTTATATTTTTTAAAAGCTCTTTTGCGGTGAGGTCCCAAACAGTCTTTTTGAAGAATTCCCATTTCTGTTCTGTGTTTATCGATGCCAATATTCCCTCCCAGTCTAAGTCCTGGAGCTAGCCCTCATCCTTGGAAAATTTGCTCTCTCTTTGTTTTTATCTTTCCCGTATGTGTTTCTTGCTTACAGCTTACAGCTAACATCAAATTAAATCTTGTTATGATCACTGCTACCCAGGTGTTCCTTTATCTGAACATTAGTAATAAGCTCTGCATGGTTTGAGATTACCAGGTCCAACAGAGCATCATACCTAGTTGAGGCCTCAATAAACTGGACCATAAAATTGTCCTGTAATAGGATTATAAACTTTTGCCCTTTAACAGTCCCAACAGTGCCATTACTCCAGTCAATTTCTGGGTAGTTAAAATCCCCCATTATTATCACCGTCCCAGCCCTTGCAGCACTTTCCATCTGTGCAAGGAGCGGAGTCTCCACCTCCTCTTTAACATTGGGTGGTCTATAACAAACTCCAATGATTAACTTTGAACTACACACATTTATATGCAGTTCCACCCATAATGCTTCAGACTCCTCACACTCTCCATCAACCAGGTCCTCTTTCACACTTGCTTTGAGATCATTTCTCACATAGAGACAGACCCCGCCCTGTAACAACTGAGGAACTCCTGAGGACTTGTCCTAGTGTTTTTTTGTTGGCCGCATCATATTGTTCTGTGTCTTTTTTATCAGGTATTTATGTTGTTCCACCTGCTTTTGGTTTCACAGCCTCTTGCTGGTAAGGCTCAGCGTTCCTTGGAATGGAGTCAATCCTCTTGGCAGTGATTTCTTTTGTCCTGCTTTTCAGCATCAGGTTGATCCTCTATGTCCTTCCTTTGGTTGTTGGCAGTTTCTTTCTCGTACATCACGGGACACAGAGCGGCATAGTCATTACTATGTGGGTTATATAGATACCTTCAGGTGCTGGCACTGGCAACTTCCAAAACCGGAAGTACCCTCCCCTATATAAGCCCCTCCCATCCGGGAGCACCTCAGTTTTTTGCCAGTGTCTAAGGTGTTGGCCAAGAAGTAACATGTGTTTTTCACTGAGCTTGCATACAGGTTCTTTTGGGCCTCAGTAAGCTATTCCGGATCCGACCAAAAAAGCTTCATAGCTAAACGGTCGGTACCCGGGCCTTGCAAAGAGAAGAGCAAGGTTTTGCCTGTAATGCCTCTCTTAGGAGGGCTGGACCCTGGGATCCAGAGCTCTGGTCATACCCACGACCAAGATGTTTTCTGTGCAGGGTGCTATACAGGTCCAGGGGAGTGGAATCCTTGGGAACCCGGTCCCTGAAGGTTTAATTACAATGCCTGCCGTGATAGGTGAAGTTTGGGCTTCTGTGGACCAAACAGAGTCCTGCGGAGAGGAAAAGGTAAGTGGGGGCCCTCAGGAACTTGGTTCTATTGAGGGACCCCCAAGCCTATTTTGTCTTTCTGCCTGTTACCTAAGGTATTCCCGCTAATATTCTGTGTATGCCTGTTACTACTGAAAAAGTGTAAAAATTTTAATAGTAGGCAAGAAAAAAAAAAAAATGTGTAAGACCGCGGTACCTGTGTTAGACACTAGAGGCCGCTATGGTTCTTTTTCTTGTAATGTGGATTTTTTTTCTTCCGAAATCAAATCCAGGCAGTTGGTAAGTTCTCTGCTGGGAAGCTGTCTCCTCTGCCCTGTTGCTGCGCTCATCCATCCCAGGGCCCTGCGGCAGGGACCCTGGCTCCCATCTAGCTCCTTATTTTTTCAAAAAAGGCGCCGAAGGCGCACGTGCCCGCGCACGTGCGCGTGCACGCACCTCTAATATATAGAGGCGATCTGGAAAAAGGGGCGGAGCGGGTGGATGAAGCTCGGTGTGCGCCGCGGCGCTACTGCGCATGTGCGGGCGTCCAGCGTGTTTTAAAGCACAATTACAGCTGGCTATTGAAGTGCACAGACAGAGCTAGCAACAGTAAAAAGGCACACAGAGGCGGTTGATGCAGGCATCCCCTAGAAAGGCACTTTAGTAGACACCAACTGTTATATAGCAGCAATTGTGCTAGACTATTATCAGTAAAAGTGGTGTATTATGGCTGGAATACCTCAGGTTTAGGCTTAGGAATATGCCGTCCAGAAGCTCCGGAACTGAATCTTCCAGGAAGCGAAGGGGATCTCATGGGGCTCTGAGCTCTTGGGCATGCTTCTTCTGCACCAGTCTCCCCTGAAAATTCAGAGGTAAGTGACCGTAGAGACCCCGCAGGGGTACTTGGTACTGTGGCTGTCCTCAGTTCACCTGCTCCTGTGTATGTAACAGAGGAGGTTTTTTCCTCAGCTCTGGGAGGATTAGAGAGAGATTGTCAACATTGATCGCTGCCTCTCTGTCAGGGAAAGCACGCCCGATCTCCGTCTCCTCCTTCAGAGTGCCTGTTAGCAGAGCAACAGTCCCATACAGGGATCGACCTGCCTGAAGGGGATCAGGATGAGGTTGATTCTGTTATAGAGGAATCAACAGTGGAGGAACCTTTCTCAGCATCTCAAGCTGAAAGATTATGGGTTCAGTCTCTGACTAACATGGTCCGATCAGCATTTAAAAATGCACCTTGCGGAACCATCAACCACTACTGTATCCTCGTTGGGGTCGCTAGAAGCCACCAGACTGTCTGTTCTTTTCCACTTCACCCTTTACTGGAAGGGCTCATTTACCAGGATTGGGAACATCCTGAGGAAATATTTATTCCCCCCAAGAGATTTCCGGTGGTCTATCCCATGGAGGATAAGTTCATAAAAAAATGGAAGGTCCCTACAGTGGACGCAGCCATCTCTTGTGTGTATAAATCACTGACATGTCCAGTGGATAATGTCCAAATGTTCAAGAACCCAATAGATAAAAAATTGGAGTCCTTATGAAAATCTGCTTCTTTTAACAGCAAGCTTGGTGACACAACCAGCAGTGGGGTCTGCTAAGCAGTGAAGGATCAGTTGAAACAGGTCTTCAGGGACTTGCCAGATCAGCAGGCCTTGCCCTTACTGATCTACCTAGAGCCTTAAGCTTTGCGGTTGACGCCATAAAGGATTCAATCCATCAGGCCTCCCGCCTTACGCTGTCTGTAGTACATATGCGTAGGCTTCTATGGCTCAAAAACTGGTCTGCTGAAGCTTCCTGTAAAAAATGGCTGGTTAGCGTCCCATTTTTATGGTGAACGCGTATTCAGGGAAGACCTGGACAAATATATCCAGAAAATTTCCAGCGGTAAAAATACACTCTTGCCGGTTAAAAACAGAGTTAGAGGTCCCTCTTTAAAGAGGCCTGCTTCTCCAGTCCCTGGGGCATCAGCTGTGAAACAGTTCCGACGGCCTCCTCGGTCAATTCCCGGGGGTAAAAAACAGGGACAATCGCAGGGTAATGAGAAACCCTGGGTCAGGAGAGGTACAAAACCTCCCCCAAAGTTAAATTCATTGAAGGGTTGCCCCCACTCAGTCGGGTGGGGGGAAGACTCCAGTTGTTCGCAGAGACCTGGCGGGACACGATCAAAACAGATAGGTGCTCTCCGCAGTATGTTTGGGATACAGATTGGAGTTAAAAGACTCTCCTCCTTCCCATTTTTTGAGGTCAAACGTGCCAAGGGATCCCCGGAAGAGAGAGTCCCTCCTGTTGGCACTAGAACAACTATTGCTCCAAGGAGTAATTATGGAGGTTCCCCTGGAAGAATGGGGGTTCGGGTTTTACTCAAACCTCTTTACAGTCCCGAAGCAAACGGGGACGTGAGGCCCATATTAATTCTAAAAGGGCTAAACAAATTCCTGTATATCAGGACTTTCCGATGGAGTCGATCCGATCGGTGGCCACTGCCCTACAAGGGGAGGAATGGTTAGCCGCGATCGACATCAAAGATGCTTATTTGCACATTCCCATCTTTCCAGTCCACCAAAAATTTCTACGCTTTGCAGTAGAAGGGCGCCATTTTCAGTTCAGAGCCTTACCCTTTGGTCTGGCCACAGCACCACGAGTGTTTACGAAAATTCTGGCCCTTTATTGGCCAATCTAAAAACACAAGGTGTAATGATAATGGCATATCTAGATGACTTGTTGCTGATAGACCACTCAGTGAAAAAACTAGACGTGGTCGTTCACAAGACAATCAAGTATCTGGAATCTCACGGTTGGATTATCAACCGAGACAAGTCAGCCCTAAAAACCAGTCAAAAGTCTGGAATACTTGGGGCTAAGGTTGGATTCAGGCCACAGAAAAATATTCTTGCCTCGAGGAAAGGTGTTGTCTTTGAAAGATTTGATCCACTTAGTGGGTACAAAAAGACAGCCGTCCATACGCCTGTGCATGAGGCTGCTGGGAAAAATGGTGGCATCATTCGAAGCAGTACCCTACGGTCGATTCCATTCAAGGAATTTGCAAAGGGCCATACTGTCAGCCTGGAACAAAAAAGTTCAGGCCCTAGACTTACAATGTCCTTGTCCCCTTCCGTTCGCGAGAGCCTCCGTTGGTGGTTGGTTCTCCAGAATCTGGAAAAAGGGAAATCCTTCAGTCCGATTTCTTGGAAGGTGGTCACTACAGATGCCAGCCTTATAGGCTGGGGAGCAGTACTGGAGCAATGGTCTCTCCAGGGCAGATGGTCGGATGCAGAAAAGGCCCTGCCCATCAAGCTCTTAGAGATACGAGCAGCCCGGTATGCCCTAGTAGCATGGACATCCAAACTCCAAGGGTCCCCTGTCAGAATTCAATCAGACAATGCCACAGCAGTGGCATATATCAATCATCAGGGTGGCACCAGGAGTCGTGCAGCCCAGAGGGAAGTAGATTACATCCTGAAATGGGCAGAAAGATATGTCCCAGCCATATCTGCGGTATTCATTCCAGGAGTGGAGAATTGGAAGGCGGACTTTCTAAGTCGCCAGCAATTATGCCCAGGGGAATGGTCCCTTCACCCCGAGGTTTTCTGGACAATATGTCAGCGGTGGGGAACACCGGATGTAGATCTTCTAGCATCCAGATTCAACGCAAAGGTGGACAGGTTTGTCTCTCTGACAAGGGATCCCCTAACTTGCGGCTCGGATGCCCTAGTGTTCCCTTTGGATCAGTTCAAGCTGATATATGCATTCCCACCGCCACGATTGTTACCTCGATTACTCCGCAGAATCAGGGTAGAAAAGAAACCAGTAAATCTGGTGGCTCCAGCGTGGCCCCGAAGAGCGTGGTACGCGGAGATTGTAAAATGTCAGTGGGAGTCCTTGGACTCTCCCACGTCGTCCGGACCTGCTTTCGCAAGGACCGATATACCACCCTTCCTTACCAGCCCTAGGTTTGACGGCCTGGCTATTGAAACCCACATTCTAAAAAAGAGAGGGCTCTCTAATCCTGTGGTATCTACCATGATCAATGCCAGGAAGCAGGTATCCAGGCAGATCTACTATAGAATCTGGAAGGCGTACATCGCGTGGTGTGAGGCCAGGAAATGGCATCCACGTAAGTACGTAATAGGTAGGATTCTGGACTTCCTACAGTGGGCTGTAGATAGGAAGCTTGCCTTGAGTACTATCAAGGGTCAGATTTCGGCCTTTTCAATGTTTTTTCAAAGGCCCTTGGCTTCGCATTCACTAGCAAAGCCTTTATACAAGGAGTGATGCGTATTAGTCCTCCGGTTAATATTCCCATATGTCCATGGGACTTAAACCTGGTTCTGTCGGTTCTACAGAAACAACCATTTGAACCATTACAGCATATTTCCCTGGTTCTTCTCACCAGGAAATTGATTTTTCTAGTAGCCATTTGTTCGGCTAAAAGAGTGTCGGAATTAGCAGCTATGTCCTATAGGGAGCCATATCTGGTTATCCATAAGGACAGAGTAGTGTTACGTCCTCATCCAGCCTTTCTTCCTAAGGTGGTATCGGGGTTTCATTTGAACCAAGATGTGGTTCTTCCTTCATTTTTCCCCAAGCCTAGTTCGGTAGAGGAAAAGTTATTACATTCTTTGGATGTAGTAAGAGCAGTTAAAGCTTATCTAAAAGCCACTGCTCAGATTCGCAGAACGGATACTTTGTTTATTCTGCCGGAAGGCCCCAGAAGGGGTCAGGCAGCGTCAAAATCTACTTTAGCCAATTGGATTCGACAGGTCATAATGCAAGCCTATTGCTTGAGAAGGAGACCGCCTCCGTTCAAAGTTAGGGCGCACTCCACGAGAGCAGTTGGAACTTCATGGGCAGTGCATCACCAGGCCTCCCTGGCTCAAATCTGTAAGGCCGCAACATGGTCTTCAGTACACACGTTTACTAGGTTCTACCAGGTGGACGTTGGCAGTCAGGAGGATGTCGCCTTTGGGCGCAGTGTGTTGCAGGCCGCAAAAGATCCTCATGTCTGATAGCGCTCAGCTTATGTATGGTGTATCCCCCCCCCCTCATTGGGCATTGCTTTAGGACATCCCACATAGTAATGACTATGCCGCTCTGTGTCCCGTGATGTACGAGAAAGAAAATAGGATTTTTATAACAGCTTACCTGTAAAATCCTTTTCTTGGAGTACATCACGGGACACAGAGCTCCCACCCCTCTTTGGGGACACTTATTGCTTTGCTACAAAACTGAGGTGCTCCCGGATGGGAGGGGCTTATATAGGGGAGGGTACTTCCGGTTTTGGAAGTTGCCAGTGCCAGCACCTGAAGGTATCTATATAACCCACATAGTAATGACTATGCCGCTCTGTGTCCCATGATGTACTCCAAGAAAAGGATTTTACAGGTAAGCTGTTATAAAAATCCTATTTTCCCTGTCCTGCAGGGGTTTGTTCACATCTTGCACAGATTCGGTATTGGTCCTTCAGGTAGTTTTGAATTGCAGACAGCTTACAGTTCCATTTTATGGACCTGTTGTGGCTGTTGCACAATCCACAGTTGAACTGTTTTTGGGTATTCTAATGGCTTCTGAATTCATCTGTCCCTCAATAGATAAGAAACGGGAAAAAAAGTATTGAAATCCATTGAGGGGCACAGGTCCCACCCCTATGTGTTTTTAGTCTGCTGCTTCTCCTTTCACTGACCGCTCACAGAACTGGAAATGGACAAGACCCGTGAAAGTTATTTAACTGGCAGACAGGGCTGTGCTGTGTGTAAAGCCTCATACACATGATCGGACTTCCGTCTGACTTTTCCGTGGATTTTGGTCCTAAGGGTGTTGGCCGTGAACTTGTTCTGCATACACACAGCAGAACATTTTCAGCCAACATTCACCAAACCATGTGGTTTTTCAGCTCTTTACCGCCACCCTTTGGGCAACTTCTGCTATTGTTGTCTGATGTTTAGCATTGGTTCGGAGCATGCCTGTTTGTAGTTTGGATATTAGTCCGATGGACTTGTGTACACACGATCGGATGATCCGACGTAACACATTTTGTTGTCGGAAAGTTTGAGAGCATGCACAGCAAACATTTGTCCGTGGAAATTCGGACAACAATTGTCCGATGGAGCATACAGACGGTCGGATTGTCCGATAAAACACGTCCGTCGGACCGTTGTTGTCGGAAAGTCCGATCGTGTGTATGGGCCTTAAGAGTTGTGAAAGTTTTTGGACTGGGTGACTAGAAATACAAATCCTATGATAGATAATAGTGATGAGCCAAACACCCCCGGGTTCGGTTCGCACCAGAACCTGCGAACGGACCGAAAGTTCGTACGAACATTAGAACCCTATTAAATACAATGGATGCGAACGTTCGAATTCTAAAGTGCTAATTATAACGACTATTATGCATGTTATTGTCCTAAAAAGGGTTTGGGAACCCGGGTTCTGCACCAGGGGACATGTATCAATGCAAAAAGAAGTTTTAAAAACGGTCGTTTTTCGGGAGCAGTCATTTTAATGATGCATAAAGTGAAAAAAAAAAAGTCAAATATTCCTTTAAATATCGTACCTGGGGGGTGTCTAAAGTATGCCTGTGAAGTGCCACGTGTTTCCCGTGTTTAGAACTGTCCTTGCACAAAATGACACTTCTAAAGGAAAAAAAAGCCATTTAAAACTGCTTGCGGCTTTAATGTAATGTCTGGTCCCGGTAATATGGATGAAAATCTTTAAGAAAAATGGCATAGCTACCCCATGACCCCCCCCCCCTACCCCAGCCCATTACCAGCCCCTTTGGGTCTTGTATGGATATTAAGGGGAACACCGCACACAAAATAAAAAAGGCCCTATATACTCTGAACAGCCGTATACAGGCGGTGCATACAAGACAGGGACTGTAGGTTTGTTCTTATGTAGAATCTGTTTGTAATTTTGAACAGGTACATTGTTTAAGTGTAGCTCCAGCCCAAAAATCTATTTTTAAACTTTTTGGAAAACATAGGTAAGGGTTATCACCCCTGTAACATTTGTTTTGCTGTCTGTGCCCCTGTTCAGAACATTTCACCTCACTTTCCGTCCCAATGACAACTGTTTTTGAAATGTGGTGTTTTTCTTGAAACAAGGATTGGTGATAAAGCATCAGTACAGAGGAGACACCTTTCTCCCATATTAATTCTTACAGGAGAGAATTTTCCTTCCTAGGGGTAGATTTCCTCTCACTTCCTGTTGTCTTCTTGCGTTTGCAAGTAGGAGTCGTTTGTAAGTTGGATGTTTGAAAGTAGGGACCTGCCGTATATACTCTGCAGAAATAGGCCCCTTAGTTGTTGGTGTTGGCACAACACTGTAAGCACTCACAGTTACTCTTGGTTGGTGCTGGAACGCCCTGCTGTCAACTATTATATCAGGAATTGTAATTACATATAATTGTTGAACAGTGGTAGTAAAAATTGGGCCTTTGATGGTGGTGCTGGTGCCACAACACTGTAAGCCCTGACAGTTACTCTTGGTGGGTGCAGCAATGGGCCCTGCTGTGAATTATTAGATCAAGAATTGTAATTGCATGCCCCTGTTGAACATGGGCTGAAAAATTGGGCCTTTCGTGGTGGTGGTGGTGGTGTTGCCACAACACTGTAAGCCCTCAGAGTTACTCTTGGTGGGTGCAGGAATGGGCCCTGCTGTGAATTATTAGATCAAGAATTGTAATTACATGCCCCTTTTGAACAGGGGCTGAAAAATTGGGCCTTTCGTGGTGGTGGTGGTGGTGGCGTTGCCACAACACTGTAAGCCCTCAGAGTTACTCTTGGTGGGTGCAGCAATGGGCCCTGCTGTGAATTATTAGATCAAGAATTGTAATTACATGCCCCTGTTGAACAGGGGCTGAAAAATTGGGCCTTAGGCACTGGTGGCACAACACTGCAACCCCTCACAGATACTGTACTTGGAGCACAGCAATGAGCCCTGTTGCAAAGTATTGCTTCAAAAATTGTAATGACACTCCCCTGTTAAACAGGGGCTGAAAAATTGGGCGTTAGGCACTGGTGGCGGCACCCATAAACAAAAATGATCTTCCAAGCTATCATCATCAATCGTATCATTGAGGACTCGGAGGAGGAGGATAGCCAGTCAACATAACAGCACAGGCACTCGGCATCAGCATCAGTCTTGAAGGGATGTGACATGTTAAAATCAATTAGTCTGTTATATCAGCATCAGGTGTGTGGTAGCTGGTGGTGATTCAAGACTGGTTCATCTTGATGAAAGTCAGTCGATCAACCGAGTCGGTGGACAGGCGCACCCTGTGATCCGTGACAAATCCTCCAGCAGCACTGAATGTGCGTTCCGAAAGAACGCTGGATGCAGGACAGGCCAGTAGCTCAATTGCATACTGTGCAAGCTCTGGCCAGTGATCCATCCTCAAGACCCAGTAAGCCAGAGGATTTTCGGTGGGGAAGGTGTCCAAGTCTGACCTTGCCCCTAGATATTCCTGCACCATGTTTATCAGACGCTGGCGATGGTTGCTGGAACCGATCATACTTTGGGGCTGCGGACTAAAGAATTGTCTGAAAGCATCGGTCAGACTGCCACCTTCCCCACCGCTCCTTCTTTGACTGGCCGAAGCCTCAGCAACTCGTTGTCCAGGACCAGGAGTTTGTAACCTCCCAGTCTCTGGGAACGCGTTGCACAGACCTTTCTGCAAGGCCTCCCGGAGTTGTCTCATCCTCTGCTCCCTCTGTGACGGTAACATAAGGTCCGCAACCTTACCCTTGTACCGTGGATCAAGGAGAGTGGCCAGCCAGTAATGGTCCCTCTCCTTGATCCGAAGAATACGAGGATCCTTCCGCAGACTTTGCAGGATCAGGGAGGCCATGCAGCGTAGGTTACCTGAGGCATTCGGTCCGGAGTCCTCTGGGTCACTAAGGACGGCATGATCCGCAGCCACCTCCTCCCAGCCACGTACAAGTCCACTGGTTTCTTGGGACTGTAAATCATCCCTAAAAGACTGCTGCTGATGATGCTGAGTGCCAGGCTCCACCTCCATGCTGACACAATCCTCCTCCTCCTCCTCCTCCTCCTCGTCCTCTTCCTGTGCGATGGGTGGGACAGAAGGAACACTGTCTGGGTAAAGGGGGCCTTGAGAGGCAAGGAAGTCCTCCTCTTCCTGCCTCTGTTCTGCCTCAAGTGCCCTGTCCATTATTCCACGCAGCGTGTGCTCCAACAGGTGGACAAGAGGTACAGTGTCACTGATGCATGCACTGTCACTGCTCACCATCCTCGTGGCCTCCTCAAATGGTGCCAGGACAGTTTGCCTGCTAGAATCGGACGTCGGTGTACTGCTAGCAGAGTGGCCGCAAGTACTTGGCTGTGACACACCTAATTCTACACCTTCATTCCTCTCAGTGCATGTTTCAGAGAGGACTGAAGTTATAGTGGGGTTGGAGATCCCAGCTGATGCGGTGCAAGGAGAGGTCCGCTTTGTTCTTTGGTGTGGGTCTTTGAGGTAGGCTTGCCAACGAGCTGCATGGCAGGTCAACATATGTCTGGTCAGGCATGTGGTACCCAAGCGGCTGATGTTTTGGCCACGCGATATACGCTTGAGACATATGTTGCAAACAGCAGCTGTGCGATCTGATGCACTAGCCTCAAAAAAGGCCCACACCAAAGAACTTTTTGAATGACGGGCAGAGGCAGCGCCCTGCACAGGCGGAGCTCTGCGGTGTGATTCCGTCGGTGTACTGCCCTTACGCTGGCCACCAAAGGGCATCCTGCCTCGTTGGAGATGTGCCTCCTCCTCATCCTCCTCCTCCTCCTCTCTCCTATTAGGCACCCACGTGGAGTCAGTGACCTCATCATCCCCTCCCTCCTCATCACTGGAGCCAATCTGGCAGTATGCTGCAGCTGCTGGAACATGACTGCCAGATTGGTGTCCTTCTTGAGCATCCCCTCTGTCTGCTCTCACGCTACTGCCTTCCTGTAGCTGGGTTTCATCATCAGACCCTTCGAAACGCTGGGCATCCTCCTGGAGCATGTACCCAACACTGTGCTCAAACAGTTCGGGGGACTCCTCAGGAGGAGGACATGGTGGGTCTAGGGAAGGAGTGACTGATGATGAGTCTGACATTGATACCAGGGAAGAGGACACTTTGGCAGCTGCTTTGCCAGTACCCTGAGCCTGGGTGAGAGAGGAGGAGGAGGAGGGCTTGGTCATCCACTCTACCAAGTCTTCGGCATGATGTGGCTCAACATGTCCAGCTGCCGAAAAGAAGGACAAGCGTGTCCCATGGCCATGTGCTGATGACAATGCACCGCGTCCACGACCAGCACTGTTGCCCCTAGACACAGAGCCTGCTTGCCCTCTTTTATTGCCTCCTGACTGTCTGCCTCTCCTTGTTTGCCTTCCAGACATTCTAATGGATGGCCTGCAGGGAGATGGGAAAAAAGCAATAAGGGCTACCTTCAGGTGTCCTCCTCTGTCCCTTTACTTAAGGATTTCTAAATATGGTTGAGGATGATTGCTTTCGCACAGAATAGCACAATGACAATTTCCCTGACTGTCCAAAAAACAAGGATTTCAAAGATGGTTGATGAGGAATGCTTTAGCACAGTATAGCACAAGGAGAATTTCCCTCACTGTCCTTCCCTGTCCCTACAAACAAGGATTAGCACAGTAAAACACACTGACACTCTCCCTACCTATAGTTTTCTGTCCCTATAAAAAATGTTTTTTTAAAGATGGTTGATGAGGAATGCTTTAGCACAGTATAGCACAAGGAGAATTTCCCTCACTGTCCTTCCCTGTCCCTACAAACAAGGATTAGCACAGTAAAACACACTGACACTCTCCCTACCTATAGTTTTCTGTCCCTATAAAAAATGTTTTTTTAAAGATGGTTGATGAGGAATGCTTTAGCACAGTATAGCACAAGGAGAATTTCCCTCACTGTCCTTCCCTGTCCCTACAAACAAGGATTAGCACAGTAAAACACACTGACACTCTCCCTACCTATAGTTTTCTGTCCCTATAAAAAATGTTTTTTTAAAGATGGTTGATGATGAATGCTTTAGCACAGTATAGCACAAGGAGAATTTCCCTCACTGTCCTTCCCTGTCCCTACAAACAAGGATTAGCACAGTAAAACACACTGACACTCTCCCTACCTATAGTTTTCTGTCCCTATAAAAAATGTTTTTTTAAAAATGGTTGATGAGGAATGCTTTAGCACAGTATAGCACAAGGAGAATTTCCCTCACTGTCCTTCCCTGTCCCTACAAACAAGGATTAGCACAGTAAAACACACTGACACTCTCCCTACCTATCCTTCTCTTTCCCTAAACTAAAGGAATCCAGGTTAAGCAAGAAAAAATAAATGTCACTGTCCCTGCCTATGCTTCTCTTTCCCTGCTCCGGAGCACACTACACTAGGCCGCCGTGCTGGCGGCCTTTTATAGTGTGGGGCGTGTACTAAACACCCTCAGCAATAATTGGCCACAGGCATCCTGCCTGTGGCCAATCATTGCTCTCCTCGCTGCCGGCGCTGTGATTGGCCAAGCATGCGGGGTCACAGTGCATGCTTGGCCAATCACAGCGCCTGGATGACACTGCGATGGCGTAGTGCATTGTGGGCCGCGAATTAGGCGCGAACGGCCCAAATCGTTCGTTGTTCGGCGAACGATCGAACAGCCGATGTTCGAGTCGAACGTATGTTCGACTCGAACACCGAGCTCATCCCTAATAGATAAAAGCGTTATCATATATTTATATCTGTATTTAGCTGTTTGTCTGAAGTTCAGTTTTAAAATGTAATTACAAGTCTAAAAGTGTTTTGTTGATCCAAAGCTCCTCAGGGCTTTCCTTTTTATGATATCTATTAAGCCAAGAGGATTCCCTTTGTACCAATGTAATCAAAAACATTCAACAGTAAATTTGGTGACATGTTGGTTTAATTCTTAATTACAGTTGAGTTATTCAAAATGTAATGAGAGACCCAAATGTAATTACATTTTTATTGCTTTCATTTTAAGAATTGTTTGAAAATGAACACTTCCGCATTGGAAAGAAAAGTAAGTAATGCTCATTGCTTTGTCCTTTGTCTTGTAGAATTGTCTCCTGGGTATTTTGCTACATTTATTTACAGAGTTTTATATATAAACTGCTGCTTATAATATCTGTAATAAGAAATCAGCAAATGAAATGAAAGAAATAAAGCACACTATTGACAATTGAAGTATCAGCAGAGAGCCATCAAATGATGTTCTCTTTTGGAGTTTATGCCTATGTCCTGGGGTGAAGCTTCATTTATTTGGCTGTCTGCAAAGTTTTCAGTTAATCTTTTCATTGCTGTTCTTATTACCAGTCATATTATGTATTCATGGAATATTGTCACATCTAAGACAGTTTGTCCTTTTTTTTTTTTTTTAACACAGCAAGTCATCTGTAGTGACATCTCCTTTATGACAGCTGTTGGTGGGGAGGGAGACTGTACAATTGTTTTGTTTTTTCATTATGATTCTCAATAATAAAGCACAATTAAAGTCTATAATATTAAAAGTCCATTAACCGACTAAATATATCAACCTATATGATCTAGTTTGTCAAGGGCAAATACTGAGCCACTTTACAAGGACAAGTTTGCAGATCTGTCTTTTCTGATCTGCAGACTCGTTAATGGTTAGTGACTTGGAAGGTATTAAGACTGGTGGGTCAGCACAATAGTCATTCAATTAGCATTTTCAGGAGAATGTAAGCATTGGCAGCACCCATATTAAAGTCAGAATGGGTTCCCTTTTAAATGTTATTAAAATTCTTATATGTGTTCAGACAGTACCTGACTCTACCTTGCTTTCAAGATCCTTCTGTAATCATCTACACATCAGAATCCAGACTAGGAGAGAAAGCTAGTCAGGCTTTTTTGCTTTGCACGGGGCTTTGAATCTAAAACATTGAGTCTTCTAATTTAAATAAGAGATTGCAGAGATGACCCCATAAGAGAGCTGCTGGTCTCTCATAATCAAGTCATAGACTTGATCAAGCTGCATTGCTTTGACTGCATTGGTGAAAAGTAAAAGCACCTTTTATAGTGTCTGGCAGGAAGGTTTCAGTTAGAAAACTAGCGTGACAAAATCACACAATTTTGACAGGTAAGACATACGCTAATTTGTCTAGTATTGGGACGCCTGCCTGTACATGCACATGAACTTTAATGGCATCCCAGTCTAAATCCATAGGGTTCAATATTGGGTTGGCCAAGCTTTTGCAGCTATAACCCCTTCAATTCTTCTGGAAAGGATGTCCACAAGGTTTAGGAGTGTGTCTATGGGAATGTTTGACCATTCTTCCAGAAGCGCATTTGTGAGGCCAGTCACTGATGCTGGACAAGAAGGCCTGGCTCACAGTCTCCGCTCTAATTCATCCCAAAGGTGTTCTTTCAGGTTGAGGTCAGGACTCTGCGCAGGCCAGTCAAGTTCCTCAACCCCAAACTCTCTCATCCCTGTGTTTATGGACCTTGCTTTGTGCACTGGTCCAAATCATTTGGTGGAGGGGGGATTATGGTGTTGGGTTGTTTTTCAGGTGTTGGGCTTGGCCAAGGGAACTCTTAAGGAGTCAGAATACAAGACATTTTGGACAATTTCATGCTCCTTAGTGGGAACAGTTTGGGGATGGCCCCTTCCTGTTCCAACATGACTGCGCACCAGTGCCAAATGGTCAAACATTGCCATAGACACACTCCTAAAGCTTGTGGACAGCCTTCCCAGAAGAGTTGAAGCGGTTATCGCTGCAAAGGGTGGGTCAACTCAATATTGAACCCTATAGACTAAGACTGTTATGCCAGTAAAAGCAGTGTATTGGATGTGACCTGACACACACTATAGCACAACATGGCGACCTCCATCCCTGTATTAATTTGTAGAGAAAGGAGAACTGTGGGACTTTGAGGCTACCACCATGTCAGATATTCAACAGAAACATAAAATTTACAGTACATAATTTATTGTTACATCGTAAAAAATACTGTATCAAATAAATAGGTAGTCGCATGACTTACACTAAATATGCTGCTATATAGCATGCAATACAAAAAGGAATTCAACATAATAACTGTACATAATAAGGTAAATGGGTTGAAAAACATTTTGGGGACAGATAACTTGGGGCGTCTTGGGGCACTCAACGCGTTTCCTGGCATTACAGCCATTCATCAGGAGTGTTTGTAGCATATTATACTGGAAAGGAAAGGGACAAGGATTAATAATGATACTCTTAGAATAAGAGAGGACAGAGAGAATGTGTCCCAACAAAGTGGGGACAATCTGGGATACTCACTGCGCAGCCCCAAGGCCAGTCCCGATGTCCACCAGGGAAGATGGGGGTGACAGGCATGATGTCTCCCCCGGGGTTGAGACGGGGAAACCCTCCAAGGACGAAGAACAGCGCCCAGAGCATGACACGGTGGTCACAGCCTGATCCAATAGGCTATGTGTGCACAAAAAGTGCATAGTGTTCCTGAAAAAAATGTGTATCAAAAAAAGGGGAAGATTAATTGAATGTGTAAAAGTGTAAAGTGTGTGAACTCATGGCAGGTATCTATGTGTTCCCACAAGGGGACTACATGAGGGGGTGTATGTGAAATAGAGCCAATTAAAGGGTAAAAGAGAAAACATACCAAAAAAGGATTGCTGAGCTCCCAACGAAGGTAACCTGTGTGTGGATTCAGTGTGTGCTGTCCTTGTGATTGAATCAAGCAAATGAACCATCGGCTGCTTCAAGGCTGCTATATACTCCCATTCCAAGGGAGGGGCCCCGTCAACGTCATGCTTGATTGGCCATACTGCACAAGAGAGGTGGGGAGGGGATTCCCAGCTGCGTGTGGAGGAGCCATCAGCAGTGGGTCCCCACCCACCTAGTGCATGGCTAAGGATGGAAAAAAAAGACGTTTAAACAACGTCATTGACACCGCTGGTGCGGCGTCAGAGCATGACGCCGATGAGCAGGAGGCCAAGCCCCGCCCCCACCAAAGAGTGTGGGGGGGGGACTGCTGCACATCGCAACCCCGGAGACAGAGAAAACACCCAACCCCCCCTCCAACCCTAGCTGAACCGGACAAGGGATGGGGGGCGATTTAAAAGGGTTAATGGGTAAAAGATAATACATGGGAAGATATTAACGTGGGAATCTAGTGGGAATAAAGAATAAATCTGATAACAGATTAATGAACATTGTTGTAGTATAAGGGCAATAAACAAGAATTCATGAAGTATGTTGGGTATGACAGGTCACTGGGAGCGGGTGTGTTCCACCCAAATATTTGCCAAAGCAGTGAATTGGATGTGACCTGACACACACTATAGCACAACATGGCGACCTCCATCCCTGTATTAATTTGTAGAGAAAGGAGAACTGTGGGACTTTGAGTGAGGCTACCACCATGTCAGATATTCAACAGAAACATAAAATTTACAGCACATAATTTATTGTTACATCGTAAAAAATATTGTATCAAATAAATAGGTAGTCGCATGACTTACACTAAATGCCATCACCCCCATCTTCCCTGGTGGACACCGGGCCTGGCCTTGGGGCTGCGCAGTGAGTATCCCAGATTGTCCCCACTTTGTTGGAACACACTCTCTCTGTCCTCTCTTATTCTAATGCCCCATACACACGATCATTTTTAATGTCATTTTTAAAACTGACGTTTTTCTCGTCATTTTTTTTTCTTGTTTCCTCTCAAGCCTGTCTTGCGTACACACCATCATTTTAAAAAATGTTCAAGAAAAGCGCAGTGACGTACACCACGTACGACGGCACTATAAAGGGGAAGTTCCGTTCGAATGGCGCCACCCTTCATGTTAGTAAAGTTTGTTGAGAGACGATGCGCTCTTTTCAGTCTAGTGCTTTTCAGTCCGTTACAGCATGACGAATGTGCTATCTCCATTACGAACGCTAGTTTTACCAGAACGAGCGCTCCCGTCTCATACTTGATTCTGAGCATGCGCATTTTTTTTCACGTCGTTAAAGCATACACACTATCGTTTTTCACGTCGTTAAAAAAAACGACATGAAAAACGACGTGAAAAAAGAGAGCATGTTCGAAATTTTTAATGCCCATTTTTCACGTCGTTAAAAATGCTCTGGAGCATACACACGATCATTTTTAATGGCCATTTTTTTTAATGGCATTTTTAACGGCATGAAAAATGATCGTGTGTATGGGGCATAAGAGTATCATTATTAATCCTTGTCCCTTTCCTTTCCAGTATAATATGCTACAAACACTCCTGATGAATGGCTGTAATGCCAGGAAACGCGTTGAGTGCCCCTAGACGCCCCAAGTTATCTGTCCCCAAAATGTTTTTCAACCCATTTACCTTATTATGTACAGTTATTATGTTGAATTCCTTTTTGTATTGCATGCTATATAGCAGCATATTTAGTGTAAGTCATGCGACTACCTATTTATTTGATACAATATTTTTTACGATGTAACAATAAATTATGTACTGTAAATTTTATGTTTCTGTTGAATATCTGACATGGTGGTAGCCTCACTCAAAGTCCCACAGTTCTCCTTTCTCTACATGTTATGCCAGTAAAGTTCATGTGCGTGTAAAATATAGTGTACCGGTATATGCATTTCCCACGTGTGTTAAGCTTACACTTTATTTACAAATGTATTATGAGAACTTGGGAAAGCAGTGTGTATTTATTGCACATTACATATGGGACCGATATTGGATCTGTTATCCTAAAACCTATAATCCAGGCCATGAAAAAGGAAAAGGGTCGCAATACACAATTACTTTATTTTGTTTCTCTCAATTCTAGTCCTAGAAGAAAATGACAGTGCTGCAGCTCAGCAGTATGTGCGCCAAGGATGCCCAACAGCCCACCGTGGTGAATTATGGGCACTCATTCTCAATGTCTCAGACCAAACAGAGGTAAGATGGAAAGCATTCAGTCTATCACAGGCATGAATGAAGTTTGCAAAGATTGATTTTGGGACTGATTTATAACAAAGGGCTATCTGTTCCCAATTATTCTCTGCAATGTCCACACCACGGCCCATTCATAAATGCAGCAGAAAAAACTTTGACAGGTCGTGTGACTAGGCTCTCCCCCCTACTTTCTTTTTTCCATAAGCTGTTTATTGTAGTCACTTCACAAGTCCTAGATTATAGAAGAACGTATACAGTATATATGTCCAGCAGTACAAATGGTAAACTATAGCAGAAAGGGAGGCATGTCCTGTACAAAGCTGTGAAGTCATTTAACGCATGAAAACAGAACATCAAACTACAAAAGAACTAGATTTCAAACAAGATTATGCTGCCTTCCAAAAGGTTCCACACACCTGCAAAAAACTACTCCCCTTATTCCCCCCCTCATCAAATTGGATGTTTTTCTGAAGACCCCTTACCCCCACCCCATCGGGGCCTCGGCTATCATCTCACAGCTATAATAACCAGCTGCTTTAAGGTATTGTGATAATTATAAGGAAGGAAAAGGGGACCATAGAACACACCTGTCACCGCCAGAGGAATGGGCCCTCCAAAGGGGGTATTAAGGCAATATGAGAAGAAACCCACCTAAACAAAATGTTTTTCAGCAGGGGTGTCCAACCTTTTGACCTTCCTGGGCCATATTGAAAGAAGAGAAATTGTCTTGGGCCAAATATAAAATACACTAAGGCTAGTTTCACACTGGGGCGTCGCGGGCGTTGATGGCAAAGTGCTGCTATTTTTAGCGGTGCTTTACCGTAGTTTTTGGCGCGATTTTTGGCCGCTAGCGGGGTGCTTTTAACCCCCGCTAGCGGCCGAAAAAGGGTTAAAACCGAACCGCCCGCAAACCGCCGCTTTGCTGACGGTTCGGAGGCATGCCCATTGATTTCAATGGGCAGGGGCGCTGCAGGAGCGGTGTATTCACCGCTCCTACAGCGCCTCAAAGATGCGGCTGGCAGGACTTTTTTTACCGTCCTGCCAGTGCACCGCTCCAGTGTGAAAGCCCTCGGGCTTTCACACTGGAGAGAAAGGAGCGGCTCTTTCAGGGCGCTTTGCAGACGCTATTTTTAGCGCAATAGCGCCTGCAAAGCGCCCCAGTTTGAAAGCAGCCTAACACCAAGGATAGGTAATAAGAAGAAAAAGTCAGGCAGATCACAAGTTAAGGATCACTGATATAGATAATGTAAAAACAACTTTTTTTTTTTTTTTTTTATTATAAAAGTAAAAGACGGCAACATAAAACTAGTGTGATCTTTGACACTGTTTTTGATCAATTAATGCATCAATATCTGGTTCGATGGATGTAGTAGCAATTCTCAATACATTTTCAAGGTGCTCATGAGATATTTTGGTTCTAATTTTGCTTTTCGTGTGCTTCATTATTAACCACTTGCCGACCAGCTAACGCTGATATACATCGGCAGAATGGCACGGCTACGCAAAGCAACGTACCTGTACGTTGCTTTGAATTTGCCACCGTGTGGGCACGCGCGCCGTATGCTCCGTGACTGTGCCCGCGGGACCCGCGGACTCCATGTCCGCCGGTGTCCCACGGACTCCATGTCCGCCGGTGTCCCGCAATCCTGTCACAGAGCTGCAGAACAGGGAGATGCCTATGTAAACAATGCATTTCCCTGTTCTGCCTAGTGACAGGACAGTGATCTACTGCTCCCTGTCATCGGGAGCAGTCATCACTGTCATGTCACTTGTAGCCCAGCCCCCCCAGTTAGAATCACTCCCTAGGACACACTTAAACCCTTCATCGCACCCTAGTGTTTAACCCCTGCCATGCCAGTGTCATTTACACAGTAATCAGTGCATTTTTATATCACTGATCACTGTGTAAATGAAAATGGCCCCAAAATAGTGCCAAAAGTGTCCGATGTGTCCCCCATAAAGTCGAAGTCACGATAAAAATCGCTGATCGCCGCCATTACTAATAAAAATAAAATAATAATTAAAAATGGCATAAAACTATCCCCCATTTTGTAAAAAATATTGCTTTTTTTTTTTAAATAGTTGCTTTATTTTTGTTTATAGCGCAAAAAATAAAAACCGCAGAGGTGATCAAATCCCACCAAAAGAAAGCTCCATTTGTGGGAAAAAAAGGACGTCAATTTTGTTTTAGGTGCAACGTCGCACGACCGCGCAATTGTCGGTTAAAGCGACGCAGTGCCGAATCGCAAAAAGTGCTCCGGTCAGGAAGGGGGTAAATCCTTCCGGGGCTGAAGTGGTTAATAAATAGTTGCTCACAAAAGTAGGTGCTGTGGAAAACTGATGACATGAATAAGGCGTGATTGTGAAGCGTGTCAGATTTTGCTATGGGAGGATAAAACTTCTAAAAGTCCAGTAAGGAGACACTGCCAAGTTTTTGTTTGGCCGCATGTGTTCACTAAATGTAAATGCATTTTTACAACAAATTCCCCCCCCCCCCCAAAAATCAACATTTTTAGGTAGGTTTACGGTTTTGTGTCGGACCACATTCATAGCTATCTTTGGCCACATGCAAGCATGGGCTGCAGGTTGGACATCTCTGTTTTACAGGAACAGAAAAGGAAGGGAACAAAAAAGGGGGGATTAAGGAAAAAATTAATAAGGGGAAAAAAAAAGCGGGTGGGAGCAAAGGGAGGGAGGGAAGGAGGCTCATGGGGAAAGGGGGGGGAAGGGGGCCAGGAAGAAGAAGGGAGAAGGAAGGAGAAAAGGGATCAAGGGAGAAGTGAGGGTAGAGGAAGAACAAAAGACCCATCAGGTAAGCAAGGACCTTTAATACTGGTGCTCCCTCCCACACCCTGTCCTCCAAAACATTCCCAGTCATTCCCTCAGCTATGCCCCGTAGTAAATATAGGCTCTCCATTTCGCCAGCATACCATAGCACTATCTCATCCACAAATTGTGTCCTATTCTGAACAATACAATAGGTCTCCTCCAAATGTTTCCTGAAAATCTATGGGAGGGAGCCCAGGTCCAGTTGAACAAATAACTGCTCTATTCCTACCCAGGCCTTTAGGTGACTGTGAATCGTCCAGTCAACCACTCTAGTCAATTGATGGTATGTCTTCAGAACTGGTTATCCAATCCTTCCTTTAGACTTGAGTCGGATAAGCCGGTCCCAGCTAATCCGTGGTGCTGCCTCCCGTCCAGAGGAACTATGTACACATAAGAAGAGATGAATGCTGTGGGCAAATAGATCAGAATGGTTATTTGAATAATATCTGTGGTAGGACGTCTTATTTTTGTTTGTTTTTTAACAGAAACATATTTATTAAATATCACAAGTCATATAAAACGTAGAACGAGTTTTAGGCCTCATGCCCACGGACGTTTTTACAGCCGCGTTTTTGAGCGTTTTTTACAGCTTAAAAACGCCTGTCCATGTTAGTCTATAGCTTCATGCCCACCTAGGCATTTTTGTGCTGCAAATAGCATAGGCGTTTTTAAGCTGTAAAAAAAAAACAGGACCAGTGCGTTCCTCGGCGTCGGCGTTAGGCATAAAAAAACGTGAATCGTTAAACGTGCAAAAACACAGCGATTGCGTTTTTGAGCTCCGACGTTTTAAAAAAAAAAAAAAAGGTCAAAAAATGTATACAATAACATGGACAGGCGTTTTTAAGCTGTAAAAAACGCGGCTGTAAAAACGTCCGTGGGCATGAGGCCTAAACATTCGTGACACAAAGACATGATAAAATTAACAAAACGCAGCGCTAATGAAATGATAGCGCACACACCACTATACAAAGTAAGGGGGATATGTGTCCAGTAAGTGATGTAGATATGTGCAACCAAATAGTACAAGTAAAAATATATATATAAATAATGATTAAGAAAAAACTGCATCAAAAAAAAATCGCATCACACTAAGGTGCATAAGTGCATAGATATGCATAGTAAATAATAGTGGTAAACAGTCCAATCCTTAAAAATGACACACAAGTCTATATAAAAGTATTCTAAGGTGCTTCAGTGTGGATAAAAAATGAATTAAAAATTCCACAGTGCTTTAGTGCATGTAATCGGTAGCAGCAATCCAAGGGTGATGTATAATACAGTTCATACAGCAACACACGGCTCAGTGAGGGATCCAAAAGTCATGCCAAAGTGTAGTCACACAGGTGCTCCCCTATGGTAATGGACGCTCACCTTAGAGCGTGTGACCTTGCAACTAAGCTTGGTCTGTGCACACTTATGAACCACACCTGGGTTCTAATGGATAATCCTTGGTTCCTGGTTCCTTGGCAGGCAGCTCCAGATCATAGAATATATAAGAAAAAAACCCGGATGGTGCAAGTAACTTTTTAACAATATTTATTTAAATAAAAAGAGATCCCTTACCGGGGTACTGACATACTGCAGGTGCGACAGTGCACCACTCTATAACAGGCTCGTAGCGAGATGTACAGATCGGGATATGGTAAACAGTCCTCAGTGCTCACAGCATCACACAGACTCTCCTGCCGTCCTGTCCCCTCCCCTACTCGTGACGATACAGGGGGCGTCATATCTTCTTCGGGGGGAAATTGGTTGGTACATATCATGACCTCTAGTCATTGGTGCATCAAATATTCCTTAATACACATCTACAGAGCCTTGAAAAAGTATTCATACCCCTTCAAATTTTCCACATTTTGTCATGTTACAACCAAAAAAGTAAATGTATTTTATTGGGATTTTATGTGATAGACCAACACAAAGTGTCACATAATTGTGAAGTGAAAGGAAAATAATAAATGTTTTTCAAATTTTTTTACAAATAAGTGTGGCATTCATTTGTATTCAGCGCCCCTGAGTCAATACTTTGTAGAACCACCTTTCACTGCAATTACAGCTGCAAGTCTTTTTGGGGGTGTCTGTACCAGCTTTGCACATCTAGAGAGTGACATTTTTGCCTATTCTTCTTTGTAAAATAGCTCAAGCTCTGTCAGATTGGATGGAGAGCGTCTGTGAACAGCAATTTTCAAGTCTTGCCACAGATTCTCAATTGGATTGAGGTCTGGACATTGGGCCATATTCACATGAATATATATATATATATATATATATATGAATATATATAATGTATGTGTGTATTATATCTATTTATTTATTTATTTTTTGTGTAAAGGTAAACTTGCACTTCAAGTGGCTTATAGTGTTTTTTTGGTGTGCAAGAGATTATCGGAAATTAATGTAAAGCAGATTTAGGCTAATTATGGGATTGGCATATAAAACAGGAGATGTTGAAAAGTTTTTTTTTTTTTTTTTTTTTCTTGTACAAAGGTTTTTATTAAAGATTCACATCAATAAAAAGAATACAAAAGAGAAAAAAAAAAAATGGAACTGGACACAATGAAAATGCGCAATTATTACAACAGTATATTGCATGGGGATGCTCCCGGATTCCGTGCTAAAAACTATAAGACCTACTGGATTATACCAAGAGTATGGGTAGCAGGGCATTCAGGAGAGACCAATGAGTCCTGAATCTTGGTATAATGATGTGGCCCTGAAGCTAACTGAAATACATATTGTCGCTCCAGATCGATTTTGAAACATGAGGCAAAATAACAATATAACAAACAATATCTTGTGAGCCCATTAAACTGGACAACCATCTAGGGGAATGGTGTTGTTCCCCGATGAAAACAACAAAAGCAAATAAAAACAAAAATAAAGTAAAATCTTAAGAAGGAAAAGGGGACTGTGTCCTGTCAGGTAACCAGTCCCAGCAGGGTCTGCCCCGTATCCTGGGGAGACCCAAAGGTAGAATAGGAAGAAAGTTGAGAAAGAGCACCAGGAGGGAAGAGTTCAGGAAAAATTCAGAAGATAAAGGAGAAGAAAGGGGTGATGTGAGCCCTTAGTGTAGAGAAGGAGAGGAGGTTGAAATATAGAGAGGAACCAGAGAAAGAAGGGAAATGAGAGGGGAAGGGAAAAGGGAGGGGGGGCCCCGGGGTGGGGGGGAACAGAGGCTTGTCACAGGGAGAGGAGCGTTGTATCAAATCGCGAAGGGCGGATATGAGTCACCCAGGGTTGCCATATCCGGAGGAACTTAGCGTGGGTGTCTGTCAACACGGCAGTAAGTTTCTCATTCACCATAATGTCGTTCACACTGTTTTTAACTTTTTCAAAGCTGAGGGCCGGGGTTTTCCAAGCACGTGCTATGGTCAGTTTAGTTGCAGTAAAGATGTGTGCGGCCAATAGACGTTCAGAACACAGAAGTACCTCAATGGGTTTGCACAATAGGGCCTCAAAAGGGTCCCTCTTTATAGTGGCGTCGAAAAGATTACGAAGTAACGCATACACTCTGATCCACAGTCTGCGTACCCTGGGGCAGGACCACCAGATGTGCGCCATTGTGCCCTCCTGTGAGCACCCTCGAAAGCATAGAGGGGAGTAAGATGGGATAAAGCTCGCTAATCTGGCCGGGGTGTAGTACCACCTATAAAAGACCTTGTAGACGTTTTCCAAGAAGAGGACATTCTTCGAGCATTTGGTTAGCGCCGTGGTCATTTTCCGCCAGTCATCCGGCTCTAGTTGTTTCCCAAGTTCAGCCTCCCATTGGCAATGATAAGGTCTCAGTGGTGGTTTCCTGGAGCTTATAATAGCCGTATATATGAGCGATATCATGCCCGAGGATTGAGGACGCGATCTACATAAACTTTCAAAAGGGGTCATAGCATAGGGAGTAGGTTGGGATTTTGTTAATTTTTGGAGAAAGTGTCGGAGTTGCATATAGCTATAATGTTCCTTTAGGGGGATATCGTGTGAAGAGCGTAGAGCAGCGAATGGGACAATTTTGGTCGGAGTAAGCAGAGACTGAACGTCCACAAAATCGTGGTCGGTCCACCAAGCAAATCGCGAGGGGTTATCACATCCCGGTGGGAACAATGGGCAGCGAAGGAGTCGGAGTAAGGGAAGATGGGGAGAAATCAGGCCTGCTGAGAACTTAACTGAGTCCCATAACCGTAGGGAATGAGTCAAGCATGGACCTACGGAAGATGGGCGGTGAGCCATGGGGAGCCAAGGAAGAGAGGCCAGGGGAACCGGGTGGGAGTCCACCAGATCAATGACGGCCCACAGTGGCAATTGTTGTTTCTCATGGAGAAGAGCGAGTGGGGCGATACCGGCCGCTGTATAGTAGGCTTGCAGGTTCGGGACCGAAAGGCCTCCATCTATTCTACGTGCGTAGAGCACTTGCCGTTTGATCCTGGGCTTCGTCTTGCCCCAGATGAATTGCATGATCTTGCGTTGGTGAATTCGGAGGATATGGGAGGGAATCCGGACCGGTAAAACCCGAAAGTAATAAAGCAGTTTCGGGAGGTAGGCCATGCGTACTGTCGCTATTCTGCCGAAACAGGATAATGGAAAAGTGGACCAAGAATCGAGCATGTTTGTCAATTTCCGCAATAGTGAGGGGTAATTGGCTTGATATAGACCCAAGTAACTAGGAGTAAGTTTGACCCCCAAGTAGGGTAACGAATTGGTCCATTGGAAGGAAAAAGCCGCCTTCAATGATTCCAACTCTGAGGGCTGAAGATTGATTGACATGGCTTTGGATTTAGCCGGGTTGACAGATAGACCGATAACGTGGCGAAGGTATCTAAAAGGGACATCAAATTGGGGAGGGAGATTCTGGGTTTAGTGAGCGACAATAAAATATCGTTGGCAAATAGGGATAGTTTATGCGAGGTCCCCGCCACTTCCACCCCAGTTATGTCGACATGCGATCGAATGGCCTCCGCCAAGGGTTCCAGTGCCAAGATAAATAGAAGAGGAGAGAGTGGACACCCTTGGCGGGTTCCCCTTTTTATGGGGAAGGTGGTCGACTCGTGACCATAGTATCGCACCTTAGCTTGGGGGGAATCATAAATGGCTGAGATCCAGCTCATAAAGGAGGTACCAAAGCCATAGTGACCTAGAACCTGTGTCAGATAGGGCCAAGACAAGGTGTCAAAGGCTTTATTGACATCTAAAGACAGAAACATGGTTTCCAAAGACCTATCATGCTCTATTTGTTGGATTTGAAGGAGCCTCCTAATAGCATCCCCTGCCTGTCTACGGGGGACAAAGCCCACCTGCTCTTTTTTTATCAAACGTGGGAGAAATGAGTTCAGGCGGTTGGCCAGGATCTTCGTCAGGATTTTTATGTCAATATTTATTAAGGAAATTGGGCGGAAATTGGCCCAAGAAGAGTGGTCCCTGTCTGGCTTGGGAATCATTACAATATTGGCGGTCAGCAGATCTGGAGTAAATGAGTGGCGGTCTTTTATCGAATTATACATAGCCGCTAAATGTGGGGCAAGGACCTCTGCAAATTTCCGGTAGTACAGGGCTGTGAAGCCATCAGGGCCCGGTCTCTTGCCTATCTTTAATTCTTTGATGCATTGGAGAACTTCTGATACCTGCACGTCTCTGTCCATGACAGATCTGTGGGTGGGAGACAGGGAAGGTAAGGGCAAATCCTTCAGGAAGTGAGTCAGGCCTTCGGTAGAAGCTTGGGTAGGGGCAGAATAAAGTTTGGTGAGACGGTGGCGAAATTCGTCCAGGACCCGACGCGGGTTGCCCGTAAGGATATTGTGGCGGGTGCGTAAGGCTATAGGGGCGAATTTCGGGGTGAAAGTGCGCAATCTATTGGCTAACATCGTTGTGGGCTTATTTGCCTTAGCGTACTATTTCTGACGAGCCCAGCGTAGGGTGCGTTCTGCATCATCCGTTACACATAAATCCAGGTCCGATCGGGCTGCGTCTAAAAGTTTACGATTGGTCGGAGTAGGATCCTTTTTAAAGGCCGTGGAGAGGGCCTCCAGGTTATGCTCAAGTCTACGCCGGGTTTGGGTTCGCTCTTTTTTGCGCTTTGACGCTATACGAATAACGTGGCCCCGGAGGACCGCTTCATATGCTTCCCAAAGGGTCACCGGAGAGGAGACCGTCCCTGTATTTAATTTAAAGTAGTCCTATCGATGCTTTGTGAATCTCAGTAAGGATCGGCTCAAATGACAAAAGGGAGTCATTCATGACCCAAGGAGCACGCTGTGGTTTGCTGAGCAAGGAGTGGCAAATAGTCAGAATTGGGTCGTGGTCTGACCAGGGGGTTGCTAGAATAAAGACTGCGTCAATCAGGGTTAGATGCTGCCGTAACACAAACATGTGGTCAATCCTGGAGTGTGAGTGATGGGGATGGGAATAGTGGGTGTAATCCCTACCAAGGGGATGGAGCTCCCGCCAGATGTCGACTAGGTCGTGGTTGTGTAGGGTTCGTAAAAAGGTTTTTGCGGCTGGGGAGGGGACCCTATGGTCCGATGGGTAATTATCCAGGGAGGGGTTTAGCGAAACATTAGAGTCACCTGCCAACAGGAGGATGCCCCTCTGGTGATCCCTTAACAGGGCACAGACGTGTGTCAGAAAGGGGCCTGGGTTAACATTTGGGGCGTAATACGTCATGATAGTTACCTCATTGTCCTGAACTGAACCTTGCAGGAGAAGGTATCTGCCGTCCGGGTCAGCAATTTGTTTACTGCAAATAAACGGGACTGATTTTCTTATGGCTATGAGAACCCCTTTCTGTTTAGTAGGACCGCTTGCTAAGTAAACTTGAGGATAATTTGCATCGAAATATTTGGGGCAAGAGGAGGCGGAGAAATGGGTCTCCTGTAGGCATGCTATGTCAATATTGTGTTGCTTAAGGAATTTGAAAGCCTTGACCCGTTTTTGAGGCGAGTTCATGCCCTGAACATTCAGGGACAGCCAGCGGAGGGTCATTGGATCAAACACAAGAAGCAGTGTAGTACTCTGTTCCCGCACCCCGGGGTTATAGGAGAAGGGAAGGAAGGAAGGAGGGGGGGAAAGACCGGGAGGATAGAGGAAAACAGAAAGAAAAAGAGGAGAGATAGAAAAGATGAGAAAACCGAGGAAGGCTCGGCGTAGAACATATGCCATACGCGTAAATGTAGCGTAACGTGGGTTATAAAACCCACTACGGGTTGGGAGCCCGGCCAAGAAAAACCTCTTAGCCAGGTGCCAACACATGGGGGTAGCAGTGGTCCGTCGGAACCACCGGTCTGTGATGAAAACAGTACAAACATTTTAAACAATTTTTTTTGTTTGACATAGGATCTGGATGATGGAACCTGAAAAAAAAGTCATCAAAACGAGGAAGCTACAGACAGTGACAATAAGGCAACCACTGTACAACATTAACAAATTGGAGTGTAGGACGGAGATCCCTCGATCCCCCCGAGGGATCAGCCATCAGACCATTCCCCCAAGGGGGTCAGGCAGGACCATACATATCAAACACCATCCCAGCCCCGCCAGTCCAGAATTAAGGGCTGGAGAGCCGCAACAGAGCAATGTATCGAGTGATCAATAAGCAAAAAGATAAACATGTGCCCCCACCCAACTTGACCTGCAACCCCCCCACCCCCCAGCAACCCACGAGACCCCTAAAGAAGACAAAAAACAAACAAACAGACAAAGGGCTACAGGTAGCAGCCCAAACCACATGGGTACTCATGGATGCGGCAGGGTGGGGGAGGCAGGTTGATGCCGAAGTTCCGCCTGGTCCCCTAAGGGGGGTAGAGTACGCCCCGGGCCGCCATCTCACAAGCAGGACAGCCTATCCTGGGGCGACCCCCGCCGACCAGGTATCAGAAACCAATGTTAAGAAAAATATGGTGAGGGAACTACTTCAAAAACATGTCACTCTGGTTCCCATATAAAAACAACCAGTAGTTCAAGGGGAACTGGGCAGCACGAACTCAGATGAGCAAAAAAAAGCTGAAATGAATAAAAGAATGAACTTAGCTTCGTCATCCGTTGTTAGATAGATGGAAATGTTGCGCTTGCAGGTCACGGAGCGCCTGGGAGCCAGATTGGGACTTTTGGGATGCTTGAGAAGCTTGACGAGGAGGCTTGGAGGGTCCCGGCCTTGAGGGTCCGGGCCTAGCGGTCTTGGGTGGGGCATCAGGCTGAGACGGAGGAAGGTCCAGCTGTAGTTCCTGGAAATGGCGTTTCAGGTCCGAAGGAGAGGTGGCTTGGAATTGGCGGCCTAGGTGGGAGAAGGAGAACCTAAATGGGAACCCCCATCTATATTTGATTTCATGAGCTTGTAAGACTTGGAGGTAGGGTTTGAGATTTTGACGTCTGGCGATAGTGACCGGAGAGAGGTCTGCGAATAGCTGGAGGGTATTACCCTGGAAGGAGAGGTTCTGTCGCTCTCTTGCAGCTTGTAAAAGTCTCTCTTTGGTCCGGTAGTAGTGGAACTTGATGATGATATCCCTCGGGGGTCCTTCAGAGGGTTTTGGAGCCAGGGATCTGTGGATACGGTCAAACTCCAATCTTTCCACCGGAAGTTCTGGGGCCAGTTCTTGGAAAAATGCGGTAGCTGTACCCTGCAGGTCAGTAATTACCTCAGGGATGCCACGGATACGGAGGTTGTCCCTCCGGGCCCTATTTTCTGCGTCCTCCAACTTGTCTCTGAGGGCTTCCAGCTCCCCGGACATTTTGTCCACCTCCTCCTCATGGCCCTCCAGCACAGTGGTTGCCAAGTCCATGCGGTGCTCTAGTTGATTAGTGCGGTGGCCTATCTCTTTAAGGCCTCGCACCAAGTCAGAGGAAAGCTTGCGGGATGCTATTGTGATTTCATCTCTGACAATGGCGCGGAATTTGGCCAGCATGTCCTCTGATTCCACAGGGGGGGACTCACCCGGTCCGTGGGAAATGGATGCAGGCTATCCACAGGGGACTCCGGGCCTGCAGCAGAAAGCTGGGTCTCGTCGTCAGGCTCCGGAGGATCGGGCGCCATCTTGGATCTTCCTCTGCCTGACGCTGGGGAGAGCTTGTTATGCTGCCGGCTCTTAGGGGGCTTTTTAGCCGACCTACGCATCACCGCCGGGAGCCTGCGATGTTCCGGAGGCTCCGGAGCTCCGTGTGCAGCGTCCTCTCTGTGCCTATGTCGGAATTAGGCCGGTGGTTACGTTCCGACGGCGCGGAGCAGTGGAGTCAGGCGGCCATCTCCGTTGCTCGCGCGCATGCGCCCCCCAAAAAGTTTTTTTTTTTTTTTCTTGATTGTAATGAACCAGGCTGTTCTTTTGAATTAAACTAAACGTAAATTGTTCTAGTGCAATACTAAGCAAGCTGTTCCTACTTTTTAAAGAGAATGTATTTAATTATACATATTAAAGAGAGAGAGTAGACTGATCTAAACTCTTTTATAATTTTGGGTAATATTGTTTCTATGTATGGAAATATACTGTATGTGTACAAAGAGCACTCATATTTCATCTTTACATGCAAAAGTTCTGCTTCTAGCCTCAGCACTGTTACTACAAAATTGTTGTGCTTTATTGCTTCCTTTTTACAATGCAAGTCTATGGGGTTAATTTACAATAATGAAGAGTGCAAAATCTGGTGCAGCTCTGCATATAAACCAATTAACTTCCTGATTTTTTTAAATGTTTCCTTAAAGTATATATGTAAGCCTTAAAATTTACACTTTTTATTTGCTCCCTTTTGGTCCTCTAAATTTACCATTATGACATATCTGTGCATAAAATGCAAAAAAATACATGTTGACCCTTACAGAAAGCCAGTCCTGTCCTATGCAATCTGCAGTGTTATCTCAAGTGTTATTTTCCCTGCTTGGCTCTCACTGTGTACTACAGAACACCATCCTCATGCTATGGGGTTGGGGGAAAGTGGTAGTGGTTCTGTAGTCCCAACACACTTGCTGTCGAAGGGAGACAACATTACCCTGATATAGCTACAGTATAGTGAGTCAGCATTGTCACCTTAGGACAGGAAGTGCATTACTAGTAGGATCACCAAATAAAAATAAACAGAATAAGCATGGAAAATTTATTATAATGCAGCCACCACATATAATGACTAATAAGCTGCTATATTTATGTTTTTGTCTTTGATTTACATACACTTTTAAGTACCAGAATTTGACCTGGTATCAAACCTTGGTAATCACCTATTGAGTAACTAAGAGGCTGGCAGTGTTTTTGCAGGCAATCAGGAGCAAGCTGACAGGTGGAGAGAGAAAAGTGATGAATATATCGGTCTCCTACTGTCCCTTCACTGTCTAATCACTCTCTGTTATCCGATAGATGACCAGGCTGTATTTCTAATCTACAGTAGAGAAATGTCAGGTCATCTTGCTTTGCTGTCTGGCAGGGCTGTATACATTTTAGGTCTAAATGGACAGAAATACAAATCTATTGGCAGGTAAAACAGCTCCCACTGCAATAAAAACTCATAATTATGTGTTCACTGAAAATACACTCTATTCTCTTTTAAATGTAGATATTTGGAGATTATGCACAGGAGGTTGCCACTTTTGCTGGTGGAACAGCTCCGGGGGAAAATGCAGACAGATTGGCATGAACAAGTTTCTGTGTGTTTTGTCAAATTGATGTCCCGTGGTTTCTTCCAAAGATGGGAAAGTGGCTAAACTGTATGAGCGATTTCACTAAATGTTTCATTTTACATATTTTTATTAAGACCAGTGTGAGGAATGCAAGGGCACATGACATTTCTTTTAGTTCATCCCATACTTTGGGAACACGTCTGCCTGCGCTGGAGGTCCACAGCAGGACATCACTGACTCATTAATTACTTCACTAGCAGACTAGTACAAAATGCCCAGTAGCTTGTTCTGCCAATATGTTATCTTCAGAATGTCTCTCAGGGCTAATTTAATAATCGGCTGGAACCATTGCTTTACTCCGGCAACTTTTATTGTCATGCTGTTCCAGCATTAATTGATTCTCAAAAGGATAACGAGTGGTAATGCAGAGGAAAGAATGATTATACCACAGTTATTAATCTTTGGCTGTCTCATCACTCACAACCTTGTAAAATGCTTGTCCTAATCCCCACTGTAGGCCTGGACTTGTGTTGTCTGTCATCAGCAGGTATTAAAACCTGGTTAAAAAATAACTTATAGTGATTTTAAAGTGTGCACACAGATTTCGTTATTGTACTTTTTATCTGAACATAACTTTTCTTTGTGAATTTTACATGTTTTTTTTACAAGTGGATTAACCCTCTACTGGCTCTCTGTATGTTAATTTGGTCAGCAACTTTGCTGAACATATTATGCAATAAGGCTTCATTCACATGCGCGCATACAGCGTACATCTGTGCGGAGGGCCACATTTGCCTGCATGGGATGCACAGATGTCCCATGCATCTGTGTGCAGGCAGTTCCATTCATGTCCACTAGTACTCAGTAGGTGCACTAACACAGCTGCTGTTCCCAATTTGACATTGGTGTGGGTACGTGTCCCCAAAACCACACTGTCTGCGTTGAGGAACACGCATCTGCATCCACACGGATGCCAAATTGGGAGAAGAGACTGTGTCCCAATAGACATGGATAGGATTGTTTGCACAAGGATGCATGGAACCCATGTGCATCTTTTTGCGGGCAAACTAGGCCCCTTATACGAATGTACACATAATTACACCCATGTAAAGAGGCCTAAAAGTCAGTTACAGCCGAAGGAGAGTGAATTGTTCAGTCATGCTTAACAAACCATAGATTACAGTGAACTAATACAAGCAACTTATGCTCTCTATTTTGAGTATTATGTTTGATGATTGGGTTGTTTCTATATCCTGGACAGGTTAGGAGCCCCTCGATCGATTGAGGGGACTTTCTTCTCTCAGGGTGCTTTTTTTAGTTGAAAATTTTCTCTGAAAGTGAGCCCATTCCTTTTCTCTGTTAAGCATAGGAAAGGACAACATTCCACTTGAGGGTGAGCAGATACGACTATCTGGGAGTTATAACCTAATGTTGGCCATACTTGCTTGGATAAATGACCAACTATTTTTATGATCCCTACCAATACCAATATTCGATCTTTAGTTGACAACCAATATGATCAATGTGCCACACACACGAGAAAGTGAATTTTGATTGTTAGTTAAGATAAGATCATAACTTGGTCATAAATCATGGATCACATATCTGGATCCAACATGTAATCTCATAATCTGATGGGTCAAAATATGATCGTATTCATGAACAAAGTATCCCAGTGCTGCCAATCGATGCAAACTGATCAATAATTCCTGCTCTGGCCAATTGGCTTAGTTGACGGAATTTAATCAACATTGAGTCTAATGCCGCGTACACACGACCGTTTTTAATGTCATTGAAAAAAACGGCATTTTTCTTGACGTGATTTTTCGTGTTTCCTCTCAAGCCTGCCTTGCCTATACACTATCGAGGAAAAAAATGTTTGAGTAAAGCGCGGTGACGTACAACACGTACGACGGCACTATAAAGGGGAAGTTCCATTCGGATGGTGCCACCCTTCATGTTAGTAAAGTTTGTTGAGCGACGATTCACGCTTTTCAGCCTCGTGCTTTTCAGTCCGTTACAGCGTGACGAATGTGCTATCTCCATTATGAACGCTAGTTTTACCAGAACGAGCGCTCCCGTCTCATACTTGATTCTGAGCATGGTTACTATCTGTCGAGTTAAATCGTTCAGGAAAGTTTGTAAAAACATCCCGTGTACATTAAGCCTTATGCCTAGTACACACGACCGTTTTTTCCGTCGGATAATAAACCAACGGTTTTCCCGACAGAATTCCTCTCAGCCTGCCTTGCATACACACGCTCAGACAAAAGTCTGCCCGTCCAAAGCGCGGGGATGTACAACACGTATGACGGCACTATAAAGGGGAAGTTCCATTCCAACGGCGCCACCCTTTGGGCTGCTTTTGCTGATCCTTGTATTAGTAAAATTTTGGTGAGGGACGATTCGCGCTTTTCAGCCTTGTGCTTTTCAGTCCGTTAGAGTGACGAATGTGATATCTCCATTACGAGCGCTAGTTTTACCAGAAAGAGCGCTCCCGTCTCATACTTGATTCTGAGAATGCGCGTTTTTTTGCCCGTCAGAAAACCATACAGACAAACGGTTTTCCCGCCAGGATTTTTTCCTGATGGGGAAAAAGGATGTCCTTCTCTTTTTTTTTTTTTTTTTTGTTCGGCAGTTTTCCCGGCGGAGAAACTGCGATGGAGCATACACACGACCGGGATTCCCGACGAAAAGCTCTCATAGCAGTTTTCCCGCCAGAAAAACGGTCGTGTGTACTAGGCATTAGAGTTTGGTAAGAGTAGACAGAGGTACAAATTACTGTATGGAAAATTGGAGTCATTACCTATCCAGGTCATTTTTAATGAACTGGCCCTCTAATTCCTAAAATTGTGACATGCCTTCAACCTATTACAGAGAATTGACATAGGTGTGTATGGGGGATCAGGGGTTTGGTGTGCAACTGGTATATTATATTTTATTCTTTATTAAATCATTGGCTTGTTTGAGAGAAGCTCATTTATTGCAAATCATTTGAAATAATTTGTTGTGGATGCTTCCAGGAGTTGCTGGAACTTTCCTTTTTGAGAATTTTTTTTTTAATAAGATATTCTAATGGATTTCAGGTCCCAAGTGACACCTCAGCATATCTAATTTCCATTTTGACAGTCTTGTTGGTACAGTTAATAAATATAGTCAAACATAGACAAAGTAATCAGTTTGCTTAGGTGAAATAATGTACCCTTTTGCCTGCTTGTCATAGGCAACTGATCTACGGGAGAAAGTGATTTTCTATTACATTATCCCTAGCACTAATACATTTGTGTATATGAAGGAAAAGAAATCAAACAAGTTATTGTACTGAGATCTGCTGCATTAGGTAAAGTGTAGTAGCTCTGATAACATACACGCACAGTATGGGAAATTCATAAAGGGTGTCATAGACACTCTTTAGCATTTGGTTGGAGTGCAGCTCGAAAATGGCGGTTCTTGCGCCCGATTTATGTACCTGTAAAAGACGGGTACACAGATCTGTCAACCCTGTCAATCACTGATGGACCCTCCTTTCCTTAGTGCACTTACTCCCCCTGCCACTGCACCAGTCAAACTGACAGGCACATAGCTGAGGAATTTTAAATTTGGAGGTGGGCAGAGCCTGATGGGGAATTGAGAGACTTTAGTTTTTATTGAGAGCAGATGACAATGGATGGATCTATAATTTTGGAATACACCCACTGTGGTGCACTGTCAATCACAGACAAGGCAAACCTGTTGGGGAACTAGTCTCAGAGTTTCCCATCAGGCTCTGCCCACCCAACAGGTGCATTAGCTGTGAATTTGAGTTGGTGGGAACCCAGTGGGGAAACTCTGAGGCCTCGTACACACGACCGATTTTCTCGTCGTAAAAAACACGTCGTTTTTTTCGACGAGATTCTTGTTAAGCTTGTCGATTTTCTCGTCAAGCTTTCTATGCGTACACACTGTCATTTCCCAATTTCCTCGTGGTTCTCTGCGCTCACGTCCAGCACGTACGACGGCACTATAAAGGGGAAGATCTTTTTTCTTGGCGCCACCCCTTGGGCTGCTTTTGCTGATCTCGTGTTACCGTGTGTGAAGTAAAAGTTTGGGAAGAGACGATTCGCACTTTTCAGTCTTCGTGCTTTCAGTTCGTTTTAGCGTGACGAATGTGCTATCTCCTTTACGAAGGCTTGTTTTACCAGAAGATGCGCTCCCGTCTCATAGTTGCTTGTGAGCATGCGCGCTTTTGGAAGAGTCGTAAAAGCATACACACGAACCATTTTCTCGTCACAAAACAGGCCGACGAGAAACACGACGAGGAAATCTGGACTCCTGACGAGAAAATAGAGAGCAGGTTCTCTATTTTCTTGTCGAGATTCTCGTCAAGTTTCTCGTCGTAAAACCATACACACGAACGTTTTTCTAGACAAAAAAACTCTCGCGGCACTTTTCTTGACTGTTTACGACGAGAAAATCGGTCGTGTGTACGAGGCCTGAGGCCTCGTACACACGACCGATTTTCTCGTCGTAAAAAACACGTCGTTTTTTTCGACGAGATTCTTGTTAAGCTTGTCGATTTTCTCGTCAAGCTTTCTATGCGTACACACTGTCATTTCCCAATTTCCTCGTGGTTCTCTGCGCTCACGTCCAGCACGTACGACGGCACTATAAAGGGGAAGATCTTTTTTCTTGGCGCCACCCCTTGGGCTGCTTTTGCTGATCTCGTGTTACCGTGTGTGAAGTAAAAGTTTGGGAAGAGACGATTCGCACTTTTCAGTCTTCGTGCTTTCAGTTCGTTTTAGCGTGACGAATGTGCTATCTCCTTTACGAAGGCTTGTTTTACCAGAAGATGCGCTCCCGTCTCATAGTTGCTTGTGAGCATGCGCGCTTTTGGAAGAGTCGTAAAAGCATACACACGAACCATTTTCTCGTCACAAAACAGGCCGACGAGAAACACGACGAGGAAATCTGGACTCCTGACGAGAAAATAGAGAGCAGGTTCTCTATTTTCTTGTCGAGATTCTCGTCAAGTTTCTCGTCGTAAAACCATACACACAAACGTTTTTCTAGACAAAAAAACTCTCGCGGCACTTTTCTTGACTGTTTACGACGAGAAAATCGGTCGTGTGTACGAGGCCTTAGACTAGTTCCCCATCAGGTCTGCTTTGCCTGTAATTGACAGCTGATGGCAGTGGGCAGATTCCAAAGCCACTCTTGGACTTCGTATCAGCTGTGAATCCTCCCACTGCCATCCACTGTCGATCAAAGAGTCTTTTTAGTGTGACCTGAATCCTTGGTTGCTAGGACGTGGAGGGCCTGCAATGATGTTATGTAAAATAAATTCAAACATAAAGTAATGAACACACGGCACACCCCTTCCCCTGTACGCACACTTTGAGTTAGTCTTAATTACCGCCGGTCTGATGTTAAGTCTTTCAAAATCTGTTCCAGTCATAGTGACAGATTCCTAAAGTAGTGGTAGTAAAAGAAAACTGAATCTGACCCACGAGTCAGTACTTTTACCAAAGCTGGCATAAGGCTTTGATGAATTAGGGACAGGCCATGGTGAAATGAACATACTGTCTAAAATGTGACATTATTGCTTTATTTTTATGCATTGATTAAGTACAGTGGCCGGTTATTCATTGGCTCTGTATCTACTGTGTTTCGCATTACTAAAATGATGCAGGTATGTTTTTTTTTTTTTTTTGTCCATTCTGGTGCATTGGTAGCTCATTCAAAGTGAATTGTCTTTCTTGACACAATGCACATCAATTTCCAAAATACTGCACATTATTGCACTTGTGGTAATGCAGTGCAGCGGAAATGGGTGTAAAGGGGCCCCAAGTCGTGGAGGCTGGCACCTTGTATGTAATCTGTTCTGTTGTCATCTGCATAACCAATGCCAACCTTGTGTTATGGGCAAGTGACCTAGATACGCCAATGTTAAAAGATCTGAGCTGAATGCCCCTAAAGCAGAACTAAAGCCCTGCTTTAAAAAATTGAGAGCAGGCAGAAACCTACCTGTCTGCTCACAGTTTTCTTTGGAATCTACACTGAGCTGCACAGGCGTGGCTCATTTTACATTCTGGCACAGCACCTGTGTGTCGGGATGACTGCAATTTTGCGCATGCACAGGAGTGACATCAAACCGCTCTGGACAAAGAAGATGGCTGCAGCCTGGCACCCGGAAGAAGCCGGGTAGAGGATGTTGGCGAGGGACATTAGGCTGTTGAAGGATAGGTTAGAATTGTGAAGTTTAGCTCCACTTTAACTGGTATAGGTGAAAGTACACTTAAAGACACACAGCTGCCAGACTATTTATTTAAATAAAAATCCTCTCATACCATTACATGTAAGTTTAATGTATTTTCTATTTACCTGTACAAGCCTCCCTTGTACAGAAATCCAAAATCCCTGAGAATGCTACTTGGTGCCGCCTGCCGCCATCCTGGATGTGATGTCCACAGTCCCAACAGATTCCATGCTGACACTCGGGTGACACTTTATAGTCTTCTCTTTCGCTTCTTCCCTGGGAGCTACGTAAAAGGTTCTGTAGGGGAATGAGGGGAGGGGTGGCGGAGCTGAGCCAATACAGACAGTAATTAGACTGTAAGGAAAAGAGGACTATGTCATGCAAAGAAGGAGGTAGCTGTGCTAGGGAATTGACTCTTCTTTCAGTAGTCAGATATTCTTGCAAGTTCAAAGGCACATTGCAAGTGAATAAAAAAATATTTATAGTGAGAAAAAACACTTCATCAAAGCAATTAAAATGCCTGATTTTTCTGCGCTTTTATCTACATTTTTTATAAGTTGATGACAGGGTCCCTCAAGAGTAAACCTTTTAGCTTCTCAAAGTGGCTAACCTGGTTACATTAATACACTGCAAACACCTAGAGAGAATTATCCCTTAACCAACACAAACATTTAACCCTTATCCTAAAGTTTAAAATTAAAGTAGAACTTTAGGCATTTTGGATAGAGTAAAGGAGGATTAAAACCTCTGTAAGGTTTATTTTTGCCCTCTTTGTCCCAATAGGGAGATTTCCCTTCACTTCCTGTCCCATAGCGTTAACAGGAAGTGAGGGGAAATCCTTGCAAATTAAGGCAATCTCTTGGGGATCCCCAGGTCACCAGAAGTAGTATCCCCATTAAATGCTGGAAGACTGAAGACAACAAAGGCTTACAACTCTCAGGGGCTGGTATAATCAATGATCAACAATGGCTGCAAGGATCCGCAATGTAAACTTGTTGGCAATTTATTCAAAAAAAGGTTAAAACCAGTACATAATTCATTGAACATGAAGTAAAAAATTTGCCGCGCTGGCTGTGGCCTGGCTCGTGCACTGGTGGGTCGCTGTATCCCTGACGGGGAAATCCGGATGGAGGTGCTGATCATTAGTCTTGTCGCTCTAATGATCGGTGCCTCCACCTGGATTTCTCCATCAGGATACAATGCCTGAGCCAGTGCTGTAAATTTTTTACTTCATGTTCAATGGATTATGTACTGTTTTTAACCTTTTGAATAAATTTCCAACAAGCTTACCAAGTTTGCATTGCGGATCCATGCAGCCATTGTTGATCATTGACCATCCCAGCCCCTGAGCGCTGTTAGCCTTAATTCCTCTCCCCATCTTTCCAAAACAAAAAACAAAAAAGTTTTGGCTTAAGTTATACTTTAACTCTAAACTGACACTTACAATTCCAATTTACCATTTAAAGCCCAATTCAGGGCAAATAAAAAAATGATCCCTTGCAGTGGGGCTGTACCATTAACTACTTGTTTATGTCTAGGGGAAAAAAATTAAAGGAGATTTACTTACCCTATTCTTCTTCACTCCTCCCCACAGCTAGACCAGCACGTGCAGCACCCGCACCTCATTAGTCTAGTGTCCTGAGGTCATAGCAGAGTATAAAGCTCCGCACTTGATGCGAGGAGGCCAAGTTACAGTCCACCACTGGTGTGTGGGGGAGCGCTGCCTGCCAGGGGAGCAGTGGATCAGGTAAATAAAACTGTATAAAACTCCCCTAGACAAAATTAATTCTCATCCCACCCCAAACCCCCCAAATACTTACCTGAACACGATCTGGATCCAGCGTTGGGCCTGAGACTCAGTGAGAGCAGCAGGAGCCATTGCCTCTTACTGCTGTTAATCAAATCCAGTGATGAGGGAGCGGAATGGAGCAGCACTGTGTGTGTCAGTGGACACACAGAGCATCTCGATATCGAGCCCAAAGTGTGCCACCATAGGAAACTGTTTCCTATAGTGGCACACGGAGAAGAGGGGGAGCACAGCAGGGGACCCCAGAAGAGTAGAATCGGGCTGCTCTGTGCAAAACCATTACACAGAGCAGGTAAGTATGACATGTTTGCAATGAAAAAAAAAGAAAAAAAAAAAAAGATTCTTTACAATGTTTTTTCATACCACACTATTTATTTGTCTATGGTCTATGGACTGTACTTCCAGTTAAAGCGGAAGTAAATCCATCCATAAAACTGGTGTTATAACTGATCACATGTGCAGCATCATGGCAGTTGTAGATTAAACAGAAACAAAGATAGCAGCTTCCTTGACTGAAAAATTTAGGGGGGTTTACTTACACTTTAACCACTTCCAAACCGCCCGCCATCAATTTACGTTGGTACTTTGAAGAGGAATACCGTTGTTATAGCAGCAGCTAACGGCCATAACTCAGGTATCCTCTTCTTCAGCAGGCGTTCCGCTTCAAGATATATATATATATATATATATATATATATACATATATATATAATGATTATCTCATTGCAGGGTGGAAGCAACGTCAAAACGTCACTTCCGCCCATAGCTCTGGAAGAGAAATTTTTATGTTTTATTTTTTTCAAATTACATTTAATTTTTTATTTTTTTTTGCATTTTAGTGTAAATATGAGATCTGATTTTTTTTTTTTACCCCAGATCTCATATTTAAGAGGTCCTGTCGTGCTTTTTTTCTATTACAAGGGATGTTTACATTCCTTGTAATAGGCATAAAAGTGACACAATTTTTTTTTTTTAAAGAACAGATTAAAAATTAAAAATAAATGGTAAAATAAATAAGAAAAAAATATATATATAAACGCGTCCCGCCGAGCTCGCGTGCAGAAGCAAACGAATACGTGAGTAGCGCACACATATGAAAACGGTGTTCAAACCACACATTTGAGGTATCGCCGCAATAATTCTAGCCCTAGATCTCCTCCTGTAACTCAAAACATGCAACCTGTAGAATTTTTTTAAACGTCGCCTATGGAGATTTTTAAGGGTAAAAGAGTGTCACCATTCCACGAGCAGCCGCGACTTTGAAGCATGACATGTTGGGTATCAATTTACTCTGCGTAACATCTTTCATAATATGAAAAAAATAAATTGTGCTAACTTTACTGTTGTCTTATTTTCTTATTCAAAAAAGACATTTTTTTCAAAAAAAAGTGCGCTTGTAAGACCGCTACGCAAATACGGTGTGACAAAAAGTATTTGCAAATACCGCCATTTTATTCTCTAGGGTGTTGGAACCCCCAAACATTTATATATATTATTTTTTTTTCTAAGTAAATTTCTAGCAAAAAAAATAGGATTTTTTACTCACCGTAAAATCCTTTTCTCTGAGTCCATGGACCGACACAGCCTCTCTATTGACAAAGTGGGTATTATCCGTTAATTAGGAGTGACTAGGCAGAAAACTTGTAAAAAGTGTTGCATCACACCCTCTACAGTACCGCCCACGGGGCGGACCCTCTGGGTATATCACCTCAGTCTGCATCTCGCAGATCAGTTCGTCAAAAAGCAGTACAAACTTAAAAAGAGGGGTGGGTGCTGTGTCGGTCCATGGACTCAGAGAAAAGCATTTTACGGTGAGTAAAAAATTAAAAAATCCGATTTACTCTTTCGTCCATGGACCGACACAGCCTCTCTATTGACAAAGTGGGACGTCCCAAAGCAGTGTCAGAGAAAAAACGAGGGGTGGTAACAGCATAAAAATAATCTTCACCCCAAACACAAAACAGCACTCCTCCAACGGAGGAGTTGCAACTCTGAACAGCCGCTTGCAAAACCTTGCGGCCGAAAGAGGCATCCGAAGATGCACCTACATCAACTTTGTAGAATTTTGTGAAAGTGTAAGCGGACGACCAAGTCGCCGCTTTACATAATTGGGAAACAGACGCTTGATGTCGGAAAGCCCAAGAGGCACCTATTGCCCTGGTTGAATGCGCCGTGACCGGAAAGGGGGGCGCTTGACCCTTTAAGGCGTAAGCCTGGATTACTATCTGTCGGATCCACCTAGATATGGTGGCCGACGAGACTGCTTGGCCCTTCTTGGGACCAGCCATCGAAACAAACAGTGAGTCTGACTTCCGGAACAGGGAAGTAGCAGATAGGTATACTTTCAAAGCTCGGACAACGTCCAAGGAATGCAACGCCGACTCCTTAGGATTCGACGGGTGAGGACACAAGGATGGAAGTACAAGGTCTTTGTTGAGATGAAAAGCCGAAACGACCTTCGGAAGAAAGGAAGGCTGCGGCCGCAGCACCACCTTATCCTTATGGAAAATCAAATAGGGAGCCTTGCAGGACAAGGCTGCCAGCTCAGAGACTCGTCTAACTGACGTAACAGGAAAGTGTCAACAGGGGAATATCTCTAATATTCTCAAACGGTGCCTTCTGAAGCACCGAGAGGACCAGGTTCAAGTCCCACGGAGGTAGTGGGGAACGGACCGGAGGGGCCACATGTTGAACCCCCTGCACAAATGTACTCACGAGAGTGAGTTGCCAGGGGTCGCTAAAAAAAGACAGCCAGGGCAGATATCTGTCCCTTAATCGTACTTAAGGCAAGCCTTTGGTCCACCCCACGCTGTAAAAACAGCAGGATTCTGGAAACCAAATAAGTACGCGGATGCCATTTCATTTCCTCACACATGGAGATGTAGGCCTTCCAAGTGCGGTGATAAACCTTCCTAGAGGACGGTTTCCGAGCACTTTTCATAGTAGAGATTACTGAATCTGATAGGCCCCGGTCTCTCAGTACCTGGTTCTCAACAGCCATGCCGTTAAAGCCAGTGACTGTAAAGCAGGATGGAGTATGGGACCTTGCGATAGCAGGTCCTTCCGTAGTGGTAGGCGCCAGGGAACGTCTGCTACCAGATGTACTAGATCGGCGTACCAAGGACGCTGAGGCCAATCTGGAGCGATTAGGATCATTGGAATTCCCTCTGCCTCCACTCTGCAGAGCAGAAGAGGAAGAAGCCTTTAGGGAGGGAAGGCATAGATTAGCCGATACTGACCCCACGATGCCACCAACGCGTCCGTTGCGTCTGCCCATGGGTCTCTTGACCGGGCCACAAACCTCAATACCTTCCGATTGAGTCGGGAGGCCAGAAGATCTACGTCTGGTGTGCCCCATCTTTGGCAGAGGAGTTGGAACACCTCCGGGTGTAAGGACCATTCTCCTTGGTCCAGCATCTGGCGGCTCAGGTAGTCCGCCTGCCAGTTTTCCACACCCGGAATGTACACGGCCGACAGTGCCGGTACGCTCCTCTCTGCCCACTTCAGGATGCGAGCGACCTCCGATGGTGCAGCTGAGCTTCTTGTTCCTCCTTGATAATTGACATATGCCACTGCTGTGGCGTTGTCTGACTGGATCCTGACTGGACGCCCTTGCAGCCTCTGAGACCATTTAAAGAGGCACAGCCTGATCGCCCGGATTTCCAGGACATTGATCGACAGGAGGGCTTCCTCTGGGGTCCAGCGACCTTGCACCGACTGATCACCCCAGACTCCCCCCCCCCAACCTGTAAGGCTGGCGTCCGTCATGATCACTATCCAGTAAACCGGAAGAAATGACTTCCCGGCCATTAGAGCCGGTGCTGTCAGCCACCATACCAGGCATCTCCTGACTAGGTGGCTCACTCGGAGTTGATATTCCAGAGATGAAGGGCATCTGTTCCCTCTGGACAGAACTTCCTTCTGTAACACTCGAGTGTGGTATTGAGCATATGGGACCGCCTCGAAGGAGGCTACCATGAGGCCCAACACTCGCATGCAAAAACAGAGTGACGACCAATTCCTGGAAGTCAGCTGCCGTACTGCAGCCCGAAGGGTCTGCAACTTCTCCACAGGGAGGAATACCTTTGCCTCTGAGGAATCCAGAATCAACCCCAGGTACACTAGGCGTTGAGTGGGCACCAATACTGACTTTTGCGTGTTTAGTATCCAACCACAGTCTCGAAGAGTCTGACAGGTAATGGACACGCTTACCTCTAATTCTGAGCTTGAAGGGGCCTTCAGTAGAAGGTCGTCCAAGTAGCCCATGATAGCGATACCCCACTGTCTGAAAAGTGCCAGAATCGGAGCGAGCACCTTGGTGAACGTCCTGGGTGCTGAGGCAAGGCAAAACGGGAGGGCCACAAACTGGTAGTGGTTCTTCCCGTTAGCAAATCGCAGAAACCTCTGGTGTCTGGAGTATATGGGGACATGCAGGTATGCGTCCTTGATGTCCAAGGAGGCCAGAAAGTCCCCCGGATGGAGAGCCGTGACTACAGATCGGACCGACTCCATCCGAAATCTTTGTACTTTCACAAAGCAATTGAGGGCTCTGAGATCCAAGATTGGATGAACCCCCTCCTTCGGCACAATGAACAGATTTGAGTAAAAACCCTGACCTCGTTCCTGTTCTGGAACAGGAATAACTACCCCGCGTTCCAGTAGACCCTGGACCGCCCCATACAGGGCCTCCCGACGGGTCGGTAGTAGCTGGAGATTGGAGGTGATGAACCTGTCCGGTGGACAAGAGAAATTCTATCTTGTAGCCTGAGGAGATTACTTCGCAAACCCACCTGTCGGAGACTAGAGCTGTCCACTGAGTCGCGAATTTGCGGGTGGGGGCGGACCTTCATGCGGACGCAGATTTGTCCGCAGGCTTGTTGGGTTTGCGGGACCAAGGACGCTTTTGTCCTTGGGCAGGCGCCTTGTCGGCCTGGGGTCTTTTCCCTGTCGCCCTAGGGGGACGAAAAAACCGCCTGCGTGCAGTAAAGGAGGGCCCTTGGCGTGGCCCCCTACCCTTGCTAGTTTGGGGAAGCAAAGTGCTTTTACCTCCTGTGGCATCCTTGATGATGTCATCCAGAGAAGCCCCAAAAAGTCTGTCGCCCTTAAAAGGCAGATCCAACAGGGCTTTCTTGGAAGTCTGGTCCGCAGACCAGCCCTTTAGCCAGATCAGGTGGCGTATTGCTACTGCATAAACCGAAGCTTTTGACAGCAGGGGAATAGTATCCATGTCTGACTCACAGACAAACTTAAGGCCCTGGACCAACTGGTCAGCCAAGGTTAACTCATTAGGAGGAGCATCTTGCTCCTTTAACCCCTGGAGTAGCAATTTTGCCCATTCAGTAAGTGTCTGAGACACTAGGGCCCCCGCCAATGCCGGGCGTACTGCCGAGCCTACCACTGAATATAGGTAGCGAGCGAGTGCTTCAGCCTTCTTATCCACAGGGTCCTTAAACAGGAGCCCCTTCTACTGGAATAGTGGTGGCTCTATTAAGTCTGGACACCGGAGGGTCCACTATAGGGGGAGAGGTCAATTTCTTCAGAAAACTCTCCTCAAAGGGGTACCGTACCGCAAACCTCTTTGGGGCTGTAAAGACCCTCAGTGGGTTCTCCCATTCCTTGTATAAGAGTTTGTCAAAATAAGACACACAAGGGAACACCTTAGCAGTGCGGGCAGGTTTACGAAACCCAAAGGGGACTGGAGTTTCTGCTGCTTCTGCAGTATTTTCCAACTTTAGTGTATCCCGCACTGCAGTAATAAGGTCAGATACCAAAGCCGTCTTGCGTACTGACCTGGACTTGGAGTCATCCTCACTGTCCGATCGGTCACGGTCTGCAGTCTCTGATGTGTCCGAATCTGGGCCATGAGCCATAGCTGGACCTGGTTCTGCATCAGAATTATCCCCGGAAGATTGCAGGGGACGGGGGTGTTTACTACCCCCTGTATTCCCGTGTGCTGCTTCCACCCTGGCAGCAAACGCCTCTAGGATTTCCGACTTAGCGTTCATAGACACCTCAGGGGCACCAGCTGCTAAATCTGGTTCTTCAGGGGAGAAGACATCTGGCTCAGATACCATGCTGACCACACGCTGACATCCACAGGGCTCCAGGCAAGATATCAATAGGCCACCCTCCTGCGCTGCAGAGATGCTGGGTTACCCAGAGGACTCACCATCCTGGACCGGTACAGCTATGCTGCCGTGTGCTGTGCCTGTGATGCTGTCCCCAGTGCTGCTGTGTCAGTCTGCTTCTTTTATCAGCGCTTCCTGTGTGAATTTTCGCGCCAGTGTAATGCACCCTAGAGGCCGGAGACTCTCGCAAAATGGCCGCCAAAAATGTCTGTATGGAAGATAATGTGGGCTCTAAGAAAATGGCCGCTGAGCCGAAGATGGAAGCCAAGCAGCCGTAGCCCACAAAAAGATGGCCGCCGAACGGCAATATATAAATACAGGGTGGACAAACATGGCCGCCGATCAGTTGATAGAGGCCAGTGGGTGTGAACTACAAGAAAATGGCGCCGAAACCACAGTAAGATAGCCGCCGGGCAGTCACTAGAGGCCGAACCCGGCATGGACCACCACAAAATGGCAGCCGACAGCATGGAGGAGGAAGCACACACAGGTAAGCAGAAATTACATTTCTTTTAAATGTTAGTTACAGCCAGCCCCGCTCCAGTGGAACCCCTTAGGTGACCCCCAGCAACCTTTAGCTAGAAGCCCAGGGAAGAGGGAAAAGGCAGGGAGAGAAGGAAGAAAGGGGCCACAACCACTTACTTGGTCTCTCCAGGAATGTCCAGCCAAATCACCCAACCGAGGCAGGGGAGTTTACTTGCCTATCCTGCATGTATTATGCTGGAAGACATTCCAAACAGATCATCGTCCGCGCACGGAAGGTGACTGTTGGCCAGGCATGCTGTGATTGGACCCAAAAGGGACGATCATATGTATGCCCTGGAGCGTAAGCTCACCGGCCAGGCTGCTGCGACTCGGCCGTAAGGTCAGCTGAAGCTGAGCGGTCCGATGCAGGCCCTGGAGCGTAGGCTCCCCGGCCACCCGTGGAGCAACGGGCATGTCGTGGAAAACCCAGCGCGTAGCTAGGATCGGCACACGCTCGATGGCCTAACTGGGGAGACTACAAGGATCGAGGATCCAGCCTGTCACCTAGTCGGCAGTTGATCGAATATCGCAGGAAACAAAAAATGTAGCAAAAAAATAAATATTCCCCCCCCCCCAGACCAATGGGCCCGAAGGGAGCCATGTCCTACTCCTTGCTAGACAGAAAAAAACTGATCTGCGAGATGCAGACTGAGGTGATATACCCAGAGGGTCCGCCCCCTGGGCGGTACTGTAGAGGGTGTGATGCAACACTTTTTACAAGTTTTCTGCCTAGTCACTCCTAATTAACGGATAATACCCACTTTGCCAATAGAGAGGCTGTGTCGGTCCATGGACGAAAGAGTAAAAGTGTTTTTAAACACCAAATCTCAGAAAGAGGCTCGGTCCTTAAGTGGTTAACAAAGAAAACTCCATTTCAAATTGTCACTAATGTGCTTTTCCTCGGGCAAAACAAAATTACTGCCAGTGTTAATACGGTATGTAAAAATGTCAGATGGAGAAGCATCTGTTGTGACAAAGCTTTTGTAACTTTATAATCGCTTTTAAATCACTTTAAATAAATTTAAACTTTACAATCACTCAAATTCTTAAATTGAAGCCCTAACCCTCCCGCACCAGTTTGTGCAGACTCTGAAATCTTGGTGCATGAAACTAATGATCTGGGCTAGTCAAGTTGGCCTTGAATTCCCCTTGGTTGGCTATGAATTACAGCTCCTTCTGGTGATTCCAAGATGTTGTCATGCTAACTTAGAGATGTGATCCCATCAGCATATTGTGGATCTGCCTGGGGTATCTTTCCAGTTGAATGTGCCTGGCCCAGCTCCAGCTGGGGCCTTGATTCTCCTGCAGTACACATAATACCTGCCTATCTCTTCAGCCTGTTTTTCTAGAGAAAAGCCTCGTACACACAACCGAGTTTCTCGTCCAAAACCGGCAAGAAAAGTGCCGCGAGAGCTTTTTTCTCGAGAAAACCGTTCGTGTGTATAGTTTTACGACGAGAAAACTGCTGTGAATCTCGACGAGAAAATAGAGAACCTGCTCTCTATTTTCTCGTCAGGATTCAAGATTTCCTCGTCGTGTTTCTCGTCGGCCTGTTTTGTGACGAGAAAATGGTTCGTGTGTATGCTTTTACGACTCTTCCAAAAGCGCGCATGCTCAGAAGCAAGTATGAGACGGGAGCGCATCTTCTGCTAAATCAAGCCTTCGTAATGGAGATAGCACATTCGTCACGCTCTAAATTATTGCATCGTTTAAATTTTGTGCATTGAAATCTTCTTTAGAATGTTACATTAATCAAAACGAATGAACGTCTTTTGCTGCTGATATTCACACAGAGTTATGACTATCTTTTTTTTAACCTTTTTCATGCTGCTCTTCAGAAGATATGTGTATTATATTGTGCAAGATCTTCTGAATATTTTACTGTTTTATATTTTTCAAACAGATGTTAATAGTAATTTGCCAATGTTTTGATAGTGATCTCCCATTGAATATTTTAATTTATTTTTGGTAAATTTTACACCCTCTATTTTCAAAAATATATTTTAATTGGTTTTTTGGGGGTTGTTACCTGTCCCTTTTTATGGCTGTCAAATGTATCTGCTTACTCCAAAGCTAAATTAAAAAATTGTAAAAATAAACATAGTCAAGTATGAACTTAAACAAAAATAACATTTATTCATGTTTGAAACAAAATAAAGAGAAGGCAGCGCTGGAGAACCTGCTGCCATTTGTGCATCCCAGGGACCCCAGACCACACATCAACCCTGTGTGGACACTAAAATTGGGAGCTTGACAAGGCCAACAGTTCTGAGCACAATCTGATCCTGGCCTCCCAGAGGTCAGGAACAGCAGCAGGTGAGATATATGTCCCAAGTGTGTGGTACTACAACAGGCTGCCTTCTGTCCGACCACAATGAAGCAAGGCCATCACTTCCTCGTCTTCCCTGCAGCCTTCCCTGAAGCCTTCCCTGCAGCCTTCCTTCTTCGTGTGGCTGGAGGCTGGGCCACTGGAGGGGTACTCCTGTCAGGAGGAGAAGGGGGTGGCGCAGAAGAAGGTGGAGGAGGAGGTGGAGGAGAAGGGGGTGGGGCAGAAGTACAAGGTGGAGGTGGAGGAGAAGGGGGTGGGGCAGAAGAACAAGGTGGAGGAGAAGGGGGTGGGGCAGAAGAACAAGGTGGAGGTGGAGGAGGAGGTTGAGGTTGTGAGAGTTGTGCCACCTCACAAATTGCGGTATTGGGGGTAATTTTCTCCATCACCCCCTTGTTCAGCAAGGTGATGAGCAGGGGCTCACATAGGAGGCGTTGCTCCATGCTCATCACCTTGAACTTTGCCTCCACTAGGCCGGCAATGGCCTCTTCAGGGGATGTGGGCTCCTTGAGGGTGGCATGGGCCTCTCGAATAAGGGCCATTGCTGCCTCACTGGTGGTCCTGTCCCTCCTGCTTCTTTTGGGAAGTCGGATGGGAGGCACCTGTGATGTTGTGCTTCTCCTTTGGCCGGCCACCTCCTGCCTGCCACTGGGCCCTGCCACCTCCTGGCTGCCACTGGGCCCTGCCTCCTCCTGCCTGACAGTTTCCAGACCCTCCTCCTGGCTGATTTCATCCTGTGTATGAAAAAGGGACATAGTTTAATTTTTTGTTTTATTGTTTTCATCCAACTTTCAGCTCATGTTTGAAGCAATTAGAATGTAAATCCTTAAAAAAAAAATTACAATTTACAACTACATCGGATTGACAATTTTGCACCCAATTTAAGCCAGACTAATGTCTAGAGATCTTGATTTTACGTGTGTAACACAAAATAGTTTGTTTGTCATCTTGACATATTTGTCAAACATTAGGTTTATCACAATACATTTTCTATAAATACTATACCTGGCTCCAGATGGCCAAATCAGGTTCATCCAGGATGGCTGCCTCCTCTTGCTCCAGAGAAGGCTCAGGTTGGCTGCAGGGAAGTCTGGGGGGAAGAGTGGATAGTGATGGCCTTGCCTCAATGTGGTCATCCAGAAAGGACATCCTGCTGTAGTACCACAAATTGAGGACATACACATCATCTGCTGCTGCTCCTGACCTCTGAGAAGCCAGGACCTTAGAGCGTTCAGTCCTGTATGTGCCTCTCAAGCTCCCAATTTTAGTGTCCACCTGTTTTGCTGTGGCTGTGGGCACCTTGGTCTGCACAAATGGGAGCAGGCTCTCCAGCGCTGCTTTTCTCACCCCTTTTTTTTTTATGGATGGGGTTTTTGGTCTCCCACAGAGCGGGCAGCTCCCTTACCCGGTCTATAAATTCCGCAAGGAATTCCTTGTCACTTATAAAGACATTCATTTTGGGTCTGCAAGTCAAAAAAAAATTAACTAATGTGAGGCACACAGTCTAACCTCCTTAAAATCTTATTCACCATATATATCCTCCAACATTCTCAAGACAGTATAGGCCAACAATTGTTCAAAGTCACAAAATCACATACCTTCGTTCGCACGTCCGTCACTTGAACTCCTCTCTCCGCACACCGAACATAGTATAGTCACATATGTGTTTGCTATATATACACCACGCATGCGTGTAACTACGCACACGTCGCCCGCCCATGACGTTCTAACTAACATCTTTTCCCCTTCCCTTCTCTTTCGGCGCGCAGACAGATATGGCGGATTTACAGCAGGTGTCTGATAATTCCTCAAATAACGAGGAGGAGACAAGCCCGGAGACTGAGGAAACGTCACGATCAAGGAGGAGATTCAAGGCATCTAATATGTCTTATGCGGAGATGGCGGAGATGTTGGACATATTGCTAAAGTCGGATTATGACGCAAAGCATGGGCCGTATAGCAAACCAAATAGAAGAAAGGCCAAAATCATGAAGAAAGTCGTGAAGAGTCTGAAGAAGAATTTTGGGATGAAACGCTCAAATGAGCAGCTCAGAAAGAGGTGGTCAGACCTCAAACTGAGGGAGCCGGAGCAGTTAAGGAGCATTAAGAGAATGCTAGCAAAAAGTAAGTAAATTTTTCACTTTTATGCTATTAATTTATTTCTCAACTTCCATGTTGCTCCATTTTTTTAAATTTCCTATTGTACTCCCTTCCAAAATGTCATAGTTTGAACTTGGTTTGGCACAGTAATCGTTCGTTACAGACACATCGTTCGGCCACTCTCCTCTTTTTTGGGTTATTTTTCACCCTCAAATGTAATTAGACATCTGCCGAATTTCTTAAAATTGTTGGCTAGATGATGTGTTTGTAAAGAGAATGAAATGCAAACTTTAATCAGTGTAAAGGAGAGGACACTCAGCAGCTGCTTCCACATCTGTACTTTTGAGCACTATAGTGTGGGCCACTAAAACTGCCTTTTTGGGGTGTCCCACACAGGTGCATCAGTGAATTTTTGTGCTGCCTCCATGTCTGAAAATTGACAGCCAAAGGTGAATACTAAACCGATTCTTGGACATATATAATGCATTCATGTTTAAATTCCGCACAAACACACACTTGTACCCCACTTTCAAGCAACTTAGCCTGTTTTAATTTTTCATAGAGAATTTCTGTGTGATAACTAGACCTTTGGTTTGCTTCTCATAGGGGAGAGAAGACTGGGAGGAGAACACTCCAGGGAGCACATGAAACCCATAGCTTTGAAACAACCCCAAACTCCCAAAGACTCACAACCTGAGGGTGTTGAGGAAGTTGAAGAGGTGGAGGAAGGAGAAGTGCAGGAAGGAGAGGTGGATGACGTTGTGGAACTTGTCACCACAACAGGTCAGTATCTGTCACCACAGCTTCAGGTAAGAGATGTAGGCCTGCAGAGTTATAATACCTTTTTTATTTTGTTTTTAGGGGATGTAAATGTTGTGGTGAAGGATAGTACACGTTTCTCTGCTGACAGTGCCCTCTGAATAATACAGCAAGTGATGGAATGTAGCACAGAACTGGACAGAATTAAACAAAGAATTCATGTGATGGATCAAACATTTAAAGACATTCTCGATGTTTTGGGGAGAATTGAATAAGGCATCAAAACCCCAAATTTTGTTTAATGATTGTTCTTCCCCCTTTTTATTACCTTTTTGACAATCAAACCAGCCAAAAATTGAATATGCACACAGTGTGTCAACATGTGCCATCTGCCATCAGGGGATATCCATGTACGGCTTTTGTGGGTGCAACCCCTTCCTCGTATCTCAAGTAGGTGAACTGAAGAAGGGGTTGCACCCACAAAACACGTCCATTGATCACCCCCGATGGCAGATGGCACATGGTGACAATAGGGATCAGGAGTCTCAAATCCCTATTGGAAATGACTTCAAAATGTGTGCATATTCAATTTTTGGCTGGGCAAGGGGTGGCAAGACCCCATATTAGGACGGGCACATAGAGACATAGTTTGTGTACGTGAATGCCTCATATTGCTCAGAGGTATCCAATGTTGTACTTTTTGCAATGCAACTGATGGTTTTATATTTTCATATTAAAAAAATTGCCGGTTTGTGGCCAGCCAAAATCCCCAAAAAAAAAATATTACCATGTGTGTGAATGTGCACAGAGTAAAATGTTTGTACACAAACAACGTGTAGCTTCTTTTTCAAATACGCTCTAACCTTCTTCTTTTTTTTTTTTTTTTGTGGGGTTACATAGTGAAATGGTTGGTATTTACTAAAGGAAAATACACTTGGCACTACAAATGCACTAAGACAAACTAGGAGACATGAAAAAACAAAAGTTAAAAGATTATATCAGATTTTTTTTGAGTTTGTTCTCCATGCATCTTTACACATGGCCTGGCATAGGAATTGCCCCCCTACCCGTGAAATATTCCAGATACTTCTCACGAACCTCACGGGCATTTTGGGGGGGCAAGCCAGGACGGGCAGATTCGAGGCCCGGCAGCCGATTGCCAGAGGAAAGTCCTGCCTCCGGCAAAACTGAGGCCATATAAGAAGTTGATTTTCTGCTGAGAAAGTTATGGAGCACACAGCAGCATAAAACTACATAGTTTATTTTGTAGTCCGCCAAGTGGATGGGAGTCATAAAAAGGCGGAACCGGCTGGCCATTATCCCAAAGGCATTTTCAACGACTCTTCGTGCCCTGGCCAGCCGGTAGTTGAACACCCTCTTCTCTGGGGTCAGGGTCCTCTGTGGAAATGGCCTCATGAGGTGCGGTCCAAGTCCGAAGGCTTCATCAGCCAAAAAAACAAAGGGGAGTCCTTCAACATTCCCTGCATCCGGTGGCAATGCAAGGTCGTCACTCTGGAGACGGAGGGCAAACTCCGTCTGGATGAAGGATCCCCCATCGGACATCCGGCCATTCTTCCCTACATCAACATAGAGGAATTCATACCGTGCTGACACCACCGCCATCAGCACAATGCTATGAAACCCCTTGTAGTTGAAGTAGTAGGACCCAGAATGGGGTGGCGGCATGATGCGGACGTGCTTCCCGTCTATGGCACCACCGCAGTTGGGGAAGTCCCACCGCGTGGCAAACTCCGATGCCACAGTCTGCCATTCCTGTGGCGTGGAAGGAAGCTGGGGAATCAAACAAGATGAAAAAAAATTTGAATTTAAAAATAGAACATTACAAGCAGATTATAAGAAAATACATTAGAGGCTAACATCACTAAAAATCTCAGTTTAAGGTGTTTTTAAGAAGTATAATGGAAGGCTCATGTTTAATATTCATCACCCCCTCTGATGGTCCATTCTTAAAATATTTTGGGGGGGGGTAGATGTGTTTGGCCACAGAATAGCATTGCAGTGGCGGTGCGTCCAGAGTGGGCGCTGGAGCACTGCCCCCTCTCACCTGTGCCCGTCACTCAGAACAATACATAGGTTCATGCGTTGCAGTAACATATGTATTGTCAATGCCGCACAATATTCAGGTGGGTGGCCCCTGTTAAGCGACCGACATATGAAGAACTGCGGCATTTATGGGGTGAAAATTGCATATCAGAAACAGGGGCACAAATAGGCTTGCAAAATCCAGCCTGAGGGATGTAATTGGCTTGATAAAAGTAAAATTGGGGACGCAGGGGGGGGGGGGACATTCCTTGGGTAAACACTGACAGGCTGCTCTGCCAATCATGTTCACCAAGTCTGTTTTACGGTTACATGATTGGCTGATGCAACATCGAGGGCAGGAAAAGACATCAAGGACAGAAGAAGGATGGCGCTGACCAGAAGAAGGTAAGTGCAGGGCTGGGGGGAAAATGGCTGCATTGGAGGGGACAAAATGGCTGCATTGGAGGGGACAAAATGGCTGCATTGGAAGGGGCAACTGGTGGCGTTTAATAGGCACAGTCGCTAAAAAGGAGGAAGTTTAGTTCCTAAAATTGGGGGTGGACCCCCAAACATTTGGAGCAACAGACGCCCCTGCTGGAAAGCTTAGTGAAGGGAAATATGCATGGAGGAGAAAAAAGGGGCATTTAAAAACTTCCAACATGCATGAGGACAAAGGGGACATTCTCAGCATATTACAATCATGATAATTAGGGAAGGATGAAAGAAATACAATACATTAGCATACATGAAATACATAAAATGTGATGTTAATGGAGAAAACTTACCCTAATATAGTCCTCCTGCAGGACTTGTATAATGGCAGAACAGGTGTCTGGGATTATGAGGCCCAGAGCCTGGGGGGAGATGCCTGTCGTGAACTTCAAGTCCTGAAGACTTCTCCCTGTCGCCAGGTAACGTAAGGTGGCGATGAGCCTCTGCTCGGCACTGATGGCTTCCCGCATAACGGTGTCCTGCCTGGTAATATAGGGGGACACCAAAGCCAACAGTTCCTGAAAAACGGGGTCAGACATCCGCAGAAAATTCCTGTAGTCCTCAGGATTATTCTCGACGATCTCCCGCAGCAGAGGCATATGGCAGAATTGGTCCCGCTGGAGCAACCAATTCTTGGTCCATGAACTCCTCCTCACCCCGTTCATGGACTGGTCTTGGTCCAAAACAAGCAGACCAACACCAAGCGCACGAACTCGACGACGAGAACGTCCAGGCGACATGGCTAGGAAACGGTCGTCTGATCAGAACGTACAGAACAGAACGCACTTTAGAACAGCAAGGCCTATGAATAACGAACTGAAAATCAGAAACGAACGGGCAAGAACGCACTGTAAAACAGATACGACCTGCCTACACGCCCTGAAAGACAAGATACGAACCCACAAGCACAAACTGAACCTCAGAAAACGAACTGAAAAGCACGAAGACTGAAAAGCGCGAATCGTCTCTTCCCAAACTTTTACTTCACACGCGGTAACACAAGATCAGCAAAAGCAGCCCAAGGGGTAGCGCCAGGGAAATCGATCTTCCCCTTTTATAGTGCCGTCGTACGTGCTGGACGTGACCGCGGAGAACAACGAGGAAATTGGGAAATGTCAGTGTGTACGCATGGAAAGCTTGACGAGAAAATCGTCAAGGTTAACAAGAATCTCGTCAAAAAACGACGTGTTTCTAACGACGAGAAAATCGGCCGTGTGTACGAGGCTTTAGCCCTCAAATCTTGTGAAGAAACTTCCTGGCCCTCTTTCTTTATGGAGTATGAATATTCTTCAAAAGGAAAATGTAACAGTTCACATTCAACATGCAGTTTTAGGAAATGAAAAAACCTGTCTTCATCTTTGTATCGTTTCCTTTCATATGTGATGGTAATACTAAGAAATACTTGCAGAGCACGTAGGCAATTTATGTGAATTTTGCTTCTGCTTGTAGATTTTATGAGGATGAGAAAGGTAAATGCACAGCTCTGAGACGTCTGGCTTTAGCGTACTATCGCTATAAAGGTTAATTCCGTGTTACAGGAACAAAATCACCAAAATGTAAGCAAAAGCACATCTAATGGGAGCGCTTTCCACAATTTTTGCTCATTATAGCTAGCTTTATGTCAATCCGAAGGAATTACATTTAAAATTTGGAATACTGGTTAAGGAGTTGTTTCAATTGAAAACAGTATAATACATATTATTGCAATGAACGTCTACTTTTTGCACATATCCTTTGACACAGTGAGCGTGCTGTCTTGATCAGTGACAGTAATGTCTGAGCTTTTGTGATCTACCCCCCCATAGTCATCTCTCCTGAAACAAATGTTCTGCTGCAGCCTTGGAAAATATCACTGCACAGAAGTTATCTGTGAACAGATTCAGTTATGTTTAGTCGGGGGTTATGTTTAATTTAAGATTGCTGTTCCAGTTTCAGTGTAAGGACAATGATTTCAAGAAATTGACAATTTATTGCAGGTAGAGTGTTGTTTTTTTTTTTGTTTGTTTTTTTGTTTCACCTCAAAATAGGCCAAGCACTTTATATTGCTCTGGAGTAAAGGAGTTGGTCTGGAAAATGGCTTGGTCTCGGCAACTTTACTGTGAGGCTATTACACAGTGAAATCTTAGACATTGAGCCAAAAAAGGAGCCAAGGAAATATTGCAACAATGAACTATTAATGTATATATAGCTAATTTATATTTATAAATGCATTTGTGCAAGCAATTGTACTGCAAGTTTGAAAAAGACTTGCTAAGCTATTGCTAGATTTGCCAGGCTTCACAAGTTTGTTGCACAGTCCCCATTGTATGACTCCAGATCAACTTTCTTTGCAAACATTCTGCAAGTCTGCTGCAAGTTTTTGTTATGTTGTGCAATAGTCATCGCACCACAGGGGTCACGTGGCAGAATTTTCATGCTGTAGACTACCAGAGCTCGTGCTGTAGACTCGCTACTGCAACTTTGCTCTTGCTAGAGACTAGTGGTGTACCGAGATTCCTCTCCTTCCTCCTCCTCTCCTTCCTCCTCCTCTCCTCCCTCCTCCTCACACAGAGTGTCAGGGAGTTGAATTGACTGGGTGGCCGCAGTAACAAAGTCCCGCCTCCTGTAATAGACGGCACACTGACTCAATGCCGGGACATTGAATCAGTGTGACATATCACAGGAGGCGGGACATTGTTATAGGGGCCATCTGGCCCGGGAAATTCAAACCCAGCTCTGTGACACAGCAGAAGATCGCCACTCTGATCCGGGCACTGGTGAGGCTGCGTCTGGCGGGCACTGGTGAGGCTGCGTCTGGCGGGCACTGGTGAGGCTGCATCTGGCGGGCACTGGTGAGGCTGCATCTGGCGGGCACTGGTGAGGCTGCATCTGACGGACACTGGTGAGGCTGCATTGATCTCTTATATTATGTCTGCAATCTCTAACCATCTCCTGAATCATGTCTGCTAGAGGTGCACCGAATGGAAATGTTGCTAATACTATTAGCAGTATGTTTTAAATAAGAGATTGCAGACATGATACAAGAGATGGTCAGAGACTGCAGACTGCATTTTTCTTGAGCTTTTCTTGCACTAAAGGTGCCAATAATTGCCAACAATAAATTCATATTAATTTAAATTGATGATAATTAAAAAGTCGAATATAATACAATTATATACAGTATAAACATATAAATATTTTTTTAAATCTGTCATTTTCAGTTTTCGGCTAAGTGTATCCTGCATTTTCGGTTTCGGTACCAAAATTTCCATTCAGTGCACCCCTACTAGAGACTTGCCACATGAATTTGCTACAAATTGGAAAAGTGTCAACTAGAACTTGTGCTTCAAGTGCTCTGCAAGTGTACAACTTGCCAGTGAAAATGTGCAGCAAGTTAACAAGACTTACTATTCAACATTGCCACAAATTTGTGGCAACTTATCCTTGCTATCTGGGTTGTAGGAAGTAAGGTAAACATACATAACCCACAACTTGTTCATCATTTGGAGGGACTGTCCCACTTTTGAAACTAAATCCCTCTGGCCCTAGGAAACCTCAGCTGTCCCTCTTTTTGGTCTGATTTATAGACCTTTTATAAAATAATATATACAATGGGTATAGAAAAGAATCACCCCCCTTTTTAAAATCAAATTTCTTTCTCGTACATCACGGGACACAGAGCGGCATAGTCATTACTATGTGGGTTATATAGTTTACCTTCAGGTGCTGGCACTGGCAACTTCCAAACCGGAAGTACCCTCCCCTATATAAGCCCCTCCCATCCGGGAGCACCTCAGTTTTTTGCCAGTGTCTAAGGTGTTGGCCAAGAAGTAACATGTGTTTTTCACTGAGCTTGCGTACAGGTTCTTTTGGGCCTCAGTAAGCTATTCCGGATCAGACCAAAAAAGCTTCATAGCTAAACGGTCGGTACCCGGGCCTTGCAGAGAAGAGCAAGGTTTTGCCTGTAAGGCCTCGTACACACGACCGATTTTCTCGTCGTAAAAAACACGTCGTTTTTTTCGACGAGATTCTTGTTAAGCTTGTCGATTTTCTCGTCAAGCTTTCTATGCGTACACACTGTCATTTTCCAATTTCCTCGTGGTTCTCTGCGCTCACGTCCAGCACGTACGACGGCACTATAAAGGGGAAGATCTTTTTTCTTGGCGCCACCCCTTGGGCTGCTTTTGCTGATCTCGTGTTACCGCGTGTGAAGTAAAAGTTTGGGAAGAGACGATTCGCGCTTTTCAGTCTTCGTACTTTTCAGATCGTTTTCTGCCGTTCAGTTTGTGCTTGTGGGTTCGTATCTTGACTTTCAGGGCGTCTAGGCAGGTCGTATCTGTTTTACAGTGCGTTATTGCCTGTTCGTTTCTGAATTTCAGTTCGTTATTCATAGGCCTTGCTGTTCTAAAGTGCGTTCTGTTCTGTACGTTCTGATTAGACGACCGTTTCCTAGCCATGTCGCCTGGACGTTCTCGTCGTCGAGTTCGTGCTGTGCGTGCGCTTGGTGTTGGTCTGCTTGTTTTGGACCAAGACCAGTCCATGAATGGTGTGAGGAGGAGTTCATGGACCAAGAATTGGTTGCTCCAGCTGGACCAATTCTGCCACATGCCTCTGCTGCGGGAGATCGTCGAGAATAATCCTGAGGACTACAGGAATTTTCTGAGGATGTCTGACCCCGTTTTTCAGGAACTGTTGGCTTTGGTGTCCCCCTATATTACCAGGAAGGACACCGTTATGCGGGAAGCCATCAGTGCTGAGCAGAGGCTCATCGCCACGTTGCGTTACCTGGCGACAGGGAGAAGTCTTCAGGACTTGAAGTTCACCACAGGCATCTCCCCCCAGGCTCTGGGCCTCATAATCCCAGGCACCTGTTCTGCTATTATACAAGTCCTGCAGGAGGACTATATTAGGGTAAGTTTTCTACCTTAACATCACATTTTATGTATTACATGTATGCTAATGTATTGTATTTCTTTCATCCTTCCCTAATTACCATGATTGTAATATGCTGAGAATGTCCCCTTTGTCCCCATGCATGTTGGAAGCTTTAGATTGCCCCTTTTTTATCCTCCCTAAATATTTCCCCTCACTAACTTTTCCAGCAGGGGCGCCTGTTGCTCCAAATGTTGGGGGGTTCCAACCCCAATTTCGGAAATAAACTTCCTCCTTTTTTGCTCTGTTGCCTAATAAACGCCCCCAGTTGTCCCCTCCAATGCAGCCATTTAGTCCCCTCTAATGCAGCCAGTTTCCCCCCAGCCCTGCACTTACCTTCTTGTGGTCAGCGCCATCCTTCTTCTGTCCTTGATGTCTTCTCCTTCCCTTCATGTTGCATCAGCCAATCATGTTACCATTAAACAGACTTGGTGAACATGATTGCCAGAGCAGCCTGTCAGTGTTTACACAAGGAATGCCCCCCTCCTTGCGTCCCCGATTTTTCTTTGAGGAAGCCAATTACATCCCTCAGGTTGTAATTTGCAAGACTTTTTTAATACCTGTTTCTGCTCTGCAATTTTAACCCCCTAAATGACGCAATTATTCATATGTCGGTCGCTTTACAAGAGGCCATCCACCTGAATAGTGGGCGGCATAGACAATACATAGGTTCATGCAACGCATGAACCTATGTATTGTTCTGAGTGATGGGCACAGGAGAGAGGGGACAGTGCTCCAGCGCCCACTCTGGACGCACCGCCACTGCAATGCTATCCTTTGGCCAAACACATCTCCCCCCCCCCAAAATAATTTAGTAATGGCCCATCAGAGGGGGTGATGAATATGATAAATGAGCCTTCCATTATACTTTTTTTACACACCTTAATAAACGTATAATTTGATTGATGTTGGTCTCTAATTTTTTGGGATAGAATTTCCTTGTAATGTATGCCTTTGTTTTTCTAATATTATTTCATCTTGTTTCACTCCACAGCTTCCTTCCACGCCACAGGAATGGCAGACTGTGGCATTGGAGTTTGCCACGCGGTGGGACTTCCCCAACTGCGGTGGTGCCATAGACGGGAAGCACGTCCGCATCGTGCCGCCACCCCGTTCTGGATCCTACTACTACAATTACAAGGGGTTTCATAGCATTGTGCTGATGGCGGTGGTGTCAGCACGGTATGAATTCCTCTATGTTGATGTAGGGAAGAATGGCCGGATGTCCGATGGGGGATCCTTCATCCAGACGGAGTTTGCCCTCCGTCTCCAGAGTGACGACCTTGCATTGCCACCGGATGCAGGGAATATTGAAGGACTCCCCTTTGTTTTCTTGGCTGATGAAGCCTTCGGACTCGGACGGCATCTTATGAGGCCATTTCCACAGAGGACCCTGACCCCAGAGAAGAGTGTGTTCAATTACCGGCTGGCCAGGGCCCGAAGAGTCGTTGAAAATGCCTTCGGCATAATGGCCAGCCGGTTCCGCCTTTTTATGACTTCCATCCACTTGGCGGACTACAAAATAAACTATGTAGTGTTATGCTGCTGTGTGCTACACAACTTTCTGAGCCAAAAATCACATTCCTATATGGCCTCAGTTTTGCCAGAGGCTGGACTTTCCCCTGCAAATCCCCTTCCGGGCCTGGAATCTGCCCGTCTTGGCTTGCCCCCCCAAAATGCCCGTGTGGTTCGTGACAAATACATGGAGTATTTCACGGGTAGGGGGGCAATTCCTATGCCAGCCTATGTCTAAGTATCCCAATAAAAATCTTGTTTAAACCTTTAATTATTTGTTCTTTCCTGTCTCCTAGTTTGTCTTTGTGCATTTGTAGTGGCAAGTGTATTTTACTTTAGTAAATAACAACCAATTTCACTATGTTACCTTACAAAAGAACCAAATAAGCTTAGAGAGTATTATAAAAAGAAGCTACACGTTGTTTGTGGTCAAAAATTTTACTCTCTGCACATTTTTTTTTGTTTTACTTTGGGGTTGGCCTGGCCACAACCCGGCAAATTTTGGCTTATGAAAATACAAAAATACCACAATTTCTAAAATGACAACATTGGATACCTCTGAGCAATCTGAGACATTCAGTTACACAAACTATGTCTCTATGTGCCCGTCCTAATATGGGGTCCTGCCACCCCTTGCCCAGCCCAAAATTCAATATGCACACATTTTTACTTTTTTGCAAATAGGAAGTTTACAATCCTGATCCCTATTGTCAACATGTGCTATCTGCCATCAGGGGTGATCAATGGACGTGTTTTGGGGGTGCATCCCCTTCCTCAGTTCACCGACTTTTGATACGAGGAAGGGGTTGCACCCACAAAAGACGTACATGGATATCCCCTGATGGCAGATAGCACATGTTCACACACTGTGTGCATATTCAATTTTTGGCTGTTTTGTTACTTAAAAAATTAGAAAAAATATAAAAACAAACATGTAAAAACAAATGTGTTTGGATGGCTTATTGAATTCTCCCCAAAACATCGAGAATGTCTTTAAATGTTTGTTCCATCACATGGATTCTTTGTTTAATTAGGTCCAGTTCCGTGCTACATTCCATCACTTGCTGGATGAGGCGGAGGGCACTGTCAGCAGAGAACGGTGTGCTATCCTTCACAACATTTCCATCCCCTAAAAACCATAAAAAAAAATTAATCAAACTCTGCAGGCCTACCTCGCTTACCTTAAGCTGTGGTGTCAGATACTGACCTGTTGTGGTGACCAGATCCACAACGTCATCCACCTCTCCTTCCTGCACTTCTCCTTCCTCCACCTCAACTTCCTGCACATCTTTCGGTTGTGGATCTTTGGGAGTTTGGGGTTGCTTGGAAGTTGTGGGGTGCATGTGCTCCCTGGAGTGTCCTCCTCCCAGGCTTCTCTCCCCTATGAGAATAAAACCAAAGGTCTATTTATCACACTGTAAAAATCTCATTGTTAAACTTAAAACAGGATAAATTGTTTGGAAGTGGGGTACAAGTGTGTGTTTGTGCGGAATTTAAAGAAAAATGCATTATTTATGACCCCAAATATGTTTAGTATTCACATTTGGATGTAATTTTTTGGACATGGAGGCACCACAAATAAACTCTGATGCACCTGTGTGGGACACCCAAAAAAGGCGGGTCTGGTGGCCCACACTATAGTGCTCCAAAGTACAGATGTGGAAGCAGCTGCTGAGTGTCCTCTCCTTTACACTGATTAAAGTTTGCATTTCATTCTCCTTACAAACACATCATCTAGACTTAAAAATTATCCACAATACTTGGTCAAAAATGGCAGATGTCTAATTACTTTTGGGGGTCTTAAATAAGCCAAAACCGCGGATAGTGGCCGAACGAAGTGTCGGTAACGTAACGAACGATTACTGTGCCCAACCTAGTTCAAAATATTACATTTTGGAAGGGAGTACAATATGCTAAAAAAAAAAAAAAAATGACAGTTTCTAAAAAGATTAATAGCAGAAAGGTCGTCATTTTACTTACTTTTAGCGACCATCCTCTTTATGATCCTCAACTGGTCTGGCTCCCTCAGTTTGAGGTCTGACCACCTCTTTCTGAGCTGCTCATTTGAGCGTTTCACCCCGAACTTCGCCCTCAGACTCTTCACAACTTTAGTGAGGATTTTGGCCTTCCTTCTATTTGGTTTGATATACGGCCCATGCTTGGCATCATAATCAGCCTTGACCAAGATGTCCACCATCTCCGCCATCTCCGCAAAAGACATATTCGATGCCTTGAATCTCCTCCTTGATCGTGACGTGTCCTCGGTCTCCGGGCTTGTCTCTTCGCTAGTTGCGGAATTATCAGACACCTGCTGTAACTCCGCCATATCTGTCTGCGCGCCGAAAGAGAAGGGGCGGGGAAAAGATGTTAGTTAGAACGTCATGGGCGGGTGACGTGTGCGGAGCGACGTGTTCGAATTTGGACGCATGCGTGGTGTGTATATAGCAAACACACATGTGACTATAGTACGTTCGGTGTGCGGAGAGAGGAGTTCAAGTGACGGACGTGCGAACGAAGGTATGTGATTTTTAGAGACTTGTAAAAATTGTTGGCCTATACTGTCTTGAGATTGGTGGAGGATATATATGGTGACTAGGATGTGAAGGAGGTTAGACTGTTTGCCTCACATTATTTAAATATAATTTATTTTACTTGCAGATACAATATGAATGTCTTTATTAGCGACAAAGAGTTCCTGGCGGAATTTATTGACCGGGTAAGGGAGCTGCCGGCTCTGTGGGAGACCAAAAACCCCATCCATAAAAAAAAAGGGGTGAGAAAAGCAGCGCTGGAGAAGCTGCTCCCATTTGTGCATACCAAGGTGCCCACAGCCACAGCAAAACAAGTGGACACTAAAATTGGGAGCTTGAGAGGTACCTACAGGACTGAACGCTCTAAGGTGCTGGCTTCTCAGAGGTCAGGAGCAGCAGCAGATGATGTTTATGTCCCGATTTTGTGGTACTACAGCAGGATGTCCTTCCTGGATGACCACATTGAGCCAAGGCCATCACTCTCCACTCTTCCCCCCAGACTTCCCTGCAGCCAACCTGAGCCTTCTCTGGAGCAAGAGGAGGCAGCCATCCTGGATGATCCTGATTTGTCCATCTGGAGCCAGGTATAGTATTAACTGAAAATGTAGTGGGATAAAATTAATGTTTCCCAAATATGTCAGGATGAGAAACATACATTATTTTGTATTACACAAGTGAAATCATGATCTGTAGACATTATTCTGCACTTAATTGTGTGGTAAATAGTCAAGCTGATGTAGTGGTAAATTTAAAGCAAGGATTTATGCATTTACATTCTAATTGCTTCCATCAGGATTACAAAGTTTGATGCAAAGATTAAACCAACATATTAAACTATGTTTCTTTTTCATACACAGGATGAAATCAGCCAGGAGGAGGGTCTGGAAACTGTCAGGCAGGAGGAGGAAGGGCCCAGTGGCAGCCAGGAGGTGGCAGGGCCCAGTGGCAGCCAGGAGGTGGCAGGGCCCAGTGGCAGCCAGGAGGTGGCAGGGCCCAGTGGCAGACAGGAGGTGGCAGGGCAAAGGAGAAGCACCAGATCCCAGGTGCCTCCCATCAGGCTTCACAAAAGAGGCAGGAGGGACAGGACCACCAGTGAGGCAGCAATGGCCCTTATTAAAGAGGCCCATGCCACCCTCAAGGAGCCCACATCCCCTGAAGAGGCCATTGCCGGCCTAGTGGAGGCTAAGTTCAAGGTGATGAGCATGGAGCAACGCCTCCTATGCGAACCCCTGCTCATCACCTTGCTCAACAAGGGGGTGATGGAGCAAATTACCCCCAATACCGCCATATGTGAGGTGGCCCAACTGACCCAACCTCAACCTCCACCTCCACCTTCCTCTTCTGCCCCACCCCCTTCTGCTACACCTCCACCTTCTGCCCCACCCCCTTCTGCTACACCTCCACCTTCTGCCCCACCCCCTTCTGCTACACCTCCACCTTCTGCCCCACCCCCTTCTGCTACACCTCCACCTTCTGCCCCACCCCCTTCTGCTACACCTCCACCTTCTGCCCCACCCCCTTCTGCTACACCTCCACCTTCTGCCCCACCCCCTTCTGCTACACCTCCACCTTCTGCCCCACCCCCTTCTGCTACACCTCCACCTTCTTCTTCTGCCCCACCCCCTTCTGCTACACCTCCACCTCCTCCTCCTGACAGGAGTACCCCTCCAGTGGGCCAGCCTCCAGCTAAACGAAGAAGAAAGGCTTCAGGAAAGGCTTCAGGAAAGGCTTCAGGAAAGGCTGCAGGAAAGGTTGCCAGGAAGAAGAGGAAGTGATGGCCTTGCTTCATTGTGGTCGCACTGGTCGGACAGAAGGCAGCCTGTTGTAGTACCACACACTTGGGACATATATCTCACCTGCTGCTGTTCCTGACCTCTGGGAGGCCAGCATCAGATTGTGTTCTGAAATGTGGGCCTTCTCAAGCTCCCAATTTTAGTGTCCACACAGGGTTGCTGTGTGCTCTGGGGTCCCTGGGATGCACAAATGGCAGCAGCTTCTCCAGCGCTGCCTTCTCTTTATTTAATTTATAAACATGAATAAATGTGTTTTTTGTTTAAGTTCATACTTGACTATGTGTATTTTTAAATAAAAAAAAACAAGCTTTGGAGTAAGCAGATACATTTGACTGTCAATAAAAGGCACAGATATCACCCCCCCAAAAGAATAACTAAATCTGATTAGCTCAAAAACATGGTGTGAAATTTTAAAAATATAGATTAGAAAATTAAATGGGAGATCGCTATCAAAACATTGAGAAATTATAATTAACATCATTTTGAAAAATCTAACCATTTAAATTATTCCTAAAAACTTGCACGATATAATACACATAAATCTTATAAAGAGCAGCATGAAAAAGGTTAAAAATAAGGCAGAACTCTGTGTGAATATCAGCAGCAAAAGAAGGTCTCTCGTTTTGATTAATGTAACATTCTAACGAAGAATTCAATGCAGAACATTTAAACGATGAAATATTTATGAGCGTGACGAATGTGCTCTCTCCATTATGAAGGCTTGTTTTACCAGAAGATGCGCTCCCGTCTCATAGTTGCTTGTGAGCATGCGCGCTTTTGGAAGAGTCGTAAAAGCATACACACGAACCATTTTCTCGTCACAAAACAGGCCGACGAGAAACACGACGAGGAAATCTGGAATCCTGACGAGAAAATAGAGAGCAGGTTCTCTATTTTCTCGTCGAGATTCTCGTCAAGTTTCTCGTCGTAAAACCATACACACGAACGTTTTTCTAGACAAAAAAACTCTCGCGGCACTTTTCTTGACTGTTTTGGACGAGAAAAACGGTCGTGTGTACGAGGCCTAATGCTTCTCTTAGGAGGGCTGGACCCTGGGATCCAGAGCTCTGGTCATACCCACGACCAAGATGTTTTCTGTGCAGGGTGCTATACAGGTCCAGGGGAGTGGAATCCTTGGGAACCCGGTCCCTGAAGGTTTAATTACAATGCCTGCCGTGAGAGGTGAAGTTTGGGCTTCTGTGGACCAAACAAAGTCCTGCGGCGGGGAAAAGGTAAGTGGGGGCCCCTCAGGAACTTGGTTCTATTGGGGGACCCCCAAGCCTAATATGTCTTTCTGCCTGTTACCTAACGGTATTCCCGCTAAATATCTGTGCATGCCTGTAACTACTAAAAAATGTAATGATTTTAAGAGTGGTCAAGAAAAAAAAAAAAAAAATGGTTAAACCGCGGTACCTGTGTTAAACCACTAGAGGCCGCTGTGGAACGTTGTTTTCTTGTCATGTGGATTTTTTCTTTCCAAGTCAAAATCCAGGCAGATGGTGAGTTCTCTGAATGGGAAACTGTTTCCTCTGCCATGTTGCAATGCTCGTCCATCCCCCAGCCCTGTGGCAAACAGGGCCCTGGCTTCTGTCCCTAGTTCCTTTTCATAAAGAGCGCCGAAGGCGCACGTGCCCGCGCGTGTGCGCGGGCACGCGCCTCTATTTATAGAGGTGAGCTGGGAAAAGGGGCGGAGCTTGGTGGATGACGCTCTGTGCGCGCTTCTGCGCATGTGCGGGCGTCCCAGCATGTTAAAAAGCACAATTAGGTGTTGTCAGCTGGTTATGGAAGGCAGAAACAGAGCTGGCAACATTTAGAAAGGCATACAGCAGGCGGTTGATGCAGGCATCCCCATAGAAAGGCACATTAGTAGACACCAACTGTTTATATAGCAGCAATTGTGCTAGACTATTGTCAGTAAGTGGTGTATTTCGGCTGGAATACCTCAGCTTTGGGCTTAGGAATATGCCGTCTAAAGTCTCCGGGACTAAGAATCCCAGGAAGCAAAGGGGGTCTCCATCGGGCTCTGAGGATCTTGGGCATGCTTTGGCTGCACCAATCTCCCCTGAAAAATCAGAGGTTAGTGACCGTAGAGCACCCTCAGGAGTACCTGGTACTGTGGCTGTCCTCAGTTCACCTGCTCCTGTGTATATAACAGAGGAGGTTTTTTCCTTAGCTCTGGGAGGACTGGAAGAGAGATTGACAACATTGATCGCTGCTTCCCTGTTAGAGGGAAAGTGCGCCCGATCTCCGTCTCCTCCCTCAGAGTACCTGTTAGCAGAGCAACAGTCCCATACAGGGATCGACCTACCTGAAGGGGATCAGGATGAGGTTGATTCTGTTGTAGAGGAATCAACAGTGGAAGAGCCATTCTCAGCATCACATGCTGAAAGATTATGGGTTCAGTCCCTGACTAACATGGTCCGATCAGCATTTAAAATGCCCCTTGCGGAGCCATCATCCACTTCTGTCTCCTCGTTGGGGTCGCTAAAAGCTCCCCAGACTGTTTGTTCCTTTCCAATCCATCCTTTACTGGAAGGGCTCATTTACCAGGATTGGGAACATCCTGATACAATATTTACTCCTCCCAAGAGATTTCCGGTGGTCTATCCCATGGAGGATAAGTTCATCAAAAAATGGAGGGTCCCTACAGTGGACGCAGCCATCTCTTGTGTGAATAAATCACTGACATGTCCAGTAGATAATGTCCAAATGTTCAAGGACCCAATAGATAAAAAATTGGAGTCCTTATTAAAATCTGCTTTCTCTACAGCAGGCTTGGTGACACAACCAGCAGTGGCAGCTATTGGGGTCTGCCAAGCAGTGAAGGATCAGTTGAAACAGGTCTTAAGGGACCTGCCAGATCAGCAGGCCCTTGCCCTAGCTGATCTACCTAGAGCCTTATGCTTTGCGGTTGACGCCATAAAGGATTCAATCCATCAGGCCTCCCGCCTTACGCTGTCTGTAGTACATATGCGCAGGCTTCTATGGCTCAAAAACTGGTCTGCTGAAGCTCCCTGTAAAAAATTGCTGGTTAGCTTCCCATTTCATGGTGAACGCTTATTCGGGGAAGACCTGGACAAATATATCCAGAAAATTTCCAGCGGTAAAAGTACACTCTTGCCGGTTAAAAACAGAGTTGGAGGTCCCTCTTTTAAGAGGCCTGCTTCTCCAGTCCCTGGGACATCGGCTGTGAAACAGTTCCGACGGCCTCCTCGGTCAAATCCCGGGGGTAAAAATCAGGGACGATCGCAGGGTAACAAGAAACCCTGGGTCAGGAGAGGTACAAAACCTCCCCCAAAATCAAATGCATGAAGGGTTGCCCCCACTCAATCGGGTGGGGGGAAGACTTCAGTTGTTCGCAGAGACCTGGCGGGACACGATCAGAGACAGATGGGTGCTCTCTGCAGTAAGTCTGGGATACAAATTGGAGTTAAAAGACTCCCCTCCTTCCCATTTTATAAGGTCGAACGTGCCAAGGGATCCCCGGAAGAGAGGATCCCTCCTGTTGGCACTAGAACAACTATTGCTCCAAGGAGTAATTATGGAGGTTCCCCTGGAAGAATGCGGGTTCGGGTTTTACTCAAACCTCTTTACAGTCCCGAAACCAAACGGGGACGTGAGGCCCATATTAAATCTAAAAGGGCTAAACAAATTCCTACATATCAGAACTTTCAGGATGGAGTCGATCCGATCGGTGACCACTGCCCTACAAGGGGAGGAATGGCTAGCCTCGATCGACATCAAAGATGCTAATTTGCACATTCCCATCTTTCCAGTTCACCAAAAATTTCTACGCTTTGCAGTAGAAGGGCGCCATTTTCAGTTCAGAGCCTTACCCTTCGGTCTGGCCACAGCACCACGAGTGTTCACAAAAATTCTGGCCCCATTATTGGCCAATCTAAGAACACAAGGTGTAACGATAATGGCATATCTAGACGACTTGTTGCTGATAGACCACTCAGTGGAAAAACTAGAAGTGGTTGTTCACGAGACAATCAAGTATCTGGAATCTCACGGTTGGATTATCAACCGAGACAAGTCAGCCCTAAAACCAGTCAAAAGTCTGGAATACTTGGGGCTAAGGCTGGATTCAGACCAGAGAAATTTTTTCTTGCCTCAAGAAAAGGTGTCGTCTTTGAGAGATTTGATCCACCTAGTGGCTACAAAAAGACAGCCGTCCATACGCCTGTGCATGAGGCTGCTGGGAAAAATGGTGGCATCATTCGAAGCAGTACCCTACGGTCAATTCCATTCAAGGAATTTGCAAAGGGCCATACTGTCAGCCTGGAACAAAAAAGTTCAGGCCCTAGACTTACCAATGTCCTTGTCCCCTTCCGTTTGCAAGAGCCTCCGTTGGTGGTTGGTTCCCCAGAATCTGGAAAAAGGGAAATCCTTCAGTCCGATTTCTTGGAAGGTGGTTACTACAGATGCCAGCCTTATAGGCTGGGGAGCAGTACTGGAGCAATGGTCTCTCCAGGGCAGATGGTCGGATGCAGAAAAGGCCCTGCCCATCAATCTCTTAGAGATACGAGCAGCCCGGTATGCCCTAGTAGCATGGACATCCAAACTCCAAGGGTCCCCTGTCAGAATTCAATCAGACAATGCCACGGCAGTGGCATATATCAATCATCAGGGTGGCACCAGGAGTCGTGCAGCCCAGAGGGAAGTAAATTGCATCCTGAAATGGGCAGAAAGATATGTCCCAGCCATATCCGCGGTATTCATTCCAGGAGTGGAGAATTGGAAGGCGGACTTTCTAAGTCGCCAACAATTATGCCCAGGGGAATGGTCCCTTCACCCCGAGGTTTTCCGGACAATATGTCAGCGGTGGGGAACACCGGATGTAGATCTGCTAGCATCCAGATTCAACGCAAAGGTGGACAGATTTGTCTCTCGGACAAGGGATCCCCTAGCTTGCGGCTCGGATGCCCTAGTGTTCCCTTGGGATCAGTTCAAGCTGATATATGCATTCCCACCGCCACAATTGTTACCTCGATTACTCCGCAGAATCAGGGTAGAAAAGAAACCAGTGATTCTGGTGGCTCCAGCGTGGCCCCGAAGAGCATGGTACGCGGAGATTGTAAAAATGTCTGTGGGGAGTCCTTGGACCCTCCCACATCGTCCGGACCTGCTTTCACAAGGACCGATATACCACCCTTCCTTACCAGCCCTAGGTTTGAAGGCCTGGCTATTGAAGCCCACATTCTAAAAAAGAGAGGTCTCTCTAATCCTGTGGTATCTACCATGATCAATGCCAGGAAGCCGGTATCCAGGCAGATCTACTATAGAATCTGGAAGGCGTACATCGCTTGGTGTGAGGCCAAGAAATGGCATCCACGTAAGTACGTAATAGGTAGGATTCTGGACTTCCTACAGTGGGCTGTAGATAGGAAGCTTGCCTTGAGTACTATCAAGGGTCAGATTTCGGCCTTGTCAATATTTTTTCAAAGGCCCTTGGCTTCGCATTCACTAGTCAAAGCCTTTATACAAGGAGTGATGCGTATTAGCCCTCCGGTTAATATTCCCATATGTCCATGGGACTTAAACCTGGTTCTGTCTGTTCTACAGAAACAACCATTTGAACCATTACAGCACATTTCCTTGGTTCTTCTCACCAGGAAATTGATTTTTCTTCGGCTAAAAGAGTGTCGGAATTGGCCGCTATGTCCTGTAAAGAGCCATATCTGGTTATCCATAAGGACAGAGTAGTGTTACGTCCTCATCCAGCCTTTCTTCCTAAGGTGGTATCGAGGTTTCATTTGAACCAAGATGTGGTTCTTCCTTCCTTTTTCCCCCAAACCTAGTTCGGTAGAGGAAAAGTTATTACATGCTTTGGATGTAGTAAGAGCGGTTAAAGCTTATCTAAAAGCCACTGCTCAGATTCGCAGAACGGATACTTTGTTTATTCTGCCGGAAGGCCCCAGAAAGGGTCAGGCAGCGTCAAAATCTACTTTAGCCAAGTGGATTCGACCGGTCATAATGCAAGCCTATGGCTTGAGAAGGAGACCGCCTCCGTTCAAAGTTAGGGCGCACTCCACGAGAGCAGTTGGAACTTCATGGGCAGTGCATCACCAGGCCTCCCTGGCTCAAATCTGTAAGGCCGCAACATGGTCTTCAGTACACACGTTTACTAGGTTCTACCAGGTGGACGTTAGAAGTCAGGAGGATGTCGCCTTTGGGCGCAGTGTGTTGCAGGCCGCAAAAGATCCTCATGTCTAAGATAGCGCCCAGCTTATGTATGGTGTATCCCCCCCTCATTGGGCATTGCTTTGGGACATCCCACATAGTAATGACTATGCCGCTCTGTGTCCCGTGATGTACAAGAAAGAAAATAGGATTTTTATAAGAGCTTACCTGCAAAATCCTTTTCTTGGAGTACATCACGGGACACAGAGCTCCCACCCCTCTTTTGGGGACACTTATTGCTTTGCTACAAAACTGAGGTGCTCCCGGATGGGAGGGGCTTATATAGGGGAGGGTACTTCCGGTTTGGAAGTTGCCAGTGCCAGCACCTGAATTTAAACTATATAACCCACATAGTAATGACTATGCCGCTCTGTGTCCCGTGATGTACTCCAAGAAAAGGATTTTACAGGTAAGCTGTTATAAAAATCCTATTTTTTGTTGCTTTGCATCCTGAAATGAAGACACACAGTTTCTGTTTTATCCAGCTGTATTTACTAGAGCAACTTATAGCATCCAAGTGAAAGATATATCAGGGGAAAAAAAAAAAAATAGAATCACTGAGTTGGAAAAGGGTTCACCCTTCTGCAGAGAAACATCCCCATAACAGGATACCACCTTAATGCTTTACTTTAGGAATGGTGTTATTTGGATAGTGATCTGTATTTGATTTCTGCCAGACATCATTTGGTGTTGAGGCCAAATGTCTAAATTTTAGTCTCCTCATCCGACTACCATAAACGCGCCTTAAAACTTCTGATTTTATTATTTGGCCTCGACACCAAACGATATGTCTGGTGGAAATCCAATACAGCTCACTATCCAAATACCACCATTCCTAAAGTAAAGCATGGAGGTGGTAATATCCTGTTATGGGGGTGTTTCTCTGCAGCAGGGACTGGAGCACTTGTCAGGATAGGTGGAAAAATGGGTGGGGCAAAATACTGTCAAATTCTTGAACATTTTCTGCCCTCTGCCAGAAAGTTGCCAATGGGATGAAGGTTTACCTTCCAACATGACAATGACCCAAACCACACACCAAAAATTACCACACAGTGGTTGAAGGAGAAAAAGGTGAATGTCCTTGCATGGCCTAGTCAGAGTACAGACTTAAACCCCATTGAAAATCTGTGGAATGACTTGAAGACTGCAGTCCACAAAAGGTCACCATCAAATGTAACTGAACTTGAGTAGTTCTGCAAAGTCTAGATGTGCAAAGTTAGTAGAGACTAACAGACTAAAGGCAAAATGTGGTTCAACAAAATACTGACACACAGGAGATGAGGGGTAATCCTTTTTCCAACTCGGTGTTGGTTTTTGTTTTTTTATAAGTTGCACTGGTAAATACAGCCGGATAAAACAAAAACTGTGTTTGTCTTCATTTCAGATTGCAAAGCAACAAAATGTGATTATTTTAAAGGGGTGTGATTTTTATTTTTTTGTCTATACCAACTTTTGCTACCAAAAGTGTTTATGCTACGCTAAACTTTTTATTCTACCTAATTTTTAGATGGCCACCTTAATGGCAGGTGTCGGGGACCGATGAAGCTGTCCATGCTCCTAACATGGTGCAGGAATGAGAGATCCAGATGGCGTCACTATAATCCACATTTATTTCATGGAACACCCACAAAAGCCATGTAGAAATAGGGGAAGGCCAGGAGGAGGATTCTTTTATACATGCTGTGCTAAGTACAAAATCAGACCACCCGAACAAATCTCCATGTTGCGCTTGAACATGTGTCCAGGCTCTTTGATTTTTTTACTTAGCCCAGCATACATAAATTAACCCTCCTTCTGGACCTTTCCCATCTCTATGATTAGACCCTTTTGGTTGAAATGGGTCAGAGTGGGCTGTCCTAGGATGGGGGATTGCTACTGTAGTCGTTCCATGGAATAAACTCTGATTATGGTGACGTCAACTTTGTGTGCAGTGCCATTTCATTCTTTTCTCATTTGGTATTTTAAAAAGAAAATATAAAGCAAAAGCAGTAGTGAAAAAAGCAGTTGTAGATTTAACCAATCCATTTTTTATATATTCATTTTTCATGATCTGCTTTACTGGGGGAACGTCAGAGGGGAATCCTTTTTAAACATATTTTGAGGTATAAGGTGTGCCTCTTTCTCATTTCAGAATGTTGGGAGGTATGACCATTATTAATTATAATACAAAACACAGCTATAAACAAAAGGCCCTGCAATGTTGAGTTTACTTTTCAAATGTTTTATTCAGGCCTCTTTTAACTTTCAACTAACCTGCGTTTGATCTTAAATGCTAAGGCAAACTGTTAGGAGTGACAGTACATGAACATTACTGTATATGGCTAATGCCGCGTACACACGATCGTGATTCACGGCGGTGAAAACACCGCCGTGAATCACGACATGAAAAAAAAAGAAAAACGAGGGAACGGCATTTTCCCCCACACACGACCGTTTTTTCCCGTCATTTTTTTCTTTGTCGAGAAAAACGACCGTCTGTGGGCTCCGCTGCAGTGTCTCCCTATGGGAAAACTGCCGCGGAAAAAAATGATGGAAAAAACGATGAGAAAATTTAGAACATGTTCTAATTTTTCTCGTCGTTTTTCCTGCCGTTTTTCTCAACGAGAAAAACGGCATAAAGCCCACAGACGATCGTTTTTCTCGGCGAAAAAAAAAGTCATTTTTCCCGACGGGAAAAATGATCGTGTGTACGCGGCATTAGACTTTGATAGTGTAACACATACATACTCTTCCTTCTGGAAAGTTAAAATGACTTGTTTTAGAAATCCTAATAAAAAGAGACCCCTACAAAGTAAGCAGTTAGTAGGTACATGCAGTTAGTAGGTACATGCTGAACTCCTCTGCAGTGAAGAGAACGTTTCTGAAAAAATATTTTTTGCATTTCTTTTTAATATTTAAAATGATACTAAACTCACTTAAAAAAATAATTAAATTCAACCCCCCTGTTCTTCCTGCTTACGAAAACCCCTTCCGGTGATGCTGCTTGAAAGGGGTCAGGTATGTGTGTGTGTGTATATATATATATATATTTTTTTTATTATCATCACACACACACACACACATTATATATATATATATATATATATATATATATATATATATATATATATATATATATATATATATATATAATGTGTGTGTGTGTGTGTGATGATAATAAAAAAAATATATATATATACATACACACACACACACACACACACACACACACACACACACACTGTGAAATATTACTGATGCCATTAAATCCAGTCAATATTTGCAGGAGCACTGGAACCTACCTGCTGGGGATGCCTTTAGTTGTGTTCAAATGAGGCATTATATCTCAAGCTTAACCACTTAAGCCCCAGACCAATACGCAGCATAAAGACCAGAGGTGTTTTTACAATTTGGCACTGCGCTGCTTTAACTGGTAATTGCGCGGTCATGCAATGTTGTACCCAAACGAAATTTGCGTCCTTTTCTTCCCACAAATAGAGCTTTCTTTTCATGGTATTTGATTGCCTCTGCGTTTTTTTTTTTTTTTTTTTCTGATATAAACGGAAAAATACCGTAAATTAAAAAAAAAATGATATTTTCGACTTTTTGTTATAAGAAAAATCGAATAAACTCAATTTTAGTCATACATTTAGGCCAAAATGTATTCAGCCACATGTCTTCAGTAAAAAAAAATGTCAATAAGCGTATATTTATTGGTTTGCCAAAAGTTATAGCGTCTACAAACTAGGGTACATTTTCTGGAATTTACACAGCTTTCAATTTATGACTACCTATCTCATTTCTTGAGGTGCTAAAATGGCAGGGCAGTACAAAACCCCCCCAAATGACCCCATTTTGGAAAGTAGACACCCCAAGGAAATTGTTGAGCCCATTGAATATTTTTTTTTGTCCCAAGTGATTTGAATAATGACAAAAAAATAAAAAAATACAAAAAGTTGTCACTAAATGATATATTGCTCACACATGCCATGGTTATATGTAAAATTGCACCTCAAAATAAATTTTGCTGCTTCTCTTGAGTAAGGGGACACCACATGTGTGGGACTTTTTGGGAGCCTAGCCACGTACGGGACCCCGAAAACCAAGCACCGCCTTCAGGATTTCTAAGGGCGCAAATTTTTGATTTCACTCCTCACTACCTATCACAGTTTCAAAGGCCAGAAAAAGCCAAAATAGCACAACCCCCCCCCCCCCCAAAATGACCCCATTTTGGAAAGTAGACACCACAAGCTATTTGCTGAGAGGCATGGTGAGTATTTTACAGCTCTCATTTGTTTTTGAAAATGAAGAAAGAAAATTATATATTTTTTTTTTTCAAATTTCAAAACTTTGTGACAAAGCGAGATCTGCAAAATACTCACCATACCTCTCATCAAATAGCTTGGGGTGTCTACTTTCCAAAATAGGGTCATTTGGGGGGGGTTTGTGCCATCTGGGCATTCCATGGCCTCTCAAACTGTGATAGGCAGTGAGGAGTGAAATCAAAAATTTACACCCTTAGAAAGCCTGAAGGCGGTGCTTGGTTTTTGGGGTCCCGTACGCGGCTAGGCTCCAAAAAAGTCTCATGTGGTATCCCCGTACTCAGGAGAAGCAACAGAATGTATTTTGGGGTGTAATTCTACATATGCCCATGGCATGTTTGAGCAATATATAATTTAGTGACAACTTTGTGCAAAAAAATGTTTTTATTTTTTCCGCAACTTGTGTCCACATATAAAATATTCCATGGACTCGACATGCCTCTCAGCAAATAGCTTGGGGTGTCTACTTTCCAAAATGGGGTCATTTTGTGGGGGTTTTGAACTGTCCTGGCATTTTATGCACAACATTAGAAAGCTTATGTCACACATCATCCACTCTTCTAACCACTTACAGACAAAGTCCTTTCTGACACTTTTTGTTTACATGAAAATTATGTTGAACCCCCAAACATTATATATTTTTTTAAAGCAAAGGTCCTACAGATTAAAATGGTGAATGTTGCATTTTTTTTTCCACTTTCCACACAGTATTTGCGCAGCGATTTTTCAAACGCATTTTTTGGGGAAAAATACACTTTTTTTTTATTTTAATGCACTAAAACACACTATGTTGCCCAAATGTTTGATGAAATAAAAAAGATGATCTTAGGCCAAATACATGGATACCAAACACGACATGCTTTAAAATTTTGCACAAACGCACAGTGGCGACAAACTACATACGTTTTTAAAAGCCTTTAAAAGCCTTTACAGGTTACCACATTAGATTTACAGAGGAGGTATACTGCTAAAATTACTACCCTCGATCTGACCTTCGCGGTGATACCTCCACATGCATGGTGCAATTGCTGTTTACATATGACGCCAGACCGACGCTTGCGTTCGCCTTTGCGCAAGAGCAGGGCGGGACAGGGGTGTTTTTTTTTTTTTTCATTTATTTATTTTGCTTTTTTATTTTATTTTTAAACTGTTCCTTCCATTTTTTTTATTTTTATTGTTCTCTCAGGGAATGTAAATATCCCCTATGATAGTGATAGGTAGTGACAGGTACTCCTTTTTTTTTTTTTAAACTGGGGTCTATTAGACCCTAGATCTTTCCTCTGCCCTCAAAGCATCTGACCACACCAAGATCGGTGTGATAAAATGCTTTCCAAATTTCACAATGGCGCTTTTTATATCTGGGGGGGGGGACATTCCCTCCCACTGCTTGTAAAAGCAGTCCAGAGGCTTATTAGTCGCTAGGATTGCTTTTACATGAAAGCCGGCCGTTGGCTAAAAAGAATGATACCAAGATGATACCTAAACCCACAGGCATCATTCTGGTATAACCATTCAAATACCAGTACGTTGCTGGTCCTTGTTGGACATGTATTGTAATCCTTTTTTTTTTTTTCATGCAGCCTGTTGGCTGAACGAAAAAAAGAGATTTATCGGTGGGTATGCCCACCATTAGAATACCTCCCTTCATTCACTGACTTCTAATGATGGGCATACATGCACCATTTATATATGCCGAAGCATGGGGGCATCCTCCCGCAAAAGTTATGCCGCGTACACACGTCTGACTTTTTCACGGCCAAGCCTCCGTCGGAATTTCGACCGTATGTACGCGGCATTAGGAGCAAAATCGCTCCTCCGCCCCTGCTGCCCCCATGCTTCGGCATATATGCTCTTTTTTTTTAACTGTGGTGGTGAAATCACCTACTACAGCACTGGAGTCGCAGGGATCAGGCCTGTCTCTGTGAACGCTGCAGTTATGTGCGTTGTGTTTTGTAAGTGACAGTGATCGATCGATACTGCACTTGGGTGGCCTGGGCTGACGGAGGGGCAAAACGCAGGTGCTAGCAGGTATATGGGCTGATCCCGCTAACGCTGCGTTTTTGGGAACCCTAAACTGCTGGGGACACTAGTATAGATCTGATCAGATATTGATCTGTTCAGATACTAACTATACCACTAAGGGAGGTGTATGCCTTGCACGTGGGTGTTCGCATTACTGGCACTAACCTGACGCTGCCTGGGGCGACGCAGACCCTCTAACGCTAAAACCTAATTGATATCACCCGCCGGGCGATCAGGGGGTTAAACCTTTATTGGGTTATATACAGCGGATGCCCTGACACTATAAAAAGCAAACTAACTAACCAGCGTCACCCGTAACACTTATACGGCGATCACTGGTGAAGGGGTTAACTAGGGGCAATCAGGGGGTTAAAACCTTTATTAGGTAATATATGGGGGAACCTGAGGCTATATAAAAACCTGACGGGGAACCTAAATAACAAAATAACTAACTGGCTAACCAGTGACACTTATACGGTGATCACTGGTGAAAGGGTTAACTCTAGGGGCAATCAGGGGCTTAAAACCTTTATTAGATAATATATGGGGGTACCTGACGCTATAACCTTTATTAGAAAATATATGAGGGTACCTGACTCTGGCGGCGAACCTAAAAAAATAACTGGCTACCTAGCGGCACCAGCATAACTAATACAGCGATCAGAAAAACGATTGCTTAGTGACACTGGTGATAGGGGGTGAAAGGGTTACCTGGGGGGTGATCAAGGGGTTAAACCTTTATTAGATAATATATGGAGGTACCTCACGCTATAAAAACCTGGCAGCGAACCTAAAAAAATAACTGGCTACCTAGCGGCACCACCGACACTAATACAGCGATCAGAAAAACGATCGCTTAGTGACAGTGGTGATAGGGGGTGAAAGGGTTACCTGGGGGGTGATCAAGGGGTTGAACCTTTATTAGGGGGGTTAGGGGGCTACCCTGGACCTAAAGGGACCTAACACTAACTGCCCTGACACTTTTACTATCACAAATGTCACTGATTGCAGTGATCAGTAAATAAATGATCACTGCAATCGGTGACACTGTGACTGGGGGGTGATCTGGGGGTGACTGGGGGAGGGGGATTGTGTGTCAGTGTACTGTTCGTGCACTAACCTGATGTCTTCTCTCCTCGGCGCTCTGGATGAATAGAGCGCCGCATGGAGAGATGACCTCACTTCCTCTGCCTGTGTTTACATTACACAGGCAGAGGAAGCATCTCATTCGCCGGGAGTGATTGCGAGGGGGTGGCCAGAAACTAATGGCCGCCCCCTCATCACGGATCGCTCCCGAACCGATACCGACCGCCCCATGTACCGGAGGGGGGTCCGATCAGACCCCCCACCCATACGAAGGCAGTCACGTACAGGTACGTGATTGTGCCTGTCCGTGCCAATTTGCCGACGTGTATATATACATGGGGCGGTCGTTAAGTGGTTAATTGCACACCGTTTTGACACCGTATTGAAAAACCACTACCGGAAGGATCCACATTCTAGGGGTTTTGGCTTCACTCTTTACTCACAAACTTTATGGGTACCAGAAAACTCCACTATATAGACAAGTGGGAAAAAGACCTGGATTAAACTCTTGACCAAGCAGAGTGGAATAAAATTTGGTTGACCACCTCAAAAATGGTCCCAAAACATTTTAGCCCTGGAAGACACTTGCAAATGTTAGCTAAGGCCTGGAGACAACAATTAATCAACATTTCTGAGGTTAAACAGTAGCCCAAGAGGACTATAATATACAAGTAAATCACCTCCATACTCGCTGATAACTATGCCAAATTTTGTAAAGGTTGGGTAAACATGGCTGAACTATGATCATTTAAAGGAGAAGTATGGGATGGGTTAAATAACTAGTACATGTCACATTAGTCACATATCAGCTAATCTTTTTTTCCTACCTCTTTTAGTTCTTACAGCATGTGCACATGAACTTTCCTTCAGATAGCAAAAACGGTCCATTTTCAGTTTGAAAAGTTCTCAGGGGGTGTGAACATCTTCAACAACACACCCCCGGCCTCTGTCCCCCCTCCCCTAAGAGACGTGGCTGTGCTGATATGAGAATCTACACTATATATTTCTATCAGTGACTTCTCTCACATTACACTCACTAAAGTTCTGAAAAATTTGCTTACTCTTCTGACCATTGAAACGTGCTGCAGAGGAGGAGGGAGGGAGGGGGGGGAGGAGGAGAGAGGAGAGAGGAGTGAGAAGGGAGGGGGGAGCAGCTATGCTCTGTGAAGTTTCAGGAACAAGCAGAGGGAGGAGAGCCGACATCAATCAAGCAAAATGACAGGAAAGGGGGTGGATCCAGACTTCATATCCAGACCATTGTCGGGATGATGCAGTATGAAAGACTGTAGAACCTCCCACAGGTATTTATCTAGATTTTAACATAATGGGGGCACTTCTGAGAGGGCTGGAAGGGTTTATAGATATCAGCATCTCACATAGAATAGATGTACAGTAGGTGCCGCTGATATTGTGTCAATCTCGCCTCTTCTAGTGGCGAGATTGACACCCTACGAGCTCCGTTGCGAGAGCCAGCGCCGAGCTGTCTCGTCATCGGCAAAGGAAAAATTTTGTTTTTCCTTTCACAATGAGCGACACGCATTGCCAGAGATCCGACGTGGATTTCCGCCAATACCAGGCACTGTGTTTGGTATTTAAATAAAAAACCGGCATGGGTTCCCCCTCCAGGGGCATACCAGGCCCTTGGGTCTGGTCTGGATTTGAAGGGTAACCCCTACGCCGAAAAAAACGGCGTGGGCCCCCCCCCCAAAATCCAAACCAGACCCTTATCCGAGCACGCAACCCCTACCCATTCACCTGGTGGAAAAAAATGGCAATAAAAAAAACACACACAGCTTTTTAAAGTAATTTATTGCACAGCTCCGGGGGTCTTCTTCCGACTTCAGGGGTCTCCGGTGTCGTCGCCGCGCTCGCCGGTTCTTTCTTCCTTCTGCCGGGCATCCGCTATCTTCCTCTTCTTCCAGCTCTTTTGCTAGCGGGGCCCGGTCTTCTCCGTCACCTTCTTCCCTCTTCTCCTCTCCGGTTCTTTCTTCCTTCTGCCGGGCCTCCGCTATCTTCTTCCAGCTCTTTTGCTAGCGGAGGCCCGGTCTTCCCCGTCGTCTCGTCCGGCTCTCCGTTGTCCTTCTGCCTGCCCCTCCACTATCTTCTTCCAGCTCCTTTGCTAGTGGAGGGGCCGGTCTTCCCATCGTAGCCGTCGGCGTCTTCTTTCCTCTTCTCCTCCTCGATGTTGACTCGTCGCTTCCTCTCGCTATAATGCTAAATCTTCGGGCCGCAGCGATTTATATAGGCTTCTCATGACATCACAGTCACATGTTCCCATGACGTCACAGTCACATGCTTCGGGGCCACCCGGAGAATGTGACTGTGACATCATGAGAAGCCTATATATATCGCTGCGGCCCGAAGATTTAGCATTATAGCGAGAGGAAGCGACGAGTCAACATCGAGGAGGAGAAGAGGGAAGAAGACGCCGACGGCTACGACGGGAAGACCGGCCCCTCCACTAGCAAAAGAGCTGGAAGAAGATAGCGGTGGCCCGGCAGAAGGAAGAAAGAACCGGAGAGGGCGGCGACGACACCGGAGACCCCCGAATTCGGAAGAAGACCCCCGGAGCTGTGCAATAAATTACTTTAAAAAGCTGTGTGTGTTTTTTTTATTGCCATTTTTTTCCACCACGTTAATGGGTAGGGGTACGATGTACGCCATACTCATTCACATAGGGTGGTGGGCCGGGATCTGGGGGCTCCCGGATTCCGATAAGCCCCCCCGCCCGCAGACCCCGACAACCAACGGCAGGGTTGTCGGGAAGAGGCCCTGTCCTCATCAACATGGGGACAGGGTGCTTTAGGGTGGGGGGGCCGCAGGTCGCCCCCCTGCCCCAGAGCACCAAACCCCCCATGTTGAGGGCATGCAGCCTGGTATGGTTCAGGAGGGAGGGGGGGCCGCTCTCTCGCCCCCCCCCTCTTCCCCTGCGGCCTGCCAGGTTGTGTGCTCGGATAAGTGTCTGGTTTGGATTTTGGGGGAGACCCCCACGCCGTTTTTTCGGCTTAGGTGGTTACCCTTCAAATCCAGACCAGACCCAAGGGCCTGGTATGCTCCTGGAGGGGGAACCCATGTAGTTTTTTTAATTTAAAAGTTGGCGTGGAGTTCCCGCTCAGGATTCATACCAAACACAGTGCCTGGTATTGGCGGGACTCCACGTCGGATCCCCTGTTCAATACAGTGCCCCGTCTCCTCGCTATTGCAGCGAGCACGAGATGTGTCGCCGAGATGTCGGCACCCCTGTCGCCGAGAATCTCCGTGATAGGATCGCGATGAATATACAATGTCGGCGGCACCTACTGTAAGCAAAAAAAAGAAACCCATACATCTTTTAAACCTGGACCATTGCCTTCTCTCGGCATTATTGGATTCATCGATCCATGCGGATGCTGTTGTTTGGTCGGGCCCCACTCAAATCCTCTGTACCCTTGCCCTCCTGTTTTGCACTTACCCTTTTTATTTTCCTTTTTTCCCTTTTACATTCTGCTGTCTTTTTCTTCTTTCTCTCTTAGTTTTCAGTGCTTTTAGTTCTGAGTAAACTCATCCCTCCCTTTCATGTAAGGGCACATAAAGAACAAAATTGCGCTAAGACCAATAGTACAATTTAAACTAAAAAGGAGCAAGGCAGCAGCAATAGTGGGATAACTACAAACATGCATAAATAAAGAAAAAAGCTGCGCCAAGAACGTTAATGAGCAATCCTCAAAAGTCAATGATAATATGAAGGCAGTCCAAAGGAGTGACCTATAGGTGCCAATATAATAACAGAAGGCAGGAATCACATATGCTGTAGAAACATCCAGGAACCGTACAGTATAGTAACACCACCGTTCTTGACAACCAGAGTGACCACCACCGTAGTAAAAATGGCTGCTTACCAGACAACTTGTTCAACTAGTTTCAAGCCTGGCTGTCTGGTTTGAGGTCTGGCCTGACTTGCTGGATTACGTTCTGACCATTCATACGGAGCCATCATACAGCAACGCCATATTGCATACTGGAGGAGCGTCCTGGGTGTTCTGATTGGGTTTGAGTTCCATCCACCCACTACATGCAAGCTAAAGGCCGCGGCTAGGTTTTAGCCGACTGCGCTCCTTTGCTTGCTTCTGGTAAGCAGCCATTTTTACTACGTGGTGGTCACTCTGGTTGTCAAGCACAGTGGTTTTATTATACTGTAAGGTTCCTGGATGTTTCTACAGCATATGTGATTCCTGCCTTCTGTTATTATATTGGCACCTATAGGTCACTCCTTTGGACTGCCTTCATAGCCTTCATATCATCATTGACTTGAGGATTACTCATTAACGTCCTTGGCGCAGCTTTTTTCTTTATTTATGTAAGAGCACATATTGGCTCCATTTCCCAGGGAATCCCCATAGGATTTTTATCTCCACTGCTTCATACTTTTGCACATAAGACCGTGGGGTTGATTTACTAAAGGAAAATAGACTGTGCACTTTGCAAAGTGCAGTTGCACTCTGCAAGAGCAGTTGCTCCAGAGCTTAGTAAATGAGGAAAAGCTCTGCCGAATTCCATTATCCAATCATATGCAAGCAAAAAGGCTTTTTTTTTTTTTTTACCTTGCACGTGATTGGGTATTCTTTGCAAAATAAAGCTTTACCTCATTTACTAAGCTCTGGAGCAACTGCACTTGCAGAGTGCAACTGCACTTTGCAAAGTTCACAGTCTATTTGCCTTTAGTAAATCAACCCCTATATCTTCACAGGATATGCAGTTATCAACCTTAGTATTTATGTTCTGGTAATGGCATTGGGTACTCCTCTCGCCAACTTTCTGTATGGGGTATTTGCATACCCAAATCTTATGCTAATGTTCACTGTCTATTGTTTCAAACCTCAATAAAACTTAAAAAAATTAAATAAATGCAATATGTTTAAATATAACTTGCATGTACCTTCTATCTCTCTTCTCTTTTGTTTCATCTCTCAAATGCAAGCTTTTTTCTGCTATTCTCAGATTTCCTGTTCTAAGGTGGCTACACTTGTTCTCCATGCCCTCTTTGTGTAGGTGAATATGGCCACCCTTTCCTGCTTGCCCTTGAGATGGACTTCACATCTACATGCACACATTAAGGTCTATGGGAATTGTAGCGCAGAGCATGTAACCAGAAAGAATGTCACTGCTCGCTTGGGAGCGTGTACAGGACAAAAAAAAAAGCCTAAAAACAATAATAGGAGAATTGTTAAAGAAAAAAAATGAACAAAACGATAAACAGTGCCAGTGTATACTTGGTATTTTTAAATTTGTCACTTACAATTTTTTGGGAAGTAGTTCTACAAGTTACAAAGCAGTGACATAAATGATAACATAGGTCAATAAGTTAAATTATCTAAGCGTCGTATTCCAGCACCCCCCCCCCCCCCCTTCTGTGGTTCCCTCCGCCTTGTCTGCTATAGTGACACAGGGATCGGTGGGAGGAATCAGAGTGCAATAGCAGACAAAGCATGTGCTGAATGCTGAAGATCTTTTAGAAAGCTTTCTTCACTGCAGCGAAGTTCAGCAGTGGGAGCAGAAGGACAGATACACATTTAATTTCCCATGCAAAATAAAACAACAGGTTCACTTTTATGCATACCTCCACTTACACATATACTCACCTTCCTTTCACTCCCCCACAATCTGTTCAGCTGTCAGGAGAAATAGGAAACTCCTGTGTAAACTACAAGTCACCAGAGTCACTGTTTACAAAATGCTAGGAGCTGATGGAAATACCCAGTACTCATGGGCATAGCATAAGGGGTTGCAGGGGTCACAATCGCAACCCCGCCCCTAGCTCTAGGGGGGCCCTGCAGCCCCCCTGTGATTATTATCATGTCCTCCAAAAAGTCCAGCTCCGAACTGCCCTAGGGCCCCACAGCCATGCTCCAGTACTGGGCTTCCACTTTGCCTTCTACAGTCCACATCTCTCTGTTCTCATTTTCTGGGGGAGAAGCTGTGAACCATTTCCTGAATGGAGAGGTGCACAGGGTGAGAACAGCCCAGCATGGGAAAGTGTCTGTGCTGTGTGTTAGCAACATGGAACGGTACCCGAGTTCAGCAAATTAAGAAAAGGAGAGTGCCATCCTGTAGCCATGATGGGATCGCTGTCACTGGTGAGGTAAGACACTGGGATTCTCTGTACCCCCCCCCCCCCACACCTGGGGATGTCTGCTTACACCACTTCCCTGACAACTGGGGAAAAGACACACACCTCCAGGTGACCCCCAACACCTGCCAACACTGACAAAGAAACCTTCAGAAATTGCTAAAACAAATCCCTTAACACCTCCTGAGGGGCTGCAGGCTCCAGATTTTGTGTTGCATGGCATTGCCCCACAGATCTAAGTTGCCCCCCCAAAGCCCCCTGACCACTCCTTCCGCCATGGATGCTATGCCTGGCTGCTGATCTCCTTTTCTATTACATCACTCTATACTGCGCCTCCTCCGCAGGGCTGAAATCTCATTCCTTTACAACAGTTAGCTACGATCTGCACAGGGTGTATCTGCCTACTGCAACTTTACTGCCGTTCCGACTGGAGAATTTCACAGGTCAGAACGGCAACATAAAAGCCAGATACACCCTGTGAAGATTGTGGCTGACAGACTTGTGTAAAGGAATGTGATTTCAGCCCTGTGTAGTATGGGGGGAGGAGCTGTATACCGTGCTGGGATGGCAAAGAAGCTTTGCCAAGTGACCTGCCAGGGGTGATCCCTGTCTTCTGATTCTCCAGTGGTGATCCCTGTCCTCTGATGTAAGGAGGAACTCAAAACTCTTAAACAACTTTGAGTATCTTTCCGTGTGGTGAGTGTATCTGCACGCACGGTGGAAGCGGAGAGTGGTAGTGGGGGGGCCCAGGTCAACTTTTGCACTGGGGCCCACAAACTTCAAGCTACGCCTCTGCCAGTACTTTAAAGTGGTTGTAAACCCACTTTTTTTTTTTGGCCCACCTGCAAGAGAAAGGCATAATGAGCTATTATGACTAGCCGTCCTCGTCCCTCTGTCCAGCCGCAGACATCACTGCGGCGATAGCCGGAATGTTACTTCCGGGTATCGCCGCACCAGCCAATCACAGCGCCGCTCCGGCGCTGTGATTGGCCGGAGCGGCGGAGACGTCACTCTGCGCATGCGCGCGGGAGGCGTCCCACTCGGCTACGCCCAGCGATTGCTGGGAAGTAGCCGAGTATGTGAATGGGATTAACCCCATAAATGCGCCGTAGATAGCGGCGCTTGACATTTTAGTAAATATCTCCTAAACCGTGTAGGTTTAGGAGATATTTCTTGCACCTACAGGTAAGCCTTAATCTAGGCTTACCTGTAGGTGCAAGTTGAAAAAGTGGGTTTACAACCACTTTAAAGTATGGAAAATCAGTGTAATCACTATGCACTCCACACGTGACAATGCCAATTTGACTAATGCTGTCACATGAAGTAAGTCACATGTTCATTTGTACTTAGTTGTATTCACACTATTCTGGACAGCTGCTGGAGCTCTTTTTTTTTTTTTAGTTTTGAGAAAACCTTATTTAAAGTGTACAAAACATACACTTCGTTTGTGGCGGTGTAGAGCAGCACGATGCTCTGTGCTGCCATACAGATCCAAGTAATTTGGTGCAGTGCAGCCATTGGGCCACAATAGTTTCCTTTGAGTCCTTGCAGTAAAGCATCTGTCACTGCACATAGTGTGAATTCACCCTGAAAGTACTGGGTATTTCCTTCAGCTCCTGTCCATAAATAGAGAGGCAGGATAGCAAAGAAAAAAGTACTGTATACTCGAGTATAAGCCAACCCGAATATAAGCCGAGGCACCTAATTTTACCACAAAAAAATGGGAAAACTTATTGACTCGAGTATAAGCCTAGGGTGTCCATCTGCATGCCTCACTGTGTCCATGTGCATGCCTCACTGTGCCTCACTGTGCCCATGCCTCACTGTGTCCATGACTAGACTTACATTTAACATGGAAGTATATGGAAGGGGTGCTTGTATTTGAAAAATCAGGGCTCCTCGGCAGTAGGTCCCCCAGACAGCAAACTTTGCGTACTTGTAGAGGAGAACTGGGGCTACATGTGTGCCAAAGGGGACCTAGGGCCAGCTGGTACCGGGTCCCCAAAGCTACCGGAGAAATTACCGTTTAACATGGAAGTCTATGGAAGGGGTGCCTGGCTTTGAAAAATCGGTGCTCCCCGGCCGTAGGTGCCCCGGACAACAAACTTTGCACATTTGTAGAGGAAGAGTGGAGCTACATGTGTGCCAAGGTTGGGGTCCAGGCCGGTATCTTGTCCCCAAAGTCCAGGAGATCAGGCGCAAAAAGGTGACTCGAGTATAAGCCGAGGGGGGCATTTTCAGCACAAAAAAATGTACTGAAAACCTCGGCTTATACTCGAGTATATACGATAAGTATTTGCTGCTAGGAACAGAGATTAACAACAAGCCTGTCACTTTGTCCTGAATGGAAACTGTTGTTTCAGGTACAGTAGATGGTGGAGGATTAAAGTTCATCATGTTACATGTAGCGCGGCTTCCAGTTCTTCTATGTAGATATAGACTACAGTTGACAAACTAGAAGGAACTTGGCTCCCTCCAGTGTTCAATCTTTAATATTGCATCTACTTATTGTTCTAATGATATCAAAGCAAGGCATGCTGGAACTCATAGTACAGGGAGAAAGAGACTCCATTTGCCATGGATAATAAATAGACTATAGTACCCACAGTGCAACTGTACTCCCAACGTGCATTGCATCGTCGCTTGGCTTTCTGGGACTGCTTATTTAAAGGAGGGGAGGAGCTACGGAAAGTCTCTCTGAACTCCGCACTCAACCAAGCAGGAGGCACCTGCCCAGAATCTAAAACCTTCTGTTAGGCCTGTGACTTTAGAAGGCCCACCGCCACCCTCAGCAGTGAGCCACATATATCTCAGGACATAGCGCAGTGTGTGTTAACTGCGTAGTTAGGACTGGCGTTACACTGACTGTCAGTTTTACTCCCAAAAGCATTGCGGGAGTTTAGTTCATGTTCTTCTTCTCCTGTGGATTACAATTAATAAGTGCACCAACGTTTTGCTAGCGAAGATTCCCACCCACCAGGAACTAATATAATAATCTGTGTCCGGCCTGACAAGAACTACTTTGCTGGGACACAGGGTGGTATTGCCCGCTAGGGGGAGCTCGCGAGCTTAGAATTGTTATCCATAGAACATGGGAATTAGCAATTGTTAGAATCCTTTTACTAAATAATATTACTGACTCTCGCAGGGCCCTGCAGAGTCATTTAGATCTATATTCATATATATGTATAACATAGTTTTAATCTGTCTATTATCTCTAATATAAAGTAAACTGTATGTTTGTTTAAGTATACATCTGTGTGGAGTACTTTTATGTGCCTGAAGGACCTCAAACGGAGAAAGGCAACACATATATATGTATATATGCATAAGTGTACTTAAGGCAGTATATTTACTTGCAAAATTGTGTTCCCCAGCAACCAGTTGGTTCCACAATATTTGTATATACCAGTTGTGCCAAGGGAGGGTTTGAGCCAATTCCAAGGGGTTGATAGGCAGAACGTAGACCCAAAACAAAACCAGCAGCTCCTACGGGGGTAGTGCTACATACATATTACACCAAAACTTTGTGTGTAACACATTTTAGATTCTGCTCCCCTCACCCCCTGAGCTTCCACCCACTGTAACAATGGATGATGGGGGTTCTTCTCTCCCGCAGCCTCTATCACTTTTAAAATCAACATGGTTGTGCAGGGCTCCACCCGCAAAGTCATGTCATTCATTCATTCACAGGGATCTGTAAATGAGAAATCTACAAATCCTGTCTTCCACCGCGGCAGATAGGCTTGTCTTTTTCAGTGGAATACAAGGTGCTGATCCTCCATCTATTCACACTTCCTCCAGCCTTGTAACTGAAAGGCTGTACCGAAGTACAGGCACAAAGCTGGAGGGAGAGTGTGAATGAGCCTGACAATGCACCCGCAATCCACTGACCGGGGTGCAATGCTTTGCAAGCTTCTGTATGAAAAACAATAAAAACAATAAAAAATATGTGCATTTATAATTTTTTTCCAAAATGTGATCTTAAAGGGTAAGTTCACCTTTACAGAAAAACCTGTAAGGTGAACTTACACTAGACCCCCCCTTCTCATACCCCCATCCCCCTCCACCCCCACTGACCTGGAGCCTGGTGATCTCCCGCTATAAGACCTTGTATAGCTAGTCCGGGGCTTAGAAACCCCCTTGGCTTAATTGGGGTGGCGCCGACCAATCGGAACCCACATAGCCCGTCCTGTCACCGCAGGCGAAGAGGAGAGAAAGCCAAATCGGCTATACGATTTGTCAGAACGGGTGATCACCGGACTCCAGGCTAGCGGGACCAGGTGCAATAGGAAAGTGGGCCAATGTAAGTTCACCTTACAGATTTTCTGTAAAGGTGAACATACACTTTAAACTTTTAAAGTGGTTATAAACCTCAGACATGAAAAAATTAACAAAGCTATACCCCTATAGTGTTTATTTGTCTCAGTTAGAAGCACTAAGTGTTCATTTCTCTGCTATCAGCATGAATTACTTCTGACAAGTTTTCCTGACACACCAGCTGATTGACAGCCTCCGCTCTGTTTCTGTGTGCTGTGTGAAGGGGATGGGGATGGGGGGGGGGGGGCTGTGTTTCCCTTCCCTGCAATCGGTTCTCTGAGCTCTGCAGAGTGTAACTTCCGGCCCCTGGAAAGCTCAGACAAGTTTTATCAATTCTGGACTTTGAATGACTGTAGAGAAGAGAAGACTGCAGGTAAACATGTACAACTTATGTAGGTAGATTTGTTTAATCTCCGTGTAACACCAGAGGCCTGTCACTTCATACAGTGCCTTGAAAAAGTATTCATACCCCTTGAAATTTTCCAAATTTTATCATGTTACAACCAAAACCGTAAATGTATTTTATTGCGCCTTTTATATGATATACCAACACAAAGTGGCACATAATTGTGAAGTGGAAGGAAAATAATAAATGGTTTTCAAAATCTTTTACAAATAAATAAGTGAAAAGTGTGGAGTGCATTTGTATCCAGCCCCCCTGAGTCAATACTTTGTAGAACCACCTTTCGCTGCAATTACAGCTGGAAGTCTTTTTGGGGATGTCTCTACCAGCTTTGCACATCTATAGAGTGAAATTTTTTCCCATTCTTCTTTGCAAAATGGCTCAAGCTCTGTCAGATTGGATGGAGAGCGTCTGTGAACAGCAATTTTCAAGCCTCAACAGATTCTCAATTGGATTTAGGTCTGTACTTTGGGCCATTCTAACACATGAATATGCTTTGATCTAAACCATTCCATTGTAGCTCTGGCTGTATGTTTAGCATTGTTGTCCTGCTGGAAGGTGAACCCCCACCCCGGTCTCAAGTCTTTTGCAGACTCAAACAGGTTTTCTTCTAAGATTGCCCTGTATTTTGCTCCATCCATCTTCCCATGAACTCTGACCAGATTCCCTGTCCCTGCTGAAGAAAAGCATCCCCACAGCATGATGCCACCATGGTGTGTTTAGGGTGATGTGCAGTGTTAGTTTTCCGCCACACATAGTTTTGCTTTTAGGCCAAAAAGTTCAATTTTGGTTTCAGAGCACTTTCTTCCACATGTTTGCTGTGTCCCCCACATGGCTTCTCACACACTGCATATGGGGCTTCTTATGGCTTTCTTCTTCCATAAAGATTAGATTTGTGGAGTTCTTGACTAATAGTTGTCCTGTGGACAGATTCTCCCACCTGAACTGGATCTCTGCAGCTCCTCCAGACTTACCATGGGCCTCTTGGCTGGTTCTCAGATTAATGCTCTCCTTGTCCGGCCTGTCAGTTTAGGTGGACGACCATGTCTTGGTAGGTTTGCAGTTGTACCATACTCTTTCCATTTTCAGATTATGGATAGAACAGTGCTTTGTGAGATTTTCAAAGCTTTGGATTTTTTTATAACATAACCATGCTTTAAACTTCTCCACAACTTTATCCCTGACCTGTCTGGTGTGTTCCTTGGCCTTCATGATGCTATTTATTCACTAAGGTTCTCTAACAAACCTCTGAGTGCTTTACAGAACAGCTTATTTAAACTGAGACTAAATTAGACACAGGTGAATTCTGAAAGCAATTGGCACTAGATTTTAGTTAGGGCTATCAGAGTAAAGGGGGTTGCATACAAATGCACGCCACACTTTTCAGATATTTATTTGTAAAAAAAAAATTAAAAACATTTATCATTTTCATTTCACTTCACAATTATGTGCCACTTTGTGTTGGTCTATCACATAAAATCCCAATAAAATACAATTATGTTTTTGGTTGTAACGTGGCAAAATGTAGAAAATTGCTAGGGATATGAATACTTTTTCAAGGCACTGTATATGCAAGGGTTTACAATCACTTTAAGGCACCTGACAGTTTCTTTTATCTCTCAGGGACTGGTGAGCTCTCTTGAGTTCTGGGTCTGCACGCCTACTTTGCCCATGATAAGGAGGTCTCTCTTGATTTTTCATATTTTTTTCATATTATGGAAGGTGAAAAACAACCAAACTCCCAGGTGAATGGTGATGGAGTTGGAAACTAGAACAGAGAGATCACATTAAAATGATTGTAAAAGTACATAAAAAAAAAATACCAAACATGTCTATACATACTTTGTGCAATGGAATTACTCAGAGCGACCTGAAACCTCCTCTTTTCGGGCCCCCCGTTGGCACTCATGGCCCCTCCTCTCTGGACAGTACCCCCACTCACGCGTGGTCACACCCGAGTCCCTCCATCGGTCCATTGATACAGACAGCGGGTCTCGGCCCTGTCCCCCGCTCCCTTGTCATTGGCTTTGATTGTTAGCACTAAGAGCCAATGGCTTCCAGTTCCCCAGCTAAGCCAGCGAGACCCGGAAGTGAGGGGAGAAAAGATCTGCAGATGTGCACGGCGCTGAATCAAATGAGGTCTCAGGTAAGTAAAGGGGGGGGGGGGTGCTGACACCTAAACATTTTTTACCTTAATGCAAGGAATGCAAAAAAAAAAAATAGACTTTACAACCACTTAAAGTGTCCAAGATGTACAGAAAGTCTAAAGAAGACTCAGACCACCAGATTCCACCTATAACTAAAATATCACATTGGGAGAATAAATCCTTTCATTCTCATTCTATAGAAATGTGCAATCTGGAGACATTCATATCCCTGCATTCACCCAGCTGAATCGTCAGCATTTTTCCCCATCACCTATTTCCCCATCACCCATCACCATAGTAGTTTTTCCACCATAACACAGCTGTTTTTGAATTACTTATTTGCTCTTCAGCTGCTTTTAGTTGTATGATTTCTTTTTCGGGTTGTATTTCATGCTGTTTTCTTTCACAAGGGCTTTCTGTCAGTTTTAGTACTTTGTGTTCAATGTCATCCTCCTCTACATGCTTCTCGGTAGTTCTTTACGGCACCCTCAGTTTACAGTTACAGTACATAAACTTTCACAGCACAGTGCACTTTTCCATCTGATGCTCTGTCATTTTTTGCTGCCAATATATCTTTCTAAAACTCTCCTTTTTGTGACTTTGTTTTTTTCAGGACATCTTGTACTATGAGCAGCTTAGATCAAATGTAATTCAGCATGACCTTTTATCCGACAACCTGATTTACAAGGTTAGTAATCTGACTTTATTGCTTTCTGTCAGAAGTCAGGAAAGATTTGTATTCTATCAAATTCATGTGAATTAATATATTTTACTCAGACATGAAGGTGCTGTCATTAACACACTGACACTTTATCATCATTTCATGATGTTATTCATAAGAAATGTGTTTATGAGTAGATTTTCATTCTCTTTTTCATTGGATTACATTCAGCAATGTGCAAATTCAATTGCCCTGTCATTGATCTTGGTATAACAACACATGTGGGGGCTGGGGGTGCTAAATGTAATATAGCTGTTCTGTGGCCTTGCATTTTGTAGCTTTGATTCATGACAGGTATGCCAAAATAGATCCAAGATGAGTATAGAGCCGAGCTGTATGTGTTCCTTGGGTCACTTGATGATGTGTGATTAAAAGTTATGAATTTCGGACTTTATTGCCTTCTGCCTTGGACTTTGTTGCATGGTACCTTAAAAGTACAATTTAGTACAGTGGAACCTTGGATTACAAGCATAATCCGTTCTAGGAGAATGCTTGTAATCCAAAGCACTCACATATTAAAGCGAGTTTCCCCATAGAAGTCAATGGAAACTAAGATAATTTGTTTCCTCATTGAGTTCTATTGCACGCAATTCCGCATGTGGCCAGAGGTGGGGAGCGCCGGAGAGACTCGGAAATACTAGTAGACAGCTCGGCTGAACTCGGAAACACTTGGGAACGGAGTATATCCGAAAGCTTCCGAGTATTTGCGAACGGCTCCGAGGGTCACAGGCGCCCCCGCACCTCTGGCCAAATGCGGTACTGCACACCCCATTGGCTTGAATCCTGCTCGTTTTGCAAGCCAACAGTCAGGATTTAAAAATAAAAGTTGCTCATCTTTCAAAACGCTCGTAAACCGCGTTACTCGTAAACCAAGGTTCCACTGTAATGTGTTTTTAAGTAGTTCTATGATCATGATCATAAACTGAAGAGTGCTTTCTTATTTATGACACACAAAACAGGTATCCGATCGGTTACCCAGAATGCTTTGTGTGTTTTAGAGTTTCTGTAATTTGGAGAAGTGCAGTTAGAATTTTTACCACTTCATCTCTCACATCTGTATACCCTTTATGGACAAGAGCAAATTTGACAATTCTGCAATAGGTCTAATGATTCAGCGATAACTTTGACATTACTAAAGATAAAAGTAATACATATGCCACTTTCTAACGATTCAGCGATAACTTTGACGTTACTAAAGATAACAAAGTAATACATATGACACTTTTTCAGTAAGTAAGTTTAGCAGTAAGTATTTTTCTTTCTTTCTATGCAATCCTTAAACGTACTACCCTAAAGTACCTGAGTTTGCCTCTTGGAAGATTACAACTGTTTCACTAGTGTTATTCTTTAAATGTCCCCCTGTGCACACGACCGTTTTTAATGTCATTGAAAAAAACAAAGTTTTTCTCAACGTGATTCTTCTCAAGACTGCCTTGCCTACACACTATCTCGAAAAAAAAATGCTTGAGCAAAGCGCGGTGACGTACGAAATGTACGATGGCTCTATAAAGGGGAAGTTCCATTCGGATAGCGCCACCCTTTGGGCTGCTTTTGCTGATCCTCGTGTTAGTAAAGTTTGGTGAGAGACGATTCGCGCTTTTCAGCCTTGTGCTCTTCAGTCCGTTACAGCGTGACGAATGTGCTATCTTCATTATGAACGCTAGTTTTACCAGAACGAGCGCTCCCGTCTCATCACTTGCTTCTGAGCATGCGCGTTTTTTCACGTCGTTAAAGCCTACACACGGCCGTTTTTCATGACGAGGAAAAACGACGAGAAAAATTGGAGCATGTTCCAAATTTTTCATGGCCATTTTTCACGTTGTGAAAAATGCTCTGAAGCCCACACACAATCGTTTTTAATGACCATTTTAAAAAATTGCATTTTTCTCGTCATGTAAAACGGTTGTGTGTACGCGGCATGAGTCTTAAACTTTCCTGTCCTTACTACTACAAGATCTTTGCTGTGCTACCTGCTGACAACAAAAACAGCTGCTACTTCATACTTTAATAGCCTGTAAACACGATCAGAAATTTGTACAAAAAATACAGATTTCAAAGCAATCGTACGATAATCTGATCATTAATACACCGCTTTCGATAGCCGATCACGACAGTTCATCTGAAATTATCTGATGGGACAAGCACGAAAAAATTTATCGTTTGATACCAGATCATACGATTTTTGTTTTAATCAGTACAGTTGTCATTCAAGTACACTACAGCACATTACATCACTTCCAAAATTTTATTTTGTCGTACGAGAATTTTCAACACTATAGTAAACTCTTAATTTTGCAATATGAGAGTAGCATGCCAAAAAAAAATAGGGACTGATAATCTCATCTCATCCGTGGGTACCAGGCCTTAGTCTCCCAAAGAGACTGCGCTTCTTCCCTGCTGCAATCTGCATTCATCCCTATGAAAATGTGTCTACTGTTGAGATGAATAAGTATGGCCTTTACCTAAGAATAAATGTAATTTGGGCTTGCAAGGAGAAGAGTCCAGCCAGGAGACCAACTCTTAAGTCGTGTCTGGAGCCAGAGAGGATTACAAGAGAGTCACCCACTGCATTGGAAGGTCCAGTCACCAGGAAGGAGTGGGTTTTAAAAATAATTGGGTTAGGGACAAATGGCTTTCTGTTTAAAAATGGTAATTGGTGTAGAGAGGGCACTGTACAGGGAATTGTGTGGCATTGTTGGGCCCACTCTATTAGGACCTTGGGCACTGTGCTTGAGTTAAATCATACATGAGTTGGGGCTTAATGTCACTCATTTGAAAAGCCCTTAAAAGCTTCATAACTGAGAACAGAACCCATCTCCCCTATCTTACATTTCTCCTTTGTGGTCTGACTTTTTCTCCAGTGCACTTTAATTTGATTTCCTTTTTTTTCTTGTTCTCTTCAGACCTTTACAGTAACTGTGCTTATTTATTCTGCCATGCTTCTTCTCTAACTCTAAACTTTATGGTGGTAATTGCAAGGGTATTCAAGACAACAGTTTGAATACATTATAATCTAGAATAAAAATTGTCTTCTTAGCCCCGAAGCACAACATGTTATTTCTTTCAAGACGCCACTTATGAATGTAAAGCATATGGTAATTGAATCTGGGCCTCCATAGGCAAGAGAAGTGGCTAGATGAGCTTAGTCTTAGAAGTAATGGAACTGAACGCCATTCGATGATGCATACTAAATACTCTTCGTCTTATGTGTCTGTCATTGCTGTATTTTAACATGTTTATACAAATCGGCATTAAACGTTCATCCTTAAGTTTCAAAGCTAAATGTTTTTCAATGGAGAGGGTGAGTGATATAATCATCACTTACTGGCTTGTCCGTGCTCTTCCAATCTGTTGGTGTAAAGGGGATTTACAGCTTTTATTGTAATACAAACTACCAGAATATCTGGGGAAAAAAAAAAATATATATATATATATATATACTGTGAGGGGGTTAACTCGGTAGCGGGTGTGTGTGACCCCCTGGTTGGGCTCCCCACACAAAAACAGGGCCAGCAGACGGAGGTTGTGGTTTTCAAAATCAAAAGGTGCGGTTTATTTCTCTATGTACAGTGACAAAAACACAGCAAAGCCAAAAAGAAACAAACAAAATAAATCCTGGTCAGTTTGACCTCTGACTAAACATGCAGGTTTCCTAAACTAACAACTGGGATCAGCCTGGTGCTGTCCTAGTCCCTAAGTCCCTGGTTTAGTAAAAGTCCAAACAAATAGCCACACAGGCTTTGCCTCACCGCACAGGGGTTCACTCTCCCTAGACAGTCCACACAGGTCTGGTTCCAGGCATGAGCTAACACCTAATGAATCTGGGAGTTCTTATAGAGGCCTAAATGAGCTGACAAGCTTCAGCTGGCCTCATCAACTCCCTGTCTGTACGACGCCCCACACTCTCCCTAGAGGTATGAGTCATCCATGAGCCTACTAGCCTCAGCTGGGCTTATACAACTCTCCACCCTAGTTGTATAAGTCAGCATAAAGCCTGAATCTGGGAGAAATATATCTACCCCCCTGGATGCAACCAGGTGACTTTACCTTCCTGCTGTCACATACCCCCCCCCTCTTGTTTTAACCTTGGGGTTGGAACACCAGCAATCAGGCATTCATGTACTCGAGACAAAGCATCCACATTCCCCATTTGAACGCCAGGGCGATGCTTTACTGTGAAGTTGAATTCCTGTAGGGCCAGGAACCACCTATTCACTCTTCTATTTGTCTCCTTGTTTTGAGCCATCCACTTTAACGGAGCGTGATCCGTAACCATGTCAAAGTGCCTACCTAGCAGATAGTACCGAAGGGAATCTAGAGCCCACTTCACCGCTAAACACTCCTTTTCAACCGTGGCGTAATTTACCTCATGGGACTTCAACTTCCTGCTGAGGTAAATGACTGGGTGCTCTTCCCCGTTCCAGACCTGGGACAATACTGCTCCTAACCCCACATCTGACGCATCACTTTGTACGACAAAGTCTTTAGAGAAGTCGGGTGAGTACAACACTGGCTGGCTACATAAGGCTTGTTTCAAGAATTGGAATGCTGCCTCAGCCTCGGGGGTCCATTTAATCATGACCGACCCTTTCCCTTTCGTCAGGTTGGTTAGGGGCACAGCCTTAGAAGCAAAGTGGGGAATGAAGCGCCGATAATAACCCGCGATTCCCAGAAAGGCCCGTACCTGCTTCTTGCTGTTGGGACGTGGCCAACTCTGGATGGCCTCGACTTTGTTGAGTTGGGGTTTTATCACTCCCCTGCCAATGGTGTACCCAAGATATTTGGCCTCCTCCTGCCCAATGGTACACTTCTTGGGGTTAGCCGTAAACCCCGCTTCCCGGATAGAGTCTAGGACTGCTTGCACTTTTGGCAGATATGAGGCCCAATCTGTGCTATGGACAATTACGTCATCCAGGTAAGCCGCAGCATACTTCCGATGGGGCCTCAGTATCTGGTCCATTTTCCGCTGGAATGTGGCCGGCGCATTTTGTAACCCGAACGGCATTCTCTTATATTGGAACGCCCCGTCTGGGGTTACAAATGCGGTTTTCTCTTTGGCCGACTTGGCCAGGGGAATTTGCCAATACCCTTTTGTGAGGTCAAGAGTCGTCATGTATCGGGCTGTTCCCAGCCGGTCGATCAACTCATCTATACGTGGCATGGGGTAGGTGTCAAATTTTGTAACTTTGTTCAACTGACGAAAATCGTTACAAAATCGCCAGCTCCCATCCGGTTTAGGCACCAACACAATGGGACTAGACCAATCACTTTGGGACTCCTCTATCACCCCTAAGTTCAGCATTTTCTGTACTTCCTCCCGTATTGCCTCCCGTCGGGCCTCTGGGATCCGATAGGGTTTTAACTTCACCCTTTCACCGGGCGGGGTAATAATATCATGCTCTACCCCAGATGTTTGTCCCGGCAGCTCAGAGAACACCTCCTTGTTGCGAAGCACAAACTCCTTAACCTCCTGTTGTTGGGGTTGTGACAAGGTGGCTGCTATTCCAACCTCCGGAATCACGCAACCAGTTTGAGCTGGTGACCAAGTTTCTGCGACTAGGGACTCTCTATCCCTCCAGGCTTTCAACAGATTAACGTGATATATCTGTTCGGGCTTTCGCCTTCCTGGTTGTCTGACCTTGTAATTCACTTCGCTCACTTTTTCCATTATCTCGTAGGGGCCTTGCCATTTGGCAAGGAATTTACTTTCAACCGTAGGGACAAGTACCAATATCCTATCCCCCGGGGAAAAGGTACGGGTCTTTGCTCCACGGTTGTACACTCTCTGCTGTGCCAACTGCGCTTGGGCCAAATGTTCCTTCACGATGGGCATTACCTGTGCAATTCGATCTTGCATCAGGGCGACATGCTCAATCACACTCCTGTGGGGAGAACTCTCACTTTCCCAAGTTTCCTTGGCAATATCCAACAGCCCTCTTGGGTGTCTCCCATACAGTAACTCAAAGGGGGAGAATCCCGTAGAGGATTGGGGCACCTCCCTAATAGCAAACATCAAATAAGGAAGTAGACAGTCCCAATCCTTTCCATCTCTATCCACCACTTTCTTCAACATTTGTTTTAGGGTTTTGTTGAATCTTTCAACCAGCCCATCGGTTTGGGGGTGATACACAGATGTACGCAATTGCGTCACTTTGAGCAATTTACACAGCTCTTTCATAACCCGGGACATAAAGGGTGTACCTTGGTCCGTAAGCAGTTCTTTACAAATACCCACCCGGCTAAAAACAAGAGATAGCTCTTTGGCTATGGTTTTGGCCGAGGTATTTCTGAGAGGGATCGCTTCTGGATAACGGGTGGCATAGTCCATTATAACCAATATGTACTGGTGCCCCCTAGCGGACTTGATTATAGGACCTACCAAATCCATTGCGATTCTCTCAAACGGGACCTCAATGATGGGTAGAGGGACCAGCGGGCTACGGAAATGTGGCATCGGGGCCGACCTCTGACACACAGGGCAGGAGGAACAATAATTTTCTATGTCCTTCATCACCCCAGGCCAATAGAATCTCTGTAATACCCTCTCTCGGGTTTTCTCTGTCCCCAGATGACCTCCAAGAATGTGCCCATGGGCCAACTCCAACACCAACTTCCTGTAAGGTTTGGGCACCACCAGCTGCTCAACGGTTTCTTCTGCCCTTTTTGCCACCCGATACAGTAGGTCCTTCTCTACGCTGAAGTATGGGTAAGTGCAGGTATTATCTGGGTTCACTAACTCGCCATCTATTTCCACTACGTTTTCCCGTGCCTTTATTAGGGCGGGGTCTTTTAACTGTTCTGTGGCAAAATTTTCCCTGTGAACCTCCAGATCAGAAAACTCCACAGACGGTAGGTTTTCGTCTGAGGAGGTGGGCTCCTCTCCAGTTTCTTGAGTCTCCCCTGCAAATACTGACAAGGGAAATTCTGGAGAGTCCTCACCACTCTCAGAGGAGTTCTGGCTATCACATTCCTGGTACATAGGGGCACCAGTGGGGGGCTCAGGATCATCCCACAGTTCCCAGAACTTCGGAAAATCCCTTCCCACAATGGCGTCATGCGGTAACTGAGATACTAAGCCCACTGGATGAGAGAGGGTACCTTTGGGGGTCTCGAAACACACTGTAGTCACTGGATACTCTCGGGTGTCCCCATGCACACAAATAACAGCTACCTTGCTATTCCCAGAGACCTCTGTTTTAACTAATTCAGCCTTTATCAGGGTCACAAGGCTACCTGAATCCAGTAATACCACAACATTTCTACCATTAATACACATTTTGCATAAATGTTTCTCAGTTCCTCGAATGGCAGTGCATGCGACTGTCGCACACAGCGACTGACGTCTGCCCGTCAGAAAGTCACACTGCATGGGTTCCTCCACAACCGGGCAATTGGCTGCAATATGTCCCGCTTGCCGGCAGCGGTAGCAAACGATCCTTCTTGCGGCCTCTTGAGCCGCTGATTTCCCAGGCTGTTCTCGCCAAACTTGGGGTAGAGCTCCCACCCTCTCACTCTCTCCACCCTCACCCCTTGGAATCCTCTTATCCGCCCCTGGGGATGGTCTGGTCTTAGGGTGGAAAGTCCGAGTGTCTCTGGAAGAGGCCGTCAGGTTCTCTGTAGCCAAGTATTTCTCTACACGATCCACAAGACCACCGGCCGTCTCTGGGTCTCCATGGCTTACCCACTTTTGGATGGCAGTAGGAAGAGCTCTCAAAAACCGATCCATTACAACACGTTCCACAATCTCTGGTGCGGACAAAGTCTCTGGCTGTAGCCACTTCCTGCTCAGGTGAATGAGATCATACATTTGAGACCTGGGGGGTTTTCCAAGCTGGAAAGTCCAGTTATGCACACGCTGAGCCCGGACAGCCAGGGTGACACCCAGCCTTGCCAATATTTCAGCTTTTAGCATCACATAGTCTTTTGCTTGGTCAGGCTCTAGGTCATAGTAAGCCTTCTGCGATTCACCAGTTAACAGAGGAGCCACCAGTCCAGCCCACTGCTCCTCAGGCCACTTTTCTCTTTCAGCAGTCCTTTCAAATGTGGTCAAAAATACCTCTGGATCATCCTCTCCAGTCATTTTTGTCAATAAACGACTCACCCCAAAGGACGCGGTATTAGTGGGACGGCTTTCCTCACTGGTCTGCGGACGTTGCTGCATTACTGCTTCCATTTGTTGTAGTCTCTGCTCTTGCTTCTGTAACAGGTCTATGAAGCGGGCCTCAGATTGCTGCTGGGCTTGTTGATGAGCTTGCTGCTGGGCTGCAAGGCTCCTTTGCAAACCTGCATTTGTCTGCTGTTGATTGGCATTTGCTAGAGCCAGCTGTTTCAGTATCTCCTCCATGCTGGCTTAAAAAAAACTGCCACTGGTTCTCCACCAACTGTGAGGGGGTTAACTCGGTAGCGGGTGTGTGTGACCCCCTGGTTGGGCTCCCCACACAAAAACAGGGCCAGCAGACGGAGGTTGTGGTTTTCAAAATCAAAAGGTGCGGTTTATTTCTCTATGTACAGTGACAAAAACACAGCAAAGCCAAAAAGAAACAAACAAAATAAATCCTGGTCAGTTTGACCTCTGACTAAACATGCAGGTTTCCTAAACTAACAACTGGGATCAGCCTGGTGCTGTCCTAGTCCCTAAGTCCCTGGTTTAGTAAAAGTCCAAACAAATAGCCACACAGGCTTTGCCTCACCGCACAGGGGTTCACTCTCCCTAGACAGTCCACACAGGTCTGGTTCCAGGCATGAGCTAACACCTAATGAATCTGGGAGTTCTTATAGAGGCCTAAATGAGCTGACAAGCTTCAGCTGGCCTCATCAACTCCCTGTCTGTACGACGCCCCACACTCTCCCTAGAGGTATGAGTCATCCATGAGCCTACTAGCCTCAGCTGGGCTTATACAACTCTCCACCCTAGTTGTATAAGTCAGCATAAAGCCTGAATCTGGGAGAAATATATCTACCCCCCTGGATGCAACCAGGTGACTTTACCTTCCTGCTGTCACAATATATATATATATATATATATATATACTGGCAAATAGTTAAATTCACCAAGGTGAGCTGTGTTTTAGGGTAACACATTTAAGGGGGATATTTAATAAAACTGGCATGTGTAAAAAGTGTGTGCAGCTCTGCAGAGAGGCCAATCAGCTTTCAGGTTTTATTGTCAAAGCTTAATTGAACAATTTGAATTTAGAAGATGATTGGAACCATGCACACTTCCATCAGATTCTGAGTGCTCCAGTTTTAGTAAATCTCCCCCTTAGGGTCCATGCACACTGGCTTAAAAAATGCTGCTTCTAGACGAGTTTAGCATTTTGCTTGTAGAAGCAGCTACATTTTATCCTATGTGTCTATGCACATTGGCACATTTAAGCCTCGTTCGTACACATGGCCGGTTTTCTCGGCAAGAAAACTGCTGGGAGAACTTTTTGCAGAGAAAACCGTTCGTGTGTATGGTTTCTCGGCAGGAAAACTGCTGGGAATCTCGACGAGAAAAATAGAGAACCAGCATACAAGGGTAGTGTAGGCTGTAGCAAGATGGCGGTGACGACATTGAATGTGACGAGCACCGGCTCATCGTAGTCGATGACGTCACTGCGTTCTTGCCATTCAAAAGAACGGCGGTTCTTTTGAATGGCGCGTGTGTACACAGGGCTTTGCAAGACAAGCTTGCCAGGAATCCTGTCGAGAAAACCAACGTTTTTTTTTTCAACGGGATTCCCTCCCGTGTGTACGAGGCTTTAGAGTCATATTTTGAACCCAGCATTTAGAGGCAGAAGAAATAACCTTCTGTTTTGCATTTTTTGAAAGCAGTTTTCTCACACAAAAAAACCCGCAAAATTTTCCTAAACGCTTGTACAAAAATGCTCTAAATCAGTGTTTTTTGTTTTTTTTCTGGCAAAATAACTGCCATTTTCTTTTAAGCCCAGTGTGCATGGACCTCCTAATTGTAATATAAAATGTATATTCCAGTTGCTGAATCTAGTGGTTAGTTATTAGAATCTATTGAAACATGATTGTGGTGTTTACATTTTATTTTTTCCTTAAAGATATTAATCTATGTTGCAATAATAACCTATTACTCTGACTTCTTGTTTTCCCTGTCCTTTTTAATAGGATGTCAAACTGACAGCTAGCAATGATGATTATTATTTTGTATTTGAAGATTATCTTTATCAGGTAGGTCCTCATATTTGCATTTCATTTAGTTGTACAAAAATGTGTTTCACTGTATCATGCTTATTCATGCTTACTATATGACATGGGTGGACTACTAATGCAGATTAAAAATACTGTATATACTTGAGTATAAGCCGACCCGAATATAAGCCGAGGCACCTAATTTTACCACAAAAAAATGGGAAAACGTATTGACTCAAGTATAAACCTAGGGTGTCCATCTGCATGCCGCACTGTGCCCATGCCTCGCTGTGCCTCACTGTGTCCATATGCATGCCTCTCTGTGCCCATGCCTCGCTGTGTCCATGACTAGACTGACGTTTAACATGGGAGTCTAAGGATGGGGTGCTCGGTTTGAAAAATCAGTGCTCCCCGGCTGTAGGTCCCCCAGACAAAAAACTTTGCACACTTGTAGAGGAAGAGTGAGGCTACATGTGTGCCAAGTTTGGGGTCCAGGGGACCTACGGCCGGTACCGGGTCCCCAAAATCCGGGAGATCAGGCGCAAAAAGGTGACTCGAGTATAAGCCGAGTGGGGGCATTTTCAGCACAAAAAAAAGGGCTGAAAAAACTCGGCTTATACTCGAGTATTTACAGTAAGTGTAAAATAGGCTTGTATATGCTGTGCATGAAATAGAAGTAACTGTAAAATAATGTAGATTATCATTAGGAGAAAGGGTAATCTGCCTTGTTGGAGGTTTTTGTAACAACCTCAAGTGCTCTCAACTGTTACTGAAAATGTGTTGGGATTTTTAGCAAGTGGATATTTTCTGATGACCTTTACTAATGCAAGTGTAGAAACATTGCAATAATTTGCAAGGAGCAGTCACTTGAAATAAACAAACCTTCTATAGAAAATTATTTAAGCATTGTAACACATATTTCTTTTGCCATGGTCAGAAGTTAAAATGCTTTTGCACTCTGCACTACTGAATCGGGACCAAAAAGACAAGAACAGCCAAGTTGGCATAGTTTCATTGGAGTCCAGGTGATCAGAATGAGGACGAGTCCTCTTTTATGCTACTCATCTGTATAGAGATTAGTACTGTAACTGGTTATAACTTATTGGCTGTGGCATGAGATTTAGGCCGGCCATACACAGAGCAGGAATCCCTCCTGCCGAGCCATTGTCTTCTCGTGGCAGAGTGGTGGGGGGAGCCACCCCGCCGGGAGAAGACGGTAATTATTACTAGTGGCTATAGCAGCCGCTAGCAATACTCGCAGGTAAAACCCAGCAGGCTGGTTGTACCCAAGTTGATCGATACTTACAGTTACACTGTCTTAGTCAGTTAGTGCTGATGAAAACGAGCTTCAGTTAGATTTGTAAGTTCCTGATGAAGATGGATATGGTATTTTCTTAGCAAGAGGCCATGCAGATTTAAAAAAGGAGCCATAAACGGCATGAAAAAGCCTCAAATAGTTTGTTTTTAAAGTGGCAATATACTGTCTACATCTGTCATGGATCAAAAATAATTGATATCATCAAATAATGACCCATAGACATTTATTTACTGATGGGTGTAAGGTGACCAGATTTTTACAAATGAAATCCAAGGACACCCAATAGGCCACACCCACTTTAAACCCACCTACAAAAGCATGCCCACGTGTGTAGCCACAGCCATTAAATCACTCCCACATTATTGGCCTCACCCAGTAAAGCATGCCCACATTTTTAAAACATCCTGAAACTATTGGTAACAAACTTTTCAAAGCGGCAAACTTTGAAGTTATAAAGACAGAATAAACACAGATGGGAGGCCCCAAGACATGCAACCATAGTCAGTTGGGACTGCCTAGGGCTGGGTTCACACCTATGCAAATTGGATGCAGGAGTTTGTGACTGGCTCTCTATGGAGCCGGTTCACATATCTCCGCAGCAGGTCTGGTGTGATTTGCTGAAAAAATGTGTGCTTTTTTTGGTCCGTTTCAGCCCTAAATTTGGGCTGATATCGGACCTGAAACGGTGAACCGGCATGCACCAGACCCCGGCTGTGCTACAGATCCGGTGATGGTGTGAACCAATTAACTAAAGAATAATAATAATAATAAAAAAAAGATCATAATGGGCCTTGTAAACTGTTTATTCCCAAACTAACAGCACAGGATATGTAGTAATAGTTCTTAATGACATTGGCTGTATGTTTGGAGTCATCCTGCTGCAGAATAAATTTGGGGCCAATCCCACGCTTCCCTGATGGTATGGCATAATGGATACGTATCTGTCTGTATTTCTAAGCATTGAGGACACCATTTGCAGAAATGCAGCCCCAAACTTGCAAGGAACCTCCACCTTGCTTCACTGTTTGCTGCAGATACTTATTATTGTACCACTGTCCAGCCCTTTGGCGAACAAACTGCCTCCTGCTACTGCCAAATATTTAAAATTTTGACTCGTCAGTCCAGAGCACCTGCAGCCATTTTTCAGCACCCCAGTTCCTGTGTTATTGTGCATAGTTGAGTCGCTTAACCTTGTTTCCACGTCGAAGTATGGCTTTTTGCCCACAATTCTTCAATGAAGACTACGTCTGGACAGACTTCTCTGGACAGTAGATGTATGTACCCGAGTCCCACTGGATTTCACCAGATCTGTGCTGATGGCACTGTTGGATATCTTCCAATGTCAAAGGGAAGTAAGCATGATGTGTCTTTCATATGCTGAATTAAGTTTCCTTGATCCACCACTGCGTGTATTGTCCTCATTGTTTCTTTGTGCTTCTTTAAACAAGCTTTAACAGCATGTCTTGAAACCCCAGTCTGGTTTAAACTCTTTGCCTGGGAGAACTACCTGGTGTATTGTTGCTGTACTAAGTCTTGCCATGGTGTATGACCTGTGACATCCAGTTTTAGGCCTGGTTCACACTTGTCCGACAAACGCTCCGACATTAGGAGCTCATGTCGCATGACGTGTGAAAATCAATGAATCCCTATGAGAGCCGTCTTAACTGGTCCGACACATGTCGGTCCGACCCTAAAAATGCTCCCTGTACTACTTCTGTCCGACTTTGATCCTACTTCAGCCCATTGAATATCATTAATGTCGGATCAAAGTAGGATCCTTGTCCTAACCATCCGACATTTGACATCCGACATGGTGATTACAGCAGCAGTAAAAGGAATTTATCTCACCCTGGGATTGTTTTGATTGGTCAAAGGACAAGTCAGACTATCACAATGTCGGATCAAAGTAGTATCCCGTTCATGAATGTCGGATGGATGTCGGACCAATGTAGGATCAATGTAGGACTGATGTCGCAGAGCAAAGTAGGATGAAAGTCGGATGAATGTCGTGTCGTATCAGTGTGAACCCAGCCTTAAGCCTTCTATACAGCTATTTCTGTTTCAGTTAATGACTGTGTTTCAACTTACATATGAAATTGATGGTCATTAGCACCTGCTTGGTATAATTGGTTAATCATACACTTGACTCTAATGCTACAAATCCCTGACTTTGCGCAATTTAACAAAGTGTGCAAGTGTATAAATTGATACTGTTTTGAAGCCAAAGGGTAGTCAAACCACATTGTTTTGATTTACATTTTTCGTCTGTTTGTTAAATTTGCATTTTGTAAATTGATGAAAAAAAAAAAAACAATTAAAAAATATATTTTTGAAAGCATTCTTATGCTGCGTACACACGATCGGAATTTCCGACAACAAATGTTCCATGGGAGCTCGTTGTCGGGAATTCCCACCGTGTGTAGGCTCCATCTGACATTTGCTGTCGGAATTTCCGATAACAAATGTTTTAGAACTGGTTCTCAATTTTTCCGACAACAAAAATTCTGCGCGGAAATTCCAATCGTGTGTAGCCAATTCCGATGCACAAAAATTCTATGCATGCTCGAAATCAATTTGACGCATGCTTCATTTTTCTCGGCTCATCGTAGTGTTGTACATCACCGCGTTCTTGACGATCGGAATTTCCAAGCAACATTTGTGTGACCATGTGTATGCAAGACAAGTTTGAGCCGACATCTGTCGGAAAAAAATTCACGGTTTTCTTGTTGGAATGTCCGATCGTGTGTACGCGGCATTACTTTTACAGCATTTCTTCATACCTGCCTAAAATAAAAATTTTGCACAGTACTGTAATTCCCCGTTGGCAATCAATGTAGACGCACATACTTGACCAGACCAGGCAGTGCTGAATAAACAGAACTGAAGTTAACAATTTGACAATTGTGTAACACCAGGTTTTGTAAAGCTCAGTAATACAACACGTGTCATTTATGCAATGGTTATTAGCAAGGTTCCTTCTTCATTAAATAATAAACAGCTTTAATAGTAGTATAAACTGTGGCTTAGCTGTGGCAGTGGTGCACATACTTTGAGCTATATCACTTCCCACATAAATGGCTATTCAGTCTCTCCTTATTCCCATACTCGGGTATCTGAAGTTAGGGTTAGGGTTCTCTTCATTCCATAGTGACTACATCGTTACATGTTTGGATTCTTCCAGCCCCCCCCATGGAAAGAGCCCCTGGAAACTACTTACTCTCCCCTATATACCCTCTAACAGGAAGTGACACAACCTCAGGCTGACACACTACTGTCCACAGTTAACCCCACCATCACTGGAAATTAACCCTACAAATGCAATATTGCATAACCATTTAAGTTATCTGTCTACTCGTGTACACATGGAAATGTTGAAATATTTTGATTAAGGCATATTTCGAATCAACTAGAACGTTGTCAAGTGGTGTCCTGGCACAGTTGTGCACAATGTATGCAGTGCAGCAAAAAACAATAATCTCAGTGTTGATATTATCTGATGAGACCGCTACTACTTTGGTTTCCAAGTGAAAGTTTTGGACACAAGAAGGACTTTCCACAGGAATATCATCAAACAATTTTTTCATACTGTATTAACGCTGGCAGTAATTTTCTATTGCCTGAGGAAAAAGTATATTGGTGACAATGGCAGAATTTTCCTTTTAAACTGGGTGTACAGTCCACAGACAGTAAAATGTGGTTATGACAAATGCTGTGGTATGCAAAAACACGCTTTTTAAAATATTTTTTTAAATAACAAACACGTTGTACTTACCTGCTCTGTGCAATGGTTTTGCACAGAGCAGCCCAATCCTAATCTTCTGGGGTGCCCCGTCGTTGTTCCTGGCTCCTCCCTCCTGCCGAGTACCCTCCTAGTGAGCCGCTTGCTAGGAGTGCACTTGTGAGGTCTCGATCCCAAGCCACACTGTGTGCATCTATTGACACACTCAGGGAGGCTCAGCCCCGCCCTCGCTCCCTCATCACTGGATATGAATGACCGCATTGATGGTCAGTGGCAGGCTGTAATATCTTTCCAACATTAGTGATCAGAGGCAGGCTGTAATAACTCCCCTCAACATTTATGGGCAGTGGCATGCTGTAGTAACCCCCCCCCCCTTCAACATTGGGGGTTAGTGGCAGACTGATAACCAGTGCCAGGCTGTAATAACTCTCCAAATGACAACATTTGTGGTCAATGGCTAGTGACATGCTGTAATCATCCCCAAAAACTTGGCAGGCTGTAATGACACTCAATGCCCAAACAACACTGATGGTCAGTGGCTAGTGGGTAGTGGCAGTCTAATATAACAACAAGATGGAAAGCTGTAATAACCCACCAACAAACATTTCTGGTCTGTGGCAGGATGTAACCACCCCCAACACAGGAAGCAGGGCAGTATTATTATGTCATGCTTTATTGACTTCAGTGAACCATTCAAATCTGCATTGGCCCCTGACATCCTCATCATTGTGCACCCATTCCTTTGAATTCTGAAGGGAACAGAATGCAATGCCGCCACTGAAGGTTGGAACTCGAGCCAAGCAGGCAGGGGCTCTACACGAGGCTGATTCCTAAGGCAGGGACTATTCCAGGGATATTGTACAGGCAGGGATACTTTACTCATAATACCATCTGATAATCCCCCACAGCTACTACTACCCTTTGTCCCACTTGACCCTCCCTGCTAGATTGTAATCTCTAACGAGCAGGGCCCTCTGATGCCTCCTGTAGTGAATTTTATTTTAACTGTATTGTCTTCCCTGATGTTGTAAAGCACTGTGCAAACTGTTAGCGCTATATAAATCCTGAATAATAATAATACTCAATCCGAGGAATGTACCCAAAATCTGGTGATGTATTGTCGGCCTATAACATAGAACATATGTCATGTCAGCTTTTACTCATTGCACAACTGTATCATCCTGTCCAGAGACATAGTCTGAGTGAAAATGAATATGAAGGGGTTGTGTATTAGAACTCGGCAACTCTTGAACTAATGAAACCGTTATGAAGCCACAGTGCAATTAGCTGTCTAAATTACAAGAAAAGCAAACTGTTTTTATGAACGCTTTATCATAAATTTCCCTGGGCTAGGCTCGCAGTATGAATTTAATACCAGAATTCAGGCAGAGGATTGAGGGGACATCTGCCATATTCACCTTATGTAACAAAGCAACATTGGATGCTGCGAAGAAGGGAACTAATTTAAATAAAATTACACGTCTTTTTAAAATATTTCTGCTGCTTGATTGCAATGTCAAAATAAATGTCATGGAGGAAAATGACAGTCTCTCCTTCCTTTTCTGTCTGATTAAATATAAATTTGTTACACTCATTGGGATCTGTTACAGTAGAGAGAGGGCAAGGCCTCCCCACACTAGTCTTATTATAAAGGATTAGTCTTTGCTGCGTAGGTTTAAATATTCACGCTAACGTTTGTCCTCTGGAAAGTGGAAAACAAGGTCATTTATCATTTACCATGTCTACATAGAGGATGCAGTTTTAAAAGTAGTTTTCATATGTTATAGATGAAATAAAGTGTAAGTAAAGTCTTTTTTTAACTTGTACCTACAGGTAAGCCTATAATAAGGCTGTAGGTAGAGTGAATATCTCCTGTTTAGGAGATACAGTTCCTTGGAAAAGTATTCATACCCCTTGAAGTTTTCCACATTTTCTCATGTTACAACCAAAAAGGTAAATGTATTTTATTTGGATTTTATGTGATAGACCAACACAAAGTGGCACATAATTGTGAAGTGGAAAGTGAACGATAGATGGTTTTCAACATTTTTTACAAATAAATGTAGTGGGGCTTTGAAATTTAGGGGAATGTTTGAGTGGTAGTTGTACTCAAACACACTATTTGATAGGGTTCAGTAAAACCCATTTTGAGCTGCAGGTGGGATACTGGTGTGTAGTTCCCCGTGGCCTGTTGGTGGCGCTGCCATCGGAGGCTAGGGTTGAACCACTGGAACAGTGTTGTGCCTTGGATGTCCCCTTTCGGCGGTGGTATGGTGGGCGTGTCGGCCTGCTGTGCATCCCGGGAGGGGATATAAAAGGGGCAGACCCTGTCTGTCGGGGGTGAGTTCCCAGGAGTCCGACCCCGGGAGCGTGTGATTCTGTTCGTGGCACCTTTAGCCCTAGGGTGGAGTTTACTGGTTCGGAACACTGGCGGATCAGTCCCAGGCACCTTTAGCCCTTGGGCTGCAACTGGAGGCTTCGGGTCTAGCGCCTTTGGCTGGAGCCGCGGAGGGAAAAGGATTCCCAGGGTGCTGCCCTGCGAGGAGGCCCGCATCTAGATGAGGAGGCCGGGGGAGGACCGTTCCGAAGGACTGGTGAGAGATCACAGTGAAGGAAGGGGCCCGGTAACTCTCTGGAGGGATGTCAATTTCCCGTTAGAGGCCTAAAGCCAGAACCAACGTTCACCAGGTCTGTGGCAGAAACTGTCTGTGTAATCTGATTCGAGCATCATTCCGGCTGCTAGGATCCACTCCATTGGGAGACTATCTGGATGAGCTGAGTCTACCTGAAGATATGGGTAGTGAATAAGAATTAGTTTGTGCCTGGACCTATTCCCACACCTCTTGCTGTCCTGATCTTCCTCCAACCTTTTCCTGTCTAATGATCGTATTTAAGAGAGAAAATAAACTCTACGTTGGAGTTGCAATTGGTGTGGACCTTGAAGTTATTGGGGAATAGAGGCTTGTCTTTGTAGCAGTGAAGACGGGAGCCATTCTATGGGGAAACTCAACCACAGAGACCCAGGTACATTACACCGCTCAACCTCTTTACACAGGAGGGTACGGGCATGTGGCATAGGTGTGCCCCTTTCTCCCACGAGTGAGCCAAAGGGAGAAGGGGTGGTGAGTGCTACATAAATATCTGAAAAGTGTGACATGCATTTGTATTCAGCACTCCTGGGTCAATACTTTGTAGAACCAATTTTCACTGTAATTACAGCTGCAAGTCTTTTTGGGGATGTCTCTACCAGCTTTGCACATCTAGAGTGACATTTTGCCCATTCTTCTTTGCAAAATAGCTCACACTCTGTCAGATTGGATGGAGTGCATCTGTGAACAGTAGATGTCTTGCCACAGATTCTCAATTGGATTTAGGTCTGGACTTTGATGGGCCATTCTAACACATGAATATGCTTTGATCAAAACCATTCCATTGTAGCTCTGGCTGCATGTTTGGGGTCGTTGTCCTGCTGGAAGGTGAACCTCTGCCCCAGTCTCAAGTCTTTTGCAGACCCTAATGCCGCGTACACACGATCGGAAATTCCGACAACAAAACCGTGGATTTTTTCAGACGGAATGTTGGCTCAAACTTGTGTTGCATACACACGGTCGCACAAATGTCGGAAATTCTGAACGTATAGAACGCGGTGACGTACAACAGGTATGACGAGCCGTGATCAATGAAGTTCAATAGGCAGTTTGGCTCTTCTGCTTGATTCTGAGCATGCATGTTTTTTTGTGCGTCGGAATTGCATACAGACGATCGGAATTTCCGACAAGAACTTTTCTTGTCGGAAAATTTGAGAACCAGCTCTCAAACATTTTGTTGGCGGAAATTCCGACCGTGTGTACGCGGCATAACAGGTTTTCTTCTAAGATTGCCCTGTATTTGGCTCCATCCATCAACTCTGACCAGCTTACCTATACCTGCAGAAGAAAAACATCCCCAACAACATAATGCTGCCTCCACCATGTTTCATGGTGGGGATGGTGTGTTCAGGGTGATGTGACGTGTTTTCCGCCACACACAGCGCTTTGCTTTTAGGCCAAAAAGTTCAATTTTGGTCTCATCTGAGCAGAGCACCTTCTTCCACATGTTTGCTGTGTCCCCCACATGGCTTTTTACAAGCTGCAAGCGGCACTTCTTATGGCTTTCTTCTTCCATAAAGATCAGATTTGTGGAGTTCTTGACTAAGGGCTCTTTCACACGGGGCGGATCAGTCATGATCCGCCCCGTGAAGCTCCGCTTGCTCAGCGGGGATCGCTCAGTTGATCCCCGCTGAGCCGGCGGATGACTGGGCGGTCCCCGCACACTGTGCAGGGACCGCCCTGTCAGAGCGCCGCTCTCCCCTATGGGGGAATCGGATGAACACGGGCAGTCTGTCCGTGTTCATCCGATCCGCTCCGCCAACGGAAGGAAAAATAGGGTTTTCCTCCATCACACTTTGGCGGAGCGGATGTCAGCGGACATGTCACCGCTGACATCCGTGGCTCCATAGGGCTACATGGAGCGTGCGTTGAGGTCCGCCTAAAAAACTGACAGGCGGACCTGAACGGACCCTCCGTGTGAAAGGGGCCTAATAGTTGTCCTGTGGACAGATTCTCCCACCTGAACTGTGGATCTTTCAACAATGGCTTTCTTCTTGCCACTCTTCCATAAAGGCCATATTTGTGGAGTGCACGACTAAAGCCTCGTACACACGACCGGGAATCCCGTCAGGAACAAAAACGTTGGTTTTCCTGACGGGATTCCTGGCAAGCTTTCCTTGCCAAGCCGTGCATACAGATAGCCATTCAAAAGAACCGCCGTTCTTTTGAATGGCAAGAACACCGTGACGTCATCGACTACGACGAGCCTGCGCTCGTCACATTCAATGCTGTCGCCACCATCTTGCTACACCCTAGAAGAAAAATTTGAGAGCTGGTTCTAAAATTTTCAGACCAAAAAAATTCCAATCGGAAATTCTGACCGTCTGTAGCAATTCCTACGTGCAAAATTCCTACGCCTGCTCGGAAACAATTCGACGCATGCTCGGAAGCATTGAACTTCATTTTCTCAGCTCGTCATAGTGTTGTACGTCACCGCATTCTTGACGGTCGAAAGTTTAGAAAACTTTTGTGTGACCGTGTGGATGCAAGCCAAGCTTGAGCGGAATTCCGTTGGAAAAAGCACCCAGGGTTTTTCCGACAAATTCCAACCGTGTGTACGCGGCATTAGGTAAGCAATTTATAATTTGCCAGTATTCAATGCATACTAGCACCAGTATGCCATTGTAGGGTTTTCTTTTTTTTTTCTAAAAAGGCCGCTGTTTACTACGGCTTAAATGTACACTCTATTTAAAGTTGAATATTATGCCTTAAGACCCTCAAACTATCTGCTCAGATCTTCTATTTTTCCTTCTGGCATTATAGTATTGCATGGGTTCACCAAACCATCTTTTATCAGTAGTGTGGTGATGTGAGAACGCCTGCATGTGATGCTCGAGAAGTACATTATATTTCCAAAAGTATTGGTACGCCTGCCTTTACACGCACCTAAATTTTAATGGCATCACAGTCTTAGTCCATAGGGTTCAATATTGAATTAGCCCACCCTTTGTAGCTATAACCGCTTCAACTCTTCTGGGAAGGCTGTCCACAAAGTTTAGGAGGTGTCTATGGGAATGTTTGACCATTTTTCCAGAAGCGCATTTGTAAGGTCAGACACTGATGTGGATGAGAAGGCCTGGCTCAGTCTCCGCTCTAATTCATCCCAAAGGTGTTCTATCTGGTTGAGGTCAGGACTCCGTGCAGGCCAGTCAAGTTTCTCCACCCCAAACTCGCTCATCCATGTCTTTATGGACCTTGCTTTGTGAGCTGGTCCAAATCATTTGGTTGAGGGGAGATTATGGTGTGGGGTTGTTTTTCAGGGGTTGGGCTTGGCCCCTTAGTTCCAGTGAAGGGAACCCTTATGCCGCGTGCACACGATCATTTTTCCCGTTGGGGAAAATTACATTTTTTCCTTTGGACGAGAAAAACGATCGTCTGTGGGCTTTTTGTCATTTTTCCCGACGGGAAAAACGGCATTAATCACGACGAGAAAAATTAGAACATGCTCTAATTTTTCTCGTCGTGATTCCCGTCGTTTTTTTCCGCGACAGTTTTCCCATAGGGAAACACTGCCGGGGAGCCCACACACGGTCGTTTTTTTCGACCAAAAAAAATAATTTAAAACGGCCGTGGGGGGGGGGGGGGGGGGCAAGCTGTTCCTCGTTTTTCACGTCGATTTTCTCGAGGGTGTTTTCACCGTCGAAAAAAAACGATCGTGTGTACGCGGCATTAGGACATCAGCATAAAAAGACATTTTGGACAATTTCATGCTCCCAACTTTGTGGGAACATTTTGAAGGTGGCCCCTTCCTGTTCCAACAGGACTGTGCACCAGATCACAAACAAGGTCCATAAAGACATGGACGGACTAATGCCGCGTACACACGACCGTTTTTAATGACGAGAAAAATGCCATTTTTTAAAATGGTCATTAAAAATGATCGTGTGTGGGCTTCAGAGCATTTTTCACGACGTGAAAAATGGCCATGAAAAAATTAGAACATGCTCTAAGATAGCACATTCGTCACGCTGTAACGGACTGAAAAGCACGAGGCTGAAAAGCGCAAATCGTCTCTCAACAACTTTATTAACATGAAGGGTGGCGCCATCCGAATGGAACTTCCCCTTTATAGTGGCGTCGTACGTGTTGTACATCACCGCGCTTTACTCAAGCATTTTTTTCCATGATAGTGTGTAGGCAAGGCAGGCTTGAGAAGAATCACGTCGAGAAAAATTCAGTTTTTTTCAATGACATTAAAAACGGTCGTGTGTAAGTGGCATTAGGCTTCCTGTACCCTGGGAGTTTGCCCAGCTCCTCTGAACGCCTTTACACCTGCCAGTAATAAGCAGCTTAAACGTGCCTAAAGCCGCGATTCGCAAATGCGTTTGGGCGTTCATGCATTCCGTTGGCCAGAATATTAATTTATTTTGGCAATTGGTATGAATGAATGCTCAAGCGGTAAACGTGCCTAGCGTTTGGCCACACTTAGACATGTATAGATGCGTCATGTTTTTTTTCTTCCCAAAAACTCCCTCCTCTTCTGACCGTGCAAGTGATGGGGTTTTCTTTTCAGCCTCTAAATGCTGCTCTTCTAACAAGCCCGTAAACGCCTGTGTGTGCATGGCCACATAGGCTAACAGAGGTGCATTTAGAGGCTCCAAAAAATTTCCCAACACCTGTAAAAGCAGTGTTTTTTATGCCCAGTGTGCATGAGCGCTAAAGTGGACTGCACGCTGTTGAAGAGGATACCGGGGTTATGGCAGCTAGCTGCTGCCATAACAACGGTATTCCACTTCAAACAGCCGACGTACAACTTTGGGCGGTCCTTAAGTAGCTAGGGCAATCAAAGGGTTAAATGTGTGCCTTTCCAGTGTTTGTGTGTACTGTGTGGTGCATTTACTAAGGGATGTGCTGGTTTTTATTCCCTGCTTTGCAGGGTAAAAAAAAAAGAACCGGCACATCGGTGCCAGTGGTCATCTATTGGCCGGCACCCACTGATTGGCTTCTGCTGTGACTAATCACAGCACAAGCAGCATGCCCCCTACCTGGTAGAGTAGAACCACATGTGTGTGTGTGTGTGTGTGTGTGTGTGTGTGTATATATATATATATATATATATATATATATATATATATATATATATATATATATATATAATGTGATTCTGTGCAGCCAGCCCGCAGTGTTGCAGTAAAATTACAGTGCGTGGTTGGCAGGTGGTTAACCAGTTCAGATCCGCGCTATAGCCGAAAGACGGCTGCAGCGCGGACCTGAACTGCCGGGTGGACGTCCCCAGGACGTCCTCTTGTTTGCTTCCGCAATGCGTGCCAACATAAATAAGCAAACATCTATGATAAAGTAATATCAATAGACATTGAACTCACAAATAAAAATGTGATCAGAAAAAGATAAATACCATATACAAGTGTTTGTGAAATCTTAAATATCTATATGAAGCTACAACAATAAGAAACAATAAGTATGGGTTTATCAACATCAAGCAAGATAGAAGATGAATACAAAATAAAAAAATAATAATGCAGAGTACAGACAGTTGGACATTCCGACAACAAAACCGTGCATTTTTTTCCGACGGATGTTGGCTCAAACTTGTCTTGCATACACACGGTCACACAAATGTTGTCGGAAATTGCAAACGTCAAAAACGCGGTGACGTACAACGCGTACGACGAGCCGAAAAAAATGAAGTTCAATAGCCAGTGCAGCTCTCCTGCTTGATTCTGAGCATGCGTGGAATTTTGTGCATCAGAATTGTGTACACACGCTCGGAATTTCCGCCAACAAGTTTTGTTGACGGAAAATTTGAGAACCAGCTCTCAAATTTTCTTTCTCGTACATCACGGGACACAGAGCGACATAGTCATTACTATGTGGGTTATATAGATTACCTTCAGGTGCTGGCACTGGCAACTTCCAAAACCGGAAGTACCCTCCCCTATATAAGCCCCTCCCTTCCGGGAGCACCTCAGTTTTTTGCCAGTGTCTAAGGTGTTGGCCAAAGGTTAACGTGTGTTTTTCATCTGGGCTTGTGTACAGGTTCTTTTGGGCCTCCACAAGCTATTCCGGATCCGACCAAAAAAGCTTCATAGCTAAACGGTCGGTACCCGGGCCTTGCAGAGAAGAGCAAGGTTTTGCCTGTAATGCCTCTCTTAGGAGGGCTGGACCCTGGGATCCAGAGCTCTGGTCATACCCACGACCAAGATGTTATTTGTGCAGGGTGCTATACAGGTCCAGGGGAGTGGAATCCTTGGGAACCCGGTCCCTGAAGGTTTAAGTACAATGCCTGCCGTGAGAGGTGAAGTTTGGGCTCCTGTGGACCAAACAGAGTCCTGTGGCGGGGAAAAGGTAAGTGGGGGCCCCTCAGGAACTTGGTTCTATTGAGGGGACCCCCAAGCCTAATATGTCTTTCTGCCTGTTACCTAACGGTATTCCCGCTAAATATCTGTGCATGCCTGAAACTGCTAGAAAATGTAATAATTTTAATGGCGGTCAAGAAAAAAAAAATGGACAAACCGCGGTACCTGTGTTAAACCACTAGAGGCCGCTGTGGAACGTCATTTTTTTCTGTGGACTGTTTCCTTCTGAGGTCAAGTCCAGGCAGATAGTGAGTTCTCTTCAGGGAAACTGCTTCCTCTGTCATGTTGCAAATGCTCGTCCATCCCCGGGCCCTGCTGCAAACAGGGACCCTGGCTCCTCTCCCTAGTCTGTTTCAAAAGAAGCGCCGAAAGCGCACGTGCCCGCGCGCGTGCACGTGCACGCGCCTCTATATATAGAGGTGAGCTTGAAAAGGGGGAAGAGCTTGGCGGATGACGCTCTGTGCGCGCCGCAGCGCTTCTGCGCATGTGCGGGTGTCCCAGCATGTCAAAAGGCACAATTATTTGTTGTGAGCTGGCTATGGAGTGCAGAGACGGAGCTGGTAACATTTTAAAAAAGGCATACAGCAGGCGGTTGATGCAGGCATCCCCATAGAAAGGCACATTAGTAGACACCAACTGTTTATATAGCAGCAATTGTGCTAGACTATTTTAAGTAAGTGGTGTATTACGGCTGGAATACCTCAGCTTTGGGCTTAGGAATATGCCGTCCAAAGTCTCCAGGACTAAGACTCCCAGGAAGCAAAGGGGGTCTCCGTCGGGCTCTGAGGATCTTGGGCATGCTTTTGCTGCACCAGTCTCCCCTGAAAAATCAGAGGTTGGTGCCCGTAGAGAACCCTCAGGAGTACCTGGTACTGTGGCTGTCCTCAGTTCACCTGCTCCTGTGTATGTAACAGAGGAGGTTTTTTTCCTCCGCTCTGGGAGGACTGGAAGAGAGATTGACAACATTGATCGCTGCTTCCCTGTCAGAGGGAAAGCGCGCCCGATCTCCGTCTCCTCCCTCAGAGTGCCTGTTAGCGGAGCAACAGTCCCATGCAGGGATCGACCTACCTGAAGGGGATCAGGATGAGGTTGATTCTGTTCTAGAGGAATCAACAGTGGAAGAGCCATTCTCAGCATCACATGCTGAAAGATTATGGGTTCAGTCCCTGACTGATATGGTCCGATCAGCATTTAAAATGCCCCTTGCGGAACCATCAACCACTTCTGTCTCCTCGTTGGGGTCGCTAAAAGCTCCCCAGACTGTTTGTTCCTTTCCTATCCATCCTTTACTGGAAGGACTCATTTACCAGGATTGGGAAGATCCTGATAAAATATTTACTCCCCCCAAGAGATTTCCGGTGGTCTATCCCATGGAGGATAAGTTTGTCCGAAAATGGAGGGTGCCTACAGTGGACGCAGCCATCTCTTGTGTGAACAAATCACTGACATGTCCAGTAGATAATGTTCAAATGTTCAAGGACCCAATAGATAAAAAATTGGAGTCCTTATTAAAATCTGCTTTTACTACAGCAAGCTTGGTGACACAACCAGCAGTAGCAGTTATTGGGGTCTGCAAGCGGTGAAGGATCAGTTAAAACAAGTCTTAAGGGACTTGCCGGATCAGCAGGCCCTTGCCCTAGCTGATCTGCCTAGAGCCTTATGCTTTGCGGTTGACGCCATCAAGGATTCAATCCATCAGGCCTCCCGCCTTACGCTGTCTGTAGTACATATGCGTAGGCTTCTATGGCTCAAGAACTGGTCTGCTGAAGCTCCCTGTAAAAGATTGCTGGTTGGCTTCCCATTTCATGGTGAACGCTTATTCGGGGAAGACCTGGACAAATATATCCAGAAAATTTCTAGCGGTAAAAGTACACTCTTGCCGGTTAAAAAGAGATTTAGAGGTCCCTCTTTTAAGAGGCCTGCCTCTCCAGTCCCTGGGACATCTGCTGTGAAGCAGTTCCGACAGCCTCCTCGGTCAAATCCCGGGGGTAAGAGTCAGGGACAATCACAGGGTAACAAAAAACCCTGGGTCAGGAGAGGTAAAAAACCTCCCCCCAAGTCAAATCCCCCACTCAATCGGGTGGGGGGGAAGACTTCAGTTGTTCGCAGAGGCCTGGCGGGACACGATCAGAGACAGATGGGTGCTCTCCGCAGTAAGTCTGGGATATAAGCTGGAGTTAAAAGACTCTCCTCCTTCCCATTTTATGTGGTCAAACGTGCCAAGAGATCCCCGGAAGAGAGGATCCCTCCTGTCGGCACTAGAACAACTATTGCTCCAAGGAGTAATTATGGAGGTTCCCCTGGAAGAATGCGGGTTCGGGTTTTACTCAAACCTCTTTACAGTCCCGAAGCCAAACGGGGACGTAAGGCCCATATTAAATCTAAAAGGGCTAAACAAATTCCTGCATATCAGGACTTTCCGGATGGAGTCGATCCGATCGGTGGCCACTGCCCTACAAGGGGAGGAATGGTAGCCTCGATCGACATCAAAGATGCTTATTTGCACATTCCCATCTTTCCAGTCCACCAAAAATTTCTACGCTTTGCAGTAGAAGGGCGCCATTTTCAGTTCAGAGCCTTACCCTTCGGTCTGGCCACAGCACCACGGGTGTTCACAAAGATTCTGGCCCCAGTATTGGCCAATCTAAGAACACAAGGTGTGACGATAATGGCATATCTAGACGACTTGTTGCTGATGGACCACTCAGTGGAAAAACTAGAAGTGGTTGTTCACGAGACAATCAAGTATCTGGAATCTCACGGTTGGATCATCAACCGAGACAAGTCAGCCCTAAAACCAGTCAAAAGTCTGGAATATTTGGGGCTAAGGCTGGATGCAGACCAGAGGAAGATTTTCTGGCCTCAAGAAAAAGTGTCTTCTCTGAGAGATTTGATCCACCTGGTGGGTACAAAAAGACAGCCGTCCATACGCCTGTGCATGAGGCTGCTGGGAAAAATGGTGGCATCATTCGAAGCAGTACCCTACGGTCAATTCCATTCAAGGAATTTGCAAAGGGCCATACTGTCAGCCTGGAACAAAAAAGTTCAGGCCCTAGACTTACCAATGTCCTTGTCCCCTTCCGTTCGCAAGAGCCTCCGTTGATGGTTGGTTCCCCGGAATCTGGAAAAAGGGAAATCCTTCAGTCCGATTTCGTGGAAGGTGGTCACTACAGATGCCAGCCTTATAGGCTGGGGGGCAGTACTGGAGCAATGGTCTCTCCAGGGCAGATGGTCGGATGCAGAGAAGGCCCTGCCCATCAATCTCTTAGAGATACGAGCAGCCCGGTATGCCCTAGTAGCATGGACATCCAAACTCCAAGGGTCCCCTGTAAGAATTCAATCAGACAATGCCACGGCAGTGGCATATATCAATCATCAGGGGGGCACCAGGAGTCGTGCAGCCCAGAGGGAAGTAAATTGCATCCTGAAATGGGCAGAAAGATATGTCCCAGCCATATCCGCGGTATTCATTCCAGGAGTGGAGAATTGGAAGGCGGACTTGCTAAGTCGCCAACAATTATGCCCAGGGGAATGGTCCCTTCACCCCGAGGTTTTCCGGGCAATATGTCAGTGGTGGGGAGCACCGGATGTAGATCTGCTAGCATCCAGATTCAACGCAAAGGTGGACAGATTTGTCTCTCGGACAAGGGATCCCCTAGCTTGCGGCTCGGATGCTCTAGTGTTCCCTTGGGATCAGTTCAAGCTGATATATGCATTTCCACCGCCACAATTGTTACCTCAATTACTCCGCAGAATCAGGGTAGAAAAGAAACCAGTGATTCTGGTGGCTCCAGCGTGGCCCCGAAGAGCATGGTATGCAGAGATTGTAAAAATGTCTGTGGGGAGTCCTTGGACCCTCCCACATCGTCCGGACCTGCTTTCGCAAGGACCGATATACCACCCTTCCTTACTAGCCCTAGGTTTGACGGCCTGGCTATTGAAGCCCACATTCTAAAAAAGAGAGGTCTCTCTAATCCTGTGGTATCTACCATAATCAATGCCAGGAAACCGGTATCCAGGCAGATTTACTATAGAATCTGGAAGGCGTACATCGCGTGGTGTGAGGCCAAGAAATGGCATCCACGTAAGTACGTAATAGGTAGGATTCTGGACTTCCTACAGTGGGCTGTAGATAGGAAGTTTGCCTTGAGTACTATCAAGGGTCAGATTTCGGCCTTGTCAATATTTTTTCAAAGGCCCCTGGCTTCGCATTCACTAGTCAGAACTTTTACACAAGGAGTGATGCGTATTAGCCTCCGGTTAAAATTCCCATATGTCCATGGGACCTAAACCTGGTTCTATCGGTTCTACAGAAACAACCATTTGAACCATTACAGCACATTTCCTTGGTTCATTCTCACCAGGAAATTGTTTTTTTTTTTAGTAGCCATATGTTCGGCTAAAAGAGTGTCGGAATTGGCCGCTATGTCCTGTAAGGAGCCATATCTGGTTATCCATAAGGACAGAGTAGTGTTACGTCCTCATCCAGCCTTTCTTCCTAAGGTGGTATCGAGGTTTCATTTGAACCAAGATGTGGTTCTTCCTTCCTTTTTTCCCCAAACCTAGCTCGGTAGAGGAAAAGTTATTACATTATTTGGATGTAGTAAGAGCAGTTAAAGCTTATCTAAAAGCCACTGCTCAGATTCGTAGAACGGATACTTTGTTTATTCTGCCTGAAGGCCCCAGAAAGGGTCAGGCAGCGTCAAAATCTACTTTAGCCAAGTGGATTCGACAGGTCATAATACAAGCCTATGGCTTGAGAAGGAGACCGCCTCCGTTCAAAGTTAGGGCGCACTCCACGAGAGCAGTTGGAACTTCATGGGCAGTGCATCACCAGGCCTCCCTGTAAGGCCGCAACATGGTCTTCAGTACACACGTTTACTAGGTTCTACCAGGTGGACGTTAGAAGTCAGGAGGATGTCGCCTTTGGGCGCAGTGTGTTGCAGGCCGCAAAAGATCCTCATGTCTGATAGCGCCCAGCTTATGTATGGTGTATCCCCCCCTCATTTGGCATTGCTTTGGGACGTCCCACATAGTAATGACTATGTCGCTCTGTGTCCCGTGATGTACGAGAAAGAAAATAGGATTTTTATAACAGCTTACCTGTAAAATCCTTTTCTTGGAGTACATCACGGGACACAGAGCTCCCACCCCTCTTTTGGGGACACTTATTGCTTTGCTACAAAGCTGAGGTGCTCCCGGATGGGAGGGGCTTATATAGGGGAGGGTACTTCTGGTTTTGGAAGTTGCCAGTGCCAGCACCTGAAGGTAATCTATATAACCCACATAGTAATGACTATGTCGCTCTGTGTCCCGTGATGTACTCCAAGAAAAGGATTTTACAGGTAAGCTGTTATAAAAATCCTATTTTTGTTGTCGGAAATGGAGCATACACACGAATTTCCGACAACAAGCTCCCATCGAACATTTGTTGTCGGAAATTCCGACAGTGATAGGAAGAAAGAAAAAGTAAGTAAAAGTTTATCACAGTACAATATAAAGTCTGTGTACCATGGATTAAACTTGAGGTAGAATAAGAAAAGAATAAAGTGTGATAAGGTAGGGTAATATCTATGTTGGAAGCTATATTAGTCTGGATGTCGGTATAGAAACCAGGGTGTCCATTTAGCATCAAAGGAGGGTTTAGAACACACCGGTCAGCACTCTCAGGCATTGGCGCTGATTGGGAGACAATCGACAAAGACCTTTTTCGGTCGTGAGCCTTCGACAGTCAGAGCGACTGCCATACACACGTGTACTAGGTATAACAGGCCTCAGTGCTTCTCTGGCAGATTTCTTACATTAAGGAGTCATTGCTATTGTTCTAGTTTCTAAAAGGTTTTACGTTTTTCATGGAAACCTGTTCACCATTCTTAACCCCAAAGGGGATCTAAACGCCTTAAATGTCTTCAAATTTTGCATTGAATCCACCAGGTCTGCCAAAGCTTCCCTCCTTTCCAGCACACCAACACTACCTGCACTTTGCTGTGGGCACACAGTTTTACCAATGCTTCCCTTTGGTCTGTCTTCCCGACCGTGTGTATGCTCCATCATACTTTTTCCAACGGAAAAACTGCCGGAAAAAGATAGAGAGCAGGTTCTCTATTTTCCCGTCGGGGAAAAAATCCGATCGGAATTTCCTATCGTGTGTACAAATCCCGACGCGCTAAATTCCTATGCATGCTCGGAAGCATAGAACTTAATTTTCTCGGCTCGTTGTAGTCTTTTACGTCACCGTGTTCTTGGCAGTCAAAAATTCCCCGAATTTTTGTGTGACCGTGTGTATGCAAGGCAGGCTTGAGCGGAATTCCGTCGGAAAAACCATCCAAGTTTTTTCCGACGGGAATTCCGTTTGTGTATACGGGGCATCAGTCTTGCTCCACATGCGCTCAGGAGCGTGGCTATGTTTTTTCAGATTTCTGGTGTCATCTGTTTGCTAAGGTTGTAGCGGTCGGGGCCTGATTCTGTGTGTAGTGAGAGGGGTTAGTGTGTCCAGAGAGGATGACCGTGAAGTGTGGTAGACAGAAGTGACTAGGTTGGGGCAGTACAGGGGTGATATTTGTCATAGAGGGGGTCAGTGACAGAGTAGAAGGGTTGAGACGACAAAGGTTTCTACGAGTAACTGTTAGGGAGTTGGGGGGAGAGGAGGTGGAGGAGATGGAGAGAGTGAAATTAATAAGATGGTGGTCAGAGAGAGGGAAAGGATAGTTGGAGAGGTTGCACGGAGTGCATAGGTGGGAGAAAACAAGGTCAAGGTATTGCCATCAGAGTGAGAGCCCATTCACACAGGGGCGGCACGACTTGTGCCGCGACTGTGCTGGGCGATCTCAAGACGACTTCAAAGCAGACTTCCAAAATGACTTTTGTATTGAAGTCAATGGAAGTCGTCTTGAAGTAGTACAGGAACCTTTTTCTAAGTCGGAGCGACTTCAGTCACTCCACTTAGAACGGTTCCATTGTACAGAATGGGACGCGACTCGTCAGGCGGCTGAGACGCCTGACGAGTCGCCCCTGTGTAAATGGGGACTGAGTAGAAGCATGTATACATTGCTTCAGGTCAAAGGAAGAGGTTAGACTGAGAACTTTGGCAGTAGCAGGAGTGTTAGTATTAACAGGGATGTTGAAGTCCCCAAGGATGATTGTGGGGATTTCAGAAAAGAGAAAGTAGGGTAGCCAGGCAGAGAAGTCCTCAAGAAAGGCTAATACCGGTCCAGGGGGCCGGCAGATCACCGCTATCCTTGGAACTGGAGAGAAAAGACGATTGCAGTGTGCTTCAAATTTGGAGAGTGACAGAGAGGGAGGTGGGTGAAGTACCTGAAAGCTTCTATGTGGGGATAGGATTCCCACATCTAATACTGCTTTTCTACTAAACTGAAGCATGATGGGGGTAGGATTGGTTATACCATACTGGATAACAGTTTTTTTTTTAAGCAGATAACTTTAGAATTTATTAATAATTTAGGTTTACTTTAAGATGTGTTATTTCCTGTAACCCTTGCACCGATTTTGTACTGGCCTTACTATCTTCTGCAGAGAGAGTGGTGGCACCAAAATGGAGTGTGTGACTCATTTAGTCTCACTCCAACACTTGCTGGGAGTATCTGCAGTTCATAGACCAACATTATAAAGGAACAGTGGTTGATACTTAAAAATAGTCAAATTTTTCCAGGTAAAGCAGTCATAAAGCACATTCATGTAAAATAATGTAATGGAAAGACAGTGGCCATTTATTCTATTCATACTTTAAACCCTCTGTTTACATACTACTTAAAGGGTAACTATAGTTTTAACAACTTAATTCTAACTGAGCCCCACCTCGTACTTGCTGTACCCTTTTAATTTATTTTAGATTAGCAGGTGACCTGGTCCAAGAGATAAACAGTGCTCCGCTTCTCTTCCTAGCTGGCGGGTCTCTGTGCGTGTATACACCTGGATTTTTTCCATAGAGCCTAATGCCGCGTACACACGGACGGAAATTCCGCCAGCCAAAGTCCGATGTGAGCTTTTGGACGGAAATTCCAACCGTGTGTATGCTCCATCCGACTTTTGCTGTCGGAATTTCCGCCAGCAAAAGATTGAGAGCAGGTTCTCTATTTTTCCGACTGAAAAAACTCCGATCGGAAATTCTGATAGTCTGTAGCAATTCCGACGCATGCTCGGAAACAATTTTACGCATGCTCGGAAGCATTGAACTTAATTTTCTCAGCTCGTCGTAGTGTTGTACGTCACCGCGTTCTTGACGGTCGAAATTTCTGAGAACTTTTGCGTGGCCGTGTGTATGCAAGCCAAGCTTGAGCGGAATTCCATCGGAAAAAACATCCAAGGTGTATGCAGCATTATAAGAAAGCTACTAGCAAGCCTCCTCTATCAGCTCTTGCCTAGTCTCTCTTCTGCCAATTATGGGCCCCTGCTGTGCCCCCTCTCCCTTGATTGCAATAGTTTTGACTTATGAAATACAAGGGGAATGAGTGGAGTGGAATCTTTGAGTACAGCTATAGGCTTGCCCAGAATTCAGCTTAAAATTTTATAGCATTTTTTATATACATACCTGTATATTGTTTTCTTGTAAATTCATCTTTGAATATTGTCCTGTGGCAATGACAATGCCGTACGCCATAACTGCTGAGTAGACCTGCAAGTCTCTTTGTACAGCTTTGTTTGTCAGCATAATGTGTTCTAAGTGTTTATGACTTGCTGTTGGTAAATTTGATCTTGCAGGAAATCTGAGCTTTTATAATGGTACACAGCTGCTGTAATAGTACATTTCAGAAACCTTCCAGCAATGCGTGGCAGTATAATTCCGCTATTCAAACTTTGCTCAGAATTTTCTGTATTCCTAAGTATTCTGTAATGGTTAAAGAGATTAAAAGGCCACCATCATCCAGATTTTGAAACTATCTAAAATATATTATACAGTTTGCATAGCACAAACATTTTGCATACCCACATGCCCACATTTGCCTGCCCATTTTATTAAAGTTTGTACTTAGTAGTGTTAACTTTGTAAATGGAAACATTTGGCATCATACAGTGGCTGCTAAGCTTCAACTTTTAGTTCTACTCTTTGGTTCATCTTTAGGTTTGCCTGCCTTATGCCGCGTACACACGACCGTTTTTCATGACGAGAAAAATGCTATTTTTAAAAATGGTCGTGAAAAACGGTGGTGTGTAGGCTCCAGAGCATTTTTCTTGACGAGAAAAATGGGCGAAAAAAAATTAGAACCTGCTCTATTTTTTCACGTTGTTCTTTTTAACGTCGTGAAAAACGGTCGTGTGTAGGCTTTTACAAGGGCAAAAAAATGCGCATGCTCAGAATCAAGTATGAGACGGAGCGCTCGTTCTGGTAAAACTAGCGTTCATAATGGAGATAGCACATTCGTCACGCTGTAACGGACTGAAAAGCACGAGGCTGAAAAGCACGAATGGTCTCTCACCAAACTTTATTAACACGAGGATCAGCAAAAACGTCCCAAAGGGTGGCTCCATTCGAATGGAACTTCCCCTTTATAGTGCGGTCGTACGTGTTGTACGTCACCGCGCTTTGCTCGAGCATTTTTTTTCACGAACGTGTGTATGCAAGGCAGGCTTGAGAAGAAACACGAAAAATCATGTTGAGAAAAACTTGGTACGCGGCATTATCGTTTACCATAAAACGTACCTCTCATGACAGAAGTATGGGAGCTATCAATGACAACAACACTGGAGCATACACCTTCAAAAACTACATTGAGTCCTTGTAGCCATAGGCTTACACCAGATTTTGAAAACTTTTTTTACAGTAATTCATATTGGGGTATTATCTTGTATCTCATTATTGGGCTAACATAACTAGCCTCATAAAAAAAAAAAATACCTAAAAATGTAGATTGATCCTAAAATATTTAATAATTGCTACATCATTTTTTTTGCATAAATATATATACATTAAACTAATATTATGTAGAATATGGTAACACACTGTATGATTCTAACTTTATTCATTATACGGTGCCTTGAAAAAGTATTCACACCCCTTGAAATTTTCCACATTTTGTCATGTTACAACCAAAAACGTAAATGTATTTGATTAGGATTTTATGTGATAGACCAACACAAAGTGGCACATAATTGTGAAGTGGAAGGTAAATGATAAATGTTTTTTTTTTTTTTTTTACAAATAAATATCTGAAAAGTGTGGTATGCATTTGTATTCAGCTCCCTTTACTCTGGTACCCCTAACTAAAATCTAGTGGGACCAATTGTCTTCAGAAGTCACCTAATTCGTAAATGGAGTCCAGCTGTGTGTAATTTAATCTCAGTATAAATACAGCTGTTCTGTGAAGCCCTCAGAGTTTTTTTGGCGAACTTCAGTGAACAAACCGCATCATGGAGGCCAAGGAACACACCAGACAGGACAGGAATAACGTTGTGGGGAAGTTTAAAGCAAGGTTAGGTTATAAAAGAAAATATCCCAAGCTTTGAACTGCTCAATCCATCATCTGAAAATGGAAAGAGTATGGCACAACTGCAAACCAAGCAAGACATGGCCATCCACCTAAACTGACCAGCTGGGCAAGGAGAGAATTAATCGAAGAAGCAACCAAGAGCCCCATGGTAACTCTGGAGGAGCTGCAGAGATCCACAGCTCAGATGGGAGAATCTGTCCACAGGACAAATATTAGTTGTGCACTCCAGAAATCTGGCCTTTGCGTGGGTGATGTCATTGACTATTGACAATGTGAATACCTCCTAAACTGTGCACGTTTAGGAGATATCCATTGTACCTACAGGTAAGCCTACCTGTAGGTACAAGTTCAACTACAAATAGAGAGTTAAAGTGGAGTTCCACCCACTTAAAAGTCAGCAGCTACCAAAACTGTAGCTGCTGACTTTTAATAATCAGACTCTCACCTGTCCCACGATCCAGCGATGTGGGTGCAGGAAGCCTCGCTCCTCTCCCCCTCCTCTCTGCGGCGCAGGCATTCTAACTGTGGGCGCCCGGCTGTAGCTTCACAGCCAGGCAAGCACTGTGCATGCACAAACAGCGCTGCGAATGCCTGGGCAATCTTCTCGGACCTGTGATGTGTCCCAGAAGATTGCAGGGAGGGAGGGAGGAGAGGTGATCTTCCTTGTGGCGCCAGGGGAGGAAGTGGAAGCTGGGTGCCTCTAAAAACGGGGTGCCCCCCAAAAAATTACATGCCAAATGTGGCATGTCAGGGGGTCACCAGCACTTAAAGTGGAGGTCCACCCTAAAAAAACAAAATTGCATAAAAAGGCTCCTAAAAATTTGAAAAATAAATAAATAAAATGTTATACTTACCAGAAATGGCTGTTGCTAGGCAGATCGTCCTAATCTGCCACTTCCTATTCCGCAGTAGTCTTCATTCTTCTCCTCCTCGCGTGGCGTTCTGGGTAATGGGGCGCGCTGTCTTCTGGGACCTGTGTGTGTCCCAGAAGACAGCCGCCCATTCACAAAGCGTCGCGCGACTCACGCATGCGCAGTAGGAAATGGGCAGTGAAGCCACAAGGCTCCACTGCCTGTTTACCTTCGTACCAATGGCGGCGCTGGCACCCGCACCCGATCCGATTGAAGGATCGGCCTCGGGGGGCCGACATTGCGGGCACCCTGGACAGGTAAGTGTGCTTATTAAAAGTCAGCAGCTACAGTGTTTGTAGCTGCTGACTTTTAAAAAAAAAATATTTCAGCTGGAACACCGCTTTAAAGCGGAAGTTCAATTTATGGGTGGAACTCCGCTTTATCTACCGCTTTAGGTCACAATGTACCCTGTTTAATGGAGAAGGGCATAACAGCTCATGTGATAAGCGCACTGCCTTTTCCAGAAGTTTGCACAGAGGTTGAGGTCAAATGGCACTGATACCATCCGCTTCATTTTGGCCCTGTCTACACTTTTTTTTTAATTATTATTTGCAGCTTAGTTAAGTTGAAACAGCATGCTAAATGCAGAACGAGATCTGGCCCTTCATAGCTGCTGAAAGAAGATGTGCAGATAGTAACAGTACCATTGACTATACTTTGTGTGTATATAGTATGAATGAGGGAAGAGCTGCTTTCAGGATACCAATCATGTGACTATGGTAAAGACAGACAAGCAAGAGAAAGGGAGCCAGCCGCTCAGGTGTGGGAATCCTTCAAATCACCTCCTCCCAGCAGACAAAGGTGCAAGCAATGCTATTGACAGCAAACAGGAACGAAAAAGTCTTCTGGACTCCAGCACTCAAAAATAAAAGCCTTTATTTTAAAATAAGGAATCCAAAATACACACTGTACAACGGTACACAGGTCAAAAAAATTTGGCTGACATGTTTCGCACTGTGCTAGTGCTTATTCATATTCATATGGTAAAGACAGACCCGCCTTTTTTTCAACCAGCTGGCATATGAGTGCGTTTGTTAGTATTGGATGTGTGGTAGACACAATTAGTGTGTAAATTGCGGTATATCAGCTGCTATATGTGGCTGATATATAAAAACTGGAGCAAATAGATGTGGCAGAAGGTGGAGCATAGCAAGTGTGTTAGGAAATAAATAGAAAAATGTAATCTAGTTGCTATGGACAACGGCTTTTCACGACACTTTATATATTCCTTGTAGTATGGTGAATAACTGGACAGAACAGTTAGTGGTAAGCAGGCTGGAGAGCAGTGTCTGACATGATGGCAATGTACTGTAGAGTAACACTCAGGGAACAGATGGCACTGCAAGGAGGGCACCAAACACTTTCCTCTGCAGTCCATGTCTGCCATTAATTTTGCACATTTGCCCTTTTATATATGTTTACCCTACATATACAGTATCTCGCAAAAGTGAGTACACCCCTAATATTTTTGTAAATATTTTATTATATCTTTTCATGTGCAACACAAAAAAAAATTACAGTTTGCTACAATGTAAAGTAGTGAGTGTACAGCTTGTATAACAGTCAGGGCTGGTGCAAGGATTTTTGACACCCTAGGCAAAAACTCATTGTGCCGCCCCCCCCCTTTGGCTCCACCCCTGACTCCAACCCCCATTGCTCTGCTCATGTATACCCCACCTTTTTAATAAGGCACCCATCAAATGCAGCCTACCGGCGCCCATCAAATGCAGCCTTCCGGCGCCCATCAAATGCAGCCTTCCGGCGCCCATCAAATGCAGCCTACCAGTGCCCATCAATGAATGTTTGCTTCCATTCATTTTGGAGTTGGGACACAGACCCAGTCCTCCGCCGCTGCTGCGCCTCTGACACTATGTGCGAACAGTGCAGCGGCTGCCTGCTGATGCTGAGACTTAGTTGCTTGCTGCAGAGAGAAGAGAGTAGGAACACCAGTGGCCGGGCGCCCTAAGCAGCAGTGTGCCCTGGGTGGCTGCCTAGTTTGCCAAGTGGTAGCACCGGCCCTGATAACAGTGTAAATTTGCTGTCCCCTCAAAATAACTCAACACAGCCATTAATGTCTAAACTGCTGGCAAGAAGAGTGAGTAACACCAAATTTAACACACTTGCTCCCCATTCACACCTGAGACCTTGTAACACTAACAAGTCACATGACACCGGGGAGGGAAAATGGCTGATTGGGCCCAATTTAGACATTTTCACTTAGGGTTTAGACATTAATGGCTGTATGTTGAGTTATTTTGAGGGGACATCAAATTTACACTGTTATACAAGCTGTACACTCACTATTTTACATTGTAGCAAAGTGTCATTTCTTCGGTGTTGTCACATGAAAAGATATATAATAAAATATTTACAAAAAATGTGAGAAGTGTACTCACTTTTGTGAGATACTGCATTGTTGTAACCCTTTGCAGACAGGTTTTTAATTTGAAATATAAAGATTGATTTCCTGGAATGTCTTTGCAACTTTTGCTACTTGGATGAACAGAACCTATTAGTAGAAGCAGACTTATTCCTGGGCATATGTACTGTAAGCCCTGTATAGTAAAGTAGAGGTGAAGGAATTCTACATAAGTCACTCACAGGGTTAGTGATCCATGAAATAAAATAGCCATTGACTAGATCAGGAGTCTCCAAACTTTCTAAAGAGGGGGCCAGTTTACTGTCCTTCAGACTTTAAGGGGGCCAGACTGTTGACATTGGGAGTAGAAAAGGTCCCCACATCAGCGGGAGGAATTGTGCCCCATCGTTGATGTCAGTGGGAGGAATTGTGCATTATCATTGGTCCTAATTGTTGATGTCATTGGGAGGAATTGTGCCCCATCATTGGTATCCGTGGTAGCAGTCGTGCCCCATCGTTGGTGTCACTGGGAGGAATTGTGCCCCATCTTTGGTAAACTATGCCCCAAGGGCCAGATAAAAGCACACAAAGGGCCGCATCTGGCCCCCGGGCCACAGTTTGGAGACCACTGGACTAGATGATATATCACTTCTCTTATTCTTGATTTTCTTATGCGATGTATGCAGGAACGTTAACAAAATCCACAACATCCCTACTGACAGGATGGAGCTCTGCATTGTTTACATATGCAGAGCTCTGTCCAGTGTGTCTCCTCTATGATCAGTGGGTGCCGAGGTCATCCATTGGCCGGCATCCACTGATCAGCTTCTGCTGTGACTAATCCCTGCAGAAGCAACACGTGCGCGTGTCCCCTATGCGGAAGTGTAGAATCACGTATATATACGTGATTCTGCACAGAACGTCTGCCCTGTAGCAGCAAATCTGCTATAGGGTGGTCGTAAACTGGTTAAAGAGCAAAGGAGGAATACAGTGATGTCCTCAACCCACCACAGTCTGTTGAGTATACAATGAGGGATCAGCAGAAAACCATTTAGGTCACCTGTCTGATCTCTCTGCTTTCTCTGAGCATTTTTGTCTTGTCCGGACACTTGCCCCCATAATAACTGATTGGCTTTCAGCCCTGCCCCTCCTTTTGCCAGTTTGGGTGCTGCTGTACACGTGATTGCAAGAGGCTAATGCCAAGTTTAATTCAGATTCTTACACTAGGTGCATTTACAAAATACGGTACATTTTATTTCTGTGGTAATTAATATCTAGCTGGAATAATTTTCTTTTATTTCTGTTCAGCTTTAATTTTAGCAGCACATTATGTCCGCTTCCACATTAGGCAAAAGAATGGAGAATAACAATTGGTAGTTCTCTTGGATGGGATTACTGGCCAGGAAGTTGGCTTTGTGCAAATACTGCTCCCCAATATACTATATTCATTTTAAATATCCCTTAAGAGTCTCTTCAAATTATTACATATTTCCCAAATTTCCAATAAACATTATTAGAAGCTCTTTTACATAAACCAGTGTATGGAAATGATTTCATTTAGGTTTACTGGTCCTTTGACAATCTTTACCGTGTCCAGGACGATCACTGATTTGTTCTTGGTTTATTGTTTTCAAACGAAATAACACTGCACACATAGCAAATGTCATTTTTCCCAGAGCAATAATAAAATTGGAAGTATTCTTATTTAGACTGATTAAATAGGAGCAGATTAAAAGTAATTGGATTGCACAGAGTTTACCCCAATTTTGTGTTGATGTTATTGTGCAATGCATTCTGAACAAAGAAAAATAATAGTTTAGCCATCTGTATGATTCACAAAATGAAAACCTAGCGCTAGCTGTTTAATCTCCGAATTTCTCTTTTGTTTACTAATGGAGGCATTCATGTAATGGAAATAATTGCTCCTAAGCAACAAGTCAGAAATTTGTGTCTCCTTTTTATAGACCAAAGCTATGGAAAATGTACTTTGATTGACTTTATTTCAGAGTCCACACTTTAATTAGTGCGGGCGAAATGACATGAAGCTTGAGGTCAAATAGAGCAATCCCAGTATGGCCCAAGACTAATTTATCAGTAAATACCTGAGAGCTAGGAGCTTGTCTCTCTAATGACTGCATAATGGTGTTTTTCTACATTTCCTGGCAGTGGCTGATCTGATTTAAAGGGACATTCAGAAATCTCTTGACTTTTTGTGCCTGGCGCAGAGAAATATATGTGCTATGGCACATGTGTCCCCAGTTTGTCTGGGGATATCCCCAGTTTATATCTGTCTGAGGCCACCAGTGATGTACTTAGGAGAGGACTGGGAAACTTTGGCCTGGGGGGAGCAACTACAACCAGGTTGACCTTTTATGATCGGGATAGACTTCTGCAGGCTTAAGAAAATTTACCATGCAAAGTTTGCCTTGATTGTGCTGGTGTTGGTGGGCATAGGCAAAGGTATGGGTTTCAAAAGAACATGGTTTATTTTACTTGTCAGCAAAAGATTCCTTTGCAGTTCTTTGTTTGGTCACATAACATTTTAGAGTAGAAAATACGTTTGTGTACGGCCGGCCGGTACCGGGTCCCCAAAGTCCGGGAGATCAGGCGCAAAAAGGTGACTCGAGTATAAGGGGGGCATTTTCATCACAAAAAAATGTGTTGAAAAACTCGGCTTATACTCGAGTATATACGGTAGTTTAACCACTTAAGCCCCGGACCAATACGCAGCATAAAGACCAGGCCCCTTTTTGCGATTCGGCACTGCGTCGCTTTAACTGACAATTGCGCGGTCATGCGACGTGGCTCCTAAACAAAATTTACGTCCTTTTTTTCCCCCACAAATAGAGCTTTCTTTTGCTGGTATTTGATCACCTCTGCGGTTTATATTTTGTGCGCTATAAACAAAAATAGAGCTATAATAATTCCCCAAAAATATATAAAAAAAATATTTTTTCCTCAGTTTAGGCCGATACGTATTCTTCTACATATTTTTGGTAAAAAAAAAACACAATCAGCGTTTATTGATTGGTTTGCGCAAAAGTTATAGCGTTTACAAAATAGGGCATTTTTATTCATTCTTTTTTTTTTTTTTTTACTAATAATGGCGGCGATCAGCGATTTTTTTTCGTGACTGCGACATTATGGCGAACACATCGGACACTTTTGACACATTTTTGGGACCATTGTCATTTTTACAGCGATCAGTGCAATAAAAATGCACTGGTTACTGTAAAAATGACACTGGCAGTGAAGGGGTTAACCACTAGGGGCGCTGGCGACGCGCGACCCCGAGGCTGGGCAGTTAAATGGGACGTCTAGGTACGTGATTGTGCCTGTACAAGCCATTCTGCCGACCTGTATATATACAGTGGCTGGTCCTTGTAGCCTCGTACACACGACCGAGTTTCTCGTCGAAAAACGACAAGAAACTTGCTGGCAGAGCTTTCTTGCCTAGTAAATCGGTCGTGTGTACGCGGCTATCAGGTTTCTCGTCAAGAAAACCGACAAGAATCTCGACGAGAAAAATGGAGAACCTGCTCTCTATTTTCTCGTCGAGATTCTCGTCAGCCTGTTTCTCGACGAGAAAAGTGTGTGCGTGTACACTTACCTGTCCTCCGGGAAGCCCGCGCATGCTCGAAATGACTTCGACGCATGCGCGGTAGCTTCCTAGGCATAGTTGGGGTGTAGCAAGATGGCGGCGACGGCATTGAATGTGACGAGCGCACGCTCGTCGTAGTCGATGACGTCACCGCGTTCGCTCCATTCAAAGAACCGCGGGTTCTTTGAATGGAGCGTGTGTACACTCGGCCGGGACAAGTTTCTTGTCCAAGAATCTCGTCAAGAAAAACGACGTGTTTTTTCCTGACGAGATTCTCGGTCGTGTGTACAAGGCTTAAGTGGTAAATAATGATTTCAAATGTTGCTTTTCCAATTACACCTTGCTGCAAGACACTCTGACTTTGTAACCAAATTTAAGGTGATTCTGAGGTGGCTGTTTAATGGCTGAAAAGGTAGACTGTCAACTCTTATACCCCTCAATGTGCTTGTCAAACCCAAAAACGATGTACCTAACACTCATTCACATGGGGGGAGGCAGGATCTGGGGCCCCCATGTTAAAAGGGGATTCCAGACTCCGCTAAGTCAATCAACATGGGGACAAGGTGCTTTGACTTGTTTGGATAAGGGTCTGGTATGGATTTTGAGGGGGGGACCCCAAAACCCTTTTTTTGTTTTGCCATTTGGGTTCCTCCTAAAATGACCCAAGGGGCCTGATATGGATTGGGGGGACGCCACACATTTTTTTTTTATTATTATTTTGTTTACATTCAGCTGTCGGTGGGAGATCCCACTGACAGCCAATGAGTCGTCGGTTGTTAAGGATGCTGCGGCCGCCTGCTCCTTAAAAACCCGCTTTTCTCCTTAACCATAAGTCGCATCCAAGTCGCACCATCGAAAGTCACATTAAAGCCGCCAGAAGTCGCATCAAAGTCACACAGCAAATCACACGATTTTGAAGTCGCACAAGTGTGACTGGAGCTTTAGGCTCTCAATCTGTTAACACATAGACAACTATGTCTCTCTACAGTCACTAAGATCAGGCAGTGGTTTGATACAGCCTCCTGTCCATTCCTGGCACTGACCGGTCTGGACACATACTCCCAGCATGTCCTCCTGAAACAATGGTTTACACTGGAGCCCTGACTGCCAAACCCAACTGTCCTTAGTTGGGCACCACATTTGGACTACCTGCTGTGAGCTGGCAGACACCTTTTTCTTTGTAATCTGTTTCTTCTGCTGTTACAGTGGGGTTAAATTGTGGCCATTTTACATATGGGTGATACTTAACAGTGTATTTAGCATAAAGTGGATCCATAGATCGAAGACCAAAACATTTTGTAATGTTTTCTAGATCTTAGTTTGCCTTTCATATTATAACCATTTCTGTTACACATTTCTTTCTACAGGTGTTGCTCTGCTTCTCCAGGGACACGTCTGTGCTTGAACACTTTGCGTACAACAGTGCAACACCACCAAAATCATACATTCGAGGTGCGGTTCCGCTTGTCTTATTTACCTATTTTTCATTCCTAACCTAGGGGTAGCAATTCTAGACTTTGTTTTTTTCTGTATTATGCCAATTTGTTTTTTGCGTGGTCCCACATTTGAAAAGTATGGTGTTTTTTCAGGTTGATTTTTATAAACGCAGTCATGCAGGTGGTGCCCTCTCCACGATATGTTTCCTTAACATAGATACATAGGGACTAGATTGTCTTTGTAAAGGACAACTCCACCTAGCACTTTTTTTGTGTTTTGGTGGGGAAAAAACATTTTATTACACTTTGGATAGAGTGGAGAAGGACCTGTTGGGTTTACTGCTATCTAGGGCTTCATTAGATGGATTTTCCTTCACTCCATCTCCCAGTAACAAAGTTTTCACCAGATAGGAAATTTGAGAAACTCTCCAACAGAAATTAAAACACATTTTTAGTTAAGTAGGGTAATGCTAAACCAAAAAATACAAACAATATTCGCGCTACTAACAAATGTGAGCAGCTACAATGCCTATGGAAAAAACAAACAATATACAAAAAATGTAGCGCTATACATAAAAGTTATATACAAAACACCCAAGTGTAGTGCTCAAAACAAATAAATGTAAAAGAGTCCGTGAAGAGTCCAAAATGGACAAAATATATGTGTAAATAAAGTCTTTGATGACCATTCAAACGTGGATAGTCTTGAAATTTTCAAAACACAACTGGTGACTTTCAAAGAGCAAATGACTATAACGTGACCACCACCAAATGGAAAGGAGGCTTACCAGATGGAATGGACCCAGTAAACGTATGTCTAAAGGGTCAAACAGGCTTGGTACATGTATACTCGTAGGTCTAGAGTCCTGGCTGGCGTTGCACACATCAATGTCCAAAATCCAGGGTCTAGTGGTGTCACCAAATATCCGAACCCAGTATGATGATGGGATAGCTCACAATGGAACCATATTATAGGGAAGAAGGAGAGGGCACATAGCGTAATAACGTAGATACTATTTATTAAATGCAGGTAGATACATCGAAAGCTTTGGGGAACTTTCAACGCGTTTCGCAATACCTTGCATCGTCTGGGGTCTACCCCAGACGATGCAAGGTATTGCAAAACGCGTTGGGAGATTCCACTGCTGCCACTGAGTGTTTTGCAAAGCGCTACGTTTACTGCTTGAATGTAAGTGTATCTACCTGCATTTAATAAATAGTATCTACGTTATTACGCTATGTGCCCTCTCCTTCTTCCCTATAATATGGTTCCATTGTGAGCTATCCCATCATCATACTGGGTTCGGATATTTGGTGACACCACTAGACCCTGGATTTTGGACATTGATGTGTGCAACGCCAGCCAGGACTCTAGACCTACGAGTATACATGTACCAAGCCTGTTTGACCCTTTAGACATACGTTTACTGGGTCCATTCCATCTGGTAAGCCTCCTTTCCATTTGGTGGTGGTCACGTTATAGTCATTTGCTCTTTGAAAGTCACCAGTTGTGTTTTGAAAATTTCAAGACTATCCACGTTTGAATAGTCATCAAAGACTTTATTTACACATATATTTTGTCCATTTTGGACTCTTCACGGACTCTTTTACATTTATTTGTTTTGAGCACTACACTTGGGTGTTTTGTATATAACTTTTATGCATAGCGCTACATTTTTTGTATATAGGGTAATGCTAAACCCCCTATCAACTTTTTATCTCTGTCTGTGCCTGTCTTGTGGACCAGTGAGGGGAAATCTTTCTAACAAAACTCCAGATAGCAGTAAAACTTGACAGGAGTTCCAATATTCCCTGTCTTGATGCATAAACTTCAACATACACTCCATGTTGGAGTTTATGCAGGGTTGAAAATATCACCCCCCTCCATCATGTGATTGACTGTTTAGGCCTGAGCACTGCATCATGGGAGGGAGGTCACGTACTCCGCTATACCCAGATGCATTGGGTATTTTTTGGAAAGTGTGACGGAGGCAGGTAGGAAAGCGCTGCAATAATTTTTAGAACAAGCGCAGAATTTTCTCTTTTACATATGTAGCGGGTGTTAAATTTAGTGAGGTGTATCTGGGCAATAGATGGTCCAGATACATTGATTTTAGGGATTTATGGACCTTTTTGGAGTTTGGGAGGTATGAATGTTGTCATGTTCCCTGCGGTCCCTGGGTGGCGCTGTCACCTGGGACCGGGGTTGAACTACCATTCCAGAGCCGTGCCCTTTTTGTCTTCTCGCGGCAGTAGTACGGCGGGGCGGGGAACCCGCTGTGTCTGCTGGGAGAGGATATAAAAGGGGGCGGACATCTTGCGCACGAGGTCCATTCCCCAGGCACCTTCGGCCTGGGGGCTGCTGCGGGGTCGTCTGTGCCCAGGTGCCCTTGGCCTGGGCGTGGAGAGTCGAGTTCCATCCCAGGCACCTTCAGCCTGTGGTGAGGTACTACACCAGGAGGCCTGGGGCCCAGTACCTTCGACTGGGTCCCGCGAGGACGAAGCATTCCTAAGGTGCCCCCGGTATTGGGTGCCTGAATCCTGGGCGTAAGGGACCGGAGACGTGACCTCCCCGTAGAGCCAGCGCAGCATTTGCTGGTGCCGGTGGAGGCCTCTGGTGACCGTCCGGATGGATGTCTTCCTCTGACAGGGGTCGTTTGTTCTAAAGAAGGTACTTCATGTTCTTATGGTCTGTGGCAGGGACCCAACTTTCTCAGGTCAGTGGCAGGCCTCATCCAAGGCCTGTGGCAGGGGCCTCAACATTCACCCAGGTCAGTGGCAGTGACTAAATTCACAGTCGGTGGCAGCGACTGTGCGCCAAGCCTGTTTGCACTAAACGGAACAGGAGGAACTTTAATTCATTAGTTGTGCCTGGACCTACTCTTCCCTACACCTTGTCTGTTCTTTTAAAAGTCAACCAGTTTCAAGTCAATAAAACAGTGTTGGACTTTTCTTGGTGTGGAACTCGTGTTACTGGAAGCTAAGTGTCCCTGTCAGTGTCAGTGACAATCATCCTCCATAGGAGAAGCTGAGGCTCCGGCCTAAAACGCAGACCCGAGTGTAATGGTTTAGCTCATATCTCTGCATACTACATCAGAGAGACGAGCTGGTGGTGTACATCTTCCCCTTCTCCCAGATACCCCTAGATGAGTAAGACCAGCCGTGAAGAGAGGGGAGAAGCTGGGGGAGGACCGCTGCACATATTTAAATAGGAGCATTATAGATAGTAACTTAGATACAGTAGCTGTAACTGAAAATATGAAGAGCACACTCGAAATCTTTTTTGGCAGATAATGTTAAAAACATGAACTTGCATTGAAAGTTCCCCAAAGCTTTCGATACTCTTGGATACCAAAAATGACATTTAAAAGCTCTTTTATATAAACCACGGTGCATTTTTTATTTACCATTCCTCAAATGTGTTCTGTTTACTAATGAATGCCCAAGTCTTTAAAATGGATTACCTAAAGGAGGCTGATGTGATTTTCTGATAACTGAACTATCTTAATTTTTCGGACCATAAGACGCACTTTTTCCCCCAAAAAATATGAGGAAAAATGTCTCTGCGTCTTATGGTCCGAATGTACATCAGGCTCCGCCCCCCGCCGCCGCTGTCAACGCCCCCTCACCACTGCCGGCAAAAAAAAGCCACCCCCCGCACAAACCCCCCCCCCCCACCCTGACCTGTACTCCGGAGTCCTGGTTCCCACGGCCTCCTCCCGCACAGATGCCCAGCTTATTGCTTCAGCCACCGCTGCAGCCACGGAGGTGACTGCCTGGCCAGTGATCTGCAGTCTTGTGTGCTGCGGGTAGGAGAATTAAGGTGTACAGAACACCGGGGTCTGGGAGCCGGGACATGTCTTGAGAGAAGGGAAAATCATGTCCACTGCCCCACAATGCAGCGCGACATGCCGCCCAGACTCAGGTAGGAAACTATTGTAAGGGGAGAGTGGGGAGGAGTGGATGGAAGGCTGTGCAGTCTCCTAATGCTGTGTTTGGAGGAGTGGTGACAGCCTGCTCTGCTGGGACTTGTAGTGCCTCTGTGGGGGGGCTGAAATATGGCAATCTGCTCTGCTGGGACATGTAGTGCCTCTGTGGGGGGGGGCTGAAATATGGCAATCTGCTCTGCTGGGACTTGTAGTGCCTCTGTGTGGGGGCTGAATAATGGCAATCTGCTCTGCTGGGACTTGTAGTGCCTATGTGGGGGGGGCTGAAATATGGCAATCTGCTCTGCTGGGACTTGTAGTGCCTCTGTGGGGGGGCTGAAATATGGCAACCTGCTCTGCTGGGACTTGTAGTGCCTCTGTGTGGGGGCTGAATAATGTCAATCTGCTCTGCTGGGACTTGTAGTGCCTCTGTGGGGGGCTGAAATATGGCAATCTGCTCTGCTGGGACTTGTAGTGCCTCTGTGGGGGGGCTGAAATATGGCAATCTGCCCTGCTGGGACTTGTAGTGCCTCTGTGGGGGGGGCTGAAATATGGCAACCTGCTTTGCTGGGACTTGTAGTGGCACAGGTCTGGCTGCAATAATGGCAATGGTCAGGCTGCATTATTGGCAATGGTCAGGCTGCATTTCTTTGGCACAGGTCAGGCTGCATTTCATGGGCACTAGTAAATATTTTAGTAGACCATTTGGTTCAGAATAATTTTTTTTTCTCGTTTTCCTCCTCTAAAACCTAGGTGCGTCTTATGGTCAGGTGTATTTTTTTGTTGAGGAACCATCAAAATTTCAATTACCTTGTTATGCAGTCATATGGTGTAATACACTGAACTGCATTAAGGCAAAATGACAACCCCATTTGAGGAACATATCAATATATAAAATAATATAATGTTGTTATTATTTTTATATTCTAATATATTATTATTAAATGCGGTAATTTATGCAAACCAGACCAGAGCCAATAAACACTTCACTTCTGTTTATGTACAGATTGTTTGAAGCTTTTCATGGTAAACACCTGACTAATGACTGTCACCTTTTCTATTTGTTGGGCCTGTTTTATTAAGTATGACTAATTAAATTGCCAGTAAGATCATTTCTATGTCTGTATTGCTTCAGCATCTGCAAAAAATAACTTTTGGTCTTTTAATTGTAGGCAAGCTTGGCTTAGAAGAGTTTGCTGTTGTCTATCCACCAAATGGTAAGCTGTGCTTTGTCATCCTCTAGTGGTAGATAAGGAAATTACACAAATATCAGTAGCTGATCGTGCCAGAGTTGCAGGGAAAAAGTTAAATACGCAGCTAAAATACATACTATATACTGTATGTTTACCTGCCAAAGGATCTGTAATTTTGACCAGCCATTCTTGTGATAAAGAAACCACTGCTGATCAGGTCACCCTGCTTACCGGGAAAAAAAAGAGAAGAGAGGGGACCTAAAACATCATTGCTGAACCAGGAAGAAAAATTGATTTCCAGCAGGTTTGCATGTCGCCTTCCTGGCAATACAGTATGAAAAATGTTTTATAAATCACAAGGCTAGCTGTACAGAATTACAAAATGTTTGGTAGGTAAAACAGTAAAAGTATTTTAGGGGTATGTAATTCCTTGTGTAGCCTGTTCTCTTGGTATGGCACCTGTTATGCATTTATGTGCCAAAAATACACATGCAAATTATACATTACTTGCGAAAGGATTTGAAATGCAAAAACATGTTAAATACACTCCCCCTGGGAGAAGCAGTAGAATGCAATGCCAAGCTACAGCTAACAAGGCTAGCAAAATACCTGCATGCAGTATAAAAGGGCATGCATTCAAAAGATAAATCAATAATTTACCCTTTTAAAAAAACACTGGTTTGGCATAATCTCGAATATACAGTTCAGTTTTGGTCATCATTCCTCAAGAAAGACACTGTTGAATGAAAAAGAGTTCAGCAGCAGGCAAAAAATGGCTAGGCGGGATGGAGGACCTCAGCTATGTTAGATCTCAGAAGAGGACATGCGGCCAGCATTTGAGGTCAGAAGGTAGGAGGTTTAACCTTAAATTGCTGAAAGACTTTTATTGTTACTGTGTTTACCCAAAAATAAGCCCTGGTCATATACTAATTTTGGCAACAAGGGGGTTTATTTTCGGGGTAGGTCTTACCATGTAATGTGATGTCTTCTCCAGTGTGAACAGAGTTAAAATGCTTGTAAAAGTAGGATTTTTATAACAGCTTACCTGTAAAATCCTTTTCTTGGAGTACACCACGGGACACAGAGCTAGTCATTACATAATGGGTTAAGGGTCACCAGCGGTGATTGGACACTGGCACAACCAATGGAAGACAGCTCCCCTCCATATAACCCCTCCCATCAGGGAAGTACCTCAGTTTTTTCGCCAGTGTCGAAAGGTGTTGGACGCGTTAGGAGGTGCTAAAGGAAAGCTCTACCAAAGAGACCCTCTGGGGGTAAAAGAGCTATGCTTTCGGATCCATCCAAGACGCCTACAAGTTAAGCCGAATCTGGATGGGATCCGGGCCTCATCCATGAGGCGTCGCCTGTAATGTCTCTCTTCGGAGGACTGGGCTCTAAGATCCAGCACTTTCGCTATTTCGCTATAAAGTCCTGGTAAGAGTCTTGTACAAGGCCCAGGGGAGAGGTATCCTTTAAATAGGAACCCATATCCCTGAAGGTTGGCACACATAGCCCACCGTGAAGGGTGAAGTTTGATATCTGTCTGAAAACTTTCAGCAGAAAAACCTGCGGCGTGGATAAGGTAAGATTAGAAGGTCCATAACTAGGTTGGGACCTTTTTTCAAGAAGTGGATGTCTTCTTTTTTTCCACCACTGGGGGAGTAAAGAGCTGAATATACTCACCTCACTCTGTTCAGTGTCGGCTTCGGCGAAGTACACTGCTCGTCACCTCCGCTGCTGAGCTTGCTTGGGCACCCCGCTCCTCCTTTCGGTGGCCGACACAGACACCTGCAGATGCAGGTAAGTGGGAACAGGGGCTGATGAGTCCTCTCTCACTATGGCCACCACCATAGCGCTAAAGGCTGCGCGCGCGGGAGCGCGCTTTATCGGAGGCGGGGGGGGCCGAAGGCGTGCACGGGCACGTGGTGCGCGCAGGCACAGAAACGGCGCCAAATTTAAAAGACTGTCAGTGTGAAAAACACTGCAGCAGCAAGCAAGCTCGTTAGTTCTCTTGTTCCTGGCAGAGAAACACAGCAGCTATACAGGGACGTAAGACTCCATGTGGTTGGACTGGGTACTTCCTAGAAGACATCCATGTTATGCATAGTTATGTGTTAAAAGTTGCATACTTAATGTATTTGCTAAACTGAACACGGTAGTATATGCATTTAGGTACCTTGTATTTTGTCTAAACAGTAAGTCTTCCAGGGGAAGTAATGCGGACAAAAAGAGATAAAAGAGCACCGCCGCCTGAGACAGGAGGAGCTCTGTGTCCCGTGGTGTACTCCAAGAAAAGGATTTTACAGGTAAGCTGTTATAAAAATCCTACTTTCTTTATCGTACACCACGGGACACAGAGCTAGTCATTACATAATGGGACGTCCCAGAGCAATGCTCATATGAAGGGGGGGAGACACAGATCAAACAGGCCGCTTGCGGACCAGAAGCCCTATACTGCAGCCTGCAGCACACTTCGCCCGAAAGCGGAATCCTCATGTCCTTTCACATCTATTTGATAGAATTTGGAAAATGTATGGACTGAAGACCAAGTTGCAGCTTTACAGATCTGAGCCATCGAAGCCTGGTGGTGCACTGCCCATGAAGCACTTATCGCTCTGGTAGAGTGCGCCTTAACAGGAAAAGGAGGAGTCCTGTTCTTTAAACCATAAGCTTGAACAATTACTTGTCTAATCCACCTGGAAATGGTGGATTTTGATACCACTTGGCCCTTCTTGGGACCATCTGGTAAAACAAACAAAACATCTGTTTTACGTATCTGAGCGGTTGCCTGCAGATACACCCTTACCGCTCTCACTAGATCTAGAGAGTGTAATAATTTTTCCCCCGCCGTCCGCGGGTTTGGAAAAAAGGAAGGCAGAACAATGTCTTGATTCAAGTGAAAAGCCGACACCACCTTAGGCAGAAAAGCCGGATGGGGTCGTAGTACGATTTTGTCCTTGTGACAAATTAGATAAGGCTCTTTACAAGAAAGAGCTGCTAGCTCTGATACTCTCCTAGCAGAAGCTATAGCAATCAGAAAGGCCAACTTCCTACTCAATATAATTAAAGGAATATGGCGAATAGGTTCAAAAGGTTGCTTTTGCAACACTGACAATACCAAATTCAAATCCCATGGACACAAGGGAGACCTAACTGGAGGATTTATCCTCAGTACCCCCTGAATGAATGTCCGAACTAGGGAGTGAGATGCCAATGGTCTCTGAAAGAAGACTGATAGAGCCGATATTTGCCCTTTGATGGTGCTAAGGGCTAATTTCATATCCACTCCTAACTGGCAAAAAGCAAGAATCCTGCTTATTTCATGTTTCTGAGGATTCCAACTTCTGGATTCACACCAGGAAACGTATGCTTTCCAGACTCTATGATAGATGAGTCTGGAGGCTGGCTTTCTAGCATTAATGAGCGTAGAAAGAGCCGGACCAGAGACCCCTCTCTTTTTCAAAATGTGGGTCTCAGCAGCCAGGCCGTCAAATTTAGCCTTTGTAAGGAAGGGTGGAATACTGGACCCTGTGACAACAGGTCGTGTCGAAGTGGAAGCTTCCAGGGCCTTCCTATCGCCATTTTTACGATCTCGGCGTACCAAGGCCTCCTGGGCCAGTTTGGGGCCACTAGGATTACTGGTATTCCCTCCTCCTTGATCCTGCGAAGCAGTCTTTGTAGAAGAGGGATCGGAGGGAATGCATAGATCAGTGAGAACTGATTCCATGGAGTTATTAGAGCGTCCGTCCCGTAGGCTAGAGGATCTCTCGTTCTGGACACAAAGTTGTCCAATTTCTTGTTGAACCTGGAAGCTAGCAGGTCTACATCTGGGTTTCCCCATCTCAGACATATGGCCTGAAAGATCTCTGGGTGAAGAGACCACTCTCCTGGTAGCAGCTGCTGACGACTCAGGTAGTCTGCTTGCCAGTTTTCTATCCCTGGAATGAAGATTGCAGAGATGCAAGGTACATGCTCTTCTGCCCATGCCAAGATCCGGTTCACCTCTCTTTGGGCTGCCCGACTGCGGGTGCCTCCTTGGTGATTGATGTAAGCTACTGCAGTAGCATTGTCGGATTGAACCCGAACTGGGTAGCCCTGTAACCTGTATGTCCAGGTTTTGAGGGCTAGATATACTGCCCGGATCTCTAGCACGTTGATGGGCAGGATCCCCTGAGTCTTGGCCCAGGTTCCCTGGGTAGAAGCCTCCTCGAATACTGCACCCCAGCCCGATAGGCTGGCATCCGTAGACACCACCTTCCAGGCTGCTGGGAGGAAGCACTTTCCCTTCCGTAAATTCTTGGCTTTTAGCCACCAATTGAAGCTGTGGCGTACTTGTGAGGACAGGCGCATGGGTATATCCAGAGCTTGGCTCTTTCTGTTTTCAGGAGGCTAAAATATTGCCTTGAAGTAGTCTCAAATGAAACTGGGCGTAAGGGACCGCCTCGAAGGAGGCTACCATCTTTCCCAATAGTCTCATGCAAAGGCGAATAGACGGCCTCTTGTTTGCTTTGACCTTGTGGATCAGGTCTTTCAGAGACTGTATCTTTGGCTCTGGCAGGTATACCCTGTTTTGGGCTGTATCTATGATCATGCCCAGGTACACTATCCTTCTTTGGGCCTGGAGAGAGGATTTTTGTAAGTTTATAATCCATCCTAAATGCTCCAGGTATCCTACTGTAGTGTCTACAGCGTGATCCAATCCCTCCTTTGACTGAACTATTAATAGTAGATCGTCTAGATAGGCTGTTACCGCAATGCCCCGTGTTCTCAGGTTTGCTAACAGAGGAGCTAGCACCTTTGTGAATACTCTGGGCGCGGTGGCTACACCAAATGGCAGGGCCACAAATTGAAAGTGGCGATCTTCTACCGCAAACCTTAGGAATCTTTGGTGAGCGGGGAGGATTGGTATGTGTAGATATGCGTCTTTGATATCTATGGACGCCATGAATTCTCCGCCTTTTAAAGTAGCGACCACGGATCGAATCGTTTCCATTCGAAAATGGCGAACGTTCAGAAACCGGTTTAGAGATTTTAGATCCAGGATGGGTCTGACTTCTCCGTTCGGTTTTGGAATCACAAAGAGGTTTGAGTAAAAACCTGAACCTCGCTCCTTTTGGGGTACCTCTGTAACCACACCTTGAGCTATTAAGTGATTCAAACCTTTGAAGAAGGATCCTCTTTTCTGTGGATCCTTAGAGAGTCTTGAACTTCGGAATTGAGAAGATGGGATCTCTCGAAATTCCAGTTTGTACCCTGAGGATATTGTGGATACCACCTATTTGTCCTGGGTTTCTGTCCGCCAAGTCGCTGAGAACTGACAAAGCCTTCCCCCCAGTCGGCCGAGCGGGGGCGCCCCTTCAATGAGAGGTTTTGGGGGCTTGCTTATTAGCTCTTGAACCCCACGGCTTCTTGTTCTTCTGAGCCTGTTCTTTGGCTTTTGTGGGCAGCTGAAAAGGCCGTCGCCACTGGCTGGAGTCTGATTTCCCGGGAGCTGGGGAGAGAGTGCGTTTAAAACAAGGTCTCTTGTTTTTCTTTTTCTCAGGTAAAAGTGTCGTTTTACCACTTGATATCTTTTGGATATATCTTTCTAAATCTTCCCCAAAAAGGCGTTCGCCATGGAACGGGAAACTTGCCAACAACTTTTTGCATGGGGCTTCCGCTGACCAATGCTTAAGCCAAAGTACTCTGCGCATCTGTACCAGCTGGAGTGTAAGGCGTGATGCCTGTATGATAGAATCTCTCATGGCATCCACTGTGAAGCATAAGGCTTTAGGCAAATTCTCCCAATTTTTAGCCTGCTCTGAAGGCAGCTCCTTCAGCCCCTGCTTTACCTGTTGGCTGATGACCTGACACATACCGACTGCTGCTACTGCAGGTTGGATAATTGAGCCGGCCAAAAGGAAGGAGGATTTCAGTAGGGATTCCAACTTCTTCTCAGAAGGATCTTTAAACACTTGTACATTATCCACTGGACATGTCAGGTTTTTATTTACACAAGAAATAGCCGCATCCACCGTAGGCAGGCTCCATTTCTTTAAAAAAATTTCCTCCATAGGATAAAGAATGTTAAACTTTTTTGGAGGTGAAAAACGCTTATCTGGATGTTGCCAGTCTGCGTACATTAGATCCTCTAGTAACGGATGAACCGGGAAGGAGCATGCACCTTGCAGGGATCTTAATGATCCTAGGGAGGAGACAGGTGATTCTGTTACCTCCAAAGAGGGTAACTTAAATGCAGACCGCACGGCTCCTGCATAGCATTGTACCTGTGACTTTAAAATCTGGGATACCGAAAAAGGCTCATCCGATATCCCTGATCCGTCTGACTCCTCATCCTCTGCTGATGTAGCCTCCTCCTCATCCTCCTCCTCCTCAGGTACTTCTGAAGGGAGGTCCAATACTGGAGGAGATCTGCTTCGCTTATTGTCCTTTTTAGAGGATTTAGCGATTAAGGTAGCAATTTTCTCCTCCAGATTATTCAGGGCAGCTGATAAAGTGTCCTCAGTGACATATGCAGGCCCAGGCTTCACTAGGGAAGCCGCCATACCTGACAGAGGTAATGGCTCATCCTGTACAGGTGCATTTGGCAACACAGGAGAGGAAGGTACCGAGTCAGCACAGCTAGAGCCTCCTGTCTCAGGCGGCGGTGCTCTTTTATCTCTTTTTGTCCGCATTACTTCCCCTGGAAGACTTACTGTTTAGACAAAATACAAGGTACCTAAATGCATATACTACCGTGTTCAGTTTAGCAAATACATTAAGTATGCAACTTTTAACACATAACTATGCATAACATGGATGTCTTCTAGGAAGTACCCAGTCCAACCACATGGAGTCTTACGTCCCTGTATAGCTGCTGTGTTTCTCTGCCAGGAACAAGAGAACTAACGAGCTTGCTTGCTGCTGCAGTGTTTTTCACACTGACAGTCTTTTAAATTTGGCGCCGTTTCTGTGCCTGCGTGCGCCACGTGCCCGCGCACGCCTTCGCCCCCCCCCCTCCGATAAAGCGCGCTCCCGCGCGCGCGGCCTTTAGCGCTATGGTGGTGGCCATAGTGAGAGAGGACTCTCATCAGCCCCTGTTCCCACTTACCTGCATCTGCAGGTGTCTGTGTCGGCCACCGAAAGGAGGAGCGGGGTGCCCAAGCAAGCTCAGCAGCGGAGGTGACGAGCAGTGTACTTCGCCGAAGCCGACACTGAACAGAGTGAGGTGAGTATATTCAGCTCTTTACTCCCCCCAGTGGTGGAAAAAAAGAAGACATCCACTTCTTGAAAAAAGGTCCCAACCTAGTTATGGACCTTCTAATCTTACCTTATCCACGCCGCAGGTTTTTCTGCTGAAAGTTTTCAGACAGATACCAAACTTCACCCTTCACGGTGGGCTATGTGTGCCAACCTTCAGGGATATGGGTTCCTATTTAAAGGATACCTCTCCCCTGGGCCTTGTACAAGACTCTTACCAGGACTTTATAGCGAAATAGCGAAAGTGCTGGATCTTAGAGCCCAGTCCTCCGAAGAGAGACATTACAGGCGACGCCTCATGGATGAGGCCCGGATCCCGTCCAGATTCGGCTTAACTTGTAGGCGTCTTGGATGGATTCCTAAAGCATAGCTCTTTTACCCCCAGAGGGTCTCTTTGGTAGAGCTTTCCTTTAGCACCTCCTAACGCGTCCAACACCTTTCGACACTGGCGAAAAAACTGAGGTACTTCCCTGATGGGAGGGGTTATATGGAGGGGAACTGTCTTCCATTGGTTGTGCCAGTGTCCAATCACCGCTGGTGACCCTTAACCCATTATGTAATGACTAGCTCTGTGTCCCGTGGTGTACGATAAAGAAATCCTATAATCTACTGTATTACAATAGTATATAATGTACAATGTGTGCACACATTGTACATTATATACTACTGTAATAGAGTAAATTATAGGATTTAACAAGCATTTTAAACTAGGGCTTATTTTCGGGGTAGGACTTATATTGCAGCTCTCCTGGAAAATAGCGCTAGGTCTTATTTTCGGGGTAGGTCTTATTTTCGGGGAAACATGGTAGAGTAGTTAAAATGTGGAACTCCCTCCCCCGGGAAGTGGCACTAGATGAGAGTGTAGACGACTTCAAAAACATTTAGATGTCTTCCTCAGGAAGAAAAATATAGAGTTTCCGAGCTAGGAATAGGTAGCAGGTACAAAGCTCCCTGGGGTGAGCAAATTTTCTGGCACAGATACCAGTCCATTGATGTAGTGACAAACAGTGCTGTGTTTATTGGTGCTATTTACATGCTGTAAAGTGTTCCACAAAATAAACAGGGCAAAAACTCCAAAACAAAATCCTAGCCATGTCTTGGCACCAACTATACAAATCCACGCCCTAACTAACGGGCTGAACAAGGCTCATGCATGTCTCCACATAAAATTTTGCAGATTCCACCAAACTTGCAGCTCTCACAGACATGACTTGTCTGTTCCCAAGGCTTTAGAGCACTGTCTCTGAGCTCCTGCATATAGAATAAGAGGTCTCTAAAAGTGTACAAGAGGAGATGTGTAAACCTCAAACGGGACCTTTCCAGGCTGCCTTTGAGACAAGAGCTATGGGAATTCTTAGCGAATAAAAATCACACACACATAGGTTGAACTGCATGGACTAATGTCTTTTTTCAACCATATAAACTATGCAATTTTATGTAACCTGTGGCCATGCTGCACTGAGGTTTTCAAGTGTTTCTACTTCACAGACTTGAGGTATGGGAGGAAGAGTTTCTGACCTAAAGAAAGAGTGCTCCTGTTGTCTGCCATTGACAGAAACTTTCCAGTAAACAGTTTATAATTTTGGCAAACCATAAAGATGTCCTCTGAAGATAATGGGTAGCTTCAAGTAAACAGGGTTCATAAAGGCTAGAAAAAGATTGACAGTGCAGAGTCAGGCAAGGTTTAAGAAGAGGTAACAAGGAGAAAGGTGCTTATGGTTGAGTTCAGCCAGATTTGGTAGCCTGCTGAAAGGAAAAGTTGTCTGCCTCAATACAACTCCCGAAATTAAAGCTCTCTTGCTACAGAGCTGTTTGTCTGGACTTTCACCTTAACAGTGTCACTGATTTATTTTTTGCCTGTGTTCTTTAGAGATGTATACAGCTTACAAACAATGCTATGAAATCCTTTTTATTTAGTTTCTTACCATTTTATACAGCAGCCCTTAATACTGGAAGTGGAGGCTAAACACAGTGTAACAAAGCAAAGAGATAAAGAAAGTTTCAGAATCCCATATTCCACTAATGCAGTGGTCTCCAAACTGTGGCCCTTTGCTTGCCTTTATCCGGCCCTTGGGGCACTATTTCTTCCGTTGACACCAACAACAGGGCATAATGACTGTCACTGATACCAACAAAAGGGCACTACTCCTCCCACTGACACCAACCACAGGACAGTATTCTTCACACTGACACCAATGATGGTGCACTATTCCTTCCCCTTATACCAACAATGGGGAAATATTCCTCCCTTGAATACCAAGGATGGGGAATTGTTTACTCACATTGACATTGACGCCGGGACATTTTCTACTCTCACTGGCCACAGTTCGGTCCCCTCAAAGTCTGAAGGACAGTAAACCGTCCCTTTGTTTATAAAGTTTGGAGACCCCTGCTCTAAAGGATCAAGAAAAATGAACAAAAGCTTTACGGTTTCATTTCCTAGCAAAGCACACATTTTGGAACAAGTTTTTTTTTTTTTTTTTTATGGAAAGAGATTTGTAAATTCCATCCTTTGTAGTGGTAAATCAATAGCATATCTCTTTTCGCATCAGGAACCACTTTACAATTATATCACATGATGCTGCTTGTGATGATGACAACTCTTATTCCTGTGCGATTGATCACTGCTAAGGGCAGGGTCATTAGATGTCTAATTCCGGGTACACACGATCATTTTTCCCGTCTGGAAAAATGAAATTTTTTTCTTTGGATGAGAAAAACGATCGTCTGTGGGCTTTTTGACGTTTTTCCAGACGGGAAAAACGGCATTAATCACGACGAGAAAAATTAGAACATGCTCTAATTTTTCTCGTCGTGATTCCTGTCATTTTTTTTCCGCGGCAGTTTTTCCATAGGGAAACACTGCCAGGGAGCCGCCTACACGCGGTCGTTTTTCTCATCAAGAGAAAAAATGACGGGAAAAACGGCCGTGTGTGGGGGAACAAGCCGTTCCCTCGTTTTTCCTGTCGTGATTCACGGCGGTGTTTTCACCGCTGTGAATCACGATCGTGTGTACGCGGCATTACACAGAAGCAAAAAGCACAGCATCCTGGTCTAAGGAAAGGACGATATGGATGCTTTTTGTTTCCTTAGGTTATAATTCGACCCTGATGGCTGTTTTACAATAAAACAAAACTGAACAACCAAGTTGTTTGTATGTTGGAGTATTAATACATTTTATATCTTATGTTTTATAGGGGTAATTCCATTTCATGGCTTTTCAATGTACGGTAAGTGAGACGTAAAGTAACAGAAGCTTTAACAAGGTGTGACTGTTGTAAATCTGGCTACCACATGCTACTACACGTAGTGTGGTCATACACAGGACAGGATTGAGTTGCTCAGGGATGAAGTCGGATAAGTAAAATCTCAGTAATAATGGACATAAGGCAAATTACATCAACTAACCTCCCTGCCGTGGTTGCAGACTTTTTTGAGGAAGTCAGTAAATTATTAAGTGTAATATCTTGATCAGAGTTCACTAAAAAAGCACCTGAACTGTGGAAGATGTGCGCAAAACAGGCATTACTGGCTTACCATGCCCTGTTCAGCACTATGTCTCTGCGTGGAGGCAGCCACCTTTTGTGAAGGCAGTACTGTGCTTCCTGCCCCTCTGATGACTGGTGCTCTGATGACTAATGAAGTGTGACCTATTTTGGGTTAGGTGGGTGTTATGTGAGATGATCCTCTCCTTTCAGCAATTACACCCAATGTTGTAGCAGTATCTGGGCAAACAGGGTATGCTAAGATTGTGAACCTTAAGGCCCTTTATACACCTCAGCGTTTTATAGCTTGAAGGTCGTAGCTCCAAAACGCTGGAGGAGAAAAAAAAATTTTTATTCTCTATGGAATTGATTCACAACTCCACTTCAGTTCGCCTGAAGCTGAAGCCCAAAAAAGTTATGGAGCTTTTTTTTGTAGCCCAAATTGGGCAGATTTGTCGATTTTTGGCACTTTTATATTCCCATAGAAATAAATGCGCGATTTTCCAGTTTTTCACGCGTTTTTGCACAATTTTCTGCTTAAATTAAATAAAAAATTGTAAAAATAAATAAAAAATAAATAGTAATACTATAATACTATATGAATAAATAAATGTAAAATAAATACACAAATAAATACATTCATTTATTTATGATGATTTTTATTATTATGTAAAAAATTATAACTGAACACTAACCTTAAAAAAATTATTATTAATAATAAAAACAAAATGCCCAAACCCTATTAATATTTTTTTAATTTAATTACAGTGTTTATTAAAGTTTATTCATTTATTATTATTATTATTATTAGTAGTAGTATTATAGAAGAAGTCCAGCTTGAGCTTTTTGGGCTGGGCTTCTCCTCTGGGTCACAGGAGTGCAATTCGTTTTGCACTCCTGTGACCCGTTTTCAGCGGAGAGTGGTCTGAAGTCCACTCTCCGCTGACGTCACTGCAATCAGTTGAGGCAGCGCGTCATCCCGACTTCCGAAGTCTGAATCCGCCAGCTATCTTGACTGATGGCAGTCTCAGCGAGGCTCTCAGATGGCCGCTCCCCACCCCTCCACATCTCATCGCTCCAATGAGCGTGGAGGATCAGAGCAGGAGAGATGCTGACTGACGGGCAGCATCTCTCCACTTGGGGGGGCGAGAGAACCCAGCCATCGGCGATGTTCGGTGGCTCGGTTCTCAGTGCAGAGACGCCGGGGGACAGCTGCAGCATCGGTCTGATGCTGCATCTACCTAGGTAAGTATAACTATGAAAAAAATACTTCTTTTAACACCCTAACAAATAAATAAATAATAATAAGACAATAATTAGTAAAAAAGAGGAAAAAGGGGAGGACAGTTTAAAAAACATCCATTCACCATTGTGAGGCCAGGTGTGGGTTAGCATACATTTATGCCAAAAAAATAAAAAAAATAGGGGGAAAACCCCCAAGAGAAAGAAGGTATAAAGCGACCCCCAAATGGTATGTAAAGTTTAAAAAGTTATGTTTATCAAATCACATAAAGAGATATCAAAAACCTCCACCAAACAATGTTGTTCATTAAAAACTTACTAAAGGGCCCAGACATGGGTGGACAGACAGACAGCATACAGTATGGGGGCATAGAACCATCTTCAGACTAGTGTGCAATAATAAGACAATAAAATATTAACCCCAAACTCCAACCCTAACCTAACCTTAACTCTAACAAAAAAAAAATGAATAGAAATTCAAAAAATAAAAATACATTTAAAGCTGAAAAACCTAGCAACAAATGATGCAACAGATGATAGCTTTCTCTATTGACTAATAAAAAAATAGCAAAGCTCAAAAACGCTTAACAATGATGTATGAAAACGCACAAAAAAAACCCATATTCGCTACGCTAAAGTTTGAATGCATAGTGTAAAGGTGGTGCTGCGCTGTCAAATAATAATGCGATCAAGTAATGTGGTAAATGGTGAAATAAATATGAACAAGTGCAAATATAGCGATGATAATAACTTCCCACAATAAAATTGCCAAGTGTGGTACTTAACATACAAAAGTGGCTAATGTGATATATATAACAAACCACCTTTTCACTATATATCCCTCATTAGCTATGGATGAGCTTATCGGCGTCTGCAGCAGTCAGCATTTTTCCACCTAAAGTGATAGCGCGGGAAAATGATCTTTTCTATACAAGTTTGAATGCAGCCTTAGTGCCTCCACCCAGAAGGGACTTCTGGAGATAAGAGGGGGGGGGTTCCCATCTAGGAACACCTTGTGCCAAAAGGGCCATCACACGTACACTTTCTGTATGCAAAGAAGTGCAGGTCCAGACTTGAATGCGATTTATCTTTTAACCATGGACTTCATAGGAGGTAGGGCACGAGAAGGTGGAATACCCCAAAACTCGATAGTCAGGCTTGTCAGACTAGAAGTCACTTGATGGGTCTCAGTTTCCAGAGACATCACGCACCACTTCTTATGAAGCATGTTATGGTCCACAGAACTAGAGGTTGTAGTATTTCCCTGTTACAGTGATGACTCTAATCACATCAATGTACAGTATATAGGATTGCCCTATGTATACATCTGATATTCTGGTTTTATAGTTATGCAATTTTATTAAATGCTTTTATAATAAAGTTTTGATACAATTTTTGTTAGATCTATCACCTTATTGGATGTTCCTCACTGCTACATTTAAATTCTCCATATGTTTGTTGCTACATTTTGGTTTGTTGGACAAAATCTGTTTATTTTGTTCTTTTATACACCATGTACAAAAAAAAAAAAAAAAAAAAACCCAGGATGCATCATAGGATCTGGTGTGGTCACATACAGTTGAGGACAGCAAGTGATATTGTGGGTGTTCGTACATGAAATATATGGCACTTATGGCCCGTACACACGATCCAAAAATCGTACGAAAAATACTGCTTTTGCCGCAATCGTACGATAATCGGATCGTTAGTAAAGGGCTTTTTCGAGAACCAATCACGACAATTCATCCGATATTATGCGATCGGACCGGCACAAATTTTCCCCGTATGATACCAGATCATACGATTTTCGTTTAGTCAGTATAGTTGTCGCCTGAAAATACAATACAAATACATTACAAGGACATCACTTGCGATTTTTTTTTTTCTGTCCTATGAGAATTTTCGTGACTTTAGTAACCTATTCAATTCTACTTGTGACTATTAAGCGAAAAGAGTCGGAAAATCTGTTGTCAGATTTTTGGATCGTGTGTATGGGCCATAACTGTGGTTTAGGTATCAGTGGTGACTTTATTTGGGCTACATTTTTTTTTTTCAGTTGTAGTATGGTGTGTTTTAGGCATGTTTTATTATACATCCCGCATAGAAGGTATGTTTTGCTGGAAACTGCACCAAAAATGCATCAAGCAGACTTTTTTTTTTTTTGGTAACAGTCCAATATCATATAAGTTTATGAGAACTGTAGCTTTGTAATGTAATTTTTGATGACCGCTCACGTTTACAAAAAGCTAACCACCACAAAACATTTCACAAAAGAGCTGGATGCTTAATCTTAGTAAAATATTAAGTGTCAGTACATGACAAGATACGCTGCATATGTCACACGGCTTTATAAACACAGCAATCAGATTTTTACAGAAGGAAGTTGCTGCAGGTAAATGTGACATTTTCATGACAGAGCTAGTATGGAATTTTAATTATAGTTCTATCCTGTCCAGAAAAGAGCATACATATAGCTTTAGGATCATGGCTGTTTATGTAAGGCTGAACATTCATCCTGTGCCGCTCCTGGGTATCAATTATCTGAACACAGCTACTATGTACACCTATGAATCACAGCCTAATAAAGAAAGTGACATATTTAAATAGAAACCTGTTGTCTTTCCTGTCATTATATGACATAAGTGAAGCTGGGAGTCTTTTATAAACAAGGCTAGACTAGACAAGAGGTACAGCTAATATGACGTCAGTACATATAGTAGATGACATCACAAACAAAACTCTGTTTGCGATATGCTAATAGTTAACTCTGGGTGTTAAGTCAGAGATTTTAGTACATTCTGTATAATTGCAGCAATTTATGACATTCTCTGTGTAGCCACCTTCCCCCAGGGCTCCACACACCCGCAGACCCCTATTTGTTAATGGGATCTACTGGTTTCGTTACTTTGGGTCTGCAGCAATTATCTCCCACGAGTGGATCCTTCAGCTCCGTTGTCTAGGTACACCAATATCTTCCAGGAATAAGGCCAATGTCCACACATGAGTAAAACCTAATCAGCAAGGCTTTATTCTTTTTCCGCTTTGAGTTAACTTGAAGAAAGCAAGATCAGAAAAGTCGAAAGACGTAGGGGAAGGATCAGGCACGCAACACTTAAATCCAGTATATACACTCGTCGCCACTCAAGCCTGAGTGTGTATTGCTCACCCGGATAGTCCCTATGAGAGCAGTCCTAGCAGCCGGGATGGAGCACGGATGTCAGAGATGATGAATCCCCCTCTAGGCAGGTCTCCAGGCCTCTCCCCGAGACAGCAGTACCATCGCTAGTCTCCGCCGGGACTGTTCTTCCCCTGGAACTCCTTTCCTAAAGATGGGCCCCCTAACAACAGCCTGGGATCCTTCTCTGAAGGGTAGGCCCTAGTCAGCGGAGCTGGGCCTACAATGCAGCAACATGGCCTTGGGGCGGAAGGTGCCCAAGGCCTAAGCACTCCAGCGCACCTCGTGCCATGCGGGCCACGAGGCACACTCACTGGACCAGAGGTCCTCCTGAACGCCTTGGGGTCCCCCTGGAATCGCCCCCGAATCAATCACTCCAAATGGCATCTGCCCCTTTTTGTATTCTCTCCCAGCATGCACAGCTGGTAGACAATAGGCTTGTGCAATTCGTTTCGTAACGAATCAAAATTCGTCCGAATTTAGCAACTTTCGGACATTCGGAAGCATTCGAATTTCCGAACAGAGCAATTACGAATAAAACCGAATCCGAAATAAATTATACCGCAAAATAGCGAATGCCCGAAGGTCTTCGGCATAATTCGTTATGAAAAAAGTTACGAATGTACGAATCCATTCGAAGCACAATAACACTCACTCTGCTCTCTGCTTCTCCCTCACCATGCTGAACTCCCTCTCAAAATGGTGTACAGGGGAGGAGGCTATAGCCGCATGAAAAAACGAAAGTAAAATACGAGATTTCAAATCCATTCGAAGCACAATAACACTCACTCTGCTCTGCTCTCTGCTTCTCCCTCACCGTGCTGAACCCTCTCAAAATGGTGTACAGGGGCGGAGCCTATAGCCGCATGTAAAAAACGAAAGTAAAATACGAAATTTCGAATCGTTACAAATAACCGCTATGTATTTAGAAAAGTACAAATCCATTCGAAGCACATTAGGCATAATAGGCAGCGTCGTTGTGAGAGAGACACGGAAAATTACGAATCAACGAACCCAAAAAAAGTTACGAAAGTAGGAGTTGTGTCCAGAATCAACGAAAAACAACGTACTCTACCGAAAGTACGAACCCAAAAAAAGTTACGAAAGTAGGAGTTGTGTCCAGAATCAACGAAAAACAACGTACTCTACCGAAAGTACGAATTATAAAGCAACAAAAAATTCAACGAAAAATGTCGCTTGCAAAAATACGAATGAGTCCGAACACGAAAAATCCCGTCTAGCAAAATTACGAATGATTACGAATCAACAGGACCGGAAAGAAACGAACCGAAACGGAACAAATTTTTCCGTTGTGCACAAGTCTAGTAGACAATGCCCACAGCACGGCTGCCGAGAGAGGACACCCAAGGTGCTGTGATACCCCCGTAATCCAACCCGTGCCTGCGGTGACAGCACCACCTGCAGGCAAAGGAGAAAAAAACTGCCGGGCAGTATCACACCCCGAGCAGAACAATAATTGAACATAATTGGTCTGAGCCCAACTACTGGCTCAGACCACCCTTAAATTTCCACATAGCGCCCCCAAATATTGGGGGGGGGGCGCTACATCTGCTTATATGAGGTACCAATGATTGTATTGGTAAACCTCCACTGATGAGTACCTGTTGTTGGTTTAGAAATTCATCTGAAGGACTATGGCACTACCTTATAGGTGGCCATCGGGATTGTGCACCGTGCACCAAATATCCAATATGCCTGCACATCTCATAATCTACCTTTTAACTTCTTTTTTTTTTTTAAAGTTTAAAGGTCCCCCATACCCAAAGTCATCGTCAGTGCTGGGAAAAGGTTGTCCGGTGCCCAGGGCGAAAATGGCAAACCGCTGCAGTTCTGCAATTACTGTAGGGGCGGTAATCTCTCTACTGGTCCAGGTTAAAATGACTTTAGCAGCATGCTGTCTGCACTGTGAGGCTCCATTCACACTAGCTTAAAAAAACACTACTAGCAGCATCTTTTGAGCATTTTATTTTTCTGCTTCTAGAAGCAAATAGTGTTATCCTATGTGCCTATGCACACTATTTTAGTCTAGAAGCGTTTTTGAAGCTTCAGCTTCTAAGAGCAGGAAAAAAAACAATTTGTTTGAGTTTTTGGGAGCATTTTGCCAGCAGAAAAAAAGAGCTGCTGCTAAGAGCTGGCATAAAAAGCTATTATGAGCGTTTTTCATTCAGCGTTTTTCTGGCATTTGTTTAGCTTATATTGTGCATGGAGTCTTAGAGACTTCACCTCCCCCCCTCCCCCCCAGTAAATTGCTGCAACACAGGCCCCTGTCTTGGACCTGGGAATCAGGTATTTGCACCTGCTGTAAGCATAAAAGAACACAGAGAGCGCATAGGCCTAGCGCATTATCCTCAAGGTGAATATACTCACGAACCAGTACTTGTGTCATAGCATTATCATAAAATCATCTGCTTCAATCCACAACACTTGTAGTCACATTGGCTAACACGTTTCAAGGTTTCCCTCTTCTTCAGAGCCTTGTTTAGATGTCTTAGTGTTGACCAGGAACTTTTCGGTCAGGATCAGTGCTTTCTGTGTTTAGTGCTGCTGTACACAGCTTCCTTGTTCCTCTACACTAAGAGACAGCTAAACAAGGCTCTGAAGCAGAGGGAAGAGGGAAACCTTGAAAACGCATTAGCCGATGTGACTACAAGTGTTGTGGATTTTCGCATATGAATGATTTTATGATAATGCTATGACACTGGTTTGTGACTATATTCACCTCCATTTTTATTAAATAAAACATGTATTGAGGGTAATGCACTAGGCCTATGCGCCCTCTGTGTTCTTCTATGCTTTCAGTTCATTTGGACTCCCCCAGTCTTTGGAAGGTAGCAAGGTGTGCATTATCCACATATACTAACATGTCAAGATAAGAGTCTGATAACACATTGGGACTTACCAGACAGCGCAGGAGAGTGCACATTTTGATTTGCACCCGCTGTAATAGGAGCAGATTGGGAGTGCAATGAAGCTGTAGATAAATGGGTTGGGTGGAGCATTAGGGTACTCTCTTACTTTTCACAAAATGAACCTGTTAGGGCAGAACTTTGAAATCAGCCATTGCTTACTTGGTTTGTACAATGTTGTACAAGAATGGAGCTATTCTTGGTATTCTCATGTATTTCTAACCTCTGTGTTTTCAGTTGCCCCTTTATGTTTCCTGTATCCTGAACCTGCCAGACTATATCAAGTGTTTCGGGAGATGTATGTGCGTTTCTTCTTTCGCCTCCACTCCATCTCTTCCCATATATCTGTAAGTTAGTATCATGTTACGTTGGGTACTAGGACATCGGGCAGTGTGTAAAACTCTAGGGTGAATGGTAAGTAATGATAGGATTATTTTGCTATAGAGCAACCAGTAGCATGTAGACCAGCCTTTCTCAATCTTTTTCACACAGAAGAACCCTTGAAATATATGTCCGGTATCAGGGAACCCCTGCTAAAAATGAGTCTGCAATTCATGATACATTTGTGTGATGGTCAGAGGGAAGAATGCTCCTTACATTTGTGGTCATTGGGGAAGAATTACCCCCTTACTGTATAGATGGCTAAAAAGATCAGTGATGTCAAACGGGAACTCATCTGAGAGGCAGAAATTGGTCATTGTTTAAGGAACCCCTAGCAACCTCTGGAGGAACCCCAGGGTTCCATAATACTCTGGTTGGGAAACCTTGGTCATTTAAAGCGCAGTGCTTCCTAATGTCCCATTTTGCCTAACAGAGGGCTGTAAAGTCCCAGTTGCTTATATATAGAAATATGTCTGACTTCAGTGAAAGGCAGACTCTGAGGCTGTGAAGTTATTGGCAATGGAGCTAAATGTAAGCAGCATCACAGCATCAGAATAGCCCCAGGCTGACTTTCACTGAAGTCAGCCTCACTTGAATACATGAAGCCAAGACTTTATATACTCTGTCTGAAAGGACATTCACAAGGAACAAGCTGTGCCCACTACAGCAGTTATAGACTTACAGCCAACTATCAACAAGTGCAGCAGGAATGACAGCAGTAATTTTATAAATTATAGCCAATGGTAATAAAAGTCTATTCTTACAAAATAAAAAATAATAATTCTATTAAAACTGATATTTCAGTTCTAGCTATACTCCGGTATTACCCACCAGCCTTGTTTATGTCTCAGCAATCTAATGCTACTATAACACATATTAATAAATTCTTCTTATATTTTATATTATGGAGAATTCAGCAGGAAAAGCAGGATTTACCAACAGGGGAAGCAGAGGTGACTACTCTGGTGGGTAGATCTCACCACTTGTGCACCTCATAGGGCAAGCTAGTGAGAAATGTACCTGCATTGGTCTAAAGTATAACTAAAGGGTTGGCCCCCTAATAAGTAAAATAAATTACCAGAGTCAGGTATTACATTTTATATGCCATTTAATATACAAGAATGTTCTGATTCTAAACTAATAAAATATTTGTCCAATTACTTTAAATCGGCTGGCAGTACACCTCAACACACAAAAATGACTTCCCATATTTTTATTAATGCAACACAACGCAAACCTTGTTTTTTTGCGTTTTGCTGTATGATGGCGATGTACATAATATCATGTGATAAAAACTGAAAATGTATTATCAAATACTTACCGTAATTTTCCTTTCCTGATGGACTCCATGGCAGTCTACGTGTGGGTTAATCCCGCCTCCTCTCCAATGCTATAGCACCCCATTCCCATAAATTTGAACTTACCGCTAGGGACTGCGTTCTGTAACTAACCAACTCTTGACTGATGGGTGGGAACTCCGTCTGCCATGGAGTCCATCAGGAAAGGAAAATTACGGTAAGTATTTGATAATACATTTTCAGTTTTCCTGACAGACTCCATGGCCGTCTACGTGTGGGAAATAACTAGCCGGACCACACAGGTGGGTATGCTGATCAAAAAATACATTTAATATGGCCCGTCAACCGACAGGATTTTTAAACCAAAGTTCACAGAAGATAGAGAAGCAGGCTTTATGCAGTATTGTGACATAAAGGTATTAATGGAGGCCCATGAGGCCGCTTTGCAGATGACGTCTGGAGCCACATGCCGGGCTGCTGCCTACGAAAGCCATCATACCCCCTGGTGGAATGTGCCGTCACCGCCTCTGGAGGAGCCAAGCTCTTAGCCCTATAAGCCTCCTGGATGGACTGGACGATCCAGGCCGCAATTATTCTGGTCGAAGCTCGCTTCCCTCTGTTACTGCCGGAGTGCAGGATAAACAGGTAGTCGGAGCTTCTAAAAGAGGAAGTAACTTGCAAGTATTCCTTCAGTATTTCGCCTACATCAAGAGGATGAACTTCGGTGGACCCGTTGTCCTGAATGTAGGTAAGACGATTTCTTTCTCGTACATCACGGGACACAGAGCGACATAGTCATTACTAATGGGTTATATAGATACCGTCAGGTGCTGGCACTGGCAACTTCCAAAACCGGAAGTACCCTCCCCTATATAAGCCCCTCCCATCCGGGAGCACCTCAGTTTTTTGCCAGTGTCTAAGGTGTTGGCCAAGAAGAAACATGTGTTTTTCACTGAGCTTGCGTACAGGTTCTTTTGGGCCTCAGTAAGCTATTCCGGATCCGACCAAAAAAGCTTCATAGCTAAACGGTCGGTACCCGGGCCTTGCAGAGAAGAGCAAGGTTTTGCCTGTAATGCTTCTCTTAGGAGAGCTGGACCCTGGGATCCAGAGCTCTGGTCATACCCACGACCAAGATGTTTTCTGTGCAGGGTGCTATACAGGTCCAGGGGAGTGGAATCCTTGGGAACCCGGTCCCTGAAGGTTTGATTACAATGCCTGCCGTGATAGGTGAAGTTTGGGCTTTTGTGGACCAAACAAAGTCCTGCGGCGGGGAACAGGTAAGTGGGGGCCCCCAGGAACTTGGTTCTATTGGGGGACCCCCAAGCCTAATTTGTCTTTCTGTCTGTTACCTAATGGTATTCCCGCAAAATTCTGTGCATGCCTGTAACTACTAAAAAAATGTAATAATTTTTAATGGTGGTCAAGAAAAAATTTTTTTTTTTTATATATATATATATTTAATATATTAGACTGCGGTACCTGTGTTTGTCCACTAGAGGCCACTGTGGAACGTTTCTTGTCATGTGGACTAGTTTCTTCTCATCAGAGCGAGTCCAGGCAGATGGTGAGTTCTCTTATGGGAAACTGCTTCCTCTGCCATGTTGCAATGCTCGTCCATCCCCCGGCCTGCGGCAAAGGGGCCCTGGCTCTTGTCCCTGGTTTCCATTTTCGAAATTAGCGCCGAAGGCGCACGTGGCCGCGCGCGTGCGCGCGCCTCTATATATAGAGGTGAGCCGGGAAAGGGGGCGGAGCCTGGGGGATGACTCTCTGTGCGCGCCGCAGCGCTTCTGCGCATGTGCGGGCGTCCCAGCATGTTAAAAACCACAATTTTGTGTGGTGAGCTGGCTATGAAGTACAGAGACAGAGCTGGCAACATTTAAAGAAGGCATACAGCAAGCGGTTGATACAGGCATCCCCTAGAAAGGCACATTAGTAGACACCAACTGTTTCTTATAGCAGCATTTATGCTAGACTATTGTCAGTAACTGGTGTATTTCGGCTGGAATACCTCAGCTTTGTGGCTTAGGAATATGCCGTCTAAAAACTCCGGGACTAGAAATTCCAGGAGGAATAGGGGGTCTCCATCGGGCTCTGAGGATCTTGGGCATGCTTCGGCTGCACCAGTCTCCCCTGAAGAATCAGAGGTTAGTGACCGTAGAGCACCCTCAGGAGTACCTGGTACTGTGGCTGTCCTCAGTTCACCTGCTCCTGTGTATGTAACAGAGGAGGTTTTTTCCTCAGCTCTGGGAGGGCTGGAAGAGAGATTGTCAGCATTGATCGCGGCTTCCCTGTCACAGGAGAAAAGCGCCCGATCTCCGTCTCCTCCCTCAGAGTGCCTGTTAACAGAGCAACAGTCCCATACAGGGATCGACCTACCTGAAGGGGATCAGGATGAGGTCGATTCGGTTGTAGAGGAATCAACAGTGGAAGAGCCGTTCTCAGCATCACATGCTGAAAGATTATGGGTTCAGTCCCTGACTAATATGGTCCGATCAGCATTTAAAATGCCACTTGCGGAGCCATCATCCACTTCTGTCTCCTCGTTGGGGTCGCTAAAAGCTCCCCAGACTGTTTGTTCCTTTCCGATCCATCCTTTACTGGAAGGGCTCATTTACCAGGATTGGGAGCATCCTGACAAAATATTTACTCCCCCCAAGAGATTTCCGGTGGTCTATCCCATGGAGGATAAGTTCATCAGAAAATGGAGGGTCCCTACAGTGGACGCAGCCATCTCTTGTGTGAATAAATCACTGACATGTCCGGTGGATAATGTCCAAATGTTCAAGGACCCAATAGATAAAAAATTGGAGTCCTTATTAAAATCTGCTTTTTCTACAGCAGGATTGGTGACACAACCAGCAGTGGCAGCTATTGGGGTCTGCCAAGCAGTGAAGGATCAGTTGAAACAGGTCTTAAGGGACTTGCCAGATCAGCAGGCTCTTGCCCTAGCTGATCTACCTAGAGCCTTATGCTTTGCGGTGGACGCTATAAAGGATTCAATCCATCAGGCCTCCCGCCTTACGCTGTCTGTAGTACATATGCGCAGGCTTCTATGGCTCAAAAACTGGTCTGCTGAAGCTCCCTGTAAAAAATTGCTGGTCAGCTTCCCATTTCATGGTGAACGCTTATTCGGGGAAGACCTGGACAAATATATCCAGAGAATTTCCAGCGGTAAAAGTACACTTTTGCCGGTTAAAAATAGAGTTAGAGGTCCCTCTTTTAAGAGGCCTGCTTCTCCAGTCCCTAGGACATCGGCTGTGAAACAGTTTCGACGGCCTCCTCGGTCAAATCCCGGAGGTAAAAATCAGGGACAATTGCAGGGTAACAAGAAGCCCTGGAGCAGGAGAGGTACAAAACCTCCCCCAAAGTCAAATCTGGGATACAAATTGGAGTTAAAAAACTCCCCTCCTTCCCGCTTTATAAGGTCAAACGTGCCAAGGGATCCCCAGAAGAGAGGATCCCTCCTGTTGGCACTAGAACAATTATTGCTCCAAGCAGTAATTATAGAGGTTCCCCTGGAAGAATGGGGGTTCGGGTTTTACTCAAACCTCTTTACAGTCCCGAAGCCAAACGGGGACGTGAGGCCCATATTAAATCTAAAAGGGCTAAACAAAATCCTACATATCAGGACTTTCCGGATGGAGTCGATCCGATCGGTAGCCACTGCCCTACAAGGGGAGGAATGGTTAGCCTCGATCAACATCAAAGATGCTTATTTGCACATTCCCATCTTTCCAGCCCACCAAAAATTTCTACGCTTTGCGGTAGAAGGGCGCCATTTTCAGTTCAGAGCCTTACCCTTCGGTCTGGCCACAGCACCAAGAGTGTTCACAAAAATTCTGGCCCCATTATTGGCCAATCTAAGAATACGAGGTGTAACGATAATGGCATATCTAGACGACTTGTTGCTGATAGACCACTCAGTGGAAAAACTAGAAGTGGTTGTTCACGAGACAATCAAGTATCTGGAATATCACGGTTGGATTATCAACCGAGACAAGTCAGCCCTAAAACCAGTCAAAAGTCTGGAATACTTGGGGCTAAGGCTGGATTCAGACCAGAGAAAAATTTTCTTGCCTCAAGAAAAGGGGTCGTCTTTGAGAGATTTGATCCACTTAGTGGGTTCAAAAAGACAGCCATCCATACGCCTGTGCATGAGGCTGCTGGGAAAAATGGTGGCATCATTCGAAGCAGTACCCTACGGTCAATTCCATTCAAGGAAGTTGCAAAGGGCCATACTGTCAGCCTGGAACAAAAAAGTTCAGGCTCTGGACTTACCAATGTCCTTGTCCCCTTCCGTTCGCAAGAGCCTCCGCTGGTGGTTGGTTCCCCAGAATCTGGAAAGAGGGAAATCCTTCAGTCCGATTTCCTGGAAGGTGGTCACTACAGATGCCAGCCTTATAGGCTGGGGAGCAGTACTGGAGCAATGGTCTCTCCAGGGCAGATGGTCGGATGCGGAAAAGGCCCTGCCCATCAATCTCTTAGAGATACGAGCAGCCCGGTATGCCCTAGTAGCATGGACATCCAAACTCCAAGGGTCCCCTGTCAGAATTCAATCAGACAATGCCACAGCAGTGGCATATATCAATCGTCAGGGGGGCACCAGGAGTCGTGCAGCCCAAAGGGAAGTAAATTACATCCTGAGATGGGCAGAAAGATATGTCCCAGCCATATCTGCGGTATTCATTCCAGGAGTGGAGAATTGGAAGGCGGACTTTCTAAGTCGCCAACAATTATGCCCAGGGGAATGGTCCCTTCATCCCGAGGTTTTCCGGACAATATGTCAGCGGTGGGGAACACCGGATGTAGATCTGCTAGCATCCAGATTCAACACAAAAGTAGACAGGTTTGTCTCTTGGACAAGGGATCCCCTAGCTTGCGGCTCGGATGCCCTAGTGTTCCCTTGGGATCAGTTCAAGCTGATATATGCATTCCCACCGCCACAATTGTTACCTCGATTACTCCGCAGAATCAGGGTAGAAAAGAAACCAGTGATTCTGGTGGCTCCAGCGTGGCCCCGAAGAGCATGGTACGCGGAGATTGTAAAAATGTCTGTGGGGAGTCCTTGGACCCTCCCACATCGTCCGGACCTGCTTTCGCAAGGACCGATATACCACCCTTCCTTACCAGCCCTAGGTTTGACGGCCTGGCTATTGAAGCCCACATTCTAAAAAAGAGAGGGCTCTCTAATGCTGTGGTATCTACCATGATCAATGCCAGGAAGCCGGTATCCAGGCAGATCTACTATAGAATCTGGAAGGCATACATCGCCTGGTGTGAGGCCAAGAAATGGCATCCACGTAAATACGTAATAGGTAGGATTCTGGACTTCCTACAATGGGCTGTAGATAGGAAGCTTGCCTTGAGTACTATCAAGGGTCAGATTTCGGCCTTGTCAATATTTTTTCAAAGGCCCTTGGCTTCGCATTCACTAGTCAAAGCCTTTATACAAGGAGTGATGCGTATTAGTCCTCCGGTTAATATTCCCATATGTCCATGGGATCTAAACTTGGTTCTGTCGGTTTTACAGAAACAACCATTTGAACCATTACAGCATATTTCCTTGGTGCTTCTCACCAGGAAATTGATTTTTCTAGTAGCCATTTGTTCGGCTAAAAGAGTGTCGGAATTAGCAGCTATGTCCTGTAAAGAGCCATATCTGGTTATCCATAAGGACAGAGTAGTATTACGTCCTCAGCCAGCCTTTCTTCCTAAGGTGGTATCGAGGTTTCATTTGAACCAAGATGTGGTTCTTCCTTCTTTTTTCCCCAAACCTACTTCGGTAGAGGAAAAGTTATTGCATTCTTTGGATGTAGTAAGAGCAGTTAAAGCTTATCTAAAAGCCACTGCTCAGATTCGCAGAACGGATACTTTGTTTATTCTGCCGGAAGGCCCCAGAAAGGGTCAGGCAGCGTCAAAATCTACTTTAGCCAGGTGGATTCGACAGGTCATAATACAAGCCTATGGCTTGAGAAGGAGACCGCCTCCGTTCAAAGTTAGAGCGCACTCCACGAGAGCAGTTGGAACTTCATGGGCAGTGCATCACCAGGCCTCCCTGGCTCAAATCTGTAAGGCCGCAACATGGTCTTCAGTTCACACGTTTACTAGGTTCTACCAGGTGGACGTTAGAAGTCAGGAGGATGTCGCCTTTGGGCGCAGTGTGTTGCAGGCCGCAAAAGATCCTCATGTCTGATAGCGCTCAGCTTATATATGGTGTATCCCCCCCCTCATTTGGCATTGCTTTAGGACATCCCATTAGTAATGACTATGTCGCTCTGTGTCCCGTGATGTACGAGAAAGAAAATAGGATTTTTATAACAGCTTACCTGTAAAATCCTTTTCTTGGAGTACATCACGGGACACAGAGCTCCCGCCCCTCTTTGGGGACACTTATTGCTTTGCTACAAAACTGAGGTGCTCCCGGATGGGAGGGGCTTATATAGGGGAGGGTACTTCCGGTTTTGGAAGTTGCCAGTGCCAGCACCTGACGGTATCTATATAACCCATTAGTAATGACTATGTCGCTCTGTGTCCCGTGATGTACTCCAAGAAAAGGATTTTACAGGTAAGCTGTTATAAAAATCCTATTTTTTTGGTTCTTGTGGGACACTGAACTGACTTTCGGGTTTGAGCCGAGCATAGGGATGAGGACCACTCGGTCTGGGAAGAAAGTCAGAAAAGGTTCTTCGTGACCCAAGGACCTGATCTCAGAAACCCTTTTAGCCGAGTTGATGGCTACTGGGAAAGCGACTTTCGCAGAAAGGTCTTTGATAGAAAGTGGGGTAGAACCCACGGTACTGAGTGCAGACAGAGGAAAGGAAAAACGTACCGCTCAAAAGCTTGAGAATTCACCAAATAGCTGCTTCCGCCCGGTCACTCACACAGGTGCTGGCTCTGCACTGATGCATGGGAGAAAAAGAAACCCTGGACTGCCGCACTCTGTATAGACAGTTATTTATTCCAAAATTTCAGGTAAAAAATCCAAATTCAAAATAAATCCAAAACAACAAATGCAGATAGTGTGCATGCAGGGAAGGGTGGCTAACGCGTTTCACGTCACGAATTGACGCTTACTCATAGCTGTGCTATGAGTAAGCGTCAATTCGTGACGTGAAACGCGTTAGCCACCCTTCCCTGCATGCACACTATCTGCATTTGTTGTTTTGGATTTATGGATTTATTTTGAATTTTGATTTTTTACCTGAAATTTTGGAATAAATAACTGTCTATACAGAGTGCGGCAGTCCAGGGTTTCTTTTTCTCCCATACTGAGTGCAGACAGTGAGTCGAGAACAAGGGCAAGATCCCATTTTGGAAATATTGGTCGCCTTTGGGGCCTGAGTCTTGTCGCCCCACGGAAGAACTGCCGGATTAGAGGGTGAACAGCCCATGATGTTCCGGAGAAGGCCAACAAGGCTGAGACTCAGACCCTAAGAGAGCTGGTGGATAGTGACAGATCTAGGCCGGTTGGAAGGAAGCTCAGGATATCCTGGATTTCTGGATCTCTGAATGATCTGCCCGTAGAGGATGGGAATTCGACAAACTTGGCCCATATTCTCCCATATACTTTATTCGTGCTCGCCTTTCTTAAACCCATGAGGGTGGAAATCACTCTTGAAGCACACCCGAGAGATTCCAGCCTCTCCCTCTCAAGAACCAGACCATCAGTCTCAGTAATGCCGGACAAGGACTGTCCCCTGAGGAAGAAGGTCCGGCCTGAGAGGAAGAGGCACCGGGTCCCGGAAGCTGAGCTGGGTCAGGACGGGAACCCATGGCCTGTTCTTCGGCGCTATCGCCACCACCTCGACCGCTTTCGTTTGGAGTCTCCGTAAAAAAAACGGAAGAAGATTGGAAGCGGGGGGAAAGACGTATGCACTGCTGAAGCTCCACTGGTCTGTCAGGGCATCTATTCCGAAGGCCTGGCTGCAAGGGCCCTGAGTGTAATACTTCTTGATCTTGAAGTTGCAGGGGGATGCAAATCGATCTACTTCGGGATTGACTCCCAAGGACAGGACGTCTGCACATGAAGGGACCACTCGTTGTCCAACTGTTTGCGAGACAAGAAGTCCGCTTGGACTTTCTGGACTCCGGGGATAAAGACTGCCAAAATATTGGCCAGGTTTCTCCGAGCCCAGAACATAATGGACTCGACTTCTTGGAGCAAGGTGGAGCTCCGAGTGCCCCCTTGCCTCTTCACATAGGAGACCGCTGTTGTGTTGTCCATCCTTAATAACACGATTCCCCTTTAGGAGATGAATGAAGGATTGAAGGGCACACCAGGCTGCCCGAAGTTACAGGACGTTCGAGCCCCGGTTGTGAAGATGGGCATCCCACTTGCCTTGTACAAGTTCTGATTTGCAGAGGGCTCTCCAACCAGCACCGCTGGCATCGGTCGTGACTGTGACCCATGAGACGGGGGCAATGGAGTGGCAGGTGAGCAGATTTCTGCTCTGAAGCCACCAGAAGAAGCTGCTCCTCATCAATGATGTTATATGAATAGACTGATTGATGTCCCCTGATTTTCATTGCTGAAGAAACCCTGTCTGAAAAGGGCGTAACCTACACAGAGCCCCATGGGGGTCGTAGAGACCATCGTGCCGATTTAATTTTTAGGCACTGTGAGGCCCTCAGGCGTTAAGAGCTCAGAGCCAGTGAAATTATCTCTCGGATGACTGGGATCTTCTCCACTGGGAGAAAGATGGTGCTTTCCACCGTGTTGAACTGGACTCCCAAGTATGTCAGGTGCTGGACTGGTTCTAGATGGCTTTTTTCCAGGTTTAGGAGCCACCCAAAATCGATCAATGTGGAGATCACCTGCTCCCTGTGGACCAACAGCTGCTCCTTGATTTGGGACAGCAACAGGAGGTCGTCGAGGTGGTACAAGCGTATCCCTCTTGTTCTGATGAGGGCCAGAAGAACTTTCGAAAAGACACTCTGGGTGAGGTTGTCAGCCCAAAAGGAAGGCAGATGAACTGTAGATGTTCTTGCCCGACTTGGAAATGGAGGTATTTGCAAAATTTCTCTGCCACAGGCACGTGGAAGTAAACATCTTTTAAGTCGATTGAGATTAGCCAATCACCTAGCTGCACGGCTGGCTGGATTGTAGACAGTCTCCATTTTGAATCTTTCGTATTTTATAAACTTGTTTAGGTGAGTTAGGTCTATCACTGGATGCCATGAACCGTTTTTCTTCTGTACTAAGAGAGGGGAGTATACCCCCTGGAACTCTTTGCCATTCGGGACAGGCACCGCCGCTCCCTGTGTTCTCAGCGAATACACGTAGGACATTAACACCTGCTTCTTTTCTTCTAACCGTGGTAGCAGGGTGGAAATAAATCTGGGGGAGTGGTACTGGTAAAGGACCATGTGTGGCCTGATGAGATCATCTTGATGGTCCAGTAGTCCAAGATTGAGGCAACCCAGACGTGCCGGAAGAGAAGCAGATGAGCCCCCACCCAACCCGCCTGGACGGGCCCAATCTCAAAACGACTTAGCCGGCTCTCGTCCACTGGACGCCTGGCTCTTAGTGGACTTTCGGAAGGGTGCCTGCCCTCTGCTCCAATTTCTTTTGAAGTCCCGGCCAGTCCTGTAAGAGTGTGCTTCCCTTGAACGCTCAGTACTGCGTCTTCTGGGCTGGGGTCTCTTCTGACCGAACAGACGCCTATCCTGGGGTAGGAAGCCCGACTTCCCACCCGTCGCCCGGGCTATAGTGCTATCTAGCCTGTTGCCAAATAACGAGGACCCCTCAAGGGGATCTGGCACCAGGCTTGTTTGGATGCTGGATCAGCGAGCCAAGGACATAGCCATAAGGCCCGCTTAGCCGTGATTGAGGATAGCATAGTCTGGGCCAGCAGGCGAATAAGATCAATAGAAGGTCTTCCCCAGGAAGGCCACTGCCAGCTTCAGTTCCTGGACTGCCGAGCCTCTGGCCATTTCTTCTGAAACACCCCTGAGTACGGAGTCCATGTTCTCTGTCCAGGCTTCCATAGTCTTGGACATAGCTGCTAGGGCCAGGGCGGGTTTGCAAGCCATACCGGCTAGCCCATAAATTCTCTTGAGGTCTTGGTCTATTCTCCTCTAAAGTCCATCCTTAAAGGATACAGCATCCTCTAAGGGAAGAGTGACATGTTAAGCCAGACGCATCAACGCTGCGTCCACAAGGGGAGCATTTTCCAGATGTTTTACTTCCTCTGCCTTGAAAGGGTATAATCTGGAGGTTTTGGATGACATAGAAGTTTTTTTTCATCAATAGATTTTTATTGTATTATATCAGAGACATAGGGATACAATGTATACATTGTGCAACTTTAGCATACGTCTCAAGGTTATTAACATACATACACAAGTTCGTGGATCTACTAACAGGAAATTCTAATTTAAAATGTATACATTTAATATAGATTGACGTGTAGATTTATTATTCCCTTCCTCCAGGAACCCCCAATGGGATCTCGACATAGAAGTTTTCTTGTCTACTTTGCTCCACTCCTCATCAATGATATACTTCAATTCCAAAAGGAGCGGAAAGTTAGACTGTTCCTTCCCCAGATGTTTAAAGAACTTCCTTTGTTTAGCCGGCGGAGTGGAAGGATCTTCCCACTTAAGGACCTCTTTGGCCGCTTTGACTAGTGGGGAAACAAGATCGAAGTCGAAACCTCCGACAAATTTATCTCCCTCTAACTCACTGTCCGAAGATCCGGGAGAAGCATCGTAGGGGCCTCGTCAGCCAGGGAGCCAGATAGGGTGGTGGACTGGTTCCGCGTGCGGGTTGTACCCCACTCCCTTAGGGATTGTTGCACCACACGCTTAACAAGAGACTCCATCTGTTGGTTTTCTGTCTCTTTCTCCCCAACTGCCCGGGCATAACATGGGTCACACAAGGACTTGCCCTTCGGGACTCTTGTCCCACATGCCCAGCAGACTCTGCGATCGGAGCGGCTGTCATGGCGGTGGGTGCGGTGTCTGGAGGAGGAATGGGAACATCTCCTCTGCTGATGGGTCCTGGACGGAGAGTCACGTCTGGACCTGGATGATGAGTGATGCTGGGGTGGCCTGGCATGGCAAGGTCTCTGTCGTCTCAAACCACGATTTGGTGGTCTGATCTGAAAGGGCTGTAGATAGAAAAAACGGGGGGGGGGGGGACGGGGGGGCGGGGTGGTGCGAAACCCAAAGTTAACGCGCATTCTTTATTTAAATATGAAGAATCTCAGCCCCTCCCGCTCATCTGTGCGTGAGGGCTTGGCCCGCATGAAGGCGGTGACCTGTCCATTACCCCTGGACGGAACGTCCAACCAGAAAGCAGAATCGCACGGGTTTGTAAATTAGCGATACACGAATACCCTAGGATAAGCAGGAAGAAAAACAAAGGGAAAAAGTTTTTTTTTTTTTTTCTCTCTTCCGCTTTAAGGAGGGGAAGGATCCAGTGAGGCTCATCTTGTCCTGTGCGATTTCGGGCTCAGGGAAGCAGCTGCTCGCAGGGATTCCCAACCTGACAGGGGCTGACAGCCATTTTAAATCCCCCGCCCGGAAGACATCGCCGCCTCCCCCACCTCACGCCTGCGCCGTGGAAAACAGCCGAACTGTGCCTGTGCGGCCGCTGAGCGTTCTGCCGATCTGCGGTGGCCGCAACCCGGAGTAATAGCAGCGTCTCAGGCGCCCAGAGAGGCTGAAAACCAAAAACAAAAGAAAAGGAAGTTTTAACAGGGCAGGGAAAACACTGCGGAAGACAAGGACAACATATACAACATAAACGGCTGCCATGGAAATAGAAGAAACAGCAGACCTTGTTGCTTTGCAGACGTCCATCTCGGGCATACATAGGCAGCACCCCTCCACCACTGGGGTATCCTCTGCCTAAAAAGCCACTCACCCGCCAATGGCTGGGCCCTGGGCTTGCACCGCATAGTTGGTATGCCGGATAAAGGAACCATCCCGACTGGATGCCAAACGTGAGCACACGCGATGTAGGTCCATGGAGGAGGACAAAAAAAGAAACGCAGTCCCTAGCGGTGAGTTCAAATTTATGGGAATGGGGTCCTATAGCGTTGGAGAGGAGGCGGGGTTAACCCACACGTAGACTGCCATGGAGTCTGTCAGGAAATGCATGTTCTACTGCATGTTACCACAATGTTCCAGTGTGAATGGACACTTATTGCAAATTAGTCTTAGATGGAAATTGTCATTATATTCAAGGCTATTCTTCTCTGAATGCTACTATTAATAGGGTTGGTTTTGGGCTTCATATTTCCTTTTGCCCTTCCTTTTTTATTGTTTTTTTTTACCTTGTGTTACCAAGGGAATACGTTTTGTGTTCTGTTACACAAATAATTATAGCTTGATAGGAATAGGAAAGTGTTTTCCTTTTATTTTAGCACGTAGGTAAGCATAGAGCACCATTAGGCACTTTGAGTAGAGTGTTATAGTTTGTGTTTTTCCATTGTATGTTCTACAGTACAGAGATAACTTTATTCCTGTATGTTTTGTAGGGAATAATGTCACTGTGTCTTCAGTTTGAGAGCCTTCTTCAGACGCATCTCCCACAGCTTTTCTATCATCTTCGAGAGATCGGCGCACAACCGTAGGTTTTTTTTTTTTTCGGAAGGGGATGCCTATCTGCAATGTGTTATCACCTAAAGCAGTCCATGTATTCTAATATGAAAAGCGGTAACAAACTAAGGCCTCTTCACACACTAAAACAGGCGATTGAGCCTAGATTTTACCACTCAAGACCTAACATACAGCAAAGGGGCTGTACAAATGCCGTGACCACAATGCAGAGCATCGCATTTGTGGCAAATTTATTTTGTCTTGTCAAGCTTACAGGCAGTACAGCTTATCAGTCCCACCCATTCAAGTGAATGGAGGCATACTGCAGCCACAAGGCAAACAATTGCAGCATGTTAATTTCATTCACAATGGCCTTAGCATAAAAAACCCAAACAAAAATATGCATTTAAGAATGCATGATCCCCTCCTGAACATCTGGATGCCACTGCCTAGCTGCCCTCTAAAAAATTATCAACCGCAGATCGCTTGTCAGAGACTGCTGCAGTGTTACCTTCAGTCATAGAGGAGCCTCAATTCTTACTTTGATTTGTATTACTCATAAACTAGTAAGAGTAAGTACTCAAGGTGATTAAGTCAGAGTGTCTTCAGTGGACTAAGGGTGCTTCCCAGGTATGCAAGATGTTTAGCCATTGGTGATTTATTTTTTGGGGTAATAAGCACCATCGTTTAATCGTCCATTATCATTAACTCATGAGCTAAATAAAGGCTTCTGTACCTGTAAATAGATTGAAGAAATTAACCCATTGAATTTGAAAACTGTGCAGGAAAGGCTAGGCAGCACAGTGGCTAAGGAGTTAGCACTTCTGCCTAGCAGCACTAGGTTCGTTGGTTCGAATCCCAACCACAATACTACCTGTGCCTGCGTGGGTTTACTCCGGTCTCCTCCCACACTCCAAAGACATGCTGGTAGGTTAATTGGCTCCTTTCTAAATTGACCCTAGTATATGTATGAATGCGAGTTAGGGACCTTAGATGATAAGCTCCTTGAGGGCAGGGACTGATGTAAGTGTACTAGATATAGATATAGATATATCTATATCTAATATATATATATATATAATCATGGTCGAAATTGTTGGCACCCCAGAAATTTTTCCAGAAAATCAAGTATTTCCCACAGAAAAGTAGTGCAGTAACGCATGTTTTGCTATACACATGTTTATTCCCTTTGTGTGTATTGGAACAAAACAAAAAAAAGGGAGGAAAAAAAGCAAAGCAAATTGGACATAATGTCACACAAACTCCAAAAATGGGCTGGTCCAAATTATTGGCACCCTTTCAAAATTGTGGATAAATAAGATTGTTTCAAGCATGTGATGCTCCTTTAAACTCACCTGGGGTAAGTAACAGGTGTGGGCAATATACTCCACCTACACGACACGCTGGAAGTGTTGGTTTGCGCTCCACCGCCCAGAGAACCAGGAAGGACACTGCTTATTGCAGCCTACGGCTCTATCGCTATACGCTGGACGGCGGATACGGTGATGTGCAACCACTCTCAATTTTTTGCTCATTTGATAATTTATTAATGTACGTTTAATGTTTGAGGGGACAAAGTTTGTGAAGGGTATTTTTTCATCATTAAAACTGGGTTACGCTATGTGCTTTCCTTTGTTTGTTTTTTGGGAGCCCTCAATACTCTGATATCCCCCTGACTGAGGCAGTATTTCAGTGTTTGGTTCGGATGCAGTATTATCTGTTCAAGGCCTGCATTCATTAGTGTTCTGGTGAGTGTTAACCCCTAAGGGGTGTGTGCTCTCACGTGGTGGATCTGCAGGGTTGGTGGAAGGTGCACTCTACTTTCTTTAGGCTCACCCATGGACATTATTTTGAAGCACTGAAAACCTACTGATATCTGTCTAAGGACTTTACGTGGTGTTGACCACTATTATAAATCAACATTAGCGCTGTTTGTAGTATTGATCGATACAGATGGCTGTTTTCTTTTTTTACTATCTATATAAATATAAAAATCACACCTGAAAGCAGATAAAAAGGAGAGAAGTTCACTTAGTCTTTGCATTGTGTGTCTGTGTGTGCCACACTAAGCATGGGCAACAGAAAGAGGAGAAGAGAACTGTCTGAGGACTTGAGAACCAAAATTGTGGAAAAATATCAACAATCTCAAGGTTACAAGTCCATCTCCAGAGATCTAAATTTGCCTTTCCACAGTGCGCAACATTATCAAGAAGTTTTCAACCCATGGCACTGTAGCTAATCTCTCTGGGCATGGACGGAAGAGAAAAGTTGATGAAAGGTTGCAACGCAGAATAGTCCGGATGGGTGGATAAGCAGCCCCAAACAAGTTCCAAAGAAATTCAAGCTGTCCTGCAGGCTCAGGGAGCATCAGTGTCAGCGCGAACTATCTGTCGACATTTAAATTAAATGAAACGCTATGGCAGGAGACCCAGGAGGACCCCACTGCTGACACAGAGACATAAAAAAGAAAGACTACAGTTTGCCAGAATGTTCTTGAGTAAGCCAAAATCCTTCTGGAAAAATGTCTTGTGGACAGATGAGACCAAGATAGAGCTTTTTGGTAAAGCACATCATTCTACTGTTTACCGAAAACGTAATGAGGCCTACACAGAAAACAACACAGTACCTATAGTGAAATATGGTGGAGGTTCAATGATGTTTTGGGGTTGTTTTGCTGCCTCTGGCACTGGGTGCCTTGAATGTGTGCAAGGCATCATGAAATCTGAGGATTACCAAAGGATTTTGGGTCGCACTGTAGAGCCCAGTGTCAGAAAGCTAGGTTTGTGTCCGAGATCTTGGGTCTTCCAGCAGGACAATGACCCCAAACATACATCAAAAAGCACCCAGAAATGGATGGCAACAAAGCGCTGGAGAGTTCTAAAGTGGCCAGCAATGAGTCCAGATCTAAATCCCATTGAACACCTGTGGAGAGATCTTAAAATTGCTGTTGGGAAAAGGCACCCTTCCAATAAGAGACCTGGAGCAGTTTGCAAAGGAAGAGTGGTCCAAAATCCAGGGTGAGAGGTGTAAGAAGCTTATTGATGGTTATAGGAAGCGACTGATTTCAGTTATTTTTTCCAAAGGGTGTGCAACCAAATATTAAGTTAAGGGTACCAAGAATTTTGACCAGCCCATTTTTGGAGTTTTGTGTGACATTATGTCCAATTTGCTTTTTTTCCTCCCTTTTTTGTTTTGTTCCAATACACACAAGGGGAATAAACATGTGTATAGCAAAACATGTGTTACTGCAATACTTTTCTGTGAGAAATACTTGATTTTCTGGAAAAAATTCTGGGGTGCCAACAATTTCGGCCATGACTGTATATATCTATAGATAGATATCTATAGATATATGTGTGTGTAAAGCGCTGCGTAAATTGACGGTGCTATATAAGTACCTGTAATAAATAAGGTGGGTACATTTCAGAACTAGGAGCTGGAAGGAGCATGGCAAAGCTGCAAGCAACATATGCTATTTAGCAGGTTGAATTATTTTAGCTTCAAATATGTCTTAAATAATACTTATGTAGCAATTGATGAAAAAGCGATATAGGCTTATAAGCTTTTACTTAAAGCCCAACTCCAGGAAAACTGAAAATCAACCCTACAAATTAACTTACGCAATCCGCCTCTCCTCTGTGCTACTAGACTGGTCCTCTATCCTCTTCCCCATGCTCCAGCGGTCTAAAGCCTGGTACATACTATGTTTTTTTCCATTCAAAGTGATGGGTTGAATGAAAAAAACTGAACGCTCTGGTCGGAGCTGCTGTACTAACGATCCAACGTTACTACAGCGATCTTCCCCGCTGAGCTGTTGTGTTCTGACTGGGGGATGGTCCCCCGCCAGAACACTCCCATCACCGCTCTCAGCTGTTGGCTGAGAGCTCTGATTGGGAGCCATTGGCCTGCTTCTATCGGACTAGCTGCCATACACAGTGGCCGAATGTGGGCCGGTTTTTATTGAACCAGTCAATGCCACTCCAGGTTCGGCCTGTGTGTATGGGGCTTAAGCTCTTCAAATTCATCAAGATTAATGCAGGGTCTATAGCCCTACATTGGACATTATGACTCAGAGGGACCGGCCACCATCAGAGCATAAGGGGAGCATTGCCTCCCGAGGGAGTGGAGAATCGGGTAAGTAAAAGTGCTTTTACGCTTCCCTAGAATAAACAAGCAGTTAACCCTCGCAGTAGAGACGCAGCCATTTTTCAAGGGCAAATTTTTCAGTTTTCCGGGAGAATCTCCCAGAGTTGAGCTTTAAATGTTGTGCTTCTTAAGGGCGCTTAGCAGACCTCTTTTTTTATTTTCTATTTCAGTTTACGCATCTCGTTCAAGTGGATGGTTCGAGCGTTTTCTGGCTATCTGGCTACCGATCAGCTGCTGCTATTGTGGGACAGAATCCTTGGCTATAATTCCTTGGAAATTCTTGCTGGTAGGATTATCTGATCTGGTTTACATTATTTACTATTTGTATTATTAATGTTTGTTAACTAAATCCATAGTAAGCCACGTATTGCTCTGTTGCTAACAAAAATATTATGTAAACAGGGAGAGTTTCACTCCAGGTTCAGCAAATCTCTTGTCTAAATAAATGAAGAATTAAAGAACGAGAAGTAATTGTAGTCTGTAGAAAATATGAAGGAAGATGTTAAAGCGTGTGATGGTTCAGCAGTCTTTGGGTGCCTGTGTCCTGTTTTTAGTTTAATGCCGGGCTGTGAGTTTGATTCTGTAAATAGAACGAAAGGCAAAACTTTTTTTACATTTTGGATAGATTAAGGAACAGTTCTAACCCCTGTCAGGTTTTTTTTTTCCCCCATCTGTGTCCCATTGGGGGGATTTCTCCTCACTTCCTGTCCCATAGATACAACAGTAGTCACCGTAATCTGTGCCCACTTGCATTTCCTCTCTATTCCTGTTCTGGTAACCACTCAAAATTTTTACTTTTGTGGATAAGTCACCAGGGAAAATTGAGAGGGTAAGGCAGCCCATAGATCAGGGATATGCAATTAGCGGACCTCCAGCTGTTTCAGAACTACAAGTCCCATGAGGCATAGCAAGACTCTGACAGCCACAAGCATGACACCCAGAGACAGAGGCATGATGGGACTTGTAGTTTTGCAACAGCTGGAGGTCCACTAATTGCATATCCCTGCCATAGATGATGATGATGATTTTTTTATTTTTTTTCTTAAACCAGCAGGTTAAAGAAAATAAATAATAAAAACAAATTCCTCCACCCACACATTCAATTTGGATGGGGGAAACCTCCCCCCAAGTTTGGACCAATGTAACTATGTATAAAATATCCATACCTGGAATTCCTCTTGAAATCAGTAAAGGCTGATTCACACCTGAATCGCACAGGAAATGTGATCAGCGTTCCTGTGCAATTCCTGTTTGACTCAGTAAGGTGCGATTTTCAGCCCATTCATTTAAATGGACTGAAATCGCAAAGGCACTGCACTGGATTGCATGCTACTGTGGTAGCTTTCGATCCAGTGCAGGCAAACGCACCGCATTTGTAGTGTTGTTAGGATTACTGTATATTGACACCTGCAGCAGATCGCACATCCAGTGTGTTTTGAACAGTGCAGGAAACATGCACGGAACGCAGGTTTCCTGCACTGCTTTCCGGTGTGATTGAGCCCTAAATGTATTCTATTGCAATTAGTGTTAGTACTTGCTGTTTGCTTTGTATCAGGTGTGCTACATGCACATGTATTGACAATTGGGTAATCACAGACTGTGGGCAGGGAGGTAACCTAACTATATTGCCAGTAAAGTAAAGTATTCTACAGGAAAGTCCAGTCACCGTACTGGCTGTACTGTCTGGTAGGTCTGTGTAGATCTCAGGATTGGTTATAAGTTAATAAAATTGCTTTTACGAATATGTTTTTAACTGGTAATTAGGTTTTTCCTGGAATTCAAGTTTAATGAATGTGTTTGCCGGTTGGTCTGGTACTTACCCCATCTAGGCGGGTGGCGGGCAGCATGCAGCGGCTCTGTGTCCTCTCCTCCATCGGTGGCTTCCAGAGTTCGGCTTCTCCCCTCCTCCTAGGCGTCCAATAGGATCGCCTGTCCTTTCAGCCAATTGGATGAAGGGTCTCAAAACCCACTTCCTGATTGGCCGGGAGGAGGATCAGTGTTACAATAGCGAATATTCATTCACTATTGTAACACACCTGGGTGGGCTCTGAGCGCATTCTCTGCACCCCGAGCCCATCCTTTTTTGAAGCCTATTAGAGCCTCTAGCTCTAAAAAGGTGCTTCAAAAAACACCCACCCGCATTGGAATTCATCCATCCGGCGTCCTGAAAGAGGCTGGACGCATGTATAGGGGGAGGTGGCAATAGATAGAGGCGGCACCCATGGTTGGTACAGTGTAGTATAATAATGACAGCTGTGGTGCAGCAGTATGGCAAAGCTCCTTAATAGTGCAGTGAGCAGGCTGGGGTAGTTCAGTGACTTGACAAGTGGATGATAATGGATTATATTTCTGGGGACGTGTGAATCAGAAGAGTGTTTTAAGCAGAATTCAGAATGACATGTTTTGATAGATAAATTTGTGGAAATATATTTTTTCAAACTGAAGATTTAGCAGCATGACTAGAGTCCCATTGTAAAGGGATCTGTCACAATGGCTTTTACCTGTCATGGCTAATGGCCCGTACACACAATCCGAATATCGTACGACAGATCGTATGACTTTTTTCACTTAATAGTCGCAAGTAGAAATTTAAAAGGTTACTTAAGTCACGAAAATTCTCGTACGACAGAAACAAAATCGGAAGTTATGTCATGTGTTGTAATGTATTTGTATTGTATTTTCGGACGACAACTATACTGACTAAATGAAAATCGTACGATCTGGTATCGTACGAGGAAAATTTCCATGCTTGTCCACTCTAATAATATCAGATGAACTGTCGTTATTGGCTCTCGAAAGTAGTGTACACACGATCAGAAAATCATACGATTCTTCCTCGGATGACAGTTTTCTTCTGATATTAGGATCGTGTGTACGGGCCATTAGGCCGGCAATACACGGTTCAAATCTTGGCCAGTTCAGCAGACTGCAACTTCCTGACTTTCTCAAGTTTTGCTAGTTGGTGAACATGATGCATGTCGCCTTGTGGAGTTCTGCAAAGGTCCAGTACTAGAACCATTAGGGAGTCAGGCTATTGCAGCAAACGGCATAGAAGCGGGAATCTCATATGTGACTGGTGACCGCTATCATGACAGGTTCCCTTTATACTAAAAGTGCAATTCTAACTTTCTTAACATCTGTGAGGCGCCATTTAATTAAAAATAGTATAATATCAGTCTGCTTTATTAATGTTTGGAAAAGGTCCTTACATATCTCATTCACGTATAAGTTTGCTAATTGGCAAAGCGAGTCATGCGTGAGGTGTCAGCTGGAGGACATGTATGAATGATCACTCCAGATGGTAGCTGGTGTCTGCTGGATGGCATTTTATCAGCAGGCTGCCTTCTCGGAGTGTACTACAAACCTTGCGTGTTTCAGAAGCCACTTTCTCCCTTCTATTTCCTCCATTGCTGGATTCCCCAGCTGTTTACTCATATACTCTACATTCCGTTGATCCAGACAATAGTCTGTTTTGTCTTACCTATGATTAGAATACAGTATGTAAAACAATGTGTTTTAACCAGCTTCACCTAGGGTACATAAAAGTATAGAAGAATAACACACATGATATATTCTATTATGTAATCTGTCAGCCCATAAATTAAATAAGTACATTTAGACCTCATCCACACTTGCGAATGGAGCCTTAGCTGTTACATGCAGGAGACCCAGTGGGGGGTCCCGCTAATTAGCTGGGGAAAGAAGCATTAAAAGCAATGGGAGGCAGACAGCTCCCGAAAACAAATTCCAGCTGCTCACATGTAATCTCCCATGGAGCGATTACCTGCGTCCTGCAGACAGTCTGAGTCCAGGGCCAATAACTTGCAGGTAATTGCTGCTTAAGTGATTACATGTGAGCGACCACGATTAGCTGTAGAATCTGTCTGACTCCCTTTGCTTTTGATAGGGCTTTTTCACCTGCAGCTAATTACAAGGAATTCCTCTGTACAAAAAAGTGGCAACCACCCCAACTTATAACTGGCCTTTGCAGCAAGCTGCACATGGAAGGACAATGTACATTGCAAAAAAAGAACTTCTTAGCACACTTACCAGCTAGCCTGCAAAACAACCAAATTTACCCTGTCTAACAGTTTACATTAAAAACAAAGGGTTTTGTTTGCACACATTTGCAAATATAAGCGTAAGCTGCAGTGCCTACACCAAGGGACCTCTGTATATACTGCGGTCCTAACTCTAAATTTTCAGATCCTCCATAGTAGGAGCACATATAATAAAAAATAGGTTAAGGGCAGGTATGCCTGGAGGGAGCCCAGCTTAAAAGCACACTGTAGGGGGGGGGGGGCGGTCGAAGTCCCGGCTGGGTCCCCTGCTGACAGCTGGGAGGAGAGGAGCAGGAGATCAGCTGATCGCAGAGCAGCTGTATTCCAAAGGTACCGTACTTGGCACAATTGACACACACACAGTTTACACTATACACTACCGCAACGGAGTAGTGTATACACTATACACACAAGCACTCTACACTAGGGCTTATTTTCGGGGTAGGGCTTATATTGCAACCCTTCCCGAAAATCGCAGCAGGTCTTATTTTCTGGGTAGGTCTTATTTTCGGGGAAACACGGTATAAGAATAGATAGAACGCGTGCAAGTATGCATGGAGGGAGGCCACCTCTAATTAAATGCACAGATGCACATGACGCCCGGCAAAAGCACAATAGCAGCGACGGCATCTAGTGTGTCTCTACACCCAATTCATCCAGCTGTACAAAAAAAGTGGCAACCACCCCAACCTCTAACTGGCATTTGCAGCAAAGTAGCACACTTACCAGCTAGCCTGCAAAACAACCAACTTGGCCCTGTCTAACAGTTTACATTAAAAACAGAGGGTTTTGTTTGCACACATTTGCAAATATATACATAAGCCACAGTCCCCACACCAAGGGGCCTCTGTATATACTGCGGTTCTAAATCTGTGTGTTTGTGATGTGCATTGGATACCTTCGCTGCCATTGTGCTATTGCTGGGCATCATGTGCATCCCTGTGCTTTTAATTAGAGGTGGACTCCCTCAATGCATATTTGCACGCATTCTATCTATTCTTATACCGTGTTTCCCCGAAAATAAGACCTACTGCGATTTTCGGGAAGGGCTGCAATATAAGCCCTACCCCAAAAATAAGCCCTAGTGTAGAGTGCTTGTGTGTATAGTGTATACACTACTCCGTTGCGGTAGTGTATAGTGTAAACTGTGTGTGTCAATTGTGCCAAGTACGGTACCTTTGGAATACAGCCACTCAGCTTATCTCCCCCTCTCCGAGATGTCAGCGGTGGAACTCGGCCCCCTCCCTGTGCAGAGCTCCGGCGGGCTAAGGAAATGACGAGCTGCACTCGGCTAATCTTCCCCTCCCCAAGATGTCAGCGGGGGATCTCGGGCCCCCCTTCCTCTGCAGACCTCCGGTGTGTCACAGGCGATATAAGAAGGTATGTGGCACTACATCTCAGCATGCAGCAGTTTTGTATTGTGTGATACCAACATTCTACAAGCACTTTTACACAGGGGATTCATGACAGGCAGGGAGGGAGAAAGACAGCACGTGGCATAATAATACCTACCCCCGAAAATAAGCCCTACTGTGTCTTTTGTTGTCAAAATTAATATAAGACCCAGGCTTATTTTCGGGGAAACACGGTATGTGCTCCTACTATGGAGGCTCTAGAAATTTAGAGTTAGGACTGCAGAATATACAGAGCTCCCTTGGTGTGGGCACTGCGGCTTACACATATATTTGCAAATGTGTGCAAACAAAATCCTCTGTTTTAATGTAAACTGTGAGACAGGGTAAATTTGGTCGTTTTGCAGGCTGACTAGTAAGTGTGCTGGGAAATCTGTTGTTTGTGATTACAAGGAATCCCTGCTGGGTCTCTCGCATGTAATTGCTTGAAGCCCCATTTTCAAGTGTGAATGGGGCCAAGATGAATGATTGCAAGCAATATGTTGTTTTTAATTGTTTATTAAATGTAACAGTTTTTTTTAAACTTTCCTGCTCCCTGTTGGCTTTTACTTGTTTTTTCACCTAGTACACAGATTACCTTTGAGTTTCTGCAAAAGATTGTTTTTAATTTGAAGCTTTATTTATTTTTCTTTTATCACTGTAGTTAAAGTATATGATCGACAGTGGGCTCATCTAAGGATGCATTTTTTTCTATATTAATCACTAGCGATTTTAACACTTGTAATTGCATGTAGTAGTAATAATTCTCCTAATTTTGGAGATTTGTGCTATTGCTGATTATACGCTATTACATGCTAGAATCCATTGTTGCCTATGTGTTGCAGTCTATTATTTGCGGGATATTTCCCATAGCAAAAATATTAGGGATGCACCGAAATTTCGGCCACCGAAACATATCGGCCGAAAAAGGCCCTTTCGGCAATTTGCCGAAAGAGAAAATAGGCCGATTAATGAAACTGAAAATAGGGCGGGGCAGGGGCGGGGCTCCGCCCCCCGCCCGTGGTGCCGACCATTACGGGGGTGTCGTTGTGGGAGAGGAGAGCCGCTGCTGCCTGGAGATTAGAGTGCTGGGAACATAGCAGCTTTCATTTCAATAGCTGTGTGTTCCCCGCTGCGCGCCATCACATACAGCCCCTCCTCTTTGTCCGGGCACTTTGATAGACAGATCTCCCGTCCAATCCTAGGACAGGTGATCTGTCTATCAAAGTTCCCCGGACAAGGGGGAGGGGCTATATGTGATGGCGCGCTGCGGGGAACTCACAGCTATTGAAATGAAAGCTGCTATGTTCCCGGCGCTCTAATCCCCAGGCGGCAGCTCTCCTCTCTCTTCCCCTGCACGGGCTGCTGAACTGGGGACGGGGGCTGCTGAACTGGGGACGGGGGCTGCTGAACTGGGGACGGGGGCTGCTGAACTGGGGACGGGGGCTGCTGAACTGGGGACGGGGGCTGCTGAACTGGGGACGGGGCCTGCCTGCTGGACTGGGGACGGGGCCTGCCTGCTGGACTGGGGACGGGGGCTGGCTGCTGGACTGGGGACGGGGGCTGGCTGCTGGACTGGGGACGGGGGCTGGCTGCTGGACTGGGGACGGGGGCTGGCTGCTGGACTGGGGACACGGGCAGGCTGCTGAACGGGGGACACGGGCAGGCTGCTGAACGGGGGACACGGGCAGGCTGCTGAACGGGGGACACGGGCAGGCTGCTGAACGGGGGACACGGGCAGGCTGCTGAACTGGGGCCAAGATGAATGATTACAAGCAATATGTTGTTTTTAATTGTTTATTAAATGTAACCGTTTTTTTTTTACTTTCCTGCTCCCTGTTGGCTTTTACTTGTTTTTCACCTAGGACACAGATTACCTTTGAGTTTCTGCAAAAGGTAGGCTGGGGCTGAACTGGGGACACAGGTAGGCTGGGGCTGAACTGGGGACACAGGTAGGCTGGGGCTGAACTGGGGACACAGGTAGGCTGGGGCTGAACTGGGGACACAGGTAGGCTGGGGCTGAACTGGGGACACAGGTAGGCTGGGGCTGAACTGGGGACACAGGTAGGCTGGGGCTGAACTGGGGACACAGGTAGGCTGGGGCTGAACTGGGGACACAGGTAGGCTGGGGCTGAACTGGGGACACAGGAAGGCTGGGGCTGAACTGGGGACACAGGAAGGCTGGGGCTGAACTGGGGACACAGGAAGGCTGGGGCTGAACTGGGGACACAGGCTTACTGCATCTGGCGGGCACTGGTGATCCTGCATTGATCTTTTGTACCACGTCTGCAGTCTCTGACCACCTCCTGTGCCATGTCCCCAGTCTCTGACCACCTCCTGTGCCATGTCCCCAGTCTCTGACCACCTCCTGTGCCATGTCCCCAGTCTCTGACCACCTCCTGTGCCATGTCCCCAGTCTCTGACCACCTCCTGTGCCATGTCCCCAGTCTCTGACCACCTCCTGTGCCATGTCCCCAGTCTCTGACCACCTCCTGTGCCATGTCCCCAGTCTCTGACCACCTCCTGTGCCATGTCCCCAGTCTCTGACCACCTCCTGTGCCATGTCCCCAGTCTCTGACCACCTCCTGTGCCATGTCCCCAGTCTCTGACCACCTCCTGTGCCATGTCCCCAGTCTCTGACCACCTCCTGTGCCATGTCCCCAGTCTCTGACCACCTCCTGTGCCATGTCCCCAGTCTCTGACCACCTCCTGTGCCATGTCCCCAGTCTCTGACCACCTCCTGTGCCATGTCCCCAGTCTCTGACCATCTCCTGTGCCATGTCCCCAGTCTCTGACCATCTCCTGTGCCATGTCCCCAGTCTCTGACCATCTCCTGTGCCATGTCCCCAGTCTCTGACCATCTCCTGTGCCATGTCCCCAGTCTCTGACCATCTCCTGTGCCATGTCCCCAGTCTCTGACCATCTCCTGTGCCATGTCCCCAGTCTCTGACCATCTCCTGTGCCATGTCCCCAGTCTCTGACCACCCCCTGTGCCATGTCCCCAGTCTCTGACCACCTCCTGTACCATCTTCCCAGTCTCTGACCACCTCCTGTACCATGTCCCCAGTCTCTGACCATCTCCTGTATAAAAATATTTTTTTAAAAACCGTCAATTTCGGTTTCGGTGCTGTTTCGGTATCGGTTTCGGTTTTTGGGATCAAGGAAGATTTATTTTCGGTATCGGTTTCGGCACCAAAAAACACATTCGGTGCATCCCTAAAAAATATTGCCTGTGTATGCCCAACCTAAAGTAACGGTAAGCATTTTTTCACACCAAGACTTCACAAAAGACATCCCAACCCATCTATCTGATATATTTATGGCAAAAACATTCCGTGACCTTAAATATAACATATTTTACTTTGCATTTTTTGCAAGAATTAGTTAGACAGTAACACTAGAAAAAAGGAAGAACTTAGAAAAAAAGAAAGAATTAGTTTGGACTACAGACATCACAGATGACTTATGTTTCCCCCAATCCTTTTATCAATATCTCAGGGTCTGGTTCTAAATTGATGGAAAGATAGTTTCTGAAATTAACAAATCTTTGATAAAATACAAATGTAAGGGGTTTAATAATTAGTCTTAATTTATTATACTTATTAGCACTGATGAAAATATCACTAGAGATCACAGACGGAATACCACTAGAGATTGGGTGAAATTCCCCCCTCCTATTGGGGGTTAGTATAAATATATATATATATATATATTTCTCCTTTCCCCCCCTCTCTTTCCCCCACTCGCTCCCTGCCCTCTCCCTCCCTATACGGGTGACTTTAACAAGTGTTTAAAAAATGGGTAGATAATAAATAGGGTAAAATATAATATAGGATATCTAGATTTTTCTTAAAGTACAACGAATCTGAATGGTACCAGTATAGTATATATGGGTAGGGGATGAATTGAGACCGAGAAATTGTTTTACTATGTATATATGTCTTAATGTTTTATGTATAATTGTATGTAATATATGTTGTAAAAAAAACTTTTTAATAAATAGGATTTGAAAAAAAAAAATATACAAATGTAAAGTGTATGTAAACCCTAGCAATTAAAGGGGTTGTAAAGGTTCCTTTTTTTTTTTTTTAAAGAACAAACATATTATACTTGCCTCCACTGTGCAGCTCATTTTGCACAGAGTGGCCACGATCCTCATCTTCTGGGGTCCCATGGCGGCTGTCTCGGCTCCACCCCGCAAGAGCTAACCCCCCCTCTGGGAAGCACTCTCCCAAGGGGGTTAGCTTGCAGGCGCACTCCCATGATACAGTCGGAAGCCAATGGCTGCGCTGCTATCAATCATCCAATGAAGAGCTGAGAAGAGCCGAGAAGCCTGGGCCGAGAAGCCAGCACGCACACAACACGGGACTTTCGAGGGCTCAGGTAAGTAAACCAGGGGCTGGGGGGGCCTGTAAGCATCGGATGTTTTTTCACCTTAATGCATAGGATGCATTAAGGTGAAAAAACACAAAGCTTTACAACCCCTTTAATTACTCTTAGGCCCTGTTCACGCTAAGGAGTTTTTCAAGCGCTTTTGCGTAAAAAAGAAAAAGTGCCTGAAAAGCATACCGGAGCAGTGCGCTTGCTTGAAAAAAATTCAGCTTGGAGCATGTTTGGGGAGCTAAAAACATGCACCAAATAACACTCCTCCTTTTTGAAATGAATGGGAAGCGCCTTAAAAAATAACCACAGCATTTTTGGTGCAGTTTTTGAGTCACGTGTCACAAGTCACCACTGCAGTGTTTTACTGGCAGTTTTGAAGCGAAACTGTGTGAATGAAAGGGCCCTTACTTGCTCCCTTTTGGCCTGTGAATAAAACCACTGAAAGTGTTTTGATAATCTTCGATAAATGCATAATATACCTGTTGATTAGGGATGAGCTCCGGCGTGTTCGCATTGAACACGTGCAGAGCCCGCCAGGAAGTAGCAAACGCGCTGCGCTAATCACAGGCAGGGAGACTTTTCCGATCTCTGCAGCCGAGCATCGGGACAATGTCTCCCTGTCGGTGATTAGCGCAGTGTGGTTCCTACTTCCTGGCGGTCTCTGCACGTGTTCAATGCGAACACGCCAGAGCTCATCCCTACCGTTGATCCTACCTGAAATCTTGTCGGCTTATAACTTTCTGGGCTCTCTGCCTGCTAATATTGTTCCTAGCTTTCCATGTAGACCTTGAGCTACGGTATGGGGGTATGAAAAAGAGAGGTGTGTCCTAACACACTTTCTGTCCTAGTGTGACAACATTGCTCCAACATAGATACAATAGAGTAGATGAGTGTTGTCACCCCAGGACAGAAAGTGTTTTATTGGCAGGATCACCGGGTAAAATAAAGAGATAAAGATCACCAAAAAAATGAATGTAGGCACAAATCAAAGTTGCAGGCTTGGTAAACTGCTATATATAACATTTTTACTGTTGGGTTTAAATTTGCTTTAATACTATACTAATTAGGCTATGTTCACACTTGCTCGACCACAACGCTGCCGTGCCCGTGAAATGCAGGAAAGAAGTCCCTGCACTACTTTGGAAATCGCAGCCCCCCATGGGATCCACAAGTATAACGCAGTTTCAAGTGCGGGCGGCATGCCATTAGGATTATTGGCACCCACCCACGATTCCCGCATTTCACTGTGCGGGTGGTTACATCTACAGGAATTTGTTCAGGTCCTGCAGCGGCACCACCCGCACAGCTTTGAACCTAGCCTTAAAGAGCATTCCTCCAAACACTAAAGATTCTTTATGGGATGGGTTATAGTGTCACATCAGGTTATTCGTGATTGGTCTTTAACAGTAGAAGGTAGAAGAGACCACCTCACCCTCTGGTTTTCCTCCGTAATGGAATGAGAGGTCAGGATTGTCACTCAAGCATTCCCCTTGAATTAGTAATTTGACTAAATGGCAGCAGCTGAGAGGATGAAGTAGGATTTTCGCTGCCAGCTGATCTGTTGTGAGCACCAACCATGGTAAGTATGTCATTTATTCCTTATCTTGGTATTACACATACAGTAGTTTTACTATTGAACTACAACTCCCTCTTTTCCTCAGAGTCCTCAGTCAGCCTGTGACATTTGAGACCCGTAATTCTACAACTGCTGTGAGCCATCACTATGCTCTATTTACTCAGATGCACAGGATGTTCATTCTGCTGGCTGCGGACATCTGTAGTATTGTATGGATACATGTATTTCACAGCTCAGAGCAGAAATGATGAATTATTTCTAATGATAATTAGTAGGTCAGCAGTTGAAATGTTCCACATTCTCTTGCAGTGCTGGCAGCTGCTGTGTTTGCTTTCCGAGCAATGAACCTGATGGAGGTGACATCACTGGCTGCTGCTGAAGTAAGGATAAGTTACACTCTTTAGAGATTGAAATAGTTCCTGACACATTGCCAAGTGCAGTAATTTGAGATTACCGTGTTCCTCCCAAGTAATGCATGCCTCCTTGCCTCGATTTTTAGTCTGGCTACAAACTCAAATGAAGTTCTAATAAAATGCAATCGTTTACACCTGTTGACAAGTGGTATAGAATGCATAGCACCAGGATATTTTCCTCCGCTCTTTAGCTTACATGCCATTTAATTAATACTGTCTGCACTGATGAGGTCAAGTGCTTTGAGTTCACCATGAATATGTCCAGACCAAGAAGTTTTACAGATGGCGTTACTAAAATTGCAGAGTTTATGTGGTGCTTATTAAAACTAGCTTCAGAAAGCGAAGTGAGGTTTCTCTGCTGTGAATACAACTGTAACACGCACCCAGTCCCCTCTCTGCTGCTTGTATTAAAGCAGTGAGTGCAATAGAAGTCCATTGGGCTAACTGCATAAAATTAACAAAAGCAAAAAAGACATGCAGTCTATCATTAGCATTAACAGAATGGTTTTTGTTTTTACCCTTATAATATGTTTAATATTAGGGATCCTGTCAGTAGATCTGTTATTTTTCCATTTCCTGTAATAGTGTGACAATGCTCTAAAATGAAATCACCCAGGAGGGAGGCCCACTGCAAGAGTCGTTTTTTTCATTTTACAGTGCCTTGAAAAAGTTTTCATACCCCTTGACATTTTCCACATTTTGTCATGTTACAACTAGAAACCTAAATGTATTTTATTGGGACCAACACAACGTGGCACATTATTGTGAAGTGGAAGGAAAATGATAAATAGTTTTCAAAATGTTTTACAAATAGATACCTGAAAAGTGTGGCTTGCATTTGTATTCAGCCCCCTATTCTGATACCCCCTAACTAAAATCTAGTGGAACCAATTGCCTTCAGAAGTCAACGAATTAGTAAATTGGGTCCAACTGTGTGTAATTTAATCTCAGTATAAATACATCTGTTCAGTGAAGTTAGTTAGAAAACCTTAGTGAACAAACAGCATCATGAAGGTGAATGAACACACCAGACAGGTCAGGGATAAAGTTAGAGAAGTTTAAAGCAGGGTTAGGTTATAAAAAAAAAATATCCCAAGCTTTGAACATCTCACGAAGCACTGTTCAATCCATCATCCGAAAATGGAAAGAGAGTATGGAACAACTGAGAACCTACCAAGACATGGCCGTCCACCTAAACTGACAGGCCGGGCAAGGAGAGCATTAATCAGAGAAGCAGCCAAGAGGCCCATGGTAACTCTGGAGGAGCAGCAGAGATCCACAGCTAAGGTGGGAGAATCTGTACACAGGACAACTATTAGTCGTGCACGCCACAAATTTTGCCTTTATGGAGGAGTGGCAAGAAGAACGCCATTGTTAAAAGAAAGCTATAAGAAGTCCCATTTTCATTTTGCAAGAAGCCATGTGGGGGACACAGTAAACATGTAGAAAGAAGGTGCTCTGGTCAGATGAGACCAAAATTTTGCTTTTTGACTAACACTGCACATCACCCTCAACACACCACTCCCACTGTGAAACATGGTTGTGGCAGAATCATGTTGTGGGGATTATTTTGCTTAAAAGGGACAGGGAAGCTGGTCAAAGATGATGGAAAGATGGATGGAGCCAAATACAGGGCAATCTTAGAAAAAAAAGACTTGAGACTGGGGCGGAGGTTCACCTTCCAGCAGGACAACAACCCTAAACGTACAGCAAGAGCTACAATGGAATGGTTTAGATCAAAGCATATTCATGTGTTAGAATTGCCCAGTCAAGGTCCAGACCTAAATCCAATTGAGAAGACATGAAAATTGCTGTTCACAGATGCTCTACATCCAATCTGACAGAGCTTGAACTATTTTCCAAAGAGAATAGGAAAAAAAATTCACTCTAGATGTGCAAAGCTCGTAGAGACATACCCAAAAAGACTTGCAGCTGTAATTGCAGTGAAACGTGGTTCTCCAAGTATTGACTCGGGGGGTGAATACAAATGCACACCACACTTTTCAGATATTTATTTGTAAAATACGTTGAAAACCATTTATCATTTTCCTTTTTACGTCTTTTTATGTGCCATTTTGTGTTGGTCTATCACATAAAATCCCGATAAAATACATTTACGTTTTTGTTGTAACATGAAAAAATGTGGAAAATTTCAAGGGGTACTGTATGTTGAAAACCATTTATTATTTTCCTTCCACTTCACAATTCTGTGCCACCTTGTGTTGGTCTATCAAATAAAATCCCAATAAAATACATTTAAATTTTTGGTTGTAACAAAATGTGAAAACTGTCAAGGGGTATGAATACTTTTTCAAAGCACTGTACACTTGCCTCCTGCAGCTCATCAGTTGTGGAAAACGTCGAGATATTTATGCGCAGCAAATTCTCTGTGTACATGAGCCCTAAATCAGTAGACCTTCCATTTACACAGATGTACAACGATTAAAATCATCACTTGTGTGTGTCTTTTCTTTATCGTACATCACGGGACACAGAGCAGCCATAGTAATTACTATGTGGGTTATAGGTCACCTTCAGGTAATGGACACTGGTGCAATCAAAGACAGAAAGTCCCTCCCTATATAACCCCTCCCATCCAGGGAGTACCTCAGTTTTTTCGCCAGTGTCTAAGGTGTTGTCACGGTTGAAGATGTGCTAAGAAGAGCTCCACTGGAAGGATCCTTAGAGGATCACGAGGCTATGCCATACTATCCATTCAAAGTGCTATATAAAAAGTGAATGGTACCCGAGCCTCGTGGGAGAAGACCAAGGTTTTAGCCTGTAACGCTCCTCTTTGAGGGCTGGACCCTGGGATCTGACACCTTGGTTACATTTATCATACCAAAAGGATGTTCTTGAAGGGTGCTATACAGGCCCAAGGGAGAGTAACCCCTTTTACAAGGGACCCAGTCCTTGAAGGTCTGCCATGACATGCTCGCCGATATGTGTGAAGATTGGGTCTGTCTGTCATTATCCTGTGGCAGGGAATGGTAAGTGAGAAGATCCTAAAGACACACTTATGGACTTCTATTTGAGTAGACTGTGCTTACCTGTTGTCTCCACTAGAGGGGGAAAGAACATGTTAAGTTTACATTACCATGCTTCCTCCTGCTCGGTGTCAGTGTCTCTGCCCACAAACTTGCTCTGCAACCACCAGAGTTAGTTTGGGGGTCTCCTGCCTGCGGGCGTTGGGTCCCCCTGGAGAGCACCTTATCTCCCCCCCGCGCCGATCGCGGGACTGCGCTTAGCGCGCACGGGAAATCGTCTCCTTTTGCAGGACAGGAGGGGAGACGATCCTAGGATGTCGGGGGCATGGCTTAAGCGGCTGACGTGCACGAGGAACCCCGTGCACGGTGCACAACGCAGGTGCAGGTCTCTCTCCCTATCTCGCTCTCCTATAGAGTTGTTTTCCCTGCAACCAATTGGTTGGCTAGGGGAAAGAGGACACAGAGCACACATGGGGCACGTAAGAGCAGTGGACACAGGCAGTCTTAAAGGCATATCTACTGAGCATCAGGCTGGGCAATTATTAGCGGCATAATACTCTTTGCTGAACTACTGTAGTGCTCAGCAGTGGATGCATGGTGTTAGTACCTCTGCTTTGTGCTTAGGACTATGTCTTCCCGGAATGCAAGAGGGAATTCAACAGGGAGCAGTGCAAGGGTGCTACGGTCAGGCTCTGAGGATCCTGGTCACGCTTCCACAGTGCCATCTTCCCCTGAGAGACCTGAGGCGACAAGCCAGGCTGAGACATTTAGGCCTTCAGCATTTGCAGCTGCTTCCAACATTTCAACATTTCAGCCTCTGCGTACGTCATAAAGGACGGTTTGGCTTCAGAGTTAGCTGGATTGAAAGGGAAAATAGCTGAAATGATCGCATCTTTGCAGATCTGCTCGCATTTACCTCCCAGGATGGGAGGAAACACAGCAGGTCCCCCTCTCCTGCCCCTGTCCTTACAGCATTGGAACAGGAGTGGGCAGGAGATGTTGAATTACCTTTAGGGGATCGGTGACCAGGACATATGGATGTCTCTTCCTCTGAGGATCCAGTCTCAGAAGAGCCTTTTTTAGCCTCGCAATCCCAAGGACTGTTGGTTCAGTCCCTTACGGAGTTGGTCCATTCTTGGTATAAGTTGCCCCCAGCAGAGGCAGTTGAAGCCTCCTTTTCCTCTTCCTTTTTGGGTTCCCTAAAAACCTCCACAGGATCCTCATGCAGGTGCTTGCTTACAAACTAGCTAAAACACACGACTGCTGGAACGCACAGTTGCTGGAGCACATAGTCGCTAAAACGCATAGCTGCTGTAACGCACAGTTGCTGAAACGCACGGTTGCTGAAGATAACTGTTTTTATCAGTTCACATGTTTGCAATGGGTGTACAAAATGCACGTTGGCATGTTTGTGTTAAACAACAAACAGAACATTTTTTATTGTTGATCACATAAAAACGCATGATCGCATAAGGTGACCGGATCACTTAAGGATACAGGGTCACATAAAGATGCATGTTTATGTTTGTATAGATATACATGGGTTTACATAGTCGCATAAAGATGTTTAAAACAACAAGATGTAAAATTCAAACTATGAACCAGTGATGAATAAACACCAAAGCAGCGCTTCCGTCAGTAATAAATTACTGGTTGGCTAGTACACGTGTATCAACATATACCAAACATAGTTAAAACATATGGATAGATATATGCTGGTGAGGAAAAAGTATCTTAGTGGGCACAAATGGCATTTGCAGGTAATTACTGATGTGTGCACCTTCCACCAATACTACTTCCACCGCGTGCTCAACACACCCCTCTGGGGTTTAAACTTACCAGACCAAGGAGATATAATGCCTTAATCGATATCCTGCCATGCGTTCTGTCTAAACCTCTTATGTGATCCTCTGATATTCAAAGACATCCAGGGGAATAAGGAGAGAGACTCCACATAGTCTAGTTCTGTTTCAACAGTTTATTCAAATATTTAAAACAATCCATAAAGGTTCAATATTCCAAACCACTGCGATGTTTCCAGGTGACCATATAGCTTTATGTCGTTGTTTTTCTGACATTCAAATGAGTCACTATTGCCCAGGGCTAAAACAGAGAAGCCAGATGTGCTTTGGTGTGGATCGTAATGATCCAGGCGTCCTGCACTTCCTCCTTCCGGTTAACTTCCTGGGTCCTGGAACGCACAGCGTGGATTACGTATTTCCGGTCGCCGTAAGATCACGGTCCGACGCATTCCATCATAATGACTTTTTTGTCAAAGGGCGTGGTCTTACGGCGCGCCGCTCCGGTTTTTATCTAAAGCTAATATAATTGAAATTAACCTACTGTAAACCAAAATCCACTAAATTGAAAGGTGCATGGTGGAAATGGTTGCTAGATGCAATGGTATTACTGCCCTTATATCAGCATAGTAACAACAAAATTAAGCCAAAGATCAGCACAATCTAAACTTATAACATGTCTTAGTATACTATTAAAAACATTTCAAATTCATAAATATATAAAAAATTAAATTTTTTGCTGATTACAGTAAAAAACATGTTCAAATTTCTCACTAACTAACCACACTCAGCTGGATGTCGAGGAATAATGCATGTGCATAAAACAATATATATATATACACACACATAAAAAAATCAGAAAATGTATTAAAAAAAAAGTCAAATGTAGCATTGCAACAATAATTCAAATTGATATTATGCTCTCTAAGACCCAACCCGAACATAGTCTTATAAAGGCCAAGTAAGAAAATGAGTCTATATTATACTGATTTTTTTTTTATCTAAACAAATCCATATATAATATAAAACAATCATATATTCTATAATATATCATATGTTATATATCATATAAAAAATGGTTCTTTCTAGGGGACACCATAAAGATGTTTGATCGTATAAAGATGCTTGGTCACATAAAGATGCTGATTGCATGAAGCTGCATGATCACCTAAAAATAGGTCTACTTTAAATATACATGATTCCTCAATTGCATAGGAATATATGTCTACATAGATACGTGTTGCGTAATATTTCATGAACACATGCTTGCTTACAAGATGCTTGTTCCATGGCACTCGTGCTACATGGATAAGTGTGTACAGCGCAAACCTTTTATATTTTGCCTAAAAACATATTTTTGTGAGCTCATGCTTCCATGAAAGCATGCTTCCATGGAGGCATATTGCTTTAACACATGCTGCATACACTAAACTGTATACATGTATACTTGTTGTTTTCTGAAACGATTTACCTATGTTTGCATAGGACTACAAGAAGTGCCTGAGGGCAGAAGCCTACAAGACAGAGTCCCAAGGCCTCCTTATGTAAGGGCGCCCCAGCTCGATCGAGGTGGGAGGAAAACTTCTGTGGTTTTCAGGAGCTTGGCAAGAAGAGATCCTAGATGGGTCATCTCTGTGGTAACCCTAGGCTACAAACTAGAGTTTCAGAAATTTCCACCAGTTCACTTTCTAAGTTCAATCATCCCCAAAGACCCAGTGAAAAGAAGGTCTTTATTTCTGGCACTAGACCGATTGATGTCACAGGGTGTAATCATAGAGACCCCCCTCAGAAGAGCAGGGTATGTGGTTTTATTCAAATCTCTTCACGGTACCGAAACCAAATGGAGATGTCAAACCCATTTTAGATCTCAAAGATCTAAATCAGTTGCTAAACATTCACTCTCTTCGCATGGAATCAATCCGGCCAGTCGTATCCACCCTGCGGGGAGGAGAATTTATAGCGTCAATATGCATGAAAGATGAGTATCTGCATATGCCAATTTTTTCCCCTGCTCACCAGAAGTTCTGCGATTCGCAGTGGAACAGCACCTCTTCCAGTTGGGGCCTTGCCCTTCGGGTTAGCCACCACGCCCTGGGTGTTTACAAAGTTCTGGGCCCGCTTCTAGTAAGGGCCCAGGGTATAGCGGTAATGGCATACCTAGGCGACCTGCTGCTGATAGATCAGTCAGTAGCCCGGCTAGACCAAACTGTGTCCAGCATGGTCAAGTATCTGGAACACCTGGGTTGGGTTCTCAACCTAGAAAAACTATCCTTACGTTCAGTAAGAAGGCTAGAGTACGTGGGAGATAGCCCGAAAAAGAGTCTCTTGGCCTCGGACAGAAGTCACCGCTATAAGAGCGCTGGTCCATGTGGTCAAGGCAAGGAAGAGTCCTTTCTTGGTGTGGAATTGCTAGGGAAGATGGTGGCTTCTTTCAAAGCGGTTCCCTATGCTCAGCAAGGCTATTGCAAACAGTATTTTGTCTACTTGGAACAAGAAAATCCAAGCCTTACATTATCCAAGGTATCTGGCCCCAAAGGTACGCCAGAGTCTGTTGGTGGTTGGTAACCAAAAGCTTTGCAGAAGGGAAGATCCTTCATACCGGTTACCTGGAAGGTAGTGACAACGGAGGCCAGCCTCTTGGGCTGAGGAGCAGTCCTGGATGAGACCACTGCCCAGGGCAAGATCCGAGAACCTCGTCCATCAACATCCTAGAGATTCGGGTGGCATGTCTGGCTCTAATAGCTTGGACATTCAGGTTGCAGGATTGTCCTGTCAGAATACAATCCGACAATACCACAGCAGTGGCTTACATCCATCACATAGGGGGTACCAGAAGTCACTCAGCCAGAGGGAGGTGAACCTGGCTTGGGCAGAGAAGCATGTATCTTGCCTATCTGCAGTCTTCATTCCAGTAAGTGGAGAATTGGCAGGCGGATTTCTTGAGCCGCCAACAATTGTTCCTGGGAGAATATTCTGTACAGCCCGACATTTTTCTTCCCGAAATGGGGTATTTCGGTTATAGATATATTGGCATCCAGTTTAAAACAAAGTTGGACAACTTTGTGTTAAGGGCAAGGGATCCACTCGCATACGTGAGATGCGTTGGTATCCCCACGGGTTAAGTTTTCACTGATTTATGCATTCCCCCCAGTGGCACTTCTACCGCGGCTTCTATGTAGGATCAAAAGGGAACGGAAGCCACTAATCCTAGTAGCTCCAGCATGACCCAGACGATCCTAGTATGCAGAGATCGTGAGGGTGACAGTAGGGGATCCATGGACTTCCTTCTCGTCCAAACCTACTTTCGCAAGGGCCGCTATTCCATCCTGCCTTGCAAACGCTGAATTTAGCAGTTCTAAAAGAATTGGGGGCTTTCAGGGTCAATGGTAACTACCCTGATTAATGCAGGAAAACCGGCCTCTAGGACCATTTACTATAGGGTCTGGAGGGCCTATGTTCCTGGTGGAAACCAAGGATGGCATCCTCGGAAGTATGTCATAGGTAGAGTTCTTGCCTTCCTACAATTGGGATCGGAAATTAAGCTAGCCTTGAGTTCAAGGGTCGGATCTTGGCCTTGTCAGTGTTTTTTTTTTTTTTTTTTATCTAGTTTTGTCGGCGTTACAAAGACAACCCTTGGAACCGATGCACCTTATTCCCTTGTTCTTTCTGACAAGGTAATTGGTGTTCTTGAGTGTGGTAACCTCTGCAATAGAGTTTTCAGAGTTTGGCAGCTTTCTTTTGTAAAGAGCCATCCTTAATTATTCATAACGATAAGATGGTGTTGAGTCTTCACCCATCCTTTTTTGCCTAAGGTATCTAATTTCATCTGAATCAAGATGTTTCCCTACCTTCCTTCTTTCTTTTTTTTTCCGGAACCTTGTTCTGCGGAAGGAAGGTTATTACATTCTCTCTTTGTAGGGGGAGCAGTTAAGGTCTATCTGAAGGTTTCAGATACAGAAAACTGACGCTCTGTTGGGCTGCCAGAAAGCCCTAGGAAAGGGCAGGCAGCATTGGAATCAACTATTTCAAAATGGATTTGTCAGGTTATTATTCAGGCTTATGGTTGAAAAGAAGGGTTCTGCTTTTTCAAGTTAGAGTGCACTCTACCAGGGCAGTAAGTGCTTCATGGGCAGTGCATCACCAAGCCTCTGACTCAGATTTGCAAGGCCGCAACTTGGTCGTCAGTGCATACATTCACTAGATTCTATCAGGTGGATGGAAGACGGCAAAAGGACACTGCCTTTGGGGGGCAGTGTCCTGCAGGCAGCAGTATAGGTCCTTGCGTCTGATGGTGGCCTGCTTTTATTTGTGTCTCCCTCCCCTCAGAAGGCATTGCTTTGGGACATCCCACATTACTATGGCTGCTCTGTGTCCTGTGATGTACGATAAAGAAAATAGGATTTTTTTTTAACAGTTTACCTGTAAAATCCTTTTCTTGGAGTACATCACGGGACACAGAGGTCCCTCCCCTCTTGTTGGGATACTTATTGCTTGACTACAAAAACTGAGGTACTCCCTGGATGGAGTTATATAGGGAGGGACTTCCTGTCTTTGATTGCACCAGTGTCCATCACCTGAAGGTGGCCTATAACCCACATAGTAATTACTATGGCTGCTCTGTGTTCCGTGATGTACGATAAAGAAAAAGATTTTACAGGTTAGCTGTTATAAAAATCCTATTTTTTTTTTCTTGCTGTTATTTAGATGTTTTTAGAAATCTTAAACAGCTAGTTTTTCCTTAAAAGATGATGTTAATCTAATAAGGCATGCATTGATGAGTCACATTGCTAGACTGGAGAATTAGCTGTTGGATGAACATTGCTTACGATGTAGGCAAAGGATTCATAATGTGCTTGTATTTTTAGCCCCAAGTTGAAATTTTAAACCTGTTAAACACTCATGATACCATCTGTATCTGATGCACGTCTAAAGTCCAGCATAAGACTTCCTTCTGAGGGTGAAATAGCCTGCTTTGAAATACTTGTGTGTTACGGAGTTCGTTACGAAACAGGACATTTACAGGAATACGAGAGCATTATGGGACAAGCAGTCAGGTGTGTCAGCCACATGGAATGCAGTAATGGGTGTACATTGACCAAGGCTGTCAACTAAATGTAGTTTTTAGGGGGGGTTTTTCCACACACATCATGATGACAACACTAGACTGCCCATAAATATTATTTATTTCATAGTTTTTTAGTTTGGTACAATGATGCTATAATAGTAAAAATAAAAAAAATTATATTAGGTATTGATATCTGACCATCATGAGTTATAGTAAGTATGACCAGACAGGTTGGTGTCACAGTGTAGAGTGCTGCATAGTATATCTAAAACCAAAACTTTTATTTTTGTTTTAGATTGAGGGAAGGGTTAAGATCCCTGTCCGTTTTGTTTGTTGCCATCTTTGTCCTCTTAGTAATATTTCTCTTTAACTTCTGTCCCTGAAAGAATACTAAAAAAGAAAGTAAGAGGATATCTCCTAGAGTCTCTCCTGAATGTTTGTCACTTGAGCAGGTGCCCCTTTTGGAAGATTTCTATTCCTGTTTCAGTGACCATTGTAAAATGTTGGATTATCACTTTTTTTTTCTCACTGTGATGATGGTCATGAAGATGAATATGATGAATCTCTCCATCAGGGACACAAACCGCAATAAACATCAAATGGGGCCTTTAACATTTCCATTCTCAGTTTGTACTCATTGTACAAATTAAGGCTTTGGCTTTAGGTACACTAAACTGTAACCCTGTCACAGATCTGAGCTATTTAAAAAAGATCACATGATCGCTTATGAGCATATGAAATCTTTGTTCCTGCGTTTAGTTATTCATTAAAGGAGTAGTACAGCCAAAGTTTGTTTGGCTGTACTCCTCCTGTGGACAACAAGAGTGCAGTTCATTCTGCACTCTTGTGATCCGTTTTCGGCAGACATCGGGCTGAAGTCACAGAGCCAATTCAATTGAGTCGGGATCCACCCACATGCCCAGACTGGCACCTGGCTCAGCCTTTCAGCTGAGAGACTGTACCCCCTCCAGTGAGCACTGGACCAATGCTGCATCCACCTAGGTAAGTATGATTCTACCAAAAAAAAACATACATCTCTTTTTAAAATACAAATAGGATAATGTTAATGCAAGAAAAGGCAATTTGTTTTCTTCCAAAATAATTCAGCATTGGTACAACCTATTTCAGTATCTATAGAGTAGAAGAAGATAAGTCCTCATGCACACTGGGCATATATCCCCTGTGCATGACATCAACATTTTTGTGTAAGCAATAGGCCGAGGTGCACGCTGCCTGTAAAAGACTATGAGGCTGAAAGCTTGTGCTGCTGGTTGGTACTAATGTTTAGGGCAGTATGCACTCAAGTGCAAATGCCCAGAGCATGAACCGTCTGTGTCCAGTATGCACCCAGAATATTGGTACCTGGGCGCATACTGCCCTGGACATCAGTACTACTCGGTGCAGTGTCCAGCTCCAGCTGCTCTCGGCTCTGACAAAAATAACGAAAATATAATCTTGGTTAAAAAGCTTTTGTTCTAAACATCTCATCATTTAACATCCTTTTTTTTTTCCTTTTCGTTCCCTTTAGGCTGTACTTGCTGACATTTCAACCCTGAAAGTTATGCCTCTTCTTCAAATTTTCCTGTTTGCCACCATCACATAATCTCTCCCACAGTCTGCAATAATCGGAATTTACATATTTTTCTTGGAATCAAGTCATAAGCTATGCAGTTATTTACAGTTTACCACAATAGGGTTTCTATTACAATGGGTTTAAAAAAAAACAAGATTATTTAATAAAATTATGAAAAAGGCAATGATGACTTAGCTAGACCTATAGTAACTAATGACATTCATGTTTACAGCAGATGAGTGATATGTAAATTCTGATTGGTTGCTATACGTTACTGCACTGTACTGCCTTACTACATCTGATTTTGAACAGTTTAAAAAAAAAAATGCAACAATCATGTCATTAATAGTATAATCTGCATCTAAACGTGGACCATGTGGCATGCTTTACACTCAATGATGTTCCATGTAAATAAAACTTGCCAGGAACCAAATCAAACAATAAATACCATGTTGTTAAAATGTTGATGTGTTTTTGTATATATACACCATGAATATTACACATCTATAAACAGCTTAAAGCAAACCTTTTGTGCAATAAATATGTAGGATTCCATTTCTAACCTTCTTCTAAAAGTCCTAATTCCTGACTATTACAGTTTGCTATTACAGTTAATAAAGTTAATAAACCATCAGTGACATTAAAAAAAGTCCAGAAGTAATGAGGGTATTGAAGAATTTCTTAAACCTCGCCACCATCCGAGGATGATGGCGAGGATTAAGAAATTCTTCAATACCATTATTACTTCTGGACTTTTTTTTAATCTCACTGATGGTTTAATCACTTGAGGCTGGGTTAAAGCTATTGCAAATTGGATGCGGGTTTCAATCCAACCCGCATAGCAGGAAATTGTGACCGGCTCTCTACGGCGCTGGTTCACACATCTTCGCAGTGGCTCTGGTGTGAATTGCACGGGAGTCCTGTGCGTCTTCTGGTCCATTTCAGGTCCAAATTCAGCCAAAAATTTGAGCTAAAATCAGACCTGAAACAGTGAATGGGGACACACCGGACTCCTGCTGTGAGCCGGAGCATGCTGCAGTGTGAATCCAGCCTTAATAGCACAACTCTGTAATTGTTTACAGCGTTTGGGACTGTGTTTGTATCTCACAGAAGAGTAGCTGCTTTGCAAATTGGTATTTGTTTCTATTAGCGTAGTTTCTACTCCTTTTCTTAAATTGCTGCTCTAAATCCCGGGAAGAGAGTGGGCACTGGCTTCAGGTGTCCTTACATTGAATGGTCTATGGACTAAAATGCCATTTTAGATTTAGTGGTATTTTAGTCATCTGAATTTAAACTGAATTTCTATTTCTGTTTAGTTTTCGTCACTGAAAACATACAACTGACAAAAACTATGTGTAGCGATACCTCCAACTAAGGAGGCCGCAGAATAGATTTGGGCCCTGAGTGCAGCTCCGCCAACCCCCGGCAATAGGCTCTACCCCCTTCTGGCACAGCTAGTACTAACAATCAATGATATATCCTATGCAATATAATATCTAAGCAAGGACACAGTAATGAATTGTAATAGGTAAAGTGTTTTACTTAGTTTCTCAATATGGATAAAGGGGTAACAGTAATCACAGTTCAAAATAATCACTCCTGAGAGCAGCGTCCTGCCACTCTAACACACTATGTAGTAACACACGCTACAGATGCGCCATACGGGCGACCATTAACTAAGTGCCCTATGACGCAGTAATCAGCCACGCTACCATCCCCACCAGGCCTGGTTCTAATATTTAACTTAGTCCTTCTTTCTTCACCGGCAGGTCTGTAATGGTGGTGCACTTTAAACAGAGTATAACTTTGTAATCCAAGGGGTTTAGAACTTGGTTAAATAAAGCCGCAGGCTCAGTTCTGACAAGGCTCTTCAATAGGGGTATCAAATAACTTGTAGGCCACGGCAGTCTATAGGCCTATATACAGTAACAGTATCTTAGCTGGGCTTATGCCCTCTCACCCGCCAGACCACGGATCCAGTCCGGGAAACCTCCACCGGCCGTGTCACACACACTCGATCTCTCCAACGATCAGGTCCCCGATCCAACAAGGTTGTAGCGCATCAAGTCAGATGCCACCCACGCTCGCAGAGGGGGGGTGGAAAGCTCTTTGGTGCAGAGCAAGGCCTCAGGCTTCAGGCCTTGCACTCCGACACATCCGCACAGGAGGATCCGTCTGTGAAGTCTCGTGTCCCCCAAAGAGGCCGAGCCCGGCCTCGCCTCCTCCTTTTATAACCCCTCCCATGAGTCTCTGCGGTGGAACATGTGAAGAATGGGGTTATGGGTGATGTAGTTTCTTCCCAATATAGGGGAATACCCCGCTACACACTCCCCCCACTTAAACTCTTTGGTCCCCAAAGATAAATTTTAACAACAACTATATATAACACTGGACAATTCTGAAAACGATGTTTGGGATAGGGGATTCCCACCATAACTGAGGGGTAGAATTCCCTTGCCCACAGGTCACATTATCATGAGTGGCCTGCCTAACTGTGCCAGAGAGTGAGCTGGGGTTGCCCTCCACCAAATGGACAGTGGAGGGATCCGGAATCTCAGCATTTCTCCTAGCAGTGACTACAGAGTCTTCCGAACTGTTCCCCATCTGAGGGTAGGTCAGCTTCTTAGGAGGTCGAATGACTCTTTGAGCCCTTTGCTCTCCTGGAATCTCCGGCTCTGGCGCCACAGGCTCCTCTTCCTCGGAGCAACTATCATGGGCATCTTCCCAGTAATCTGCTGAAGGACTAAAGGGGATGAACTCTGTAGCCTCTGGGTTCAGTGTTTCATCTGTGGTATCTTGGGTGACTGGAAGATCTATGATAGAAGTTCCTGGAGTTGGAGAAGACCACAGCCAATCAAGTTCTCCCTCCTCATCTCCACTTAGTTGGGAGGCTTCTCCATTTTCAGCTCGGGAGGTCTGTGACCGAGTGTTCAGCCTCGGAGTATCCAAGATAGAGGCCGGTTCAGGGGAGTCTCCCACGGGAGGTATTCTAACTGCCTCCGCAAGTGGGAGCAGGTGGTTTCGATGCCATGTCTTCAGTGGGCCTACCTTTCCCTCTGGCTTCACCTTGTAGACAGGTAGGCCCGGCAACTTCCTGCAGATGACATAGCGTTCAGATCTCCATCTGTCTGCAAGTTTGTGCTTTCCGGGGACTCCCAGATTGCGCAACAGTACTCGATCCCCGGGCTGTAGGTCTTGTATCCGGACCTTCAAGTCAAAATTTATTTTATTCCGAGCTCCCCTTTGATCTGAGGCCGCTTGAGCTTGTTCATAGGCTACTTTCAGGCTGTGTCTGAGCCTGTCCACATATCCTTTGTGGGATGTGGCTGAGGAATGGTCCAGTGAGGTACCAAACGCCAGGTCCACCGGTAGTCTCGCTTCTCTCCCAAACATGAGTCGATATGGAGAGTAGCCTGTAGCATCACTGATGGTGCAGTTGTAAGCATGTACTATGGCTGCTATGTGTTGGCTCCAATGTTGCTTTTTCTCGCTTTCCAGAGTCCCCAACATGTTGAGCAAGGTTCGGTTGAACCTTTCCGGCTGAGCATCTCCCTGAGGATGGTAAGGTGTAGTTCGAGTCTTCTTAATTCCCAAAGAATCCAAAAGCTTCCGGATCAGCTTACTCTCGAAGTCCCTCCCTTGGTCTGAATGGAGTCTCTGTGGCAGCCCATAATGGACAAAATACTTCTCCATAAGTACCTTGGCAACGGTAGAGGCCTTCTGGTCTTTGGTGGGGAAAGCCTGGGCATACCGGGTGAAATGGTCGGTTATCACCAGAACATTTCCTAGTCCACTCAGGTCGGGTTCGAGGCAGAGAAAGTCAATGCACACCAGGTCCATGGGCCCTTGGCTCTGTAGATGGCCCATTGGGGCAGCTTGATGGGGCAAAGTCTTCCTCTGGATGCATCGCGCACATGAGTGGCAGTACTCCTCTACCTCTGCCCTCATGCAGGGCCAATAGAACCAACTTCTGACAAGTTGAAAGGTCCTTTCAGCCCCTAGGTGGCCATGATTGTCATGCAGGGCAATCAGAACAGTCTCCCGATGTTTCTCTGGGAGGAACAGCTGCCACTTATCTTCTGAGTCATCAGAGGGGCCCCTTCGGTAGACCACTCCCTGATGTAACTGCAACCTGTCCCACTCTTTCCTCAGCAGGCGAGCTTCTTTTGAAGGTTGACGCATGAGTCTGTTTGGATCCTGATTCTCCAAGGCCTCCAGGACCAATCTCCCCATGGGGTCTTCCAATTGGTCACACCTCAGTTCCTTCTTGGACAGTCTTGGTAGGTTGTCCTCTTCCAATTGAGCTACTCCACAGTAGTGTTTGGGGACTCCCACCGTGGTAACTCCTATTTCCTCTGCTCTGGAGCCTCCTCGGGCTTGGAATTCAGCTCCTTGACAAAGGGCCCGCACCCCGTCCGGTGCCACTTGGGTCCAATCTTCTATTTCAATGGTGGGGGAATGAGATCTTCTGGACAGAGCGTCTGCGTCTCGATTCCCCACTCCTGGTCTATACTTAAGGCTGAAGTTGAATCCAGACAGTGCGGCCAGCCACCTGTGTCCAGTGGCGTCCAGCTTGGCCGTGGTGAACAGGTAGGTAAGGGGGTTGTTGTCGGTCTTCACAGTGAACTCCGCTCCATACAGGTAGTCTTTGAGCTTGTCTACTACCGCCCACTTGAGGGCCAGGAACTCCAGCTTGTGAGTGGGGTAGTTCTTCTCAGAGGGGGTCAGGCTCCTACTCACATAGGCAACGGGCCTCAATTGCCCCTCGTGTTCTTGGTAAAGTACTCCTCCCAGACCGTCATGACTAGCATCCACGTGCAGTTCATAGGGTTTGGTTGGGTCTGCGTAGGCCAAGACTGGGGCAGTGGTCAGGCTCCTTTTCAATACCTGGAAAGCCTCTTCACACTTCTGATTCCACTGATCTCTGATGGACTCTCCTGGCCTCCTGGGCCCCGAGCCATCTTCTTCTCCTTCAGTCTTGAGCCACTCATTCAATGGTCTAGCAATTCGGGCAAATCCCTCCACAAACCTCCTGTAGTAGGAGCAGAAACCCAAGAAGGATCTGAGTTCTGTTACTGTGGTGGGCCGTGGCCAGGAGGGAACTGCCTCCAATTTCTCAGGGTCTGTGGCCACCCCTTCTTCAGACACTATGTGCCCCAGATAGTTCACAGAAGACTGGTAGAACCGACACTTCTCAGGCGAAAGCTTGAGTCCCTCCTCACCGAGTCTTCTCAACACTTTTTCCAGCCTCTCTTCATGTTCCTCCAAGGTTCTCCCAAAGACAATGACATCGTCCAGGTATACAAGGACTTCGATCAAGTTCATGTCTCCTACTGTCTTCTCCATGAGACGTTGGAAAGTAGCTGGGGCTCCAGACAGACCTTGGGGCATCCGGTCGAATTCAAAGAACCCCACTGGGGTTATGAAAGCTGTCTTCTCCTTGTCTGCTGGGTGCATCGGAATCTGATAGTACCCACTCTTGAGATCCATAACGCTGAACCATTTGGCTCCAGACAAGCTCTGTAGGGCATCCTCTATCCTCGGAGTGGTGTATTGGTCAGGTATGGTTCTCCTGTTGAGAGTCCTGTAGTCGATACAGAGCCTCAATGATCCATTCTTCTTTCGGACCACCACTATGGGAGAGGCATAGGGGCTTCTGGACTCCCGTATCACACCAGTCCTCTTGAGTTCTGCAAGTTGTTCCCTCAGATCCTCCAGATCTGCTAGCGGGACCCGCCTGACCCTCTCTCGGAAGGGCTTATCTTCCTGGAGGCGGATCCGATGGGTGGCACTCCTTGCACACCCCACATCAAACTCATCCTTAGAGAAGATCTTCTCCCATCTATTCAACTGGGCCTTGACTCTCTCTTTCCAAGCCATGGACAGATTCGGGTTTTCCATGGACAGCTTCTCCCAAACATCCCCTCCTTCACCTGTCCTCTTCACTTCTGACAGGGTAACAGGGGCCGCCGGGCTCACCTGGCCTAGCAGCATTCTGACTGGGATTTCCATGGGGTCTTTGGTAGTATTCCTAACACTCACTGGAACTCTATAATGGGCCTTCTTCAGGACCTTCAGCGGAATCACTTCCGGTATCACCTCCAGGCCTGAGGACTCACCCCTTGGGTCTGACTCCAGCATGACAAAGGGACCAGGCTGCTCCCAAGTAAGCTTCACAGTGGCCCTGAGACAGGTTACTTCGCCGGGCTGCAACACTACCCCTTCTCTTCCAAGTCTCCACACCTTCCCTATCCCCTCTCCAGGGGTCTCCCGCTCTTGGACCAGCCGTTGGTAGGCTGTCTTCAGCATGGGATGGATTTTGGTAGCTGCTTGTCTTTCTTCTGTCACGAGAGGGGTCAGGAGTCTTCGGACCAGGTCCGTGTTCGTCCCTATTATAAGGGAATTCTTGTTGGCTCCAGGCGGCCTAGGGCACACAACTGCCAGGGTGTCAAACACTTCGGCCCTCCCAGCCATGGATGGGTCAAAGGTCATTTTGATGGGAAGGTAGCCGTCGTAAGGGAAACTCTGGGTTCCAATTCCCCATATTTCCAGCCAGCTCTTCTATCCTCTGGATAGGCAGATGACTCAGGTGCCTGTCGTAGAAGTCCCGGTATAGTAGGGTCACTTGTGCCCCGGTATCCAGGAGGCCCCTGGTGTAGACTCCCTCCACTTTAATGGGCACTTTAGGGGATGGGCCTACCAGCTTCTCTGGATATGGTCCAGCAGGAGCCGCCTTCTTCAGACCTTTTCCCTTTGGACTCTCTCTTGTCCTATTCCCTTTGGACTTGAACCTTTCTTGAGCCTGGTATGCACTGACTTCCCTCCTTTTAATGGGTGTAGGAACCCGCTGAGGGGTACTATTATTTTCCTTGGGTGGGCACCCCCTTTGGGGAGTGCTGTGCCTCTTCTGAGGGGTCTCCCCCCTTCCTCCTGGAGTATAGCTTTGTTGAGGGGTATTGCGTTTCCCCTTTGGTGTTCTATCTTTTTTTTTTTTTTTTTCTTCGCATTCAGCTTGGAGTTTACTGAAGATGATGGGCACCCGGTTGACTCCTTCACCGGGGCCCTCTGGAGTTTCCCGCCGGCTTGCGGTTGTCTGGTCTCTTCTTCTTCGGACTAGAACATGTGGCTGCAATGTGGCCAACTCCCCCACAGTTGAAGCAGACTATATCTCCCCATTCTTGTAAAGGTTCGGGTGCTGAGGCAATCGGGAACAATTCCTTCCTTGGACTTTCCTTCTTCTTGGGACACTCTGTGTCTTTTGCTATCAGAGAGGTCAATATCTCTAACACCTTGGACATCTGAGTTTTTAGGGTGTCTATCTCAGCCTCTCTTTCAGGGGTCATTACTGGATTGACCAGCACCTGTGCGGGTACAACACTTGTCTTATCCTTCTGCTGGTCCTGTTGCAGCGCCTCCTCATCTCTGATGATTTTTATTAAATCAGCATAAGTCAGCAACATTCCTCCTCCCAAGGTTTTCAGGTGCAGCCAGACTGGATCGGAGCGTAGCGCTCCCTTTAAGACTTGCTTCATTCTTGCCGCATCGGCATCTTGGGGCTTCATCCCTTTCTTTAACACAATCTTGCACAGCAGCCTGTTTAGCCTTCTGACATACTCGGAAAGTTTCTCCTCCGGTTTTTGGAAAGTGTGTTCAAACTGGTAGACCATCTCTGTCACCTTTTCTAATTGACCAAACTCTTCCTGCAGCATAGCTAGACAGTCCTGCGCCGTGCAACCTGCATTCCCAAACCGGAAACTTTTCACTGATTCTGCTGCTGCACCTTTAAGGCTTTCTAACACTCGCTGCCTCTTCTGTGCTTCAGGCACCTCCCATGCCTCCACTGCCTGTAATGCCTGCTCCACCCAGGTATCAAAGTCTTCTTCCCCTGCCGGGACAGGGAGCTTCCCTGAGAATATTTTTAGTCTCCGGTAGCTAGTTTCCACATGCACCGTACTTGTCTTCTGACATTTGGCTAGCAAATCCCCTATTGCATTTATCAGTTCTGGTGATATAGCAGTGGCCGGTGCAGGTGCTACCGGGGGTGTCACCCTGTCTTTTTCTTTCAGGTGGAGTTCGGGCCGCAGCCTGTGGCGATCCCGTAGGGGATGGTTCCTTTACTTCAGCTATTGCGTGCGCCAACCTAAATGTTCTGTTGTCTGGCGTCCGCAGACACTCGTGCTTTTAGGCCTCTGGCATCCCGTCCCAATATTCCACTAATGCGTATTGGTATGAGATTTCTGGGTCTGACTTTATGTCCATCACCCACGGTGTGTGATCTGGGGACACTGATTTCATTAGTTCCTCTACTGTCTCACTCGACCAGTTCTCCCCCGGGAGGCTAATGGCTATCGACTGTTTTGGCTCTGTATTAGCGGCTTTGCACCATTCTTCTACCGCTCTTGGATCCATGGGGTCCATGCCGGCACTTCTGGCGTTCGCTTGCTGCATCAGGATCCCGGACGAGAACCCCCACGTGTAGCGATACCTCCAACTAAGGAGGCCGCAGAATAGATTTGGGCCCTGAGTGCAGCTCCGCCAACCCCCGGCAATAGGCTCTACCCCCTTCTGGCACAGCTAGTACTAACAATCAATGATATATCCTATGCAATATAATATCTAAGCAAGGACACAGTAATGAATTGTAATAGGTAAAGTGTTTTACTTAGTTTCTCAATATGGATAAAGGGGTAACAGTAATCACAGTTCAAAATAATCACTCCTGAGAGCAGCGTCCTGCCACTCTAACACACTATGTAGTAACACACGCTACAGATGCGCCATACGGGCGACCATTAACTAAGTGCCCTATGACGCAGTAATCAGCCACGCTACCATCCCCACCAGGCCTGGTTCTAATATTTAACTTAGTCCTTCTTTCTTCACCGGCAGGTCTGTAATGGTGGTGCACTTTAAACAGAGTATAACTTTGTAATCCAAGGGGTTTAGAACTTGGTTAAATAAAGCCGCAGGCTCAGTTCTGACAAGGCTCTTCAATAGGGGTATCAAATAACTTGTAGGCCACGGCAGTCTATAGGCCTATATACAGTAACAGTATCTTAGCTGGGCTTATGCCCTCTCACCCATCGGACCACAGATCCAGTCCGGGAAACCTCCACCGGCCGTGTCACACACACTTGATCTCTCCAACGATCAGGTCCCAGATCCAACAAGGTTGTAGCGCATCAAGTCAGATGCCACCCACGCTCGCAGAGGGGGGGTGGAAAGCTCTTTGGTGCAGAGCAAGGCCTCAGGCTTCAGGCCTTGCACTCCGACACATCCGCACAGGAGGATCCGTCTGTGAAGTCTCGTGTCCCCCAAAGAGGCCGAGCCCGGCCTCGCCTCCTCCTTTTATAACCCCTCACATGAGTCTCTGCGGTGGAACATGTGAAGAATGGGGTTATGGGTGATGTAGTTTCTTCCCAATATAGGGGAATACCCCGCTACATATGACAAAAATATTTTTGTCTACTAAATTAACACTGTTAGCAAGAACTATGTAATGGAGTCCAAGAACAGTGGAGATAGTTCTTGGAAATGGGAATATGAGGCAGGTGGTTAGTTAGTAGAGAGGAGACTGATATTTGTATTTAGTGCATTGAATAAATGAATAAAATAATATATAATATATGAATTTAATAAATACATTTATTAAAACTACACACAGGGATTAAAATACTCACAAATATGTGAAAAACATGCATATTATCAACACTCAACGTTGATATAAAAAAGGAAAAAAAACATCCTGAATAACCGAACCTCACACCTGTACGCGTTACTCTCTCTCTCTGTTGAGCTTCTTCAGCAGGTCAGAGCCTTGCTGAAGAAGCTCAACAGAGAGTGCAACACGTACAGATGTGAGGTGCCGTTTTTTTTGTGTTTTTTTTCATTTTTTATATCAACGTAGAGAGTTGATGATATGCATGTTTTTCACATATTTATGTGAGTATTTTAATCCCTGTGTGTAGTTTTAATATATATTCAAAACAGAGAGCACTATGGTCTCCCCTTGTTATTCTATGGCCATACATGATTGATTGAGATCCCAAGAGGAGGTCAGCGTGGTTTCAGGGACTCCAAGAGGAGGATTTATCCCGTGCCATTCTGAGAGACATACTATCAGGTGTTTGGGACTCTGTGGTGGGTTTAACATTTGAAGGCGAGCAGGCATTCCAGCCAGGTCACTGAATATCATGAATTTTTTATATTTTATGAACTATCACCCAGAGTTGCACAACGGTGAAATTTTCTAATTATTGGGACTTTTGATCATACAGTGAATGTGTTTTATATTGGTTGCGCTACACTAGTTTTGTTAATTCGTATTTTATTTGAGTCACATGTGGATACACTCTGATAGGTGTTGGCAGCAATCACAATAAGCCTAGTTGAAGGTTATTGAAAAATAATTTTGCATTATATTGTTTTCACTGAGTATTTATATATTTTGTACTAAGTTTTTCCAATTCTGCGCTGATTATATTTTATTTCACAATCAAGGCTTAGGACTTGCGGCCAATCGGGTCTTAGGACTTCCGGGCAATCGGGGCTCAGGACCTGCTTCCTGATTGGCTGGGAGGAGAAACAAGAAGACATTAGCGAATATTAATTCCCTAATGTCACATAACTGGGTGGGCTCGCCTCAGGCTCTAATCGTGTGCTTGGGAAAAAAATTGAATGGATTAGGGGGTGCCGCCCCTGAATACTATTGATGTTTGACTGTGGGTATCTCTGTGGTTGCCTGAAAAACAGGTACAAAAGAAACTAGAGAAACTTAATGTAAACAAATCACAAGGTCCAGATGGCTTACATCTGTGAGTCCTTAGAGAACTTAGCTCAGGTAAATCCAAGCCACTATTTCTCATTTTTAAAGGCACCTTACTGACTGAAATGGTATCAACTGATTGGCGTAGAAAAAATGTGGTACCAATTTACAAAAAAGGACTGTGATGTATACCAGTGTCACGTACCTAGTAGATGAGCCCGATATGCAGAGGCAGGCCTCTCTTATGCCTCTGACTTGCGGCCCCTAGTAGAGTAGACAGAAGGCACGGGAGTGCAGAGTGCCTGGCAGGATCAACAGCTGAGAGGTAGGTCTGGAGTTCCGGATAGTACTGAGGCTGGGAATCAGCAGACTGGAGACAGCAGACTTGGCTGGAGGCAGGAGCAGGCTCACAGGATGAAGAGGCAGGCAGGCAGGCATGGAGGAGGTTCCAGTAACTGGAACACAGAAGGGTCAGGCAAGCCAGGTCAAACACAGGCAGACGGTACTGGAACAGGTGCAAATGGCAGGAGCAGAGTCACTAGACAAGCTGGGTCGGTAACAGGCAGGCACGGATGAACCAGAGGCTAAGGCAGATGCAAGGTCATGGACAGGCCGGGGTCAGGTGCAGGCGGACAGCAAAGGTAGTCAAAGGCAAGCCGGGTAATCACAGGAACAGATCAGATAAGCAGGGAACGCTGTAGATCAGACCGCAGGGTTTGAGTGTGACAGCTGAGTTTAAATAGCCCGTCTGGCACCGGGAATCGTGCGGGTTCGCGCATAGGCATCTGTAACCACCCAACAGTTTGAAGAAGGTAGTGTGCCCAAGACTGAGGCTCATTCTGTAGTAGGGAGATCACAAAGCCCACCTTGGTGGCCTCTAAGGAGAAGGCGGACAGTACAGGAACACATACAGACGGTACTGGAACAGGTGCAAATGGCAGGAGCAGAGTCTCTAGACAATCCAGGTCAGTAACAGGCAGGCACGGATGAACCAGAGGATAAGGCAGATGCAAGGTTGTGGACAGGCCGGGGTCAGGTGCAGGCGGACAGCAGAGGTAGTCAAAGACAAGCCGGATAATTACAGGAACAGATCAGATAAGCAGGTAACTTCTTGGGGAACGCTGTCGATCAGACAGCAGGGTTTGCATGTGACAGCTGAGTTTAAATAGCCTGCCTGTTGCCGGGGATCTCGTATGCACTCCCGTGCGTGCTCGCGCATGCGCATAGGCACCCACAACCGCTCACCAGTTTGTATGGAACTACTCTTCCCAGCAAGCCTTTCCTGACAACCAGGAAACTACAGACCAGCCAGCCTAACATCAATATTATGTAAAGTATTTGAGGGAATGGTAAGGGACTCTATACAGAAAATGTGTCTGTGATAAAGGTATCATAAGTGACAACCAGCATTTATAAAAAAACTTTCTAGTCCAACCAACATGTTCTAGTTCTTTAAGGAAGTATGAGAGAAATTGGATGGTGGAAGTTCAGTGGACGTAGTTTATCTAAATTTTACTAAGGCAGTTGATACTGTACCTCATAAACCTATAAAACTATAACGCAAGGTCTGTTGGAGTTGATGAAACCATATGTACATAGTTAAAAAACTGGATACATGATTTGGTCCAGAGAGTAGTGATAAAGTCTAAAATTGTCAGTGGTGTGCCCCAGGGGTCAATTTTTGGGCCAATGTTGTTCAATTTGTTTATTAATGATATAGAGGTTAGAATCAAGAGCTCAATTTCAGTGTTTTGCAATTGTGCACGGAAATAACTGCAGCATAGGATGTAGCATTCTTACAGGAGGACTATGACAAACTAGGGGGTTGGGCATCTACAAGACAAATGAGGTTCAATGTTAGGAAGTGTAAATTTATGCACTTAGGTGCCAAAAATACACATGTACAGTAAATGACACATTAGGAGCTGTTCCCCTGGAAAAATCATTGATGAAAAAGGATCTGGGGGTGCTTGTAGATCATAGACTTATCATGTGATACAAAGCTGGCAAAATACTGTCAAGAGTTAAAACGATAATTCTACCCCTATACAAAACACTGGCTTGACCTCATCTTGAATATGCAGTTCAGTTTTAGTCATCAATCCTCAGCTAAGTGTTGTTGAATTACAAAGTTGCAAAGGGCAACAAAATTAATAAGGCCCCTTTCACACGGGCTTTCCGATCAGGTCCACCTGTCAGTTTTTCAGGCGGACCTGATCGGACGCTCCATGCACCTCTATGGAGCGGCGGTGACATGTCCGCTCACATCCGCCGCTATCTGATTCGATCCTGTGTGTGAAATCCAGATGGATGGAAACCCTATTTTTGTCCTTGCATCACTTCCGGGCAGCGGCGTTTGTGTCAGCAATACATGCTTTTTATGCTTTTGCAAATTGTGAGTACGTTTCCACATGTTTTTATTTAATAAATAGTCTATCAGTATTACACTATTGGGGTCCATCTCTCCTTTACATGCTAATCAATTGGAGTACCACCAAGACATCCAGGACGGGATACCTCACAGGTTGCTACACAGTGGCACATACCCCGAATGCCACATACCCCAAGCGAGGAGGAAAATTCCGGTGAGTGTGTGCACATTAGGAGCTGCTGTGATCATTTTGTGAAGAGGGAAAATGAACAGTACTTTTCGCCAGCACAAGCACTTTTCTTGAACTGTTTTGGATGCTTTATTTATTGAATTTATTTCATCCAAAGATTATTTACATTAGAGATCACTTCTCACCAGCACAAGCACTTTTTTGGACTTTTTTGAATATCTAATTAGTTTCTTGAATATCTAATTAGTATTTTTTTTGGACTGATTTTAATGCTCAATCCGAGTTCAACTTTTAAAATTTGTATTAATTTATTTATTGCTTATTTACATGCACATGTTCATGTTCACTCATAATGTATTTGTCATAATCTTGCACATTAGATCACCACCACATTGAGAGTTAATTATAATCCATTGAACAGCGCCACACCTACTTATCTTTTCTCCTTCATTCATTTACTCCACCTAGGTGGTAGTAATCTGAGGAGGCAGCAGTTCTCTTGATTCACCAAATTATATTATATACTTTTCCCCCTGCTGGTACTTTTTTCCTTTGTGCGTAATCATACACACCCTTTATCTATTTTCCATCCGTCTGGAGAATCTGATAGGATCAGATGAAAACTGACATGCTTTCCATTTTCATCCGATCTCTGTAGAGGACAGCGGGGCTTTGACGGGTCCATCTCCGCACAGTGAGCGGAGACGGACCTGTCATCCGCCTTCTCAGCTGAGCAAAGCGGAGTCCGTACACGGACAAACTCGTGTGAAAGGTGCCTTAAGGATTGTTTATGTGTAATACAGTGATTTAATCTGAAGAAGAGGCACTTAAAGTAGTACTTCACCCAAAAGGGGAAGTTCCGCTTTTTTGCCTCCCTCCCTCCCTGCATTTCCACTTTTGGAAACATTTTTATTTATTTTTTTGGGGGGTGGTATTGCTGTTATCTAGTTTTGACAGGTACTTGTTCCCACATCCGCCCAGATTGCCTAGGTGATCCAAGCAGAAGTTCGGCTTCCACCTCTTTGACTGAAGCCTTCTGGGACACATCACAGGTCCCAGAAGACTGTGGGGCCATTCACAAAGAACTGCTCGTGCATGCACAGTGGGAAGCCGGCTGTGGAGCCACAAGGAGTCACAGCCGGCTTCCCTTAATAAACACGCCGGCACCAGAGACCTGAAGGCTTGGAAGGAACTGGCCTGGACAGCTAAGTGTCCTTTTATTAAAAATCAGCAGCTAAAGTATTTGTAGCTGCTTACTTTTTTAATTTTTGGGGGGAGATTGAAGCTTCTCTTCAACAGGGAATGTGATTACAATGTACAAATATATCAGAGGTGACTTCAGTAACTGTAATAAACTGTTTACTCTAAGGTCCCTAAACAGGGCACATGGCTGTGATTTGAGGTTAGAAGAAAGGAGGTTAAATCTTGGATTGTGGAAAGGGTTCTTTCTGTTAGAGCAGCAAAAATGTGGAACTCCCTTTACCAGGAAGTTAGATGTCTTCCTCAGGATGCAAAATATACAGGACTATAAGAATTGTTGGAAAATAATAGTCACACACACACATACAGTACATGTACTCACACATAAGATGAACTGTTATGCCCCATACACACGATCGTTTTTCTTGCCATTTTTTTTCTTGCCGTTTTTCACGTCGTTTTTTTTCATGTTTCCTCTCAAGCCTGTCTTGCGTACACACGATAATTTTAAAAAACAATCAAGCAAAGCGCAGTGACGTATACCACGTACGACGGCACTATAAAGGGGAAGTTCCGTTCGGATGGCGCCACCCTTCATGTTAGTAAAGTTTGTTGAGCAACGATTCGCGCTTTTCAGCCTCGTGCTTTTCAGTCCGTTACTGCGTGACGAATGTGCTATCTCCATTACGAACGCTAGTTTTACCAGAACGAGCGCTCCCGTCTCATACTTGATTCTGAGCATGCACGTTTTTTTTCACGTCGTTAAAGCATACACACTATCGTTTTTCACGTCGTTAAAAAAAACGACATGAAAAACGACGTGAAAAAAGAGAGCATGTTCGAAATTTTTAATGCCCGTTTTTCACGTCGTTAAAAATGCTCTGAAGTATATACACGATCATTTTTAATGGCCATTTTTAAAAATGGCATTTTTAACGGCATGAAAAACGATCGTGTGTATGGGGCATAAGGGCCTGTGCATTTTTTCAACCTTATTTATGTAACTAGGTCTTTGTGCCCTCTGTGATATTCATAATTTATGCCAAGAGATTTACATTGTTTTTCAAAGTATTTCCTTATCTTAATATATCCACACAGGTCATACCAGAGGTTATTATAAGATAGAATTTCAAACACTGGGTATTAGACTTGAATTTCTCTGAAGGGACGCTGTGAAATTAAGGTGGCCAAACAACAGTACAGACAACATCAAAGGGATTTCTAAGTTTATGGTCAAACTCTCAAGTAACACAAAGAAGCTAGATTACCAGTTTGCTTACAGTGTATGTAAATCCCATTTTTTTTTTTTTTAAAGGTTTGGGAAAATTGTATAACCCTCTCAGTATTTTATTCGCTCTTTTTTTTTTTGTTTTGTTCTGATAACAACTGTCCAAAACTTTAAATTGTCAATTGAATAGGAATAGAGGAGAAATCTTCCAATGGGGACATGTGAACCAGTGCCAACAGTCCAGAAGGGCATTTCCCTCACTTTGGAGAGTTTTCTTCTTACTTCCTATTGCCTACAGGTAAGGAAGTGAAAAAATCTCAGGACACATATGGCAGAACAGTGGCAGTGGTGGTAAACCAATCCCTACCAATGCAAAAAAAGTTTTGTTTTTGGATCTATTATAACAATATTGCTTTAGATTCTGTTGAGGAGGTAGCTACAATGTTCTCATATTGATGCATAGATCAATCTGAAAATAAACTTTATAAATGGTATTTTAGTATGTTGTTGTCCAGGGAGCTAAAAAGAATGTTCACATTGGTTGGCTCGTGGAATAATTGGGCACATGCATGTTATTTCCATACCTGTAATACACTCCACAACCACTCTCTCCTCTGCCAACAGCACTTTGCTGGCACTTAATACTTCCAGCATAGAATTACAATAACACTGTTTAAAACTAATATGACTAGAGATCAGCTTAAACTTGTTTAGTATTCTGATACAGAGCATTAAAGTTTGTCTCCTATCCACTTCTCCGAGGATAGAGCAATTTTGTCTGTAAACTGTTAATCCCTGTGGGGTTGTGCCACTTCACTTTTCCCAAATAATGTTTTTCAGGAGAACCAGCCACTGAATTCCATCCCACCAAAGGATCCACCTCTGGGAATGGGGGGTTCAGGTAATAACAAGGTCCGCATAGCTAGTAGTATTGATGTTGAAGATGTTTATAATATACCCAAATGGCTTAATCATTTCAAATGATTGTTGGGAAAATTCTACAGCATTGATACCTACAAGGGTAGCTCAATCTGTTTAATCACGGCAGAATTTAATTATCCAAAAACAGATAATAGATAGAAGTGTAAAACATTGTGAAACCACCCTGTTCTCATTACCATATCCCAATCACCATGGTGCTGTGGTGTCTGGAAAAGGTGGTAAATTATGAGTTACATAACAGTAGGTAAATCTTTGTAATTGAGCCCAGGATAGCTGTAAAAACTAGGCAGATTTTCTAAATCCTTCCCCACTCTATAAAAAAAAAAAGTCTTAGCTGAACAAACACTTTAACGCCATGCGCTGATGTTCAAGGTCCAATGTCAAGAAGTATTGCACAATGAAACTGCATTATTAGAAGTAAGATGACACAATGGTGCTTCCATAGTACAATTATCATTTAGGAGAATCAGAATACTTAATTATGCTGCAATCAGTGGAAGACCGCTTCTTGGGTGTATCCACAGTCAAACTATGTATATATACAGTACCGTATTTTCCGGCGTATAAGACGACCTTTTACACCGGAATTACACAGCCAAAAACCAGGGGTCGTCTTATACGCCGGGTGAAGCAGCTGCCCAATAGATATCAGCCCGCCGGGTGCTCTGTAATGCTGTATGTAATACAGTATGTGCGCCGCTCAGCCAATCCCGGCGGGCGATGCACTCTGTTGAGGACTAGAGCCTGCTAAACCTGCTCGGATTGGAGTAACAACCTCTGCCAATCCGAGCAGGCTACATTATGCCAATTTAAGGCGAGGAACGCCTCCCTGCCACAAAAAGGAGGAAATCATGGTATCAATGGATTTGAAAAGGGACTTGGTAATCCATACCGGAGAGTTCCTAAGCCTATACAGCAATAGCTTAAGAAGATATGTCGCGCACAAACAAGTGAAAACAGAACTCTAGTGAAAGTTCATAAAGAATGTGAAACGTGAAAAACATAAAAAGTGAATCAACCACATGAATATATAAATACCCACAGCTTAATAAATGTGCAGATACAGGGACTAAACCCCTGTGCTAAATAAATATAATCCTGCAAAAAAATTAATTATAAATAACACTCATATGTATAATAGAAATTGTCCAAATATAATGAAATAAATGTAGCAACAGTTTGCTGGAATACTACTGTAGTGCTCCAAATCATTAAAACGTAAAATTAAAAATTAAAATAAAATAACACCAATAGGAAAATCCGTTCCTTTAAGAGATTCCCAAAGAAAGTTCCAATGCAAAAAGGGGATTGCTTCATATGAGGAAAAGCAGGAGTTTTGTTAAGGAATGTGAGAAGAATAGTGCCCAAGATAGATCCACCGATATTGTAGAGAGGCTACATCCACCACGGTGAGTATAAATTCAAGATGGGTACCTTACCGCAAAAGGTGGACCTCCACTGTGGCAAGGTCGGAAAAGCCTGCAGATATCACCCTCTGCTGGGTATAAATGCTGATCCTGGAGGTGTCACGACTCCGAAATCCTGGTAATACCTCTGCCTCTAGTTCCGCTGTCTCATCCTCTGGGGGCTGATGTGGTCAAGTGTTTGAAATGACCCAACAGAACTCCAATGTGGGTACCTAGAATTGTATGGTCTCTCGTAGGACCGCCCTTCTATTATGAATTTCTTCTGAAACTCCGCAGCTCATTGGTAAACCCATTTGGGTGGATTTACCAATGAGCTGCAGAGTTTCAGAAGAAATCCATAATAGAAGGGCGGTCCTACGAGAGACCATACAATTCTAGGTACCCACATTGGAGTTCTGTTGGGTCATTTCAAACACTTGACCACATCAGTCCCCAGAGGATGAGACAGCGGAACTAGAGGCAGAGGTATTACCAGGATTTCGGAGTCGTGACACCTCCAGGATCAGCATTTATACCCTGCAGAGGGTGATATCTGCAGGCTTTTCCGACCTTGCCACAGTGGAGGTCCACCTTTTGCGGTAAGGTACCCATCTTGAATTTATACTCACCGTGGTGGATGTAGCCTCTCTACAATATTGGTGGATCTATCTTGGGCACTATTCTTCTCACATTCCTTTACAAAACTCCTGCTTTTCCTCATATGAAGCAATCCCCTTTTTGCATTGGAACTTTCTTTGGGAATCTCTTAAAGGAACGGATTTTCCTATTGGTGTTATTTTATTTTCATTTTTAATTTTACGTTTTAATGATTTGGAGCACTACAGTAGTATTCCAGCAAACTGTTGCTGCATTTATTTCATTATATTTGGACAATTTCTATTATACATATGAGTGTTATTTATAATTAATTTTTTTGCAGGATTATATTTATTTAGCACAGGGGTTTAGTCCCTGTATCTGCACATTTATTAAGCTGTGGGTATTTATTTATTCATGTGGTTGATTCACTTTTTATGTTTTTCACGTTTCACATTCTTTATGAACTTTCACTAGAGTTCTGTTTTCACTTGTTTGTGCGCGACATATCTTCTTAAGTACATTTAGTTTATATGGTTTCACATATTTTTTATGTCGCAGCCTAGCTGTTATTCGCACGTTGTTCATATTTTTACACTCATACATTAGCGCAGTATTACCTTTATTATACAGCAATAGCGGCAAGATTTTCATTTTTATCAGATTAATCTTCCCTATGAGGGACAAGGGGAGGTTCTTCCAAGCCTGGAACTCTTTAGATATTACAACGAGTAGTGGGGAAATATTAAGGCTAATGAAGTCTGTCACGAGTTAGTAATCTGAAGCCCCAGGTACTTAATTTGTGAAACCCACTGCAAGGGAACTGTGGGATCGGCCTGATCAGGGATTGGATGGTAACACAAGGGGAGTATCTTGGATTTAGTCCAATTGATCCTGAGCCCAGAGACCATCGTGAATCTGTCCAAAAGTGACAACGCAGCTCGTAGAGAGGGTTCAGTATCTCTGATGAACAATACTAAGTCATCCGCATAAAGTGCTGTAGTTTCAATTAGGGTGCCTACGCAGATGCCCTGAATTCGGGGGGAGGAGCGTAGTACAATCGCCAGGGGCTCCATGAGGAGTGCAAATAGGCCAGGTGAAAGGGGACACCCCTGTCTGGTGCCCCTGGACACTGGAAAAGTCTCCGACACCCCTTCATTAAATCGGAGGGCCGCCACCGGGCGCTCGTTAAACAGCGAAATCCATTTAAGGAACTTAGGGCCAAACCCCATGCGCTGCATAACATAGGTCATGTAACCCCAATCAATGGAATCAAAGGCCTTTTCCAGGTCAAAGAACACCAAAGCCCCCCCCAGAGGACGTCTCAGCCCCTAACTGTTTGTGAGTAAATACCCGTCGTATGCTTATATCTGTGGCCTTTTTGGGCATGAACCCGGTCTGGTCAGGAGATACCAAGTAATCTATGATTTTCATTAGTCTATTGGCTATCATCTTGGTGAGTATTTTTAGATCCATATTCAGAAGCGCTATGGGCCTGTAGGAAGAACAGCAAAGAGGGTCCTTATCGGGTTTTGGGAGCAACACTACATGGGCCTCATAAAATGATGCCGGTAGGCTTTCTAACTTCAAACAGTCTCCATAAAATCGAAAAAGTCTGGGGGATAAAATATCCAGGTACTGCTTATACCACTCCGCTGGGAGTCCATCAGGGCCCGGCGACTTAGCATTGGGGAAAGAGGCAATGGCAGTCGCTAATTCTTTGTCCGTGAAGGGAGCCTCAAGACTGGCCGCCACCTCATCAGACAACTTCGGGATCTGAAGGGGGCCCAGCAGATCAGTCAGGACCTGTTGGTCATACGGTTGGATAGCTGAGTACAGGTCAGAATAGTAAGAGACAAATGCCTGCATAATGCCCTCTCTCTCCCTTACTATGGTACCGTCCGAGGAAGAAATGCACGGGATGGCTGTATGCGCCCGGGTGTCTGCAGAGAGGTATGCCAACAACTTCCCATTCTTATCATCCTTCTCAAACAATTCCTCAGCCCTACTCTTGTGATTGCATTGAGTTAAGTCCTTAAAATGTACCAGTAGGGCCCTTCTAGCCATCTGCAACTCAGCGAGAAGCGAGGGAAGGTGCATCAGCATGTGCCTGTATGCAACAAACTTCATGGGCCTGCAACTCCTCTGATTTGGAATTTTTCTCAACCCTGGCAACCTTGATGGCCGATACATATGCCCCCCGTGTGGACGCCTTAAACGCGTCCCACACCACTTGCCCACCCGCCAAGCTCTCATTATGTTGCCAATAATCCTGTAAATGAGGTGAAACCAGGGCCTCTATTGAGGACTCGGCCAACCAACCAGGGTGCAACCTCCAAGTCCCTCTGCGGCCATGCGTGGTAAGGGTCAATGCCACCCACAAAGGGGAGTGTTCAGAAAGAACCCCAGCCAGGTAGCGGGCCCCCTCAATGTGGGCAGTAGCGCGGGATTGACAAACGCCAAATCAATGCGGGAGGAGGAGGTACTGACGTGGAAAAGATAGGAGTAACCTCTCTCACCAGGATGTTTCCACCGCCAGACCTCCTCCAAAGCCACGGAGTCCGCCCAAAGCCCCAGGTCTCCCTGGATCAACTTTACCTATAAATGTTAGTACCCAGTTATATTATGTACATTTAGAAATTGGATAGACTCCCATGGACTGGCATGTAAATTGCCACCATCCCTAGTGAATCAACAAAAGGATTTACCTCAAAAAGTGGGATTTTGCGGGCAATGAAATAAATTAATTTTTTTTTAAAAATATATAAGTTTATTACATAAAGATAGAAAATGGACAAAAAACACACAAGTGGTGCACAATAAAAACAATTGTACATAGAAAATGCATAAACATGTGAACAAAGATAAAAATAACTGCACCAGACCCCCAGAAACAATGTTGGATGGTTCCTGGCGATGCCAAACTGCAAAGTCCAACGCATTTCGAAAGTGTAAATTATAATACAATCTTCATCAGGGACAGCAGCATCTCTGAAATTGCAGAATATATTTATCAACGAAATTGCATTAAAACATCAAAGACCATGATGCATCTCTCATATTACAGCATCAAGGTCTACTATGTATATTTTTATATTTCAGCGCATAAATTAGCGCCTATTGTATCTTAAACAAAACATTCAGAGGTATGATGACTTAATTCAAAGGACATTTCTTCTTCAATGATCCTATATTGAACCCCTTTCACATGCAGGTTCAAACATACAGAACTTAAGACCAGTTTCCGCTATTTAATTTCATTTTTTCAAGTAGTTGGAAATAGAAAAGCCTTTTGAATAGATTTTATTATTTTATCGCATCTTTTCACAAATTCATTTATTTTTATCAACATAATTCCCAAGCCAATTAAAAATAACAAAACATAAAAGCTGTCTGGCAATAGCAAAATGCTTAATTTTTTTTAATATAAAATCAATCTAGAAATAATTTTAGTAATTTAATGTTGCCCTGTATTTGGCTCCCCATCAACTCTGACCAGCTTCCCTGTCCCTGCTGAAGGAAAGCGTCCCCACTACATGATGCTGCCACCAACATGTTTCACAAAGGGAATGGTTTGTTCAGGGTGATGTGCAATGTTAGTTTTCCGCCACACATAGCATTTTGCTTTCAGGCCAAAAAGTAAAATTTTGGTCATCTGACCAGAGCACTTTCTTCCACATGGTTGCTGTGTCCCCCACATGGCTTCTCGCAAACTGCCAAAGGGACGTTTTATGGCTTTCATTCAACAAAGGCTTTCAACCAATTCAAATTTTGTATGGAATGAATTTGAATTTAAATAGAAAAGATTAGAATAGAAAATAATAGAAAAGAATAGACTACAAAAACAATAGAACAGAAAAGAATAAAATATAATTAATATATATATAAAACACCTTCCCAAATTCGAATTTCGTATAGAATGAAATCGAATTTGAATAGAAAAGATTAGAACAGAAAAGAATAGAAAAGAATAAACTAGAAATACATATATTATATTTTATTCTATTCTGTTCTATTGTTTTTCTATTCTATTCTATTCTTTTCTATATTCTATTCTAATCTTTTCTATTCTAATTCAAAATCATTCTATACGAAATTTGAATAAATATTAGGGTTAGGGTTAACCCTAACCCTAACCCTATTATTTATATATATATATATATATATATATATATATATATATATATATATATAAAACCAAACCATGTTCCGACGAATTTCATATAGAATGAATTTGAATTCTAATTGGAAAAGATTAGAATAGAAATAGAAAATAGACTAGAAAAACAATAGAACAGAATAGAATAAAATATAATATATATATTATATTTTATTCTATTCTGTTCTATTGCTTTTCTATTCGATTCTTTCCAATATTTTTGATTCTATTCTAATCTTTTCGATTCGAATTTGAATTCATTCTATACGAAATTTGAATTTCGGAAGATGGATATATATATATATATATATATATATATATATATATACATATATATATACATACATACATATATATATATATATATATATATATATATATATATATATATATATATCCATTTTCATACAGAATGAAATAGAATTTGAATAGAAAAGATTAAAATAAAATAGAAAAGAATAGAAGAGAATTGCATAGGAAAACAATAGAACAGATCTGAAAAAAAAAATATATATATATATATATATATATATATATATATATATATATATAGCCATCTTCCGAAATTCGAATTTCCTATAGAATGAATTAGAATAGAAAAGATTTGAATAGAAAAGAATAGACTAGAAAAACAATTGAACAGAATTGTATAAAATATTATTTTATACTATTCCAATCACTGAGTCCAAGCCTTATTCTTCAAGGGGAAGCCCTAACCCCAACCCTAACCCTAATGCCGCGTACACACGATCATTTTTCCCGTCGGGAAAAATGAAATTTTTTTTTTTCGCCGAGAAAAACGATCGTCTGTGGGCTTTATGCCGTTTTTCTCGTTGAGAAAAACGGCAGGAAAAACGACGAGAAAAATTAGAACATGTTCTAAATTTTCTCATCGTTTTTTCCATCATTTTTTTCCGCTGCAGTTTTCCCATAGGGAGACACTGCCGCGGAGCCCACAGACGGTCGTTTTTCTCGACAAAGAAAAAAATGACGGGAAAAACGGTCGTGTGTGGGGGAAAATGCCGTTCCCTCGTTTTTCATTTAATTTCATGTCGTGATTCACGGCGGTGTTTTCACCGCCGTGAATCACGATCGTGTGTACGCGGCATAAGCCTAACCCCAATGACAACCCTAACCCCTAACCCTAACCCTCACCCTAACCCTATTAAAAATATAATATATATGTATATCTATAGATATAGATATATCTATAGATATATCTATAGATATAGATCTATATATATAAATAACCATCTTCTGAAATTCGATTTTCGTATAGAATAATTTTGAATAGAAAAGATTAGAATAAAATAGAATAGAAAATAATAGAAAAGAATAGACTAGAAAAACAATAGAACAGAATAGAATAAAATATAATATATTATATTTAATTTTATTATGTTATATTGTTTTTCTAGTCTATTCTTTTCTATTCAAATCTAAATCGTTCTATACTAAATTAGAATTTCAGAAGATGGACGGTTAATATATATATATATATATATATATATATATATATATATGTATATATATATATATATATATATATGTATATGTATATATATATATATATATATATATATATATATATATATATATAATTTTTCTATTCTGTTTTATTGTATTCTCTTATTTTTTTATTCTGTTCTTTTCTATTCTAATCTTTTCTATTCAAATTTGAATTCATTCTATACTAAATTCGAATTTCGGAAGATGGTTATATATATATATATATATATATATATATATATATATAAATAACCATTTTCCAAAATTCGAATTTTCATAGCAAACAATATCATAAAAAAACAATACAACAAATCAGAAAATATATATATATATATATATATATATATATATATATATATATATATATATAAAACCATGTTCCGACATTCGAATTTCGTATAGAATGAATTTGAATTCCAATTAGAAAAGATTAGAATATAAATAGAAAATAGACTAGAAAAACAAATAGAACAGAATAAAATAAAATATAATATATATATTGTATTTTATTCTATTCTGTTCTATTGTTTTTCTATTTGATTCTTTCCAATATTTTCGATTCTATTCTAATCTTTTTGATTCGAATTTGAATTCATTCTATACAAAATTCGAATTTCGGAAGATGGGTTTATAAATATATAAATACTGTGTGATGTCATCACCTCCCCCCCTCCTCCATCTAGAGCAGGGTTTCTCAACTCCAGTCCTCAAGGCGCCCCAACAGGTCATGTTTTCAGGCTTTCCATTATTTTGCACAGGGGATGTAATCAGTTTCACTGCCTTAGTAATTACCACAGCTGTTTCATCTGAGGGAAATCCTGAAAACATGACCTGTTGGTGCGCCTTGAGGACTGGAGTTGAGAAACACTGATCTAGAGAGACAATCACCTCCATACATCATCCAATCAGAGCTCAGCATCTCCATCCATCCCCCACACTCACTAATACCCCACACATTATTTTAGCACATCTCCTGTAGTCTATTAATAACGATTTCATTTTTTTTTTTTTTTGCAGATTACGATCCATTTCCTTTACTTCCAGCAGATCTCCTGCAGACTATTAGCATCTATTTCATTTATGAATGGAGAAACGGTTTGAAGAAGAGACAACAAGAGAGACATCATCACCGCTTAGATCTCTATACACAGGGAAATGGCTGCTAATAGTTTGCAGGAGACCTGCAAAAAAAAAAAAATAGATGCTTATAGTCTGCAGATCTGATGAGAAAATGAAATAGATACTAATAGTCTGCAGGAGATCTGCAAAAAATTTTATATAAATGCTAATAGTCTGCAGGAGATCTGATGGAAATAAATAGTAATCTGTAAAAAAAAAATGAAATAGATGTTAATAGTCTGCAGGAGATCTGCTGAAATAAAGAAAATGGCTGCTCTAATGCAAAAAAAAGAAAAAGAAAAGAAAAATGAAATAGATGCTAATAGTCTGCAGGAGATCTGCAAAAAAATTAAATAGATGTTAATATACTGCAGGAGATCTGATGGAAATAAATAGTAATCTGCAAAAAAAATAAAAAATGAAGTAGATAGCATCTATATTATATTCTGTTCTATTGTTTTTCTAGTCTATTTTCTATTTCTATTCTAATCTTTTCTATTCAAATTCGAATTCATTCTATACGAAATTTGAATGTCGGAAAAAAAATATATATATATATAACCATCTTTCCAAAATTCGAATTTAGTATATAATGATTTCGATTTTAATAGAAAAGATTTGAATAGAATATAAAAGAATAGAACAGAATAGAATAAAATATAATATATTCTATTCTGTTCTATTTTTTTTCTAGTCTATTCTCTGTTTTTCTATTTTATTATAATCTTTTCTATTCGGTTGAAATAATTTGAAATAATTTTGAATCCGGTTGAAATATTATCGAATTTGGTTGAAATATTAACGAATGCGGATGAAATATTATCGAATCCGGTAGAAATATTTTCGAATTTGGTTGAAATATTTTCGAATGCAACCGATTTTTTCGAATTTGGTCGAAAACGAAACGAATTCCGAAAACGAATCCAACTAAACTAAATTAATTAATTAACAAATTAAAACGAAAGGAAACAAAACAATGTTTTTCCTTTTGCACATGTCTAGTCTTGTTAGGTTTGCAGTTGTGCCATCCTGAGATATTTTTTTTATAACCCAACCCTGCTTTAAAATTCTCCACAACTTTATCCCTGACCTGTCTGGTGTGTTGCTTGGCTTTCATTATGCGGTTTGTTCACTAAGGTTCTCTAACAAACCTTTGAGGCCTTCACAGAACAGCTGTATTTATACTAAGATTACAGGGGTTGTAAACACTCATGGTTTTTCACCTTAATGCATTCAATGAGGACCCAGCCGCTGTCTCTGATCCTCATTGGCTAGAATGATAGCAGCAGGAGACATTGGCTCCCGCTGCTGTTAATCTAATCCAGTGACACGGGAGCCGGGGGTGAGGCTGAGTCCTGCTGTCTGTGTTGATGCACGCAGCATGCCCGCACGAGTGCCCCGCTGGAAAGAGGCTCTCCATGGGGGCATTTGAGAAGAGGAGGAGCCAGGAGCGCTATGGGGGGACCTCAGAAAAGGAGGATAGGGGCCACTCTGTGCAAAACCTTTGCACGGAGGTGGAAAGAATAACATGTTTAAAAAAAAAAAAGCTTTACAATCACTTTAAATTACAAACGGCTGGATTCTATTTACTAATTAGGTGACTTCTGAAGGAAATTGGTTCCACTAGATTCTAGGCTTTACTACTGCTTTAAGAAACAATTTCATAAAAAAAAATAGATTAGATGTATTGGGTGTGTATGGATTATATGTGGAGAAAGGATATTGTTTAATGTCACTTTAAATGTGTTTGTCTGTGCACACTGTCAGATGGTGTTTGCATACGCTGAAGTATTATATCCCCTGTCTATGTGTATGTGTCACAGTTCAGGAACAGATTTGTATTCAAAAACAAAAAAAGGAAAGCCAAAAACAATGCACACCGGTCTGGCATCACCGGTCTGGCATCATTGGCACAGGACATTCTGTAGGAAGATGTACAAAATGCTCTCATGTCAAACAACTTCCATGTGCTGGACGAGCATTAAAAAAAGAGATGCATTTTTGTCCCGGTGTGTTCCCCTCAGGCATAACATTTTATCTACACATACGCAGAGCACACAGGATGAGCGGGCAGGATACAGGAGGTGCCCTCTCTATTTTGACGCCTGAGGCTGGGGCATTCCTGAATCGTCATGTCCTGGAGTAACAACCAGGATAAATCGGCATGTGAGCTTATGTATGAAGACTGGAAGAAATGTTACTGATAGAAACCATATTCCTGTTTTATATTTCCAGTGAAACAAAGACCTCATAGGCTTCTATGGGCAACTACATTATACTTCAATAAGTTTCCTCTATTCCAATTTTTATAATACAGACTCATATAGTTAGGAATCATTTTAGGCAACCTAATCTTTTTTTCTTTTTAGGATACAATAGATGTCTGTGTTTTACAGGAAAACCCCAAGCAATGTAACAAATGGTTTACTCTACTACTAAACTCTAGTGATCATTTACAATATAACAGCATGGCCTTACTGTGGCCAAAAAAAAGGCAGATTTGTAAACAGAGGCGGCTCTTTAATTAGGCAAATTAGGCGATGACCTTAGGCCTCGCCCACAGAAAAGGCCTCGCCATCGCGCCATTGCCTAATTTGCCTTCAGGTGTTGTTTTCAGTGGGTCGCAAGCGGCGGGGAGAGGGGGCGGCGGGCGCGCTGCTCATAGCCGCAGCGGCAGACACTGAGTGGGCTGAGCTGAGCTGAGCCACCACCACGATCCGCGGCGGGCGGACGAGGCGGGACAACAAATTACATACATGGTCATGGTGGATGGTGGGCAGGCTCTAGCTACCTGCGTCCAATAGCAAGCTCCACTGCCACGGCGCCATCCTCCTAGAGTCCTAGCCTTTCCCCTAAAGTCAGCCCCAGCGCATGGCGGGAGTTGTAGTTCTCCCACAGAGCACAGGCACACAGACTTCAACTTGGCCGTCTGGTGCCTGTGCTCTGCAGAGACTACAACTCCCAGATTGCACTGCAGAGAGAGAGAGAGACATAACGTCACGTGTTGCTTCAGTTCTCCGAGTCCTGCAGTGCTTAGTAGTGGAGAGGAGGAGGACCAAGTCACTGAGGCGAGGAGCAGGAGCAGGTAGACTGTCACTATTCTATATGAAAAACTACAACAATGCATGCACCCCCAAGTCAAAGACCATTTTATCTCTGCAATCTTCATGGGCTTTAGGTAATTGATGGGCACAGTGGCTGCGTTTGAGGGCACAGTGGCTGCGTTTGATGGGTACAGTGGCTGCAATTGATGGGCACAGTGGCTGCGTTTGGCACGGTGGCTGCAATTGATGGGCACAGTGGCAGCGTTTGATGGCTGGCAAGCCGCACAGTGGCTGCAATCGATGGACACAGTGGCTGCGTTTGAGGGCACAGTGGCTGCGTTTGAGGGCACAGTGGCTGCGTTTGATGGCACAGTGGCAGCGTTTGATGGCTGGCACGCCGCACAGTGGCTGCAATTGATGGGCACAGTGGCTGCGTTTGATGGGCACAGTGGCTGCGTTTGATGGCACAGTGGCTGCGTTTGATGGCACAGTGGCTGCAATTGATGGCACAGTGGCTGCAATTGATGGCACAGTGGCTGCAATTGATGGGCACAGTGGCTGCGTTTGATGGCACAGTGGCAGCGTTTGATGGCTGGCACGCCGCACAGTGGCTGCAATTGATGGGCACAGTGGCTGCAATTGATGGGCACAGTGGCTGCGTTTTATGGGCACAGTGGCTGTGTTTGATGGGCACAGTGGCTGCGTTTGATGGCACAGTGGCTGCGTTTGATGGCACAGTGGCTGCGTTTGATGGCACAGTGGCTGCGTTTGATGGCACAGTGGCAGCGTTTGATGGCACAATGGCAGCGTTTGATGGCTGAAACGCCGCACAGTGGCTGAAATTGATGGGCACAGTGGCTGTGTTTGATGGCTGGCACGCCACACAGTGGCTGCAATTGATGGGTACAGTGGCTGCGTTTGATGGCACAGTGGCTGCGTTTGATGGCACAGTGGCAGCGTTTGATGGCTGGCACGCCGCACAGTGGCTGAAATTGATGGGCACAGTGGCTGCGTCTGATGGCACAGTGGCTGCGTCTGATGGCACAGTGGCTGCGTCTGATGGCACAGTGGCTGCGTCTGATGGCACAGTGGCTGCGTCTGATGGGCACAGTGGCTGCGTCTGATGGCACAGTGGCTGCGTTTGAGGGCACAGTGGCTGCGTTTGAGGGCACAGTGGCTGAGTTTGATGGCACAGTGGCTGCGTTTGATGGCACAGTGGCTGCGTTTGATGGCACAGTGGCTGCGTTTGATGGCACAGTGGCTGCGTTTGAGGGCACAGTGGCTGAGTTTGATGGCACAGTGGCTGCGTTTGATGGCACAGTGGCTGCGTTTGATGGCACAGTGGCTGCAATTGATGGCACAGTGGCAGCGTTTGATGGCACAGTTTGATGGCTGGCACGCCGCACAGTGGCTGCAATTGATGGGCACAGTGGCTGCATTTGATGGGCACAGTGGCTGCATTTGATGGGCACAGTGGCTGCGTTTGATGGCACAGTGGCTGCGTTTGATGGCACAGTGGCTGCGTTTGATGGCCGCAGTGGCTGCGTATGAGGGCACAGTGGCTGAGTTTGATGGCACAGTGGCAGCGTTTGATGGGCACAGTGGCTGCAATTGATAGGCACAGTGGCTGCAATATATATATAATACCTACCCACCCACCCTATGTTTTTAATGATATTTGATTAAAGAATAATTGGTTAGAGAAATTTATAGAAACTGTGAATTCATAGTTCATATGATTTAAGTTAATATATGCATTTATACAGTTATTATTAATCGTTTTTATAATTTTTTTCCCATTATGGGCGTGAGTGGGGCCTCATGTCTAATGCCGTGTACACACGATTGATTTTCTCGACGGTGAAAACACAGCCGAGAAATTCGACATGAAAAACGAGGACCGGCTTGGTCCCCTACACACGGCCGGTTTTCATGACATTTTTTCTCTTGGTCGAGAAAAATGACCGTGTGTAGGCTCCCCAGCAGTGTTTCCCTATGGGAAAACTGCCGTGGAAAAAAATGCCGTGAATCACGACGAGAAAAATTAGAGCAGGTTCTAATTTTTCTCGTCGTGATTCTTGTCGTTTTTCTCGTCGGGAAAAATGCTGGAAAGCCCACACACGTCCGTTTTTCTCGTCCAAGAGAAAAAATGAAAATTTTCCCGACGAGAAAAATGGTCGCGTGTATGCGGCATTAGTTTTGCCTAAGGCCTCACAAAGTCTAGAGCTGCCTCTGTTTGTAAAGCACAGAATTGTACTTAACAAATGTGTTTTAGTGCTTTGCTTGCTTTGGAACTTCAGTAACGCACCAATAATTTCAATGAATTGGAAACAAAATCCGGTAGAAGGAGATCCTGGTCACATGACTAGTCAAAGTTATTTGACTGGTCTCTCCTACAGCCAGAGAGTGTTCTTGGCACTGTTATTATTATTATTATTATTATTATTATTATAATACAGGATTTATATAGTGCCAACAGTTTGCACAGTGCTTTACAACATGAGTGCAGACAGTACAGTTACAAAACAAATCAGTACAGGAGGAATCGGAGTACTCTGCTAGTTAGAGCTTACAATCTAGGATGGAGGGTCAAGTGATACAAAAAGTTATGCCAAGAACACATCATAGGAATGGGCAGGCTCCACATCACAGCCTGGAATGAATGAGCTGAAAAACGAAGATTGCAATGTGAAGTAAACTGTGTGGCATCCATTAGAGCAGAGAACTCCTTGTTTCCCCCCTGCCTCATTGGAGGACCCTTTGATGGGACAAATGGGACAGCTTCATTCCCTATAATTGGGACACTCCCTGGTATTATTTGGACACTTTTAGGTTTACCAAGGAGCAGGGACTGGAAGGAGTTAAGCCTACTTACTTAACTTGTGGAAGCCAAAGACTGTCTACTAGTTGATTACAGAGAAGGACATGGTGGAGTCTGTTCTGGGCCTACCTCTAGCCATTTGCAAGGTGGTCTGCAAGAATTGTTCAAAGAGTTTCACCAACAGGCACAAACATCTGTCATGGATGGCAAGGAGGTTTGCCTTTTAAGGACTTTCATGCATGCCAGAAATCCCCCTCCCTTAGACCGGTTTCATACTGGGGCGGTGGCGGTATAGCGCCGCTATTTTTAGCGGCGCTATACCGTCGCGATTGCAGAGGTATCCGGCCGCTAGCGGTGCGGTTTTAACCCCTGCTAGCGGCCGAAAAAGGGTTAATACCACCCGCAAACCGCAGCTACGGCCGCGGTTTGCGTGCGGTATTACCACGGATCCCATTCATTTCAATGAGAAGGAGCGGTAAACACACCGCTCCTCTCACCGCTCCAAAGATGCGGCTAGCAGGACTTTTTTTTAAGTCCTGTTAGCGCACCGCTCCAGTGTGAAAGCCCTCGGGGCTTTCACATTGGAGAGAAAGGAGCCGCTGTTTAGGCTCGGTTTGCAGGCTCTATTTTTAGCAAAATAGCGCCTGCAAACCGCCCCAGTGTGAAAGGGGCCTTAACCTTCCCTCCTATTTCCCATCACACGCAATGCTTATTGAAATGTTTTGTATATGTTTTAAACCGTATCTGACATTGTGCCACTTGGTATCTCGGTGGCACCTTAGGGTCCACATAATACGGGATAAAGCGGTGCCGTGCAAGACATGATGGTTCAGGGAACTTTGCTCCGCACAACATGTCAGGCATCATACTGCCAAGTGAATGGAATTTATTGTGTAATTGAAACTGTATTGTTATGTAATGTATTTATATACTGTGCTACAGTACAGGGGAGAATGTACCCCAACAAAGTTTTTTTTTATATACATGTAAATAAAGTATATGAAAAAAAAAGGAGTAGTATCTGATCTCCTTTATACTTGGGCCCCTAAGTACTTACCTGTCTCTGCATTTTACTTCTGTGTGTGTTTTTGGACATTGGTCTGTGTCAGTGGTCTCCAAACTGTGGCCTGGGGGCCGGATATGGCCCTTTGCTTGCCTTTATCCGGCCCTTGGGACACTATTCGACCCACTGATACAATGCACTATTCATCCTACACCAACAATGGGGCATAATTCTAGTCACTGTTACCAACAAAACGGCACCATTCCTACCACTGACACCAACAATGGGGCACTATTCTCCCACTGACACCAATGATGGGACACCATTCCTTCAATTGACACAAACTGCAAGGCCCTATTTCTCCCAATGACATCAATAAATGATGCAGCAGTATTTCTTCCCCTTATATCTGTAGCGGTGTGTTGCTACGAGTTACAACATCCACACATTCCACCCTGCTGCCAGACATCCATTAAACACACTCTTTTAGTCAATGAACAGTCTGTTGCTTGTTTTTGTCATTTTATTAGGGGATTGAACTTGGTTGGGGAAAGGGACATGGGATGCCAATAGGATAAATTGGTACTTTTGAAGAATATAGTAACTGCGTCACACTTCTCAAAAAGGACAAGATGGCTGACCCTAAACTTGACAGTCTTTTACCTCCAGAACACTTCTTCCTCCAACACACTGCTTGACCGACATTTACCTCAGAACACTTCTCCCTCCAGCACACTACTTTCTGTCACAGTCTTAGTAATCCTGCCATGCCATCAGAACATGACTAGGCCTCACTCTGAATAAGTCCCAGTTAATTTACTTGATGATCCTTTGTAGGTTGGGGCCTGTGGTACCCCTTTATGGCAGCAACTGTTCACTTGAGAAGATTAAATGGTGATGGACTACTGATCCCAGCAAGTTCGACTTGCAAATCCTGCCTGCCCTCATGGCTGCATTGATTTGACACAAACTCCACAGTCTCTCCCTCTGGCTCTGCATCCAGCTCCCCTGGCATGCCTCTTCCAGATGTCTCTACCGTGCTTTCACTCACTGACACCTGCCCTGGATCCTTCCTGAAGGACTTACTCCTGCCTCTTCCAGCTCCTGTTTCAGGACACCTCTCCATGACCGTGTAAGAAGCGGCTCCTCCAGCTCTCTGCCCTGCCCCTTTCCCAGAACATTCTCTGGAAACAGAGGAGGCGCCCAAGAGCTAAAGCACATGTCAGTCACCCACTGCTACACTAAACCACTCCCCTGCCCCCAGATCAAAACAAACAGGCCTAGCTCGCAGCATAGACCTGCTTAAATTTACCTGCACTGGCAGCTTACACAAAAACCCCCACAATTAGCACCTACCTAAGGTAGAGGGTGCTACGTGTAGCGGCCTCACCCCTCTCCCTCTTTTTATCGGTTATATGGCTTTTGTCTAAGGGTACCTGGGAGAGAGAGATGATGCACACCACGGCCCATGTCCTCCGTAACTAAGAGGTGAAGGCCAGAAGATTGGGCTTTTGTGTAGGTGTCCTAGAGTCAAGTCCAGTCCTTCGTCCTTGACTCCTTTGCTTTAGTAACCCAAGTTCCACACAGTGAATAGGTACAACTCAGTTTTATTCTTCTTGCCAAGCAATAAAACAATCTTTCTCCTTTGGAAAATGGGGACAGATCGAGGCACAATCCTTTCCCTTCTTGCTGCTGCCCACTGTGCTGTCACCAGTGGTGTATAGTCACTGCCACTGACTAGGTAATATAGAACGTGAATTACCTTCGCTCACTTTGCCCCTGTCAGAGGAAGAAATCCGTCCAAGGGAGAAATGGAGGCCTCTCCGTCACCAGCGATGCCGCGCCGGGCTCTTCGGAGAAGTTACTGCGCACCAGTCCTCACAAACTCAGACACGGGCACCCAAGGAGCTAGGGCCCCCTCGGATTCCTCCACCCTCGCGGAACTCAGTCGAAGATACTGAGCCCCAGGCATCCGCCATAGTACCTCACCCCAGGCTAAAGGTGCCTGAGATGGACTCCATTTCCGCTCCGGCTAGGCCAAGGGCGTCTAGGCCCGGAACACCGTAACGCCAGCACCCAAGCTAAAGGTGCCTGGGTGCGGCCGCGTCCTCCAACTCTCTGCCCCTAAGGTCAGGGCCTCCGCCCCTTTTATGACCTCTCCCTTTGCGTCTTAGCGGGTTCCCCGCCCCGCTGTACCAGCTCCAGGGGAGGACAAAAAGGCACAGTTTGCTGTGTGAGTTCAGCTCCGGCCAAGGCAACAACGCCACCTGTAGGCCCCAAGGAACCCCACACCACCAGAGTCCTCACATAAATTCAAACACCCGCTACATACATATCAAACAATGGGGCAATATTCTTCTCACTAATACCAAAGATGGGGCGTTACTCCAATAGACACCAGGGGATTTTCTACTCCCACTGGCCACAGTCTGGCCCCTCAAAGTCTGAAGGACAGTAAACTCGCCCTTTGTTCATAAAGTTTGGAGACCCCTGATCTATGTGATGCACAGTGATCACACCCTGAGCTTTTTTTCAGCAGAGAAGCCTTTCAGGTACTCACCCCCATCCCTGTGGCTACCGTCCCCCCCCCCACCCCCCACACACACACACCTCCCACCCATCCCCCTTTTACAGAATACGGAACAAAGTATAATTTTATGATGATGTGAATGTTTTATAGATTTTTAATAACAGATAGAAATGCTCTAAATGTACAAAACATAAGAAATATACAGTACTTTCTTAAGTGCTTTAAGCAGCCATTAGGCGCATTTTGCGCATTAGACCGAATGTTAATTCATTTTGTACTGATGTGTGTTTAAAATTTTCATCATGCACTGTTCCACATTATACAGTTGGAACTTCTAAAAACTTAGCAGAGAATAAAAAGCTATTAAATCTAAACAGTATTACTGCAGATGCCAGGATAGATATCATAGCAATAGCAGAAATTACGTGTAGTTTAGGTTTAATGCATATTCTAGCTTAGCGGTGGATAGACTACATTCAAATACTTTTTCCAATCTGATACAGTTATCGTAGAAAGCCAAGTCTAACCAGTATTTTCAAAGCAAATGCTTTGTCTTGTAAAATGGAAGAATGTATTGTGCTATAGCTTTTTTGGGTAGTATACCAGCTGCTCAGGATAGACACAAATACTTGTAAGTGTTGCTGTCATGTAAATAGGGATTAGTTCATGCGTGTTCATGCGTGTTAAGATCCTAGTCTAAATCCATGTGAGCAAGCCAACCAGGAAGCTACCACCTGTACTGAACCAATCATAAGCAGCTGCACGTGTACTAAACACCCCTTGCATTAGTACCGCTGTAGAGCGGGTAATACCCCAACCACAAATGATTGGTTCAGTTCAGCTGACGGCTTCCTTGCAGGCTTGCTCACATGGATTAGGACTAGGATCCAAACATGCCTAAGTTCCTCCCTATTTGTAAATGTAGAAGCCATCAGAGTAAAGCCTCGTACACACGATCGGATTTCTATCTGACAAATCCGTGGAATTTTGTGCGAAGGGCGTTGGCCATGAACTTGGTATGCATACAGACGGCAGAACTTTTTCAGCCAACATAAACAAAACTACATGTTTTTTTAGCTCCTTGACGCCACCCTTTGGGCAACTTCTGCTAATGTTGTGCTATGGTTAGCATTGGTTTGGATTTTTTTCGGATGGACTTGTGTACACACGATCGGATAATCCGACAAGACACATTTGTTGTTGGAAAATTTGAGAGCATGCTATAAAACATTTGTTGTCGGAAAATCCGACAAAAATTGTCCGATGGAGCGTACAAACGGTCAGATTATCCAACAAAACCCTGCCATTACACATTTGTTGTTGGAAAATCCGATCATGTGTATGGGCCTTAAGTCTTACAAAATGTCCCATACTGAGGCTGAGCTCCTGTCCAATACCCCCTGCATTTGGTAACATGACATAGCAGGTTGAGTGGCACTGGCACCTGCGATAGGTCCAGACACAGCAGATGATTTGAAGCCTTGTTACTGCTAAGATGCTATGGATGCTCTAACCAGAACTTGTGCAGAATGCTGGCACACAAGTAGAGCACAGGAACCCGCAGTTGCACAGTCCTGACCTCAACCCGACAGAACACCTTTGGGATGAATTAGAGCGGAGACTGCGAGCCCAGGCCTTTTCGTCCACATCAGTGCCTGACCTCACAAATGCGCTTCTGGAAGAATGGTCAAACATTCCCATAGACACTCCTAAACCTTGTGGACAGCCTTCCCAGAAGAGTTGAAGCTGTTATAGCTGTAAAGGGTGGGGCCAACTCATAATTGAACCCTACGGACTAAGATTGGGATGCCATTAAAGTTCATGTGCATGTAAAGGCACCCAGTGCTAAACCTTTCATCCAATTTTCAAACTGTTGCATCTGTAAATTTCAAAGGCCAGTATAAAGGAATAGTAGTGTTAAAAAGCACTTATGGGTTTAAAGCGGGGTTCCAGTCACCTGTGGAAAAAATAAAAATCAGCAGCTACAAAAACTGTAGCTGCTGACTTTGAAAAAACAGTAACTCACCTGTCCCACAATCAAGTGGTGTGCTCACCCCAGTCAGTCTCACCCACTGTCTTCGGCACCGGCATCTTTTTTTATGGGCACCCGGCTGCGACAGCTTGCGGCTTCAGGAGGGAGGAGAAATGCCATTTCCAACCACTGCGGTGGTCAGAACAGAAGTGGGAAGCGGGTACCTGCTTCCCCCCTCATCAAAAGTGCCAATTGTTCAAGAGGAGCGGGGAATGAGTCCTTAAAGCGTAATTTTTTTTTGTATCATTTTTCTTTAAGGGGGTGTGTGTCCCATGCCTACATACTTCTGCTAATAGGTGTCTCTAGAATAGTTGGGAGTTATGCTGTTGGGGAATTTTCCTTCCCTGTCATAGGTGTTGACACTTCCTTGCATTTCCATATATGGGACGGTATGTTCCACTAGCAGCCAATCACTAGTTCCAAGCATTGTCACATTACTGAGGTAGTGAAGTCACCACTTCCCTGGTTGCCAACACTTATTATTTCATTGTCAGCTGCAATGAAAGAAGAAACTGCAAGGGAGCGCACTGGCGGTGTGAGTAAAAGGGGATTGGGGGCTCCTTTGCAAAGACCTTGTCACTTTGTTCTACTTCGTCCTAGGGGATATGATGATGATGTCCTAGCAAATGGAAGGGTATCTTCTCTAGTCGCTGGTACTCACACAGCCTAGTAATTTGCACATAAAATATTCTAGTCCAATTCCTATCAACTTCGAAAATGTACTTTAAGAGATAGATGATCATATCCTGATCTGGCGAATTTCTGCCATATTAGGCAATGCTTTGGGAATAGTACACTGAACAAGATACTTCCAGGCAGGACAGCCTTTAGAAATTAGGGCCTTCCCTTGGACCAATAACCCCCTCCCCAGGAAAAAAAAAACCTACACCCTTCTACCTAATAAAGGATAAATGAGATCCATGTAAACAGAGTCTAAATGCATAATAGATGCATAGTTTCCAACATTTGAAAATCATTTGGAAGGGATGAAGAAGAATATGGTGGTGCGCCAACAGTATGTGAGAATGGCCAAAAGAGTGCAAGGCCAATAAAGTGGGTATTATATCACAGTGTTGTGCTTGTAGTGTGGCACCTTTTCCAATTTGCTTTGCTATGTTTATACAATATAGGTCCTAGGAGTATACTGAAGAGTGGGAATAAAGTAAGACCCATCATTGTCATAATACCCCCAAAAATTTTGTCAGTGACCTCAAAAATAACTCCCAGCATCAATGTCAGTGGGTGCAGTAATAACCCCCAGCATTTTTTTCTAGCACCAACCTCTGCACATCTATTCCACTATTTGTCTCTGAACCTACATTCACAGCTCCACAACTTGACCACCATTTGCCTTTGCACCTCTCCTCCATGACTGGACCCCGCCCCACCAACTAAGCACAGCTCGCCTCTACATGCCTCGTTCACAGCTCACTTCTCTACCCCTCATCCCCCTCTTGCCTCTGCACAATTTATCCACTGCTCACCACTGCACCCCTCTTCAGACATCATCCCTCCCCCACACCACCACTCTAGGCACAGTTTCCCTCTACACCCCTTGTCCACTGCACGGGTCTGCATTCATCATCCCCAATATGCCTTTTTTTTTATCTTTTAGGTGGTCAAATTCTAAATGCAGATCTCGCTACCCTACAATGTCTATGGACAGCTTCAGTTTTTAAAGTGACACTAAACTCTTGTTTAAAAGTATTAAGTATTTCTGAGATAAACTATGTACTATGGGATTTGTAGCATGCATAAAGCAGTGCACATGCCCACAACTAATGTGCACTTCTCGTTCCAAACAAATGGAAGTAAGGGAGAAAAGGAGAGGGAGCTCATGGAGAACGTTATAAGGAGACTGAAAAACACAGTAAAAAACAATTTAATGAAAAACTGATTACGCGGCCATTAAAGAGGAACTTCACTCTGGCTTGTCCTTAAAAGCGGAGGTCCGCCTAAAAAAAAAAATATTAAAAGCCAGCAGCTACAAATACTGCAGCTGCTGACTTTTAATAAATGGACGCTTACCTGTCCAGGGTGCCCGCGATGTCGGCAGCCGAAGCCCATCAATCGCTCGGCTCTCGGCTGCCCCCGCCGCCATCCTCGGTGAGGGAATCAGGAAATGAAGCCTTGCGGGTTCACTTCCTGGTTCCCTACTGCGCATGCGCGAGTCACGCTGCGCGTCCCAACTGGTCCCCGCTGTCTTCTGGGACCTGTGTGTTTCCCGGAAGACAGTGGGGGAGGGGGGGCAGGAAGGGGTGTGACCCCTGCAGGAGTCTATGCCCGGAAGTGGGTGCAAATACCTGTATTATACAGGTGTAGCACACAGACCCTTTTTCTCCTGCTTACCTCCACTTGCAGAGTAGGGCACACCATGCCACATGCCCGTATCCTCCTGGTATAAGAGGTTGAGCGGTGTTCATGGGTCCTGCAGCGAGTTACCTCCCTCCATTGGTTCTCGTGCTCTCCCTAGAGTGTAGGGAAAAGTCGATTCTTTCTCTTAAAAGAAGGCCAATGTCCAGACTGTTTAAACTCCAACAAACAAGTTTATTTTTCTTGCTTGGAACTTAGTGGGAGAAAGTTGAAGATAGAGATAGAGTTGGGATAGGGAGGTAGGTTCAGGCACGCGGCACCCATTTACCCTATTCTCTACTTAAGCCTGAGTGGGTATTGCTCACCCGGATAGATCCCTCTCACGGTTCTAGCAGCCGGAGTGAAGCACGAACAGTTACTTTAGATTTTGTCCCCTTCAAGGACAAGTTCAGGAGATCCTCTGCCACAGAATCCTTTAGTTCCTGAATCTAGAACTCTCTAGCGCCCGCAACTTTAGAAACCATAAGTGCCAAGGGGCACATCACGGGAGCTATTGTACAACTCACGGAATCCTTCCCTCTGATAGGCAACCAGGCCTCTCCTGAGACAGTGACTTCCTTCACCGATCCTCCGGACAGGTCCTCCCCTGGTTTCCTCTCTTTCAGAGCGGGCCACCCTCACTCGGGTACCCTGGGACTCCGATGGTTTGGCTGTAGACCCAGTTTAAGTTACTGAGCCTACCTGGAACAATATAGCCTCGGGCTAAAGGTGCCCGAGACTTCTCAACGAATTTCACACACCCCTGGCCAGTAGGGCCAAAGGGCGCGACTCTCGCCACCAGGGGTACCCCGTGAAATCCCCCAGCCAATCTCCTCGCCTAATGGCATCTGCCCCTTATGTATCCTCTCCCGGCATGCACAGCAGGTAGAGCACGCCCACTGTATGGCTGCCGAGAGAGGACACCCAATCACGCTACAATGCCACCTGTGGTTCGACCCAAGACCTGGGCAACAGCGCCACCCGCAGGTCAAGGGAAACTATACACCCAGGCAACACCACAGCAGAGCAGAGTCCAATCCAAAGAATCAGAAAACCAGAGCCAAACTATTGCCCAGGCTGCCCTTAAATTTAAGGCACAGCGATCCCAATTTTGGGGGTCCGCTACACAGGTATCTGCACCCCCCTTCCCCCCTGAAAGGTGCCAAATGTGACACCGGAGGGGGGGAGGGCTCCGAAAAGTGGAGGTTCTATTTTTGTGTGGACCTCTGCTTTAATTCAGATACTTACTTACCCAGCCAATCCAGTGTTACCTGCTGCTGTGCTCTTCTCTGCTACCACCGCTCAGGTCCTGTGCCTCCATCTTCCTCTGTGACATCATCGGGAGGAGGCTCTCTCTTCCTGGTTTAGGCAGCTGCTTCCTGACCTGTCCCTCTGCTCCTTTCATGAATGGGAGCCAAAGCCTCCTGGGATATGTGACATGCACATCCCAGGAGGCTTCCGGAGAGAAGAACATCATTCCAGCCTAGGCCAAAATGGAGGAGGAGGATGGGCTGGAATGTGAACAATACCAAAAAAAAGATAAACATTTGGAAAAAAGGAGGACTTCATGAAGTGGAGGAAAGGAGGAAGGAGGGTTGAAGAGGAGGAAAATTACAATTTTGAGTTAAGTTCCGCTTTAAGTAGTGGATATGTATGAATTATTTTTAGGGAATAAGGATATAGTTTAGTGTCACTCTAATGCCGTGTACACACGACCGTTTTTAATGTCATTTAAAAAAAACAATGTTTTTCTCGACGTTATTCTTCTCAAGCCTTCCTTGTCTACACACGATCAAGAAAAAAAATGCTAGAGCAAAGCGCGGTGACGTACGAAATGTACGACGGCACTATAAAGGGGAAGTTCTATTCGGATGGCGCCACCCTTTGGGCTGCTTTTGCTGATCCTTGTGTTAGTAAAGTTTGGTGAGAGACGATTCGCGCTTTTCAGCCTCGTGCTCTTCAGTCCGTTACAGCGTGAGGAATGTGCTATCTCCATTACGAACGCTAGTTTTACCAGAACGAGCGCTCCCGTCTTATCGCTTCTGAGCATGCGCGTTTTTTTCATGTCGTTAAAGCCTACACACGGACGTTTTTTCATGACGAGAAAAACGACGTGAAAAACGACGAGAAAAATTAGAGCATGTTCCAAATTTTTAATGCCCATTTTTCACGTTGTGAAAAATGCTCTGGAGCCTACACACGATCGTTTTTAATGACCAAATTAAAAAATGCAATTTTTCTCGTCATGAAAAACGGTTGTGTGTACGCGGCATAAGAATTAATTCCATAAAACATTGTTTTAGTAAGCTAATCATACAATATATGTACAGAAAGGGCCGTCCAACATAAGTGGGGCATTAGATCCGAGCTGCCTAACCCCAACCTTGGAAAGGGTCAAATCTGAATCACGTGAAGGACAGTGGTTGTAAAAAGACAAAAGCACAGATTCCCTGCATGTACAACTGCATCAGTTATCCTATCTGAATGGATATGTTTCTGTTTAAAATCTCTTGTCAACGATTTACTAACTTATATTAAAATTTATAATTTCAGCAGTTTAGGCAAGTTCCCTGATCCACCTAGATTTATGGTACTTTATGGTACATTTTATTGAACATCATTGTTTAGTATGTGTAGTGGGGTCTCTAAATTTAGGTGGGACACTCAGGTGTGTGAGTATGGGAATAGTGGACCATTTGTGTTCGTGGAGGATTGGATGGTGTAATAATCTCCTTGGCCTCTGGGTGGCGGGGTACCTGGAGGCTCAAGGTAGATTTGCCATTACAGTGCTACCCTTTTTGTCCCTGTCCGGAGATGGTACGGCGAGGGCGGGGAACCTGCCGTGGTGTCGATGGGAGGAGATAAAAGGGGCAGACGCCCCAACCACGAGGTCTTCAGGAGGATCTTCTTCAAGCGCCCAGGCACCTTAGGCCTGGGTGCGGGCGGTTCCGGATTCCGGCTCAGGCGCCCTAGGCCTGACCGGAATGGAGTTGGAGTCCATCCCAGGCACCTTCAGCCTGGGGTGAGGTACTAAACTAGGAGGCCTGGGGTCCAGTGACTTCGACTGGATCCCGCGAGGGTGGAGAAGTCCGAGGGTCCCTGAGGTGGATGGGGCCCATGTCTGAGGTGAGGAGGCCGGGGAGGTTACCCATTCGGAGAGTCTGGAGCAGCATCAACCCAGTGACGGATGGGCCTCTGGTAACTCCCTTGGAGGGACATCTTCCCCTGATAGGGGCCGCAGCGCAGCGAAGGTACTCCTATCTACGTTCTCTTGAGTTGCTGGTAGAGACTCTAAAGTTCTAAATCCTTTCTAGCTAATGCTATAGTAACCGCTGGCGAGATCGCAGTGGTTTAGCTGATAACCAGGATAGTGCCTCGACCTGCTCATTCCCCGTATCAAAATGTTATCAAGTCGCAACCAGGTGGCTACTGAAGCATTGTTTATTGTGAGATATACAATAAAGCAAGAGTTGGACTGTGATCGTTGTGTGGGACTCTGGTTAATGGGAGCAGAGGGAAGTGTTGACACAGCGGGACTTGATTCTAGACAAAAGCACATAGGCCCGAGGAAATATCTGGTACTGGCCTTCACCTCACCCACAGCTATGGGGAGGACATGGGCCGTAGCGCATCTCACCCTGTCGTGTGACATACCCCTAGACAAAGGAGATGGGGTGAGGCCGCTACACGTGGGGGCTCGTGAGTCCGGGATGATATGTGTTTTAACTTTGGAAGAAAGAATGGCTGTGTCTGGACTTTGCTGCCCGGAGGAGTTCCGAGCAGGTCGGCCATGTGATTGGCCAAAGTGCATCCCTGCTCAAAGTCGTGGAAATGACCCTAAGACGGGAAAGCCCCATGCAGAGGAGCGAGAAGAGGGAGGAGTCCAGCCGTGTGAAGTACTACATGTGGGGGCTTTTGTTGCACTGCGCCACGAGGCACCCCGTGACTGTACAGTTCGTGGGCGGAGCTTGATGGAAGCGCGCGAAAACGTGCAAGTCATGGGAGGAGTCTGGCCATGTGGAGGAACTCACGTGGAGACTTCGGCGCGTGGTCAGTGCGTGATGGAGCAGCAGACAGTCGGGATGGCCTCAAGCTCCCCGTGGATTCCGGTTCCCTACCTTACGAAGATGACTACGTTCGCTGCTCCCCTTACAGACACGGGGATAAGACTCAGGCCCCGAGGACAGTTGGCTTTGTACTCATGCAGAGACACGGAGGCCCTCGGCGTGATCTGTCCCGGATGCTCGGGACTGGTGGTCCACCTGAAGCCATTCGGGCGTTGCGAGGCATGCAAAGAGTTCTTGTTCGAGGTGGAGCCATCCACAGTAAGGCCCGGGGCCCTTCACCTCAACAGCCTCACAGGTACCGCTACTCTAGAAGGAGAGATCCAGGCCTTTGCGGAGGTTCCCGTACGCACTGACCAGGGCAATGTGACTGCCCAATCAGAGACTGAGAGAGAAAAATCCGAGGATGCTGTTTCAGTCACCACAGGTTCTCTGCTCCCACCTCCGAAGAGGAAAGTTGGTCTGGTGCAGGCCTCCTGTGGTCGTGGTCGAGCTTCACCCCGTCGCTTGCCTGGCCTGGATGGATCCGGTTGGAAGAGTCCTGGACATCCCAGTTCTACAAAAGGTCAAGGTGAGCCAGGGGCTGGGACTGTGGTAGTGGTTGGAGGTGTCGGGGGTCCGCAGCCGGTGGAGCCTGCAAGGGAGGGTAGTACCATGTCTACCAGAGACTACCTTCCCGCCGAGATGTATGACACTTCCGACCTAGAGTCGCTGTCAGATTGTGGAGATGACGGTGAGATTGATAAACTGTTTCACCAGAAGGGCTGGGACAAACGCCCATTGCCTGTGTTACGTGCACCGCAGGATTCCCCTATGTCAATAGGAGACAGCACGCCCCGGGTACAAGCCCCGAAGTCTACGAGGAAGTCTAGTCCTCAGGTTGCCTTCCCACAATCTACAACATCGTCCGTCTTGGTGGCGGGGATGCAGCGCGCCTCACTACGAGCACCGAGAGAAAAGCCATCAGAGGTAGTGAAAGTACCTCGGCACCCGGAGGCCATCGTTCAACCCGGAGAAGGTGAGCGGGAAGCCATGCCTCCTTTGGCCAGATTGCAACAACTTTTCTTACAGAGAGACGCCCGTGAGTATGGGTGGGAATATCCCTACTTTCCTCGGGACTTACTTTTTGAAGTTGAGGTCATACGCCAGAGATGGTATGACGAATTTGTTTGGGAAAAACTCAAAGTACCCCATGCACGAAGATATTTGTCCTGTTCGCCACCCGTGTCGAAAAAGTTTAGGGACTGCAGAGCAGACTGGATGTGGGGTCGCCATATCCACGCAGACAAGGTGCGCATCTGTAGGAAAGATGGAGAGGATGCTGACTATTCGATTGAGGTTTTTGATAAACATCTGAAGCCCTTGTTCTTACCTGACCCGAAGTTCTATTTGTGAGAAGAGACTCACTTGTTTCCTTTCCTACAATCTTCTAGAAGTGTTCCTGCCGGAGCATCCGAACTGTGCCCTAGTTTTTTTTTTTATTTGGGCTTTTGTTTTCTACTCTTCAGGAGGAATGAGAGCAGTTTTTGTTTGTTCTCTCTTCCTCACAGTTCAAAGACAGACTTTGGGGGTAGAATTAGTGTAGGGACGCAGGAAGAATGAAGATTGCACCAAGTGTCATTACCGCGGCACTGTCACCAGGTGGCAGTGTTGTGCAACGGCTGTTTGTTTTTTTTACACGCGCATCACTTTACTCATTGGAGCGAGTGGGTCTATTGGTTGATGGACCCATTCATTCCAAATTAACACAAAAATGTCAGGATGTGGCTTTTCTTGTGTGTTGTTTTTTTTCCCTTCTGCAGGAGATTCGTCTGTCAAGGCTGCTGAGTATGGGGTGGTTCTTAGACAGTGAAGGAAGGGATTGTACATGATAGATGTTTTTAGGGAAAAAGTTTTATTGTTTTATGTTCCCTTTCCCCTTTGAGCAGGTCTTGGTATGGTTGAGGTTCAAAAAAACAAAAATTTAGGGATAGCCTCTGGGGCTAGGCTTATGTCATCACTCCATGGGAGACATGGGTTTGCACCAGACGCTGGGGACCAGCGTCAAATCACAGGGGGGAGTATGTAGCGGGGTCTCTAAATTTAGGTGGGACACTCAGGTGTGTGAGTATGGGAATAGTGGACCATTTGTGTTCGTGGAGGATTGGATGGTGTAATAATCTCCTTGGCCTCTGGGTGGCAGGGTACCTGGAGGCTCAAGGTAGATTTGCCATTACAGTGCTACCCTTTTTGTCCCTTTCCGGAGATGGTACGGCGAGGGCGGGGAACCTGCTGTGGTGTCAATGGGAGGAGATAAAAGGGGGAGACACCCTAACCGCGAGGTCTTCAGGAGGATCTTCTTCAAGCGCCCAGGCACCTTAGGCCTGGGTGCGGGCGGTTCCGGATTCCGGCCCAGGCGCCCTAGGCCTGACCGGAATGGAGTTGGAGTCTATCCCAGGCACCTATAGCCTGGGGTGAGGTACTAAACTAGGAGGCCTGGGGTCCAGTGACTTCGACTGGATCCCGCGAGGGTGGAGAAGTCCGAGGGTCCCTGAGGTGGATGGGGCCCATGTCTGAGGTGAGGAGGCTGGGGAGGTTACCCATTCAGAGAGTCTGGAGCAGCATCAACCCAGTGACGGATGGGCCTCTGGTAACTCCCTTGGAGGGACATCTTCCCCTGATAGGGGCCGCAGCGCAGCGAAGGTACTCCTATCTACGTTCTCTTGAGTTGCTGGTAGAGACTCTCAAGTTCTAAATCCTTTCTAGCTAATGCTATAGTAACCGCTGGCGAGATCGCAGTGGTTTAGCTGATAACCAGGATAGTGCCTCGACCTGCTCATTCCCCGTATCAAAATGTTATCAAGTCGCAACCAGATGGCTACTGAAGCACTGTTTATTGTGAGATATACAATAAAGCAAGAGTTGGACTGTGATCGGTGTGTGGGACTCTGGTTAATGGGAGCAGAGGGAAGTGTTGACACAGCGGGACTTGATTCTAGACAAAAGCACATAGGCCCGAGGAAATATCTGGTACTGGCCTTCACCTCACCCACAGCTATGGGGAGGACATGGGCCGTAGCGCATCTCACCCTGTCGTGTGACATACCCCTAGACAAAGGAGATGGGGTGAGGCCGCTACATATGCATAGTGTTTATATTCCATGATTCTACTTCTACAGCTGTACAAGTCAGAGTCATCTGATTTCTGATGCCTCGTACACACGAGCGAGTTTCTCGACAGTGAAAACACTGCCGTGAAACCCGATGGGAAAAACGAGGACCGGCTTGGTCCCCTTTTCCCAGTCTACACACGGCCGTTTTTCACGACATGTTTTCTCTTGGTCGAGAAAACCGGCCGTGTGTAGGCTCCCTAGCAGTGTTTCCCTATGGGAAAACTGCCGAGGAAAAAAATGCAGCGATTCGCGACGAGAAAAATTAGTGCATGTTGTCATTTTTCTCGTCGTGATTCTCGCGGTTTTCTCGTCGGGAAAACTGCTGGAGAGCCTACACACAGCCGTTTTTCTCGTCCAAGTGAAAAAATTACAGTTTTCCCGACGAGAAAAATGGTCGTGTGTACGCGGCATTAGATAAGAGTTCAGTAACAATGTGTTCCTGGAAATCCTTTTAATATGCAGTACAGTCTGTGACACTTTCATTAACAGGCATAACTTTATGTCATTACCTTTCTGTTTCAAATAAATATAATCTGTATTATGTGCAATAGTGTTAGATTGTTAGCTATTTCTTGCCTTCTAATTCTAATGCCGCATACACACGACCGTTTTTCATGACGAGAAAAATGCAATTTTTTAATTTGGTCATTAAAAAACGATTGTGTGTGGGCTCCAGAGCATTTTTCACGACGTGAAAAATGGCCATTAAAAATTTGGAACATGCTCTAATTTTTCTCGTCGTTTTTCACGTCGTCATTTTTCTCGTCATGAAAAACGGCCGTGTGTAGGCTTTAACGACGTGAAAAAAACGTGCATGCTCAGAAGCAAGTGATGAGACCGGAGCGCCCGTTCTGGTAAAACTAGCTTTCGTAATGGAGATAGCACATTCGTCACGCCTTAACGGACTGAAGAGCACGAGGCTGAAAAGCGCGAATCGTCTCTCACCAAACTTTACTAACACAAGGATCAGCAAAAGCAGCCCAAAGGGTGGCGCCATCCGAATGGAACTTCCCCTTTATAGTGCCATCATACATTTCGTACGTTACCGCGCTTTGCTCGAGCATTTTTTTTCATGATCGTGTGTAGGCAAGGCAGGCTTGAGAAGAATCACGTCGAGAAAAACTTAGTTTTTTTCAATTACATTAAAAACGGTCGTGTGTACGCGGCATAATGCTTCACTGAGCTTGTTCAAAGAAAAGCAGCAGAAAGGGTTTAATGGACCAGATGAATTTTGATCAGTTTATGGCCAGCTCAAAGAGCGTTTCTACTTTTGCAGCCCAAAAAAAAAAAAATATTTAAAAATTGCAGCTTACCTTCTTTAGATGTTCTATTTTGAACCATCCAGCATGAAAAAAACACTACATAGTTATCTTTGTTTAAGGGTGGTGGGCAGCTGTGTTTGCCATAATTAACCCTGTCTGTACTGCGCAGGTAGATCTTCATTATCATTTATATTTAGATTTAAACACTGTCTGTCCTAACAAAGGGTTAAAGCTTTAGGATTCGGCTTTTTGCATTGTATGTTAATGAGGACAGACTTGGGACAGACTCACTCTGACATTGGTAAAAAAAAAAAAATATTGCAGTCAGCTATGGTACCTTGTCCTGTGAAACATCTAAAAGGTAAGAAATATTAAAGAAAACCCAAATAAAAACAGGCATGCTGTGTGAATGGGAACACATTAACTTACAAAGCCATCCCCAACTCTGCCCCTAGCTACATCAATAACATACCAACCTAATTGCTCTCTTCGTTCCTCCTAAGACCTCCTGCTCTCTAGCTCCCTCGTCATCTCCTCCCATGCTCGCCTCCATAACTTTTCCCGAACCTCTCCCTTCCTATGGAATTCCCTACCCCAATCTGTCTAAATGTCTCCTACTCTGTCTACTTTTAGACGATCCCGAAAAACCCATCTCTTCAGGAAAGCCTGTTCTGCCTCCACCTAATAACTGTACTTTATTTTCTGCATCAGCTCATCCCCCACAGGTATTACCTTTTTTATCACTTGACCCTCCCTTTTAGATTGTAAGCTCTAACGAGCAGGGCCCTCTGATCCCTCTTGTATTGAGTTATGTTGTAACTGTACTGTCTGTCCTCACATTGTAAAGCGATGTAAAAACTGTTGGCGCTATATAAATCCTTTATAATATAATAATAATAGGACAATCTTCAGGCACCAAATACTGTATATTGGCTGTGAAATGCACACAACTTTACAAGATATTGGTGTACACTAAACCTTTCTTGAATATGTTTGAAATGGAGGGAGGGAGGAAAAAGGGATTTTATCGGTGCAATGGGTAGTCAATGTAGTGATGAGAGAGAAATCGTCTTCATACAAAAATATTTTATTTAAATATACATCAATTTTAAAATAAATTAATCCTGAATACGTTTATACATAAACTGGCATGTTGTAAACAAATAGTGGTCATAATTGGCAGATTAAAGTCAAACCAGGATGGAGGAAGTCGCATAAACCCGACATGTTTCACTAACAGAGCTTCTTCAGGGGTATGCGAAGACCATTCATGCTAATAGTTACAACTGTGCAGATAGAAAAACACACTACTAACAATGACAATAACATATTTTTTTTTTTATCTATCCAATAAAGGGTCACAGGGATTGCTGAAACCATCAGAGACATTATGCTTACCCAGCCGCTCATACAGTCCATAGTCCACCACCAAATAATGCCCTGGATCAGAACAAGGGTCCCCCCGTAGATGGGGAGAGTGTCCCGAGATAACCACAGAGGACACTAGAAAGGACTAGCTAAATAAAAAGGAAAAGAGAGAGATGGAATGAGATAAATGTTGTAGTTGAAATAGCCTTGGTGACCTGCCAGACACTGTGGTTATTTACCTGGCCCAGTGTCTGTGCGGTGGCTTTTATGTCGGGAAAACAAAACAACCTTTTTTTTAAGAGGATAAGGGATCACATGAAACCTATCCTTAAAAGGAAGATTGTAACTGCAACCAGTAGACATGTTGGCACCCATCACAATTTTGATCCAGACGTTATTAGATTTCTGGCCCTTGATCATGTCCCGCTCGACTTGAGAGGTGGCAGTGCCGACAGGACCCTGTTTATTGCCATTTTTTATTAGTAATTGTGTGTTTTTCTATCTACACAGTTGTAACTATTAGCATGAATTGTCTTTGCATACCCCTGAAGAAGCTCTGTTAGCGAAACATGTCGGGTTTATGCGACTTCGTCCATCCTGGTTTGACTTTAATCTGCCAATTATGACCACCATTTGTTTACAACATGCCAGTTTATGTATAAACTTATTCAGGATCAGTTTCTTTTTAAATTGATGTATATTTAAATAAAATATTTTTGTATGAAGACGATTTCTCTCTCAACTACATTGACTACCCATTGCACCGATAAAATCCCTTTTTCCTCTCTCCCTCCATTTCAAACATATTTGAATGGGATGTGGTGCCTATATATTTGGGTGTTTCGCCTCTGATTGGACAAAAAACAATATGACACTTTCTTGAATATGTTAGCACATGCTTCTACTTTGCAGTTCAGTGAATCAGGCCAAATGTGTTAGTAAGTGAGTATTTTTTTTTCTACTGATGACGGGGAAACAAATGGGTGGCTGATAACTGTACAGGGAAAAGCTGCCTTTTTATCTCTGCCACCTCTCCAGACCTGAATACAGTTCAGCAATTATAAGCCGGATCCCATTAATCCACCTGTATTTTGATTGTGGGAGGATACAGAGCCACCTAAACACAGACAGAACACAGTATATGGTGGGAAACCTAGTGCTCTAAGACCATAGTGCTAACTAATAGGCGGAACATTTTACATTATCTATGAGTCTAGCAATATGCATTGGCTTTGATTATTGACTTGATAATGAGGTAAACTGTGGAATATTATAAGAAACATGTAGGACAGAATTGTCTGTACAGTATTATGTTACCTGTTTACTTCATGACAGTGGCTGGAGACAAAGCTGCAATTACATTGTACTTCTGTTTATCAGCCGACATCTATAAGAAAAATGAGTTTTCAAGGGGAAGCCAGATTTATGAGAAGTAATCAATATTGCTCTCATCCTGAGCTCCGGCAATGATGAATCTTCTAAGGGGAGACATGAGCAGAATATGTCCACTATCAGGAAACACTGATCAGATTTATCGCTGTGCGCACAGTCCTCCCTCCTCCTGCTTCTCACTATTTGCACCCTATTCTACTTAAAATGGCTGAACATTTTTTTCCATCATATTCTACTTAAAATGTTTACACATTACTTCCACTACAATCTGCATAAAATGGTGGTCCTTTCCTTTCCCCACATTCTATTCAAAATGGCTGCTCACTCATTTCACCATATTCTACCTAATATGCTTTCACTGTATTTTGCATAAAATGGCAGTTCATTCCTTCCTCTATATTCTACATAAAATGGCTGCACATTTCTTCCAGCATGCAGTGGGTGGTCACCCCAGAGATAGTGGTATTAAGGAAAGGAGACAACACAGCCATTTCGTTAATAGAGCTTTCATCCAATGAATCGGAAAATACAACAATGACATGTTATTCCATTTAGCTTTTCATGTTAAGGAACAATTAATGGCAGATACAAGTTAGAACAAAGTACAGCTCCTGCACTATAGAAATTGGTTTAAACTTCCGAATACTGCATCCCAAAGTAATACTTTACGTTTCCCTAAGGGGCAGATCACAGATCGATCTTCTCCTAAAGAACAGGCTAATTCAGGCAACAGATCCCTCCAATGTTGACCTGGACTCTAACCTGCTCCAGACTGAGAGGTGAGGCCTATCTGTCTTAAGCGAGCGGGTGTTCCCACCTCTACTATGCAGGTTGTGTTATATATAGCAAAAATTGTCATCAAAATCTCATGGAACTCCTATGTCAATATGTATGACACAGGCTGATCTAAGATGGCACTTGGAACCCATGACAGAGGATCCCTAATTTAATGATGGGCTTCCCCTGTGCCTGTTGTATACATGACATGACCATTTTGTTTACTACTGGAAATCAACGGGGAAGCAATTTAATGATCACTGGATTGCTGCCTCAAGCCCTGTACACACGTCCATTTTTCCCCTCGCAAAAAAAACGTTGGTTTTTCCGACAGGATTCCTGCCAAGCTTTCCTTGCATACACACTGTATCCAAAAACCCGCCGTTCTTTTGAATGGCAAGAACGCGGTGACGTCATCGAATACGACGAGCCGGCGTCTCGTCACATTTGATTCCGCCACCGCCATCTTGCTACACCCCACACTAAGTTTGTATGCTACCCCGCATGCGTCGAAGTGTTATCGAGCATGCGCGGTATCGTTACCCTTCAGGTAAGCATACAGACGACCAGTTTTCTCGGCAGGAAAACTCTGCCGGGAATCCCAACGGGAAAATAGAGAGCAGGTTCTCTATTTTTCCCGGGCAGTTTTTCTGTCGGGAAAACTGCTAGGGAGCATACACACGGCCGGGATTCCCGGCCAAAAGCTCTCCTGGCAGTTTTCCTGCCAGGAAAACCGGTCGTGTGTACGAGGCTTCATTCTCCTGAATCGCCAACCCAATAGACTGGACGTACCCCATGGACATGACAGAAAGACTCCCAGCTACCTGCCTACAACCATATTCTAAATAAAATGGCTGCTCATTCCTTCCACAATTATCAACATAAAATGCTGTATGAAATGGGAAAAATATGATAATCGTGATAAAACACAAACTACAGCAAATATTTACACATTTATTCAGGTTATGGGAGCCAACGGTTCTCATATACAGTATGTATTTTATCTATTGGAAATTGCTATTCTGAGGAGGAGGCATCATAAATGTTACTTTTGGGTGTATCTTTTGTTGACTAAATGGGAAAGCAAGCAATTTGCAAGGCCACCCAGATAAATGATTTGATTATCCACAAATGTCTATCGAAAGGCAAGTTTGTTTTATGTGTTTTAATTGTTTTATAGGGGTTATACATACTTCACTGCTGGTAATGACAATGTGTTCACACCATAGCCGGTATTCATTTATACTATCATAAACAGGTGATGCCCCAGGAGGCACTCATTGAGGGGGCATGACCATTGTTGGAGTGCCCACATAGACACTTCAGTCTCAGCGTTGTTTAATAATGTGGAACCTGTGAAAACCACAGACTCAGCATTACTGAGCTCCCTGCCTGGCCTCTGTGCCTGTCACACAGAAGGCGCAGTAACCGAGGCAGCTCAGCAATGCTAAGACTGTTAAAAGTGCAGGCTCAGCATCACTGACCACAGTGCTGCCAAGTATATGTGCTTTTAGTGAAGGACAGTAAGGCTGATTTACTAAGAAGGTTGAGATTGAGAATCTTTATGTGTAATCTGTTTTTAAACATCGGTGAAGTTTGCATCATTTGGTGCATATGACATGTGAACTTGATGTGAGTCCTGAGTGGCCAGATAATAGGTGTAAATTTACCAAATTATATGTATACTGAGATTTTGATGCCTAATATATGATAATTTCCCTATTTAATATTGCTATAATATGGCCGTCTTAAATACTACTAACCAATTGAGAAATTTTGCATTTATAACAAAGGTTTTTTTTGATTAGCCATTTTTGGACGACTAATAGGCTATCCTGTAGTTATTTTGCCTTTAGATTGGGAGTGTCTGTGTGTGTGTGCTTTCATATATGCGGACATGACCCAGTTCTGTTTTGAGCGAGTCTTGTGTGAATAGTTCATTAGACTTTTTTAGCTTATTTACTTACAATGTAATTTAAATCATTCTTCTTATATGAAAAATATTATTGCCCATGTCTATGTAGGTTTATCGGGTCTCTATCTCAGTTTAAGAGAGTACCGATTTTGCCCTTTTAATTATCCATTTGAAACAGATAGGTTTGTTCCTCTCTTTTCCATTAAGTAAAATGGCGCTTGAGCGGCCTTTTCGGGACTCACAGCGAGGCCAAGCCATCCCCTTTTGTGTATATATGTGGTGAATCAGGATGCCGCCCGTATACCGTGACCACGTCCCTGTTGAGGCGAAACGTTGGGTAAGCGACGTTCTGACGTCACCGCGTCATGCGCTAGACCGGGAAGATACGGGCAGCTAGATCGAGGAGCCGGCTGGCTCGATCATTTTTATATGCTTCTTTTCATCTCACTTCTGTAAGTGTGTATTTTTTATTATTCTAATTAAAAGTCTAAAGGATTTTATGCTATGCGAGCCTTCTTTTCATTTATGGGGCACATCCTGAATGGTTACCTTACACAAGTCATCCATGCAAGTAGCGCTGCCTACTGAGGACACCTTTTAAACTGGGATTATCTGTCTATGTGCCAACTGATCTCCTGTAATTAAGAGATCAAGTAGGTAAGCTGCAGTGTGTTATTAAAGTAGAAGCACTTTCCTATCATCACTTCTTCTGGATGCTGTTGGTTTATTTGCACAGTGGAGACCCATTTTGACTTATATGGACTGTATGCAACTTTATACTTGGTTTTTATACACTACATATGGACTGCAAGTTCGTCTTTTTGCACCTTAGGTCTTCATTGACCCCCAAACATTGATTATTTGTGTAAATTTATTGTCATATATTTTTTTGTCACTTTCACATTCGTTTTAGCGCAGCTTTCTTCTTTTTCCTTCTAATCTGTTTTTATTACATTTGAATAATTTTCACATGAAGAGGAAAAATAGGAAAACTATAAACTGCAAATATACACATGCTACCTTCATCATAGTAAAAGAGATAAAAAGGTAATAATGATATATAGTGCGACTGTATGTCAAAAAAATGGTTGATCAAGGGTGGAACTTTGTGTGTGCCTCAGTGGAGTGAATAAATGTAGACGTATCACGATATATAGAAAAATAAACAATTTTTATTATCCTGCCGAAGGCAGCAATGTAAAGAAACCTTATATTCTTACAAAAGTATATATAAGAAAATATAAAATCATATTACAGTTCAAATAATGGGTAAGGGGATGTGCGATTCCCATTCACAGAGAGAAGTGAAGTGATATATAGTGATATACAGTTAGGTCCATATATATTTGGACACAGGCACAATTTTCATACTTTTGGCTCTGTATGCCACCCAAATAAAATGAAAATGAAACCATCCAAATGAATTTGAAGTGCAGACTTTCAGCTTTAATTCAAATGGTTGAACATAAATATCAAGTAGGAACTGCAACCATTTTTATACACAGTCCCGCCATTTTCAATTTTCAGGGGCGCAAATGTAATTGGACAAATAAATATAATCATAAATAAAATGTTCATTTTTAATATTTTGTAGGGAATCCTTTACTGCCAATGACTGCCTGAAGTCTGGAACCCATGGACATTACCAAAGACTGGGTTTCCTCCTTTCTGATGCTTTGCCAGGCTCTAACTGCAGCTGTCTTCAGTTATAGTTTGTTTGTGGGTCTTTCTGCCTTTAGTTTTGCCTTCAGTCACTCTCAAAAATTAGAAGAAAAGAGGTTTAACTTTAAACTGCGTAGAGGGTTCTTTACTGTAAGTGTGGCAAGGATGTTGAATTCCCTTCCACAGGCGGTGGTTTGAGCGGGGGGCATAGTTTAAAAAACGATTAGATAAGCACCTGAACGACCGCAACATACAGGGATATACAATGTAATACTGACCTATAATCACACACATAGGTTGGACTTGATGGGCTTGTGTCTTTTTTCAACCTCACCTACTATGTAACTATGTAAATGCATGCTCAATTGGGTTGAGATTAGATAATTTTTCAGTGTGTTTTGGATCATTGTCCATCCGTACTGTAAAGCGCTGTCCAATCAACTTTGCTGCATTTGGCTGAATCTGGGCTGACAGAATATATCTAAACCTGCAGAATTCTTCCAGCTGCTTCTGTCATCTGTCACATCATAAATAAACACTGATGACCCAGTGCCACTGGAAGCCATGCATGCCCATGCCACCACACTGCCTCCACCATGTTTTACAGATGACATTTGTGTGATTTGGATCATGAGCTGCTCCAAGCCTTCTCCACTTTTTTCTTCCCATCATTCTGGTACAGATTAGTCTAAAGCCCCATACACACGGTCGGACTTCCATCGGACTTTTCCGTGTATTTTTGTCCGAACGGAGTTGGCCGGGCACACCCATAGCATACACAACACAGGACTTTTCTGCAAACTTTCCCAAAACTTTTTGCAACATCACGTGGTTTTTCAGCTCTTTTCTGTTCTTAACCGCCACCCTTTGGTCAACTTCTGCTATTGTTGGTTGATTTTAACATTAGATGTTTTGTCCATCGGACAAAAGTCCTATGGTTTTCTGTACACACGGTCGGACTTTGCTCCATCGGACTTTTGTTGGCCAAAAGTTTGTCCGTTTGCAGACCCAACTTTTGTCCGATGAAAACACAAAAAAAAAAAAAAGTTTGTCCGATGGAGCGTACACACGGTCGGATTGTTGGTCCAACTTGCTCAAAATGAAGTTTGTTGGCCAAAAATCCGACCGTGTGTACGGGGCTTTAGTTTCATCAGTCCAAAGAATGCTTTTCCAGAACTGGTCTGGCTTTTTTCGATGTTTTTTTTTGGCAAAGTCTAATCTGGCTTTTCTATTCTTCAGGCTTATAAATGATTTGCACCTTGTGGTGAACCCTCTGTATTTGCTCTCGTGAAGTCTTCTCTTGATTGTAGATTTTGACAATGATGTGCCCACCTCCTGTAGAGTGTCCTTCACTTGTCTGGAAGTTGTGAATGGGTTTTTCTTTACCATAGAGAGGATCCTGCGATTAGAAGTGGAGTGGTGAAACATGTCAATGAAAGCTGTGTAGCGCACCCCCTAGGGAGCCACAAATAAACTGGGATTCCCCACCCTGCACAGCCAGACAAACCAAATTTTCACATTCACTTCAGAGACAGAAAACAGTCCAGTATTTTTTTTTGTTATTTACTGGAGGGATTAGAACTTGGATGGGGATTGGGAATTATGGGATGCCCATTTGAATTCAGAACAATTCCAGGGACAACTTCCCCTGTATACAGTCTATATACACTCCTCTCCTTCCTCCAGCACTCACTTGTTTGCAGTACTCCACTGGCACACTGATAGTGGATCTCACACAGCACTCAATCAGATTTTGAGCAACAGCCTGTTAAAACTCTCTCTTTGTTCTTACTGGTTGTGGTAGATGAGGACTTTTGTTCTCCCTATATTGATATGGGATCATACAGAAGCAGCTGCAATTACATCTTCAACCATTCAAAACTTAGTATATTGGCTTTTAAAATTTACAAATGCAGCAATTTATAATTTGGATGAAAGGTTTAGCACTGGGAAACACTTTTTGAAAGATAAATAGTGCATTTTATATACAACTATATAGATCAGACCAACATGAAGGACAATTGAGGGGGAAAGAGGGACATTGCTCCAAATCAGGGACAGTCCCTCAAAATCAGAGACAGTTGGGAGCTATGCCATACCCATATGTGTTTGTGGGTGGCAAGGCCTTTGCTTTAGGAACATTTAATAAGGCCATATACACAGAGAGGCCTGACCCACCAAAAACATGTATTCAGATATAGACTTTGCTGTGTCATACAAATGTGTAGCAAGGTATTACCATTGCAAGCATTGTTGAGGGCTGCAATCTGTGTTGTAAATATCAGCTGGGTTCTTTTAGTGGTTATTTCATACCAAATGGTTATAACTTGTTTGATTCAGTTATCAAGAGACAAAGACTCCGTTGCAGTAAGTAGCGCAGAGACTACATTGCCCACAAGGCCGCTGTCCTACCAAGGGGGAGTGCGCACCGTATAGCCTGTGTTGAGGCCTGCTGTGAGTGTACCTAGACCCGAGGAGCCTGGGCCTACGGAGACTGAGAGCAGATCACCTAGTCAAAGGGGGGATCCCCGCGGAACAGCCTCGCTGATCAACCAGAGGAAGATCGGTACGCAGCATCCAGAGCCCTTTTTGTCCACCGCTATCCAGGAGACGTCCAGGAGAAGGACCAGGGGCCTCGTGACTCTGAGAGAGGGATCACTGACGGAGAGCTCCGGACTGAGAGGGAAAGCAGCAATACAAGGCCTCATCTGGTGAGCGGGCACTTGCCCATGAACTTAGTTAACTTACTGCCAAGAGTGTGACTGTAGTAAGCTTCACTTGTGTTTGCTGGCGTTTGCACCTTTGCACACAGGAACTCGACTCCTTGGGGAAACTAGTACCCCTTGTACTCTAAGTCCGTGTATTTCGATTAACAGTTCTTTCTGCATCCTACCCTTTTGGATTACAAATCTTTATGTGCACCAACGTGGCTAGTTGAAGACACCTGACTCTTAAAGGGATAGTCATCTAATTTCTTACCCTTGCAAGTGGTTATTATAGGACACTCATCAATTGATCTATCCACTAGGGGGAGTCATAGAACTGTGATTTTTGCATATTAATAGCAGCTGTTTGTGTCACTTTGTGTTTCTGCTGCTTGTGTGGGACTTGGTGGAGAGGTGCCCCAGTGTTGATGTTACCACACTGGGAGATTCCTCCACCATACCCTCACTCAGATCTGGCCCCAGGCTTTGTTAGCAGGGTTGGATCTTAGAGGCATCCAGAACCAATGGTGTTTTCCTTTATTAAGTTATACAGGGAGCTGTATGTATTGAATGCCTATTGTATACTTATTATCTAATTTCTTTATTAAGTAAAAATATCACTTTTGGTTAAGCTACAACTTGTGTGGAACTCTGTCTTTGCAGCTGAGTGGCAGGTGAACAACATCAAGGTAACAGTTATTTTTATTGCCTATATTGTTGTGTATACATCATTGAGGTCCCTAACAGCCAATTGGGGTCCTCAATCATATTATTGCCCATTTGTGCCAGAGGGGATTGAGACAAATTCTGGGGGGTTGTCAGGCAGAGTGCAGGCCCAAAACTAAACCAGCAGCTGCTACGGGGGTAGTGCTACAAATGGAGGGTAATAAATTAAACCAGACAGATGGCCCATGAAAATGTAATCAACATACAAGAAGCTGCTTGCATTCTTTATAATTGTGTTAGGGATGTAGCGGATGGTTGCTACTAGTAACTAACATCCACCATATCACCCTGCTGCCAGACCTCCATCCATCACCTCAGAGACAATGAACAGTCATTTGCGTTGTTTTGTTTTTGTTTATTGGGGGATATAACTTGGTTGGAGTAAGGGGGATATGGGATGCCCATAGAACATGTTGCTTTGCCATCATATTTAATGAACATTGGTAAATCGGTTTAGCCTTGAACTGATGTACTACTAACATTTACAGTCTCTTCCCCTGCATATCACCATGCAGACTATTGCTCCTTTTCCTCTGCATTAACTCCTGCAGACTATTCCTCCCAGGACTTCTCTCCTCCTGCACAAATCTTCCACTGTAAGACTACTATATCACTGTAGAACTACTATATCGCTGCAAAGCTATTAGATCCCATCCCATCATCTTCATTGTGACAAAGAGGAATCACTCTGAATAATCCCAACTTGCTGGCTGTATTTAGGTGCTGTTACTAGGCCAGACGTCTGCAGTACCTCTCCCCGGCGGCCTAGTAATTTAGTAGCACATGCTGGTTGGTGGACTACTGATCCCAGCTAGCCCGACTTGCAAATCCCACGCCCTCAGGCCGCATTGATATGACACACCTCCCCACAGTCTCTCCTCTGTTCCGGGACTCCTCATCAATGACCGGGTAAAGATGAGGACTTCATCCATGACCGTATAAGGATGAAGTTCTCTCCCAGACTTCCTGTCATGCCTCCCCACCCAGCACTCCACTGTGGTACACTCACCGACCTTCTCCTGCCCCGAGGCCATGATGGAGAACTTTATCTAGACATACGTTCCGACAGCCTCTCTCCTCATCCATGACCGTGTAAGGATGAAGCTCCCTCACAGCTCTCCCGGGCTCCTCCGTGCTTGGCGCACCCCCCCAGATGGGGGCCGCCTCCTGCCACTGTCTAGTACTCCATTCTCCACTTCTCCCGGCCGACAACTCCTCCCCAGTGGCATGTGACCTCAGCTTATATGGGAGGCCTGCCCCCTGCCAATACCAAGTAGGGATTGGTCAGGGCTCCTCACATAAACTGCCTGCCACTCCAATCCTAGGCCCTGCCCCTCTTCCAGAACAATCTCCCTGGAAGATTGGGAGGCACCTCAGAACTAGAGCACAAGTGGTCACACCCACTGCTACAATAACCACTCCCTGCCCCCCAGATCAAAACAAGCAGGCCTAGCCTGAAGTACAGGCCTGCCTAATTTTACCTGCGCTGACAGTTTCCATAGTTGCCAACAGTCCCGTTTTCCCCGGGACAATCACGGATTTGGGACCCTCGTCCCGTATTTATTTTGTCCCGCCTATTTTCCCCGAATTTTGCCTTTGTCCCGGCCGCCGGGAAAATTGGGAATGTTTGGGTAAAACAGCAGGCTACAAAAAGATGGCCGCCGCTGCAGACACAAGAATTATTTCCTCTTGTGTTCAGTGGCGAAGGGAGGAGCAGCCAATCGACTTCTCCCCTCTCTGTGTTCACACATGAGAAAGCGAGGCAGGGCGGTATTAGGAGCATCGTGAGGGAGTGGCAATGTACAGGGCTGGGGAGGCGGAGCTCCGATAGGAGCCGAGAGCCAGGGGGAACAGAATCCGGCGGGGGAACCATTCTCGGCACGACATCGGGAAATGATAATGGACCGTGGAGCTGCCGCTGCCTCTGCCTCCAGCACACACACGGAGACGCCGGGAGGTGAGAGCATCTGTTCCCCGGGGGCCAGTGAAAAATGCTGTGTAAATATGGCACTCAGTATAGATATCCCCCTGAACTCCGCTGTTCTCGTGTCGCTCTCTACTCCTGCCCAGTGGCTGCCGCTGCTAGGGGACACAGTCAGACCTGTAAGGAGGGTTCCGCTGCTGGGGGACACAGTCAGACCTGTAAGGAGGGCTCTGCTGCTAGGGGACACAGACCTGTAAGGAGGGCTCCGCTGCTGGGGGACACAGACCTGTAAGGAGGGCTCCGCTGCTGGGGGACACAGACCTGTAAGGAGGGCTCCGCTGCTGGGGGACACCAGATGTAAAGGAGTCCTCCGCTGCTGAGGGACACCAGATGTAAAGGAGGGCTCTGCTGCTGGGGACACCAGATGTAAAGGAGGGCTCTGCTGCTGGGGACACCAGATGTAAAGGAGGGCTCCGCTGCTGGGGACACCAGATGTAAAGGAGGGCTCCGCTGCTGGGGACACCAGATGTAAAGGAGGGCTCCCCTGCTGGGGACACCAGATGTAAAGGAGGGCTCCGCTGCTGGGGACACTAGATGTAAAGGAGGGCTCCGCTGCTGGGGACACCAGATGTAAAGGAGAGAAGAGCTCTGCTGCTGGGGACACCGGATGTAAAGGAGGGCTCCACTGCTGCCAGCTGCTGTGGACACTGAAGTAAGGAGGGCTCTGTTGCTGGGGGACACAGATCTGTAAGGAGGGCTCCACTGCCGGGGACACCAGATGTAAAGGAGGGCTCCGCTGCCAGGGACACAGTTCTGTAAAGAGGGGCTCTGCTTCTGGGGGCACCTGATGTAAGGACGGACTGCTGGGGAGGCACCTGATGCAAGGACGGACTGCTGGGGAGGCATCTGGTGGCAGGCGACGTGGCAGGTGACACGCTTCCACTGATTCGGCATTATGGTGAATTGAATGATTTCATTTTATATTACAATGTATTAATAGAAATAATGCGCTTCAATCACCCTGACACCATAACAAACATGGTGCCGGGATGATTGAAGCGCCAACAACAGGTGTTTTGGAGTATCTTTATCTGCCGATTTTGTTAAACTTTCTGGAATACACATATTTCTATTGTGGCGTAGGATCTGGCTTCTTTCTTTCTTTCTTTCTTTCTTTCTTCATCTTGGACTTCAACCACACCCCTTCTGAGCCACGCCCATTTAAGCCACCACCACTATCTCGCGTAAACCACTCCCATTTTTTCACTGCATTTTCCTATTAGGGTGTGACTCGCCTACAAATGGATGCCCCGCCCCCTAATTATAGCAAGGCTCCGCCTCCATGCAAAAAAAGTGTCCCGGATAATTTTTTTCCAATGTTGGCAACTATGAGTTTCCCTAGAAAAATCCTATTCTATCACCTACCTACGGTAGAGGGTGCTACAGGGATAAAGATGTTTTGAAGATACTTTCCATCACAACCTTCAATAAGCTCAGTGGGCACCTGTTAGGGGACTAATATGAGAACTACCTATTAGAAAAAAATGTCTGAGTACTTTTTGTCATTAGCAGGACAAGTTCCCTGGCAGGAACAGTTTGCTTAGTTTGTTCTACTGTTTTCTTCTTGTACTTGTATACCGGTAAGCTGTGCTAAAATAAAATAGCTGTTATACTTTGTACTTTCTGTGCTAAAATAAAATAACTGTTGGTTCAGGATATTTTCTCTTTTCTGTAATAGTGATTATGTGGTTCTTTATCATTCATAGGATGTTACAGAAATCAGTGTATTTAACCAAAAAATGTTTTACATGCATGACATATATTCTATGAAATGGAGAAGAGGAGAGGGTGGGGTTGCTTTACCAAAGGCAAATAGATTGTGCAATTTGCAAGTGCATTTGCACTCATTTTCCTTAGTAAATGCAAATGTGATAAAGCTTCACTTTGTAAAGAATACCCAATCAGAGGCAAGGAAAATAAAACAACAGCATTTTTGTTTCCCCATCTGTAGCTCATCTGCTTCAAAGTTCAATGTGTTGTGCATGATGGTATTATGCATACCTTGGTTGCAACGATGGTTGGTTATTTGATTTACTGTTGCCTTTCTATCATCTCAAACCCATTCTCCTCTGACCTCAACAAGGCATTTTCATCCACACAACTGCTCACTGGATATTTTCTCTTTTTCTGACCATTCTCTGTAAACCCTAGAGATAGTTGTAGTGAAAATCCCAGTAGATCATCAGTTTTTTAAATACTCAGACCAGCCCGTTTAGCACCAACAACCATGCCAAATGTCACTGGCAGGGAAGAAGTTAAACACTAGGGGACGATCAAGGGGTTAAGTGTGTTCCCTCAGCATGTTCTAACTGTAGGGGGATGGGCTACCTAGGACATGACAGAGATCACTCCTCCCGATGACAGGGAGCAGTAGATCCCTGTCATGTCACTAGGCAGAACAGGAAAATGCCTGGTTTACATAGGCATCTCCCCATTCTGCCTCTCCTCATAGCGATCGTGGGCCATCAGCGGACATCGGACCCACGGGCATGCACACTCGCGATGTGCGGCGGTCGGGAAGCGGTTAAACAAATCATATATATTAGGGCTGTGGAAATTAACTATTAATTCCTCGATTAATTGCTTTGATCGATCAAAATTCGATCAAAATTCTTTGGGCTTGCCGTGTCCATCTGAATGGCTCCTTTGCTGTGCCTTCATATCTGCATGCCGGCAGGACCTTACTATCTGCCACACGCAAGGGCTGTTACATTTCCCTCTATCAACCTGGGATTCTACAGCCATCCACTGGGAGTTGTGATAGTTCCCTTCACAGGACATCTACATGCCGACGGACTGATGTTAGCCCCTCCTCATCTGGATTGAGCAGTGGTATCGTTGTACACATTTTTATACCAGTATCATACTTAGATACATGTTTTTATGGCTGCTTTTGCTACCATAGATTTTATCTCCAGTGCAATATTTATTTTGTTACCTACTTGAAGACTATAAAAGTTTTAATGCTATTCCCATCGAGCGCTGCCTTTGTGTGTTTTTTGTATCCTGCTATCGATTTTTCCAGTGGTTGGTAGCTGCACTGGGAATCCACCTATAAGGAGATCAGCTAAAAGTAGTTGGATGTCTATGTGCGTTATAATTAATCGAAATTAGTCGATTAATCAATTAAAAAAAAAAACGATTAATCGAACACGAAAATTTTAATCAGTAACAGCCCTAATATATATAAAAACAATATGTTTTTTAACAAAGGTACACTTTAAAAATACATTTTTACAGATTTTAGGAGAAGTAGAGATAAGTTATGAGCCAGTTGTGATTGATGGGGTGGAGGTGTTCAAGAGTTCCGTTCCCAGGGAATAATAATTAGGGAGGATCTGTGGTGGACAGGGCGCATATTCCCTCTGGTGGGAAAAGGCTCATCAGAGATTGTATTTCTTGAGGAAGTTGTGGAGGGCAGGCGTTTTGCAGCAGGTTCTTCTCAAAGGCTGCCATTGAGAGTGTGCTGACTTAAAGTGGAGTTCCACCCTGAAAAAAAAAAAATACACGAAAATGCAGCAAAAAATTTGAAAATAAAAAATTAAAAAAAAATTTTTTTTACTCAACCGAAATACCGGTTGCAATGCGGAAGTCCCTAATCTGCCTCTTCCTTATCCGAGGTGGATCTTCTTCATCCCTCCTACTCGCAGTGTCTTCTGGTGAATGGGCACGCTGCCTTCTGGGAACTGTGAGTATTCACAGAGAGCAGCCGCCCATTCACAAATTGGCACGAGACTCGCGCATGCGCAGTAGGAAACGGACAAGTGAAGCCGTAAGGCTTCACTGCCTGTTTCCCTTAGTGAAGATGGCGGTGTGGGACCTGCAATGATCAAAGGATCGGCATCAGGGGGGGGGGCATCATTGCGGGCGAGTAGGACAGATAAGTGTCCTTATTAAAAGTCAGCAGCTACAGTGTTTGTAGCTGCTGACTTTAAAAAAAAAAATTGCGAGTGGAGCTCCGCTTTAAAAAAATCTCTCTGCAGGGATTGTGCACAATTTATGACAGAAATGCCCTACAGAGGGTAATTAGAACAGCACAGAAGATTATTACAGGGGTCATTTTAAAGAGTATTGAAGAACTGGACTACCTTCTGGTAGAAGGGAGTATTCCCTCTGTACGGCCAGGCTGCAAAATAGCTTCTTCCCGAGGTTAGAATGACCTTTAATAACCACTTCAATACCATGCACTTATACACCTTCCTGCCCAAGCCAATTTTGAGCTTTCAGCGCTGTCGCAATTTGAATGACAATTGCGTGGTCATGCTACACTGTACCCAAACAAATTTTTTATCATTTTGTTCCCATAAATAGAGCTTTCTTTCGGTGGTATTTGATCGCCTCTGCGATTTTTATTTTTTGCACAACAAATAAAAAAAGAGCGAAAATTTTGAAAAAAAATATGTTTTTCTTTGTTTCTGTTAATTTTTTTTGTAAATAAGTACCTTTTCTACTTCAATGACGGGCACTGATAAGGCGGCACTGACGGGCACTGATAAGGCGACACTGATGGGCACCAATGAGGTGGCACCAATGAGGTGGCACTGGGCACTGATAGGCGGCACTGATAGGCGGCACTGATGGGCACTGATATGTGGCACTGGTATGCGGCACTGATGGGCACTCATAGGCGGCACTGATGGGCACTCATAGGCGGCACTGATGGGCACTCATAGGCGGCACTGATGGGCACTTATGGGTGGCACTGATAGGTGGCACGGACGGGCACTGATAGGTGGGCACAGATGGGCACTGATAGGTGGCACTGATGGACACTAGTAGGTGGCACTGATGACACTGGTGGCTGGCATTGCTGGGCATTACACATTGTGGCCGTGCCATGATGGTGCAAGTCAGTGCCCATTTGTGGGCACTGATTGGCATATGTTTTTTATGTATTTGTACATGTGGATGGCCATGGGGGACTTACCTGGCCATCCACATGCTTGGGGCTTCCCTGGTGGTCCTGGGCGGCATCCTGGTGGTCTAGTGTGGGTATCCGAGGGGGTGCTGCGCTGATAAACAATCAGCGCGAACCCCCCCTGTCAGGAGAGCCGCCGATCGGCTCTCCTCTACTCGCGTCTGTCAGACGCGAGTGAGGAAGAGCCGATCAACGGCTCTTCCTATTTACATCAAGATCAGCCGTGATTGGACACGGCTGATCACGTGGTAAAAAGCCTCCGCCGGAGGATCTTTACCAAGATCAGTGTAGCTGTGTGTCAGACTGACACACCGCTCCATCGATCGCCCCGATGCGCGCCCCCCCGGGCGTGCGGCGGCTTTTATCCTGCAGGACGTCAATAGACGTCCAGTGTGGAAAACAGAACCACTTCCCGGACGTCAATCTCCTATTGACTGGGCGGGAAGTGGTTAAATACTAGAGGTGTTTTAGGTTAATTTAGTAGTGGGGTGTATTTATTACATTATGTGTTGTTTTTATATAGATATTTTATGTGAGCTATGTATAGCGACCTCACCCTTTTCCTCCCATCTCTTTGGCTCACTCATGAGAGGAAAAGGCGCAAGGTGCCACCATGCCCGTACCCTCTGGTTTGCAGAGGTTAAGCACACTTGTTTCACCTACGGGTCTTGCAGCGAAGTTCTCCTCAAAGTTGGTTTCTGTCCTCAGTGTGCAAGGACAGAGTCTCTATACCCCAAGTAACTCCAAGGTCCACACAAGTATATCACTCCAACGTAGAGCTTTATTTTCTTTGCACAAGGAGAGAAAGATGTTAGAAGGATAGACAGCATTCAGGCACTTCTGGCTTTGTCGCCACTCGGTCCCGAGTGGGTATAGCTCACCCGGATAGCCACCTATGGTGCTAGCAGCCGGCGTGCAGCTCGAACAGTCAATTTAGATCCCTAATAGGTGTGTCTAGGAGATCCTCTGCCACAGGATCTATAGTGTCCCAAACCTCCTGATGGTCCAGATTGTTAGGCCCCTGGGTTCCGGATGGATGACATCCCCCTGGAGAGTTACTGGGCCCCTTCCTTCACTGCGATCTCTCACCAGTACTTCGGAACAGTCCTCCCCCAGCCTCCTCAATCCAGAAACGGGTCTCCTCGCAAGGCAGCACCCTGAGATTCTTCCTTCCGAAGCGGGCTCCAGCTAAAGGTGCTGGGCCCAGGGCTGAAGTTGCAGTCCCAGTACTAAAGGTGCCTGGGACTGAGGCGTACGTGGCCCCATGGCCTGGAAGGCCACGCACTCGACTCCCGAACCCGCAGGTTCCCTCGGGTACAGGTCCCCGGATCACTCCCCCCTAAACAATGGTGTCCGCCCCTTTTGTATCCTCTCCCAGCATGCACAGAAGGCCGACCCCACCCACTGCACGGCTGCCGAGAGAGGACACCAAATCGCCACTCCAACACCTGTGGTTCAACCCCGAGTACAAGTGACAGCGCCACCCATACTACCTAGGGGAACTGCAAGCCAGGTGCAGCAGCAGCAAGGCAGAGTCCAGTAATTGAAAGACTTGAGCCAACTATCACTCAAGTCACCCCTGAATTTGGCATAACATAACCTCAATTTAGGACCCCCGCTACATATGGGATGTCATTTGTGTGGGAACTATATATGTGTTTCATTTTAAGATTATTTTTTATTGTAAAATGATAATACATTTTCTGAAATCAAAATCAATTATGGCAATTTCCTCTCGCTGTGACACATTTGTGACACCAGGACAAGAAATAAGGGGTATGAGGGATCACCAAAACAGGAAGACACAGCCAGTGATAAAAGCCTGACGAGGTTCTAAACATCTCCACTCTTCTTAATGTGTTTTTTTTGTTGTCTCTTTTTCCACTAGACAGAAACCAACTGCAATAAAAACCTTACAGAGGTATACCTTCAATTCTATCTACAACAAAAAGGAGAAGTCTTGGCTGGAGTGGGCCCTTAATAATAGTTCATGGTAAGGCTTGGTTCACACTGCCGCGACCTGAAAGTCACGCAATTTACAGTGTGACTTTGTCAGGCAACTTTAGGGTGACTTGTAGCGACTTTGAAACAACTTCAGGGAATGCCTAGGTAATCGTCCTGTAATGTCGGATCCAAATCACATAAATTAAGATGAGGTGTAGACATGACTTCCATTAAAGTCTATGGGCACAAGTCGGATAAAAGTCACCTTAAACTAGTAGTACAGGATCCTTTTCTAAACTCTGGGCGACTTCAGTAGTGCAAATAAGGCCTGGTTCACACCTATGCAGGTTGCAGTTTGCATATTCCTGGTGCATTTTGCGTTTTTCAATAAATGTTTTTGAACCATTAAAGTCTATGGAACCAAAAACCAGAAAAAAAGTCCCTGATCCATAAAATGCACAGATGTGAACGTGACCCATAGGAAACCATGTTAAATTGACTGTAGTGTGTTTCTGTAAAACTGAAAACGCACTAAAAAATTCTCATTGAGTCATGTCAGGCCTCACAAGTCAGATCTCAAGTTGTGGCTGTATGAAGTGAACCAAGCCTTATGCCACGTACAGACGATTGGAAATTCCGCTCAAGCTTGTCTTCCATACACACGGTCACACAAAAGTTCTCTGAACTTTAGACCGTCAAGAACGCGGTGATGTACAACACTACGACGTGGCAAGAAAAAGAAGTTCAATGCTTCCGAGCATGCGTCAAATTGTTTCTGAGCATGCGTGTTCTTTTTCCCGTCGGAATTGCATACAGACAAATGGATTTTCCCGATAGCAATTTTTTCCGTCGGAAAAATAGAGAACCTGCTCTTAAACTTTTGCTGGCGGGAATTCCGACAGAAAAAGTCAGATGGAGAATACACACGGTCGGAATTTCCATTCAAAAGCTCACATCAGACTTTTTCAGACGGGAAAACCGATCATGTGTACGTGGCATCAGAAAGACTTGCAATTGTGATCCATTAAAAAGGACATATCTAAGGGCTTCAACCTTAGCTGTTACTAGATAAAAGAAAGTCCCACTTGTATTACTATAGTAGCCTGTAATGTGTATGCCAGTAAACCTGGTGACCTCTCCATAGAGCAGCGCTGTTATGTACAGCAAAGCTGGTCACCCAATACTCTGCTTATGATGTGACTCAGCAGTATGTACCCATTCCCACACTGAAAGAGACATTAGAAGACGTTAGGCCTCAAGTGTCGGACTGATGAACAGTTAGGCCCCTTTCACACGGGCGGCTGTTCTGCCGCAGTTAAAAGCATGTTTCTTTCTTTTGAAATTCAAGACCCAAGGCACAGCGATCAGCTGCATTTGTACACTGCGATTAGCTGCGTTTACGTGCGTTTACATGCGGCTGCGTTTAGCTGCGGTTGGCCATTATTGTCATCCCCATAGCAACCATTTTTATTTTGATGTGCTTCCTGTTGTTTTTTTCTTTTGTTCACGCTGCTATCCGCAGCTGACACAGTGCACTGCGATTACCTGCAGTTATGTGCAGATAGCTGCGCTACATCGCACCTGGACGCATTCAATTCTATTTTTTCTATTCGCACCGAACCGCATGTAATGAAATCGCAGCTAAACGCTGTGTGTGAATGGGGCCATAGGAAAGCATTGTGTGCTTTTAGCTGCGGTAGAAAACTAGAAAATCCGCAGCTAAAAGCACCATTCTATCCGTCCGTGTGAAAGGGGCCTTACACTGCTATGATTCTGTGTCCTCCCTTAAAAAAACAATAGTTTTAAACCAGTATTTCTTAAACTTTTGTCAGTCAGGGCACTCTTTAATATTCTGCACAATCTTGAGGTACCCTTGTTCTAAAATGTAATAGTTTTACATAACGCAGCAGCATCCAGACACATAGAACACCCAACATTAGAGGTGATTTATTCTTACAAAGCAAATAGACCTTGTCTTACTGGTACTGACTAGTACACCAATGTTTCTCTTCTCCCTCATTTTCTCTCCCTGAAGCCTCGTACACACGAACGAGTTTCTCGGCAAGAAACGACAAGAAAACTGCCGAGAGAGCTTTCTTGCCGAGAAATTCGTTCGTGTGTATGGTTTCTCGTCGAGAAAACCGACAAGAATCTTGACGAGAAATATAGAGAACCAGCTCTCTATTTACTCATCGAGATTCTCGTCAGCCTGTTTCTCGACGAGAAAATTGTGTGTGTGTACACTTACCTGTTTGCCGGGAACCCCGCGCATGTTCAAAATGACTTCAACGCATGCACGGTAGCTTCCTAGGCATAGTTAGGGTGTAGCAAGATGGCGGCGATGGCATCGAATGTGTCAATGACGTCACCGCATTCGCTCCATTCAAAGAACCGCGGGTTCTTTGAATCAAGTGTGTGTACACTCGGCCGGGACAAGTTTATTGTCCAAGAATCTTGTCAAGAAAAACGACGTGTTTTTTCTTGAGGAGATTTTCGGCCGTGTGTACGAGGCTTTACTCAGCTAACATGACCCCAGTGCTGACAGAGAGGAGCAAGGGAAGGGCAAACAAGGATGTCCTCTGGCACCTGAAGTTCACCTTATCAACCTATGATGTCATCAGTTGTTAGGATGCTGGCAGCTGGCCTGCACTGTGCCCAAGGTTTCAATACTACACAATAATAATCCTGTGGCTTTGTGTAACAACAAGGCATTCTTGATCCACCCGCTGGTTTGTTGGCAATTTGGGGCAATTTGTTTAGGCATTTTGCAAAGGCAGCCATGAAGAACCCAGACAGCACCCTGGTTGAGAAAAGCTGACATAATGCAACCCAAGCAATTCATGTTGCCGCCTGATAGGTATTGCCTTGCCTGGAAATTGGCAACTCTCCTGGGGAACAGAGTTTCTTTATCTATTAAATTGTACACTTTCCCACAAAAAAAATTAGCATAATTTGGGGCATTTTTACACCTTTTTCCAAGGCACCCCTGAAGCACCCAGAACGCGACCTGGTTGATAAGGGCTGTTCTACACATCAAAGGGAGAAGCTGGTTTGTTGTTATGAGAGAATAGAGACTACTGCTCTTCTGTCTTATGAGGGCCATTATAAGAAGGTTAAATGACTTGCCTAGCAATATCTTTTTAAACAAAATGAGTTTTCCTTTTCTGAGCTCTCCCATTGAAAATGCTAGTTGTCCGGCTATTATGTTGATCCTAAGACTTCATCTATGACTCACTGACTTAGAAGTTAGACTGACTGACTAATGCCGCGTACACACGACCGTTTTTAATGACGGGAAAAATGCCATTTTTTAAATTGGTCATTAAAAACGATTGTGTGTAGGCACCAGAGCATTTTTCTCGATGAGAAAAATGGCCATTAAAAATTTTGAACATGCTCTATTTTTTCTTGTCGTGAAAAACGGCCGTGTGTACGCTTTAATGACGGGAAAAAAACGTGCATGCTCAGAAGCAAGTTATGGGACGGGAACGCTCGTTCTGGTAAAACTAGCGTTCAGAATGGAGATAGCACATTCTTCACGCTGTAACGGACTGAAGAACACGAGGCTGAAAGTGCAAATCGTCTCTCACCAAACTTTACTAACACAAGGGTGGCGCCATCCGAATGGAACTTCCCCTTTATAGTGCCGTCGTACATGTTGTCGAACGTGTTGTACGTCACCGCTCTTTGCTCAAGCTTTTTTTTTCACGATGGCGTGTAGGCAAGGCAGGCTTGAGAAAAACTAAATTTTTTTCAATGACATTAAAAACGGCCGTGTGTACGCGGCATTAGAGTTTTAGGCCTTGTTCACATGAGGTTTACTGCAGCATACCCCCCCATGTGTGGCCACCTTTATCCATACGTGGTTGCACAGGTGTTATGTGCAACCCTGTGCAGGTTTTCCAATTGATGTCAAATGGGACACAGCTGCTCCCAGTTTGACATCCCTGTGGGTGCCGGTGCTTGTCCTCCAACTTACCCTGTGCACCAGCATTCATGTGGATGTGAATTTGGGAGCAGCCGCTGTGTTTGTGCAGTCCCCGCAGTGTCCCATTTGACATCAATAGAACTGCCTGCACAGGGATGCGCAGAACTGTAAGTGCTGGGGTTGGAATTTTAACAAAAACATATTGGGAAATGCTTATTTTATTAACCACTTGCCGACCAGCCGCCGCAGTTTTACTGCGGCAGGTTGACTCGGCTGGGCAAATCGATGTTACCTTACGTCGCTTCCCATTGTGGCCACTAGGGGCGCACATGCGCCGTCGGAGCCGATGCGAGTGCCCGGTGGGCGCGATGACCGCCGGGCACCCGCGATTGCTCGTGACAGAATGAGAACTGGGATCTGTGTGTGTAAACCACACAGATCCTGGTTCTTTCGGGGGAGAAATTACTGATCGTGTGTTCATAAAAAGTATGAACAGTGATCTGTCATCTCCCTATGTAAGTCCCATCCCCCCCCCCCACAGTGAGGGAACACAGTTAACCCCTTGATCGCCCCCTAGTGTTAACCCCTTCCCTGCTAGTGACATTTTTTCAGTAATCAGTGCATTTTTATAGCACTGATCGCTGTAAATTTGTCAATGGCCCCAAAAATGTGTCAAAAGTGTCCAATCTGTCCGCCATAATGTCTCAGTCCCGATAAAAATCGCAGATCGCCGCCATTACTAGTAAAAAAATAAATAATAATAAAAATGCCATAAATCTATCCCCTATTTTGTAGACGCTATAACAGCGATATGCAATTAGCGCACCTCCAGCTGTTGCAAAACTACAAGTCCCATCATGCCTCTGCCTCTGGGTATCATGCTTGTGGCTGTCAGAGTCTTGCTAGGCCTCATGGGAAATGTAGTTCTGCAACAGCTGGAGGTCCGCTAATTGCATATCCCTGCGCTATAACTTTTGCGCAAACCAATCAATATAAGCTTATTGAGATTTTTTTTTACTAAAAATATGTAGAATACATATCGGCCTAAACTGAGGAAAAAAATAGTTTTTTTTAAACAAAACGTGGGATATTTATTATAGCAAAAAATATTGGTTTTTTTTCAAAATTGCCGCTCTTTTTTTGTTCATAGCGCAAAAAAGAAAAACCGCAGAGGTGATCAAATACCACCAAAAGAAAGCTCTATTTGTGAGAAAAAAAGGACGTCAATTTTGTTTGGGTACCACATCGCACGTGCAATTGTCAGTCAAAGCGACGCAGTGCCGAATCGCAAAAAGTGCTCTGGTCAGGAAGGGGGTAAATCCTTCCGGGGCTGAAGTGGTTAAGCTAAATGTGGTAAATCACATCTATGGTCAAAATATAAAAGCCTATATTCGGTTCCACATTGAATTTCAATTATTTTTAGCCTACTATTTATTATTCTGAACAATCTTGACGTTTGTAAACTTACTTTGTGAAGATCCCCACACATTTACTTTCTTGAATTCTGTGACACATTGGGGGTTATTTACAAAAGGCAAATCCACTTTGCACTACAAGTGCACTAAAAGTGCACTTGGAAGTGCAGTCGCTGTAGATCTTGGGGACATGCAAGGAAAATAAAAAACAGCATTTTAGCTTGCACATGATTGGATGATAAAATCAGCAGAGCTTCCCCTCATATCAGAGCTTCCCCTCAGATCTACAGCGATCTACAGCAACTGCACTTACAAGTGTATTTGCAGTTCACTTGTAGTGCAAAGTGGATTTGCCTTTAGTAAATCACCCCCATAGTCACAATGGGGTTGGTTTATTAAAGGCAAGTCCACTCTGCACTGAAAGTGCACTTGGAAGTGCAGTCGCTGTAGATCTGAGGAGAAGATCTGAAATGAGGTGAAGCTCTGCTGATTTTATCATCCAATCATGTGCAAGCTAAAATGCTGTTTATTATTTTCCTTGCATGTCTCCCTCAGATCTACAGCGACTGCACTTGTAGTGCAAAGTGGATTGCCTTCAGGAATTAACCCTCTATACCCTGCAGTGTCACACATTTCACAGAGCCGGTGTTCTGACAAAATGAGAAACCTGGCAGAATGTACAACCCGCATCACTTCCTGTGACGTGGGATCAGCTGGAGCTCCAAACAACGCGCATTGCATCAAATACACAATGCGTCATACACCCCTCCAGAGGCTGACGTCAGTGAACGGAGGAATTTGCCTGACAAAATCCTCGACCGACTACTGCGCATGAGCACAGCCATCTTGCTACACCTTACACTCTACCTCATCTACAGTAAGCAGGCGGGGCAGCGGACATGTTGCTACACCAAACGCGGTTTTAAATTAGCAAACTAATTTCAGCAATCGAGTGAGCTTATCTACATAAATATATTTTTATGTAGATAAGCTCACTCGATTTCTTAGTGGAAAGCGACATAAGGTAATGTCGATTTGCCCAGCCGAGCCAACTTGCCCCGCCTGCTTACTGTAGTTGTGATGAGGTAGAGTGTAAGGTGATTCTGTAGAGTGCACGCAGGCCCAGTTACTTTCGTTAATAAAGGAGGATTCTTAACAATGTAAATATCATATTTTGTAGTTGATTTTTCCCATGCGCATGCACAGTTGTAGGTCGAGCATTCTGGCAGGCAAATTTCTGTGTGTAACGACGCCCGCCACTGAAGGCATGTATGACGCGTTGCGCATGCGCAGTGTGAGCGATTTGGCGATACACTGTACAGCTGATCCCACGTCACAGGAAGTGACGCGGGTTGCACATTCTAACAGGTTGTTCGATTTGTCAGAACACCTGCCTTCTGAACTACAGAGGTGCTGAGAGGAAGGAGTCACTGCTTGCAGGCAGCAATGTACCATGGGATATATAGTTCTTAGAAACTGAAACTAGACAGAAGCTGCAAGGCTTGCAGGGAATCTAGGAAGTTGTGGAAAGAGATGGCCAGCAGGCAGGCAGCACTCACAACATGAAAGGAGATTTTCAAGTAAGCATATAGTGGATTGCCAAAAAATAACTATTGTTTGTATTTGTAGCGGGTACGTACTTTCCCGGGTGTAAATTTGAATTTGGAAGTGACACCAGTGATGTGTGATTCACTCCGGCCCATTGGGTGGCGCTGTCGCCCTGGGTTGGGTTGGATTATCGCTGTGTGCCGTCCTCCTTTTTGTCCTCCCTCGGCAGCGGTACAGTGGGGCGGGGAACCCGCCGTGCTTGCTGGGAGAGGGTATAAAGAGGGTTGGCCATCTTGGTCACGGGGTCGAAGTCCTAGGCACCTTCAGCTTGCGGACGGTGAGTCGTGTCGCTCCTCTGGGTGGCCTAGGCCCAGAGGACAGCGGAGGTCGAGTTCCATCCCAGGCACCTTTAGCCTGGGGTGAGGTACTTAGATGGAGGTCCGGAGCTCAGTGCCCAACACTGGGTTCCGCGAGGGAAGGAGATCCTAGGGTGCCCAGGGATTGGGTACCCGAATCCGGAAGGCGCAATGGACCGGGGGGAGCTCCTCATTTGAAGACCCGGTGCAGCATATTGCCGGTGACAAGTGAGTCTCTCGTCGGAGACGGCCTGGAAGGAAATCTACCCTCGTGCGGAGACCAGGACACACTTCTAGGAAGGGAAGTGTCAGCTTACATTGTGTCTGGGCCTGTTCGCATCCACACCTCCTTTTCTGTTCTGTTCTGTTCTATCAAGGGAGTTCAACTGTTTGTGTTCAGACAAGAAGAATAAAGGAGTGTTGAACTTTAATGGCGTGGAGCTCATTTTCTGACAGACATGGTTCGTGGTGACTCTTGGAGGGAGGATCCAGGTGCACAGCACTGACCCGAAGGTAATACAGAACCGTTGCTTATACCGCACTGACACATGTGGTGGAAGCCAGGCGTGGTGTCCCCGCTCCCTCCCCTCTAAGATACCCCTAGACAAGAGAAAGACGAGACAAAGAGGGGAGTGAGGTGGGCGCTACATATTGTTATGAAAATGTACTTTAATTTGAGCTTATATTCTGCACTCTACTGTATTAAAGTCACTAAGAAAGCAAATTCTGAATGATTTTCATATGAAAACAAATAATATAAATATATATATACACACACACACACATATATGCATACCTCCCCAACATTTTGAGATGAGAATGAGGGACACCTACTAACAAATGTATGTAGGCATAGGACACGTCCCCCTGACACACCCCCTTAAAGGAGAATTAACCAAAAAAAGGTTAATTAAATCCACAAGGACTTTTTTTTTACCACTCCTATTCATTTATATTGGCTTTTAACATTTACAAATGCAGCAATTTAGAAATTGGATGAAAGGTTTAGCACTGGGAAACACTTTTTGAAAGATAATAAGTGCATTTTATATACAACTATATAGATCAGACAAAAATGAGGGACAAATGAGGGGCAAAGAGGGACAGAGTGACATTGCTCCTAATCAGGGACAGTCCCTCCAAATCAGGGACAGTTGGGAGCTATGATATATACACTGTGTATTATAATGTTCCCCTTCTTCGTGTGAATATTTTTTTTATAGACCCAGCATGGATGGTTGTGCAGTGGCCAGCAGGTGGCAGCAGTTTGTCACCATCTGCTGCCAGGAATGCAGGGTGCTGCAGCAGAAACTTATAGCTTGGGTCGATCAGAGATTCTGCTAGATTTATAGAGGTAGCAGATGTTACATCAATTTATGCACATAAATAGGATTGTGACTCAGTAAATCTGGGTTTTAATGCAGGGATAGTAAATGTGCATAATTATTATGAAAATGTAATATACAACACGAGCATGAATTTTAAAATCCATGTAGTGGCTCCAGAGTAAACTCTGTAATGCAGTAGTTTTACAAATGTTATATCATTGAAGTAATACTCCAGTGTAATGGAAGAACAACTTTGCTTAAAGCAAAAGTGTACCTAAGACAAAACTTTTTATTGTAGTTTTGGATAGATTGTGGATCAGTTTTGACCATCTGTTGGCTTTGTTTTTGCTCTCTGTGTCATCGATGGGAAGATTCACTTTTTTTTGTCCTAGTCAGAATGGTCACTTGGACGGAACGTGATGGGAAATGCAACATTTTAGAGTTGCCACATAAACAGGAAAAGAGCCGAAATCTTCCACCTGTTCCGCTGACAGCTCCAGGTCAGGAAATGAAGGAAAATCTCCCCGGTAGCATACAGGCAGAAAAAAAAGCAGTTTCTGGCTATTCAATAAAGGTTTTGGTTACAGGCATACTTTCAGGGCTCGTTCACACTAGTGGTTGGGGAGCAGTAAAACCCTGCAGTTGACCTGCTTTTTTACTGCCCCCCAATCACTAACCCCTATAGCTGCAGAGGCAGCAGCCAGAGGTGTACACATGACATGGTCATGATACTTATTAGTACTGATAATGATTATATCCCTTGTCACTTGGACCCATTCAGGTAAATGAAACAAAAAGTGTGGGTTTCAAGGGGTTAAAGCAGCCAAGGAAGAGATACAACGCCTTCTCACCACCTTTTAACTTGAATCGCTCTCTAGAGAGAGAAACTAGTGTGAACGAGCCCTAAAGGGCTATGCTGATGGGCAAAAGCAATTTGCCTTCAGATCCATTCAGCTTGCATTTCTAAATCATTTTGAGACACTTAGGGATGAGCCTGAGTTCAGTCCAAACCCATGGTTGAGCTAAGCCCAGAAAGAAAATGTCAATGCCGGTCAAATCAGCTGTGGCCAGGCAAATTGACCTAATATGGCCACATGAGGCCAAAGTCATTGACTCAATATGGTCATGTTGCCATATTAGGTCAATGGGGTCATGAGCATCTCTGCTCCTTTGTTTACATAGATCTGTGGGGAATGCCCCAGCGGCTGCTGGTTGGGGAGGCACTGGCAGTTCATTTCCTTGGACGGCACGAAAGCTCATCCGTACTTCTGAGATCATTCACACTGAATTGAGAGATGCATTCCACCTGTAGTTGACCTCCTTCTGACCTGCATCTGACTTCCTTATGACCTGCATCTGACCTGCGTCTGACCTCCTTCTGACCTGCATCTGACCTCCTTCTGACCTGCATCTGACCTGCTTCTAAGCTACTTTTGCATTCACATTGACTTGTGTGGCCACATAGCCAGCTCTGCCTGAAGCAAAATCCAACCAACACTTGCCCTTAGAGTCGATCATAAAACAAAGTTCCTTTTAGCTCTGTACTTTGCAATGATGGAACAGCTACTATGCAGTCCAGTTCCTGACATCCTAGAAATGTTTCTGTCTGTGCCCATCCTCTTAACTATATCAGACTTACCGGTGTCCAAAATTTTGAGGCACTGATCCAGAACAAGCCTGCAGCAAAGCAAACATTCCACTTGGTCAGTAACTCAGGAAGTCTGTAAGGTTTCCTTTTAAGCTGAACTAGAGAAGAACCTCTTGCATCATGGGAGCAAAGCTTTAATTTTCACATTCAGGTTTAAATAGGTATGACATTCTGAACACAGGTTAGTAGCTTCTTTGCAAGACCACAAAGTCTTCAGGTGAAGTCGTCTGCTAAGCAGAATACCCATACAAAGTGACCACTGTTACCAAGACAGAAAGTGACGGGACATGAAAAATGTTATGATTGTCACTGGAACTGGAAATGAGGGGAAATTGTCCAACGGGGGCACATGTTATGATAACTGTCTCAGATTTCTTCTTGCGTCCTGCAATGTCTCTGATGCCTCGTACACACGACTGTGTTTTCCGGCGGTAAAAAGTCTGCCGGGAAACCCGAGGGGAAAACCAAGAACCTGCTCTGTAACTTTTTCCCCCTACACGCGACCGGGTTTCCTGACAGGAAAACTGTCATGAGAGCTTTGGTCGGGAATCCCGGCCGTGTGTATGCTCCATCGCAGTGTTTCCCATAGGAAAACTGCCGGCTTAAAAAACGCCGGGAAAAAAGAAAACAAGTTCTCCTTTTTTTCCCCGCAGTTTTCCATTCGGGAAAACTGCGATGGAGCAAACACACGGCTGGTTTTCCCGGCAAAAAAGCTCTCATGACCGTTTTTCAGATGGGAAAAACGGTCGTGTGTACGAGGCATATGGCTAAATTCACACTGACATTAAAAGCAAGCGTTTGAGAGGCGTTAAAAATGGCCCTCAAATGTTTACATAGAACATTCACACTATCGAAACATGAAGCGTTAGCATCACGTCACTTCAAAATTGAAGCCTCATGTAGAGTCAGGAGGCGTTTGAATCCTTTCAATGCCTCCCATTCAAGTCTATGGTAACGATCCGCAAACGCTCTGGCACGTGGTTGCGGGGCATTAAGATTTGTTTATTTCCTGTAATGGTATAGGCATTTGTGGAGCAGTTTTAACGCACCTTAATGCTGATCAAACGCTTCAAAACTGCCCATAGGGCATTTGTTTTGTTTTTTAACTTGTCATTAACGCTTGAAAATGGCCAGTCTAGCGCCCACGCTAAGGCTCATTAAGGCAAGTCTTACGCCTATACTAACGCTATAGGAGCGTTTGATAAGCGTTAGAAATTTAGTCAAGTGCGAGCAAGCCCAGGCAGCATAAAAAAACTCAAGAATTTAATTCTTCTCTGCTCTATCCAAAACAAAAACAACACATTCTCACTGTGGATAGACTTTAATTAGATTCTATGCTTTGGATTTGCCATGAGATGTAAAAAGCACGCTGACAAAGACATAATCCAATTAACCTGATCAGTATAAAGCGTACACCAGCTTTAGGGTTGTTGACATACAGCTGAACTGAGGGGAAAAAATAAACATCCTGATTCCAGCTACGTATATGTTCTTTAAAAACGTTTAGGCCGGGTTCACACTGGTGCGATCACAGACATCGCATGTGATTCGCACCACATTGCTGTGCACATCACATGCGATGTCTGTGCAATGCAAATTCAGCAAAATAAACTGTATGCTGAAAATACTGGTGCCGTTGTACTATTGACGCGAAAGTCCAGGAAGTGCAGCATGGTGTGTGGATGTGGGAGCTGTGTGTGGAAGCTGCGGACCGGACCAGACCCCCCACCCCCTACTGAGACCAAGAGAGGCGGTAGCGGCGGGTGACTGAGTGGGGACAGGTGCGGGCGTCGGGACCTTTGGGAAGGAGGAGCGGGAGTGACTGAGGACTGTGCACTCCATAGACTCGGATAGAAGAGGCAGGACTGGGAGACTGAGGGTGACAGGCTAACCGGGAGAGGCGACGGCTGGTAAGTGTAATCCGCGGACCGGAGGGGCAGTGTGTTAGGTAAAACAAAGAAGCGGTGGTATCAGCGACAGGCAGGCTGACCCCAGAGGAGACTGAATGCTGACAGATTGCAGGGGCTGCTGAGCAGGAGCAGAGGGAACCCAGAGCGCACAGCTGATAGAAGACTGACTGACTTAGTGTGGTGTAACTGAGTATTGTGGTATAACTGGTGTAACTGAGTATTGCGTACTGTTCAGTAACGGAGTATTGTGTATAACTGAGTACTGTTGAGTAACTGAGTATTGTGTATAACTGAGTACTGTTGAGTAACTGAGTATTGTGGTATAACTGAGTACTGTTGAGTATTGTGGTGTAACTGAGTATTGAGTACTGTTGAGTAGCTGAGTAATTGTTGGGTACTGAGTATTGTGATGTAACTGTGAGTACCTGTGCACTGTGAGTACCTGTGGACTGTGAATTCCCACGTACTCTGAGCGCCCACGTACTCTGAGCGCCCACGTACTGTGTGTGCCCGAGTACTGTGAGTGCCCGTGTACAGTGAGTGCCCGTGTATTGTTAAGTATTAGAGTCAGAAAGCTATTTGTTAGTTAATTGGACAGAGTCAAATTCCCAATCCTCATTAAATTAGTGGGTACGATGCCCGGCAGGTATGGAGAAGCCACTCAGTGCACATCTTGCGGCATGTATGTGTTCTTTGATCATCCGACTGAGGGCGGATACTGCTGGGCAAAATGTAAGAAACATTGTTTCCCTGGAAGCTCAGGTTCTGAATCTAGGGAAGGAACTGTCAACATTGAGGAGACTCTCCATACTAAAAGAGTTGGGATCGTACCCGGTGGGTGGGGACAAAGAGGTGCAGGCACCAGAGCAGAGTAGATGGGTGACAGTCAGAAAAGTTGGAGGGGAAAGAGTCAGGGAGGTCGGTCCTGGGCTGGATCATCCCAATAAGTACGGCCTGTTGCGTGATATTGGGAAAACCAGTCAGGGACCAACATTGCTGGAGCAGAGTGACGCCCCAAGCTGCCAGGGGAAGAACTCCTCCAGTGAGGGCTGGGGTAAAGCTGAGTGTAAGGAAAGACATATTCTGATGGTAGGGGACTCAATTATTAGAAGGGCAGAGAGGGTAAGCTGTCATAAAGACCTGTAGCGCCAAACTGTATGTTGTTTACCACTCGCTCGGGTTCGGCACATCATGGATCTGGTGGACAAACTATTGTGAGGGGCTGGGGAAGACTCGGTTGTCATGATGCACATTGGCACCAATGACAAAGTCAGAGGAAGATGGAATGCCCTAAAAAACGATTTTAGGGGCTTAGGTGCTAAAATGAGGAACAGGACCTCAAGTTAGTATTCGCAGAAATACTGTTGGTACCTTGAGTCACAACAGAAAGGCAGCAGGAGATTATAGGAAGTTAACAAGTGGCTGAGGAGCTGGTGTAGAAAGGAGGGGTTTGAGTTCCTGCATAACTAGGCCGACTTCTCAGTTGGTTACCGACTCTTTAGCAGGGATGGACTGCACTTAAATGAGGAGGGTGCAGCTCGGCTGGGAGAGAAGATGGCTGAAAAGTTATAAGGGGTTTTAAAATAGGCAACGGGGGGGGGGGGGGAACGGGCGGGCGATATAGAGATCCAGCACGGAACAAATTTCAGAGGGTAGTATTGGGGGCATTAGTGGTAGATTGACTAAAGTACTTAAACCCGAGGTAAGTAAATCAACAAATCCAAATTGCAGCCTCCAAACAATCAACAAGGAGATAGTATGCGACCAGTCAAAACTACAAGGCCTGTTCACTAATGCCAGGAGTCTGGCTGACAAGATGGGAACGCTAGAGCTGCTGTTGTACGAGGAGGATTTAGATTTTGTGGGAATTTCAGAGACATGGTTCAACAGCACTCATGATTGGCTGGCAACCATTCAAGGGTATTCCCTATATCGCAGAGATAGGGAGGGTAAAAAAGGAGGAGGGGTATGCCTGTATATCAGAAATGATGTACAAGTAATTGTGAGGGACGACATCACTAATGGAGCAAGGAAGGAGGTGGAATCCTTATGGGTAGAGCTTCAAAAGGAGGAAACCAATGGGAAAGTAATACTGGGAGTTTGTTATAGGCCCCCTAACCTGAGGAAAGAGGGGGAGGCGAACCTCCTATCACAGTTTGGAATGGCTGCAAGGATGGGAAGTGTCATAATAAAGGGGGATTTTAATTATCCAGACATAGACTGGGCGGAAGGAACTGCGCATTCGTCTAAGGCTCTCCATTTCCCAAATGTCTTAAAGGACAATTTCATTAGTCAGATGGTAAATGTACCAACAAGAAACAAAGCATTACTAGACCTACTGAATACCAACAATACAGATCTGATGCCGGATGTGGAAATATGGTGCAATTTAGGAAACAGCGATCACAGGTCAATTAATTTCAGCATAAATCACACAAACAGGAAACACAAGGGTGATACAAAAGACTTAGGAACAAAGAACACGGAGGAAAAATGGGAGTGCTTTAAGAGCATATTAAATAAGGGTATTGGTCAGTGCATCCCAATGGGAAATAAATTTAAAAGAGCTAACAAAAGTCCTGGGGGGCTTAATTCCATCGTAAAAATGCATATAAAAGCAAAGGAGAAGGCCTTCATATACAAGGCTGAGGGGTCATTGTCAGCATTCCTACTTTACAAAGAATGTAACAAGAAATGTAAGGGTGCAATCAGGGCGGCTAAGATAGAACACAAAAGGCACATAGCAGAGGAGAGTAAAAAAACAAACAAAAAAAAACCCAAGAAATTATTTAGGTATATAAATAGTAAGAAAGGGAGTTCAGAACATATTGGCCCCATGAAGGATGATGAAAGGAATCTGGTTACAAAAGGCGGAGAGATGGCGAGGGTTTTGAATTTATTATTTTCTTCAGTCTTCACAAGGGAAATGGGGGGGTTGGGGAATTCAGTAACTAAGACTGCAATGTTTATCCACCTAACACGTCACAGGAAGGCTTACAGAGGATAAAATTAGAAATAGACTTTAAAAACGTAACATTAATAAATCACCGGGACCAGATGGCTTACACCTGAGGGGCCTTAAGAAACTCAATCAAGTGATTGCCAGACCATTGTTCTTAATTCTTTGAACAGTCTACTGACTGGAATGGTACCAGCTGATTGGAGAAAAGCCAATGTAGCACTAATATTTAAAAAAAGGGCCAATATATATCCCTGGGAACTACAGGCCAGTTAGCTTAACATCAATAATTTGCAAGCTCTTAGGCCCCGTTCACACCTATGTGAATTGGTTGCGGCTTAAACCGCATCCAATTCGCATAACATTATAAAATACATTGATTTTAATGAGGCTGGTTCACATATGAGCGATGCATTCGCACTGCGCATTGCCCAAAAACGTGTGTGTTTTCTAGGCATTGCGGTGCAGCTTAGGTGCGAATTCAGGCCCATTATCTTCTATGGGCATGCATCTGATTCCCAGATGTGTTTAGTTCTCATCAAGATTTATCTCCTTCTCCTCGCTACACTTCCCCCCTCCCCCTCCTCTCTCCCAGGTCACCAAATTCGCAGCTAAAACAGGGATGATCTGCTGAACAGTTCTCTTATCTTTTTGCAGAGATAAGAGAGCTGGAATTCGCACCTCACAAGTGTGAATCCAGCCTAAGAGTGGATGATAAGGGACTATATACAAGATTTTAGTAATAAAACTGTATTATTAGCAGTAATCAGCATGGATTCATAAAGAATCGTTCTTGCCAGACCAATCTTTTAACCTTCTATAAGGAGCCGTCTAGATAAAGGAAGGCCTGTAGATGTGGTGTATCTGGATTTTCCTAAGGCATTCGATACAGTTCCCCATAAGCGTTTACTAGTCTCTCAGCATGGACCAAAGGGAAAGTTCATCGATTGAAAACTGGCTACGGAGGCAAGTCCAGAGGGTGGTGATAAATGGGGAGTACTCGGAATGGTCTGGTGTGGATAGCAGGGTTTTGTCCTGGGACCAATCCTATTTAATTTATTCATAAACGATCTGAAGGATGGGATAAACAGCTCAATCTCAGTATTTGCGGACAATACTAAGCTAAGCAGGGTAATAACTTCTACGTAGGATGTGGAAACCTTGCAAGAAGATCTAAGCAAATAATGGGGTGAGCAACTACATGGCAAATGAGGTTTAACCACTTCAGCCCCAGAAGATTTGGCCCCTTAATGACCAGGCCATTTTTTGCGATACGGCACTGCGTCGTTTTAACTGACAATTGCGCGGTCGTGCGACGTTGTACAAAAACAAAATTGACATCCTTTTTTTCCCCACACAGAGATTTTTGGTGGTATTTGATCACCTCTGCGATTTTTTTTTTTTTTAGCTATAAACAAAAAAAAAAACAACAATAATTTTTTTTTACTTTTTGCTATAATAAATATCCCCCAATTTTAAAAAACCAAAAAAAATTTCTTCCTCAGTTTAGGCTGATATGTATTCTTCTACATATTTTTGGTAAAAAAAATAAAAAAATCGCAATAAGCGTGTATTGATTGGTTTGCACAAAAGTTATAGCGTCTACGAAATAGGGGATAGATTAATGGCATTTTTGTTATTATAGACTTTTGACACTTTTATGGGACCATTGACAATTATACAGCGATCGGAGCTAAAAATAGCCATTGTTTACTGTATAAATGTCACTGGCAGGGAAGGGGTTAACTGTGTTCCCTAGATGTATTCTAACTGTAGGGGGAATGTGGCTGACTAGAGGAGGCGACAGATCGTTGTTCCTACTTAGTAGGAACAACGATCTGTCTCCTCTCCCCTGACAGAATTAGGATTTGTGTGTTTACACACACATATCCCGGTTCTCGCTCTGTCACGAGCGATCGCAGGTGCCCGGGCACGCGCATCGACGCCGGTGACATTCTGCGGCACGCTCGCTTACGGCGGCGTGCGCACCTGCTACAGTGTCTTAAAGAGCCGACATACAGCTACGACGGCTCGCCTATGGGAGCCAACCTGCCGCAGTATAACTGCGGCGGCTGGTCAGGAAGGGGTTAATGTTGAAAAATGGAAAATGCATTTGGGTGCCAAAAATATGAATGCAATCTACTTACTAGGGGGAGAACCACTGGGGGAATCTAGGCTGGAAAAGGACCTGGGGGCTGCTACAAGCAAAGCCAAAAGAATATTGGCATGCATTAAAAAGAGGATTAACTCCAGAAATAAAACCATAAATCTCCCGCCCTACAAGACTCTGGTCTGGCCGCACCTGGAGTATGCCGTCCAATTCTGGGCACCAGTCCTCAGGAGGGATGTGCTGGAACTGGAGAGGGTCTAGAGAAGGGCAACAAAGTTAATAAAAGGACTGGAGCATGTCATCTATGAGGAAAGACTGCACTGAACTTATTCTCTCTGGAGAAGAGATCCTTGAGAGGGGATATGATTTCAATGTACAAATACCGTACTGGTAACCCCACAATAGGGATAAAACTTTTCCGTGCAAGGGAATTTAAAAAGACACGCTGCCATTCCCTAAAATTAGAAGAGAAGCAGTTTAACCTTAAACTGCGTAGAATGTTCTTTACTGTAAGAGCAGTAAAGATGTGGAATTCTCTTCCACAAGCAGTGGTTTCAGCAGGGAGCATCAATAATTTCAAAACACTTTTAAATGGGCACCTAAACAACCACAACATACAGGGATATACAAGCACACACACAGATTGGACTTGATGGACTTGTGTCTTTTTTCAACCTCACCAACTATGTAACATCATCACTGGAGTTTAGCTTTAAAATACTATATAAGGTGAGCTTCATAAAAAGAGAGTCCTGGAGGAGAGACAGAAAGAAATGAGCGGAGGGATGGCATGACAGGTGGGACAGTCAGCTGCCTAATAGGGCTGTGGCACCTTTAAGGAAAGGGGAGTGGTCTTGGGGTGAAAGAGGAGGGGAAGCACAGTTCAGGCAGGGAGGAAGTGATGTTTTCTCACCATTCCTCCATTACTCACGAGGAGAAAGTTTCACTGCCTGTGTCATGGCTGCTGCTTTGGAGCTGTTGGAGCAATTGCGGGCCGCGGTGGCCGCGCAAGGGGCAGAGTGGCTACAGGATCAAGTGGCAGCAGTGATAGAGGAGCAGGCGGCGGCGCCCGCCGGGGGGGGATCGCTCCAGCGCGCGCTAGGCGGTCTAGGCCGCCTGAGCTCTACAGTCCGGATGCATCCCCGAGTGTAGCGAGTTCCGTCCGGAGACCCGACAGGGACCCTCCGGCTGCATCCCCTTGCTGCACGCAGCCGGTGTTGGCGGGGGGTGGGCCGGGAGGAATCCGCGCCGTGGACGGAGTTCGGCGGTGGGGGAGACGAGTGGCCCTCTTGCCCCTCCCCCTCCCGCGCGTCGGAGATGCGGTGACGTCGCGGCCGAGGCTGCGGGTGATGCCCGGAGCAGCCGTGCGGCCCAGCGTGGAGGACCCAATTCGCGGGCCAGTGGCCGGGAGTCGGTGGTGGTCAGGGGTCCGGCGGAGTCAGCGGGACGATCGTGAGGAGTTCGTCGCCAAGGGTGAATGATGGTGGTCGAGCGGATGACACCCGTGCCAGGGGGCGGACCCGCAGTCCGTCGGTGGAGGTCGCGAGTGGGTCGGGTGTGCCAGGATCGCGAGGGCATGATGCACAGCCACGACAGCCCTTACCACGCGGGTCGCGTCCGCACGGTGTGCAGCCAGCGCTTGTGTCGGCAGAATCAGATGACGACAAGTCGGAGGGTGAGCTGTCCGGGTCAGACGGTGGCGAGGACTCAGGACAACGGGCATCGATGGAGTCCAGTTCTGCGGCTCGTGGATCCAGTCCAAGGCAGCCCGGTAAGTCAAACTCTTCTGCTGCTATTTGTTCACTATTACAAGATTTACTGGGTCAAGGTTGTGTTGGGGGGGTTTAAGTACGGGGGGGTCACCCGGGGCGCGTTCTTCCCCACCGAGACAGAGGGCAGCAGGGGAGACGCAGGATTTGTGGTCTGGGTTGGAGGATTTGGTCAGGCGTTTTAAGCCGGGCGGTGGCGACACGGCGTCGCCCGCGGCGGTGTGGGGGCAAACAGGGGGTTCGTCTCAGACAGCGGGGCCTTCTGTGGCAACCTTACCCCTGGGCGTACAAGTGGTGGAGGTGTCAGGGGCAGTGCAGGCCCCATTAGAAGGGGGGGCTGCCACGGCAAGTGGGCAAGTTGCTGCGGGGACAAGAACAAGGAGGCGGTCAGGCTGGCGGATGCCGCTAAGAACGAGATGTATATTTGTTTTGAGGCACCGTTAGGAGCTCACCTCAAGCCGGAAGTCAGAGAGAAGCTTTGGAAGGGTGAGTATGTGGAGATCTTCACGTTGCTCCCCTTAGATAAATTCAACCTGGATAGGGTGAGGCCGGAGGAGAGCAAGAAGGAGGATGAAGAAAAGAGGCGTTATCGTCTTATTCCCCGTACATTCACCAATTGGTTGCAAGCGTTTGCGATCATGGTCTGTGTGATAGGGGAGAAGGCCCCGGAACATTGTTCTGAGCTGTTAATTTATTTGGAGGCAGTTAGCGAAGCATACAGGACGTATAGTGGCGTAGCTTGGTTGAGGTATGATGAACAGTTCCGGCAAAGGATGGCCATGAGACCGGGAATGCGATGGGATCACAAGGACATCAACTTGTGGATGCGTCTGATGACAGCGTCGCGGGCCTCCAATCAGTTTTTTCAGGGGGGGGGGTCGGAGGTGCTGCGGCCTCAGGACAACCGACCGAAAAAAGATGGGGCTACTGCTGGCAGTTCAATGAGGGCACGTGCAAGTACAGAACAAGCTGTCGCTTCAAGCACGTGTGTTCAGGATGTGGGGGTAGTCACGCCTTTTCCAAATGCTTTAAGCGAGGCAAAGGTCGCCTCGGAGATTCTGCGGGAAAAGGGAACGACGCCAATTCGGGTGGAAAGGATGCTTCCCTTTCTCAATAGGTATCCCGACAGGGGTGCCGCTAAGTTGTTAGAGGAGGGTTTCGCCAGTGGTTTCAGGATTCCTTGTGCGCCTTTTGCAGTTCCCCCGGCAGCCAAGAACCTCCGGTCCGCCTTGCTCAAACCCTTGGTGGTTTCGGAGAAGCTGGCTAAGGAAGTGCAGTTGGGGCGCATGGCTGGACCGTTCACGGATGCGCCTATGCCTGATTTGGTGGTTTCTCTCTTGGGGGTTGTCCCCAAGAAGGAACCACAAAAATTTTGATTGATTCACCACCTTTCCTTTCCTAAGGGTGGGTCGGTTAATGATGCTCTTGCGCCGGAGGACTGCACGGTATCGTACAATTCCTTTGACGCGGCAGTGGCATGGGTCCGCAGGTGTGGACGGGGAGCGTTGTTAGCAAAAGCTGATGTTCAATCAGCTTTTCGGTTGCTACCGGTACACCCGGACAGTTTTCGCTTCTTGGGCTGCATGTGGGGAGGGGCTTACTACGTGGACCGTTGTCTGCCCATGGGTTGCTCCGTCTCTTGCGCGCTATTTGAGACTTTTAGTTCGTTCCTGGAATGGGTGGTCCGGGATCAGTTCGATCATCCATTATCTGGATGATTTTTTGTGTGTGGGCCCTCCGGGGTCTAACGTTTGCAATGTCCTGCTTGGGACGTTGCAATACGTGGCCGATCGTTTTGGGGTCCCTTTGGCCCCCGAGAAGACGGAGGGCCCCACGTCGTCCTTAGTATTTCTGGGCATAGAGCTGGATTCTTTGAAGATGGAATGCCGACTGCCGGAGGATAAGCTGGAAGCGTTGAAGGAGGAAGTGCATGGTGTTATTGGCCGGCGTAAGATTAAGCTGCGCCAGATGCAGTCACTATTGGGTAAGTTGTGCTTCGCCTGCAGGATAATGCCTATGGGCAGGGTCTTTAGCCGCAGGCTGTCGGCTGCGACAGCTGGGGTGCGGGTTCCTACTCATTTTGTAAGCCTAACTAGAGAGCTTCGCGAGGATTTGGAAGTGTGGCATGGATTCTTGGAATCTTTCAACGGGCGGGCTTTGTGGATGGCTGGGCCCGTTAGTAATTTCGATCTGGAATTGTTTACGGATGCGGCAGGCTCCACGGGGTATGGGGCGTTCTGTCAGGGCAAATGGAGCGCGGCTCCGTGGCCAAAGGAGTGGGAGGAAGCGGGGTTCTTGAAGAACCTGGTACTATTGGAACTTTTCCCAATTGTGGTGGCTTTTGAACTTTGGGGGGATTCCTTCCGGAATCTCAAGGTACGCCAAAACTGCGACAACATGGGAGTGGTTCAGGTGGTAAATCGTGTGTCGGCTGCATCACAGCCAGTGGTGCGTTTGCTGAGACATTTGGTTTTGCGCTGCTTGCATTTGAATGTATTCGTTTATGCAGTACATCTTCCTGGCGTGGATAACACTCTGGCTGACGCTTTGTCTCGTTTTCAGTGGGACAGGTTCCGGGAGTTGGCACCAGCAGCGGAGCAACGCGGGGTTACCTGTCCCTCTGGATGTGGGACATTTCTTTGACAGCGCAGCACAGTGGATTAAACGGTCAGTGAGTGGGGTCACCTGGAAAGCCTATGCTAAGGTTTGGCAGGAGTGGAGGTCATTTGCTCGGGGGCTGGGAGTTTCCCCGGTGGGGGTGAAGCGGGAGTGGCTTTGCTTTATTTTCTTACATTGAAAATGGAGCAAGGCGTTTCTGTGTCCGCGGTGGACCGTACACTAGCGGGTTTGGCCTTTCTTTTCAAATGGCATGGTTGCAGGGACTACACAAAATAATTTTGGGTAAAACAGGCAGTGAAGGGGTACAGGAAAGGCCGGAAGGCGGCTGATAGCCGCAGGCCGGTCTCGTTCGTAATGTTTCAGAAATTGTTCCTGCATTTACATTCCGTGTGCAGTTCGGAATATGAGTGTCAGTTGTTCCGGGCAGCATTTGCGCTTGCCTTTTTTGGAGCCCTGAGGGTTGGAGAGCTAGTTAGTTCTTCCAGACGGGCGCTGGGGAGCTTGTTGGCCCAGGATGTGGATTGTTCAGGAGACTCGTGGGGATATGGGTGAGCAGGTCCAAAACGGATCAAGTTGGAAAGGGTATGTGGCTTCTGTTGTTTCGCATCCCTGATGCGTCAATCTGTCCTGTACAGGCGGTGGAATCCTTTTGTTCCATGTGTCCGGGACTTGAAGGTTCTTTTCTGATGCATCGGGATGGGTCAGCGCTGTCTAAGTTTCAATTTATAGCGGTGTTCAAAAAATGTTTGGTGGCAGCGGGGTATGACCCGAAGGGTTATGCCTCTCACTCCTTCCGCATTGGGGCGGCTCGGGCGGGACTAAAGGCGGACGCGGTGAGGCGGATTGGGAGGTGGGAGTCTGATAGGTTTCGACTTTATATTCGCCCACACCTGATACAGGAGTAAGGTGCATTTCGGTAGGGGTTGTGTGGGGACTGTGGGGTGGACTGACTGGACGTGCCAATAAATCGTTGTTTCTATTTTATTTCCGTGTTTTTCAGGTGGTGAACCCAGACTAGTTTGGATTCTGGGTCACTCGTACGTGTTTTGGGGGGCAAGACGGGCCGATGCTCGGCCCAATGGAAGGCAGTTGGGGATTCCCCTACGAGAAGCCCAGGTCCATTGGATCGGGGTGCCGGGCATGGCGTGGAGTGGGGTTATGCCGGAAATGCAGAGGTTCGCAGATCAGGAAAGGGCACCGGATATCCTGGTGCTGCATGCGGGAGCTAACGACATGGGGGCCAGATCAATGCACCAGCTTATCCGGGATATCAAATATGATTTTTTAAGGTGACGCACAGCATTCCTGGGTATGGTTGTTATTTGGTCGGATATGGTGGGCAGAACGGCTTGGCGTTGGGCATGGTCGGTGGAGAAAGTTAACAAGGCCCGGGTAAAAGTTAACAAAGAAGTGGGGAGATTTTTTATAAGGAATGGTGGCCTTGTGGTGCGTCACCGGGAATTGGAAGTTGATACCTGGAGGTACCTAAGGGGAGACGGGGTCCACCTGAATGCCATGGGCATTGATCTGTGGAACATGGGTTTGCAGGAGGGAATTCAGCGGGCCCTGAGGGTGTTGGGATGCACGCAAGGGTAAGGCTTTACCCCTTGCGAGCTATGGCGGTGTTTGGTCGCTGGAAGAGAAGGTAAAAGTGGAAGTTCTGGAGAAAAAGGTGGTACCCATAGGTGGTATGGGGTTATTGAGTACCTTCCCGTCAACAAGGGTTAACCAGGAAGGGGGAAAAATGGTACGGCACTGCGGCCAGGTGTACCGCTTCTGAGTCGGTGTCTTGCGACTGGAGGCCTAAGGGATATGTTAGTCCCAGTGCCCAAGTTGAGAGTTGGTGGTCTACAAGACTACCAGGGGTATTGTAAGTGTTAAAATGTTATTTAAACGGTTATTTAAATGGTTATTTATTTCATATAAGAAGTTAAGGCCAATTTTACTCCACAACCTTGTCAGTCCTTAATTATTTATTAGGATTGGTATAAGGGGTGGTGAAGGTGTATAGAGGGTAAGTCAGAGCGGAGGATCGGTCCTTAACATGTCATGGGTTTCTGATTAGGTTGTGAAATTTCCTTGCAGAAGGAGATAACTCTGAAGGCCTCAGATAAGAATGATTACACCACACTTCCTACTTCCGAAACTACCACACTGATTACATGTGGCAGATGAAAAGAGACTGATATGGTTTTCATCACACAGACCTATCAGGGAAGCATCTTACATGCCAGAGGCATGGACAGAGATGTATTGTGTCTAATGGTGTATGCTAGGAAATCGACAAGCTGGGCAGAGTGATGGAAGTCTATGTAATGCTTCCTGCAATAAAGTAGTGAGGACAGTATTCATCAGCAGGCCTCCTGATACAGAACTACTACATCCATCATCTTGTTGACTCTGTGACCATGAAATCTGCCCACCACTAATGAGCATGAAAAGTAAATTGCAGTCTGGTGGATATAAGAACCATAATGTCTTTGGTGGATGAGTATTGTTTTCCTGTATTTGATGTGTGTTTGAAAAAGCATGCCAGCTGCAGGTCAACAGATTCACATTTACTGTGTAGACTGGATGAGAGTTTTGAGGCTGCGTTTGAATTGCTTTGTGTTGTTTGGACTCAGCAAGTCCTGTTGAGATACATTTGCATTGCAGAAAAAACAGGTCTTGACTGCATTTTGCTTTTGAACATGTTTGAGTAGCACTGCATTTCAAGAGTTTTGACAATATCTACCTTTACGCCGGTTATATCATTGCCACAGGAAATGAAAAATAAAAAATAATGAATAAAAAATTTATAAAAATAAATTGAGACATATGGTGAAGAACAATATGGAAAAATATATATAAGAAGGTAAAAAAAAAAAGTATGTTATTTTATTTTAGAGAAGAAATGAGAAAAACAAAAAATAAAATGTGAAAAATCATGATTGGAATAAAGAGATGAAAATAATAAGATAATGGAGAATCGTGTAATGACATAAAGAATATAAAACAATAAACTAAATAAAGATGTGAGAAAAAATTAAATAATAAAAACAAGTGTAGCGGGGTGTTGCTTTAAGACCCAGAGACTACTGTACCCCGGGTACAGTGGGACACCCAGGGTGCATTGCCCCACGCAAGGACTGCTGGGGTGGGCTATTTAAGAAGGGGGAGGACCGGAGAACGGTCTCTTTGGACATCGCCCGCCCAGCAAGTGGAACTCTGTGCTGAGTCTGTTGTTCCTGACAGGGCCTGAAGTTTGGGCCCTGTTCTTCCAAAGAGCCTTCCGTTTCCACTGAGGAGCCCGAGGGACGTCTGATCCAGCCGCCTGTCTACTACTTCCAGGGAGACCGAAGACCAGTGGCGGCCCGTCCATAGGGGGCGCCCGGGCGCCGCCCCCCCCCCCCCCTCCTGCGGTCACCAAAAAAAATAAAAAAATAAATAAAAAAAACGGGCCCTTTAAGATTTTTTTTTTTTTTTAATGTCTTTTTTTTACACATGGCGGCGCGACCATAGTGGGCGCAGAAGCGCCGCTACCGCTCGCTTCTGCGCCCGGCCGTCACTCACCACAACAATACATAGGTTCATGCATTGCATGAACCTATGTATTGCTGCCGCCCACTATTCAGATGGCCGGCCCCTTGAGCGCCGGCCATCTGAGTCACAGCGTCTGATTGGCCTTTAGAAGTGCCTATCAGAGCCAGCAGGCTCTGATAGGCTTCCCGACTACAGCCTGAGGGCTGTAATCGGCTTCTAAATACCTAATGAGAGGATGCACAGGGGTGCGTTCCCTGGCCAATCAGGTTCACCGGGTCTGGTTACCGGTAACCTGATTGGCTGAAGTGACATCGAGGGCGGGAGAAGATATCGAGGACGGAAGAAGGATGGCGCTGACTCGAGGAAGGTAAGTGCAGGGCTGGGGGGGAGAAACTGGCTGTATTATGAGGACAAACTGGCTGAATTATGGGGGAGAAACTGGCTGAATTATGGGGGAGAAACTGGCTGTATATTGGGGACAAACTGGCTGCATATTGGGGTAGAAACTGGCTGCATATAGGGGAGAAACTGGCTGTATATTGGGGGAGAAACTGGCTGCATATAGGGGAGAAACTGGCTGCATTATGGGGGAGAAACTGGCTGCATTATGGGGGAGAAACTGGCTGCATTATGGGGGAGAAACTGGCTGCATTATGGGGGAGAAACTGGCTGTATATTGGGGGAGAAACTGGCTGTATATTGGGGGAGAAACTGGCTGCATTAGGGGGGAGAAACTGGCTGTATATTGGGGGAGAAACTGGCTGCATTATGGGGGAGAAACTGGCTGCATTATGGGGGAGAAACTGGCTGCATTATGGGGGAGAAACTGGCTGTATATTGGGGGAGAAACTGGCTGCATTATGGGGGAGAAACTGGCTGTATATTGGGGGAGAAACTGGCTGTATATTGGGGGAGAAACTGGCTGCATTATGGGGGAGAAACTGGCTGCATTATGGGGGAGAAACTGACTGTATATTGGGGGAGAAACTGGCTGCATTATGGGGGAGAAACTGGCTGCATATGGGGGAGAAACTGGCTGAATTATGGGGGAGAAACTGGCTGTATATTGGGGAGAAACTGGCTTGGCTGCATTATGGGGGAGAAACTGGCTGCATTATGGGGGAGAAACTGGCTGCATATTGGGGTAGAAACTGGCTGCATATAGGGGAGAAACTGGCTGTATATTGGGGAAGAAACTGGCTGTATATTGGGGGAGAAACTGGCTGCATTATGGGGGAGAAACTGGCTGCATTATGGGGGAGAAACTGGCTGCATTATGGGGGAGAAAGTGGCTGCATATGGGGGAGAAACTGGCTGCATTATGGGGGAGAAACTGGCTGCATTATGGGGGAGAAACTGGCTGCATATAGGGGAGAAACTGGCTGCATTATGGGGGAGAAACTGGCTGCATTATGGGGGAGAAACTGGCTGCATTATGGGGGAGAAACTGGCTGTATATTGGGGGAGAAACTGGCTGTATATTGGGGGAGAAACTGGCTGCATTATGGGGGAGAAACTGGCTGCATATAGGGGAGAAACTGGCTGCATTATGGGGGAGAAACTGGCTGTATATTGGGGGAGAAACTGGCTGCATTATGGGGGAGAAACTGGCTGCATTATGGGGGAGAACCTGGCTGTATATTGGGGGAGAAACTGGCTGCATATAGGGGAGAAACTGGCTGCATTATGGGGGAGAAACTGGCTGCATTATGGGGGAGAAACTGGCTGCATTATGGGGGAGAAACTGGCTGCATTATGGGGGAGAAACTGGCTGTATATTGGGGGAGAAACTGGCTGCATTATGGGGGAGAAACTGGCTGCATTATGGGGGAGAAACTGGCTGCATATGGGGGGGAAACTGGCTGCATTTGGGGACAAACTAGTGGCGTTTGGGCACAGTGGCTGCGTTTAATGGGCACAGTGGCGGCAATTGATGATTTTTATTTTTTTTCAGTTTGTTTGTGCCCCCCCAAACAATTTGAGCACCAGCCGCCACTGCCGAAGACCCGGGTGTCGTGGGAACTGTGTACCGAGACACAGCTACGGAAGACATTGACACTGACTGATCTGGTTGGGTGAGAGAGCACCTGCTCAAAGATTATTACAGGATCTTTAGGCCTTGTGTTTGTTGTTCAGGACCCACCGTCCAGAGTCTGCATTTGCACACCGGAGGGACAGTGCATTGAGTAGCTTAGTTACTTTCTGTTATCCATCAAGTTACCAGTACCTCAGTGGCGGCCCGTCCATAAAGGGCGCCCGGGCGCCGCCCCCCCTCCTGTGGTCACCCAAAGAAAAAAAAACGGGCCCTTTAAGAGTTTTTTTTTATGTCCTTTTCTTCACACGAGCAGGCTCTGATAGGCTTCCCGACTACAGCCTGAGGGCTGTAATCGGCTTCTAAATATCTAATGAGAGGACGCACAGGGGTGCGTTCCCTGGCCAATCAGGTTCACCGGGTCTGGTTACCGGTAACCTGATTGGCTGAAGCGACATCGAGGGCGGGAGAAGACATGGAGGACGGAAGAAGGACGGCGCTGACTCGAGGAAGGTAAGTGCAGGGCTGGGGGGGACAAACTGGCTGTATTATGGGGGACAAACTGGCTGTATATTGGGGGGGAAACTGGCTGCATTTGGGGGACAAACTGGCTGTATATTGGGGGGCAACTGGCTGTATATTGGGGGACAAACTGGCTGCATATGGGGGACAAACTGGCTGTATTATGGGGGACAAACTGGCTATATTATGGGGGACAAACTGGCTGTATAATGGGGGGAAACTGGCTGTATAATGGGGGGAAACTGGCTATTTAATGGGGGACAAACTGGCTGTATTATTGGGGGGACAAACTGGCTGTATTATGGGGGACAGACTGGCTGTATTATTGGGGGACAAACTGGCTGTATTATGGGGGACAAACTGGCTATATAATGGGGGGGGACAAACTGGCTGTATTATTGGGGGGGACAAACTGGCTGTATTATTGGGGGGGACAAACTGGCTATATAATGGGGGGGACAAACTGGCTGTATTATTGGGGGGACAAACTGGCTGTATTATTGGGGGGACAAACTGGCTGTATTATTGGGGGACAAACTGGCTGTATTATTGGGGGACAAACTGGGGGACAAACTGGCTGTATATGGGGGACAAACTGGCTGTATATGGGGGACAAACTGGCTATATAATGGGGGGAAACTGGCTGTATATTGGGGGACAAACTGGCTGTATTATGGGGGACAAACTGGCTACATAATGGGGGGAAACTGGCTATATAATGGGGGACAAACTGGCTGTATTATTGGGGGGACAAACTGGCTGTATTATTGGGGGGACAAACTGGCTGTATTATTGGGGGAAAAATTGGGGGACAAACTGGCTGTATATGGGGGACAAACTGGCTGTATATGGGGGACAAACTGGCTATATAATGGGGACAAACTGGCTGTATATTGGGGGACAAACTGGTTGTATTATTGGGGGGACAAACTGGCTGTATTATTGGGGGACAGATTGGGGGACAAATAGGGGGACAAACATTATGGGGGACAAACTGGCTGTATTATTGGGGGGACAAACTGGCTGTATTTTGGGGACAAACTGGCTGTATTTTGGGGACAAACTGGCTGTATTGTGGGGACAAACTGGCTGTATATGGGGGAAACTAGTGGCGTTTGGGCACAGTGGCTGCGTTTAATGGGCACAGTGGCGGCAATTGATGTTTTTTTTTTTTTTTCCAGTTTGTTTGCGCCCCCCCAAAAAAAATTGAGCACCAGCCGCCACTGCAGTACCTATTCCTGTGGATTACAATTTATCTTCAAAAAAAGTGCACCACCATTTGCTAGCGAAGATTCTTCTCCACGGAACTTGCATATAGAACAGTCAGGCCTGACTTCTAAGTTTAGACACTGCTGGGCGCCATCTTGCCCACGAGGGAGGGGGGCTGCAAGCGGGGTTCGTTAGCTGTATGTGTACAGGATTGTATATTTGCTTGCTTGATAAATACCTCTTATTGCAGGGCTCTACATATATTACTGTGTACTGTTTATCTGCTGATCTATTTCATTCAGCAAAAGTATTAGGATTAAGCAGACAAGTTGTTTGGTGTTATTACTGTGCAGAAGAGACGGTTAGTGCCAGCCATACAAGATCACTGTGTGCCTTTGTTGTCGGATTGTGTTACCTAAAGCTACAGGTTCCACAATCCTATCATCCCCTACTAGCTGTGCCGAGAGAGGGTAGAGCCAATTACTGGGGGTTGACAGCGTTGTGTTACAGGCCCGAAAATCATACCAGCGGCTCCCTTAGCTGGGGGTATCGCTACACAAGAATACAAGAAACAAGAATAGGTTGGACTTGCGTCTTTTTTCAACCTCACCTACTATGGAACTATGCAAGAATAATATAGTGCATGTGATGCATTTCAATGCAAAGGGAAGAGATATGGCAATATCTACCTTTAGACCCCTTTCACACTGGGGCGGTTTGCAGGCGCTATTGCGCTAAAAAATAGCGCCTGCAAACCGACCTGAAACAGCGGCTGCTGTTTCTCCCTTGTGAAAGCCCGAGGGGTTTCACACTGGAGCGGTGCGCTATCAGGAGGGTAAAAAAAAGTCCTGCCAGCTGCATCTTTGGAGCGGTGAAGGAGCGGTGTGTTTACCGCTCCTCCACCGCTCCTGCCCATTGAAAGCAATGGGGAACTGCGGCTATACCACCGGCAAAGCGCCTCTGCAGAGACGCTTTGCGGTGGTTTTTAACCCTTTTTCGGCTGCTAGCGGGGGGTAAAACCATCCCGCTAGTGACCGAATAGCGCCGACGCACCTCCCGCCCCAGTTTGAAAGAGGTCTTATGGTGGTTAGATCATTGCCAGAATGGGCAATTAACCCCAAAAACTGACATTCTGGGTTTGGGTTAAGACCTGTGAGTGGAATCTCCTTCCAGTTTTCCAGACTCCAATGGTGAGACTTCTGTGTCATGATTCGCTCCTCTTCCCCCTCACATAAAGTTTTGGTTTATACCGCTTCCTCCTCACATAAGATTTTGGTTTATACCTCTTCCTCCTCACATAAGACCTTAGTGAAGGTTTAATTATCTCACAGGAGGATTTCCCATTTCTTTTTTATTCTACATTTTAGAGTATCCATTAGGAAGAGACAAAATAATGTGGCTTAATAATCAGGGCTGCTGATAGGGGGGGACCACCAGTCCTCCTGTGGGGGGCCCGGGCACACAGGGGGGGGGTCCGGACAGCAGAGGGAATTGGTGTGGTCGGACGGAGGGGCAATTACAGAAGGATGCCCTGTGCAGCTCTCTGCAGCAGCTGAAAGCCAGCTTCTCTCCCTCCTGCCAGCTTTTAGCTGCTGCAGGGAGAGACACAGGACATTTTTCCTGTAATTGCTTCCCCTGCACTGATCCCCCTCCCTTTTCTGCCAGATTCTGATCCCCCCACTGTGTGCCCCCTTGTCACCTTGCTGCACAGCTTCCCTGTCCTGTATAAAAATAACAAATTGTAAAAAAAATCATTTTAATTTTTTTTTAAATAAAAAAAATGTCAACTTTCTTAAAAAATTATAAAAAAAGTTTAAAGAATGTAAGAAACGATTTACAAAATAGCTAATTCACACAGGTTATTCAAACTGTTATGTTTGTGTCCACTAATAATGATTTTAGTTGTTTGTTTTTTTTTGTGAAAATATTGTTTTGATATATTTGGGGGGGGGGGGGCTGCCAGGTAGCCTGTATGGGGCCCCGTGATTTCTAACAGCAGCCCTGTTAATAATAGCTGGAGCAGTTGGTCAGCTCTGTGAATTCTGACTCTGATCGGGTGAGATATAGTAGACGTGTCAAGTCTCATCTCTTCCAGTGATCTGTCCTTGCCATTAATCATTAATTACAGGAGAGGTGATCATTTATTATTAACATTTCCACACACATACTGTACATATGAAGGAACTGGCCGGAACTAAATGAACATTTTAATGAAAAAAAATAAATGAATGTATAATATCTGTTATTCACATATTACTATAGCTGTATTTATTGTTTTAAGGGTCATTCCATTAAAAACGTTACACTTATGTTATAGTTGAAGCCTGGTGAGTAGCCCTTGTGTTTTTAGTTTGCATACTCTAATGCCTTGTAAACACGGTCGGACTTTTGACCATGCAAAAGTCCACCGTGAGTCCGTCGGAAAGAAAGAGAACAAGTTCTCTATCTACGGTCCGTTGGACTTCCGACAAAAAAAGTCAGATGGAGGCTACACACGGCCGAACTTTCAGAGAAAAAAGCCTGTCTCACTTTTTTTCCCTCGGAAGGTCCTGCCGTGTGTACAAGGCATTACAGTGAGATCGCTCTTTGCTAGTTTCCAACACAGTCCCTGTCCACCCTGAAGTTTTGGTGTTCAGAGTTCCAGGGAGATCTATGAAATAGCTGGTTTTGTTCTTCATCAGGTTAGGGTGCACTGACCCCTCAAAAAAGAAGTGTGCGATTCTAAAAAAACAAATATACATACTCACCTCCATGCTGCATATCATCAGGGAGGCGTGTGATTTATTTTTCAGCATGACAATGACGACAAACATACAGCCAATGTCATTAAAGTGTTACTAAAGGTTAATTTTATTTATTTTTTTATTAAAATAACAAGCATGTTTCTTGTTAAAAAATGACAAACATGTTATACTCATCTGCTCTGTGCTAAGGTGACCAGATTTTTTAAAAGAAATCCAGGGACATATTTTTACTAGTAATGGCGGCAATCAGCGACTCTCTGCCCGTCCCTGCCGCCGCCCGCCTCACAGCCTGTCAAGTCTTACTCTCCGGGCCCCGGTTACTACTGAGCGGGAAGCAGAGGAAGATCACTCCGCCAGGGAAGGCAAGAAGATAAGCTGGCAGGCGGCTGGCCGGTACTTGAGCCAAGGCAGAAAAACATGCGAGCGGAGCTGAATCGGCATGCACCCGAAACTAGGGCTGGGCGATTTTCCCCCCCAAAAAAATCTGCGATTTTTTTTATAAAAAACTCGATTTACGATTCAATTTTTTTTATTATATTAATTAAAGTGCATCAATAAACAAAATTGCAAAGGCAAACCCTTTAACTGCAAAGTCAGTGTGCAACAAAGATTGTTAAACATCCAAATTATTAATACTGTATTTGGATTTAGCTAATAAAACAACAAAAAATCCTGAGGTTACTCTTAGTTGAATTGAACTGTGCCCATGCCTCACTGTGCCCATGCCTCACTGTGCCCATGCCTCACTGTTCCCATGCCTCACTGTGCCCATGCCTCACTGTGCCCATGCCTCACTGTGCCCAATGCCTCACTGTGCCCAATGCCTCACTGTGCCCGTGCCTCAATCACTGTGCCCGTACCTGATGCAGATTTTCATGGGATACGGATTTTACTGCTACACCGGCGGCCATTCCAGTATTCAAAAGCCGCGCCTCCTCCTCGTCTGTGATAGGCGGAACACTCAATTTCCCAGCATTCAGTGTTCCGCCTATCATGGACATCCGCTCATCCTCATAACACAGACGAGGATGAGAGGATGTCCGTGATAGGCTGAACACTGCCTGCTGTGAAATTGAGTGTTCCGCCTATCACAGGCGACGAGGACTCGGGAGGCGCGGCTTTTGAACACTGCAATGGCCGCCGTCTGTCTGCATGACACGCTGATCAGGTAGGCAGACGGCGGCTTGCGGTTAGTGTTACATTACATCTACTCGCGGCGGCTGCGGCGAGTAGATGTAATTGGGGTAACGCTGCCCAGTGGCACTCCGGATACGCCCCCTGCAGCCCTGCTACGGAAACTTTGAAGGAAAAAATAAATAAATAAATAAATAAAAAATCGATTTTCTTCAAATCTGAATCGATTTGAACTCAAAACTCGATTCAAGATTAAAATCGATTTTTTTTCCCAGCCCTACCCGAAACTGAACAAATATTCCCTCCGCTCCAACCAGCACATGATCATCAGAAAGGGGCACAGATAATGGAAAAAAATACACCCCCTTAAGCTAGGAGAAGCGGGGATGTGCAATTCAGATTTTATTTTTGTTCTGCACTGACTGTCTTTGAAATTGCCCCAGCCCCTGTTCAAATCCAATCCGGGGACAAAACTGGGGACAGACTTGGTCCGGGGACATTGTCCTCAATCCGGGGACTGTCCCCAGAAACTGGGGATGTCTGGTCACCCTACTCTGTGCAATGGTATTGTACAGAGCGACCCTGATCCTCCCCTTCTCGGGTCCCCCGTTGCCAATATTGGCTCCTCCTCTTCTTCCTGTGACCCCATAGCAAGCCGTTTGCTATGGGGGCATTGAATGCATTACGAAAAAAAAACATTTCTAGCTTTAGTATCACTGTAACCACGTCCCCTGGGTTGACGTCATGTGACGTTGGGGACTTTGAGTGGAGATATCTGGATGATGCTTACAGGCATCATCCACATATCTTTTTTTTCAGCCGACGATTCCCTGCAATGTAAAAGTCATCATAGCAGCTGTTTAGCCACTTGATTGCTTTTACAGGCAGCGAGAGGGGATGCCCTCCTGTGTTTCTCTGAGCTTGCCCGTGCGATCGGGGAGCCAGAGAATTAATCTGCCGGCGGCGGTATACAATAGAGCTGGCCTTGGACCAGATGGTCCCCAGCCATTTCTATGACCCTTTTTTTAGCTGGAAAGCCTGAGATCGATTTTTTTATATCAGGCTTTCCAGCATAAAGGAGAGATGTGGGGACTTATAGACCTCAGCTCTTTCTGTAAAGAGGACCTGTCATGCCCTATTCCTATTACAAGGGATGTTTACAAAAGTTATCAAAAAAATAAAAAATTAAAGGGAAAGTGTAAAAATAAAATAAATAAAATAAACAATAATAATAATAATAAAAAAATTAAAGCGCCCCCATCCCCTCATGCTTGCACACAGAAGCGATTGCATACGTAGGTCGCGCCAGCATGTGTAAACGGCATTCAAACCACACGTGAGGTATCGCTGCGAACATTAAAGCGAGAGCAATAATTCTAGCACAAGACCTCCTCTGTAACTCTAAACTGGTAACCTGTAAAAAAATTAAAGCGCAGCCTATAGATATTTTTAAGTACCGAAGTTTGGTGCCATTCCACGAGTGTGCGCAATTTTAAAGCATGACATTTTTGGTATCTATTTATCGGCGTAAGATAGTCTTTGCCATTATACAAAAAAATTGGGGTAAATATTGTGTTTTGTTTTTCTTTAATTCAAGGAAAAAAAAATCCCCAAAAAATCTCATTTGAAAAATTGCTGTGCAAATACTATGTGACATAAAAAATTGCAATGATCGGCAGTTATTCCTTAGGGTCTCTGCTATATATATATATATATATATATATATATATATATATATATATATAGTAAGCTTAGGGGTTGTTAGCTCTCGTGGTAGATGCATTTTTCCAGTGATTCAGGCCAGTCAGGAACTATATTTAGGGGCATGGTAGCCCATTTTTATTTAAAAGCACAAAAGTTCACAAATACATCCGTAGCATTCACAGGGGGTTCCACCATTCCTGTATCTTGCATACTCAACAGTTTAGCCTCGTGGCTTTACCTTCTTGCTATCCGGCCGTTTCAGGCCTTTAGCCTAGGCCTTAGGTCTGCTCCTCAGACCCAAACAGTTTCCAAGAGTTAAGCTGTCTCCTCGCTTACTCCTGGTCAGCACCTTTGTTGCTTAATCACCAATGATGTCTGCCTCCTGCAGACATGGATACTCTGGCTGCACTCATGCAGCGTAGATAGCCTCTGACTGCACTCAGAGGGATGGGAGAGTCCAACTGACTCCCCAGGCACAGACTTCCTGTCTGTTGGGTGGAGCCCTGATCCATAGTCAGGGCAGAACTAAAAAGCCCCAGACACAGCTGTTCAATCAGCATGTCTTTCTCTTCAAAATCTGGCGTAAACCAACACTCTTTAAGCTCGCACAGGGTCGCACCGTTACAATATATATATATATATATATATATATATATATATATATATATACACACACACACACACACACACACACACACACACTGTATACAGTGGGGCAAAAAAGTATTTAGTCAGCCACCAATTGTGCAAGTTCTCCCACTTAAAAAGATGAGAGAGGCCTGTAATTGTCATCATAGGTATACCTCAACTATGAGAGAAAAAATGTGGAAACAAATCCAGACAATCACATTGTCTGATTTGGAAAGAATTTATTTGCAAATTATGGTGGAAAATAAGTATTTGGTCACCTACAAACAAGCAAGATTTCTGGCTCTCACAGACCTGTATCTTCTTCTTTAAGAGGCTCCTCTGTCCTCCACTCATTACCTGTATTAATGGCACCTGTTTGAACTTGTTATCAGTAAAAAAGGCACCTGTCCACAACCTCAAAAACAGTCACACTCCAAACTCCACTATGGTGAAGACCAAAGAGCTGTCAAAAGACACCAGAAACAAAATTGTAGACCTGCACCAGGCTGGGAAGACTGAATCTGCAATGGGCAAGCAGCTTGGTGTGAAGAAATAAACTGTGAGAACAATAATTAGAAAATGGAAGACATACAAGACCACCGATAATCTCCCTCGATCTGGGGCTCCACGCAAGATCTCGCCCCGTGGGGTCAAAATGATCACAAGAACGGTGAGCAAAAATCCCAGAACCACACGGGGGGACCTAGTGAATTACCTGCAGAGAGCTGGGACCAACGTAACAAAGGCTACCATCAGTAACACACTACGCCGCCAGGGACTCAGATACAGCAGTGCCAGATGTGTCCCCCTGCTTAAAGCAGAGGTCCACCCAGAAAAAAAAATACATTAAAAATCCCCCCAAAAAAAGGAAACAAATTAATAGAAAAAAATAATAATTTATACTCACCCGAAATGCCTGTTGCTATGCGGAAGTCCCCTAATCTGCCTTCTTCTGTGCCTCTTCCTTGTCCTCGGATTGAGAACTTACGTTTCCTCTTCTTGTGAATGGGGCGCGCTGCCTTCTGGGAACTGTGTGTATCCCAGGAGGCAAGCCGCCCATTCACAAAGCGCTGTGCGAGTGGCGCATGCGCAGTAGGAAACGGGCAGTGAAGCCGTAAGGCTTCACAGCCTGTTTCCCTTAGTCAGGATGGAGGAGCCGGGAGCCTGACAGCAGTGATCGATCGCCGTGGCAGGACCGACATCGTGGGCGAGTAGGACAGGTAAGTGTCCTTATTAAAAGTCAGCAGCTACACTGTTAGTAGCTGCTGACTTTTAAAAAAATAAAAATAAAATACAAGCTGCACCTCCGCTTTAAGCCAGTACATGTCCGGGCCTGTCTGAGGTTTGCTAGAGAGCATTTGGATGATCCAGAAGAGGATTGGGAGAATGTCATATGGTCAGATGAAACCAAAGTAGAAATGTTTGGTAGAAACACAACTCGTCGTGTTTGGAGGAGAGAGAATGCTGAGTTGCAACCAAAGAACACCATACCTACTGTGAAGCATGGGGGTGGCAAAATCATGCTTTGGGGCTGTTTCTCTGCAAAGGGAACAGGACGACTGATCCGTGTACATGAAAGAATAAATGGGGCCATGTATCGTGAGAGTGCAAACCTCCTCCCATCAGCAAGGTCATTGAAGATGAAACATGGCTGGGTCTTTCAGCATGACAATGATCCCAAACACACCGCCCGGGCAACGAAGGAGTGGCTTCATAAGAAGCATTTTAAGGTCCTGGAGTGGCCTAGCCAGTCTCCAGATCTCAACCCCATAGAAAACTTTTGGAGGGAGTTGAAAGTCTGTGTTGCCCAGCGACAGCCCCAAAACATCACTGCTCTAGAGGAGATCTGCATGGAGGAATGGGCCAACATACCAGCAACAGTGTGTGACAACCTTGTGAAGACTTACAGAAAATGTTTGCCCTCTACTTTTGATATTGACCAAATACTTATTTTCCACCATAATTTGCAAATAAATTATTTCAAAATCAGACAATGTGATTGTCTGGATTTGTTTCCACATTTTGTCTCTCATAGTTGAGGTATACCTATGATGACAATTACAGGCCTCTCTCATCCTTTTAAGTGGGAGAACTTGCACAATTGGTGGCTGACTAAATACTTTTTTGCCCCACTGTATATAATGTTTGGGGGTTCTGAGTAATTTTCTAGCAAAATAAAAAGATGATTTTTACATGTAGGAGAGAAATGCCAGAATTGGCTTGGGTGGGTAGTGGTTAAGAACTATCATCAGTGTAAGGAAGAACAAGGAATCATGGAAGCAATGGTTTGGTCCCCACAGAGGCCTGATCTCAACATCATTGAGTCTGTCTGAGATTACATGAAGAGAGGCAGCCTACATCCACAGAAGATCTGTGCTTAGTTCTCTAAGATGTTTGGAACAAGCTACCTGCTGAGTTCCTTCAAAAACTGTGTGTAAGTGTACCTAGAAGAATTTATGATGTTTTGAAGGCAAAGGGTGTTCACACCTAATATTAATTTGATTTGGATTTCTGTTCATTTACTTTCCATTTGTTAATTGATAGAAAATAAAGTAATAACACTTCTATTTCTGAAAGCATTCTACTTTTTTCACACGTGCCTAAAACTTTTGCACAGTAGTGTATATGCAATATATAAAATTTATGTATTTGGATTTAATAAAATTTAATTTCCTTCTATTGTACAGTAATTACATTGACCACCATGGTTCAATCTATATTAGTTTTATAACAATATCATATTTATATATCCAAGTTGCCTTTAGGCATGATGGATTTTTAAACATGAGATCTGCAGGAAATTGTCCATGGAAATTAAAATGTTGGCAGCCATGCTCCTGTCATTTGCGTAGACAAGGAATTCCCCTATCTACTGCAGATTCCAGAACAATCTTTATGAAATTCAGTAATAAGTACACTAATGATTTCATGAGCGCAGAGGGACTACTGTGTACATTGGGCAAGATTCTTCCTGTGCTCTTATTTAGAACTCAGACAGGAAACATTGCTTTAATCTCACTTCTGCTAAGAAAGGAAATGTTTTGCTGCAGCTGATTCAAGGCCCCGTTTCACCTACAGCCTCTGAATAGCTCAGTGGAAAGTATTATGATGTTCAGATTCATATGGGCAGGGCTTTTTTTCTCAAACAATAGCATAGTTGCCAACATTGCAAAAAAAACATCTGGGACACTTTTTTTGTATTGAGGCGGAGCCTTGCTATAATTAGGGGGCGGGGCATTCGTTTGTAGGCGTGCCATGCTGAAATGAAAAATGCGTAGCGCGCCGCGCCGAAAAATGGGCGTGATTTACGCACGATAGTGGGTGTGGCTTAAATGGGCGTGGTTCAAAGGGGTGTGGCTACAGTCCGAGGTGAGAGAAAGAGAGAGAAAGAAATAGAAAGAAAGAAGCCAGATCCTACACCACAATAGAAATGTGTAACAAAATTGGCAGATAAGGATACTCCAAAACACCTGTTGGCGCTTCAATCATCCCGACACCATGTTTGTTATGGTGTCAGGGTGATTGAAGCGCATTATTTCTATTATTACATTGTAATATAAAATTAAATCATTCAACTCACCATAATGCTGAATCAGTGGGACCCCTAAGCGTGTCACCTGCCACTTCGCCTGCCACCAGATGCCATCAAATGCCCCCAGCAGAGTCCGTCCTTACATCAGGTGCCCCCAGCAGAGTCAGTCCTTACATCAGGTGCCCCCAGCAGAGTCCATCCTTACATCAGGTGCCCCCAGCAGAGTCTGTCCTTACAAACTCTCCACTCTCTTGTGTACGGCAGTGGCGTCACTAGGGTTGGTGTCACCTGGTGGGGTAAAACATGGTGTCACCCCCCCCCCCCCGTCTAGGCTACCCAGCTCCATTCAGGTAGTGCACGGTCACAGGGTGCACCCCAAACCAGCCCCTGTAAATGATAGTATAGGGTGGTATAGTGGCAGATTAGGGTAAAATAGGGTGGTATAGTGTCAGGTTGAGGTGGTATATGACAGGTTAGGGTGGTACAGGGCAGGTTAGGGCGGTATTGGGGTGGTATAGGGCAAGTTAGGGTGGCACAGGGCAGGTTGAAGTGGCACAGGGCAGATTGAAGTGGCACAGGGAAGGCTTGGATGGCAAAGCGCAGGCTGTGGTGGTATAGGGCAGGCTGGGGTGGTACAGGGCAGGTTGGGGTGGTACAGGGCAAGTTAGGGTGGCACAGAGCAGGTTGGGTAGTATAGGGCAAGTTAGGGTGGCATAGGGCAGGTTGGGGTGGTATAGGGCAGGTTAGGTTGGCACAGGGCAGGTTGGGGTGGCACAGGGCAGGCTGGGTTGGTATAGGGCAGTTTGGAGTGGTACAGGGCAGGATGGGGTGGTATAGGGCAGGCTTGGGTGGCACAGAGCAGGCTGGGTGGTATAGCGCAGGCTGGGGTGGTATAGGGCTGGTTGGGGTAATACAGGGCAGGCAGGCGGTGGTATAGGGCAGGCTGGGGTGGTATAGGGCAGTGTGACAGCAGGAAGGTAAAGTCACCTGGTTGCATCCAGGGGGGTAGATATATTTCTCCCAGATTCAGGCTTTATGCTGACTTATACAACTAGGGTGGAGAGTTGTATAAGCCCAGCTGAGGCTAGTAGGCTCATGGATGACTCATACCTCTAGGGAGAGTGTGGGGCGTCGTACAGACAGGGAGTTGATGAGGCCAGCTGAAGCTTGTCAGCTCATTTAGGCCTCTATAAGAACTCCCAGATTCATTAGATGTTAGCTCATGCCTGGAACCAGACCTGTGTGGACTGTCTAGGGAGAGTGAACCCCTGTGCGGTGAGAAAAAGCCTGTGTGGCTATTTGCTTGGACATTTAAAACCAGGGACTTAGGGACTAGGACAGCACTAGGCTGATCCCAGTTGTTAGTTAGGAAACCTGTATGTTTAGTCAGAGGTCAAGTTGACCAGGATTTATTTTGTTTATATGTTTCTTTTGGTTTTGCTGTGTTTTGTCACTGTAAATAGAAAATAAACCGCACCTTTTTTTTGATTTTGAAAACCACAACCTCCGTTTGCTGGGCCTGTTTTTGTGTGGGGAGCCCATCCCGGGGGTCACACACACCCGCTGCCGAGCTAACCCCCTCACAGTTGGTGGAGAACCAGTGGCAGTTTTTTTTAAGCCAGCATGGAGGAGATACTGAAGCAGCTGGCTCTAGCAAATGCCAATCAACAGCAGACAAATGCAGGTTTGCAAAAGAGCCTTGCAGCTCAACAACAGAACTTTGCAGCCCTGCAGCAAGCTCACCAACAGAGTCTGGAAGCTCAGCAACAAGCCCAGCAGCAATCTGAGGCCCGCTTCATAGACCTGTTACAGAAGCAAGAGCAGAGACTACAACAAATGGAAGCAGTAATGCAGCAACGTCCGCAGACCAGTGAGGAAAGCCGTCCCACTAATACCGCGTCCTTTGGAGTGAGTCGTTTATTAACAAAAATGACTGGAGAGGATGATCCAGAGGTATTTTTGACCACATTTGAAAGGACTGCTGAAAGAGAAAAGTGGCCTGAGGAGCAGTGGGCTGGACTGGTGGCTCCTCTGTTAACTGGTGAATCGCAGAAGGCTTACTATGACCTAGAGCCTGACCAAGCAAAAGACTATGTGATGCTAAAAGCTGAGATATTGGCAAGGCTGGGTGTCACCCAGGCTGTCCGGGCTCAGCGTGTGCATAACTGGACTTTCCAGCTTGGAAAACCCCCCAGGTCTCAAATGTATGATCTCATTCACCTGAGCAGAAAGTGGCTACAGCCAGAGACTTTGTCCGCACCAAAGATTGTGGAACGTGTTGTAATGGATCGGTTTTTGAGAGCTCTTCCTACTGCCATCCAAAACTGGGTAAGCCATGGAGACCCAGAGACGGCCAATGGTCTTGTGGATCGTGTGGAGAAATACTTGGCTACAGAGAACCTGACGGCCTCTTCCAGAGACACTCGGACTTTCCACCCTAAGACCAGACCATCCCCAGGGGCGGATAAGAGGATTCCAAGGGGTAAGGGTGGAGAGAGTGAGAGGGTGGGAGCTCTACCCCAAGTTTGGCGAGAACAGCCTGGGAAATCAGCGGCTCAAGAGGCGGCAAGAAGGATCGTTTGCTACCGCTGCCGGCAAGCGGGACATATTGCAGCCAATTGCCCGGTTGTGGAGGAACCCATGCAGTGTGACTTTCTGACGGGCAGACGTCAGTCGCTGTGTGCGACAGTCGCATGCACTGCCATTCGAGGAATTGAGAAACATTTATGCAAAATGTGTGTTAATGGTAGAAATGTTGTGGTATTGCTGGATTCAGGTAGCCTTGTGACCCTGATAAAGGCTGAGTTAGTTAAAACAGAGGTCTCTGGGAATAGCAAGGTAGCTGTTATTTGTGTGCATGGGGACACCCGAGAGTATCCAGTGACTACAGTGTGTTTCGAGACCCCCAAAGGTACCCTCTCTCATCCAGTGGGCTTAGTATCTCAGTTACCGTATGACGCCATTGTGGGAAGGGATTTTCCGAAGTTCTGGGAACTGTGGGATGATCCTGAGCCCCCCACTGGTGCCCCTATGTACCAGGAATGTGATAGCCAGAACTCCCCTGAGAGTGGTGAGGACTCTCCGGAATTTCCCTTATCAGTATTGGCAGGGGAGACTCAAGAAACTGGAGAGGAGCCCACCTCCTCAGACGAAAACCTACCGTCTGTGGAGTTTTCTGATCTTGAGGTTCACAGGGAAAACTTTGCCACAGAACAGTTGAAAGACCCCGCCCTAATAAAGGCACGCGAAAACGTAGTGAAAATAGATGGCGAGTTAGTGAACCCAGATAATACCTGCACTTACCCATACTTCAGCGTAGAGAAGGACCTACTGTATCGGGTGGCAAAAAGGGCAGAAGAAACCGTTGAGCAGCTTGTGGTGCCCAAACCTTACAGGAAGTTGGTGTTGGAGTTGGCCCATGGGCACATTCTTGGAGGTCATCTGGGGACAGAGAAAACCCGAGAGAGGGTATTACAGAGATTCTATTGGCCGGGGGTGATAAAGGACATAGAAAATTATTGTTCCTCCTGCCCTGTGTGTCAGAGGTCGGCCCCGATGCCACATTTCCGTAGCCCGCTGGTCCCTCTACCCATCATTGAGGTCCCGTTTGAGAGGATCGCCATGGATTTGGTAGGTCCTATAATCAAGTCCGCTAGGGGGCACCAGTACATATTAGTTATAATGGACTATGCCACCCGTTATCCAGAAGCGATCCCTCTCCGAAATACCTCGGCCAAAACCATAGCCAAAGAGCTATCTCTTGTGTTTAGCCGGGTGGGTATTTGTAGAGAACTGCTTACGGACCAAGGTACACCCTTTATGTCCCGGGTTATGAAGGAGCTGTGTAAATTGTTCAAAGTGACGCAATTACGTACATCTGTGTATCACCCCCAAACCGATGGGCTGGTTGAAAGATTCAACAAAACCCTAAAGCAAATGTTGAAGAAAGTGGTGGATAGAGATGGAAAGGATTGGGACTGTCTACTTCCTTATCTGATGTTTGCTATTAGGGAGGTGCCCCAATCCTCTACGGGATTCTCCCCCTTTGAGTTACTGTATGGGAGACACCCAAGAGGGCTGTTGGATATTGCCAAGGAAACTTGGGAAAGTGAGAGTTCTCCCCACAGGAGTGTGATTGAGCATGTCGCCCTGATGCAAGACCGAATTGCACAGGTAATGCCCATCGTGAAGGAACATTTGGCCCAAGCGCAGTTAGCACAGCAGAGAGTGTACAACCGTGGAGCCAAGACCCGTACCTTTTCCCCGGGGGATAGGATACTGGTACTTGTCCCTACGGTTGAAAGTAAATTCCTTGCCAAATGGCAAGGCCCCTACGAGATAATGGAAAAAGTGAGTGAAGTGAATTACAAGGTCAGACAACCAGGAAGGCGAAAGCCCGAACAGATCTATCACGTTAATCTGTTGAAAGCCTGGAGGGATAGAGAGTCCCTAGTCGCAGACACTTGGTCACCAGCTCAAACTGGTTGCGTGATTCCTGAGGTTGGAATAGCAGCCACCTTGTCACAACCCCAACAACAGGAGGTTAAGGAGTTTGTGCTTCGCAACAAGGAGGTATTCTCTGAGCTGCCGGGACAAACATCTGGGGTAGAGCATGACATCATTACCCCGCCCGGTGAAAGGGTGAAGTTAAAACCCTATCGGATCCCAGAGGCCCGACGGGAGGCAATACGGGAGGAAGTACAGAAAATGCTGAACTTAGGGGTGATAGAGGAGTCCCAAAGTGATTGGTCTAGTCCCATTGTGTTGGTGCCTAAACCGGATGGGAGCTGGCGATTTTGTAACGATTTTCGTCAGTTGAACAAAGTTACAAAATTTGACACCTACCCCATGCCACGTATAGATGAGTTGATCGACCGGCTGGGAACAGCCCGATACATGACGACTCTTGACCTCACAAAAGGGTATTGGCAAATCCCCCTGGCCAAATTGGCCAAAGAGAAAACCGCATTTGTAACCCCAGACGGGGCGTTCCAATATAAAAGAATGCCGTTCGGGTTACAGAATGCGCCGGCCACGTTCCAGCGGAAAATGGACCAGATGCTGAGGCCCCATCGGAAGTATGCTGCGGCTTACCTGGATGACGTAATTGTCCATAGCACAGATTGGGCCTCACATCTGCCAAAAGTGCAAGCAGTCCTGGACTCTGTTCGGGAAGCGGGGTTTACGGCTAACCCCAAGAAGTGTACCATTGGGCAGGAGGAGGCCAAATATCTTGGGTACACCATTGGGAGGGGAGTAATAAAACCCCAACTCAACAAAGTCGAGGCCATCCAGAGTTGGCCACGTCCCAACAGCAAGAAGCAGGTACGAGCCTTTCTGGGAATCGCTGGGTATTATCGGCGATTCATTCCCCACTTTGCCTCTAAGGCTGTGCCCCTAACCAACCTAACGAAGGGGAAAGGGTCGGTCATGATTAAATGGACCCCCGAGGCTGAGGCAGCATTCCAATTCTTGAAACAAGCCTTATGTAGCCAGCCAGTGTTGTACTCACCCGACTTCTCTAAAGACTTTGTCGTACAAAGTGATGCGTCAGATGTGGGGTTAGGAGCAGTATTGTCCCAGGTCTGGAACGGGGAAGAGCACCCAGTCATTTACCTCAGCAGGAAGTTGAAGTCCCATGAGGTAAATTACGCCACCGTTGAAAAGGAGTGTTTAGCGGTGAAGTGGGCTCTAGATTCCCTTCGGTACTACCTGCTAGGTAGGCACTTTGACATGGTTACGGATCACGCTCCGTTAAAGTGGATGGCTCAAAACAAGGAAACAAATAGAAGAGTGAATAGGTGGTTCCTGGCCCTCCAGGAATTCAACTTCACAGTAAAGCATCGCCCTGGCGTTCAAATGGGGAATGTGGATGCTTTGTCTCGAGTACATGAATGCCTGATTGCTGGTGTTCCAACCCCGAGGTTAAAACAAGAGGGGGGGGTATGTGACAGCAGGAAGGTAAAGTCACCTGGTTGCATCCAGGGGGGTAGATATATTTCTCCCAGATTCAGGCTTTATGCTGACTTATACAACTAGGGAGGAGAGTTGTATAAGCCCAGCTGAGGCTAGTAGGCTCATGGATGACTCATACCTCTAGGGAGAGTGTGGGGCGTCGTACAGACAGGGAGTTGATGAGGCCAGCTGAAGCTTGTCAGCTCATTTAGGCCTCTATAAGAACTCCCAGATTCATTAGATGTTAGCTCATGCCTGGAACCAGACCTGTGTGGACTGTCTAGGGAGAGTGAACCCCTGTGCGGTGAGAAAAAGCCTGTGTGGCTATTTGCTTGGACATTTAAAACCAGGGACTTAGGGACTAGGACAGCACTAGGCTGATCCCAGTTGTTAGTTAGGAAACCTGTATGTTTAGTCAGAGGTCAAGTTGACCAGGATTTATTTTGTTTATATGTTTCTTTTGGCTTTGCTGTGTTTTGTCACTGTAAATAGAAAATAAACCGCACCTTTTTTTTGATTTTGAAAACCACAACCTCCGTTTGCTGGGCCTGTTTTTGTGTGGGGAGCCCATCCCGGGGGTCACACACACCCGCTGCCGAGCTAACCCCCTCACAGCAGGTTGGGGTAATACAGGGCAGGCTGTGGTGGTACAGGGCAGGCTGGGGTGGCACAGGGCAGCTTGGGGTGGCACATGGTCCAAAAACTAAGAAAATTAATATGATTGAAGATCAGATGTGGCACTACATGTCTCAGCAGCAGGTAATAAGGTGTGAGTGAGGATCAGCTGTGGCACTACATGTCCCAGCACGCTTGATGGCAGGTTGCCCTGTGTTGTGTAGGTAGGGGTGGAAATGCTATGCTTGGTGCCCATTATCCCCGGAGCTGGCAGCACACACACTCACTGTTGAGCAGAGCGCTCTCTCTCTCTCTCTCTCTCTCTCTCTCTCTCCTGTGCTGGTGTCCTCCTCGGGGAGTAGCAGTGTGATGACAGTCAGGTGTAATACGATGAGCCGATCTCATACACCTCCTCTCTATAACCGAGCACATGCACACTCACTGTTTGTGATCTCCTCTACAGAGCTGACCTCTGACTCCCCGGGCTGCCATCATGTGCAGCCGCAGCTACACAGTTCCTGGCTTCCACGTCTGTTAAGTGTAGAGAGGAGGGGCCTCTAGGCTTCAGTGTATACTTGTACACTGAAGAGAGAAGCTGATTGGATGCCCATCCTCTCTCCACTGAACACAAGGGGAAATGTACTGGCAGAGGCGACGGCGGCCATTTTTCTGTAGCCCGTCGGCTGCTTTTTCCGTAAAACACTCCCGATTTTCCCGGGACAAAAGCAAAATCCCGGGAAAATAATCGGGACAAGCTTAATTCGGGACGAGGGTCCCAAATTCGGGATTGTCCCGGGAAATTCGGGACTGTTGGCAACTATGCAATAGGTGCTGGAACTCAACCACCACCCCCCAAAACCCCTCCACACACACCCTCCAAATCACATCAAATAGTGGGTGTGGTCAGTCAAATTTCACGAACAGTAGGAGGGTCTTAAAGGAGCATTAAATACCAGGATTGCATTACATACAGAGTGCAGAGTTCAGGGGGGTTACACACAGAGTGCAGAGCTGTCACTTGTAAACACAGAAACCGGACTTCTGTGTTTAGAAGTGATTGTGGTGAGCAGGCCCCCCCCCCAAGGGTCTGAGCCAGAGGTGGTGGAACTGAGTTCCACCAAGTTCCCCCTGAAAAAAAACCCTGCATATGGGGCAGATTTCATTTACAGGGCTCAATATGTGAAAATGGCCAGACTTTTTCACTTTTCGTGATCTGAAGTATAAAGATATAGAAATTACTAAATTTGCACACTAAATATCCTATTGTCATTAAGCACACATGGGGATGGTCTATTTAAGGAGGAGCGGAGCAACACGCGTGTCTCTTTGGACGTCGCTCACCTAGCAAGTGAAGCCTGCGCTGGGTCTGTCATTGGACTGGGCCTGAGAGTTGGGCCTTGTGATCCAAAGAGCCTCCGGCCTTCACGGAGATCCCAAGAGTTACCTCATCCATCTTCCTTCTAAGGACTGTCGAGAGGATCGGAGACTACGGGAGTCGTGAGACTGTGTACGGGAGTCCGGTTGCGGGAGTCGGTTGTACGGACTGGTCCGGTCGGGTGAGAGAGCACTTGCTCAAGGATTTATTGACTAATCCTTAGGCTCAGTGTTCCCCGTTCAGGGACCACAGTTTACCAGAGTGTTGCAGTGCACCTAAGAGGGACCGTGTGTTGTGCAGAAACAGTTGAATCCTTTAGTGCATATCACGTAGATGACTGCTCTTTTTTTCCCTGTGGATTACAAATACCCTTTTAAGTGCACCACCATTGCTAGCGAAGATCTCTCCCAACGGAGCATCGTATCTGCTATAGTCAGGCCTGACTTTAAAAGTAACTAGACACTGTTTGGGCGCCATCTTTGCCCACGAGGGGGAAGCTCGCGAGCGCAGTTGTTTGACATTGGGTGTGTGAAATACTGTTAGAACTTATATGCTTTACAGCTAACATTGTAGGGCTCTGCATTGGCATATGTACTACTGTTTAACTATATGTTTATACCCAGTAAAACTTATTTGTGGTTAAGCAAATACGCTGTGTGGTTATATGTTTATTGTGGTATTGTGATTCCCATAGCCAACGGGTTCCACAATCCCATATTTACTGCTATCTGTGCCAGGGGAGGTTAGCGCCAGTTACTGGGGGTTGACAGCAGTGCGTTACAGGCCCAAAATCTATATCAGCGGCCCTCTTAACTGGGGGTATTGCTACAACTGTATGACAGTTCTGTTCATGGTGTGCGACTTTGATGCAATTTTGATGAGACTTTACATTCTCTAGCACTCAAGTAGCATCAAATTCACATCAAAGTAGTGTAGGAACCTTTATGTGTTCAAAGTCGCATGTTAAAGTGTTACTAAATCTACAACAGTAAAATGAGTCTGTGTATGCGCTAAAGCAGGGGTAGGCAACCTCGGCACTCCAGCTGTGGTGAAACTACAAATTCCATCATGCCTCTGCCTCCAGGAGTCATGCCTGTTATTGTGAGGGTCTTGCAATGTCTCATGGGACTTGTAGTTTCACTACAGCTGGAGGGCCGAGGTTGCTTACACCTGTGGTAAAGCATGCTTGTTATACTCACTGAAAAACCTAAAGGGTTAAACCTCCGCATTGTGTAAAATGGCTGTTTGATCCCATCTTTTCTGATCCTCCCCTTCTTCCACTGTCCCCTAATGACCTCCTTATATTACAGAGCCTTGCAGGCACTCTGCACATGCTCAGTTTGATGCAAATTTTTTGGGGGAGGATGCATTTGATCAGCACAGGGCCAATCAGCACTGTCCAGACAGAGGGTCGGGGATCATGCAGCCTTATAGGACAGTCAGTGGAGAATGAAAACTCCTCCTACAAGCTTTAACCAGTGCTTGCTGGACACTGATAGAAGTCACAAGACTGCTATATACTGCTGATGAGAAAAGATATTTAGCAGTTTATATTTACTAAAATAATAGTTTTTTTTCATATTCTGTGTACTGTGGGAGACCAAAAATATTGAATGTGGGGTCCCAGGTTTAGTAACACTTTAAGGTTAGGGTTAAGGGCTATGGTTAGGGTTAAATGTTAGGGTTGTGGTTAGCGGTGATTGTTAGGGTTAGAACGCTAACTCTAACAATTGTCGCTAACCCTAATGATTACCTATAACTCTAACATTTAACCCTTGACCCTAGACCTTAATCCTAACATGCGACTTTGGGCACATAAAGGTTCCTGCACTACTTTGATGCTGCTTGAGTGCTTGAGAGTGTAAAGTCACATCAAAGTTGCATCAAAGTCACACTCCATGAACAGAACTGTTATACTTTCCTATCAAAAAAACAAACAACCCACAAAATGTATCAAAAACATGTAACAAAACGCCTGTTAAAAAATGCAAACTGCACTGCAAAACGCACCAGAAAAGCACTTCAACCACAACTGCATAGATGTGAACCTAGCCTTATGCCGCGTACACACGATCGATTTTCTCGACGGTGAAAACACCGTCGAGAAAATTGACGGGAAAAACAAGGAATGGCTTGTTTCCCTACACACGGCCATTTTTCCCGTCATTTTTTCTCTTGGTCGAGAAAAACGACCGTGTGTAGGCTCCCCGGCAGTGTTTCCCTATGGGAAAACTGCCGCGGAAAAAAATGCTCTAATTTAAAAAAGTTCTAATTTTTCTCGTCGTGATTAATGCCGTTTTTCTCGTCTGGAAAAATGACCAAAAGCCCACACACGGTCGTTTTTCTCGTCAAAGAGAAAAAAATTCATTTTTCCCGACGAGAAAAATGGTCGTGTGTACGCGGCATTAGAGTACTTGTCAACCCAAATTGCATTCTTAGTAAGGGTTATACCTCTATATACTCAATTGCAACACGTATGCACACACAGTTCTGATTGTTTGATTGGGTCACACATCTCTTTGTTAATTTTGCCTTTTTATTAGGTATGTGTGTGTGTTACATTCTATAGAACACATTTTAACCCCTTCCCACCCAGCTCTGGCACCCTTTTTACTGGGCTATTACACCTGTCTGCCTGATCATGTGTTCACAACAGTGATTGGCTATCACAGTGGTCACATTTTTAGAAGTCTGCCCCGCTGGAGCCTAATTATTACTAGAGATTGAAAACTGTCTTTGCCAGCCCTCTCTCTGTGATGGGAGCACACGCACAGCACAGACACTTCTGCCACCCATGGTTCTAAATGTGTGACTCGTGGGAGTTAAAGCCCACCCTGTTCTCTGCCGCACATATGTGTTACGTGGGGAGCAAAAGGTTAAGCAAAAAGCACAGTCAGGATCACAGCATGTGTCTGGCAAAGTAGCTGATTCATTAAAGTGATACTAAACACGCACTGTTTAATATACATTGTCCTTTCTATTTCTGTATATGGATGATGACGCTGTAATTATTTTAATACGAAAAAATCTAAGTTCCTTTTTCCTAATTGATATACAGCTGTCACATGACCCAGATCTTTCCCAGCCTTTCCCTCTGCTGCTGGTCACATGTTCAAAATTAAAAAACAGCATTTGGAATTCAGAGTAAAAATAAATAATTAATACCAATTAACTGTTTTCATTTGTCACACAAATATATATTTGAAATCAAATCTTTATTATTTTTTGGCAATAACATGTTGTGGGCAGATTTTTGCCAGTCACAGGTTATGTCACACCCCTTCAGTCTGTGGCTTAGAATAAGAGGGGGGTGAAGCCTCCATCGATCTACATAAAACATCCTGCCCCCCCTTGTGCTTAGCTGGTTAGCGCGCATGAAGGAGTGGGCTGTCATTTACCACTGTGTATATGCCCACATGTGCGACTCTATAGGCCAGTGATGGTGAAACTTGGCACCCCAGATGTTTTGGAACCACATTTCCCATGATGCTCAACTACACTGCTATAGGCTGCTCAGATATGATAGGAGGAAATGCTCAGCAAAGAAACTCACTGAAAATTGAGCATGTGCAGAGTAGCCCCCACAGCTGGAAAATCCCTAGCTGAATTGGGGACATGAACAAAAGGTGGAGATAGAGAGCAGCAGGATTAACCAGGTTTTTTGCAGAATACAGAAACAGAATCTCATAGTGACTGAGTGAGTATAAACTGCATGTAATACAGTATTTCAGTGGCGGCTGATGCTCAAAATTTTTGGGGGGGCGCAAACAAACTGAAAAAATAAATAAATCAATTGCCGCCACTGTGCCCATTAAACGCAGCCACTGTGCCCAAACGCCACCAGTTTGCCCCCTCAAATACAGCCAGTTTGTTTCCATATAGAGCCAGTTTGTCCCCATATACAGCCAGTGTGCCCCCATATACAGCCAGTGTGCCCCCATATATACAGCCAGTGTGCCCCCATATATACAGCCAGTGTGCCCCCATATATACAGCCAGTGTGCCCCCCATATACAGCCAGTGTGCTCCCATATACAGCCAGTGTGCTCCCATATACAGCCAGTTTGTCCCCATATATATAGCCAGTGTGCCCCCATATATATAGCCAGTGTGCCCCCATATACAGCCAGTGTGCCCCCATATACAGCCAGTTTGTCCCCATATATATAGCCAGTGTGCCCCCATATACAGCCAGTTTGTCCCCATATATATAGCCAGTGTGCCCCATATACAACCAGTGTGCCCCCATATACAGCCAGTGTGTTCCCATATACAGCCAGTTCCCCCCAAATGCAGCCAGTTTGTCCCCCATATACAGCCAGTTCCCCCCAAATGCAGCCAGTTTGTCCCCCATATACAGCCAGTTCCCCCCAAATGCAGCCAGTTTGTCCCCCATATACAGCCAGTTCCCCCCAAATGCAGCCTGTTCCCCCCAGCCCTGCACTTACCTTCCTCGGTCCGCGCCGTCCTCGATGTGTTCTCCCGCCCTCGATGTCGCTTCAGCCAATCAGGTTACCGGTAACCAGATCCGGTGAACCTGATTGGCTGAAACCTCCACAGTCTTCTCCAAGGAACGCACCCCCGTGCGTACCTGGGAGGAGTTTTTGGAAGCCGATTACAGCCTGAGAACTGTATTCGGAAAGCCTATCAGAGCCGCTGGCTCTGATAGACACTTCCAGAACACACCCACCGCCGGCCACCGCTCTAATTCATATGGCCGGCGCTCACCAGGAGGCCGGCCATATGAATAGTGGGCAGCGCGGCAGCGGTGACAATACACAGATTCATGCAATGCATGAATCTGTGTATTGTCTTTCAGTGGCGGTGCGGGAGCGAGAGGGGGCGGCGCTCCGGCACCCTCTATGGATGCACCGCCACTGCAGTATTTATTGATAGTTTTTTAAGATGTGGGTTTAATGACACTTTAAAATTGGAGAAAAGAAAATTAGCACAAATGTGCCAATAGCAATCAGTTATGCCCCATACACACGATTGGAAATTCTGACAAGAAAAGTCTGATCTGAGCTTTTGGATGGAAATTCCGACCGTGCGTATGCTCCATCGGACTTTTGCTGCCGGAATTTCCGCCAACAAAAGATTGAGAGCTGGTTCTCAAATTTTCAGACGGAAAAAATTCCTATCGGAAAATCCGATCGTCTGTAGCAATTACAAAGCACAAAATTCAGACGCATGCTCGGAAACAACTCGACGCATGCTCGGAAGCATTGAACTTAATTTTCTCGGCTCGTCGTAGTGTTGTACGTCACCGCATTCTTGACGGTCGAAAGTTCAGAGAACTTGTGTGACCGTGTGTATGCAAGCCAAGCTTGAGCGGAATTCCATCGGAAAAACCATCCAAGGTTTTTCTGACAAAAAATCAGATTGTGTGTACGGGGCATTAAAGTTTGTGTATGTATAATATCTAGCTGCAGCCACCAGCTGCGCATGTTTTTATATAACTGTCCACAAACCAGCTTAATTGAACCAACCTCGGTGTAGCAGACTGGGACTCTCACAATATAACATTGCGTTTAATGCCAAGGGATCAACATAGTGGTCAGGGCTAGCCACAGAGTAGTAGTCTATGAGCAGACACTATCTCTGTGTTAATGACATGATTGCATTTCACCTAATCTGGGTTTCGATATGACGTCCTGAGAAAAACCTGTGTGACAAGGACAAAATGCATTGATGTCGTAGGGCATCCCCTCTTAGGCTTATGCTACCCTCCATCGGGCTGGAGTACACACAGTACAATCACGCCACTTAGCACTGCGGTGGTGTCTGCCCATGGACTTGTACAATCCAGCTTCCGATATGAAGTCCATCCATGCCGTGGATATGGTGATGTGTTACAAATTACTGAATAAATGAATGATCCGGTAGCTTCTAGTCTAGTCTACAACATATTTTTTTGTCTTTATTTGGGTTACATAGTTACATAGTAGGTGAGGTTGAAAAAATACACAAGTCCATCAAGTCCAACTTATGTGTGTGATTATATGTCATTATTACATTGTATATCCCTGTATGTTGTGGTCATTCAGGTGCTTATCTAATCGTTTTTTTAAACTATCGATGCTCCCCGCTGAGACCACTGCCTGTGGAAGGGATTACACATCCTTGCCGCTCTTACAGTAAAGAACCCTCTATGTAGTTTAAGGTTAAACCTTTTTCTTCTAATTTTAATGAGTGGCCGCGTGTCTTGTTAAACTCCCTTCCGTGCAAACGTTTTATCCCTATTGTGGGGTCATCAGTACGGTATTTGTAAATTTAAATCATATCCCCTCTCATGCGTCTCTTATCCAGAGAGAATAAGTTCAGTGCTTGCAACCTTTCCTCATAACTAATATCCTCCAGACCATTTATTAGCTTTTAAAGGATAAAAAACTGCGCTAGCAGAGAAATGTAGTTAAAAATACAAAAAATTTTAGGCAGCAGTAGTAGTGTGACAACACCTATACAAATAGAAACAAGAAAAAACTGCGCCACCTTGTGAAACTTAGACCAGAGCCTGATAAAAGTTTTATAGGCTTACTCAAATGCACATAATGAACTAACAAATATTACACCAAATAGTCCAATAGCACTTTTGCACAAGATCTGAAACAGTCCACAAATCCGTATGGCAGGGGAACCACAGAATTCAAACCGCAGTGACTAATCAAGACAAAACGTGAGATATCCACCACCAAAGGAAGGGGAAGGAGCTTACCAGAGGGCAAACGGTTTGGGACAATCGACTGTAGCCCAGCCGCGGCATTTAGTATTGCAGTCCTCCCTTATTAAGTCAATGCGTTCCGTTCAGATGGTCCATAAATGTTATATCCAGATCATAGAACCCCAACATGTAATAGAGAGGCAGACCAATAGTGTAATTCCGTATGGCAATGGTTTATTAAAAGCGTAAGTTATACTTACAAACAATAGCGATAAAATCACAGGTAAACAGTAGAATGCCGGCCGGCATATCGAGAGCCTCACTCCTCGAGCGTGGTGACGTCACTAAGCGTCCTCCTAGACGCGTTTCGTCATCACGTAGACGTTTTCAATAGGAGTGGGCGCTACAGAGACGCATCACGCTTAAGAGAGGCCGGACCCCATTGTGAAGTGCACGGTTCGGCCATCTTGGTTATGGGCAAATATGCCCCATTGCTTGGAAGCTGATTTCGCACCCTCACAAGCCCAAATGTAAAGGGGAAACTATTTGGAGCTAGAACGCTCATATTGACAAGAACACAGGACTCATCCTGCGGGCAGAAATTAGTGTAATTTTGGCCTGGACAGTAGTTTTATAGCCAGAAGCACCCACGCGGGTGTACTAACATATTAGTTATATGGCGGTATCTATTTTGAGGGAATCCTAATAAACAAATACTAAATTTGAGGTGTATATATATATATATATATAAAAATATATGAATATCATATATATATATATATATATATATATATATATATATATTATATATATATATATATATATATATATATATATATATATATATGAAAAGACTACATTTAAACTCACTTAGGAGGAAGCGTAGAAGGGACATCTAGTGGCAAAACATAAATTAGACTGAAAATACTTAAATCCCTAATTAAAGTGTTCTTTAAATCCATATGAATTTAGATTATATATACAGTGAATATAAATATATTAAATCATATTAACATTATGTTTACAGTCATTTAAGAAAAAAAAACACAAGATAACATCTAATGGGGTAACCAACAAATGCAGTTACATTGGAGGTAATTAAGCCTCTATAACAGTGCTCAACCCCACAACCCTGTGAAGAGATTGAAAATTGTGCTTATATACAAACTTATATTAAACTTATATTAAACCCCATTAGTCCCAAATATGTTAATAGTGTTATATTTAATTTTATATGGTTCTGATTTTAAGTGCATAATTTATATCAAAAGTGAAAAATTTAAATAAAAAATAGAGTAAAATATAGAAATATAAAATACCCCAAATGGCACCAGACCTACACCGTGAATCTCACATTGGGTTTACATAGTAGATGTTTCTAAGCATTATTGATGAACGCGTTCACATCAGTGCTATGTTTAACCCATAGGGCGAGTAGGTCTTCAAACTGTGAATCCAGGCCATTTCTAGTCTGGAAATTTCTCTGATTAAATTACTCCCCCTCCAATTGGGTTTAAATTTATCTATACACAAGAAAAGAGTGTTTGAGGGGTTTTTATCATGCTTAAGCAGGTAATGTTTCAACACAGAGTGATTCTTAAACCCTGTCAAAATGTTTGTTATGTGCTCGTTGAGTCGCACCTGAAGTGGGCGTTTGGTCCGCCCCACATATTGCAGGCCACAAGGGCACTGCAGCAGGTACACAACACCGGTGGAAGCACATGTGATACAGGGTTTAATAACGTGCTGTAACCTCGTGGCGGTGGAGGTAAATATAGTGGTTCGCCTAACATGGTTTGAATTCAAGGCGCACACTCTACATCTCCTGCATTAGTAGTACCCCCGTGAGTTGTTCAAAAAAACCCTCCCATTGCTAGGGGGATTTACAACCCCAGGGGCAATACGATTTTTTAGAGGTTGTACCCCTCTAAAAATTACCTATCCGTGAGTACATCTTTCAGCACATTGTCATTGGCCACAATGTGCCAATGCTTCCCTACTAGCTGTTTTATAGCCTTATGCTGAATGGAATAGGTGGTAACAAATGGTACTCCAAGTGGGAATTGACCACCCTCTCGTGGTCCTCGTTCCACCAACAGACCTTCTCTTGTGGTGTTTTTAACCGAATCTAGAGACTCTTGTAGGGCATCCACCTTATAGCCTTTTTCCAGGAACCGGCCTGTCAAAACCTCAGCCTGTTTTAAGAATTCCTGGTCATCAGAGCAATTCCTACGGAGCCTTAAATATTGGTTCTTTGGAACCGCTCTGAGCCACGAAGGGTGATTCCAATTATTTTGGTTCAATGGCAATTTTTACAGGCAGGTCACCGGAGTTGCCATGGGGGCGAAGTATGCCCCAAGTCTGGCGAATCTCTTTATGGCCAGATGGGAGGAGGATGTAATCTATTCCAGGGATAGACCCCAGGTAGCCCTTTGGGCTAGGTATATTGATGACATCCTCCTCCTATGGGATGGGTCACAACAGAGCCTAATTGATTTCATGTCTTCCCTGAATAATAATCAGAGAAACATTGAGTTGAAATATGAGATTAGCCAAACAGAATTAGTGGCGACCGTTTTGTAACTTCTACTTTTTTCAAAGAAACCGACAGGAATTCTTTTATTCCTGTCAGGAGTTGTCATCACCCTTCGTGGCTCAGAGCGGTTCCAAAGAGCCAATATTTAAGGCTCCGTAGGAATTGCTCTGATGACCAGGAATTCTTAAAACAGGCTGAGGTTTTGACAGGCCGGTTCCCGGAAAAAGGCTATAAGGTGGATGCCCTACAAGAGTCTCTAGATTTGGTTAAAAACACCACAAGAGAAGGTCTGTTGGTGGAACGAGGACCACGAGAGGGTGGTCAATTCCCACTTGGAGTACCATTTGTTACCACCTATTCCATTCAGCATAAGGCTATAAAACAGCTAGTAGGGAAGCATTGGCACATTGTGGCCAATGACAATGTGCTGAAAGATGTACTCACGGATAGGCCCGAGGGTAATTTTAAGAGGGGTACAACCTCTAAAAAATCGTATTGCCCCTGGGGTTGTAAATCCCCCCAGCAATGGGAGGGGTTTTTTCGAACAACTCACAGGGTACTACAAATGCAGGAGATGTAGAGTGTGTGCCTTGAATTCAAACCATGTTAGGCGAACTACTATATTTACCTCCACCGCCACGGGGTTACAGCACGTTATTAAACCCTGTATCACATGTGCTTCCACCGGTGTTGTGTACCTGCTGCAGTGCCCTTGTGGCCTGCAATATGTGGGGCGGACCAAACGCCCACTTCAGGTGCGACTCAACAAGCACATAACAAACATTTTGACAGGGTTTAAGAATCACTCCGTGTCGAAATATTACCTGCTTAAGCATGATAAAAACCCCTCAAACACCCTTTTCTTGGGTATAGATAAATTTAAACCCAATTGGAGGGGGAGTAATTTAATCAGAGAAATTTCCAGACTAGAAATGTCCTGGATTCACCGTTTGAAGACCTACTCGTCCTATGGGTTAAACATAGACACTGATGTGAACGCGTTCATCAATAATGCTTAGAAACTTCTACTATGTAAACCCAATGTGAGATTCACGGTGTAGGTCTGGTGCCATTTGGGGTATTTTATATTTCTATATTTTACTCTATTTTTTAATTGTAATTTTTCACTTTTGATATAAATTATGCACTTAAAATCAGAACCATATAAAATTAAATATAACACTATTAACATATTTGGGACTAATGGGGTTTAATATAAGTTTGTATATAAGCACAATTTTCAATCTCTTCACAGGGTTGTGGGGTTGAGCACTGTTATAGAGGCTTAATTACCTCCAATGTAACTGCATTTGTTGGTTACCCCATTAGATGTTATCTTGTGGGGTTTTTTCTTAAATGACTGTAAACATAATGTTAATATGATTTAATATATTTATATTCACTTTATATATAATCTAAATTCATATGGATTTAAATAACACTTTAATTAGGGATTTAAGTATTTTCAGTCTAATTTATGTTTTGCCACTAGATGTCCCTTCTACGCTTCCTCCTAAGTGAGTTTAAATGTAGTCTTTTCATATATATATATATATGATATTCATATATTTTTATATATATATATATATATATATATATATATATATATATATATATCTATACACACCTCAAATTTAGTATTTGTTTATTAGGATTCCCTCAAAATAGATACCGCCATATAACTAATATGTTAGTACACCCGCGTGGGTGCTTCTGGCTATGAACTACTGTCCAGGCCAAAATTACACTAATTTCTGCCCGCAGGATGAGTCCTGTGTTCTTGTCAATATGAGCGTTCTAGCTCCAAATAGTTTCCCCTTTACATTTGGGCTTGTGAGGGTGCGAAATCAGCTTCCAAGCAATGGGGCATATTTGCCCATAACCAAGATGGCCGAACCGTGCACTTCACAATGGGGTCCGGCCTCTCTTAAGCGTGATGCATCTCTGTAGCGCCCACTCCTATTGAAAACGTCTACGTGATGACGAAACGCGTCTAGGAGGACGCTTAGTGACGTCACCACGCTCGAGGAGTGAGGCTCTCGATATGCCGGCCGGCATTCTACTGTTTACCTGTGATTTTATCGCTATTGTTTGTATGTATAACTTACACTTTTAATAAACCATTGCCATACGGAATTACACTATTGGTCTGCCCTCTCTATTACATGTTGGGGTTCTATGATCTGGATATAACATTTATGGACCATCCGAACGGAACGCATTGACTTAATAAGGGAGGACTGCAATACTAAATGCCGCGGCTGGGCTACAGTCGATTGTCCCAAACCGTTTGCCCTCTGGTAAGCTCCTTCCCCTTCCTTTGGTGGTGGATATCTCACGTTTTGTCTTGATTAGTCACTGCGGTGTGAATTCTGTGGTTCCCCTGCCATACGGATTTGTGGACTGTTTCAGATCTTGTGCAAAAGTGCTATTGGACTATTTGGTGTAATATCTGTTAGTTCATTATGTGCATTTGAATAATCCTATAAAACTTTTATCAGGCTCTGGTCTAAGTTTCACAAGGTGGCGCAGTTTTTTCTTGTTTCCATTTATTAGCTTTGTTGCTCTTCTTTGTACTCGCTCCATTTCGAGTACATCCTTCCTGAGGACTGGTGCCCAGAACTGGACAGCATACTCCAGGTGCGGCTGGACCAGAGTCTTGTAGAGCGTGAGAATTATCATTTTATCTCTGGAGTTAATCCCCTTTTTAATGCATGCCAACATTCCGTTTGCTTTGTTAGCAGCAGCTATTGCTGAGCCTATTATCTACTAGGACCCCCAGGTCCTTTTCCATCCTAGATTCCCCCAGAGGTTCTTCCCTCAGTGCATTCATATTTTTGCCACCCAAATGCATTATTTTTAATTTTTCTACATTAAACCTCATTTGCCATGTAGTTGCCTAGAGAGCGAGAGAGGGGGGAGAGAGAGCGAGAGAGAGGGGGAGAGAGAGCGAGAGAGAGGGGGAGAGAGAGCGAGAGAGAGGGGGAGAAAGAGAGAGAGAGAGGGGGGGGAGAAAGCGAGAGAGAGGGGGGAAGAGCGAGAGAGAGGGGGAGAGAGAGCGCGAGAGAGGGGGAGAGAGCGCGAGAGAGGGGGGAGGAGAGAGCGCGAGAGAGGGGGGAGAGAGCGCGAGAGAGGGGGAGAGAGCGCGAGAGAGGGGGGAAGAGCGAGAGAGGGGGGGGGAAGAGCGAGAGAGGGGGGGGGAAGAGCGAGAGAGAGGGGGGGGAAGAGCGAGAGAGAGGGGGGGGAAGAGCGAGAGAGAGGGGGGAAGAGCGAGAGAGAGGGGGGGAAGAGCGAGAGAGAGGGGGGGAAGAGCGAGAGAGGGGGAGAGAGCGAGAGAGGGGGAGAGAGCGAGAGAGGGGGAGAGAGCGAGACAGAGGGGGGAGAGAGAGGGGAGAGAGATGGAGGGGGAGAGAGGGGAGAGAGATGGAGGGGGAGAGAGAGGGGGGAGAGAGAGAGAGAGGGGGGAGAGAGAGGGGGGAGAGGGGGAGAGAGAGGGGGGGAGAAAGAGAGAGAGGGGGAGAGAGAGAGAGAGAGGGGGAGAGAGAGAGAGGGGAAGAAAGAGAGAGAGAGAGGGGGAGGAAAGAAAGAGGGGAGAGAGAGAGAGGGGGAAAGAGAGGGGGAGAAAGAGAGGGGAGAGAGAGAGGGGGAGAAAGAGAGGGGGAGAAAGAGAGGGGATAGAGAGAGGGGGAGAAAGAGAGAGGAGAGAGAGAGGGGAGAGAGAGGGGAGAGAAAGAGGGAGAGAGAGAAAGAGAGAGGGAGAGAGAGAGAGGGGGGAGAGAGAGAGGGGGGGAGAGAGAGAGGGGGGAGAAAGAGAGAGAGGAGAGAGGGGGAAGAAAGAGAGAAGGGGAAGAAAGAGAGAGGGGGAGAGAGAGAGAGAGAGAGAGAGTGGGGGGGTTGAGGAGGAAGTGAGAAGTGGAGGGAGAATGGAGAGATGGAGGCAGGAGGGGGGGCAGTGCAAAAGGTGGCGGGGGGAGACAGGGGTTTTGTTCTGTGTGCAAAAGTTTCACTTACCAATTATGCCTCCCTCCTCTCAGGCTGGTTCCCCTTTAGGTGGCTTATGCAGCAATAGCAGCCATTGTTTCATATCTCCCGCCCAGCTTCTCACAAAACCCCAATCACAGCTCATTGCAGGCATTGCATGCAGGGGGTTGGACTGTGGGCGGGGTTGGGCGGACACAAATGGGAGGCGGAGTGTGGCATTGGACAGTTAGTGGAGTGAGAAAGGGTTGGGAGAACGGACAGGACCAACCGGACACTGAGCACTTGCAATCCCACTCCCGAGCGAGATGGCTCTCCAAGTCAGGCAGAGTCCCGTTATCTGCCCTTCGTTATTACTGCAAGGCAGAGCAGAGCGGCTCTCACTGCAGTGCTCACCTTGATCCAGCAGGCTTCGGCTGGGTTCCGCAAGGGATTGAGGAGTCCAGGGTGCCGCCTTGCGAGGGGACCCGCACCCTAAGAGAAGGGAGGATCTGTTCCGAAGGACCGGTGCTGTGGACACGGTGAAGGAAGAGGTATGTTGACTCTCTGGGGGGGATGTCTTCTCCCTGAAAGGGGCTATGTCCTAGGAAGGAAAACAATATTCACCCGGTCAGTGGCAGTGACCATATTCACCAGGTCAGTGGCAGTGACCATATTCACCAGGTCAGTGGCAGTGACCATATTCACCAGGTCAGTGGCAGTGACCCTATTCACCAGGTCTGTGGTAGAGACCAACCTCACGGTCTGTGGCAGAGACCATGCGCCAAAACTGTTTGAGAATCTGAACAGTCCTAAAAGTTTGAGCTACGTTTGTGCCTGGACCTCCTCCACACCTTAAAGCTGTCCTGTGTCTTTGCTCCAACCTTTCGTCTAGGTGAGAATCATTCTCAGGAGGACTTTATGCTCCGGCTGCAGACAAGGCCCAAAAACAACACCGCCTAACCTCTTAACACAGGAGGGTACGGGCTTGTGGTGCGGTGTGCCCCTTCCTCCTGAGAGGAGCCGAAGCAGACAAGGAAAAGGGGGTGTGTGCGCTACACTAAATTGCCCCGTATTTCCACATCCATGATCAGGTATGTATTGTTGGTAATCAGTAGATTCAGTAACGCTTTATTTCTAGATGGTGCATTTACCATCTGACCCATGAAATTGTCCTGCAAGACATTTAGGAACTGCCGAGCCTTATACGAATGCGTGGTTCCCTCCCCCTTGTCTATGTCTGAATAATTATCCACTTGCCGACCGCTGAACGACAATATACGTTGGCAGACTGGCATGGTTGGGCATATGGACGTATAGGTATGTCCCCTTTAAGATGCGGCATTGTGGGCGCGCGCGATCGCCGTGAGCTCCGTGAGTGTGACCGTGGGTCTGACTCCTGCAGACTCGATGTCCGCCGGGAGTCCCGCGATCGTCTCACGGAGAGGAAGAACGGGGAAATGCTGATGTAAACAAGCATTTCCCCATTCTGCCTAGTGACAGGACACTGATCACTGCTCCCTGTGATCGGGAGCGGTGATCAGTGTTGTGTCACACGTAGCCCTGCCTCCCTACAGTTAGAACACATCCCTAGGACACACTTAACCCCTTCAGCGCCCCCTACTGGTTAACCCCTTCACTGCCAGTCACATTTACACAGTAATGCATTTTTATAACACTGATCGCTGTATAAATGTGAATGGTCAAAAAATAGCGCCAAAAGTGTCCGATGTGTCCGCCATAATGAGAGTTGAGAGGTATCTTAGTATAGCGCGGTCTTACCCCGAAGGGTCCCGATGCGCAACTCAGAGTTCCTGGGAAAAGAGGACCCAGGAACCAGAAGCAGCACAGAGCGGCAGAAAGGGTGGAAGAGAGAGGCTAAGCAGGAAAGGCTTGCGTGAAAAGCCAAATCTTCAGTAACCCGTGTTAGACCAGGATAGTAGGGGCCTCCTGGAGCTCGACAGGGAGGCTATTCCATAGAACAGCACCCTGGTGGGAGAAGGCCCGACCACCACTCCGGATCTTCTTGGGCACCGAGATGTAGAGGAGATCTCTGCCAGTAGAACTGAGTGATCTGACAAGAGCTTGTTTATGAAAACGAGAGCAGAGATAGCTTGGGGCCAGGCCTCTCATTATCTTAAACATAATACATCCAGCCTTAAATAAGGTGCGATAGTGTCGCAGTCACGATAAAAATTGCTAATCGCCACCATTACTTGTAAAAAAAAACATATTAATAAAAATGCCATAAAACTATCCCCTATTTTGTAGACGCTATAACTTTTGCGCAAACCAATCAATAAACGCTTATGCAATTTTTTTACCAAAAATATATCGGCCTACACTGAGGAAAAAAAAATGTTGTTTTATATATTTTTGGGGGATATTTATTATATCAAAAAGTAAAAAATATTGCTTTTTTTAAAAAATTGTCACTCTTTTTTTTGTTTATAGCGCAAAAAATAAAAACCAAAGAGGTGATCAATTACCACCAAAAGAAAGTTCTATTTGTGGGAAAAAAAGGACCTCAATTTTGTTTGGGAGCCATGTCGCACGATTGCGCAAATTGTCAGTTAAAGCGACGCAGTGCCGAATCGCAAAAAGTGCTCTGGTCTTTGGGCAGCCAAATGGTCCGGGGCTGAAGTGGTTAAAATCCCCCATTATGATAACACTTCCCATCCTTGCTGCTAATCTAAATTGTGATAGGAGATCTGTCTCCCCCTCCTCCCTCAGGTTAGGGGGCCTATAGCATACCAGTATGATTTTTACCCATAAGAATTCCACCTCCTCCCTAGCTCCCTTAGTGATGTCATCTCTCACATTCACTTGTACATTATTCTTGATATATAGGCATACCCCTCCCCTTTTTACCATCTCTAGCCCTGCGATAAGGGGTATACCCTTGAATGGTTGCCAGCCAATCATGAGAGCTGTTTAACCAGGTCTCTGAAATTCACACAAAATCCAAATCATCCTCGAAAAACAGTATCTCTAGTTCACCCATCTTGTCCGCCAGGCTCCTGGCATTGGTGAACATGCCATGTAGTTTGGAATGGTTGCATACTATCCTCTTATTGGGTGTTCCGAGATTGCAACTAGGACTTGTTACTATACTTACCTTGGGTTTATGTGCTTTAGTCAACCTACCACTAATGCCCCAAATACTACCCTCTGGAATATGTTCCGCGCTGACTATCTCTACCACTGGACCCCTCCCCCCATCGCCTAGTTTAAAAACTCCCTCTAACTATTTGGCCATCTTCACTCCCAGCAGATCTGCACCCTCATTTAGGTGCATTCCATCCCTTCTATAGTACTGGTGACCGACTGAGAAGTCGGCCCAGTCCTCCAGAAACCCAAACCCCTCCTTACTACGCCAGCTCCTCAGCCACTTGTTTACTTCCCTAATCTCCCTCTGCCTTTCTGGTGTGGCTCGAGGTACCGATAGTATTGCTGAGAATACTACCTTGGAGGTCCTTTTCCTCAATTTAGCTACCAAGTCCCTAAAATCCTTCTTTAGGACACTCCATTTGCCTCTGACTTTGTCATTGGTGCCAATGTGCACCATGACAGCCAGGTCTTCCCCAGCCCCTCCCAGTAATCTGTCCACCAGATCCGTGATGTGCCAAACCCGAGCACCCAGTAGACAACATACAGTTTGTAGCTTCAGGTCTTTGTTACAGATTGCCCTCTCTGTCCTAAGAATTGAGTCCCCTACCACCAGAATCTGTCTTGCCTTTCCCTTCACTTCCCCCCCACTCTCACTAGAGGAGTTCTTTCCCCGGCAGCTAGGAGAGTCCCTTAGCTCCAGCAGTGCTGGTCCCTGACTGGTTTTTACCAATGTCACTCAATAGGGTGTACTTATTGGGATGCTCCAGCCCTGGATCGGCCTCCCTGGCACTTCCCCCTCTATCCTTCCTGACTCTCACCCATTTACTCTTTTCTAGTGCCGGCACCTCTTTGTCTCCACCCGCCTTTGTGCTTGTCCCTGCCTGCAGCTGCCGGGTACATTCCTGGCTCTTCTTTAGTATGGAGGGAATTCTCAGTGCTGACAGTTGCTTCCCTGGATTCAGAACCTGGGCTTCCAGGGAAACAATGTGCTTACATTTTGCACAGCAGTATTCGCCCTCGATTGGATGATCAAGGAAAGCATACATGCCGCAAGATGTACACAGAGTCGCATCTCCACACTCGCTGAGCATCATACCTACTAATTTAGATTGGGGATTATACCCTGTCCAAATTACCAACAACTAGCTTCCTGACACTAATACTTAACAAGATAATACACAGGTACTCAACAAAACAATACACAGGTACTCGCAGACCTGACATGCACTTGCAGACCCACGTGCACATGCACTCGCAGACCCACGTGCACACACAATACACAGGTACACACAATACACAAGTATACACAATACACAAGTGTAGCACTACCCCTAAAGGAGCTGCTGGTTTTGTTTTGGGTCTGTCCTCTGATGATCAACCCCTTAACTGGCTCGACCCCTCCCTTAGCACAGCTGGTAACTGAAGAATTGTTGAACCCAATGGTTATGGAGGAACACAATTCTGTTTGTAAATATATCACAATAATTGCACAGATAATGGAAATGTTACCTTCCTCCAATTGGGATCCTTCAGAGTAATAAAGAATACTGCAAGCAAAAGTAAACTTTAACAAATATATTGTTTACTTTATGTAGCGCACCCACCTCTCCCCAGCCTGCATTAAATTAGGCTCCTCGCAGGTAGTGATGTCGAACATAAAATTTTCCGTTCGCGAATGGCGAACGCGAATTTCCCCAAATGTTCGCGAACGGGCGAACCGGGCGAACTGCCATAGACTTCAATAGGCAGGCGAATTTTAAAACCAACAGGGACTCTTTCTGGCCACAATAGTGATGGAAAAGTTGTTTCAAGGGGACTAACACCTGGACTGTGGCATGCCGGAGGGGGATCCATGGCAAAACTCCCATGGAAAATTACGTAGTTGACGCAGAGTCGGGTTTTAATCCATAAAAGGGCATAAATCACCTAACATTCCTAAATTGTTTGGAATAACGTGCTTTAAAACATCAGGTATGATGTTGTATCGATCAGGTAGTGTAAGGGTTACGCCCGCTTCACAGTGACAGACCAAACTCTGACAGACCAAACTCCCCGTTTAACGCACCGCAAACAACCACAAACAGTCCATTTGCACAACCGCAAGGCTTTAATGATCACCTTAGTTGATCACAAAGAAAATTTATGTTTTTTCTATGCAAAATTATCCAGCCGATCGCTTTTGGTCTGTTCACAATGAAGCAACGACCTATCATCTGGGGTGTGCCAACATTGCCATTGCCAACACACTCATAGAGGTGGTCGCTTCATTGTGATACGCAAGCCCCTTCACCAGTCACCACAACAAGGTAACGATCACAAAGGGGAATTGACACATGTATGCACCAGAGGCCAGAAAAATTAGGCATGTACACATGCCTGAAAAATTAGGTATTGTTGCAGCCGCTGCTGTAGCAGCGGCCAGAAAAATTTATGTTTTCCAGGCAGAAAGTGCCCTAAAACATTGCGGCTTTGTCATGGATATGCACTAATGTCTGTCTGCCATCTCACCTTTCCTCCTCATGTGTTCATCTTAGAGGCCAGACCCCTTCACCTGGCTTCCTTTATAAATCTCCTCCCAGCCTGACTCCACCCCAGGCCCTATCACAGAACACTATATTAACCTGTGCACTGCAAGCCTGCTTTGCTGATCAACGTGTTTGTTAAGCATTGTGTGTTTGGGTTCCTGCCTGCCGTGTGCTACGTCTGTCTCTCTGTTACGATATTGGCTTGTTCCTGACTATCCCTGTCTGCTTGTGACCCTTGACCTTCGGCTTGTCCTTCGTTTATCCTTGTCTGCTTGTGACCCTTGACCTTCGGCTTGTCCTTTGCTATTCTTGTATCCTGTGCTGCTGCTTCCCCTCTTTTCCCCTTACCCTACGGGGCATGAGCTAGGAGACTCTAGGGGCCGTGACCTGGACCTAGCTGCAGCGCAACATCCTCACCACTAGAGGCTCTGGTGAAGACCTGCTGGGTCTTAGACTCCGTGCCCTGAGGAATTTCAGCTCTAGCTTCCTGTGGATTCCGGTTGTGCTCCTCTGGTCCTGCTTTCCACAACCACCCAGTTTCCTATCCGCAGCAGTCAGCCATAGGGTTCACTATCTTGTGGTGCACTCTTGTCCTCCTACGATGTGCATCTGTCATCTGGCCACAGGTTGAACCCTAGTTGGTGGCGGATAAGTCACGCAAGTCATCCGGCATGCAGAGATAAAATACAGCAGCGTGTGGACCATTTTTAGCCCAAGGCAGCTCATCTCATCAGGCCTTTTTTAGTCAAATGTATCACCCACTGTCAGTCCCTTCGGGATCCATGCCTCATTTATCTTAATAAAGGTGAGGTAATCTAGACTTTTTTGACCTAGGCGACTTCTCTTCTCAGTGACAATACCTCCTGCTGCACTGAAGGTCCTTTCTGAAAGGACACTTGAAGCGGGGCAGGCCAGAAGTTCTATCGCAAATTGGGATAGCTCAGGCCACAGGTCAAGCCTGCACACCCAGTAGTCAAGGGGTTCATCGCTCCTCAGAGTGTCGATATCTGCATTTAAGGCGAGGTAGTCTGCTACCTGTCGGTCGAGTCGTTCTCTGAGGGTGGACCCCGAAGGGCTGTGGCGATGCGTAGGACTTAAAAAGCTCTGCATGTCCTCCATCAACAACACGTCTGTAAAGCGTCCTGTCCTTGCCGGCGTGGTCGTGGTAGGAGGAGGATTACTTTCACCTCTTCCCGTTAGATTCCTGTTGTGCTGTGACATCAACCTTATACGCTGTGTAAAGCATACTTTTTAATTTATTTTGGAACTGCTGCATCCTTTCCGACTTCCGGTAATTCGGTAACATTTCAGGCACTTTCTGCTTATACCGGGGGTCTAGTAGCGTGGCCACCCAGTACAGGTCGTTCTCCTTCAGCCTTTTTATACGAGGGTCCCTCAACAGGCACGACAGCATGAAAGACCCCATTTGCACAAGGTTGGGTGCCAAGCTTCTCATGTCCCGTTCCTCATCCTCACTGATCTCACTGAAGGTCTGTTCTTCCCTCCAGCCACGTACAACACCACGGGTACCAGATAGGTGACAACGAGCACCCTGGGATGCCCGCTGTGGTTGGTCTTCCTCCTCCTCCTCCTCAAAGCCACATTCCTCCTCTGACTCCTCTTCCTCAGACTCCTCTTCCAGCGTTGCCGCAGGTCCAGCAAGCGATGCTGCTAAGGCTGTTTCTGGTGGTGATGGTGACCACAACCCTTCCTCTTAACGCTCATCTACGGCCAGATCCAGCACTCTTTGCAGTGCACGCTGCAGGAAGAAAACAAATGGGATGATGTCGCTGATGGTGCCTTCAGTGCGACTAACTAGGTTTGTCACCTCCTCAAAAGGACGCATGAGCCTACAGGCATTGCGCATGAGCGTCCAGTAACGTGGCAAAAAAATTCCCAGCTGCGCAGAGGCTGTCCTAGTCATACAAATACTCGTTGGCGGCTTTTTCTTGTTGGAGCAGGCGATCGAACATTAGGAATGTTGAATTCAAACGTGTCGGGCTGTCGCAAATCAAGCGCCTCACTGGCATGATGTTTCGCCGCTGGATATCTGAAAAGTGCGCCATGGCCATGTAGGAACGCCTGAAATGGCCGCACACCTTCCTGGCCTGCTTGAGGACGTCCTGTAAGTCTGGGTACTTATGCACAAAGCGTTATACAATCAGATTCAACACATGTGCCATGCATGGCACATGTGTCAACTTGCCCAAATTCAATGCCGCCAACAAATTGCTTCTGTTGTCACACACCACTTTGCCGATCTCCAGTTGGTGCGGAGTCAGCCACTGATCCACCTGTGCGTTCAGGGCGGACAGGAGTGCTGGTCCGATGTGACTCTCTGCTTTCAGGCAAGTCAACCCCAAGACGGCGTGACACTGGCGTATCTGGGATGTGGAATAGCCCCTGGGGAGCTGGGGGTGTGCAGTTGATGTGGAGCAAGACGCAGCAGCAGAAGAGGACTCGGCCAAGGAGGTTATCAAAGAGGATGGAGTAGGAGGAGTAGAGGAGGTGGCAGCAGGCCTGCCTGCAAGTCGTGGCGGTGTCACCACCAACTCCTCTGCAGAGCCACGCATTACATGCTTGGCAGCCGTCAGCAGGTTTACCCAATGCGCAGTGTAGGTTGTATACCTGCCCTGACCGTGCTTTGCAGACCAGGTATCAGTGGTCAGATGGACCCTTGCCCCAACACTGTGGGCCAGACATGCCATGACTTCCTTTTGCACAATAGAGTACAGGTTGGGGATTGCCTTTTGTGAAAAGAAATTTCGGCCGGGTACCTTCCACTGCGGTGTCCCAATAGCTACAAATTTTTTGAAGGCCTCAGACTCCACCAGCTTGTATGGTAAAAGCTGGCGGGCTAAGAGTTCCGACAAGCCAGCTGTCAGACGCCGGGCAAGGGTGTTACTCTGTGACATTGGCTTCTTACGCTCAAACATGTCCTTGACAGACACCTGACTGTGGGCAGATGAGCAGGAACTGCTCAAGGTGAGAGACGGAGTGGCGGATGGTTGAGAGGGGGCAAGGAGGACAGCAGTGGTTGACGTGGCTGAAGATGCTGGACCAGGAGGAGGATGGTGGCTTTGAGCTTGTGTGCTGCTTGTACTCGTCATCATGTGTTGATCCCATAGGCGTTTGCGATGTGCGATCATGTGCCTTCGCAAAGCAGTTGTACCTAGGTGGGTGTTGGATTTCCCATGACTCAGTTTCTTTTGGCACAGGTTGCAAATAGCATCGCTGTTATCAGAGGCAGACACAAAAAAAAATGCCACACTGCTGAGCTTTGCAATGACGGCATTCTGGTGGTGGCAACAGCATGCGTTGATTGGCGTGCTGTCTGGCTGACCCCGGGTGCCGATACATGCTGTCTGACTGTGCCACTAGCTCCTTGCGACGACCTACCCCTGCTTCCAACTTGTCTCCTCCTCCTCTCTGTCTCCCCATCTGAACTTTCCCCCTGTTCTTCTTCTCTTCGAGCCGGCACCCACGTGACATCCACGGACACATCGTCATCATCAACCGCTTCACTTGTATCTGACAACTCAGCAAAGGAAGCAGCAGCGGGTACAACATCATCATCATCATCACACCGTACGTCCATGTGTGTAATGCTGCCTGACTGAGGCATATCCCTTTTATCTACATCCTCTGGCAATAATGGTTGCGCATCAGTAATTTCTTCCAACTCATGTGTAAATAACTCCTCGGACAGATCAAGTGAAGCAGCTGTGGTGCTAGTGTTGGTGGTGGCGGCAGGCGGGCGAGTGGTAACTTGAGAGGTGCCCGAAGCTGAGCTGGAGGAGGATGGTGCGTCAAGGTTCTGAGCGGAAGCTGTAGAAGATTGGGTGTCCTGTGTTAGCCAGTCAACTATGTCCTCAGAACTTTTCGAGTTCAGGGTACGTGGCCTCTGAACACTGGGCATTATTCTAGGGCCAAAGGGAATCACAGCACCACGACCACGACGGCCCCTGCGGGGTGGCCTGCCTCTGCCTGTCATTTTTTTTAGATTAGTTTAGTTGTACTATGCGTGCAAGCTACTGTGACACCAGATATGAGTGGCACTGTGCACTGGCAGAAGTTGGCAGAGTAGACGCTGTAGGCCTGACACACACGCTGGCAGGCAACTAACTGCTATTCTATTGCAGTCAAAATTGTTTGTTTTTTTTTTTAAATGTTTTTTTTTTAAATGTAATCTACTGTGACACAAGATATGAGTGGTGGCACTGGGCAAGTGGGCACAGTATACGCTGTGAGCCTGACACACACACGCTGGCAGGCAACTGCAATTAGATTACAGAGGGGGAAAAAAAAGCAGACTGATGTACTAGCCCTAAAAAGTGCTTTTTTGGGTGCTGTCAGGACGCTGTCCTTACAGCAGAGATCAGATGAGTCTTTCAGGACTGGAGTGGACACTGAATACACTGGCCTAGCTTTAGATTTCCCTATTAAATCAGCAGCAGCTACACTGTCCCTCCTCTCACTATGACTGCAGCTTCCGAATGAATCTAAAATGGATGCTGTCCAGGAGGTGGGAGGGTCTGGGAGGGAGGGTATGCTGCTGATTGGCTGGAATGTGTCTGCTGACTGTGAGGTACAGGGTCAAAGTTTGCTCAATGATGACGAATAGGGGGCGGACCGAACATCGCATATGTTCGCCCGTCGCGGCGAACAAGCTATGTTCGCCGGGAACTATTCGCCGGCGAATAGTTCAGGACATCTCTACTCGCAGGCGGAGAGAGGCACACCGCACCACAAGCCCGTACCCTCCTGAGTAAAGAGGTTGAGCGGTGTTAGTTTGGGCCTTGTCTGCGGCCAGAGTCAAAGTCCTCCCAAGAATGATCTCACCTCTACCTTAGATAGTTGCAAGTCCTCGTTTTCCCCAGGAATGTTAATGTCCACCCTAGCTGAAAGTCCAACTAAACATTTATGTCACACAGGATAATAAACAGCCTCTTTGAGAGCAGACAGGTTGGAGCGAAGATAGAGGACAGCTTAGGTGTGGAGGAGGTCCAGGCACAAACGTAGCTCAACTCTTTAGACTGTTTAGGTTTCTCAAACAGCTTTGGCGCACGATCTCTGCCACAGACCGTGAGGTTGGTCTCTGCCACAGACCGGGTGAATAAAGTCACTGCCACTGACTTGGACGAGTAGGGTCACTGCCACTGACCTGAAGAGTAGGGTCACTGCCACTGACCTGAACGTGAACTTCCTTCTTAAAGTATTTGGCCCATGTCAAGGAGAAAACATCCCTCCGGAGAGTTACCAGTGGCCCTCACCGTCACCACGACTCTGCGCTGGGTCTTCTGAAAAGGTTACCTCTCTGGCCTCCTCATCCCAGATACTGGTCCCCTCGCAAGGCGGCACCCTTGGAGTCCTCGATCCCTAGTGGACCCCAGCCAAAGGTTGCTGGGCCCCGGGCCTTCAAAATAGTACCTCACCCCAGACTGAAGGTGTCTGGGATGGAACAGGAACTCCACCTCCGGGTCTAAGGCACCCGGAGACAACCCTCCTCACGCCCAGGCCGAAGGTGCCCAGGTGGGGACGAACCACACACAACCAGGCTGAAGGTGCCTGGACCCCTGAACGGAAGATGTCCGCCCCTTTTATACCCTCTCCCGACAGGCACAGCAGGTTCCCCGCCCTGCCGTACTACTGCCGAGAGGGGACACAAAAGGCACAGCCCTGTATTGGTGGTTCAACCCCGACCCATGGCGACAGCGCCACCTGTAGGCCACAGGGAACTGTACACCAACACTATCTCCCATCAACAGAAATGGTCCATTACCCTAACAATCAGTGTGTCTGAGCCTAATTACCACTTAGACACTCCCCTTAAATGGAACACCCCGCTACATTTATATTAGAGATAATAGACAGATTAAAACAATGTTTATATATATATATATATATATATATATATATATATGAATATAGATCTAAATGACTCTGCAGGGCCCTGCGAGAGTCAGTAATATTCTTTAGTAAAAGGATTCTAACAATTGCTAATTTCTATGTTCTATGGATAACAATTCTTAGCTCGCGAGCTCCCCCTAGCGGGCAATACCACCCTGTGTCCCAGCAAAGTAGTTCCTGTCAGGCCTGACACAGATTATTGTACTAGTTCCTGGAGGGTGGGAATCTTCGCTAGCAAAACGGTGGTGCACTTATTAATTGTAATCCACAGGAGATGAAGAACATGAACTAAAATCCCGCAATGCTTTTGGGAATAAAACTGACAGTCAGTGTAGCGCCAGTCCTAACTACGCAGTTAACACACACGGCGCTATGTCCTGAGATATATGTGGCTCACTGCTGAGGATGGCGGTGGGCCTTCTAAAGTCACAGGCCTAACAGAAGGTTGTAGATTCTGGGCAGGTGCCCGCTCACCCGGACAGGCCTAGTCCGCCTGACACGCTCCGCGGTCGGTACCTCGGTCCCCGACCTTTCCGCGATACACAATCTCTGGTTCCTCTCACAGCAGCTGTAGATGCCCGTTTGACAGAACAACTCTGACCCGAAGATTGCGCGGACTGGTCACACTGGAAGAGGTCCCTCTCTGGCTTGATGATCCTCCGCAAGGTTGTAGGCCCAGGCTTTCAGCCTAGTCACTCTGGCAGCAGGCCTCACACACTTCTCGCTTGGTTGAGTGCGGAGTCCAGAGAGAGCGAGTGCGGCCCCTCCTCTCCTTTAAGTAGCCTCCCCCAACAGGCAGTGCGGGGTTTGTGATGCATTGTGGGAGTACAGCTGCACTGTGGGTACCATAGTCCACAAAGTATCCATGGCAACGGAGTCTCTCTCTCCCTGTACTCTAAATTCCACCTGCATTATTCAATATCAAACCAATAGTCTGTAATGTAGTAACCGGAACTCCGGAGGAGGGTTTTGGTGTATATACATATTACAACAGTTCATAACAGTAGAACACCGCTACACAAGTATACACAATACACAGGTACTAACGATCCACAAACACTACTCAAACAACACTGAGGTACTCACAATACACAGGTACTCCCAACACTCACAATACTCAGGTATTACCTGACACTACTACTCAATACAGCCCACGTGCACTCATATTATATTTACAACACACAGGTACACACTCACACTACATAGATACTTTGACCCCTGTTATAACCTCCTGTTTTGTGCTCTGGTTTTTAACTCACCACTTAGTCCAGTTACACTTGGTCTAAGTTACAACAAGCAAAAAGGTGGCAAGCTCAAAGATGAGCAGGTTTAAAATGAGTTCTACAGAAACTTATATAGGCCTCAAGCACCAGTGACCAATTAACCACTCCCCGTAATTAGCAGGCTGAAGGAAGGAAAGAAAAAAAAGTCTGTTTAAAAAAGTGACAGAAAAAGGTGCTAAAAAGCTGCCAGGAAAAGCCCCAAAAAGAACCTAAAAATGTAACACAGCAATCACCAGCAGTCAAAAGCAAAGCTTGTTCACATTCTCCACTCAAGGTCCCCACTGTTTAGCTTCCAACCAGCAAGGGTTGGTTACTTTTTGTTGGTGACACCCACCATTACACTGTGCATATGTTTTCGTTATGCGCATTGGATTAGCACCAGGATCCTATTGGGGGCTACAAGGATCTAATGTTTTTTAGATTGTTCTCAAACAGGGCATAAAGGTGCAGCAAGCAGGACTTTTCAAAAACTTATTTTTCATGCGCTTTTGTTGCACTGGGAAGGTGCACTGGTGTGAACAAGGCCTTAAACCAGCCTTTGGAAGGAATTATTTCACAGTGCATGCAGCTAGAAAGGTCAGGGTAGCTTATTTAAAAACTCTACTGCTTACTAATAAAATGTATGTGCAATAATGTCCAAATAATAATAGTACATATAATATATAATGTACATATGTAGGAGCTGCTATAATATAATGTAAACATAAAGGGAGAGAAAAGAAAACGAATCCCTGAAGTGCATTTCCTCCAGTTCTAATTTGAATAGTGTAGGTCTAAATACCATGGGCCTATGGTGGCACCATTGTTGTAGCAAAAGAAACTAGGCAAAAAAGAAAGGGGGAACACCCCAAGATGTTCAAAAGGGGTGTAAAAGTTGCTACTTAATACAATGGTAGGTATAGACTAAGACTGGGGGAATTGATAAAGTAATTTATTATTATCAAGAAAGAATGCTCGAAAATTTACAAATTGCATTAAAAATTACACAGATAGCTGCTACCACAAACTACCGACGATCCCCAATTGGTGATCTCAGTGGGGGGGGGGGGTCAAACAGGACCGAACAGGACTAACAAACATGACACATGACAAAATAAGGGAACACACAACACAGAAAGTCCGGACATCGGCATGAAATTCAGAGTGCAGCTGAATAACACTGTAATTACTTATGGTGTCAAATCTAATAATTGGGAAACCCCAAATTAAAAATAATAACGTGTATCCAGCTCCACTGTGAATTACCCCAGGGTGATACCATCAAGCAAATGCCATTCCAATTATCTAAACAGTGGTCCCACAATGATATTCAATGTTCAAAAAATTATTGGCCAAATCGCCAAAAAACAAGAGACCTCAATAAGTAAAAAAAAGGGGGTCAGGGTTCATCCACAAAGGACTGCGGAACAATTTTCAAGATAATCTGTAGATAATAACGGTTGTCCTATTCTTCCTTTTCCCACTATTTGGAGACCAGCGGATGGCTAAAGATTTTTTATGCCTGATTTGTAGTCACCTGGGTGGATCACGTACTTGTGCTGACAGCGTCTGCGGAGATATCCATCTCTGTGCTAGAGACGCCGCTCTCGGCTATGCTGGGCGGGGTTTGCGTTGCCAACGTCACGTGACCGCTGTGACGTCAACGCGTTTCGCTATCTGAATAGCGTAGCTTCGTCTGGACTGTATAATATAATGTACCCCGGTAGGAGCTGCTGGTTTAGTTTTGGGTCTGCACGTTACCTTACGGTTCCAAATGTTCGGCTCAGGGGTTCTCCTTGAACAGTTTATCCGGAAGAAATGTCTGCACCAACACAAAGTCTCTTTCAAGGGTTTTATTTAATAAACTTTCCAACAGAGGGGTAGAGGAATGGGGAGGACTCAGGTATCTTACTTGTCGATCACGGAAATTTCCTACGTCCAGAGGAGCAACTGTCTCCACGCTGGACTCAGCAACCACCGGATAGGCCCACTCTCACCGGCCTAGCAACCGGCGCGAAGCTCGATCAAAGATAGTCTCTGCCACAGACTCGGTATTGGAATTTGTTCAATAGTCTCTGCCACAGACTTGTATAACCCCTCACTTGGTTAGCTCCCTCAGAAAGAACACAGCTCTCAGCGCCAGGATCTTTCAGCCGCTCAGGCAGCACTGTGAGGTAGATTTTTGGGATCCGGGTACATCCTCCAATTGAGTCCTCAATTGCTCGGTCCCTTCCATCAGGCAAGGCGACACAGGATCGTCCCTGGATCAGCAGGTCCCAGTAACTCCTGGGCCTACATCTCAGTTGCGAGGCCTTGGGCCAATGTAGCCCCGAGGCGGGAACTGCCTACACATCCCTGAGGCCAGGAGGGCCCTCAGGTGAGGATCGAAGAACAAACCCCACCAAATGGCGTCCGTCCCTTAAGTACCCTCTCCCAGCATGCACAGCGGGTTCACCACGCCCTCTGGGCTGCTTCTGGGAAAGAGGTACCCAATACATTCAGTCTGTTGCCTTTCCAACCCTGACCAGCGGTGACAGCGATACCCACCAACCAGCTGAACTGAAACAGCGCCGCAATTTGAATACAATCTCTCTGGGCCAAACTAATGCCCAGACAACTATTATTTCAACATATAGCGCCCACTCATTGGGAGCAGGGCGCTACACATTTATACATATATCTACATGAAGCGGTACCCCCATGAGGGCTGCTTATTGACTCTATACCCCATAGGCTATCCCGACTCTGCAGATTATCTCTTACCTCTGACACCTTGGGTTCCATTTTGGTTGACTTATAGTAAACAGTAATACTCTTAGTCAGATGTGCTTAACCACTTAAAGAATGTTTACTAGACAAGAATGAAACACAATTATTATGCAAACTAAATGGCTCCCTCTAGAGGACAGTTCAGTGTTACTGTGACCATATGTGGTGATGAACTTGAAGAATAACAAAAGTGATGGCTGTTCCAGTTTGTCTCATTCCCTTTTCAGCTAGCTCCGTTGGTGCACTTAATTGTAATTCAAAGGTGAAGAAGAATGATAACTGTGAAAATATGAGGTGCTTGTAAAAGACCTGCTAACTCTGTCAATCCGGCTGCAAAGACAGGTGTAATGGATTCCTATCCGAAGAACTACAGGTATCAGCAAACACAGTCTGGATAACAGGAAACACTTCTCAATATCTCAGTCAACTACTTAATAGGCAAGTACCTGCTCACCGCTATGGCTCTTCAGCCCACTGGTATGCTCCGTCTGGAACTCCCTTGCGGATGTCTCTGGAAATAAGATGGTGCCGATGCACAACGCACACGCTCCCCTGGTGTTGGCGGGCAGGTAGCTTCAAATGCTATGAAGCGCGGGCCGATCCGCCTGTCCAACAGGACAGGGCCGTCCTTCAGGTATCCCTCTGAGGTGATTGATCCGGCACTCCGCTGTAGGCTGCAGGCCTGAAACTCTGTCACTCGCGCAGACCTCCTGCTGGCAGTTGAAAGGGCGTCCAGAGAGGCCAGTCCAGAGAGGCCTAACCTAGGCCTTGCTTGTCCTTTTATCTGGTTACCCAGCAGGCTGTGCGATGGCTCGTTGCATTCTGGTAACACAGTAGCATTGTGGGTTTGTAGTCTTCAAACTTACTTCTTTTAACTAACTTATGCAATAGAGTCACTTCCTCATAAAAACTAATCATCCCACAATGCACCACAGTTCAATTCTAAACCTAGAAAGAAACATTCTAATAACGTTCAGTGGTCACCAGAGGGAGCCAAACCCTTTATCAATAAAACAATACATAACAGCTTTCAGTAGCAATCTTCTGGCTACACGCTCCCCCCACTTGAAATCTTTGGTCCCCAAAGACAGAGGGAACCTCCTCTAAAAGCTAGAAAGGAGGAATAACAAGGTTAACAAGACACTGTTTAGCTTCAACCAAAGGCTGCATCTAACAAGCGCTGACCCATTTCTGGATCCATTAAAAACCAGTTGTACACAGCTTTAGTTACTTTACAATCAGTTTGCGCACAAGCCAGGGCAATTCGCGTGGCCCACCCTGGGGTGTCAGAGGTTAGAGTGGAGTCGCCTCCTACCCAATTAACAGTAGGAGGGGTAGCCTCAGGAACAATTCTACTGATAGTGTGTACAAGTTCATCAGAGCTCTCTCCCAGCTTGTCATAAGTAAGTCTTTTTGGAGGGTGCACACTCTGTCTCAGTTGCACTGGGGAGTTGGGTCCAGCAACCTGTGTAGACTCCTCTTCTACTTGAGAGTGAGGTACCTCCTTTTCTTCCTGGGGAGCGAGGAGATTTTCTGGCGGCTCTACTTCTCCTCCTGCTGAGTCCAGATTTCTAATTCCCACAGTATCCTTCTGCTCAGAAGCTGGTAACGATTCACTACACAAGTCTGTTAAGTCTGGTTTCAAGTTCAGACATTGCTTTCTCCAAACTCCTTCTTGTATCTTTATGAGATGGTAAAGATCTCAGCTCTGGCTCAAAAGCCCTACGTACCGCTCTCAGAGTCTCTTTGGGTTGAGAAGGTACCATTTTAACTGCTCTCTGTAGCTGAGGTGGCAATTCCTGAATGGCATCCAGGGGGTCCTTCATTCTCTTCAAAGGGCTGTGCATCAACTTGTCTTCAGTAGGCCGCCACCAGAAAGGCACGTCCACAATCTCATCTTCTTCTGACCCATCTTCCTCATCAACTCTTCCCCCTCCTGAGGAGTACGTTGAACTAGACAAAGGCACTAGAGAAAGCGTAGTCCTGTCCAAACTCATCTTCGTTCTCAATCATCTGTTCAGTGGGAGCAACAGTCTCCTTCTGCGAATGTGTCCGAGGTGGAGTGGACTTCAGGGAGGACGATGCAGGTGCTGTGGGTACCCTCACCACATCTGACAAGGGTAGCAAGTGATTTCGGTGCCACATCTTCAAAGGGCCTTTCTCCCCTTCTGGTCGAATCTGATATACAGGTAAGCCCGGGAGCTGTTTGCACACCACATAAGGATGTGGTCTCCAACGATCGGCCAACTTGTGTTTACCAGGTATCCCCAAGTTCTTTAGTAACACTCTATCACCAGGTTGCAAATCTTGTATCTTCACCTTAAGATCAAAGTTCCGTTTGTTCCTGAGTCTCTCTGACCGAGGCATGTTCCAAGGCCTTCTCATAAGCTTGTCTCAGGTTTTTCCGAAGTCTGTCCACATATCCTTTGTGTGACACCAAAGGGGTATCATCAACTGAAGTGCCAAAAGCCAAGTCAGCAGGGAGACAGGCTTCTCTTCCAAACTTGAGACGGTATGATGGGGAATACCCAGTAGCATCACTCTCTGTGCTATTGTAAGCGTGTACCAGGGTGGCTATGTGATTACCCCAATGCTGCTTCTTCTCAGGCGATAAAGTCCCCAGCATGTTCAACAAAGTCCTATTAAATCTCTCAGGCTGAGCATCTCCTTGTGGGTGGTACGGGGTAGTACGAGACTTCTTAATGCCAAGCAGCACACACAACTGGTGGATCAACCGACTTTCAAAATCTCTCCCTTGATCTGAGTGAATTCGCACCGGTAGTCCGTAATGCACGAAAAACTTTTCCATAAGTACTTTAGCCACGGTATTGGCCTTCTGGTCTTTGGTGGGGTAAGCTTGTGCATAGTGGATGAAGTGGTCAGTCACGACCAAGATATTGCTTCTTCCACCTGTATCGGGTTCCAGGCATAGAAAGTCAATACAGATCAAATCTAATGGCTCCTGACTCTGCAAATGACCCGTTGGGGCAGCCCTAACTGGCAATGTTTTCCGTTAATTGCAAGTCAAGCATGAGTGGCAATAGCTCTCTACCTCCCCTCTCATGTTAGGCCAATAGAATCTATCCCTAATCAGCCGTAATGTTCTATCTATTCCCAAGTGGCCATGATCGTGATGCAGGGACATCAAAATAGTGGGTCTATGTTTTTCTGGAAGGAACAGCTACCATTTCTCTTCTCCATTTCCAGTCAGGCATCGCCTGTACAACACTCCATCTCTGATCTGTAATCGATCCCACTCTCGGTGTAATATCTTCGCCCCTTTCTTGAGGCTGTTCAGTAACAATCCAGGGTTCTGCTTATTCAGAGCTCGGATCCCCACTTGACCGAATGGATCCTGTACTTGATCCTTCTTCAAGTCTTTCTTGGATAGCTGTGTTAAGCCTTCTCCTCTCACCTGCGTCAACCCACAGTAACATCTGGGTATGCCTGAGGGGTGTACCCCGATGTACTCTGCAGCCACTCTCCCATTCATATTGTGGTCCAGACCTTGACTCAAGGCTCGCACTCCTTCTTCAGTCACATGAGTCCACTCCCCCGAATTTTCCTCTCCTCTATGAGGCCGTCGGGACAAAGCATCTGCATCTCGGTTCCCCACTTCGGGTCGATACTTCAGACTGAACCGGAAACCCACAATGCAGCCAGCCATCTGTGCCCAGAAGCATCCAACTTTGCTGAGGTCAGTATGTAAGTCAGAGGGTTATTATCAGTCTTGACAACAAATTCAGCTCCATACAGGTAGTCTCCTTCCCTTCACCCATAACCACTTGCAGCAGTTCATTCAAAGGTCGGGCAATCTTGGCAAAGTTAACCACAAACCTCCGATAGTAGGAGCAGAATCCCAGGAAGGAGCGCAACTCAATGACCGTTTCTGGCTGAGGCCAAGTGGTGACAGCTTCCAATTTCTGAGGGTCGGTGGCAACTCCCTTGGCGGAGACAACATGGCCCAAGTAGGTAACTGATGTTCTATAGAATTGACATTTCTCCAATGACAACTTCAGTTCCTCTTCATGGAGGCGAGAAAACACCTTCTCCAACCGACTCTCATGTTCCTCCAGGGTCTTTCCAAAGACAATTATATCATCCAGATACACCAACACCTCCACCAGGTTCATGTCTCCCACGGTGCTTTCCATCAAGCGCTGAAATGTTGCAGGAACTCCTGACAGACCCTGAGGCATCTGTCACCTGGCCACAGGTGACCTTGACAGTTTGATCAGCCATGAACCCGGCTGACATCCCGTTACCCGTGGATGATCCGTTGCAGGGCATAGTTTGCAGACTTGAAACCCAGGAATCGAATCAGACTCAGGTGATGCGATTCCTCCAGGATCTGGCTTCTCGCTTTGAGCAGCTTCAGGCCTCCTTGGGAACCCTGAATCCGCAGCCTCAAATACAACCAGCGGCTGCACCTATTACACCAGTCGCAGCCACACACTCACTACAACTGCCAGCTCCGTCCCGTTTCTCTGGGGACTCCAAGGCTTGCAGGGGGTTCCTTAGCCAATGCACAATTCATTTTGAGCTCCAGCCCCAAAACTTCCTGTCTGATCGGGCTAAGGTAGCCTATATCATTTCCCTCCTCTCTGGTGAAGCTTTAGCCTGGGCAGCCCCTCTGTGGGAACTGAATGATCCAGTGGTTTCTAGCCTGTCTGGCTTCTTGAAACTTTTTCGGAATATCTTCGAAGAACCGGCTCGTGTCTCTTCAGCGGCCAGCGCCCTTTTACGTCTCCGCCAAGAGTCTGCTTCTGTGGGACAGTATGCCCTTCATTTCCGCATACTGTCGGCTGAGTTGAGCTGGAACAATGAGGCCTTAGTCGCAACCTTTTTGCATGGCCTGTCTGATAGAGTGAAGGATGAATTAGCAGGGAGAACCATCCCCACTGATCTGGCCGGCGTTATCTCCTTGTGTAACCAGATCGATATTCGCTTTCAGGAGAGGACCTTAGAAAAGCAACGCCAGCACTCCTTGGTTCTTAGTCAGCCTGAGCTCCCCTCTCTTCGACCCGTAGAGCATCTCCTACCAGCTGAGGAACCCATGCAGCTGGGTCGGACCAGGCTATCCCCCGAGGAACGTGCTAGGCGCAGAACTCTTGGTCTGTGTCTTTACTGTGGGGGCAAAGGTCATTTTCGTGACACTTGCTCTCTTTGTCCAGAAAAACGTTTGGGTCCACTTCATCTGGAAAGTGGAGTATTGGACCCAGATATATCACCTTCCCCTTCTCGTCTTCTGCTTTCTGTGTTCCTTCATGTTGGTGCTTCTTTTCATTCGGTCTCAGCATATCTGGATTCCGGAGCCGCTGGTAATTTCATGGACTGGGAAATCGCATCGTCCATGAGACTTACTCTTTTGCCCCTCACCACACCATTGGTGGTCTTGGCGATTGATGGTACTGTTCTCCCAGGGGGACCTATCCGCTTCCAGACCCTCCCTGTTAAGATGTCGGTAGGGACACTCCACCAGGAGTGGATATCCTTCCTTATCTTACACAAGGCCTCAACGCCTATAATTTTGGGTCTCCCATGGTTACAGCTCCATTCTCCTCATGTGGACTGGACTACTGGACAGATCCTGGCTTGGGGTCCCTCCTGTTCCTCGTCCTGCCTACCCAAGGTTGCCCCCTGTGAATCTGAGCCGGTCATTCATTCCAGGTTGCATAACCATTTACATTTCTCTGTCCCTAACCACCCTTGGACGCACAGCCAGGCTAGTTTGTCTACAAGTCCTGCAGTCGCTACGTCTTGCGATGCGATTCAGGTAGTCGCTACACCTGACTCAGCTATTCACTCTGCCTCTGTACTAGTTATGCCAGTCCAGCCCATGCCCAGTGAGCCTCCTACTTTTTCTTGTTCAGGACATTCTGCTTGTCTTTCAGCTATTCAGCTTGACTCCTGTGACATGTCACCCTCTAACCAACCTGACTTCAGGGTTCCACTGACATCTGCCCAGTTTGATGGTCCTGTGCAAGATGACCAGTTCCCCTTTAAGGGTCTAGGGGACCCTCCTCAGATTCCTGTTGATCCTCTCATGCCCTTGCTTATTCCTAGAGAGCCTTTGGTCCTCAATAGATCTTCTTGTCATCTCCCTACCTCGTTTTCAGTCTCTGAGGATAATCTTAAGTACGAGGTTAGACAAGTTCTGTATTCTCGGCTCTGCAGAGGCATTCTTCAGTACATTGTGCATTGGAGAGGTTTTGGTCCTGAGGAGGCGTCTTGGATCGCTGCATCTGATGTCGCTGCACCTCATCTGTTGAGAAGGTTTCATCAGAGATTTCCCTTTAAGCCTGGGCCCAGGCGGGGGAGGGCCCATAAGAGGGAGGGTACTGTCATGGATATGCAGTAGTGTTTGTCTGTCAGCTTACCTTCCTTCCCATGTGTTCATCTTAGAGGCCAGAACCCTTTCACCTGGCTTCCTTTATAATCTCCTCCCAGCCAGACTCCACCCCAGGCCCTATCACAGAACACTATATTAACCTGTGCACTGCAAGCCTGCTTTGCTGATCAACGTGTTTGTTAGGCATTGTGTGTTTGGGTTCCTGCCTGCCGTGTGCTACGTCTGTCTCTCTGTTACATATTTGGCTTGTCCCCGACTATCCCTGTCTGCTCGTGACCCTTGACCTTCGGCTCGTTCTTTCGTTATCCTTGTCTGCTTGTGGCCCCTGACCTTCAGCTTGTTATTCGGTTCTCTCATATCTTGTGCTGCTGCTTCCCCTCTTTTCCCCTTATCCTACGGGGCGTGAGCTAGGAAACTCCAGGGGCCGCGACCTGGTCCCAGCCTGCAGCATAACATCCTCACCACTAGAGGCCCTGGAGAAGACCTGCTGGGTCTTAGACTCCGCGCCCTGGGGAATCTTGGCTCTAGCTTCCGTTAGGATCCCGGTTGTGCTCCTCTGGTCCCGCTTTCCACAACCACCCAGTTTCCTATCCGCAGCAGTCAGCCATAGGGTTCACTACCTTGCGGTGCACTCCTGTCCCCCTACGGTGTGCATCTGTCACCTGGCCACAGGTGACCTTGACAGCATCCTCCTAAACTCGTAGAACCCCAGTGGGCAAATGAACGCTGTCTTGTCTTGATCTTCTGGGTGCATGGGGATTTGATAATATACACTCTTCAGGTCCAGCACACTAAACCATTTGACTACCGTGAGGCACTGTAAGGCATCTTCTATGCGAAGCGTGGTGTACTGGTCAGGTATAGTGCGCCGATTCTGAGTTCTGTAGTCAATGCACATACGACGGGTTCCATTTTTCTTCCTCACCACCACAATGGGGGATGCATATGGACTTCTAGACTCTTGAATGACTTTTGACTTTTTTAACTCAGCGAGTTGCTCTCGTAAGTCTTCTAAGTCACTCAGTGGAATTCTTCGGGCCTGTTCCTGGAAAGGTCTGTCTTCTTGGAGTCTGATCTTATGCTGAGCACTTCGGGCGCACCCTACATCAAAGTCATCCCTGGAGAACAACTTCTCCCATCTCATCAATTGGGCCTTCATCCTTTTCTGCCAGACAGGAGACAGGACCTCAGCACATCGCTGGAACTCGGCCTGGAGCTTCTGGCTGTTCTTCAACCCCTTAGCTTCTTCCAGGATGACAGGGTTAGCTGCACTCATTTGCCCCACCAGCATATGAGCCTTCAACTTTACAGGTTGGTCAGATACATTCCTTAGACTGATAGGCACCCGTCTTCCTGTTCTCAGCAGTTCCCTGGTGGGAACCAAGGCGGGAACCATCTCGAGTCCAGCCGCTTAAGTCATTTCATCTGTTTCCAGTACCACAAAGGGGCCTGGCTGGTCCCAAGTCATCTTAACGGTGGCCTTCACATGAGCTACCTCCGCTGGCTGCAACACCTTGTCTTCAGTCTCCAACCTCCACAACCGTCCCACTCCTCCATCAGGGGCTTTCTTCACTCTGGCCACCTTTCGACAAGCCTTCAGAAGCTGGGGGTGAATTGGGCTTTTGACTGACCCCTCTTCAGGGAGGACCGAGGATAACAGCCTTCTCACCAGATCCGTATTGGTTCCTCCCAGAATTGAGTTTCGCCCCGCCCCTTTCGGCTTGGGACACACAACTGCCAAGGCATCAAAAGCTTCTTCTTTTCCCCAGATCTCCAACTCTTCCAACTTCCGTAGGGGGATGTGTCTCAAGTGCTTGTCATAGAAGTCTCTGTATAATAGGGTGACTTGGGCCCCCGTGTCCAATAGAGCTTTGGTGTAGACGCCTTCTATCTGCACAGGAACAATAGGGGATGGCCCCACTAACTTTTAAGGAAGGGCGACAGTGCGGTCTTGCGGGTGCTTGGCTTTCCAGTTTTCTTTCTTGTCCGCACATTCTGTGTGGGCTTGACAACAACCCTGGGTGGTGCTGCCAGCTCCCTGTGAAGGTGGTTAAGCTGGCAAGGTCTCTTTGAGTCATTTGGAGGGTTCCCCTTCCTAACTCTGGGAGGTGTTGCTAAACTACTGTGTACTGGGCTAGACTGACAAAGTCTCTTTGAAGCACGTTGAGAATCCCCCCTCCTAGCTCTGGGAGGTGTCGCTAGACCACTGTGGATGGGGTGACACTGCCTACAGGTTTCCTGATAGGGCCTAATCATGGCCCTAGGTGGAGGTGAAGCATTGACTCTCTGCGCCTGACCCCACGACCCCGGTGCCGGGTTACTTGACTGAGGTCTGGAACAGGGTGACCTAAACACATCTTTCTTCAATGACCTTTTCCCAGCCATTTTCTTTCTCTCTCTTCTGGAGCACTTCTTACCGGGGTCCTCAGTTGGCTCCCTCACTGAGACCCCCCCGGCGTTTCCCGCCGGCTGTTCTTGTAACAGTTTCTGTAACACCTTTACCAACTCGGGTAACAGCTCCCTGTTCATCTCTTGCTGGGGGCACTGTGCCCGAAAGTGTCTTGGATCACCACACCTATAACACTTCCTAATGCCAGTCTTTCCAGCTTGAGCCTCCATCACATGTGACAAAGCTTGTTGAACCTGTTCTGGAACTCGAACTGGACCATCTCCCCGGGTGACTTAACAGATGTGGTTCTAGGGGTGGACTGTTTCACAGAGACTTTTAGGTACTCCCCCCACTCAGACTCTTCATCAAATTCCTCCTCACTTGCATCCACTTGTACTGACTGGGCAGTCACTTTCTCATTCTTAGGCAGCTTCTTCTCCAAGGGCCTGATGCCTTGATTCTTTTCATCTAGGAGAGCTTCCTCCTCCCTTACTAACATCATCAACTCAGGGTAAGAGGGGGCCTCTCGGGGACCCTTCATCAGTAACCGGAGCACCACAGGATGATTTGGTCTAGCTCCTTGTAGAGTCCGCTCCAATCTGACTTTATTCGCTTTTTGAGGGTCAACTCCCTTTTTCATGATGATCTGGTGCAGGATGCGATCCACCCGGACAACATAGTTTGACAGCTTCTCCCCGTTCCACTGGTAAGTGTGCTCAAATTGGTACATAAGGTCAGGTAGTTTATCAACCCTACCATAAACTGCATACAGGGTCTGAATACAGTATAGTCCACAGCCTTACAGTCCCTCTTTTCACGCTCCTGATTACATCAGCGGCTTGGCTACGGAGGCTTTCAATAATCCGCTGTCTTTTCATTGCTTCTGACACTTCCCACTCTTCAACCGCTTGCCAGGCCCGATCCATCCAACTGTCAAATTCCTCCTCTCCATCTGGTCTGGGTACCCGACCCGAAAAGGTTGGTAACTTCTTGTACCCTTGATTGGCAGAGGCGTTGTGTTTCCTTATCAGGCTGTCCACTAGACGACTCATGTTTAAGTAGAAAGCGGCTGGTGGCATCTCTTCTCCTAAGCGTCCTGCTGCAGTACCAGGGGCAACTGGACTACCAGTCGCTGAGGCTCCGACTACAGGACTTCCTCTCGGAGACCCTGGGGGACTCTTGTCATCTCCTTCTTTGGGCAGTATCTGGATCACCGGACCCTCCAGATCTTCTACTAGCCTCACAGTACTCTTCTGGAACTCTACCGGAATGATTCCTTTCCATTCTATTAAGGCATAGGTGCAGTCTTCCTCAAACTTGTGTTTCAGGTCTAGCAGGTAAGATCCCTTACCTGGTACAGCCTTCCTCATCAGCTGCCATACCTTCCGGTCAAACCACTGAACTCCTGGCAGTTTGAGAACAATGGTTTGCTCTGCCTGGCACCCATACTCTTGACTCCTCTGAGTAGCTGTGGCAGAGTCCATAGCCTCTTCTGGCCTGGGCGCCTCATCATACCTGCTCGGGTGCCCCAAATGGGGTATTATCTCGGTGGGACCTCCATATGTAGCGGTACCCCCATGAGGGCTGCTGATTGACTCTATATCCCATAGGCTATCCCGACTCTGCATATTATCTCTTACCTCTGACACCTTGGGTTCCATTTTGCTTGACTTATAGTAAACAGTAATACTCTTAGTCAGATGTGCTTAACCACTTAAAGAATGTTCACTAGACAAGAATGAAACACAATTATTATGCAAACATAGATGACTGATCACAGATTTCTGTATAAAAAGACAAAATAACACATTCAATTCAATACTGTCTCATCACTGTACCCAATCACCATATAATTAAGGTAAATGTGAGTAGGCGTGCAGTGGAGAAAATCCCCAACAGTATAATACCTGTATTGGGACACCTCTCCACCTAGGCCCACACACACACACACACCAAAAACGACAAAGCAGCAAGAACAGTGCAAATCCATCACATTAAGTGCTAGAAGCTTATGTTACTAAATGGCTCCCTCTAGAGGACAGTTCAGTGTTACTGTGACCATATGTGGTGATGAACTTGAAGAATAACCAAAGTGATGGCTGTTCCAGTTTGTCTCAGTCTCTTTTCAGCTAGCTCTGTTGGTGCACTTAATTGTAATTCAAAGGTGAAGAAGAATGATAACTGTGAAAATATGAGGTGCTTGTAAAAGAACCGCTAACTCTGTCAATCCGGCTGCAAAGACGGGTGTAATGGATTCCTATCCGTAGAACTACAGGTGTCAGCAAACACAGTCTGGATAACAGGAAACACTTCTCAATATCTCAGTCAACTACTTGATAGGCAAGTGCCTGCTCACCGCTATGGCTCCTTCAGCCCACTGGTATGCTCCTTCCGGAACTCCCTTGCGGATGTCTCTGGAAATAAGATGGCGCCGATGCACAGCGCACACGCTCCCCGGGTGTTGGCGGGCAGGTAGCTTCAAATGCTATGACCATATGTAGTGATGAACTTGAAGAATAACCAAAGTGATGGCTGTTCCAGTTTGTCTCAGTCTCTTTTCAGCTAGCTCTGTTGGTGCACTTAATTGTAATCCAAAGGTGAAGAAGAATGATAACTGTGAGAATATGAGGTGCTTGTAAAAGAACAGCTAACTCTGTCAATCCGGCTGCAAAGACACTCAGGTGTAATGGATTCCTATCCGTAGAAATACAGGTGTCAGCAAAAACAGTCTGGATAACAGGAAACACTTTTCAATATCTCAGTCAACTACTTGATAGGCAAGTGCCTGCTCACCGCTATGGCTCCTTCAGCCCACTGGTATGCTCCATCCAGAACTCCCTTGCGGATGTCTCTGGAAAGAAGATGGCCGCCGATGCACAGCGCACCCGCTCCCCGGGTATTGGCGGGCAAGTAGCTTCAAATGCTATGAAGCACAGGCCGATCCACCTGTCCAACGGGATTGATCCGGCACGCCGCTGTAGGCCGCAGGCCTGAACTCTCAGTCACTCACGCAGACCTGCTGCTGGCAGTTTAAAGGGCGTCCAGAGAGGCCTAACCGAGGCCTTGCTTGTCCTTTTATCTGGTTACCAAGCAGGCTGTGTGATGGCTCGTTGCATTCTGGTAACACAGTAGCATTGTGGGTTTGTAGTCTTCAAACAAATTTTTGCAATAGAGTCACTTCCTCATAAAAACTTCTCATCCCACAATGCACCACAGTTCAATTCTAAACTTAGAAAGAAACATTCTAATAACGTTCAGTGGTCACCAGAGGGAGCCAAACCCTTTATCAATTAAACAATACATAACAGCTTTCAGTAGCAATCTTCTGGATACAAACATATAATTGCCACCCATACGGGAATGACCCGGACAGTCCGGTTTTTGACACTTGTGCCCGGGTTTCTGTCCTCTTCTAACCCGGACACAGCAGTATACCTGCAGTCCCAACCGTCTCCCTCATTTTGCTTTCTCCCCCGCAAGGTGCCTGCTGTCCATCCTCCTCCCCCCCTCCCCTCCAGTCAGCCAGCCTGTGAATCTTCGCCGCCACTGCTGAGAGTGAGAGTTTCAGCAGCGCGGGGGACAGAGAGAGGAGTAGAAGCAGCAGTGACAGTCAGCCCGCCCAGAGCTCCTTCACAGAAATTGGAGCTGTACTGGGATTTCCTCCTTATCTGCTACGGTGAGTCACCCCCTCCCCCTCTGCACTGTGACCGGAGCGAGCTGCTGTGTGTGTAACTCTGAATATCACTCACTAAACTGTCATTCACCTTATTAAGAGGGAGGAGGGGGCAGATGTCTGTATTCTTCCTGACAGGTGGTCTCTTTCTACCAGAGGGAGTTAGCAATGTCCCTCCTATCACTCCTCACCTATTCCTGGAAGGGTGGTCCCCTTTATCACCCCCCCCCCCCAGCTGGGGATCTTCTTTACTGGAGGGGGGGTCCTATGTTCCCGGAATGGGATCCCCTCTTAAAGTGGCGGCTGGTGCTCAAATTTTTTTTGGGGGGGGGGGGGGCGCAAACAAACTGGAAAAAAATAAAACATCAAATGCAGCCACTGTGCCCATCAAACACAGCTACTGTGCTCATCAAACGCAGCTACTGTGCCCATCAAACGCAGCTACTGTGCCCATCAATTGCCACCACTGTGCCCATCAAACGCAGCCACTGTGCCCATCAAACACAGCTACTGTGCCCATCAAACGCAGCTACTGTGCCCATCAATTGCCACCACTGTGCCCATCAAACGCAGCCACTGTGCCATTAAATGCAGCTACTGTGCCCATCGATTGCCACCACTGTGTCCATCAAACGCAGCCACTGTGCCATCAAATGCAGCTACTGTGCCCATCAAACGCAGCTACTGTGCCCATCAATTGCCGCCACTGTGCCCATCAAACGCAGCCACTGTGCCCTCAAACGCAGCCACTGTGCCCTCAAACGGAGCCACTGTGCCCATCAAACGGAGCCACTGTGCCCATCAAATGCAGCCACTGTGGCAATTAAATGCATCCACTGTGCCCATCAAACGCAGCCACTGTGCCATCAAATGCAGCTACTGTGCCCATCAAACGCAGCTACTGTGCCCATCAATTGCCGCCACTGTGCCCATCAAACGCTGCCTGTGTGCCCATCAAACGCTGCCTGTGTGCCCATCAAACGCTGCCAGTGTGCCCGTCAATTTCTGACACTGTGCCCATCAATTGCCGCTACTGTCTGTGCCCATCAAATGCTGCCAGTGTGCATCACTCGCCCGGCACTTACCTTGTCTCGGTGGGGCAGCGGTGTCCACGCTCCTCGTTGTCTTCTCCCGTCGTCTCTTTCCATCCTCTGCGATAGGCGTCCAATGACAGCGCCTGTCATTTCAGCCAATCAGGTGACAGGTAACAGACCCGAGCACCTGATTGGCTGAGAGGCGGTTCAGTGTTAGGAAAGCGAATATTCATTCGCTTTGCTAACACAACGCTGAGTGAACAGCGAGTACCCAGCATGGACACCTTTTTGGACGCCTATTAGAGCCTATGGCTCTAATTAGGTGCTTCCAAAAAATACCCTGCCACTGTAATTCAGGTGCCCGTCGCCTGACAAGGGGCCGGGTACCTGAATAGGGGATGGCAGCGGCGACCATAGATAGCTTCATGCAATGCATGAAGCTATCTATGGTGAAAGAGAGGTGGCAGGAGAGAGGGTGTGATGGAGTATATAAAATGAATATTTTATTTATAATACGTTTTATCCCTATCTATTATCCATTATAGTTTGAGAAGTTTAGCAAGGGTTAAATGTTTCTTTTCTTGATTTTCTGTTTCTGGCAGTCTATTTTCAGCTATCTCAGGAATTCAGGATGACTAGTGTCCTTTTACTAGAACCATCTGTTAGGAACAGAAATACATTTTGAAGTATTTCTGTACAAAAAGAAGCTTACTGATTTTCATATTGGGAACCAGAGGGTTTGTATATGTTAAGGGTACAAGTTTGAAACATTATATGTGTGTCTTTTAGTGTTTATGAAATAAGACAAAAAGTGATTTCCTTGATTAAAAAATATAGCAGAGATATTCAGCTCAGAGTGAAGAAAAAAAAACAGATGCTGTGTAGTCCTTCAGCTCCTCCCCCCCCCCCGAGCAAGACTAAAAAGGAGAAAAGAGTATTCCGGGACACTCTGGCAAGAGGAAGAAACTGACGTCACAAGAAGAAGCTCCATATATGAACAGAACTAATTATATGTATATGCCTGTGATGACGTCGTCTGTGTCAAATTTGCCTTTAAAAAGGGCTGAGACCAAGACCAGGTCTGGAGAAATAAAGAATTCATGCTAGAACACAGTCTGGCGTCTCTTCTTTCAAAGCTAGCAAATAGGCCTATTTCACTCCAGCACAGATTTGGAACAGCGGCAGAACAAGAAAATAGTTTCTGGGATTGGACCAGAATCGATCCACTACAATTTGGAACTTCCCAACGTGGGTTCTAGATAACGATTTCTGATTAGCTGACCTCGCTATGGCTGCCAGCAATTGGAGCTGTTTCTTCCGGTTCGGGGCGTGATCATCCTCGTTACGCGGTAAGTGAATACTGTTTTATTCCTTACCTGTGTTATTCCGGGTCAGACACTCTCCCTTTCGCTTGCATTCAGTCTGCTCTTCCGAGATTGTCAAAGAACGGGTAACTTCTTATCTAGAACCAATTTACTACGAACCCGTTGACTCCTTCTGCCGGCTGTTATTTATGTTATGTTTTGTTCTGTGTTGACGTTTTGTTCTGTGTTGACTTATATGTGCCTATTCCGGCGAACTGTCTGTAGGTGAGGGGGTGATGCGGTTTCTTTGCCGGCGTGTTTTTTACGGGCTTGGTTCCGAGAAGGTGTCGAGAGGACACAGATTCCTGGCTAGACCTGGTACAGAACATGCTGGTTAAAGAAGGCGTACGGTACTTTTCTAAAGGCACAGATTCCTGCCCGTTTTTTTATACGGGTCCGAGAGGGTGTCATAGTATACGAACCAGGTAGGTTCGGGGTAGGTTTGATAATTATGTGCGCTGAATTTCCTTGTCCGTTATAGGATTGAAGAGACGCGCAGGGTAGGTTAGGATAAATAGATATATATGTGTGAATGGAGTCACTGAATTCCCTTGCTCAAACAGCTTCCCGTTGATGAAGCGTTGGGGTTTATAGAGGTGTCGGAACCATGCATTTAGATATATATCACCGTTTCCACGGATTTATAGAGAGGTGTTAGACACAGAATTTCCATGTCAGGTGGTTTGGGGTTAAAATTTTTACCTCCATACAGACAGTAAAGTTGGTATAAGGTGTAATGTCTTTGTTTTGATTTTTATGTGTTCGGGACGACAGCTGTCCCTCACGCAGGCACACAGCCCCCTGCCTTTCCCTTGCCCTGTGCCTTGTATGAGCGTGCTGTTACAAAACCAAGCTGCCCATCTTCCCCCCCCTAGAGGGTTTCACACTCCCCCCCCCCCTTTCTTTTTTCTCCTGCTGGGAGTTTGCTGTCTCAGCTGTGAGCAAAAGAAAAGTAAAAAACAACAAAAGAGGAATGTTTTTTTTTACCCAAGCTTTTTAATTAATTAATACCAGAGTATAAAGAAGTTCTTCAATAAGGAAACAAAGTTTAATGCTGCATGAACATGTTTATGAATAATTAAGCCCTAAACAAAAGAAAATGTGTTATTACATGTGATCATTCTAAGCACAAACAAGGGGCAGAACTAAGTTTTAAGAAACAACTATTGATTAAGATAATGAAAAAAAACATGGTATTTAGTGTTTAACAAAAATCCTACAGTTTTGGTTGCAGGAAATAATAAGTTAAGGATTGAGCAATTTTTACAAAAGATTCCAAACTTAGGATTTGGTTATTAAATTAAAAGTAGTAGATTGTTCTAATTTACTTAAGACTACCCAGAAAAATATTAAAATATGAAAGTTTTGTTCAATCTAAAAATTAACAAAAATTTTTAAAAATAACTATTGTTAAAAGTTTTGTAATTGAGTGTTTCTGATAAAAGTAAAGACTTTGCTTGAGGGAGGAATTTTTCTCAGGGAAATGGCCAATCGCAGTTCATGGGCAGGAGCCAATCTGTGAGTTTCACGAGATTGTCCTCTAAACAATATTTTGTCATTACTATAGTCAGGAATGTCATATAACGTAGTGTACATGATTTTTGGCAGATGTACAAACCAAATATGTTTAAAAAAGGGTAAAAAAAGGTTAAAAATTATAAAAACTATAAATGAGATTGTCACCGAATTGTACAATGAAGGGCTAAGTCTGACAGTAACAGATCTTTCTCTGAAGAGTGTGACATGTAAAGGAATGTACTGTCAACAGAGTAATGCTGATCGAGTTACACAGCCTCAAATATGCAATGACAATTTTCAGAAAAACATTTTTGTGTTAAACCTTCCAGAAACCTGGAAGAAGGTTCATGGATTAGAAAAAATATATTTTAAAAGGTATTATTACTTACTAAAGTAATTGTTTTGAAAAAACATGTGGGTTTTGTACCATTTGTTTAAGGTGTTAATTCAAGGAAAACAGGAGGTGACACACAGCTTTGAGGAAAGCTTTGTTTATAGACAACTGGGTGTAAAGAAAAAAAAAAAAAGATAGTTGAAGTAAGATAAAAATACTTCATGACTAAAATAATGCAGTGTGATAAAGCCACAGTTGTATAAGTTAATCATGCAAAAGTTACTCTATCGGCTTTTAGTGGACATTTGTTGGGAAAGAGTTTCTTTCTGCTTTTATAAATGGATCCATGTATTGGCACAATGGAATAATAAACTTTCTGTATATGTGTCTGCACTGAAAGGTGAGCTTTAGACTACCATGTGTTTAGCAGTCAGACTGACGGAGCACGTGTGGTTCATTCAATCATACTGTCTGAGAAGCATAATTGGTTATGACAAACATGATCAATTTTCTTTCAGAAATAGAATATGTAGGAAAGCCCAACCTAAAATAATGTTTTTTTGCAAAATTAAAGCAGTTATAAGTGAAGTTTTAGTAAAAGAAAAATATAAAAGAAAAATACAATAATCTGGTAAGATTATTACTTTTACAAACTTTAATTTAGTCACAGGATAAAGAGGAGGACGATGAAATTGTGTCTTAGTTAGAATCAGTACAGACTGATAATGGAGATAAAATTAATTGTGAAAATAATTGATTCCAACAATAATGTATGAAGTTATTTTTAAATGAAAATATTTATTTTTGCATATCTAGGTACTTGACTGACTGAATTGTTTTTGCATGTCCATTACTAAAAGAACATTTAAATGTATGGCAGAGCGATTTTTGGAATTTGGCTTATTTCTACCTGCAGTATGAACTACCCTGTTTCCAAATATTTAGGGACATACACAATTTTTTTTTTGTTTGTCTTTCAGAAGCTAAATGCCTAAAGTTGTATAATGGTTTTGGGGTAATGCCTGTGTACAAAAGAATTCTTCTAAATTTAGACTTTGCCTTCACATGTGCCTAATGTGATTTTTGGTCTGGACACATGTAAGAAGTGCATTCAGGAGATCTGTTTGGTTTGAGAACATGACATAGTGTCATATTTATAAAGAGTACTTACCTTCCGTGTAGTAGCGGAACGACTTTTCATAAGAGTTGCTAAATTTTAAATGTTCTAGTGTAATTTAAATGTTGAACTTTGCTTGGGGTTTGCATAGGAATATATGTCCATATTCATGGTAGCCATAACTGGGCGTGTGAGGAATGAGGGAAGTCTGGACCCCCACACCCTGACCCAACCTGGGCTCTGCCCCTAATACAGTTGTAAGTTGAGGGACCTCGTACTGTAGTCCCTCCCAGTTATCCTTACTCCTTTGTGCCCTATGTTGAATACTGATGCCAGCTTTTCATTGCCCTGTGATGCATTCAATACCAGGTTACATTACGAATTGCATTATCGCATACTATCAAGTGATTTCGTAGTGGGTTTTAAAGACCCGATTCAGATTGGGCTGATAGTGGCCCGACCAGAGTAGTATAGGACCTTATAGCAGTGAGTGAGCTTATCCTTTCACGCTCTCTTCTGTCTGGGGTGCCCCTGTCTGCAAAAGTATTTTCGCTGTCATTGATTTAGATTACCTGAAGCCATACAGCTCATTTTGCCCCTAGTCATGCTAAGGCCCTACATGTAATAAAGGTGATCAGTACTGTTCCTGCCCTTTTGCCTGTTATGGAAAGCCCTTTTGCCTGTTATGGAAAGCCCTTTTGCCTGTTCATATCTGAGATGCTGGGCCCCGCCTTATGGGTGTTGACACGAACTCATGGATTTTGTAACCACGCTATTGGTTGTTATTTAGCCTGCCTGAACCCTGTTGCTAGAGGTGGCCCATCCTGTCTGCCCAAGCCCTGCTGGACTAACCTTCTGACTTTGTCCTGGCCCATCCCCTTCTGCCCCTCCCTATTTCTTTGCCTTTCTGTATCAGGTGCAACCTAAGTGTTTGTCTTATGGTTGCGATGCAGTTTCCTCATGCCTGACGGTGTGACTCTACTTCGATGCCAGTGACTCTACCCTGCTACTCTACTTCCTCTTGTCCAAGGGGGGTATCATGACATGTCTCTGGACAAACAGGAAGAACAGAACGCAGACCTACCTGCTTTTACCCGAGATGAAGATGAATATTGTTTTGACCTTATGAAGGTGGAAACTACCCGTCTACCCCCTGTTCTGGATGCCCTGATCCCAATGCCTCAACTCACCTTGTAGCAGTACAGGTGGATGATCTTTGGACTGTAGGAACCCGCCTATGTCTCCCCAGAGCTTTGTACCCAGCTGTGGTGTAATGGGCCCATGGAGCAACCCATTTCTCAAAGACTTTGATGAACTCACTTATAAAGAAACATTATGTAGCTCCAGGAATGACTAAACAGTACTGTAAGTCCTGCCACACTTGCCTAGCATGTAACCCCGGAAGGTTTAGGGTGGCTCGAGGCTTATCCTGTCACAGATCAGACGGCGAAAACCACGGCTGCTTTTGGAGCTAGTTTGCAGATATGGGGTACCTGGGGTGATAGAGAGTGATCAGGGTCCTGTGTTCACCACTATAGTCACAAAATAAATATGGTTGGCCCTAGGTAACACATTAACGTTTCATGCATCTTATCACCCTGTTAGGTTGTTACAGTCTGATACTTTGATGGATTATGTGACCGCTCTTGTAAAAGAATTAACTAACATCAATGTACGAGTATTTTCTTGCATTACAGATCCTGATCTAGATACCGGTACTTACAGTATACTTCCTGGTGATTGGGTGATGGTTAAGAAGTTTCTCTGAAAGCATTCCTTGGAGCCAAGATATGCAACGAGGCTCCAGTTCCTGAGGACCGTGCACCACTCGCACCAGAATGAAACTATATATCTTTTTTCTTATAGCAACTGTGCACGCACAGGAGGTGGCTATTAAACAAAAGGATGGTATAATACAATTTTGGTATAATTCATCAGACACACATGTAGCTACCTTCATATTTGATTTCTGTACTATAATCTTTTGCCCTACAATTGACTGGCAGTGTAACATTTTCCGGACGCAGATCAACACCGGAAATATATATATATGTGATACACCAGACTGTGGCCACTGGGAATCTGTGGGTTGGAATACAGGGGATGACTGGGGATATAGGCCACAGAGTGCCCTGAACAGGAAAGACAAATATGAAGAGTCATTACTCAGCAGACTGACCCTAATAAAAAAAAGGCATATGGTCAAACTATGATATGAAACTCACCCTGACCATAAAAAATCCCAGTCCTACGGATGCAGGCACATATGTTATGGGAGTACGGTATGATGGGGAGAATAGGGGACCAAGTGGACAGTTCCAAGTTAAAGACATGTATAATTCATCTGAATGGGAGGCCCTTCAACCAACAAGTGATCCCCTTAAACCACATGCACAGATGCGCACCCTAGAAGATATGGTGGCCATAGCAGATCCCACATTTGAAGACACGATGGCTGCAGAGACTAGTTTCTCGGATGTCAACCTGTGGCCTGAATGGATGAGGTATAGTGTAGGGAAACATAACAGGTCCAACTGTTATGTGTGTAGTGGAGCTAGACCCCATTTGGGAACAGTACCATTAAACATACCTCCCACTCAAGAGGAGTGCTTTCGGAGCCTGTTTACCAATACTTCCACTGATTCCTCCCAGTGCGAAACATGGAAAAGAGAATATCCCATAATAACTAGGAAATCCAAGCCCGGGGAGGGTATTACTATATATCCCGGTAATTACACATGTTATGGGAACTACCAGGGAATAGGGAAGTCCTTAGGGAACTTCTCTATGGGATACTGTGCTTCCTACAGTAGTGTATCTATGGACCTGGTACAGAGTCAGACTCAGTCTCTGGGAGACGTGTATTGGATTTGTGGGGACATGAAGATTAGGACTAGATTACCAGACAGGTGGACAGGGTTATGTGCACTTGCTAAAGTCATAATGCTCCTGCACATCTTTTCGGGAGGGGACTTGGTATTAAGAAGGGAGCACTCATCTGAACCCAGCAGGAAGTGTAGAGGTGCTCTAGCTGGTAGTTTTGACCCTCATGTATATATAGATGCCATAGGAGTCCCAAGGGGGGTCCCAGATGAATTTAAAGCAAGAGACCAAGTAGCTGCAGGTTTTGAGTCCCTGATTCCCATAATTACTGTAAATAAGAATGTAGATTGGATTAATTATATCTACTATAATCAACAGAGGTTCGTTAACTATACCAGGGATGCACTCCAAGGTTTAGCTGAACAACTAGAGGCCACTTCACAAATGACTTTCCAAAATCGTATGGCCTTAGACATGATCTTAGCTGAAAAGGGAGGTGTGTGCAAAATGTTGCCTGGGACAAGTACATGTTGTACGTATATTCCGGACAATACAGGCCCCAATGGTAAGGTAACCTTGGCCATTAAGAAATTAGAGGATCTCTCAAAAGAGTTAAAAAGAAATTCAGGACTGACCGATCCCTGGGACCAGTATTTTGGGTGGATAAATGGGTGGCAACGCATTTGTACTCAAATAGGTATAGCAATTTTGATACTGCTTACATTAGCCACAATAGTGGTTTGCTGTATTCTGCCCTGTATGAAAAAGCTGTTAGGAAAGGCAGCTGAAGAGGTGACTCCTACCATTTTGAATCTGCAAAAAAGGGGATAGGTGCTGAGGACGGTCTATAGAGTAAAGGTTCCTGCATACCATTAGCTAAATGTACGGAAAAAGGGGCTTTCCTCTTAGGGGACTTTAAAAGGAAGCTTTACTCTTGTAGTAAGTACGTAGAACAACAAGTTGAAAATAAAGGGTTGTTTATTTTAAACAGGGTAGTGGTGGTAGATATGGATAATCTTACAGGGATAATAGGTGTGACATAGGAAGGATGCTAACACGAAGACATACAATGCATGAAATAATACAATCAGGGACACCACATAGTTACATAAAAAACATAATGGTGAAAACCGACGGGTTTCGAAAAATATAATTTTTTCTTCTTCAGGGAGATGATTGTGTCAACAAGGATATTTAGTATGTCTAGAAAATGAGAAAAGACATTAATGAACAAAAAAATATACATAAAGGGGTAGGTGTATAATAACATTGTTCTTGTTTATAAAGATGCTGACCATATGCATAGACTTGGGAATAATAGGGTTGCATCCATAGGGGGTTAAACATAAAATCAATAGGCACCAGGAAGAACCTCTGATTCCAAGCGAGCTATGTCCCACCGGCGTCCGGTGCCCAGGGTGCATCCAGGAGGCGCAGAGTACACCCCCCGGAAGAAAAGGCTCCCCAACAAAGGGCACGCTGTGCTAAGAGAAGGTCAGAAACCAGTATGTGGGTATTCACTGTGAAACAGAGGAGAAAGGTAAAAACACACATTGTACGTCTGCTGTATTAAAAAGGGAGAAATACAGTGTGATTTAAGGACCCTGTGTGTCCACAAGGAGTTTTAATACAGCAGACGTACAATGTGTGTTTTTACCTTTCTCCTCTGTTTCACAGTGAATACCCACATACTTTATGGCCCTCTTATCACCTCCCTGCAGTCCTCCTAGCTGGAGGTCTACTTTAACTGGAGGGGGGATGGAGGGGGATTTCCTGTATTCCTGGATTGGAGTCTCCTCTCATCACCCCCCTGCAGTGCTCCCCACCTGGGGGTCTTCTTTAACTGGAGTAAGAAGGTAGTTCCTGGATATGGGTCCCCTCTTATCACCCCCTGCAGTCCTCCTAGCTCAGGGTCTTCTTTATCTGGAGGGGGGAATATTTGTCAGTATTCCTGTATGGGTGGGGGGGAGTCCCTTCTAATCACCCCTATGCACTCCTATGTCCTGTTAAGGGGTCTCCTTCTCCTGGAGAGGGGTCAGTACACCTGGAAGTGTGTGTGAATGGGGGGGGGTCCCTGACTCCATTTGGGGTTCTCATATTACTTCTTGCACATGTGGCTCCCTAAAATACTCAACTCTAAGATTATTGCCCCTGGACAGAGTCCTTCCTGCCCCTACCCTTTCAGGCCAACCTCTGTCAGCATTAGCTGACCGGGGGGAGGGATTACACTGGGGCACAGACTGTCCTGGTGGGGTTACACTGGGGCACAGACAGACCTTGGGGGGGAGGTACTGGGGGACAGACTGACCTTGGGGGGATTATACTGGGGGGCAGACCAACCATCTGGCCACAGCTACTGTTCATCATGGCAACGCATTACTGCTCTTCTCGGGGCACCCAAAGGTGTCCCAAGTCTTTTACAATCCTATAGTGTATACTGGAAAAAATTGCAGTGCGCCGCTAAAGTGTTCGGGTTTGGCTTAATAAAAAGGTGGCAACCCTACACATAATTTGTAGAGCTGCACTTTTTGTTTATTCACGCCAATAATGTCTATAGTTTGGGCACAGATACACTTTAAACCTTTTCCTCCCCCTCCCAACACGCCTTTGAGTCTTTGAGTTGAAGGGGCAGGATAGGCTTCCCGATCATATGATTACAGTGATTGGCTATCACAGTAGTGACCCATGTTTGGGTGCTCATCCTACCAACTCCTGATCATAACCAGACACCGAGATTTGTCTGTCACAGCTCGGTCACTGTGCTGTGAGCGCAAAGAGTGCGCACTTACCACAGAAACCTTGGCCACCATGGATGCATGTGTGGGCATTAAAATTCACTCTTCTTGCTGTTGCATATAGGTTAGGTTTAATTTTATGAACAAACTGAACAAAAATTCTGATTGGTTGCTAATAGCAGCAATGCTTTTCTGCCTATTTTCTTTTGTCCGGTTTTAATTACTATTACTTTTACAACATTCATAGTCTGGAATGAAGGAAGGACATTGTACTGAAAAAAAGAACTGTCTTTAAACTGTATATACCAAATCTTATACTTTAGTTGTGTAACAATTACTGGAAGCGCAGATTTGAATATCAGGAAATTTCTTCTTCCTATCATACTTCAGTATGAGGCCATGCGCACGTAATTCTTAAGCTTGGCTTGCTTGCTCTCTGGTTCCCTGGTTTATAGCACTTACACCTTCTCTAGCCCTCTCTAATGAGAGCAGTCTTTTCACTTGTTATAGCCTATGTGCTCTATGTCTCAGTTTCTCCTACATATGCCCCAAGAAGTACTTCTGAGAGGTCCAAAGGGTACCTCTGTTTTTTAAAGGGTCAGTCCATCTAAAACTGATATTTCATCACTTGATAGATGTTGGAGCTGTAAACCACTTAACTATTTCTTATTAGGGATGAGCTTAAAGTGTTTTTCACGTTTGCAGCCAAATTGGGTTAACACTTACCTTATATTTGTTATATGTCCCCATTCACAAAGCATAACTTAAAGCCGAACTCCACCCAAAAGGGGAAGCCCCACTTATCTGCCTCTTTGCTCCCCTCCGCTGCCACATTTGGCACCTTTTGTGGGGGAGGTGGAGAGGGGACCTGGTTTTGACAGGTACCCTCTCCCACTTCCGGCTCACTTAGCCGCGGCTGCACTTGATAAAGTGCAAATTTTTCAATTAGGCTTAGACCTCTTTTACACTGGGGCGTTTTTCAGGCGCTTTTGGGCTAAAAATGTAAAGCGCCTGAAAAACTGCTCCCCTGCAGTCTCAGTGTAAAAGCCTGAGTGCTTTCACACTGAGGCACTGTATACACCGCTCCTGCCCATTGAAATGAATGGAGCACCGCTGCCAAAGCACCTGCAAAGTGCTTCGGCAGCGGCGCTACACGGGCGCATTTAACCCCTTCATCGGCCGCTAGCGGGGTTAAAAGCGCGCCTCTAGTAGCCGAATAACGCTGCTAAAATTATGGTAAAGTGCCACTAAAACTAGCAGCGTTTTACCGTCAACCCCCCGCCTGCTCCAGTGTGAAAGCAGCCTAATGCCCCGTACACACGATAGTTTTTAATGTCATTTTTAAAACTGACGTTTTTCTTGTCATTTTTTTTCTTGTTTCCTCTCAAGCCTGTCTTGCGTACACACCATCATTTTAAAAAATGTTCAAGCAAAGCGCAGTGACGTACAGCACGTACGACGGCACTATAAAGGGGAAGTTCCGTTCGAATGGCGCCACCCTTCATGTTAGTAAAGTTTGTTGAGAGACGATTCGCTCTTTTCAGTCTTGTGCTTTTCAGTCCGTTACTGCGTGACGAATGTGCTATCTCCATTACGAACGCTAGTTTTACCAGAACGAGCGCTCCCGTCTCATACTTGATTCTGAGCATGTGCGTTTTTTTCAAGTCGTGAAAGCATACACACTATCGTTTTTCACGTCGTTAAAAAAAACGACATGAAAAACGACGTGAAAAAAGAGAGCATGTCCGGAATTTTTAATGGCCGTTTTTCACGTCGTTAAAAATGCTCTGGAGCCTACACACGATCATTTTTAATGGCCATTTTTAAAAATGGCATTTTTAACGGCATGAAAAACGATCGTGTGTACGGGGCATAAGAGTGGCGTGTGGCTGATACATTTGTTCATATTCCCTATGTGATGTACCAGTATGTCACTGTATAGGAAGGGTAATATCTTGGTCATTGCTGCAGCGTTGACTAAAATTTGTTTTCAGCCGGTGATTCCTTTTTTTGTAAAAGTACTCCTAGCCCCTGGATTACTTTTACAGGCAGCAGAAGTGTGCCCCACCCCCTCCCGCCACCGCCTTTACCATGCTTTCCTGTATGATCAGGTAGCCCAGTTAAGATTCGACTGGCTTCTGGGACACAGTGAGAGGAATTGATGAGGATTTTGTCAGTTCCAGTTTCGGTTCTTATTTACAGTGCCTTGAAAAAGTATTCATATACCCTTAAAATTTTCCACATTTTGTTATGTTACAACCACAAAACGTAAAAAAAAATTATTGTGATTTTATGTAATAGACAAACACAAAGTGGCACATAATTGTGAAGTGGAAGGAAAATGATAAATGGTTTTCCAATTTTTTTTCACTTAAATATTTGAAAAGTGTGGAGTGCATTTGTATTCAGCCCACCTAAGTCAATACTTTGTAGAACCACCTTTCACTGCAATTATAGCTGCAAGTCTTTTTGGGTATGTCTCTACCAGCTTTGCACATCTAGAGAGTGACATTTTTGCCCATTCTTCTTTGCAAAATAGCTCAGGCTCTGTCAGATTGGATGGAGAGTGTCTGTGAACAGCAATTTTGTAGTCTTGGCACAGATTCTCAATTGGATTTAGGTCTGGACTTTGACTGGTTCATTCTAACACATGAATATGCTTTGATCTAAACCATTCCATAGTAGCTTTGGCTGTATGTATAGGGTCATTGTCTAGCTGGAAGGTGAACCTCCGCCCCAGTCTCAAGTCTTTTGCAGACTCTAATGCCGCGTACACACGACCGTTTTTCATGACGTGAAAAATACAATTTTTTAAATTGGTCATTAAAAACGATCGTGTGTAGGCTCCAGAGCATTTTTAACAATGTGAAAAATGGCCTGAAAAAAATTAGAACCTGCTCTATTTTTTCACGTAGTTTTTCACGTCGTTCTTTTTAACGTCGTGAAAAACGGTAGTGTGTATGCTTTTACGAGGGGAAAAAAAACGCGCATGCTCAGAATTAAGTATGAGACGGGAGCGCTCGTTCTGGTAAAACTAGCGTTTGTAATGGAGATAGCACATTCGTCACGCTGTAACGGACTGAAAAGCACAAAGACTGAAAAGCGCGAATCGTCTCTAACCAAACTTTATTAACACGAGGATCAGCAAAAGTGTCCCAAAGGGTGGCACCATTCGAATGGAATTTCCCCTTTATAGTGCCGTCGTACGTGTTGTACGTCACCGCGCTTTGCTCGAGTATTTTTTTTCACGATAGTGTGTAGGCAAGGCAGGCTTGAGAAGATTCACGTCGAGAAAAACTTTGTTTTTTTCAATGACATTAAAAACGGCCTTGTGTACGTGGCATAACAGGTTTTCTTCTAAGATTGCCCTGTATTTGGCTCCATCCATCTTCCCATCAACTCTGACCCGCTTCCCTGTCCCTGCTGAAGAAAAACATCCCCACAGCATGGTGCTGCCACCACCATGTTTTACGGTGGGGATGGTGTGTTCAGGGTGATGTGCAGTGTTAGTTTTCCGCCACACATAGCTTTTGCTTTTAGGCCAAAAAGTTAAATTTTTGTCTCATCTGACCAGAGCACCTTCTTCCACATGTTTGCTGTGTCCCCCACATGGCTTCTCGCAAACTGAAATTGGGACTTCTTATGGCTTTCTTTCAACAATGACTTTCTTCTTGCCACTCTTTCATAAAGGCCAGATTTGTGGAGTGCATGACTATTGGAAGGCAACATGATTTAATATCATATTTCTGAAGTTTCTTTCTGGTTGATACAACCAAGTTGGAATGTAACATTCAAAGCTTGTAGCATATCAGAATCTGCATAACAAAGGCCTAGCTCCGGGCCGACCGGTGTGCAAGCAAGCTTCAAAGAGAGCCATGGCTGCCAGGATGATTGATGACAAAGATCAAAAGATCAACAAGATGATACATGGACAATGCTGCCCCTAGAGGCCAGTACGGCAGGATGGACAGAAATATAATATATTAAAAGGACTACCTCTTGGCAATATCTTATTGGACAGGAGGCAAGTGGGTGTGGTTACGAATGGGTGTGAATGAATGTGTAAAAAGTACACACAGAAGGGAAATTGTCCCTTTTCGCTCCTGGCTTTTGCGGCTCTTTCTGATACCATCTTGAGCACAGCTGATGAGACCATGTCTAGAGGATGTGATAAGTATATGTGATGTTCGGTCATTATATGCTCTGTATATTTTACGTTAATGTTTTCATGCTAGCAGTTCCCTATTTTCTTGGTAATTAAATAAGATATTGTTTTACTAAGCAGTGTATTTATTTTCATAGTAACCTCATATCATTGCGCTTATCAGAGTCTTAATAGACTAGCTAATTATAGGTATAGACAATTTAATACATACAGTAGAACCTCGGATTACGAGCATAATCCGTTCCAGGAGAATGCTCGTAATCCAAAGTACTCGCATATCAAAGTGAGTTTCCCCATTGAAGTCAATGGAAACTAAAATAATTTGTTCCGCATTGACTTCAATGTGATGCAATACCGCATGCAGCCAGGGGCGAGGGGTGCCGGAGAGCCTCGGAAACGGCCAAAAAGGCACGAGGACACTTCGGCTGACCTTGGCAAACCTCGGAAAGACTTCCTACCCAAGATATGCCGAGCTCAGCCGTGCTGTTCTCGGGCCTTTCCGTGCATTTCCGAACGGCGCCGATCGGCTGCGATCGGCGACGTTCGGCTCTGCTCAGCTCCGGCACCCCCCCCACCTCAAGCCAAAAGCGGTACTGCACACCGCTTTGGCCTGAATCGTGCTCATTTTGCGAGACAACACTCGCAAATCGAGTTAGGGTTTTTTAAAATACAGTGCTCGTATTGCGTAACGCTCGTTAACCGCGTTACTCGCAATCCGAGGTTCCACTGTATATGCAATAAATAGAGGGAATCTGTAACCAACTTCAGAAGAATAGTTGATATATTGTAGCAATTTACTTCAATGACTAATAGTTGTCCTGTGGACAGATTCTCCTACCTGAGCTGTGGATCTCTGCAGCTCCTCCAGTCCAGAGTTACCATGGGCCTCTTGGCTGCTTCTCTGATTAATGCTCTCCTTGCCCAGACTGTCTATTTAGGTGGACGGCCATGTCTTGGTAGGTCTGTAGTTGTGCCATACTCTTTCCATTTCTGGATGATGGATTGAACAGTGCTCTGTGAGATGTTTGAAGCTTGGGATATTTTTTTAAAACCTAACCCTACTATAAACTTCTTCACAACTTTATCCCTGACCAGTCTGGTGTGTTCCTTGGCCTTTATGATGCGGTTTGTTCACTAAGGTTCTCTAACAAACCTCTGAGGGCGCCATAGAAAAGCTGTATTTATACTGAGATTAAATTACACACTGGTGGACTCAATTTACTAATTAGGTGACTTCTGAAGGCAATTGGTTCCACTAGGTTTTAGTTAGGGGTTTCAGAGTAAGGGGGGCTGAATACAAATGCACTCCACATTTTTTAGATATTTCTTTTAAAGTGTCACCTTTGGAGATTTTTAGGTACTGTAATTTGGTGCCGTTCCACAGGAATTCACAATTTTAAAGTGTGATATGTTTGGTATCTATTTACTCAACATAACATCATCTTTTATATTTTACCATCATATTTTATATTGTGTTTATGTGCATTCAAATCCATTAAAGTGTATTTTTTCCAGAAAAATTGCATTTGAAAAACTGTTGCGCACATATCACGTGACATAAACATATGCAACACCCACTATTTTTTTCTATATATAATGTTTGGGGGTTCTTAGTAGTTTTCTAGAAAAACAAAGATGTTTTGTACATGTGGGAGAGAGATGTCAGAATTGGCTGGGACTGGAAGTAGTTACTATCCATTTAAAGGGGTTCTTACTTACCTTTTGGATTCTTTATTTATTTTATATTGTGGAGGATGCAACTGGAAAATAACTTTCAAAGGTGGGTGGAGATCTCTCTGAGTATCCAAGGCCTAAAATAGCCAGGACGGAGCTTACAACTCTAGCTAGAATATATCACTTTTGGGTTGTTTAACTGACCCTTTAAATATTAGTAGATTTATTATACAATTCTACTTATCTTTTAATATCATTTCACCTTGAGATTTGTAGAAGATAAATGTACACAAATAAACATATCTGAAGAAGTATGATAATAATTTAAAAAGGCACTCTTGTCAGAATACATGTAACCCAATGATAGTGGGGTGGATTTACTAAATGTAAATAGACTCCGCTCTTTGCACTCATTTTCCCCAGAACTTAGTGAATGAGGCGAAGCTTCACTTTTTAAAGAATACCCAATCAGGTGCAAGAAAAAAAAAACTGCATTTTTGCTTGCACATGATTGAATAATGGAAATCAGCAGAGCTTTACCACATTTACTAAAAGTAACCATAAAGAAAACAGAGGGGCTCCCCAGCCTAGTGCATTATCTTCAGATATCTTTTATTAATAAAATACAATAATAAGTGATATACTCACAAACCAACATAAGTAAAAGCTTGTCAGAACAGATGCAGCTTAATACTCTTAATACATCACATCAGACATTGAAACAAGATCCAACCGGCTAACACGTTTCAAGGATCAAGTCTTCTTCCTCAGATCCCAGGAGGAAGCGCCCCAGAATAGTGCGGGCAAACACACAGCAGCCTTGTTTTTATATTTTGCAAGCAAGCACTGACGGTTTTTACAAAAAAAAGACACAAAGCAGTTTTATATCTTAGTAAAAAGAAAAAGCTGCGCTATACGTGAACTTACATGGCATGGATTACCATACACCAAGACCGTGACAGTGAAAATTATCAAAAATTAAAATAACAAATATCTATTGAAGTGAATAAAATAGTGTAACCTGTTAGATAAGGCTGTGAATGTGATAAATAAAAAGGTGACACTGAACAGCTCCAAGATCTTGTGATCACAAGGAAATGGAAAAAACTAAATCAATGGGTGAAACATAACATACAAACTCAATCCATGAAAAACCAAAAAAATAAAAAATAAATTAAGTTATAAATATAAAAAATGAATGAAAAAAATGTAGTATATATTGTTGGGCAATAAAAATCGCACGTGTTCACAAAAAACAGTCAATCATGATGCCTTGAGTAGAAGAAAGAAAATTCCATAAATAATGAAAATCCACGGTGCAACACTTGATCCTCAACGTTCAGAAAAAAGTGATGATAGAAAGCACCTCCACCTAGATATACACTGCCGCTTACCAGATAGATGTGATCTCTTGTTACAGGAGATCAAAATTCGCATAGGCTAATAACCCAGCCTGGGGTTCTTGGTATATTCCAGCAAACACCTCAGCTCCCAAGGGTAAGAGTATAAACCAGCATAGGAATCCAGAGAATCACCACATGGAATTGAAATTAACTAACAAAGCATATAGGAAAACAATCGAGCCGGCCAGCTCCTCGATTAGCAGCCCGTATCTTCCGGGTCTATCGTGCAATGCGGTGACGTCAGAACGTTGGCCTCCCAAGTTTTATATTTACATGGCCTGCCACTTACCCTCTCCCAAAACATAAGGAATGCATCTCCACAGACATTAATGAACATTGGGATAATAAGCTGATTTTATTAGCGTTAAGCCAGAGCACTATTAACCACTTCAGCCCCGTAAGAATTTACCCCCTTCCTGACCAGAGCACTTTTTGCGATTCTGCACTGCGTCACTTTAACTGACAATTGTGCGGTCGTGTGACGTTGCACCCAAACAAAATTGACGTCCTTTTTTTCCCCACCAATAGAGCTTTCTTTTGGTGGTATTTGATCACCTCTGCGGGTTTTATTTTTTGCGCTATAAACAAAAAAAGTGACAATTTTGAAAAAAAAGCTATATTTTTTACTTTTTGCTATAATAAATATTCCCAAAAAATCTATAAAAAAATAATTTCTTTCTCAGTTTAGGCTGATACGTATTCTTCTACGTATTTTTGGTAAAAAAAAACGCAATAAGCGTATATTGATTGGTTTGCGCAAAAGTTATAGCTTTATGGCATTTTTTATTATTATTATTTTTTATTAGTAATTGCAGCGTTCAGCGATTTTTATCGTGACTGTGACATTATGGTGGACACATCGGATACCTTTGACACTATTTTGGGACCATTGTCATATATACATTGATCAGTGCTATAATAATGCACTGATTACTGTGTAAATGACACTGGCAGGGAAGGGTTTAAACACTAGGGGGCGATGAAGGGGTTAAGTGTGTCCTAGGGAGTCATTCTAACTGTGGGGGGGCTGGGCTACAAGTGACACGACAGTGATCACTGCTCCCAATGACAGGGAGCAGTAGATCACTGTCCTGTCACTAGGCAGAACAGGGAAATGCCTTGTTTACATAGGCATCTCCCTGTTCTGCAGCGCGCCCGCATAGCGGCAATTTCAATGCAACGTACGGGTAGGTTGCTTTGCGCAGCCGTGCCATTCTGCCGACGTATATCGTCGTTAGGCAGTCGGCAAGCGGTTAAAGAATAGTTCACCTAGAGCAACATGTTACATGTTACACCCATATTCAGGGTGATGCCTCTGCCCGCACCTGCTATCACAAGATAAAATTAGCATGGCTGTGCAATTCCCCACCTGTGCCCCAGCCCAGTCCACCCCTGCATTCATTCTTAATCCCTTTTCTTTTGCTATTGTATTAGTCTGTCTCTTATGTAATATCCTTATCCGCAAATATTTTTCTGTATCATTTTTCCAATATTTTAAGATCGTTGGGCCTTATCTCTTGATGCTCTAATATACAACTATAGAATCTCTGTTCTTTGAAAAGGGACTACTTTATTGTAGTTCTTCTGAAATATCCCTGTCTGGTATGACAGTATTAATTATAGAAATGTTTTCAAAGTCAGAATTGTTACCGTTATGTTATTGCAAATGATTCATGTGTAGCGATACCTCCAACTAAGAAGGCTGCAGATTTACTTGGGCCCTGAAGACAGCTCCGCCAACCCCTGGCAATATGCTCAACCCCCCACTGGCACAGCTAGTAAGGGGAGATAGGACCGCGTGACCGCAACTTTAGGTGACGCAGTCCTATGGCAAACACACACAGTGATATACTTTAAAACTTCTATTAAAGTAAGTGAAACTGACACCAATGTACTTGACCTAGATATTTTACTGAGGCTAATGGGCAAGTAATAAACAACAGTATTTAAGTTGCAGATCCCTGCAATAAACAGTAATAAAGATAAACAGAGTAATCAGAATAATAAAGTATTGCTATGCAACTCTAGCGCTGCCCTTTTACAGCTACTTCCCCTCATGGGTAGACTAACACCCAGCAATGTCTACCTATGCAGTCAGGCCTGACTGATCTAAATGGAAGTTCAGTGAAACAATATTCGCTAGCAATCTTTTCGGTGGTGCACTTGAAGAACAACTTTGTAATCCCAACGAATAGTAAAGATAAAGTATCTGTCTTTAAACAGCTCTCACCACCCGGACAAGTCCAAGTCCGTTTCCTCCATCGATTCGTCTAGGAACAGGAATCCACCGACATCCAAGTCTTCAATCCTTCTGGTGTACTGCAGCAAGGATAAGAAGATGTCTCTAAGGTTCTGCTAGGCTGGCAGAGGGCTCTTTGGAAAGGAGCACAAGGCCCAGGCTTCAGGCCTTGTGCACACAGCAGTTCAGCACAGAGATCCTCTTGCTAGGAGAGGGGGTGTCCAAAGAGACCGAACAAACTCCACCTCCCCTTTATAAAGTCTGCCCCAGCAGTCTCTGTTCCGGAGCAATGTACCCTGGGTGCTGCAAGATGTACTGGGAAATGTAGTCTCTCTCTCTCCTCTGCTTTCACTTCCAGTAATGTCTCTTTACTTCCTCCCGACTCACCTCTCACCTGGAACTTCTTGTCTCTCTGCATTAAAGGGGAACACCCCGCTACACACTCCCCCCACTTGAACTCTTTGGTCCCCAAAGACATCTAACATTTTTAGATCTGCAAAACATTTTAGATTCAATGCGGTTGCATAGGATTGACAGAGGAGCCTCCCACCAATCATCATAGGATGGGGAGCTGTCCTGTCTACAGGTCGCTTCAGTGGGGGCGACCTGTCTAACTGTGCCAGAGAGTGAGCTGGGGTTGCCCTCCACTAAATGGACAGTGGAAGGATCCGGATTCTCAGCATTCCTTCTAGCAGTGACTACAGAGTCTTCCGAACTGTTCCCCATTTGTGGGTAGGTCAGCTTCTTAGGAGGCCGGATGACTCTTCGAGCCCTTTGCTCTCTTGGGATTTCTGGCTCTGGCGCCTCAGGCTCCCCTCCCTCTGAACAACCATCCTGGGCATCTTCCCAGTATTCTGCTGAAGGACTAGAAGGGATGAACTCTGTGGCTTCTGGGTTCAGTGTCCCATCTTGAGTGTCTTCAGTGGCTGGAAGATCAATATTAGAAGTTTCTGGAGTTGGGGAAGGCCACAGCCAATCAAGTTCTCCTTCTTCATTTTCACTAAGTTGAGAGGCCTCTCCATCTTCAGCTCGGGAGGTCTGCGACCGAGTGTTCGGCCTAGGAGTATCCAGAATAGAGGCCGGATCAGGGGAGTCTCCCGCAGGAGGTATTCTAACTGCCTCAGCAAGTGGGAGCAGGTGATTCCGATGCCACGTCTTCAGTGGGCCTACCTTTCCTTCTGGTTTCAACTTATAGACAGGTAGGCCCGGCAACTTCCTACAGATGACATAAGGTTCAGATCTCCATCTGTCTGCAAGTTTGTGCTTCCCAGGGATCCCCAGGTTGCGTAACAGCACTCGATCCCCAGGCTGTAGGTCTTGCACCCGGACCTTCAAGTCAAAGTTCCTCTTATTTCTAGCCCCCCTTTGGTCGGAAGCTGCTTGAGCTTGCTCATAAGCTACTTTCAAGCTTTGTCTGAGCCTGTCCACGTACCCTTTGTGGGATGTGAAGGAGGAATGGTCCAGAGAGGTGCCAAAGGCCAGGTCCACAGGTAGTCTCGCCTCTCTCCCAAACATGAGTCGATATGGGGAGTAGCCTGTAGCATCACTGATGGTGCAGTTGTAAGCATGTACTGTGGCTGCTATGTGTTTGCTCCAATGTTGCTTTTTCTCACTTTCCAGAGTCCCCAACATGTTGAGCAAGGTTCGGTTGAACCTTTCCGGCTGAGCATCTCCCTGTGGATGGTAAGGTGTAGTTCGAGTCTTTTTGATTCCCAAAGAATCCAGGAGCTTCCGGATCAGTTTACTCTCGAAGTCCCTCCCTTGATCTGAATGGAGTCGCTGTGGCAGCCCATAATGGACAAAGTACTTCTCCATAAGTACCTTGGCTACGGTGGAGGCCTTCTGGTCTTTGGTCGGGAAAGCCTGGGCATACCGGGTGAAATGGTCGGTTATCACCAGAACATTTCCTAGTCCACTCAGGTCGGGTTTGAGGCAGAGAAAATCAATGCATACCAGATCCATTGGGCCTTGACTTTGTAGATGGCCCATTGGGGCAGCTTGATGGGGCAAAGTCTTCCTCTGGATGCATCGGGCACATGAGTGGCAGTACTCCTCTACCTCTGCCCTCATGCAGGGCCAATAGAACCGACTTCTGACAAGTTGAAAGGTCCTTTCAGCCCCTAGGTGGCCATGATTGTCATGCAGGGCAATCAGAACAGTCTCCCTGTGTTTCTCTGGGAGGAACAGCTGCCACTTATCTTCTGAGTCATCAGAGGGGCCCCTTCGGTAGACCACTCCCTGATGTAACTGCAACCTATCCCATGCCTTCCTCAGCAGGCGAGCTTCTTTTGAAGGTTGACGCATGAGTCTGTTTGGATCCTGATTCTCCAAGGCCTCCAGGACCAATCTCCCCATGGGGTCTTTCAATTGGTCACACCTCAATTCCTTCTTGGACAGTCTTGGTAGGTTGTCCTCTTCCAATTGAGCTACTCCACAGTAGTGTTTGGGGACTCCCACCGTGGTAACTCCTATTTCCTCTGCTCTGGAGCCTCCTCGGGCTTGGAATTCAGCTCCTTGACAAAGGGCCCGCACTCCGTCCGGTGCCACTTGGGTCCAATCTTCTATTTCAATGGTGGGGGAATGAGATCTCCTGGACAGAGCGTCTGCGTCTCGATTCCCAGCCCCTGGCCTATACTTTAGGCTGAAGCTGAATCCAGACAGTGCGGCCAGCCACCTGTGTCCAGTGGCGTCCAGCTTGGCCGTGGTGAAAAGGTAGGTAAGGGGGTTGTTGTCGGTCTTCACAGTGAACTCCGCCCCATATAGGTAATCTTTGAGTTTGTCTACTACCGCCCACTTAAGGGCCAGGAACTCCAGCTTGTGGGTGGGGTAGTTCTTCTCCGAGGGGTTCAGGCTCCTACTCACGTAGGCAACAGGCCGCAGTTGCCCTTCATGTTCTTGGTAAAGTACTCCTCCCAGACCGTCATGACTAGCATCCACGTGCAGTTCATAGGGTTTGGTTGGGTCTGCGTAGGCCAAGACCGGGCAGTGGTTAGGCTCTCCTTTAATGCCTGGAAGGCCTCTTCACACTTCTGGTTCCACTGATCTCTGACTGACTCTCCCAGGTTCCTGGGCCCTGAGTCGTCCTCTTCCCCCTCGGTCTTGAGTAGTTCATTCAATGGTCTAGCAATTCGGGCGAATCCTTCCACAAACCTCCTGTAATAGGAGCAGAACCCCAAGAAGGATCTGAGTTCTGTTACTGTGTTGGTTTGTGGCCAGGAGGTAACTGCCTCCAATTTCTCAGGGTCTGTGGCCACCCCCTCTTCAGACACTATGTGCCCCAGATAGTTCACAGAAGACTGGTAGAACCGACACTTCTCAGGCGAAAGCTTGAGTCCTTCCTCACTTAGTCTTCTCAACACTTTTTCCAGCCTCTCTTCGTGTTCTTCCAAGGTTCTCCCAAAGACAATGACATTGTCCAGGTATACAAGGACTTCAATAAGGTTCATGTCTCCTACAGTCTTCTCCATGAGACATTGGAAAGTAGCTGGGGCTCCAGACAGACCTTGGGGCATCCGATTGAATTCAAAGAACCCCACTGGGGTTATGAAAGCTGTCTTCTCCTTGTCTTCTGGATGCATAGGGATCTGATAGTACCCGCTCTTGAGGTCCATAACGCTGAACCATTTGGCTCCAGACAAGCTCTGTAGGGCATCCTCTATCCTCGGAGTGGTGTATTGGTCGGGGATGGTTTTCCTGTTGAGAGTCCTGTAGTCTATACAGAGCCTCAATGACCCATTCTCCTTTCTGACCACCACTATGGGAGAGGCATAGGGGCTCCTGGACTCCCGTATCACACCAGTCCTCTTGAGTTCTGCCAGTTGTTCCCTTAGATCCTCCAGATCTGCTAGGGGGACCCGCCTGACTCTCTCTCAGAAGGGCTTGTCTTCCTGGAGGCGGATCCGATGGGTGGCACTCCTTGCACGCCCCACATCGAACTCATCTCTGGAGAATATCTTCTCCCATCTAGTCAACTGGGCCTTGGCTCTCTCTTTCCAAACCCTGGATAGATTCAAGTTCTCCATGGACAGCTTCTCCCAAAGATCTCCTCTTTCACCCGTCCCCTTTACTTCTGACAGGGTAACCGGGGCAGCAGGGCTCACCTGGCCCAGCAGCATTCTGGCAGGGATTTCCATGGGGCCTCTGGTAGTGTTTCTAACACTCACTGGAACTCTACAATGGGCCTTCTTCAGAACCTTCAGCGGAATCACTTCTGGTATCACTTCCAGACCTGAGGACTCTCCTTTTGGGTCAGATTCCAGCACGACAAAGGGTCCAGGCTGCTCCCAAGTAAGCTTCACAGTGGCTCTGAGACAGGTTACTTCGCCAGGCTGCAACACTACCCCTCCTCTTCCAAGTCTCCACACCTTCCCTATCCCCTCCACCGGGGTCTTCTGCTCTAGGACCAGCCTTTGGTAAGCCGTCCTCAGCATGGGATGGATCTTGGTGGCTGCTTGCCCCTTCTCTTCCACTAAAGGGGTCAGGAGTCTTCGGACCAGGTCCGTGTTTGTCCCTATTATAAGGGAGCTCTTGTTGGCTCCTGGCGGCCGAGGGCACACAACTGCCAGCGTGTCAAACACTTCGGCCTTCCAAGGCACAGATGGGTCAAAGGTCATCCGGATGGGCAGATAGCCATCATAGGGGAAGCTCTGGGTTCCAATTCCCCATATTTCCAGCTCCTTTATGTTCTGGATGGGCAGATGACTCAAGTGCTTATCGTAGAAATCCCGGTATAGTAGGGTCACTTGTGCCCCAGTATCCAAGATGGCTCTGGTGTAGACTCCCTCCACTTGAATGGGCACTACAGGAGATGGGCCTACCAGCTTCTCCGGATATGGCCTGGCAGGAGTCGCCTTCTTCTGGTCCTTTCCCTTCGGACTCTCTCTCGTCCATCTCCCTTTTGACTTTAGTCTTTCTTGGACCTGGTATGCATCGATTTCCTTCCTTTTAATGGGTGTACAGACCTGCTGAGGGATATTATAGTTTTTCTTAGGTGTGCATTCCCTTTGGGGAATGCTGTGCCTCTTCTGAGGGGTCTGGCCCTCTCTCTTTGGGGTGTACCCCTGCTGAGGGATACTATAGTTCCTCTGAGGAGTTTTGTCTTTTCTCTTCCTTAGCTTCTCATTCAGTTTGGAACTCACTGAAAATGATGGGCACCCGGTCGGCTCCTTCACCGGGGCCCGCTGAAGTTTCCCGCCAGCTGTTTGGACTTTTCCTCAACTACCAGGCTTGGGCATACTCGCCTGAGATGTCCTTTTCCTCCACATTTGAAGCAGGCTCTCTGTATTGGTTTCATAGAGCGGTTAGTGGTAGGGGTCTTTGGTGCCATGAGTGGTGAGACCTCTTCTGTCTGGGGTTTCACCAGACGAGTCATCAACATCGTCATCATCTCTAGTATTTCTTTCTGGGTCTGGAACAGCTCCTCCAGTCCAGTCTGACTTGTGGGGAAGTGGTGAATAGGTGAAGACCATGATCCCTGTTCAGTGCTTGCTGCCAGTACACTAAGCTCCCGAGTGTCTGAAGGGACATCTATCTGTTGTACTTTGGCACTTGTGGTGCTAGGAGATTGAAGTTTCCTCTGTTTTTGGTCCTTCTCAATCTCCATCTTATCTGCTTCATTCATTTTCTCAATGAGGACCTCATCCGGAGTTGAGGGATCTTCCAAATGTTGCTTCAGCTGTAGCTTGATGTAGTCACTCCTCAATCCCGTAGTCACAGATCTCCGGAATTTCTTTTGGACTAGCTCGACTCCAAAATGCTCCCCATTTCCTTCATCCTTGGATGTGGACAACAGGCGGTCCTTGAGCTCAATGGCCCGGAATAGGAAGTTCTGAGGAGTCTCTCCACTCTCCTGGGTCATATTTATCAGTCGATGAAATAGCTCGGCGGCATCTTCATCCTCATAATAGCTTTTCAGTATCCTCTTTAGCTGGTTCAGGGTCAATCCACCCTTCCTCTCTAACATGCCCCTGACACTTGAACCTGGACTGATGGCATGGATTACAGCCTCTCTAATTTCAGATTCCTGATATCCTTTCTGTAACCCCAACTCTATTTGGTGTAGGAGGTTGGTGTAGGACAGTTTGTCCTTCTGCCCTCTTTCTCCTATCTGGCCATCAATGCGGAAATCCTTCCGGACGGTTACTTCCTGCAGGCGACCCTGAGCTCGTTTCTTCGGTACCTTCCCAGGTTTGGGCTTTATCTGACCATCTTTCTGATCCTCAGGAGCGACATGTAACTCCTTAATGCGTTCAGCTATCATACTGGAAGTCTCCTGAAACCTCTCTTGTATGTCACGGTACTGTCGTTTCAGATCACTCAGCTGTTGCTCTGCCTGCGATTTAACAGCAGCCCCTGCTTTCCTGTCCAAGGGTTCTAACTGCTTCTGACTGGGATGTGTCAGGTGGAACTCAGTCTTTTCGGACAATTTTATACTGGCACCGTGGAAGTTTTCAGGGACATCCTGTCCCCACTCTATCAGTGCATAGGTGCAGTTGGTCCTTGAGTCTGGTCTCATTGCGACCATGTAAGCCTTTCTACCCGGGGACAATATTTGTACCACTTCTTTAATTTGTTTCTCTCTCCAGTCACTCCCTGGAAGTTCAATGGCCACGCTCGCTTCTGAGCGTGTCCCTTCTGCTTCGCACCATTGGACTACTTTGGTGGGGTCCATGCCGGCACTTCAGGCGTTCACCTGCTGTATCAGGATCCCGGACGAGCCCCCACGTGTAGCGATACCTCCAACTAAGAAGGCCGCAGATTTACTTGGGCCCTGAAGACAGCTCCGCCAACCCCCGGCAATATGCTCAACCCCCCACTGGCACAGCTAGTAAGGGGAGATAGGACCGCGTGACCGCAACTTTAGGTGACGCAGTCCTATGGCAAACACACACAGTGATATACTTTAAAACTTCTATTAAAGTAAGTGAAACTGACACCAATGTACTTGACCTAGATATTTTACTGAGACTAATGGGCAAGTAATAAACAACAGTATTTAAGTTGCAGATCCCTGCAATAAACAGTAATAAAGATAAACAGAGTAATCAGAATAATAAAGTATTGCTATGCAACTCTAGCGCTGCCCTTTTACAGCTACTTCCCCTCATGGGTAGACTAACACCCAGCAATGTCTACCTATGCAGTCAGGCCTGACTGATCTAAATGGAAGTTCAGTGAAACAATATTCGCTAGCAATCTTTTCGGTGGTGCACTTGAAGAACAACTTTGTAATCCCAACGAATAGTAAAGATAAAGTATCTGTCTTTAAACAGCTCTCACCACCCGGACAAGTCCAAGTCCGTTTCCTCCATCGATTCGTCTAGGAACAGGAATCCACCGACATCCAAGTCTTCAATCCTTCTGGTGTACTGCAGCAAGGATGAGAAGATGTCTCTAAGGTTCTGCTAGGCTGGCAGAGGGCTCTTTGGAAAGGAGCACAAGACCCAGGCTTCAGGCCTTGTGCACACAGCAGTTCAGCACAGAGATCCTCTTGCTAGGAGAGGGGGTGTCCAAAGAGACCGAACAAACTCCACCTCCCCTTTATAAAGTCTGCCCCAGCAGTCTCTGTTCCGGAGCAATGTACCCTGGGTGCTGCAAGATGTACTGGGAGATGTAGTCTCTCTCTCTCCTCTGCTTTCACTTCCAGTAATGTCTCTTTACTTCCTCCCGACTCACCTCTCACCTGGAACTTCTTGTCTCTCTGCATTAAAGGGGAACACCCCGCTACACATGTTTATGATAAAACACAAAATGGCAGTTGTTTTGGTGTGTAACGGGTTAGCTGTGTAGTTAAAGTGTTTTGTAACCCTAAAAAAATAAAATAAGATCCTGTTCCTTTAAGGCATGAAAAACAGCACAGTGCTTGTGCTGTGCAATTCTTCTCTTCCTAACTGATATAAACCTGGTTAATCCTGCCAGTTCCTGTGTCCCCCTACCTCTGCTGACCACGATAATAATGGCTTCTGAGCCCTGATTACCGTGGTCAGGTTACGAGCCTCATCATCCGCAGCTCTTGTCTCTCCTCTTACAATCTCTCCCCCCTTCCTCCCTGTCAATGTTTCCTCCCCACCCCCCTCCCGCCTCTATTTAGGTGCATAATGCAGCACATATCAATGTGTCCCATGCAGATATGCAGCCTTTAACAATAGTGTACGTGTTTGTTAGAAATAAAAAGGCTAAATATCATTTCTGCCACCGCAGCTGTGCGGTCACGTTATCCCCCTGTGTTGGCTGGCATTCTGTCAAAAAAAACAACTCGTCAAAATCTTCAATTACGTCAATTCTGGTTTCTCTCCAGCAACAGTAATTGCAGATTTTGACGTCGTGCCTGTTTACACAAAAGGCAGCCACCATATACACCACAGTAGACAATATAATGAGTGGGCATTGTTAGTCCGCCCGCTAGTAACCAACAAGATGGCCACCTCCAAGGAGGCGACAACTTTTTTACCACTTAGCCATTGTTGTATAAAAACAGCCAACTCGTCGTCTACTGTAGTGTATAGGCTGGCTGTGTTCTGTGAAAAGAGGCACGTCATCGAAATCTGCAATTACTGTTGCTGGAGAGAAACTGGAAGTGACATAATTGGAGATTTTGACGAGTTGGCTCTTTTGACAGAACACCGGGCTCGATCTATGGAGAGAAGAAGGAGGGGTGGAGATTCCCTTGTGACATCAGCCGGCCAGCAGAGGGGGATCTCCGCCCCTCCTGCTTCTCTCCGTAGGTCAAGGCCAGCCAGCACAGGGGGATCATGTGACCACACAGCTGCGGTGTCAGAAACTGCCTTTTTATTCCTAACAAACACTTAAGCCGTGTACACACGATCGGTTTTACCGATGAAAACAGACCGATGGACTTTTGTCATCGGACAAACCGATCGTGTATGGGCCCCATCGGTCTTTTTTCCATCGGTGAGAAAAAATAGAACATGTTTTAAATTTATCCGATGGGAAAAAAACCGATAACAAATTCCGATCGTCTGTGTGGAACTCCATCGGACAAAAAACCCACGCATGCTCAGACTCAAGTTGACGCATGCTCAGAAGCATTGAACTTCATTTTTCTCGGCTTATCGGAGTGTTTTACGTCACAGCGTTTGGGACGGTTGGATTTTAGACTGATGGTGTGTAGGCAAGACTGATGGAAGTCAGCTTCATCGGATTTCCGATGGAAAAATCCACCGGATTAGAATCCATAGGAAATCCGATCATGTGTACAGGGCTTTACACTATTGTTAATGGCTGCTTATCTGCAGGCATACATGTAAAGTCACATGGTGAGCTTACAAATGCTTTAACTGAGCCAAGTGTCGATCACTCTAACATGTGGTCCCCCGAGCTGGAAAATCTTTGTGCAGGATAAAGCCAAGAGTATCATTGTCACTTATTTGTATGTTTACCCTGCATTCATCATAGTCTGTGTCTCCCACTGCATGCTGTGGTTTGACCCACTGGCTGCTACATCAGTATGACATGGATTACTACAACTGCAGTTACGCCATTGGCTTCAAGTCAGTTTGTATGCCATGTAGTATCAGGGCTGTCTTTAAGGCAGGGCAAAAGGGGCAGCTGCCCTGGGCCCTGTCATTGTTGTGGGGCCCAAAGCAGCTGCCTCATACTTGCCAACTATCCCAGTTTAAATTCTCTTGTCCCTTGAAGTTTTAGTCCTGTGCTGTGTCCTGATATCTCAGTGTGAAGTGCTGCTACTAATGCTGCCCAGCTCTGCCCTATTATTGTGTACAGATGACTCACCTGCAGACCCTGTGTTTACATGTAAATAACCATCATTCATATGTAAATAGCTGAGGCTGGCAGCATTCATATGTAAATAAAGGCGGCATTCATATGTATATCATGCCCCTCTGCAGTGAAGAGATGATGTGCTGTAACCTCTAGCAACCAATCAGTGAGCAGTATTACTGTACGATAATCTCTAGCAACCAATCAACAAGAAGAAATCATGTGCTGTAACCTCTAGCAACTAATCAGTGAGCCGTAATGTGTGCTGTAACCTCTAGCAACCAGTCAGTAAGTGGCAATGATATGCTGTAACGTCTGGCAACCAATCGCAATCACTGCCTGATCTGATACAGTAAACTAATTTTAAGTCTAGATTTATTGTATGTCTCAGAGCAGGTGGAGAGCAAAATTGCATGGGGGGGCAATAAATTTTTTGCCCAGGGTCCAATCAACATTAAAGACGGCCCTGTGTAGTATGACCACATATAATTAAGCTAGCTGCCAGTTTTTTTTCAAAACTGGTGACATAATAGGTTGATGAAGAGGATGTCAGGTGCCTGAGCATGTCCTTGTTTGCCCCCCCCCCCCCCTGCTCCTTTCTGTCAGCACTGGGGTCATGTATACTAGGCTTTAGTTTAAGTTTTTACATTTTAGAATAGGGCACCTCAAGATTGTGCAGAATTTTAAAGGGTGACTGAAAAAATGTTGTGAAACACTGTGTTAGATAATAACATTCATATGAAAATGAATAAACTTATAGTCCATGTTTATGATGTAAATTAGGGTAATGCCTACTTTGAACACTTCATAGCTTTAATTTTCAGAATTATTATTATTATATAGGATTTATATCGCGCCAACAGTTTGCACAGCGCTTTACAACATGAGGGCAGACAGTACAGTTAGAATACACTTTAATACAGTAGGAATCAGAGAGGCCTGCTCATTAGAGCTTTTACAATCTAAGAGGGAATTTCATGAAAACCTTTTTGCACAAACATCATGATCCCTGCACATTCCCCAGTGTTTTGTATGCAGCAACTGAAACATTATTGGGATACTTCATTTCTTTTTTTTTTAGTTTATATTTATTTTGGTTTACTTACAGCTGTGCTGATTTCAGGAAATGAATCCAATGCAGCACCTGCCACTGCCAGCCCACTCCTGGCATCTATAAGATGCCAAGAATGGAGTCGAATGCTGGGACGAGTTAACTCCAGAACACATGCACAAGAGTCACGTCATCAGTGGCCATCCAATGACCAAGGAAGGAAAATGCTAAGAAGCAGCAGAGAATATGGCGGCGGTAGTGGATGGGTCACTGAAATGGATTGCAGAGTTTTGATCACCAGACGTCAAACCCAGAGGTATTCTTGCCTGTTATGGAAACAACTGCCACTGCTAAGCCATGCTACAATCCTGCTTTATTATAACCAACCTTATCAGTTATGCTACTTTATTAAAAACATGGTTTCCATATAGAGTTTGTAATTATACATGCACACGAAGGCAGCACTTTCTAATTTCGTTTTTTTTTTTTTTTTAATAAAGAGTCAAATACAGAAGATAAGGAAAATAAACACATGGGGAAACAAGCTGTAGACAGTATTTCTTATAAATACAGTTCTTACGCCAAGTACAATATGAGTCATCAAAATACAACTGAAGTAGATTTGCTTTCTTGCTTCCAAGAAAAAAAGAAGAAAAATTGTCTAGGAATGACATAGATATTAGATTAGAAATATGAGAATCAGTGGGTGAAGGTACAGTAGGGTTGGAAAGACTGTGATACCCCAGACTGAGTAGAATACTTTATTAAATAACTAAAGAATACACCAATATAATCAGCTAAAGAAGGTTTCCTATGTAAAAATCAGGCCCCTGGACCAGAGGATCATGACATTTTTTAGGATTCACCTTTTGAGAACATGTTATATGCATGCACTCCACTCTTGTGAGAAAAAACAAAAAAAAACTACTGGCAACAAGGCTGGCCAAAAACATGGAGTGTGACAAGGAAGCACTGACCAAGTTAGTCTTTCCCGGGAGCTGTGGAGAGGACTGGACAATCCCAATCGGGGGCATACAGCAAGAGCCAAAACAAGGGGAGGAGCCAGGCTAGTTGCAAAACTCTGGAGACATACAGTAGATAGAAATGACAAAAGTGAAAGTTGGATAGAAAAATAATAGAACATCTTCACAGTAGTATAACAAAGAAATGCCACACCCGATCTGGAGCTGCTCTGTGCAAAACCACTGCACAAAGCAGGTAAGTATAACATGTTTGTTATTTTTATTTTTTTTAACAAAGTTTTAATATCACTTTTAACTCTCCATCCCATATTTCCTGGGCTTTGAACAGATGTAGAGAAGAGAAGATCTCAGGTACAACTTATGTAAGAGTATTTGTTTAATCTCTGTATATCACCCAAGGCCAGTCAATTCACTGGGTATATGTAAAGGTTTACAACTATTTTAACATTTCTGACAATGTTTTTTAGTACTGCCCCTGCCATCCTGTCCCAGTGACAACTGTTCCCCTCATTTTTTGTACAGGTGTCACAGGGACAGGAATGAGGGAAAATCTTCCTTAGTGTGGTCAGAGAAAGTAATAAAAACCTGACAGAAATTTGAACTCTGCCAAGGTTGATCTGTAATAAAAATAAATTGTCTTGACTTGGTGTTTACCTTGTACTGTATATTCTGAATGTTCAAAGTATGAGACTAGAGGACAGCATTCAAGGCTTTTCCCTCAGATTTGCTACACTAGCAGGCCCACTTAGAAAGGTTTTTACACGAGATTCCCACAGCTTTTTCCCACGACTCACACGTTTTGTTTAATTGGATTCAACTGGAAAAATTTGAGAATCCTGAGAGTAAGTTGTGTGAAAACATTTATAAATAGATCCCTAGGTCATGTGCTATAATCTTACTAGATAGAAAAAATATAAATTTCCTCTTATGTGCACTCCCTATGTGTCCCGTCCACACTGCGACGCAGCCCAGAGGTGCAGTCAGGTGAGCTGCAGTACAATGCAGACATGTAGCATCTTAGCACAGTGCACAGATAGGTGCCACATGTCACCGCAGCGCAGTGCACCATGCTGCCAAGACACGAGTGAAGCGTCTCTTTGTGCATATCAAATACATTTAAAAAAAAAGTAAACGGTGTGATGTGCTGAAACGCGTACCACACCACTTCCTCACCGCAGTTCACTGCAACCGAAAACAGAATGCTGCCCCCACCCTAAAATGGTGTTATTAGCATGTGGGCAGTGTAAATGGGCCAAGCTCTGCATAGAAACCAATCAGCTTCCAGGTTTGTTTGTTTTTGTCAAAGCTTAAGACCCGGTTCACACAGGGGCGACTCGTCAGGCGACTCAGTCGCCTGACGAGTCGTGTCCCACTCTGTTCAATGGAACCGTTCTAATAGGAGCGACTCAGGTCGCTCCGACTTAGAAAAAGGTTCCTGTACTACTTTGGGGGCGACTCGGGACTACTTACATTGACTTCTATACAGAAGTCATTTTGCAAATCGCCTCTCAAGTCGTCTTGAGATCGCGTCACCGAGTCGCCCCCAAAGTCGTGCCGCCCCAGTGTGAACCGGCTCTGACTGAACAAGCTGAAGTTGAAAGCTGATTGGCTACCATGCACAGCTGCACCAGTTTTTGCACTCTCCAGTTTTAGTAAATCCACCTCAAAGTATTCTCCAGCTTTTGCTGCATGTTAAATCTGGGTCAGTGATTCAGAAATATGTATGCCAAAGCAAGTTGGCCAGTAGACATGTGCACACTGAAATATTTCGTTTTGAAATTTTGTTTTCGTACGAAAAATATATTTATTAAGTTACTCCCGAAATTCGTTTTTATTTATTTTGTTTCGTTAAAAAATGCATTCGTCCAAAAATCCGAATTAAGGTAGAATCTGTCATTAAAGGTTCATAGTGTCATTCGACGGAGCAGCTAAACTGTACGACGCCGCAATCGTACATTTCCGGTCGAATGTTCCGCCTACAAGCTATAGAAGAATTCTAATGTTGTATGACACTAGTAATAATTATATTTATAAATTATTATTACTAGTCAACCAACATTCAATTTCTTCTATAGCCTATGGGCCGAGCATTTGACCGGAAATGTACGATTGTGGCGTCGTACAGTTTAGCTGCTTATCGAATCTTAGAACTTTCGACAGACACCATAAGCCTTCAATGACAGATTTGATGCTTGTATGTTTTTCGCTGCTTCGTCGTTCATGTCGAATGGTCTACCCCAACACTGTCTCTATAATGTTGAATCTTTTCTCTCTATGTCAAATCTTTCCTCTCTATGTAGAATAATCTTGGACTAATAGAGTTAAGGTCAGGCACATTCGACCACAGGCTCAATAGACACAGATTGCTATTGTCAGCGTCATGTCGAATCTCCTATCTATATCGAACTGTTGTAGCAACGAAAACAAAAATAAAGCATTTTTTAATGTCGGATCTTTCGGATTTCGAATTCTGCGCAACGAAAACGAATGCACATGTCTATTGGTCAGGTAACCAGCATTTACAGAATAAGATCAGTTATGGCAATTCTATTCCAGTGTCAGAAATATGCAGTTCATCGCTTTGTGCACGAATGAGCCCTATGGCACTTACAGCAGCAGCACTTAAAGCAACTTTATCATGTGCTCTTCTAAAATGTTAGATGCCTGGCTGTGTCTGAATTTTGACCTGGAACATGTTGTCAGGGTCACCTGTGGCCAGGTGACAGATGCACACCGTAGGGGGACAGGAGTGCACCGCGAGGTAGTGAACCCTATGGCTGGCTTCTGCGGATAGGAAACTGGGTGGTTGTGGAAAGCGGGACCAGAGGAGCACAACCGGGATCCAAACGGAAGCTAGAGCCAAGATTCCCCAGGGCGCGGAGTCTAAGACCCAGCTGGTCTTCTCCAGGGCCTCTAGTGGTGAGGATGTTAGCTGCAGGCTGGGACCAGGTTCGCGGCCCCTGGAGTTTCCTAGCTCACGCCCCGTAGGATAAGGGGAAAAGAGGGGAAGCAGCAGCACACGATAAGAGAGAACCGAATAACAAGCTGAAGGTCAGGGGCCACAAGCAGACAAGGATAACGAAGAACGAGCCGAAGGTCAAGGGTCACGAGCAGACAGGGAAGGTCGGGGACAAGCCAATAACGTAACAGAGAGACAGACGTAGCACACGGCAGGCAGGAACCCAAACACACAATGCCTAACAAACACGTTGATCAGCAAAGCAGGCTTGCAGTGCACAGGTTAATATAGTGTTCAGTGATAGGGCCTGGGGTGGAGTCAGGCTGGGAGGAGATTATAAAGGAAGCCAGGTGAAAGGGCTCAGGCCTCTAAGATGAACACATGGGAAGGAAGGTAAGCTGACAGACAAACACTACTGCATATCCATGACAGTACCCTCCCTCTTATGGGCCCTCCCCCGCCTGGACCCAGGCTTAAAGGGAAATCTCTGATGAAACCTTCTCAACAGATGAGGTGCAGCGACATCAGATGCAGCGATCCAAGACGCTTCCTCAGGACCAAAACCTCTCCAATGCACAAGGTACTGAAGAATGCCTCTGCAGAGCCGAGAATCCAGAACTTGTCTAACCTTGTACTTAAGATTATCCTCAGAGACCGAAAACGAGGTAGGGAGATGACAAGAAGATCTATTGAGGACCAAAGGCTCTCTAGGAATAAGCAAGGGCATGAGAGGATCAACAGGAATCTGAGGAGGGTCCCCTAGACCCTTAAAGGGGAACTGGTCATCTTGCACAGGACCATCAGACTGGGCAGATGTCAGTGGAACCCTGAAGTCAGGTTGGTTAGAAGGTGACATGTCGCCGGAGTCAAGCTGAATAGCTGAAGGACAAGCAGAATGTCCCAAAAAAGAAAAAGTAGGAGGCTCACTGGGCATGGGCTGGACTGGCATAACTAGTACAGAGGCAGAGTGAATAGCTGAGTCAGGTGTAGCGACTACCTGAATCGCATCGCAAGACGTAGCGACTGCAGGACTTGTAGACAAGCTAGCCTGGCTGTGCGTCCAAGGGTGGTTAGGGACAGAGAAATGTAAATGGTTATGCAACCTGGAATGAATGACCGGCTCAGATTCACAGGGGGCAACCTTGGGTAGGCAGGACGAGGAACAGGAAGGACCCCAAGCCAGTATCTGTCCAGTAGTCCAGTCCACATGAGGAGAATGGAGCTGTAACCATGGGAGACCCAAAATTATAGGCGTTGAGGCCTTGGGTAAGATAAGGAAGGATATCCACTCCTGGTGGAGTGTCCCTACCGACATCTTAACAGGGAGGGTCCGGAAGCGGATAGGTCCCCCTGGGAGAACAGTACCATCAATCGCCAAGACCACCAATGGCGTGGTGAGGGGCAAAAGAGTAAGTCTCATGGACGATGCGATGTCCCAGTCCATGAAATTACCAGCGGCTCCGGAATCCAGATATGCTGAGACCGAATGAGAAGAAGCACCAACATGAAGGAACACAGAAAGCAGAAGACGAGAAGGGGAAGGTGATATTTCTGGGTCCAATACTCCACTTTCCAGATGAAGTGGACCCGAACGTTTTTCTGGACAAAGAGAGCAAGTGTCACGAAAATGACCTTTGCCCCCACAGTAAAGACACAGACCAAGAGTTCTGCGCCTAGCACGTTCCTCGGGGGATAGCCTGGTCCGACCCAGCTGCATGGGTTCCTCAGCTGGTAGGAGATGCTCTACGGGTCGAAGAGAGGGGAGCTCAGGCTGACTAAGAACCAAGGAGTGCTGGCGTTGCTTTTCTAAGGTCCTCTCCTGAAAGCGAATATCGATCTGGTTACACAAGGAGATAACGCCGGCCAGATCAGTGGGGATGGTTCTTCCAGCTAATTCATCCTTCACTCTATCAGACAGGCCATGCAAAAAGGTTGCGACTAAGGCCTCATTGTTCCAGCTCAACTCAGCCGACAGTATGCGGAAATGAAGGGCATACTGTCCCACAGAAGCAGACTCTTGGCGGAGACGTAAAAGGGCGCTGGCCGCTGAAGAGACACGAGCCGGTTCTTCGAAGATATTCCGAAAAAGTTTCAAGAAGCCAGACAGGCTAGAAACCACTGGATCATTCAGTTCCCACAGAGGGGCTGCCCAGGCTAAAGCTTCACCAGAGAGGAGGGAAATGATATAGGCTACCTTAGCCCGATCAGACAGGAAGTTTTGGGGCTGGAGCTCAAAATGAATCGTGCATTGGCTAAGGAACCCCCTGCAAGCCTTGGAGTCCCCAGAGAAACGGGACGGAGCTGGCAGTTGTAGCGAGTGTGTGGCTGCGACTGGTGCAATAGGTGCAGCCGCTGATTGTATTTGAGGTTGCGGATTCAGGGTTCCCAAGGAGGCCTGAAGCTGCTCGAAGCGAGAAGCCAGATCCTGGAGGAATCGCATCACCTGAGTCTGATTCGATTCCTGGGTTTCAAGTCTGCAAACTATGCCCTGCAATGGATCATCCACGGGTAGCGGGATGTCAGCCGGGTTCATGGCTGATCAAACTGTCAGGGTCACCTGTGGCCAGGTGACAGATGCACACCGTAGGGGGACAGGAGTGCACCGCGAGGTAGTGAACCCTATGGCTGGCTTCTGCGGATAGGAAACTGGGTGGTTGTGGAAAGCGGGACCAGAGGAGCACAACCGGGATCCAAACGGAAGCTAGAGCCAAGATTCCCCAGGGCGCGGAGTCTAAGACCCAGCTGGTCTTCTCCAGGGCCTCTAGTGGTGAGGATGTTAGCTGCAGGCTGGGACCAGGTCGCGGCCCCTGGAGTTTCCTAGCTCACGCCCCGTAGGATAAGGGGAAAAGAGGGGAAGCAGCAGCACACGATAAGAGAGAACCGAATAACAAGCTGAAGGTCAGGGGCCACAAGCAGACAAGGATAACGAAGAACGAGCCGAAGGCCAAGGGTCACAAGCAGACAGGGAAGGTCGGGGACAAGCCAATAACGTAACAGAGAGACAGACGTAGCACACGGCAGGCAGGAACCCAAACACACAATGCCTAACAAACACGTTGATCAGCAAAGCAGGCTTGCAGTGCACAGGTTAATATAGTGTTCAGTGATAGGGCCTGGGGTGGAGTCAGGCTGGGAGGAGATTATAAAGGAAGCCAGGTGAAAGGGCTCAGGCCTCTAAGATGAACACATGGGAAGGAAGGTAAGCTGACAGACAAACACTACTGCATATCCATGACACATGTACTGTATGTTGTAAATAAGTGTCAGGCAGGCAGCTGCACAGATCTCCAAGCATATCCAAGCATATCCCCCACTGTGTTCTGTGCCCACTCGGATGTACACCCCAGGATATGTCACGTACCTTCAGGTAGAGCCTGACGATCAGAGGAAGGTCTCTCGTACAGCCCCGGTTCAAGGACCACTGAGGTTGCAACAGCGGCCATGAGAGCGCGGTGACATAGGAGTGCCTGCAGTGTTTTCTGTTAGCAGGTAGATAGGAGAAGTAGGTAACAGCAGTAGAATCGGATGCTGGTTGGCTGTGGATGCTGGTTGGCTGTGGATGCTGGTTGGCTGCGGATGCAGGCGCATTGTGGATGCAGGTGTACTGTGGATGCAGAGATGATGCAGGTGCCGGATGCTGGCGAATGTAGGTGTACTGCGGATGCAGAGATGATGCAGGTGCCGGATGCTGGCGAATGTAGGTGTACTGCGGATGCAGAGATGATGCAGGTGCTGGATACTGTGGATGCAGATACGTAAAGGCTGGTGGTGTTGAGAAGACTGGTGCAGAGTCAGACAAGCCGGGTCATACACAGGAAGGCAGATACATCAAAAATATCAGGCAAAGAAAGTCCCGGAGCTAAAAGGGAACCTCAGCGCAGGGACACATGACTGGGGGTACGCTGTGGAATGGTGCACAGGAAGTGATGTAGGGCCGGGTGCAGTATTAGCCATGCACAGGGGGTGGGGTTTTGGTCATTTTGCTGGGAGCTTATATATTGCAGGGGGGGCGGAGCCTGGCATTCTGGAGTGGTAAGCAGGACAGGGACACACAGTGCACATTTTCCCTCCCTCCCTCCCTTTAGACTGCTGTCTGGTATGGGTGTGTGTGTTTTATGTGTTTTTCATTTCAGGAGCTGATGGCAGTGGTCTCGGGTTCCTGAAGGTCGGATGGTGATGGTATATATATATTCATATGTGTATATCAGTTATGGTGGTAGGGGTGGGGGCCTGTTTTGGGATGGGCACCTCCCTTATCTGGTTATGGGCTATTGATCATCGGGCTGATTGGCGGAAGAAGGAGCGAGTCATTGTCTCTTGAGCCAATGGGATCGCGGCTGGAGGCCAGGATACGGTGGAGATCGTGGACAGCCGATGAGATAGCAGTTTGGTACCTTCTTTCAGGAACCCAGGCGCAGCAAGTTAAAAAATATGTTGAAAAATGTTTGTGGTAAATATATATATATTTATGGAAAGATATATATATTTATTAAAAAAGGTTATTTTTATAAAGTTATTTTATACGTTATCTTTTGGAATAATAAAGGGGCCTTTGTTGGCCAATTAATCCAGAAGATGTCTTGTGGTTACTTAGATAAGTAAGTTTAGTAATAAGGATAAGGTGTTGTTTAATGCAGCATGCACACTAGCATTACACCAGTCAAGAATAGTTCAAGTTCAAGCAGAGGTTTGGCAGCAGAAAATCAAGCTAATGTAGCAGAATCTGAGTCAGGACAAGCCAGGGTCAGGTTTGGAGATAGTCAGGATGGTCAGGAAAGCCGGGTCAACAAGATCAAGGCCAGGCACAGGATACAGGGGGAGACTGCAGATCAGACAGCAAGGCCCTAGTGCAACTGTCATCCTTATACATGCCTTTTGGCGCCAATGTTAAAGGGGAGCGCACGTGTGCGCATGCACATAGGCGTTCGCATGTGCTGGCCAGCATTTCCCTGACAGGATGATCCATGCAGAAAGTCTGTTAAGAGTAATGACTGGTGGGCAACTGCATGGCATATCTGACTATCCCGAAGAAAGTCATTTGCATGGGTGTGCGATCGGTATGCCTGTGTGAATGAGGCATTAAAAAAGGAGTTCTGCCCCCCCTTAATGGGCCGGCTGCGGGGGAGGGGCTGAAGTGGGAGCCAGAAGTAGGAGCAGGTAACTGTCAAAATCAGGTACACCCTTCCCCCTAAAAGGTGCCAAATGTGGCAGCTGAGGGGGGAGGAGGCAGAAAAGCGGAGTTTCCCCTTTTGAGTGGAGCTCTGCTTTAAGCTGGCCATACATGGGTAATTTTTTTTGGAGCCAGTGGGCTAATCAAAAAAGACTGAATGGATTCCCTCCATCCACAGTTTCCCCCAATTGCCTCCTTGTGTTATTGAATTCTGACATTCCTCTAATGATCAACTTCTCATAAATAGGCTTGTTGGAACACTTGTGTTTGATCAGCACTGCAGCGCCAATCAGTGTATTCTGGCAGCAGAATGGTCATAGATGAAATTAAATTCTGCCAGTACCTGCTGAACTGGATACATTTCCATCGATCCATGGCCAGCTTTAAGTCCCGTACACATGGGCAAAATGTTGGGAGACATTTGCTGGTACAAAAAATACCGGCTGACTTTCTGCCCGTGTGTATGTGGTGTGTAAAAGGCTTTAGACATCTCTGAAATCAAAGCCTCAAAATGACAGCCAGGGAACTAGCATAATAAAAAAGAAAAATCAACAGTGGCAGCCCCAATAATATCTTATTACAGGTTCACTTTAAAAGGGAAGTGTGGGAATCTAAAAAACAAACATTTATACTCACCTAGATGGCTGCAGCATTGATCCAATGCTGCAACTGTCCCCCGCCACCTCTACACGGAGAACTGAACGGTCAAAGACAGCTGATTGCTCAATTCTCTGTCTTTAGTGAGCAGAGAGCCAGTGACTGTCAGTCACCATCTCCTTGCTCTGTCCCTCCCCGTTCTCCCTGGAGCGATAGGAAGGAGAGGTGGTGGGAGCGGCTGGCTCAGGCTCTCAGAACTGTGCTGAGAGGCTGAGTCAGCTGCTAGTCAGGCATCTGGGCCAATCCCAACATTTTTGTGGGGATCCCTGCAGAGCCAGGCTGGCTCTGTAACGTCAGCCGACAGCGGGCCATAACCCGCTGTTGGATGAATCTGGGTCACAAGAGTGCAGAAGTAAGTGCACTTCTGTGATCCACTGGAGAACTTTGGCCAAAAGAGCTTTGGCCATTCTTCTCCTTTAACCACTTCCCGCCCGGCCTATAGCATCTTGACGGCAGGGAAGTGGTTCTGTTATCCTGACTGGGCGTCATATGACGTCCAGCAGGATAACATGCCAGCACGCGTGGGGGGGCGCAGCGCGGCAATCAGGTTTTTTGCCTTCCTCTGGATCAACTGTGGGTATAGAATTAGGTATATGGGATTGTATGATATTATTTTTTTTTTTTTTATGGTTGAACTGGATGGACTTGTGTCTTTTTTCAACCTGACTAACTATGTAACTATGTGTCAGTCTGACACCCCGCATCTCCGATCGTGATAAGAAACCTCTGTCAGAGGCTTCTTACCTTGTGATCAGCTGTGAACAATCGCAGCTGATCATCGCGTGAACCAGGAAGTGCTGGTAAACAGCATTCCTTGGATCACACTGACAAGGAGAGCCGATCGGTGTCTTGACTAAGGTCTGTCAGTGGGTCAGAATGGAGTCTGAAGCTGGTATTCTTTCCCCAGACATTCCAAAGGCAGCAGATGGTGCCCCTGCACCTGCGGTTACCATGGACAATTTGTCGCAGTCCTGGAGTCATTTGTTGCCAGGATGGAAGTGGGAATGCTCTGACTCAGGCCTGGCTGCAGCACAGGACCTCTGTTCTGAGGCGTCAGAGGACGTGGACCAGGACCGTCCGGGCACTGAGGAGGACTCCTCGTCCGGGTCAGTGCAGGACAGAGCACTTGTGGGAGCACTTATCAATGCAGTAAGGGACACCCTTAAGCTTGAAGATACTGCTGGGACATCCACTGGGGTGTCAGTTCCTTTTGGGAATAAAACAACCCGCTCTGTGAAGGTTTTTCCTTATGTTGATTTCTTTGATAGATTCATAGATAAGGAATGGGAATGACCGCAGAGGTCCTTTGTGGTCCCTCAGCGCATGGCGGTCCATTACCCCTTTGAGGAGAGCCTTTTGAAAAATGGTCTCCTCCCCCTGTAGTTGACCCCCCAGTATCAAGGTTGAACAAGGTAACCACTATCCCGGTAGAGGGGACCCCTGCTTTTAAGGACCCTACTGATAGGAGATCCGAAGCGGTGACTCGGACCGTGTTCGCTATGCTGGGGTCAGCGTTACGGTCGTTAGTGGCTGCAACCTTGGTGTCTCAGACACTCACTGAATGGGCTAAACTTTTGCATCAGGCAGTAGAGGAGCATCAGCTCCCACAGGAAATTGTTACACTGGCCAACCAGCAGGTGCAGGGTCTGGTGTATGTCTGTGATGCAATCCTGGATGCGACTCCTTTAATCTCCAGGGCCTCTGTATCCATGGGGGTCTTGCGCTGCCTGATATGGCTGAAATGCTGGTCCGCGGACCAAGCTTCTAAGAAAAACGGATTTGCCTTTCAAAGGTGGGAGGCTTTTTGGTGCCCCACTGGACGACATTATTAAGGATGTCACTGGAGATAAGAGCACACTTCTACCTCAGTCCACCAAGGGTAAAGGGCCGCCCCGCAAACAGGGGCCTTCCTTCCCAGCACAAAAGCGGTATTTTCGAAAGAAGGACGGAGTTCATCCAATCCTAGACCTCACGGCCCTCAATGCCTTTGTGAAGGTTCGGAAATTTAGGATGGAATCGATTCGCTCGGTGGTAGTGCATGTCCCCATATGCGACAGGGACCAGAGGTTCCTGCGTTTCGTGGTCGGGGAGGACCACAATCAATTTGTGGCTCTCCTTTTGGCCTAGAGTTGGCACCAAGAGTTTTCACCAGGGTGCTCGCCCCGATTCTGGCTTTGCTGAGACAGCGAGGCATTGCTGTCGTAGGCTACTTAGACGATCTTCTCCTGAGAGCTGCTTCTAGCTCAGAATTAGAGGAGGACGTGTCTATAGTCAGTCAGATTCTCCAAGAATTTGGATGGATACTGAACTTCTAGAAGTCGGTGTTAGTTCCGACTCAGCGCCTAGAATACCTGGGGCTGATTCTGGACTCATCAGCGGCGAGAGTTTTTCTCCCTCCAGAGAAGTTGCAGACGCTCCAGGCTGCAGTGAGGTCGTTAACATCCCGTAAATGGCCAATCCCATACTCGGGTGCTGCAGAAGGAGATTCCATCCAAATGGAACAAATCCCCATTGTCTCTGAATCATCAGATTCAGGTAAGTCGCCTAGTCAGGGCCTCTCTGACTTGGTGGCTGACATCCCCGGCTGTTCGGTCCGGGAAGTCTTTCCTTCCTTTCCACTGGACGGTGATTACGACGAACGCCAGCCTGACTGGTTGGGGGGGAGTCTGGGGGGTTCAGTCGGCCCAGGGCCGCTGGACTTCGGAAAAATCTCTCCTACTGATCAATGTCCTCGAACTTCGGGCGATCAGGCTGTGCCTCTCCAAGTGGTCGCAGAGACTTCAGGGGTGTCCAGTCAGGATCCAGTCGGGCAACGCCACGGCGGGGGCTTATGTCAACCATCAGGGAGGAACAAGGAGCTCGGCCGCAGCGTCAGAGGTCGCTCACATCCTAAGATGGGCCGAAAGGAGCGTTCCGGCTCTATCAGCAGTTTACATTCGGGGCGTAGAAAACTGTCAGGCGGACTATCTAAGTCGCCTGATGCTGGACCAAGGGGAATGGTCGCTACACTCGGAGGTGTTTCAAAATCTTTGTCAGAAATGGGGCACACCAGATGTGGATCTCCTGGCCTCTCGACTCAATCGCAAGGTGTCGAGGTTTGTGGCCAGGTCCAGGGATCCCTGGGCAGATGGGTCAGATGTGTTGGTGGCCCCATGGGGTCAGTATCGGCTAATTTATGCCTTTCCCCCACTGAAGTTGCTTCCTCGTCTACTCCGCAGAGTGGAGGCCGAGGGGATTCCGGTGATTCTAATCGCCCCGGACTGGTCCCAGCGTCCCTGGTACGCTGACCTTGTGAGCCTGGTAGCAGACGCTCCCTGGCATCTGCCATTGCGGGTGGACCTTCTGTCTCAAGGTCCCATACTTCATCCTGCTTTACAGTCGCTGGCTTTGACAGCATGGCTATTGAAAGCCAGGTACTAAGGGATCATGGTCTGTCAGATTCAGTAATCTCCACCATGTTGAGGGCCCGGAAATCATCTTCCCGAAAGATCTACCATCGCACTTGGAAGGCATACATCTCTATGTGTGCATATTCGGTTTCTCTGATCCTGCTGTTCCTACAGCACGGAGTAGATCAGAAACTTGTCTTAAGCACTATTAAGGGGCAGATTTCAGCCTTGGCTGTCTTCTTGCAACGACCCCTGGCGGCTCACTTACTGGTAAGTACGTTTGTACAGGGGGTCCGACACGTGATTCCCCCAATTAGACCACCGCTTCCTCCATAGGACTTGAATCTGGTGCTCTCTGTACTTCAGGAACCTCCCTTTGAGAACATCAGGGAGATTCCTCTCTTGACTCTTTCTCAGAAAGTTGCCTTTCTAGTTGCTATTACATCAGTCAGAAGGGTTTCTGAATTGGCGGCCTTGTCTTGCAAGTCGCCTTATTTGGTCCTCCATAAGGATAAAGCGGTGCTACGCCCGCAACCTTCATTCCTTCCTAAGGTAGTTTCGGCTTTTCACCTAAACAAGGACATTGTACTTCCATCCTTGTGTCCTCGGCCGTCGCATCTCAAGGAGGCTGCACTACATACCTTGGACGTTGCACATGCCCTACGGGTGTACCTGTCTGCTACTGTGTTTGTGTCAGTGTCTGGTCCACAGAAGGGCCTGGCAGTCTCGTCGACCATCATTTCTAGGTGGATCAGGCAGACCGTCATCCAGGCCTATGCCCTTAAGAGGCGGGCGCCTCCCTTTTCTGTTACGGCGCATTTGATCAGGTCAATTGGTGCCTCTTGGGCTTTCCGACATCAGGCATCTGTCTCACAGGTGTGCAAGGCGGCAACCTGGTTGTCTTTTCACACTTTCTCAAAGTTTTACATTGTTGATGTGAGTGCATCTTCGGATGCTTCCTTTGGCCACAAGGTTTTACAGGCGGCTGTTTGAGGTTGCAACTCCTCCGTTGAGGAGCTCTGTTTGTTTGGGGTGAAGTTAAAGCGGAGCTCCCCAGAAAAAAAAAATATTAAAAGCCAGCAGCTACAAATACTGCAGCTGCTTACTTTTAATATTAGGACTCTTACCTGTCCTGGAGTCCAGCGAAGTCTGCAGCAGAAGACGAGCAATCGCTCGTCACTCTGCTGCCCCCACCGCCATTCTTGGTGAGGGAACCAGGCAGTGAAGCCTTGCGGCTTCACTGCCTGGTTCCCTACGGCGCATGCGCGAGTCGCGCTGCACCGTTCTTACAGGTCCCTGTTGGGTTCTGGGAGCCGATTGTCTCCCAGAACACAACGGGTATTCTGCAGGAAGTGACGTACTACCTGCAGAATACCCGCAGAGAGGTCTCCCGGAAGTGGGTGCAAATACCTGTCATAGACAGGTATCTGCACCCCCCTCCCCCCTGAAAGGTGCCAAATAGGACACCGGAGGGGGGGAGGGTTCCGATGAGCAGAAGTTCCACTTTAGGGTGGAGCTCCGCTTTAAGTCTTCTTTTGATTGCTGTTCCCACCCCTCGTTTTTTTCTGACACTGCTTGGGAACGTCCCACTTTGTCAAGATTTAAGGAGCTGTGTCCGTCCATGGACGAAAAGAGAAAATAGGATTTTTTGTACTCACCGTAAAATCCTTTTTTCTGTCGTCCATGGACGGACACAGCTCCTTAAATCTTGACAAAGTGGGACGTTCCCAAGCAGTGTCAGAAAAAAACGAGGGGTGGGAACAGCAATCAAAAGAAGACTTAAAGCGGAGCTCCACCCTAAAGTGGAACTTCTGCTCATCGGAACCCTCCCACCCTCCGGTGTCCTATTTGGCACCTTTCAGGGGGGAGGGGGGTGCAGATACCTGTCTAAGACAGGTATTTGCACCCACTTCCGGGAGACCTCCTTTAAAAACCTCCTTTTTAAGTTTGTACTGCTTTTTGACGAACTGAGCTGCATGCTGCAGGGTGAGGGGTTATGACCGGAGGGACCGCCCCCTGTGCGGGGCTGTTCAACTCTGTTAAAGTTACATGTTTTAAGATAACTAACATGTTCTGCCTAGTCCTCTCCTGTGAACAGGCACATAACCCACTTTGTCAAGATTTAAGGAGCTGTGTCCGTCCATGGACAACAGAGAAAAGGATTTTACGGTGAGTACAAAAAATCCTATTTTTATGACAGAAACTAAGAAAAGCTATTTTTTTTTCAAAAATGTAGGTCTTTTTTTTCGTTTGTTTAGCAAAAAATAAAAACCCCAGAGGTGATCAAATACCACCAAAAGAAAGCTCTATTTGTGGGAAGAAAATGATAAAAATTTAGCTTGGGTACAGTGTTGCATGACTGTGCAATTGTCATTCAAAGTGTGACAGCGCTGAAAGCTGAAAATTGTCCTGGGCAGGAAGGGGCGTAAGTGCATGGTATTGAAGTAGTTAAGGGCAGGGCCGGCCCAAGACATTGTGCTGCCTGAGACCAAGAATGAAATGCTGCCCCCCCCCCCAAAAAAAAAAAATCACGTCCAGCAAAAGGCCCCCACATTCATTATTTTATATCATGATAACTAAAGGGGACCCGTCATGGCTCTATACATGTACATAGGAGTATAAAAGGACCTGTCATGGCTCTATATGTGCATATAGGCGTATAAAAGGACCTGTCATGGCTCTATATGTGCATATAGGCGTATAAAAGGACCTGTCAGGGCTCTATACATGTATATAGGAGTATAAAGGGACCTGTGCATGGCGGGCTGCCGCAATGTCTTTTGCGCAAACGAATCAATGTACGCTAATTGTTTTTTTTGGTACCAAAAATATGTAGAAGAATACATATTGGCCTAAACTGATACAGAATTTTTTTTTTTTGTAAATTTTTGGGATATTTACTGGTGCCGCCCATAGCGTTGGCGGTAAAATAGCGGTAAAATGCCACTATTTTACCGTCGGATTTGTGGCGCATTTCACCCACTAGCGGGGCGCTTTTAACCCCCGCTAGTGGCCGAGAAAGGGTTAAAATCGCCCGCAAGGCGCTTTGCAGGTGCTTAGGCGACACTGCCCATTAATTACCATGTGCAGGGGTGGTGGAGGAGTGGTGTATACAGCGCTCCTAAAGTGACCCAAAGATGCTGCTTGCAGGACTTTTTTTTAACGTCCTGCAAGCGCAGCACCCCAGTGTGAAAGCACTCGGGCTGTCACACAGGATTGACAGGAGAGGCGCTTTTTAGCGCTAAAATGCCTGTAAAGCACCTCAGTGTAAAAGTAGCTTTAGGTTTTCATCTGGACTGGGGGCTGTTTTCATGCAGTTTTGATAGACCCCTTTCACACTGGAGGTGTTTTTCAGGCGCTTTTGGGCTTAAAATAGCGCCTCCCCTGCAGTCCCAGTGTGAAAGCCTGAGTGCTTTCACACTGGGATGATGCACTGGCTGGACGTTAAAAAAAAGTCCTGCAGTCCTGCATCTATAGGGCGGTGGAGGAGCGGTGTATACACCACTCCTGCCCATTGAAATGAATGGGCAGCGTAGCTGAAGCACCTGCAAAGTGCTTCGGCAGCAGTGCTACACGGGCACATTTAACCCTTTCTTCAGCCACTAGTAGGGGTTAAAAGCGCCCCGCTAGCGGCCGAATAGCGCCGCTAAAACGACGGTAAAGCGCCGCTAAAACTAGCAGTGTTTTACCGTCAGCGCCCGCCCGCCCCCGTGTGAAAGCAGGCTTAATGTTTTTTTAAATTGTGTTTCTGTGCTGTACATACAGGGCAGGCAATGTCATCCTGAGAAGAACATGTGCCATATGTCACCTCTACTGACAAGAATCTATCCTGCACAGAGAAGGAGTTGAAACACAGCAGTAACCTCTTTTATGCCTGTTCCCAATAAAATTCATGACACCACCATTGCATCTTGATTAGAAGCCAAGAAAACAATACAAATCATTTTATAGTTTGCATTTTTTTAAAACAATAAAGTTTTGCTTTAAATTACAGGGAAAACATGGGTGCAATACAAAGATCATCAGCCACATTAAAAATCCAACCTAACTCACCCTTTCTTTCAGATAGGCAGAGAGGCTGCCCAGGCTCAGCTCACACTGTCACCGGGGCACAGCCACAGCCGCACAGGTAGCTCTCCTCAAACCCACACTGAATCCCAACCCTCACGCAGGAGATGGAAGATGGATGAGGTGGGTGGGTGAAGCAATAACAATTGATTGGCGCGGAGGCTGAGCGCTGTGAATGCTGGGGCGGCCTCCTGACGTCACTGGTTGCTAGGCGACGGTCGGGACTCGGCAGGCAATTTTAGCAACCAGTGCAGGAGACAGCAGGACCGCACAGGCACAGCGCACCGCCGACCAGCATCCGCTCCGCTCTCTGCTCCGAGTCTGCTAAAAACAGCTTCTTACCGGCCGGACTGCTGCCTCCTCCTAAATGCCACCTGGTACCACGGTCCCATTGGGTCCCATGGTAGGGCCGGCCCTGGTTAAGGGTGTATATATAAACTTATCATATGCTTTGCGGTTTTTCCTTTCTGAAAGAAGGCTGAATGTACACCTAACTCCATTATTTGCAATATAACATTTGCAAACAGCAAAGTAACAGATTAACTTTATTGTGCCCCTCCCCAGCACTATTTACTTGCTTTTTCTTTCACTTTCTGCTCAGTTTCTATTAATCTAAAATTAAGTACTGTCCGTGATACTTTTTTTATTTGCACTAACATAGAATTTTTCAGGACAAGCTTTCGGGGTATGTCCCCTTCTTCAAGGTCCAAGCAGTACTGATTCACAATTTTTTTAGCAGAATGTTGAAACAAAACAAGAAAAAAAAAAAAATCTCAGAGGGAAAGGAAAAAAAACACATACAAATCAATGGTAATAAAGATAGCAGCAGAGTTAGTGAGATAAGACAGAGTTAGTGAGATAAGACAGAGGGAGAGCTATAGACTTGAGGGGGGAGATGCTAGTCACAGAGGGGGTCATAAAACCTTAGTATAATGGGTAAGGAAACCAATATCTAAATTTAGGCCATTCGTTTTTGTGTTAAAAAGAATTATCATTCTTAGTTCAAATGTTTTCCTTTCCTGGATAGTTCTGAAATTCCCTTTAAGAACTAAAACATTGAGGTCTTCTATAGTGTGGTCTGGTTGTGAGAAGTGATGTCCCACAGGTGTGCAGAAACTCTCTTCTTTATGTTCCTTGATGGTATGTCTGTGAAAATTCATCCTCGCTTGCAACTTCTGTCCTGTTTCACCAACATAAGATCCTTTGCCACACCTGTTGCATTGGATGAGGTACACAACATTACTGGAGGTACAGTTGTAAGATCCCATGATGGTGAAGGTCCCATTTGTGTGTGTGACACTTTTGGATGGATTGATCTGGTTGCACAGTTTGCAGCGTTTTTTATTGCAGGGTTTGCTTCCATTATTTGTGACTTCATAATCAGAGTGAAGTTTCCTGCTGATTAGTTTGTGTCTGAGGTTGGGTGGTTGTCTGAAAGCCAATAATGGGGGTTGTTGGAATATTTCTTTCAGAGTTTCATCCTCTGTTATAATGGGCTGTAAATCTTTGATTATCTTTTTGATCCCTTCTAGTGTTGGGTTGTATGTGGTGACTAGAGGTACAGCCCATTATAACAGAGGATGAAACTCTGAAAGAAATATTCCAACAACCCCCATTATTGGCTTTCAGACAACCACCCAACCTCAGACACAAACTAATCAGCAGGAAACTTCACTCTGATTATGAAGTCACAAATAATGGAAGCAAACCCTGCAATAAAAAACGCTGCAAACTGTGCAACCAGATCAATCCATCCAAAAGTGTCACACACACAAATGGGACCTTCACCATCATGGGATCTTACAACTGTACCTCCAGTAATGTTGTGTACCTCATCCAATGCAACAGGTGTGGCAAAGGATCTTATGTTGGTGAAACAGGACAGAAGTTGCAAGCGAGGATGAATTTTCACAGACATACCATCAAGGAACATAAAGAAGAGAGTTTCTGCACACCTGTGGGACATCACTTCTCACAACCAGACCACACTATAGAAGACCTCAATGTTTTAGTTCTTAAAGGGAATTTCAGAACTATCCAGGAAAGGAAAACATTTGAACTAAGAATGATAATTCTTTTTAACACAAAAACGAATGGCCTAAATTTAGATATTGGTTTCCTTACCCATTATACTAAGGTTTTATGACCCCCTCTGTGACTAGCATCTCCCCCCTCAAGTCTATAGCTCTCCCTCTGTCTTATCTCACTAACTCTGTCTTATCTCACTAACTCTGCTGCTATCTTTATTACCATTGATTTGTATGTGTTTTTTTTCCTTTCCCTCTGAGAATTTTTTTTTTTTTCTTGTTTTGTTTCAACATTCTGCTAAAAAAATTGTGAATCAGTACTGCTTGGACCTTGAAGAAGGGGACATACCCCGAAAGCTTGTCCTGAAAAATTCTATGTTAGTGCAAATAAAAAAAGTATCACGGACAGTACTTAATTTTCTCTGTCACAATTGCACTAATACGGCTACAATTACGTCAAGTATTAATCTAAACAAAGTCCCAGGCAAGCTACGAGTCACTGGAGTTGTAGTGATTCCAGGGAACTTCTGAAAATCAGAATTCCTGAGAACGGAGGTAAAGTAGGGGGTGGTTTGGTGGGCGTAGCTAGACTAGGATGTTGTGTGTTTATTGATGCACATGCATAGGGTTCTGCAGGGGAAGGGAGCCACCCTAAAATAGGAGACCTGGGGGCAACGGTCATGGCACCAGCTTAGACTGGAACATAGGCAAGAATTATAAGATGAAGACGCTGTATATTTGGTAAATGATTCAAACAGGTGCTGAAAAAACTGGGAGACCCAGCCTTTTTCTGACATTTGTTATTTACAAGTAAAAATCTGTATTTTTTTGCTAGAAAATTACGTAGAACCCCCAAACATTATAGATTTTTTTAGCAGAGACTATAGAGAATAAAATGGCGGTTATTGCAATTTTTTATGACACACGATTTTTGCGCAGAGGTTTTGCAAATGCATTTTTTTGGGATAAAATACAGTTTAATGAATAAAAAAAAAACAACATAATATATACCCCAATTTTTTGGCATAATATTAAAGATGATGTTATGTTGAGTAAATAGATACCTAATATCTCATGCTTTAAAATTGAGTGTGCTCATGGAATGGCGCCAAAATATGGTACTTACAAATCTCCATGGGCAACGCTTTAAAAATGTCTACAGGTTACCAGTTTAGAGTTACAGAGGAGGTCTAGTGCTAGAATTATTGCTCTCGCGACTGTGGTGATACCTCACATGTGTGGTGCAAACACTGTTTACATATATGAGTGTGACCTACGTATGCGTTCACTACTGCGCACGAGCACGCCGGGATGGGGGCGCTTAAAAAATATGTTTTTATTAATTTTATTACCTTTTTTAATTTTTTCACTGTCCCTTTGATCACTTTTATTGCTATCACAAGGTATGTAAACATCCCTTGCGATAACAATGCAGCATGACAGGTCCTCTTTATGGAGAGATCTGGGGTCTAAAAGACCCCATATCTATTCTTTCCCCTTAAAAGCAAAGGATAAAAGAAAAATACATTTTATTTTTTGCTTTAAGAAAAGAAAAAAACATGTTTACATGGCCCGAGAACCAGAAGTGACGTCATGACGTCGCTACGGTACTCCAAGGGCATAGAGATGATTGGTGGCCAGCTGGTCATCACTCATCTCTATAGGAAATTACTACTATTAGTAATGTAAGCACGGGAACAGCTGGGAAACGGCGGAAGGGGGGCACCTCTCCCGCCGTTTCTAAAAGTGATCCCATGGCGAAACCGCCACTGGGATAACTTTAAGTAGCCTGAGGGGAAAAAAAAAATACCAGGGTTATCGGTTATGGCATCTAGCTGTAACACTGGTATTTAACGTCATAATCATGGCGTAAATTCGCAGTTAGACGGTCGGCAAGTGGTTAACATCACTTTAAGTATAGCATAAACAGATTGTTTGCACTGAGCACACTATAGTTTAAATATCTGCATTTATTTATGCGCTGCCTATGGAGTATGATTGTCTAAGGTAAGGCAGCCAAGCATTACATCACCGTTGTCCATGGGTGGCTCCAGAAGGGATAATCACTGTCTCTGTACACACATCCGCCCAATACATACAGAAATCTTGTCACAGAGAAACACAAAGTTCCCACAACACATTTCTTATTCTCTTTCTAATAAATATAACAAACATGCATAATTAAAGCGACCTTCACACAAAAAAATGTATTCCTCATTTGCTTCCTATACTCTCCTTGTTATATAATCACGTCCTTTTTTTTTTTTTTTTAAAGCAAGTTCCTTTTTTTGTGGTACTCATTCCCATTTCCCACTACTTTCCTTGCCTAGGCCCTCAGCCTCCTGGGATATCACACCAGACATCATAGGAGGTGTTGCAACAGTCTCCCCGCAGACTGCCAATCTCACGCATGCATTGCAGCACTGCACTCAGGAAGTGACAGCCTGAATCCAAGATGGCAGCGTGGAGCAAAAGATAGGACTTCAGGTGTGATGAAGACAGTGCTGCACTGCATAGACTGCTAAGTATGTGGTATTTAAAGCTGGACTCTGGGATAAGCAAACATTATCTACATATAAGACTCATGTGTATTCTTGAACCTGGGTGGGATTTGTTTATTTCATCCAAATCTGTGCAGTAATCCAGTGTGAAACTTTGTCTCTGTCCACATTTTGGGTTGTCCCCAGAATAGTAAGAAATGGGAAATCTTGTCATGAGGACACTAGATCTGGTGACAACTAGGGATTCCCTCACTTTGAAAGGATTTCCACCCACTTCCTGCTTTGATTCTTGGACAGGAAGAGAAGGGAAGTAAAGGGAAATGTCACCAATGGGACACAGATGGCAAACCTGGCAAGGGTTATAATCCCTCTTTACTCTAAAATAAAAAAAAGTTTTGCCTTTAGTTCTACTTTAACCACTTGCTGACCGGGCTATAGCCAAATGATGGCTACAGCGCGGCCAGCCAGTTCTGGGAGGGTGTCATATGATGTCCTCCCGTGATCGTGCCCGCTGTGACACACACACATTGTGATTGCTGTGTCCTCGGGACACTGCTGATCACAGATTGGGGTAAATGGCCAATCAGTGGCTCTTTACCACTTGATCACAATGTAAACACACGCCAGTTATCGGCAATCCTTTTATCAGGCCACCTGAGGCCAGGTGACTTATGCACACCGCTTAGGTTAGGAGCGCACTGCTAAGGTTGTAGACCCTTCGGCTGACTGCTGCGGATGGGTGGTTCAGGAAAGCAGCTCCACCTGAACACCAACACGGACCAAACAGGGAGGTAGAGCGTAAGATTCCCCAGGGCGCAGAATCTAAGGGCCAGCAGGTTTTCACCAGAGCCTCTGGAGGCGAGGATGGATTTGGCTGCAGCTGACTCCAGGTCGCCCCCCCCCCCTGTTTCCTTAGCTTATGCTCTCGGACTGGCTCTGGTGGACAGAGCAGAAGTGGCAGTACAGGGTTAAAAACAGTATAGTCAGGAGAACAAGCCAAGGTTGGGGCAACTAGCAAACGGGTATGTTCATGAAGGCACGCCAAGTTTGGGGTCACTAGCAGAGAGGAATGGTCAGAAGGACACGCCAAGGTCAGTACATGGAAGTCAAAGATAAACATACAGCAGGACGCCACACAGAAGCAAAATACAACTGTTGCTCGGGCATGGCTGGCTTGCAGTGAGCGGGGTTAAATAGTGTTTCCTATTAGAGACTGGATTGGAGCCATGATGAGAGAAGATCAGCCGCCGTTGTTATACAGCTGCAGATTGGCTCTCCTGCTGAATCACTCTCCTGCGTGGGTTGGGTGGACTTGATGTCCGCCGGCGACCCGCGATCGCCTAGAACAGAGGAAGAATGGGGATCTGCCTATGTAAACAAGGTGAATCCCCTTTCTGACAGGGGACATGTCAGAAATCTACTGTTCCCAGTGATCGGGAACAGTGATCTCTGTCATGTCCCTGGCAGCCCACCCCCCCTTTAGTTGGAACACACTCAGGGAACACAGTTAACCCCTTGATTGCCCCCTAGTGTTAACCCCTTCCCAGCCAGTGTAATTTTTACATTGATCAGTGCATTTTTATAGCACTGATCAATGTAATAATGTCACTAGTCCCCAAAAAGTGTAATTTGGGGTCAGATTTGTCAGCTGCAATGTTGCAGTCCCGCTAAAAATTGCAGATCGCCGCCATTACTAGTAAAAACAAAAAAAAATAAGATAAAAGTCCCTAAATCTATCCCATAGTTTGTAGACGCGATAACTTTTGCGCAAACCAATTAATATTCGCCTATTGCGATTTTGTTTTATCAAAAATATGTAGAAGAATATATATCTGCCTAAACTGATGAAGAAATTAGTTTTTCACCAAAAATATGTAGAAGAATATATATCGGCCTAAACTGATGAAGAAATTTGTTTTTTTATATTTTATTTTTGGATATGTATCAGGGGCGGATCCAGAGTCTTTTCTCGGGAGGGGCACTGACAATTTTTTTTTTTTTTGTGGGAAATTTATCGGGGAAATGGTTGGTGTCGGCGCTTCAATCATCCCGACACCATGGTTGTTATGGTGTCAGGATGATTAAAGCGCATTATTTCTATTATTACATTGTAATATGAAATTAAATAGTTCAATGCAGAATCAGTGGGAGCCCCGAGTGTGTCACTTGCCACCGTCGCCTGCAATTAGTGGGAGCCCTGAGCGTGTCACTTGCCACACGTTGTGGATTGTCACTTGCCACGTCACCTGCCACATCTTGTGGATTGTCACTTGCCACACCTTGTCGATTGTCACTTCCCACATCACCTGCCACACCTTGCGGATTGTCACTTGCCACGTCACCTGCCACACCTTGCTGATTGTCACTTGCCTGCCACCAGATGCAGATTGTCATTTGCCACGTCACCTGACACAATTTGCGGATTGTCACTTGCCACGTCGCCTGCCACACCTTGCGGATTGTCACTAACTTGCCTGCTAAGGTGTAGTTTTGGTTGTCTCTTGCTGTGTCCCAGACTCCCAGAGTCAGGCAGCAGAGAGATAATGTAATCTCTCTGCTGTCTGCACAGTGAGGGCGGATGTCACTGCAGGAATGCAGGGCAGGCACGGGCGGTGAGAGATGATCTCATCTCTCTGCTCCCCCGCTCCTGGCTAGCTGATTGGCCAGCTGCCACACTGAGCCTGCTCTCTCACTCTCACCTGCGCTGCCAACACAATGAGCAGCACGGTCTGCCCACGAACCGCGCCGCCCCCCGACAACAAACCGCGCGGCAAGCGGAGCCGCCCGCTTTCTTACCCGTATTGCATCTGCCCACAGAGCGGCCTGACGTGACTCACTGACGTCACTCGTTGCTAGACGCCAAGTGGCCCAGGCGTTAGCAGCGAGTGCAGGGAAGAGGCTCCACCCACCTCCTCCTCCGCTCCTGGTATTGTGTCAGTGCGCCACGTAACTACATTAGAAAAAATATAAATAGTGGCGCTAAACCAAAGTTAAAAAACAACTAGTGACAATATGACATACTGATTTGTCATACATACAGTGCATAAAACCCTTGTTAATAACGTGTCAAAAAATAATAAACAAACCTAAAAATATATAATTGACTTATAACAAAAATCAATGAATTCCCTATATATGTGGTATAAATGTAAATAAACATGTGATATACTACACATATGTCGCACTAAGCGTCAGTCTGCGTAATCAAAAATTCTGTCCAAAGCAAATAAACTGAAACACCCGTGCATAAATCAAATCCAAAAAATTCCACAGTGCTTGTCTGAAGAGTGATAACCACCACCGAATACAGGTCAGCAGCTTACCGGATTAAATTGGTCCCCTATGACGGAGGACCTATAATCGCATCAAAGCAATCCCAGTTAGATGGTAAGAATTCCTGTATCCACCTCTTCAAACGAAACTCCCACAGCAAAAGGCAAGCAGTATGACCGCAACAGTACCATGTAAAAGAGGAAAGGAATGCCTCGCTGGTGTAAAATCCTTGGGTTTATTAATACAAATATGAAAAAACACTTACAGAAATGTTGCAAGGAAACAGCCTTGAACTTGCGGCGCCGGCCGGACGCCGACAAGTAAACCCGTCCTAGGAGATCGAGCAGTAAGGGGATGACGTCACCACGTCGCTCGGTCCGCCCTACGCGTTTCGTGATAGGTCACTTCGTCTCGGGGCACGGGCGGCGTGGTGCGTCACCCCCTCTTGTAGTAAACACAATAACAAACCAAACCTCGTTCTGGGGGAAAGCGCACGCGCACATCGAGGACAGACAACCAAGCCTCTATTCAGATGGAGTGACAGAGAATACACCATTAATAAAATGATGCTCCGGCACTCCGCGCATGCGTAATTCCCCCAAGAACTAGAGGGAAAGACATCTGCATGCCGCACTCCGCAGCCGCCTTCATCTACCGCGGGATGACCCCGCAGAGACAAAGAACGGCAACCGGAAATGCGGCAAAAACTAACAAAAATAATATATAAAAAATGTTATTTATTTTTATACAAAAAAAATTTATATGGCAAAATTCCCAAAGGGTTGGTTCACCGGAACTTCCCCCAAGAGGGTAGATGGAAAAGCCAAAAAATAAATAAAAAAAACAAGATAAATTAAAACATCCGGCAAACATCCACGACGTCCTCCTCCCACTTAGCCATAAAGAGGTTGGCAAGGCTGGGGTCGTGGATGTTTGCCGGAGACCAGAGGTAGTGCTCTGGGCGAGGTACATCGACGACGTCCTCCTCCTATGGGATGGAACCGAATCTGATTTATATGAGTACATGCGATCCCTCAATGATAATAGTAGAGGCATAGTTTTTTCTTTTGAGGCTAGTCAAGAGAGTATAAACTTTTTGGACCTGACTATTTCTGTTGCAGAGAATAGTTTTATTACTACTACTTTCTTCAAACAGACGGATAGAAACTCCTATATCCCCCTGGACAGTTGCCACTATGCGCCTTGGCTTAGGGCGGTTCCCCAGGGCCAGTTCACAAGACTGCGACGAAATTGTACGGAGGTGGAACCTTTTGATAGCCAGGCAGCCATTCTCTCTAAAAGATTCTTGGAAAAGGGGTATGATCCAACTGCCATGTCTAAGCTGGTGCAAACAACCAGAGAGATAGATAGAACCTCACTGTTGAGGGATCGGGTAAGGGATGAGAATGGGGGAGATTATTCACTTCCATTCATTACCACTTTTTCTGCCCAGCACCAGAGCATTAAACGGTTGATCTGCAAGCATTGGCATGTGCTTGCGAGTGATCAATTACTAGCACCCATTTTACCTGACAGACCGTCAGTTGTTTTTAGGGGAGCATCTTCATTGTCGAATCGGGTTGCGCCGAGTGTACAAGATCCCCCTAGGGAACACAGGACTTTTTTGCAAAATTTGACTGGCTATCATAGATGCAAAAAGTGTCAGGTCTGCTCATTAAATGCTTGTCAGGATAGGAAGATCTGTCAGTTTACATCAACTAGTACAGGACGATCCTATGAGGTGGAACCATTTATAACCTGTTCCTCCGAGGGGGTGGTCTACCTTATTCAGTGCCCTTGTGGACTCCAGTATGTGGGGAGGACCAAGAGGGCACTGAGGGTTAGACTAAACGAGCATATAGCCAACATTAGAAAGGGCTTCGATAAGCACTCTGTATCAAGACATTACGATCTTGTACATAAGAGAGACCCTTCTAAGACTTTATTCGTGGCTATAGACAAGTATAGACCCCACTGGAGGGGCAGCTCACTAGTGAGGGAGATATCCAGACAAGAGATGGCTTGGATATACCGCTTGAAGTCTTATGTGCCTTTTGGCCTGAACGTTGACACTGACATCAACGCATTCATCAACAATTCGTAGTTGGTGCATGCGTTGATGTCTATAGACTCTGGGGCCCAGTCTGATCTTTTATTTTGATTGGAGTTGGGGCCTATGAGTTTGATGGGTAATGATGTAGTCCCCTTGGGAATATGCACATCCAAGCAGGTCAATCGTTTGGACAACATGACATTGGTGTTTGTTGCCAATGTTTATTAACAGACATGAATTTTTTTTATTGTATTTTTTACATTTTTAAATTTTAAATTATTTTTTATGTATGACACAATAGCCATTTAGTACATACATTGGTGAACACTCAGGGGGACTTTTGTGGGTCCACATGTGACGAATTTTTAAGATTGCCTCATGTTCACCCATAGGTTGGTCTCCCCTGATGGTTTACTTCCTTTCCCTGCACGCAGCCAATTAGGTGTGTGTGTATGGATGTATGGTAGAAATCTTCATTGATTGTGTGGGTTTATGAATAATATTAAATTATGTTAATTTTGTAGTGGTTTTTAAATGCACCTGTAATGGGTCTGATAGGAAATGGTTGTTTGTGCGTGTATGATCATGACATGCACTTTATAACAATTTGTCCTGTCTGTTTTAATTTATCTTGGTTTTTTTATTTATTTTTTGGCTTTTCCATCTACCCTCTTGGGGGAAGTTCCGGTGAACCAACCCTTTGGGAATTTTGCCATATAAATTTTTTTTGTATAAAAATAAATAAAAAATTTTATATATTATTTTTGTTAGTTTTTGCCGCATTTCCGGTTGCCGTTCTTTGTCTCTGCGGGGTCATCCCGCGGTAGATGAAGGCGGCTGTGGAGTGCGGCATGCAGATGTCTTTCCCTCTAGTTCTTGGGGGAATTACGCATGCGCGGAGTGCCGGAGCATCATTTTATTAATGGTGTATTCTCTGTCACTCCATCTGAATAGAGGCTTGGTTGTCTGTCCTCGATGTGCGCGTGCGCTTTCCCCCAGAACGAGGTTTGGTTTGTTATTGTGTTTACTACAAGAGGGGGTGACGCACCACGCCGCCCGTGCCCCGAGACGAAGTGACCTATCACGAAACGCGTAGGGCGGACCGAGCGACGTGGTGACGTCATCCCCTTACTGCTCGATCTCCTAGGACGGGTTTACTTGTCGGCGTCCGGCCGGCGCCGCAAGTTCAAGGCTGTTTCCTTGCAACATTTCTGTAAGTGTTTTTTCATATTTGTATTAATAAACCCAAGGATTTTACACCAGCGAGGCATTCCTTTCCTCTTTTACATGGTACTGTTGCGGTCATACTGCTTGCCTTTTGCTGTGGGAGTTTCGTTTGAAGAGGTGGATACAGGAATTCTTACCATCTAACTGGGATTGCTTTGATGCGATTATAGGTCCTCCGTCATAGGGGACCAATTTAATCCGGTAAGCTGCTGACCTGTATTCGGTGGTGGTTATCACTCTTCAGACAAGCACTGTGGAATTTTTTGGATTTGATTTATGCACGGGTGTTTCAGTTTATTTGCTTTGGACAGAATTTTTGATTACGCAGACTGACGCTTAGTGCGACATATGTGTAGTATATCACATGTTTATTTACATTTATACCACATATATAGGGAATTCATTGATTTTTGTTATAAGTCAATTATATATTTTTAGGTTTGTTTATTATTTTTTGACACGTTATTAACAAGGGTTTTATGCACTGTATGTATGACAAATCAGTATGTCATATTGTCACTAGTTGTTTTTTAACTTTGGTTTAGCGCCACTATTTATATTTTTTCTTTTGTTTCACTGAGTATGTTTATCAGGTTAGTGGCAGCTTGAGACCGTTACCCAGGCAATTTGGAGCCACCCAACAATTGCCACCCCTTAATTCTGAGCGCAATTTTTCTTCTCCTTTTCACGTAACTACATTAGACGAGTCTCTCTCTCAACGCCGCTGATCGGATGATGTGAGAAACTGAGAGAGAGACTCAGAGAGGCAGCGGCAGCCGCAGAACAAGTACTGTATATACTCGAGTATAAGCCGACCCGAATATAAGCCGAGGCACCTAATTTTACCCCAAAAAACTGGGAAAACTTATTGACTCAAGTATAAGCCTAGGGTGTCCTAGGCTTATACTTGCCTCACTTTGCCTCACTGTGCCCATGCCTCACTGTGCCCATGACTAGACTGATGTTTAACATGGAAGTCTATGGAAGGAGTGCCCGGCTTTGAAAAATTGGTTCTCCCAGACACCAAACTTTTCAAACTTATAGAGGAGACATGGGGCTACATGTGTGCCAAGTTTGGGGTCCAGAGGACCTACGACCGGCCGGTACCGGGTCCGCAAAATCACTGGAGAAATGACCGTTTAACATTGGAGTCTATGGATGGAGTGCCCGGTTTTAAAAAATCAGTGCTCCACGGCCGTAGATCCCCCAGACACCAAACTTTTTACACTTGTAGAGAAGACATGGGGCTACATGTGTGCCAAGTTTGGGGTCCAGGGGACCTACGACTGGCTGGTACTGGGTCCGCAAAGTCACCGGAGAAATTACCGTTTAACATTGGAGTCTATGGAAGGGGTGTCCGGATTTAAAAAATCAGTGCTCCCCGGTCGTAGGTCCTCCAGACACCAAACTTTGCACACTTGTAGAGGAGACATTGGGCTACATGTGTGCCAAGTTTGGGGTCCAGGGGTCCTACGGCCGGCCGGTACCGGGTCCCCAAAGTTCGGGAGATCAGGCGCAAAAAAAAAAAACTGAGCAAGCAAGTAAGTGTGACAGATGGTTTGGGGGGGGGGGGGCAATTGCCCCTGGATCCGCCACTGATATGTATTATAGCAAAAAGTAAAAAAAAATGCTTTTTTTCAAAATTGTCGCTCTTAGTTTATTTATAGCGTAAAAAATGTAAAAAGGAGAGGTAAGCAAATACCACCAAAAGAAAGCTTTATTTGTGGGAAAAAAAGGACAACAATTTTGTTTGGGTACAGCGTCACACGACCGCGCAATTGTCAGTTATCGCAAAAAATTGGTTGTCATTAAGGGCGCAAATTCTTCCTGTCCTTAAGTGGTTAAACACACAGGTGTGAGAGTGCAGTCCCTAAGCTGATACACAGACCAGAGAGGTAAGCAGACAGGACATGAAACATTACTGCAGATTCATGACACCTTTCCTCATGCTGACAGCGTGAGGAGAGGAGAGCGGATAACCGGCTTGCGTAAAAGGGACATGTACACCGATAATCAGGGCACTGATTGTTAGTGTCCTGATTTTCAGTGCAGTCCTAACAGTGCCCATAGGCGAAAGGGCCTGTGGTAAGTTAGAAGTGAGACCATACACAAGAGATATAATTGTTACACCAATTTTTTCGTTTTTTTCAGTTGACTTTAATATCTGTATACCCTGGGGGGCACTCCTGATGCCTCAACATCACTCTGGGTCCTGACATTCACAGAGAGGATTTTTACCCCAAATGACACAGCTTCAATTTTATGGGACCGGTAGTGTTGGCCCCAGTGGCCGCTGTGGTGTTTCCCTGTCCCTTCTACATGTAGCGATACCTCCAACTAAGAAGGCCGCAGATTTAGTTGGGCCCTGAAGACAGCTCCGCCAACCCCCGGCAATATGCTCAAACCCCTACTGGCACAGCTAGTAAGGGGAGATAGGACCGCGTGACCGCAACTCTAGGTGACCCAGTCCTATGGCAAACACACACAGTGATATACTTTAAAACTTCTATTAAAGTAAGTGAAACTGACACCAATGTACTTGACCCAGATATTTTACTGAGGCTAATGGGCAAGTAATAAACAACAGTATAACAAGTTGCAGATCCCTGCAATAAACAGTAATAAAGATAAACAGAGTAATCAGAATAATTAAGTATTGCTGTGCAACTCTAGCGCTGCCCTTTTACAGCTACTTCCACTCAGGGGTAGACTAACACCCAGCAATGTCTACCTATGCAGTCAGGCCTGACTGATCTAAATGGAAGTTCAGTGAAACAATATTCGCTAGCAATCTTTCGGTGGTGCACTTGAAGAACAACTTTGTAATCCCAACGAATAGTAAAGATAAAGTATCTGTCTTTAAACAGCTCTCACCACCCGGACAAGTCCAAGTCCGTTTCCTCCATCGATTCGTCTAGGAACAGGAATCCACCGACATCCAAGTCTTCAATCCTTCTGGTGTACTGCAGCAAGGATGATAAGATGTCTCTAAGGTTCTGCTAGGCTGGCAGAGGGGCTCTTTGGAAAGGAGCACAAGGCCCAGGCTTCAGGCCTTGTGCACACAGCAGTTCAGCACAGAGATCCTCTTGCTAGGAGAGGGGTGTCCAAAGAGACCGAACAAACTCCACCTCCCCTTTATAAAGTCTGCCCCAGCAGTCTCTGTTCCGGAGCAATGTACCCTGGGTGCTGCAAGATGTACTGGGAGATGTAGTCTCTCTCTCCTCTGCATTCACTTCCAGTAATGTCTCTTTACTTCCTCCCGACTCACCTCTCACCTGGAACTTCTTGTCTCTCTGTCTTAAAGGGGAATACCCCGCTACACACTCCCCCCACTTTGAATCTTTGGTCCCCAAAGACATTTTTTTGGTCTGCAAAACATTCTAGATTCAATGCGGTTGCATAGGGTTGACAGAGGAGCCTCCCACCAATCATCATAAGATGGGGAGCTGTCCTGTCTACAGGTCGCTTCAGTGGGGGCGACCTGTCTAGCTGTGCCAGAGAGTGACCTGGGGTTGCCCTCCACCAAATGGACCGTGGAGGGATCCGGATTCTCAGCATTCCTCCTAGCAGTAACTACAGAATCTTCTGAGCTGTTCCCCATTTGTGGGTAGGTCAGCTTCTTAGGAGGCCGGATGACTCTTCGAGCCCTTTGCTCTCTTGGGATTTCTGGCTCTGGCGCCACAGGCTCCTCTTCCTCTGAACAACCATCATGGGCATCTTCCCAGTATTCTGCTGAAGGACTAGAAGGGATGAACTCTGTGGCTTCTGGGTTCAGTGTTTCATCTGTGGTGTCTTCAGTGGTTGGAAGATCTATGGTAGAAGTTCCTGGAGTTGGGGAAGGCCACAGCCAATCAAGTTCTCCCTCCTCACTTCCACTAAGTTGAGAGGCCTCTCCATCTTCAGCTCGGGAGGTCTGCGACCGAGTGTTCGGCCTAGGAGTATCCAGGATAGAGGCCGGTTCAAGGGAGTCTCCCACGGGAGGTATTCTAACTGCCTCAGCAAGTGGGAGAAGGTGGTTTCGATGCCACGTCTTCAGTGGGCCTACCTTTCCTTCTGGCTTCAACGTATAGACAGGTAGGCCTGGCAACTTCCTGCAGATGACATAAGGTTCAGATCTCCATCTGTCTGCAAGTTTGTGCTTTCCAGGGACCCCCAGATTGCGTAACAGTACTCGATCCCCGGGCTGTAGGTCTTGTACCCGAACCTTCAAGTCGAAGTTTCTTTTATTTCGAGCTCCCCTTTGATCTGAGGCCGCTTGAGCATGTTCATAGGCTACTTTCAGGCTGTGTCTGAGCCTGTCCACATATCCTTTGTGGGATGTGGCTGAGGAATGGCCCAGAGAGGTGCCAAAGGCCAAGTCCACCGGTAGTCTCGCTTCTCTCCCAAACATGAGTCGATATGGGGAGTAGCCTGTAGCATCACTGATGGTGCAGTTGTAAGCATGTACTATGGCTGCTATGTGTTGGCTCCAATGTTGCTTTTTCTCGCTTTCCAGAGTCCCCAACATGTTGAGCAAGGTTCGGTTAAACCTTTCTGGCTGAGCATCTCCCTGTGGATGGTAAGGTGTCGTTCGAGTCTTCTTAATTCCCAAAGAATCCAGGAGCTTCCGGATCAGTTTACTCTCAAAGTCCCTCCCTTGATCTGAATGGAGTCGCTGTGGCAGCCCATAATGGACAAAGTACTTCTCCATAAGTACCTTAGCTACGGTGGAGGCCTTCTGGTCTTTGGTGGGGAAAGCCTGGGCATACCTGGTGAAATGGTCAGTTATCACCAGAACATTTCCTAGTCCACTCAGGTCGGGTTCGAGGCAGAGAAAATCAATGCATACCAGATCCATTGGGCCTTGACTCTGTAGATGGCCCATTGGGGCAGCTTGATGGGGTAAAGTCTTCCTCTGGACGCACCGTGCACATGAGTGGCAGTACTCTTCTATCTCTGCCCTCATGCAGGGCCAATAGAACCAACTTCTGACAAGTTGAAAGGTCCTTTCAGCCCCTAGGTGGCCATGGTTGTCATGCAGGGCAATCAGAACAGTCTCTCGATATTTCTCTGGGAGGAACAGTTGCCACTTATCTTCTGAGTCATCAGAGGGGCCCCTTCGGTAGACCACTCCCTGATGTAACTGCAACCTGTCCCACTCTTTCCTCAGCAGGCGAGCTTCTTTTGAAGGTTGACGCATGAGTCTGTTTGGATCCTGATTCTCCAGGGCCTCCAGGACCAATCTCCCCATGGGGTCTTCCAATTGGTCACACCTCAACTCCTTCTTGGACAATCTTGGCAGGTTGTCCTCTCCCAGTTGAGCTACTCCACAGTAGTGTTTGGGGACTCCCACCATGGTAACTCCTATTTCCTCTGCTCTGGAACCTCCTCGAGCTTGGAATTCAGCTCCTTGACAAAGGGCCCGCACCCCGTCCGGTGCCACTTGGGTCCAATCTTCTACGTCACTGGTGAGAGAATGAGATCTCCTGGACAGAGCGTCTGCATCTCGATTCCCAGTCCCTGGCCTATACTTTAGGCTGAAGTTGAATCCAGAAAGTGCGGCCAGCCACCTGTGTCCAGTGGCGTCCAGCTTGGCCGTGGTGAAAAGGTAGGTAAGGGGGTTGTTATCGGTCTTCACAGTGAACTCCGCCCCATACAGGTAGTCTTTAAGCTTGTCTACTACCGCCCACTTAAGGGCCAGGAACTCCAGCTTGTGAGTGGGGTAGTTCTTCTCAGAGGGGGTCAGGCTCCTGCTCACGTAGGCAACAGGCCGCAGTTGTTCCTCGTGTTCTTGGTAAAGTACTCCTCCCAGACCGTCATGACTAGCATCTACGTGTAGTTCATAGGGCTTGGTTAGGTCTGCATAGGCCAAGACTGGGGCAGTGGTTAGGCTCTCCTTTAATGCCTGGAAGGCCTCTTCACACTTCTGGTTCCACTGATCTCTGACTGACTCTCCCGGCTTCCTGGGCCCTGAGTCATCCTCTTCCCCCTCGGTCTTGAGTAGTTCATTCAATGGCCTGGCAATTCGGGCGAATCCTTCCACAAACCTCCTGTAATAGGAGCAGAACCCCAAGAAGGATCTGAGTTCGGTTACTGTGGTGGGTCGTGGCCAGGAGGTAACTGCCTCCAATTTCTCAGGGTCTGTGGCCACCCCTTCTTCAGACACTATGTGCCCCAGATAGTTCACAGAAGACTGATAGAACCGACACTTCTCAGGCGAAAGCTTGAGTCCTTCCTCACTGAGTCTTCTCAACACTTTTTCCAGCCTCCTTTCGTGTTCTTCCAAGGTTCTCCCAAAGACAATGACATCGTCCAGGTATACAAGGACTTCAATAAAGGTTCATGTCTCCTACAGTCTTCTCCATGAGACGTTGGAAAGTCGCTGGGGCTCCAGACAGACCTTGGGGCATCCGGTTGAATTCAAAGAACCCTACTGGGGTTATGAAGGCTGTCTTCTCCCTGTCTTCTGGGTGCATAGGAATCTGATAGTACCCGCTCTTGAGATCCATAACGCTGAACCATTTAGCTCCAGACAAGCTCTGTAGGGCATCCTCTATCCTCGGAGTGGTGTATTGGTCAGGTATGGTTCTCCTGTTGAGAGTCCTGTAGTCGATACAGAACCTCAATGATCCATTCTTCTTTCTGACCACCACGATGGGAGAGGCATAGGGGCTTCTGGACTCCCGTATCACACCAGTCCTCTTGAGTTCTGCAAGTTGTTCCCTTAGATCCTCCAGATCTGCTAGGGGGACCCGCCTGACCCTCTCTCGGAAGGGCTTGTCTTCCTGGAGGCGGATCCGATGGGTGGCACTCCTTGCACACCCCACATCGAACTCATCCTTAGAGAAGATCTTCTCCCATCTATTCAACTGGGCCTTGGCTCTCTCCTTCCAAGCTCCTGGCAGATTCGGGTTTTCCATGGACAGCTTCTCCCAAGCATCTCCTCCTTCACCTGTCCTCTTCACTTCTGACAGGGTAACAGGGGCCACAGGGCTCACCTGGCCTAGCAGCATTCTGGCTGGGATTTCCATGGGGTCTCTGGTAGTGTTCCTAACACTCACTGGAACTCTACAATGGGCCTTCTTCAGGACCTTCAGCGGAATCACTTCCGGTATCACTTCCAGACCTGAGGACTCACCCCTTGGGTCTGACTCCAGCACGACAAAGGGACCAGGCTGCTCCCAAGTAAGCTTCACAGTGGCTCTGAGACAGGTTACTTCGCCGGGCTGCAACACTACCCCTTCTCTTCCAAGTCTCCACACCTTCCCTATCCCTTCTCCAGGGGTCCCCTGCTCTTGGATCAGCCGTTGGTAGGCCGTCTTCAGCATGGGATGGATCTTGGTGGCTGTTCGCCCCTCTTCTTTTACTAGAGGGGTCAGGAGTCTTCGGACCAGGTCCGTGTTCGTCCCTATTATAAGGGAATTCTTGTTGGCTCCAGGCGGCCTAGGGCACACGACTGCCAGGGTGTCAAACACTTCGGCCTTCCCAGCCACGGATGGGTCAAAGGTCATCTTGATGGGAAGATAGCCGTCGTAAGGGAAACTCTGTGTTCCAATTCCCCATATTTCCAGCTCTTCTATCTTCTGGATAGGCAGATGACTCAAGTGCCTATCGTAGAAGTCTCGGTATAGTAGGGTCACTTGTGCCCCGGTATCCAAGAGGGCCCTGGTGTAGACTCCCTCCACTTGAATGGGCACTATAGGAGATGGGCCCACCAGCTTCTCCGGATATGGCCCGGCAGGGGTCGCCTTCTTCAGACCTTTCCCTTTTGGACTCTCTCTTGTCCTATTCCCTTTGGACTTGAACCTTTCTTGAGCCTGGTATGCATTGACTTCCCTCCTTTTTATGGGTGTAGGAACCCGCTGAGGGATACTGTTATTTTTCTTAGGTGTGCACCCCCTCTGGGGAGTGCTGTGTCTCTTCTGAGGGGTCTTGCCCCCTTTCTCTGCGGTGTATCTCTGTTGGAGAATGTTGTGTTTCCTCTGAGGTGTTCTATTTTCTCTCTTCTTCTGTTTTTCATTCAGTTTGGAGCTCACTGAAAATGATGGGCACCCGGTTGACTCCTTCACCGGGGCCCTCTGAAGTTTTCCGCCGGCTGGCGGTTATTTATCTTTTTCTTCCTGGGACTGGAACATATGTTTGCAAAATGACCAATCCCTCCGCAGTTGTAACAAATCACCTCTTCTTCACGATCCTGTAGAGAAGCGGGCGCTGAGGTATTCGGGAACAACTCCTTTCTTGGACTTTTCTTTTCTGGTTTCCTTTGATCTTTCTCCATCAAAGAGGTCAGTATCTCCAACACTTGGGACATCTGCGATTTCAGGGTGTCCACTTCTGCATCTCTTTCGGGGGTCATGGCCGGGCTGACCATCACCACCAGAGGTTTGGTTGGCTCGACTGGCTGTTCCCTCTTTTTCTCCTCCCACATGGCCTCTTCCTCTCTGACCATTCGAATGAGGTCGGGGTATTCCAGGTTCTTCCCGTCCTGTCGGGTGCGCAGCGCCAATGCAATAGGATCCAGGGGCTGAGCTCCCCTCAATACCTGCTGAGCCCGGGCCTCGTCTACCTTCCCTGGGTCGATCCCCTTCTTCAGAATAATTCTATGCAGGATCTTGTCTAGACATCCCATATATTCTGACAGTTTCTCTCCTGTTTTCTGGTAGCAGTGCTCCAGCTGATAGGTGAGCTCGGTAACTTTTTCTGTCCCACCGAACACATTCTGCAAGATGTCCAAGTAGTCCTGTGCAGTACAGTCTTTCCTGCTCATCTTCAGGTTGTGTATGGCATCCAGAGCAGGCCCCTTCAAACTTTCAGCAATTCGCTGTTTCTTGCTGCGTTCTGGAACTTCCCATTCCTCTAAGGCCTGAGAGGTGCCATCTAGCCACTCCTCAAATCCTTCTTCCCCTGAGGGCACAGGTTTTCTCCCTGAGAATATCCGGAGCTTTCTGTACCCCGACATTGGGTATTCTGTGGGATTCTTCTTGCACTGGGCCACAATCTCTCCCAGTACAGCGCATAGTTCTCTGCTGAGGGTGGCCGGTGATGATCTGGGACTCTCTGTATCCTCCTGCTCTTGTGCCTTAGGGGATGGTGGGGGAGGTATCTGTGGAGATGATGACTTTCTTATTTGGAACCGATCTCCCTTATGTGGCAGCGCATGTGTCAGATGGTAGGTCTGCCCATCCATAGCTTGTATGCTCTGGCTTTTAAAATGCTCTGGAATTTCGTCTTTCCACTCTATTAATGCGTATGTACACGAAGCATGTGGTCTCACATCCATCACCCATGATTTCTGGCATGGTGATAGGGATGTCATTAACTGCTTTATCGCATCTCTTTGCCAGATCCCCGGGAGTTCAATAACTGCCGCCGCGGCCGGATCTGCGCCAGCCATTGTGTACCACTGTCCTACTTCTAGCGGGTCCATGCCGGTCTTTTGGCGTGTTCGCTTGCTGTATCAGGATCCCAGACGAGAACCCCCACGTGTAGCGATACCTCCAACTAAGAAGGCCGCAGATTTAGTTGGGCCCTGAAGACAGCTCCGCCAACCCCCGGCAATATGCTCAACCCCCTACTGGCACAGCTAGTAAGGGGAGATAGGACCGCGTGACCGCAACTCTAGGTGACCCAGTCCTATGGCAAACACACACAGTGATATACTTTAAAACTTCTATTAAAGTAAGTGAAACTGACACCAATGTACTTGACCCAGATATTTTACTGAGGCTAATGGGCAAGTAATAAACAACAGTATAACAAGTTGCAGATCCCTGCAATAAAGATAAACAGAGTAATCAGAATAATTAAGTATTGCTGTGCAACTCTAGCGCTGCCCTTTTACAGCTACTTCCCCTCAGGGGTAGACTAACACCCAGCAATGTCTACCTATGCAGTCAGGCCTGACTGATCTAAATGGAAGTTCAGTGAAACAATATTCGCTAGCAATCTTTCGGTGGTGCACTTGAAGAACAACTTTGTAATCCCAACGAATAGTAAAGATAAAGTATCTGTCTTTAAACAGCTCTCACCACCCGGACAAGTCCAAGTCCGTTTCCTCCATCGATTCGTCTAGGAACAGGAATCCACCGACATCCAAGTCTTCAATCCTTCTGGTGTACTGCAGCAAGGATGATAAGATGTCTCTAAGGTTCTGCTAGGCTGGCAGAGGGGCTCTTTGGAAAGGAGCACAAGGCCCAGGCTTCAGGCCTTGTGCACACAGCAGTTCAGCACAGAGATCCTCTTGCTAGGAGAGGGGTGTCCAAAGAGACAGAACAAACTCCACCTCCCCTTTATAAAGTCTGCCCCAGCAGTCTCTGTTCCGGAGCAATGTACCCTGGGTGCTGCAAGATGTACTGGGAGATGTAGTCTCTCTCTCTTCTCTGCTTTCACTTCCAGTAATGTCTCTTTACTTCCTCCCGACTCACCTCTCACCTGGAACCTCTTGTCTCTCTGTCTTAAAGGGGAATACCCCGCTACATACACATCACACATTTGACAACCAGTGCATGATCAAAGAACTGATGCATGTTTTTAACTGTAAAATGGAACCATCAGAGGAAAATGTGTCCCGTTACAGTGGTGGTTATTGGGAGGAAGAAGTTCTCCCTAACATTGGTGGTCAGTAGAAGAACAAAGTTCTCCCTAACCATTGGTGTATTGGAGGTGATAAATAGTGATAAGTAAATCCGTTCACCCAAATATTTTTTTACAGTGAATTTGGCCGCTTCTAGAGGTAAACCAAGCCGAGTCAGTAAACTGGTAAAGGGACTTTTAAAAATAATAACAATTAGTGGAAGACAAAACATTTTAGCTGTCACTTTCCTATTGCAGGTTAAACTAGGGAAAGCTACCAACATAACATCTGCGTGACTGCTATAGACACAACACTTTTATTTTTCCTCTACTCAGAGTCCCTTTATCGATCCCTATTTGTAATTGCATTACCAATTCTTACAGACATTTTGCTGAATGATGGACGTGTCTTGAAATACGTCGAGAAGCATTCAATGTTTGTTTTGACACCTGAGCTCACCATAGAGATCAATTATGTGTACGAGTAAATATATGATACAGCATATGTCTGGAGGGAGCTAAATTCAGCACCTCTCATTTGGTAGGGAGGGGGGCGCTTTCCTTAACACTTTCACTAACAAGCATAGAACACAAAATAAAATTTGTCTTTCAAAAATTAGACTTAAATACATAAATGATAAGTTTGCTTTTTTGTGTTTTGAAAATACAACATCTAGTATATGCCTCAGTCCTCGTACCCACAACATATACCACAATTACTGTGCCTTAAGCAACAGTCTCTTAGACACACATAAACCTCAAGCCAAGTGATGATTTTTTTTAAAAAAATATGCTTTATATACCTTTCAATTTTATTATCTGTTTGATGTGCAATTCACTCAAAACAATCCAAACCGCAAACAATTAAAAAGGCATAACTTACCTTTCAGTCGATTTAGACCTGATTTAGATTGGATTAGATCAAAGTAAAACAATGGATGGAAAAATATTTGATTGTTTTGCATCAATCAGAAGCAATCAGATACTTTTGTTCATGAATATGATTGCATTTCAAAGAATAAGATTGAAGATTACATGGTGATAAGCGTGAATAGTGGAATATGGATGGGGCTCCACTTTATGAGTGGCTTCCCTACCCAATCCTTTAGTACTATTTTTCCTAGCTCCCTTAGAATGTGCCCCTTCTACATCCCGGGGGACCGCTCTCCCTCTCCACTATTCCACTACCCAACTGTTGGAAAATGCTTATTGGATGCCTTATAAATTACTATGTTGGTTTTGATACTATGTTTGTAAACTATATTCTTTCTTTTTGAAAACTGAATAAAAAGATTGAAAGTCAATTCTAATGCGGCAGACACACGATCGTTTTTCATGCCATTTTTTAAACCGACGTTTTTCTCGTCGTTTTTTTTCATGTTTCCTCTCAAGCCTGTCTTGCGTACACACGATCATTAAAAAAAAAAACGTTCAAGCAAAGCGCAGTGACGTACAACACGTACGACGGCACTATAAAGGGGAAGTTCCGTTCGGATGGTGCCACCCTTCATGTTAGTAAAGTTTGTTGAGCGACGATTCACGCTTTTCAGCCTCGTGCTTTTCAGTCCGTTGCAGCGTGACGAATGTGCTATCTCCATTACAAACGCTAGTTTTACCAGAACGAGCGCTCCCGTCTCATACTTGATTCTGAGCATGCGCGTTTTTTTCACCTCGTAAAAGCATACACACTATCGTTTTTCACGTCGTTAAAAAAAACGACATGAAAAATGACGTGAAAAAATAGAGCATGTTCGAAATTTTTAATGCCCGTTTTTCACACCGTTAAAAATGCTCTGGAGCCTACACACGATCGGTTTTAATGCCCATTTTTAAAAATGGCATTTTTAACGGCATGAAAAACGATCGTGTGTATGGGGCATCAGAGATTACATGGTGGAAACAGCAAATGATAATATGCATTTCTAAGTTACAAACGTGTCTTATTTATCAAACTCAACCTTCACGTTTGTGGCATTTTGATCCACTGGGTAATTGACTATAGTTCAATTATTTCTATTGGAAGAGATTGATCAGAAAATAAATTGATAATTTATCATAGCATAAATGGCCATCATAAGTAGCTAAAGGAGAGAGAATAGTGATATGTAAATACCATATATTCTTTCATTCCTGTGGCCGCCGTACATGGATGGAAATTTGATCGGTTCAGCAGGGACCAAGCCAATTTTATTTATGTATTTATTTATTACAGGTACTTATATGGTGCCATTAATTTACGCAGTGCTTTTAATTTTTATTGTACATTCACATCAGTCCCTGCCCTCAAGGAGCTTGCAATCTAACACACTGGGGCCAATTTAGACAGGAGCCAATTAATCTACCAGCATGTCTTTGGAGTGTTTTGATATATGTATGAGGAGGCTGGTTGTACACAAGTCAATCTATAAATTGGCTTGTGTAAAACCAGCCTGTGTAATTTTTCCCAAATGATCAGTGCTGTCAGCTATAGCTAACAGCACTGATCATTGTATTCTGACAGCAGGGCAGGCTTCCCGCTGGCAGAATACAATACCACAGCAGGAGGGATTACCCCATCCACAAATGTGTGGATCGGGGAATCAAGGCATCTTTTTTCGTTATATCCGCTGGTTGAATGAAAACCAAGTATAATGTTATAATTTTTATCCTTTTCATAACAGTACAAGTTATACATTTATACATAAATTTTATCCAGATACATGATCTTACTTCTAACGTTCACCCACCCCAAAAAACAAAACAAAACACAAAAACAACCTTTATTTTTTCATTCCTCTCTCTCCTCTCCCTACTGTATGTAGCGCTACCCCCAGTTAAGAGAGCCGCTGGTTTAATTTCGGGCCCTGCATACAGCACCGCCAACCCCCGGCAATCTTACTCGACCCACTCTGGCACAGTTAGTCTAGGGTTAAACTTATATCACATTCAGTAATATTGTAAGGGGCAATCTCTTTTACAGTAAGACAGCACACTGAGGCGAGAGATTAAATGCAACGGCTTTACTTTTATATCAAAAGCATAGGCAGAACAGAACACATGCAACTTGCTTACAGAGCCCTGTAGCAGTAGATATAGCACACAACAATGGCCCCGCGCACTAAACAATATTCTATCTCCCCCCCCAGTCAGGCCTGACATAGAATAAATCTCAGTCTTTTCACTCTATGATTTCTTCGCATGCAAACTTTCGGTGGTGCACTTGATTAGATAATATTTGTAATCCACAAGTAGGCAGTCTCAAGGAACACTAAACTGGAGACCCTTCAACTCTGTTCTGCTACGGGTCTCCTAATGGAACAACAAACAACGATAGGTGGGCCAAGGCAGTCTATAGGCCTAAACATGGTACAGTCTATTGGTTTGAGCAAGTGCTCGCTCATCACTCCGGATGCGATCCCAGTCCGGGACTTCCACCTGCTGTGTCTCCGCACACAGCGTCTGCAACGATCGGGTCCCCGATCTAACTGATGTCCTCACTCGACAAGTCCGGTGCCACCCAGGCTTCGCAGTGGGGTGGAAGGCTCTTTGGAAGTTGCGCAAGGCCCAGGCTTCAGGCCTTGCACTGCAGCAGATCCGCACAGGAAGAAATTCTTGCTTGCAGCGCGGTGTCCAAAGAGGCCGAGCTCCGCCTCGCCTCCTCCTTAAATAACCCCTCCCATGAGTCTCTGTGGTGGCTAACTTCACTCTGGGTGCCGAACGGGGTTCTGGGTAACGTAGTCCCGGAGCCTTAAAGAAGACCCCGCTACATGTAAATCTCCCCCCCCCCCTCGACCCCAAAGGCCCTCCCAATGGGCTGCTTTAATTGTGTAATTGTGATCCGAACAATACAAATAGTTGTTTTTCCTTTTAGCCAGATAATTTCAAAGTTTTATTTATTTAGATAGTTCCATTTGTTGTCTAAAAAAATAAAAAATATCAGAGGAAAATTTGGGCCGTTACATTTGGTGGTTATTGGGAGAAAGAAGTTCCCCCTAACATTGGTGGTCAGTAGAAGGAAGAAGTTCTTCCTAACCATTGGTGGTTAGTGGAAGGAAAAAGGCCTCCTTACGCTGGTAGTTAGTGAGAGGAAGAATGCACCCTTCCACTGGTAGTTAGTGGGACAAAGAAGGCTCTCGTACATTGCTGGTTAGTGGAAGTAAGAAATGCCCATTACATTGGTGGTCTGTAAGATGAAGAAATGGGCATTACTTTAGTGGTCTGTGGGAGGAAGAACTGCTATATTACATTGGTGATTAGCAGGAGAAGGAATGCCCCCTTGTATTGATGGCCAGTGGGAGAAAGAATACCCTCTTATATTGGTTGTCAGTGGATGAAGGAATACTCTCCTATATTGGTAGACATTGGTGGTTAATGGGAGGAAGAAATGCTGCCTTACTTACATTAGTGATCTGTGAGAAGAAAAAATGCCCCCTTACATTGGTGGTCTGTGGGGAGAAGAACTACCCCCTTACATTGGTGGTTAACGGGAGAAAGAATGCCCCCTTATATTGTTGGCCAGTGGAAGGAAGATTTTTCTTCTTATATTGGTGTTTTGTGGGAGGAAGAAATGCCCCTTCCATACATTGATGATAATTACAAAAATAATTGCCCTCTTACATTGATGGTAAGTGGGAGAAGAATACCCGCCTAATTGGTGTCAGTGGTTAGAAGAATAAAATTAGGAGAGAAGACACTCCGCTAGTCCCATGCCACTCTGGCTCAGCGACTGCCTCTGGTACTATGCATATACCATAGGGTGTTCACTTTGGTGGGATATGTTTTTTTTTTCTGTTTCAATAAGTTTATTGTTTTGAAAATTAACAAAAAAATTCAAGTAAGCATAGGAATCATCCCACGCAGAAGCTGAATCATGGTTAAAGCAGAAGAAAGCCTATCCATTAAACAGGTACATTTCTGACATGTGTCAATGCCGCGAATGTAACACTCCCATTGGTTGTGCTCTCAACCAAACTGTCAAACCATTTAATGGCCGGTGTCATAACTGATCACATGTGCATCATCATGGCAGTTTTAGATTAAAGAGAGGCCAAGATGGCAGCTTCCTTGGCTGAAAACAATAGGAGGGTTTACTTCCACTTTAATTATTACAAAGAAAGATTGATGCTTTTTTTAAACCTTTTATTTTAAATTAATAATATTCTTATTATAACTGCCATAGAAAATATACTGTTTCAGGTCTGTTTTAAGAACATATAAGTGATGGTTTCTGTATAAAACAAAATAAATGTTACAGAACACATATTTATATTAATATAGGCCATCAGTTTGTGTCTTACTGCCAGGAACTACATCTAATTTGAAATCTCTCATCTGCTTTGAAAAGATCACATGATAATGAGGAATGGCCAGGTATTGTTTCATGCACACAGTAGGTGATCTGTCATTCTCCACCGCTCCTTTCAAAGTGTCTTGCTTTGTTTATCTGAAAAGTATGTTTCTATCTTATTACGGCATTACAGAGTAAGCTTTTCAATGCCAAATGAAGCTTAGCTGGCTCTATGTCATTGATTTTAAAAAGCAAAAGTCAGTGTCGTACTTTTTTTTATTATTTAAATATTCGGTTCACCCAAAGATTGCATTTTCGTTTTTTGGAGGCTGACAAGTTGTGTAATCCTATAGCTTAATTTTCCTTGTTTTAGTGTTGGCCTTCTAGGTCCCTTCTATAGCTCTGCTCTATGCATAGCCAATGTGCAGAAAGTGATGATGTCGTTAAAATATTTACAAAGGCATTTGGTGCACGCAAAGTGGATTTCTATCTTTTTTGGCTATTGGGTAATATATTTTAATAATAAGTCTCCCTTTGGTTTTTATTAATGTGTTTTGTTCCCTTCTTTTAAACCACAAAAAGAATTCTAGGTGTAGCAACCGCCCCTCTTTCTCCACTCTTTGGCTCGCTCACAGGAGAAGGCACACAGTCTCCGCCATGCCCGTACCCCCTGGGTTGCAGAGGTTAAGCACACTTGTTTTCACTTATGGGTCTTTGCAGTGAGGTTCCCTTCAAAGGCTGATTGCTGTCCCTAGAATGTAAGGACAAAGTCTCTATACCCCAAGTAACTCCAAGGTCCACACCAGCGTCAACTCCAACATAGAGTTTATTTCTTTATGCATGAGCATCCACAAATTGAGGAGAAGAGAGAAAGGTGTTAGGAAGACAGATCAATTCAGGCACTCTTGTTTCTTCGCCACTCGATCCTGAGTGGGTACAGCTCACCCGGATAGTCACCTAAAGGCATTAGCAGCCGGCGTGTAACTCGAACAGTCTATTAGATTCCCTAATGGATGCATTCAGGAGATCCTCTGCCACAGAATCTATAGTGTCCCAAACCTCCTAATGGTCCTGTTGTTTAGATCCTTTTTTCCGGATGGATGACATCCCTCCAGAGAGTTACTGGGCCCCTTCCTTCACTGTGATCTGTCACCAGTCCTTCGGAACGGTCCTCCCCCAGCCTCCTCTTCTAGAAACGGGTTCCCTCGCAAGGCGGCACCCTGGGATTCCTCCTCCCGAAGTGGGCTCCAGCTAAAGGTGCTGGGCCCAGGGCTGAAGTTGCAGTCCCAGGACTAAAGGTGCCGGGGACTGAAGTGCATGTGGCCCCATGGCCTGGAGGGCCACGCCCCACGCACCAGGACTTCGACTGTGGAACCAAAAAGAACCGACCCCTCCCAGGCGCCGTCTGCCCCTTATGTATCCTCTCCCAACATACACAGCAGGTAGACCACACCCACTGCATGGCTGCCGAGAGAGGACACCAAATCGCTGCTCCATCACCTGTGGTTCAACCCAGAGTACAAGTGACAGCGCCACCCACACTTCTAAGGGGAACTGCACACCAGGTAAAACAGCAGCAAGGCAGAGTCCAGCAAATTGGGAAAGATTCAAGCCAACTACCACTCAAATCACCCTTAAATTTGGTATAGCAATCTCTAAATTTAGGACTCCCGCTACATAGGTATTATCTAACTGCACTATAATATACAGGTGATACTCGAAAAATTTGAATATTGTGCAAAAGTTCATTTATTTCACTAATGCAACTTAAAAGGTGAAACTAATATATGAGATAGACTCATTACATGCAAAGCAAGATAGTTCAAGCCGTGATTTGTCATAATTGTGATGATTATGGCTTACAGCTCATGAAAAACCCCAAATCCACAATCTCAGAATATTAGAATATTACATACAATCAATAAAACAAGGATTGTACATAGAACAATATCAGAGCTCTGAAAAGTATAAGCATGCATATGTACGCAGTACTTGGTTTGGGCCCCTTTTGCAGCAATAACTGCCTCAATGTGGCGTGGCATGGAAGCGATCAGCCTGTGGCACTGCTGAGGTGTTATGGAAGACCAGGATGCTTCAATAGCAGCCTTCAGCTCTTCTGCATTGTTCGGTCTCATGTCTCTCATCTTTCTCTTGGCATTGCCCCATGGATTCTCTATGGGGTTCCGGTCAGGCGAGTTTGCTGGCCAATCAAGCACAGTAATCCCACGGTCACTGAACCAGGTTTTGGTGCTTTTGGCAGCGTGGGCATGTGCCAAGTACTGCTGGAAAATTAAGTCAGCATCCCCATAGAGCTTGTCTGTGGAAGGAATCATGAAGTGCTCCAAAATCTCCTGGTAGACGGCTGTGTTGACCTTGGACTTAATGAAGCACAGTGGACCAACACCAGCAGATGACATGGCTCCCTAAATCAACACAGACTGTGGAAACTTCACACTGGGCTTCAAGCATCTTGCAGTGTGTGCCTCTCCATTCTTCCTCCATACTCTGGCTCCTTGGTTTCCAAATGAGAGGCAACATTTGCTCTCATCAGAAAAGAGGACTTTGGACCACTGAGCACCAGACCAGGTGTGTTTTTCTTTAGCCCAGGTAAGACGCTTCTGACGTTGTTTGTTGTTCAGGAGTGGCTTGACAAGAGGAATACGACATTTGAAGCCCATGTCCAGGATCCGTCTGTGTGTGGTGGCTCTTGATGCACTGACTCCAGCCTCAGTCCACTCCTTGTCAAAGTCCCCAACACTTTTGAATGGCCTTTTCCTGACAATCCTCTTCTTCCACACTTTTCCCTTCCACATAACTTTCTATTCATGTGCTTTGATACAGCACTTTGGGAACATCCAACTTCTTTTGTAATTACCTTTTGAGGCTTTCCCTCCTTATGGTGTCAATGATGGTTTTCTGCACACATGTCAGGTCAGCAGTCTTTCCCATGATTGTGATTCCTACTGAACCAGACTGAGAGACCATTTAAAGGCTCTTGAACCCTTTGCAGGTGTTATGGCTTAATTAGCTGATTAGAGTGGGACACTTTGATCTCAGAATATTGCACCTTTTCACAATATTCTAATTTTCTGAGATTGTGGATTTGGAGCTTTTATGAACTGTAAGCCATAATCATCACAATAATAACAAATTACGGCTTGAACTATCTTGCTTTGCATGTAATGAGTCTATCTCATATATTAGAATTCAATTTTAAGTTGCATTAGTGAAACAAATGAACTTTTGCACGATATTTTAATTTTTCGAGTATCACCTGTATAAATTAATAGTAAAAAAGTGCAGTGTTTAAAAATAAATTACAAACAAATTCATATAAGCATAATCATATAAAATTATATAAAAAGATTAGTTCACGTGATAAAAATTATATCCACGCAAAAAAAAAAAAAAATAGGTCACCAAATACACCTCCAAAGACGTGAAAAAAAGCGTATAACTTAAATTCATAAATGTGACAGGCCCACACAAATAAATAATAAAAAGTTAAAAAAAAGTGGTGAATCTTCTAAGAAAAATTCTTTTTTTGGCAAGCAAAGTGTTAGGAAAGCCTCCACAAAAAAAATGGGCTCCAGTGAATGAATGCACCTTACCAGAAGGTTAGACCACCCATGACGGATTGTCAAAAAAAGCTCTGTATATACTTCATATGGCAAGGGGATCACTAGACCTCTGAGAAAAAACCCTCCTTGTACCACTCAAACATATTCGCCAAAGGTCAGGAGAAATAAAAAGAAACTCTCATGGTATAGTATTTACATAAACCAAATTGTATAAAAACGGTTAAAAGTACTCACAAACCCAATGTTAAAACAAGTGACATAGTATGCTGCAATATACAGTCATCAGAACTCTCTCCTCGTTCTATGCGTCCACTTCTGGGTGCTGGCACGCGTGATCGCGTCACTCTCACTGGCCCAGTCTGACACGTTTTGTCACAGCAGACGTCATCAGGGGGAGTGGCTATTTTTTTCCCTTTATTTATAAATTAACAATGCCTAAAGAGATAGATCAATAACAATAAAGTGTACCATCATCCAACAATGAATATGGAAAAAAGGAAAGAAAGAAAATCTCACAATGGATTGGCACCTAAGGAACGTGAGATTCACACACAGAAAATATAGATAAAAAGCTCAAGTTTTATTACAATGATTAAAAAACATAAATAAAATCAACAATTTTACCCATAATATGGCTCTGATTAGCTGCACCAATTTCCCAAATGGTGTTAAATAACATCCAACACTGGAATCTGACTTCCAAGTAGAATCAATAGATGGGAAACAAGATGCGTTAAACCTTCTACATGCCGCTTCATCGAGAGGAAATGAGCCTGTACATTCTCTATAGAAAAATATTATTGAAAATGAGTCACAAAAACAAAAATGATGTACATATAACAAGCAATATCGTGCAGCATAAAGAAACATCAGTGGTGGATGGCACCAATTTACCCAAATTGTGGGAGACTGAGCCCAGGTGGGATTTCATCAAACAGAGCACCCGAAAGCCTCCCCCAGGGCGGACATAGATGGCATAGACAGGGCACACACCCCAAAACAGGGATAAAAAAGGGAGCAGAGGTAGTACGCTGAGAGTAGATTTTAGATATATAAAGAGATACTAAAATAGATGTATACAAATGAGGTACCAACCTTGATAACAAAAAGTGTAAGTATATGTCGGAGGGAGATGGAAAAGGCACCAAATTTTTTCTGTGTAAATAGGTTTGCTTTAAAGCATCACTCGATTGAGTAATCCTGGCAGTCAAGCAATTTTATAGCAGGCCCCCCAAATAGATATGTTATACTCCTGTCAAAAGCTATGGCCTAAAGAGGAGAAGATCTATAAAAAAATATACAGTATATACAAAATGCCAGGGTAATATAAAAGATAATGAGGTTAACCCGAATCGATTATACACAATTAATATACTGACAAAGTCCAGGTAAAGTGGCTCACCTCTGTTAGTAGTGTGCCACACATCACCTCCGGCATTCCCTCACCTGAGCACTCTGTGAGTGTCCCCTTATATACCTCCAACCCGGCCCGTGCACCCGTTGACATCACAGGGTCTGTTTTCCCAACTGCACTATAATTTTGTACATGGGAATGGAACCAATAATACTGAAAGGAAATGTACAGTATATAGGATGCAATCGGACCTTATTGAATGTTTGACAGTTTACTTCATAATGCACGTGTCATGTAACAAATGAACCAGTGCCGGGACAAGGCCATCTACAGCTCAGGGCGAACATACCAAACTGTGCCCCCCCCCCAAGATGTATGAGCATAATGTGTCAGCAAAAATCCCCCCCCCAACCCCAAAAAAAAAAGTTGAGCACTAATCTGCGTGCTTATCCCTTAAATCCCCCCTTCTTTCAGTACAAATCTACAAATCTGCCCCCCTGCAAGCAAAACTACAATTTTTTTTATTTATTTATTTATTTTTTCCTTGCACATGATTGGGTACTCTTTGTAAAGTAAAGCCTTACTTCATTTACTAAGCTCTGGAGCAACTACACTTGCAGAGGACAACTGCACTTTGCAAAGTGCACAATAGGATTTTTATAACAGCTTACCTGTAAAATCCTTTTCTTGGAGTACATCACGGGACACAGAGTGACATAGTCATTACTAATGGGTTATATAGTTACCGTCAGGTGCTGGCACTGGCAACTTCCAAAACCGGAAGTACCCTCCCCTATATAAGCCCCTCCCAATAAGTGTCCCCAAAGAGGGGCGGGAGCTCTGTGTCCCGTGATGTACTCCAAGAAAAGGATTTTACAGGTAAGCTGTTATAAAAATCCTATTTTCTTTCTCGTACATCACGGGACACAGAGCGACATAGTCATTACTAATGGGATGTCCTAAAGCAATGCCAAATGAGGGGGGGGATACACCATATATAAGCTGAGCGCTATCAGACATGAGGATCTTTTGCGGCCTGCAACACACTGCGCCCAAAGGCGACATCCTCCTGACTTCTAACGTCCACCTGGTAGAACCTAGTAAACGTGTGTACCGAAGACCATGTTGCGGCCTTACAGATTTGAGCCAGGGAGGCCTGGTGATGCACTGCCCATGAAGTTCCAACTGCTCTCGTGGAGTGCGCCCTAACTTTGAACGGAGGCGGTCTACTTCTCAAGCTATAGGCTTGTATTATGACCTGTCGAATCCACTTGGCTAAAGTAGATTTTGACGCTGCCTGACCCTTTCTGGGGCCTTCCGGCAGAATAAACAAAGTATCCGTTCTGCGAATCTGAGCAGTGGCTTTTAGATAAGCTTTAACTGCTCTTACTACATCCAAAGAATGCAATAACTTTTCCTCTACCGAAGTAGGTTTGGGGAAAAAAGAAGGAAGAACCACATCTTGGTTCAAATGAAACCTCGATACCACCTTAGGAAGAAAGGCTGGATGAGGACGTAACACTACTCTGTCCTTATGGATAACCAGATATGGCTCCTTACAGGACATAGCTGCTAATTCCGATACTCTTTTAGCCGAACAATTGGCTACTAGAAAAATCAATTTCCTGGTGAGAAGCACCAAGGAAATATACTGTAATGGTTCAAATGGTTGTTTCTGTAGAACCAACAGAACCAAGTTTAGATCCCATGGACATATGGGAATATTAACCGGAGGACTAATACGCATCACTCCTTGTATAAAGGCTTTGGCTAGTGAATGCAAAGCCAAGGGCCTTTGAAAAAATATTGACAAGGCCGAAATCTGACCCTTGATAGTACTCAAGGCAAGCTTCCTATCTACAGCCCACTGTAGGAAGTCCAGAATCCTACCTATTACGTACTTATGTGGATGCCATTTCTTGGCCTTACACCACGCGATGTACGCCTTCCAGATTCTATAGTAGATCTGCCTGGATACCAGCTTCCTGGCATTGATCATGGTAGATACCACAGCATTAGGGATGAGCTTCGTGTTCGAGTCGAACATACGTTCGACTCGAACATCGGCTGTTCGATCGTTCGACGAAGATCGAACGATTTGGGCCGTTCGCGCCAAATTCGAGTGACGCGAACGGCCCACAATGCACTACGCCATCGCAGTGTCATCCAGGCGCTGTGATTGGCCAAGCATGCACTGTGACCCCGCATGCTTGGCCAATCACAGCGCCGGCAGCGAGGAGAGCAATGATTGGCCACAGGCAGGATGCCTGTGGCCAATTATTGCTGAGGGGGTTTAGTACACGCCCCACACTATAAAAGGCCGCCAGCACGGCGGCCTAGTGTAGTGTGTTCCGGAGCAGGGATAGAGCAGCATAGGCAGGGACAGTGACTTTTATTTCTTTCTTGCTTAACCTGGATTCCTTTAGTTTAGGGAAAGAGAAGGATAGGTAGGGAGAGTGTCAGTGTGTTTTGTGCTTGTGCTATATTGTGCTTAAAAAAAACATTTTTTCTAGGGACAGAAAACTGTAGGTAGGGAGAGTGTGTCAGTTTCTTTCACTGTCAAAGTCCTTGTTTCCAGGGACCTGGAAGGACAGTGAGTGAATTCTCCTTGTGCTATATTGTGCTTAAAAAAAACATTTTTTCTAGGGACAGAAAACTGTAGGTAGGGAGAGTGTGTCAGTTTCTTTCACTGTCAAAGTCCTTGTTTCCAGGGACCTGGAAGGACAGTGAGGTAATTCTCCTTGTGCTAAATTGTGCTTAAAAAAAACATTTTTTCTAGGGACAGAAAACTGTAGGTAGGGAGAGTGTGTCAGTTTCTTTCACTGTCAAAGTCCTTGTTTCCAGGGACCTGGAAGGACAGTGAGTGAATTCTCCTTGTGCTATATTGTGCTTAAAAAAAACGTTTTTTCTAGGGACAGAAAACTGTAGGTAGGGAGAGTGTGTCAGTTTCTTTCACTGTCAAAGTCCTTGTTTCCAGGGACCTGGAAGGACAGTGAGGTAATTCTCCTTGTGCTAAATTGTGCTTAAAAAAAACATTTTTTCTAGGGACAGAAAACTGTAGGTAGGGAGAGTGTGTCAGTTTCTTTCACTGTCAAAGTCCTAGTTTCCAGGGACCTGGAAGGACAGTGAGGTAATTCTCCTTGTGCTAAATTGTGCTTAAAAAAAACATTTTTTCTAGGGACAGAAAACTGTAGGTAGGGAGAGTGTGTCAGTTTCTTTCACTGTCAAAGTCCTAGTTTCCAGGGACCTGGAAGGACAGTGAGGTAATTCTCCTTGTGCTAAATTGTGCTTAAAAAAAACATTTTTTCTAGGGACAGAAAACTGTAGGTAGGGAGAGTGTGTCAGTTTCTTTCACTGTCAAAGTCCTTGTTTCCAGGGACCTGGAAGGACAGTGAGGTAATTCTCCTTGTGCTAAATTGTGCTTAAAAAAAACATTTTTTCTAGGGACAGAAAACTGTAGGTAGGGAGAGTGTGTCAGTTTCTTTCACTGTCAAAGTCCTTGTTTCCAGGGACCTGGAAGGACAGTGAGTGAATTCTCCTTGTGCTATATTGTGCTTAAAAAAAACATTTTTTCTAGGGACAGAAAACTGTAGGTAGGGAGAGTGTGTCAGTTTCTTTCACTGTCAAAGTCCTTGTTTCAAGGGACAGAGAAGGACACCTGAAGGTAGCCCTTATTGCTTTTTTCCCATCTCCCTGCAGGCCATCTATTAGAATGTCTGGAAGGCAAACAAGGAGAGGCAGACAGTCAGGAGGCAATAAAAGAGGGCAAGCAGGCTCTGTGTCTGGGGGCAACAGTGCTGGTCGTGGACGCGGTGCATTGTCATCAGCACATGGCCATGGGACACGCTTGTCCTTCTTTTCGGCAGCTGGACATGTTGAGCCACATCATGCCGAAGACTTGGTAGAGTGGATGACCAAGCCCTCCTCCTCCTCCTCATCCTCTCTCACCCAGGCTCAGGGTACTGGAAAAGCAGCTGCCAAAGCGTCCTCTTCCCTGGTATCAATGTCAGACTCATCATCAGTCACTCCTTCCCTAGACCCACCATGTCCTCCTCCTGAGGAGTCCCCCGAACTGTTTCAGCACAGTGTTGGGTACATGCTCCAGGAGGATGCCCAGCGTTTCGAAGGGTCTGATGATGAAACCCAGCTAGAGGAAGGCAGTAGCGTGAGAGCAGACAGAGGGGATGCTCAAGAAGGACACCAATCTGGCAGTCATGTTCCAGCAGCTGCAGCATACTGCCAGATTGCCTCCAGTGATGAGGAGGGAGGTGATGATGAGGTCACTGACTCCACGTGGGTGCCTAATAGGAGAGAGGAGGAGGAGGAGGATGAGGAGGAGGCACATCTCCAACGAGGCAGGATGCCCTTTGGTGGCCAGCGTAAGGGCAGTACACCGACGGAATCACACCGCAGAGCTCCGCCTGTGCAGGGCGCTGCCTCTGCCCGTCATTCAAAAAGTTCTTTGGTGTGGGCCTTTTTTGAGGCTAGTGCATCAGATCGCACAGCTGCTGTTTGCAACATATGTCTCAAGCGTATATCGCGTGGCCAAAACATCAGCCGCTTGGGTACCACATGCCTGACCAGACATATGTTGACCTGCCATGCAGCTCGTTGGCAAGCCTACCTCAAAGACCCACACCAAAGAACAAAGCGGACCTCTCCTTGCACCGCATCAGCTGGGATCTCCAACCCCACTATAACTTCAGTCCTCTCTGAAACATGCACTGAGAGGAATGAAGGTGTAGAATTAGGTGTGTCACAGCCAAGTACTTGCGGCCACTCTGCTAGCAGTACACCGACGTCCGATTCTAGCAGGCAAATTTCCCTGCCCCAGCTGCTGGACCGTCGAAAGAAGTTCACTCCCAGCCATCCACATGCCCAGCGGTTGAATGCTAGCTTGGCTAAATTGCTAGCGCTTCAACTGCTGCCTTTTCAGTTGGTAGACTCGGCCCCCTTCCGTGAGTTTGTGCAATGTGCGGTTCCTCAGTGGCAGGTTCCCAAACGCCACTTTTTCTCACGGAAGGCTATTCCGGCTCTCTACCGGCATGTGGAAGGCAATGTCTTGGCCTCGCTGGACAGGGCGGTCAGCGGTAAGGTGCATATTACCGCTGACTCATGGTCCAGCAGGCATGGACAGGGACGTTACCTTTCTTTCACGGCCCATTGGGTCACTCTTTTGGCAGCTGGGAAGGATGCAGGACAAGGTGCAGTAGTGTTGGAGGTTGTCCCACCGCCACGCCTCCAAAATGCTACTACTGGTTGTGACACACCTCTCTCCTCCACCCCCTCCTCTTCTTCTTCCTCCATGGCCTCTTCCTGTGGTTTGTCCTATGAACCAGCGGTGCTCCGTAGCCGTTCACGGGGCTACGCAAGTACGCAGGCAAAAAGATGCCATGCCGTGCTTGCGCTGGTGTGTTTGGGGGACAGAAGCCACACTGGGGCAGAGGTCCTGTCTGCTCTGCAGGGCCAGGCCGAGAGGTGGTTGACGCCACGCCAGCTTAAGCCAGGAATGGTGGTTTGCGACAATGGCACCAACCTCCTCTCCGCCCTCCGACAGGGACAACTGACCCATGTGCCCTGTGTGGCTCACGTCCTTAACCTGGTGGTGCAGCGGTTCTTGGGCAGGTACCCGGGCTTACAGGATGTCCTGAGGCAGGCCAGGAAAGTCTGTGTGCATTTCCGCAGATCTTATAATGCCAGTGCTCGCCTGGCTGAGCTGCAAAAGGAGTTGAACCTGCCCAAGAACCGCCTTATATGTGACATGCCCACCAGGTGGAACTCAACGTTGGCCATGCTGCAGCGGCTGCACACGCAGCAGAGGGCCATCAATGAGTACCTGTGCGACTACGGCACCAGGACAGGGTCAGGGGAGCTTGGTTTTTTTTCTCCACGCCAGTGGGGCATGATCAGGGATGCATGCACTGTCCTGGCACCATTTGAGGAGGCCACGAGGATGGTGAGCAGTGACAGTGCATGCATCAGTGACACTGTACCTCTTGTCCACCTGTTGGAGCACACGCTGCGTGGAATAATGGACAGGGCACTTGAGGCAGAACAGAGGCAGGAAGAGGAGGACTTCCTTGCCTCTCAAGGCCCCCTTTACCCAGACAGTGTTCCTTCTGTCCCACCCATCGCACAGGAAGAGGAGGAGGAGGAGGAGGAGGAGGAGGAGGAGGATTGTGTCAGCATGGAGGTGGAGGCTGGCACTCAGCATCATCAGCAGCAGTCTTTTAGGGATGATTTACAGTCCCAAGAAACCAGTGGACTTGTACGTGGCTGGGAGGAGGTGGCTGCGGATCATGTCGTCCTTAGTGACCCAGAGGACTCCGGAGCGAATGCCTCAGCAAACCTACGCTGCATGGCCTCCCTGATCCTGCAAAGTCTGCGGAAGGATCCTCGTATTCTTCGGATCAAGGAGAGGGACCATTACTGGCTGGCCACTCTCCTTGATCCACGGTACAAGGGTAAGGTTGCGGACCTTATGTTACCGTCGCAGAGGGAGCAGAGGATGAGACAACTCCGGGAGGCCTTGCAGAAAGGTCTGTGCAACGCGTTCCCAGAGACTGGGAGGTTACAAACTCCTGGTCCTGGACAACGAGTTGCTGAGGCTTCGGCCAGTCAAAGAAGGAGCGGTGGGGAAGGTGGCCGTCTGACCGATGCGTTCAGACAATTCTTTAGTCCGCAGCCCCAAAGTATGATCGGTTCCAGCAACCATCGCCAGCGTCTGATAAACATGGTGCAGGAATATCTAGGGGCAAGGTCAGACTTGGACACCTTCCCCACCGAAAATCCTCTGGCTTACTGGGTCTTGAGGATGGATCACTGGCCAGAGCTTGCACAGTATGCAATTGAGCTACTGGCCTGTCCTGCATCCAGCGTTCTTTCGGAACGCACATTCAGTGCTGCTGGAGGATTTGTCACGGATCACAGGGTGCGCCTGTCCACCGACTCGGTTGATCGACTGACTTTCATCAAGATGAACCAGTCTTGGATCACCACCAGCTACCACACACCTGATGCTGATATAACAGACTAATTGATTTTAACATGTCACATCCCTTCAAGACTGATGCTGATGCTGAGTGCCTGTGCTGTTATGTTGACTGGCTATCCTCCTCCTCCGAGTCCTCAATGATACGATTGATGATGATAGCTTGGAAGATCATTTTTGTTTATGGGTGCCGCCACCAGTGGCTAAGGCCCAATTTTTCAGCCCCTGTTTTACAGGGGCGTGTCATTACAATTTTTGAAGCAATACTTTGCAACAGGGCTCATTGCTGTGCTCCAAGTACAGTATCTGTGAGGGGTTGTAGTGTTGTGCCACCAGTGCCTAAGGCCCAATTTTTCAGCCCCTGTTCAACAGGGGCATGCAATTACAATTCTTGATCTAATAATTCACAGCAGGGTCCATTGCTGCACCCACCAAGAGTAACTCTGAGGGCTTACAGTCTTGTGGCAACGCCACCACCACCACCACCACGAAAGGCCCAATTTTTCAGCCCCTGTTCAAAAGGGGCATGTAATTACAATTCTTGATCTAATCATTCACAGCAGGGCCCATTGCTGCACCCACCAAGAGTAACTGTCAGGGCTTACAGTGTTGTGGCACCAGCACCACCATCAAAGCCCCAATTTTTACTACCACTGTTCAACAATTATATGTAATTAAAATTCCTGATATAATAGTTGACAGCAGGGCGTTCCAGCACCAACCAAGAGTAACTGAGTGCTTACAGTGTTGTGCCAACACCAACAACTAAGGGGCCTATTTCTGCAGAGTATATACGGCAGGTCCCTACTTTCAAACATCCAACTTACAAACGACTCCTACTTGCAAACGAAAGAAGACAACAGGAAGTGAGAGGAAATCTACCCCTAGAAAGGAAAATTCTCTCCTGTAAGAATAAATATGGGAGAAAGGGGTCTCATCTGTACTGATGCTTTATCAGCAATCCTTGTTTCAAGAAAAACACCACATTTCAAAAACAGTTGTCATTGGGACGGAAAGTGAGGTGAAATGTTCTGAACAGGGGCACAGACAGCAAAACAAATGTTACAGGGGTGATAACCCTTACCTATGTTTCCCAAAAAGTTTAAAAATAGATTTTTGGGCTGGAGCTACACTTCAACAATGTACCTGTTCAAAATTACAAACAGATTCTACATAAGAACAAACCTACAGTCCCTGTCTTGTATGCACCGCCTGTATACGGCTGTTCAGAGTATATAGGGCCTTTTTTATTTTATGTGCGGGGTTCCCCTTAATATCCATACAAGACCCAAAGGGGCTGGTAATGGGCTGGGGTAGGGGGGGGGGGTCATGGGGTAGCTATGCCATTTTTCTTAAAGAATTTCATCCATATTACCGGGACCAGACATTACATTAAAGCCGCAAGCAGTTTTAAATGGCTTTTTTTTCCTTTAGAAGTGTCATTTTGTGCAGGGACAGTTCTAAACACGGGAAACACGTGGCACTTCACAGGCATACTTTAGACACCCCCCAGGTACGATATTTAAAGGAATATTTGACTTTTTTTTTTTCACTTTATGCATCATTAAAATGACTGCTCCCGAAAAACGACCGTTTTTAAAACTTCTTTTTGCATTGATACATGTCCCCTGGTGCACAACCCGGGTTCCCAAACCCTATTTATGACAATAACATGCATAATAGTTGTTATAATTAGCACTTTAGAATTCGAACGTTCGCATCCATTGTATTTAATAGGGTTCTAATGTTCGTTCGAACTTTCGGTCCGTTCGCGGGTTCTGGTGCGAACCGAACCCGGGGGTGTTCGGCTCATCACTACACAGCATTAGAGAGCCCTCTCTTTTTTAGAATGTGGGCTTCAATAGCCAGGCCATCAAACCTAGGGCTGGTAAGGAAGGGTGGTATATCGGTCCTTGCGAAAGCAGGTCCGGACGATGTGGGAGAGTCCAAGGACTCCCCACTGAAATTTTACAATCTCCGCGTACCACGCTCTTCGGGGCCACGCTGGAGCCACCGGAATCACTGTTTCTTTTCTACCCTGATTCTGCGGAGTAATCGAGGTAACCATTGTGGCGGTGTGAATGCATATATCAGCTTGAACTGATCCCAAGGGAACACTAGGGCATCCGAGCCGCAAGCTAGGGGATCCCTTGTCCGAGAGACAAACCTGTCCCCCTTTGCGTTGAATCTGGATGCTAGAAGATCTACATCCGATGTTCCCCACCGCTGACATATTGTCCAGAAAACCTCGGGGTGAAGGGACCCTTCCTCTGGGCCTAATTGCTGGCGACCTAGAAAGTCCGCCTTCCAATTCTCCACTCCTGGAATGAATACCGCAGATATGGCTGGGACATATTTTTCTGCCCATTTCAGGATGTAATTTACTTCCCTCTGGGCTGCACGACTCCTGGTGCCCCCCTGATGATTGATATATGCCACTGCTGTGGCATTGTCTGATTGAATTCTGACAGGGGACCCTTGGAGTTTGGATGTCCATGCTACTAGGGCATACCGGGCTGCTCGTATCTCTAAGAGATTGATGGGCAGGGCCTTTTCTGCATCCGACCATCTGCCCTGGAGAGACTATTGCTCCAGTACTGCTCCCCAGCCTATAAGGCTGGCATCTGTAGTGACCACCTTCCAAGAAATCGGACTGAAGGATTTCCTTTTTTCCAGATTCTGGGGAACCAACCACCAACGGAGGCTCTTGCGAACGGAAGGGGACAAGGACATTGTAAGTCTAGGGCCTGAACTTTTTTGTTCCAGGCTGACAGTATGGCCCCTTGCAAATTCCTTGAATGGAATTGACCGTAGGGTACTGCTTCGAATGATGCCACCATTTTTCCCAGCAGCCTCATATACAGGCGTATGGACGGCTGTCTTTTTTGTACCCACTAAGTGGATCAAATCTCTCAAAGACGACCCCTTTCCTTGTTGCAAGAAAATCTTTCTCTGGTCTGAATCCAGCCTTAGCCCCAAGTATTCCAGACTTTTGACTGGTTTTAGGGCTGACTTGTCTTGGTTGATAATCCAACCGTGATATTCCAGATACTTGATTGTCTCGTGAACAACCACTTCTAGTTTTTCCACTGAGTGGTCTATCAGCAACAAGTCGTCTAGATATGCCATTATCGTTACACCTCGTGTTCTTAGATTGGCCAATAATGGGGCCAGAATTTTTGTGAACACTCTTGGTGCTGTGGCCAGACCGAAGGGTAAGGCTCTGAACTGAAAATGGCGCCCTTCTACCGCAAAGCGTAGAAATTTTTGGTGGGCTGGAAAGATGGGGATGTGCAAATAAGCATCTTTGATGTCGATCGAGGCTAACCATTCCTCCCCTTGTAGGGCAGTGGCTACCGATCGGATCGACTCCATCCGGAAAGTCCTGATATGTAGGAATTTGTTTAGCCCTTTTAGATTTAATATGGGCCTCACGTCCCCGTTTGGCTTCGGAACTGTAAAGAGGTTTGAGTAAAACCCGAACCCCCATTCTTCCAGGGGAACCTCTATAATTACTGCTTGAAGCAATAATTGTTCCAGTGCCAACAGGAGGGATCCTCTCTTCTGGGGATCCCTTGGCACGTTTGACCTTATAAAGCGGGAAGGAGGGGAGTTTTTTAACTCCAATTTGTATCCCAGATTTACTGCGGAGAGCACCCATCTGTCTCGGATCGTGTCCCGCCAGGTTTCTGTGAACAACTGAAGTCTTCCCCCCACCCGATTGGGTGGGGGCAACCCTTCATGCATTTGACTTTGGGGGAGGTTTTGTACCTCTCCTGCTCCAGGGCTTCTTGTTACCCTGCAACTGTCCCTGATTTTTACCTTCGGGATTTGACCGGGGAGGCCGTCGGAACTGTTTCACAGCCGATGTCCTAGGGACTGGAGAAGCCGGCCTCTTAAAGGAGGGACCTCTAACTCTATTTTTAACCGGCAAAAGTGTACTTTTACCGCTGGAAATTCTCTGGATATACTTGTCCAGGTCTTCCCCGAATAAGCGCTCCCCATGAAATGGGAAGCTGACCAGCAATTTTTTACAGGGAGCTTCAGCAGACCAGTTTTTGAGCCATAGAAGCCTGCGCATATGTACTACAGACAGCGTAAGGCGGGAGGCCTGATGGATTGAATCCTTTATAGCGTCCACCGCAAAGCATAAGGATCTAGGTAGATCAGCTAGGGCAAGAGCCTGCTGATCCGGCAAGTCTCTTAAGACCTGTTTCAACTGATCCTTCACTGCTTGGCAGACCCCTATAGCTGCCACTGCTGGTTGTGTCACCAATCCTGCTGTAGAAAAAGCAGATTTCAATAATGACTCCAATTTTTTATCTATTGGGTCCTTGAACATTTGGACATTTTCCACCGGACATGTCAGTGATTTATTCACACAAGAGATGGCTGCGTCCACTGTAGGGACCTTCCATTTTCTGATGAACCTATCCTCCATGGGATAGACCACCGGAAATCTCTTGGGGGGAGTAAATATTTTGTCAGGATGCTCCCAATCCTGGTAAATGAGCCCCTCCAGTAAAGGATGGATCGGAAAGGAACAAACAGTCTGGGGAGCTTTTAGCGACCCCAACGAGGAGACAGAAGTGGAGGATGGCTCCGCAAGTGGCATTTTAAATGCTGATCGGACCATATTAGTCAGGGACTGAACCCATAACCTCTCAGCATGTGATGCTGAGAACGGCTCTTCCACTGTTGATTCCTCTACAACCGAATCAACCTCATCCTGATCCCCCTCAGGTAGGTCGACCTCTGTATGGGACTGTTGCTCTGTTAACAGGCACTCTGAGGGAGGAGACGGAGATCGAGCGCTTTTCTCCTGTGACAGGGAAGCAGCGATTAATGCTGACAATCTCTCTTCCAGTCCTCCCAGAGCTGAGGAAAAAACCTCCTCTGTTACATACACAGGAGCAGGTGAACTGAGGACAGCCACAGTACCAGGTACTCCTGGGGGTGCCCTACGGTCACTAACCTCTGATTCTTCAGGGGAGACTGGTGCAGCCAAAGCATGCCCAAGATCCTCAGAGCCCGATGGAGACCCCCTATTCCTCCTGGAATTTCTAGTCCCGGAGTTTTTAGACGGCATATTCCTAAGCCACAAAGCTGAGGTATTCCAGCCGAAATACACCAGTTACTGATAATAGTCTAGCATAAATGCTGCTATAATAAACAGTTGGTGTCTACTAATGTGCCTTTCTAGGGGATGCCTGTATCAACCGCTTGCTGTATGCCTTTAAATGTTGCCAGCTCTGTCTCTGTACTTCATAGCCAGCTTACTACAATATTGTGGCTTTTTAAAACCTGCTGGGACGCCCGCACATGCGCAGAAGCGCTGCGGCGCGCACAGAGCGTCATCTCCCAGGCTCCGCCCCCTTTCCCGGCTCACCTCTATATATAGAGTCGCGTGCACGCGCACGCGCGCGGCCACGTGCGCCCTCGGTGCTAATTTCAAACATGGAAACCAGGGACAGGAGCCAGGGCCCCTCTTTGCCGCAGGCCGGGGGATGGACGAGCACTGCAACATGGCAGAGGAAGCAGTTTCCTATAGGAGAACTCACCAACTGCCTGGACTTTGCTCTCTGAGAAGAAACTAGTCCACATGACAAGAAAATATTCCACAGCGGCCTCTAGTGGACAAACACAGGTACCGCAGTCTAATATACTAAATATATATAAAAAAAACATTTTTTTTTTTTTTTTTTCTTGACCACCATTAAAAATTATTACATTTTTTTTTTAGTAGTTACAGGCATGCACAGAATCTTGCGGGAATACCATTAGGTAACAGACAGAAAGACAAATTAGGCTTGGGGGTCCCCCAATAGAACCAAGTTCCTGGGGGCCCCCACTTACCTGTTCCTCGCCGCAGGACTTTGTTTGGTCCACAAAAGCCCAAACTTCACCTATCACGGCAGGCATTGTAATCAAACCTTCAGGGACCGGGTTCCCAAGGATTCCACTCCCCTGGACCTGTATAGCACCCTGCACAGAAAACATCTTGGTCGTGGGTATGACCAGAGCTCTGGATCCCAGGGTCCAGCTCTCCTAAGAGAAGCATTACAGGCAGAACCTTGCTCTTCTCTTTGCAAGGCCCGGGTACCGACCGTTTAGCTATGAAGCTTTTTTGGTTGGATCCGGAATAGCTTACTGAGGCCCAAAAGAACCTGTACGCAAGCTCAGTGAAAAACACATGTTTCTTCTTGGCCAACACCTTAGACACTGGCAAAAAACTGAGGTGCTCCCGGATGGGAGGGGCTTATATAGGGGAGGGTACTTCCGGTTTTGGAAGTTGCCAGTGCCAGCACCTGACGGTAACTATATAACCCATTAGTAATGACTATGTCGCTCTGTGTCCCGTGATGTACGAGAAAGAAAATCTATTTTCCTTTAGTAAATCAACCCCATTGGTTCCTTTCCTAACGCAAGACTTGTGCAAGATCTCGGGAGCACTTGATTGCTCCAATTATATTATAGTAATAGAGAACGTTCCATTCCAACTTTGATGCTTATAAATAAAGTGTGTCCATTGTTTAGCAATGGAGAAATACTTAATCAAGTCTGAAACTCTGAAAGAAAAACTGTTAAATGTAAAGCAAGGAAGCAAGCGAAAGTACAAAGAAGATTACAATCGCTTTAAGAAACACTTCCGGACCGTCCGCCGTTGTTATATGTCGCTATTTTGACATTGAATACTGTTGTTATGGCAGCAGATAGCTGGCATAACCCTGGTATTTTTTTAAATGGCAGGCAGTCCGCTTTCAGATAAAAGTGGTCTCTGCGGCGGATTCGCCGCAATATCACTTTTATCGGTGGCAGGAGAGGTACCCTCCCGCTGCATTCCTGGTCATCTTCGCCACTTACCGGAGTCGTCAGTAGCGGTGGATACAATTGGGTCCTTTCCCCTCAGAGGCATGAAGTCGAGTTAGGGAATGATGGCCCCCACTTGACTCCATACCATTGGATGACAGAAGCAATGTCGAACGTCACTTCCGCCCAATGGTCTTAAAGAGGAAAAAAATATGTATTGAAAAAAAAAAAATATTTTCTTTTTTTTTTTTTTTTTTTTATTGCAATTAAATATTTTCGACCCCAGATCTCACATTAAAGAGGTCCTGTCATGCTTTTTTTTCTACTACAAGGGATGTTTACATTCCTTGTAATAGGAATAAAAGTGATCCAAAAATTTTTTTTAAAGGGACAGTGTAAAAAATAAAATAAATAAGAAAAAAAAAAGCGCCCCTTCCCGCCGAGCTTGCGCGCAGAAGTGAACGCATCTTAAGTTGCGCCCGAATATGAAAACGGTGTTCAAATCACACATATCGCCACGATCGTTAGAGCGAGAACAATAATTATCCTACTAGACCTCCTCTGTAACTCAAAACTGGTAACCTGTAGACATTTTTAAACTTTTAAGGCCCCTTTCACACGGGCGGCTGTTCTGCCGCAGTTGAAAGCATGTTTCTTTCTTTTGAAATTCAAGACCCCAGGCACAGCGATCAGCTGCATTTGTACACTGCGATTAGCTGCGTTTATGTGCGTTTACATGCGGCTGTGTTTAGCTGCGGTTGGCCATTATTGTCATCCCCATAGCAACTATTTTTATTTTGATGCGCTTCCTGTTGTTTTTTTCTTTTGTTCACGCTGCTATCCGCAGCTGACACAGTGCACTGCGATTACCTGCAGTTATGTGCAGATACCTGCGCTACATCGCACCTGGATGCATTCAATTCTATTTTTTCTATTCGCACCGAACCGCATGTAACGAAATCGCAGCTAAACGCTGTGTGTGAATGGGGCCATAGGAAAGCATTGTGTGCTTTTAGCTGTGGTAGAAAACTAGAAAATCCGCAGCTAAAAGCACCATTCTATCCGTCCGTGTGAAAGGGGCCTAATGCCGCGTACACATGTCCATTTTTAATGTCATTTTTAAAACCAACGTTTTTCTCGTCGTTTTTTTTCTTGTTTCCTCTCCACCCTGTCTTGCGTACACACGATCATGAAAAAAAACGCTCGAGCAAAGCGCAGTGACGTACAACACGTACGACGGCACTATAAAGGGGAAGATCCGTTGAAATGGTGCCACCCTTTATGTTAGTAAAGTTTGTTGAGCGACGATTTGCGCTTTTCAGCCTCGTGCTTTTCAGTCCGTTACAGCGTGACGAATGTGCTATCTCCATTACGAACGCTAGTTTTACCAGAACGAGCGCTTCCGTCTCATACTTGATTCTGAGCATGCGCGTTTTTTTTCCCCCTCGTAAAAGCATACACACTACCGTTTTTCACGACGTTAAAAAAAACGACATGAAAAACGACGTGAAAAAATAGAGGGGGGGTGTGGTCTTGGGGGGGTGTGGTCTTGGAGCGGCAGAGCGATGGTGGAGTGAGGAGGAACACGCTGCAGCTGTAGCCCTCTGACTCTCCCCCCGGACACTCACTGATGTGAATAGTAGTTTTTGCTCAATATAGCTCCATATAGCTCCTTACAGCCCTAAGAACAGCCCTATGTGGAAGCGGTAGCCCGGTAATTAGTAGCCCAGCATACCTGGGATGAAGAAGAGAGAGAAAGTGGGGAGAAAAACGGGGGCGCAATCGCAACTGCAGCCGGAGATCGAATCCTTCTTTCCCCGCACACGAGCCGCGCTGTCCAGGCTTCAAGCGTCGGAGACACGTGGGGGAACAAGCGGTGAGAAGGAACAGTGCAGGCGCTCTGGAGAGCGACGGAGCGAGGAGACGCACAGTCTGGAAGCACAGGAGGAGGCAGCAGCTCACAGCCCACAACTGCAGATGCAGGTGCAGGTACAGGGGGCAATGGAAGGGGTGATGCGGACTGAGCAAGGGGGGCAGGAGTATGGCCCCCGGGAGCCCCAGGATAAGAAGTCCCAGGGAACAGCTGATGTGGGAGACTTGGATCTTAGAGCCCTGTTGCAAGCCCTGCCAACTCGTGCGGACATAGAATCCCTCCCGACTCGTGAGGATATAGAGTCAATGTTGACACGGTTGGAAGAGATGCATCGAAGGGAATGGAATCAGATGCACACTGAGGTGAAGCATATCTCAGAGAGACTGTCTGAGGAGGAAGGTCGGGTAACTACCCTAGAGAAACGGGTACAGCAGTTGGAGCTGGTACAGGGTTTACACTCTGTACATGCTACCTCAACACAATTACAGCTAGAGGAAATTGAGGACCGTGGTCGTCGCCTGAATTTACGGTTTAGAGGGGTCCCTGAGACAGTAGGGAGAGAAACGCTACATGCAACAATTTTAGCGATATGTGAGCGGTTGGCTACCCCAGCACCATCCCAAACATTGGAATTTGAGAGATTACATAGGGCCCTGGGACCCCCCTCAGTAAATATGGACAGACCAAGGGATGTAATAGGCCGTTTTCACCGATACGCACATAAAGAACTAATAAGTCGCAGGGCTTGGGAAAAAGGTGAAATGGAGCATGAAGGATTCAGGGTTAAAATCCTGCCAGACCTCTCACGAGCTACACTGCAGAGAAGGGCTATGTTACGCCCACTCTTGGATAAAATCAAACTTTTGGGGGGGTCATATCGGTGGGGATACCCTATTTCCTTGATAGTAAAAAAGAACTGCCATACATTTACTTTGCGGCATCCAGGGGAATTACTAGACTTTTTTTCCTTTATGGAGATGGAAGCTATAGAGATCCCAAATTGGTTGCAGGAAATTCCAGGAACTGGAAGAAAAATGGGGACAATAGGGGACAGGAGATTCAGGGCTTCAAGGGGGAGGGGAGAAGGAAGTAATAAAGAATCTACCCCCGCAAAATAAAATAAAATAAAATAAAATAAAAGGTATAGGAGTAAGGGGAATAGGGGGATAGGGGTAAAGGGAACAGACCTGATGTTTTCCCCCTCTCTCCTCCTCTTTCCTCTTTTTTTTTTTGGGGGGGGGCTAGGATTAGAGGAGTTCCTCTAAAGGAGATCTGCCCTAGCACTCTCTTGCCCTCTGGAAGAGGAAAGGGGGAAGTGTCCCTTTTTTTTTGGAGTCCCTATATTGGGTATTTTTGAAAAAGGAGGGATTTTTTTTCTCCTCTCTCCTGACTGGGTAAATTTTTTATTTTTTTTGTTGTTCTGGATGCTACTCCAGTAAACGGGCCCTAAATATATATTCCCCTCCCTTTTTTTTTTTTTTCCTCTCCCCACTTTTAAGTGGTTTTGGGAGACTTTTGGAATATGGAACTCTGGAACTATGGGAAATGCCTCCACCCCTGTCATCTGCCTCTCCCCCCTCAATTATTGCTATTGTTGAATAGAGAAGAAAGAAAGAAAGGAAGATAGAAAGAGAAAAGAGGGAGGAAGAGGGAAGGGAGAATGGAGAGAAGAGAGAAAAGAGGGGAAAAAGGGAAAACATGTTTTTTTTTTTGGGGGGGGGGAGGGAAAAGGGGAGGGAAATGAAAGAGGGGGAGGGGGGGGATTTTGGGTTTGTTTTCCGATGTTTCGAGCTTGGGTAAAGGGGACACTGTAAAGGGTGATGAGAAATAGGATGTGCTATATGGAGGATACTGGAAAATGTAAGATGTAAAGTGATGACTGTTATGACCGCTTTGCAGGTTTTGTATTCACTTATTGCCCCCATGGAGGGGAGCTCTTGGGGGGGGGTCTACCCCCCCCCCCAACTATTGATTTAAATACACTGGAATTAGGGGATGGTATGGTTAAGGATGTTTTTTTTTTTTTTTTCTCCGTACTCTTGGTAGGAATTAGAGGGAGCTTGGAAGATAATGTACGAAGTCTTAAAAATGTATAAATATGATATAATGTATAAATGTAAAAAAAAACGTGTACAAATGCTGTATGATGAAATGAAGGGGGGAGAAGGATTTGATAAGAAGCGACTTTGAAAAAGAAGGGGTACAGGAAGGAGATAACAATAAGTAGGGACTCAGAAATAAGAAAATAAGAGAAGAGAATAACAGAAACCAATGGAGTATTGGAGAGAGGAAAAGGGGAGGAAGAGGGAGAGGGGAAGAGAGGAATGGGGTTCCCACAATGGAATGGAATATTCAAGCAAGGGCATCGGCCTGAATAGAAGAAAGTGAAGATAACGCCAAGTGTGGGGGGTGTAAATGTTATAGATATCACACAAAAGACACACATCTATTTTAATAGATTAAGAAAGATACACAAAGACACGTAAACATATAACAGTGGAAATAGGTTTGGACACACTGGTTAAGAAAGGAGTAAACAAGAATCAAACACATAGACACAAGGGGTAAGTGGGGAAACAGGGAGGTAGATAGAGGGTTGATAGAGATAACAAGGGTAGAAGGGGGGTGAATAAACAAGGGTAGGGGGTGAAGATTTAGGGGAGCTCACGAGAGGAAAGACTCGTAAAGAGTAGGAAGAGGGGGGTATTCACATATCGCACTACACATAAATATATAGGATAAATAGGTGGTACACACACTTGGATATAAATGGATATGATTAAGGAGGCCAGTGGCTAGAGGTTAGAAAGAGGAGGGAGCCCCAAGCAGGGAAATGGAGTAAGTTAGTAACCAAAAGACCCGTTACTAGGAAAGAAGAAAGGGGGGAGGGGGTAGAGGGACTAGGGTAAAAGAAGTAAAGGGAAACAGTACAGAGGAAATGGGAAGAAAGGTGAGAAAGGAGGGAAAATGGCCCTGTTATACGGTAATTAAATGAAGCTATACTAAATCCTCCAAAGTAAGAAGGTTATAAGTATTATATGTATACAAATATAAACAAACACAAATGTAAATGTGATATGAATGACAAATATTACTTGTTTATTTTAGGACAATAAGGGGGAAAAATTAAGAGAATTTAGGGAATAAGTAAAAGACGGAGGCACCCTCGGATTAAGGATTTATAAAGTAAGAGAAGGCGAGGGGAGGAGAAAAGAGGAGAAGGGAGAGAGGAAGGGGGAGAAGAAATGGAGAGAGGAGCTGAAGAGAGATAGAAGAAAGGGGTGTCCGGGGGGAGGGGGATGCACCTCTGCCGTACCAACCCTACACCCCAATTAGGCGTGCACCCACCTGGACCGTAAGGCTAAAGGTCCAGGAGGGGGTGCCTCCCTTGGGGGCGAGGGTAAGGGGGGAGGGTTTAGTTGAATATTTAAGGGAGGGGAGAGGAACGGGGGGGGGGTTGTTGTTGTTCTTTCTTCTTCTTCTTTTTTTTCTCTCCCCACACTTTGTCCTTTGAATCTTTAGGGATGGAGGAAGTAAGGATAACCACCATTAATGCCAAAGGACTTAATGTCCCACAAAAAAGGAGAATGCTCCTGAATGAGTTAAAAGGAACCCGTTCAGATGTAGTATTTGTGCAGGAAACACACTTTAAGATGGGTGGACTCCCGTACCTACAAAATAGGTTCTACCCATGTACATACCACGCATGTAGCCAGACATCAAAGTCCAAAGGGGTGTCAATTTTAATCTCCAATAGGATACCTTGGTCCCTGCTGGATAAACGAGTAGATGTAGAGGGCCGTTTCATTTTTCTGAAAGGACATATTGGAAGTACAAAGGTGACACTGGCGAATGTTTACGTACCAAATACACATCAAGACGCCTTTTTGAGTAAAACCCTGGATAAGCTGGTAGGGTTTGCAGAAGGGAAGCTAATAGTAGGGGGAGACCTTAACACAACATTGGAACCTAAGGTTGATACATCAACGGGGGTCTCCTCCATATCAGGGGGGACCAGGAGGAATATTCTGCAGAAGTTGCGGGAATTGCAGATGGTAGATGTGTGGAGATTATTACATGTCGGGGAAAGAGATTATACATTTTTCTCCAACCCACACGAACGGTATTCTCGTATAGACCTCTTCCTGGTACCACACTATCTGTTGACGGCGGTGAAAGAAGTAAAAATTGGGAATATAACATGGTCAGATCACGCACCAGTGACGCTACATATTGCGCTGTCCGACTCATCTACGGCTCCGGAGTGGCGTTGGCGTCTAAATGAGAGTTTGCTGCAGATCCCCGAGGTTCGGGAAGATGTAGCAAAAGAAATGGAGGCATATTTCCGGACGAACGACACCCCGGGGAGTGATCCGGGAATGATATGGGAAGCGCATAAAGTAGTAATGAGAGGGGTTTTGATAAAACATGGTTCCCGATTAAAAAGAGCCCGAGAAAGACAGATAGCTAACCTGTTAAAAGAAATCCAAGCATTAGAGGTACAACATAAAATAATACAGATACCGCAAGTGGGGATAGAACTGGCCCACCTGAGGAGACAACTAACAGACTTACTTAGATACAAAGCAGAAGCGGCAATACAAGTAGGGGAAAAAGTAACCTATGAACTTGGGGAAAAATGTAGTAAAATATTAGCGGGGAAACTTAGAGAGAAAGGGAAGACAGTATATGTACCCCATATGAAGGGGAAAAACGGGCAGCTGATCTCATTCCCTAAAAAATTGCGCAGAGATTTAGAGAATACTACTCCTCCCTTTATAACTTAACCCCAACCCAGGTGCCTCAGGCTAAGATGGAAGAGTACCTCCTCTCAGCAAACTTGCCTAGGTTGGCCCTAGAAGACCGTAATAAACTGGAGATACCTATTTCAGTAGGGGAACTGGAGACAGTGATAAAGACAGTTAAACGAGGGAAGGCGCCGGGCCCGGATGGCTTTACTATCCAATATTACAAATATTTTTTACCAATACTAGGGGCTCAAATGACAAAGGCATTCAATGAGATCGGCCGGGGTCCCGTACTACCGCCGGATGCCCTTACGGCACACATTTTGGTTATTCCGAAGGAAGGGAAGGACCCGGCGGAGTGCGGGAGCTATCGCCCGATCTCACTGCTAAATACAGATTTAAAACTTTTCACTAAACTACTTGCCTCCCGTCTTCAGCCGTTCTTGAATCAGTTGGTACATCAAGACCAGGTTGGGTTTATCCCAACCCGTGAGGCCAGGGATAATACCGTAAAGGTCCTCAACCTGGTACACTATGCTAATATTTCAAAAACGCCTAGTATTTTTTTAAGTACCGACGCTGAGAAAGCGTTCGATAGGATTAGCTGGCGATTTATGTTTGAAGTATTGAGGCAAATGGGACTGGGAGAACATATACGGAGTTGGATAGCGGGGGTTTACGCTACACCCCAAGCCTTAGTAAAAGTGAACGGAGTTTACTCTGAGCCATTTAAAATCTCAAATGGCACGCGTCAAGGGTGCCTACTCTCTCCGATGTTGTTCTCCCTCTCTCTAGAACCCCTATTAAATAGGATTCGGCAAAATTCAGACATACAGGAACTGCAAATAGGTAAGCAAGAATATAAAACCTCTGCTTATGCAGATGATCTGTTGTTTTCCCTATCAAGACCCCATGTTTCATTGCCAAATTTGATGAAGGAAATAGAAGGATATGGGAAATTAGCAAATCTAAAAATTAATTACGTAAAATCGGAAGCGATGGGGGTAGCCCTTTCTAGGGAAGCCCAGCAAAGTTTACAGCCAAATTTTAAGTTTAAATGGGTAGGGTCTTCACTAAAATACTTAGGGATAAATATACCAGCAAGATTAGAGAAGGTGTTCGCTGTAAATTTTCCCCCACTATATAAAGTAGTCAGATCCTTATTAGATAAATGGCAACAGGGATTCCACTCATGGTTCGGTCGATGCAACGCTATCAAAATGAATATCTTGCCCAAATTTTTGTATTTGTTTCAAGCTGTACCAATTAGAATTGACAAGGCCTACTTTCAGCAAATAAATGCACTTTTCACTAAGTTTATATGGGCCAATAAGCGACCACGGATTAGCAGAAGTCAAATGACCCTCCCCAAGTGTTACGGGGGCTTAGCAGTCCCAGATATATCTAAATACCATCAAGCAGTTCACTTGGGGAGGGTCATAGACTGGTGCAGACATAAAGAACTTAAACTATGGATAAAAGTGGAGCAGGAGATCAGTCAGATACCACTGGGTAGAGCCCCTTGGTGCTATACAAAATTACCAGACACACTCAAAAAACATCCCTTGATAGGGCCGACACTGTCTATAGGGGTTAAGACGTGTCGAAACCCTAAATACTCGCCAAGATATTCCCCACTGTACCCAATACTGGGAAACCCAAGTTTCGAGCCGGGGATGGAGAAAAGGGCATTTTGGAGACTTCGAGAGAAGGGATATACGCAGGTATCGCATTTTACGCAATCAGAAATATGGCCAACAATAGCGGAATTGACAAAAGTAGGTGGCCAATTCGAAGTAGAGTATTGGCAGGCAATACAACTCCGACACTACCTGGGGACACTAGGGCCAATAAGTAACTTTAAACGGGAACTAACTAGGTTTGAAGTATATTGTGAGGAGAAAGAACCCATCAACCGAATAATATCAAAGATATATACGATGCTAACGACCCCATCAGAGAATTTTGAAATGACAGCAATTAGAAAGTGGGAGAGAGACCTTGGTAGGACTTTCACACCAGCTCAACACCAGAAGATAATATACCTTGCGTTACACTCATCAATAAGCACGAAAATGCAAGAATCAAATTATAAATTATTGACGAGGTGGTACTATACGCCTTCAAAACTAGGTAGGTTCTATCCCGATATTTCTGATAAGTGCTGGAGATGTAATAGGGAGCGGGGAACCTTGTTCCATATATATTGGACATGTCCTCGAATTAGACAATATTGGACAGAGGTACGAAGGATTGCTCAAAGAATTGAGCCTTATTTTGTACCGGACGACCCAGGCTTTTTTCTACTGCACGAAACGCAAATACCCACACAAACCTATAAAAACTCAGTATTATGTCACCTAGTTAATGAGGCCAAGGCATGCATTGCAAGAGGCTGGAAAAGTTCCAACCCTCCTACAATTGCAGAATGGCTTAATAGGGTCAGGAAAGTGGGAACTATAGAGGAATTGGTGTTTTCGGCCCAAGACAGAAAAGAGCAACATATTAAGATCTGGGCACCCTGGAATAAATTTATGCAGACAGAAGAAGGGAAAAGACTAATGGGGATGTGAGCCCGCTCGGTCAAAGAAGTAATTAAGAGGTTGTGGTTTACTTAGAGGTGGAGAGGGAAAGTGGGGGAGAGAAATTCCTTAGTTTTTTTTTTCTCCTCGTTGTTTGGGTTTGCTTTGGGAGGGAGGTAGGGGGGAATAAATAAAAAGGAAAGGGAGAATAAGTAAGGTTGTGAAAATTAAAGATATCAAAGATAACTTAGTATAGAAAGGGACTCTGTGTGCCTCTCCGGCTAAGGAGAGACATATAGAGGACATAAGGGCAGGAAACCCATTGACATGGAGGTCTCGAGGTGAGACTGATGTTTAAATAAATACGATTGAAGTAAAGGATTGGGATGAGAAATATATTATGAATAGATATGCAATGGAAAAGGTATAAATAATGTATTGGATGTATCCCTTTTTGAAGTATAAATAAAGAATATAAAAAAAAAAAGAAAAAAAGAAAAAATAGAGCATGTTCGAAATTTTTATTGCCCGTTTTTCACGTCATTAAAAATGCTCTGGAGCCTACACACAATCGGTTTTAATGCCCATTTTTAAAAATGGCATTTTTAACGTCATGAAAAACGATCGTGTGTACGCGGCATAAGTGTCAGAGTTTGCTGCCATTCCACAAGCGGGTGAAATTTTGAAGCATGACATGTTGGGTATCAATTTACTCGGCGCAACATTGTCTTTTACAATATATAAAAAATTGGGCTAACTTTACTGATTTTTTAATTAGAAAAAGTGTATTTTTTTCCCAAAATTTGCGTTTGTAAGACCACTGTGCAAATACGGTGTGACGGAAAGTATTGCAACAACCGCCATTTTATTCTCTAGGGTGTCTGGGAAAAAATATATAATGTTTGGGGGTAATTTTCTAGCAAAAAAAAACTGATTTTAACTTGTAAACACCAAGTGTAAAGTTTTTCACCACAAAAATTGTTAAATCTTTTCAGGTGTGCCGTGAAAATTGTTAAATCTTTCTTGGTGCGCCGTAAGAGAAAAAAGTTTGAGAAACGCTGCTCCAGAGCTTAGTAAATGAGTAGAAGCCCTGCTGACTTCCATCATCCAATCATGTGCAAGCAAAAATGCTGTTTTTTTTTTTTTTTTTTCTTGCATGTAAATGGGTATTCTTTGCAAAGTGAAGCTTTAGCTCATTTACTAAGCTCTGGAGCAACTGCACTCAATAGAAGTGACAATAGAAAAAAAACAATAGAATAAAAAACAATAGAATAGAATGAAAAAGAAAGAATATAACCATCTTCTGAAATTACAATTTCAAATAAATTATATTTTTAGTGGAATTCAATTAGAATTCTAGTAAAAATTTCAACTCGGTCAAATCGAGTTCAATTCGACCGAATTCTGAAAATTCGAATGACAAAACAAATTCTGAAAATGAATTAAATAAATTTAACGATTTAACTAAACTAATGTTTATGTAAAAACGAATGGAAACTAAACAAAACAAATTTCGTTCTGCACATGTCTAGTAGCAGGGGAGTTTAGAGGGTGTTTTCTGAATGCCCTAAAATCGCATTCAGGAGAAGCAATTTTGCTAGGTGCATTTAGAACTTCAGCGTTTATTTATTTCAATGGCCAGAATAAATGAAAATTCTGGCCAATTAAATAAATAAACGCCCAAACTCTGTTAAACTCACCCTCAGGCTGGGTTCACACTGATACGACACGACATTCATCCGACTTTCATCCTACTTTGCTCTGCGACATCAGTCCTACATTGATCCTACATTTGTCCGACATCCATCCGACTTTCATGAACAGGATACTACTTTGATCCGACTTTGTGCTAGTCTGACTTGTCCTTTGACCAATCAAAACAATCCCAGCGTGAGATAAATTCCTTTTACTGCTGCTGTAATCACCATGTCGGATGTCAAATGTCGGATGGTTAGGACAAGGATCCTACTTTGATCCGACTTCAATGATATTCAATGGGCTGAAGTAGGATCAAAGTCGGACAGAAGTAGTACAGGGAGCATTTTCAAAGTCGGACCGACTTGTGTCGGACCAGTTAAGACAGCTCTCATAGGGATTCATTGATTTTCACACGTCATGCGACATGAGCTCCCAATGTCGGAGCGTTTGTCGGACAAGTGTGAACCAGGCCTGAGGCCCCTTTCACACTGAGGCGTATTTCAGGCGTTTCTTGCGCTAAAAATAGCACATAAATAACGCCTGAAATACTCCTGCCCCAGCATTCTCAATGTGAAAGCCCGAGGGCTTTCACACTGAGGCGGTGCGCTGGCAGGAGACAAAAAAATCTCCTGCAAGCCGCATCTTTGGAGCGGTGTGTATACCGCTCCTTTACCGCTCCTTGCCATTGAAATCAATGGGACACCGCGGTAATACCGCCCGCAAACCGCGGCTATAGCCGTGGTTTGCGGGCGGTATTAACTCTTTTTCGGCCGCTAGCGGGGGTTAAAACCGCACCGCTAGCGGCCGAATATTGCGGTAAACACAACGGTATAGCGGCGCTGGAAATCGCGCCGCTATATCGCCACCGCATATGCCCGCCCCAGTGTGAAAGGGGCCTAACTGTTTTGAAAAAACGCAGTTTAGATGAGTTTATAGCGCTGATTTTCTCCTGTCGGGACAAACAGTGTTTACAATAAACCCGTGTGCATGAAGCCTATATCAGTATACATTGTTTCTCAGAAGCAGCTGCCCTACACTGTAAACACTTGTTGTGAAGAGTAAACAATTATTGAGATAATTGTTTTCTAGTTCTAGGATCATTAAGACAGATTGGCTTCTATTCATTTTTTATTCATTCTAATTAAAAGATAATTCTTTTGTTCCATTGCATCCCTCATGCCAAGACTTTATTATTCATTAATATAACGTGCGTGGGATAGACTGGAATAAATACATTGTCAAGAGAATGTCAAAATGGAGTTTGAATGTGGGTTGCTCATGAATTATCGCTGACTATTCTTTACCTGCATGGGTGCTAGGAAGATTTATATTACGTATGCTAAACATTTCAGATATTGCTACAGTTCAGTTTACAGACTGTGTGGACTGCTTACTAGAAAGCAGCAATTGGCACGCTAAGATCTTTTTCCTAAGTCACTTGCGTCACCAGCTTCTCTCTGCCATTATCCAGAAGAACAATAGAGAACAGCCTCAAGATGTTTCGTTCAGTTGGTTGAGTATTGTTTTATTTGTTGTAACCAAGAATTATCTGATGATCATAGTTCATAGATGACCCAGGTTTGGTCTGAGATTCTTAAAAGTAATAACATAGGACATACCTCCCAACAGGGCTGTGGATAAGGTGTACCATCTGTATGGGGCCCAGGACAGCAGTGAGGCCTAGGTAGCAGGGTGAATCAGATGTGGGCAGGGAAGGTGATCGGCACGACAGGGGGGCAATTACTGGGACCAGTCCTCTTTATGGCTCTCTCTGCAGCAGCTGAAAGCTGGCTTCTCCTCCTCTCCCTCCTGCTAGCTTCCAGCTTGCAGCTGCCAGCAGGAAAGAGAGGAGGGAAGTTGTCAGCACTGTGGGGATAGGGGGGCACACAGGGGGGCCTGGGCAGCAGGGGTAAACGTATGGAGGGTGATCCATGCAGCAGATAGGGGGAGGGGGCAATTATTGAACCTAATTTAATGTATGGCTCTCTGCAGCAGCTGAAAGCTGACTTCTCCTCTTCTCCTCTTCTCCCTCCTGCTGACAGCTGCAAGCTGGAGGGAGAGGAGGAGAAGCCAGCTTTCAGCTGCTGCAGAGAGAGCCATACAGGGGACTGGTCCCAGTAATTGCCCCCCTGCTGTGCCGATCACCCTCCCTGCCCACATCTGATTCACCCTGCTCCCTGGGCCCCACTGCTGTCCTGGACCCCGTACAGATGGACCGGTGGTACACCTTATCCCTGTGTGCCCCCCTATCCCCACAGTGCTGCCAACTTCCCTTATCTCCTTCCTATTGGCAGCTGCAAGCACATAATAGGATCCTTCGGGATGGAGAGAAGAGGAAGGTTCTGGTAAATATGTTATATTTACCAGCCCCACAACCAATATTCGCCCATGGGACTTTAAATGAGGCATAATACAAAAGTCATAAAATATCAATTTATTGTACAAGGATTTGACACATAAATGTATAAAGTACACATAAAAAATGTTTGGCATACCAAGCAAATGGGTTACACGTAACAATATACAGTATAATGTACATCAAGCTGTTTTTTTCGTGAATACTTTCACTTCTTCAGGAGTAGATGCCTCCAACAACCCAACTAAAAAAAAAAAACCAGCTTGGAACTTGATAAAAAATAACACCTCCAAATGGAAGAAGACCAAGACACCCAATAGAAAAATCAATGAGGTGGCACAAGAGAACACTAATGGCTGTGGTGAAAAATTACCAAAGTACCAAAAACCAACCTAGATCATGATCTCAAAAGAAAAAAAGACACTGAGCAGCGGTCACCACTTGGAGGCGCTATGTTTTATCAAGTTCCACGCTGGTTTTATAGACTTCTGTTGTTGGAGGCATCTACTCCTGAAGTATTCCCGAAAAGCGTCAAGTTACAAGATGCATCCCTCTCCCATATTGCAATCATCTTGATTTTGTAAAGCATGTACTTGAAAATATACCAGCTTGATGTACATTATATATTGTTATGTGTAAATCATTTGCTTGGTGTGCAAAACATTTTTTATGTGTTCTTTATACATTTATGTGTCAAATCCTTGTACAATAAATTGATATTTAATGACTTTTGTATTATGCCTCATTTAAAGTCCCATGGGCAAATATTGGTTGTGTGTATGGTATATATGGGGGTGGAGGCATAATAGGTTAGGTACCTGATCACAGTTCTAATATTTACCAGCCCATTACTTTCCTGAATGAACACAGTGAATGATCTGTACTAATCACTCACTGTGTTAATTCATAACAGAAGCATAGTAAACTGTGTTTATTTGAAAGGGGGCCTGTCAGGTTGGCTGTATGGGGCCCCGTGGTTTCTAACAACAGCCTTGCCTCCCAACTGTTCCTGATCTTGTGGGACTGTCCCGGGATTTCCCCAAAGTCCTGGTGTCCCACAAGTCTGGTACTTATCCAGGAACTTCCTCCAGCACAGAACAGCGGATCTTTGGTGGGAGGGGACCAGGGGTGGTAATTGCAGTGAGGCTTTTTTTCTATCTTTGCACACTTGCATTCCTACTGTGTGTCTGCCCATGTAAGCCTGGTCCATCGGGTTGTAAACACCTGGGGCCACATACATTGCACCCTCCTTCCCTCTCCCGCTATGCCACAATAAAAATGCAGAAGTTGTGATTTAACTGGCATGTGAACGGCCTCCTTTGCCTATATTTCTGACCTTAGGTGGGGGTGGTAAAGCTGCAGCTCAGCCTCCCAACTTTTTACAGCTACAATATCCCCCCCCCCTCATCCTGGCCCCTTATGTGAAAGAGGCCTTACGTTTTTGGGTTTAGATACATTTTAAAGGCCACGTTCACCTTTAGTAAAATGTTACATGTTACACCCGTATTTAAGGTGTAACATGTTACAATGCACCAGTCCCTGCACCCTCAGTGACAGCAGGCAGAAGTTCTTCTCCCCGCATCCGCTGTCACATTTTAAAACCAGCACAGCTGTGTCATTCATTCACAGGAATTCATTCACAGGAATCTGTGAATGGATGAACCCTGTACAAGTTCCTTCGGTGAACGCTCTTGTAGTTCTTTGACACTTCCTACAGCTTTCAAACAGAAAGCCTGTACAGAGATCCCCGTACTGCTGGTGGAATACAGCACTGCATAATGTAGCTGATGTTATACTGTATATCGTTTATACAGCGCTGACAAGGGTGACAATGAAGGAAATAGTTCGTTTAGACCAACTTAGACCAGAGATCTAAAGTTGAATCAAACCTGGAGTTAGGCTTGATGGCTATTGTCCCTCTGTTGTTGGTGCTCCCTCCTCTCCCCTGCAGCAGCCACTTCATGACACAGTGGAGCTGGAGCTTCAGCATCACGTGATTGTACCAGAGTGGATTAAAAAAAGGCATTTACACACAACTTCTTTATCAGCAGTATACAGCATAGGTAGGAGGAGGGGAAGCAGTGTTTTTTGAGAAAACATACAGCTTGTAGCCTTTACTTCCACTTTACTTTCTTTGAAGTGACCCATTTAGAAGCTAGTTGCTATTGTTCTTTATTGTCTGCCTTAAAGTGATATTTAAGGCAGATATTTACCAAAAAAAAAACCTCCCACCTCTTCGGTAAGGGAATCAGGAACTGAAGCCTTGTGGCTTCACTTCCTGGTTCCCTACTGCGCATGCGCGAGTCACGCTGCGCAATCCCACTGGACCCTGCTGTCTTCTGGGACCTGTGTGTCTCCCAGAAGACAGCGGGGGGGGGGGGCAGAGTAGGCGCTGGACATGGCTTAGGTCACCGCAGTGACCTATGCCCGGATTACACAGGTATCTGCTCCCTCCTCCCCCCTGAAAAGTGCCAAATGTGACACCAGAGAGGGGGGAGGATTCCAAAAAGCGGAAGTTCCATTTTTGGGTGGAACTCCGCTTTAAAGGTAGTTTTTTTAAATAACTGTAGCGGGGTGTTCCCCTATATTGGGAAGAAACTACATTACCCATAACCCCATTCTTGTTGTGACGTTCCACCGCAGAGACTCATGGGAGGGGTTATAAAAGGAAGAGGCGGGGCCGGGCTCGGCCTCTTTGGCGACACGAGACTTCACGGACGGATCCTCCTGTGCGGATGTGTCGGAGGGGCAAGGCCTGAAGCCTGAGGCCTTGCTCTGCACCGAAGAGCCTTCCATCCTCCCCTCTGCGAGCCTGGGTGGCATCTGACTTTGTGAGCTACCGCCTTGTCGGATCGGGGACCCGATCGTTGGAGAGATCGAGAGTGTGTGACACGGCCGGTGGAGGTTTTCCCGGACTGGATCCGTAGTCCGGCGGGTGAGAGGGCATAAGCCCAGCTTAGATACTGTTGCTGTGTATAGGCCTATAGACTGCCGTGGCCTACAAGTTATTTTCATACCCCTTGGATTACAAAGTTATACTCTGTTTAAGTGCACCACCATTACAGACCTGCCGGTGAAGAAAGAAGGACTAAGCTAAATATTAGAACCAGGCCTGGTGGGGATTCTAGCGTGTTTGATTGCTGCGCCATAGGGCACTTAGTTAACGGTCGCCCGTATGGCGCACTTGTAGCGTGTGTTACTATATAGTGTGTTAGAGTGGCAGGACGCTGCCCTTAGGAGTGATTGTTTAGAACTGTGATTATTGTTACCCCTTTTATTCATATTGAGAATTGATGAGTAAAACACTTTACCTATTACAATTCATTACTGTGTCCTTGCTTAGTTATTCTATTGCATAGGACATATCATTGATTGTTAGTACTAGCTGTGCCAGAAGGGGATAGAGCCTATTGCCGGGGGTTGGCGGAGCTGCACTCAGGGCCCAAAATCTAATTCTGCGGCCTCCTTAGTTGGAGGTATCGCTACACGTGGGGGCTCGTCCGGGATCCTGATGCAGCAAGCGAACGCCAGAAGTGCCGGCATGGACCCCATGGATCCAAGAGCGGTAGAAGAGTGGTGCAAAGCCGCTAATACAGAGCCAAAACAGTCGATAGCCATTAGCCTTCCTGGCGAGAAATGGTCAAGTGAGACGGTAGAGGAACTGCTGAGTTCAGTGTCCCCAGATCACACACCGTGGGTGATAGACATGAAGACAGACCCAAACATCTCATATCAATACGCATTAGTGGAATATTGGGACGGGATGCCAGAGGCCTGTAAGCACAAGTGTCTGCGGACGCCAGACAACAGAACATTTAGGCTGGCGCACGCAATAACTGTAGAAAGGGAACCATCCCCTACGGGATCGCCACAGGCTGCGGCCCGAACTACACCTGAAAGAGAAGACAGGGCGCCACCTCCGGTGGCACCTGCATCGGCCACTGCTATATCACCAGAACTGATAAATGCAATAGGGGATTTGCTAGCCAAATGTCAGAAGACAAGTACGGTGCATGTGGAAACTAGCTACCGGAGACTAAAAATATTCTCAGGGAAGCTCCCTGTCCCGGCAGGGGAAGAAGATTTTGATACTTGGGTGGAACAGGCATTACAGGCAGTGGAGGCATGGGAGGTGCCGGAGGCACAGAAGAGGCAGCGAGTGTTAGAAAGCCTTAAAGGTGCAGCAGCAGAAGCAGTGAAAAGTTTCCGGTTTGGGAATGCAGGGTGCACGGCGCAGGATTGTCTAGCTATGCTGCAGGAAGAGTTTGGTCAATTAGACAAGGTGACAGAGACGGTCTACCAGTTTGAACACACTTTCCAAAAACCGGAGGAGAAACTTTCCGAGTATGTCAGAAGGCTAAACAGGCTGCTGTGCAAGATTGTGTTAAAGAAAGGGATGAAGCCCCAAGATGCCGATGCGGCAAGAATGAAGCAAGTCTTAAAGGGAGCGCTACGCTCCGATCCAGTCTGGCTGCATCTGAAAACCTTGGGAGGAGGAATGTTGCTGACTTATGCTGATTTAATAAAAATTATCAGAGATGAGGAGGCGCTGCAACAGGACCAGCAGAAGGATAAGACAAGTGTTGTACCCGCACAGGTGCTGGTCAATCCAGTGATGACCCCTGAAAGAGAGGCGGAGATAGACACCCTAAAAACTCAGATGTCCAAGGTATTAGAGATATTGACCTCTCTGATAGCAAAAGACACAGAGTGTCCCAAGAAGAAGGAAAGTCCAAGGAAGGAATTGTTCCCGATTGCCTCAGCACCCGAACCTTTACAAGAATGGGGAGATATAGTCTGCTTCAACTGTGGGGGAGTTGGCCACATTGCAGCCACATGTTCTAGTCCGAAGAAGAAGAGACCAGACAACCGCAAGCCGGCGGGAAACTTCAGAGGGCCCCGGTGAAGGAGTCAACCGGGTGCCCACCATCTTCAGTAAACTCCAAGCTGAATGCAAAGAAAAACAAAAAGAGAGATAGAACACCAAAGGGGAAACGTAATACCCCTCAACAAAGCTATACTCCAAGAAGAAGGGGGGAGACCCCTCAGGAGAGGCACGGCACCCCCCAAAGGAGGTGCCCACCCAAGAAAAATAATAGTACACCTCAGCGGGTTCCTACACCCATTAAAAGGAGGGAAGTCAGTGCATACCAGGCTCAAGAAAGGTTCAAGTCCAAAGGGAATAGGACAAGAGAGAGTCCAAAGGGAAAAGGTCTGAAGAAGGCAGCTCCTGCCGGACCATATCCAGAGAAGCTGGTAGGCCCATCCCCTATAGTGCCCATTCAAGTGGAGGGAGTCTACACCAGGGGCCTCCTGGACACCGGGGCACAAGTGACCCTACTATACCGGGACTTCTACGACAGGCACCTGAGTCATCTGCCTATCCAGAAGATAGAGGAGCTGGAAATATGGGGAATTGGAACCCAGAGTTTCCCTTACGACGGCTACCTTCCCGTCCAAATAACCTTTGACCCATCCGTGGCTGGGAAGGCCGAAGTGTTTGACACCCTGGCAGTTGTGTGTCCTAGGCCGCCTGGAGCCAACAAGAATTCCCTTATAATAGGGACGAACACGGACCTGGTCCGAAGACTCCTGACCCCTCTAGTGACGGAAGAAAGACAAGCAGCTACCAAGATCCATCCCATGCTGAAGACAGCCTACCAACGGCTGGTCCAAGAGCGGGAGACCCCTGGAGAGGAGATAGGGAAGTTGTGGAGACTTGGAAGAGAAGGGGTAGTGTTGCAGCCCGGTGAAGTAACCTGTCTCAGGGCCACTGTGAAGCTTACTTGGGAACAGCCTGGTCCCTTTGTCATGCTGGAGTCAGACCCAAGGGGTGAATCCTCAGGCCTGGAGGTGATACCGGAAGTGATTCCGCTGAAGGTCCTGAAGAAGGCCCATTATAGAGTTCCAGTGAGTGTTAGGAATACTACCAAAGACCCCATGGACATCCCAGCCAGAATGTTGCTAGGCCAGGTGAGCCCGGCGGCCCCTGTTACCCTGTCAGAAGTGAAGAGGACAGGTGAAGAAGCGGATGTTTGGGAGAAGCTGACCATGGAAAACCCGAACCTGTCCAGGGCTTGGAAAGAGAGAGCCAAGGCCCAGTTGAATAGATGGGAGAAGATCTTCTCTAGGGATGAATTTGATGTGGGGTGTGCAAGAAGTGCCACCCATCGGATCCGCCTCCAAGAAGATAAGCCCTTCCGAGAGAGAGTCAGGCGGGTCCCGCTAGCAGATCTGGAGGATCTGAGGGAACAACTTGCAGAACTCAAGAGGACTGGTGTGATACGGGAGTCCAGAAGCCCCTATGCCTCTCCCATAGTAGTGGTCCGAAAGAAGAATGGATCATTGAGGCTCTGTATAGACTACAGGACTCTCAACAGGAGAACCATACCTGACCAATACACCACTCCGAGGATAGAGGATGCCCTACAGAGCTTGTCTGGAGCCAAATGGTTCAGCGTTATGGATCTCAAGAGTGGGTACTATCAGATTCCGATGCACCCAGCAGACAAGGAGAAGACAGCTTTCATAACCCCAGTGGGGTTCTTCGAATTCGACCGGATGCCCCAAGGTCTGTCTGGAGCCCCAGCTACTTTCCAACGTCTCATGGAGAAGACAGTAGGGGACATGAACTTGATCGAAGTCCTTGTATACCTAGACGATGTCATTGTCTTTGGGAGAACCTTGGAGGAACATGAAGAGAGGCTGGAGAAAGTGTTGAGAAGACTCAGTGAGGAAGGACTTAAGCTTTCGCCTGAGAAGTGTCGGTTCTACCAGTCTTCTGTGAACTATCTGGGGCACATAGTATCTGAAGAAGGGGTGGCCACAGACCCTGAGAAATTGGAGGCAGTTACCTCCTGGCCACAGCCCACCACAGTAACAGAACTCAGATCCTTCTTGGGCTTCTGCTCCTACTATAGAAGGTTTGTGGAGGGATTTGCTCGAATTGCTAGACCATTGAATGAGTTGCTCAAGACTGAAGGAGAGGAGGATGGATCGGGGCCCAGGAGGCCAGGAGAGTCCATCAGAGATCAGTGGAATCAGAGGTGTGAAGAGGCTTTCCAGGAATTGAAGAGGAGCCTGACCACTGCACCAGTCTTGGCCTATGCAGACCCAACCAAACCCTATGAACTGCACGTGGATGCTAGTCACGACGGTCTGGGAGGAGTACTTTACCAAGAACATGAGGGGCAATTGCGGCCTGTTGCCTATGTGAGTAGAAGCCTGACCCCCTCTGAGAAGAACTACCCCACTCACAAGCTGGAGTTCCTGGCCCTCAAGTGGGCGGTAGTAGACAAGCTCAAAGACTACCTGTACGGAGCAGAGTTCACTGTGAAGACCGACAACAACCCCCTTACCTACCTGTTCACCACGGCCAAGCTGGATGCCACTGGACACAGGTGGCTAGCCGCACTGTCTGGATTCAACTTCAGCCTTAAGTATAGACCAGGAGTGGGGAATCGAGACGCAGACGCCTTGTCCAGAAGATCTCATTCCCCGACCATTGAAATAGAAGATTGGACCCAAGTGGCACCGGACGGGGTGCAGGCCCTTTGTCAAGGAGCTGCATTCCAAGCCCGAGGATGCTCCAGAGCAGAGGAAATAGGAGTTACCATGGTGGGAGTCCCCAAACACTACTGTGGAGTAGCTCAATTGGAAGAGGGCAACCTACCAAGATTGTCCAAAAAGGAATTAAGGTGTGACCAATTGGAAGACCCCATGGGGAGATTGGTCCTGGAGGCCTTGGAAAATCAGGATCCAAACATACACATGCGTCAACCCTCCAAAGAAGCTCACCTACTGAGGAAGGAGTGGGATAGGTTGCAGTTGCATCAGGGAGTGGTCTACCGAAGGGGCCCCTCTGATGATTCAGAAGATAAGTGGCAGATGTTCCTCCCAGAGAAACATCGGGAGACTGTTTTGATGGCCTTGCATGACAATCATGGCCACCTAGGGGCTGAAAGGACTTTTCAACTTGTCAGAAGTCGGTTCTATTGGCCCTGCATGAGGGCAGAGGTAGAGGAGTACTGCCACTCATGTGCGCGATGCATCCAGAGGAAGACTTTGCCCCATCAAGCTGCCCCAATGGGCCATCTACAGAGCCAAGGGCCTATGGACCTGGTGTGCATTGACTTTCTCTGCCTCGAACCCGACCTGAGTGGACTAGGAAATGTTCTGGTGATAACCGACCATTTCACCCGGTATGCCCAGGCCTTCCCCACCAAAGATCAGAAGGCCTCCACCGTGGCCAAGGTACTTATGGAGAAGTATTTTGTCCATTATGGGCTGCCACAGAGACTCCATTCAGATCAAGGGAGGGACTTCGAGAGTAAGCTGATCCGGAAGCTCTTGGATTCGTTGGGAATCAGGAAGACTCGAACTACACCTTACCATCCTCAGGGAGATGCTCAGCCGGAAAGGTTCAACCGAACCCTGCTCAACATGTTGGGGACTCTGGAAAGCGAGAAAAAGCAACATTGGAGCAAACACATAGCAGCCATGGTACATGCTTACAACTGCACCATCAGTGATGCTACAGGCTATTCCCCATATCGACTCATGTTTGGGAGAGAAGCGAGACTACCGGTGGACCTGGCTTTTGGCACCTCACTGGACCATTCCTCCGTCACCTCTCACAGAGGATATGTGGATAGGCTCAGACACAGCCTGAAAGTAGCCTATGAACAAGCTCAAGCGGCCTCAGATCAAAGGGGAGCTCGGAATAAAAAAAATTACGACCTGAAGGTCCGGGTACAAGACCTACAGCCCGGGGATCGAGTACTGTTGCGCAATCTGAGAGTCCCCGGAAAGCACAAGCTTGCAGACAGATGGAGATCTGAACCTTATGTCATCTGCAGGAAGTTGCCGGGCCTACCTGTCTACAAGGTGAAGCCAGAGGGAAAGGTAGGCCCACTGAAGACATGGCATCGAAACCACCTGCTCCCACTGACGGAGGCAGTTAGAATACCTTCCGTGGGAGACTCCCCTGCACCGGCCTCTATCTTGGATACTCCTAGACCGCACACTCGGTCACAGACCTCCCGAGCTGGAAATGGAGAAGCCTCCCAACTTAGTGGAGATGAAGAAGGAGAGCTTGATTGGCTGTGGTCTTCCCCAACTCCAGGAACTTCTATCATAGATCTTCCAGTCACCCAAGATACCACAGATGAAACGCTGAACCCAGAGGCTACAGAATTCATCCCTTTCAGTCCTTCAACAGATTACTGGGAAGATGCCCATGATAGTTACTCCGAGGAGGAGGAGCCTGAGGCGCCAGAGCCAGAGATTCCAAGAGAGCAAAGAGCTCGAAGAGTCATTCAACCTCCTAAGAAGCTGACCTACCCCCAGATGGGGAACAGTTCGGAAGACTCTGTGGTCACTGCTAGGAGAAATGCTGAGATTCCGGATCCCTCCACTGTCCATTTGGTGGAGGGCAACCCCAGCTCACTCTCTGGCACAGTTAGTCAGGCCACCCAAGATAATGTGACCTGTGGGCAAGGGAATTCAACCCCTCAGTTATGGTGGGAATCCCCTATCCCAACATTGTTTTCAGAATTGTCCAATGTTGTATATAGTTGTTGCTAAAATTTATCTTTGGGGACCAAAGAGTTTAAGTGGGGGGAGTGTGTAGCGGGGTGTTCCCCTATATTGGGAAGAAACTACATTACCCATAACCCCATTCTTGTTGTGACGTTCCACCGCAGAGACTCATGGGAGGGGTTATAAAAGGAAGAGGCGGGGCCGGGCTCGGCCTCTTTGGCGACACGAGACTTCACGGACGGATCCTCCTGTGCGGATGTGTCGGAGGGGCAAGGCCTGAAGCCTGAGGCCTTGCTCTGCACCGAAGAGCCTTCCATCCTCCCCTCTGCGAGCCTGGGTGGCATCTGACTTTGTGAGCTACCGCCTTGTCGGATCGGGGACCCGATCGTTGGAGAGATCGAGAGTGTGTGACACGGCCGGTGGAGGTTTTCCCGGACTGGATCCGTAGTCCGGCGGGTGAGAGGGCATAAGCCCAGCTTAGATACTGTTGCTGTGTATAGGCCTATAGACTGCCGTGGCCTACAAGTTATTTTCATACCCCTTGGATTACAAAGTTATACTCTGTTTAAGTGCACCACCATTACAGACCTGCCGGTGAAGAAAGAAGGACTAAGCTAAATATTAGAACCAGGCCTGGTGGGGATTCTAGCGTGTTTGATTGCTGCGCCATAGGGCACTTAGTTAACGGTCGCCCGTATGGCGCACTTGTAGCGTGTGTTACTATATAGTGTGTTAGAGTGGCAGGACGCTGCCCTTAGGAGTGATTGTTTAGAACTGTGATTATTGTTACCCCTTTTATTCATATTGAGAATTGATGAGTAAAACACTTTACCTATTACAATTCATTACTGTGTCCTTGCTTAGTTATTCTATTGCATAGGACATATCATTGATTGTTAGTACTAGCTGTGCCAGAAGGGGATAGAGCCTATTGCCGGGGGTTGGCGGAGCTGCACTCAGGGCCCAAAATCTAATTCTGCGGCCTCCTTAGTTGGAGGTATCGCTACATAACAAACATGTTATACTTACCTGTTCTGTGCAGTGGTTTTGCAGAGAGCAGCCCCGATCCTCTTCTTCTCCTGGCACCTCCTTCCTGACCCCATACTGAGCAGCTTGCTATGAGGACACCTGAGCAGGCTCTCTCCCGCCGCTGCTCTGTGTATTCAGTCACACATGTAGCGTGGCTCAGCCCGCTCCCACTCCTTTATCATTGGTTCACTGGCTGTGATTGACAGTAGCGGGAGCCAATGGCTCAATGAGGGGGAAGAAACTTGGGAGAGCCACTGCTCCTGTGTACATCACTGGATCGAGTTGGAGCTCAGGTAATAAGAGGGGGGGGGGGGGGGCTGCTGTACACAAAAGGTTTTTTACCTTTGTTCATAGAATGCGTGAAGGTAAAAATCCTTCAGACTTTGCAACCACTTTAACCACTTCCCCAGGTTGATGTCATATGACATTGGAGACTTGAAGTGGAGATATCTGGATGATGCCTGCAGATACAGGCATCATCCAGATATCTTTTTTTTTCAGCCGACAATTCCCTGCAATGTAAAAGCCATCATAGCGTCTGTTTAGCCCCTCCCGCCACCCTTCGGTGCTTCTCCAGACCTCTCCTGTGCGATCAGGGATCCGGAGAATGAATCTCTATGGTTTACCATAGAGCTGGCAGTGGACCAGGTGGTCCCCAGGCCATCTTTATGCCCCTTGGACCGGAAACAACGTCATGCACTTCTGACGCTGGCAGTAGGGTTACCACCTCATCCCTTTAAACCTGAACACCTTTGAATTACACGGGTTCTGAGGCTAATTAAATGCAGATAAGGTCCCAAGTGAGTTTAATTACCACCTTAATCAGCCACAGAACCTGTATAATTAATATGTGTTTGGGTTTAATGGGATGTAAACAGTGACATTTTCTTGCTGGAAAGCCTGGGGTTGATTTTTTTGGTTTTTGATCTCAGGCTTTCCAGCATAGAGGAGAGATGTGGGGATTTATAGACCCCAGATCTCTCCATAAAGAGGACCTGTCATACCATATTCCTATTGCAAGGGATGTTTATTTCTTGTAATAGGAAAAAAATAAAAATTAAAGGGAAAGTGCAAAAAAAAAACAATAAAAAAAACAAAAAAACAATAACAACTTTTTTTTTTTTCAAAGCAACCCCGTCCCCTCGTGCTTGCATGCAGAAGTAAACGCATATGTAGGTCGTGCCCGCATATGTAAACGGCATTCAAACCACACGTGTGAGGTTTCACTGCGAACGTTGGAGCGAGAGCAATGTTTCTAGGACTAGATCTCCTGTGTAACTTCAAACTGGTAACCTGTAAAAAAAAAAAATTGAATCGTCACCTATGGAGATTTTTAAGTACTGTAGTTTGGCGCCATTCCATGAGTGTGCACAATTTTTGAGTGTGACATGTTTGGTATCTATTTACTCGGCGTAACATTATCTTTCACACAAAAATTGGGGTAAATAGTGTTTTTTGTTGATTCATAAAAAAAAAATTGCTGTGCAAATACCGTGTGACATAAGAAATTGCAACGACCCCCATTTTATTTCCTAGGGTCTCTGCTAAAAATATATGTAGCGGGCACTCTAATCGGTGGGTCTCCCACACTCCCAATCCCCTCTATTAAAGTTCTGCTCGCTCGAAATGTCTCTGGTCTAGGGGTATGATAGGAAAGGGAGTGCGTCCGCTACGCCAGACCTCCACCACAGGTGTATAAGTGGTATCAGCAAAAGTTCTTTACCTTCGGGCCTGTATTGTGTATCGAATCCTCCCTCCGGGAGTCATCTGCCAGGAAACGAGTCTCACACCGTTGCAAGTCCAACACTCCTTTATTTGAACACAGCATGGACTTACTTGCTTTACATAACCAGAACAGGAGGTGTGAATGTGTATATAGGCCCAGACACAAGTTCTTTCCTCCACTCTCCTCCAAAAAGTGGGCAATGGTCTCCGCACGAGGGAAATTCACCTTCCGGACGGTCTCCGACAAGAGGCTCACCCGTCACCGGCAGTATGCTGCACCGGGTCTTCAGATGAGGAGCTCTTCCCGGTCCATTACGTCCACCTCGGATTCAGGCGTCCATCTCCGGAGCACCCTAGGATCCTTCCCTCGCGGAACTCAGTGTTGGGCACTGAGCTCCGGACCGCCAACTGAGTACCTCACCCCAGGCTAAAGGTTCCTGAGGTGTAACACGACCTCCGGTGGTCCTCTAGGCCTAGTCCGCCTGGAGGACAAACACGAACTCCGTCCGCAGGCTGAAGGTGCCTGGGACAACGAACCCCGTGACAAAATCGCCGGCCCTCTTTATACCTTCCCCCGGCATGCGTAGCGGGTTCCCCGCCCCACCACACGGCTGCCGAAGAAAGACAAAAAGGGATTCGACACAGCAATGACTTGTCCGTCGGTCCAAAGTGACAGCGCCACCCAGTGGACCGCCGGAGATACACCACCGGTGTCACCGTAATAATTCAAAAGTTTTCCCGGGAAAGTAAATACCCGCTACATACTCCCCCCTGTCTTTTGACACTGGTCCCCAGTGTCTGGAATAAACCACATCCTCAACGGCTGACATGATTCAGTCCAGATACCGTTAACAAATTGAAAAATAAACCCAAACTTTTGGAAACACTATTCTACTGTGAAGTTGTGTCTGAGCCCCTGCAACAAAAAGAGGAGTAAAAGACAACATCAAACATTTTAAGGTTGCATATTAACATTACTTTTCTTCCCTCCCCATCCTGACTAAAGACCTTCCCAGAGTCTAAAATCTTGCTGGGATGTTCTCCTGTAGAGGGAAAAAAACAAAAACCAACATATAAAATCCTGACACATGTATTTGTGTGTGGGAGTAAAAGAAATTTCTCCTAAAAGAAATTCCTCTTCCTCCAAAGAGTGAGTGCGTGAAAAGTGTTTGTAACGTTGCGCAACACAGCATCACGGTAACTGCACCCGTTGAACATATTCTCTCTTTTTTTTTTTCCTAACACTATCTACCCCAGAGTCTGTGATCTCTTTGCGGGAAGAAACAGACAGGAACAGTTCTTTTCTTCCTTCTCTCTTCTGTGGGCACACAAAAACACAATTTCCCCAGAAAGTTCAGCAGCATGATAATATTGGAGTCTCTCTCTCCTACAGGTAGAAACGGGGATGTGGCAGAATCAGTGGCTTCAAGTGCTGATCCATAGTCTCTAGATGGTATTCCACATCTTCGCCTTCTTTGCGTTTGATCACCACCTTATCTGCGTGGATGTGTCTTCCCACCATCCATTCTGCCTTGCAGTCTTTGAAACGCTGTGAAGCCTTTGGAGAAAACGCTAGGTATCTGCGAGCGTGCGGGACTTGGAGATGGGTCCAAACAAAGTCATTGTACCAACGCTCCCTGCACACCTCCACCTCATACAGCAGGTCCTTTGGCAAGTAAGGATACTCCCATCCATATTCCGCTGCAACTTTTTGACCAAACAGTCGCTGTAGTCTCGCCAAAGGAGGCATGGTTGATCTGTCCCCTTCACCAGGCAGAACGACCGCATCTGGATGGCGAGGTGCCTTGGCCACCTCTGATCTGGGCATTGGAGGCCTCAACAACAATCTTTTTACCCCAGCATCAGGTACAGATGGTGCAGGGGATACGGAAACAAGTTGAGGGAGAGATTCTCCTTCAGGCTCTGATGCCTCCACCATTGGTGTGCTCTCTCCCACGGACATAGGCGAATTCCGAAACCCACGGGATGCAGCAAACGGCGCCTTGTCCCAGCCCTTCTCGGCAAACAGATCGTCAATTTGGGCATCATCTCCCGTATCAGAGAGAGATTCCAGGTCAGAAGTGTCACATTCCTCCGCGGGTATGTAGCCCTGTGTAGAAACAGAACATCCACACTCCGGAGACTTGCTAGGCCATGCCTTCCTGACACATCCTCCCTCACACCAAGTCTTCTCAGCCGGCTTACCTTGGCCTTTCTTGGGATGTCCGGAACTCTCGTCTACGGATCCATCCGGGCCTGGCGTGGGCATGCGAGACGGTCCACCACCACCGCTGGTCGGGGCTACCACGCTGGTTCTCTTCCTCGGTGGTGGACGCTGTGAGACAGTGGTGACCGAGTCAGCATCCTCGGATTTCCCCCGTTGGTGTTTCATGACCTCCTCCGCGGTCGTTGCAGTGTACGCAGGGGCGACTCTTACTGCCGTGATTCCTGCCTTCTGTGGGGCGATGTCTGAAGCCCGGCCTGGGTAGATGGTTTTCGGCCTCTCCACCGCCGGATCCACCTCAAACATGAATTCCCCGCAGGTGTCACATCGTCCGAAGGGCTTTAATAGACATACCAGTCCCGAGCATCCGGGACAAATCATGCCCAAGGCCTCCACATCCATGCAGGAATATAGGGCGAATCGACCCCTTGGCTTTAGTCGGATCCCTGTGTCCGTTATGGGAGCAGTAGCAGTCAATGTTGTAGTTGCCGGGTAAACCGGGATCCACGAGGCGGGTCCAAACATGGCGACCTGTTGCTGTTCCATCGTACACTGCAGAGTTTTCGCGCCAACGTCCCACGTGTAGTCCGTCACACGTATTGGACTCCTCCCCTTTTGCTCCAGTTCGCGGGCTTTTTTTTTTTTCAGTTGAGACACGCCCACGAACTAAGCAGTGGGGGTTGTGTCTGATGGCGCAGTGCAATTAAAAACCCCCACGTGCAGTCCGTCACACGGCTGGGTTTTCCCCCTTTCACCACTCTGCCTGCTCGGGCCTTTCCTCTTCTGAGGTCATGTCCACGACTTTCGAGTAGGGCTGCACTTTGGCCTATACACTTGACTGTTTCCGGCAGATACGTTCTTCCAAGTGATACACAATACATATCCCGGACGAGCCCCCACGTGTAGCGGGCACTCTAATCGGTGGGTCTCCCACACTCCCAATCCCCTCTATTAAAGTTCTGCTCGCTCGAAATGTCTCTGGTCTAGGGGTATGATAGGAAAGGGAGTGCGTCCGCTACGCCAGACCTCCACCACAGGTGTATAAGTGGTATCAGCAAAAGTTCTTTACCTTCGGGCCTGTATTGTGTATCGAATCCTCCCTCCAGGAGTCATCTGCCAGGAAACGAGTCTCACACTGTTGCAAGTCCAACACTCCTTTATTTGAACACAGCATGGACTTACTTGCTTTACATAACCAGAACAGGAGGTGTGAATGTGTATATAGGCCCAGACACAAGTTCTTTCCTCCACTCTCCTCCAAAGAGTGGGCAATGGTCTCCGCACGAGGGAAATTCACCTTCCTGACGGTCTCCGACAAGAGGCTCACCCGTCACCGGCAGTATGCTGCACCGGGTCTTCAGATGAGGAGCTCTTCCCGGTCCATTACGTCCACCTCGGATTCAGGCGTCCATCACCGGAGCACCCTAGGATCCTTCCCTCGCGGAACTCAGTGTTGGGCACTGAGCTCCGGACCGCCAACTGAGTACCTCACCTCAGGCTAAAGGTGCCTGAGGTGGAACATGACCTCCGGTGGTCCTCTAGGCCTAGTCCGCCCGGAGGACAAACACGAACTCCGTCCGCAGGCTGAAGGTGTCTGGGACAACGAACCCCGTGACAAAATCGCCGGCCCCCTTTATACCTTCCCCCGGCATGCGTAGCGGGTTCCCCGCCCCACCACACGGCTGCCGAAGAAAGACAAAAAGGGATTCGACACAGCAATGACTCGTCCGTTGGCCCAAAGTGACAGCGCCACCCAGTGGACCGCCGGAGATACACCACCGGTGTCACCGTAATAATTCAAAAGTTTTCCCGGGAAAGTAAATACCCGCTACATATATATATATATATATGTAGCGCCCCCCCACAATATTTCGGGGCACTATGTGGAAATTTAGGAGTAGTCTGAGCCGGTAGTTGGGCTCAGACCAATCAATGGTTCAATATTGCTTCTGCTTTGGGTGTGATGCTGCCTGGCGGTAGTGTTCTTCATTGCCGGTAGGTGGCACTGTCACCGCCGGCATAGGTTGAACTACGGGGGGGTATCACAGCACCTTGGGTGTCCTCTCTCGGCAGTCGTGCAGTGGGCGTGGTCTACCCGCTGTGCATGCTGGGAGAGGGTACATAAGGGGCAGACGCCATTATGTGAGTGGAGTTCGAGGGGACCCATTGGTCTTGGGTGTGTGCCACGTGGCCCTATGGCACCAGGTGCGCGGGTGTGTTCTGGCCTCAGGCACCTTCAGCCCGAGGCTGCTTCGTTTCAAGGTAGGCCCAGCTCCGCTGGCAAGAGCCTACACCTCAGAGAGGGATCCCAGGCTGCCCACTTCTAGGGGGCCCAACTTTAGGAAAGGAGACCAGGGGAGGATCAGTGCCAGAGGAGACTTTAATAAGCACACTTACCTGTCCAGGGTGCCTGCGATGTCGGCCCCCCGAGGCCGATCCGTCCATCGGATCGGGTGCCGGTGCCGCCATTCGTACTAAGGGAAACATGCAGTGGAGCCTTGCAGCTTCACTGCCCATTTCCTACGGCGCTTTGTGAATGGGCGGCTGTCTATTAGGACACACACAGGTCCCAAAAGACAGCGCGCCCCATTACCCAGAACACCACGCGAGGAGGAGAAGAATGAAGCCTACCGCGGAATAGCAAATGGCAGATTAGGACGATCTGCCTAGCAACAGCCATTTCTGGTAAGTATACTTTTTTTTTTTTCACATTTTTAGGAGCCTTTTTAGTTTAGTTTTTTTTTTGGGTGGACCTCCGCTTTAAGAATGGTCAGCTTTTCCTTCTTTTACTGACCTCCACTGGAAATTACATTTAGAAATTTTGAATACTGAAAAATGTCAGCTTATACCATAGCTCCCAACTGTCTCTCTCCCCCTCATTCCTCCTCATTTGTCCCTCTTTTTGGTCTGATCTATATAGTTGTATATAAAATGCACGTTTTATCTTTCAAAAAGTGTTTCCCAGCGCTAAACCTTTCATCCAATTTCTAAATTGCTGCATTTGTAATTTCCGTAAGCCAATATAAAGGAATAGTAGTGGTAAAAAAAAAGCACTTTGTGGGTTTAACCAATCTTGTTTTTTTTGTACAGTTCTCCTTTAAGGGGGCGTGGCAAGGGGTGTGTCCTATGCCTGCATACTTTTGCTGATAGGTGTCCCTCATACCTATCTTCAAAAGTTGGGAGGTATGTTACTGTTTGGGCCGACTACTTCCTAGAGATCACTATAGAGGATACAAGGAAAGTAAAAAGAAAACAAGAGAGAAACAGAAAAGTATGCTGGGGATTCACAGTTTGATAAACCGAACAAGAAAAACATGGAAATCTGCCTGCAGCCACGGAACACATATAGACGTCACAAGGAAACAGTATACAACAAATATGTCTTCCTTGTTCTAATTCTCTGTATCACCAAAAGTCTTTATCCCTTCTCAGGGACATTCTTCCATCTGTTGTGCTAGGACCATGCTTAGTAAAAGACACAAGTAGACCAGTAAAAATATGAGTGGGTGTTATAAATGATGTAAAGGAGATCAGCTATATCTGTGTTGCGTGTGAAAAAAAATGGAAAGTTGACTATTTCCTAAGAAAGATACTGTTTGCTTTCTCTTTTATGTACATTTTCTTAAGTTCACTTTATCTTCGTTGACTGACAAGTAGAAAAACACAGTGTAAGATCTCATGCACACAGGACGTTTTTGGAGCTGCTTCTAGGGGCTTCTGGTGTTTTTTCTCCCCACCTCTAAACACCCCTGCATGTTAGCCTATGTGTCCATGCACTCATAGGGGTCAATTCACTAAAGCCCCGTACATACGATCGGATAACCTATGGATTTTCGTCCGATGGATTTGTCCATCGGAAATCCGATGAAACTGTTTTTCATCAGTCTTGGCCACACACCATCAGTCAAAAAACCGACCGTTCCAAACGCGGTGACGTAAAACACTACGATGAGCCGAGAAAAATTAAGTTTAATGCTTCTGAGCATGCGTCGACTTGATTCTGAGCATGCGTGGGTTTTTTAACCGATGGACTTGCCCATAGACGATCGGAAATTCCCATCGGTTTTTTATCCATCGGAAAATTTTAAAACAAGTTCTATTTTTTACAACCGATGGAAAAAAGACCGATGGGTACCATACACGATCGGTTGGTCTGATGAAAACCAAGAGCTTAAGAGTTAAATAACGGGCAAAAAAATGCGGCAAATTAACGCTTGCGGTAAATCAGTTTTGAAAGTACAATTCACAAAGAGTTTTGCGTTAAATACCGAATGCGGTGCTTGTTCGCTTTAGCGGTAATTACCGCATTATTTTTACTTTCAAAAGATTTTTATTTTCCAACAAAAGGATAAAAAAATTAAAATACATACACTTAGTCCTGTGTAAAAAGATCCGACATGTTTGGAATACATGTAGAGGGTGTATAAGGACATGGGATAGACAATCTGAAAAGACCAACATATGTGAACTTCGTGTTGCTCCAGATACTCCGGGGACCGACCGAGGAGATCAGGAGAGTACTCCGAGCACCCCTTTTGGGGATCATGCTGTGCCCAGGGAATACCCCCCAAACCCCCCCATTGGTGAAACTGGCTGGAATTACCGCATTATTTAATCACCAAAGCCCCACAGGGGCTCCTAAAAAGATTGTAAAAAATGAATAAAAAATTATATTGTAAAAAATAATTAAAAATAATAAAATAAAAAACTACTGACACCAATATTTTCTCTACTGAAACCATCCACTGCTCTGCTGATATACACGCAGGTGTGTTTGTGCTCTGGGGTACACACCCTAAAGGAATTGGCTGCGCACACCAATGCACCCTACATTTTTTGATCCAGAGTTGTCAGAAAGTTGTCTACCAAACAGTGCCTACAATCAACAGGCAGGGCCACACATTACTTGAATTTCAACCAAGCCAGCAGGAATCAGCCAAAATTTGAGTAATATATGGCCTACACATGCTGACTGGACACCCAGAAAGTGTCTTCATTTAATTGGATTCAGGTGCTGTTCAGCTGAAAAATGTCTAACCTGCTTCTTGGACAAAGATTGATTGAAGGAAAGACTGGTGTTGCCAACAGGGCGACCCACAGCTGGAATTTCAGCCAATTCAGCAGAAATCAGCTGAAATTCAAACCATGTTACATAGTTAGTCAGGTTGAAAAAAGACACAAGTCCATCTAGTTCAACCATAAAAAAAATATATATCGCACAATCCCATATACCCAATTCTATACCCACAGTTGATCCAGAGGAAGGCAAAAAACCCCAGCAGAGCATGATCCAATTTGCTACAGCAGGGGAAAAAAATTATTTCCTGATCCCCCCGAGAGGAAATCGGATTTTCCCCGGATCAACTTTACCTATAAATGTCAGTACCCAGTTATATTATGTACATTTAGGAAAGAATCCAGGCCTTTCTTAAAGCAATCTACTGAGCTGGCCAGAACCACCTCTGCAGGGAGTCTATTCCACATTTTCACAGCTCTTAAGCCTCGTACACACGACCGAGTTCCTTGGCAAGAACCAGCAAGTAACTTGCTGGCAGAGATTTCTTGCCGAGAAATTCGTTCGTGTGTATGGTTTCTCGTCAAGAAAACGACAAGAATCTCGACAAGAAAATAGAGAACCTGCTCTCTATTTTCTCGTCGAGATTCTCGTCAGCCTGTTTCTCGACGAGAAAATTGAGTGTGTGTACACTTACCTGTTCGCCGGGAAGCCCGCGCATGCTCGAAATGACTTTGCCGCATGCGCGGTAGCTTCCTAGGCATAGGTAGGGTGAACTAAGATGGCGGCGACGGCATCGAATGTGACGAGCGCATGCTCGTCGTATTCGATGACGTCACCGCGTACGCTCCATTCAAAGAACCGCGGGTTCTTTGAAATGAGTGCGTGTACACTCGACCGGGACAACTTTCTTGTCCAAGGATCTCGTCGTAAAAAACGACATGTTTTTAACGACGAGATTCTCGGCTGTGTGTACGAGGCTTCACTGTGAAGAAACCTTTCCGTATTTGGAGATGAAATCTCTTTTCCTCTAGACGTAAAGAGTGCTCCCTTGTCCTTTGTGTTGACTGTAAAGTGAATAACTCAACACCAAGTTCACTATATGGACCCCTTATATATTTGTACATGTTAATCATATCCCCCTTATTCTCCTCTTCTAAAGAGTGAATACATTCAGTTCCTCTAATCTTTCCTCATAGCTGAGCTCCTCCATGCCTCTTATCAGTTTGGTTGCCCTTCTCTGCACTTTCTCCAGTTCCCCAATATCCTTTTTGAGAACTGGTGCCCAAAACTGAACTGCATATTCCAGATGAGGTCTTACTAATGATTTGTACAGGGGCAAAATGATATCTCTCTCTCTGGAGTCCATACCTCTCTTAATACAAGAAAGGACTTTGCTCGCTTTAGAAAACACAGCTTGGCATTGCATGCCATTATTGAGCTTATGATCTACCAAAACCCCCAGATCCTTCTCCACTACGGATTCCCCAGTTGTACTCCCCCTAGTATGTATGATGCATTCATATTCTTAGCCCCCAAGTGCATAACTTTACATTTATCAACATTAAACGTGTATGGCCAACTTCACCAGGGAAATATTACAACATCATGGAACTGTTTTTTAGGAACAGTGTCATCAATCTCTGTTTACCTGGAAGCTCTTCAAACAGATGATTGGTCATAGTATAACATATGAAAAAGACAAAGTACACCAGAATGTGTATGAAACTTCTATTTATTTGAACTGCAAAGGCTGAAGTAGGAAGTAAAAAGATTGCAATACTTAGCCCATAGGGTCTCACAAAGAATGCTATAGGATGGAGATCCAATCCTTGAACCCCCACCATCAGTTTCTTGTTAGGCATCTGCAGATTCCCATCAACTTCTTGATTTTATGAACGTCAATGTACCCCGTCACCAACCACCATTTTACTGTACGATATATGCACAGTGTACCAAAGGTACAAACTGCGCAGTTATTGATATTGGAACATTCTATTCATTCTATTCAAATAGAAGTCATGTTTTTAACAAGTTCAGCTGCCCGGGGGACATAAAGAAGGGACATGTGTTGCTAGTGTACACAAAGCAATGTACTCCGGTGGCTGGAAAGCACCTGCTGTTTCCTTCTTTGATAACAATCTCTCAGCAACAACATAAAGCGATCAATAAACTTTTAATGCTGTTTGGGAAACACTATGCTAAAATCAGATAGTAGATTCACTTTACTATAGCTCACATTTACAGTATTCATAAGGAATGCAAGGCAGTCTATGGGCAGAGGAAGACAGTGGATTTTGGTAAAGCTGACCATCAGTGGCGGATGGTGTTTATTTTGGGGGGGGTGGCAAACAACCACACCTTCCCCCCCGGTGACACCTCAAGCCCCTAAGTTCCCCCGCCTGCTCACTGTCTTACCAGATCTAGGTGGCGGGCATCAGGCTGCAGGCATCAGGGAGCATGCATCGGCATCGGGCGTCAGGCGGTGGACAGCGGCATCAGACAGTGGGCAACTCCTCCCCTCCTCCTAGGCGTCCAATAGGATCGCCTGTCCTTTCAGCCAATCGGGTGACGGGTTGGCCGGGAGGAGGATCAGTGTTAAAATAGTGAATATTCATTCGCTATTGTAACACACCTGGGTGGGCTCAGAGCGCATTCTCTGCGCCCCCGAGCCCAACCTATTTTGAAGCCTATTAGAGCCTCTGGCTCTAATCGTTGCTTCAAAAAAACACCCCCCTCATTGGAATCAATGTATCCGGCATCCTGAAAGGGGCCAGATGCATGGATAGGGGGGAGGCGCCTGTGCGCCCTTAATGGACGGGCCACCCCTGCTGACCATACACTAAAGGAAATTTAAGTGGGACTGTGTCAGGGACCTGCTGGTAGTGAACGTAGGCTTTTGCGTGCGTGCATGCGCACGCACATTCCTGTGCAGAATAGACAATGGCACCTATGCGTGCCTGTGCGCGCCGGGTGCATGCGCGCGTGCACGTTAGCGATACTTGGCACCAATGTGCCTTTAAAAGGACAGCAGCTGCAAAGGTACATTGCTGTTTGATCTGCAGCTCTGTACCAGTAACCCGTGTATCTGTCTGCTGATTACCTGTATCTGACCCGGCTCTGTCTGACTACCCGCTATCTCCAGCCCTGACCTCCGGCTTGCCTTTGACCCTGCTAACCTCTTGTTGTTACCTGCTGCCAAACCTTGCCTGTTATCTGACCACGCTTCAGCCTGCTGTATTAACTACCCGATTACCTGCTCCGACCCGGCTTGTCTGACTCTGCTACTGCCTGCTGCTTTTGCTCTGTGTTGTTCCTGTATCTGACCCGGCTTGTCTCACCCTGCCCCAGCTAGCTACTGATCCTGCATCCACCAGCTCTTCAGGTCGCTGACCTTCAACCGCTCTGCTTCCTGAAGTCCCAGCCATCCCTGAAGGATCACCTTCCTGCAACTGTGCCAGCTGCTGCAACTGTTCTAGGTACTCCTATCTCACTGCGCTCTCAAGCTCACTGTCCCCACTCCAGTGGCTCCTGAGCCAGGGCTGTAAGAGAGGTCTCCTCCTACAAAAGTCAGGCTCTACTACCAGGTACGTTTGGTACATAACAGACTGGCTGAATTTCGGTCAGTGTGGGGCTGTTCCCACTCAACAGAAGTCAATGAGCCAAATTTTCCTTGATCAATGGCTGTAGCCAATCAATTTCAGCTGCGGATCAGTGTATTTTGACAGCGGCGGGTGCTACTGTCAGAATACAATGCCCTAACCAAATGGAGATGTAGCGGGTGTTTACTTTCCCGCCAGTAATTTTGAATTTTTGCGGTGACACCAGTGGTGTATCTCCAGCGGTCCACCGGGTGGCGCTGTCACTTTGGGCCGACGGATGAGTCATTGCTGGGTCGAATCCTTTTTTGTCTTTTCTCGGCAGCCGTGTGGTGGGGCGGGGAACCCGCTGCGCATGCCGGGGGAAGGTATAAAGGGGGCCGGCCATTTTGTCACGGGGTCCGTTGTCCCTGGCACCTTCAGCCTGCGGATGGAGTTCGCGTTTGTCCTCTAGGCGGACTGCGCCTAGAGGACCACCGGAGGTCGTGTTCCACCTCAGGCACCTTTAGCCTGGGGTGAGGTACTCGGTTGGCGGTCCGGAGCTTAGTGCCCAACACTGAGTTCCGCGAGGGAAGGATCCTAGGGTGCTCCAGAGATGGACGCCTGAATCCAAGGTGGACGTAATGAACAGGGAAGAGCTCCTCATCTGAAGACCCGTTGCAGCATACTGCCGGTGACGGGTGAGCCTCTTGTCGGAGACCGTCCGGAAGGTGAATTCCCTTGTGCGGAGACCATTGCCCACTCTTTGGAGGAGAGTGGAGGAAAGAACTTGTGTCTGGGCCTACATACACATTCACACCTCCTGTTCTGTTTTGTAAAGCAAGTAAGTCCATGCTATGTTCAAATAAAGGAGTGTTGGACTTGCAACGGTGTGAGGCTCGTTTCCTGGCAGATGACTCCTGGAGGGAGGACCCGATACACAATGCAGGCCCGAAGGTAAAAGAACTTCTGCTAATACCACTTATACATCTGTGGTGGAGGCCTGGCGTAGCGGCCGCACTCCCTTTCCTATCATACCCCTAGACCAGAGACATTGCGAGCGAGAACTTTAATAGAGGGGATTGGGAGTGTGGTGGGGGTCGGGTGACCCTGTCCGCTACACGTGGGGGCCCGGGGGCGGGATATGTATTGTGTATCACTTGGAAGAACGTATCTGCCGGAAACAGTCAAGTATATAGGCCAAAGTGCAGCCCTACTCGAAAGTCGTGGACATGACCTCGGAAGGGGAAAGGCCCGCGCAGGCAGAGTGGTGAAAGGGGAAAAACCCAGCCGTGTGACGGACTACACGTGGGGGTTTTTAATTGCACTGCGCCAACAGACACAACCCCCACCGCTTAGTTAGTGGGCGTGTCTCAAACCAACCAAGTGGAAAAGACCGCGAACTGGAGCAAAAGGGGAGGAGTCCAATACGTGTGACGGACTACACGTGGGACATTGGCGCGAAAACTCTGCAGTGTACTATGGAACAGCAACAGGTCGACATGTTTGGAAACGCCTCGTGGATCCCGGTTCACCCGGCAACTACAACAATGACTGCTGCTGCTCCCATAACGGATACAGGGATCCGACTAAAGCCAAGGGGTCGATTCGCCCTATATTCCTGCATGGACGTGGAGGCTTTGGGCATGATTTGTCAAGGATGCTCGGGACTGGTATGTCTGTTAAAGCCCTTCGGACGATGTGACGCCTGCGGGGAATTCATGTTCGAGGTGGATCCGGTGGTGGAGAGGCCGAAAACCATCTATCCAGGCCGGGCTTCAGGCATCGCCCTACAGAAGGGAGGAATCACGGCAGTAAGAGTCACCCCTGCGTACACTGCAATGACCGCGGAGGAGGTCGTGAAACACCAACGGGAGAAATCTGAGGACGCTGACTCGGTCACCACAGTCTCACAGCGTCCGCCACCGAGGAAGAGAACCAGCGTGGTAGCCCCGACCAGCGGTGGTGGTGGACCGTCTCGCATGCCCACACCAGGCCCGGATGGATCCGTAGACGAGAGTTCCGGACATCCCAAGAAAGGCCAAGGTAAGCCGGCTGAGAAGATTTGGTGTGAGGGAGGATGTGTCAGGAAGGCATGGCCTAGCAAGTCTCCGGAGTGTGGATGTTCTGTTTCCACACAGGGGTATATACCCGCGGAGGAGTGTGACACTTCTGACTTAGAATCTCTCTCTGATATGGGAGATGATGTCCAAATTGACGATCTGTTTGCCAAGAAGGGCTGGGACAAGGCGCCGTTTGCTGCATTCCGTGGGTTTCGGAATTCGCCTATGTCCGTGGGTGAGAGCACACCAAGGGTGGAGGCATAAGCGCCTGAAGGAGAATCTATCTCTCAAACTGTTCCTGTATCCCCTGCACCATCTGCATGTGATGCTGGGGTAAAAAGACTGTTGTTGAGGCCTCCAATGCCTAGATTAGAGGTGGCCAAGGCACCTCACCATCCAGATGCGGTCATTCTTTCTGGTGAAGGGGACAAATCAACCATGCCTACTTTGGCGAGATTTCAGAGGCTGTTTGGTCAGAAGGTTGCAGCGGAATATGGATGGGAGTATCCCTACTTGCCGAAGGACCTGCTGTACGAGGTGGAGGTGTGCAGGGAGCGTTGGTACAATGATTTTGTTTGGACCCATCTCAAAGTCCCGCACGCTCGCAGATACCTAGCGTGTTCTCCAAAGGCTTCACAGCGTTTCAAAGACTGCAAGGCAGAATGGATGGTGGGAAGACACATCCACGCAGATAAAGTGTTGATAAAACGCAAAGAAGGCGAAGATGTGGAATATCATCTAGAGACTGTAGATCAGCACCTAAAGCCACTAACTCTGCCGCACCCACGTTTCTATCTCTAGGGAGAAAAAAAAGACTCCATTGGTATCATGCTGCTGAACTTTCTGGGGAAATTGTGTTTTAGTGTGCCCAGAAGGAAAAAGAAAAGAACTGTTCCTGTTTGTTTCTTCCCGCAAAGAGATCACAGACTCTGGGGTAGATAATGTTAGAAAAGAAAAGAGAAGATGTTCAACGGGTGCAGTTACCGTGATGCTGTCACCAGGTGGCAGTGTTGCGCAACGTTACAAACACTTATCACGCACCCACTCTTTGGAGAAAGAGGGATTTCTTTTAGGAGAAATTTCTTTTACTCACACACACGAATACATGTGTCAGGATTTTATGTGTTGGTTTCTTTTGTTTTTTTTCCCTCTGCAGGAGAACATCCCAGCAAGATTTTAAACTCTGGGGAGGTCTTTCGTCAGGATGGGGAGGGAAAAAGTAAATGTTAATATGCAACCTTGAAATGTTTGATGTTGTCTTTTGCTCCTCTTTCTGTTGCAGGGGCTCAGACACAACTTCACAGTAGGATAGTGTTTCCAAAAGTTTGTTGGTTTTTCAATTTGTTAACGGTTTCTGGCCCGAATCATGTCAGCCGTGGAGGATATGGTTTGCTCCAGACACTGGGGACCAGTGTCAAAAGACAGAGGGGAGTATGTAGCGGGTGTTTACTTTCCCGCCAGTAATTTTGAATTTTTGCGGTGACACCAGTGGTGTATCTCCGGCGGTCCACCGGGTGGCGCTGTCACTTTGGGCCGACGGACGAGTCATTGCTGGGTCGAATCCTTTTTTGTCTTTTCTCGGCAGCCGTGTGGTGGGGCGGGGAACCCGCTGCGCATGCCGGGGGAAGGTATAAAGGGGGCCGGCCATTTTGTCACGGGGTTCGTTGTCCCTGGCACCTTCAGCCTGCGGACGGAGTTCATGTTTGTCCTCTAGGCGGACTGGGCCTAGAGGACCACCGGAGGTCGTGTTCCACCTCAGGCACCTTTAGCCTGGGGTGAGGTACTCGGTTGGCGGTCCGGAGCTCAGTGCCCAACACTGAGTTCCGCGAGGGAAGGATCCTAGGGTGCTCCGGAGATGGACGCCTGAATCCGAGGTGGACGTAATGGACCGGGAAGAGCTCCTCATCTGAAGACCCGGTGCAGCATACTGCAGGTGACGGGTGAGCCTCTTGTCGGAGACCGTCCGGAAGGTGAATTCCCTTGTGCGGAGACCATTGCCCACTCTTTGGAGGAGAGTTGAGGAAAGAACTTGTGTCTGGGCCTACATACACATTCACACCTCCTGTTCTGTTTTGTAAAGCAAGTAAGTCCATGCTATGTTCAAATAAAGGAGTGTTGAACTTCCAATGGTGTGAGGCTCGTTTCCTGGCAGATGACTCCTGGAGGGAGGACCCGATACACAATGCAGGCCCGAAGGTAAAAGAACTTCTGCTAATACCACTTATACATCTGTGGTGGAGGCCTGGCGTAGCGGCCGCACTCCCTTTCCTATCATACCCCTAGACCAGAGACATTGCGAGCGAGAACTTTAATAGAGGGGATTGGGAGTGTGGTGGGGGTCGGGTGACCCTGTCCGCTACAGAGAAAAGACATTTTTTTTTTTTTTTAATTGGTACATGTTCTCGAGGGCAGTGCCCAGCTCCCCCTGTCCCTTGTTTGATAGTCCCTTGCCTATTAGCCTAACCCTGGTCATTGTTAATTTCTAAGATTTGGCTCCTATTGATTTCAGTGGGGTTTAGATTGTACATCCAAACTACTCCAAACCCACCCCAAAGCGAACCTGGGTATGTTTGTATTTGTCACTGGTATTATTTATTGTAATATATGCAGGGCTTTTTTTTTATCGGGAATGCGGGGGAACGCAATTCCAGCAGGCACCTTCAGCACTGAATAGGGTGCTGAGGTTTGCTGGAGGGTCTGCTGATGCTGGCTACTTGGGATCTATTGTCATTTGGGGGGGAATCCATTGTTGCAGAGGATCTATTGTTGCTGGTGGAGAATCTTTTGTTGCTAGTGGGGTCTAATGAGGCTAGGAAGTCAATTGTTGCTGGTAGGGATCTACTGTTGAGGGAGGGTCTATTGTTGCTGGCTACTGGAGGGTTTATTTATGATGGCTGCTGGAAGATCTACTGCATTATTGATGGAAGGGATCTGTTGTTGTTGAGGGGGTATTTTGTTGCAGAGGTTCTGTTGCTGCTGGGGGGTCTATTGTTGCCATGAGGATCTATTGTTACTGAAGGGATATTTTGTATATGGAGGAGATCTATTTTATTGCTTTTCTTGTTATCATTAACTAGGGGCATTTAAATAAATTAGCACCACGAAGTGATACTTGGTTCTGTATTCCCTGAAAGAGGCAGAACTTGGAGGTAGGTGGAACCAAGGGACAGTGTTTGGGGGTGGGTGGGGGTGGTTCCAATCATTTAAATACTATATTTGTTGTTTAGATAATAGGTAAAGTAGGCATTGTATTAGCTCCTGAACCGGTATTACCATTTTCACACATTAGTGTGTGTAGTAAAGCTGGAGTAAGGGACGTTGTTGCTGCCACTTGTTCCATTGTTGTTGCTCTTTATCAGAGTTTTTAAAAAATGAGACATCAGATTTGTGATTATAGACAAAGCTTCTGCTGCTAGTATAAATTAACCCCGTATGCCTTTCAGCTGATCTGGATATCTAAGCTTTCATTGGCAAGAGAGGAACAGATCAATGCAGAAAAACAGAGCCTGCTGTTTTTCTCAACATTGATCTGACACTTTGAATTGGCAATGAAAAACAGTCTCTACATGTCAACACAAGAAAGCCCATCCAAAAGTAACCCATAGTAGTTCAATAGTAATCAGAGTAATAATCACGATGATAACAATGATCTATTACAAACTGAAATGTCAACTGCTATTAGACTTCTATTATTGGGATCTCGTGAAGCAGAGATGTAGCAAGGCCAATGATCTCGTCTTCTGTGTCTCGATCCCCCCCATCCATCCCAAAAACAACAAGAAAATAAAAAAACCAAATAATATCACATAATAAATTAAATGGTCAGCAAAGAGGCATAAGCCTCGTACACACGACCGAGAATCTCATCAGGAAAAAACCCGTTGATTTTCCCTGACGAGATTCTTGACAAGAATCTTGTCCCGGCCGAGTGTACACACGCTCGATTTAAAAGAACCGCCGTTCTTTTGAATGGAACGAATGCGGTGACGTCATTGATTACAACGAGCGTGCGCTCGTCACATTCGATGCTGCCGCCGCCATCTTGCTACACCCTACCTATGCCTAGGAAGCTACTGCGCATGCGTCAAAGTCATTTCGAGCATGCGCGGGTTTCCACGGCGATAGGTAAGCGTATACACTCTCGGGTTTCTCGTCAGGAAACAGGCCGACGAGAATCCCGACGAGAAAATAGAGAGCAGGTTCTCTATTTTTCTCGTCGAGATTCTGGCCAGTTTCCTTGACGAGAAACCTGAAAGCCTCATACACACGCACGGTTTACTCGGCAAGAAAGCTCTGCCAGCAATTTTCTTGTTGGTTTTTGCCGAGAAAAAGGGTCATGTGTACGAGGCTTAAAGGGGTTGTAAAGGTTCGTTTTTTATTTTCTAAATAGGTTCCTTTAAGCTAGTGCATTGTTGGTTCACTTACCTTTTCCTTAGATTTCCCTTCTAAATATTTGTTTTCTTTGTCTGAATTTCTCACTTCCTGTTCCTCCTCAGTAAACTGTTCTGGCTGACTAACCACCGCTCGGATGATGGGAGCAAGCTTACTGAGGAGAAACAGGAAGTGAGAAATTCAGACAAAGAAAAAAAACATTTAGAAGGTAAATAGAAGGAAAAGGTAAGTGAACCAACAATGCACTAGCTTAAAGGAACCTATTTAGAAAATTAAAAACGAACCTTTACAACCCCTTTAAGTGTTGATTAAGCCTACCTTGAAGCTTTAGTACAAATCCCAAAAAGGACAATACCTGCATGGATTTTGCATGTGTAGTGCTACCCCCGCAGGAGCTGCTAGTGACTGGTTCCCCTACTCCAGGCAACATGCATTCTCCACCTGCATCCAAACCCAAGAAGTCAGTCATTTGGCTTTGTTTTTGAGGTTTTATTAGGGGTGAAGGAAGGGATTTATGGGATGCCCAATTTGAAGTAAAGACAACAAAAGGGGACAACTTCCTTTTTCTGTACAAAAAGATCCCGAACTGCTTCCTTTACTTTCCTCACACAGTCGGACAGTCCTTAGTATATTAGTAGCAAAAGTAGCAAAAGTCCATTACAGACTAGGAGCTCTCAGCCTTCTTGTAAATAGCACAAAACGATAAGACAAACTGCATGCAGGAGTGTATCCTCTCCTTGTGTAGATCTGCTGTCAGCTATACTGCTTGCAGGCACTACCAGCTGCTCTGAAGATTTCCCAGGGCAAGGATGACAATGCTGTAGCTTGCTACATGTGGCATGGCAGTCTCTCCCCTTGAAAATCCCTGGGTGTGTTGATGTACTCACACTGTTCTTCTTGCTCTCCCTGCTCTCAGACAAGATTCCAAATCAAACCGCTCTGCTGAGTGGATCTTCCTGAATCAGCCTGAGCCCAGCCTAGAGCTGGGGTCTCCCCTAGACCTAAGAGATCCCTCTTATGCCACTGACAGCCTCCTCAACACTCCATCTTCCACCTGACTCCCCTGAAAGCATGACTCCATATTTAAGGGCTGGCCTAGCCACCCTGCCAGGAAAGTACACCAGGGGATTGGCTAGGTTCCCCTAAGTACGCAGATCAACTCTCTTGGCCTCCGCCTACTAACTTTTAGAAGTTTCTCCAAACTTCCAGAACCAGGAAGAAGCATCAGAAACCTACCTCTGTGAGTCATCCAGCCTGACCTGCAATAAACCCTGACCAGATTCCAGACTCACACTTACTGAGTCAAATAAATTTGCCTGCACTAAACTAATAGCACACTAAAGGGTGCTACACATGTTCTCCCTGTGCTTGTGTGAGGGTACACGGGTTTCCATCCACACTCCGAAGACATGCTGGTAGGAAAAGCGTAACTAAAGTCTGACAATCCTCACCTCCCAAGCAACTGTTGAGGTCCCATGCTAGTAACCTCTCTATGCCTGGATTGGCCATCGCAGGATGACGTAACTCCCATGCATGCGCAGGGGTTCACTCATCTCACTAATCTAAGAGGGAGGGTCAAATGATACAAAAGGTAATAACTGTGGGGGGGGGGGGGTGAGCTGATGGAAAAAGTAAAGGTACAGTGTATTAGAAGCAGGGTAGGCTTAACCACTTCAATACCATGCACATATACACCTTCCTGCCCAAGCCAATTTTCAACTTTCAGCGCTGTCGCAATTTGAATGACAATTGCGCGGTCATGCTACACTGTACCCAAACAAATTTTTTATCATTTTGTTCCCACAAATAGAGCTCTCTTTCGGTGGTATTTGATCGCCTCTGCAATTTTTATTTTTTGCACAACAAATAAAAAAAGAGCGAAAATTTAGAAAAAATAAATACGTTTTTCTTTGTTTCTGTAAATTTTTTGGGTAAATAAGTATGTTTTCTTCTTCAATGATGGGCACTGATATGGCTGCACTGATGGGTACTGATAAGGCGGCACTGATGGGCACCAATGAGGTGGCACTGATGGGCACTAATGATGGGCACTGATAGGCGGCACTGATGGGCACTGATAGGTGGCACTGGTATGCGGCACTGATGGGTACTCATAGGTGGCACTGATGGGCACTCATAGGCGGCACTGATGGGTACTTATGGGTGGCACTGATGGGTACTTATGGGTGGCACTAATAGGTGGCACGGAAGGGCACTGATAGGTGGGCACGGATGGACACTGGTGGGTGCCACTGATGACACTGGTTGGTGGCATTGCTGTGCATCACAAAAAAATGTTGGGCCAAGATGGTGCCAGTCAGTGCCCATTTGTGGGCACTGATTGGCATAAGTTAGGCATCTAATTATACATGTGGATGGCCATTGGGGACTTACCTGGCCATCCACATGTTAGGTGCTTCCCTGGTGGTCCTGGGCAGCATCCTGGTGGTCCAGTGTGGGAATCCGAGGGGGGGCTGCGCTTATAAACAATCAGCGCAAACCCCCCCTGTCAGGAGAGCCGTCGATCGGCTCTCCTCTACTCGCATCTGTCAGACGATCAACGGCTCTTCCTGTTTACATCGTGATCAGCCGTGATTGGACACGGCTGATCACGTGGTAAAAAGCCTCTGCCGGAGGCTCTTTGCTGAGATCAGTGTAGCGGTGGGTCAGACTGACACACCGCTCCACCGATCGCCGCGATGCGCGCCCCCTTGGGCACGCAGTGGCTGTTATCCTGCAGGACGTCAATAGACGTCCAGTCAGGATAACACAACCACTTCCCGGACGTCAATCTCCTATTGACCGGGCGGGAAGTGGTTAAAGAGATGGGTTTTTAGGGATCATCTAAAGATGGATAGATTAGGAGACAGTTGGACAGATTGGGGTAGGGAGTTCCAAAGGATGGGAGTAACTTTGGGGTTGGCAAAGAGGGGTACTAGACACTGAATGGTTGGTAAGGTGGATGAGTCTGGCAGCAACATTCATGATGGACTGAAGGCACTAAACCATCTATCACAGCAATTGTTTATTAAAAGCTTTTGTTACCCCAACACTTCATATTCCTGATATGTGTCTGCTGTACCATGTACTTGTATGAAAAAGTATCCTGTTCTCTTTGTATTGCTTCCTTTATGTGAAATCCCTGGTGTTCCTGCCAGTCCCTCTGCTTTTTCTTTCCTAATAAAAACTGACCACACTAAGCAGGAGAGCACATCGTGTTCACTTCTCTAGCTACTGTATGCTGGGAACTCAACTTGCTCTCCTCCAATGATTAGACTTGTCCTGACACATTTCTCCTGCACAGCCATTCACTGGAAAGCTCAGTGTGCTGCTGCTTCTCCTCGCCCAGCTCTTATATAGCTGAGAAGTGAGGGAATGTGATCACTTATAAAAAAGGAAAAAAAGGTATTTATAAATTGTTTTTTATATTGTGACAGCAGGAAGGTAAAGTCACCTGGTTGCATCCAGGGGGGTAGATATATTTTGCCCAGATTCAGGCTTTACGCCGACTTATACAACTAGGTGGAGAGTTGTATAAGGCTAGTGGGCTCATGGATGACTCATACCTCTAGGGAGAGGGCTGGGCGTCGTGCAGACAGGGAGTTGATGAGACCAGCTGAAGCTTGTCAGCTCATTTAGGCCTCTATAAGAACTCCCAGCTTCATTAGATGTTAGCTCATGCCTGGAACCAGACCTGTTTGGACTGTCTAGGGAGAGTGAACCCCTGTGCGGTGAGACAAAGCCTGTGTGGCTATTTGCTTGGACATTTAAAACCAGGGACTTAGGGACTAGGACAGCACTAGGCTGATCCCAGTTGTTAGTTAGGAAACCTGTATGTTTAGTCAGAGGTCAACTTGACCAGGATTTATTTTGGTTATGTTTCTTTTGCTTTGCTGTGTTTTGTCACTGTAAATAGAAAATAAACCGCACCTTTTTGATTTTGAAAAACACAACCTCCGTTTGCTGGGCCTGTTTTGTGTGGGGAGCCCATCCCGGGGGTCACACACACCCGCTGCCGAGCTAACCCCCTCACAGTTGGTGGAGAACCAGTGGCAGTTTTTTTTTAAGCCAGCATGGAGGAGATACTGAAACAGCTGGCTCTAGCAAATGCCAATCAACAGCAGACAAATGCAGGTTTGCAAAAGAGCCTTGCAGCTCATCAACAGAGCCTTGCAGCTCAACAACAGAACTTCGCAGCCCAGCAGCAAGCTCATCAACAGAGCCTTGCAGCCCAGCAGCAGACAAACGCAACTTTGCAACAGAGTCTGGAGGCTCAGCAACGAGCCCAGCAGCAATCTGAGGCCCGCTTCATAGACCTGTTACAGAAGCAAGAGCAGAGACTACAACAACAGATGGAAGCAGTAATGCAGCAACGTCCGCAGACCAGTGAGGAAAGCCGTCCCACTAATACCGCGTCCTTTGGGGTGAGTCGTATATTGACAAAAATGACTGGAGAGGATGATCCAGAGGTATTTTTGACCACATTTGAAAGGACCGCTGAAAGAGAAAAGTGGCCTGAGGAGCAGTGGGCTGGACTGGTGGCTCCTCTGTTAACTGGTGAATCGCAGAAAGCTTACTATGACCTAGAGCCTAACCAAGCAAAAGACTATGTGATGCTAAAAGCTGAAATATTGGCAAGGCTGGGTGTCACCCAGGCTGTCCGGGCTCAGCGTGTGCATAACTGGACTTTCCAGCTTGGAAAACCCCCCAGGTCTCAAATGTATGATCTCATTCACCTGAGCAGAAAGTGGCTACAGCCAGAGACTTTGTCCGCACCAAAGATTGTGGAACGTGTTGTAATGGATCGGTTTTTGAGAGCTCTTCCTACTGCCATCCAAAAGTGGGTAAGCCATGGAGACCCAGAGACGGCCGATGGTCTTGTGGATCGTGTGGAGAAATACTTGGCTACAGAGAACCTGACGGCCTCTTCCAGAGACACTCGGACTTTCCACCCTAAGACCAGACCATCCCCAGGGGCGGATAAGAGGATTCCAAGGGGTGAGGGTGGAGAGAGTGAGAGGGTGGGAGCTCTACCCCAAGTTTGGCGAGAACAGCCTGGGAAATCAGCGGCTCAAGAGGCGGCAAGAAGGATCGTTTGCTACCGCTGCCGGCAAGCGGGACATATTGCAGCCAATTGCCCGGTTGTGGAGGAACCCATGCAGTGTGACTTTCTGACGGGCAGACGTCAGTCGCTGTGTGCGACAGTCGCATGCACTGCCATTCGAGGAACTGAGAAACATTTATGCAAAATGTGTGTTAATGGTAGAAATGTTGTGGTATTGCTGGATTCAGGTAGCCTTGTGACCCTGATAAAGGCTGAGTTAGTTAAAACAGAGGTCTCTGGGAATAGCAAGGTAGCTGTTATTTGTGTGCATGGGGACACCCGAGAGTATCCAGTGACTACAGTGTGTTTCGAGACCCCCAAAGGTACCCTCTCTCATCCAGTGGGCTTAGTATCTCAGTTACCGCATGACGCCATTGTGGGAAGGGATTTTCCGAAGTTCTGGGAACTGTGGGATGATCCTGAGCCCCTCACTGGTGCCCCTATGTACCAGGAATGTGATAGCCAGAACTCCCCTGAGAGTGGTGAGGACTCTCCGGAATTTCCCTTATCAGTATTGGCAGGGGAGACTCAAGAAACTGGAGAGGAGCCCACCTCCTCAGACGAAAACCTACCGTCTGTGGAGTTTTCTGATCTTGAGGTTCACAGGGAAAACTTTGCCACAGAACAGTTGAAAGACCCCGCCCTAATAAAGGCACGGGAAAACGTAGTGAAAATAGATGGCGAGTTAGTGAACCCAGATAATACCTGCACTTACCCATACTTCAGCGTAGAGAAGGACCTACTGTATCGGGTGGCAAAAAGGGCAGAAGAAACCGTTGAGCAGCTTGTGGTGCCCAAACCTTACAGGAAGTTGGTGTTGGAGTTGGCCCATGGGCACATTCTTGGAGGTCATCTGGGGACAGAGAAAACCCGAGAGAGGGTATTACAGAGATTCTATTGGCCGGGGGTGATGAAGGACGTAGAAAATTATTGTTCCTCCTGCCCTGTGTGTCAGAGGTTGGCCCCGATGCCACATTTCCGTAGCCCGCTGGTCCCTCTACCCATCATTGAGGTCCCGTTTGAGAGGATCGCCATGGATTTGGTAGGTCCTATAATCAAGTCCGCTAGGGGGCACCAGTACATATTAGTTATAATGGACTATGCCACCCGTTATCCAGAAGCGATCCCTCTCCGAAATACCTCGGCCAAAACCATAGCCAAAGAGCTATCTCTTGTTTTTAGCCGGGTGGGTATTTGTAAAGAACTGCTTACGGACCAAGGTACACCCTTTATGTCCCGGGTTATGAAAGAGCTGTGTAAATTGTTCAAAGTGACGCAATTGCGTACGTCTGTGTATCACCCCCAAACCGATGGGCTGGTTGAAAGATTCAACAAAACCCTAAAACAAATGTTGAAGAAAGTGGTGGATAGAGATGGAAAGGATTGGGACTGTTTACTTCCTTATTTGATGTTTGCTATTAGGGAGGTGCCCCAATCCTCTACGGGATTCTCCCCCTTTGAGTTACTGTATGGGAGACACCCAAGAGGGCTGTTGGATATTGCCAAGGAAACTTGGGAAAGTGAGAGTTCTCCCCACAGGAGTGTGATTGAGCATGTCGCCCTGATGCAAGATCGAATTGCACAGGTAATGCCCATCGTGAAGGAACATTTGGCCCAAGCGCAGTTGGCACAGCAGAGAGTGTACAACCGTGGAGCCAAGACCCGTACCTTTTCCCCGGGGGATAGGATATTGGTACTTGTCCCTACGGTTGAAAGTAAATTCCTTGCCAAATGGCAAGGCCCCTACGAGATAATGGAAAAAGTGAGCGAAGTGAATTACAAGGTCAGACAACCAGGAAGGCGAAAGCCCGAACAGATCTATCACGTTAATCTGTTGAAAGCCTGGAGGGATAGAGAGTCCCTAGTCGCAGACACTTGGTCACCAGCTCAAACTGGTTGCGTGATTCCTGAGGTTGGAATAGCAGCCACCTTGTCACAACCCCAACAACAGGAGGTTAAGGAGTTTGTGCTTCGCAACAAGGAGGTATTCTCTGAGCTGCCGGGACAAACATCTGGGGTAGAGCATGACATCATTACCCCGCCCGGTGAAAGGGTGAAGTTAAAACCCTATCGGATCCCAGAGGCTCGACGGGAGGCAATACGGGAGGAAGTACAGAAAATGCTGAACTTAGGGGTGATAGAGGAGTCCCAAAGTGATTGGTCTAGTCCCATCGTGTTGGTGCCTAAACCGGATGGGAGCTGGCGATTTTGTAACGATTTTCGTCAGTTGAACAAAGTTACAAAATTTGACACCTACCCCATGCCACGTATAGATGAGTTGATCGACCGGCTGGGAACAGCCCGATACATGACGACTCTTGACCTCACAAAAGGGTATTGGCAAATCCCCCTGGCCAAGTCGGCCAAAGAGAAAACCGCATTTGTAACCCCAGACGGGGCGTTCCAATATAAAAGAATGCCGTTCGGGTTACAGAATGCGCCGGCCACATTCCAGCGGAAAATGGACCAGATGCTGAGGCCCCATCGGAAGTATGCTGCGGCTTACCTGGATGACGTAATTGTCCATAGCACAGATTGGGCCTCACATCTGCCAAAAGTGCAAGCAGTCCTGGACTCTGTTCGGGAAGCGGGGTTTACGGCTAACCCCAAGAAGTGTACCATTGGGCAGGAGGAGGCCAAATATCTTGGGTACACCATTGGGAGGGGAGTAATAAAACCCCAACTCAACAAAGTCGAGGCCATCCAGAGTTGGCCACGTCCCAACAGCAAGAAGCAGGTACGAGCCTTTCTGGGAATCGCTGGGTATTATCGGCGATTCATTCCCCACTTTGCTTCTAAGGCTGTGCCCCTAACCAACCTGACGAAGGGGAAAGGGTCGGTCATGATTAAATGGACCCCCGAGGCTGAGGCAGCATTCCAATTCTTGAAACAAGCCTTATGTAGCCAGCCAGTGTTGTACTCACCCGACTTCTCTAAAGACTTTGTCGTACAAAGTGATGCGTCAGATGTGGGGTTAGGAGCAGTATTGTCCCAGGTCTGGAACGGGGAAGAGCACCCAGTCATTTACCTCAGCAGGAAGTTGAAGTCCCATGAGGTAAATTACGCCACCGTTGAAAAGGAGTGTTTAGCGGTGAAGTGGGCTCTAGATTCCCTTCGGTACTACCTGCTAGGTAGGCACTTTGACATGGTTACGGATCACGCTCCGTTAAAGTGGATGGCTCAAAACAAGGAAACAAATAGAAGAGTGAATAGGTGGTTCCTGGCCCTCCAGGAATTCAACTTCACAGTAAAGCATCGCCCTGGCGTTCAAATGGGGAATGTGGATGCTTTGTCTCGAGTACATGAATGCCTGATTGCTGGTGTTCCAACCCCGAGGTTAAAACAAGAGGGGGGGGGTATGTGACAGCAGGAAGGTAAAGTCACCTGGTTGCATCCAGGGGGGTAGATATATTTCGCCCAGATTCAGGCTTTACGCCGACTTATACAACTAGGTGGAGAGTTGTATAAGGCTAGTGGGCTCATGGATGACTCATACCTCTAGGGAGAGGGCTGGGCGTTGTGCAGACAGGGAGTTGATGAGACCAGCTGAAGCTTGTCAGCTCATTTAGGCCTCTATAAGAACTCCCAGCTTCATTAGATGTTAGCTCATGCCTGGAACCAGACCTGTGTGGACTGTCTAGGGAGAGTGAACCCCTGTGCGGTGAGACAAAGCCTGTGTGGCTATTTGCTTGGACATTTAAAACCAGGGACTTAGGGACTAGGACAGCACTAGGCTGATCCCAGTTGTTAGTTAGGAAACCTGTATGTTTAGTCAGAGGTCAACTTGACCAGGATTTATTTTGGTTATGTTTCTTTTGCTTTGCTGTGTTTTGTCACTGTAAATAGAAAATAAACCGCACCTTTTTGATTTTGAAAACCACAACCTCCGTTTGCTGGGCCTGTTTTGTGTGGGGAGCCCATCCCGGGGGTCACACACACCCGCTGCCGAGCTAACCCCCTCACAATATCTATACAAAAATGTTTTGCCTTTAATTTCTATTTTAAACTGAATGGATTGTTTTACACGGTGATCGTTTAAAATCACTTTAACTTTGTTGGAACATATTAACTGTGTAATGCCTGGTGTCCTTACAATATAGACATAGGTTCTCTGAACGTCTTCTCTCTTTCTCTTGAGTAGAAATGGATCTTTTAATAACATAAACCTGCATAGGCTAGGAAGTGTAATGCCGCGTACACACGACCGTTTTTAATGTCATTGAAAAAAAAGAACGTTTTTCTCGACTTGATTTCTCTCAAGCCTGTCTTGCCTACACACTATCGTTGAAAAAAACGCTCGAGCAAAGCGCAGTGACGTACAACACGTACGACGGCACTATAAGGGCGAAGTTCCATTCGGATGGCACCACTCTTCATGTTAGTAAAGTTTGGTGAGAGACGATTCGCGCTTTTCAGCCTCGTGCTTTTCAGTCCGTTACAACGTGACAAATGTGCTATCTCCATTACGAACGCTAGTTTTACCAGAACGAGCGCTCCTGTCTCATACTTGATTCTGAGCATGCACATTTTTTTTCACGTCGTTAAAGCATACACACTATCGTTTTTCACGTCGTTAAAGCATACACACTATCGTTTTTCACGTCGTTAAAGCATACACACTATCGTTTTTCACGTCGTTAAAGCATACACACTATCGTTTTTCACGCCGTTAAAGCATACACATGGCCATTTTTCATGACGAGAAAAACGACAAGGTGAAAAACGACGAGAAAAATTAGAGCATGTTCCAATTTTTTCATGGCCATTTTTCACGTCGTGAAAAATGCTCTGAAGCCCACACACGGTCATTTTTAATGACCATTTAAAAAAATTTAATTTTTCTCGTCATTAAAAACGGTCGTGTGTACACGGCATAAGAATCCAAGGAAATGTTTGGAACCTTCTGAACGAACAGACTAGCAGAGAAACGCATACCACCCACCAGTACTTCCAAACATTTCCAGTCTCTCCTTCCTCCTTGAGATCATTAAGAGTCTCTACCCAGATAATCTCATCTTTTACCTGTTCAGAGAGACCTTGATTTTTTTGCGCTGCTAGATTCCAAGTGGTATCCACGATCCAACGTTGGAATTGAGCTGTGTACTCAGCAACAGCGTGTTTATCCTGCCGCAAACTATGCAACTTTGCTTCGGCAGTAGCGCAGCAAATTTCTGTCTTGTTTTAAGGGGAGGCCTAAGCTAGAGCTTCTTCAGTCAGGAGGTTATTAACAATCAATACCTTCTACCTTCTTTTTCTCAGAAGTAAATGCAGCAGGTTGCATTTGGAAATATATGCAACACTGATTAATGACACCTCTGTAATGGCAGCAGTCTCCATTGAATTTGAGTGGTAGAGACATACATGCTTATAGCATTACCTCAGGAGCGCATGTCTCTGCAGAGCCTGAATGTCCTCATGTTGCCCTTTCACCACACTTTCCAGTTTGGCAATTTTCTCATAGTAGGTAACCCTGAACGCCTGTAGCTTTGCAGTTTGCTGCCTGAGAGGAACCACAGCAGTTTCTATAGTGGCCTCCATGTTTGGGCCAGAAAATGCTGCCACGGTCAGGGGTCAGGCTCGGAGACCAGTAGCTATAGCAGTAGAGAGGCTCCCACTGACCAGTAGAATAAGAAAAAACATGTCACCTTGGCGGATGACATGGGCTTACCCAAGGTGTGGAGTCTAAGCACTAACTGGTATTCATCAAAGCTTCTGATGGTGGAGATGGGTTTTGCTGCATGTTAGTACCAGGTTGTGGACCTCCGGATCACCCCACCAAGAGGTGAGCAAGCCTGGGGTCCAGTTGCAGATATACTGTAGTAGGTAAGGATCAAGCAGGAGCACAGTCAGTGGTAAAGGTTGGTAATGAGTGGTAGTGGAGATAAGGATAGTGGCGAGTACGTAAAGGAGCAAGATATCGGCTGGAGAGAGCACAATAATCTGGCAAACAGGAAGTGCAGAGACATGGCTTAAATCAGGAAGTTCATGGGAGGAGCAAAGAGTTTAAGGTCCATCAGAAACAAGAGACAAAGCAAGAAAGCCCAAAGGATCAGACAGGGTGCTGTCCAGCATCTCTGGTGGCTCAGCAGGAAGAGCCACTGGCAGAGGCAGCAGAGGTTGTGGGTTCAGATCTCGGTCCTGATACTCATATTGACTTTCTCTGCATTTTCATTGTACTCCCTCTGCCCTATGTACAGGGGCTATGTCCCACAAAGGATCTGCCCGAGTACTCTGGTCCCACATATCATTCATCAACTTTGCATATGAATTAACCAACCGGTGATGTGATTTGCATATGTATGAGTGGATTTATGTATGAATGATCTTCACTGGCTCATTCATGTGCAAACCTTTCAGAAGCTCCTCCTCAGCTCTAATCACATTGCACAGCCAAGTGTCTGGTATGTATTTTCGGGAGAACCCCACACCTTAGAAACGTATGTAGCGCCCCGCTCCCAATGACTGGGCGCTATGTCAAATTTAGTGGGTATCTGAGCCCATAGTTGGGCTCAGATTTAAGTGATTATGCTAAATCAGCCTCTGTTCCAGCTATGGCTGTGTTGGGAAGACTTCCCACTGTTTGCCTGTAGGTGGCGCCAATGTGGAAGACTGACAGGCCAGAGTGCATTGGGTATCTTTCCTCGGGAACAGTTCAGTTGGGCGTGGTCTACCCGCTGAGCATGCCGGGGAAGGGTACTTAAGGGGCAGACGCCATTTTTTGGGGTCCTTCTTCCCCTCGCGGCCCTCCTGGCGTGAGGAGTGTGTCGTGTGATTTCGGCCTCGGGACCATGTTGGTCCGAGGCTGCAACTCTACCAAGTAGGCCCAGTTATGCTGACTGGGGCCTACACTTTGAAGGTGATCCTGTGCCCTCCGTCCTGCGGGAGGAAGCCACTCAATGGAGGAAACCAGGGGAGGACCTGTCCTGGAAAAGACAGAGCGGAAGGCTGGTGTCTTGAGGAAGGCCTGGTGATTCTATTGGAGGATGCACCGTGGCTAGATGCACCGTGGCTAAAGTTACCTTACAGTCTGCCGGGTCGGCTTAAAGGCTCTTTGACTGCTTGGCTGGAAGTTCGGGCGCTAAGTTCTGTGGCAGAGGATCCCAGACTATCCAATTTTGTTCACAACCAGTCTGTGGCAGAGACTGGTCCTGATCATTGTCCATGCATCATTCCGGCTGCTAGGCCAGGTGAGAGGGGCCTATCCGGGTGAGCAATACCCACTCCAGGAAGAGTGGTGAATGACTTTATAGTTGAGAAGTTTTTCCCCAGTGATCTGTACTGTGTACCTGAATCTACCCCTTTCCCTTCATCCTTCTACTATTCTTCATATGTTTTATGCAAAAGAAAAAAAAACTAACAGCAGAAGGTTTTACATCTTGTGTGGACATTGGAGTTCTTACAGACTTTCTTCCCCTAGACAACGAATACCGAGATAACGTGCAAGGCCCAAATCTAAACCAGCAGCTTCTACGGGGGTGTGCTACACGTATTTCAACCAAAAAGCAAACAATATTTTTTTACTTTCTGCTTTAAAACACATCCAATAAAAAATGTACAAAATCAAATTTCTTCATCAATTTAGGCCAAAATATATTCTGCTACATTTGCAACCAATCAGCACAGCCAGGGTGGCGGGGACGCGCTTTCTACCCTGGCACGCAAATCACGTACTAGGTACGTGATCCGGCACAGAGCAGCCGCCCTGACAAAGTATATGTGCGGTGGGCAGGCAGAAAGCAGTTAAACGAAAATCGTACGATCTGGTATCATACGGAAAAAAAAATTGTGCTTGTCCCATCGAATAATATCGGATGAACTGTCGTGATCGGCTCTCGTAAACTCTGTACTAACGATCAGATTATGGTACGATCGATTCGAAAGCGGTATTTCTCGTACGAATTTCTGATCGGGTGTACGGGCCTTAAAGCTGCATATACTCCTGCGCATTTCCTAAAACATGCTGGCTTCCTCTATTTCCTTTCCTCAGCTCCTGCCTGGAGGCAGAGCCCCCGACCCAGGCTCCCCTCCCAGGCCACAAGACAGCAACCTCAGCACTCCATCTTCCACCTGACTCCCCTGCTAAACCATATTTAACCACTTCAATACCGGGCTCTTTCACCCCCTTCCTGCTCAGGATAATTTTCAGCTTTCAGAGCTGTTGCGCTTTCAATGAATCAATTGCGTGGTCATGCAACACTGTACCCAAACTACATTGTTATCATTTTGTTCACACAAATAGAGCTTTCTTTTGGTGGTATTTGATCATCACTAGGTTTTTTTTTTTGCTAAACATATAAAAAAAGATCGAAAATTTTGAAAAAGTTTTACTTCATTTCTGTTATAAAATTTTGTAAATAAGTACGTTTTCCCCTTCACTGACGGGGAGGCAGAGGCGTTGCTAGGGGGGTGCGGGGGGTGCGGTCCGCCCCCGGGTGACACCCGCTAGAGGGGTGACACCCTCCCTTTTTTTTTTTTAATTTTTTTTTTTTTTTTTTTTACAGCTGACCCATTCATTGATTAATTTCACCCCGCTGGGCTGGAAGCCTGGAACAACACCTCCAGCGCCGCGGCCGCGCCTGGTGTGTGTCCTCCGGCTCCTTATTCTTCCTATTCCTAAATTCCAATCCTCCTCCCTACCCTACAGAGCCAGCGAGCGACTCAGCCTGTCACATCATCACACTGCACTGTGATGATGTGACGACACGCACTAGCGTTGCTAGCCAGGTGCGGGGGTGGCGGGCCGCACCCGGGTGACACCCACCAGAGGGGTGACACCCGTGGGTAGCGCAGCGGCACCACACTGACATTGCCCGCTGCCCTGTGCCTTAGGCTCACGCTGCGGCTGTGTCCCTCAGCGGAGCGGAAGGAAGCCGCCGCCCCCTCTGCCTCCTCTCTGTTTACATCCACAGAGGAGGAGGAGGAGCCCGCGCTCGAGAGACACACCGCTGTGTGTATCTGCCGCTCTGTTCTGAGGTCTGTAAGGTAAGGGGGGCATCTTTACTGATGGGGGGAGGGGGTGTCTGTACTGCTGGGGTCTGCACTAGGGGGAGTTTGCACCAGGGGGGCTGTAACTGAGGGGGTGTCTGTACTGAGGGGGGTCTGGTACCAAGGGGGTGTCTGTACTGAGGGGGGTGTCTGTACTGAGGGGGGTGTCTGCAACTGAGGGGGGTGTCTGTACGAGGGGTGTCTGGTACTGTGGGGGGTGTCTGTAACTGAGCAGGGTGTCTGTAACTGAGGAGGTCTGCACTGAGGTGGGGGTGCCTGTACTGATGGAGCGGTCTGTACTGAGGTGGGGGTGTCTGTACTGAGGGGGTGTCTGTACTGAGGGGGGTGTATGTACTGAGGGGGGTGTCTGTAACTGAGGGGGGTGTCTGTAACTGAGGGGGGGTCTTTAACTGAGGGGGGGTCTTTAACTGAGGGTGTGTCTGTAACTGAGGGGTGGTCTGTACGAGGGGGTGTCTGTACTGAGGGGGGTGTCTGTACTGAGGGGGGTGTCTGTACGAGGGGTGTCTGTAACTGAGGGGGTGTCTGTAACTGAGGGGGTGTCTGTAACTGAGGGGTGGTCTGTACGAGGGGGAGTCTGTACGAGGGGGTGTCTGTTACTGAGGGGGGTGTCTGTACTGAGGGGGGTGTCTGTACGAGGGGTGTCTGTAACTGAGGGGGGGTGTCTGTAACTGAGGGGGTCTGCACTGAGGTGGGGGTGTCTGTACTGATGGAGCGGTCTGCACTGAGGTGGGGGTTCATACTGAGGGAGGCGGGTCTATATTGATGGCGGAGAGTCTGTACTTAGTGGAGCGGGTTTGTACTGAGGGAAGGGATCTATACTGTGGGAGTGGGGTCTGTAGTTAGTGGAGGGGGGTCTGTACTGAGGGGGGACTATAGTTGTTGGGGGGTGACACCATTTTTTTTCGCACCGGGTGACACCAACCCTAGTGACGCCACTGCGGGGAGGCACTGATATGCAGCACTGATGGGTAATGATGGGCACTGATGGGTGGCACTGGTGGGCACTGATATGCCGCACTGATGGGTGGCACTGGTGGGCACTTATAGGCAGCACTGATGAGGAGGCACTGACAGGCATTACTAATGGGCACTGATTGGCATCCCAGGTGGGCACTTGTGGGCATCCCGGTGGGCACCGCTGATAGGGCTGCACTGATTATCAGTGCAGACTCCCCATCAGGAGAGCCGCTTATTGGCTCTCCTCTACTCATGCCCTGTAAGCGCAAATAGAGGAAAGCCAATAACCGGCGCTTCCTGGTTATGCTGTGATTGGACACGGCGTTTCTTAGGATTCATTCACAGCTGAGCTTTCTGGGAAAGCAGGCAGAAATACAAGACAGACCAAGCAAAATGTGCATTGCGCTTGCAGCGCCATTATTTCTTAATGACAGCCCGAATGCAGGTAGAAGTCGCACATTTGTGGCGCAACAAAATGCCCCAAAAACTGTCATCGCACACCGTACCTGGCTCACTGCCAAAGATAGGTACACAAACTACTTTGATGCGTTTGTTGTTTGTAGGGCCACCCACTGACGTGAATTCGCTGCTCTATGCAGGACAGATACGTCAAAATATTCAGAAAAAAGGTGATGCGTTGTGGAGGTGGGAACGCAGCCTCAGGATTGGTCAGTTATAATATGTGACATTTTGGGGCTTAGATAGACAGTACTATCTATAGCAGAGCCTCAGCTAGGATAAGTTTCTGCTATAGTCATCGCTGATCACACAGGGAATCACATGAAAATCAGTTTCAGCCTGATCTATGACCTCATCATCCTCCCTGTGACATCATCCCGGTGACGCACTCCATTCCTCCACACACCTACACATATTACTACATACCACATCCCCGCCCCCTTCCCCCGTTCGTTCCGCCCACTTGTAATCCAACCGAGCCCATAGAGCCGCCTCAGCCCCTCCCACTCCCTTCAATCAGATGGCTTGGGGTGTCCGCCCTAGCCCCGCCCCCTTGCTGCAGTGTGTCACCGCCTGCTGACGTGTGCGCGTGCGCGTGGAGGAAAGCCGGCTGTGCGCGCGGCGGCGGCCGGTGTGTGTGTGGAGAGTGTCAGAGCGCGCACTGTGTATACAGGAGGAGACCCCCCTCACTCACCTTCCCCCCCCGGAACCCCGACATGTGATGAGCCGAGCCCCGGCACCTCGGGCAGACATGAGCGGCCGGGATGTGGCGGCCAGGAGGAACGGAGAGGAGCGGAGGACGGTGGCCGGGGGTTGGAGGCAGTATCCCGGTGTGTGTCTGGCGCTGCTTCTCGCTGCCCTGCTGCTGCTTCCCCCGGCCTCGGCGTGTACGGTGTGTCAGGCGGAGGGGCCCCGGAGGAGGCGGGATTCCCCGGATCTGCTGGCAGGTAAGACGGATGGAGGAGGGGATCTCTGCTATCCTCCGAGCCGGGAGGACCACCATCAGGGCGGCCCGGGGGCCACAGGCGGCCCTTTGTCACATCTTGTGTGGCCCTCAGGGACCCCTTTACTGAGGGAAGAGAATAGGTAAATGTCCCCTGCTGTACCGGCCATACATCTCCCCCCATGTCCTATTGTGGGGGCAATGCCATCCCGAGCAGTCTCCTGTAATGTCTCCATGACTTATGTATTAGGTCTCCTGTATGATGACCGACCGTCTCGTGACCGTAGTCTCCGACCGTTTCGTCGTCTCGTGACCGTAGTCTCCGACCGTTTCGTCGTCTCGTGGCCGTAGTCTCCGACCGTTTCGTCGTCTCGTGGCCGTAGTCTCCGACCGTTTCGTCGTCTCGTGGCCGTAGTCTCCGACCGTTTCGTGGTCTTGTGACCGTAGTCTCCGACCGTTTCGTGGTCTCGTGACCGTAGTCTCTGACCGTTTCGTGGTCTCGTGACCGTAGTCTCTGACCGTTTCGTGGTCTCGTGACCGTAGTCTCTGACCGTTTCGTGGTCTCGTGACCGTAGTCTCTGACCGTTTCGTGGTCTCGTGACCGTAGTCTCTGACCGTTTCGTGGTCTCGTGACCGTAGTCTCTGACCGTTTCGTGGTCTCGTGACCGTAGTCTCTGACCGTTTCGTGGTCTCGTGACCGTAGTCTCTGACCGTTTCGTGGTCTCGTGACCGTAGTCTCTGACCGTTTCGTGACCGTAGTCTCTGACCGTTTCGTGACCGTAGTCTCTGACCGTTTCGTGACCGTAGTCTCTGACCGTTTCGTGACCGTAGTCTCTGACCGTTTCGTGACCGTAGTCTCTGACCGTTTCGTGACCGTAGTCTCTGACCGTTTCGTGACCGTAGTCTCTGACCGTTTCGTGACCGTAGTCTCTGACCGTTTCGTGACCGTAGTCTCCGACCGTTTCGTGGTCTCGCGACCGTAGTCTCCGACCGTTTCGTGGTCTCGCGACCGTAGTCTCCGACCGTTTCGTGGTCTCGCGACCGTAGTCTCCGACCGTTTCGTGGTCTCGCGACCGTAGTCTCCGACCGTTTCGTGGTCTCGCGACCGTAGTCTCCGACCGTTTCGTGGTCTCGCGACCGTAGTCTCCGACCGTTTCGTGGTCTCGCGACCGTAGTCTCCGACCGTCTCGCGACCGTAGTCTCCGACCGTCTCGCGACCGTAGTCTCCGACCGTCTCGCGACCGTAGTCTCCGACCGTCTCGCGACCGTAGTCTCCGACCGTCTCGCGACCGTAGTCTCCGACCGTAGTCTCCGACCGTAGTCTCCGACCGTAGTCTCCGACCGTAGTCTCCGACCGTAGTCTCCGACCGTCTCGTGACCGTAGTCTCCGACCGTCTCGTGACCGTAGTCTCCGACCGTCTCGTGACCGTAGTCTCCGACCGTCTCGTGACCGTAGTCTCCGACCGTCTCGTGACCGTAGTCTCCGACCGTCTCGTGACCGTAGTCTCCGACCGTCTCGTGACCGTAGTCTCCGACCGTCTCGTGACCGTAGTCTCCGACCGTCTCGTGACCGTAGTCTCCGACCGTCTCGTGACCGTAGTCTCCGACCGTCTCCTTTACCACCACTGATATAGCAGCTTGTGTAGTGTATGGACAGGTTAGAAGGTACCTATGCCTGACCTCTTCATCCATTGATGGGTGTAATTGTGGAGTGTATAGTGTAAGTCTGGTCAGTTGGTTGTGATGCTTCCTAAGTAAACCATAAAGCGAACATTTTGGAAGTTCTGTGTCTTAGGATCACATGCCTGACGAAGGGGTCCTGCGTGACTCAAACGTTGCACCTTTGTGATGTGATCTCTTTTCATTAAAACTTTCTGGACGAAATTTGACGATCCATGGTGTGCTGGCGAATATGTACGCTTGTTTGATGTTTCCAGGACCCAACTGGTAATCGCTGCAGCACCCACCATTTTTATGAGCCATATCTACCGGGACCGTGTGCGATGGGAATATTGATCAGACTGGGCTTTGACGATGTAGCTAAAGGAAACCCCATGTGTCAGGTTGGGATGTCCTCTGATCCTTTTTTGGATTAGAGATCTTTGGCCACATGGAAGTGCCCAAGTAACTTCTCGGTTCTCTGGTTAGTCCCAATGCCAGGGGCCTCTTGGATGTTCCTGTTGCCCTCCAGCCACCCGGGGAATGTCAAGTGCACAAAAATTTTCTTGTTCTACCACCCAGGGATTTGGGTTCCTCAGGTGCTGCTACAAGATTGGAGCCTGACAAGTCAGATTTTATAGTGCTGTCAATTTACTCAGCACTTTACATATATCAGTCCCTGCTCTCAAGGAACATACAATCTAAGGTCTCTAACTCATACATACACATACTAGGGCCAGTTTAGACACAAGCCAATTAACCTACCGGCATGTCTTTAAAGTGTAGGAGGAAACCTGTACAGGGAGAAAATACAAACACCAGGTAGTGCAGTGGTTGGGATTTGGACTGATGACCCTAGAGCTGCTATATACAGAATTTTGTCCCACTGATTGTAGCCTAATATCTGACGGATGTTTAGGATCTTCTGAGGGCCATTTAGTAATAGTTGGCTGATTGTCAATAATACATGGAAAGTCTTCATAGACTAGAGATGACGATCTTCTACTTGGATACCTTGACATGATAATGATCCCCTGGGAAGCTGGCCTTGGAAGGTTCAGTCTTAGCCAATTCCTGCTAAATTGGCTGAAATTCGTCCCATAGGTGGCCCTGCAAACACCACCCGGCCCCAACAGAAAGTTGATGTAAAATGAAAGCTGGCCACACTCCAATAGAAGTTTGTTCAGAATTTTTCATGTTAATGTTTGTTCAATGTTCTGATTGTTAGGCCCCTTTCAGACGGAGTGGACTCTGTCAAGTGGATCCACCTGCTCAGCGGGAAATCTGTCCGCTGATCCCTGCTAATCGGGCAGATGACAGGTCCACTCCGCTATGCAGCCTGCTCTTCTCTATGGGGCGGGCGGATGGAAACAGATCGCCTGTCGATTTCCATCTGACTGTCATCCGATCAGCTAGGCGGATGAGGAATGGATCCCCACCTGTCTTTTTGGTGGCCCGGTTCGGGTGTCAGCGGACACGTGTCCTCTGACATGTGCCGCTCCACAAAGGGCTATGGATGGTCCTGTCGGGTCCACCAGAAAAACTGACGGGGGGACCCAATTGGTCTGTCAGTGTGAAAGGGGCCTTAGTGAGGTCCAATTAATGTTCATTTTTGACCACAGTAGTGAGAAGATGTGAAGGTGCAGGATGGACACCTTTTTCTCAAATTTCCAGCAGTGTATGTGTGTTTTTTTTTGGTAAAGTCCATTCTTTCCAAAATTGAATGTTAAAAGCAGACGCTTTTTTAAATGACTTCTGAACCACATTTGCCAAGTTGAGTGTAGTATTGATTTTAGAATGAATGTTCTTGACTACAATGAAGATTCTCCATCCATGCTGTTGGTGTGGATTGAGGAATCTATTGATTTTCTCCAGCTGTGTATGGCTGGCCTAACCTTGAACCTTAGGCTGGCCATCTCCTTTACAGTGCAATCTCATTGGGTGACCCTATGTGTGTGGCAGGGTTCACCTCAGAGCTGTCTGTCTCAACCAATGAAAAACTGCCAAATCCAAAGACTTGTTTTACAGTTGCTTTAAAATGATGAAAAAATCCTTGGTTATTGATGCAACTATTGAAAGAACTTTCCTCATGCTCCCTGTGAACACTTGTATAACCTGTGAAGTATGGATCATCTCTGTTAGTATTGGCGGGTTAGAATCCTAGGAACATTTTCTAGTTGTCAGACATTCCTAATAATCAAAGTTTCTTGTCCTGCAATTTCTATCATTGATGACTTTTGTATACGCTCTCATCCCCCGTACCCTGCCTTGTGTCTATCCCTGCGTTTGTAAGTGACTAGTAGATTGGTGGCCGGGGGACTGTATATGTTCATATCTGATCACTTCTCTGCATAACTAATCTTTGTGCTCTGCAGACATTTTTATGTATGTAAAGGTGCTTTTACTTTCAATGTTCTCTCTCTGTAATACATCCCCAATGTTGTGTCTTGTACTGAAGAAATGCTTTGTTTTCAGCATCTTCCATGGTCTGGGCCAGCTGCTATCAATATGTAAAAGAAAACCTGTGAAGATATAATTTGTATCCCCACCCTCTGTATACAACCAAAGAAAACATGGCCTGTCCTCCTGATATTTACTAGTGGCAGACAGTTGGTCTCTATGTTTGGGTTGTTGTAATGGAATCTCCTGTAGATATCCTATTTTAGTGACCCACTCCTCTCCCATTTATGATGATGAAACAATCTACCATTTAATGGCATTCTGCTGATGTGAAAAGAGAAGTGGATGTGAAGGGCTTGCTGCTGTTTTTCACACGTTATGTAAGATTTTGAAATGTGTTGGGGTCAATATTTGCTCATACTATACTGGATGCCTCTGAATGCTGCAAATGTTCCCAGCCACCTGCACAATTTTTTTTTATCGCACTTCCTTTTGTGATTGGCGATTATAGAATGCAGCGTGTTTACATCTTTGCATGTTGGAAGAATCCAGTCTGTAGGAGACTACCTCTCCTGCTTAGAAAGACTGCAAAGAGAAAATAAGCAGCATTGCGGTATTGAGGAAGCCAGGGGAGAAGTAGAGCACACGCTGAATAGGAGATTGTATACAAGGCAGGATTTATGACATTCCTCCGCTTTTCACAGAGGTGGCTACCTGTGATAGGAGGAAGGAGGGCTGATGGGTTTGGTTGCTTGGCGTCTGCAGGAACACTGTTGTGATGCTTGGTATTCTCCTGCTCACTATGTGAACAGGATTCCTTCTTGTCGGGCAAACCCCTTTGTCATCTGTGTAATTCTCGCTTGTAATTGTCAGCATCCTCCTGGTGGAATGAGGAAGCGACTGGCGGAGCAACTTAAGCAAATGATTATGTTTCACAGTGAAAGTGCTGAGTATTTGCATTTAACTCTGTGGGTGCTGACAGCTCTATCATAAACACTTTTTTTAATAATTTGATGTTAATTTATTATTTTTGCCCACAAATGTGTATTTTTCTGAATACTCTTGACCAGTTCAGCCATCGGGGGGGGGGGTGCAGGCAGTACACCTGTAAGGGGCCCAGATGGCAACCCCCTTTTTTATTTATTTTTGTAATTTTTTTTATTTTTTTGTAAGGGGCCCAGAGGTCCCCAGGGCCCCGGATGGCAACCCCCGTTTTTTTTTTTTTTTTCGTCAGCACCCAAAGCCTCCCCGACCTCAACAATTCACAGCGACAGCACTAGAGAGATAGGCTCCACCTCCAGAGGCAGGAAACACATCATACCAATCTTTAAAGGGCGGCTTCCGTCCCTCGTCCTCAGTCTTTTTGTGTTTCCTCCACCGGAGGAGGAGGCTGGATGGAGCTCTTCTTCCCCTAAGCCGAGGCAGACTGCTCGAGGAAGGGGGAAGGAGGTCTGCGATACCTGGAAGGTGGCAGGCTTTGTTGGGTCCCCCGGTCAGGCTGCAGTGAAGCTGGTACCGGCGCAATCCTCTGGTATAGCCCGAGGAGGGCTGACGTTCCCCGCAGGACATCCTGGCATCTGCCGGCCAGGTACTGTGGTCTCTGGCGTGGGTGTCCAGCGGGGGGCGGGCGTAGGCCTCGAGTTCCGGCCTGTGGAACGCAGGAGGAGGGCGGGGACTTCCGGCGCAACACTTCCGGTTCCGGGTCGCGCGGCGAGCGTGGACGCTGGGGCCATGGCGGGAAATTTAAAAAAACCGCCGGCCACAAGATAGATGGTTCCTTGAAGATGATCCAGCAGCTGACTACAGAGGTAGGAGACAGCATGGAGACAATGGAACCAGGTGGCAGTGGTGCCGGCCCAGCTCAGGTAGGCAGACACTGGGGTGCCCTGGACCTACAGGGCTGGGGAAGGAGGGGGAAAAAAAGGGGAAATACCCCCCCCCCTCCTTCAGCGACAGGATCCGGGCTAAAGAGCCATGTGAATCCTGTCAGCGGCTGGTGGGGGTGCACATCGGTGTGGTGAAGGTACAATGCCCGATTGTCTAAAAGGTTTCTGACTACTTGCCCTGGTTTCTTCTCTCCTTCTCTTTCCCAGGCTCAGCCTAAAGACCTGGAGAGGTCAAGGGGGAAGAAGAGGTGTCCGTCATGTACGAACAAACTAAAGGAGGGATGGAGCAAGCCCCTTTGTAAACCTTGTATTGACAAATTGGTTTACAAGGAGGCAACAGGGGCATGTAAAGAACTAATTGCTGGGGTGCAGGAAGAAATGAAGACCATTAAATCAATGCTGGCAAGCCTTGAAACCCCAAAACCACCAGCTGCAGCCCCCCCTGATTCGGCCCCAGAGGTGGGTGACGCATCAGACGGAGGGGAACCAGATTCCTTGGACGAGCTAAGTGAGGCGGCTTCATCCAGAGATATTCCGAGCCAGGGGACAAGTTCGCCCAGATACAGGCTCCCACTCGAGGAGGTGGATGCCTTATTAGGGGTGATATATGAGACTCTCGATATCAAAGAAGAGCAGGCTTCCTTGTCCTTGCATGACCAGATGTACCAAACCCTGAAAGGATCAGAACAGGGTATTTCCGGTACATAGTACACTGGCAGATTCTATTAAAAAGGAATGGCGGGAACCAGAGAAAAAATTGTTTTTTCCCAAAAGTCTGAAGAGGAGATTTCCCTTCAGTGAGGATTCCTCCTGTATCTGGAACAAAGTGCCCAAAGTGGATGCGGCCTTTTCCCAGTGTTCCAAGTCTACAGACCTCGCCTTTGAGGACATGGGTGTCCTTAAGGAACCTATGGACAAAAGGATGGAGGTACTGCTGAAAAGGTCATGGGAAGTAGCCATGACAAGTTTAAAGCCAGCAATGGCTACAACTATAGTGGCTCGTAACTTGGAGGTCTGGCTGGACCAGCTGCAAAACCATCTGGAAAGTGGCACCTCCAGGAAGGAGATTCTTGATTCCCTGCCTATGCTACACAAGGCGGCGGGCTATATGGCGGACGCATCCGCGGAGTCGGTCAAGCTATCGGCAAAGACGGCTGCCTTAATCAATTCCTCACACAGGGCTTTATGGCTAAAGTCCTGGTCGGGAGACCCGGCATCAAAAATCAGACTATGTGGCATCCCATTTGAAGGAGACCTTTTGTTCGGGCAAGATCTAGAGAAAGTGCTAGACCGTACTGCCGACAAGAAAAAGGCCTTCCCGGTCAAAAATAAAAGGGTTCAGGGGAAACGTTTTTTTCGTCCCCAAGGACAAAGGCCGATTCAGGGGCAGGCTCCTAAGGGGTCGTCCTCTGGGAAGCAGTGGGGAAAGGGTAAACAGAAAGGTGTCCTGTTTTCCTCTCCTAAAAAGACCACCAAATCCCAGTGACTTAGTTCCAGTGGGAGGGAGATTGGGGCAGTTCCTCCCACAGTGGGAAAAGACTACCCCAAATACATTTATTCGGAGGATAATCAGGGAAGGCTATCGAATTCAGTTCAGGGGCACTCCGCCCACAAGAACGTTCGTAACCTCTCCGCCCAGGGATTTTCAGAAAAAGACAGCCTTGCTGTCACAAATAGGCAAATTGGTAGACCAGGGGGTTCTTATCCCAGTGCCACAGCAGGAGATAAACCTAGGTTTCTACTTGCATGTTTTCATAGTGAGAAAACCGTCGGGCAATTTCCACCTAATATTAAATCTGAAATCACTAAACAAGTGGGTGGCTTACAGAAAATTTCGGATGGAGACAATCCTTTCGGTGAAGTCAATTCTTCCCCCGGATTGTTTCTTGGCCTCCCTCGATTTGAGGGATGCCTACTTACACGTCCCTATCCATCCGGAATCTCAAAAGTTTTTAAGGGTAGCAATCAGATGGGGAAAGCAGGTCCGACATTTTCAATTCAGGGCCCTGCCATTCGGCCTGTCTTCATCCCCCAGAATATTTACAAAAATTTTGGCGGAGGCACTGGCCCCCCTGAGACTGGAAGGGATATCAGTCATCCCTTACCTGGACGACCTTTTATTTTTTGCACCCTCCGCGCTCCAACTGCAAGAGGATCTACGGGTGGCCATATCCTTTTTGGAAAAACTGGGGTGGTTAATAAATTGGGAGAAGTCAAACCTAACCCCGACACAGGTCCTGCAGTACTTGGGCTTTCTAGTCAACTCAGTGACGCAGAAAATTTATCTCACAGCGCAGAAAGTAAAAAAGGTAAAGGCTACGGCAGCCTTCCTTCAAAACAATCTGGCAATTTCTATCCGCTCAGCCATGTCGGGTTTGGGTGTCCTGACGGCAACAATCACTGCGGTACCATGGGCAAGAGCCCATTTCAGGTGTCTTCAGGCAAATATTCTGAACAACTGGGACGGAACGCAGGAATCGTTGGACGCGACCTTCCACCTATCCCCAAAGACCAAAAGGTCTCTTTGGTGGTGGAGGGACGAAGAGAACCTAGTGCAGGGTCTGTTTTGGTCTCTTCCGGTGTCAGTCCGAATAACCACGGACGCCAGTGCCTGGGGCTGGGGGGCCCATTGGGGATCAAAGGTAGCCCAAGGGCGCTGGGAAAAAGTGCAGTCCCAAAGGTCAGCCAATTGGAGGGAGTTGCAAGCAATCTGGGAAGCCCTAAGGGCATTTGTCGCAGAGCTGAAAAATCACCACGTACAGGTCCTCTCAGACAGTGTGGTAGCAGTCTCATATTTAAACAAGCAAGGAGGAACAAGGTGTCCATCCTTAATCAAGATAGCGAGCGCTATCTTGGCCTGGGCAGAAAAAAATTTGAAGTCCATATCCGCGGTCCATCAGAAGGGAGTGGACAATTGCCTGGCGGACTTTCTGAGCCGACACCAAGTGTGCGAATCAGAGTGGTCGCTAAACAGGGAGGTCTTCCAACTAATAGAGAAGTGGGGCATTCCCGAAGTGGACTTGTTTGCCAACAGGGCGAATGCCAAAGTTCCAGCTTACTTTTCGATAGAAAGAGAAATAGGGGCCAAAGGGATAGATGCCCTAGCCCAGAAGTGGCCGTTTCATCTATGTTACGCCTTTCCCCCGTTCAAACTTATTCCTCTGGTTCTGAGGAAATTTGTGCAGGAACGCACCACAATGATCCTAGTGGTCCCGTATTGGCCTTGGTTTTCCATACTGTTACGCCTGACAGCGGAACCCCCCCTCATGTTGCCCGTAAGGAAGGATCTGCTATCCCAGGGCCCAGTCCTATTATCCAAGGTTCAGACCCTGAAGCTGTCAGCCTGGTGTCTGGAGAGTCTCCTGAAGTCTAATGGGCTCTCGGATAGGGTAGTAAACACCATTCTTTCTAGTAGAAAGAAGGTTACCCAAGCGATTTATGTTAAAGTTTGGAAAAAATTTTGTTCTTGGTTGGATACCAAAAAGGTGTCTGCAAGTATCCCAGCCATCTTGGAGTTTTTACAAGATGGTGCGGATAAAGGACTGGCCATTAGTACACTAAAAGTACAGGTATCGGCCTTGTCAGTTTTTTTTTAGAGCGACCCCTGGCTATAGACCCGCTAGTGAGCAGGTTCTTCAAGGGGTTAGCCAGAATTAGACCCATTCCATTTAAAGTCCTGCCAAAATGGGACCTGACGATAGTGTTGCAGGGTTGGGCTAAATGGTCAGAGAGAAAGAGCTGTCCCTAAAATGGGTCACGCTCAAAGCTGTCTTTCTAGTGGCCATAACCACTGCGAGACGCATTAGTGAGCTGCAGGCACTTTCCATTAAGGAGCCTTTTCTACAAGTTTTTGAAGACAGGCTGGTATTACGGACAGACCCAGGTTTTTTGCCCAAAGTGGTGTCAAAGTTCCATAGGGCTCAAGAAATGGTTTTACCTTCCTTTTTTGGGTCCCCAACCAGTCTAAGGGAGACCGAATTCCACAATCTGGACGTGAGAGCCTGTGTCTTACAATATCTGGAGTTGTCCAAAAACATTAGGAAATCCAATGCTCTATTTATTTTGCATTCGGGAAAAAAATTGGGGTTTCAAGCTTCAAAAGGCACAATCGCAAGATGGATTAGGCAGGCTATTGTGGAAGCTTACAAAATCTTAGGAAAGGAATGCCCTTTTTCCCCCATGGCTCACTCCACACGGGCACTATCGGCCTCTTGGGCAGAGCGAGCTGGAGCAACACCAGAACAAATTTGTCGAGCAGCAACATGGTCGAATTACTCGACGTTCATGAAGCATTATAGATTGGACCTTCTCTCAGCGCAAGACCAAGCGTTTGGGAGGAAAGTCCTCCAAGCGGTAGTCCCCCCCTAATCTGGTAAGTTCTCGCTGATCCTCTCTAGTGCTGTCCTGGACAGACGACTAGAGAGAACTAGAGTTAGACTTACCGGTAACTCTATTTCTAGGAGTCGTCCAGGACAGCAGGGATTCCCTCCCTATATGCTGTGTTATAATGGTGGACGAGTGTTTTTTGTTGTTTCAGAAGCCGTTCCGGGGAAGTTCTCGGTTAAAAGACTGAGGACGAGGGACGGAAGCCGCCCTTTAAAGATTGGTATGATGTGTTTCCTGCCTCTGGAGGTGGAGCCTATCTCTCTAGTGCTGTCCTGGACGACTCCTAGAAATAGAGTTACCGGTAAGTCTAACTCTAGTTTTTTTTTTTTTTCGTCAGCACCCAAAGCCTCCCCGACCTCAACAATTCACAGCGACAGCACCCCCCCCCGGTACTCCTCTGCTCCAGGGGGCCCATGCCTGAAGCTGTGTAAGGGGCCCCAAAATTTCTGATGGCGGCCTTGCTCTTGAATAGATCTGCAGAAATGTAATCTCTTATCCACATTTGACTAGGATCATTTTGCTTTTTATTGGAGATTCCATGGTGGACCCAACCTCACAGGTCAACCTACAATATATATGTTGGGTCAACCAGAAACGCCAACAGCTGTGTAATGTTTGTTTTTTTTTCTTTATTTTTAAAGGGAAGCCTTGAAGACTATACTATAGAACTGCTAACTATGAAAGTACAAGCTTTGTTGCTTTCCTCCATATCATGGGGTCCTGAAAACTGAACTTTCTGATGGGGGGGGGGGGGGTTATCCCCGCTTAAGAGACGGTTCACACAGGGGCGACCTGGGATCCGACTTGAAGTCGTCCCAAGTCGCACTGTTGAGAAAACCAATGGAAGTGAATGGAGCCGTCTTAATGTACACTACTGAAGTCGCTCCGACTTCAGAAAAGGTTTCTGTAAGACTTCAATCTGACTTCTAGGCGACTTGTATCCATTGATTTCAATGGATGTCGCATCACTGTCTTAACTGAAGCAATAATACAGGAAGGGAAAATGATTTTCTCATGTTTTCTCAGGCAAACTCCCCCCTCCCACAGAGCTGATTCTTGTTGATTGGCCACCGGAAAGCCTCCTGTCCTGGAGGCGAATTGAAGTCGCCTTGTAAGTCGCGCTGTTGTGCGCGCTCAGGTCGCATCCAGGTCGCCTCGCAAAGTCGTGGCCAGAGTTGTGTTGCCCCTGTGTGATCCGGCTCTTATGCCCAACTTTTCTCATTTTTGTTTGAGACATATGGGCTTTGCCATCTTTTACTATGACTTCTTTTTTTTTTTTTCCTGTACACACTGAGCTTCAGCACTTGAAAGTGGAACTAAACTTTATCTGAGCACTGCAAACTGAAAAACACCTTTTAATTGATTTTTATTATTCAAAGCAAACTCTCCCCCACCCATCCACATCTGTTTTTATTCTGTTGAGAAATCATTTTGAAATAAGTGTGCTTAGATGAGAAAACCCATCTTCCTCTCTTCCACATAAAAAAAAAAAAAAAAATGCCTATGAAGACTCCTGGGATGTATGGTGATTTGGGTGTAGGCCCGAAACCAGGAAGCAGTTATAGTAAAAAAAAAACAAAAAAACGAATATAACCGATCTAGTTACTAATGATAGCCGCATAAGGATTACAAATATTAAAGTGGAACTATACATTATCCTTGGCTCCAACGTTGCAGCATCCTTGATCTCCGTATGCAGCTTGGTCTACCCGTGGCTTCTTTTGGGGGGGCTCACGGAGACCACATCAAATTGGTGAGCCTGCCATTAATGGTACACTGCACCAGATTTATATTCTGGTGCAGTGTTTAAATATTTGGTGAGCAGATGACCTTTCCCTTTTTCTTTAAATTGGCTCCAACGTTGCAGCATCCTTGATCTCAGCCCTCAAATTTTCCACTCGCAATTTGCGAATGGAAAATGATTGCTGGCGAGTGTGGGGCAGCCTCAGAGGAGGGGGGAGCACCGCCGGCAGGAGGGGTTAAATGGGAGAAGTTCTCACAGCCAGGGGAACGGAGGAGAGAAAGAGGCGAGCCGGCCGGATCAGAGAGCGGGGATTGCCCGCTGTAGCAACTTTTATTTGAAGTTCCCGGAGCTCACCGTCGCACAGTCCCACCTCCTGGCCTGGTGCCTTTGATAGAACACCGGACCAGTGCCAGGACATGTGATGTCATCAAAGGTTCCGGGCCAGGAGGCGGGACTGTGTGACGATGGGCTCCGGGAACACCGGGCAATTCAAATGAAAGCTGTTGCGGGCAATTCCAGCGCTCTGATCCGGCCGGCTTGCCTCTTCCTCTGCACGGGTGAGGTGGGCACTGATAAAGTTGTTATTTTTGTAACTTAATTCTGCATAAAACATATAAGTGTAATTTCATGAGATAATTTATGAGGGCATGTTTAGGGGCTGGGCATGTTTAGGGGCTGGGCATGTTTAGGGGCTGGGCATGTTTAGGGGCTGGGCATGTTTAGGGGCTGGGTGGGGCAACTGGTGGCGAGTAACCCTTAAGGCCTGGCTAGTAGCTCAGGACTTGAAATTTTGAGCTCCCCAGCCAGCCGCAGACATCTTCGGGCAGCTGGCTTTCAGGTCTCGATCGCCGGTCACTTTCATTAGCCGGGCGGGGATATCAATCCCATGAATGCGTGGGAGTTCAGTCAGATTCGGCATTGCCAAATTGATACAGTGAGCTGTGTGGCTTACTGTACAAAAGCAGACAGGCAGGTTACTTTAATGCAGAAGAGACCAAGCATGTCTCTTCTGCATTAAAATCCTTGCCTGTCTGCCCATTTTAAAATTTTACATAAAATTCCACTTTAACGTTGAGAAAGATTAGTTCCACTTTGCCAGGGTGTAGCAGGGGTGCCCATTTAGATGCTGCCATCCACTCAATTTGTAACAAATGTGCCCTTAGGCCCCTTTCACACTGGGGCGGGCAGGAGCGGTGGCGGTATAGCAGCGCGATTTTCAGCGCTGCTATACCGTCGTTCTTACCGCGGTATGCGGTCGCTAGGGGGGTGAATTTAACCCCCGCTAGCGGCCGAAAAAGGGTTAATACCGCCCGCAAACCGTGGCTATTGCCGCGGTTTGCGGGCGGTATTACCGCGCTGTCCCATTGATTTCAATGGGAGACCGCGGTAAAGGAGCGGTGAACACACCGCTCCTTCACCGCTGTAAAGAAGCGGCTAGCAGGACTTTTGGAGCGGTCCTGCTAGTGCACCGCTTCAGTGTGAAAGCCTTCGGGCTTTCACATTGAAGGCTAAAGGACATGATTTTTTCATGCGGTATAATAGCGCTAATATTAGCGCTAAACCGCATGAAAAACGCCCCAGTGTGAAAGGGGCCTTAGAAAAGCGGCACACTCCTATATAGATCTAATTCTTCACAAATGATATGTGAACTAGCAGACAGCAGCCTGTGCATTTACACATGCATGAGATCTGGTGTAAACATCGTCAGTGGGCGGGACCAGGGAATGAGGAAGAAGCCGGCCACCAATGACATTTACTAGTGAAAATAGTGGTGCAGGGTTTCTGTGAGGAGCAATACTATATGGAAAAACAAACCAGCGAGGCAAGAGATGATACTTGTATGTATGTATTTAGCTGTAGTAACTACAGTAATGGTGACTATTTCATATGAGTGAAGGGCCATCCGTAAAGTGGTTGTAATGCTCACACATGAAATATGAGCAAAGCATGTCCATCTATAGTGTGTACTTGTTTCAATTAAGAGCACCAGCTGTCATTTCTGTGTGCTGCTTTTGTTTTTCTGCTATCACCAAATTTTATAGAAAAGATGTGGCAGGGGAGGGAGCTCCAGCACACAGCCTGTTATTGACAGCCTCAGCCCTGTTCTGTGTGCTGCGTGGAGGGGGGTGTGTTCTTTCTCTCCAATCGGCTCTGAGTTCTCCTCCATGACCTCTGCAGACTGTAACCTCAGCTCCACACCCCCTGCTTTCTGGAAGCTCAGATAAGCTTTATAAATTCTGAACTTTGAACAGAAGTAGATAAACAGGTACAACTTATGTAGGAGGATTTGTTTAATATCTGTGTATCACCTGAGGCCAGTCACTTCACAGGGTATGTGTAAGGGTTTACAAGTGGATTTCTGACCCCACCTCCAAAACCTTGTGAATGTATCCCGGTGGAGGGGAGGGGTGCAAACTACTGACTCATTTTGCAGCTGCTCACTGAGCCGAAAGTGGGAGCGGGTACCTGTCAAAACCAGGTACCCAGCCCCCCCCCCCCTCCCATTCTCCAAAAGATGCCAAATGTGGCAGCGGAGAGGGGGAGGAAGCAGACAAGTGGAGCGTCCCCTTTTGGGTGGGATGCAATAGCTGCATCGTTTGGACAATCTTGATACTTAATCGGCATGACTCTTTTTTTCCCCTGAAGTTACTTGTTCCGTCCAATTTACCTGCCGCATTTCCAGATTATTTGTTGTTCATCTTTTTATAACAGAAGTCGGCAAAAGCTGCCCACATAGAGCATCATTGAATTTGATCAGTGAGTGGCCCTGTTGGCACCCTTCTGCCCCACTTCCTTTGACTGACTGAAATATCAAATGAGCTGGGTGGGAAATTGTCAGCTGAACATCTCCTGCATACAATCGGGTTGTCGGTTGTAAAAAAAAATCATCAATGATTTTTTTTATTTAAATCTGATTATTTTTTTTTGATTTTTATCAAATGTTTTTGAATAAAAATGCTTTTGGAGTAAAAATCTACCTAAAAAATATTTTTTTCATTTAGGATACATTAATAATTTATTTTATTCAGCATGAAATGGAGCTTAGTTATGCAGCATGAGGCTGTATATTCTGCATAATATACATTTTGGTAAACTCATTCAATGAATCCAAGCTGAGATAACATGCACTGCATTGATGCATTCACTAGTGGTGCAACGGATTGGTGGTGATCCATGATCCGAACGGGTCACCCTGTTCAGATCGGATCACCACACGATCCGCGGAGCGCTCCGGAGCCTCGGCTGTAGGAAAGGCCGCTGTAGTGACGTTTCGCCGCCATCTTGCTCCACCCCACACTCCTGCACAGTAATGATAGAGAAGGGGCCAAGCGGACATCTTGTTACACCCAACGGAGTTTTAGATTTCAACACAAAACTGAGCTTATCAGCTTTAATACATTATTTGGAAATCCATCGGACTGTTTACATTTAAAATTTTAAAAGCAGCAGCAAACCTTACATGATTGCTAATGTGACGGAACACCTCTGATTTTCACATTTAACATTTAGTGTGAAAATCAGAAGTGTTCTGTCACATTAGCAACCATGTAAGGTCAGCAGGTTTGCTGCTGCTTTTAAAATTTAACATGTAAAGAGTCCGTCGGATTTACAAATACTGTATTTAACCACTTCCCGCCACGTCAATAGCAGATTGACGTCCGGGAAGTGGTTCTGTTATCCACACTGGACGTCATATGACGTCCTGCGGGATAACAGCCGCCGCGCGCCCGGGGGGGGGGGGCGCGCATCGCGGCGATCGGTGGGTCAGTCTGACCCACCGCTACACTGATCTCGGTAAAAAGCCTCCATCGGAGGCTTTTTACCATGTGATCAGCCGTGTCGAATCACGGCTGATCAGGAAGTAAACAGGAAGAGCCGTTGATCGGCTCTTCCTCACTCGCGTCTGACAGACGCGAGTAGAGGAGAGCCGATCGGCGGCTCTCCTGACGGGGGGTTCGCGCTGATTGTTTATCAGCGCAGCCCCCCCTCGGATACCCACACTAGACCACCAGGGAAGCCCCCCAGGACCACCAGGGAAGCCCCAATCATGTGGATGGCCCCCATGGCCATCCACATGTAGTAAAAATAAATAAATAAAATAAAAACATTTAAAAAAATATGCCAATCAGTGCCCACAAATGGGCACTGACTGGCACTTTCACAATGTGTGGTGGCTGGCATTGCTGGGCACCAGTGCCACCAATGCCACCTATCAGTGCCCATCCGTGCCAATCTGTGCCCACCTATCAGTGCCCGTCCATGCCACCTATCAGTGCCGCCCATGAGTGCCAATCAGTGCCGCCCATGAGTGCCAATCAGTGCCACATATGAGTGCCGCATACCAGTGCCACATATCAGTGCCCATCAGTGCCGCCTATCAGTGCCCATCATCAGTGCCACCTCATTGGTGCCACCTCAGTGTCGCCTTATCAGTGCCCGTCATTGAAGTAGAAAAGGTACTTATTTACAAAAATTTTTTACAGAAACGAAGAAAAACATAGTTTTTTTTAAAAAATTCGCTCTTTTTTTATTTGTTGTGCAAAAAATAAAAATCGCAGAGGCGATCAAATACCACCGAAAGAAAGCTCTATTTGTGGGAACAAAATGATAAAAAATTTGTTTGGGTACAGTGTAGCATGACCACGCAATTGTCATTCAAATTGCGACAGCGCTGAAAGCTCAAAATTGGCTTGGGCAGGAAGCTGTATAAGTGCATGGTATTGAAGTGGTTTTAAGCATATAAGCTCCGTTTTGTGTTGAAAATAACTGTGAAATCGAAAATTCCGGTGGGTGTAACATTATTATTATTTTTTTTTTTTTTGCCGATCCGAAAATGATCCGATCCGTGGCTCTGATCCGAGGATCGATCCGTGAGTTTTTTGATCCCTTACACCCCTAGCATTCACACAATTTCACAGTAACCATGACATAAAACAAAGTTCAGGAATATTCCTTTATCCCAGTGGTTCTCAACTCCTGTCCTCAGGACCCACTAACAGGCCAGATTTTAAAGCGGAGGTTCACCCACATTTTACAGATTGCTGTCAACAGTCCCTCTTAGCATGAATATAAACAAAAGACTAACCTTTTTTTTTTTTTGCTGTGCAGTTTTCATTAATCTTCTTTCTTCATTCCTACTTCCGGGATTTCCTCCCGCGGGAGTAGGCGTGTCCTTTGCTGTGCTACGGGTCGCTGTGTATGCTGTGTAGAGAGTGCGCATCCCCGAGATAGAGCCGCAGTGATCTATGGGAGCTCCCGCGGCGTGTACTGGGGATGACGCCGCCCGTTACTATGACAACCATAATGCTTACGGCGCAGGTTGCCGTAGAGAGTGCGCATCCCCGAGATAGAGCGGTGAATGCCGGGAGCTGAGCATTCACCGCATCCAGGAAGCAATTGCTTGTGGGCTTCACAATGCCCACAAGCAAAATGGCAAATGCATAGATAAAATAATATAAGTTTATCTTTACTATGAAAACGGACGCGTGATGCTGCAAGACACCTAAAAAGTGAGTACTCAATTGCGATATATAAATCCACTGATTTAATACAAAAAAAAAAAAACGAATGGTCGCGGAACCTCCGCTTTAAGTATTACCTTGGTGAGATGCAGACTAGAATACTGCAATCCCTGAGCAGCAAATTATATCACCTGTGATGCATTTCAGTTATCTTGCAAACCTGGCCTGTTGGTGGGCCCTGAGGACTGGAGTTGAGAACCACTGCTTTATCCCATTGATTTGCAAATCTATGTACACTACAAACTGTATGATTGAATCGGTTCTGATATCGCTGTTTTAGTAACCTGACAGCTTATTATTCTAAATAGGAAACCTTCATTTTGTTTGCAAATATTAAAGATTCTAACTACCAGCAAGAATAAGTCCTTACATTTAAAGAGCACCTGTCATTTCAGATCCATCATGACAGCGCCTGTTAGCGAGCATCCACTCACCTGCTGCCGCCACATCCCTCACCTTGTTGTGTCACTGCCACATCACCTATTAAAGCAACCGTCCTATTAAAGTGAGAGGAGCCGCCGCTGCGGGACAGATGACAGTTGCTCTTTAAAAATTATGATTTAAATCAAGCTATTTTCCTAGTGATTTAAATCAAATCCACCCTGGATGCATGCACTTGGATATTCCGACAAGCGGCGCCATAGCAGGAGTTTTATCTGTCTACACTATTTATTGCGGATGGAGGAATCTGTTAGATTTTTCATTCAGCCCCCAAAACATACTTCACAGGTTATATGGTGCATCCAGCCTGTTTTTGTGATGCAGACTTTAGGGGCCAGACAGACTAGTATTGAAGCTGTCATGTTAGGGACATACAGGCGGCACTATTGGGTAGTGCAGACCTGTGCGATTACAGGTCACACCTAACTGACTTATCCACATTCCTGCTATACATGTAAAAGAAAAAGGTAAAACTTTTGTCTCTTGATCTTTCTTTCTTCATATGAAATAAAACCAGGTAAGTGGGTCAGCAATGATCTGCAGTCCACGGGTCATTTAAATGAACTCGCTGCAGTCGGCACTTTTAAAAGGGCTAAATTATGTTTATTTTAATCTTGTGCTTCAGAGCAGTTGAACCTTTTTTTGCCAGCAGTGACTTCCTTTTCAGCGCACTGACTTCAGATGAGGCCATTGAAAACAGGAGGGGTTAACCAGTAGCACTGCATGTGTAGCTTAGATTTTAGGTTAGATCTACATGGACACATCCCATTTAGTTTTTTTCTAATGAGAAATGTAACTGCTTGTTGACAGTCATCCCATTAGATGCAATTTGATTTTAGTGTCCTGCAAATGAGGGGACTGCCAGTAAATTGTGAGAGTTCTCAGGAGCAAGAGATTATAATTGCCCTTGTGACCAAAGCCTGGAGCGTAGTGCAGAAGAGGATCCACCACCTGAGCTATGGAAGCAACAATCTGCCAGCTGGCCAAGCAATGTAACACATAGGTGGTTGTGGTTGGTTCAGTGTTCGGACAGTCTCACTACACTGCCCTCAACCCCTAAGGCCCCATGCACACAGGGCGTTTTTGCAGCTACTAACAGCAGCTTTAGACGTTTTTTTTTACAGCTGCAAAATTCCCATCCATGTTATTCTATTGTGTCATGCACACATAGAGCTTTTATGAGCTCCAAGTGGCATAGGCGTTTTCCAGCTGCAAAAAAACCCCAATTCCAGTGCGTTCTGGAGCTCCAGTTTCGAGCTGCAAAAACGCCAGACGCTATTAAACGCGCAAAAAACGCCGCGATTTGCGTTTTTGAGGTCCGGATTTTTTTTATTTTTTTTTAAAAAGGTCAAAAAATGTTTACAAAACATGGACAGGCGTTTTTAAGCTGTAAAAAACGCGGCTGTAAAAACGCCCTGTGTGCATGGGGCCTTAAAGTGGAGCTCCACCCTAAATGGCAACTTTTGCTATTTGGAACCCTCCCCCCCTCCGGTGTCACAATTGACACCTTTCAGGGGGGAGGGGGGTGAAGATACCTGTCTAAGACAGGTATTTTCACCCACATCCGGGAGTCCTGTCTCCGGGAATCTGCGGGAGTTACGTCACTTCCCGCAGACTTCCCTTGGTGTTCTGGGAGACACTCGGCTCCCAGAACACAGGAGCACCAATCAGAACGGCGCAGCGCGACTCGCGCATGCGCCGTAGGGAACCGGGCATGAAGCCGCAGGGCTTCACTGCCTGGTTCCCTCAGCGAGGATGGCGGAGGGAGCAGCAGAGCGACGAACGGTCGCTCGTCCTCTGCTGCGGACGTCGCTGGACTCCAGGACAGGTAAGTGTCCAAATATTAAAAGCCAGCAGCTGCTGTAGCTGTAGCTGCTGGCTTTTAATTTTTTTTTCCCGGTGGAGCAACCCCTTTAAGAGTGAGCTTAGCAGAATAGCTCAATTTACTCCTATGTCTATATTAAAGGAGCACTAAAGCTTCCCTTTTTTTTGCTTAAAAATAACAAACATGTTATACTTACCTCCACTGTGCAGCTTGTTTTGCACACAGTGGCCCCGATCCTGGTCTTCTGGGGTCCCTCGGCGGCTGTCTTGGCTCCTCCCCGCAAGGACTCCACACCTTAATGCGAGTGAGCTCGCATGGTGTGGAGTGATTGCGGGCGCGCTCCCGTGATACAGCGGCGGCCATAGCCGCCGACTGTATCACTCGGCCCCGCCCCCCGCGCGCCGCGTCATTGGATGTGATTGACAGCAGCGCCAGCCAATGGCTACGCTGCTTTCAATCCATCCAGTGTAGCCAATCGGCGGCCAGGCTGAAAAACGAAGAGGATGACGGGGACGAGCATGGGACTTTCGAGGGGCCAGGTAAGAAAAACGGGGGCTCGGGGGGGGGGGGGGCGGTATTGTCGAATGTTTTTTCACCTTAATGCATAGGATGCATTAAGGTGAAAAAACATGTAACTTTACTACTCCTTTAAGCAGATGTTGGCAATGGTCTGAACCGCCTGTCAATTGCCTTTTTTTTGCCAGCCAGGTGAATCCAGTGCTATAATATCCCATAGTTCAGTGCGCAGTGTTTGAGATGGCTCAGTACTGATGAAGCTCATCAAACTAGAAGTATCGTGTGCTGCAAATCTGAAATGGTGCCTAGAAGGCTGGCCTATAAAATCGGCAAGAGTTGGATACGACTGAACGGATATTGCAAACACATAGAAGGTGATGAAGTGCTTCTTGTAGGAGCTTGTCGTTGAACACGGAGCTTGTCCAGCTCTGGGTGTCTGGATCTTTTAGGCCCCGTTCACATTTGAGCCTAGCAGAAACAAAGTGCCCTCTGCAGGTTTAAGTAATGTACTGGTATTCACTGCATGCTGGTACATTTATGACAGACTTACCTGGACACGGAGCCCTCCATCGCAGCGCTATCACGGCGCCTTGGCCTTTACATCTTCACCCAGGCTTCCTTCCGGGTATGCAGACTCCCGCTGTATGAATGACACAGGTATGCCACCACTTCAGAGCGCATGCATCGGTGACGTCGCCTTCTGCATGCTGTGTGAATGAATATCTCCTAAACTGTGCAAGTTGAGGATGTTCACTGTACCTACAGGTAAGCCTTATTAGAGGCTTACCTGTAGGTACAAGTTAAAAAGTGGGCTTCCACTTTAAAACATAGAATGCGTGTTTGGTTGCCATTCATTCTTAAAGTAGTCCTTGCGGCAGCCCCCCTTCTATTTACCTGAGCCCCATCTTGATCCAGCGATGTGCCAGAGAGCATCGGCTCTCCCGGGCCTCTTGCTCATTGTCTAAGACAGCAGCGGGAGCCATTAGCTCCTGTTACTTTTAATCACAGCCAGTGAGCCAATGAGGAGAGCGAACAGTGGTTCGGAAAACCCCATTGCAAGCAGCATTTGGCAGGAGGAAGGGGCGCCGGTGGGGGACCCAAGAAGAGGAGGACCGGGGCTGCTCTGTGCAAAAGCACTGCACAGAACAGGTAAGTATAAAATGTTTATTTAGAAGAAAAATCTGCCTTTATCGGCACCTAAAATCTATGCTGTATTAAAGCAATGTGAGTGACACCACCCTTTTCAGAATCTACAAATCTTTGTGCACATTGTGTCACAGGTTGCCAGCTGCTTGGCCTTCTATTGCACATGAGCAAGCTGGTGATATCCAGCCCGAGCTCTCTCCTTCCTGTTAGGCTGCTTTACTAAATGAAACAACTTGCAGGAATACGTCAATGAACAAAGGAAGGTTTTTATGTATTTGCCTGGAGTAGTTCTTGTTCTTTGGCTTTCTGGAGTTGTTATTGCTGCAGGAAGAGGTGGGCATGTCCTGCCTTTCAGAGTCATGCTTTATTCTCTGGCTTGGACCTGTGACAAAAAGTTAGATGCTGATGATGTTTCTTATATCCTCCCATGTCTGGAGCCAAATGGGCAGGATTTCTGAAGAAACCGAGACTCGGCCAGATGTGAGAAAAACTAACTAAATCCTTAAACAAGAAGAACCATATTCATAAACAATTACTAAGAAAATATTCACTTTCTTTTTCTTTTGTAACAAATGTCTACAGACACAGGTGTCCGTTTATGAAGCGGTGATCCCAAGGACTGCCACTGATCAGTCCATAAGCAGTTTATGACACGGAGATAATTGGGGGGAGAAGTGTTTGAACATGTTCTCCTGCACAGTGAGAAGTCTCATTGAATGACACAGTAACGGCCAGTTTATGAAGCTGCGATCTCAGCACTTCACTGGCGATCTGTGTCAGAATTCACACTCCCCGATTCACCAGCTCAGAGGTGGTGAAGAGGGAATCCCGGGGGATCTGAGGAGGAAGGAGGAAGATTTTTAACTTCTTTCTACCTTGTTCAGACCCCCCCCCCCAACACTGTAACCATATCTCCCTGTCATATTTATGTGTATACATCTATATAAATATACATATAATGTGTGTATGTATATATACAGTGGGTCAAAAAAGTATTTAGTCAGCCACCAATTGTGCAAGTTCTCCCACTTAAAAGGATGAGAGAGGCCTGTAATTGTCATCATAGGTATACCTCAACTATGAGAGACAAAATGTGGAAACAAATCCAGACAATCACATTGTCTGATTTTGAAATAATTTATTTGCAAATTATGGTGGAAAATAAGTATTTGGTCAATATCAAAAGTAGAGGGCAAACATTTTCTGTAAGTCTTCACAAGGTTGTCACACACTGTTGCTGGTATGTTGGCCCATTCCTCCATGCAGATCTCCTCTAGAGCAGTGATGTTTTGGGGCTGTCGCTGGGCAACACGGACTTTCAACTCCCTCCAAAGGTTTTCTATGGGGTTGAGATCTGGAGACTGGCTAGGCCACTCCAGGACCTTGAAATGCTTCTTACGAAGCCACTCCTTCATTGCCCGGGCGGTGTGTTTGGGATCATTGTCATGCTGAAAGACCCAGCCACATTTCATCTTCAATGCCCTTGCTGATGGGAGGTTTGCACTCAAAATCTCACGATACATGGCCCCATTCATGCTTTCATGTAAACGGATCAGTCGTCCTGTTCCCTTTGCAGAGAAACGGCCCCAAAGCATGATGTTGCCATCCCCATGCTTCACAGTAGGTATGGTGTTCTTTGGTTGTAACTCGGCATTCTCTCTCCTCCAAACACGATGAGTTGTGTTTCTACCAAACAGTTCTACTTTGGTTTCATCTGACCATATGACATTCTCCCAATCCTCTTCTGGATCATCCAAATGCTCTCTAGCAAACCTCAGACGGGCCCGGACATGTACTGGCTTAAGCAGGGGGACACGTCTGGTACTGCAGGATCTGAGTCCCTGGCGGCGTAGTGTGTTACTGATGGTAGCCTTTGTCACGTTGGTCCCAGCTCTCTGCAGGTAATGGTCCCCCCATGTGGTTCTGGGATTTTTGCTCATCATTCTTGTGATCATTTTGACCCCACGGGGTGAGATCTTGCGTGGAGCCCCAGATTGAAGGAGATTATCAGTGGTCTGTATGTCTTCCATTTTCTAATTATTGTTCTCACAGTTTATTTCTTCACACCAAGCTGCTTTCCTATTGCAGATTCAGTCTTCCCAGTCTGGTGCAGGTCTACAATTTTTGTTTCTGGTGTCCTTCGACAGCTCTTTGGTCTTCACCATAGTGGAGTTTGGACTGTGACTGTTTGAGGTTGTGGACAGGTGTCTTTTATACTGATAACAAGTTCAAACAGGTGCCATTAATACAGGTAATGAGTGGAGGACAGAGGAGCCTCTTAAAGAAGAAGATACAGGTCTGTGAGAGCCAGAAATCTTGCTTGTTTTTCCACCATAATTTGCAAATAAATTCTTTCCGAATCAGGCAATGTGAATGTCTGAATTTGTTTCCACATTTTGTCTCTCATAGTTGAGGTATACCTATGATGACCATTACAGGCCTCTCATCTTTTTAACCACTTAACGACCGCCCACTGTAAATATACGTCGGCAGAATGGCACCGACAGGCAGAATCACGTATATGTACGTGATTGCCTTTGTATAGTTGGGGGGTCCGATCGGACCCCCCTTCTTTACAGTGAGCGGTCGTTTTACCTTCGGGAGCGATCCGGCATGAGGGGACGGCCGTTCGATTCCGGCCACCCCCTCTTGATCGCTCCCGGCGAATGAGAGCTTCCCCTGCCTGTGTGCTTGTTTACACAGGCTGGAGGAAGTGATGTCATCTCTCCTGCGGCGCTCACATATACCGAGCGCCGTACAGGAGAAGATGCAGGTTAGTGCACACGACACTACACTGACACCAGGACACATAGGTACATAAATCGCCCCCCCAGATCACCCCCCAGATCAGCCCCCAGTCACAGTGTCACTGATTGCAGTGACCATTTATTTAGTGATCACTGCAATCAGTGACATTTGTGACTGTAAAAGTGTCAGTACATTTAGTTTTAGGTCCAGTGTAGCCCCCTAACCCCCCCTAATAAAGGTTTAACCCCCTGATCACCCCCCAGATAACCCTTTCACCCCCTAGTACCGCCGTCGCTAAGCGATCATTTTTCTGATCGATGTCTTGGCGTCGGTGATGCTGATCGGTAGCCAGTAATTTTTTTTAGGTTCGCCGCAGGTTTTTATAGCGTCGGGTACCCCCATATATTACCTAATAAAGGTTTAACCCCCTTGATTGCCCCCCAGGTAACCCTTTCACCCCCTAGCACCGCCGTCACTAAGCGATCATTTTTCTGATCGATGTCTTAGCGTCGGTGATGCTGATCGGTAGCCAGTAATTTTTTTTAGGTTCGCCGCAGGTTTTTATAGTGTCGGGTACCCCCATATATTACCTAATAAAGGTTTAACCCCCTTGATCGCCCCCCAGGTAACCCTTTCACCCCCTATCACCACTGTCACTAAGCGATAATTTTTCTGATCGCTGTCTTAGCGTCGGTGATGCAGATCGGTAGCCAGTAATTTTTTTTAGGTTCGCCGCAGGTTTTTATAGCGTCAGGTACCCCCATATATTATCTAATAAAGGTTTAACCCCCTGATCGCCCCCCAGGTAACCCTTTCACCCCCTATCACCACTGTCGCTAAGCAATCGTTTTTATGATCGTTGTCTTAGTGTCGGTGATGCAGATCGGTAGCCAGTAATTTTTTTTTTAGGTTCGCCGTCAGGTTTTTATATAGCGTCAGGTACCCCCATATATTACCTAATAAAGGTTTTAACCCCCTAATTGCCCCTAGTTAACCCTTTCACCAGTAATCACCATATAAGTGTTACGGGTGACGCTGGTTAGTTAGTTTGCTTTTTATAGTGTCAGGGCACCCGCCGTATACAGGTCCTTCTCAAAAAATTAGCATATTGTGATAAAGTTCATTATTTTCTGTAATGTACTGATAAACATTAGACTTTCATATATTTTAGATTCATTACACACAACTGAAGTAGTTCAAGCCTTTTCTTGTTTTAATATTGATGATTTTGGCATACAGCTCATGAAAACCCAAAAATCCTATCTCAAAAAATTAGCATATTTCATCCGACCAATAAAAGAAAAGTGTTTTTAATACCAAAAAAGTCAACCTTCAAATAATTATGTTCAGTTATGCACTCAATACTTGGTCGGGAATCCTGTCGCAGAAATGACTGCTTCAATGCGGCGTGGCATGTAGGCAACCAGCCTGTGGCACTGCTGAGGTGTTATGGAGGCCCAGGATGCTTCGATAGCGGCCTTAAGCTCATCCAGAGTGTTGGGTCTTGCGTCTCTCAACTTTCTCTTCCCAATATCCCACAGATTCTCTATGGGGTTCAGGTCAGGAGAGTTGGCAGGCCAATTGAGCACAGTAATACCATGGTCAGTAAACCATTTACCAGTGGTTTTGGCACTGTGAGCAGGTGCCAGGTCGTGCTGAAAAATGAAATCTTCATCTCCATAAAGCTTTTCAGCAGATGGAAGCATGAAGTGCTCCAAAATCTCCTGATAGCTAGCTGCATTGACCCTGCCCTTGATAAAACACAGTGGACCAACACCAGCAGCTGACATGGCACCCCAGACCATCACTGACTGTGGGTACTTGACACTGGACTTCAGGCATTTTGGCATTTCCCTCTCCCCAGTCTTCCTCCAGACTCTGGCACCTTGATTTCCGAATGACATGCAAAATTTGCTTTCATCCGAAAAAAGTACTTTGGACCACTGAGCAACAGTCCAGTGCTGCTTCTCTGTAGCCCAGGTCAGGCGCTTCTGCCGCTGTTTCTGGTTCAAAAGTGGCTTGACCTGGGGAATGCGGCACCTGTAGCCCATTTCCTGCACACGCCTGTTCACGGTGGCTCTGGATGTTTCTACTCCAGACTCAGTCCACTGCTTCCGCAGGTCCTCCAAGGTCTGGAATCGGTCCTTCTCCACAATCTTCTTCAGGGTCCGGTCACCTCTTCTCGTTGTGCAGCGTTTTCTGCCACACTTTTTCCTTCCCACAGACTTCCCACTGAGGTGCCTTGATACAGCACTCTGGGAACAGCCTATTCGTTCAGAAATTTCTTTCTGTGTCTTACCCTCTTGCTTGAGGGTGTCAATGATGGCCTTCTGGACAGCAGTCAGGTCGGCAGTCTTACCCATGATTGCGGTTTTGAGTAATGAACCAGGCTGGGAGTTTTTAAAAGCCTCAGGAATCTTTTGCAGGTGTTTAGAGTTAATTAGTTGATTCAGATGATTAGGTTAATAGCTCGTTTAGAGAACCTTTTCATGATATGCTAATTTTTTGAGATAGGAATTTTGGGTTGTCATGAGCTGTATGCCAAAATCATCAATATTAAAACAAGAAAAGGCTTGAACTACTTCAGTTGTGTGTAATGAATCTAAAATATATGAAAGTCTAATGTTTATCAGTACATTACAGAAAATAATGAACTTTATCACAATATGCTAATTTTTTGAGAAGGACCTGTATAACCCTATAAAGGTTTAACCCCCTGATCGCCCGGCGGGTGATATCAATTAGGTTTTAGCGTCAGAGAGGATCTGCTTCACACCCCAGGCAGCGTCAGGCTAGTGCCAGTAACGCTAACACCCACGCGTGAAGCATACACCCCCCTTAGTGGTATAGTATCTGAACAGATCAATATCTGATCAGATCTATACTAGCGTCCCCAGCAGTTTAGGGTTCCCAAAAACGCAGTGTTAGCGGAATCAGCCCAGATACCTGCTAGCACCTGCGTTTTGCCCCTCCGTCCAGCCCAGGCCACCCAAGTGCAGTATCGATCGATCACTGTCACTTGCAAAACACAACACACATAACTGCAGCGTTCGCAGAGACAGGCCTGATCCCTGCGACTCCAGTGCTGTAGGAGGTGATTTCGCCACCACAGTTAAAAAAAAAAAAAAAGCATATATGCCGAAGCATTGGGGCAGCAGGGGCGGAGGAGCGATTTTGCTCCTAATGCCGCGTACATACAGTCGAAATTCCGACGGAGGCTTGCCCGTGGAAAAGTCTGACCATGTGTACGCGGCATAACTTTTGCGGGAAGATGCCCCCATGCTTCGGCATATATAAATGGTGCATGTATGCCCATCATTAGAAGTGGGTGGATGAAGGGCGGTATTCTAATGGTGGGCATACCCACCGATCAATCTTTTTTTTTCCTTCAGCCAACAGGCTGCATGAAAAAAAAGATTACAATACATGTCCAACAAGGACCAGCAACGTACTGGTATGTTGCTGGACTTTGAAAGTTTATACCAGAATGATGCCTGCGGGTTTAGGTATCATCTTGGTATCATTCTTTTCAGCCAGCGGCCGGCTTTCATGTAAAAGCAATCCTAGTGGCTAATTAGCCTCTGGACTGCTTTTACAAGCAGTGGGAGGGAATGACCCCCCCCGGATATAAAAAGCGCCATTGGGAAATTGGGAAAGCATTTTATCACACCGATCTTGGTGTGGTCAGATGCTTTGAGGGCAGAGGAAAGATCTAGGGTCCAATAGACCCCAGTTTTTTCAAAAAAGAGTACCTGTCATTACCTATAGCTATCATAGGGGATATTTACATTCCCTGAGATAACAATAAAAATGATAAAAAAATAAATAAATATGGAAGCAACAGTTTAAAAATAAAATAAAAAAGCAAAATTAATAAAAAAAAAAAAAAAAAGCACCCCTGTCCTGCCCTGCTCTTGCCCAATGGCGAACGCAAGCGTCGGTCTGGCGTCATATGTAAACAGCAATTGCACCATGCATGTGAGGTATCACCGCGAAGGTCAGATCGAGGGCAGTAATTTTAGCAGTAGACCTCCTCTGTAAATCTAACGGGGTAACCTGTAAAGGCTTTTAAAGGCTTTTAAAAATGTATGTAGTTTGTCGCCAATGCGCGTTTGTGCGAAATTTTAAAGCATGTCGTGTTTGGTATCTATGTACTCGGCCTAAGATCATCTTTTTTATTTCATCAAACATTTGGGCAATATAGTGTGTTTTAGTGCATTAAAATTAAAAAAAGTGTATTTTTTCCCCAAAAAATGCGTTTGAAAAATCCACCATTTTATTCTGTAGGGCCTTTGCGTTAAAAATATATATAATGTTTGGGGGTTCAACATAATTTTCTTGCAAAAAAAATAATGTTTTCATGTAAACAAAGTGTCAAAAAGGGCTTTGTCTTCAAGTGGTTAGAAGAGTGGATGTAAGCTTCCTAATGTTGTGTATAAAATGCCAGAACAGTTCAAAACCCCCCCAAATGACCCCATTTTGGAAAGTAGACACCCCAAGCTATATACTGAGAGGCATGTCGAGTCCATGGAATATTTTATATGTTGACACAAGTTGCGGAAAAAAGACAATTTTTTATTATTTTTTTTTGCACAAAGTTGTCACTAAATGATATATTGCTCAAACATGCCATGGTTATATGTGGAATTACACCCCAAAATACATTCTGTTGCTTCTCCTGAGTACGGGGATACCACATGTGTGAGACTTTTTGGGAGCCTAGCCGCGTACGGGACCCCAAAAACCAATCACCGCCTTCAGGCTTTCTAAAGGGTGTAAATTTTTGATTTCACTTCTCACTGCCTATCACAGTTTCGGAGGCCATGGAATGCCCAGATGGCACAAAACCCCCCCAAATGACCCCATTTTGGAAAGTAGACACCCCAAGCTATATACTGAGAGGCATGTCGAGTCCATGGAATATTTTATATGTTGACACAAGTTGCGGAAAAAAGACAATTTTTTATTATTTTTTTTTGCACAAAGTTGTCACTAAATGATATATTGCTCAAACATGCCATGGTTATATGTGGAATTACACCCCAAAATACATTCTGTTGCTTCTCCTGAGTACGGGGATACCACATGTGTGAGACTTTTTGGGAGCCTAGCCGCGTACGGGACCCCAAAAACCAATCACCGCCTTCAGGCTTTCTAAAGGGTGTAAATTTTTGATTTCACTTCTCACTGCCTATCACAGTTTCGGAGGCCATGGAATGCCCAGATGGCACAAAACCCCCCCAAATGACCCCATTTTGGAAAGTAGACACCCCAAGCTATTTGCTGAGAGGTATTGTGAGTATTTTGCAGATCTCGCTTTTTGTCACAAAGTTTTGAAAATTGAAAAAAAAAAAGAAAAAAAAAATGTTCTTTCTTCTTTTTCAAAAACAAATGAGAGCTGTAAAATACTCACCATGCCTCTCAGCAAACAGCTTGGGGTGTCTACTTTCCAAAATGGGGTCATTTGGGGGGGTTTTGTGCTATTTTGGCATTTTATGGCCTTCGAAACTGTGATAGGTAGTGAGGAGTCAAATCAAAAATTTGTGCCTAGAAATCCTGAAGGCGGTGATTGGTTTTCGGGGTCCCGTACGCGGCTAGGCTCCTAAAAAGTCCCACACATGTGGTATCCCCGTACTCAGGAGAAGCAGCAGAATGTATTTTGGGGTGCAATTCCACATATAACCATGGCATGTGTGAGCAATATATCATTTAGTGACAACTTTTTGTAATTTTTTTTTTTTTTTTGTCATTATTCAATCACTTGGGACAAAAAAAAAAAAATATTCAATGGGCTCAACATGCCTCTCAGCAATTTCCTTGGGGTGTCTACTTTCTAAAATGGGGTCATTTGGGGGGGGGGGGGTTGTACTGCCCTGTCATTTTAGCACCTCAAGAAATGAGATAGGCAGTCATAAATTTAAAGCTGTGTAAATTCCAGAAAATGTACCCTAGTTTGTAAACGCTATAACTTTTGCGCAAACCGATAAATATACGCTTATTGACATTTTTTTTTTACTAAAGACATGTGGCTGAATACATTTTGGCCTAAATGTATGACTAAAATTGAGTTTATTCGATTTCTCTTATAACAAAAAGTAGAAAATATCATTTTTTTTCAAAATTTTCGGTCTTTTTCCGTTTATATCGCAAAAAATAAAAATTGCAGAGGCAATCATATACCATTAAAAGAAAGCTCTATTTGTGGGAAGAAAAGGACGCAAATTTCGTTTGGGTACAACATTGCATGTCCGCACAATTTACAGTTAAAGCAGCGCAGTGCAAAATTCTGAATTCACCTCTGGTCCTTTAGCTACCAAATGGTCCGGGGCTTAAGTGGTTAAGTGGGAGAACTTGCACAATTGGTGGCTGACTAAATACTTTTTTGCCCCACTGTATGTGTGTGTGTGTGTGTATGTATGTATATGTATATATGTATATATATATATATAAACTGTGTGTGTGTGTGTGTATATATATATATATATATATATATATATATATATATATATATATACTGTGTGTGTATATGTGTGTGTGTGTGTGTATGTATATATATATATATATATATATATATATATATATATATATATATACACTATAATGGTGTGTGTGTATAGCTAGATAGATAGAGAGATAGCGATTTTTATTTATATATATATATATATATATAAATAAATAAAAATCGCTATCTCTCTATCTATCTCATGAAGGGGGACTTGTTGTTTTATTAACATCAACCACGCCGTCTGTCAGTGTACTGAGCAGTGATTATTTATCACTGCTTACTAAACTGACATCTCGTAAAGTCTCACGAAATTCCAGTATCAGGGGCCATTCTCCACTGTTGGAAGCGTTGGTAGATCGCTCCACTCCTCCAAGGGTGAAGCGATCTACTCTGCTTCATAAACTGGCACCTAGAGGACAAAGATCTCCACTGTGAATGCCGGCGAATGAAGCAGTGAATAGATTTCACTGCTTCATAAACGGACACCATAGTTTGGGATCAGGTATTTCAGGCTAAAGAGATTTATTTATTTTCTCCATGTTTGTTTTATTTTTTTATTGTAATCCTTTATTCTGTTTGGTTTATGTGCTGTGATTCCAGGCTCAAATGTTACGTGTTGGTTGGTAGGAGGTTCTGCTGATTTTTTTCCTGATTTCCCTGTTAGGCCCCTTTCACACTGGGGCGGTTTGCAGGCGCTATTTTGCTAAAAATAGCGCCTGCAAACCGAGCCTAAACAGCGGCTCCTTTCTCTCCAATGTGAAAGCCCCGAGGGCTTTCACACTGGAGCGGTGCGCTAACAGGACATGAAAAAAAGTCCTGCTAGCCGCATCTTTGGAGCGGTGAGAGGAGCGGTGTGTATACCGCTCCTCCACCGCTCCTTCCCATTGAAAATTTTCCTTGTACGATACCAGATCGTTCGATTTTCGTTTAGTCAGTACAGTTGTCGTCCGAAAATACAATACAAATACATTACAACACATGACATCACTTACGAGAATTTTCGTGACTTTAATAACCTATTTAATTTTACTTGAGACTATTAAGCAAAAAAAGTCGTACGATCTGTCGTACGATATTCGGATCGTGTGTATGGGGCATTACACCTGGCAGCAACGCCTGGTTTCTTCCCACACTCCAAAGACCTGCTGGTAGGTAATTGGCTCCTGCCTAAATTGGCACTAGTATGTGTATGTGAGGGGCTGTAGATTGTAAGCTCCCTGAGAGCATGGACTGTATGTGAATGTTTAAATTTTATGTAAAGCGCTGCGTAAATTGATGGTACTATATAAGTATCTGGAATTTCCACAATTTATTCATGTAACAAGTGCAGAGCCATTCTCTGCTCACTCAGAGCTGTCAAAAACAAAACAAATGGCCATCCAGCAAATGTTTATCAACCCTTGCTCAGCGCTGAGATAAAAGGAAACATTGTAACATTTAGTTCTTTGAGATCAAAGGGATGAGCTTCGGTCTGCAAATGAGGTCAGTTTAACCACTCTGACTTCATACTATCTGCTCTGTCTCCTAATCCTGTGTGCGATTTATAAAAAAATATGCTAACTATTACCAATTTCAGAGAGGCACTCAGGTGACCAGCTGGCTCTCTTCTCCCTGTCTGATGGCTGCAGTGGGTGGGGCCGAGAGACCCCCGCTGATGTCAGCCGGGAGGGGAGGAGGAGAGAACCAGCCGGTCACGTGAGTGGCGCACTGAAATCGTCTATAATCTGCATTTTTTTTTTTTAAATAAATCACACACGCTGGGGCACACTGGATTAGGAGACAGAGCGGATAGTATTAGGGTAACAAATGCTTTAAAGACTAAGCCTTTTTTCTGACACTTGTTGCTTACAAGTTAAAATCCTTCTGCTAGAAAATTGCTTGAGACCCCCAAACATTGTATACATTTTTTAGCAGAGACCCCAGAGCAGAGGTAGGCAACTTCGGCACTCCAGCTGTGGTGAAACTACAAATCCCATCATGCCTCTGCCTCTAGGAGTCATGCTCGTGATTGTCAGGGTCTTGCAATGGGACATGGGACTCAGCTGGAGGGCCGAGGTTGCCTACCCCTGCCCTAGAGAATACAATGGCAGTTGTTGCAATATTTTATGTCCTGGTATTTGCGTATCAATCTTTCAAACCCAATTTTTGGGTACAAAATACACTTCAATAAAAAAAAAACTAAACCGTAAAGTAAGCCCAATTTTTTTGTATAATGTGAAAGATGATGTTATGCCGCGAGTCGTGATCTTTATTCTAAGCAAAAAAAAAAAAAATTTTCTTTTTCTGCTGAATCGTCCAGCTCTAATACTAATGTACCATGACTTGAAGATGCAGTATAGTCATTTTTAGCAGGGGTTCATTGAGAACGGAAAGCTATTTCAAGGATTCCTCTGTGTTTGAAAAGGTTGAGAAAGGCTGCCTTAAAGAATTAGTTGAAATTTTCGGGGGGGGGGGGGGGGGGAGTTGATCATGTTTTTCTCTCGCCTGTATTCTAAATGGAAGTTTGCTGGGACTAAAGTTTCCCATGAGCAGTGTAACTTATTTTATGGGGTTTGCAGTTCGGCTCCATGCACCCTAGTGTTTTTCATAAACTCAAAAGCTGGGGAAAAAATGCTGGATAAAAAATGCTATTATCAAAAAGCATTTTTGTGGCAGCTTCTAGTAGCTTTTTAGGAGCATTTTATTAGTGTTTATGCAGTACATGAAGAACAAAAATATTTTTTTTCTGCTCCTAGACACTGAAGCTCAAAAAATGCTAATAGCCTAAAGTAGTGTGCATGGACACATGGGCTAACACTAGCGTCTAGGAGCAGGAAAAAAAACGCTAATCGCTTCTAGGAGCTTAAAAAAACACCTAAGCCCCAGTTCACATCGGCGCGATTTGACAGGTCAAATCGCATGTTAAACCACAGCCTGTTTCCCGGCAGTGGCACCTTCCCAATCGATTTGACACAACGATTTTGCGACGCCGCACCGATTTTCCAAACGTAGTCCCTGCACTACTTTTAGCGACTTGAAAGACATCTGTGTATGAACCCGCACATATATGTCTTTCGGGTCACCCCCGAAGTCTGACTGAATTGCGGCTTTGAATTTGTGTGAGTTCAGATGAGGTTGCACGATTTCAAAGCAGTGTTCAGTGTGAACGAAAGCGAATGAAGGCTAAGGACTAAAAAAAAAAAGTAGATTTGGTGATTTTTCTCAACTCCTTCATACACTGATATGCTCAACCACTGCAAAAAAAAATCATTGCCTGCTGATCTCAGGTGGGTTGTTTTTCGCAGTGAACAAAGCAGCGTTATGGAACTCTGGTACACAATAATCACTCTTAGTTTAAGGCCTGGTTCACACTGGTGTGATGTGAATGCAGTGTGGGTTCCTGCATTGCACCTGAATCGCATAGTGGTTCACTCTGCCATATGCCAACCGCTGGGAGTGTCAATACAAAGTTAATGACACCCCCTCATATAGGTTTGCATATCGCAGTGCGAACTGTCAGTTCGGGCATGAATCGGATCGCATGGGTGTTAACACCTTTACAATCTGATTCTGATGTGGACCAAAAAAAGGGTCCTGCACGACTTTGATCTGAATGCGATGCAAATTCAGCTATACATTCTCTTTGGCTGAATTTGCATTGCACAGACATCGCATGTGATTTGCACTGTGGTGCGAATTACATGCAATATCGCACAGCACACCAGTGTGAACTGGGACTTGCTCCTAAGCAGGCCTCCAGGCAGATGGATTAATACACAGCTGACAGCCTATCTACTGAAATTCCTCTACAAAAATTTACTTATTTACGCTCCTGTTGTACTTTAATAGGTAGAGGTCAATGCAACTATTCAGAACCTGCAACCCAGAGTTTTATTTTCACATCCTCTCTACCAAACTGCTTATGGACTAAAAATAGGCCTCATCAGAGTGTTGAGATACTTCCTGCGTTCCGCTTACTGTCATTTAGGCTGCCACTTCCGCAGTCTAATTTCTAAAGGCTCCCTCGCACAAGAGCAGTGAATGGCTTTTTCCACACTGGAAGAACACCAGTCACCTTTAGGGCACAATACTTGCATAACCTTGCACCTCACAGGATGGCACTGCAGGTCAATGTGTTGCCCGTGCTGTGCAGTGATCGGTCCCATCCAGTGATGTGGATGCGCTGCTGTGAGTGGACATGAATGAAGTGTCACTTTGTGCACTTCACATAAATACACCTTACCAAAAAAAGGACCTGTGTGATGCAATAAAACGCACATCACACCTCAAAATGGACTTCTGCCTACATACTAAACTGCTATGCTTTAGTGTGGAGGGAAGTGTGAATGGGCCTCTAATATGTCGGGTATTGTGTGAGAGACAAAACCATTCTTTGGGAAGGGTTTTGATGGTTGATCCCCCCCCCCCCCCCCCATTGGTGAGATTTCTCTTCACTTCTTGTCATGATGCATCAGATAGGCAGAAAGGTGAACCTCCCCAAATGGGACAAAGTTGGCAAAAAAGTCTGTCCCAAGTCCCAGTGCTGGAAGAAGTGTAATATTGCCTTTTTGATTCCTTTGAAGAAAAGAACCTCCCTTCCATTTTTTAAATATGGCCAATAGGGAACACAGATGGCAAAAAATCGGCCAGGTTCTTAGCTTTTCCCCGCTTCACTTTTAATGAAGTTGTTCTTTAAAAATTCCCCCCTACCTCCTGGGTGCAGCCTACCTATGGTAATACCCTTTACCCTGGCCCAGCAAGGTCCCGGCGGGCTCTTCATACTGCGCATGCATGACCTATTTGTTTCTATGGGATGGAGGCTGCCATGAGTACAGCTTACCTATGGGAAACCATGGGGCCCTGGCACCCCCCATGTACAGTATGAAGAGGAGCCAGATTGGACTTTGTCGGAGGAAAGATTCAATAACCTAATGCAGTGGTCTCCAAACTGCGGCCCGAGGGCTGGATGTGGCCCTTTGCTTGCCTTTATCCGGCCCTTAGAGCACTATCCCTCCCAATCATACGAGACACTATTCTGCCATCTGACACCGACAATGGAGCAACATTTCTCCCACTGACACCGCTAATGGGGCACTATTCCTCCCTATGATACCAGCAATGGGGCACTATTCCTCCCCCTAATACCAGATGTTTACTCCCACTGATGGCAGGAAAATTTTCACTCCCGCTGGCCAAAGTTCGGCCCTCCAAGAGCCTGAAGGACAATAAACCGGCCCTTTGTTTAGAATGTTTGGAGACCCCTGACCTAATGAATATGTTTGTGACTGAATTTTCATATATTCTTATCAAAACAATGAGATTCTCAAGTAAATATTTGCAATTTTCTGGACATCATAGTACTGTACTTTATTTAGACACTTTCATTAACGAGGACTGAATGAAGAACACGCGCTCTTTCTTGACTTGCTAAGGGCTATAAAAAGCTTTTTTTTGTTACACTGATGTTTCTGATTAGCAACATTTGCAAACTGCTCGGGAACTGTCAAGCAATGAGTGCAAGACGTGAGTATGTTTGGTTATATTCTGCAGTGCAATTCATTATGTGATGAGTAAGCTGTGTGAGGGAATGCTTCCCATCTGTTACTTCCATTAGGACTGACTCTATTGGCACAGCACGTTTCACAATATTTGATATCTTATTCCATTTGCTTGACTGCTAAAGCTAGTCTGCTATTAATATGAGAGCTAAGAGGCATTCTACTACTAATTCATATAGGAAAAGAGATTTTTATGATATCTGTACCTAAATGTTTACCTTTATAAATTGGGTTTCCCTTTCTTAAAGAAAAAAGAAAAAAAAGTGCCTAAATGTCCACTTATAAGCCTGTTCACACTGGCGCGGCTTTGAAATCTTGCTACTTTAGCGCAATTTCATAGCCGTACATCTGATTTGGCTGCGGCTTCCAACTTCACTTAACTGAAGTCAATGCAAGTCGTAGTGAAATCGGGGAAAAAAGTCCTGCAGGAACCCTTTTCAAAGTCGCGGCTATTTGAATGATTCCATTGCCAGCAATGAGGTGCATTTTAATAATGTGATTTGGAACGGTCACATTGAATATAAAAATTGCACTGGTGTGACCGGGGGCTCAGGCTCTTTCCTACTAGAATAGATATGTCTGTGTATTGTGGTGTGCTTGTTTGGCCATAGATTACAGGATTTCCAGCTGATTTCATTGACTGGCAACTCCAGCAAAAGTGTATCCTATTAAACCTTTACTTTTTTCTTCTGGACTTTTTTTTTTCTTAAAGGTGGCAATAGACTACTTTTTTTTTTTTACCCAGCAGATATCTGTGTGTATTAGGACAACAGCAGTCCATTTAACTTGTATACAATCAAGCAGGCCCTTCCACGGTGGTGTTGATCTAAAGGAGATTGTGCAATTAGATTGAAACTTATCAGCTAAACTGCAACTTTATATCTTTTTCCTATTACAGAATGTTGTGCTCTGTCTTTAAAGCAGTAGTAAACTGCCAAACCAGGGCCCCCTGCAGGTTTATTACATAATGTGCTAGTATGCACAGCATTCTAGAACATTATGACAGACTTGCCTGCAATTGGAGCCCTTCACCACAGCGCTGTCACAGCTCCCTCTCCATCTTCATCTGGTTTTTCTCCCGGGTTTGCAGGCTCCCACCGTTTGAATGGCGGGGGCCTCGATGACGGCACTCCTGCGCATGCGCGTACGAGTCCCAGCCTTGGCATGGAGCTCTGCATTCCACAGCATACTGTATGCCCTGCAATGCAGAGCATCACTGCGCATGCGTGGGTAAAATCATTGGCTATTGCCGATGTGACTATCTCCTAAATGGTGCTAGTTTAGGAGAAATTAATTGTACCTACAGGTAAGCCTACCATTGGGTACAAGTTCAGAAAGACACTTAAAGAGGAAGTAAAATCTCCATCAAAAAAATACACCCTGCAAGACAAAGGCATAATGAGCTAGTATGCATAGCATACTTGCTCATTATGAAGTACTTACCTGAGATCGAAGCCCCCACAGCCGACCTTGTTTGCCTCCTCCGTTGCCGTCGTGTCTCCTCGAGTGACTTCTGGGTATCGGGGCTCCGGCGCTGTGACTGGCTAGAGCTGCGATGACGTCACTCCCACGCATGCGCCCGGGTGCCGCCACTAACGGCATGATCGCCGCTAGTAACGACACGCTCAGTGCACCTGCGCGCTGTTGTCTACAGTGCATGCACCGTAGACATCGGCGCAGTCTTTTGCAAATATCTCTTAAACCGTGTAGGTTTAGGAGATATTTCTTGCACCTACAGGTAAGCCTTAATCTAGGCTTACCTGTAGGTCAAAGTGGTCTGTAAGGGTTTACAACCACTTTATAACTACTGCTTTAAACCCTAAGGATGTTGTGGATACTTTAATGTTCTGTTTTTTTTTATTTTTATTTTTTATACTAGGTGATGCAGGCAGTAACACACTTCTTGTCTTGGGGTGGCTCCTCTGTCTATGGAGAAGCAGCTTTCCCTGGGGGCACCCATTCGGGCATGCTCCCGAGTCCAGCTGCTGTGTCCATTAACACAGACAGGACTCAGCCCTGCCCCCCTGTCACTAAATTTGATTGTCAGCAGCGAGAGCCAGAGGCTCCCGCTGCTATCAGTCTGTCCAATGATGAGAGAGACAGCGGCTGTGGCCGCTGGACTCGTGCCCATCGCTGGAACGGATCAGGCGCAGGTAAGTAAAAGGCGGGCTCTGAGGTGGGAGCTACGAGAGATGATGGGTAATTTTTGATCTTGTAGCTTGGTGTATAACGTGGATGAAAATTGCTTGTTTAAGGAGTTGTAAACCCTCACGGTTTTTACCTTGACACATTCTGTGCATTAAAGTGAAAAACCTCTCGTGTTGCAGCTGCCCCCTTTTTCTTGCCTGAACCCGATCGATCCAGCAACAGGGGCGAGCACAGCAGCTCCAGCCGCTGTCTCAGATCCTCATTGGATATATTGATAGCGGGAGCCATTGGCTCCCGCTGCTGTCAATCAAACCCAATGATAAACGGGCAGAGTCCTACTATCTGTGTCATTGGATGCATCAGCAGGACTCGGGAGCTTGCCCGCACGAATGCCCCTATGGAGGCTCTCCGTGGGGGCACTCGAGAAGAGGAGGAGCCAGGAGCACCGCTGAGGGACCCCAGAAAAGGAGGATTGGGGACGCTCTGTGCAAAACCCTAAACTAAAAATAACGAACCTTTACAATTCCTTTATTATACTGGATTTATATAGCGCCAACAGTTTACACAGTACTTTACATAATTCACACGTTTCTATTCTATTTGCTTGAATGAGATGTCGCTGTTATTTGGAGTAGTGTCAGTACTCGTTGTGCTTCCCCCAAAATGTCTTGGGTCCCAAACAAAGTGGGAATAGATCAGCTCATCTGGCATTTCACTTTGGCAAAACACACCTAAAAAATCATTAACATTACTTCAGTATAACTGCTACATAATGGAACCTCCGTCTCTTTCCTGGTGGTTGCCAAGCTTTAGAGAAGTTCCTGTTGGGGTACAAGAACTTGGCAGCTGAATGAATACAAGTGCGGAAATCCTATTGTTCAAGGTGTATCTAATGGCCATGTCAAATATTGTGCAGAACTTTTTAAACACAGTACATGTCATTGCGTTGTTAAAACATGGACTCGAGGTACAAATAAAGAATGTAGATACTACAATTTATTTTTTATTACCGGATGTGTGCACATTTAACATATCCCTTCTATTTTATTTTGCCGTAGTAGTATACAAAGCAGCTGAAACATGCAATCTATGATTCATATGTCCTTTAAAGCAGGGACTAAAGTCGTACTTGCCCAAAAGCAAACGTTTATTATATTGCAGCTTACCAGTTCTGATGTTTGCATTCGTTTTTTTTTAAAAGCAGACCCTTCAGTAATTTTTTATTTTTTTTACCTTTCCATCTATTAAATCTTCTGCCCTTGTTTTAACTTTGGGTAGTAAAACACTTTTTTTTCTGCCAGTTTTACCTTATACAGCTCACTTCCTGTTTCTTGTCTGGTAAAAAGCCTAGGCTTATGACATCATGCACAGCTCTCTCTAACACTTCTGAGTTTGCCAGGAAGGGAGATCCCCATCTCCCTTCCTGGCAAACTCAGAAGTGTTAGAGAGAGGCATAAAAGGGCCAATGAGAGCTGGAGGTGTGCCTCTGTGTAAATCCAGGAAGTGAACAGGCAGCAGCTTCAGCTGCCCACAGTTAAAATTGATGCAGCCAGACTTGGTGGAGGGAGATTTCTGCAGCATATTTGGCAAGTACAGAATCACAGTATATATAAAATATGAAAAGTGGTTGAAGGGAAGCTTCAGAATGGCAAAGATGTTTTTATTACAAATTTATGTGATCAGACTGCAGTTCCTCTTTAAACTCTCCCTCTTCTGTTTTCAACTGGTGATCCAGCTAGTAAATCTGTTTTTCAGAAGAACAAGCTCTCTTCCAGATGTATCAGGGATGAGACAAACCATTTAACACGGACAGGGATGCTTACAATGATCTGCTTTCGATTTATGTGAAACCATTATCCCAAAAGGGAGAAAACTGCTGTAACTGATTATAAAGTGTGAGCTCGACTTTGGCTTAAATTTTTTAGTTCATCTAAATCTGCTAGTCCATCCATCACGCCCCTCCCCCCAGACTGAGAATGCTGCTGTGCCTCCTGTTCTCCTCAATCCGGAGTGGAGGCACTGTAATACAGGAGGTGCGTTACGGGCCAGATCACCAGGTGAAAACAGAGGCAACAAAGCCTGAAAAAAAGAAAATGCAGCCAACACATCTAAGGATGGGTAAGCTGCAATATATTACATGTTTTGCTTTTAATACGGCTTTAACATGACTCCATTCAATCAATTAAAGCAGAACTAAAAGGCACAAATACTTTTAAAGTATAACTAAAGGCAAAACTTTTTTTAGTTTTGAATAGTGAGGGATTGGAATGCCTGTCAGTTTTTATTCTGGTCTGTGCCCCATTAGGGAGATTCACCCTCTATTTGTCCTGTTTACAATATTAGTGAAAGCAAAAGAAAATCCCATATTTTGGGTTGTCCCCAGAACTGTAATAGAGGGGAAATCTTCCAATGGGGATACTAGTTCTGGTAGTTATGGTGACCTGGGGGTCCCCAAGGAATTCCTTTAATTTGCAGGGATTTCCTCTCACTTCCTGTTTGGCTATGGGACAGGAAGTGAAGGGAAATCTCAGCAATGGGACACAGATGGTGAAAAAAAAAAATCTGACAGCGGATATAACCCTCCCTTGCTCTATCCAAAATGAAAGTTTTGCCTATAGTTCTAATTAAATTCCAACAGTGTGATGGGCAAGAGGTCCCTATTGCTTTTCCAGCGCAGGAGGAAGTCACTCAGTTTAGCCATCTTGTCACACTAACGAAGTGCCAGATTGTAAACTGCACATGCACAGCTCAGTGTACGTTCTGCAGGATTAGTGAACACGCATGTAAAAGTGTACTTTATTGCAAAACAGACTATGCAAGCCTCCTCTGCAATCAAAAGCCTGTTTGGTCACTTTTTTTTTAAACATTTAGTTCCACTTTAAGCTGTAAATAGTTTTCCGGATCTAAGAAGTCTCATTGGCATAGAACCGGCACATGATGATTTTGTTGCTCTCATATTTTCTTCAGTTGGCCCTTGGGTTATGGATCAGGTCAGTCAGATAAAAATGTAAGGAGTAAAAAATCGTGCTAAATTAGTAATAAAAAGTGTATAGAAAATTGTGCAAGTAACATAAAATCCATAAAAATGTATAATGAAAATACACTTAAGTGCACAAAAATCCAGAAAAATCGAATTGTTCTGAAAGTGTCCACGCTGGTGATGTGATGAAATAAATCCATCTAATTGATGTCATAATCCATCCTCCATCACCAAACAAATGTGAACCCACCACCAGCTGCATGAACTGCTTACCAGCTCATATTGACCCCTTGTTATAGGGGTGTCAATGTACGCCTGTGGTAAGTTAGTTTAGCATACACATGTGATTGTAGTTATTTATATAGAAAGTTGCGCTGATCATCTTTTTAATACCAATTTTCTTTCTCGTACATCACGGGACACAGAACGACATAGTCATTACTAATGGGTTATATAGATACCGTCAGGTGCTGGCACTGGCAACTTCCAAAACCGGAAGTACCCTCCCCTATATAAGCCCCTCCCATCCGGGAGCACCTCAGTTTTTTGCCAGTGTCTAAGGTGTTGGCCAAGAAGAAACATGCGTTTTTCACTGAGCTTGCGTACAGGTTCTTTTGGGCCTCAGTAAGCGATTCCGGATCAGACCAAAAAAGCTTCATAGCTAAACGGTCGGTACCCGGGCCTTGCAGAGAAGAGCAAGGTTTTGCCTGTAATGCTTCTCTTAGGAGAGCTGGACCCTGGGATCCAGAGCTCTGGTCATACCCACGACCAAGATGTTTTCTGTGCAGGGTGCTATACAGGTCCAGGGGAGTGGAATCCTTGGGAACCCGGTCCCTGAAGGTTTGATTACAATGCCTGCCGTGATAGGTGAAGTTTGGGCTTTTGTGGACCAAACAAAGTCCTGCGGCGGGGAACAGGTAAGTGGGGGCCCCCAGGAACTTGGTTCTATTGGGGGACCCCCAAGCCTAATTTGTCTTTCTGTCTGTTACCTAACGGTATTCCCGCTAATATTCTGTGTATGCCTGTTACTACTGAGAAAATGTAAAAATTTTAATAGTAGGCAAGGAAAAAAAAAAAAAAAAGTAAGACCGCGGTACCTGTGTTAGACACTAGAGGCCGCTATGGTTCTTTTTCTTGTAATGTGGATTTTTTTCTTCCAGAATTAAATCCAGGCAGTTGGTATGTTCTCTGCTGGGAAGCTGTCTCCTCTGCCCTGTTGCTGCGCTCATCCATCCCCGGGCCCTGCGGCAAAGGGACCCTGGCTCCCATCTAGCTCCTGGTTGTTTTCAAAAAAGGCGCCGAAGGCGCACATGCGCCTCTATTCATAGAGGCGATCTGGAAAAAGGGGCGGAGCGGGTGGATGACGCTCAGGTGTGCGCCGCGGCGCTACTGCGCATGTGCGGGCGTCCAGCGTGTTTTGAAGCACATTATAGCTGGCTGTTGAAGTGCACAGACAGAGCTAGCAACAATATAAAGGCACATAGAGGCGGTTGATGCAGGCATCCCCTAGAAAGGCACTTTAGTAGACACCAACTGTGATATAGCAGCAATTGTGCTAGACTATTCTCAGTAAAAGTGGTGTATTACGGCTGGAATACCTCAGCTTTAGGCTTAGGAATATGCCGTCCAGAAGCTCCGGAACTGAATCTTCCAGGAAGCGAAGGGGGTCTCATCGGGCTCTGAGGATCTTGGGCATACTTCTGCTGCACCAGTCTCCCCTGAAGTTCAGAGGTAAGTGACCGTAGAGACCCCGCAGGGGTACTTGGTACTGTGGCTGTCCTCAGTTCACCTGCTCCTGTGTATGTAACAGAGGAGGTTTTTTCCTCAGCTCTGGGAGGATTAGAGAGAGATTGTCAACATTGATCGGTGCCTCCCTGTCACAGGGAAAGCACGCCCGATCTCCGTCTCCTCCTTCAGAGTGCCTGTTAGCAGAGCAACAGTCCCATACAGGGATCGACCTGCCTGAAGGGGATCAGGATGAGGTTGATTCTGTTATAGAGGAATCAACAGTGGGGGAACCTTTTCTCAGCATCTCAAGCTGAAAGATTATGGGTTCAGTCTCTGACTAACATGGTCCGATCAGCATTTAAAAATGCACCTTGCGGAACCATCAACCACTACTGTATCCTCGTTGGGGTCGCTAGAAGCCCCAGACTGTCTGTTCTTTTCCACTTTACCCTTTACTGAAAGGGCTTATTTACCAGGATTGGGAACGTCCTGAGAAAATATTTATTCCCCCAAGAGATTTCCGGTGGTCTATCCCAGGGAGGATAAGTTCATCAAAAAAAAAAAAAAATGGAAGGTCCCTACAGTGGACGCAGCCATCTCTTGTATGTATAAATCACTCACATGTCCAGTGGATAATGTCTAAATGTTCAAGAACCCAATAGATAAAAGATTGGAGTCCTTATGAAAATCTGCTTCTTTCTACAGCAAGCTTGGTGACACAACCAGCAGTAGCAGCTATTGGGGTCTGCTAAGCAGTGAAGGATCAGTTGAAACAGGTCTTGAGGGACTTGACAGATCAGCAGGCTTTGCCCTAGCTGATCTACCTAGAGCCTTAGGCTTTGCGGTTGACGCCATAAAGGATTCAGTCCATCAGGCCTCCCGCCTTACGCTGTCTATAGTACATATGCGTAGGCTCCTATGGCTCAAAAATTGGTCTGCTGAAGCTCCCTGTAAAGAATGGCTGGTTAGCGTCCCATTTCATGGGGAACGCTTATTCAGGGAAAACCTGGACAAATATATCCAGAAAATTTCCAGCGGTAAAAATACGCTCTTGCCGGTTAAAAACAGAGTTAGAGGTCCCTCTTTAAGAGGCCTGCTTCTCCAGTCCCTGGGGCATCGGCTGTGTAACAGTTCCGACGGCCTCCTCGGTCAATTCCCGGGGGTAAAAAACAGGGACAATAGCAGGGTAATGAGAAACCTTGGGTCAGGGGAGGTACAAAACCTCCCCCAAAGTTAAATTCATTGAAGCCCCCACTCAGTCGGGTGGGGGGAGGACTCCAGTTGTTCGCAAGAGACCTGGCGGGACACGATCAAGACAGATAGGTGCTCTCCGCAGTATGTTTGGGATACAGTTTGGAGTTAAAAGACTCTCCTCCTTCCCATTTTTGAGGTCAAACGTGCCAAGGGATCCCCGGAAGAGAGAGTCCCTCCTGTTGGCACTAGAACAACTATTGCTCCAAGGAGTAATTATGGAGGTTCCCCTGGAAGAATGAGGGTTCGGGTTTTACTCAAACCTCTTTACAGTCCCGAAGCAAACGCGGACGGGAGGCCCATATTAATTCTAAAAGGGCTATACAAATTCCTGTATATCAGGACTTTCCGATGGAGTCGATCCGATCGGTGGCCACTGCCCTACAAGGGGAGGATTGGTTAGCCGCGATCGACATCAAAGATGCTTATTTGCACATTCCCATCTTTCCAGTCCACCAAAAATGTCTACGCTTTGCAGTAGAAGGGCACCATTTTCAGTTCAGAGCCTTACCCTTCGGTTTGGCCACAGCACCACGAGTGTTTACAAAAATTCTGGCCCTTTATTGGCCAATCTAAGAACACAAGGTGTAATGATAATGGCATATCTGGATGACTTGTTGCTGATAGACCACTCAGTGAAAAAACTAGACGTGGTCGTTCACAAGACAATCAAGTATCTGGAATCTCACGGTTGGATTATCAACCGAGACAAGTCAGCCCTAAAAACCAGTCAAAAGTCTGGAATACTTGGGGCTAAGGTTGGATTCAGGCCAGAGAAAAATATTCTTGCCTCGAGGAAAGGTGTTGTCTTTGAAAGATTTGATCCACTTAGTGGGTACAAAAAAGACAGCCGTCCATACGCCTGTATATGAGGCTGCTGGGAAAAATGGTGGCATCATTCGAAGCAGTACCCTACGGTCAATTCCATTCAAGGAATTTGCAAGGGGCCATACTGTCAGCCTGGAACAAAAAAGTTCAGGCCCTAGACTTACAATGTCCTTGTCCCCTTCCGTTCGCAAGAGCCTCTGTTGGTGGTTGGTTCCCCAGAATCTGGAAAAAAGGAAATCCTTCAGTCCGATTTCTTGGAAGGTGGTCACTACAGATGCCAGCCTTATAGGCTGGGGAGCAGTACTGGAGCAATGGTCTCTCCAGGGCAGATGGTCGGATGCAGAAAAGGCCCTGCCCATCAATCTCTTAGAGATACGAGCAGCCCGGTATGCCCTAGTAGCATGGACATCCAAACTCCAAGGGTCCCCTGTCAGAATTCAATCAGACAATGCCACAGCAGTGGCATATATCAATAATCAGGGGGGCACCAGGAGTCGTGCAGCCCAGAGGGAAGTAAATTACATCCTGAAATGGGCAGAAAGATATGTCCCAGCCATATCTGCGGTATTTATTCCAGGAGTGGAGAATTGGAAGGCGGACTTTCTAAGTCGCCAGCAATTAGGCCCAGAGGAAGGGTCCCTTCACCCCGAGGTTTTCTGGACAATATGTCAGCGGTGGGGAACATCGGATGTAGATCTTCTAGCATCCAGATTCAACGCAAAGGTGGACAGGTTTGTCTCTCGGACAAGGGATCCCCTAGCTTGCGGCTCGGATGCCCTAGTGTTCCCTTGGGATCAGTTCAAGCTGATATATGCATTCACACCGCCACAATGGTTACCTCGATGACTCTGCAGAATCAGGGTAGAAAAGGAACCAGTGATTCTGGTGGCTCCAGCGTGGCCCCGAAGAGCGTGGTACGCGGAGATTGTAAAATGTCAGTGGGGAGTCCTTGGTCTCTCCCACGTCGTCCGGACCTGATTTCGCAAGGACCGATATACCACCCTTCCTTACCAGCCCTAGGTTTGACGGCCTGGCTATTGAAGCCCACATTCTAAAAAAGAGAGGGCTCTCTAATCCTGTGGTATCTACCATGATCAATGCCAGGAAGCCGGTATCCAGGCAGATCTACTATAGAATCTGGAAGGCGTACATCACCTGGTGTGAGGCCAAGAAATGGCATCCACGTAAGTACGTAATAGGTAGGATTCTGGACTTCCTACAGTGGGCTGTAGATAGGAAGCTTGCCTTGAGTACTATCAAGGGTCAGATTTCGGCCTTGTCAATATTTTTTCAAAGGCCCTTGGCTTCGCATTCACTAGTCAAAGCCTTTATACAAGGAGTGATGCGTATTAGTCCTCCGGTTAATATTCCCATATGTCCATGGGATCTAAACTTGGTTCTGTCGGTTCTACAGAAACAACCATTTGAACCATTACATCATATTTCTTTGGTGCTTCTCACCAGGAAATTGATTTTTCTAGTAGCCATTTGTTCGGCTAAAAGAGTGTCGGAATTAGCAGCTATGTCCTGTAAGGAGCCATATCTGGTTGTCCATAAGGACAGAGTAGTATTACGTCCTCATCCAGCCTTTCTTCCTAAGGTGGTATCGAGGTTTCATTTGAACCAAGATGTGGTTCTTCCTTCTTTTTTCCCCAAACCTACTTTGGTAGAGGAAAAGTTATTGCATTCTTTGGATGTAGTAAGAGCAGTTAAAGCTTATCTAAAGGCCACTGCTCAGATTCGCAGAACGGATACTTTGGTTATTCTGCCGGAAGGCCCCAGAGAGGGTCAGGCAGCGTCAAAATCTACTTTAGCCAGGTGGATTCGACAGGTCATAATACAAGCCTATGGCTTGAGAAGGAGACCGCCTCCGTTCAAAGTTAGAGCGCACTCCACGAGAGCAGTTGGAACTTCATGGGCAGTGCACCACCAGGCCTCCCTGGCTCAAATCTGTAAGGCCACAACATGGTCTTCAGTACACACGTTTACTAGGTTCTACCAGGTGGACGTTAGAAGTCAGGAGGATGTCGCCTTTGGGCGCAGTGTGTTGCAGGCCGCAAAAGATCCTCATGTCTGATAGCGCTCAGCTTATATATGGTGTATCCCCCCCCTCATTGGGCATTGCTTTAGGACATCCCATTAGTAATGACTATGTCGCTCTGTGTCCCGTGATGTACGAGAAAGAAAATAGGATTTTTATAACAGCTTACCTGTAAAATCCTTTTCTTGGAGTACATCACGGGACACAGAGCTCCCGCCCCTCTTTGGGGACACTTATTGCTTTGCTACAAAACTGAGGTGCTCCCGGATGGGAGGGGCTTATATAGGGGAGGGTACTTCCGGTTTTGGAAGTTGCCAGTGTCAGCACCTGACGGTATCTATATAACGCATTAGTAATGACTATGTCGCTCTGTGTCCCGTGATGTACTCCAAGAAAAGGATTTTACAGGTAAGCTGTTATAAAAATCCTATTTTTGTGCACTGTGTACACTTTAGGTCTAGCAGCAGTTTTCATCCCCACTATCATTTAGATTCGATTATTCACTTGATAGTGCGAAGGACCCACACTTTTCATTTTTAATATACGCCTGTGGCCTAACACCCAGCCCGGGCCTTTTTCAACATCTCAGCACTGCTCCACACTTCCGGTGTCACCCATCGGATAGGTATGGAGTGGGGGTGGGGGGTACTGCAAAGAAGATGCCAAGAGGCTCTGTATAGTGTAAAATCTTTGGCAATCTAGTGCCCTTTTGTTATGGTACTGAACAAGTTATCTGCTGCTGTGTCAGACCTCTGTTGTGGACCACCTTCAAGACTTCTGCTGTTTGACATGTTTCCCACCCTAATTTGAAGGGTTGAACGAAAAAATAACTGACAGCTCAGGTCGGAGCCATTGTACTAACCATCTGAAGTTAGTACAGCGATCTCCCCCGCTGAGCTATTGTGTTCTGGCAGGGGGAGGGTTTACGTCCTCTTTGTGAGAATCTAATTTCTATGCTTTTAGATGTCCAAAAAACTTGTAATGTATTCTTTCTAGTCTACATAAAAATGTACTACTAAAATCGAAGATTTTTTAATCTACATGCTTCATAGTTTTTATCTGAATATTATCCAAATTAGGGATGGATCGCTCTTCCTGGATGCCTGTTTTTGGAATTCTTGTTGAAGCCTAACCCCAATCCTAACTTTAATTACTAACTTTAAAATCACTTTTAAATGGGTTGTTTGGGCCAAGCTGGGTTTCTCCCAGTTACCCACAAAACAAAGATAATGCAAACCCTTTCTTTCTCTTACAAAGCAGACTTCACATCAGTAGCTCGCTCAGGTTTTTGGCTTCTTGTGTCCCAGGCCAAGAGCAATTCTCATCTCTTGTCCTGCTTTATTTATACCACCTGTTGGTGGACACAAGTGGACCATAAAATCTGGTCCGGAACCAACCCTGCTAAGGGGGCTGGTAAAACCTGGACCGGCATTCACCTTAGTTTCCTGCCATTGAACGCATATGAAACAACGTCCATCAATCACCTTGCCTTTCATAAGGTCACAAATCCCCCCCCCCCTCTGCTCAAGCCCCTGCAGCTGAGCAACTGTCCCAACCAGACAATGGACACGGAAAAGTGCATCTGCATTATTCTGGAGTTTCCCAGCTCTATGCTCCACTGTTAAGGTGGTTCCTTGCCCTTCAAGTATTTAACTTATTACCTGACTGTTTTTCTCCTTGTTATCACACATCCATTTAAGAGGGTCATGACCAGTGACTAGTTTGAATGGTCTCCCCAACAGGTAATATTTCAGGGCTACTAAGGCCCATTTGATAGCTAAACATTTGTTCTCAACAATGGCATAGATTTTCTTATGTCTGTTAAGCTTTCTGTTCAGGTAGACCACTGGGTGCTCCTCCCCATCTCTGACTTAAGACAGTACAGCACCCAGTCCCACATCAGTGGCATCTGTATATACCACAAACTCCTTTTGTGAAATCTGGGGTCACAAGCACAGGTTGTGAAAAAAGCTTGCTTCAACATTTGAAATGCCTTCTCTGCATCCGGATTCCACTTAATCATGACCGAGCCTCTACCCTTTGTCAGATATGTCAGTGGGGCTGCAATGGTGGCAAAATTGGGTATAAAACACCTGTAGTACCCTGTGATCCCCAGAAATGCACAAACTTGCTTTTTATTTATAGGTTGGGGCCACTTTTGAACCGCCTTAATCCTTATTAATCTGAGGCTTGATCAGCCCTCGACCAATAATGTAGCCAATGGCATCCTTTCTGGGGTTGGCAGTGAGTCCTGCTTTCTAAGGCAGTGGTTCTCAACTCCAGTCCTCAGGGCCCACCAACAGGCCAGGTTTGCAAGATAACTGAAATGCATCACAGGTGATATAATTTGCTGCTCAGTGATTGCAGTATTCTAGTCTGCATCTCACCAAGGTAATACTTAAAATCTGGCCTGTTAGTGGGTCCTGAGGACAGGAGTTGAGAACCACTGTTCTAAGGGAATCTACTACTGCTTGCACCCGTGGCAAATGAGATTCCCAATTTAGGCTGTGGATGACAACATTGTCCAAATAGGTGGCTGCGTATTGGCCATGTGGTCTCAATGTCTTGTCCATCATCCTTTGGAATGAGGCAAGAGCACTATGCAAACCAAAAGGCATCTGCTTATACTGGAATGACCCCTCAGGAGTAGAAAAGGTTGCCTTCTCTTTTGCCGATTCTGTTAGGGGTATCTGGCAATAGCCTTTAGTCAGATCTAAAGTAGTTATGTACAGGGCACTTTCCAATCTGTCAACAAGCTCGTCGACCCGAGGCATTGGGTACGCATTGAATTTGGACATGCTAGTCAACTTCCTAAACTCATTACAAAACCTTATAATGCCATCTGGCTTTGGGACCATCACTATGGGACTTGACCAGTTACTATGGGACTCCTCTCTCAAGTCCAACTTTAACATGTTCTTTCATTTGCAACTGCTTCTCACCTAGCCTCGGGTATTGTATAGGGCTTTACATTTGCGCGGACACCTGGTTCCTTAATTGTCATGTTGTAAAATTGTGGTCAATCTGGGTAGGTGAGAGAAGTCTCTTCTTACTCGCAAACTCTTTAACGTTGTCCTGTTGGGCCACTGACAAGGTTTCAGTTATGGGTACTTCAGGTGTCACGAGGGCCATGTCCTTTTGGGGGATTGGCACTGCCAGTAAAGTATAACCACCGATGCACTCGTTGAGCCCGGACTGCAATTGTGATGCCAAGGTGTGCAAGCATCTCAGCCTTCAGTGTCTCATCCTGGGCAGCATCTGGTTCCAGGTCATATTAGGCCTTTTGGGGTTCTCCTGTCAGGGCGCTAGCGGTCCTACCCATTGCTCTTTTTGACATACTTCTCGAATGGCGACTTTCAAAAGTTGCTAGGTAAGCTTCCAGATCATCTGCAGGTGTCATCTTCTGCAGGTAATAGCTGGCACGCACCATTTTCTGTTCCAGCAAAGGACCTTCTTTAACTCCACCAGTGCCTCCGCAAACTGGCGGTTGATTTCCTGCTGGGTTGCAATGGCCTGGCTATTCGCCTCCTGCTGGGCTGCAGTGGCCTCTGTGACTTAGCGGCTGGTTTCCTGCTGGGTTGCAGTGGCATGCAGCAGGGCTTTTAACACATCCTCCATCTTTCCACTTGTTCAGGTAGATGCCCTCTTCCTCCACCATATGTGGGCGGTTGGCTTAAAGGGGATCACCTTCCCTGGGAAAAGGTAGTCCAGACAGCAAGTGACTTGTAGCCAGTTTTATTTTAAAAGGTTGCATGAAAAATGAAACAAACAAAACAGAAAATAAATCCTCGCCATGCAGGCACTAACCAAACAGTTCCTAACTAGTCCTAACTTGCAGATGAAGAGCTTCTTCCAGTCACCAACAAAACAAAGATAATGCAAACCTTTTTTCTCTTATCGTCCATGGACCGACGCAGCTCTCATACTGATTACATGTGGGTATATGTCCCTGCTCGCAGGAGAAGACCTAGGCAGAATGTTAGAGGTTAAAACATTCTAGAACAAGCCAGAGCTGAACAGCCCCGCCCAGGGGGGCGGTCCCTCCGGACATTACCCTTCCACCTGCAGCTAATCAGCCTCAGTTTTTTTCTGCCTAGCAGAAGGAGAAGACGTGGCTCTCAGGAGCCAGTCTCCTGGAAGATTTTACTTTTGATTTTTATTCCTTTGGGAATTTTATTATTTTATTTTTGAGACCTTCAATCAACTGTCGACTGGGCAACAGGTTGGGTACACTAGTATCCTCGTAGTCTTCCCTGTCCGACCATCGAGCGTGCTGATCCTCGCCTTGCGTGCGTGAGACTCAGTTCACGACATGCCCCATGACTCCAGGGGTGGCCGGGTTGCTTTCATGCTCCCGCGGTCCTCTCAAGATTGAACAGTACTTGACTGACTGTATCTCTCGCGGTGGACCGGGCCGACAGCTACGCAGTACGACTCTGTGATAGGTCTGTCTGAAACAAGCCAGTGGGTCCCTGAAAGGGACGGGTAAGTAGTCTCTCATACTGCAGGTGAGTACATGCTGGCTGTGTTTCTGTGTGTGGGGGTTTCTCCCTGTCCCCCCCCCTGTTATGCTGCTCTCTGCACCCTGTACTGGTGCTGTGCTGTGGGGTGCTTGGGGGTCACTCTGGCCTGGTTGGGCGCTCATGTCTGCAGTTTTTTCTGGTGTGTGAGGTGATTATTGCGTGCGCCATTGGTGCTGTTTGAGGTGGTTATTGCGTGCGCCATTGGTGTGCATTAGAGCTTTGAATTTTGCGCTCGGCGGCCATCTTGGCGTTGAGTGGCGCAGTTATAGCTGCGGCCGGCGGCCATTTTCTTGTGGCCGCCGCGCATTTATTTCTGGCGGCCGCGCGAATCCCCTCACCATCTCCTCACAGACTGAGCTGTCCTTAAGGGTTGGTGGGTCCTCCCGGGTATCCCCTCCTCAGCGTAGCCAGTGGGTGGACTGTATATTCACTGTATAGTGTATAAGGTCTCAGAGGATGGCGTTTATGGAGTCTGATACACCTGCTCTCCACATTGCCTGGGGCAACTGGCAGTGCTGCACAGTTAAACATGTTCATATGTTTCCTGCACCTGCGGTCCTTATGGACCAGTTGTCAGCAGTCCTGGAATCATTCCTGTCAGAATGGAAGCGGTGTGCGAGCAAAAGGAGCTATAAGCCCCCTCCCCCCATAAAAATCTTTAGTGAAGGAGTGCTCTGAGTCAGATATGGGCCTAGCTATTGGGCTCAGGACCCTACCTCTGAATATTTAATGTTTATGAACAGGACATTCCCTTGTGAGGAAGACTCCAGTTCTGTGTCAGTGAATGACAGGGCGCTTGTAAGTGATCTCATTGATGATGTGAGAAATACTCTCAGGCTGAAATTGCTGTGACAAGCTTTTCTTTTACACAGTTTCCTCACTGTTTTCCTCACATGCTGCCTCAAGAGCAGCATGGATGAGGGAGGACTTTATTCATTTATGTCTCTAATCCCTGTGAGCCTTGTGTGTGATACCTGAGGTAACATTTCCCGCCATTTCCTGGGGAATGATTTGAGCTCTGACAGACACACGGTCTGAGGATCAGAGGTTACCTGTTAGCTGCATGCTGCTTCAGCAGCACAGTCAAGCAGGTTGGAATGATACAGAGAAGATTATGCGCCTCTGCGCCATAATTTAAACTCATCCTATACCTCTACACTGCATACATTCACAGTGTATGTATGTGTTATTGGTCTCTGTGTCTGCGTGGCTGTCCCCACGTTCCAATGCTGTGTTTCAGTGCCATACATGATATAAACGTACAAAATATGTTTATGCACGACTCCAGATACATTCACAGTATATGTATGTATCATACTCTCTGGGCTGGCGGGGGCTCCGGTGTCCTCCCGCACTCTCATGGTATGTGCGCTTCGGCTCTCTGCACAGTATAGACATGTTCAATATGTTTATTGCACATATTATACATGTTTACAGTATGGGTATACTGTTTGCGTGGGGTTCCTCCGGGTACTCCGGTTTCCCCCCACGCTCCAATGGAAATGCACAGCATAAACATGTGCAATATTATGTTGATTCACATGCTATCATTCCTACACGGTATCTGTGTGCTGTCTGCGTGGAGTTCTTCCGAGTGGGCGCTTCGGCGCTATGCACAGTCTAAATTTGTGCGATTGGACCTACCCGGTATGTCTTTGCAGTCTGCGTGGGTTTACGTCCACGCTACATGACATGCATGCCTTTGGTGCAATACACGATGTAAACATACACATTATGTTTATACACTACACTAAATACATTCACAGTAGTTGCAGGTATTGCATTCTCTGAGTATGCGTGGGGTACTTCGGTTCCTCCCACGCGCCAACGGTGTGCGCGCCTTCGGTGCTATGCACACATGAGCTTGTGCAAAAGGTTTAGCACACACACTATAATACCTATATGGTATGCGTATGCAGTCTGCGTGGGTTTCTGCCCATGCTACATGACATGCATGCCTTTGGTGCAATACACGGTGTAAACATACACATTATGTCTATACACTACACTAAATACATTTACAGTAGTTGTAGGTATTGCATTCTCTGAGTATGCGTGGGGTACTTCGGTTCCTCCCACGCGCCAACAGTGTGCGCGCCTTCGGTGCTATGCACACATGGGCTTGTGCAAAATGTTTAGCACACATACTAGAGGTCGACCGATATATCGGCTGGCCGATATATCGGCCGATATTTAGGCATTTTTGATAAATCGGCTTTGGCCGATTAATATCAAAACTGGCCGATATTATTCACTGGCTGCACTTCCTCCCCCCTCCTCCTCCCTCCTCCACACTTCTCCACACTCAGCAGCATCAAGCGCCGTGCTGTGTGTGTGTGTGTGAAACTGAAAGTAAGAGGAGAGAGAGAGGATGTGTCAGCTTGATGTCGGGGGTGGGCGGGACCCAGCAGATATTACACCAGCCAATGGGATGGTATCTGGGCGGGCCACTACGTCTAAAGCAGCCCAATCATTGGCTGGTGTAATTTAGCTGCTGGCCCGCCCACCCCCACATCGAGCTCAATTCTAACAGCTCTCTCTCTCCTCTCTGTCAGTTTCACACATTACACTCGGCTTAGTGTGAAACCTGCCAGTGCCCCAAGTCAGTGCCCCCAGCCAGTGCCCCAGCCAGTGCTATCTGTCAGTGCCCCCAGCCAGTGCCATCTGTCAGTGCCCCCAGCCAGTGCCATCTGTCAGTGCCCCCAGCCAGTGCCCCAGCCAGTGCCCCCAGCCAGTGCCCCCAGCCAGTGCCATCTGTCAGTGCCATCTGTCAGTGCCATCTGTCAGTGCCCCCAGCCAGTGCCATCTGTCAGTGCCCCCAGCCAGTGCCATCTGTCAGTGCCCCCAGCCAGTGCCATCTGTCAGTGCCCCCAGCCAGTGCCATCTGTCAGTGCCCCCAGCCAGTGTCATCTGTCAGTGCCCCCAGCCAGTGCCCCAGCCAGTGCCCCCAGCCAGTGCCATCTGTCAGTGCCCCAGCCAGTGCCCCCAGCCAGTGCCATCTGTCAGTGCCCCAGCCAGTGCCATCTGTCAGTGCCCCCAGCCAGTGCCATCTGTCAGTGCCCCCAGCCAGTGCCATCTGTCAGTGCCCCCAGCCAGTGCCCCCAGCCAGTGCCCCCAGCCAGTGCCCCCAGCCAGTGCCATCTGTCAGTGCCCCCAGCCAGTGCCATCTGTCAGTGCCCCCAGCCAGTGCCATCTGTCAGTGCCCCCAGCCAGTGCCCCCAGCCAGTGCCCCCAGCCAGTGCCCCCAGCCAGTGCCCCCAGCCAGTGCCCCCAGCCAGTGCCCCCAGCCAGTGCCCCCAGCCAGTGCCCCCAGCCAGTGCCATCTGTCAGTGCCCCCAGCCAGTGCCATCTGTCAGTGCCCCCAGCCAGTGCCATCTGTCAGTGCCCCCAGCCAGTGCCATCTGTCAGTGCCCCCAGCCAGTGTTAATCAGTGCCACCAGCCAGTGTCAATCAGGGCCATCTGTCAGTGCCACCCAAATCAGTGCCACCGCCAATCGGTGCCATCTATCAGTGCCACAGCCTGTGCCATCTGTCAGTGCCCCCAGCCAGTACCAATCAGTGCCACCAGCCAGTGCCATCTGTCAGTGCCACAAGCCAGTGCCAATCGGTGCCATCTGTCAGTGCCACCGCCAATCAGTGCCATCTGTCAGTGCCACCGCCAATCAGTGCCATCTGTCAGTGCCACCAGCCAGTGCCAACCAGTGTCACACGCCAGTGCCACCCAGTTCCAATTGCAAGTGCCACTGCCAATCAGTGCCATCTGTCCCAAACTAGTGCCATCTGTCCGTTCCAAACCAGTGCCCCCTGCTGCCAATCGGTGCCATCTGTCAGTTCCGAACCAGTACCACCTGCCAGTGCCATCTGTCAGTTCCAAACCAGTGCCATCTGTCAGTTCCAAACCAGTGCCACCTGCCAGTGCCAATAGAGCCATCTGTCAGTTCCAAACCAGTACCGCCAGCCAGTGCCACATGCCAGTGCCATCTGTCAGTTCCAAACCAGTGCCATCTGTCAGTTCCAATAGTGCCACCTGCCAGTGCCATCTGTCAGTTCCAAACCAGTGCCACCTGCCAGTTCCAAACCAGTGCCATCTGTACTGAGGACATCAAGTGTGTGCTAGAGTGACAGGAGTAAGCAGGAAGGAATAGAGTGGGTGAGGGTTTTTTTTTTTTTTTTTTTTAATCGGCCTAAAATATCGGCCACAAAAATCGGCATCATATATCGGCCATCGGCCACCCCAATTTCAAAATATCGGCATCGGCATCGGCCAGAGAAAAACCCATATCGGTCGACCTCTAACACATACTATAATACCATACACGGTATGCGTATGCAGTCTGCATGGGTTTCATCCGGGTGCTCAGGTTTCTCCCCTGCGTTCCAATGGTGTGCGCATTCTCAGCGCTATGCACAGTATAAACATGTGCAATTTGTTTATTCGCAGGCTAACATACCTACACGGTTGTGTACGCAATCTGCGTGGCTGGTTTACGTCCAGGCCCCGATGATGTGCACGCCTTCGTCACTGGCACAGTATATACGCGTTTAATAGGTTTATCCACAAATACTAAACTACATACGCCGTATGTGGTGGTATTATGCTCTTTGTGGCTGGGTGGGTTTCCTCCCACACTCTCCATTTGTGCGTTTGACGCAATACATAGTATAAACTATGTGTTTGCACAATCAGCACCTATCCATGGGTAGCTGCTGGATGGAGCATTGTCACAAGGATCCCTGGTTTCAGGGGTATCACTTTCCACCTGCTTTCAGTGGTGATCAGAAGCGCTGGCTTGGACTGTGTTCGCCAGGCTGGGGTTGGCGTTGCGCCCGTTAGTGGTTGCGTCTCTGGCATTTTTTGTAGCTCAATGACTGGGCAAAAGCCTCTGCTTCATCCATCAGTCGTCTAGCAGGTGCACTACAACTGCTTTAGCCTTTAGGGTCTCTGTGCCTGGGGTGGGTTTGCGCCACCTGTGGAGGCTGAGGTACTAGTCCTCTGACCGAGTTTCTAGGGAAGTTCCGTCAAGTTGCCTTTATTGGCCAACATTTGAGGCACCCTGTACACTGGGGCCTCCCTTCTCCGATACATTGCGGAGTCTCTTTGGGATTTTCATACGTCTCGCTGCAAGACGGTCCTGTCGGCCGTGTGCATTGCAGGCGAAGGGTCCTTGCATCCGGAGGTGTTTCCACCTTCTTTACCGGAGGTGGGGCACCGGAAGTGGACTTTGTGGCCTCTCGAGTCACTCGCAAGGTGGCAAGATCGTGGTCAGGTCCAGGGACCCCTGGGCGGATGCGTTAGACGCGTTGGAAGCCCGTGGGGGCAGTATCGCCTGATATATGCTTACCCTCTGCTACTGTTGTTGCCTCGCCGGCTTCGCAGAGCATACTTCATCCTGCTTTACAGTCCTTGGCTTTAATGGCATGGCTGTTTAAAGCCAGGTGCTAAAGGACCGAGTTCTCTCGTATTCGGTCATCTCTTCTATGTTGTTGAGACGGGAATCTTCCTCCAGAAAGATATCTCACCGTACCTGGAAGGCTTACATCGCTATGTGCGAGGAACTTGAGTGGCATCCTCGGATGTTTTCCGTTCCCAGGATTTTGCTGTTCTTACAGCGTGGTGTGACCCAAAAGCTGGACTTGCATACCTTTTTTTTTTTTTTTTGAGGGTCGGATTTTGGCCCGGACTGTTTTTTTCAACGACCGCTGCCGGGCCATTCCTTGATTAGCACCTTTTGGGCAGGGGGTTCGCCATGTGGTCCCCCCTGTCAAGCCTCCTCTCCCTACTTGGGATCTGATTTTGATGCATCTCGGTTCTCCAAGAACATCCCTTTGAGAATATCAGAGAGATTCCTCTCTTGACCTTGTCCCGGAAGTTGGCCTTATTGGCCATTGCTTCGGTTAGACGGGTGTCTGAGTTGGCAGCCTTGTCTGGCAAGTCGCCTTACTTGGTCCTCCATAAGGATATGTTGGTGTTGCGCCCACGACCATCCTTCTTTTCTAAGGATGGTCTTGGCCTTTGACCTTAAGAAGGACATTGTTCTTCCGTCCTTGTGTCCTCACCCATTGCATCCCTGAGAGTTTGTGCTTCATACATTAAAATGGGTACAAGCCTTACGAGTGTACCTGTCTGCTACTGTTTCCATTTCGGAAATCTGTGTCTGGTCCAAAACAGGGCCGAGCGGTGTCGTCTGCCACCGTCTTTAGGTGGATCAGGCAGACCGTCATACAGGCCTATGCCCTTAAGGGGCGGGCGCCTCCCTTTCCGGTTGCGGCGCATTCCACCAAGGCAATTGGTGCTTCCCGGGCCTTCCGACATCAAGCGTCAACCGAGTGTGCAAGGCGACGACCTGGTCGTCCGTTCATACCTTTTCAAAGTTCTACAAGGTTGATGTGGCTGCATCTTCGGATGCTTCCTTTGGCCGCAAAGTGTTGCAGGCCGCTGTCTAATGTTGCAACTCCTCCGTTGAGGGGCTCTGCTGGTTTGGAGTGAAGTTTTGGTTGTTCCTTACTTTTTTTGCTCCCACCCTTTTCTTATACTGCTTTGGGACGTCCCACATGTAATCAGTATGAGAGCTGCGTCGGTCCATGGACGATAAGAGAAAATAGGATTTTTGTACTCACCGTAAAATCCGTTTCTCTGACGTCCATGGACCGACGCAGCACCCACCCTTCCTTTTAAGTTTGTACTGCTTTGTTACGAACTGAGGCTGATTAGCTGCAGGTGGAAGGGTAATGTCCGGAGGGACCGCCCCCCTGGGCGGGGCTGTTCAGCTCTGGCTTGTTCTAGAATGTTTTAACCTCTAACATTCTGCCTAGGTCTTCTCCTGCGAGCAGGGACATATACCCACATGTAATCAGTATGAGAGCTGCGTCGGTCCATGGACGTCAGAGAAACGGATTTTACGGTGAGTACAAAAATCCTATTATTTCTCTCACAAAGCAGACTTCACATCAGTAGCTCTCTTAGGTTTTTGGCTTTCTGTGTCCCAGGCCAAGAGCAATTCTTTGCTCCAGTCCTGCTTTATTTATACCGCCTGTTGGACTGTAAAATCTGGTCCGGTGTCTTGTCGACCTAGTTCCCCTATCGATATGGTTCCCAGCTCGACTGCGCATGCGCACTCGAACACACGGAAATCTACGAACATCTACAGCTGTTCGTCAGCTGTAGACACGCTCGCTCCCGAGGATACACGCCACGCAGAAAGCGGAGGGGGCGGAGACTGGGACATGCCGCTCTATAGGGCGCCATTAAACAAGTTGATGGCCGGGTGACACGCCGCTCTGTATTTTTTTAAATGTGTACAGAGCGGCGTGTCACGCGGCCATCAACTTGTTTAATGCTGCCCTATGGAGCGGCGTGTCCCAGTCTCTGCCCCCGCCGCTTTCTTGTCGAGCTGGTTGCCCTAGCATCGGGAGCGAACGCGTCTACAGCTGCCGAACAGCTGTTCACGCTCTGAGAATTCCGTCGCCTCGGATTGCACCTGCACAGTCGAGCTCGGAACCATATCGATAGGCGGAACCAGCTCGGCAGAACACCGGAACTAACCCTGCTAAGGTGGCTGGTAAAACCTGGATCGGATGCCACCTTAGTTTCCTGCAAATGAACGTATGCAAGGTGAAACATCACGTCCATCAATCGCCTTGCCTTTCATAATGTCAGTGTGTATGCATTTCATTAATAAAAAAAAGTTTATCATTGAGCACTATGAATTGACTGTTGCTATATTTAACTAGTTAACACTAAGCGCAGCACTTTTGTATAACTATATATGTATATTTGCACCATTTGTGTTGGCAGCTGTTTATGTCTTTTCTCAGTAGCCCAATTCATATCTTTTTTTATTTGAACTATTTCCTTATTAACCGCTTAAGGACCAGCGCACGCAGATTTAGGTCGACAGAATTGCACGGACAGGCAAATTGGTGTGTATATATAAGTCCCCTTTAATTTGCTGCCATGTGGTCGCACCCGCGCAGCCGGCGGCGCGCTCGCGACCCTGCCGTGAGCTCCGTGACCGTGGGAACCGTGGACTCTGTCTGCCGGTGTCCCGCGATCGGGTCACAGAGCTGAAGAATTGGGAGATGTTAGTGTAAACACAACATCTCCCCGTTCTTCCTAGTGACATGTCACTGATCGTCTGTTCCCTGTCATCGGGAACAGCGATCAGTGACATGTCTCGGCAAGCCACGCTCCCTAACAGTTAGAAGCACTCCCTAGGTCACACTTAACCCCTTCAGCGCCCCCTACAGGTTAACCCCTTCACTGCCAGTGTAATTTTTACAGTAATCGGTGCATTTTTATAGCACTGATCGCTGTAAAAACGACAATGGTCTCAAAAGTGTCCGATGTGTCCGCCATAATGTCGCAGTCACGATAAAAATCGCTGATCGCCGCCATTACTAGTAAAAAATTCATTTTTTTTATAAAAATGCAAAAAAACTATCCCCTATTTTGTAGATGCTATAACTTTTGCGCAAACCAATTAAACGCTTATTGCATTTTTATATTTTTTTACCAAAAATATGTAGAATACGTATCGGCCTAAACTGAGGAATATTTATTATAGCAAAAAGTTTAAAATATTGAATTTTTTTCCAAATTGTCACTCTAATTTTGTTTATAGCGCAAAAAATAAAAACCACAGAGGTGATCAAATACCACCAAAAGAAAGCGCTATTTGTGGGAAAAAAAGAACGTCAATTTTGTTTGGGAGCCACGTCGCACGACGGCGTAATTGTCACTTAAAGCGACGCAGTGCCGAATCGCAAAAAGTGGCCTGGTCTTTGGCCAGCCAAATGGTCCGGGGCTTAAGTGGTTAATACATGCGCCTGCTATCAGCATTGTAGTGCATACAGTATATAACACTGTTATATATAACACTGTTAGGGCAAGGTTACAGGGACTTATCTGCTGCATGAACAAAATCAAGAAGGGCTGTGCGCTGCTCAGTCATTCACAAGAAGCCTTGTATTTTATGGCAGTGGTGGGCATTGTGATGTCATCCGCCCACTTCGCCACCTCAGCCATTCAGAGGAAGCCATGTAGCCTTTGATAAAAAAAACAAGGCACCCTGTGAATGGCTAAGCAGCACTCAATTTTGTTCTGGGAATGGGATTGAAAGTTCCTGTAACTCTGCCAAACACTGCACTATATACTGATGTTACATACAGTTTTTATACAGCACTGAGAGCCGGTTCACACAGGGGCAACACGACTTTGTGTGCGACTTTGCGAGGCGACGTGAGCCTGAACTACAGCGCGACTTGGGGCGACTTACAACACGTTTTGAAGTCGCCTCCAGGACAGGGGACTTTGCCAGTCAAAGAATAATCAGCTCTGTGGGAGGGAGGGGTTTTCCTGAGAACTATTTTCTCTTCCTGTAAAGTTGCTTCAGTTAAGACAGGGGATCCGACTTTTGAGGCAACTTCCATTGATTTCAATGGGTACAAGTTGCCTAGAAGTTGCCTAGACGTTGCCTAGAAGTTGTACAGGAACCTTTTCTGAAGTCGGAGCGACTTCAGTAGACTGCTCCATTCACTTTGATTTTCTCATGTGGGGCGACCTCCGGCTCTAATGGAGTACTAGTAAAGAATAGTTTGGCTTGGCCAAAACAAACTATTTGAAGTGGATGTCCAAAGCTGGCATGGGGCTCCATTGCTTACCGTGCAATGCAGAAATGGAAGTGTCTTGGAGTTTATTCTTGTAGCAGGTTGGTGATATGATCGTCTCCAGTAATAATGCAAAAGTCTCTTGGTGGTGGTTTTTAATTGCCTCTTTTCACATGTTGGGTCCCTTAAGAATGTCGCCTTAACAGTTTTTTGTAGCATAAGCAGATTATTGTAATGGCCTTTTCCCGCATCACATGTAGCGTGTAACTTCTTACTCCTGTATATTCTATATACTTCTTTCTTGGGGTCAATCACATGGTGGATGTTGTATATTGTTCACAAGAAAAGTGTTGTACTAATGTTTTTCAAGGACAGCCCCGGGGAGAGTGCTTGAGCCGTGGGTGCTGGAGACCCTTCTGGCAGTGAATGAGACCTTCCATGGGTTGAAGAAGAGAGCGAGGGTGCAAGGAGTGACATCACTTGGGCTCAATTGTGCGGCAAGGTCCATTTTTTTTTTTTCTCATTTCGCCTTGGTGACCTGCTACCTGATATTTGTCAGGAACTTTACATAAAGTACGGTTGGATGAACAAAAAAAAAGCAGAGCGTTCTAATTTGTGGGCTTCTAATCTGTGCAGACTGTTTGCTTGGAATTGAATTAGGTGTATTCCCTTTAATGGTAGTATAATATTGAAGAGCTTTGCTATTTGGCATTGGGAACTGCATGTTCTTTTAGGATGAAACCCGTCTTTATCCCTAATAATGTGTTCATTATGTAAAGATAAAATGGCTTAACTTGGTATGAGATTCTTTTTCATCTATTACAAATAATGTGGCAACTGTGCACTTAGAGGAATTTCACCCCTAATAATTATTTTTATTTTATTCCTTGGTAATGATTTCTTTATGTAAAATAAGAAACACATACTTGTCCACCGTTGTCATCCTTCCACCCCCGTATTCTTCTTTCTCAGTTTCCTACACCTCCTCCTTAGGTCAACATTTTGCACATGTGTGGACAAGCTGCAGGTCTCTGCCAGATCCATGGTGATTTTGTCCAACTCTGCCAGGTCCTGTAGATCCTGTGGCATGTCTGTATGTGTGAAATCAGGCTGCAATTCTCACACAAGCAAGAAACCTGGAAGTTGAACCTAAAAATGATGTATGGTTTGTGTTCTTTTCCCAGTCCTGTAGGGGGGGGGGGGGGACAAGGAGAGAGAAAGAGGGCACAATTATCGGTGAAGGTCCACTTTAAAGAGGAAGTAAACCCTCCACAACTTTTTTATTTAAAAATACCCCATAATGAGCTAGTGTGCATGGCATACTAGCTCATTATGTGGCACTTACCTGAAATCGAAGCCCCCGAAGTCGTCCTCGTTCTTCGCCGCCGCCATGTCCACTCGGAGCTTCTTCCTGTTATCGCTGCTCCGGCGCTGTGATTGGCCGGAGCGGCGATTATGTCACACGCATGCGCACTCGGGCCGGCAAGATCCCATTCAGAAAACCGGCAATGATGTCAGCCTGCTAGTGCGCATGCGTGTGACGTTGGCCCGCTAGTGCGCATGCGTGTGACGTCATCGGTGCTGTGTTTTTCAGCAAATATCTCCTTAACCGTGTAGGTTAGGGAGATATTTCTTGCACCTACAGGTAAGCCTTAATCTAGGCTTACCTGTAGGTGCATGTTGTCAAAGTGGGTTTACAACCACTTTAACTAAATTGTGGAAAACCTGCTTGGGACGTGCACTGTTCCGGCTGCAACAATTAAAGTGCTAATAAACCAATCCCTAAGCTGGCCGTACATTAGTTGCTTCGGCCCTAGAAAATTTTATAATCAATTAATCGATTACTATTTTCATCGATTTATCGGCCAGTAACACAATGGGGTTAAAAAAAAAACTAAAATTAGCCCTTTATAGTAAAAAAAGAACAAATAATCGCTACTGTAAATATTACTTTCACTGTAGCGATTATTTGTTATTTTTGTACAAATTTTCATTGTATTAACCCCATTATGCTGCTAAACATCTCAGGCCTGGGTCGCCCCTCTGTTTTTTTTCCGATTGTTTTCTGTACACACGGTCGGACTTTGCTCCATCAGACTTTTGTTGGCCAAAAGTTTGTCTGATGAACTTTTGTCTGATGAAAACCAAAAAAGTTTGTCCGATGGAGCGTACACATGGTCGGATTTTTTGGCAAACTTGCTCAAAATGAAGTTTGTTGGCAAAAAGTCAGACCGTGTGTACGGGGCTTAACACTGTTTAGAAAAGTGCTGTGCTACAAATAAAAGCATTATATAAAATCCTAATGAAAAATCACAATAGTGATAATTAATGTAATCCACCTGTGTGTGCAAATGATGATTTGGTGTTCAAACGTGTGTCCAGCAATCTTCTGTGCAAAAATGTATATGAACTCCAAATAAGTGGCGTCCAAACCTAGTCCTCAATGAAAAAAAAAAAATCAATCTTGTACACAAAACATAAATTTTGGTGTCTTCCACAAGATTGCCAATCAGCTTCCAGCTTTTTTTTGGGCAAAGCTTAATTGAACAAGCTGAAGTTAGATGCTGATTGGCTACCATGTACAGCTGCACCAGATTTGATTTTGCTCTTTTGGGCTCTTTCACACGGAGGTCCGTTCAGGTCCGCCTGTCAGTTTTTTAGGCGGACCTGGAACGGATCCTCCATGTACCCCTATGGAGGCACGGATGTCAGCGGAGACATGTCCGCTGACATCCGCTCCGCCAAAGTGTGACGGAGGAAAACCCTATTTTTCCTTCCGTCGGCGGAGCGGATCGGATGACAACGGACTCTACGGTCCGTCGTCATCCGATTCCCCATAGGGGAGAGCGGCGCTCTGACAGGGCGGTCCCTGCACAGTGTGCGGGGACCGCCCAGTCATCCGTCGGCTCAGCGGGGATCAACGGAGCGATCCCCGCTGAGCAAGCGGAGCTTCACGGGGCGGATCTGCACGGATCCGCCCCGTGTGAAAGGGGCCTTTCAGTTTTAAATTCCACACGGTTTCATTTAAATTGGCCTCCTCTTTCTATATGTGGAGGATGGCACTGTAATTAACCCTTTCCATACAGGGCTTTTTGTACCACTTCAATACCGGGCCTATTCTGGCACTTCTCTCCTACATGTACAAATCATCATTCTTTTGCTAGAAAATTACTCAGAACCCCCAAACATTATATATGTTTTTTTAGCAGACACCCTAGGGAATAAAATGACGGTCATTGCAACATTTTTTCTTGCACGATATTTGCGCAATCATTTTTCAAACGCCTTTTTAAAAAAAAAAATATGGTTTCATGAATTAGAAAATAACAAAACAGTAAAATTAGCCCAATTTTTGGGGAAAATATGAAAGATGATGTTACGCCGAGTAAATAGATACCTAACATGTCACGCTTTAAAATTGCGCACACTCATGGAATGGCGCCAAACTTCGGTACTTAAAAATCTCCATAGGCGACGCTTTAATTTTTTTTACAGGTTACCAGGTTAGAATTAGAGGAGGTCTAGTGCTAGAATTGTTGCACGCGCTCTAACGCACGCGGCGATACCTCACATGTGGTTTGAACGGCGTTTACATATGTGGGCGACTTACGTGTGCATTCGCTTCTGATCGCGAGCTACCATTTTTTTATTTTTTATTATTATTTTTTTTTTTTTTTTACTTATTTATTTACAATTATTTTCCTTTTTTTTTTTTTTTTTTGATCACTTTTATTCCTATTACAAGGAATGTAAACCTCCCTTGTAATAGGAATGTGTGTGACAGGTCCTCTTTATTGAGAGATGCGGGGTCAATAAGACCCCACATCTCTCCTCCAGGCTGGAAAGCATGAGATCAGTGACATTTTTTTCACTGATCTCATACTTACTAGCCGCAATGGCGGCTTTGTTTACATTTGAGGACCCGGGCGTGACGTCATCACATCGCGCCCGGGCCTCCGACGATTATAGAGATGACTGGTGACCATCTGGTCACCAGTCATCTCTATGCTCGTCACGTGACCCACCAACGGTGCCAGAAGATTCGCTCCGGGTCCCCGATCGCACGGGAGAGCCCGGAGAAGCACCGGATGGCGGCGGGAGGGGGGGGATGTCCCCTCCCGCCGCCTAAAGGACGATCAAGCGGCGGAACCGCCGCTGTGATCATTCTTATGGTGCACAGAATCGCCGGCACTTTAAAAGGATATCTGAATGATGCCTCTAGCTGCAGGCATCATTCAGATATCCCCCTACAAACCAGGACGTCATATGATGTCCACCCAGGATGGGAGATCCCATCTGTGGACGTCATTTGACTATGGCTGGGTAGGGAAGTGGTTAAACATCTAAGTACATTGTTCATCGATTATACAGCTGTCACATGACCCCAGCTCTTTCTCAGCTTGTCTGCAGAGAAACAAGCAGGAGGAGCTTCAAGTCCTGTGTTACTGGTTACATGTTCAAAATAAAAAAAGCCTTTGGATTACAGAGTAAAAAATATCAATAAACTATTATAAATCGTCATACAAATATATATGTAAAATCAAATCAATTTTTTGCAATGCCATGGTGTGGGTGGATTTCTGTCAGTCACAGGCTGTCACCCCTCCAGCCCTGTGTCTTCGAATAAGAGGGAGGTGAATCCTCCAATCTACTGTAATATTCCACCCCAATTGTGTTTAGCTAGTTAGTGGGCATTGAGAGGGGAGGAATGGAGTGGGCTGTCAATTACCACTGTGTATACGCCCTCATGTGTGACTATAATCACATGTGCTGCTCAGATGTGATAGGGAAAAAATGCTCAGCATAGAAACTCACTAAAAACTGAGCATGTGCAGAGTGGCCAACACTTCTGCAAAATCCTTAGGTGCATTGGGGACTTGGGTAGAAGGTGGGGAGAGAGAAGCAGGATCAATCAGGTTTTTGCAGAATACAGCATGTAATACAAAATGTATTGATAGTTTTTTATGATGTAGGTTTAGTGACACTTTAGCACCAGTATCACAATGTGCCCCATGGTGCTGGATTAGAGTATACAGAACACCAGCATTCTATTCATTTATGTAATACCTTTATCTCAAAAGAAAAAACATTTTGCTGTAACTGCAGGGAAGTCTCCCCGTTGTCAGAATAGCTCGGCGGGGAGTATGTGGATGAGGGAACGAGTCAGTTTCTTGGTTTAACCCACTGGTTGAATGATAAAAACAAATCTTTGGGCTGTCTAAAGGCCCGTACACACCATACGAAAATCGTAAGTAAAATTTCACCCGAACAATCTGCTGATTTTCGGATCGTTAGTATGGTGCGTTTGATATTTGATTCCGGTTTTTTTTATTTTATTTTTTTTGTCTGACAAATGCTGGATGTGCAGACTATAAATTTTTGGTCATACATGAACTCAATGTCTGATTTTCATTTAATCATATTTTTCGTGCACCACACGTGCTCAGAAATAAAAGAATACATAAAACTATTCAACACTTGGCATCACTTCTGAAGTTGTATTCTGTCGTATGAAAATTTTCGTATGGGGTGAATAACCTCTTCACTTTCGACATGAGACTAGCATGCAACAAAAAACAGATGAAAGGTCACCCCAAAATCTGATCGTGTATACAAGGCTTAAGACTAGAAGTGTTCTACTGGCTGGATCACCAGGTGAAAATAAATGGGGTGGAAGCCAACAAATGCAGCAGCCACCACATCTAGGAATTGTAAACCAATATATTTTTGTTTTTGGGTTTTTAAATGGGTTTAAAGGTATTGACAGTCTTTGTGTATAACTTTTATTATTTTTTTTTGCTAAATTTACTATTTTAATATAATGTAGCATTATATATAGAATTTTTTAATGTGTATAAACATTTTACAAAATGGTTCTGTTTAAAAAATAAATAAGCTCCCCTTTGGAACTTGTTACATGTTCCACTTGTTTTTTTGGGTGCAATATGTAACGTGTTCCGGAATATGCAGCCTCTTCCTGCACCCGCTGTCATGATTTGAAAACCGTGTGGCTGTGTGGGGCTCCGCTCACTGAGATGTATCATTCATTCAGTGATTCCTGTGAATTAATGCCTACAAGTACTGTGAGCCATTGCGGCTTATGACTTGTAGTTCTCAGTGAGCTGTGAGGGCCCTGGTGAGCATCCGCTCGTAGTTCATTGATCTTCCTTCTCTCGTATAATTGCCTGCCTGTAGCAGACAGCTATGCTCAGTCTGCAGAAGCCTGAGATTACACCCACAATCTGCTGATCGCAGGTGCAGTGCTTTGCTTGGTTGTCCCCAGAATATTTATACCTCTTACCTCTTCTGGGGACAACTCTAAACTTGAGGATTTCTTTTCACGTTCTGTCTTGGTGGCGGTCATCACCAGGAAAAATAGGTGAATCTCCCCAGTGAGAACACTATAATAGAACGTCTAAATAAAAACTTAGCAGAGGCCAACCTTCCCTACTCTATCCAAAACTACTGCATGAAGTTTTGCTCTCACACACACGCAGCAAAAAAATTAACAACATTTAAGTTCTTCATATTAAAAAATATACATACAGGCAGTCCCCGAGTTACGAACACATTAAGGACTGTAGGTTTTTTTGTAAGTGGAATATGTTCGTAAGTCGGAACACTGCTTGTAAGTGTAACTGCCGCCTGTGCAGGGATGTGGGATGTTCCGGCGTCCGCCTGTGGAAGGGTGGGGGATGTTCCGGAAGCTTCTTGGGACTCTTCTGTCCATGCAGTACATGAAGTACTGCAGTGTGGAATGTGGCAAGATGGCTGCTCGGAGGTATCCAGGACCAGCGTGGAGCACAAGCAGAAGGGATTGAGACCGTTTGGAAGTCGGGGCTGCCTGTATTGCCTATTTGTTTGAATGGTCCAGTTATGTCAGTGGGAAGAGGCTGCCTCTAGTTATCTATGGAATTCCCCATTTATTTCAGCATTCTATGTGACGTCTGCTCCTTCATGGCAACAATTAAAGTTTGAATTTTTTCCATTGGGCGTAATGCAAATACACAAAAGAACAGGATTTAAAGGAGTAGTAAAGTTACATGTTTTTTCACCTTAATGCATCCTATGCATTAAGGTGAAAAAACATTCGACAATACCGCCCCCCCCCCGAGCCCCCGTTTTTCTTACCTGGCCCCTCGAAAGTCCCATGCTCGTCCCCGTCATCCTCTTCGTTTTTCAGCCTGGCCGACGATTGGCTACACTGGATGGATTGAAAGCAGCGCAGCCATTGGCTGGCGCTGCTGTCAATCACATCCAATGACGCGGGGGGCGGGGCCGAGTGATACAGTCGGCGGCTATGGCCGCCGCTGTATCACGGGAGCGCGCCCGCAATCACTCCACACCATGCGAGCTCACTCGCATTAAGGTGTGGAGTCCCTGCGGGGAGGAGCTGAAACAGCCGCCGAGGGACCCCAGAAGACCAGGATCGGGGCCACTGTGTGCAAAACGAGCTGCACAGTGGAGGTAAGTATAACATGTTTGTTATTTTTAAGCAAAAAAAAGGGAAGCTTTAGTGCTCCTTTAAAGAGAATTCATTTGACCTGATCACCTCTGACAGAGCAGTGAGCAAATCTGAATGCATGTTCTCATCCGTACCACTGACTGGGGATTGTCCATCTGTGGAGTTTGGATTGTGCCAATTTCTCAGGATTTCAGTCTTCTCACTGTAACAAATTGCTCTGTGGTGTCATCCAATGTGCTCTACGGCATGTCTGCATTTTTCTGCTTCTCCCCACACATCAAACTAGCTTTGTGGTGTAAATGGGACATATTGAAAGGAATGGTGTCTTTCCAGTGACTGGCATTGATTCAGAAAAACCTGCACAGTTGGAACAGGCCCTTGAAGCATACCGTTAATTTTTCCTCTTCTTTGACAACCCCCCAACCTAGTGGCTGATAAAACCTTAGGTTAAACATGTATTTGTGGTTTCTGAAGTGCCTGGAGGCTTTCATCCAACAATGCAGTAACCAGCACCATAGCTCTAGGACATTGATGAAGACACAGTGACTTGTATGTTAAGTGGATTTCCAGGCATCCAAACAGCTGTTTATCAGCATGCTCAGAAATAATCTTGAAGTGCAACAACTGTGCCCACTTAGTGCATCCTTCCATTGGCCATAAATGTGAATAGAATGAAGATGAATAAATATGACTTGCCATGTGAGTCTAGAGCAGTGGTTCTCAACTCCAGTCCTCAGGACCCACTAACAGGCCAGGTTTGCAAGGTAACTGAAATGCATCACAGGTGATATAATTTGCTGCTCAGGGATTGCAGTATTCTAGTCTGCATCTCCCCAAGGTAATACTTAAAATCTGGCCTGTTAGTGGGTCCTGAGGACAGGAGTTGAGAACCACTGGTCTAGAGTATGTTCTTGATTGCAGACATACGGTTGGACCCTTTGTGATATAGCAACCTGAACATTGTAACTCAAGTATTGTCTTTGTTCCAACACATACACAGATTAATACATCTGTAGGACAAATCCATTATTTTATTTGTACTGGTAATGAAATCTTAGGTAATCTCCATGCTCCAAAAAGTAGTACATATTTTAATTTAAAGTGATCGTAAAGTCTAAATGTGTTAAATTAAAATAATAACCTGGCTTATACTTGCCTGCTCTGCAATAATGTTGCACAGACCCACCCCTTTCCTCCTCTTCTGGGGTCCCCCATTGGCGATTTTGGCTCTGTCTCCATGGCAAACTGTTTGAAATGGGAGCAGACATGCGGGCTCGCTCCTGAGTCGGGCTGTGTGTGTCCATAGTCACACACGCACACACACACAGTGCAGTCTGGCCCCGCCTCCCGCTCTGTTTACTAGATTTGACTGACAGCACTAGGAGCCAATGGCTACTGCTGTTCTCAGCAAAGTCTGTGAGACAAGGAAGAGAGGGAGAGAAGACCTGCAGCCAGGCACAGCACTGGATTGATACAAGAATCTGGTAAATTTTAGGAATGAGGAAGGGAGAACGCAGAAGAAGGTTTTTTACCTTGATGCAGAGAATGCAATTAAAGTGTTACTAAACCCACAACAATAAAATCAGTCTGTATATGCAGTAAAGCATGCTTGTTATACTTACTGTTGGACTAAGGGGTTAATCCTCACCATGTAAAGGCTGTTTGATCCTGTCTTCTCTGATCCTCCCCTTCTTCCACAGTCCTCAATCCATCTCCTGATCAGCCAGAGCCTTGGGAGTGGCAGTTTGGTGTGTATTGAGAGCTTTTTGTTTTTGGGAGGGTGTACTGTGGGAGACCAGCTATAGTGAATAACAAGGTCCTGTTTAGTAACACTATAAACCTTTAGACATTAGAACCACTTTAACTCCAGTATTTGGAGAAGATGAAAAAAACATTGACGTACATAATGTCTATGATCTGTCAATATACATTTTACTATATAGCAGGGCTCGACAATCCCCGGGCGCCAGGTCGCCATTGCGACTAGAATAAGCGACCTGGCGCAGCACAGCTGGGGTATCCTGTGTCTCCGTGAAACCCCCCGCGCCTTGCGATCGCGTCAGGCTGGCCGGTAATTGAGGCCGCGGCTTTGCGGCCTTCTGCAGGCCTATGCTTCTCTGTAGGCCTATGCTTCCTTCTGTGATCAGGCGCCATCTTGTGGTGGCCATTGGTATGACATACAACCAGCAATGCTAATGGAGCTTCCCCTGTCTGTTTCCACTGCCCCATCTCCTTCCCTCTAATTACAACCCCCAAACATTATATATATATATTTTTTATTCTAACACCCTAGAGAATAAAATGGCGGTCATTGCAATACTTTCTGTCACACCGTATTTGCGCAGCGGTCTTACAAGCGCACTTTTTTGGGAAAAAATGCACTTTTTTTTTTTTTTTATTAAAAAATAAGACAACAGTAAAGTTAGCCCATTTTTTTTTTTTTTATATTGTGAAAGATAATGTTACGCTGAGTAAATTGATACCCAACATGTCACGCTTAAAAATTGCATCCGCTCGTGGAATGGCGACAAACTTTTACCCTTTAAATCTCCATAGGCGACGTTTAAAAAATTCTACAGGTTGCATGTTTTGAGTTACAGAGGAGGTCTAGGGCTAGAATTATTGCTCTCGATCTACCAATCGCGGACGATACCTCACGTGTGGTTTTAACACCGCTTTCATATGCGGGCGCTACTCATGTATGCGTTCGCTTCTGCACGCAAGCTCGGCGGCACGGTGCGCGTTCCTGGCTCCTAACTTTTTTTAGCTGGCTCCTAGATTCCAAGCAAATTTGTCAAGCCCTGATATATAGGACAGAGTTTTATTACATGATGATTCTACTAGTAGATAATTTTTCTTTGCCCATTAAACTATATTTTATGCCACGTGTCCTGACATATGTTGAAGCCAACCTTTTCTCTGGAATAGTTTTCTAGTCTTATGTAATCGGATATGTCATTCAGGTAAATTGTGTGTAACTTGTTATAGATGGAATGGGAATCCAAACACCTGTATACCTTGGAGCAGGTGGTGAGGTGTGTGAGGTTTTGTAAAAACTTCTTTGGATGAAATCCTTTTTAGTCTTGAATAAAATATCTAAGGGACATGTTCACACTACCGTAATGAGTTTTTCTTCTGTTTACCAAACACCAAAAGTGGAAGAAAAAAGAAGCATCAGTCAATTGCATTTTTAAAAGTCCTGCATGCTGCTTGTTTGGTGCCGCAAAAAAAAAAAAAATGCACCAAAACTGCATTTCCTCATTGAAATGAATGGAGCACAATACCTGTTGTGTTTTTTGTGTGCTATTTGAGTCGCATGTCATTTTATTTTTTTCCTTCAAAAGTGCAAAATGTACTGAAAACGGCAAAAACACATTTGTATTTTTTACCGGCTTTTTGTAACTGAGCAGTGTAAAGTTGAATGTCAAATTGCACTGGTGTGAACCAGGGCTAAACCACTAAAGGGAAAAAAGAGGTCCAAAGATATCAAATCATTCCTAATTTTAAAAAGTACATAGAATTTTATGTTCAATATTAAAGCCCAGGTTCACACTGGGCTGCGGGAGTGAAGCCGTGCGAGTTGAGCTGAACTCGCACGATTTCACTCTCGCTGGTCAGTCCCGATTTCAGCCGCGATTACAAAGACCTCTGCAGGTTTCTGCACAGATGTCAATGTAAATCGCGGGCCGAAATCGCAAAAAGTAGTACAAAAACTACTTTTTGAAATCGGTGCAGCGCCGCAGATGCGGCGTCGCACTGATTAGGCGTCGCACTGATTAGGACGGTGCCATTGCCGGCAATTTGCGGCAAATATTGCCGTTTTGACATGCCAAATCGCATGTAAAAACGCACCAGTGTGAACCAGGGCTAATACTTGAAGACTAACGGGATTAAAAAGTACAATTCACATAAGGATTATTTTATAAAACGGCATCTGGACCTTTATGAATATGAGAAAAATATGGTATAATGAGTGCAAATCTGAAATATTCCGTAAGCGTTGGAACATTTTGGTGATTTCTAAAACGGCTCATAATGATTTTTGTAACATTAAGTTGATCTGTGCTCGCTGAGAGACCTATTGTATATTTGTTTCCTTCCTTTTTCGTATAAGTGCGTACGTTGGAGATGAATATGTTTTGGAATTTGTTCCAGTTAATTTTCTTATTGTAATACCGGAAAGTGTACACGTAATTTGGGGCAGTGCACCATGGAATTACCTCCAAGATTTCCTCTAATGCCTCGTACACATGACCGGGTTTCCTGGCAGGAAAACTGCCATGACAGCTTTTCGGCAGGAAAAACGGCTGTGTGTATGCTCCATGGCAGTTTTCCTGGCAGGAAAACTGCGGGAAAAATAATGTGAACTTGTTCTCTATTTTCCTGTCAGGAAAAATACCGGCCGAGAAAAACAGTAGTCTGTATGGTTTTCTGAGGGGAAAAATACCGCGCATGCTCGTAAACAATTCGACGCATGCGCGGAAGCATAGAAGGTCATTTTGTCGGCTTTGACGTCACCGCGTTCTTGAAATTTAAAAGTTCAGTGGTATTTGGCCTGAACGTGTGTATGCAAGACAGGCCTGACAGGAATCCCGTCAGTTTTTTTTCCTGCCGGGAAAAATGGTCGTGTGTACAAGGCATAATGGCGCAGGCACATACATCTCAAAGAAGCTGCCTCTACAGGCTTTTGAGCTCTTATATTTTCTGCCTGGAAACTCCCCTCCATGTTGGCTAATGTGTCCATGAACACTATGGCTTTTTCAGGAGTTTAAAGGCATATGCTTTTACAGACCGAATCCCCCCCCCCCCCCACCATACTCATGTTTTTGAGAGCAGAAAGACACCTAAGGCCCCATGCACACGAGACGCTGTTATTTGCTGTTGAACGCGCGTTCAGAGGCAGTTGGACGCTTTTTTCAACTGCTCCTGAACCCATTCAATGTTATCCTATGTGTCCATGCACACACTCTCGTTTTTTGGCGTTTACAAGCAGTTGCGTTTAACCTCGTTTTTCCAGAAGCAAAAAAATGGGTTCAGACGCAAAAGTTTTCACGTTTCAGACGCTAAACGCGGCTAAACGCGGTACCGGCGTTTTGCCGCGTTTGCGTTTATAAGCGTTTTTAAAGGTGACCTATTTTTTAACATTAGAAATCTCAAAAATGATGGCAAATGATGAAAAACTATTAAAAAATATAAAAGAAAACTGTAATTGCTTGCATCGCATTGTGGACAATCCACAACTTGTGGCAGGTAAAGTGGCAAGTGGACAATAAACAACTTGTGTCAGGTGATGTGGCCAGGTGACGTGGCCAGGTGACGTGGCCAGGTGACGTGGCAGGTAACGTGGCCAGGTGACGTGGCAAGTGGACAATCCACAACTTGTGGCCAGGTGACGTGGCAGGTGACGTGGCAAGTGGACAATTCACAACTTGTGGCAGGTGACGTGGCCAGGTGACGTGGCAAGTGGACAATCCACAACTTGTGGCAGGTGACGTGGCCAGGTGACGTGGCAGGTGACGTGGCAAGTGGACAATTCACAACTTGTGGCAGGTGAAGTGGCCAGGTGAAGTGGCCAGGTGACGTGGCCAGGTGACGTGGCCAGGTGATGTGGCCAGGTGACGTGGCAGGTGACGTGGCAAGTGGACAATCCACAACTTGTGGCAGATGATGTGGCAAGTGATACGCTAAATACAAGTACACTGCTGCTCTCTCAGCTGCTGCTACTCACTCTGGTCTCACAAACTGGCTGAAATGGTTAAAATTTACTGTTTTTTGAGCTTAGGGAGGGTCTATGATGAAACGCTTATAAACGCAAACGCGGTTAAACGCCGCTAAACGCGGCCGCAAACGCGGCAAAACGCGCGTTTATAAACGCCGGTTTCAGTGTTTAAAAACGTGTGTTCAGCAGAGTTTGCACTTGCGTCTCGTGTGCATGGGGCCTTAGTGCCCAAAAAAGCAAGAAAAGTCTCAAACGCACACAAAATAGGAAAAATTAGCTGAGGGGAGGGTTTATAAAAAATAAATTAAAACAAATAAATAAAAACGTGCAGAAGAACCCAAAAAAAAACAAGCTTCTTCAAGCTTTTAGGCCGAATAAAAGCTCAAATGCCTTTTTTTTTTTTTTTGAGGTGCAGTGTGCATGAGACCTTTATAGAAATGATGAAGCTACAATGTAGCCCCTGATTGTAAACATTACATATGTGAAACTTTGACATTCTCTTCTATTCCTGTATATGGATGACACTGTAATTATAAACATCCTAAGAACCCTTTTCTATATGCAACTGTCACATGACCCAGCTCTTTCCCAGCCTGTCTGCAGGGAAACATAAGCGGAGGAGCTTCTAGTCCTCTGCTGGTCATTAGTTCAAAATAAACTGAGATTTTGGGATACAGCGTAAAAATAATTATCAATGTTTTTAAATTGTCATACAAATATATATTTGAAATTAAAAAATGTTATAATTTTTTTAGCAATAACACGCTGTGGGTGGATTTCTACCAGTCACAGGCTGTCATATCCCTGCGGCCTGTGTCTTAGGCCGGCCATACACTGTTCCAATCTCAGCCAGTTCAGCAGGACTACTTCTTGGACACTACCCACCATTCTTGGACAGCCCATTACCCCGAGCACCAAAGCCAAAAGTCTCTGAGTCATCTTTGACTCAGAGATGTCGATGGACGCACAAATAGGATCAGTAGTGAGCGGATCTCACCATCTCCTCCACCTGCTGCGTAGACTCATCCCCCTTCATCCCTGAAGAGAACATAGCAGTAGTAGTTGGAACAATCATCAATTCCCGACTCGACTACGCAAACTCCCTCTACATAGGACTACCAAAATACCAGATTTCACACCTACAAGTCATCCAAAATACGGCAGCCAGACTGGTAACGGGGGAAAAAACGTGGGAACCCCATCACCCCTTCCCTGAGGACCCTTCATTGGCTAACCGTAAAGGATCGGGTCACATTCAAGACCCTCTGTCTCACCTACAAGTGCGCACAAGGAAACGCTGCTCAATACTTGTGCGAGAAAATAAAACACTACACCCCTCAGCCTGGAGGAGAGACGTGGAGTCTTATAGACCCCATATCTCTCCATAAAGAGGACCTGTCACACACCATTCCTATTACCAAAGGGATGTTTACATTCCTTGTAATAGTAATAAAAGTGATCAAATTTTTTTTTTTTTAAAGTACAATAAAATAAACAAAACGCACACGCAAGTCTCGCCCACATATGTAAATGCCGTTCAAGCCACCCATGTGAGGCATTGCTGCGTTGGAGCGAGGGCAACATTTCTAGCACTAGACCTCCTCTGTAACCCCAAACATGTAACCTGTAAAAAAAAATTAAGCTTTGCCTATGGAGATATTTAAGTACTGAAGTTTGGCGCCATTCCACGAGTGTGCGCAATTTTAAAGTGTGACATGTTGGGTATATATTTACTTGGCGTAACAACATTCACATTATACAAAAAAACTGGGTTAACTCTGTTTTGATGATTTTTTTTATTCATTAAACTGTTTTCTTCCCATAAACGCGTTTTAAAAATTGTTGCGCAAATACTGTGACACATAAAAAGTTGCAACGACCGCCATTTTATTCCATAGGATGTCTGCTAAAAAACGGAAGTTAATCTACATGTAATATCCCACTCCCATTGTGTTTTGCTGGTTAGTGGGCATGGAGGAGGGAAGGAGTGGGCTGTCATTTACCACTGTGTATACACCCACATGTGTGACACTATAGTTACATGGGCTACTCAGATGTGATAGGGCGGGAATACTCACTGAAAACTGAGCATGTGCAGAGCTGCCACTACAGCTGCACAATCCCTAGCTGAATTGGAGACTTGAACAGAAAGTGGGAATATACAGGTCCTTCTCAAAAAATTAGCATATTGTGATAAAGTTCATTATTTTCTGTAATGTACTGATAAACATTAGACTTTCATATATTTTAGATTCATTACACACAACTGAAGTAGTTCAAGCCTTTTCTTGTTTTAATATTGATGATTTTGGCATACAGCTCATGAAAACCCAAAAATCCTATCTCAAAAAATTAGCATATCATGAAAAGGTTCTCTAAACGAGCTATTAACCTAATCATCTGAATCAACTAATTAACTCTAAACACCTGCAAAAGATTCCTGAGGCTTTTAAAAACTCCCAGCCTGGTTCATTACTCAAAACCGCAATCATGGGTAAGACTGCCGACCTGACTGCTGTCCAGAAGGCCATCATTGACACCCTCAAGCAAGAGGGTAAGACACAGAAAGAAATTTCTGAACGAATAGGCTGTTCCCAGAGTGCTGTATCAAGGCACCTCAGTGGGAAGTCTGTGGGAAGGAAAAAGTGTGGCAGAAAACGCTGCACAACGAGAAGAGGTGACCGGACCCTGAAGAAGATTGTGGAGAAGGACCGATTCCAGACCTTGGAGGACCTGCGGAAGCAGTGGACTGAGTCTGGAGTAGAAACATCCAGAGCCACCGTGAACAGGCATGTGCAGGAAATGGGCTACAGGTGCCGCATTCCCCAGGTCAAGCCACTTTTGAACCAGAAACAGCGTCAGAAGCGCCTGACCTGGGCTACAGAGAAGCAGCACTGGACTGTTGCTCAGTGGTCCAAAGTACATTCGGAAATCAAGGTGCCAGAGTCTGGAGGAAGACTGGGGAGAGGTAAATGCCTGAAGTCCAGTGTCAAGTACCCACAGTCAGTGATGGTCTGGGGTGCCATGTCAGCTGCTGGTGTTGGTCCACTGTGTTTTATTAAGGGCAGGGTCAATGCAGCTAGCTATCAGGAGATTTTGGAGCACTTCATGCTTCCATCTGCTGAAAAGCTTTATGGAGATGAAGATTTCATTTTTCAGCACGACCTGGCACCTGCTCACAGTGCCAAAACCACTGGTAAATGGTTTACTGACCATGGTATTACTGTGCTCAATTGGCCTGCCAACTCTCCTGACCTGAACCCCATAGAGAATCTGTGGGATATTGGGAAGAGAAAGTTGAGAGACGCAAGACCCAACACTCTGGATGAGCTTAAGGCCACTATCGAAGCATCCTGGGCCTCCATAACACCTCAGCAGTGCCACAGGCTGGTTGCCTCCATGCCACGCCGCATTGAAGCAGTCATTTCTGCAAAAGGATTCCCGACCAAGTATTGAGTGCATAACTGAACATAATTATTTGAAGGTTGACTTTTTTTGTATTAAAAACACTTTTCTTTTATTGGTCGGATGAAATATGCAAATTTTTTGAGATAGGATTTTTGGGTTTTCATGAGCTGTATGCCAAAATCATCAATATTAAAACAAGAAAAGGCTTGAACTACTTCAGTTGTGTGTAATGAATCTAAAATATATGAAAGTCTAATGTTTATCAGTACATTACAGAAAATAATGAACTTTATCACAATATGCTAATTTTTTGAGAAGGACCTGTACAGCAGCAGGGTCAACCAGGTTTATTGCAGAATAAAGATAACAAATCTCATAGTGACCGAGTATGGACCAGTGTTAATTTTGGCAGCAAATTTTGATTTTAGTTTTAGTCTTAGTCTTAGGACTAAAATAGCATTTTAGTTTTAGTCCCGTTTTAGTCCCATTTTAGTCTTCTGCAATTGTTTTAGTTGTATTTAGTTGACTAAATCTCCTGTATATTTTAGTAGTCTTAAAATGTCCTATGTTTTAGTCGACTAAAATCTCCAGTACATTTTAGTCGAGCAAAACTCATTTTAATCATCTAAAATCTAATGGGTGTAATTGTAATACATTAGTTAACATTTCTCTACAATTTCCAAACTCATATACTGCTGGAGTGAAAAATCTAATATGTTATTATTTATGGTATTGAGGTATGAACATGCAGTACAGACCAGTATTTATTTTGAAGTCAAATTTCAATTTAGTTTTAGTCTTAGTCTTTTGACTAAAATGGCATTTTAGTTGTATTTTTAGTCTTCTCAATTGTTTTAGTTTTAGTCGACAAAATTAACACTGGTATGGACTGCATGTAATACAACATTTATTGATAGCTTTTTTTTTTTTGATGTAAGTTTAGTGACACGTTACTAAAAACCTATAGAACTAGAAGAATCACTTAAACGCTGCTGACAGATATAATTGCCTGATTACCAGGCTGTTCTGATCAGAAATACGGACATGTCCCCATAACGGACCTCCAAGCCCTCACCTCAATTCCTAATAGTCCACCACTATGTTCAGGAAACTCACTAACCAATAAAAATTTGTTCTAGTTATGGAAAGGGCTGGAGAATTCTAGGTATGTTCAAGCACACCTTAGGTTAGTGCTTCTCAACCTGGGGGTTGGGACCCCCTCAGGGGGTCGAATGACGGTTTGCTAGGGGTCACCGAATCCTGGGCAGTTCCTGAAGCCCCTGCTGCTCTTCCAGCCTTTTCGCGGCTGCCCAGCTGGGCTGTTCCTGGCGCCCGGGGCCACCCGCTCAGCCTCTTCGCAGCCACCCATTCAGTTCACGGGATGGCTGGGGGGCAGAGACTAGAAGTCAGTTGACTGGTGAGGGAGGGGCTCGAGGAGACCCTATCTCCTGATTTCGGCATAGGTGTCACTGCTACAAGACGCCACAAAGCCGGAGACGCAGTGCAGCCGGAGACGCAGTGCGTAACACTACCTGTGATTATAGTTGCCATTAAAAGTCCCCACTACATTTCTCAGATCAGCAGATGACCTTGATCAAGAGCACTCTAAGTTGGCTCATCCCAACTCCCCGCCAGCACTGCCAACAAGGCCCAGGTCTAGGGCAGCACTTTGCAGCGGGGCAGCACAGAAAGAGTCCTTGCCGGCTTGCGCTACACTGTTAGTGTAGCGCCAGTCTGATGGGGTGGACCGGGCTGAGAGGCAAATTAATCTAGCTCCCCCATAAAGCGGCCGCTCTGCTTCCGGTATGCTGGAGGCCGGCATTCCGCAACTGTGGTGGGAGGGGGGTGCTGCTTCCAATTTTGACTGTCCTATCATCCTGGACCACAAACCTTCCTCACTGTGCTATGTTTTCTGCTGCACCATTGGCATGGTTATATCTTCTTAGTCCTCTCCATAAAATCAGAAATTGATGCTTAAAGTAGAACTATAGGCAACACTTTTTTTTATTTTTTTTTCATTTTGGATAGAGTAAGGGAGGGTTTATAGCCCCTGTCTGTTTATTTTTTACCATCCCTGTCCCATTGCAGAGATTTCCCTTCACTTCCTGCCCCATAGCCAAACAGAAAGTGAGAGGAAATCTATGCAAATAAAGGGAATCCATTGCATCGGCTCTCAGAACTAGTGTCCCCACTCGAAAATTTCAGGGCGTGTCTTAAACAGAATGGGATGTGGCCTTGACAGGAAGGGGTGGGTCATATTTAAATTAGGGGGCTCATGATTTTAGTCAAGCCTAGGGCAGCACAAAACCTAAATACACTACTGACTGCCACTCATCCAATTCTCTCTCCCCCACCCCACCAAAGAGTAAGACAAGGAATAAAAATATAGAATACCTGGAATGGAGAGGAAAAGAGGGGTAGGAACAAAGAAAAAGGAAGAGAAGGAATAGGAGAAAGAACAAGGAAAAACGGCTAGAGAGAGGGATGGGGGGGAAACATGAAATTCGCATAGAGAGAAAAAAAAAGGGAAAGAAAGAGTGGTACATCCTAAAATAAGGGGTTTTACTACTGTACGAGTGGAAGGGACTCAGGGAGCGCTTTATGTCCATGGGTTAGGGGCGCAAATTACTTGTCTTGCCTTGGGTGCTGACAACCCACGCTGTTGGGGGTCCCCACACCTTGTGAAATTTTTATCAAGGGGTCACGGCACTAGAAGGGTTGAGAACCACTGCCTTAGGTGAAAGGGACTGGCAAATGTAAACCTGGTTAAATGCACAGCCCCCCACTCCTCCATGTGTCACTTGACAATGATAAAAAAATCTCTGATCATATTGTAGAACATTGTTCTCTGGGCTAAATGTTTCATTCTCTTATCTCAACTGAATTCATGTCAGTGGAAGGCTCTATGGTGGGAGCTTTCACTTTTAGCACAGACACTCCCATCCTGTGTTCCCATACATGAAGTGTTATGTGAAACGTGTCATTTTATTTCTGCAGACAGTGCAGAGTTATGGGTATTTTAGCCGTCCGTCTCTCAAAGTGAGTCGTTTTGTTTTAGGTTTACTAAAAGTGGTCCAACTTATTATTACTGTCAGAGGATAGGACGCTGAGTGCTTCTGATTTCATGTTATGGCTTTGATTAGAGAACACTGATACTGCTTTTTGAGAAATCTGTTTAATTTGTACTTTTTTTTTTTGAATTTTTTTTTTAAGACTGTTCCATATATTTAATAGTTGAATGTAGTTCTCATGATCATGCATTGTTTTTTGGAAGGCAGCTTAAAGCCCAGTTGAACCCTCTAAAGTTATTAGTAGAATCTTGTCGGGGTGCATATACAGTATTGAAATGTCTCCGGTCTGGTAAGTATTGTAGTTAGGCCCCATTTTGCACTTGAGTGAAGTGTATTGCGTAATCCTGGGGCTTTTTATTTTATTTATTTTTTAAGTTGCATGGAAGCTTCTCTGGGACAGGATGGCACGTTTTTGTCCTCCATAGACGCTTATTCTGTGAGCGCCTGAAAAATGTGCATTGCACACGTGTTTGGGTGGGTTTTTTCGCATGTTTTTTCAGGAGCTTCCATTAAAGTCTATAGAGTCATGGTTCCATTCTTCAGAAATGAGTTATTGTTTAATGCAGGACTCAACAAATCCCAGGCTCTAAGTCAACAAACATGGCGACTAGAAATTGCGTCCTGGCGCCTAGGCTTTAGTTGGCCCAATCACTGTTGCATTGATGCACAATTTATGCGAAATGGACTGCATGACATATATTGGAGCACAGGGGAGACACGCAGGGTATTTTAGGCCCTACATGTCTTATTAAAGACAACCTGTCACCACAAAATCATCACACAGGGGACTTGCTGTCCCCTGTGTGGTGGGGAAAAAAAGTATGTATTTTTTTTTTAATTGTAAAAAATTTGTTACACCCAAGCACATAAAACCCCCCTGAAAATTTGAGTCCCCTCCACATATATGCACGTACAAATGTAAATGCATGTGTTGGGGCGCCTACACATGAAAATGTTGATTGTGATACACGTTGCATATCGCCACGCACGTGCACAAATTGGCTCCCAACTTTTTTTTTTTTTTAGCTGGCTCCTAGATTCAAAGCAAATTTGTCCAGCCCTGGTTTAATGTTATGTGATATATTAGACAATCATTGCCTCATTGCTTTGTGGTGTGAATGAGCCCTTACACAGGGTACAGTTTCCTTCTTCCCCCTATAAGGTTTGGTGCTATGTGAATGACTTGATTGTCCTCAGATCTTGCAGGATGGCAGTAACTAGAGATGTTTCTGGATCATTTCATTCTCTTTGTGGCATGTCTAGGACAACCTTGTTCTTCCTGTTTCCAAGTGACTTTTGACTTGCCTCCAATTTGTGTAAGCAGATATTTAATACATGACATGAAACCTTATTCTAGGGGGTTTTAAATTCTTACTCCAAGCCGTTACAAAATGATTACCATCCCCCCCCTCCCTCCCCCTAAACTGATAAAGGATTATAGTAGCTTATTTATTCTAGGGGATAATTTAACACAGCAATACATAATCTGCAGACTTGGGACAACCTGGGGTACAGTCCAGTCATCATTGTCTTCCCAGCTGTAGAATGTGGGCAGGCACTCTTACAAGCATCCCTATCTTGTTCTAATGACGTATCTGCTGGTCCTGCACTGTATATGATAATGGTGAGAAGGATGGTGACAGACTAATTGGAGACCAGAAAGAAAAGGGGATGCAGGGGTCAAGTCATTGAAGAGGAACTCCAGTCTGGGTGAAAAAATATAATTAAGTCAACAGGTAATAAAATACTGTGGCTGCTGACTTTTTTAATATAGGGACACGTGCCTGTCCAGGGATCCAGCAATGTCGGTACTCTGAGCCAATTATTTAATCTGCTTTGGGTGCAGGAATCGGCATCTTCATCTGCCTTCTGGGACGTGTGTGTGTGTGTGTGTTCCAGAAGGCAGCGGGGGGGGGGGGGGGGGAAGGAGGAGGGGCTGGAAATACTCGGCGATCGCTGCAGCGATCTTACTTGGAAGTGGGAGCGGGTACCTGTCAAAACCAGGGTTAGTTCAGCTTTAGCAAAGAACTGCCTATTTGGGCAATGGGTGCCTGTAGAGGACAAAAAAACATTCTGTGCAGCTTTGACTAAAGTTAGGTAGCGCCCTATTCAGCCATTATTGCTGAACCCCACCATCATAGGAGATAGCTCTCCAACCCCGCACATGCGTGATCTGCTATCACTTTAGTCATTGCATTGTTTAGCTCAGACTTCCTTCGATGCAGAAGAGGGCTTGAATCGGAGAGAAAGCTCATTGCTGTCATGGTGGGGTGGGCAGTATTGGCTGGAACTGTCCAGCAATATCCTAGCAACATGGCAGTACAAGGGGATGCCATCTCTGGGGGCTTTTCAGCTGGGCTTCGGAAGGTACAAAGGCGGTCTACGCTTATAGCAAGGGCTTTTTTTGGTAAAGATGAGGTAACCCTTTAAAGCGGGGGTCATTTTTACCTCCAGGTAAGCCTATAATAACGCTTACCTGGAGGTAAAATGGATATCTTTAGGAGAAAATAGCCCTGCATGCAGCCAGTGACATCACTGGAACATGCGTTCTGAAGGTCCGGCATACCTTGCCGGAACTTCAAAACGCGCGCATTACAGCGCTGGAGGGCTTCGCTCCAAGGTGAGTATTTCATTATTTATTTTTTCGAACATCCGTGGTGTTTACAACTTTGTTAAGGTTTGTGTTAGGCATACACCAGTAGTTCTTTTGGCTTGTGCTGGCTGACAGAATACCAGAACGTTGGCTGCAGGGGCTGTTCTGACCATTTTCAGTGCTGCTCCTTTGACGAGAGTCTGTTCAGTACACCACTTTTGTTGCGCTGAGAGGGAAACTCACCGTTAGAAGTTGGAAAGTTCTTCACAATTGTCTGAAATTCCAACAGTGTATGGCCAGCATTAGTTAATTCCATTTACAAAAAAACAATAGACCCTTAAAGGGATACTAAAGGGCCTATTTTTTTCTTTAAACAAAATAAACATGTTCTACTGCCTGCTTTGTGTAATGCACAGAACAGCCTCAACCACTTGCTGTGGGGGCACTTGTGTGTGCTCGCTCCCCCCTCTGTGTCCATAAGACACACAGGACTGGGCTCTGACACCCCCCCCCCACTGGCTGTGATTGGCAGAAGCCAATGTCTCCTGATGCTATCTCTGAACCAAGGAGGAAGCAGAGATCCAGGACAGCAGCTGCTTATGCACATTGTTTGATCAGGTGAATATTAGGGACACTGCTGGTTTTTCTCCCTTCATTCATAGAAAGCATGAAGGTAAACCTTCAGCCTATAGAACCACTTTAATCAGAAGGGGTGGCAGTTTTATTTGGTTTGTAATTGCCTGAGTTAGACTCCATTTACACAGGGGCAACACGACTTCCAGCGTGACTCTGGGAGGCAACTTGGACACGACTTGAGTGAATCACAGCGCGACATAAGGGAACTTACAAGGCAACTTCAAGTCACCTCCAGGACAGGAGGCTTTCCAGTGGCCAATCAAACAAGAATCAGCTCTGTGGGAGGGAGGGGTTTGCCTGAGAAATGTATGTTCTCTTCCTGTATTGTTGCTTCTGTTAAGACAGGGGATCCGACTTCTGAGGCAACTTCCATTGAAATCAATGGGTACAAGTTGCCTACAAGTCGGATTGAAGTAGTACAGGAACCTTTTCTGAAGTCGGAGCGACTGCAGTAGTGTGCATTAAGACGGTTCCATTCACTTACATTGATTTTCTCATGCAGCGTGACTAGGGGCAACTTGGGACGACTTGAAGTCGGATCCAAAGTTGTCCCTGTGTGAAAAAAATAAAAACGAGTGCAGCCACCACATCTGATTGGCAAGGGCTGACAGGTCACTAGTCCTCATGGCTTCTGCCCTACTTCTACAAGTTTGGGAAGAATCATAGAAAATTGCTACATGTTGATAGCTCTCTGGCTTCATTGAAGGGAAAAGTCCAGATTTATGTATGCTGTGTACTGTAAAATGTGTGGTGAACATTTTTGCAGCATTTGATGTTAATGACTTCTATAAATTTTGTATCCTCAGATCCTTTAATTTCCCTGAATCCGCCGTGTCTCACAGACGAGGACCGTTCCAGTTTTGAAGCAATTCGAACAATTCACAAACAAATGGATGATGACAATGATGGGGGTATTGAAGTGGAGGAAAGTGTTGATGTGAGTGGAATTATTTCTTCCCAAACATGCTGACGAGTAAATAATCTGGCATAACCTATAGTACTTGCAGTGATTGTTATTTTATAATTACATTCATGTTATTGCTTTCTTAAATGATAGACCTGTTTGTTACAGCTGATTACTGATCTGTGTCTATACAGTATAAGGAACTTTATGTAGGTGATAACAGCTACATTGATTTCCTATGTTGTCTGTGCAGTGTTTTTTGTTAGCACTGGTCATTTAATGAACACGCTTTTTATTTATTTTACTTTAACTCTGACTTTTGCTCTGTTCATAACTTGTAAAAAAGGATAAAGTGAAGCAAACTAGTTTTAAATATGCCATTCCAATAATCCTAGTCACATCCCAATTTGATTTTGGAAAGGAATGCCCCTGGGAAGGTGCGGACTAGGACAGTAATATGGAATGTATATGAAAAAGTAGAAAATATTTATTAAATATGATAAAAAAATTAGGACAATATACAGAAATTACAGAAAATATTAAAATCAATAGAACTGACATGCAATTTAAGTTGCCAATAATACATAATTCCACACCCAAGTGTTGACAGGTGGGTCAATACAAAAGGGGGTGGATGATACCCGACATGTTTTGGAGACAAATGGCTGAGTTTATTCAGAGCACATATGTATGGTTCCTTCTTCAGGGTATATGTATGGGCAAAAATATTTAATTTTTCTGGTGAAAAAGAAAGGAAAAATATATTGCATCAACATACAGATAATTGGATAATATTAAGTTGTTTGTTTCTTCTTTTTCTCTTTTTTGTTTGTCTCTCATAAAGAGACAGTTTACATATAGTTCATTTGACTAAGCATCCAATGATTAGATTTAGAATGCATGAAATAATTGGTAATGTATACAGTACTTACATCCCATAAAGATATTTGCATATGTAGACAACATAGACATGTCAATGGATGGATCCTCGGGAGGCAGGGAGTCCAGCCTAGATGTAGTCACACACAGCCAAAAAGGGGGGCCTGGCCCTTTAAAAGGGTAGTAGAGGTATATGTATACTGGTATCTGATCAAATATTGTGGATTTTCAAGTGGTGGGGTCAGGCACATTGAGATCCACTGATAGATGGGCCCACGCAGCACACCAATGCTCACGGGGACAGCCAAAAAGCAAAGCAGGGTGAGATCTAATGGAGATCAAAAATATAATGCAAAATAAGAATGTGAAAAGCTAATGCAAAGTTTCAAATGGGTATGAGATTACCCACTGGTAAAGAGATTACGCTGAGCATCCAAATGAATAGTGTTCCCATACCTTGGCTCCTGTGTTGGCGGTATATGCGTGGGTCCTGGCTGTGCGGCAAAGCAGAGCCAGCACAGCCAGGATTAAATAGGTCAGCAGGTATGTTTTCAGCCAATCAGGTTGGCCCTAAATTAGCACCAGATGGAGGGCAGGGAATGGAGAGTACAGGTGAATGCGGGGGACCAATGGGTCTGGTCTGTCCCGCATCACCTATACAGAACTAAGCCAATGCGATCCCCCAATGCTCTGTTCGTAACTTGGAACAAAGCTATAGGTTTAGTATAAAAGCTATACATTTTTGTGTATGGCTCATATCACACCAGCAATTCTACTGCTGGCTGGCCCTTCCTGTTTCATTCCTGCAGACATGAGAACATCTATATACAAAAATGAAGTGCAGTACATCCTGTCCTGGAGTGCAGCAACTATAGAGATGGATGGGAATTGCCTGTGTTATGTGGTTTCTGTAAGAGATGCTTTCTACCATAAACTGCACAAGTGTGACGGCTGCCTTAAAAGCTAGATCTGGAATATCTCTCAATGCTTGTTAAAGCACAACTCCTGGTTATTGGGAGTGGACATGATCTCCTGACTATGGTTTGAAACTCCCTGGAGATTTTATTAACAATTGATATTTTTCTAGCGGTGTTCTTTACAGGAATGGATATAGTTAATTTTTGCCAGTGATAAAATCGACTGAGCTGAAAAATGTAATGTAGTTGATCAAGTTTAACACGGGGGGGGGCAGGGAACATCTTCTTGCTAGCATAATAGAGAATGGAGATATCTTTCGAATTGATGGCCAATAAACCTTAGTCATGCAATCCCCAATGCATAAAATGAATTTGGGGATTTAGGTTAACATTAACCATTTTTCTGCCAAACCCCGGCTCCCATTTTTGCTTATTCAGCAACATATATTTTTGAAAAGACAGGACTTTGCACAAATGTTTATCAAATCTATATTTTCAGTTAAAATACACTAAGGGAATTATTAGTGCACACAAGTATAACGTCCAAAATTCTGACTAAACCTAAAGAATAAACGGCCAATTTCGATCGTCTGTATGCAATTCCGACGTGCAAAAAAAACATGCATGCTCAGAATCAAGCAGAAGAGCCGAACTGCCTATTGAACTTCATTGTTCTCGGCTCGTCATACGTCTTGTACGTCACCGCGTTCTTGACGGTCGGAATTTTGTGTGACCGTGTGTATGCAACACAAGTTTGAGCCAACATTCCGTCTGAAAAAAATCCACGGTTTTCTTGTCAGATTTTCCGATCGTGTGTACGCGGCATAAGGCTCCATTCACACCTGAGTGCTTTGGTCTCCAGAATCGCAGCAGAACGCGTTTGTGATGCCATTATTAATGGCAACACAATTGCAGTGCGATATTGCTGCTATTGTCGAGCGACAAAACTCGCTACAATTGTGGGGAAAATGGCGAACGCTCATGGCTTTGTGCCAGGATTTGGTACATAAGCTTCTTTGGAGTGAGGCCCATTCAAATGAATAGTCCCGCTCCAAAGATGCTCCACTAAAAAAACAAAATATGCTGCAGCAACTGTCGCTGCGCTATGCCCAGGTGTGAATGGCGCTGAAGCGTCACTTTAATTTTCCCTGTGGAAGTATGGTTTTGTCTCAGAGTCCATGGCATCCTTCAAACTGGTTCTATAGGACAAAAACTAATTATCTTGACATGACTAACCTCTTTGGCACGCAACACTGAAATTCCAAGCTGAACTGACCAAATTTTGATTCATCTATGGCCTTTCCGGTTTGACAGTTGAAAAGGAATATAGAGAAGAAAATAAAAAATATGGACAGCCGCACTCCAAAAAACCTTTGACGGTCGCCTTTATTGTAAAAAATGGAAGATCACACCAAAAATCATCACAGCATAGCCGGGGTAACAGCTTACATGTTTCACACTGAAAGTCAGTGCTTAATCATGATTAAGTAGCAGCGATGACTGAGGGTAATTTCCCTCACTTTTTAGATTCCTCATCACCACCTGCCTCCAGGACAGGGAGTGAAGGAGAATCTTACAATTGCAAAATGATAAAATGGGTTTTAAACCTTGAAAATAGTTTTGACAATACCTGCACCCAAAGTTTAGCTAAAAGTGTTAGTGATATTTACATTGTTTTCATTATATTACAGCTCACCAATCCTTGCATGTGATGGCTGAATTTTTTACATTTCTTTTACTGGTTATCTGGTCTGTTTTTATTTTTTTTAACATCCTTTAACAGACCAAGCTGTCCATCAAAAGCTTGTCTTAAGGATTGAGGCCGGGTTCACACTTGTGCGACACGACAGCCGTCCTACTTTGGATCCGACTTTGCCCTGCGACATTAAGCTGACATATGTCCGACTTTCAATGAACGGGGATCCGACTTGGATCCCCGCCAATACCAGGCACTGTGTTTGGTATGAATCCTGAGTGGGAACTCCACGCTAAATTTTAAATAATAAAAACGGCATGGGTTCCCCCTCCAGGAGCATACCAGACCCTTGGATCTGGTATGGATTTTAAGGGGAACCCCTACGCCGAAAAAACGGCGTGGGGGTCCCCCCAAAATCCAAACCAGACCCTTATCTAAGCACGCAACCTGGCAGGCCGCAGGGGAAGAGGGGGGGGGGCGAGAGAGCGGCCCCCTCCCTCCTGAACCATACCAGGCCGCATGCCCTTAACATGGGGGGTTTGGTGCTTTGGAGCAGGGGGGGGCGACCTGTGGCCCCCCACCCCAAAGCACCCTGCCCCCATGTTGATGAGGACAGGGCCTCTTCCCGACAACCCTGGCCGTTGGTTGACGGGGTCTGCGGGCGGGGGGCTTATCAGAATCCGGGAGCCCCCCTTTAATAAGGGGGCCCCCAGATCCCGGCCCCCCACCCTATGTGAATGAGTATGGGGTACATCGTATTTATTAGGCGGGCAGGTGCGGTGGCGGTATAGCGGCGCGATTTTCAGCGCCGCTATACCGTCATCACCGCGGTATGCGGCTGCTAGCGGGGTGAATTTAACCCCCGCTAGCGGCCGAAAAAGGGTTAATACCGCCCGCAAACCATGGCTATTGCCGCGGTTTGCGGGCGGTATTACAGCGGTGTCCCATTGATTTCAATGGGCAGCCGTGGTAAAGGAGCGGTGAACACACCGCTCCTTCACCGCTGTAAAGATGCGGCTAGCAGGACTTTTGGAGCGGTCCTGCTAGCGCACCGCTTCACTGTGAAAGCCTTCAGGCTTTCACATTGAAGAATACAGGGCACGATTTTTCAGGCGGTATAACAGCGCTAATATTAGCGCTGAACCGCCTGAAAAACGTGCCAGTGTGAAAGGGGCCTAAAGAAGAAAAACTGAAATCACATGGTCCTAAGTATTCAGACCCTTTGCTGTGACACTCATATATTTAACTCGGGTGCTGTCCATTTCTTCTGATCATCCTTGAGATGGTTCTACACCTTCATTTGAGTCCAGCTGTGTTTGATTATACTGATTGGACTTGATTAGGAAAGCCACACACCTGTCTATATAAGACCTTACAGCTCACAGTGCATGTCAGAGCAAATGAGAATCATGAGGTCAAAAGGAACTGCCTGAAGGGCTCAGAGACAGAATTGTGGCAAGACACAGATCTGGCCAAGGTTACAAAAACATTTCTGCTGCACTTAAGGTTCCTAAGAGCACAGTGGCCTCCATAATCCTTCAAATGGAAGACGTTTGGGACGACCAGAACCCTTCCTAGAGCTGGCCGTCCAGCCAAACTGAGCTATCGGGGGAGAAGAGCCTTGGTGAGAGAGGTAAAGAAGAACCCGAAGATCACTGTGGCTGAGCTCCAGAGATGCAGTCGGGAGATGGGAGAAAGTTGTAGAAAGTCAACCATCACTGCAGCCCTCCACCAGTCGGGGCTTTATGGCAGAGTGGCCCGACGGAAGCCTCTCCTTAGTGCAAGACACATGAAAGCCCGTATGGAGTTTGCTAAAAAAACACCTGAAGGACTCCAAGATGGTGAGAAATAATATTCTCTGGTCTGATGAGACCAAGATAGAACTTTTTGGCCTGAATTCTAAGCGGTATGTGTGGAGAAAACCAGGCACTGCTCATCACCTGTCCCAACAGTGAAGCATGGTGGTGGCAGCATCATGCTGTGGGGGTGTTTTTCTGCTGCAGGGACAGGGCAACTGGTTGCAATCGAAGGAAAGATGAATGCGGCCAAGTACAGGGATATATACTGGACGAAAACCTTCTCCAGAGTGCTCAGGACCTCAGACTGGGCCGAAGGCTTACCTTCCAACAAGACAATGACCCTAAGCACACAGCTAAAATAACGAAGGATTGGCTTCACAACAACTCCGTGACTGTTCTTGAATGGCCCAGCCAGAGCCCTGACTTAAACCCAATTGAGCATCTCTGGAGAGACCTAAAAATGTCTGTCCACCAACGTTTACCATCCAACCTGACAGAACTGGAGAGGATCTGCAAGGAGGAATGGCAGAGGATCCCCAAATCCAGGTGTGAAAAACTTGTTGCATCTTTCCCAAAAAGACTCATGGCTGTATTAGATCAAAAGGGTGCTTCTACTAAATACTGAGCAAAGGGTCTGAATACTTAGGACTAGGGTTGTCCCGATACCACTTTTTTAAGACCGAGTACAAGTACCGATACTTTTTTTCAAGTACTCGCCGATACCGATTACCGATACTTTTTTTTAATGTCATGTGTCAGTATTTTTTTTTTTTTTTACAATTTTTTTTTTTTTTTTACAGTGCTTTGTTTTTAATTTTTTTTTTTAGGGGGAGGGGAGTGGATTGTGTCAGTGTGTTTTTTTTTATTTTTATTATTTTTTACAATTCATTTTTTTTCCCTTTTTTTTTTTTTTTTTTTTGTTTAGCGCTGTTGGGGGGCTTTGAGATTTCAGGGGTCTTAACAGACCCCTGACATCTCCCCTATGAGACAGAGAAAGGGACTGAGGACACAGATTCCCCAGTCCCTTTCTCTGCAGCCTCAGCTAAATTGAATGGACAGGAGGCTCCTCTCCATTCATAAACTGAAGCATCGTAAACACAGGTTACGATGTTTCAGTTATATGAATGAACAGAGTCAGTGATCACTGACTCTGTTCATTCGAAAAGGATGGAGCCGGCTTTAGCGGCTCCTACCTCCGCTCTCCATCCTGAGATACCGAGGACAGAGGGGGTGGAGGAGGACATGGTGGGGGGACTCGGAGCGCAGAGGGGGAGAGCAGCAGGAGGGTGAAACGGGACACGGAGCGCCGACAGCAGCAGCACGGAGGGGGATACAAGGACACCCGGAGAAGGAGAGCAGCACCGAGGGGAGCACGGAGGGGGAGAGCAGCACAGAGGGGGACAACGAACCGGAGAGGGAGAGCAGCGCCGGGGGAGAACAGCACACAGGGGGACACAGAGCGTGGAGGAGTATAGCAGCACGGAGAAAGATACAGTGTCAGTCAGCGGTGATCAGTGCGTGTTGGGGGGAGTTACAAGCACCGATCACCGCTGTATAAATTTCACTAAAGCAGCTAAAAAGGGGGGGGGGGTCCGGGGAGAAGCTGTCAGGCTTTATTGAAATGTATACAGGCAGATCAGTGCTTGTAATTCCCCCCGCTGCACCGATCATCCCTGAATGCCCAGGTATCGGGTGAAGCATCGGAGCATTTCCCCCCGAGTACAAGTACTTGGGGAAATGCTCGGTACCGATACTAGTATCGGTATTGGGACAACTCTACTTAGGACCATGTGATATTCCAGTTTTTCTTTTTTAATCTGCAAAAATGTCAACAATTCTGTGTTTTTTTTTTGTCAATATGAGGTGCTGTGTGTACATTAATGAGGAAACAAAATGAACTTAAATGATTTTAGCAAATGGCTGCAATATAACAAAGAGTGAAAAATTTAAGGGGGTCTGAATACTTTCCGTACCCACAGTGTGTGTATGTATGTGTACACACACACACACACACACACACACACACATACATACATACATACATACATACATATAATATATTAGGGCTGTTACTGATTTAAAATCTCGTGTTCGATTACTTTTTTTTTTTTTTTTTTTTTTTTTTTTTACAAATATAGACTTTTATTAGATTTTTTTTCCAAAATAAACAAAATCAACGAATATAGCAACATTTACAAAGTATATGATTATTGCTTCTTCAAAGTAACAGGCAAAGGTATCTAACATAGATTGATCTAAACATATATCATAACATTTTGTCACACTACAACCTTCACCTATTTCTCCTACTTCATATCACCCTGTACCATGAAGCTCTACTACTCCATTTCGTATACTTTAACCCACAAAAAGAGAGAAAAAAAGAGGGGGGGGGGGGGGGAGAAGAAGTAGAGAGAAATTCAGAAAGGAAAGAGGGCAGTATTCAGGGATGGCCCCCGAAAATATATCCTACTATCAAGCCTCGCCTCCATCACTTCTCCTGTCTTCAATTCATATGAATGCTTTATGACCCTAAGAGGGATTTACCCTCTTCCGAGTAAATAAAAAGATTCCAAGGAGTCCATATCTTTCTGTATATCTCCTGTCTATCAGTAGATGTCAAGATCAAATCTTCCATCCTTCTAATATCTTCCACCTTCCTCAGCCACATTGCTGTGGTTGGTGGAGTCTGTTGTTTCCACAGCAGAGGGATGCAAGATTTAGCTGCATTTAATAAATGGCATAGGATGGATTTTCTATAGTTTTTTATTGACATATTAGAGACATGCAATAAAAAGAACGCCGGATCATTCGGGATTTGAAACTTAGTAAATTTCTGAGAGATATTCCGAACCATCGTCCAAAAAGCAGTCAGTTTAGAGCATGTCCAAAATATATGTAGAATAGTCCCTCTATTTGCACCACATCGCCAACAGCATTCTGATGTCTCAGGGAATATGGTATGAAGTCGACTAGGTGTCATATACCATCTCGTCAATATCTTATAATTAGTCTCCTGTACCTTGGTGCAGATTGAAGATTTAAACGAGAGACTAATCATAGCTTGTATTTGTGCTTTAGTGAATGTACAATGCAGATCTAGACCCCATTTTAATATACAAGTAAGCTCTGGCTGTTCCTGTGGAGAATTAAGTAACGTATAAGTTTTAGAAAGGACATGGAATAATGGTTCTATTCCAGAGCAATACTCCTCAAATAGGGTTAATTGCCTAGAATATGCCTGCGGGTCTGGTATAGTCTGAAGGAAATGATATAGCTGAGCTGCATTCCAGAATATAAGTCTATAGGGGCCTGCAGGATTCATCAACTCCTCTATAGTAGGCCATCTATCTCCTATCACAAACTGTGATGCAGTGATTCGCTCAGTCTCACGTAAGGTCAAAAATTGTGTGGTTGGGAGCCCTGGAAGAAATTTAGGGTTCCCAATAATCGGAGTTAAAGGAGATGTCTTCGTCGTTTGCTCTGCCTGTATCATAACCTGTGAGCATTGTTTCAAGGTATTCCCTATCAGAGGATGTAATTTTAAATCTAACGGTATAAAATCCCAACACCATAGCGCCCTCCTCAATGGTATGGAGGATTGATGCTGTTCTATTTGCACCCATAACTTCAGATCATTATGACGTTGCCAGTCTATTACCCTTCCAAGATGGACTGCTTGATAATATTTCCGAATGTCCGGCAAAGCTAAGCCACCATAATGTTTTGGAAGAGTTAATAGGGTACGCGAAAGGTGTGGTTTCTTATTAGCCCAAACAAATCGTATGAACATTGCCTGTACTTGTTTAAAGTAAGAAGTCGGTACCCGTATCGGTAGAGCTTGAAATAAATATATAAATTTTGGTAGGATACACATTTTTATTAAATTAGACCTACCGAACCACGAATGGAAATTTGTATGCCACTTCTCTAGTAATAATTTAACCTTTATTAGCAAAGGGGGAAAATTTCATTCATACGTACGGGCTAGATTTGCTGGGATATTTGTACCTAAATAATCTAATGCTGATATAGTCCACTTAAAGTGGAAACCACCTCGTATTTGTGCCAAGATTCGCGGTGGTAACGCCACCCCCATCGCCTCTGATTTTGAAAAATTTATTTTCAAATTAGATAGGGCACCATATAAATCAAATTGTTTAATAAGATTAGGTAATGATACTGCTGGGTTGACTAATGAAAATAACATATCATCGGCATACGCCGAGATCTTATGTTGTGTACTACCCACTATCACTCCCTGTATATCCGCTTGAAGCCTAATCGTACAAAGAAAAGGTTCCAAAGTAAGAGCATATAAAAGTGGGGACATAGGACACCCCTGCCTGGTTCCATTCTTAATTGAAAAGGATTCTGAGAGTACTCCATTTACCTTGACCTGTGCGGTCGGATTTGAATATATTCTGGCTATCCGGCTTCTCATCACCTCCCCAAGTCCAATGTGTCTAAGTACGGAGAACATAAATGACAAGTTTACCCGATCAAATGCCTTCTCCGCATCAGTGTTTAACAATACACATGGGATTTTCCTGGATTGGGTCACATGTATCAGGTTCAGCACTTTGGAAGTGCTGTCCCTTGCTTCCCGTGTAGGGATGAATCCTACTTGATCTAGATGAATTAATTTTTGTAAGTGGGTCGCTAGCCGGGTAGCCAGAACTTTAGTATATAATTTAAGATCCACATTCAAGAGTGAAATTGGTCTATAACTGCCACAAGAGGTAGGGTCCTTCCCTTCTTTGTATATTAAAGTAATATGGGCTCCCAAGGTATCCCTGGAAAATAAGGAACCAGAATCAATAGCACTTTTTTTTTTTTAATCGATCAACTAATTTTGATTAATTATGACACACATACAGATCCAACTACTTTTAGCTGATCTCCTTGCAGGCTGATTCCCAGTGCAGCTACCAACCACTGGAAAAATCGATAGCAGGATACAAAAAAACACACAAAGGCAGCGCTCGAAGGGGAATAGCATTAAAACTTTTATAGTCTTCAAGTAGGTAACAAAATAAATATTGCACTGGAGATAAAATCTAAAAAATCAAAAAAAGCGAGGAATACCTAAGTATGATACTGGTATAAAAATGTGTACAATGATACCACTGCTAAATCCAGATGAGGAGGGGTTAACATCAGTCCGTCGGCATGTAGATGTCCCGTGAAGGGAACTATCACAAATCCCAGTGGATGGCTGTTGAATCCCAGATTGATAGAGGAAGTGTAACAGCCCTTGCGTGTGGCAGATAATAAGGTCCCGCCAGCATGCAGATATGAAGGCACAGCAAAGGAGCCCTTCAGATGGACACGGCAAGCCCCGCCGGTGTCCGTGACGTCACCGGATCTCCGACGGAACTCCCTGAAGACCCGGAAGTCGTGGAGAGGTGAGTACCGATCAAAAACATTAATCGATCGAGGAATTAATAGTCAATTTCCACAGCCCTAATATATATATATATATATATATATATATATATATATATATATATATATTTATTTTTTTATATTTCAAATAGCCAAAAATGAAAAACGTCAGTAGACTAAATGCGGGTTACCACATTTACAAGCTGTTACAGGCATTTGGTGTTTCACATGCCTCTGAACATCCATCCTGAACGCATTCTTTTGCGTTCCAAAAAATGCTTCTAAACTCAACTGCCTAGAAACGACTATAAACGACTCTCTGTGCATGTACTGATAAGATAACATAAAGGAGAGTTCAGGGGCAGCTGAGAAAAATGCCCAACTGATCCTAAATGTCAGTTTACCAGCAGCAGTGTACATAAAGCTTAAATGTAATGGTGCACCTAATACTACCCTCTCCCCAGACTGTCAATGCTGCTGTTCAAAGGTGTCCCGGTTGCTTCTCTAGTGAAGTGGGGACACTATAATGCTAGGAACCACACAACAGTCCGTTTAACATTATTTCCTGTGGGTCACATTCACATCTGTGCATTTTCAACCGTTGTTTTTTTAAAAGGGTTAGGTATTTTTTTTTTGCCCGCAGCAGGTTTCTTTTTTGGTTCCTTAGACTTCAATGGAAATGCAGCGGAAACGCATCAAAAATGCAGTGCTTGCATTTATAATGTGGTTCCGCTGGTTTCTCCTCCATCACAAAAGATGCCTCAACAGCAACCTACATAAGTTTAACCTAGCTCACGACAGGAAGTGTTGGGCTCCATTCACATTAGCGTGTCTCCAAAGTTGCAGGATTTCCAGTGCGTCTTTAATCCGACTTTACTGTCTCTGGACCAAAGTCGCATCAAAGTAGTGTAGACAAAAGCCTAATACGAGAGGGAGCGTATCCACCTCATTTAAGGATTGGTAAGCTGCAATGTGCCATTTTTTGCTTTAATACCGCTGTAATTGCGCCAACCTGAGGTTTGGGATGCCTCCTTTCTCTGGGCATCCTGAAAGAGAACATTTAAATGAAGGTGCCCAACAAGTAGTAGATTCCAGTACATAAATACCCACCACCCAGATACACCTAAGCTGACAATAGCAGCCTCATTCTTTTATGTGAAAAACATATTTTCTCTTATCATCCATGGACTGACACGGTGTCTCTTTACACTTTACACGTGGGTTATGTCCCTGCCTGCAGGAGAAGACCTAGGCAGAATGTGAGATGTTATACATACATTCTAAAAGCCAGAGCTGAACAGCCCCACCCAGGGGGCGGTCCCTCCGGACATAACCCTCCCACTACAGTCAGCAGACTTCAGTTTTTTTCTGCCTAGCAGAAGGAGAAGACGTGGCTCTCTCAGGAGCCAGTCTCCTGACCTATTTTTATTCCTTTTCTGGAATTCTTTTTTATTTTATTTTTGAGAATCTACTATCAACTGTCGGCTGGGCAACAGGTTGGGTACAAGATATCCTCGTAGTCTTCCCTGTCCGACCATCGAGCGTGCTGATCCTCGCCTTGTGTGCGTGAGACTCAGTTCACGACAGGCCCCATGACTCCAGGGGTGGCCGTGTTTGCTTTCATGCTCCCACGGTCCTCTCAAGACTGAACAGTTCCTGACTGACTGTATCTTTCGCGGTGGACCGGGCCGACAGCTACTCAGTACTGCACTGTGATAGTCCTGTCAGAAACACACCAGTGGGTCCCTCAGGGGACGGGTAAGTAGTCTCTCCTGCCTGCAGGTGAGTACAAAAAGCTGTGTGTTTCTCTGTGGGGGATTTTCCCTGTCTCCCCCTGTATTTCATTGTCACTCTCTGTCACCATTGCTGGCGCTGTGCTGTGTGGGGTGCCTGGGGGTCACACTGTTCTTGGAGGGGCTAATGCTGGTCTGCAGATATGCTTGGGGCCTTTTTTTGTGTGTTTTGGGGCCTGAGCGCCGAGTGGCGCTGTGTGTGTGCTGTTTTTTCACTTTTGCTGAGTCATGGCGGCCATCTTGCCGCGGATCGCCTCAGTGAAGTGCGGCGGCCATTTTCTTGTAGCCTGCGCGCTCTTCAGCACTAGTTTTGGCCTCTAGCGCTGCTGTAACAGCGTGAATCTCCTCACAATCTCCTCACAGCTCACCAGCGCTGACACAGCGCGGTACAGACAGCGGAACTGAGCGGTCCCTGGTCCGGTTTGGTGAGTCCCCTGGGTGCCCCCTCCACAGTCAGCACAGCCTGTGGGTGGACTTTTTATCTGAGGAGTCTCAGAGGGGGGCAATATAGAGTCTCTGTCACCAGCTTCCCCTAAATGTCAGTGGACAACAGGCAGTGCTTCAGCACCTGCGGTCCCTAGGGACCAGTTGTGGGCAGTCCTGGAATCATTTCTGACCAGGATGGGAGCTGTGTGCAAGCGCAAGGGAGCAAAAAAGCGCCCTCTCCCCACTTTACTTCATGAGGGCAGTGCGCTGATTCAGATATGGGCCTAGCCACTACCGCTCAGGACCCTAGCTCTGAATGTATTGGATGGTTTTGAACAGGACATTCCTTATGAGGAAAACTCCAGTTCTGAGTCAGTAAATGACAGGGCGCTTGTTAGTGTACTCATGACTGCGGTGAGGGACACTCTCAAGCTAAAATGCTGCGGATGCAGAACCTCAGGTGGATACACTCTCCTTTGGTTCTTTTAAGGCCAGGCCTTCTAAAGAGGTTTTTCCATATGTACTTTCTTTGACCAGCTCATTGATAAGGTCTGGGAAAAGCCGCAGAAGAATTTTTTTATGGTCCCGCGGCGTTTGTCTATCAGATACCCCTTGAAGATGCCCTACTTAAAAAGTGGGCTTCTCCCACAGTGTCGACCCTCCAGTCGCCCGGTTGAACAAGGCCATCACTCTCCCGATGGAGGGGACTCCTGCATTTGAGGACCCCACTGACAGGAGGTCAGAAGTGGTGAGCAGAGCCATGTTTGCCTTGTTGGGATCCGCCCTACGGCCTGTGGTAGCGGCGACCCTTGTGTCTTAAACACTTACAGGTTGGGCAAAAATGTTGCACCTAGCTGTACAGGAGCATAATCTTCCTCCAGACACAGTTGCTCTGGCCCACCAACTGGTTCAGGGCCTGGTTTATGTGTGCGACGCCACGTTGGACGCGGCCCCTTTAATATCCAGGGCCTCTGTCTCGGCGGTGGTATTGCGTCGTCTTATCTGGTTGAAGTGCTGGTCTGCTGACCTAGCCTTAGGAAGCTCCTGATGGATCTACCATTTAAAGGTGGTAGACCTTTCGGTGCTGCTCTGGATGACATCGTCATGGATGTCATGGGAGGTAAAAGCACTCTTCTTCCTTAGACTAGCAAGAGTGAGGAGGCCTGCCGCAAACGGGGGCCTTCCTTTCCAGCAAAACGGGTTTTTTTCGTCAGTCAGAGTCCACGGGTAGGTCCTCTCAGACTGACGGCAGTGCGGCTGGTGGGCACAAGTGCCCCTGGGTGCATAAGCCGAACAAGCGGCTCCCAAGCCCGCCTCCGCGTGAAGTCTTGCCTCCGCCCGACTCTGGGGTGGGGGGACGACTTCGCAGGTCACGAATCGGTGGTCCTCCCAAATCTCCGACTGGTGGGTGTGCGAGGTGGTCACCTCAGGATACAGGATAGTATTCCGATCCTGGCTCCCAGACAGATTCTTTCCCTCGAATCTTCCTCTCCTTCCTACTTGTCGGGCAGCCCTCTTGGGGGCTGTACAGGATTTGATCAGGTCCGGAGTGATTGTGCCGGTTCCGTCACAGGAGAGTTTTCAGGGATTCTACTCGAATCTGTTTGTCGTCCCAAAAATAGGACGTGGTTGGACCTATCCTGGACCTCAAGGCCCTGAATGCCTTCGAGAAGGTGCAGAAATTCCGCATGGAATCCATTCGCACGGTGATCGCTACACTCCACCAAAGGGATTTTCTTCTGGCGTCCTTGGACTTCAAGGACGCCTACTTGCATGTTCCGATCTGCGCAAGTCACCAGAAGTTTCTGCGCTTGCGATCAGCGAAGTCCACTATCGATTGTGGCTCTTCCTTTCGGCCTAGCCTCAGCACCAAGGGTGTTCACCAAGGTGCTTGCTCCGGTTCTAGCCTTCTGTTACAGTGAGGTATTGCTGTCGTGGGCTATCTGGACGATCTTCTGCTAAGAGCAGAAAGTGGCTCAGACTTAGAGGAAAGGTGACTATCGTCAATTAGACCCTCAGGGACTTCGGGTGGTTCCTGAACATTCAGGAGTCAGTCCTGGTCCCGACTCAGTGTCTGGAGTATCTAGTTCTGATTCTGGACTCCTTGGAGGCAAAGGTATCCTACCTCTGGAGAAGTTGCTGACACTTCAGTCTGCGGTGCGGGTGCTGACATCCCGAAAATGGTTGTCAATCCGTTTTTTTGCATGAGAGTCCCGGGACTCGTGGTGGCCTCCTTCGCGGCCGTTCCGTATGCCCAATCACACACCAGGGCATTGCAGAAGGAGATCTTGTCCACCTGGGACAAATCCCCGTTGTCCTTGGATCTTCAGATCCAGGTGATTCACCTGGTCAGGGTGCCCCTGACATGGTGGTTGAGATCCTCGGCTCTTCGGTCCGGAAAGTCGTTCCCCTCCCATCCAATGGACGGTACTCACGACGGACACCAGCCTGACGGGCTGGGGTGGAGTCTGGGGAGTCCTGTCGGCTCAAGGCCTTGGACTCCGGACGAGCCCGTTTACCAATCACTGTTCTGGAAATACGGGCCATCGGACTGTGTCTCTCCTCAGGTCGGAGAGAGTACGGGGTCGCTCCATCAGGAGCCAGTCGGACAACGCCACGGCGGTGGCGTATGTAAACCATCAAGGGGGGACTCGGAGCTCAGCTGCGGCTTCCGAGGTAGTCCGTATCCTGAAGTGGGCCGGAAGAAACGTGTCGGCTCTGTAGGCCATGTACATTCTGGGCATAGACAATGGGCAGGCGGACTATCTGATTCGCCAATCGCCGGACAAAGAAGAGTGGTCCTTGCATATTTCAACTCCTTTGCCGACGGTGGGGCACGCCGGATGTGGACCTGATGGCCTCTCGACTCAATCGCAAGGGTCGAGGTTGTGGCCAGATCCAGGGATCCTTGGGCGATGCCTCGGATGCGTTGGACCATAGGGTCCTTATCGCCTGATATAAACTCTGGTGATCCTAATTGTTCCGGATTGGCCTCAGCATCACTGGTACGCTGATCTGGTACGTCTCGTCGCGGACGTTCCCTGGCGGTTGCCGATGAGGGAGGACCTTCAGTCTCAAGGTCCTATGTTTCATCCGGCTTACAGTCTCTGGCTTTAACGGCAGGGCTGTTGAAAGCCAGGTGTTGAGGGACAGAGGTCTCTCAGACTCGGTCATTTTGACCATGTTAAGGACACGGAAGTCTTCCTCCAAGCAGATCTATCACCGTGCCTGGAAAGCTTATATCGCCATATGCGAAGCGCTGGACTGGCTTCCTCGGACGTATTCCGTCCCCAGAATCCTGCGTCCTCTGCAGTGTGGAGTGACCCAAAAGCTTGCTTTGAGTACCATCAAGGATCAGATTTCGGCCTTGACCGTCTTCTTTCAGCGACCTCTAGCGGGTCATTTCTTGGTTAGCACCTTGTGTTGGGGGTTCGCCATGTGCTCCCTCCTGTCAAGCCTCCTCTCCCACCGTGGGATCTGAAGTTGGTGCTCTCGGTCCTCCAGGAACCTCCTTTTGGGAATATCCGGGATATTCCCCTCTTGCCTTGTCTCAGAAGGTGGCCTTTTAGTGGCAATCACTTCTGTTTGACGGGTGTCTGAGTTGGCGGCTTTGTCCTGCAAGTCGCCATATTTAGTCATCCATAAGGATAAGGCGGTGTTGCATCCGTGACCTTCCTTTTTGCCAAAGGTGGTGTCGACCTTTCGCCTACATGAGGACATTGTCCTCCCTTCCTTGTGTCCTCACCCATCGCATCCCAGAGAGTTTGCACTGCACATATTGGATGTGGTACAAGCCTTACGGGTGTACCTGTCTGCTACTGCTTCTATTCGAAAGTCCGACTCACTGTTTGTGACTGTCTCTGGTCCATAACAGGGCCAAGCGGTTTCGTCTGCCATCATTTCTAGGGGAATCAGACAAACCGTCATTCAAGCCTATGCTCTCAAAGGGCGGGCGCCTCCCTTTCCGGTTACGGCGCATTCCACCAGGGCAATTGGTGCTTCCTGGGTTTTCCGACATCAAGCGTCGGTTGCACAAGTGTGCAAGGCGGCGACCTGGTCGTCTGTTCATGCCTTTTAAGTTTTATAAGGTTAATGTGGCTGCATCTCCGGATGCTTCCTTCGGCCGCAGGGTGCTGCAGGCCGATGTTTAAAGTTGCGACTCCTCCGTTGAGGAGCTCTGCCTTCTTGGAGTGAAGTTTTTGGTTTTTCCATTTATACTGCTCCCATCCCTCTTGACACTGCTTTGGGACATCCCACGTGTAAAGTGTAAAGAGACACTGTGTCAGTCCATGGATGATAAGAGAAAATAGGATTTTTTGTACTCACCGTAAAATCCTTTTCTCTGACATCCATGGACTGACACGGCACCCACCCTTCCTTTTTAAGTTTGTACTGCTTTGTTACGAACTGAAGTCTGCTGACTGTAGTGGGAGGGTTATGTCCGGAGGGACGGCCCCCTGGGTGGGGCTGTTCAGCTCTGGCTTTTAGAATGTATGTATAACATCTCACATTCTGCCTAGGTCTTCTCCTGCAGGCAGGGACATAACCCACGTGTAAAGTGTAAAGAGACACCGTGTCAGTCCATGGATGTCAGAGAAAAGGATTTTACGGTGAGTACAAAAAATCCTATTTTCTCTTATCGTCCATGGACTGACACAGCTCTTATACCGAAACACGTGTGGTGTATGTCCCTGCTCGCAGGAGAAGATCTAGGCAGAATGTTAGATGTTAGAAACATACATTCTAGAACAAACCAGAGCTGAACAGCCCCGCCCAGGGGGGCGGTCCATCCGGACATAACCCTCCTACCTGCAGCCAGCAGCCTCAGGCTGTAATTTTGCTGCGCTCGGCGGCCATCTTGCCGCAGATCAATGGCGCAGTATTACACGCGGCCGGCGGCTGTTTTCTTGAAGTCGCAGCGCTTTCACTTTCGTTTTGGCCTCTATCGCCGCTGCTGTGGCGCGAATCTCCTCACACTCTCCTCAGGCTTCACTTGCGCTGGCAGTGTGGTGCATACAGCGGAGCTGAGCGGTCCTCTAAAGGGTTGGTGAGTTCTCTGGGTATCCCCTCCTCAGTCAGCACAGCCAGTGGGTGGACTGTTTATTCACTTTAATGTGCATAAGGTCTCAGAGGGTGGCGAGTATGGAGTCTGGTTCACCTGCTTCCCCACTCTTGTCAGAGGCAACAGGCAGTGCACCTGCAGTCCCTATGGACCAGTTGTCAGCAGTCCTGGAAACCTTTCTTGTCAGGATGGAAGCGGTGTGCGAGCGCAAGGGAGCTATAAAGCGCCCTCTCCCCACACAATCTCCAGTAGGGGAGTGCTCTGATTCAGATATGGGCCTAGCTGCTGCTGCTGCTCAGGACCCTACCTCTGAATATTGTTTTTTTAACAGGACATTCCTTGTGAGGAAGACTCCAGTTCTGAGTCAGTAAATGACAGGGAGCTTGTAAGTGAACTCATTGATGCTGTGAGGGACACTCTCAAGCTGGATGCTGTGGCTGAGGTACCTCAGGCGGACACTTTCACCTTTGGTTCTTTTTCAAGCTTTTCTTTTACACAGCTTCCTCACTGTTTCCTCACACGCTGCTTCAAGAGCAGCATAGATGATGGTGGTACACAGTGCGCCCCCCCCAGTCGGTGCAGCATGGTGGGTGGGGAGCGGATTTCATTTATTTCTCTAGTCCCTGTGAGCTTTCTGTGTGATGTCTCTGAGGCAACAACAGGGTCTCTGCACCTGTGGTTTCCCGCCATTTCCTGGGGAACACTCTGAGCTCTGACAGGACCACGGTCTGAGGTTTTAGAGGTTTCCTTTTACCTGCATGTTGCTTCGGCAGCTCATTTAGGCAGGTTGGAATGATGCAGAGAAGTTTATGCGCCTCTGCGCCATAATATAAACTTATCCTATAAATCTACACTGGATACATTCACAGTGTATGTATGTGTTATTGGTCTCTGTGTCTGCATGGGTTTCCTACCACGTTCCAATGCTGTGTCTTCAGTGCCATACACAATATAAACATACACAATATGTTTATACACGAATCTAAATACATTCACAGTATAGGGATGTATTATACTCTCTGGGTCGGCGTGGGTTTCCTCCGGGTGCTCCAGTTTCCTCCCACGCTCACGGTATGTGCGCTTCGGCTCTCTGCACAGTATAAACATGTTCAATATGTTATACATACTATAAATACCTACAGTAGGTGTATGCTTTCTGCGTGGGTTTCCTCCGGGTGCTCAGGTTTCCTCCCACGCTCCAATGGTAATGCACAGCATAAACATGTGCAATGTGTTTATTCACATGCTATCATTCCTACATGGTATCTGTGTGCTGTCTGCATGGGTTTCTTCGGGGTGTTCCGGTTTCCTCTTACGCTCTGACTGTATGTGCGCCTTTTGGCTCTCGGCACAGTTTAAACATGTTCCATATGTTTATCAGGCATACTATAATACCTACGCGGTATGTGTATGCAGTCTGTGTGGGTTTCCTCCGGGTACTCCGGTTCCCTCCCACACTCCAATGGTATGGGCGCTTTCGGCGCTATGCACAGCCTAAACTTGTGCGATTTGATTATTCACATGCTAACATACCTACGCAGTATGTGTGTGCAGTCTGCGTGGGTTTCCTCCGGGTCCTACGGTTTCCGCCCACGCTACAAGAAATGCGCGTCTTTGGTGCCATACACAGTATAAACATACACATTATGTTTATACACAACTCCTAAATACATTCACAGTAGATGTATGTATTGTATTCTCTGGGTCTGCGTGTGGTTCCTCCGGGTACTCCGGTTTCCTCCCACGCGCCAGCGGTGTGCGCTCCTTCGGCGCTGTGCACACATAGACATGTTCAAAACGTTTATCACACATACTATAGTACCTACACGGTATGCTTATGCAGTCTGCGTGGGTTTCATCCGGGTGCTCTGATTTTTCCCCCGCGCTCCACTGGTGTGCGCATTTTCATCGATATGCGCTGCATAAACGTGTAATTTGTTTTTTCGCATGCTAACCATGCCTACACGGTTGTGTACGCAGTCTGCGTGGCTGGTTTCCGCCCACGCCCCAATGATGTGCGTGCCTTCGTCGCTAGCACAGTATAAACGTGTCTGTTTATCCACACATACTAAACTACATACGCCGTATGTGGTTGTACTATGCTCTTTGTGGCTGAGTGGGTTTCCTCCCACGCTCTAATTGCGCATTTTAACGCAATACACAGCATTAACTATACGTTTGTACCATCAGCACTTATCAATGGAATAGCTGCTGGATGGAGCATTGTCATAAGGATCCCTGGTACCAGGGGTACCTACTTCCACCTGCCCTTCGGTGGTGATCAGAAGCGCTGGCTTAGTCTTTGTTCGCCATGCTGAGGTTCACGTTACGCCTGTTAGTGGCTGCGTGTCTGGCATTTCTGAAGCTCAATGACTGGGCAAAAGCCTCTGCTTCATCTATCAGTCGACCAGCAGGTGCACTGCAACTGCTTTAGCCTCTAGGGCCACCTGCAGAGGCTGAGTTACTGGTCCACTGACCGAGTTTCTAGGGAAGCTCTGTCAGGTTGCCTTTCTTGGCCAACAATTGAGGCACCCCGTAAGCCGTGGCCTCCTTTCTCTGATACATTGCGGGTCTCTTTGGGATTATCATACCCATCCCGCCGCAGGACGGTCCTGTCGGCGTGTGCATTCCAGGGGAAGGGTCCTTACATCCGGAGGTGTTTTCACCTCCTTTACCGGAGGTGGGGCACCGGATGTGGACCTTCTGGCCTCTTGACTCACTCGCAAGGTGTCGAGATTCGTGGCCAGGTCCAGGGTTCCCTGGGCAGATGCGTTGGTGGCCCGCGGGGGCAGTATCGCCTGATGTATGCTTACCCTCCGCTACTGTTGTTGCTTCGCAGAGTAGGGGCCGAGGCCATTCCGGTGATCCTCATTGCTCTGGATCGGCGACATTGGTACGCCGATCTAGTTTGGCTATTCACAGACGTTCCTTGGCGACTGCCTATTTGGGTGGACCTTTTGTCTCATGGTCCCATACTTCATCCTGCTTTACAGTCCTTGGCTTTAATGGCATGGCTGTTGAAAGCCAGGTGCTGAGGGACCGAGGTCTCTCAGATTCGGTCATCTCATCTAGGTTGTGGGCACGGAAATCTTCCTCTAGAAAGTTCTATCACCGTACCTGGAGGGCTTACATCGCTATGTGCGAGGAGCTTGATTGGCGTCCATGGACGTATTCCGTTCCCAGGATTTTGCTGTTCTTACAGCGTGGTGTGACCCAAAAGCTGGCCTTGCGTACCATCGAGGGTCGGATTTCGGCCCGGGCTGTCTTTTTCAATGGCGCTACCGGGCCATTCCTTGATTAGCACCTTTGTGCAGGGGGTTCACCATGCGATCCCCCCTGTCAAGCCTCCTCTCGCTCTTCGGGATCTCAATTTGGTGCATCTCGGCTCTCCAAGAACATCCCTTTGAAAATATCAGAGATATTCCTCTCGACTTTGTCTGAGAAGGTGGCTTTCTTGGTGGCCATTACTTCTGTTGGCCGGGTGTCTGAGTTGGCGGCTCTGTAATGCAAGTCGCCTTGCCTGGTCCTTCATAAGGAAAAGGCGGTGTTGCGCCCGTGACTGTCTTTCCTTCCAAAGGTGGTTTCGGCTTTTCACCTTAATGAGGACATTGTCCTTCCATCCTTGTGCCCTCACCCATCACATCCCAGAGAGTTTGCGCTTCACACTTTTAGATGTGGTGCGAGCCTTACGGGTGTACCTGGCGGCTACTGCTTCTATTGGAAGTCTGACTCACTGTTTGTGTCTCTCTGGTCCAACACAGGGCCAAGTCTGCCACCACCACTTCTAGGTGGATCAGACAGACCGTCATACAGGCCTATGCCCTTGGGGGCGGGCGCCTCCCTTTCCGGTTTCGGCGCTTTCCACCAGGGCAATTGGTGCTTCCTGGGCTTTCCGACATCAAGCGTTGGTTGCACAAGTGTGCAAGGCGGCGACCTGGTCGTCTGTTCATACCTTTTCTAAGTTCTATAAGGTTGATGTGGCTGCATCTTCGGATGCTTCCTTCGGCCGCACAGTGTTGCAGGCCGCTGTTTAATGTTGCAACTCCTCCGTTGAGGAGCTCTGCTTGTTTGGAGTGAAGTTTTGGTTTTTGCTTTACTTCTGCTCCCACCCTCTTCTGATACTGCTTTGGGATGTCCCACGTGTTTCAGTATTAGAGCTGTGTCAGTCCATGGACGATAAGAGAAAATAGGATTTTTGTACTCACTGTAAAATCCGTTTCTCTGACGTCCATGGACTGACACAGCACCCACCCTTCTTTTAAGGTTTGTACTGCTTTGTTACGAACCAAGGCTGCTGGCTGCAGGTAGGAGGGTTATGTCCGGAGGGACCGCCCCCCTGGGTGGGGCTGTTCAGCTCTGGTTTGTTCTAGAATGTATGTTTCTAACATCTAACTTTCTACCCACGTGTTTCAGTATTAAAGCTGTGTCAGTCCATGGACATCAGAGAAACTGATTTTACGGTGAGTACAAAAATCCTATTTTTTTATTTGTGATTTCTTTCTTTCTTGCAAAAGCAATGGAAGTGCTTATTAATATTATGTAAAAATCTGCTTCTGTATATAAAGCTGAACCATTTCAAAAGTAATTTAGTAGTATAGACAATGTTTTAATTTGAAACCCCGAGCTTGAGAGGGTCCCACTCGCGAGAGCTTATCGACTAAAGTGTTTTCATCTAAGTAGCTCTCTGAAGGCAGTGGCAGGTAAATTAAAAATTCTTTTCAGATTATTGCAGTATCTGTTGCCAAGTCTGCAATATGTTTGTTCTAAACCTTCCAAATCAGCTTATGGTCTTAAGTCCAGGGTTATGGATTGTAATATTAAGGGGGCGTGAAGCATTTGATGGCAAGATAAACACAAAATTAAAGGGCTAGTGCATCCGAAAGTAACATTTTAGTTGTAGATGGAGTTTAGTCTCACTCACATTTAACTTCAGCAGCCATATAAATATTAGTGCTGCATTAAAGTGTTACTAAACCCAGTAATATGAAAATAGTTCATCCGCCCCCCACAGTGCCCACAGCTTATAAATCATATTTTTTACATTAAAATACTGCTACTATATACCTTTTTGGATGATCTGTATAACCACGGGTACATCATAAACTACAGTTTCTTCAGTGCTGAGAGTTCAGGAAGGATGAGATTTTTACTGCTTGTATACACGCCCACATGTGTGATGTCAATATCATGTGACCTGGCTATATGTGAGAACAAGAAAACTGTTCTCTCCAGCATAAGACACAACTGAGCATGTGCAGGTAGTCTACCCTGCCTTTGTTAGCTGGCTATCCCCAGATACAGTGCAGGAGGGAAGGATCTGTGAATACAGAATAAAGCAGCCTTTTTACACAATGCAGAGGATTAACCTCTTAAGTTCCACAGTGAGTAGAACAAGCATGCTGTGCTGCATATACAGACTGATTTTGCTGTTGTGGGTTTAGTAGCGCTTTAAAGTATTACTAAAGGCAAAACTTTTTTCTCTTGTCATCCATGGACTGACACAGCGTGTCTTATACACCTTTACACGTGGGTTATGTCCCTGCTTGCAGGAGAAGACCTAGGCAGAATGTGAGATGTTATACATACATTCTAAACAGCCAGAGCTGAACAGCCCCGCCCAGGGGGGTGGTCCCTCCGGCATAACCCTCCCACTGCAGCCAGCAGACCTCAGTTTTTTTCTGCCTAGCAGAAGGAGAAGACGTGGCTCTCTCAGGAGCCAGTCTCCTGACCTATTTTTATTCCTTTTGGAATTTTTTCCTATTTTTTTTTTTCTTTTGAGATCTTCTATCAACTGTCGGCTGGGCAACAGGTTGGGTACAAGATATCCTCGTAGTCTTCCCTGTCCGACCATCGAGCGTGCTGATCCTCGCCTTGTGTGCGTGAGACTCAGTTCACGACATGCCCCACGACTCCAGGGGTGGCCGGTGGGCTTCCAGCTCCGCGGTCTTCTCAAGATAGAACAGTCCGGCTGTATCTTTCGCGGTGGACCGGGCCGACAGCTACTCAGTACCGCACTGTGATAGTTCTGTCAAACACACCAGTGGGTCCCTCAGGGGACGGGTAAGTAGTCTCTCCTGGCTGCAGGTGAGTACATGCTGTGTGTTTCTTATGTGGGGGATTTCCCTGTCTCCCCCTGTGTTTTTTAATGTCACTCTCTGTGCACTTCGCTGGCGCTGTACTGTGTGGGGTGCCTGGGGGCCATACTGTCCTGGGGGGGGGGGCTCATGCTGCTCTGCATTTCGCTGGGGCTGTTTATTTGAGAGTGAGGGGCCTGGGCGCCGTTCGGCGCCATGTTTGGTGACTGTGCTGTTTTTTACATTGGCGGCCATCTTGCCATGGCCGCCAGAGCACATTGCGGCGGCCATTTTCTTGTAGCCGCACCTTCTTCTAGCTCTAGTTTGGCCTGTAGCGCCGCTCAGGAACGGCACGAATCTCCTCACAGTCTCTCTCCTCTCAGCTCACTCACGCTGAGCGGCGCGGAGAGACAGGGCAGCGGAACCGAGCGGTCCTGGTGAGGTTGGTGGGTCCCCTGGGCATTCCCCTACTTCAGTCAGCACAGCCTGTGGGTGGTCTCAGAGGGGGACATTATGGAGTCAGAGTCACCAGCTTCCCCTAACATGCCAGAGGCAGCAGCCAGTGCTCCAGCACCTGCGGTCCCTATGGACCAGTTGTCGGCAGTCCTGGAATCATTTCTGACCAGGATGGAAGCTGTGTGTGAGCACAAGGGAGCAAAAAAGCGCCCTCTCCCCACTTTATCTCCACAAGGGGAGTGCTCCGATTCAGATATGGGCCTAGCTATTGCTGCTCAGGACCCTAGCTCTGAATATTTGGATGGTTTTGAACAGGACATTCCTTGTGAGGAAGACTCCAGTTCTGAGTCAGTAAATGACAGGGCGCTTGTTAGTGAACTCATTGATGCTGTGAGGGACACTCTCAAGCTAAATGCTGCGACTGCAGAACCTCAGGCGGATACAGTCTCCTTTAGTTCTTTTAAGACCAAGCCTTCTAAAAAGGTTTTTCCATATGTACATTTCTTTGACCAGCTCATTGACCAGGTCTGGGAAAAGCCGCAGAAGACTTTCATGGTCCCGCGGCGTTTGTCTATTAGATACCCCTTTGAAGACGCCCTGCTTAAAAAGTGGGCTTCTCCCCCGGTGGTCGACCCTCCAGTCGCCCGTTTAAACAAGGCCACCACTCTCCCGATGGAGGGGACTCCTGCGTTTAAGGACCCCACTGACAGGAGGTCAGAAGTGGTGAGTAGAGCCATGTTCGCCTTGTTGGGATCCGCCCTACGGCCAGTAGTAGCGGCGACCCTTGTGTCTCAGACACTCACGGAATGGGCAAAAATTTTGCACCAAACTGTGCAGGAGTATAACCTTCCTCCAGACACTATTGCTCTGGCCCACCAGATGGTGCAGGGTCTGATATATGTGTGCGACGCCACGTTGGACGCGGCCCCTTTAATATCCAGGGCCTCTGTCTCGGCGGTGGTATTGCGTCGTCTCATCTGGTTGAAATGCTGGTCTGCTGACCTAGCCTCTAAGAAGCTCCTGACGGATCTACCTTTTAAGGGTGGTAGACTTTTTGGTGCTGCTCTGGATGAGATCATCAAGGATGTCACGGGAGGTAAAAGCACTCTCCTTCCTCAAACTATCAAGGGTAAGGAGGCCCGACGTAAACCGGGTCCTTCCTTTCCAGCAAAAAAGGGTTTTTTTTTTTTTGTTTTTTTTTCGTCCGTCAGAGTCCACGGGTAAGCCATCCCAGACTGACAACAGTGCGGCTGGCGGGCACAAGCGCCCCTGGGTGCGTAAGCCGAACAAGCCGGCTCCCAAGCCCGCCTCCGCGTGAAGTCTTGCCCCCGCCCGTCTCTTGGGTGGGGGGACGACTTCGCAGGTTCACGGATCGGTGGACCTCCCGGATCTCCGACCGGTGGGTGTGCGAGGTGGTCACCTCAGGATACAGAATAGAGTTCCGCTCATGGCCCCCAGACAGATTCTTTCCCTCAAATCTCCCTCTCCTTCCTGCCCGTCGGGCAGCCCTCTTGGGGGCTGTACAGGATTTGATCGGGTCCGGAGTAATTGTGCCGGTTCCGTCCCAGGAGAGGTTTCAGGGGTTCTACTCAAATCTGTTTGTTGTTCCAAAAAAAGGACGGGGTTCGGCCAATCCTGGACCTCAAGGCCCTGAATGCCTTTGTGAAGGTGCAAAAATTCCGCATGGAATCCATTCGCACAGTGATCGCGACACTCCATCAAGGGGATTTTCTGGCATCCTTGGACATCAAGGACGCCTACTTGCATGTTCCGATCTGCGCCAGCCACCAGAAGTTTCTGCGCTTTGCGGTCGGCGAAGTCCACTATCAATTTGTGGCTCTTCCAAGGTGCTTGCTCCAGTCCTAGCTTTGCTGAGACAGCGAGGCATTGCTATCGTGGGCTATCTGGACGATTTTCTTCTAAGAGCAGGCAGTGGCTCAGAATTGGAAGAAAGTGTGACTATCGTCAGTCAGACCCTCAGGGAGTTTGGGTGGCTCCTGAACGTTCAGAAGTCGGTTCTAGTCCCGACTCAGCGTCTGGAGTATCTAGGTCTGATTCTGGACTCCTTGGAGGCAAGAGTCTTCCTACCTCCAGACAAACTACTGACACTTCAGTCTGCAGTACGGGTGCTGACGTCCCGAAAATGATCGTCAATCCGCTTTTGCATGAGAGTCCTGGGACTCATGGTGGCCTCCTTCGAGGCCGTTCCTTATGCCCAAGCGCACACCAGGGCTATACAGAAAGAGATCTTGTCCTCTTGGGACAAATCCCCATTGTCCTTGGATCTTCAGATCCAGGTGAGTCACCTGGTCAGGGCGTCCCTGACGTGGTGGTTGAGGTCCCCGGCTCTTCGGTCCGGGAAGTCGTTCCTCCCCATCCAATGGATGGTGATCACGACGGACGCCAGCCTGACGGGCTGGGGGGGAGTCTGGGGAGTCCTGTCGGCCCAAGGGCTTTGGACTCCGGACGTAGCCCTCTTACCGGTCAATGTGCTGGAGATACGGGCAATCAGACTGTGCCTCTCCTCATGGTCGGAGAAACTACAGGGTCACTCCATCAGGATCCAATCGGACAACGCCACAGCAGTGGCGTATGTCAACCATCAAGGGGGGACTCGGAGCTCAGCTGTGGCTTCCGAGGTCGCCCGCATCCTGAGGTGGGCCGAAAGAGGCGTGCCGGCTCTGTCGGCCGTCTACATTCCGGGCGTAGACAATTGGCAGGCGGACTATCTAAGTCGCCAGACGCTGGACCAGGGGGAGTGGTCCTTGCACCCGGAGGTCTTTCAACTCCTTTGCAGACGGTGGGGCACGCCGGATGTGGACCTGATGGCCTCTCGACTCAATCGCAAGGGGTCGAGGTTTGTGGCCAGATCCAGGGATCCCTGGGCGGATGCCTCGGATGCGTTGGTGGCCCCATGGGGTCAGTATCACCTGATATACGTTTATCCTCCGCTGCAGTTGCTGCCTCACCTGCTCCGCAGGGTAGCGACCGAGGGAATTCCGGTGATCCTCGTTGCTCCGGATTGGCCTCGGCGTCACTGGTACGCCGATCTGGTACGTCTCGTCGCAGACGTTCCCTGGCGGTTACCAATACGGGGGGACCTTCTGTCTCAAGGTCCTATATTTCATCCTGCTTTACAGTCTCTGGCTTTAACGGCATGGTTATTGAAAGCCAGGTGCTGAGAGACCGAGGTCTCTCGGATTCGGTCATTTCGACCATGTTAAGGGCACGGAAGTCTTCCTCCAGAAAGATCTATCACCGTACTTGGAGAGCTTACATCGCCATGTGCGAAGAGCTGGACTGGCGCCCACGAACGTATTCCGTTCCCAGAATCCTGCATTTTCTGCAGCGTGGCGTGACCCAAAAGCTCGCTTTGAGTACCATTAAGGGTCAGATTTCGGCCTTGGCCATCTTCTTTCAGCGACCGCTGGCGGGTCTTCCCTTGGTTAGCACCTTTGTGCAGGGGGTTCGCCATGTGCTCCCCCCTGTCAAGCCTCCTCTCCCCCTGTGGGATCTGAATTTGGTGCTCTCGGTTCTCCAGGAACCTCCCTTTGAGAATATTAGAGATATTCCCCTCTTGACTTTGTCTCAGAAGGTGGCCTTCTTGGTGGCCATTACTTCCATTAGACGAGTGTCTGAGTTGGCGGCCTTGTCCTGCAAGTCGCCCTTTTTGGTCATCCATAAGGATAAGGCGGTGTTACGTCCGCGACCTTCTTTTCTGCCAAAGGTGGTCTCGGCCTTCCACTTAAATGAGGACATTGTCCTCCCGTCCTTGTGTCCTCACCCATCGCATCCCAGAGAGTTTGCGCTTCACACTTTGGATGTGGTACGAGCCTTGCGGGTGTACCTGTCTGCTACTGCCTCTATTCGGAAGTCTGACTCACTATTTGTGGCTGTCTCTGGTCCAGAACAGGGCCAAGCGGTTTCGTCTGCCACCATTTCTAGGTGGATCAGACAAACCGTCATTCAAGCTTATGCTCTCAAGGGGCGGGCGCCTCCCTTTCCGGTTACGGCACATTCCACCAGGGCAATTGGTGCTTCCTGGGCTTTCCGACATCAAGCGTCGGTTGCACAAGTGTGCAAGGCGGCGACCTGGTCGTCTGTTCATACCTTTTCTAAGTTTTATAAGGTTGATGTGGCTGCATCTTCGGATGCTTCCTTCGGCCGCAAGGTGTTGCAGGCCGCTGTTTGATGTTGCAACTCCTCCGTTGAGGAGCTCTGCCTTGTTTGGAGTGAAGTTTTTGGTTTTCCATTTATACTGCTCCCATCCCTCTTGACACTGCTTTGGGACATCCCACGTGTAAAGGTGTATAAGACACGCTGTGTCAGTCCATGGATGACAAGAGAAAATAGGATTTTTGTACTCACAGTAAAATCCGTTTCTCTGGCATCCATGGACTGACACAGCACCCACCCTTCTTTTCGAGTTTGTACTGCTTTGTTACGAACTGAGGTCTGCTGGCTGCAGTGGGAGGGTTATGCCGGAGGGACCGCCCACCTGGGCGGGGCTGTTCAGCTCTGGCTGTTTAGAATGTATGTATAACATCTCACATTCTGCCTAGGTCTTCTCCTGCAAGCAGGGACATAACCCACGTGTAAAGGTGTATAAGACATGCTGTGTCAGTCCATGGATGCCAGAGAAACGGATTTTACGGTGAGTACAAAAATCCTATTTTTTAAAGTTTTGGATAAAGTAGAGAGGGATTTGAACACTTGTCAGTTTTTATTGCGGTCTGTGGCCTAGTTAGGGAGATTCCCCTCTATTTCTACTGTTTACCATTATCATTGAAAGTAAAGAAATCCCAATTTTGGGTTGTCTCCAGAAAAGTAATAGAGGGGAAATCTTCCAATGGGGACACTAGTTCTGGTGACCTGGGGGTCCCCAAGAAATTCTGTTCATGTACAGAGATTTCCTCTCACTTCTTGTTTGGTTATGGGACAGCAAGTGAAGGGAAATCTCTGCAATGGGACACAGATGGCGGAAAAAAAATCTGACGGGTTATAACCCTCGTACTCCTAAATGAAAAAATAAGTTTTGCCTATAGTTCTACATTAAGTTTGAGTTTGCTCTCCTTTAACACTAGCACCGCCAGTTGCTTATACCTCCCTTTGCTCCCCCACCATGGCTGTGACATAGATGAGGGGAACATCAGGCACACACTACTGGATTGTACAAAGAAAAAAACGACGGTCCTGGCCGCTGTGCCAGTCATGTGAGGTTATTTCAGCCATCGCCTCTGCTGAGCTGTTGTGTCTCCGCCCCCCCCCCCGCAAGAATACTCTGATCAGGGCTCTCTGCCATTGGCTGTTTTTTTAAACTGGCTGTTGTCTCCTGACATTTGGCCCCTGTGTGCCGGGCTTTAGACTTTAGCTAACACTTGAGTGCTTCTTCCTGCTTCTATTTGTGAACAAAGAAAAGGTAATTTTTGGGCCCAGCATTAAAGTGAACTTTTGCTTTATTCTACATAGAGAAACCTCAGCTTCACCATAATATATAAGACCCTCTTTCACACTAAGGCAGTTTTCAGGCGTTTTAACGCTAGAAATAATGCCTGAAAACCACCTTCCATTCATTTCAGTGTGACTTTTCACACTTAGGCGATGCGCTTGCAGGACGTTAGCAAAAGTCCTGCAAGCAGCATCTTTGGGTTGGGTATACAGCGCTCCCTAAACACCCTGCCCTTTGAAATAAATAGGCAGCGATTCCAAAGCGCCTGCAAAGCACTTCGGAAGTGCCGAAACACAGGCGCTTTTATCCCCCCCTCTTTGGCCGCAAGCGGGAGTTAAAAGCACCCCGCTAGCTGCCGGAAAAAAGTGCAGCTTAAACAGCGGTAATGCGTCGCTTTACTGGTAACGCTTGGGCGGCCCCAGTGTGAAAGGGGTTTGGAAGTAAAGTGGAACTATAGGTCTGCTGCTCTTTTCCATAATGTGCTTTTCCTCCAATGCCAGTGCTGGTCTATCACTGCTCCATCTCCCAGCCATCGGTATGTTTCCCATTGCTGTTACTGGGACTTCAGCCCTCCTATTCATCCATCCTTTTCAGCACAAGTGCTATGTCTTGGCGCCTGGGTCCATTCTTGGTATCTTACGAATGCCAATAATGGGCTGGAAAATCACGCTGCAATGCACATGCTTGCTAGAAGCAAAAGGAATTTTATAAAAAAAAATTATACCAAAGGAAAATGGTCCATTTTCTTTTCAAGGGAAGTGGCACTTTGCAAGGGAATTTTCCCCAGAGTTTAGGTAAATTTAGATAAAATCACTCTGTGCCAAGCGATGCACACTCTTCCCCAAATTTCACACAGCTCACAAACTGATGAACCAGCTAAAACATTACAAGTAATATGATAACATTATACAAGATAAAATCACAGGTTGCGTTTCTCTCCTTCATAAAAACATTCACAGCAATTACAAAAAATAAAAAAACTTAATTTGAGCGTGAAGAGATTTCAGAAAACCTGATGACCAAGCAATCATATGAGCCAACCCTTTACATGGCACCTGTGGGAAGCTTGAGCGTGTCAGCCAAATTTAGCACAAAGAAGGGGACAGAAGTCTGTATACAACGGGGGGAAGCAGACTTGCACTCTATTAAATTACGGATCATGTAAACACAAAGCAGATGGAGTGCATACAATGGACAAGAAGTCCCATCCTAAGGATCCATTTACATTGATGCCAATTCGGATGCGACTGGAGTTGCACAGAATCGCATGACAATGGTGCCATTCACTTCGATGCCACTCAACACAGTGATTTTTGGAAAAGGTTTATGTACCACCATGATGTGATACCAGAGCAATTTTTGGCCCATAAAACAAACAAACCACATCCAAGCTGCACTACATAAATCGCACCGACAATCTGATTAAAATCACAGCCGTGTGAACCTAGCCTAAAAGCTAGATCAAGGCAACACAAATGGATAAAATGTATTAGCTAAAACCAGCACATCATATAATTCTTCTAAGTTTTCTTAAAGTGGCTGTCAGCTGTTTGCTAGCAGTGGATGTCTTTGTATACATGAACCGTGGTTGAAAGCGGTTCCACAGGGGCAATTTACGCGTTTGCTACGCAATTGCACTGAGATCAAATCTTTTGATAGCCAAGCTTTGGTGCTCTCTAATAGATTTGCGGAGAAGTGTTATGACCAGACTTTACTGTCCCAGTTGGTCAAATCCACTAGAAGAGACTAAGAGGGAGTCCCTTCTGAGAGAGCGCAGTAAAACAAGTAGAGACAGTAGATTTTCATTACCATTTGTCACCACTTTTCCGGTACAACATCAGAGTATAAAAAGACTTATCCGAAAACATTGGCACGTTCTGGAAACAGATCAAGTCCTAGCCCCCATACTACCTGAGAGACCTCAAATCGTGTTCAAGGGCACATCTTTATCTAATCAGATCTCTCCGCGTGTTCAGGACCCCCCAAAAGAGAACAGAACTTTTCTGCAGAACCTTACGGGTTATTTTAGATGCAAAAAATGTCAGGTCGGTTCACTTAATAGATGCCAGGATAGAAAGATATGTACCTTTTATTTCTACCACCACCAGTTTGGTCATTTGAGGTGGAACCTTTTATCACCCGCTCGACAGAGGGGGTGGTATATCTCATTCAATGCCCTTGCGGTTTGCAATACGTTGGGAGGACCAAAAGGGCACTCCGTGCAAGTCTCAACGAACATATTGCCAATATTAGAAAGGGTTTTGATAAACACTGTCGAGATACTATGACCAGGTGCATAATAGGGATCCTGCTAACACATTGTAGGGATTGACAAATATAGACCTCACTGGAGGGGGTAGTTCAGTGGTGCGGGAGATCTCAAAACAAGAAATGGCTTGGATATACCGTTTAAAACATATATGCCATTTGGCCTTAATGTTGATAATGACATTAACGCTTTTAAAGTGGTTGTAAACCCATGTGAAATATATATATTTACTCTTTCGTCCATGGACCGACACAGCTTCTCTATTGACAAAGTGGGTATTATCCGTTAATTAGGAGTGACTAGGCAGAAAAACTTGTAAAAAGTGTTGCATCACACCTTCCACAGTCCCGCCCAGGGGGCGGACCCCCCGGGTATATCTTCTCAGTCTGCATATCGCAGATAAGTTTTTTTCTGTCTAGCAAGGAGTAGGACATGGCTCCCTTCGGGCCCATTGGTCCGGGGGAAAAAAGATAGATATAGATATATATATATATCTATATTTATTTTTTTACTACATTTGTTGTTTCCTGCGATCTTCGATCAACTGCTGACTGGGTGACAGGCTGGATCCTCGATCCTTGTAGTCTCCCCAGTTTCGGCCATCGAGCGACCCTAGCTACGTGCTGGGTTTTCCACGACATGCCCGTCGCTCCATGGGTGGCCGGTGAGCCTACGCTCCAGGGCCTGCATCGGACCGCTCAGCTTCGGCTGAGCTTACGGCCGAGTCGCAGCAACCTGGCCGGTGAGCTTACGCTCCAAGGCTTGCATCGGACCGCTCAGCTTCGGCTGACCTTACGGCCGAGTCGCAGCAGCCTGTCCGGTGAGCGTCATGCTCCAGGGCATACATATGATCGTCCCTTTTGGGTCCAATCACAGCATGCCTGGCCAACAGTCACCTTCCGTGCGCGGACGATGATCTGTTTGGAATGTCTTCCAGCATAATACATGCAGGATAGGTAAGTAAAACTCCCCTGCCTCGGCTGGGTGATTTAGCTGGACATTCCTGGAGAGATCAAGTAAGTGGTTGTGGCCCCTTTCTTCCCTCTCTCCCTGCCTTTCCCTCCTCCCTGGGCTTCTAGCTAAAGGTTGCTGGGTGCTGGGGGTCACCTAAGGGGTTCCACTGGAGCGGGGCTGGCTGTAACTAACATTTAAAAGAAATGTCATTTCTGCTTGCCTGTATGTGTGCTTCCTCCATGCTGTCGGCGGCCATTTTGAGGTGGTCCATGCCGAGTTCGGCCTCTTGTGACTGCCCGGCGGCCATCTTCCTGTGGTTCGGCCACACCCACTGACCCCTATCAGCTGATCGGCGGCCATGTTTTTCCACCCTGTATGTATATATTGCCATTCGGCGGCCATCTGTTTGTGGGCTACGGCTGCTTGACCTCTATCTTCGGCTCTGCGGCCATTTTCTTAGAGCCCACATTATCTTCCATACAGACGTTTTTGGCAGCCATTTTGCGAGAGCCTCCGGCCTCTAGGGTGCATTACACTGGCGCGAAAGTTCACACAGGAAGTGCTGATAAAAGAAGCAGACTGACACAGCAGCAGTGGGACAGCATCACAGGCGCAGCACACGGCAGCATAGCAGTACCGGTCCAGGGTGGTGAGTCCTCTGGGTAACCCAGCATCTCCGCAGCGCAGGAGGGTGGCCTATTGATATCTTTCCTGGAGCCCTGTGAGTGTCAGCGTGTGGTCAGCATGGCATCTGAGCCAGATGTCTTCTCCCCTGAAACACCAGATTTAGCAGCTGGTGCCCTTGAGGTGTCTATGAACGCTATGACGGCAATCCTAGAGGCGTTTGCTGCCAGGGTGGAAGCAGCACACGGGAATACAGGGGGTAGTAAACGCCCCGTCCCCTGCAAGCTTCTGGGGATAATTCTGATGCAGAACCAGGTCCAGCTACGGCTCCGGGCCCAGATTCTGATGCATCAGAGACTGCAGACCGTGACCGTATAGTCAGGATGACTCCAAGTCCAGGTCAGTACGCGAGACGGCTTGGTATCTGACCTTATTACTGCAGTGCGGGATATGCTAAAGTTGGAAAATACTGCAGAAGCAGCAGAGAATCCGGTCCCCTTTGGGTTTCATAGACCTGCCCGCACTGCTAAGGTGTTCCCTTGTGTGTGTCTTGATAAACTCTTGTACAAGGAATGGGAGAACCCACTGAGGGTCTTTACAGCCCCAAAGAGGTTTTGCGGTACGGTACCCCTTTTGAGGAGAGTTTTCTGAAGAGATGGACCTCTCCCCCTATAGTGGACCCTCCGGTGTCCAGACTTAATAGAGCCACCACAATTCCTGTAGAAGGGGCTCTTGTTTTCTAGGACCCTGTGGATAAGAAGGCTGAAGCACTCGCTTGCTACCTATACTCAGTGGTAGGCTCGGCAGTACGCCCGGCATTGGCGGGGGCCCTAGTGTCTCACACACTTACTGAATGGGCAAGATTGCTACTCCAGGGGTTAAGGAGTGAGATGCTCCTCCTGATGAGATAACATTGGCTGACCTGTTGGTCCAGGGCCTTAGGTTGTCTGCGAGTCAGACATGGATACTATTCCCCTGCTGTCTAAAGCTTTGGTTTATGCAGTAGCAATACGCCGCCTGATCTGGCTAAAAGGCTGGTCTGCGGACCAGACTTCCAAGAAAGCCCTGTTGGATCTGCCTTTTAAGGGCGACAGACTTTTTGGGCTTCTCTGGATGACATCATCAAGGATGCCACAGGAGGTAAAAGCACTTTGCTTCCCCAAATTAGCAAGGGTAAGGGGCCACGCCAAGGGCAAGGGCCCTCCTTTACTGCACGCAAGCGTTTTTTTCGTCCCCCTAGGGCGACAGGGAAAAGACCCCAGGCCGATAAAGCGCCTGCCCAAGGACAAAAGCGTCCTTAGTCCCGCATACCCAACAAGCCTGCGGACAAATCTGCGTCCGCATGAAGGTCCGCCCCCACCCAGCTCTCGGGTGGGGGGACGTCTTCGCAAATTCGCGACTCAGTGGACAGCTCTAGTCTCCGACAGGTGAGTTTGCGAAGTAATCTCCTCAGGCTACAAGATAGAATTTCTCTCTTGTCCACCGGACAGATTCATCACCTCCAATCTCCAGCTACTACCGACCCGTCGGGAGGCCCTGTATGGGGCGGTCCAGGGTCTACTGGAACGCGAGGTAGTTATTCCAGTTCCAGAACAGGAACGGGGTCAGGGTTTTTACTCAAATTTGTTCATTGTGCCGTAGAAGGATGGAGTTCATCCAATCTTGGATCTCAGAGCCCTCAATTGCTTTGTGAAGGTACAAAGATTTCGGATCGAGTCGGTTCGATCTGTAGTCACAGCTCTCCATCTGGGGGACTTTCTGGCCTCCTTGGACATCAAGGACGCATACCTGCAGGTCCCCATATACTCCAGACACCAGAAGTCTCTGTGATTTGCTGTCGGGAAGAACCACTACCAGTTTGTGGCCCTCCCGTTTGGCCTTGCCTCAGCACCCAGGACGTTCACCAAGGTGCTCGCTCTGATTCTGGCACTTCTAAGACAGCAGGGTATCGCTATCATGGGCTACTTGGACGACCTTCTACTGAAGGCGCCTTCAAGCTCAGAATTTAGAGGTAAGCGTGTCCATTACCTGTCAGACTCTTCGAGACTGTGGTTGGATACTAAACACGCAAAGGTCAGTATGGTGCCCACTTAACGCCTAGTGTACCTAGGGTTGATTCTGGATTCCTCAGAGGCAAAGGTATTCCTACCTGTGGAGAAGTTGCAGACCCTTCGGGGCTGCAGTACGGCAGCTGACTTCCAGGAATTGGTCGTCACTCCGTTTTGGCATACGAGTGTTGGGTCTCATGGTAGCCTCCTTCGAGGCGGTCCCATATGCTCAATACCACACTCGAGTGTTACAGAAGGAAGTTCTGTCCAGATGGAACAGATGTCCATCATCTCTGGATTATCAAATCCGAGTGAGCCATCTAGTCAGGAGATCCCTGGTATGGTGGCTGACAGCTAACTCTAATGGCCGGGAAGTCGGTTCTTCCGGTTTACTGGATAGTGATCATGACGGACGCCAGCCTTACAGGTTGGGGGGGAGTCTGGGGTGTTCAGTCGGCGCAAGGTCGCTGGACCCCAGAGGAAGCCCTCCTGCTGATCGATGTCCTGGAAATCTGGGCGATCAGGCTGTGCCTCTTCAAATGGTCTCAGAGGCTGCAAGGGCATCCAGTCAGACAACGCCACAGCAGTGGCATATGTCAATCATCAAGGAGGAACAAGAAGCTCAGCTGCAGCACGGAGGTCGCTTGCATCCTGAAGTGGGCAGAGAGGAGCGTACGGGCACTGTCGGCCGGGTACATTATGGGTATGGAAAACTGGCAGGCGGACTACCTGAGCCGCCAGATGCTGGACCAGGGAGAATGGTCCTTACACCCGGAGGTGTTCCAACTCCTCTGTCAAAGATGGGGCACACCAGATGCAGATCTTCTGGTTTCCCGACTCAGTCAGAAGGTATTGAGGTTTGTGGCCCGGTCAAGAGACCCATGGGCAGACGCAACGGACGCGTTGGTGGCATTGTGGGGTCTGTATCGGCTAATCTATGCCTTCCCTCCCTTTTAAGGCTTCTGCCTCTTCTGCTCCGCAGAGTGGAGGCAGAGGGAATTCCAATGATCCTAATCGCTCCAGATTGGCCTCAGCGTCCTTGGTACGCCGGTCTAGTACGCCTGGTAGCAGATGTTCCCTGGCGCTTACCACTACGGAAGGACCTGCTATCGCAAGGTCCCATACTCCATCCTGCTTTACAGTCACTGGCTTTAACGGCATGGCTGTTGAGAACCAGGTACTGAGAGACCGGGGCTTATCAGATTCAGTAATCTCTACGATGAGAAGTGCTCGGAAACCGTCCTCTAGGAAGGTTTATCACCGCACTTGGAAGGCCTACATCTCCATGTGGGAGGAAAGGAAATGGCATCCGCGTACTTATTTGGTTTTCCGAATCCTGCTGTTTTTACAGCATGGGGTGGACCAAAGGCTTGCCTTAAGTACGACCCCTGGCGACTCACTCTCTCGTGAGTACATTTGTGCAGGGGGTTTGACATGTGGCCCCTCCGGTCCGTCCCCCGCTACCTCCGTGGGACTTGAACCTGGTCCTCTCGGTGCTTCAGAAGGCACCGTTTGAGAATATTAGAGATATTCCCCTGTTGACACTTTCTCAGAAAGTGGTCTTTCTGGTGGCTGTTACGTCAGTTAGATGAGTCTATGAGCTGGCAGAACTTGTCCTGCAAGGCTCCCTATTTGATTTTCCACAAGGATAAGGTGGTGCTGCGGCTGCAGCCTTCCTTTCAAATGTAGTTTTGGCTTTTCATCTCAATGAAGACGTACTTCCATCCTTGTGTCCTCAGCCGTCGAATCCTAAGGAGTCGGCGTTGCATTCCTTGGACGTTGTCTGAGCTTTGAGAGTATACCTATCTGCTACTTCCCTGTTCCGGAAGTCAGACTCACTGTTTGTTTCGATGGCTGGTCCCAAGAAGGGCCAAGCAGTCTCGTCGGCCACCATCTGTAGGTGGATCCGACAGAGTAATCCAGGCTTACGCCTTAAAGGGTCAAGCGCCCCCCTTTCCGGTCACGGCGCATTCGACCAGGGCAAGAGGTGCCTCTTGGGCTTTCCGACATAAAGCGTCTGTTTCCCAAGTATGTAAAGCGGCGACTTGGTCGTCCGCTCACACTTTCACAAAATTCTACAAAGTTGATGTAGATGCATCTTCGGATGCCTCTTTCGGCCACAAGGTTTTACAAGCGGCTGTTTAGAGTTGCAGCTCCTCCGTTGGAGGAGTGCTGTTTTGTGTTTGGGGTGAAGTTTATTTTTATGCTGTTACCACCCCTCGTATCTTCTCTGACACTGCTTTGGGACGTCCCACTTTGTCAATAGAGAAGCTGTGTCGGTCCATGGACGAAAGAGTAAATAGGATTTTTTACTCACCGTAAAATCCTTTTCTCTGAGTCCATGGACCGACACACCACCCACCCCTCCTTTTTAAGTTTGTACTGCTTTTTGACGAACTGATATGCAGACTGAGAGGATATACCCGGGGGGTCTGCCCCCTGGGCGGGACTGTAGAAGGTGTGATGCAACACTTTTTACAAGTTTTTCTGCCTAGTCACTCCTAATTAACGGATAATACCCACTTTGTCAATAGAGAAGCTGTGTCGGTCCATGGACTCAGAGAAAAGGATTTTACGGTGAGTAAAAAATCCTATTTTTTTAAAATCACCTGTAAGAGCCATAATGAGCTAATATGACTAGCATAATAGCTCATTATGCATCACTTACCTTAGCTCGGGGCCTCCAAAGCCGTCCTGGTCTCCCTCTCCAGCCCCAGCCATCGCTGCGGCGATAGCCGGAAGGTTACTTCCGGGTATCGCCGCTCCAGCCAATGACAGCGCCGCTCCGGCGCTGTGATCGGCCGGGGCGGCGAAGACGTGACTCCGCATGCGCGTGTGAGTCGTCGAATGATGGGATTTGTGAATGGGATTAACCCCATGAATGCGCCGTTGTCTACGGCGCGCATGCGCCGTAGACACGGATGCATGCCGTTTTTTAGCAAATATCTCCTAAACCGTGTAGGTTTAGGAGATATTTCTTGCACCTACAGGTAAGCCTTAATCTAGGCTTACCTGTAGGTGCAAGTTGCAAAAGTGGGTTTACAACCACTTTAACAATTCATGATGCCTTAACTTTTAATTTTTACCTTCCAAAAATTCTGTTGTGGTTTAATATGTATATTGTCACTAGTATGTATTTGGGATTTATATGTGGGATGGTGCAGAGGGTCCCAAGGTGGTTGGTTGGGACCATCTGTATCGGCCTCTGATTTGGGTCTTTGTCCAAGCCCTTCATAATCTCGTATAAATTCACACGGCAATTTTAATAATTTTATTACATCAATATATTTTCTTTGACATAAATTTTTACATGGTAATTTGTGCCATTGGGGGCATTTACAAAAATTTCCAATTTTTGTCAATTTTTTGTTTTATTTTCATTATGAAATTTAATAGATATTTTCTGTCATTATTCACAGAGTGGCTGTCTGGGGAGTTTTTTGGAACAAACCCTTACGGTTGTTCCATATTTATTCACCCATTAGCCTATATAGGCTGCAGAAGCGGAAATCCACTGTGATTGCCATTTGTTGTCCACCAGATGTCGCGGCGCTTTTTAACTGCTGGTGACACCGGGGTGGACATTGCTTTCATTTCCTGGTTGCGTGTTATATTTGAATTTTTTAAGCCTCTCCATCTCGTCCTTGGGGTTGGTTGCTGATTAAGGCCGGCCCCCCCAGGAGATTGCTCTGTCTGCTTTATTTTATTTTACCAAGTTTTGTATTTTAATCCAAGTTCATTACATTGGTTTTTAACCTAAGAGGTTCAATTGCAATGCATGTTCCTATTAATGGTGAGCATTGCGGTGTTCCGTGATTTTGATTCCCCTTTCTTTCTAGTCCCGGCCTATTGAATCTCGCGACAACACGCGATAGCCATGACATGTTATCCAGTGAGGACGGCGGCCCAGTGCAAGGCTTGGTTACGTAGTTGTGGAAGTGCGCATGCACATGGGACCGGGAATGAGGCTTGGGTTGATTTTGTTGTGTACTTAGGGAGGTGATGCAGCGCGCCGCCCATGCCCCTGGAAGATATGACCTATCACAAAACTAGTAGGGCGGAACGAGCGTCGCGTTGACGTCACCTTCCTTCACTGCTCGTATCTCCAGACGGACGGGTCTGCCTGCTTGCGTCCAGCCGGTGCAGCAGGCTTCAGGCATATCTGTCATTATAAAATTTTAAATGCAATATGTTATTTTTAATCATTTATTAAAGCTAAGAGATTTTACACTATTCGAGGCACTTTATTTTTCATACCTCATCCATACCATTTGGCATCCAATACCATGGAGTGTGTGGACTAGCGGTGCAGTGGGTCCTTGGTGTCATACAGCCCAGCGGTGTTCATACTCTGAAGCCTCTCTGGGTCTCCTATAATAAGGGACCATGGGCCTCTGGTAAGTAGATCTTTTTGGCATTTGGTGGTGGATATCACTTATCTGGTTTCATTTCCTACTCCTGAAGACTCTGGATTTTATCATTTAAGGATTCGTGCACGGGTGGATTTACATCAATTGAATTCATTGCAAATAATTTTGTGGACGGTTTAAAGATCACTCACCTATGTATTTTTTGGATCACTATGGATTTAATTTATGAACTATTTTTGTGATTAATTTTACAGACTGTTTTTTTTTCATTCATAGTTTTTTATCATCAAATACTTGGAAATTTTTATCCAGTTTCACGTATTATGCATATGCTCACATTCAATATTTAGTTAATCATTAATATGTGTAGTTTAGCGCGACTCTATTTTCCCTTTTTTCTTTGTATACATGACTTCTTGAAATGATCACTAAAATCAATGAAATTGGGATCGGCTGAAAGAAAGGACTACTGTACTGAACGGTGTCATGTTTGTGGAAGGAACTGTCCAATCGCTCATAAAGTCGGCCCAGATTCAATGGGCAACCATTGGTCGACTTGGGTGCAACCACCCTGTCAGATATTTTGCATTTAAATACTGCCGGTGGCTATAGCTGCTAGCAGTAATCATTTTGTTCCCCATGTTCCCCATGTCCCCCTTCCGGCAGAACACAATAGCTTTATGAGAGAGATTCCCTCATCAACACTGTGTGTTGGGTGAATTGTGGAAGGGAAGAAAATCTCATCTATGGGCTCCTTTAGTTATGAAATCAGACCAATGTTCATTTGTTTACAGGTCTGATAAGTGTCTTGCTTAAATGCATAGGTAAAGTATCAGTATGGGACTGTCCGGCTCCTTTCACAATTGCGAATAGGGCTGTCGAGGATAAATTGCAGGAGATCCAGCGCAGGTTCTTAGCAGTTAGCTGCAGGTAAAAGCCCCGTTGAAAGCAAAGAGGCTGACTGCTCCCTCAACAAATTGCAACGGCTCTTATGTAATTGCTCCTAGAGTGATTATCTGTAGATGATCGGTCCTGGACACAGTCTGAACACAGTGATGGTAAAGCCTTTGTAGACATCTCTTATCCACTGCAACCCACTGTCCAGTTCTCCCTCAGCTGTTCCACTAAACTGGTGTAAAATACCCAGTGCTAGGCCTATATAATGTCACATGAAGGAAGCGCCGTGTCACCGATGTGTCTATCCATGTATATCCTATTTTTTTTTATTCTCACCGCCCGGCTTCCATTTACCAGTGACCCTAGTTTCATTCCTTATAGCAGCAATACAGGATACTTAAATGTATTATACTTGCGTTGGTTTCGTTCATCAATTGCTTTTATCTGGAACATGGGTCATATTTTGCCTATGCAAATAGAGTATGCTGTAAAGTACACCTGTTCAAATATTTACCTACAGGCAAACTTTTACCTTTCTAAAATAAGCCCAGTTTTAGAATCCCTGGTCTGCTTCTAAGCTGTGGTTTTCTATTTTAAAAGCCAGTCCTTTATAAAAGTGATTTTTTTTTTTTTTTATGTTTTATATCTCTTCCTCAATTTAGAAAATAAACCTCAACTCGAGGCACCTCAAAAAGCATATATTTAAATGTACATTCATTCCTAACCATTTAATCTAAATTATTTTATATCAAGAATCCTTAGGAGAAGCTGACATTTCTTGGAGTGTTGCATCCACACAGGTGCGTTGGCCCGTTTCACTTGAAGGACCATTTATTCGTTCTGAGCAGTGTGGTGCTAACCGTTTTGTCAGCGGAGATGGATGCAGACTCGCCCGCAGCAACAATTTTGACTGGCGTGTGCACATACCCAGGCCCACAGTGCAAGGCTCCACCACCGATATAATTTAGGGCCGGACATGTCCCAATCATTATGATTAGAAAGTCCCTATGGTGACTAGCTCTAATCCTGTGGTCCCATGAATTCAACACTGTCACAGCAGTATGGAATGTGTAGACAGGTTTCTATTGATGTCATAACACATATTGGTAAAAAAATTTTTAATTCAGCATATTTCCAGATTATTGGCAAGGAAAACCAAATGGGGCAGGCATATGGCTTGACCTGGTGTGAAAGGAATGCAGCAAGTACAGAACTATGGATGAAAATGTGCCAACATCTGGAAGCTGAAGAGCAGTTGGGGAAGAAATGCAGCAGAACAGGCTGTTACTCTTAGGTTTCAACACTTGCTCTTGTGGCTTAAAGGAGAAGTATAGCAAAAAGCTATTTTGGCTGTACTTCTCCTGTAGGTTACAGGAGTGCAGTTCATTCATTGACCCTTTTTCAGCCGATAGCGGGCTAAAATCTGCTGTTGGCTGACGTCTCTGAGCCGGTCCAGGCTCTGAAAAGATCCCGACCATATGGTCAGGATCCACCCAGAAGCTTGGACTGGCACCTGGCTCAGCCTTTCAGTGATCCACCTAGAGCCTGATCCAGCTGCTCCCACCCACTCCACAGCCCAGCACTCCAGTGAGCTCTGGAGGAGGGAGCAGAGAGCTGCTGATGGTTCCAGCTCTCTGCTCAGAGCAGAGGGGTAGAACTGAGTGATCAGCAGTGTTTGATCACTCAGTTCTCACTACAGAGCCAGTGGGGGAGATCAATCTGATACTACGTACACCTATATGACTTGTGGTGCAATTGTATACGCTATAAATTCCCCCCCACAAAAATTGAGTTACCCTTTTCGGTTACATTTTCAGTTCAAATAAGTATTCTACCAAGAGTATCAGTAAAGATACAAACGCTCAGTGTTTTTTTCATGTTTTCTATTGTTTTCAACTGTAGCGCAAACACAACAACACATGCAAATGCAGCCATAATCCATAGGTGTCAACTCTTCCCAGCTGATTACAATGTCATAAGTGAAATACAGTGTTGAAAATCGTATGGTTTTCATATAGTTTGTACACAACTTTCGACAGCCGATTCCGAATTATCGTACGAAAATTCCCAAAGGGACAAACTCCAAAAAAATTCTTGTACGGGAACAGAACGAACGATTTTCGTTTTTAATGGGTACTGTTTTTGTATGATTTTCATACAAGAAAATGCGCATTATCAGAAACAATAAACAACAAAGCCTTGGTTGTACGAGAATTTTCATACGAATTTTATTTGATCGGTTCCGATCTTCTGTGAAATTACGAGGAAAATCGGACAATCGTTCGCCCGATTTTTCTTAGTGTGTAATCCCACTTTAGCGCAGTGTCTGTGTGTTACATCATTTAATTTGTTATTCGAGCAGTTTGATATATCTTCCTTTTTTGTTTTTGGAGAAAGGTCTCTCTGAATGTTGAGAATGTAAAATATGCATCATTCACGTGTTTAATATTCTGAGTAACATGTGCCAGTAAGAAGGCAGCAGCTAACATTAAATGGTATGATTCATCCAGTTATTTGGGAGCTTGTGATCAGCATCTCCAATACTTGGCAGAATTTTTTACATTCTAGACTGTAGAGAAGCAATAAGCGGCACAATATCACTTTCTGCTAATGCTTCATGATGTGTCGGAGAATGCCATGATCATACCAAGTCTGCTGGCCCTGCATTGACGGGCATGGTGCTCCTAGGCTGGTTGTGTGTATATCGCTTGATTTGAGTTTCACATTTCCATTTGCATTCATTATAGGTGCTACAAAGGATGTAATGATGCCAAAAGCATTTACAAAAGATCTGCTTTAAGTGTGATTATTTCTTACGGTGTACATCCAGGACATTAGGGTTCGGTTCACGTATATGTGGTGCGGAGAAATCAGCAAATCCTGAGCACTTCCCGCACGGCACTGAAATCGCAATCCACTCATGCAATCTGCCACCGCTGTCTTTGGTAAATTAGTGACACCCCAAACCAGATTGTAAAACACTGCAATTGCAAAAATTGGATCGCATGGGTGTTCAAACGTTCGGTATCCACATTTAGGAGAGGGAGGTTAAAGCTTACCTAAATGCGACAGATCCTAAACTCTGCTAATGGCTTCATGTATACACAACCTACTTTAATATTATGTAATTTTGCTGAGTTTTGCAGCTGGTGTTGCATCAGATTAGGTAATGGAAGTAATGTGCCTTTAGCTGCGCATGCGTCCACCGCTACCAGGTTTGCTCATCTGACAGAACACCTGCAGTCAGAAGGCAGCGGACATCTTGCTACTCCCAGCTAAGTCTTGAATTTCACAGTAATTTTAGCAATAAAGTGAGCGTATATAAATAAAAATTGAGTTCTGGGCCCCAATATGCTATCCCGAATTATGTCCCTCTACTCCACTTCTTCCGCAAAAATTCGGGTGAATGGCTCATTGTCCCCTACATTTTCCATCCACAATGGGACACTACAAGGCTGTCCTCTATCTCCCATTCTCTATGTCCTTGTCATGAAACACCTGGCAAATGCCTTGGGCAATAACCCCAACATCTCGGGTGTATCGGTAGGCCCCACTCATTCCAAACTGGCTCTCTTTGCGGATGACCTGTTAATGTTTGTAACCCAACCCCATCTATTCTTACCACATATAATGCAGGAATTCACCAGGTTTGGGAAGCTGAGCAACTTCAAAGTGAATCATACCAAGTCAGAAATCCTGAACATCTCACTGTCTCAGGAGGTCCTCCACCAAGTCTCCACTAGTTTCCCTTTTAAAACAGGTTTCACTTCCATCCATTGCCTTGGAATCCAAATATCCACAAAACGGTCCCAATTGTTCTCCCTGAACTTTGCTCTCCTTCTGCTTAGAACCAAGACATATCTCTTAAACTACATGAAGAAACGCCTATCATGGCTAGGAAGGGTGAATGCTCTAAAAATGAATGTCCTCCCTCGGTTTCTCTTTGTTCCAGACAATTTGCATTTCCATACCCTCCTGGTTCTTTAAGAAGCTCTACCAACTCTTTTCCTCCTTTATTGGGGGGGGGGGGCTCGTCCTTGGATACGCTCTATCGATCCCCAAGATTCGTGGTGGAGCTGGAGCTCCAGATGCCTCTATATACTATAGAGCAGCAGTATTCGCGTGTATACTTAACTGGTTCCATCATTCCTCCACCAAATTATGGGTACAAATAGAGAGCCATCTCAATCCAATAGATCTCCGCACCTTGCCATGGACGCCTGCTGAATTCCTGAAGGGAGGGATATCCCTTGGCGACCTCACCCGACAAACTATGCAAATATGGACCCAAATTAATTCCTCCAAGACCCTATCTCCACTAAAAGGACCCATGACTCCACTGTTTGGGACTCCGGCTTTTCCACCTGCCCTACAGGGAGTGAGTTTTGGACCTTGGTTTAGGGAGGACCACAGACGACTTGCCCAAGTCCTACGTTCAGACTCTTCTCTGATTCTAGACATTCTCTCTGGCCCATCTCTCCATACTTCGACGCATTGGCTGCAGAGGCAACAAGTGATATCTTGCATTCGTACCTTCCCATCACTGCCTGATATACTTACTGACTTAACAGACTTGGAGAACATACTGCTTCAGGCCAACCCCCCTACGCATTTGGTCTCAACTATATTCCCTCCTACGTATGGTTTCTAATCTAGACCTCACCCCCCATACACACAGGCCTGGAAGGAAGATTTGGGTCACTCCATTTCACCTGTTGACTGGCAAAAGTGTTTCATTCTGACTCACAAAATATCCTTGGCCTTCAAAGCTCAAGAAAAAGGGTTCAAGTTGTTGACCCGTTGGTAGAGATGCCCCTCGACGTTACACTGGATAAACCCTGCGCTCCCGGATACTTGCTGGCGTTGCTTGTCATCCAAGGGAACATTACTCCACATTTCGTGGGAATGCCCCCCCCCTGTGCGGAGCTTCTGGCAAAAGATCCTCAACCTGTACTGCAGACTCATAGCGACCTCAATTACACCCTCTCCTGAGGTAGTTCTGCTATATATGCTCCCTGGACCACTCAAAACGGTCAAAAAAGACGTTCTGCGTCACTTTCTGGCAGCAGCTAGAACGGTTCTGCCCAGACATTGGAAGTCAGCGAATATGCCTTTCCTGGGGGATTGGGCAATTGAAGTGGACCGAATCAATAGCTTGGAACGAATGTTGTCGCAGGAAACAGGTAAAAACAAGCAATTCTCCAAAACCTGGACCTCGTGGTCTGTTTTGATATTCCTCTGAATTTATTCCATGGGCTGCAGAGGACTCCACCAACGCAACTGTGTAACCTAAGTGGAATGTCTCCCTCCTAATATCTACCTACCATACTGCCCTGACCCCTCTATCCTCACCTTTATTCCCCCTCTTCTCTTTATGTTGCAGTGCTACACGATCACCCAAACCATAATCTCTAGTCTCATCAGACGGAAATAATGACAGTTTCCCCCCCAAGAGAAAACGCGCTTAGCGCAACAAAAGCCCTAGCATATTTGTAATGAGTGGGCACCACTCGTTCAGTGGATAGTGGTGCTCACCAACCCTTAAGTCATGATAGATGATATAGGTACACAGGCTTATATACCAAACTAACTCAATTGCAGCTAGCAAATTATACCATGAGACGTTATGGTACCAGTATTGAAATGTTTATCTCTGTGTTATTGAATGACATCTTTGTGTACTGTACACTTTTCTTTTCTCAATAAAATAAGATTAAATATAGGATATTGACATCTGAGATGCTGTTTGCATGTATAATTTTAAAAGCCTAAAGGATTAGTGATGAGCAGTGTGGGGTGTACCATTATAGCCTCAGCCACCTTCCTACTGCTGTAATCCAGCTTTTTAAAATGTAATGTTCAAACAGCATCACAGATGTCCACATACACACACACACACACACACACACACACACACACACACACACACACACATATATATACTCACTTTATTGTTAAAATTATAGTTAAATTCAAGACTTAGCTGGGTGGACTAACATGTCCGCTGCCGCTTCTGATTGCAGGTGTTCTGTCAGATTGGAAAACCAGGTAGTGGTGGATGCATGTGCATTTGGCAGAATGTCGCTTCCGTTACCTAATCTGACGGGTCGGTCAAAACGTTCCTATCCTGAACGCAGTAGTTCTGCGTTCTGGAGAGGGAGGTTGAATTTCCCCCAACCACAGCAGCTCCCAAACTCTGCTAAAAGTCCATGTATACATTGACATACAGGCTTTTATGGAGGGGAGTTTAGGAGCTGCCAGTCTAGGCTAGTGTACATGAAGCCTAATCATTGAGGAACAAACCAGTTCTATAGATTTTGTTAACTGCCTGTTTGACCTGATGGGTAAATGCTATGGATTAAAAACCCTTGTGCTTCTACAGTCCACATATGGTTCTTATCCATCCTGCTGTACTCAACTTGCTGTCATTAAATGAGTCATTAAGGCTATGTGAATCATTTAGTGTCATAACCGTGTATTTCTGGAACCTGCTGTGTTTAGTCCTTTCAGCTGGTCACCTCAATGGAATCCATGCACTCTACTATGTTTTGCCTGCTGCATAGAACTTGTACTGTCATTTCACTGTGGACATGCCTCATATAATACCTCCCATTACTTTTGCCAATATGCAAATTTGCCCCTTATTGCACAGTATAATTTTATTGTGTCCGGATAGTGTTCTACTCGATGCTTCAGTTTATTACTAATCACTACTTGCTAAGGACACAGTTTCCTCAGTGACCACTAAAACTGTCCCCGTCACAAGGCCTCATGAATCATTTTATGGTTGCTTGACATTTTAGTTATTTAGGGCGCTTCTGCATGAAATTTAATGCACTTTATGATATTTAACTTATTTTGGTTTCCCTTTCATGCTTCCCAGCTAGCTACAAAGTAAGTTTTCATTGTGTGTGTGTGTGCTCTTCATGTCCATGATCCCTCATAAATGTCCTTCAGTGTATGTTAGTGTGACACATTGCATAACAGAAATGTGTTTTTTTTTTTCCGTTTTTTTTTAAGTTACAGTAACCTCCTGTCAAAAGGGCTTTTCCCCCCATACGATTCAATAGGAATGTAAAGGCAGCTGGAAAGCCATTTAGGTGATGCCTCCAAAGGAACTCTGAAGGCTCACAGAAGCATTTTAAATGCCAGCTGAATACATCTGAAAGCATGCTGTCCGTCGACACCATTTGTACAAAACATGTATGTGGATTATAGCAGAAAACCACATGGACCAGCAGATACTTATGTTTCTCCTGAAAGTTTGTAATTTGAAGTGCAAAAACTGGGGGATTTCCCTAAGCAAATTTCAAATTGGCACTGAAGTTTTAGTTCTTGCATGCTCAGCCATATCCCACAATGCAAAGCATGTGTAATTCAGCCACAGTTTGTGTTTTGGGATGCAGGGTATAGTCTTACCATTGCTCCTTGTCATTTGCGTAAAGCATTTAATGGCAATTTCAGTACAATGTGAGCAGCTTCAAGTAAAGAGAAATGACAGGTTTACTCAATGGAAAATTGTGCTTAATCAAATTTTATTTCCAAGTTCGGTATGTGCCGAAATATGATTGGATACATTTAAATCGGTTTATACAGGTAAAACAAATACTGAATGCTTTTAGTAAATGGCTTAGAACAAGCCTAGACACATTTCTCTGGGAATCGAAGGCCAGCTTAGATGGAGCCCAATCTTATTAATGTATAATGGGCCTGACACAGTATAAAGCAATGACCAGCCAATCAGGAGCATAGTGTACAGATCAACCTAGGATATGTGTGAGCGCTGCTCAGGCTGTATGGGAATGAAGACCTGTGCCCACCACTGAGTGTGCTGGCCGGGAAAGGAGCTTACGTCTGCTCCATCCCCATGAGAAAGCTCCAGTGGGTGGAGTGAAACGTGTTAGTGGTGTGGCCTGGTGGGGGTCCAGGCTGAGACTGCCATTCACTATCATACAGCAGGTCTTGACTTGATGTGCAGCTCCCAGTACAGATCAACCTGCTGCTCCCAGGAAACACTGGGGAGTATTGGGCCTGACACTGGTGATTATAGAGTATAAAGCACTGGTTCAACCAAGGAAGCATTGGACCCGATTCTAAGCATTGCGCCATATAAGAAGTAATGAGACCAATATTAACTATTATCGCATATCCTGTAAGCAATGGACCAGATACTAAATTGTATCGGAAGAAAATAATATAAAGCACCACAATTGGTGTTACTATCCCAGGACCTTGCATTCACTACAGTATATCTGGTTTCCCACAGTACACAGAACATGGAAATGCAATTACTTTAGTGAATATAAACTGCTAAAAACCCTTTCTCATCAGCAGTATATAGTAGTCTTGTGACTTGTTCTATCAGTATCTGGTTAAAGCTTGTAGGAGGAGTTTTCATTCTCCAACTGTCCTGTGAGTCTGCAAGACCCCTGACCCTCTGTCTGGACAGTGCTGATTAGCCCTGTGCTGATCACATGTACTCTCCCAAAAAAAAGTCTCTAGCAGTACACAACAAACTGAGCATGTGCAAAGTGCCCCCAAGGCTCTGTATTCTCGGGAGATGGATTGGGGACAATGGAGGAGGGGGAGGATCAGAGAAGATGGGATCAAACAGTCTTTTTATACAATGTGGAGGATTAACCCCTTAGTGTTCCACAGTGAGTATAACCAGCATTGATTTTACTGTTGTGTTTAGTAACACTTTAACACTGAAACTATGGAATATAAGGCACAGATACTGAAGTGCAGTGTACTAATTAGCCTTCTCCTACGGCATGGTGGTAAAGTTTTGTACACAAGGTGAAAATATTGGATGATCGTCTTTTTTTTTTGCATGCTAGCCTTAGGCTGGGTTCACTCTGGTAAGACGCGACAGTTGTACTACTTTGGATCCGACTTTGCCCTGTGACTTGAAGTCCGACATGCGTCAGACTTCAATGAACAGGGATCCGACTTCGATCCCCGACAATACCAGGCACTGTGTCTGGTATGAATCTTTAGGAAGAACTCCACGCCATATCTAAAAACAAAAACGGGTCTTTCGGCCTGGTATGGATTTTAAGTTGGCGTGGGGGTCCCCCCAAAGCCCATACCAGACCCTTATTCGAGCACGCAGGCCGGTCAGGAAAGGGGGTGGGAGCGAGTGAGCAGGGGGGCCACCCCCTGGGAAAGTAGCCTAAAGTTGAAATAAATCCTATTTCCTTTATCTCATTTTCCTCTAAGGTATAGTAAATTTTCCCATTTGTATTTTTTATTTCTTTTTTTTTTAACTATTGGGTTAGACTGTCTCAGTTCAGTGTCTTGTTAAAAGTTCATATTTGATTTAGTGCCATAGAATGTATATGAGAAACTAAACCTGTTCAGATTTCTGCTTCTGGAAAGCTTTCCATTTCCACTGTAAATTGGTGGTATACAGTAGGAAGTGTGTCGATGTTAATGTTTCCGTTTCCAGCGTGAACTTGCTAGATAAAGATACAGAGTGTCTACCCACACATGTCAGAGGGCTTCCTGTTTTCACTGCTAAGGCAGCTCTTCATTATTTTCATGCAAAGTTTGCATAAGTGCTATTGATTACGTGGCTGCAATGCTTCATAAATGTACATCATTATTCATTAACATGCCTGCTATCAGCATTATGGTATTTTCTGATTTTAGTAAGCATGAGCCTTGTCTGCCAGGAAGCTAAAATTGTAAAGTTGGACCTAGTTTGACATGTAATATAGCATGTTATCCTAGTTGCAGCCTAGTAATGGATTGTTACCAGGCATAGGCAAGTCTAAGGGCCAGGCAGCCAGGAGTAGGCAAATCCAAAGGCCAGGTATTTGTATTCAGACTTTATTTTATATATATATATATAGTGTGTGTGTAAAATTGATAATTTGGTCCAATTTGGAGAGAGAGAGAGAGCGCTTTCAGGCTTAGACCCCTTTCACATTGGGGCTGCCGGTGCGTTAGCGGTAAAGCTCTGCTTATTTTAGTGGCGCTTCTAACCTCCAAGAAGGGTTTAAAAATGCCCGCGTTGCGGCACTTTCCAGGCACTTCAGAAGCGCTGCCCATTCATTACAATGGACAGGGGCGTTTTGGGAGCACTCCCAAACCGCCCCAAAGATGTTGCTTGCAGGACTTTAGAAAAAGTCCCACAAGCGCACCGCCCCAGTATGAAAGCACTCTGGCTTTCACGTTCAGGCCGCATGGAAGGCAGTTTACAGGCGCTATTTCTAGCGCTAAAATGCCTGAAAACTGCCTCGGTGTGAAGGGGGTTTTGGAGTTGGCGGGGACAGCTGCAGCATGGAGGCGAGTATGTATGTATGTATGTTGTTTTTTTTAGAACGCCATACATCTCTAAAAGCATTGTTTGTTTGTTTTTTTTGTAAATAATTGCCAGCATAAAATACTGTTTTCACCTTTTTTCATGCTTTTTGCAATTAGGTGTTGTTGATCTCCAAGTTTTTCAGTCACTTCCTGTCCACATTCTCCAACTTGAGCTGCGCATTATTGATCTGCACTGATGTAGTAGTGAAACCGGTGGCTGTGCCTGTATATTAGTCTGTCGGCTTGTAGTCTCCACTGGGGATGTACATGACAGGGTGACAGTTCAGAAGCACAATTGGAAGACAACCCCATGACTGGAAGTGCTTGAAAAGGACCTAGATAACAGGATAACCAGATATTCTTTTAATGATGGCTGTATTGAAAAAATGTTTACTTTACATTACAATAACATTTTAAAGGATGCGACGGGAGCCACTTTGGGCAGGTGGCCCATCTTATGTGTAAGTTACCCTGTGTCTATTAGGGGCAAAGGGTGACCGAGAAGCCCAGTCTGGTTTGCCCTAACAAGACTCACAGTACAACCACACATAAGCCTCTTACACACGACCGAGTTTCTCGTCAAAAAAATGACAAAACTGCCGAGAGAGCTTTCTTGCCGAGAAAAACGTTCGTGTGTATGGTTTCTCGTCTAGAAAACTGCTGGGAATCTCAACGAGAAAAATGGAGAACCTGCTACCTATTTTCTCGTTAGGATTCTCGTTTTTCTCGTCTGGTTTCTCGTCGGCCTGTTTTGCGACGAGAAAACCGGTCGTGTGTATGCTTTTCCGAGTCTTAAAAAATCGTGCATGCTCAGAATCAAGTATGAGAGGGGAGCGCTTCTTCTGGTAAAACTAGCGATCGTAATGGAGATAGCACATTCGTCACGCTAAAACGAACTGAAAACACGAAGACTGAAAAGCGCGAATCGTCTCTCACCAAATTTTTTACTAACGCGATAACACAAGATCAGCAAAAGCAGCCAAAGGGGTGGCGCCATTGGAATCGAACTTCCCCTTTATACTGCCGTCGTACGTGCTGTACGTGACCTGCGCAGAACAATGACGAGATTTGGAATTGACAGTGTGTATGCAAGGAAAGCTTGACAAGAATCTCGTCGAGAAAATCGACTTTTTTATGACGAGAAACTCGGTCGTGTGTACGAGGCTATACTCTCCTTTAGCAACTCTCCTTGCCCCTCCTGGATGTCCTATTCTCCCAGTCTCAGCATTGTGTTTTACCCCTGTTATCCTGGGTCTTGTATTAGTTGGTTTGTGTTGAAATTTGGAAAGACTTCTTCACTTGGGACATTTTTTATCAACACTACGCCTTAAGAAATCTATGAAGATAAATTCCATCTTTTCAGACTGCTGAAATATTGTAGGAGTTGGTCTCATAGACTGTTGTAGACTACTTTGTCAGATAGTTTGAGGTGGGGTTCGTTATGTGTTTGTGTGTCTTTCTCCCATTGCTAATTGGGTCACCTTTTGTCTGCTAGTATTAGGTTCACTCCGCCTTGGTAGCAAACTATTGTGGGATGTTATATGTTTGTGGATTAGTTTACGGGTTAATGAAATCACTGTCAGGTATTGCTAGAGGGGGAATTTCTCCAATGATCCTTTCTACTGATAAGGCTGTCTACGTGCCCAGTTACTGATTGAATTTGTCTAAAATTTTTAATATACCGGTCTCTCATGTTACTAGATGTACAGTTTGCCCCCACCCTGTGTCATTGTGCAAAGAAGGGGGAGAATTGTTCTAAAGTGTATATCTTTGTGGCCCTGTTTCAATAAACTGTTGATGTTTTGCGCCACCTGACGCTGTGTCCCGACAAGTGACTGGGTGAGCTAAGGGATCTTGGATTGTTCTGGTACCGAGCAAGGGAAGCTTATACAATGGAGTACTGGGGTCTGTCACAAAGAATATGTTCACCTTTTTACAAAAAAAAGAAATGCACATTTTATTTGCAGATAAAAAAAATGTTCATTTAATTTTGTTGTAGGAGCCTGGAAAGTATTGCACCAGTAATCAACAGACTGCTGATGCCATGCAGGACTCCTGCAAAACTGTCAGTATATCTGCTTGCTCATACGGGCAAGCCAATACGCTCTGACAGAAAGAGACGAACTACCAGAGCTCTCACAGCGCCCTGGTAGTCTATTGAAAACTACAAGCCGAAAGCCACTAAGGCTGTCGGGACTTGCAATTTTTAATTTACTGAACTCTGTAAATGAGTGACGTTGAAGGCACTGCTCACTCTACACTAGTGGCGGTGAGGTGTCGGTGGGATAAAGGGTATGCCTGGGACATAGAGAAGCCTGAAAACAATGGTAAGACATTTTAATAAAAAATAAAAGGTATTCTGGATATTTTAGAAATAATGTTTGTCAGAGCAATATACAGTTCATTATAAAAAACACATGTAGTACCTCTCTCTGTTGCACACTCATTTTGGATTCTTGGGGGAAAGATAACCGCTAAATGTAATTTTTTTTCATCATAATTAATTATATTTTGTCATTGCACATTAACCGCTTAATTCATTTTTCATCTTATACAAACCCTTTCTAATAAACGGAATCTACTAAAAGTCTCTACCCAATAAGCTGGAACACAGGAAATGTATCCAAATACCTAGGCCATCAACTATCACCTTTACCATTGGGAAAGTTGCTCCTCAAAGAACCAAGCAGTAGAAATGACTCAAATGCCCCTGCCATGTTCCATAGGAGGAGAGATTTACTAAAATCCCTGCTGTGTAATCGTTGAACAGCACATGGTGGAAAATTTGAGTTCTACAAGGAAAATGTTATTGAAATACTTGAACAATTTTTGATCCAACTGTTATTTCTCTATATGGGATGTGAAAAATGAGATGTCATACATGTCACGTTTCAGGTAAATGTTTACAAAAATCACAAAATATTCTATCCTGGGAATTGCACTTGGTGGAAAGACGCCAAACAGAGGAATAATCGGATGTCTCTGATTGGATATAATCCCAGTGTCCTGTTTATAATAATCATACTGTTAAGATTGTTTTATGTTTGTATTGCCTTTTGGCTTGGTGAACATAAAGGTATTTATTGCTTGAGCCTGGAGGCCCATTAAAGTAAAATTGTCAAAGTGGAAAAAAAAGTTCTGCCTTTAGCATGGAGAAGGATTATAACACACCCTCCGTCCTTATTGAGGTCTGTGCTCCCGCTAGGGAGACTTACCCTGCCGTATTTGTTCTGTTTACCATGATCGTTGAAAGTAAAAAAATCCCACATTTTGACGTCGGAACAATAATTGAGAGAATCTTCCAATGGGGAAACTAGTTCTAGTAACTCTGGTGTCATGTCAGGATTCCATCCCTTTTGGAGGGATTTCCTCTCACTTCCCTATATGGAACAGGAAGTGGCATAAAGATTTAAAGTCCAGTTTGGACCAAAAAACTTTTATGGGTCCCAGTACTCATACCTGTCCACCCATTGGCTGTAATTTTCTGGTTTGAATGACACCTGGTATCATTTAACCCTCTCTGAACTAATTTAGGCTTGCTTTCTTTTATTTTGATCTGGTGATCTGGCCAGTAAACCTGTTCAATAGAACAAGCTCTCTTGCTGGTACAGGGATGAAACAAAACGTGGACCACTGGTAAGGGTGCTTAACACTTCCTGTCCATATGAGGGTCATTGGGTTGGAATGGTTATACTTGGATGATGCCTGCACCTGCAGGCATTATCCCAGTATCAACATTTTCAGCCGGCTATTCACCTGTTTCCTGAAAAACCTGTATGCTAGTCAAGAAGCAACAGTTAGAACAGGACATGGAACAACTGATTGGTTCAAATTTGAGAAAGGAGTGCGGCAAGGATGTATATTGTCACCCTACTTATTTAACTTTTATATGCAGAGTACATCATGCGAAATTCCAGGATCACCGGATCACAAGTAATTAAGATCGCCGGGAGAAAAATATCAAGAACCTGAGATATGCAGAGTCTTTTAATGAAGGTGAAAGGAGAGTGCAAAAGCTGGCCTGAAATTGAACATTAAGATCATGGCAACGGTCTCATCACTCCTTGGCAAATAAAAGAAGAAATGGAAACCGTGACAGATTTTATCTTCCTGGGCTCCAAGATCACGGCAGACGGCGACTGTTGCCATGAAATTAAGAGACGCTTGCTTCTTGTGAGGAAATCGATGGCAAACCTAGGCAGCATTATAAAAAGCTGGCACCTCACCTTACTGACAGTTCCGTATAGTTAAAGCTATGGTATTCCCTGTAGTAATCTCTGGCTGTGAAAGTTGGTCTATAAGGAAGGCTGAACGCTGAAAAAAATCTATGCTTTTGAACTTTTGGAGAAGACTCTTTCTTGAAAGTCCCTTGGACGGCAAGAAGATCAAACCAGTCAATCTTGAAGAAAATCAACCCTGAATATTTACTGGAAGGACAGATCCTTGGAGCTAAAACTCGAATACTTTGGCTACCTAATGTGAAGATGGGACTCATTGGAAGAGACCCTGATGCTGGAAAACATGGAGGGAAAAAGGTGAAGAGGACAACAGAAAACCAGATGGATTGATAGCATAATCTAAACAATTAACGAAGTTAAAGGAGTTGTAAAGGTTCGTTTTTTATTTTCTAAATAGGTTCCTTTAAGCTAGTGCATTGTTGGTTCACTTACCTTTTCCTTAGGACTTCCCTTCTAAATATTTTTTTTCTTTGTTTTCTTTGTCTGAATTTCTCACTTCCTGTTTATCCTCAGTAAGCTGTTCAGTAAGCTGTTCTGGATGACTCCACACCACTCGGATGATGGTGTGGAGTTCAGTGAGGAGAAACAGGAAGTGAGAAATTCAGACAAAGAAAACAAACCTTTAGAAGGTAAATCAAAGGAAAAGGTAAGTGAAGCAACAATGCACTAGCTTAAAGGAACCTATTTAGAAAATAAAAAATGTACCTTTACAACTCCTTTAAGCAAGATCCGGGAGGCAGTGGAGGACAGAGAAGCCTGGTGCGCTATGGTCCTTGAGGTCATGAAGAGTCGGCCTTGACCAACATTCCCTCTTCAGCAGAAGTGATTTGAGTGGCTGAACAGCTACTCGATCACTTCTGTGGGTGGCAGAAGGGGCACCCATAGCCGGATAGGCATTAGAACACCTGTCAGTTTTTACAATTTTGTTTTCTCAATACACGGAAATACAGAATATCCATACATACATATTATTTCAAATTTCCCATCAATACTTCCACTAACCTAACACAATACATCTAAAACATAACCTCCTCTTCCAGGCGGGAAAAAAGGACAAAAAACAAACAAAAAAAAAAGGAAATAAAAGGGGGAACAAACAAACGCCCCCTCCCTCCCCTTCTCTCTCCCTCCACGACCACCACATGGCCCTAAATACTTAGGTCTCCTCAGATCTCTTCCTCCATTCTCAAGGAGGATTCTCCCCTCATCCGAGGCCAGGAAGGCATTCCAAGCAGACCAAGTCTCGGAATACCTTCCCTGCTGTAGGCGTACGGAGAGGACTAAATCTTCTAGTTTATTGACCTCCTTCACCTTACGTATCCACATCTCAATTGTCGGTGATGATGATTTCCATTCTAACGGAATACATGCCTTTGCAGCATCTAAAAGATGAGGGATACATGATTCCTTATATGTCCTCTCAGGTATCTGATTAGCATGTAGGAGGAAGAACGCCGGGTCCTCTGGTATTGTTAATTCCGTACAGCATTGGAGGATCTGTTTGATCCCCAGCCAAAACGCCTTAGCCTGGTGCAGTCCCAGAAGATGTGCAGCATAGTGCCTTTGTCTTGACATCTCCAACACCGATCTGAGACCTCCGGAAACATTTTCCCAAGCTTCTCTGGTGTTCTATACCACCTAGAAAAAATCTTAAAATTGGTTTCTTGTATTTTAACGCATATTGATGTCTCATGTGTCAACCTCAACATCTTCTGTCGCTGTTCCAGGCTAAAGGTCCTCTCCAGTTCCTTTTCCCATTCATGCACACATTTCAGGGGGTGGGTTTCCGGCTGTGTGATCAAGAGTCCATAGCATATAGATAATGTGTGCGATTATTGCTCCCTTCTCATTACAGAGTTTCTCAAATATGGTTAGGGGTCTGTCAAACTGTCCCGGGTTCGGTAGAGTACCAAGAAAATTAGTGATCTGTAGGGCGTTCCAAAATTTTAATCTAAAAGTGTTTCCTTGTTCCATCAGCTCCTTTATTGTGAGCCATGTTCCATTATGTATATATTTAAGTGCTCGGGTATATCCTTTTCTCATTAAATATAGAAATGCGCTCTCTTCACAACCTGGCTGGAAGAGAGGGTTACCTAATATTGGATATAGGGGAGAGGACATAGGTGTTACTCCAATAGTGGGAAGCAGGGTCGAGCATAGCCTGACCGTGTTACCCACCACCGGGCTGGCAATCACCTCTCTTGGTAATGCAGCATAGCACCATGGTGCTCCACTTAAGGGTACTGAAGATTGCGCATTTTCAATTTGTACCCATAGTTTAGTGTCTACATGCCTGTTCCAGTCAACAACTCTATTCAAATGTGCTGCTTGGTAATACTTCCATATATCCGGTACAGCCAGGCCTCCCTGTCTCTTAATATACATGAATTGTTTCCGTTGCATCCTTGGTTGTTTATGTGCCCATATATATTCAAATATTATCTTCTGAGTTTGTTTAAAAAAACTCAACGGAATATTTATTGGTAGTGCCTGTAGTAGATATAGGAATTTAGGAAGTATACTCATCTTGATGATATTACAACGTCCTATCCAGGTATGTAAGCCGGAACTCCATTTGTCTAAGAGGGTCTTGACCTTTTGCAATAGCGGGGGGAATTTTAACTCGTAGATCTTGGCTATATTTCTTGGAATTAACTTTCCTAAATAGGTTAAGGCTCTGTCTGTCCATTTAAACTTATAATTTTGTTTCATCTGTGTTAGCGAATTGGGTATTAGATTAACCCCCATTGCTTCAGATTTTTTAAAGTTAATACGGAGATTCGAGAGTGCCCCGTATTTCTCAAATTCCCTCATCAAGTTTGGAATCGTAATCAGGGGGTTAGTAAGGGTGAACAACATGTCGTCCGCGTAAGCCGAAATTTTACATTAAATATTCCCTATTTGAATCCCTGAAATATCCTGGTTCAATCGCACTGTGCTGAGAAACGGTTCCAATGACAGGGTGAAGAGGAGTGGGGACAGGGGGCATCCCTGTCTTGTCCCATTTGTAATGGAGAAGGGTTCTGATAATATTCCATTCGCCCGGACCCGAGCCGTTGGGCAGGAATATATAGCGGCAATCCACCGTAGTATTTTACTTCCGAACCCTCCATGTTGAAGGACTGCCTGCATCCACTTCCAATTAACCCTGTCAAAGGCCTTCTCTGCGTCTGTATTCAAAAATACACATTGCGTCTGTGTTTTATTGGCTATCTGTAGAAGATTGATGACTTTCGTTGTGTTGTCGCGAGCTTCTCTTGTGGGGACAAATCCCACTTGGTCTAGATGTATCAGATTTGGAACAAACTGTTGAATCCTATTCGCCAGAACCTTAGAGAACAATTTCAGATCTGTATTTAACAAGGAAATTGGACGATAGCTTCCACATGCGGCTGGGTCTTTCCCCTCTTTTGGTATCACTGTGATATATGCTAATAGGGTATCTTTCGTTAGAGTAGCTGAAGACCCTAGGTCATTGAAAAGCTTAACCATGTATTCAGATAGGGAAATAGTATTTTATAATATTGTGCTGTAAGGCCATCCGGTCCCGGGGCTTTCCCCAATTTCATAGAGCCTACGGCTTCCTCTACTTCGTCACTAGTTATGGAATCCTCCAATTTCTCTATCTATTTCTGAAAGTCTTGGCATTAATAACTCTGAGAGATAACAATCTATTTTGCTCCTGCGTAGGAGGTTTACTCTCTAAATTATAGAGAGTATGGTAGAATTCTTGAAATTCTCTTACTATCTCCTGTGGTTTCGTTGCCTTAGATTTATTCGAGGAGATATGTGGTATGTAATTAACTTCTGTTCTTGTAAGGTTCTAGCCCGTAGTTTCCCACATTTATCCCCGGATTCGTATGAGAACTTCCTACATTTCTGTAGGGCTGCTTTAGCTTTGTAGTAGAGAAGATCTGAGACTTGTGTTCGTTTATCAATGAGATTTCTCTCCAGTGATAATGAACGTGTCTGTTTGTTTTGACTCTAGTCTAGCTAAATCCTCTAGTAAATTTTTTAACTGTTCTGTACGTTTCTTCTTAACCCATGTTCCATGTTTAATCAGCACTCCACGAATGACCGCCTTATGTGCTTCCCAGATGACTCCTGGGTCACAGTCTGGGGTATCATTAGTTTGGAAGTAAAATTGTATTTATTTAATCACATCTTCCAGGATCTCTTTATCCTGTAGAAGACTTTTGTTTAATCTCCACTGATTAAATCTGGTCCGAGTGGAATCCTGTAATTCATAAGTCAAAAAAATGGGTGCGTGGTCTGACCATGTGATCACGCCAATTTTGGTCATTTTAACTGAGTGAGGTTGAGCATGAGGAACAAGGAAATAATCTATCCGCGAGTATGTTTTGTGGGGAGGGGAATAGAACATATAGTCTTTTTCTTTAGGGTGGAACAGCCGCCATACACCAGTCAGTTGATTTTTGTATAAAGTTTGGGCTACTCGATTTCGTGCGCTAAGGGGAATCGATGATACTCCCGAGGAGGTATCCTGTTTCGGGGCTAGTGTTATATTTAGGTCTCCCCCTAAAATCAAATGACCACCTGTAAATTCCATCAAGCATTTAATCTGTCTAAGAAGGCCTCTTGATGGTCATTAGGGCTGCAACGGATCGGCGGTGATCCGTGATCCGAACGGGTCACCCTGTTCGGATCGGATCACCACTCGATCCGCGGAGCGACTTCGCGGCCTCGGCCTTAGGAAAGGCCGCGGCTTCAGCCTAGCTCCGGAGGCGCGGCCATCTTGGTACACCCGGCGGCGGCGGACGCCTTGTGCGCGATGACGTCATCACCCCTTACCCTCGCTGCTCGTGGATCTGAACTGGCCGGCGGGAGAGACTAAGGTAAGTGGGGGAGATGCCCATTACAGGGGGAGAAGATTGTGGATATTACAGGGGGAGAAGATTGTGGATATTACAGGGGGAAAATTGTGGATATTACAGGGAGAAGATTGTGGATATTACAGGGGGAGAAGATTGTGGATATTACAGGGGGAGAAGATTGTGGATATTACAGGGGGAGAAAATTGTGGATATTACAGGGGGAGAAGATTGTGGATATTACAGGGGGAAGATTGTGGATATTACAGTGAGGGGGAAATTACGTGGATATTAGTAATTTTTTTTAATTTTTTTATCCGATCTGAGGATCGATCCGATCCGTGAGTTTTTTGATCCGTTGCACCCCTAATGGTCATTGGGTGCATACACAGTTGCTAATGTAACTCCTATACCTCCTATTTTACCGTTCACAAATATATTTCGCCCTGTTGGGTCTCTCATAGTATCTATATAGGTCCACGGGATTCTCCCGGCAAGGATAATCGAGACCCCTTTTGATTTGGCTATTTGGTTAGCTGAATGGTATACTGTTGGGAACGTCCGATTTTTTTTAGGATCAGGGTTTTATCATCTCTGAAGTGTGTCTCCTGTATGAAGGCGATGTCTATTTCCAGACGCCGTAAATCATGCAGGAGCATCCTCCTTTTTTTCTGGCGTATTTAACCCCTTAGCATTTAATGATAGTATTTCCAGAGTCTCCATCTTTTATTTGTGGTCAGAAGAGAAAGATAGTAGGAGGAGGGGGAAGGAAAAGCAAAAAAACAAAAAAAAAAGGAGAAAAAAAGGGGAGGAGGAACAAAAAACCTCCCCTCTACCTAATACAATTAGCTATATGCTAAAAAAGAAAAAAAACACTCACCGGTTGAACGGTATTTGAGCGTCTACCTATTTGGGTGCGTGTACCTGGAATGGTCAGAAGGACCTGTGAAAGCCTGCTCCAGGTCCCCTCGTATTCCCCTATTTTATATCTAGGGGCCAAAAGAAAAATACAATAAAAAGAGGGCACAATCAAGGAGAAGGTGACTGCTATCTAATTTAGCTAAATAGTGAAGGTAGGGAAGGAGGGGGGGGTGGGGAGGAGAGGGGACAGAGGACAAAGGGGGGGGGGGGGGGTTATGCAGTACGAGTATCTATCTCCTTGGCCATCCTTAGGCCACCAAAAGCATAAGATCACATCTTCCCCCTTGTATATATCACCCCATTTCTGCAGAGAATAACGAAATACTACATAGCTCAGTATTTATCACATTTAACTAGGTCCCAAAAAAACCCCACAGGGTATCCCCTATATACCACCTATGGGGCTCGTATATCTTTACAGTGGTCCCCACCCTCCTCTCTCTGTATCGAACCGATGGTCCTACACCCCATTTTCTTCCCCCTCCTCCCCCTCACCCCACAAAAGACCGAACCCTATATTCCTCCGTATATTCATATATTCGTATATTCTTCTTCTCTATCGTTCCTCTATCATTCCTCTTAAACTTTATATTTTTATTTCTTAATTCTTAGAGCGAAAAAAGAACATGAACCCTCCCCTTTATTCCCTCCCTCCCCAAAACCCAAAGAAAGACACCCCCTTATACTTTAATTGCCTGTATCTCCTTTATCGGCTTGTATCTAAAAGAAAAAAAAAAGGAAAGGAGAGACTCAAATCTCATATATATATATATATACCCCCCTCCCACCCCCCCCACCCCTTATATAGGGAAGGGGGGGAAGGGACCCACATCTAAGCAAAAACATACCCAAGTATACCCCGATATTTTCAACTTTATAACCAGGTTATATTCAAAGGCGGTCTATTCCCCTCTCCTTCTTTAAGCCTCTTCTATACACCAAAAGAAAAAGAGAAAAAGAACATGAAAAGAGAAAAAAGAGAATCCATCCGGCAATGTAGAAAGGTGAAGATGGCTATTATGTATAGGCCAGGAGATGGGAGGCTCGGCAGGAATAATATGGTGTATTGCGTAGTGCAGTGTGAGAGTAGTGTAATGTTAAAAACTCCTAAATGTGAACCACCCTTTACATAAATGTGCTTAAATGTGCGATCTCCCAACTCTAAAAAAAAAAGCTTCTCAGCCATATGAATTAATGGGTCTTGCAGCTTATATCTTGGGTGGTAATGTTGTGTAGAAAAAAAAAAAAATATATATATATATATATATATATATATATATATAAGTTATGTTTGTGTGATGCTTTAAGCATGTGTAAAATCGCCGCCCAGATTCCTAAGACAGTTTGCAAAAAAAAACATATCCCTTATCAAAAAGAAAATTGTTAAATAGATATTTAGAAAGAAACCTCTACATATAAAATACCTAAAGAAAAAACTTGTTATTATTAATCGTGAGAAAAGTTTTTTCCTTTTCTCCTTTTTTTTTCTTCTCTTCCTTTTTTCCCCTTTTCTTTCCTTTAGAATTAAATCATCCTGCCTGCGATCTCCCATACTTCCCCACCTTTGTCCCTCTAAAAACAACGCTAACTACATTTCCCATCTCCACCTTATACCTTATCTATATCTTAATAGGTTCTCCCCTTTCTAATATTTCATAGACATTATCACCTTTTTCTCTCCCATATTTCATACATCATATTTAACCATAGGAACTACTACAACAACCGTCAAAAAAAAAAAAGGGGGGGGGGGAGACAACTCCTGAGGCACAGTGGGCTGAGGTGGGAGCAAAAAAGAAAAAAAATAGCGCGGGGGGGGGGGCCCCAACGGTGCTCTCCTTCGGTCGGGGAAGGGGGGCTATGAATAGTCCTTTTAATCTCAAAGTTTTTGAGGACCGCTCAAGAGATGCCAGAATCTCCTTCTATATTCTTCTATATTTCTTCTATTTTCTGTCTAATGTTGTCGGAATAGGCCCTGGATTTAGGTTTGAGTCCCACGTCAATCCCTGTATGGAACCACTACCTAGTTGGCGTCGTCCTGCATCTGGGTTCCTCCATTGTCCCTGGGAAGTTGCAGGTCCCTGACGCTTCCCTAAGTAGGTGATCGCCAGTAGCCAATTTGGAGTCTGGATCGGTGTCACTTATATAAACAAAAAAAAGTCTGGTAACTCTGCCATTGTTCGAAGAGTAAATGAATTTGCTGCCCTACGGAAAGTCACCGCAAGTGGGTACCCCCACCTATAGGAACACCCCTGTTCTTTAGATCTAAAATTGGCCGCAAGCATGCCCTACGCTGAAGTGTAGCTCGTGACAAGTCCTGAAGAACCTTTTTGTGCCCCCTCATAAACAATATCCCCCATGTCCCATGCTGCCCTAAGAATTTGCTCTCTTTGTTGATATCTGTATAGACAGCATATAATGTCTCTGGGTCTTTCCACGTTTTGGGAGTTAGGGCCAAGAGCTCTATGGACCCTCTCTATTTCGATCTCTGCCTGCGGTGATTTTAAGATTGTCCGGAACACCGTTTTTATTTTAATGTCCAGATCTTCTGACTCCGTGGCTTCCGGGAGCCCCCGAAGTCGCAGGTTATTCCTGCGACTTCTATCCCCGAGGACTTCCATCTGTAGCTCTACTACTGTATCCGCCTGGTTATCCTGAGCTTTCTCAATATCGCCTACCCGGTGTTCAATAGACACTATAGAGGCCTCTCTCTCCGTCACCCTATCTGACAGTATTTTCATATCTATCCTTACCGCTTGTAAGTCCTGAGAATGCGTCTCTTCCATCCGAAGGATCATTGCTTCAATGTCCTGTCGCGTAGGTAGAGCAGCTATGTCCTGTCGCGTAGGGAGCGTCGCCAACATAGCTTTAATGTCAGCCTTAATGTCCGAGGCCTCCTCCATCTTTGTTAATGTAGGCGCTCTCAAGGAATCTTCAGAGATCTGTGCTCTAATACTTACTCGTCTAGTCTCCCCTCTCTCCTGCTCTCCGCCTGACCCGTAGAACCTCCGAATGGAGCCTGACCTCGTTCCTGTGATGCGGTCCAATTCGCGTCGCGCTGTATCTCCCGCGCTCTGGGACACAGGCTGGGGTGAAATAAGATAGCGCTGAATATCCCCTTGTGGTATTCACTGGAAGTTTCCTTGTGGCAGATCTCGTCTTTTGTTTACAGCCAGTGTTCATGCCGCAGCGTCTGTTGTGTCAACTTTTGCATGGGCTTTTTTAGCCACAGTTCACTCCCCAGCCCTCCAGGCCTTTCGTAGGGAAACACACGGAGGGTGCCCAGGGGATATACTAGGGGATGTACGGAGGTCCAGGAGTTTGAAAATAACACACAAAAAAAAAAAAAAAAATTAGCAAGAGCTCCTTCACAGCGTGTCTCACCCCGTCATTCCTAGTCATACAGAGGCAACAATCACAGGCTGCAGATGTAATGAAGTTCATGTAATGTTAGATCAGGATGGACAGAACAGCACCAAGATAACCTGATGCTAAAAAACTGAGCAGTCAATGAATAAATCACTGGCAAAATCAATGACCAACAATGTGCGGCAAAGGCAGCCTTGGGGGCGAGAAGGTGGAAGGAGCAAGTAGGTGATCACACATAGGGAGGCATATCAGCGCCGTTATACAAGCTCAATCGCTGAGTACACATCTGGAAACCGCGTCCCATGAACAGTCTCACCTGCGATGCAGACCGTTCAGAGTTCCCATGGAAATTGATGCTCCTTGATGCTCCTTGAGATGGTAAGCCTTGCTTCACTCCCCAGGGATTAGGCTCCAAGTAGATGCCTGTGCCAGAGACAAGCTAGTGCTGACAGGCTGATGTCTTGCGGTGAAATCTTATCAGCTGAGATGAGAGACACTACAGAGCGGCTGGTGTGCGAGCCGCGTGAATGAGCTGGAGACGCGCCTGTTCACAGTTCACAGAGCACAGTCACAGTTCACTCCCCAGCCCCAGCCCTCCAAGCCTTTCGCTGGGATACACACGGGATGCCTCGGGGATATACAGAGGTCCCGGAGCTCCTTCACAGCATGTCTCTCACTCCGCCATTCGTAGGCCACGCCCCCTCGCTAAAAGCAAACGGCTGGCTGGGGGCAGTGCAGATCCTCCACCTGTCAGTTTTTATTGCTTTCTGTGTCTCCGTTGGGGAGATACCCCCTCTGTCTCTGTCCTCGTATCATTGAAAATAAGAGAAAATCCCAAATTTTGGGTTGTCCCCAGAAAAGTAAGAGGGGAAATCATCCAATGGGGACACTAGTTTTGGTAAACTACGGGGGCCATATGGGTTCCCTTAATTTGCAGGGATTTCTGCTGAACAACAAACTAAAATCTTTTAGGTGGGGGAAGTAAAAAAAATATTATGGTTGCAGAAGTGTGCACACACTTAAACTAATACTTTGTTGAAGCATCTTTTGAGTATACGCCGAGTAAATAGATACCCAACATGTCACCCTTCAAAATTAGTTACTTAAAATCCTCATGGGCGATGCTTTAACATTTTATACTGCTTATATGTTTGAGTTATAGAGGAGGTCTAGAATTATTGCTCTCGCTCTAACGTTCGCTGCGGTACCTCACATGTGTGGTCTGAACACAGTTTTCATATGTGGGCGGGACTTATTATGCGTTCACTTCTGCGTGCGAGCACACGGGGACAGGGGCACTTTTAAAAAAAAAATATTCTAATTTTAACTTTTTACTTTGACACTTTAAAAAATTTGATCACTTTTATTCCTATTACAAGGAATGTAAACATCCCTTGTAATAGGAATAAGCATGACAGGTCCTCTTTACAGTGAGATATGGGGTCAATAAGACCCCACATCTCACCTCCTAGGCTAGGAAGCCTGAAATAGCCGAGGCGCCGCAGTTTTTTTGAATGCAGAGGTCGGGCGTGACGTCATAACATCGCGCCCGGCCTCCGAACGATCATAGAGACTCCGGCGACCATCTGGTCTGCACGAAATCCCTATTGTTAGCATCTGGGGTCGGCTAATCCGCTCTCCGACTCACCGATCGCATCGTTGAGTCGGTAGAAGCACCGGAGGGCTGCGGGAGGGGGGGGCGTCCAATCTCGCTGCCCATAAGAACGATCAAGCGGCGGAACAGCCACTATGATCATTCTTATGGTGCAGAGAATCGCCAGTTCTAAAAGATATCTGAATGCCTGTAGCTGCAGGCATCATTCAGATATCCCTGCACAAAGTCAAGGATGTCCATATACGTACCTTGGGTGGGAAGTGGTTAAAGCAGATTAAAGGGTCCAAATCAACAAGGGAATGGCTTCACCAGAAGAAGAAAGTTTTGGAATTGCCCAGCCAGAGCCCAGACCTGAATCTGATTTGAAAATCTGTGGGGTGATCTGAAAAGGGTTGTGCACAGGGGATGCCCTCACAATCTAACAGATTTGGAGTGTTTTTTTCAAAGATAGGGCAAATATTGCCAATTCAAGATGTGCCATGCTGATAGACTCAGACTCATACCCAAAAAGACTGAGTGCTGTAATAAAATTAAAGGTGCTTCAACAAAGTATTAGTGTAAGGGTCTGCACACTTATGTAACCATATTATTTTATTTTTACTTCCCTCCACCTAAAGATTTCAGTTTGTTGTTCAGCAGAGTTGTACAGTTTATAGGTCACATTAAAGGTGGAAAAAGTTCTAAAATGATTTCTGTGTCATTTTTTTTTACGTCAAAGAAACCTGAAATTTTAACAGGGGTGTATAGACTTTTTATATCCTTTGTGTGTGTGTTTATATGTATGTGTGTGTGTGTGTATATATATATGTATGTATATGTATATATATATATATATATATGTGTATATATATATATATATATATATATATATATATATATAAAATTGTGTGTATACACACACACACACACACACAAATTTATATACACACAAATTTATACTGTGTTTTGGCTGTTTGCCTGTAGCGCTGTAAACATGGTTTAAATTGGGTTACTCATTTTGGCAGGCTGATATTAAAAGGCGACGCATAGCCTTTAAATTACAGGTTAGCAAAATTGTGTTTGTAGCCGTATGCTGTTTGTTTTGGTTTGTGCAAACTGTGTGCGACAGGCAAGCATCTAATACACACAGCTGTGAGTTTTATATGTGCCAAGAATTAATTCCAGCTTGTAGAATTCTCACTCTCATATCACTTTTCCTAAAGTTAGATTTAAAAAAAAAAAAATTATCTTTTTACTCTCGGTGTAAATTGCATTCATATATTGTGTTGTAGAATTACAAACCTTGGATAGCTGGATTTGGTACCTGTGATACATTTGGTACAGGCACACGTGTTTCTTGTGGTGTTAGCCAGTGGAAATTGGTCTATTCCTTCATAAGTTCCCTAGCTGAATGGTGTAACAGTCTGGGAAACATGGGAAATGTTCAGCTATGTACGATTGTGTTATTATGCGCTTATTGTTTCTTATGCACTACCATGTAGGAAGCCAGCTGAATTTTGATCCATGTATGGGCACTGTGGATTGGTCTACTGATCGACTTATGTACAACCAAACTGTTGGAATTTTTCTGCTTGATTTGCGCTGCAGGCTATAGAGATGTGCTGATTTGAATTTTAGTAGGAGGCGTTAAGCTCTGCTTTAACAGCACTGCTTCTCACAATAACAGTAGTGTTGTCAGTCTCCTGAGCACTCGCTTTTAGTTCTGGCAATGCTGCTGCTAAAAGCAAGACAATAGCCTAATGTTGTCAGCCTGCAACAGGGACTAGTGCTGTTACTGGCAGAATCTATATTTTAGAAATTTTGCGGTACATACACAAAAAAATTAAAAATTAAATGGGGATGTACCAATGCCTTTTTTAATTTTTTTAGGAACAAGTATGAGTACCGATACATTTTATCAGGTACTTGCTGACGCCAATTGCAGATACATATTTTTTCTGTATGGTGCAATTTGAGCCCATACAGAATGAATGGGCTCAAATCACGTGTTATTTGAACAGGAATGTGGTGCGATTCCTGTCCGCGTCACATGTGGTTTCCAGCACTGCTCCTGTGTGAACCCAGGCTGAAGTCACTATTACACAATTTTTTTGTTTCTGCTGTGATGCATCTTCCTGTTAGAGGGTGGCTAGGGTTCATCCTCTGTGCCCCCACCCTATGTATTAGGGGTGCTGAATTTAATCCCTGCATCGGTGCATCGCGATTCAGGTGTCCCTGATGCGATTCCGATGCATGCGACCGGGAAAATCGATTACCTGGATGACGCCTGCAGCTGCAGGCATCATCCCGGTACCGTTTTTAGAGCGGGTCGTCCGCTTTCCAGTAATAACAACCGATACGGCTAAAAGCCGCTCGGTTGTTATCCCGGAGGAGCAGGAGGGGACACCCCCCCTCCGCCGCTCTGACCGGGCCTCACGTCCCACCGGGAGACCTGATCCGCGAGCAGCTACTTCCAGCGGCTAGAGACAGACTGGAACGAAGCGTCGGCTTTGTTCCAGTCTGTATGTAAACACGGAAGCAACGTCACTTCCACTTTACTCAGCTGCCAATGGCGCCAGTTTTTTTTCAAAAATTGACCGTATTCAGAATCACCGTTTTTGGCGATCTGACTACTTTGAAGTGCAAAGGAGGGACCCCCCGATCCCTCCTTAAAGAGTACCTGTCACCACCTATTACTGTCACAAGGGATGCTTACATTCCTTGTAACAGCAATAAAAGTGATCAAACATTTTTATTTTTTTAAACACAATGTTAAGAGAAATAAAATAAAAATGTTTTTTTAAAGCGCCCCTGTCCTCGTGAGCTTGCACAGCAAAGAAAACACATACTCATGCCGCGCAGCATATGTAAACGGTGTTCAAATCACCCATGTGGGGTATCGCCGCGATCGTCAGAGCGAGAGAAATAATTCTAGCACTAGACCTCCTCTGTAACTCTAACCTGGTAACCGTTAATATTTTTTAAAGCGTCGCCTATGGAGATTTTTAGGTACCGTAGTTTGTTGCCATTCCGCAAGTGTGCGCAGAAAGACACTCACCTGTCCCACAATCCAGTGACGTGGCCACCCGAACCCTTCATTCTCTCCCCCGTCTGTCCACGGCGCTGGCAATACTACTGTAGGCATCCGCCTGTGACAGCTTGCAGCTTCACAGCCGGGTGCGCATGTCTCCCTGCGCTGTCCTGCATAGCCGGGCAATCTTCTGGGACCTGTGATGTGTCCCAGAAGATCGCAGGGAGGAAGGGATGCCTAGGCGGCCCAACCGGAAGTGGGAGCTTGTCGGTAATCGCGATGCATCGCGGAATCGAAACGCTTACCAGATAATCGTGTGTGTGTGTGTGTGTATGTATATATGTGTATATATATATATATATATATATATATATATATATATATATATATATATATAATGTTTGGGGGTTCTAAGTAATCTAGCAAAAAAATACAGACTTTAACTTGCGAGCAACAAGTGTCAGAAAAAGGCTTAGTCTTTAAGTGGTTAAACTGCCCTCATTTGCAGACCGAAGTTCATCCCTTTGATCTAAAAGAACCAAATGATAAAATGTTTATTTTTGCCTCTCAACACTGAGCAATGTTGTGATAAACTTTGCCGGCTGTCTTTTTTTTTTTTTTTGACAGCTCTGAGCAGAGTACGGCTTTGCGGCTCTACATGAATCGTGGAAATGCCGGATTAAGATCGTGAGGATGAGGATGTGGGGTGGGGGGGGGGGGGGGGGGGTTAAAACGGCTCTAGGGAAAGTTTGGCTGTTACAGGGAGGCAGAAAAACATTTCACAAGTTGTTTACTGGCAGTCCCCGGGTTACAAAGGTTCTGCAGGTTTGTTCTTGAAGCAGAGTTCCAGGCTCTAAGAAAAAATTTGTATCTGCTGACTTTTAATATAAGGACACTTACCTGTCCAGGGATCCTGCGATGTCGGCCCCCCAAAGCAATATGTTTGGGTGCAGGCATTGCAACTAAAGGAAACTGACAGTGAAGCCTTCAGGCTGAACAGCCGGTTTCCTACTGCGCATGCGCTAGTCACGCTGTGCTTTCTGAAGGCCCCGTCTGGGACACACACAGGTCCCAGAAGGCAGTGGGGGAGGGAGGGGGGTTGATGCAGAAATGACATACCGTGGAGAGGTTAGGATGGAAGTACACCTTCAAAAAACAAGAAATGGTACAACACAAATGGAAAAAAGATCTGTTGTGCAAGAAGACCTAGTTATATTTTTGCTTCAACTAGATCTTTTTATTAAAAATTACCAAATTTATATGGGAAGAGCGTATTTAAGAAAAAAAAAAAAATCCCCACTCACCAGGTTGCAGCAACTTTTTCTTTAACCGCAGTACGGGTCTCCCCTCTGACTTGTCCTAATGAATGATGAGCCACACACATTGACATGTCGTCTTGTATCTGAGTGTAGAGAGGTCTTGTAAATAAATGCGTTCCTAATGGGGTTTTGTCAACCAAAAACAATCTCTTCGTAGCACGCTAAATGTTTTTAGTACAATGCTGCAATTTTCCCCAGAAAATACCTAAAATCAATGCGTAAATAAAAGATATTCATGCCTGTCAGTCATAAATGTGTATCCCTGCCTGTGGCAAAAGGCAAGTGGGAAAGGTCCTAGTTTAGCAATAGCAGTGATTAACAGAAAATGCGAGCAGGTAATTTTACCGGTTCAGCCTGTGATATCTCAAGGAGTCTAATGAGACTTCCCAGTTCCTTGGGCTACAGAAAAATTCCCCCTTTGCTCTATAAAAAGAGACAGGGAGGTGTTCAGTAGTTTAGCAAAAGGCAACTGGACAGGGCTGACACCATCCCTTGTGATTTCAGTCCAGACAAGACATTTAAGAGTTCAGTGCATTTTTGTAAGGATCAGTAGGTATTCTCTCTCATTGAAGAGTCTTCAAATGGATACAACATGGGGACATTTGCATGCTATGCTGGAATGAATTGCAGGATTACATTTGACTCTTCTCTGATATACTTTAAGCTGCTTTCCAAGTACTGGATACAGAAATAACTTGAAAATGATCTTCTGTTTATACTTGTATTTAAACTAATAGTAAGGCCTCATGCCCACGGACGTTTTTACAGCCACGTTTTTGAGCGTTTTTTACAGCTTAAAAACGCCTGTCAATGTTAGTCTATAGCTTCATGCCCACCTAGACGTTTTTGAGCTGCAAATAGCATAGACGTTTTTAACCACTTCCCACCCCGTCAATAGCAGATTGACGTCCGGGAAGTGGTTCAGTTATCCACACTGGACGTCATATGACGTCCTGCGGGATAACAGCCGCCGCGTGCCCGGGGGGGCGCGCATCTCGGCGATCGGTGGAGCGGTGGGTCAGTCTGACCCACCGCTACACTGATCTCGGTAAAAAGCCTCCGGCGGAGGCTTTTTACCACATGATCAGCCGTGGCTGATCACGATGTAAACAGGAAGAGCCGTTGATCGGCTCTTCCTCACTCGCGTCTGACAGAGGAGAGCCGATCGGCGGCTCTCCTGACCGGGGGGGTTCTCCGGACCGGGGGGGTTCGCGCTGATAGTTTAGCAGCGCAGACCCCCCCTCGGATACCCACACTAGACCACCAGGGAACCCCCCCAGGACGCCCCAGGAAGCCCCAAGCATGTGGATGGCCATCCACATATAATAAAAAATAAATAAATAAATATGCCAATCAGTGCCCACAAATGGGCACTGACTGGCACTATGATGGCACCACCACAATGTGTGGTGGCTGGCATTGCTGGGCATCAGTGTCCATCAGCGCCACCTATCAGTGCCCATCCGTGCCCATAAGTGCCCACCTATCAGTGCCCGTCCGTGCCGCCTATGAGTGCCCATCAGTGCCGCCTATGAGTGCCCATCAGTGCCGCCTATGAGTGCCCATCAGTGCCGCCTATGAGTGCCCATCAGTGCCGCCTATGAGTGCCCATCAGTGCCGCCTATGAGTGCCCATCAGTGCCGCCTATGAGTGCCCATCAGTGCCGCCTATGAGTGCCCATCAGTGTCGCCTTATCAGTGCCCGTCAGTGCCGCCTTATCAGTGCCCGTCAGTGCCGCCTTATCAGTGCCGCCTTATCAGTGCCCGTCAGTGCCGCCTTATCAGTGCCCGTCAGTGCCGCCTTATCAGTGCCCGTCAGTGCCGCCTTATCAGTGCCCGTCAGTGCCGCCTTATCAGTGCCCGTCAGTGCCGCCTTATCAGTGCCCGTCAGTGCCGCCTTATCAGTGCCCGTCAGTGCCGCCTTTATCAGTACCAGAAAAGGTACTTATTTACAAAAAAAATTAACAGAAACGAAGAAAAACGTCGTTTTTTTTTTTCAAAATTTTCGCTCTTTTTTTATTTGTTGTGCAAAAAATAAAAACCGCAGAGGCGATCAAATACCACCGAAAGAAAGCTCTATTTGTGGGAACAAAATGATAAAAAATTTGTTTGGGTATAGTGTAGCATGACTGCGCAATTGTCATTCAAATTGGGACAGCGCTGAAAGCTCAAAATTGGCTTGGGCAGGAAGCTGTATAAGTGCATGGTATTGAAGTGGTTAAGCTGTAAAAAAAACAGGACCAGTGCGTTCCTCAGCGTTGGGCATAAAAAAAAAACGAAGCGTCAAAAGCGCAAAAACGCAGTGATTGCGTTTTTAAGCTCCGTTTTTTTTTTTTCCGAGAAAAAAATAAATAAAATGAATTATGCAATAACATGAACAGGTGTTTTTAAGCTGTAAAAAACACAGCTGTAAAAACGTCCGTGGGCATGAGGCCTTAATCTTCAGCATTTTTTTTATTTTTTTGACCACAATAAAATAAACATCCCCAAGTAAACTGTTAAATATCTTACCATAGCACTTGCAACTTATAACTTTTATTGCTGCTTTGCCCTGCTCTCGCAGTGCTGCTTCCCTAAACTTCCGCTCTTCATAGGAAGCTGTTGCAGTGGACAGTGCAGTTCCCAGCCAGTCTGTTATTTTGGGGAAGAGAAGGGGAAGGCAAACTATGGCTGTGTGTTTTTCTATTGATGTACACCGTATAGGGAGACAAAACTCTTGTAGTCCCTGCATGCAAGGGTGGCTTCATAGGATACTGCAAGAGAAAGGAGCCACCCTGAACAGAAAACCTGAGGCAGCGGCCATGGCACCAACTTAAAATGGAACTTGAGCAAATATCAAACAATAAAACTGTACTCCGTAAATGATTACATCAGCTGCTAAGTGTTAAAAGGGGTTAATATCACTTTAATGATCGGTAAAATCACAAAATACACCCTGCTTTGCCTAACACAACCTCCTTAGAACCTATTTTAGGAAGCCTTTGTTTGCTTCTCTCCACCATACAAGTCAATAGGAGTTGAGAAACTGCAGGTGAATGCAGCTTAGGAGTTCATCTTCGGGTCAGATGCACCCTGTCAGTGAACGATCTCAGACTTGTCTCAGACTGATCTTAAATACAAATGGAGTGCGCCTAAAAAAGCAAGCTGCATTTGCCCATTGACGCACCCCCTTCAAACTGAATTTTACTTTCATAATAAATACTTCATATTGCTGTTTTATTTTAGCAATTCTTTGTGTGTCGTACTAAAGAGCTTGATTTGTAATCTTTTGCAGTTCCTGCGGGAGGACATGAACTACAAAGATGCGTCTCACAAGCACAATCATTTGCACAGAGAAGACAAACATATTACAGTGGAGGATCTGTGGAAGAGGTGGAAAACATCTGAAGGTGAATACCAGTGCTGTATGTGAAATCAAAATCACAACTTCACATTTGCTGTATGATTTTAGATTTTCTGGTTCTTTGAAGCCCCCACTCTGTAAAAAAAAAAAATCTAACTTTTACTATCCCGAACCCCCACCCTGACAGTTTTATTTTCCACTTACCTGGTGAAGCCAGGAATTCTCACCTAAATACCCCATTCAGGTTTCTTCTTCCACTGGTTCTGTTAAGGGGGACAGCTAGTCCAGTGCTTCAGTGGTGCCCCGCACCGGATCCTGTCCCCTGCCTCCCCCTGTGATAACGTCAGCCCTCTTCTCTCTCCTAAGAGGACCCCACCAGTGGCCATTCAATAGGAAGTGTCCACATCACACACTTAGTTGACATGCACACCCAAAGGAGGACCCCAAGTGGGAAGTAAATAGAAGACTTTGGGCTGAAGTGTTGCATGACTGCTGCTTAACCACTTCTTGACCATGCTATAGCCGAAAAATCGCTATAAAGAATGTCCTCCCAGAACCAATCCCCCTATGGCATCTGTCAGACGAGCTCTGTGATCACTTTGTACTTTGGATACAGCTGATCACAGATCGTGGTAAAGGGCCAATCACAGTGGCCCTTTTCCAATGTTATCAGCTGTGTGCAATCACAGTTGGTCAGATGTAAACCGACTTGCTGGTTATCAGCAGTCCTCTCACACGCTGTCTCTGTGTAAAGAAAGGAAATCTGGCAAGAATGACAGTACTTTGTTTATACTGATAATCGGGGCACTGCTCATCGGTGCTGCTCCATCAGCACCTATCAGTGCAAAAGAAAAATTACCGTACTTAATTGCTAAACAGAAGCTAAGAATTTACTTCTTTTTTTAAAAGACAGCTCTATCTGTCAAAAAAAGATACAATTTCAAATGGGTGCAGTGTTGCGTGACTGCGTAATTGTCATTCAAAGTTCGACAGCGCTAAAAGCTCAAAATTGTCCTGGGCAGCAAGGGGGTGAAAGTTTTTTTAAACTACGCAATGCGATTAAGGGGTGGGAGAGGGCACATCTTTATCCCAGAGATATGTTCAGAGTTGGAGCAGTGTTAAAGTGGAAGTAAACCCACTCTGCAGGCTTGTACCTACAGGTAAGCCTACACTAAGCTTACCTGTAGGTACTATGAATATCTCCTAAACCTTCACGGTTTAGAAGATATTTGCACTTCATGCAGCCGGTAGTGTCACCGGCCCATGCGCTCTGAAGGGACGGTATACCTGTGCCCTCCCTTCAGAGTTCCGTGCTGTGGTCCGTGACTCCCGTGCGCATCTGCGGGAGTGACGTCAGCGCAGCCAATCAGATGGCTGTAGGGCGCAAAACTGGAAGGAGGACCAGGTGAAGGTGGTAGTGTCTGTCAGAGCTGACAGCGCAGCAGCGCAGGGCTTCGTTTATAAGCTAAGTATTTCATAATGTGTTAGTATGCAATGCGTACTAGCGCATTATGCCTTTACTTTGCAGGGTTTTTAAAAAATATAAAAAAAAATTGGCACGGTTTACTTCCCCTTAAACCGCTTGAGCCCCAGGAGATTTTACCCCCTTCCTGACCAGAGCACTTTTTACAATTTGGTACTGTCGCTTTAACTGACCACTGCACGGTCATGCAATGCGGTACCCAAACAAAATTTGCGTCCTTTTTTCCCATAAATAGAGCTTTCTTTTGGTATTTGATAACCTCTGCAATTTTTTATTTTTTGCGCTATAAACAAAACAGCGGCAATTTTGAAAAAAAAACACTATCTTTTACTTTTTGCTATAATATCCCACATTTTATTTAAAAAAACAATTTTTTTTTTCCTCAGTTTAGGCCGATATGTATTCTTCTACATATTTTTGGTAAACAAAATTGCAATAAACGTGAATTTATTGGTTTGCGCAAAAGTTATAGCGTCTACAATATAGGGGGTAGTTTTATGTCATTTTTATTTTTATTTTTTTACTAGTAATGACATCTGTGATTTTTATCGGGACTGTGATATTGCAGCAGCCAGATCGGACACTTTTGACACGTTTTTGGGACCATTGACAATTAAACAGCGATCAATGCTATAAAAATGCACTGACTACTGTAAAAATGTCGCTGGCGGGGAAGGGGTTGACACTAGGGGGCGATCAAGGGGTTAATTGTGTTCTCTGGGTGTATTCTAACTGTAGGGGGGATGGGATTTTCTAGGGGAAGAGAGAGATCATGTTCATACTTTGTATGAACAAACGATCAGTCTCTTCTCCCCTCAGAGAACAGGGATCTGTGTGTTTACACACACAGATCCCGGTTCTCACTGTGTCACGAGCGATCGCGGGTGCCCGGTAGTCATCGTGCCTGCCGGGCACTCTCATCGGCTCCGGCGGTGCACACTCCTGGTGGCCACAGGGCGAAGCAACGTAACATAACTGGTCGGCAAGTGGTTAAACCCCAAAACAAAAATGCATTATAGCTTACCAATTCTAGTGGTGGATGTATTCATTTTCTTATTTTTCTGCTTTTTTTTTTTTTTTACCTTGTGATCCAGCCAGTCTGTTTTTGCAGGGATAGAAAACAAAGGGATTGTTCTCTTTTGATTGTCAACAGAGAACTCTGGGCTGTGATTAGACACAGCTGATCAGCAGGGTCCTGGCCATGAATTATTGGCTGGGACCTGCTTACAGACTCCCGCTGTGTACAATCACAGCGGATATTTGGCCCTAAACCCGGAAGCAGGCAGCTACATACCAGTACGTCACTTTGCCTGTACAGGCCACCTGGTGAAGGTTCAGGTCTCCTCTGATGTGAACTTCAGCCGCCAGGTGCTTCAAGCTTTCATCTGAGTGTTTTTTTGTTCATATTCTTTAACCCTGTTTTCTTGTGGGCCGGTTGGCAGCAGTTTCCTATATTGTTGCCCACCCCCTTTATTGCTTGGCTATACACCATGGTTGGTACAAGACTTGTGCCCTGCACTGTACAATTAAGATAATAGGAGTTTTGACTTACCTGTAAATATCTGGAAGTACAATAAAGAACACAAGCCCCTCCTCTTTGCGTCTTTAATCACTCCTTATCATTTGCTAAAAAAATGGCGTCTCACGGGATTGGGCGTGGGGTTATATGGTACGCTCTGGGGGAGGCCTTTTTTTGCCAGTATCCAATCACCTAAAAGTATCTGCAGCTTAACCCGTGGTCAAAGAATACAAGTCCTGTACTGCAAGAGAAGACAAAGTAAAAATCTCTCTTTCTCTTACCATCCATGGACTGACACGGTGTCTCTTTACACTTTACACGTGGGTTATGTCCCTGCTTGCAGGAGAAGACCTAGGCAGAATGTGAAATGTTATACATACATTCTAAAAGCCAGAGCTGAACAGCCCCACCCAGGGGGTGGTCCCTCCGGACATAACCCTCCCACTACAGTCAGCAGATTTCAGTTTTTTTCTGCCTAGCAGAAGAAGACGTGGCTCTCTCAGGAGCCAGTCTCCTGACCTATTTTTATTCCTTTTCTGGAATTCTTTTTTATTTTTGAGAATTTTCTATCAACTGTTGGCTGGGCAACAGGTTGGGTACAGGATATCCTTGTAGTCTTCCCTGTCCGACCATCGAGCGTGCTGATCCTCGCCTTGTGAGCGTGAGACTCAGTTCACGACAGGCCCCATGACTCCAGGGGTGGCCGGGTTTGCTTTCATGCTCCCACGGACCTCTCAAGACTGAACAGTTCCCGACTGACTGTATCTTTCGCGGTGGACCGGGCCGACAGCTACTCAGTACTGCACTGTGATAGTCCTGTCAGAAACACACCAGTGGGTCCCTCAGGGGACGGGTAAGTAGTCTCTCCTGCCTGCAGGTGAGTACAAAAGGCTGTGTGTTTCTCTGTGGGGGATTTTCCCTGTCTCCCCCTGTATTTCATTGTCACTCTCTGTCACCATTGCTGGCGCTGTGCTGTGTGGGGTGCCTGGGGGTCATACTGTTCTTGGAGGGGCTAATGCTGGTCTGCAGATATGCTTGGGGCCTTTGTGTGTTTTGGGGCCTGAGTGGCGCTGTGTGTGTGCTGTTTTTTTTCTTCACTTTTGCTGAGTCATGGCGGCCATCTTGCCGCGGATCGCCTCAGTGAAGTGCGGCGGCCATTTTCTTGTAGCCTGCGTGCTCTTCAGCACTAGTTTTGGCCTCTAGCGCTGCTGTAACAGCGCAAATCTCCTCACAGCTCACCAGCGCGGTACAGACAGTGGAACTGAGCGGTCCCTGGTCCGGTTTGGTGAGTCCCCTGGGCGCCCCCTCCTCAGTCAGCACAGCCTGTGGGTGGACTTTTTATCTGAGGAGTCTCAGAGGGGGGCAATATGGGGTCTCTGTCACCAGCTTCCCCTAAATGTCAGTGGACAACAGGCAGTGCTTCAGCACCTGCGGTCCCTAGGGACCAGTTGTGGGCAGTCCTGGAATCATTTCTGACCAGGATGGGAGCTGTGTGCAAGCGCAAGGGAGCAAAAAAAAAAAAAAAAAGCTTCCTCTCCCCACTTTACTACATGAGGGCAGTGCGCTGATTCAGATATGGGCCTAGCCACTACCGCTCAGGACCCTAGTTCTGAATGTATTGGATGGTTTTGAACAGGACATTCCTTATGAGGAAAACTCCAGTTCTGAGTCAGTAAATGACAGGGCGCTTGTTAGTGTACTCATGACTGCGGTGAGGGACACTCTCAAGCTACAATGCTGCAGATGCAGAACCTCAGGCGGATACAGTCTCCTTTGGTTCTTTTCAGGCCAGGCCTTCTAAAGAGGTTTTTCCATATGTACTTTCTTTGACCAGCTCATTGATAAGGTCTGGGAAAAGCCGCAGAAGAATTTTTTCATGGTCCCGCGGCATTTGTCTATCAGATACCCCTTGAAGATGCCCTACTTAAAAAGTGGGCTTCTCCCCCAGGGTCGACCCACCAGTCGCCCGGTTGAACAAGGCCATCACTCTCCCGATGGAGGGGACTCCTGCATTTGAGGACCCCACTGACAGGAGGTCAGAAGTGGTAAGCAGAGCCATGTTTGCCTTGTTGGGATCCGCCCTACGGCCTGTGGTAGCGGCGACCCTTGTGTCTTAAACACTTACAGGTTGGGCAAAAATGTTGCACCTAGCTGTACAGGAGCATAATCTTCGTCCAGACACAGTTGCTTTGGCCCACCAACTGGTTCAGGGCCTAGTTTATGTGTGCGACGCCACGTTGGACGCGGCCCCTTTAATATCCAGGGCCTCTGTCTCAGCGGTGGTATTGCGTCGTCTTATCTGGTTGAAGTGCTGGTCTGCTGACCTAGCCTTAGGAAGCTCCTGACGGATCTACCATTTAAAGGTGGTAGACCTTTCGGTGCTGCTCTGGATGACATCGTCATGGATGTCATGGGAGGTAAAAGCACTCTTCTTCCTTAGACTAGCAAGGGTGAGGAGGCCGGCCGCAAACAGGGGCCTTCCTTTCCAGCAAAACGGGTTTTTTTCGTCAGTCAAAGTCCACGGGTAGGCCCTCTCAGACTGACGGCAGTGCGGCTGGTGAGCACAAGTGCCTCTGGGTGCGTAAGCCGAACAAGCGGCTCCCAAGCCCGCCTCCGCGTGAAGTCTTGCCTCCGCCCGACTCTGGGGTGGGGTGACGACTTCGCAGGTCACGAATCGGTGGTCCTCCCGAATCTCCGACTGGTGGGTGTGCGAGGTGGTCACCTCAGGATACAGGATAGTACTCCGATCCTGGCCCCCAGACAGATTCTTTCCCTCAAATCTTCCTCTCCTTCCTACCTGTCGGGCAGCCCTCTTGGGGGCTGTACAGGATTTGATCTTGATCTTGTCCACCTGGGAGAAATCCCCGTTGTCCTTGGATCTTCAGATCCAGGTGATTCACCTGGTCAGGGCGCCCCTGACATGGTGGTTGAGATCCTCGGCTCTTCGGTCCGGAAAGTCGTTCCCCTCCCATCCAGTGGACGGTACTCACGACAGACACCAGCCTGACGGGCTGGGGTGGAGTCTGGGGAGTCCTGTCGGCTCAGGCCTTGGACTCCGGACGAGCCCGTTTACCAATCACTGTTCTGGAAATAAGGGCCATCAGACTGTGTCTCTCCTCAGGTCGGAGAGAGTACGGGGTCGCTCCATCAGGAGCCAGTCGGACACCGCCACGGCGGTGGCGTATGTAAACCATCAAGGGGGAACTCGGAGCTCAGCTGCGGCTTCCGAGGTAGTCCGTATCCTGAAGTGGGCCGGAAGAAACGTGCCGGCTCTGTTGGCCATTTTACATTCTGGGCATAGACAATGGGCAGGCGGACTATCTGGGTCGCCAATCGCCAGACACCGGACCAAGAAGAGTGGTCCTTGCATATTTCAACTCCTTTACCGACGGTGGGGCACGCCGGATGTGGACCTGATGGCCTCTCGACTCAATCGCAAGGGTCGAGGTTGTGGCCAGATCCAGGGATCCTTGGGCGATGCCTCGGATGCGTTGGTGGCCCCATAGGGTCCTTATCGCCTGATATAAACTCCGGCGATCCTAATTGTTCCGGATTGGCCTCAGCATCACTGGTACGCTGATCTGGTACGTCTCGTCACGGACGTTCCCTGGCAGTTGCCGATGAGGGAGGACCTTCAGTCTCAAGGTCCCATGTTTCATCCGGCTTACAGTCTCTGGCTTTAACGGCAGGGCTGTTAAAAGCCAGGTGTTGAGGGACCGAGGTCTCTCGGACTCGGTCATTTTGACCATGTTAAGGACACGGAAGTCTTCCTCCAGGCAGATCTATCACCGTGCCTGGAAAGCTTATATCGCCATGTGCGAAGCGCTGGACTGGCGTCCTCGGACGTATTCCGTCCCCAGAATCCTGCGTCCTCTGCAGTGTGGAGTGACCCAAAAGCTTGCTTTGAGTACCATCAAGGATCAGATTTCGGCCTTGGCCGTCTTCTTTCAGCGACCTCTAGTGGGTCATTTTCTTGGTTAGCACCTTGTGTTGGGGGTTCGCCATGTGCTCCCTCCTGTCAAGCCTCCTCTCCCACCATGGGATCTGAATTTGGTGCTCTCGGTCCTCCAGGAACCTCCTTTTGGGAATATCCGGGATATTCCCCTCTTGTCTTGTCTCAGAAGGTGGCCTTTTTAGTGGCAATCACTTCTGTTTGACGAGTGTCTGAGTTGGCGGCTTTGTCCTGCAAGTCGCCATATTTAGTCATCCATAAGGATAAGGCGGTGTTGCATCCGCGGCCTTCCTTTTTTGCCAAAGGTGGTGTCGACCCTTCACCTACATGAGGACATTGCCCTCCCGTCCTTGTGTCCTCACCCATCGCATCCCAGAGAGTTTGCGCTGCACATATTGGAGGTGGTACGAGCCTTACGGGTGTACCTGTCTGCTACTGCTTCTATTCAGAAGTCCGACTCACTGTTTGTGACTGTCTCTGGTCCATAACAGGGCCAAGCGGTTTCGTCTGCCATCATTTTTAGGGGAATCAGACAAACTGTCATTCAAGCCTATGCTCTCAAAGGGCGGGTGCCTCCCTTTCCAGTTACGGCGCATTCCACCAGGCCAATTGGTGCTTCCTGGGTTTCCCGACATCAAGCGTCGGTTGCACAAGTGTGCAAGGCGGCGACCTGGTCGTCTGTTCATGCCTTTTAAGTTTTATAAGGTTAATGTGGCTGCATCTTCGGATGCTTCCTTCGGCCGCTGGGTGCTGCAGGCCGCTGTTTAAAGTTGCGACTCCTCCGTTGAGGAGCTCTGCCTTGTTTGGAGTGAAGTTTTTGGTTTTCCATTTTATACTGCTCCCATCCCTCTTGACACTGCTTTGGGACATCCCACGTGTAAAGAGACACCGTGTCAGTCCATGGATGGTAAGAGAAAATAGGATTTTTTGTACTCACCGTAAAATCCTTTTCTCTGACATCCATGGACTGACACGGCACCCACCCTTCCTTTTAAGTTTGTACTGCTTTGTTACGAACTGAAGTCTGCTGACTGTAGTGGGAGGGTTATGTCCGGAGGGACCGCCCCCTGGGTGGGGCTGTTCAGCTCTGGCTTTTAGAATGTATGTATAACTTTTCACATTCTGCCTAGGTCTTCTCCTGCAAGCAGGGACATAACCCACGTGTAAAGTGTAAAGAGACACCGTGTCAGTCCATGGATGTCCGAGAAAAGGATTTTACGGTGAGTACAAAAAATCCTATTTTTGCCAATACTCCGCACCAAAAGATTTTTTTTTTTTTTTTTACTGCCAAGATTTTGCTGAAAAACATTTGTGATTTTCACATCTTGAAATCTGACATATAATTAGTCCCACCTTTTCTGTCCTGTCATTTATGAGTGATGACTAATGTGTTCTTGCAGCCTAATATATTTTATAAGACACAGCCATTGTCAGAGTGAGGATTATACTGTTCTAGTCAAGAAGGTAAGCAGGAATAACATTCAAAAGGAGACAAAATATATTAAAGTACAGCTTGGGAATGCTGTTCACAAAAATGTTCTAAATATTAATCTGGTTAAATACTGTACAATAAATGATTGTATTAATACTTCAGCTGCTAAATCTGGGCAAGCTGTAGCTTGCATTTGTAGTGTGTAATTACGTATGTGTCAAAAAAATAAAAACATGTTGAGGAAATGATGCCAAAGTGATCTGTTTTCTTTTTCATTTTGCAACGACTTTTTCTTTTTTTAGAGGATAAGGCCCCTTTCACACGACAAGCCTGCTCGGATCCGCCTGTCCGTTTTTCAGCGGAACATCCGTTGACTCCTATGGGCAGGCGGATGTCAGCGGAGATGTGCCTGCTGACATCCGTCTGCCATCCGGTCCGCTAAAATCAGACGTATGGCGATACTTTCAGCCATTTGTCGATCGGATGAGATCTAATGAAAATGGACATGCTGACAGGCCCCTCCCTGCTCATTGAGCAAAGATGGAACTGTCATCCGCCGGCTCAGTGGAGATCACTAAAGCAATCTCCTGCTGAGCTGGCAGACTCCGCTAAACGGATCCGCTCCGTGTAAAAGGGGCACAACTTAATTTTTAAGCAGCCTCCCTCACCTTGTTTAATGATTGTCATGAACCATTTTATAATTTTTACAGGAAAAGCCAACCAAATGTGCAGGTAAACGTGTTCACACAAACGGAGCCTGAGCCGAGCACCAGCAGAAAATAGGTTTATCTAACCTTATAACCATGTGGCTTTAAAGTGCCAAATGCAAATACGTTTTAATCCAGTCACCAAAAGAATGTTGACATGCCTTGTGCCTTCCCAACATAGGCCTAACTTTTCTTTATTTGAATATAGGAAGACATTTGGCTGTACCTTTTTAATGTGAATGTAAACCCGATTCATGAAATTTGAGCTGGGCACATATATCTGCAGTATTTTATCTCCAATGAGTTAAGTCCCTGATCTCTCTCCTGAACCGTTCCTCTGTTATCAGCCTGATAACTCCTGACAAATTCCCAGACTTTTTAGACAAAAGCAGCCTGAATCTTCTGTCCAGGGTGGTTGCTAAAATAGATTAGCAGTAGGGCTGGGGAAAAAATCGATTTAAAATCTGAATCGAGTTGCAAGGGCAAATCGATTCATATTTTGACCAAAACGATTTTTGCGTTTTTTTATTTTAATTTCTTTATCGTACACCACGGGACACAGAGCTAGTCATTACATAATGGGTTAAGGGTCACCAGCGGTGATTGGACACTGGCACAACCAATGGAAGACAGTTCCCCTCCATATAACCCCTCCCATCAGGGAAGTACCTCAGTTTTTTTGCCAGTGTCGAAAGGTGTTGGACGCGTTAGGAGGTGCTAAAGGAAAGCTCTACCAAAGAGACCCTCTGGGGGTAAAAGAGCTATGCTTTCGGATCCATCCAAGACGCCTACAAATGAGCTGAATCTGGATGGGATCCGGGCCTCATTCATGAGGCGTCGCCTGTAATGTCTCTCTTCGGAGGACTGGGCTCTAAGATCCAGCACTTTCGCTATTTCGCTATAAAGTCCTGGTAAGAGTCTTGTACAAGGCCCAGGGGAGAGGTATCCTTTAAATAGGAACCCATATCCCTGAAGGTTGGCACACATAGCCCACCGTGAAGGGTGAAGTTTGGTATCTGTCTGAAATCTTTCAGCAGAAAAACCTGCGGCGTGGATAAGGTGAGATTAGAAGGTCCATAACTAGATTGGGACCTTTTTCAAAAAGTGGATGTCTTCTTTTTTTCCACCACTGGGGGGGAGTAAAGAGCTGAATATACTCACCTCACTCTGTTCAGTGTCGGCTTCGGCGAAGTACACTGCTCGTCACCTCCGCTGCTGAGCTTGCTGGGGCACCCCGATCCTCCTTTCGGTGGCCGACCAGACACCTGCAGATGCAGGTAAGTGGGAACAAGGGCTGATGAGAGTCCTCTCTCACTATGGCCACCGCCATAGCGCTAAGGGCCGCGCGCGGGAGCGCGCTTTATCGGAGGGGGGGTGAAGGCGTGCGCGGGCACGTGGCGCGCGCAGGCACAGAAACGGCGCCAAATTTAAAAGACTGTCAGTGTGAGAAGCACTGCAGCAGCAAGCAAGCTCGTTAGTTCTCTTGTTCCTGGCAGAGAAACACAGCAGCTATACAGGGACATAAGACTCCATGTGGTTGGATTGGGTACTTCCTAGAAGACATCCATGTTATGCATAGTTATGTGTTAAAAGTTGCATACTTAATGTATTTGCTAAACTGAACACGGTAGTATATGCATTTAGGTACCTTGTATTTTGTCTAAACAGTAAGCCTTCCAGGGGAAGTAATGCGGACAAAAAGAGAAGCACCTCCGCCTGAGAGGAGGCTCTAACTGTGCTGACTCGGTACCTTTCTCTCCTGTGTTGCTAAATGCACCTGTTCAGGATGAGCCATTACCTCTGTCAGGTATGGCGGCTTCCCCAGTGAAGCCTGGGCCTGTATATGTCACTGAGGACACTTTATCAGCTGCCCTAATTAATCTGGAGGAAAAAATTGCTACCTTAATCGCTAAGTCCTCTAAAAAGGGACAATAAGCGAAGCAGGTCTCTTCCAGTATTGGACCTCCCTTCAGAAGTACCTGAGGGAGGAGGATGAGGAGGAGGAGGCTACATCAGCAGAGGATGAGGAGCCAGATTTTAAGGTCACAGGTACAATGCTATAGCAGTGCATTTAAGTTAACCTCTGCGGAGGTAACGGAATTACCTGTCTCCTCCCTAGGGTCATTAAGATCCCTGCAAGGTGCATGCTCCTTCCCGGTTCATCCGTTACTAGAGGCTGGCAACATCCAGATAAGCGTTTCTCACCTCCAAAAAGGTTTAACATTCTTTATCCTATGGGGGAAATTATTTTTTTTAAAGAAATGGAGCCTGCCTGCGGTAGATGCGGCTATTTCTTGTGTAAATAAAAACCTGACATGTCCGGTGGATAATGTACAAGGGTTTAAAAGATCCTTCTGAGAGGAAGTTGAAATCCTCCTTCCTTTTGGCCGGCTCAATTACCCAACCTGCAGTAGCAGCAGTCGGTATGTGTCAGGTCATCAGCCAACAGGTAAAGCAGGGGCTGAAGGAACTGCCTTCAGAGCAGGCTTGAAATTGGGAAAATTTGCCTAAAGCCTTATGCTTCACAGTGGATGCCATGAGAGATTCTATCATACAGGCATCACGCCTTACACTCCAGCTGGTACAGATGCGCAGAGTACTTTGACTTAAGCATTGGTCAGCGGAAACCCCATGCAAAAAGCTGTTGGCAAGTTCCCGTTCCATGGCGAACGCCTATTTGGGGAAGATTTAGAAAAATATATACAAAAGATATCAAGTGGTAAAACGACTTTTACCTGAGAGAAAGAAAAACAAGCGACCTTGTTTTAAACGCTCTCTCTCCCCAGCTCCCGGGAAATCTGACTCCAACCAGTGGCGGCGGCCTGTTTTAGCCGCCCACAAAAGCCAAGGGGCAAGCTCAGAAGAACAAGAAGCCGTGGGGTGCAAGAGCTAATAAGCAAGCCCCCAAAACCTCTCAGTGAAGGGGCGCCCCCCGCTCGGCCGAGTGGGAGGAAGGCTTTGTCAGTTCTCAGCGACTTGGCGGTCAGAAATCCAGGACAATTGGGTGGTATCCACAATATCCTCAGGGTACAAACTGGAATTTCGAGAGATCCCACCTTCTCAATTCCGAGGTTCAAGACTCTCCAAGGATCCACAAAAAAGAGAATCCTTCTTCAAAGGTTTGAATCACTTAATGGCTCAAGGGGTAGTTACAGACGTACCCCAAAAAGAGCGAGGTTCAGGTTTTTACTCAAACCTCTTTGTGATTCCAAAGCCAAATGGAGATGTCAGACCCATCCTGGATCTAAAATCCCTAAATCGGTTCCTGAACGTTCGCCATTTTCGAATGGAAATGATCCGATCCGTGGCCGCCACTTTAAAGGGCGGAAAATTCATGGCGCCCATAGATATCAAGGACGCACATTTACACATACCCATCCTCCCCGCTCACCAAAGATTCCTAAGGTTTGCGGTAGAAGATCGCCACTTTCAATTTGTGGCTCTGCCGTTTGGTGTAGCCACCGCGCCCATAGTATTCACAAAGGTGCTAGCTCCTCTGTTAGCAAACCTAAGAACACGGGGCAGTGCGGTAACAGCCTATCTGGACGATCTACTAGTAATAGATCAGTCAAAGGAGGGATTGGGTCACGCTGTACACACTACAGTAGGATACCTGGAGCATTTAGGATGGATTATAAATTTACAAAAATCCTTTCTCCAGGCCCAAAGAAGGATAGTGTACCTGGGCATGATCATAGATACAGCCCAAAACAGGGTATACCTGCCAGAGCCAAAGATACAGTCTCTGAAAGACCTGATCCACAAGGTCAAAGCAAACAAAAGGCCGTCTATTCGCCTTTGCATGAGACTTTTGGGAAAGATGGTAGCCTCCTTCGAGGCAGTCCCTTACGCCCAGTTTCATTCGAGACTACTTCAAGGCAATATTTTAGCTTCCTGGAACAGGAAGAGCCAAGCTCTGGATATACCCATGCGCCTGTCCTCACAAGTACGCCACAGCTTCGATTGGTGGCTAGAAGCCAAGAATTTACGGAAGGGAAAGTCCTTCCTCCCAGTGGCCTGGAAGGTGGTATCTACGGATGCCAGCCTATCGGGCTGGGGTGCAGTATTCGAGGAGGCTTCTACCCAGGGACCTGGGCCAAGACTCAGGGGATCCTGCCCATCAATGTGCTAGAGATCCGGGCGATATATCTAGCCCTCAAAACCTGGACATACAGGTTACAGGGCTACCCAGTTCGGGTTCAATCCGACAATGCTACTGCAGTAGCTTACATCAATCACCAAGGAGGCACCCGCAGTCGGGCAGCCCAAAGAAAGGTGAACCGGATCCTGGCATGGGCAGAAGAGCATGTACCTTGCCTTTCTGCAATCTTCATTCCAGGGATAGAAAATTGGCAAGCAGACTACCTGAGTCGTCAGCAGCTGCTACCAGGAGAGTGGTCTCTTCACCCCGAGATCTTTCAGGCCATATGTCTGAGATGGGGAAACCCAGATGTAGACCTGCTAGCTGCCAGGTTCAACAAGAAATTGGACAACTTTGTGTCCAGAACGAGAGATCCTCTAGCCTACGGGACAGACGCTCTAATAATACAGACGCTCTAATAACTCCATGGAATCAGTTCTCACTGATCTATACATTCCCTCCGATCCCTCTTCTACAAAGACTGCTTCGCAGGTTCAAGGAGGAGGGAATACCAGTAATCCTAGTGGCCCCAAACTGGCCCAGGAGGCCTTGGTACGCCGAGATTGTAAAAATGGCGATAGGAAGGCCCTGGAAGTTTCCACTTCGACACGACCTGCTGTCACAGGGTCCAGTATTCCACCCTTCCTTACAAAGGCTAAAGTTGACGGTCTGGCTGCTGAGACCCACATTTTTAAAAAGAGAGGGGTCTCTGGTCCGGCTCTTTCTACGCTCATTTATGCTAGAAAGCCAGCCTCCAGACTCATCTATCATAGAGTCTGGAGAGCATACGTTTCCTGGTGTGAATCCAGATGTTGGAATCCTCAGAAATATGAAATAAGTAGGATTCTTGCTTTTTGCCAGTTAGGAGTGGATATGAATTTAGCCCTTAGCACCATCAAAGGGCAAATATCGGCTCTATCAGTCTTCTTTCAGAGACCATTGGCATCTCACTCCCTAGTTCGGACATTCATTAAGGGGGTACTGAGGATAAATCCTCCAGTTAGGACTCCCTTGTGTCCATGGGATTTGAATTTGGTATTGTCAGTGTTGCAAAAGCAACCTTTTGAACCTATTCGCCATATTCCTTTAATTATATTAAGTAGGAAGTTGGCCTTTCTGATTGCTATAGCTTCTGCTAAGAGAGTATCAGAGCTAGCAGCTCTTTCTTGTAAAGAGCCTTATCTAATTTGTCACAAGGACAAAATCGTACTACGACCCCATCCGGCTTTTCTACCTAAGGTGGTGTCGGCTTTTCACTTGAATCAAGACATTGTTCTGCCTTCCTTTTTTCCAAACCCGCGGACGGCGGGGGAAAAATTATTACACTCTCTAGATCTAGTGAGAGCGGTAAAGGTGTATCTGCAAGCAACCGCTCAGATACGTAAAACAGATGTTTTGTTTATTTTACCAGGTGGGCCCAAGAAGGGCCAAGCGGTATCAAAATCCACCATTTCCAGGTGGATTAGACAAGTAATTATTCAAGCTTATGGTTTAAAGAACAGGACTCCTCCTTTTCCTGTTAAGGCGCACTCTACCAGGGCGATGGGTGCTTCATGGGCAGTGCACCACCAGGCTTCGATGGCTCAGATCTGTAAAGCTGCAACTTGGTCTTCAGTCCCTACATTTTCCAAATTCTATCAAATAGATGTGAAAGGACATGAGGATTCCGCCTTTGGGCGAAGTGTGCTGCAGGCAGCAGTATAGGGCTTCTGGTCCGCAAGCGGCCTGTTTTGATCTGTGTCTCCCCCCCTTCATATGAGCATTGCTCTGGGACGTCCCATTATGTAATGACTAGCTCTGTGTCCCGTGGTGTACGATAAAGAAAATAGGATTTTTATAACAGCTTACCTGTAAAATCCTTTTCTTGGAGTACACCACGGGACACAGAGGTCCCCCCCTTCTTATGGGAACCTTACTGCTTTGCTACAAAACTGAGGTACTTCCCTGATGGGAGGGGTTATATGGAGGGGAACTGTCTTCCATTGGTTGTGCCAGTGTCCAATCACCGCTGGTGACCCTTAACCCATTATGTAATGACTAGCTCTGTGTCCCGTGGTGTACTCCAAGAAAAGGATTTTACAGGTAAGCTGTTATAAAAATCCTATTTTTTCTTCCATAGGACCGGCGCTCCGCGGACTAGGCCGAAGCCGCGATCCTGGGAAAAGGCCGCACGCCGTCAACTAGGCCAAAGCCGCGGCCTTTTCCCAGGATCGCGGCGAGCTGCGGGCATGATTTTTTAGGCGAGGCCGCGGCTTCGGCCTAGTCCGCTGCCTTTTCCCAGGATCGCAGCAGACTAGGCCGAAGCCGCGGCCTCGCCTAAACTCCTGCCGGCGCGGTGTCCATCAGGAAAAAAATAAATTTTAATCTAGGTTAGTTTTTTTTTTTTTTTAAATCGCAGATTTTTTTTGGGCCAAAATCGCCCAGCCCTAATTAGCAGAGAGCAGGTCCTATTACAAAACACCTCTGAGAGTCTCTGCCTATGAGAAGGGGGTGTGTGTGCCTTTCCTCCAATCAGCAATGTTCGCTATCTTGGCTGTATGCCCAGACATCACACTCTGTGTTAACCAGGAAGAGAAAATCTAACACAATCTCAACTTTCTTAACAGTATATAAATGTGAAGACAGCAGATATACATGTAAAACCTATGTAGGGATATTGGTTTAATCCCTGTGTATCATCTGAGGCTGTTCACTTCACTGGGTGTATGAGATTTTAAGACCGCTTTTAAAAGATGGGAAAGCCAAAAAACATATGCAATATAGGTAGGTGTATAAGATAACCATAGTAAATGGAAATTAAATATGGTGGTGCCATGTATGGGGTGGAGGCTGCATCCTGTAAAGCTTAACGCGTTTCGGCAATGAATCCGACTCATCAGAGCAGATGCTGCATAGTCTATAAATAAAATGTGTGTATATATGTGTGTGTGTATGTATGTGTGTGTGTGTATATATATATATATATATATTAAAAAAGTATCTAATGGTCTAGATAGAAAAACATGTTGTAAAAAATATAAGAAGATTAATAGTCTAATTCGAAAGACTTACATCCCATTAGAGCAGGGGTCTCAAACTGGCAGCCCCCCCAGCTGTTGCAAAACTACAAGTCCCATCTTGCCTCTGCCTGTGGGAGTCATGCTTGTAACTGTCAGTCTTGCAATGCTTCATGGAACTTGTAGTTTAACAGCTGGAGGGCCGCCAGTTTGAGACCCTTGCATTAGAGGTTCAACCTTCAACCTACTGGTGTGGGAGGGTCACCATAAATGCATCTACTGGGAGCTGAGGTGTTGGGGTCTGCAGGAATTTACATTATACATTTGGCCGGTTCCCTCTATCCAAGCATTCGATGTGGATGGTGGAATCAATCCCACAGTGCTGTTGTGTTCTGCTGGCGGGGAGCCTTCATCTATAGCCAGCAGCACTGATCAGACAAAAAACTGACAGGCTGGTTGTATTGATTTCTGTACAACCAGCCAGCCCATAAATGGATTGAATTTCGACACCAACATTTAAGTAAGCATAGACACACTTTGCATTTAGACAATTTTTCCCTAGCGTTAACACTGACCCTGAAGGGATATTCAAAGTATGGATGTTTTACATCCATTGGTCCAGTGTAACTATGTATATACCATACCTGTCTGATACTCCTGGATGCTGGGAATCACTGAATCAAACCGCGCTACCCCATTGATCTCTACTTAGTTTTCGGGGTTCCATGCCAGCCTGTTGTCCTGATGCATTGTGATCATGGGCAGTAAGCCACTCGGCATATGGGCACCATTCAGGGAATGCGTTGCAGTTTCTGAGTGAATGCAAAGTGTTCTCTGGACACGGTAGAGAATGTGATCACCTCTCCTCTCCACCTTGTCCAGTCAGAATGCTTTGCATTCATTCAGAAAATGCAAGCATTCTGTGAATGGAGCCCATGCAGAGCACCCGACCTCTTTTGTCAAGCATACAGTAGCCACTTGGCATGACAGCCGGAAGCAAGTGGAGATCATTGGAGTAGCATTGTCTACTACAGTGATTTCTAGCTTCCAGGGGCAGCCAGATATGGTATATGCATAGTTACATTAGTCCAGGCTAGACCAATGTAACTATAAAATATCCATGGAATTCCTGTTTGTCTGCATAGAGAAGACGTTTGTTAGCATAGATCACACAGTGCATTCAAACATGAAATACTGCAGGAAGATAACCGAGTGCTGGGCTTTGGCATATGAAGTGTAACAGATGCTGACATACTCATACAGCCATCTCTGATTACCTGTGTGGTGTTATTGTCCTATTTCTGGAGGTTATATATTGCTGTACATGTGGGTGAATCTACATGTATGCGAAGTCCATGATATAAACCACATAACTAATGATGCTTTACATTTTTCTCTTCAAGGTACAGGCTGACTTGTAATTTTCATTCGGGTATTGGTGAAAATCGACTTAGGCCCCTTTCACACGCGATGGATCAGTCATGATCCGCCCCGTGAACCTCTGCTTGCTCAGCGGGGATCGCTCCGTTGATCCCCGCTGAGCCGGCGGATGACTGGGCGGTCCCCGCTAGCGGACACAGGTGAGATCGGGTGTCAGCGGATGTTCATCCGCTGACATCCGCTATCCCATAGGGATACATGTATGTCCGTTTTCATCCGAAAACGGATGGGTGAAAAACGGACATACGGTCCGCCCGTGTGAAAGGGGCCTTAGTATGAGCACGATAAATATACTGGTTCCTGTGGAAGTAGCAATGTACATGTTTTTTTTAATTATAAAAGATGGATGGCCACAGGTGCTGCTTACAGACCTATTGGCCTACAGGAAATCCATAATATACATACCAGTAATTAAAATTCCCTGACTTTTGGGGCCTCTCGGTGTCAAGAGTGAGAATTAGAGGCTTTACTGACCAGAGTAGCTGCAAATAAACCTCGTTTTTGACCTGAGATGGTAAAATTCAGCTCAACACATTCAGTCCAAGTTGCAATCTTTACATAGTGATCCTATTAAAATTATAAAAATGTATTCTGTCAGCTGCCATTAATTGTGATTAGATAGCTGATTTTTGCTTGAGTCATAACTGAGGAAAGTAAAATACTAGTGCCATTTAGGCTCCATTCACACAATGGCATTTTGACTTGCGGGCGGAGTCGCCACGATTCTGAAACCTGCGCAAATCGCGGGACGACTCTTGTACTACTTTTGGACGTCGTCCCACGATTCTGTTTGCGCGTTTTTACCATGATTTGCCAGGTGACAATCGTGGCAAAATCGTTCAGCGATTTGGTGCCATTCAAAATAGCGGGGATCGCAAGGGCGTCCCGTAATTTGCGGCCTTTCCGAATCACGGGCATAATTGTGGCGATTTCGCCCACAAAAGGGAAAGCCATAGTGTGAATGGAGCCTAAATCTACTGGCAGGCGCATTCTAAGAGTAGAAGAAAGAAGCAAGCTGCGCAAATCTGTAATTCCACAATCTGGTGATAATGAACCCACTGCTTATAACCTAGTCCCTCACTGGACATATGTGAAATAAAATAAATCAAACAATTCTATGTAATGATCAGCAATATGTCTCAACATAATAATTCATACTATTTTACAAAAAACAACTTACGGTATGCTGTGAAACATTTAATGTGCAAATGCTATTAAAGAGCAAAAGAAAAATACGATGTGCCAACACAGTAAACAAAAAATGCTTTGTGCAAAAATTATTAAATATTAACATGCATATATCAAAAAATATTTTATCGTACATCACGGGACACAGAGCCTAGTAAATACGAAGTGGGTTATATTCCACCTTCAGGTGCTGGACACTGATGTAATCAGACAGGAAGTTTCCTCCCTATATAACCCCTCCCATACTGGGAGCACCTCAGTTTTTTCATCAGTGTCTAAGGTGTTGGTCACGAGTGAAGATGTGCTCTGAGGAGCTCTACTGGAGGGATCCATGCTGGATTTAAATAGCCTCCATAAAGACCTGATCCATCCAAAGTGCCTTGGGCCAAAGTGGATGGTACCTTGGGCCTCGTATCCGAAGCACAAGGTTTTTGCCTGTAATGCCTCTCTTCGGAGGGCTGGATCCTGGGTTCCAGTACTTTGGTTATATCCACATACCAAAGATTTTCTGGCAGGATACAGTACAGGTCCAGGGGAGTGGAAACCCTGTCTAGGATCCCCGTCCCTGAAGGTCTGTTGACTTAACCCACCGTGATGGGTGAAGATTGGGTCTGTCTGTGCTCAACAGTATCCTGCGGCTCTTCAGGCTCTGCCGCAGTTGTGTGGGGGAAGTCCCTCATAGTCCGGGTCCACGGTGCTCCTTGGGGGATCTCTCTCCCCCCGCCTCCACCATTTCCCTATGCACGCGTGCGCGAGGGAGGCGCCGTGGTTACCGCTGCACGTGTCTGCACGCTGGCTTATGGTGCAGGCGCAGGGCGGGCCCTTCAAAAAGGCCCAGACGTCAGAGCTCTGTAAAGCCAGAGAGACACAGCAGCTTGGGGCACGTAAGCGCCTTGTGTGTGTTGGATACATACCTAAGACTCCTACTCACCATCTAGCTGTGCAGATTAGCAGGCATTGTTTTTTTGCTAGACTAAGTTCAGCTGTTGATGCACCTGTTAAGTTCCTCTGCTTTTAGCTTAGGACTTTGTCTTCCTGTATAAAAGGTTCAGGGGCAGGAATATAAAAGGGTACTAGGGTATTGCCACCTGAATCTACTGGCCCTAATCATGCTTGCATGATACCATCCTCCCCTGTAGAGACTTGAGGGGCAGCCCGCAGGTTGAGCCAATCAGCCCTGTCGGGCATTTCAGCCTCCCCCAACATTTCAGCCACCCTGAATATGTCAGTTTGGACATTTTTTTTGCATTGCATTTGTTGGTCCATAAGAGGTTAATTGCTATACTCACAGCATCCTAACAAGAAGCAGAAACTGGGGTGTGTCCCTTTCCCTGCTCTAAATCCTCAAACAAGAGGATTACAAGTCCTAAGGATGAAAGTTCACCGTCAGAGGACAGGGAACAGGTGCAGGCTAACGAGGCGGAGGTATCAGAAGCCTCACAAGTTCTGGAGTTGCAGCTGCAGTCTTTTTTCAGAGATTCATACTGCATATAACTTAATCTCAGCCTAGACGGCCAAAGCCTCTGTCTCCTCTTTGAGGTTTAAAAAAATAAATAAAATAATCCCATAGGTTGCTTGTACCTTCCCACTCCATTACTGAAACAGTTTATTTCTGCTGGTTGGGCACCCGCATAAGCAGTTTTTTTTTTTTCTCCTCCTGAGGCCCCTTTCACACTGAGGCGTTTTTCAGGCGTTTTAGCGCTAAAAATAGCGCTGTAAAAATGCCTGAAATAATCCTGAGGGCTTTCACACTGAGGCATTGTGCTGGCTGTGCGTTGGAAAAAATCCTGCAAACAGCTTTTTTGGAGCATCTTTGGGGAGCATAAAATAGCGCTGTAAAAACGCCTATCCCCATTGAAAGGAATGAGTACCGCGGTAATACCGCTTTAAAAACACCCAGAAGCTACGAAAAACCAGGAAGTGCACAGGATGTGATGTAAGGGGGGGGGGTAGGGTTATTAGCTGACACTAACGCGGTAAAAACGCATAGGCGTTGGTGCTATTTTTAGCGCTAACGCGGTAAGAGCGCTACTCACTTTTAGCGCATTATTGCAACGCCCCAGTGTGAAAGGGGCCTAAAAACTCTAGTCGAGTATAGGTTGCTAGAAAAACCTCCACAGGATCCTCGTCCTGGTGCTGGCTTCAGGCTAGCCAAACGCACAACTGCTGGGATGCACTGTTGCTGGTGCACATTGCGAACGCACAACAGCTATATCGCATGATTGAGGAAACACACATCTACAGAGGATAACTTCCTCAAAGCGGTTCCCTATGCTCAGTTTTCTTTCAAGACTGCTATAAACATTATTCTGTCAGCCTGGAACAAGTAGATCATAATCTAGCATTATCCAAGAGGTCTGGTCCCAGGGATACGCAGGAGTCTTAGTTGATGGTTCTTAACCAAAAGATTGGCAGAAAGGAAGATCCTTCATGCCGGTTACCTGGGAGGTGGTGGCTACGAAGGCTGGCCTCTAGGGATGGAGGCCAGGCCTGGAAGAGACCAGTGCCCAGGGGAAGTGGTCAAGCCCCAAGTGAGCCTTATCCGTCAACATTCTAGAGCTACAGATGGCACATCTGGCTTAAGGGCCTGGGCGTTAAGGTTGCAGGATTGTTCTGACAGAGTACAATCCGACAATGCCACACCACCAGTGATTTACTTCTTTTACCAAGGAGGCACTAGAAGTCACAAAGCCAGAGGGAAGTGAGCCATGTTCTGGCTTGGGCAGAGGAGCTTGTGCCTTGCCTATTGACAATCTTCATTACATGAAATTAAGAATTGGCAGGCGGTTCTCTGGAGCCGTCAACAATTGTTCCCGGGAGAATGACCTCGGACCCTGGACATAACATTTATTGGCGTCCAGGTTCAACAAGAAGTTGGACAGCTTTGTGTCAAGGACAAAGGATCCACTCGCATGTGGGACAGATGCGTTAGTGATCCCCCCCAGTGCCCCGACTACTGTGGCTTCTATGCAACATCTGAGGGGAATGGAAGCCGGCCTAATAGCTCCGGCATGACCCAGATGACCTTACTGTGCAGGGATCGTAAGGGTGGTAGTAGAGGACCCAGGGTCCCTTACATCTTGTCCAGACCTACTTCGCAAGGGGGTATTCCATCCTGTCTTGCAAACATGGGAATTAATGGTCTGGCTGTTTTAGCCCGTATTCTTGAGGATCGGGGCTTTCAGAATCAGCGGCAAATTACCTTGATTCGTACAGGAGAGCTGGTCTCCCAGGACCATGTATCATAGTATCTGGAAGGCCCATGTTCCTGGTGTGAAACCAAGGGGTGACATCCTTGGAAGTATGTCATAGGTAAAATTCTTGCCTTCCTACATTAGGAAAGGAGATGGAGCTAGCCTTAAGTTCCACCAAGGATCCGATCTCGGCCTTGTCAGTATTTTCAAAGGCAGCTTGCTTCGCACTCTTTGATCCGGGCCTTTATACAAGTGGTAACGCATATAAGTCCGCCAGTTGGGTCATCCTTGTGCTCGGGGGATAGAGTCTCTAGTTTTGTCGGCTTACAAGGTCAGCACCTTGGGCCGATGCACCATATTTCCCTTCATCCGTCTAACAAGGGAATTGGTGTTCTTGGTTGCGGTAGCATCCGCAAGCGAGTTTCAGTATTGGCAGCTTTCTTTGTATTGAGCCATACTTAATTATTCTTAAGGATAGGGTGATGTTAAATCCTCACCCAGCCTTATTTCCTAGAAGATCTAGTTTTCATTTGAATCAAGATGATCTTGCCTTCCTTTTTTTCAGAACCTTGTTCTGCGGAAGGAAGAGTTATTACTTTTCTCTCAATATAGATGAGAGCAGTTAAAAATCTATCTGAAGGTTTCAGATATAGGAAACTGACGTTTTGATTGTGCTGCCAGAAGACCCTAGAAATAGGCAGGCAGCATTCAAATCGGCTATTAAAATGGTTACGCTCTAGTGAGAGCAGTCAAGGCCTATCTGAAGCGGCTGCTCAGATACGGAAAACTGATGTTGCGCTACCAGGAGGCCCCAAGATAGGGCAGGCAGCGTCTAAATCAACTGTTTCTATGTGGATTCATTAGGTTATGATTCAGGCTTGTGGTTTAAAGAGGGTTTTCCCCTGTTTCCTTTAGAGTGCACCCTACCAGGATAGAAAGCGCTTCATGCTCGGTGCATTACCAAGCCTTTATGACTCAGATTTGCAAGGCCGCAACTTGGTCGCCGGTGCATACGTTCACTCATTTCTATCAGGTGACTAAGACGGCAAGAGGATGCCGCTTTTTGGCGCAGTATGCTGCAGGCAGCAGTATAGGTCCTCACGTCTGATGGCGGTGTGTGTTATTTTTGTGTCTCCCTCCCCTCAGTAGGCATTGCTTTGGAACGTCCCACTTAGTAATTATTAGGCTCTGTGTCCCGTGATGTACAATAAAGAAAATAGGATTATTATAACAGCTTACCTGTAAAATGCTTTTCTTGGGGTACATCACAGGACACAGAGCTCCCGCCCCTCTTGTTTGGGGATATTGGGACACTTATTGCTTTGCTACAAAACTGAGGTGCTCCCAGTATGGGAGGGGTTATATAGGGAGGAAACTTCCTGTCTAATTGATTATATCAGTGTCCAGCACCTGAAGGTGGAATATAACCCACTTAGTAATTACTAGGCTCTGTGTCTCGTGATGTACTCCAAGAAAAGCATTTTACAGGTAAGCTGTTATAAAAATCCTATTATGTATTACAAATATATAAAGTCCGATTTGCAATCCCAAGAAAAGTCTAAAGCCTCATACACACGATCGGCTTTTCTGCGGACAAAGTGTAGGACTTTTGCTGTTTGCGTTCACTCCGTGACTTTAAAAAAGCAAATTCATGTGAAACATGTAAGCCACGGCAACCCAGAGCTTGCGGTTCACCACCACAGACGGGTTTCCTGTTTGCCCTTGTTTTCGGCGCGATTCTGACGTCATCCAGTGCGCCCGGCTTCAGCCAGCTTGTTTGGCTCTCCCGGTCCTAATCCTCAGCGGTGGACACCATACCACACTGCCTGCGGCTTAGCAGGGCTCATGCCACGACCAGCGTTTACTGCTTTCCACAAGGGTCCCCCGCCACTGCGGTCTCTATCCTGGATACCAGCAGAACCTGACTACGAGCCAGAGGTAGAGGGTCTTGACACAATTATCCCCCTCTGTTCACTGGGCTTCCATCGCTATCTATATGGATCATTACATCCCTTTCCATGCTCAACCCACAAGCTGACTGGATGATGTTGACCCTTCCCTACCCAGATGTTATAGTGGTACCGTTCGTTTTAACAATTTTTTATATCAGTATCTATATTGGCTATATGCTTCTATGACTGCCTTTTGCAACCTCTGCAAGTTTTATCATTGACAGTTGTTTGTTTCTCATAAGTGCAATAAATTAACTTTTTACTTGGCCAAAGGTCTAAGTATTTATGCTTTACCCATAGAACGCTGCTGCTGTGTTTTTGTCTTCTGTTATCCATTTTTCCAGTGATTGGCAGCTGCATTAGTTTTAGTCCATCCTACATCTCCCAGGGTTTGTATACCCACGTATATGGCTGACCGCTTTTAGTGTTCAGGGAACTTTGTGTCCGAGTGGCATATAGATCAACCACCAGGGCGGCACCAGGGGTTGTGCGGCTCAAGAAGATAAACCACATGCGGTCTCTACGGCCAGTACATACTCCAGGTATAGAATAGTGGCAGGGAGGTTTTCCAGTCATCAGCAACTAGTGGCAGGACCACGCGGTTTCTGCATCTTGAGATGTTTTTTGGCAATTGGACAACGTTTGGGAACGCTGCAAGTGGATCTACTAGTTTCCAAGTTCTACAACAAGACGGGTTGTGTCCGAGATGAGAGTCCCCACTGGCAATAGTGTTGGATGCACTGGTAACACCTTAGAGACAAGTTCTCCCTAATGTACACTTTCCCTCTGTTTCGACTACTGCCGTATCTTTTGCAAAGAATCCAGGTAGTGATGACACTGATAATGTTAGCTGAATTGGCCCAGGAGGGCATGGTACACTGATGTAGCGAGTCTTGCGGGGGTCGCTCCTTGGACACTCCCAGTCCTGCTGGACCTTATCTTCTTGAGTCCTGTATCTCCGCACTGTTAAGCTCCTGGAAGCCAGCTTCAGAGAACTTGAATATTTTATGCCTGGGGTGATGAAGCCAGGAAGGGGCATACGCAGATATGTGATTGGGAGTTTCTTTCCTAAAGTCAGGAAGGGAGATTGGCCTTTAAGGGTCAGATTTCGTCCCTATCCATTTTTCTCCAGAAGCTGTTTCACGCTCCTTGGTTCATACTTCATACAGCATGTAACACAGACAGCCCCGCCTGTCAGGCCACTCTTGTGCCCTTGGGACTTGAATTTGCTCTTGTCTGTCCTTGCAGAGGCCACTGTTTGAACCAATTGGGAGACTCTGTTAGTCCTTTATCTCGGAAGATGGCTTCTTTGGTTGCTTTCACTTCACCAATTGGAGTGGCAGAGCTGGTGGCCCTTTCATGCAAGGGGCTGTTCTTGGTCTCGCATCATAAGGTGATGTTGCATCCTCATCCATCTTTTATTGCCTTAAAGTGGTTTCTAGTTTTCACTTGAATCATGACAATGTCTTGTCTTCTTTTCTAATCCTCAGTTGGCAGGAGTAAGATCGCTGCATACTCTGGAGGTCAGGCGGTCCAGGAGTACTTGGATTGTCGGCACAGGTCAGGAATCCTGGTTTGTGCTGCCAGTAGAACCCAGGAAGGGCAGGAGGAATCCAAGTTAATAATTTTCATTGGCTCCGCCAGTAAATTATTCGAGCCCATGGCTTGAAAGGGCACCCCTTTTAAAAAAAGGGATTTTTATAACAGCTTACCTGTAAAATCCTTTTCTTGGAGTACATCACGGGACACAGAGCGACTTAGTCATTACTAATGGGTTATATAGATTACCTTCAGGTGTTGGCACTGGCCAATTCCAAACCGGAAGTACCCTCCCCTATATAAGCCCCTCCCATCCGGGAGCACCTCAGTTTTGTAGCCAAGCAATAAGTGTCCCAAAAAGAGGGGTGGGAGCTCTGTGTCCCGTGATGTACTCCAAGAAAAGGATTTTACAGGTAAGCTGTTATAAAAATCCCTTTTTCTTTTTCGTACATCACGGGACACAGAGCGACTTAGTCATTACTAATGGGACGTCCCAAAGCAATGCCAAATGAGGGGAGGGATACATAAGCTGGGCGCCATCAGGCATGAGGATCTTTTGCGGCCTGCAACACACTGCGCCCAAAGGCGACATCCTCCTGACTTCTAACGTCTACCTGGTAGAATCTAGTAAACGTGTGTACCGAAGACCATGTTGCGGCCTTACATACTTGAGCCAGGGAGGCCTGGTGATGCACTGTCCATGAAGTTCCAACTGCTCTTGTGGAGTGCGCCCTAACTTTGAACGGAGGCGGTCTCTTTCTCAAGCCATAGGCTTGTATTATGACCTGTCGAATCCACTTGGCTAAAGTGGATTTTGATGCTGCCTGACCCTTTTTAGGGCCTTCCGGCAGAATAAACAAAGTATCCGTTCTGCGAATCTGAGCAGTGGCTTTTAGATAAGCTTTAACTGCTCTTACTACATCCAAAGAATGTAATAACTTTTCCTCTACCGAGCTAGGTTTGGGGAAAAAAGAAGGAAGAACCACATCTTGGTTCAAATGAAACCTCGATACCACCTTGGGAAGAAAGGCTGGATGAGGACGTAATACTACTCTGTCCTTATGGACAACCAGATATGGCTCCTTACAGGACAAGGCGGCTAATTCCGATACTCTTTTAGCCGAACAAACGGCTACTAAGAAAATCAATTTCCTGGTGAGAAGAACCAAGGAAATGTGTTGCAAAGGTTCAAACGGTTGTTTCTGTAGAACTGACAGAACCAGGTTTAAGTCCCAAGGACATATGGGAACACTAACCGGAGGGCTAATACGCATCACTCCTTGTATGAAAGCTTTGACTAGTGAATGCGAAGCCAAGGGCCTTTGAAAAAATATTGACAAGGCCGAAATCTGACCCTTGATAGTACTCAAGGCCAGCTTCCTATCTACAGCCCACTGTAGGAAGTCCAAAATCCTCCCTATCACGTACTTACATGGATGCCATTTCTTGGCCTCACACCACGTAATGTACGCTTTCCAGATCCTATAATAGATCTGCCTGGATACCGGCTTCCTGGCATTGATCATGGTAGATACCACAGAATTAGAGAGCCCTCTCTTTTTCAGAATGTGGGCTTCAATAGCCAGGCCGTCAAACCTAGGGCTGGTAAGGAAGGGTGGTATATCGGTCCCTGCGACAGCAGGTCCGGACGATGCGGGAGGGTCCAAGGACTCCTCACTGACATTTTTACAATCTCCGCGTACCATGCCCTTCGGGGCCACGCTGGAGCCACCAGAATCACTGGTTTCTTTTCTACCCTGATTCTGCGGAGTAATCGCGGTAACAATTGTGGCGGTGGGAATGCATATATCAGCTTGAACTGATCCCAAGGGAACACTAGGGCATCCGAGCCGCAAGCTAGAGGATCCCTTGTGCGAGACACAAATCTGTCCACCTTTGCGTTGAATCTGGATGCTAGCAGATCTACATCCGGTGTTCCCCACCGCTGGCATATTGCCTGGAAAACCTCGGGGTGAAGAGACCATTCCCCCGGGCATAATTGTTGGCGACTTAAAAAGTCCGCTCTCCAATTTTCCACTCCTGGGATGAAAACCGCGGATATGGCTGGGACATATCTTTCTGCCCACTCCAGGATGCAATTTGCTTCCCTCTGGGCTGCACGACTCCTGGTGCCACCCTGGTGATTGATATATGCCACTGCTGTGGCATTGTCTGATTGAATTCTGACAGGGGACCCTTGGAGTTTGGATGTCCATGCTACTAGGGCATACCGGGCTGCTCGTATCTCTAGGAGATTGATGGGCAGGGCCTTTTCTGCTTCTGACCACTTGCCCTGGAGAGACCATTGCTCCAGTACTGCCCCCCAGCCTATGAGGCTGGCATCTGTAGTGACTACCTTCCAAGAAACCGGACTGAAGGGTTTCCCTTTTTCCAGATTCTGGGGCACCAACCACCAATGGAGGCTCTTGCGAACGGAAGGGGACAGGGACATTGGTAAGTCTAAAGCCTGAACTTTTTTGTTCCAGGCTGACAGTATGGCCCTTTGCAAATTCCTTGAATGGAATTGACCGTAGGGTACCGCTTCGAATGAAGCCACCATTTTTCCCAGCAGCCTCATGCAGAGGCGTATGGATGGTTTTCTTTTTGTACCCACTAAGTGGGTCAAATCTTTTAAAGACGACACCTTCTCTGGAGGTAAGAAAATCTTTCTCTGATTTGAATCCAGCCTTAGCCCTAAGTATTCCAGACTTTTGACTGGTCTTAGAGCTGACTTGTCCCGGTTGATAATCCAACCGTGATATTCCAGATACTTGATTGTCTTGAGAATAGCTACTTCCAGCTTTTCCACTGAGTGGTCTATTAGTAGCAGGTCATCTAGATATGCCATTATCGTTACACCCTGTGTTCTTAGATTGGCCAATAATGGGGCCAGAATTTTTGTGAACACTCGTGGTGCTGTGGCCAGACCGAAAGGTAAGGCTCTGAACTGAAAATGGCGCCCTTCTACTGCAAAGCGTAGAAATTTCTGGTGGGCCGGAAAGATGGGAATATGCAGATAAGCATCCTTTATGTCGATCGAGGCTAACCATTCCTGCCCTTGTAGGGCGGTGGCCACCGATCGGATCGACTCCATCCGAAAAGTCCTGATATTTAGGAACTTGTTTAGCCCTTTTAGATTTAATATGGGCCTCACGTCCCCATTTGGTTTGGGGACTGTGAAAAGGTTCGAGTAAAACCCGAATCCGCTTTCTTCCAGGGGAACCTTTATGATTACACCTTGGAGCAATAGTTGTTCTAGTGCCAGAAGGAGGGATCCTCTCTTTTGGGGATCTCTTGGCACGTTTGACCTCATAAATTGGGCAGGAGGAGTGCCTTTTAACTCCAGCTTGTATCCCAGACTTACTGCGGAGAGCACCCATCTGTCTCTGATGGTGTCCCGCCAGGTCTCTGTGAACAACTGAAGTCTTCCCCCCACCCGATTGAGTGGGGGCAACGCTTCATGCCTTGGGGGGAGGTTTTGTACCTCTCTTGATCCAGGGCTTCTTGTTACCCTGTGATTGTCCCTGATTTCTGCCCCCTGAATTTGACCGCGGAGGCCGTCTGAACTGCTTCACAGCCGATGTGCCCGGGACTGGAGAAGTAGGCCTCTTAAAAGAAGGACTTCTACCCTTGTTCTTAACCGGTAAGAGTAAACTTTTACCGGCAGAAATTTTCTGGATATATTTGTCCAGATCTTCTCCAAATAAGCGTTCTCCATGAAATGGGAAGCTAACCAGCAGTTTTTTACAGGGAGCTTCAGCAGACCAGTTTTTGAGCCACAGAAGCCTACGCATATGTACTATAGACAGCGTAAAGCGGGAGGCCTGTTGGATTGTATCCTTTATGGCGTCTACCGCAAAACACAAGGCTCTAGGCAGGTCAGCTAGGGCAAGAGCCTGCTGATCTGGTAAGTCCCTTAAGACCTGTTTCAACTGATCTTTCACTGCTTGGCAGACTCCAATCGCTGCTACCGCAGGTTGTGTCACCATGCTTGCTGTAGAGAAAGCAGATTTTAGTAAAGACTCCAATTTTTTATCTATTGGGTCTTTGAACATTGGAACATTATCTACTGGACATGTCAGTGATTTGTTAACAGAAGAGATGGCTGCGTCCACTGTAGGGACCCTCCATTTTTTTATGAACTTATCCTCCATGGGATAGATCACCGGAAATCTCTTGGGGGGAGCAAATATTTTATCAGGATGCTCCCAATCCTGGTAAATAAGCCCTTCTAATAAAGGGTGGATTGGGAAGGAACAGACAGCCTGGGGAGCTTTTAGCGACCCCAGCGAGGAAACCGTAGTGGATGGTGGTTCCGCCAGAGGCATTTTAAATGCTGATCGGACCATATTAGTCAGAGACTGAACCCATAATCTTTCAGCCTGAGATGCTGAGAAAGGTTCTTCCACTGTTTATTCCTCCATAACTGAATCAACCTCATCCTGATCCCCTTCAGGTAGGTCGATCTCTGTGTGGGGCTGTTCCTCCACTAACAGGCACTCTGAAGGAGGAGACGGAGATCGGACGCGCTTTTCCTGTGACAGGGAAGCAGCGATCAATGCTGTTAATCTCTCTTCCAATCCTCCCAGAGTTGAGGATAAAACCTCCTCTGTTATATATACAGGAGCAGGTGGACTGGGGACAGCCGCAGCACCAGGCATTCCTGCGGGGTTTCTACGGCTACTGACCTCTGAATTCTCAGGGGAGATTGGTGCAGTACAAGCATGCCCAATATCCTCAGAGCCCGATGGAGACCCCTTTGGCTTCCTGGAAGATCTATTTCCGGAGCGTCTGGACGACATATCCTTTAAGCACAAAGCTGAGGTATTCCCATCGTCATACACCAATTTTGCTGGTAATAGTCTAACAAAGTTGCTGCTATATACCAGCTGGTGTCCACTAAAGTGCCTTTCTATGGGGATGCCTGCATCAACCGCCTCTGTGTGCCACTGTTTGTTGCTAGCTCTGTTTGCATCCAGCTGACACTTGTACTGTGTCTTTTAACCATGCTGGGACGCCCGTACATGCGCAGAAGCGCCGCGGCGCGCATCGAGCGTCATCCACCCGCCCCGCCCCTTTTTTTCATAGGAGGCGCGTGCACGCGCCCGCGCGCCATTGGCGCCCTTTTCGAAATCAAACAGGGGACTAGGAGCCAGGGCCCTTTTTGCCGGAGGGCCTGTGCGGTGGATGAGCGCAGCAACAGGGCAGAGGAAGTGGATTCCAGGGACAGAGAAACTTACCAGCTGCCTGGATCTTTTGACTTGAGAAAACCAAAGATCCACATGACAAGAAAAATGGACTACAGCGGCCTCTAGTGGTTTAACACAGGTACCGCGGTCCCTTTTTTTTTTTTTCTTGACTACTATTAAAATTTTACATTTTCAGTAGATACAGGCAAACACAGATATTTAGCGGGAATACCGTTAGGTAACAGACAGACAAATTAGGCTTGGGGGTCCCCCAATAGAACCAAGTTCCTGGGGGCCCCCACTTACCTGATCCCCGCCGCAGGACTTTGTTTGGTCCACAGAAGTCCAAACTTCACCTATCACGGCAGGCATTGTAATTAAACCTTCAGGGACCAGGTTCCCAAGGATTCCACTCCCCTGGACCTGTATAGCACCCTGCACAGACAACATCTTGGTCGTGGGTATGACCAGAGCTCTGGATCCCAGGGTCCAGCCCTCCTAAGAGAGAAGCATTACAGGCAAAACCTTGCTCTTCTGCTGCAAGGCCCGGGTACCGACCGTTTAGCTATGAAGCTTTTTTGGTGGGATCCGGAACAGCTTACTAAGGCCCAAAAGAACCTGTACGCAAGCCCAGTGAAAACACATGTTACTCTTTGGCCAACACCTTAGACACTGGCAAAAAACTGAGGTGCTCCCGGATGGGAGGGGCTTATATAGGGGAGAGTACTTCCGGTTTGGAATTGGCCAGTGCCAACACCTGAAGGTAATCTATATAACCCATTAGTAATGACTAAGTCGCTCTGTGTCCCGTGATGTACGAAAAAGAAAAAAGCTTGCTACCAGGTGTGTGTGGGGACATCTTGGGCCATCAGCGGTCAGTGGCTCAGGATTTTAAGGCGACTACATGGTCTTTGGCTCATACATTCACAGGATTTTACCAGATGGATATCAAAGCCACGGAGGATACTTCTTTGGCCACAGTATGTTACGTGCGGCAGAATAAGTCCTTCATAGGTGACAGTTTCTGTGATTGTCTCTCTCCCTTCAAGAGCATTGCTTTAGGACATCCCACATAGTCATTATAATAATTAGGCTACTCTGTGTCCCATGAAGTAGAACATTTTGATTTTTTCCTACAGCTTATCTGTAAAATCCTTTTCTTGAAGTACATCACGGGACACAGAGGTCCCTCCCATATTTTGGGATATTCATTGATTTGCTACAAACCGATGGTACTTCCTATGTAGGAGGGGGTTATATAGGGGACAACTTTCTGTTTGATCTGCCAGTGTCCATTCACCTATAGGTGGCTTATAACCCACATAGTAATTACTATGGCTGCTCTGTGTCCCATGATATATTCAAAGAAAAGGATTTTACGGGTAAGCTGTAGAAAAATTCCAATTTTTAATAGTAAACTAGTAGTGTGTTTTGCCATTCACAGGAAGCCTCTTTTTTTTTTTCTATCAGTGAATACAAGGATTCCTCTGGCTGAGATGAAGATTGTGACATCTGCCCACCTTTTTATTTCAGCCAATATTCAGAGTGACAGAAAACCTGGCCCTGTGTCTGCATGTGAACCAGGAAGAGCCACCACTGTAATATACAGGGCTTTAATGTTTCAGTGTATTGCTACAAAGTTTAAACTATAGAACTGCTGTTTATTTTACGTGCTTTGGTGTATTTACATTTCAAAATGTCAGCTGGCGGTGACAGGTGCTATCGTTATAGATGGCAGTCACTTTTTCAGAGAGTTTACTCTGTGATTACACAGGCTGTCTCTGAGGATGATCTGTGTAGAGTAAAAGCCATGATAGTTTGCTCCCAAGTGCACAACAATTAGATTACTGCTGTGTTAACTTGTAAACATTTGCTGTAAATACAGCTTAAAGAGCTTACTACATAATGTAATCCCGTGATATTTGGGTCAAATTCTGGCTTTTACCATTAGTACAATATTTATCGCCCCCTCTCCAACACTGTTTGCTTAGCATGTTTGTTGCTCCACATTTAATTGGGATTATCCTTAAAGCTTGGCTCCAGACATTTTGTATTTTTTTTTTTTAGTTTTGAATAGAGTAGGAAAAATGTAACATCGTAAAGTTTTTTTTAATTTTAGTCATTTTGATGCGAGTTTGTACAAAGTGGTTAGAGGCCAAAAACATTTGGAGAGCTCACTGGCTAAGGTTGCACGTTACAATGAAATCACAGAAAAGTAGTGCAGGAGCCTGTTTCCGTTGGGGTGCGACTTGTAATGCAATTTTGAGCTGTCAAATCAGTCTGCGGACTTGAAGGTATCAGTTTGAGTATTGTAGCATTTGCATAAGTAATCAAGCAAATGCTTAGTGATTGTAAACCTTAGTTGTTTAAAAAAAATAAAAAATAACAAACATATCATACTTGCCTTCACTCTGCAGTTTGTTTTGCACAGTGTGGCCCCAAACCTCGTCTTCTTGGGTCCCCCGGCAGCTTTTGCGGCTCCTCCTTGCATCGGTAAACCCCCTGTGAGAAGTGCTCTTCCTTGGGGTTGCCTTTTCCGGCATTTGCGTGCATAGACACAGAATGCCACTCGGCCCTGCGTCATTGGATTTGATTGACAGCAGCAGGAGCCAATGGTTGCGCTGCTGCTATCAATCTATCCAATTAAGAGCCGAGAACCCCGGGCAGAGAGGAATAGTGCATCTCCGTCAAGGGGAACGTACAGGCTCAGGTGAGTAAAATGAGGGGATTGGGGGGCCGGTCAGTGTCAGAAGTTTTATAGGATGCATTAAGGTGAAAAACACAAGGGTTTACAACCCCTTTAAACTGAAGTGTATTCTGCTACATGTCTTTGGTAAAAAATAAAATAAAAATCCCAATCAGTGTATATTAATTGGTTTGTGCAAAATCTATAGTGTCTACAAACTATTGTATATAATTCTTTGCAGCTATAGACACTATACTGTAATGGCGATAATCAGTGACTTGTAGTGGGACTGCGGGTGGTGGAAATCTTGTGCTAACCGACACTGGGAGGGTCACTCACTGACATCGCTAGTGGTGCTAATACAGTGATAATACTGTACACTGACACTGTACTTTAACAATGTGTAATGTGTGCTAACTTTTACTTTTCTATCTAGACTTTTTTTTTTTTCCCCTGATGCCTGTCTAATACAGGTATTTGTTCCCACTTCCGGCGTAAGAGCGTAAGATCGCCGCAGTATGCGCGGCAATCTACGCCGAGTCCGGCCCCTCCTCCATCCCCCTGCTGTCTTCTGGGAGATGCACAGATCCCAGAAAACAGCAGGGACCAGTCAGAACACGAAGCGTGACTCGTGCATGCGCAGTAGGAAAACAGGCTTTGAAGCCGCAAGGCTTCACTTCCCGATTCCCTTACTTAAGATGCCAGCGCCTCCACCCGGAGCTGAGGGACGGGTCGGCTTCGGGTGAGGACATCGCAGGCACCCTGGACAGGTAAGTGTCCTTATTTTAAAAGTCAGCAGCTGCAGTATTTGTAGCTACTGACTTTAATTTTTTTTATTTTTGCAGCGGAACTCCGCTTTCGTGCAAGTGGTAGGGGGCGCTATTTACATACACACATATATATATATGTGTATGTGATGGTAAATCCTATTAATATAACAAAAATAAAATGAAAAACCAATATTGGATCCTGTGAGATATATATGTATATATATATAAAATTGGTATTAATAATGATCAAATAATCGTCCAATTAGCAATGGATTGCCAGAGCAATAATCATATATAGTCCCAACTTGTGTCAAATGAAACAAATGAAGTGCTTCAAATCCAATATGAAAAGCCACCAACAACAAATTATTGCTGCTATAGATGATTTCTCCAAAAGGTGTAATCTTATTCCTTCACCATAACACTAAAAGTTACGACACCCAAAGTGCACAGGTAGTAGATTGTGCTTACCAAATTTTGTGGACCTCTTTACTTAAAAAGATGGTCACAACCGCTTTAGCAGGATAGTGCCTGCACACATATCAATAGACAGGAGTGAATGCAGTGACCTCTTTCCTCCGATATCAAGGATAGGACATGGAACACAAATAGAAAACTTCCATTGTGCAAACCATTTATTTAAAAAAACTTGAATAAAAGAACGTTGGCCAAATGGCTGCTTACATTAAAAAGTGCCCATCCCGCCACTGGGGCTGCAGGCTTTCAGTATAACACAGGCTTCCTCCACCTCTGTGGCGGCGTGCGTTCCACCAGCTGCTCGCTCTAACCAGAAGGACCAGATGGGATGTTGGGCATAGTACACGTGACCAGGCTAAGCCTCCGACGTACGTTTCGTTAGATTAACGTCTTCAGGGGGCTTTAAATAACTTTCTTGGCAACCAGTTGTCATTCAGTGATTTGTTACCGCAGTCCAGGCAACACTGCATGTCTGCTAAAGTTGGAACTGGGTTTAGGTTTCATGAAATTTCCCAGATCAACACTAGAATTAAACAAGGTTTTTACAGACAGGGTTTTGACCTTCTTAAAATGTAATCATCCCTGCACACAATACTACCTTTTGGATTGCTGAAGGTGGGGTCAGGAATGGAGCATTTTGGGGAGGACATGAATAAAAAGGAGGATACAATTTATAGGTGCTTATGTGTAGGCCATTGCTTGACTGGAGTTTGCCTTTTTAAAACCCCATTGGTTGCTGTGGTTGACACTTTGGTCTTCTTTGTTCCAGCTTCATAAATCAGACCCGCTTTGCCTTTCATCTTCTAAAATAAATAAGCAGCATTAGAAAATTCTTTTTTTGGAGCTTTGTTGTTGATGGAAATGTGAACCTGATTAATCATTTTTGTTTTTTCCTTGGCCTTGAAAGGTGACGGCTTAAACCTTTCGTTTTATCTGACTACGCTTCAGATGAATGGTACTTTCAAATACTTTACTATTCAGTGGTTTCACTAAATAGCAGAAGGACCTTGTTTACCTTATATGGACCCCGCTCTCCAAAGTAATTGAATTTGCCTCGCAGTGCTTTACAGTTCGCATTCTTGATTGCATTGATGATATGGCATTTAGCTCTTGTGTTATGAAGTTTGTCAGTGGATAAGCTGCACAGATTGTTCAAATCATAAAGTGGACCAGTCCTAAAAGGTATTATTGGATTTCCACTTTTGCAGTCAAATTTGATAAACCCCCATTATATGTTCCCATTCACACGTTTGCCTTGAAAAATAATAGAGATAGATGGAGGGAGAGAGATCCTACCTTTTTAGATGTATTCGGTGAAGGTGTCATGGCTGACTACAAACATCTCTCATTCAGTGATCTGTCACCATAAAACGTTTAGGGACACGATGGACTAGGTCCTCTTCATGAACACGCGGTGAAGAAGCATAGCCTATAAACTGTTGCATTTTGTTAGGACTGTGTTCAAATCTAGTCTACAACTGAGATGAGATCTGCCAGCACATAATAGACCAAGTTCTGTCAAACGAATGGGTGAGGTATTACCGCGCTACCAAAGAGGTGGGGAGGGGGAAAGGGAGAGGGTATCGCTGCAGCACTGGTGGTATATCAGAAACCCAGTGTAAATGAAGAAAGATAGTGCTGCGCTGATAAGGGATGGGAAGGTGAAAATAACAAGAGGTAAAACAAGTAGGTTAAACAGTGATGATCAATCAATAAGCAAAAGATGGAGTTATGCTAAAATGGAAAAACATAACATGGAAATAATAAGCATAAAAGTGAATCCAAGGTGAAACTGCAATAAAGTGCTAAGTGCTGGTGAACATGCGCCAGAGAAAAATCCTTAGACTGTGGCTGTAATGTCTCAAAGCATGATTGCTACAAAAAAAGTAATTGAAATGGTAAAAAAACGTTGGTCTGTGTTCTTGTGCAAACGGATAACTGTGACTGGTTTAGAAAACAATTGGTTAAGGATGCTGGTGCCAGATAATCCAGAGTAAAGTGTTGTTGTTGTTGCAGGGAGAAGGGAAATTTCCTATTTCCCTTGTGGTTAGTGTAGATGCATATAAAGATCTTATGTAAGTAGTCCACTTTTTGTGCATTGTGATCTTGATTATGTCCCTATTCTATAAAGTAGTTTTATAGTCATCTGATGGATCGAAATCCAGCCAGTTCAGCAGAGACCTTGACTTCTCATAAACAAGCTTGCAGGAAAATGTTGCTTTGATCAGCGCTGCAGCACTTATCTGTGTATTCTGACAGCGGTGGGAGTCCTGTTGTCAGAATACTATGACACAGCCGGAAGGATGCCTGCATCCATCTCATATATGGGGATGGGGGAATTGGTCCTGTTTATTTGTCTATGTATGGCCAGCTAAAAAATGGCACTAAACTCTGTTTTTAATAAGAACATTCTATTCAAGTATTTACTCTTAGCTCAAATAAAGTATGTTCTACTGCTCTCAGCTTCCTCCTTTTTTTTTTTTTTTCTTTTCCTTTTTCTGCTGTGATCAACTACCTGTTAGAGCGCCGGTCCCCAACCTTTTTCTCACCAGGGAACGGCTTCATAGCAGAAAATTTTCCCAGGGACTGGGTGGGTTATGGGAGGGGATTTTTATGGAGTCCTCAGGCCCCCTTTACAGCACAGGCCCCCCTTTATGTCCGTGTCGGCTCCCCTTCACATCACAGCCCCCCTTTACATTGGGTGCTCCTTTAAAGCAGTTCCCTTAAAGAGGTTGTAAAAGTTTGTTTTTTATTTTCTAAATAGGTTCCTTTAAGCTAGTGCATTGTTGGTTCACTTACCTTTTCCTTCAATTTCCCTTCTAAATGTTTTTTTTCTTTGTCTGAATTTCTCACTTCCTGTTCCTCCTCAGTAAGCTTGCCCCCATCATCCGAGCCATTCTGGCTGGGGGTTAGTCAGCGTGCTCGCCCCCTCCCTTGGGACTACATCCCTGCGGGGAGAGCATCTCCCCACAGGGATGTAGTCCCAAGGGAGGGGGCGAGCACGCTAACTAACCCCCAGCCAGAATGGCTCGGATGATGGGGGCAAGCTTACTGAGGAGGAACAGGAAGTGAGAAATTTAGAAGGGAAATCTAAGGAAAAGGTACGTGAACCAACAATGCACTAGCTTAAAAAAACCTATAAAACCTATTTAGGAAATAAAAAAATAACCTTTACAACCCCTTTAACATTAATGTGAATAAGACTAATGTAAAGGGGACACTGATATAAAGGGGGCTGCTCTGTAAAGGGGGGCACTGTAGTGTAAAGGGGACTGCACTGTAACAGGGACCCCTGTGTTAGAGGATGTCTATGCTCATTCTCCATGGTCCCACCCTCTCTTGGACTAGGAACAATGCACTTTGTAGTGTGCATAGAGCAGTGTACATGACTGAAGCTAATGAGCACTGCTTGTTCCAAACAAACTGAAGTGAGGGGGGGGGAAAGGAAAGGTTCAGAATCTCGTAGAGGACATGGCAAGGAGGCACGAAAACAAGTAGGAAACATTTTCATAAAAAAGTGAGTGCAGGGCCGTTAAGTAGCGGATGTGTATGGATGTTGTTTAGTGTCACTTTAAGTATTCTCCACATTTGCTTTGAAACCCATAAATAAGGACTAGTAGAACCAGTTGCCTTCAGAAATCGCCTAATTGGCTGAATAGAGTCCACTTCTGTGCACTTACTATGAACTCAAAACAAAAACACCTATTTTTGGAAGGCCCCAGGGTTCTTGGTATTTTTGGTTCACATGTTTTGTGCAGTACACATTCGGGTTGATCAGCTTCATCAGTCATTACACTCTGGCCCAACTCTTCTTTTCTTCTCCTGAAATCTTCACATGGCAGTCTCCATATTTCTATCCTGACCGGTTCTTTTTAGAAGATTTTTTCACTTATCAGTGCTTTTAGAATGTATATTTTGCTAAAACATATTAAAAATGATTCTCAGTATACGCATTCTGTTTGGGTTGGCATTTAGTCATGAGATTACTTTTGATTGGCACATTATTCACTAGCTTATACAAATCACAACCTGTTTGTGTGCGTTTGTACGCTTTTACATGCAGATTTTTATTTTTATATATATTTACTGTAGCGTTTTAATTTAAAAGGAATCCATCATGCAAAGAATACAAGAGAGACCAGAGATAGATGTTGCGCTTTGCTCCTCTGTTGCATGCTATATTTAGGGACATTATTGGAGACTCTTCCACATTCACAATCTGTTCCACAGCCTGGGCACTAGTATGGCACAAAGGGGCGCTGAGAACAACATATGTTGTTTCTCACACAGATGTCACAAATTGCCTTTAACAACCTATGTATTCAAATTTGTCAACACTAGGCATAATTTGTGAGTGAAATTGTTATTTAAATAATAGTTATCGTGTTTGCATTGTGTTAGGAGCGCACTGTGTTTGTTCTGGGCAATTCACATGCAATCCAGGTGCAGTGCCCTGGACTGCACCAAAAATGGCATGCACTACTTTTAAAAAAATGCAGCGCACCCGGATCACATGGTACTACTGTATCATGCGATCCGGTGCAGGCAGAACACTGAGTTTGCATCCTGCGTTTTGGGTGTCGCAGTTAGCCCTGGCTCACACTGATGCGATCTCAGATGTGAATCAGATTGCACTGAATCACATGACAAGGGAAATAACATTGGTTCCTATGGAACCTGTTAACATCAATGCAGTGCAGCTGCGATCCAACTTTCCAAGAGTCTTGTGCTGCTTTGATGAGATGCAGTGCGATTCTGTGGTCCATAGACTTCAATGTAATCATATCGCTTATCTGTCCTGTTGACCTGATTTCAGTAGGGTTTCTTCCCCAGAACCTAAATCGTAGCTGTATCCATTTAATGCCAAAATCGCATCAAGTTGCACTACAACTGCATTTTAAAATTGCACTGAAAATCGGACCAAAATCACACTGCATCACGGTCCATGCACACACTGGGCTTACAAAATGCTACTTCTACAGGAGTTATGCATTTTGCCTGTAAAAGTAGCACAATGTTCTCCTGTGTGTCCATGCAGATTAGGTTCTTTAAAGGCATATTTAAAGGTCAGCGTTTTAGAGACCGGAAAAAAAAAGACTTGATTTGCATTTTTGAGAGGAGTTTTCTGGCAGGAAAAAGAATGCCTAAACATTTTTTTAAGCCCAGTATGTATGGAGCCTCAGTCTGAACCTAGCCTTAACATTGACACCTGCTGCAGATCCCGAATGCAGTGCCGAGTTCTGATGCTGGCCCTTGGGCTAGTTTGTTGTTCTTGGTTACTACAATCATTTAAAGTGTGATATGACTATTTAACTTAAGACTATGCTCAGCATCAAATTGGAGCATCCACCAGCTGATTGAAACAGTGTACCTTTTATTATTTATCCCAGACTTAAATCTGAACTCCAGGGAATCACTGGCATCCGCAAGGGATAAGGCAAGTAAAAGTCCCTTTTCATGATCCCACAGGCAAAAACCAGCATTTTAAACCTGGCAGTGCGGGGGAAGCTCAACGGCAGGAGTAGATTTCTATCTTCCCTGGAGTTTAGTAGTTTTACTTTGCTGCTGCCAGAGAACTCTAGGCACTATTTATTGCAGTCATGTGTGTGTGCTTGCTGTTTAACTCCCCACGCTTTAGTTTTGCCTGAAATTAAATTATTTTGTTTGAGTTGGGCTTTAGACAACTTGGTCACATTGAGATAAAAGGCAATATTTATTTTACAGGTTTTGGACCTATGGTGGGTCCTTGTAGCTAGAACTGTGACTTGTAGGCCCAAAATATTTAAGGTTGTTGGTTTATATCTAGATGTGTGGCCAAGGTTTTTAAGGATTTCCACACCTGAGCGGCTCCCTTTCTCCTTTTTAAGGACCTTCCCATCTGGCTAAAACTGTCAACTGTTCCTATAGGAATACCACATACTTACAAGTCCATGAAGTTCAACACGGCAAAGTCTTTGAATCATTTTTTTTTCTTGTGAACTACCATCTTGGAATCGGGAGCCAGCTGTCATTTTCTGATTCGCTGCCTTCGCTGACATGCCTGAACTCGTATGCAAGATCAGCACTTCCTAAAGCCATCTGTTATACGTAATGTGGATATCACAGGAGGCTACAAACAGACAAGGGAGTGTCGCTGAAAATAAAGTACTTGCTTTACTTAAGGCTTGTGATCACGTAGAGCCAATGTGTAACAAATGAGAACTTAATTTATTGGTGAAAGGTCCACTTTAATAAAGAGTAGGTAGATTTAAATTGCTGACTTTTCTACTAAAAGCCCTAAAAGATTTTATTCGGTGTCTATAACCCTTGTTGGCCACAAATTTGGGGGTTGAGCTCAGAGCAGACTTATACGGTAAAAAAATATGAAATCTGCCATTGCTTACCTTCCAAAAATGCTAACTGCTTGACTGTTGTGCTGATTTAGGCGCTTCAGTATTTTTAGTCCTTCACCTGGAATAAGTATAAAGACTAGTATGTTCGTTTCTTCACTCCTGACTTTCGGGATCCTCAAAGCTTGGCTTGCAGTGCACACACAAGGTCTGGCATTCAGTTTGCCAAATCTTCTGACAAACCTTTCCTTTGCCTGAAAGTGTTGTATCATTTTCCAGAGTGGGGGGCACATTTGATAACCTTTTGCAAAGGCTTGGGCAGCCTGCGTCTCCGATGCTTGGCTGCAGGATGTTGCATCTCAGGGCTACAAACTGGAGTTTTTTGATCCCTACCCCCTCTTTCGTTACTTGCCTCTAAACTTTTCACTATTCCCACAACCAGAGGGGAATCCACACCGCCTTGCACCCTGATTGCCTTCATGTAAGCCCAAAAATTCTGCAAGGAATTAACCAAATCATTCATCTCCCTCCATCACAATTTTTTATTTTTTTTGCTTCTGTGGACTGTAGAACGTGTACCTGCATCAGCATTTCCAGGTTTTTGCTGTAGGGCCCCTACACTCCAGTCCCTGGCCCTGCAGCCTATTGTTTGCACTTTGAATGTTCACCAGGGTTCTCATCACTGTAATTTTAGCTGCCTTGTGCTCTTGTCGCAGCTCATTGTGGAATACTTAGACAACCTCCTGTTTAGCGAACAGTCAGTGCACACACTGTCAAGGTGGCTTTGACTAGATGTTGCAGCAGTTCAGGTTGATCCTGAGCTTTCAGAAACTGTCGCTTGAATGAATTAATCTGGCATATCAGAGTCTAGTCCTAGATTGTCTAGGTCTAAAGTTTGGTCAGTTTCTTTCACATCAGAAACTTCAGACTTTGATCTAAGATTAAAGCTCTGCAGTCCAGGAGTTGTCCCAACTCTCCACTTTTGCATGAGTCTTGGGTGTAATAGTAGCGTCCTCCAAGGCAGAGTTACCATTTTCCCAGTTTCACTCCATACTTCTACAAGGTAACACTTTGTCCTCATGGGAAAAGGCAATCCGGTTCCTTGACAGACTGATTTGTTTGATACCAAGGACCAGGTTATACCTGTCTTGGTGGCTCAGGAATCCAGCTGTGGAAAAGAAAAATTTATATTCATCTTTTGAAGGATTTTTCTGATGGATTCCAGCCTGTCAGTCTTGTTTCCCAATCAATATCCTGAACCTTTGTAACATCTGGCTGTCTTCTCATGCATTACACTATCTGCACCCAGTAGAACAAACATCACTTTGCAGTGGTGCAAATCAAACATGTGGGAGGAACCAGATATGGTGTTTTTGCCTATAGATTACTTATCTAGTAAAATATATATATATATATATATATATATATATATATATAAAAAAATTGAAATAGCATTTTCAGGTTCTTAAAGAAAAAAAAGAAAAAGTGCTTTACTTTAGTATAATAGGTTATATTGGCCTGTAGTTAAAAATGTTATAATTGCTTTGATCCATAAAGGGGTAAATGGGGCTGAACGAGCTGAAGTGACAAATTTATTAAAATTGAAGTAATATCCCTATATTTATAAATTACATTGTTGTGCCTTTTAGTTCATAACTGGACAGAAGAGGAGACGTTGCGGTGGTTGCACGAGTTTGTAGAGCTCCCGCAGTATGAGAAGACGTTCCGTGAAAACTCAGTCAAAGGAACAACTCTGCCAAGGTGTGTTTTTATTTTATTTATAAAATAGTCCTGCTAACCTCTCACATCCCATACAATTTGACAGATTACAAACATGCTCTGTTCTGCAAACAACTGTTTTGGTCCAAAAAAAAGTTGCAGTTACAAAAGCAAACTCACTGTTTTCGTCAAAGTACATAAATACAGTGAAACAACAATTTTTTACATAATTCTTAAGTCACCAGTTGGACCCTTGTTCTACTGTGTGTGGATTTTGGTTCTTTGTCAATTTTATTTTCTGGGAAAATGCACTAAAATTTGTTTATTTGGAAACAAAACATAATATAATGCCCAATTTAATTTTTTTTGCAAAATATTAAAGATGGGCTTGAGTTGACTTAATAGACACCAAACACGTCAAGCTTGAAAATTGTGCATGCCTGTTAAATGGTGAAAAATTGATACCCAAAATTGTCTATATGTGACACTTTACCAGCCTTTACTGGTTAACCATGAATTATGGCCCTAAAATGACTGCTTTCACTCTGATGTTTACGGTGGTACTTCCCATGTGTGGTGCAATTTGTTTACATGTTCATAACCAAAACGCATGTTTGCATTTGGGTGTGTTAGCGTTAGATTTAAATGTTTTATCCTAATCATACAGTACAGGGTAATGGTCTCTGCACCCAGAAATCTTTCAAAATCTTTGTCAAGATGGGGAAAATCTGATGTGGATGTACTGACCTCCAGGATCAACAACGCAGTAGATGCTCTGGTGATTCCTTGGACTTGTTTCAAGCCTTTTTGTCCCATTCTGATCCTCACTCGATTGCTGTGCAAAATAGGCGCGGAAAGAGTTTTGAACCGAAGAAGTGACCAAATGCACAGTGAATTTCTGGGAATGGACACTTTTAGAGTTCTGTAAAAGAGCCACCCGAAACACTTTCATGAAAGCCTGGAGCCAGCCAGAAAAAAAAAAAAAAAACATACTTGATTTAACCCCTTAAATACCCAGACATTTATAAAACTACCCTGATAGACAAGGGGTCAAAGTGCACCTGGCTATGGCCATTAAAGTGTTTACTGTACATATTCTTAAATAGCAGTAAAAGTACTATAATACAAGTTCTCATTGAACTTTGTAGCTGCGGGTAATCTGGTGAAATTAACCAAATTTTGTAGATGCACGGGGTCTTGTCGCTGTTTGTTAGGCCAAGCCTCTTCCATCTTGGCTATAGATCTCTGCAGCTACTTCCTATGTGGCAGATACTTGTATCTGTCTTGCTCTAGATTTTTATGTGTTGTGGTAAATGTAAAATTCTTTAAATATAGGCATTTTGTTGGATGTCTCTTTAGGCAGGACTGTGTGTTTATTTTTAGTGGTTTAAAATAAATATATTCGCTAATAATACAAACTTAGTTTAAAGTGATTGTAAAGGATGTGTTTTTATTTTAAATAACAAATCTGTTGTACTTACCTGCTCTGTGCAGTGGTTTTACACAGAGTAGCCCCAATCCTCTTTTTGGGTCCCCTGCTGGCTGTCTTGGCTCCCCCACCAGTGGCAAGCAGCCCTACTCTCGCCTTATTTTCTCACTAGCTGTGATTGACAACAGCAGGAGCCAATGGCTCCCACTGCTGTGTGAACCAATTAGGACAGAGTCGGTAGTCTCATGCACATTGCTGGATCGTGATGGGCCTCAGGTAGGTATAAGGGGAGGGGGTGGGGGAGCTGAACCCAGTATGTTTTTTTACCTTAATGCATAGTGCATTAGTGTAAAAAAAACCTTCTGCCTTTAGAACCACTTTAACTTGCTGCAATCGTGGATGTGTGCCTTTTGATTCCTTTGATCTCAGGTTTGAAATGCTGACAGGCTCCATTCACACTGGCCATTTTGAATTGTGGGCAGAATCGTCAAGATTCTGCCGTGATTTCAAAAACTCTCTGCTAAAATGACAAATCGCACAAGACTGATTTCTGATGCCATTCATTTTAATGCCACCTAAAAACGTTTTGCGGTTCTGCCGTGATTGTCGTGTGATCACGCTGCAATCATGGCAAACCGCATCTTGTGAGGCTCGTCTCCCAAAAAAAGATCCAGAGCTTTTTAGGCGACGAGCTTTGCGCAATACGGTTAACTGCAATTGCAGCATGATTTATCACACGACAATCGTGGCAGCGCCGCACCACATTTTTAGGTGCTATTAAAATTAATGGCATCTGAAATGCACGTTGCGTGATTTGTAATTTTAGCAGAGCGTTTTGAAATCGCAGGCAGAATTGCAGCAATTCTGCCCGCAATTCAAAATGCCCAGGTGTGAATGCTGCCTTAAGTTCTAGCATTTTCCAGGGTATTAGGAGCGATTTAAAGGCATGCCTAGGATCAGCTTGGTGAAGCTATAATGGGCAAAAAATCCAACTCAACCAATCGATTATTCCTGTGTGAACTAACAGACAAGAGTCGCTTTTATTTGTGAGCATTTCAATTCATTTTTTTTCCCCTCATGTATGTTGGTTTATTTACTTTTTTGTATTAAACATTAATGTATTTTCTCTTATATTCTCGCATACAGAGTAGCTGTTAATGAACCTTTGTTTATGATATCACATCTGAAAATCGCTGATCGAAGCCACAGGCAAAAACTCCATCTTAAAGCATTGGATGTGGTGCTGTTTGGACCTTTGACAAGTTAGTAAATTAACAATCGCTCTATATTGTAACAGAATATGGTTTCTGATTCTATGTATGATGTATTTGTCAAACTTGATCTTTGCAGGGCCACCTCATAATTGGGTGAAAGATTTTGTACTGACTATATCTATTGTTATTGGTGTTGGAGGATGCTGGTTCGCATACACTCAGAGTAAGACATCGAAGGAACATATAGCACAGATGATGAAAGATTTGGAAGGGCTTCAGAAAGCGGAAACAAGCCTTCTTGAGCTACAGGAAAGGTAGGATACCAGAATTTTACACCACTGGATTTTGTTTAAAGTTATAGTGCAATATCAAGATTCAAAACTCTACCATTTCAGAGTTGCATAAATTCACTGCATATGTAATGTCTGTACTAAATGGACTTTGAATTTAGATCAACTTTAAATACTATGTTTTTTCTCTCCCCAATTTAAATGTAACAACTTCGAGTAATGCATAAAATCATATATATATATTTTTCTCAAGGCTTGAAAAAGCCCAAGAGGAGAACAGAACTGTTGCTGTAGAAAAACAAAACCTTGAACGTAAATTAATGGATGAAATTAGTGATGCGAAACGAGAAGCTCAAAGATTGAGAGAACTCCGTGAGGGTGCAGAATGTGAACTTAGTCGGCTGAAATATGCAGAAGAAGAGCTCGTTCAGGTAAAGTCACATAATGCTAAAGATTACCTGCATCTTTGAACATTTCTGTTCACTCCAAACAAGAAAATGAGTGTCCTGAATAAAAATTGTCAGAATGAATAGTTTCTGGAGCTTTTATAGCAAGTGACTAAAGAGCACTTAGATAAGACATAAGATATGACAACAGTGAATACTAATGTGTTCTATATATTTTGCATGATGTTCGTAAACAAAAAATGTTTGCTTCCGGGAAAATTCAAGTGCATGAAAACCCTGAAAATGAACTTTTCTTATTTGCAACCTGCTGTTTGCTAACTTCATAGGCATGCATTTCTTTCCTCACCCGCTGTCTGTGTGAGGAAAGGAGAGCCGATAATGGCAACTCTGACAGGGCACAGTGAGTACATTGCTTACATTGATCATCAGTGCCCTTATTATTGGTGCAGCCTCATCGGAGCAGAATAAAAATTACTTATTTGCAAAAGTTTATAACCGAAACTAAAACTTTTTTCAAAATGTTTGGTCTTTTTTGGTTTATTTAGCAAGAAATAAAAATCCCAGTGGTGATTAAATACCACCAAAAGAAAGCTCCATCTGTCTCAAAATAATGATAAAGATGTATTTTGGGTACAGTGTTCCTTGACCGCAAATGTCATTCAAAATGCGACCGTGCTGAAAGTGAAGAATTGCCCTGGGCAGGAAGGGGGTGAAAGTACCCAGAATTAAAGTGGTTAAAACAAGTACTGCTAACGTGCTCTTGTTTGCTAACTGCTTTATTTTTTGCTGGTTTTCTGGACATCTAAGAACACATGCTTGTGAAGCAGTAATGAACTTTGATTTGCTGCTACAGAAGTCCAAAACATGGAGGTTACATAATATAGACTCCTGGGGAATTTTGAGCTGCATTACAGACAGCTCAGTGTTTAGTGTACTGATTTAACCATTGGCTGCATAACATTAGCAGGTCTTTTTATTTTACATTTTTTGCTTGGAGTTGTTCTTTGAAGCATATTTTTCTGTATTTTGCAGGTTCGGATGGCTCTGAAAAAAGCAGAGAAAGAATTTGAGCTCAGAGGTAACTGGTCTGTCCCTGAGGCTCTGCAGAAATGGCTACAGTTAACACATGAGGTGGAGGTCCAGTACTACAACATCAAGAAACAGAATGCTGAAATGCATCTCGCCATTGCTAAAGAGGAGGTAGCTAAATGCTCATCTTTATGATGAATTCTCACCCTAATGCCTTGTACACACGATCAGAATTTCCGATGGAAAAAGTCTGACGGAATTTTTTCATCGGATATTCTGACCGTGTGTCCGCCCCATCGGACTTTTTTCCGTCGGAATTTAGAAAGAGAACGTTTGTCTGTGTAGTGCTCCGACGGAGAAAAAAACACGCATGCTCAGAATCAAGTTCACGCATGCTCGGAAGCATTGAACTTAATTTTCATCGGCTCGTCGTAGTGTTGTACGTCACCGCGTTCTTGACGGTCAGAATTTGGTGTGACAGAGTGTATGCAAGACAGCTTGAACAGAATTCCGTCTGAAAAATCCGTTGTTTATCCCGACGGAAAATCCGATCATGTGTACAAGGCATAAGGCTCCATGCACACTGGACGTTAAAATAAAAAAAAATTAATGTTTTTGCAATTGCGTTTTCTAGTGTTTTTCTGCATTAGCGTTTTTTTTTTTCAATGGATCAAAAACGTTAAACGCTGGTTAGCCACGTTTTTGAGCATTTGACGTTTATGCGCGTTTAACAGTTTTAAGCATTTTTTGTGGTCAGAAAAACGGCTCCTGAACGTGATTTTAGAGCGTTCAGGCAACAGTCCATAAACCCTACTGCTGATAAACATCCAAAAATGTCTGTGTGCATGGACACATAGGATAACAGATGAGTTTATGGGCTGTTAAAAAAACAAAAAAAAAAAAACACCCAAACTCCAAAATACGTCAGTTTATGAGCTTCAGTGTGCATGGAGCCCAAGTCATTGTAAATTTGCTGGTTTTATGGGAAACTCTGGACTTACTACTGGTGCGGAGATGTTTCATTCTGAAATTGGAAGGACCGGTAACCTAAAATAAGTCTCTTCTAGGTAATCCCTACATTAACTCTTATGCAGGAATACCTGCCTTTTTTAATAAAGTTTTAAAAAATTACATTGTATTTAACGCAGGCAAGTATTAAGATTGTTGGCATAAGCCAGCTGAAATCTATCTTTATATTAACTAGTTTGAATCTCAGCACTACAAACTAATTGGGCTCAATCACATCACCCTTTTGAGATGTTGCTTTATATAGTTCTTATTGCGTCACTAGCACATGCACAATTCAAAGCTTGTTGCTGGCATCCTGGCTGTGTGATGATCTGCAGAGCACCTTGCTCTGACAAATGCTCACAGCCCCCCAAGTGACTAATACATATGTCCCAACTTTTTGAGACGGGAAGGAGGGACACCTATGACCAAGAGTATGTAGGCATTGGACATGCTCCCTTAAGGAGAATTATACAAAAAATTATTATGTAAACCCACAAGTTTTTTTTTTAACCACTTCTATTCCATTATACAAAAGTGTGGTATGCCTTTATTGGCTTTTAAAATTCACAAATGCAGCAATTTAGAAATTGGATGAAAGGTTTACCACTGGAAAATGGCTATGCTAATAGCACCATGGCAACAGTGAATTAAAAGCAAGGCCTGGTTTCATTGTTCTGTAAATAGATAGAAGGCATGTAGGAGGTAGGTGCCTGGACAAATCCAAGATTGCACTGACTTTGAGGCAGAGAGGGTGGCGTGACCTAAAGTACTGTGTGTGATAAGCATTTTAATCTTGATGCACTCAACATTTTGCTTTGGGCTTTTGAGTTTGTTTGCTGGTGGATGGTTTAGTTTAGTTCTGGTTTAAGAACTAAAGCCTGCGTGGAAAAGCCATTCCCTTGCCAGCATGTTGCAGGGAAATCATACCTGTAGATTTAAAGTCTGCAAAGCTTATGATCTCTGGAGATTGAGGAGTGTGGAGAATAGGGCGCTCGGGATAATGAGGAGACTTTAACAAAATGTACATGACTGGCTCTTGAAATGTGATTAATGCAGGGCAGCATCACTTCAGAAGAGTGAAGCACGCTTTAATGACAAGGAAGGGTTAAAAACACTAACCAGATAGAAGTGGAAAACAGGCATAGCACAGCCTTGCTGCCAGGGTCAGCATGGAACACGGGCAACCGGAAGTGACGTGAGTGGGCGGGACATTTTTTGGAGCATGCCGAGTCACTCCTTCAAACCAAAAGTTTTGGTTTGAAAGAGGGGCGACTGGGCATGCTCTGAAACATGCCCGCCTACTCTGACCTCACTTCCGGCTGCCTGTGTTCCATGCTGCCCCTGACAGCACGGCTCTCCATCTTGGATCGGAGACAGTGTTTCCCACCGCTGGTAGGCTGAAACTTCCACCTGCAGCTGTCTTTACACCCAGGAGGCATCCTGCTGGGCATTATGGACTCATTGATATGCCTGTTGTTCCCTTCCATCTTGTAAGTGTTTTTTAACCCTTCCTTGTCAGTGTTTTTTGCTACTGCACCTAGAAGCGCCTTCTCTGCTTTGTTTCTCTGGAGATTGAAGAGCTCTTGCTCCAACTCAGCAGGGGAGTGTCCGACGTCTGCAGGAAGATCACTGCTTCCACATAGAGATCAAGGGCTCTTCTCTGCAGCTTGCTGGCAGGGGACAGGCTATATATACTCAAGCTGTTGGCTGCTTTCTAAAAAAAAACTAATTGTAATTTGCACACCGTCTGTTTTGATGCACCTGGAGTGTATTTAGCCAAATTAAACTGAAAGCCTAATTGGGCTTTAAAGACCGCATGGCTATAACGCTGTTTTGTCTTCCTGCCTTTTTTGGAAACCTACCAAGATGTATACTTGCCTATCCTTCCATGATCAAGCAAAGATAAATATTATGTAATTGATAGCAAAAAAAAAATTCTCTTACCGTCCATGGACTGACACAGCTGGATACTGTAAACGCGTGGGTATATGTCTGTGTATGTGTTTTTTTCTGCCTAGCAGAAGGAGAAGACGTGGCTCTCTCAGGAGCCAGTCTCCTGGAAGATTTTACTTTTAAATTTTATTCCTTTGGGAATTTTATTTTATTTTTGAGACCTTCAATCAACTGTCGGCTGGGCAACAGGTTGGGTACACTAGTATCCTTGTAGTCTTCCCTGTCCGACCATCGAGCGTGCTGATCCTCGCCTTGTGCGCGTGAGACTCAGTTCACGACATGCCCCATGACTCCAGGGGTGGCCGGGTTGCTTTCATGCTCCCGCGGTCCTCTCAAGATTGAATAGTTACGCAGTACGACTCTGTGATAGGTCTGTCTGAAACAAGCCAGTGGGTCCCTCTAGGGAGGGGTAAGTAGTCTCTCCTGCTGCAAGGTGAGTACATACTGGCTGTGTTTCTGTGTGTGGGGTGTTCTCCCTGTCTCCCCGTTATGCTGCTCTCTGCACCCTATACTGGTGCTGTGGGGTGCTTGGGGGTCACTCTGGCCTGGCTGGGCACTCATGTCTGCAGTTTTTTCTGGTGTGTGAGGTGATTATTGCGTGCGCCGTTAGCGCCGCATTAGCGGGAGCTTTTGAATTTCGCGCTCGGCGGCCATTTTCTTGTGGCCACCGCGCATTTATTTTCAATTCTAGCGGCGGTGCGAATCCCCTCACAATCTCCTCACAGACTGAGCGGTCCTAAGGGTTGGTGGGTCCTCTGGGTATCCCCTCCTCGGCGTAGCCAGTGGGTGGACTGTATATTCACTGTATAGTGTATAAGGTCTCAGAGAGTGGCGTTATGGAGTCTGATACACCTGCTCTCCACACTTGCCTGGAGCAACTGGCAGTGCTGCACAGTTAAACATGTTCCTATGTTTCCTGCACCTGCGGTCCTTATGGACCAGTTGTCAGCAGTCCTGGAATCATTCCTTGTCAGAATGGAAGCAGTGTGTGAGCAAAAGGAGCTATAAGCCCCCTCCCCCCAGCTCTGAGTCAGATATGGGCCTAGCTATTGGGCTCAGGACCCTAGCTCTGAATATTTAATGTTTATGAACAGGACATTCCCTTGTGAGGAAGACTCCAGTTCTGTGTCAGTGAATGACAGGGCGCTTGTACGTGATCTCATTGATGATGTGAGGAACACTCTCAAGCTGGAATTGCTGTGACAAGCCTTTCTTTTACACAGCTTCCTCACTGTTTTCCACACACGCTGCCTCAGAGCAGCATAGATGATACATGGTGGGGGGGAGGACTTTATTCATTTATGTCTCTAATCCCTGTGAGCCTTCTGTGTGATATCCTGAGGCAACATTTCCCGCCATTTCCTGGGGAACGTTTGAGCTCTGACAGACACACGGTCTGAGGGTCAGAGGTTACTTGTTACCTGCATGCTGCTTCGGCAGCACAGTCAAGCAGGTTGGAATGATACAGAGAAGATTATGCGCCTCTGCGCCATAATTTAAACTCATCCTATACCTCTACACTGCATACATTCACAGTGTATGTATGTGTTATTGGTCTCTGTGTCTGCATGAGTGTTCCCCCACGTTCCAATGCTGTGTTTCAGTGCCATGCATGATATAAACGTACAAAATATGTTTATGCACGACTCCAGATACATTCACAGTATATGTATGTATTATACTCTCTGGGTCGGCGGGGGCTCCGGTGTCCTCCCGTGCTCTCATGGTATGTGTGCTTCGGCTCTCCGCACAGTATAGACATGTTCAATATGTTTATTGCACATACTATACATGTTTACAGTATGGATATACTATTTGCGTGGGGTACCTCCGGGTACTCCAGTTTCCTGCCACGCTCCAATGGAAATGCACAGCATAAACATGTGCAATATGTTGATTCACATGCTATCATTCCTACACGGTATCTGTGTGCTGTCTGCGTGGAGTTCTTCCGGGTGTTCCGGTTTCCTCCCACGCGCTGACGGTATGTGCGCCTTTTGGCCTTCTGCACAGTTAAACATGTTCAATGTTTATCACGCATGCTATAATACCTACACGGTATGTGTAGGCAGTCTGTGTGGTTTTCCTCTGGGTACTTCGGTTCCCCCCCCACACTCCATTGGTATGGGCGCTTCGGCGCTATGCACAGTCTAAATTTGTGCGATTGTATATCCACATACTAACACACCTACCTGGTATGTCTGTGCAGTCTGCCCACGCTACATGACATGCATGTCTTTGGTGCAATACACGGTGTAAACATACACATTATGTTTATACACTACACTAAATACATTCACAGTAGTTGTAGGTATTGCATTCTCTGAGTATGCGTGGGGTACTTAGGTTCCTCCCACGCGCCAACGGTGTGCGCGCCTTCGGTGCCATGCACACATGGGCTTGTGCAAAATGTTTAGCACACATACTATAATTCCTACACGGTATGCGTATGCAGTCTGCATGGTTTTCATCCGGGTGCTCAGGTTTCTCCCCTGCGTTCCAATGGTGTGCACGTTCTCAGCGCTATGCACAGTATAAACATGTGCAATTTGTTTATTCGCAGGCTAACATACCTACATGATTGTGTACGCAATCTGCGTGGCTGGTTTACGTCCAAGCCCCGATGATGTACACAATCTGCGTGGCTGGTTTACGTCCAAGCCCCGATGATGTGCGCGCCTTCGTCGCTGGCACAGTATATACGTGTTTAATAGGTTTATCCACACATACTAAACTACATACGCCGTATGTGGTGGTATTATGCTCTTTGTGGCTGGGTGGGTTTCCTCCCACACTCTATTTGCGCGTTTGACGCAATACATAGTATAAACTGTGTTTGGACAATCAACACTTATCCATGGGTAGCCGCTGGATGGAGTATTGTAACAAGGATCCCTGGTTTCAGGGGTATCACTTTCCACCTGCTTTCAGTGGTGATTAGAAGCGCTGGCTTGGACTGTGTTAGCCAGGCTGAGGTTAGCGTTACGCCCGTTTAGTGGCTGCGTCTCTGGCGGTTTTTGTAGCTCAATGACTGGGCAAAAGCCTCTGCTTCATCCATCAGTCGTCTAGCAGGTGCACTGCAACTGCTTTAGCCTTTAGGGTCTCTGTGCCCGGGGTGGGTTTGCGCCACCTGTGGAGGCTGAGGTACTAGTCCTCTGACCGAGTTTCTAGGGAAGTTCCGTCAAGTTGCCTTTATTGGCCAACAGTTGAGGCACAGTGTACACCGGGGCCTCCCTTCTCCGATACATTGCGAAGTCTCTTTGGAATTTTCATACATCTCGCTGCAAGACGGTCCTGTCGGCCGTGTGCATTGCAGGGGAAGGGTCCTTGCATCCGGAGGTGTTTCCACCTCCTTTACCGGATGTGGGGCACCGGAAGTGGACCTTATGGCCTCTCGACTCACTCGCAAGGTGGCAAGATCGTGGTCAGGTCCAGGGACCCCTGGGCGGACACGTCAGACGCGTTGGAAGCCCGTGGGGGCAGTATCGCCTGATATATGCTTACCCTTCGCTACTGTTGCCTCGCCGGCTTCGCAGAGTAGGGGCTGAGGCCATTCCAGTGCTTCGGAACGGCGACATTGGTACGCCAATTTACTTTGGCTAGTCGCAGACGGTCCTGGCGACTGCCTATTGGGGTGGACCTTCTGTCTCATGATCCCATACTTCATCCTGCTTTACAGTCCTTGGCTTTAATGGCATGGCTGTTTAAAGCCAGGTGCTGAAGGACCGAGTTCTCTCGTATTCGGTCATCTCTTCTATGTTGTTGACACGGGAATCTTCCTCCAGAAAGATATCTCACCGTACCTGGACGGCTTACATCGCTATGTGCGAGGAACTTGAGTGGCGTCCTCGGATGTGCTCCATTCCCAGGATTTTGCTGTTCTTACAGCGTGGTGTGACCCAAAAGCTGGCCTTGCATACCTTTTTTTGAGGGTCGGATTTCGGCCCGGGCTGTCTTTTCAATGACCGCTACCGGGCCATTCCTTGATAAGCACCTTTTGTGCAGGGGGTTTGCCATGTGATCCCCCCTGTCTAGCCTCCTCTCCCTACTTGGGATCTGAATTTGATGCATCTTGGTTCTCCAAGAACATCCCTTTGAGAATATCAGAGAGATTCCTCTCTTGACCTTGTCCCGGAAGTTGGCCTTTTTAGTGGCCATTGCTTCGGTTAGACCGGGTGTCTGAGTTGGCGGCCTTGTCCGGCAAGTCGCCTTACTTGGTCCTCCATAAGGATATGGCGGTGTTGTGCCCACGACCGTCCTTCTTTTCTAAGGATGGTCTCGGCCCTTCACCTTAAGAAGGACATTGTTCTTCCGTCCTTGTGTCCTCACCCATCGCATCCCTGAGAGTTTGCGCTTCATACATTAAGATGGGTACAAGCCTTACGAGTGTACCTGTCTGCTACTGTTTCCATTCGGAAGTCTGTGTCTGGTCCAAAACAGGGCTGAGCGGTGTCGTCTGCCACCGTCTCTAGGTGGATCGGGCAGACCGTCATACAGGCCTATGCCCTTAAAGGGCGGGCGCCTCCCTTTCCGGTTGCGGCGCATTCCACCAAGGCAATTGGTGCTTCCTGGGCCTTCCGACATAAAGCGTCGGTTGCACAAGTGTGCAAGGCGACGACCTGGTCGTCCGTTCATACCTTTTCAAGATTTTATAAGGTTGATGTTGCTGCATCTTCGGATGCTCCCTTCGGCCGCAAAGCATTGCAGGCCGCTGTTTAATGTTGCAACTCCTCCGTTCAGGAGCTCTGCTTGTTTGGAGTGAAGTTTTGGTTGTTCCTTTACTACTGCTCCCACCCTTCTGATACTGCTTTGGGACGTCCCACGCGTTTACAGTATCCAGCTGTGTCCGTCCATGGACGGTAAGAGAAAATAGGATTTTTGTACTCACCGTAAAATCCATTTCTCTGACGTCCATGGACTGAAACAGCACCCACCCTTCCTTTTAAGGTTTGTACTGCTTTGTTACGAACTGAGGTCTGCTGACTGCAGGTGGGAGGGTAATGTCCGGAGGGACCGCCCCCCCCTGGGCGGGGCTGTTCAGCTCTGGTTTGTTCTAGAATGTTTCTAACATCTAACATTCTGCCTAGATCTTCTCCTGCGAGCAGGGACATATACCCACGCGTTTACAGTATCCAGCTGTGTCAGTCCATGGACGTCAGAGAAATGGATTTTACGTTGAGTACAAAAATCCTATTTTTTTTAACAGAATAATTTGAGAATAGTTTTGCAGAAGTTGAATTATTTTTTTTAGCTTTAACCTAATTAGTGTTTGCAGATGATGCAGATGTGGATTAGCAGTGCCATCATCGTTCATATGTTTTTGTTCTAGGCAGAAAAAATAAAGAAGAAGAGAAGCACAGTCTTTGGAACGTTGCATGTTGCACACAGCTCATCCCTGGATGAGGTGGACCATAAAATTCTTGAAGCAAAGTAAGTGTAGGCCATACCATGGGCACACAAGTATTTGTGCTAGGTGTTATTTGCTCTCCCTGTCTCATTAACTTAAAGTAGAACTCTCTTCCTCCCTAAAACAGATGCATTGTGCATGTAAATTAATCACAACCGCACTCAGTTTGTGTGTAACTTACCCACTTTAGCTGTATACAGTAGGTTTCTGTGATGTCACACTCTCTCTCCTGACAGAATTTCAAAGTTCTGACTTTGTTTCCTTCCTTTTCTACTCCTGATACTACATCTCCCATGATTCTTTGAGCCTCTGTAGCTTCAAGTCATGCTATGAGAATCACTTGTACCAGTTCTGGGCCTTCATGTGGGTGGTGAAAGGTATACACGTGTCATGCCTTATCCTGTGTCATTCTGGTCTTGCAGCATCCAAAGAATAATTGCTTACTGCAAGACTACAGAGGAAGGGCTATGAGAGGTTTTTATGAAGGTGTTTTTGTCATATGTAAATGAATCGCTTCACAGAGAGTAGGGATCTGGAAGAGTGGGATCTGAGGGGTGGGACTCTCCCTTCTCACACTGGTCGGCATATTTAACTGGGCAGGATTAAATTCCAATTGTGAACCATTCAATCCTGCACAGCTAGCCTTCAGAACAGGCTGTGTATATGAAGGGGTTACCACCTTGAAAGATGCTGTGATCTGTGAGGAGGGACTTGGGAGGTTTGAACTCTTCCTGTAGGCGTGACTGGGTGGGACTGAATGCTAATTAGGATGAATTCAATCCCACCCACCATCAGAGCTGTGAAGGAAGTTACATAATTTTGCAGAGTCTGAAAGACAACTAAGGGGAGTGTTATAGACTCTAGCTGCTGCAGGAAGTGGCAGTAGGATATACAGTGTCATATGGTACAAAGTCACAACTAAACACAGAATATCAGGGGATCTGCAGACAACAGAGAAACATGGTACAGAGAGGTATGCTGGGATTGATCATTCCCTACAGTTCTAGTGAAAAAGTTGGAATTCAGCTTTAACCACTTACAGACCGGACAATTTATTTCCCCCTTAATGACAGGCCACTTTTTGCAATACGGCACTGCGTCGCTTTAACTGACAATTGCGCAGCTGTTGCGACGTACCAAAACAAAGTTGGCGTCCTTTTTTTCCCACAAATAGAGCTTTCTTTTAGTGGCATTCACCTCTGCGGTTTTTATTTTTTGCGTTCTAAACCAAAAAAGAGCGACAATTTTGGAAAATTATATATAATATCTAATATATAATACATATCCCAAAATATATATGTATATATGAAAAGTATTGTTCAGTTTAGGCCAATATGTATTCTTTTACACATTTTTGGTAAAAATCGCACTGAGTATATTGCCTGGTTTGTGCAAAAGTTATAGCGTCTACAAATAGTGGATAGATTTATGGCTTTTTTTTTTTTTTTTTTTTTTTACTAGTAATGGCGGCGATCTGCGATTTTTAACGGGACTGCGGCAGACAGATTTGGAGATCAGAGCTATAAAAATGCACTGATTACTGTGTAAATGTCACTGGCAGGGACGGAGTTAACACTAGGGGTCAATGAAGGGGTTAAATGTGTTCCCTGGGAGGTGTTTCTAACTTGGGGAGGCTCTTAAAGGAGCCGATGTACAGCTATTCATGGGAACGAGCCACATGCCACCATATAACGAAGGCGTCTGGTCGGCAAGTGGTTAAAGACAAAAATGTTGGTGATCAGTGATGTACTACACCTCACTGTGAAATCATTCCCTGTAAAACCATTCTCTCCAACCACCCTACTCCTTCCCAGTGTATCGGATGACACTAGCATTCAATATATATATATATATATATATATATATATATATATATATATATAGAATTACATGGGATTGTTCTTGTACTGTCCTTATTTATAATTTAAACATGACTGTTCTAGTCAGCCTAGACCTCATGTTATCAATTTTATTCCACAGAAAAGCACTGTCTGAGTTAACTACATGCCTACGAGAGCGCCTTTACCGATGGCAGCAGATTGAAAAGATTTGTAGCTTCCAAATAGTCCATAATTCTGGTGTTGCAAACCTAACTTCCACCCTGTACTCCGAACATAGCTGGGTGGTTATGCCCAGAGTCTCAATCCCTCCTTACCCGATTGCCGGAGGAGTGGATGACTTGGATGAAGATACACCTCCAATCATTTCCCAGTTTCATGGTATGTATATCTCTACAACTTTCAGCAGAGTTCTTTTTGAATTGTAGCACATCATGCAAAAAAAAATAATAGATTCACACGCATTAGCATTGCACTGATACCTGTATCTTTGCCGTTACTAAACATTTGGGCGAGTACTTGTGCGATTGCTCAGATACCAAGACTGATACCTTCACATATGTGCAGGGCCGGTTTGCAGCGTGATTTCAATCCCCATCCGGTGCAACTTTGTTCAGTGGTTCAGGTGCAATTCCTGTGCGAATTATTAAAGTGGCAATCACACCTGAACCGGGCTGAAAATCCTGCCGGATTCCTTTTTGAAAATGGACTGCGGCTGGCCTGTGCACATGTGAACCGGCTCCATAAAAAAAAAAACTTTTGGTTCACATGTCGTGCGAATCGGATGCGGTTCAAAACGCATCCAATTGCACATTTGTGAACGGGAGCTGAAAATAGATATCGGTAATTGGTATCAGCGAGCTTTTGAGAAAAAGTTTGGCATTTGTACTGGTATCGGTGCTTCCCTAATGCACATAGTTCAACAGGTTCAGACATGGATATTTGGAAAGCCTAGTCTGCTAAACCTGTATTTGCCCATTTATAGACTGCAATAGTTAGCCAAACCAGCTTTTAAAAGCTAAGTTTTAGGAACATGTTACATATTCTCCTATTTTGGGACTAACTCCTTAATCGCTCTTATCACCTCCTGAGTCACCCCTCCCCCCCCCCCCCCCCATCCCATGACCGCAAGCGGAGGTTCCTCTCAACCGCAAAATTAAATCACAATAATGGCGCTTAAAATGTATCAGAAGACAATACATATATACATGTACCTAAAATGTCCTATGAGCTATGCGAAGAGCTCAGGTGTGAGTGAAAACAGTCCAGGAAGGTGACCGGGCAGCCTTGCTGAGGGAGCTGAAGCCAGACTCCAAACATATGAAAACAGAAAAAAAGGCGCCACTTAGTAAAAACTGTTTCACTTTAATAATACAATAGTATTAAAGCACTCACTCATAAGTTGACTCATAAGTTGACTGTATGAAGCACATAGATGATCAGGTCTGTGGTCGTATTCCGCTAGCTAGCAGTCTCAGTGTGGGATGTCCTCCTCGTTTGCTGTATTAGAAGCCGGGATAATATCCATGGTGGATGTTGCCGGAGGTTCTTCTCAGAAAACCAAAGGGAGGGCTGGACCGCAAACAGGAAGTTCAGTTTGAGACGCAGTGCTACGTTCAGCGGGATGACATCAGGACCGGCATGCAACGCGTTTCGATGCTTAATGCTAAGAGACGTTCTAGGTCCCCGCACGCATCTTTCTCAAGCAGTCTTGCTTGATTGCTTGAGAAAGATGCGTGCGGGGACCTAGAACGTCTCTTAGCATTAAGCATCGAAACGCGTTGCATGCCGGTCCTGATGTCATCCCGCTGAACGTAGCACTGCGTCTCAAACTGAACTTCCTGTTTGCGGTCCAGCCCTCCCTTTGGTTTTCTGAGAAGAACCTCCGGCAACATCCACCATGGATATTATCCCGGCTTCTAATACAGCAAACGAGGAGGACATCCCACACTGAGACTGCTAGCTAGCGGAATACGACCACAGACCTGATCATCTATGTGCTTCATACAGTCAACTTATGAGTGAGTGCTTTAATACTATTGTATTATTAAAGTGAAACAGTTTTTACTAAGTGGCGCCTTTTTTTCTGTTTTTTTTTCTCCTCTCAACCGCAGCCACTGTTGCATGTTGGTAGATTGACTTCTGTACAACCAACCTGCCCATACTTTGATCAAAATTTGTCCAATCCCTGCAGAACAAGCCGAGATTTTAACCATGTATGGCCAGCTTTATTTGTGTAAAGAGCTGTTTGCAGCCTCCAGTGAGACCAGCATTGACACAGATGTGTTTTCTTGGTTCAGACTGCTCAGTTTGCATTCAAATCACACAGAAAGACGTCAGAAGTCCTATGTCCAACACCTGTTTTACCAGCCCTGTTCACATCTAGCTATTTTTGTTGTATGTTTATGGGGAGTGTCTTTCTTTATTGTAGTTCTTATTCAATCAGGTAGAATGTAAGTGAGAGGGCAGAGAAGTCAAGCCATATTTCCTGTGAGAATTTATAAATTCTGCTGCAAAACCAGACTCTTACTCCTTCCCACATGCAGCTGTGGGTTTGCAAACGCATAGCTTGTAGAAAGCATAGCTGGGTTTTCCTGACAAAAAAATATGCATTTATTTTGATATTTAAAAGCCTTAACTTTTATAAAATTGCCAAAGCCACTATAAAATCACTTATTACAATTGGGCTACATAATCTTGCTGTTTTTGCTTCAATTAGCATGCAACCTAGAAAGAAGCCATCTTTGCAAGCATATTAAAACATTATACATGCTGCTTACATACCACTATCCTTCATTAAACTAAGCTGCAGCATACAGGATTTTTTAAAACTCCACACAAGTGTGATTTTTATTTGATCTCACAGAGCATATGTAGTGCTGTTTTAGGTACTGCGGAAGACACTTAAAGTGGAGCTCCACCCTAAATAGCAACTTTTGCTATTTGGAACCCTCCCCCCCTCCAGTGTCACAATTGACACCTTTCAGGGGGGAGGGGGGTGAAGATACCTGTCTAAGACAGGTATTTTCACCCACATCCGGGAGTCCTGTCTCCGGGAATCTGCGGGAGTTACGTCACTTCCCGCAGACTTCCCTTGGTGTTCTGGGAGACACTCGGCTCCCAGAACACAGGAGCACCAATCAGAACGGCGCAGCGCGACTCGCGCATGCGCTGTAGGGAACCGGGCATGAAGCCGCAGGGCTTCACTTTCTGGTTCCCTCAGCGAGGATGGCGGAGGGAGCAGCAGAGCGACGAGCGGTCGCTCGTCCTCTGCTGCGGACGTCGCTGGACTCCAGGACAGGTAAGTGTCCAAATATTAAAAGCCAGCAGCTGCTGTAGCTGTAGCTGCTGGCTTTTAATTTTTTTTTTCCGGTGGAGCAACCCCTTTAAGTGCAAAGATATATATGGACTCTACGTTTTTATGAAACTTCCCCTTTCCTTGTAAACATGGTTTCTGGTTTAACTTGTGAGCAGCGCCACCTATTGTCAGCCCAATCAAACTGCAAAAGAAAACCAGCAAACTGTCCAAAACATAATTTATTTGTTTAGGCATTCGTAAAAAATATGGAGTATATATTATGTTATTTTTTTATGTTTTTTAGTTTTCAAATTTTTTTTTTTCAAAGAAATTTCACAAACTATAACATGAGACATGAAGTCCCTGATTTATGGAAAAACTATTCCAAGGGCAATGATATCACTCTGTGAGCTGCATAGGTTCTACTTCAACATTTAGCAGATAGCATTATGCTTAGGAATAAGTGATTGCTTTGATCTGGGATAACACACAGGGACTGTGACAGATTTCCTTAAATTTAGCTTTATCTGTTCTTGTTTTACTGACATGAAAGTCATGGTTCTGTTATGTGCTTACAGTTCTTCTCCTGTTTCTAAAGGTTCTATTATAAAGACCCATGGAACGTTGGCACGCAGCAGCAGCATGTGTCGTTCTCGGCGTAGTGTTGTTCCACCTTCCCCCCAGTCTCAGCATGTTCTGCAGTCACCCGATCCAGATATTCTGTCTGTATCAAGCTGTCCTGCTCTGTACCGTGAGGAAGAGGATGCCATTTATTTCATAGCAGAAAATCAGTGGTATGAGAAATTAAGTCACTCTAAAATGCATAAAAAGTCGATTGTTACAGTGGGGAAAATAATTTGATCCCCTGCTGATTTTGTACATTTGCCCACTTACAAAGAAATGAAGGGTCTATAATTTTTATCATAGGTCTATTTTAAATGATAGAGGCAAAATATCAACCAAAAATCCAGAAAAAAAACATGATAGAAATGTTATAAATTGAGTTGCAGTTCAGTGAGTAAAATAAGTATTTGATCCCCTGCCGACCAACAATAATCCTGGCTCCCACAGACTGGCTACAGTATGTGCTACACAGATTAGTCCTGGCAATTTAAGGAGATGCTCCTAACAACTCGTTATGTGTATTAAAGACACCTGTCCACAGAATCTTTCTTCCATTCAAACCTCACCATCATGGGCAAGACCAAAGAGCTGTCAAAAGACATCAGGGACAAGATTGTAGATCTGCACAAGGCTGGGATGGGCTACAAGACCATCAGCAAGAAGCTTGGTGAGAAGCAGACAACTGTTGGAGCGATTATTCGCAAATTGAAGAAATATAAAATAACCATCAATTGCCCTCAGACTGGAGCTCTATGCAAGATTTTGCCTCATGGGGTAAGGATGATCATGAAAAAAGTGAGGGATCATCCCAGAACTACAGGGAGGAGCTTGTGAATGATCTCAAGGCGGTTGTGACCACAGTGACCAAACAAACCATTAGTAACACAAAACATGGATTGAAATCCTGCAGCCCCCGCAAGGTCCCCCTCAAGAAGGCACATGTACAGGCCCGTCTGAAGTTTGCCAATGAACATCTAAATGATTGAGAAGGATTGGGAGAAAGTGCTGTGGTCAGATGAGACCAAAATTGAGCTCTTTGGCATTAACTCATCTCACCGTGTTTTGAAAGAAGAAAAATGCTGACTATGACCCTAAGAACACCATTCCTACAGTCAAGGTGGAGGTGGAAACATGGTGCTTTGGGGCTGTTTCTCTGCTAAAGGTACAGGCCGACTTTACTGCATTGAGAGGCCAAAAGACAGGGCCATGTATTGTACAATCTTGGATGAGAACCCTCTTCCCTTAGCCAGAACACTGAAGATGGGTCTTCCAGCATGACCCAAAACATACTGCAAAGGCAACAAAGGAGTGTCTCAAGAAAAGGCACATTAAGGCCCTTTCACACGGACGTGTCTGTGTGCGGGCTCTGCTTTGCTCAGTGGGGATCGCTCTGTCGATCCCCGCTGAGCAGGCAAATGACAGGTCGGTCTCTGCACACTGTGCAGGGACCGACCTGTCAGAGCGCTGCTCTCCCCTATGGGGGATCGGATGAAGACAGACCGTAGAGTCCGTTGTCGTCCGATCCGCCAGACGGATGGAAAAGTAGGGTTTTTCCTCCGTCACACTTTGGTGGGTCGGATGTCAGTGGGCATGTCACCGCTGACATCCGTGGCTCCATAGAGGTGCACGGAGCGTCCGTTCAGGTCCGCCTAAAAAACTGACAGGCGGACCGGAACGGTCCGTCCGTGTGAAAGGGGCCTATAGGTCATGGAGTGGCCTAGCCAGTCTACAGACCTGAATCCTATAGAAAATGTATGGAGGGAGCTAAAACCTCAAGCTGCCAAGCGACAGCCAAGAAACCTTAAGAATTTAGAGAAGATCTGTAAAGAAGAGAGTACCAAAATCCCTCCCGAGATGTGTGCAAACCTGGTCACTAACTACAAAAAACGTCTGTGCTTGCCAACAAGGGTTTCTCCACCAAGTAGTAAGTCATATTTTGCTTGTGCATCAAATACTTATTTTACTCACTGAACTGCAACTCAATTTATAACGTTTGTATCATGTGTTTGTTTTTTTCTGGACTTTTGGTTGATATTCTGCCTTTATCATTTAAAATACACCCATGATAAACATTATAGACCCTTCATTTCTTTGTAAGTGGGCAAACTTACAAAATCTGCAGGGGATCAGTTAATTTTCCCCACTGTACATAAGTTTAAGAAGGTTGAAAAGACACAGGTCCATCCCGTTCAACCTATGTGTATGCGATAGATATTTTCTAACAATTCCCTTTATTTGTATATTTAGCTTCCTGAGGAAGATATCTAAATGTTTTTTGACATTGTCCTCCTGCACAGCCAATACCACTTCCAGCAGGAGGAAGTTCACAATTTAACTGCTCTAACTTTAAAGAACCCTTTCCACAATATGAGGTTACACTTCTAACCTCAAATGCTGACCATGTGTCCTCTTCAGGGATCTTAGAATAAACAGTTCATTACAGTTACTGGGGTCACCTTTGATATATTTCTACATTGTAATCCTATTCCCCACCCCCCTTAAATAGCTCTTCTCCAGTGTGAATAACTAATCTATGTAATTGATCTAAAAGCTGAGGTCCCTTTTCCCCCTTATTCATTTTGTTGCCCTTCACTGAGCTTTTTCTAATTCAACGTCTTTCCTGGGGATTGATGACCAAAACTGAACGAATTATTCAAAATGATTGTACAAATCTATAATCATTTATGTAAACTTAAAAAATAAAATTGCATCATTAGAGCACCCTGTTTTTTAGGACAGTGCTGCCCAACCATTAGCTTTGCTTGGCTCCTAGCAGCCCAACTCTTAAATCACAAGCTTCGCAATGGTTGCCTCATTTATTTTATTCATAACTAGCAGTGGAAAGATGTCAATTCACTGTGAATAGAAAATGCATGTTTTCTCTTCACTGTTTAAATCTACAATTGAGGCTTCAGTTCTTTTTATGACATCAACCATTGGATATCACACATTGTAAATAAAGTTATCAGTTTAAAAACCTTTTAAGTTTATCTCCAGATAAACAGCTAATCGCCTAGTTGAAAACGCATGTATTGGAGCTGTTTTACTTTTGTCCATTTGAGATGTACACAACTAAACAACACAGCCAACCTATTCTCCTTCCCTGTCCAGTCTGTAATTATATGGAGCTGTCCACCCCTCCCACTGCTCTCTCCTCCTGTTAGCATGTTCCTTGTCAGCACATGTCCCTTCAGCACACCTGATTGGCTCCATGTGCTGCTGTACTAGGTATTCAAAGCAGTTAATTACAAGTCAAATTCAGGTAGACTACCTGCATTAAAAATATAATTTATTATTTTTTTAATACATACAGTAACTGGTGTTTGTTCTATCTGCCTGAAGCTCCGCTTTAAAGTGGTAGTAAATGCTGTAATTTTAATAAATAAACTTTCTCCTTTCAAGTCAATGGCATAATGTGCTAGTATGCACCGCATGCTAATACAATATGAAAGACTTGCCTTAACACGAAGCCTTCCAGCAGCACCCTGTCACCACTGACAGGGTTTCTATCTTCACCCAGTTTTTCTTCTGGTTTTGGGGGCTATTTGAATGGGCCAAGCTGTGATAATATCACTCCTGCACATATACATGGGAGCCACGGTCATGGCACAGCTCTCTGAATGGACAGCATACGCAGTATGCTGTCCATTCAGAATGTAGTGCGCAAGCGCTGGTGACATCACTGGCTGCAGAAACCGTGCTCATTTAGGAGACATTCACTGTACCTACAGGTAAGGTTTATTAGACGCTTACCTGTAGTTACAAGTCACCAAGCAGTGTTTACTACCTCTTTAAGTTCTGACAATTTTTTTTTTTCCTCCACTAAATCAAAAGCAGTCGCCAAATTGTCCTTCATATTTCCAATCATCAGGATTTTTAGGCAGTTAAATACATTTTCTATACATCTTTACTGTAGTAGTCTTTCAAATTTTAAAATAAAATTGCTTTGTGATGTGTTGAATAATAGTGTATGTTTTGGTGGTCTTTTAGGGAAGATACCGGCTCTGAATGTGATTCTTTAAATTCTTCTATTGGAAGAAAACAGTCTCCTCCTTCAAGCCTGGAGATGCAGCAGATCAGTGCAACTCTCCGAAAGATCTCAAGAGAGGAAACCTCCTGTGAGGAGTCTTTATCTGCAGACTCTGCTTTAGCAACTGATACTTCTAAGACCTCTACGCCAGACGCTGTGGGTTTAACAGAAAGCCAGAGTATGGTTTTTAGCCCACCTAGTAAAGTATACAACGGTATTCTGGAGAAATCTTGCAGCTTACATCAGATTTCCAGTATTTTACCAGCCCCCAAGCCTCCCCACCCTCCCTTCACTTTCTCTCCAAATGAATGCAAGCCAGTTCAAGAGGTGCATGGTATTCCAGTACTTAAAACCGCAACGCCAGAGCTTTCACAGAATGGAGAGAAGAAAAAGAAGTCTAAAATTAAAGTCCTCTTGAAGAAAATTTCAAAGTAGGTCACTTGAAGGGAAGGGCAAAAGACTATAGGGGCGGCATAAGGCGCCTTTTTTATCCGTTGAAGAATGTAACTCCATGTTGAGTTTGGAAGACTGGATGGACCGATGGGATGCTCCAAAGTTTGTCTTTTAACGACTGTGAAGGTCAAGCCAGCGATCACTGAGTTTTATTGGAAAGCAGATCCGTTTACAGTCACTTTTTTGTCTATTTATTTCTGCTTATAACGTTTTTTTAGTTACTATAAGGTTTTTTTTTTTCTTTTTTTTAGAAGCCACTTTGGACTTCCAAGCTTTTAATGGACTAATGAAGCCTGATTTGGGGCTTTACTCCCCTTTCTTTTGTTTACTGGAGCATCTTCTTATCTTTCCACGGAGCTATGACATTTTACACCATGGACTAAATAACTAATTGCACTACAGTTTTTCCAGACTGGAAAACAAAAAAAAGGCTATTTGAAAGATAAATAGTTTAAGATTTCTAAAATGACAGATAAGAGGATCTGTTTTCAATTTTAATTCAACTGGGTTTTTAAGTAGATCCTAAGAGTTTCTAAGCGATGTGATTTCCCTCGAAGGAACCCATACATTTTTGTATGGGAAACTTTTGTGTAGATTCCCTACTTGTTACAGATTTGAGTCCTGCTGTAAGAGATATATATATATAGTAATTTTATTCCCAGGGCTTTCACTGTGATTTCACAGAGCTGCAAGCTGTATGATATATGTAGATATTATATAATAACAAGAGGACGTGCTCTTGATTCTATATGCAAGCCAGGCCGGTGGAACGTTGAAGCACTTAACACGGTGCTTTAAGTGCGATTAATTTAGCAGGGGATTGTTTACAGGGAAAGGGTTACTGGATGGGCTGAACTTTCTGCTGTGTTGAAGTTGGAGGCATTTACTGTATCTTGGGCTGCCCCACTGATTCCATTAGCATGCAGGTGTGCAAAAAAAACTAAAACACGTTTATGGTTGTTTAAAGTGTTACCGCCATGCATTTTCATAGCTCAAACCATCATGGGTATTGCTAACGTACTGTATGCCATAAACCTCACACTGCCCAAATGACTAATAACTGCAGTGGGTGCCCTTACTGCTCTAACTCATGTTTGTTTCTCTTCTCAAAGAGACTTGTACATGTTGTAACATAACTCAATGCCACTTTTAAACTAATGATACTTTTGCTACTAAAGACCTGTACGTCTTACCCCCTTTTGCCAATACTTCAACATTTTCTCTTGTTTTGCCTGTTTAAAATCTTAATCAGTAGATCTGTTACATTTCAAGATGTTAATTTTTTTCCAATAAACTAATTTATTCGGTTTTTTGGTAGTGTTTTTTTGTTCAATCATCCAATGGCCAAGTACTTATGTAAATGAGATTGAACTGATCTGAGAAGGAAAAATGTTCTCTTGAGATCTTGCATTATACAGATTAGATTTAACTGGTTGAGTGCCTAAGGGCCCTTTCACACGTGCGGACCGTATGTCCGTTTTTTTTCATCCTTCCGTTTACGGATGAAAAAGGGACATACATGTATCCCTATGAGATGGCGGGTGTCAGCGGATGAACATCCGCTGACACCCGATCTCATCGGTCGCCGCTATGCTCCGTTTCTGCAGGCGGAAGAAAATTCTATTTTTCCATCCGTCTGTAGAGCGGATCTGATGAACACGGACAGACGGTCCGTGTTCATCTAATCCCCCTATAGAGGAGAGCGGAGATCTGACAGTGTGCATGGACCGCCCTGTCACCTGCCGGCTCAGCGGGGATCAACAGAGCGGGGGATCCACCCGTGTGAAAGGGCCCTTACTCAACAAGGAAGTGGAGAAACATAAGTTAAAGTAAAACATTTATAATCAGTGTAGTTGACTTTAAATCTGAATGCAAAACTTGCATGTTGATGTGATAGTTGCTAAAAGGGGGGGGCAGAGATATGTGCTTTAAAAAGGAAAGAAAACGGCACATGAGGGTTGCTTTAACACAACGCCAGCACACAAACTTTAATGGCATCCCAGTCTTGGTCCATAGGGTTCAATATTGAGTTGGCCCACCCTTTACAGCTATAACAGCTTCAACTCTTCTGGGAAGGCTGTCCACAATGTTTAGGAGTGTGTCTATGGGAATATTTGACCATTCTTCCAAAAGCACATTTGTGAGGTCAGGCACTGTTGTTGGATGAGGAGGACTGGCTCACAGTCTCCGCTCTAATTCATCCCAAATGTGCTCTATCGTGTTGAGGTCAGGACTCTGTGCAGGCCAGTCAAGTTCCTCCACCCCAAACTCGCTCATCCATGTCTTTTATTTATGGCCCTTGCTTTGTGCACTGGTGTGCAGTCATGTTGGAACAGGAAGAGGCCACCCCCAAACTGTTCCCACAAAGTTGGGAGCATGAAATTATCCAAAATGTCTTGTGCTGACGCCTTAAGAGTTCCCTTCACTGGAACTAAGGGAACAACCCCACACAATCCCTCCTCCACCAAATGATTTGGACCAGTGCACAAAGCAAGGTCCATAAAGTTATTGATGAGCGAGTTTGGGGTGAAATAACTTGACTGGCCTGCACAGTCCTGACCTCAACCCGATAGAACACCTTTGGGATGAATTAGAACGGAGACTGCGAGCCACAGGCCTTCCCGTCCAACATCAGTGCCTGGCCTCACAAATGCGCTTCTAGAAGAATGGTCAAACATTCATATAGACACGCTCCTAAACCTTGTGGACAGCCTTCCCAGAAGAGTTGAAGCTGTTATAGCTGTAAAGGGTGGGACAAACTCAATATTGAACCCTACGGACTAAGACTGGGATGTCATTAAAGTTCATGTGCATGTAAAGGCAGGCGTCACAATACTTTCAGTAATATAGTGCATCGTGCTTATCTATATAAATGGTGGGTGAAATAGTGGGAGGAGGTGGAGAGGACATGCCTCTATAGCAGGGGTGTCAAACTCAATTTGCTTGTGGGCCACATCAGCATTATGGTTGCCCTCAAAGGGCCAGTTGTATGAGCACCCCACCCCCCTTTACATCAGGTGTCAAGAGCCCCCCACCATCAGAAGTTGAGCAGCCCCCCCACTATCCTTTACATCAGTGCACCCCCTTGCCTTGTGCTGCTGCCAGGAGGGCAGGACAGAGAAGTGCAGGATCTGGTGGCGGAGTCCTGTCCCCTCTGCTGCTGACTGCTGAGACCAGGTGGGGGCAGAGACGAGGGGGGTGTGAGGGCCACATTAAATGACATGGAGAGCCAGATTCGGCCCGCGGGCCTTGTGTTTGACACCTGTGCTCTATAAGATTCTCTAAAGCGTTAAGCAGCGAATACTCAGATTCCTGCAGACTGTGCCCTGCAGTAATGTGGAATAGACACTGCAGTGGATAGTGGTATCTACTTTCTGTTGGAATGAGACCCTTAGTACTATTTTCCTCTGTTAATTATCTCCCTTTAAGTGTTAGTAAGCAAAAGAAAAAAACACTCCAGAATAGAAACCAGATCACATAAGACATGCGTCTGCATAGGAGAACGCACAAGGATGTGTCCAAAAATTGTACACAAAGGTGAGTGATAATTAAGAACATTGACAACAGGTACAAAACAAGTGTGAACTGTCAGGCTCAGGGTAAACAAATAAAACCAATATGGGTCAGGAACCAAACAAGTACCCATAATAGCGAGATGCCTACATATAGTATGCAAACAGGAGGGTATTTCCAAGTAAGTCACATTGATGGGACACTACGGTCAATTAAAGCAGCTTTATTTAAAAAAAAAAAAAACACACAATATACAAAAAAGTAGGCAATAAGTAGAACCTACACCAATCATTATTAAAAAGGACAACATTGTCTAAATGCAATCTCGCAGCTGCGTGCACCCCATACACACAATCGTTCCGGTGGCTCAAAAAGGGAAGATCCATGATGTAATAGACAAGGGCTTCAGCAGGATTAAGTCATGATTGTAGATTGGGGCTATAAAATGTCATGGCAATTCCAACTGAGCAAAATAACCGATCAAACCTGATTGGGCCAATATGAAGGGTGTGTCAGGTTAGGGCTGGTAGATGATTGGTGTAGTACTCTTTTCTCGCCACTAGATGTCATACACACTCTCACTCCTTTTGTTTATCACGCTGGCAATAAATTGATTTAAAATACCACTGAGAACTTATTGATCAAGCTCCATACTGATGCTGACTACATAGCTACAGACAGAAGAAGAATCATAGCACCATGGATTTATGGAGAAATATTCTATAGATCAACTAATAATCCTGCAGTAAACAAATATAAATGTCATGCCTTGAGAAAGGGCTGTAGATTACACTCATATTCAAGCCTTGGTGAGACAGATTCTAAACTATACATCCAAATTTTTTCCTTTTGAAGGACAATGGTGTCAGTCTCCTCTTCTTTGTAAATTAAGTACATAAATGCCCTTCACTCTTAAATCTCTGGGGTCACCATGACAGAACTCAGTAAAATGCACAGCCAGGGGACGTTCATCTTTTTTCTTGATACTCGCAATGTGTTTGCCTATTCTGATGTGGAGTTGTCTTTCCCACATAGATCTTATTGCAGGGACAACTTAACATGTATATTACTCTAGTTGTTGAACAGTTTATAAACTGCTTAATTTTAATCTTTTTAGTCCCATCAACGTTTGCAAACGTATCTGTCTTATGGACATATCTACAGATGTGACACTGTCCACATGCGTGCATTCCACATATAGGGGTAAGGTCTGTCGGCCAATTTTTAGTCTGGATTCTCTGGTATTCTGAATTGACCAACGTATCGTTAAGGTTATGGGCTCTCCTTGCTGTCATTAATGGTCGTGGGCCAACTATTTCCAAAATATGGGGGGGAAATGTTAAAAACATCCCAATGTTTCTCTAGGATATCTTTAATTTGGGAACACTGTGAACCATGTCTAGTAATGATCCTTGGGTGCTCAGTTTTCTTTTAAGGCTGTTTTCACAATTATGCAAATTGGGTGCGGATTTCCCCTCATCCAATTTGCATAGCAGGCTATTGTAACCGGCTCTCTATGGAGCCAGTTCACACATCTCCGCAGCTGTGTGTCTTTTGGGCCATTTCAGGTCAGAATTCAGGCTGAAATCGGACCTGAAACGGTGAATGGAGACGCAACGGACTCCTGCTGTGAGCCGCTGTGTGTTCCAGTGTGAACTTTTGAAGTGTTTTCAAGTAATGTGTCTCTCCCTAAAACGTTGATACATATCCCTGGCCTCATCTCTGAAATCATGGTCCTTAGAACAGTTTCTCCTGATCCATAGGAATTGTCCTGTTGGGATGCCATGGATCAGGGATTTGGGATGATGGCTACGTGTCTGCAGTAGTGTATTGGCTGCTATCTCTTTTCAAAAGGTCTTTAGTAGTCAATTTAGTTCCCCTCAATGTAAATTTTAAGTTTAAAGGGGTTGTAAAGCTTAATGTTTTTTCACCTTAATGCATCCTATGCATTAAGGTGAAAAAACGCCTTGCACCCTACGGCCCCCCCCCCCCCGAGCCCCTGTTTTACTTACCTGAGCCCTGAATCTCTGTGGGTGCGATCCTGCGTTGCTTTCCCCAAGCTCTTGTGGGCTCTTCATTGGATGATTGATAGCAGCGCAGCCATTGGCTCCCGCTGCTGTCAATCAAATCAGTGATGAGCGCTGAGGTGCGGGGCCGAGTGATACAGTCAGCGGCTATGTCCGCCGACTGTATCACACGGGAGTGCGCTCACAAGCTAACCCCCTTGGGAGAAAGCTTTCCAGAGGGGGGTTAGCGCTTGTGGGGAGGAGCTGAAACAGCTGCCGAGGGACCCCAGAAAATGAGGATTGGGACCACTCTGTGCAAAACAAACTGCACAGTGGAGGTAAGTATGGTATGTTTGTTGTTTAAAAAAATATATATATTTAAACCTTTACAACCCCTTTAAGGAAGGGTAGTAATGACTCTTGGTGGGAGTAGGTAAGTCTAATATTCCTATAGTGTTGGTTCAGTTTTTGCATGAAACTAGTCAACTGTTTTATAGTCCCACTCCACACCATGAGCACGTCATCAATGTACCTCAGCCACAGACAACAGTGACTGAGGTACATCAAGGACTTATATACCAATTCCTCTTCCTAGAGGCCCAGATGGAGATGGGCATAGGCTGGGGCCCAGGGTGCCTGCCATACATGTTCCCCTTGATAGCTGGTACCAATAAATGGGAAAAAGTTATGATTAAGCATAAAATCGAGTAATTCAGATATGTACTCATTGTGTGCGGCCAACATTGGGTGTTCTACTTCCAAACAGTGGGCTGCTGCTTTAAGCCCCCAACCTATGTGGGATAGACATATACAATGTTTCTACATCTATCCCTACCATATGTGCTCCAGCTGGGTATTGACAGATGCAATAATTTAAGAACATCCCTTGTGTCCTTGACAAAGGAAGGTAGATGGTGAACCATTTCCTTTATCAGGCAATCTACATGCTTTCCTAATTTCTCCAAGGGGCCTTTTATTGCAGACACAAATGTCTGCCAGGAGGTTGTTCTAACGATTTATGTAATTTAGGGATGAGATAAAAGGTTGGTACATTGTATTCACCCACTGATTAGAAAGTCTCACTCCTTTTTGGAAATCAGACCTGCTTCTAATCCCAATTTCAATTTATTGTTGAGGATTTTTACAAGGATAGGGAATGGGCTTTCTGAGAGTTTTCTGTATGTTGCTTTTCTTTATAATTAAGTCTGGGGCTTCTTCCAATTCTCTAAGAGCTTGCCGCTCTGCTTTAGACACAATATCTGGACCACGCCAGTTCCAGTTGACATTCTCCAGATCCTCCTGGACCAGATCTAAAAAAGTTTAAGCCATATTTATGTTTTGTTTGTTTTTATTTAAACTATACAATTTTAACGTAACTAAATAATAGCAGAACATCTACAGGTAGAGAATAAGAAAACGAAACGTACCTTTGTCAGTCTGAACTTGGGATGAGCACATGCGCCACTCTGGCAATAGGTTTCTGGCAATTTCAACCCATGTTCTTTTTTTTTAAGCATGTTGTCCTTATATTTAGGATGCCGGGTGTCATAGAGCATTGGGTTCTCCCTGACAAGGCGGATCAGCTCCACAATCCACAGACTCCTTCACCTTTGCAGGAACTTTTTGGCTCCATCTTTTCGACATGGCTCCTCACCTCAGCAGCATGAAACAGACAGGGGAGAAAACTTCCGTTCACACCGCATTACATCTGCGAATCAGATGCGTTCCCATTGAAGATAATGGACCTGAATTTGCAACCTGACCTGCACCGCAATGCCTAGAAAACGCATGCGTTTTTTTGGCAATGCGCAGTGCGAATGCATCGCACATATGTGAACCAGCCTCATTGAAATCAATGTATTTTAAAATATGTGAATTGAATGTGGTTTAACCGCAACCAATTCGCATAGGTGTGAACGGGGCCTGAATGACAATTGCGCGGTCATGCAACACTGTACCCAAATGAAATTTTTATGTTTTTTTTCCCCCCCACAAATAGAGTTTTCTTTTGGTGGGATTTAATCACCTCTGCGGTTTTTATTTTTTGCGCTATAAACAAAATAAGAGTGTCAATTTTGAAAATAAAACACAATTTTTAACTTTTTGTTATAATATCACAATTTTTTTTTAAAAAACACAATTTTTTCCTTAGTTTAGGCTGATGCGTATTCTTCTACATATATTTGGTAAAAAAAATTGCAATGAGCGTATATTGATTGGTTTGCGCAAAAGTTATAGCATCTACAAAATAGGGGATAGAATTATGGCATTTTTATTTATTTATTTATTTTTTTACTAATTTATTTTTTTCACGATTTTTATTGTGACTAACATTGCGACAGACATATTGGACACTTTTGATACATTTTTGGGACCATTCGCATTTATACAGCCATCAGTGCTTTTAAAATGCATTGATTATTGTATAATGTGACTGGCAGGGAAGTGGTTAACACTAGGGGGCGATCAAGGGGTTAAATGTGTATCCTAGGGATCGATTCTAACTGTAGGGGGCAGGGAATCACAAGGGGAGGAGATTGATCAGTGTTCCTCTGTACTGGGAACACACCATCGGTCTCCTCTCACCTGACAGGACATAGTTTTGTGTGTTTACACACACAGATCCACGGTCCTGCTGTGTTCACGGGCAATTGCGGGTGCCGGGCGGACATTGCGGCCGCCGGGCACGCGCACCTGGGTCCCGAGCAATGCGGCGCGTGCCCCCTAGATGGCCGGGAAGCCCAGGACGTCGTATGATGCCCGCCCTGGATGGGAGATCACTCCTGCGGACGTCATATTACAATAGCCGGGTATTGAAGTGGTTAATCTGGAAATTAGACAAATAAAGTATAACTAAAGACAAAACTGTTCTTTTTAGTTTTGGGTAGAGTGGATAGGCATTATAACACCTGTCAGTTTTTATTGCTGTCTGTGCCCCCATTAAGGAGATTCACCCCCTCTGTTTTTCCTTATTACCACTATTATTGAAAGTAAAAGTAAATCCCAAATTTTGGGTTGTCCCCAGAAAAGTAATAGAGGGAAAATCTTCCAGTGGGGAATCTGGGGGTCCCCAAGAAATTGCCTTAATTTGCAAGGATTTCCTCTCACTTCCTATTTGGATATGAGTCAGGAAGTGAAAGGGAAATCTCTGCAATGGGACACAGACGGCTAGAAAAAAAAGATTGATTGATATATATATATATATATATATATATCAATCAATCAATCTGATGGGTTATAACCCTCCTGCCCCTGTACACACGACCAGTTTTCCTGTCGGAATAAACTCGGATGGTTTTTCCGACGGAATTCCACTCAAGCTGTCTTGCATACACACAGTCGCACCAAATTCAGACCGTCAAGAACGCGGTGACGTACGATGAGCCGAGATCAATAAAGTTCAATAGGCAGTTTGTCTCTTCTGCTTGATTCTGAGCATGCGTGGTTTTTAGTGCATCGGAATTGCATACAGACGAACGGATTTTCCAATAGAAATTTTTTTCGTCTGAAAAATAGAGAACATGTTTTCTAAGTCCGCTGGAATTTCCGACGCAAAAAGTCTGATGGGGCATACAATATCCGATGAAAAGTTCCCATCGGAAATTCCGACCATGTGTACAGGGCATCCCTTGCTCTATCCAAAATGGAAAAAAAAGTACTACCTGTAGATCTGGTACTGTAGTGTCCTGACTCTCTTTCTATATCTTTTTTGATTCCTCAATCTCCCATTCTTTTGACTTTTGGTTGCCTCTATTTATTTTCCTTCAGTGGTGTTTTTTCCCCCTTATTTTCCCTTCTTTTTTCATTATTATATTTTTGGGGCCTAGATCTGTTTCTCGCATCTAGTTCCTCTAAAAAAAAAAGTAACCGATTTATCTGTATTGTCAATATCGCTGTCAGAAGAGGAACGGGTTCTTCTATTGGGGGTACATCATCTAGATCCAAACCGATTTACTTCTCCCTCTGCTTTGTAGGGTCAAATGCCTCATCTTTTTCCCAGTCATTGAGATTCTGTTTTGAATCTCTTCTGTTACTTTTTATTTTTTATTTTTGTAGCATTTCTATCTCTTTTTTAATAAGGTCATTACATTTCTTAAATTCCTAGTCCTTGTAAGATTCTAGTTTTTGGGCACTTAGAGAACTCTTCCTGGATTTCTTTCAGTTGTTCCTGTTCAACTATTAGTCGCATTAAATGAATTCCCCTATCCACACACTCTGTTTTCCATTTTTCAGAAATCTAGGTGTGTGAAGATATTCAGCTGGAATTACTTTTTCTCTTAACCAGTGGCGGCTGGTGCTCAAATTTTTTTGGGGGGGCGCAAACAAACTGAAAAAAAAACAAAACCTCAATTGCCGCCACTGTGCCCATTAAACGCAGCCACTGTGCCCAAACGCCACTAGTTTGTCCCCCATATGCAGCCAGTTCCCCCCCATATGCAGCCAGTTCCCCCCCCATATGCAGCCAGTTCCCCCCCCCATATGCAGCCAGTTCCCCCCCCATATGCAGCCAGTTCCCCCCCCATATGCAGCCAGTTCCCCCCCCCATATACAGCTAGCTTGTCCCCCATATACAGCCAGCTTGTCCCCCATATGCAGCCAGCTTGTCCCCCATATGCAGCCAGCTTGTCCCCCATATGCAGCCAGCTTGTCCCCCAATATGCATCCAGTTTGTCCCCCAATATGCATCCAGTTTGTCCCCCAATATGCATCCAGTTTGTCCCCCAATATGCAGCCAGTTTGTCCCCCAAATGCAGCCAGTTTGTCCCCCCCAGCCCTGCACTTACCTTCCTCGGGTCAGCGCCGTCCTTCTGTCCTCGATGTCTTCTCCCGCCCTCGATGTCGCTTCAGCCAATCAGGTTACCGGTAACCAGACCCGGTGAACCTGATTGGCCAGGGAACGCACCCCCCGTGCGTCCTCTCGTTAGGTATTTAGAAGCCGATTACAGCCCTCAGACTGTAGTCGGGAAGCCGATCAGAGCCGCTGGCTCTGATAGGCACTTCTAAAGGCCAACCAGACGCTGTAATTCAGATGGCCGGCGCTCAAGGGGCCGGCCATCTGAATAGTGGGCGGCAGCGACAATACATAGGTTCATGCAATGCATGAACCTATGTATTGTTGTGAGTGATGGCCGGGCGCAGAAGGGAGCGGGGGCGGCGCTTCTGTGCCCACTATGGACGCACCGCATTGTGTGAAAAAAAGGACATTTAAAAAAAAAAAACTCTTAAAGGGCCCGTTTTTTTTTTTTTTTTTGGTGACCACAGGAGGGGGGGCGGTGCCCGGGCGCCCCATTGCTCTATTTAGAATATAATGAAGAGATGTCCCATTTCCTATTTAAATATTTAATCTGTAATTTTTTAAGTGGTTCCTTCTCTACATCTACTTGTTCTATATCTATAGAAAATATATCTCAAGATCTATATTGGCATCAATCATATAAGCCATAATCTGCTTGGGTAGTGATGTCACAAGGGGGTGGGGCCTCCAGATGATGTCACTGGGTGGTCACGCCTAACTCCATGTTTACTTTTACATTGTATAGTTTTCTGGCCAAACTGATTTTCTTTATTAATTGATGTAACTACGGCCAGTGTTGTATAAAATGTATGCATGTGTAGCATCAGCTACAGATGGTTTGCAGCGCTGTGTTCTGGCAGAAGTATGGGGACTTTACTGTCTGCTACTATTCACAGGAATCCTTGTAATTTTATCATTGATTACAAGTCTCCCTCTAGTTGGCTGAGGTGAAGTTCGTTACATCATCCACCTTCCTCTCCATCCCAGCCAATCAGAAGGAGCCTTATATTCATTGATAAAATTACAAGGATTCCTGTGAATGGCTGAACAGCACTTGGTCTGATTTGATTTTGTTCTGGCAGCAGACAGGAAGTTGCCCATTCTGCTGCCTAAACACAGTGCCACATCCTGTGTTTGTACTATGTTTCCCCGAAAATAAGACCTACCCCAAAAATAAGACCTACTGTGATTTTCCAGGAGGGCTGCAATGCAAGTCCTACCCTGAAAATAAGCCCTAGTTTAAAGTGGTTGTAAAATCATATAATCCACTCTCTCACAGTATTATATAATGTACTATGTGTGTGTTTCTGTAACATAATTGTGCTAAATACCTTCGGTACAGTGGTGCTCAGCTGACCTCCCGCTGCTCTCCTCCTGTCAGCGGGGATCTTGGCCCCTCCCTCTGCAGTGCTCAGAGTGGGGAAGAGAGCTCCAGCGGGTCACGGCACAATTATATCACACACACACACACACACACACACACACACACACACACACACACACACCCCACACACACACACGCATACACACCCACACCATTATATAATACTGTAATAGAGTGGAGTATAGGATTTTGCAACCACTTTCTCGGTTCACGCTGGGGATTCCTGAGCAGCAGGGAGGGGGAGAGAAGACGGCACATTACATAAGACCTACCCCGATAAGCCCTACTTTGTCTTTTGTTGCCAAAATTAATATAAGACCCAGTCTTTTTTTGGGGGGAAACGTGGTAGGTCATGAGTGCTCAACCCGTGTCCCTCTGGCTGTTGCGGAACTACATGGCCCATGAGGCATTGCAAGGCTGACATTTACAAGCATGACTCTTAAAGGCAGAGCCATGATGGTACTTGTAGTTCTGCGATAGCTGGAGGGCCACAGGTTGAGCACCCATGATGTAGGTGATATGACATACAGTTTATACAGTGCTGACAGCAGCTCAAATAGTACAAGAAATAGGCTGTTTGGCCAAAACTTTTAAAAGTGAACATAAAGCTGGAGTTGGGCTATAATAATAGTAATGCTTTGAAATGGTATACTAAGGCTGCACTAAAGGCTGGGATCTGAAGTGCCAGCAATTGCAGAATGATGAGATTCTGAGGCCAACCTGCGTCACACCAGTAACAACGAAATATCATAGGTCTTGCTGAAACAGCTGATTAGCAGAGGTTAGGAGCTGTGCTTCTCCCAGTGAAGTTGGGCTTTAACATGGAATAAAATCTGAAGTTCCTACTTTTTATTTAAAGCGATATTAAAACCAAAAATGTTATACAGTAGAAAACAGCTTACCATGTCTGAAGCCGTGTACACACGATCGATTTTCTCGACGGGGAAAACACCATCGAGAAAATCAACGGGAAAAATGAGGAATGGCTTGGTCCCCTACACACGGCCGATTTTCATGACATTTTTTCTTTTGATCGAGAAAAACAACCGTGTGTGGGCTCCCTGGCAGTGTTTCCCTATGGGAAAACTGCAGCGGAAAAAAATGCCGTGAATCACGACGAGAAAAATTAGAGCAGGTTCTAATTTTTCTCGTCGGGAAAAATGCTGGAAAGCCCACGCACGGTCGTTTTTCTCATCAAAGAGAAAAAAAATGAAATTTTTCCCGACGAGAAAAATGGTCATGTGTACGCGGCATTAGATGTGATGGTTGAATTTATTTTCTGTTTTCATCTGGTGATCCAGCCAGTAAATGTTTTTCAAAAGATCGAGCTCTTCATTGGAGTGCATCAGTTACACATCTGAGACAAGACATTTAATACTAGCAGGGGTGCTTAAAAAGATCAGCTTTTATTTATGGAATACCTTTATCCCAAAAGGAAAATACCTGCTTTTATAAAGTGTTAGCTGGAGTTTGGTTTCAATATGTTAGGCTCCGCTCACACTTGTGCAACTTTGACATGCTTTCTTGCCCTCAAATTGCATGAAAGTAGTGCAGGAACCTTTTCAAAGTCTCTTAGATTTGACCGGGTTCTATTGAAATCATTAGGCTGCAACTTGTCATGCACCTTTGTGTCCAAAGTCACATTACAAGTTGCAGAAGTGTGAATGGAGCCTTAGTGTATTTAAATCTGCTAGTCCATTTAAGACATCTTTCCCCAAGACTGACAATTCTACTTTCCAAAATGTGCCCCCTGTGCTTATTCATACAGAGTGAAGGCACTCTAATACATGAGGAAAAGGAATGTAGCCACCTCATCTAATAATTGGTAAGCTGCAATATATTACATTTTTGGTTTTGGGTTTAATACTGCTTTAAATGTAATTGCTGGTGGCAAAAGTCACCTTTAAAATGAACTGTCCTAATTCTTCTGTATCCATCCTGTAATCTTATCTATGACTGCTGTCTTCCCCTGGGCAGATGTGTTCCCCTTTCAGGCTGCTTCTCCTTTCTTCAGGAATTAGTTCCCACCAACCATCAACTGCAAAAGCATATGAAAAAATAGGATTTTTTACTCACCGTAAAATCCTTTTCTCTGAGTCCATGGACCGACACAGCCTCTCTATTGACAAAGTGGGTATTATCCGTTAATTAGGAGTGACTAGGCAGAAAAACTTGTAAAAAGTGTTGCATCACACCTTCTACAGTACCGCCCAGGGGGCGGACCCTCTGAGTATAACCTCTCAGTCTGCATCTCGCAGATCAGTTCGTCAAAAAGCAGTACAAACTTAAAAGGAGGGGTGGGTGCTGTGTCGGTCCATGGACTCAGAGAAAAGGATTTTACGGTGAGTAAAAAATCCTATTTACTCTTTCGTCCATGGACCGACACAGCTTCTCTATTGACAAAGTGGGACGTCCCAAAGCAGTGTCAGAGAAAAAACGAGGGGTGGTAACAGCATAAAAACAAACTTCACCACAAAACAGCACTCCTCCAACGGAGGAGTTGCAACTCTAAACAGCCGCTTGCAAAACCTTGCGGCCGAAAGAGGCATCCGAAGATGCACCTACATCAACTTTGTAGAATCTTGTGAAAGTGTGAGCGGACGACCAAGTCGCCGCTTTACATAGTTGGGAAACAGACGCTTGATGTCGGAAAGCCCAAGAGGCACCTATTGCCCTGGTCGAATGCGCCGTGACAGGAAAGGGGGGCGCCTGACCCTTTAAGGCGTAAGCCTGGATTACTATCTGTCGGATCCACCTAGAGATGGTGGCCGATGAGACTGCTTGGCCCTTCTTGGGACCAGCCACCGAAACAAACAGTGAGTCTGACTTCCGGAACCGGGAAGTAGCAGATAGGTATACTCTCAAAGCTCGGACAACGTCCAAGGAATGCAACGCCGACTCCTTAGGATTCGACGGCTGAGGACACAAGGATGGAAGTACAATGTCTTCATTGAGATAAAAAGCCAAAACGACTTTTGAAAGGAAGGCTGCGGCCGCAGCACCACCTTATCCTTGTGGAAAATCAAATAGGGAGCCTTGCAGGACAAGGCTGCCAGCTCAGAGACTCGTCTAACTGACGTAACAGCCACCAAAAAGACCACTTTCTGAGAAAGTGTCAACAGGGGAATATCTCTAATATTCTCAAACGGTGCCTTCTGAAGCACCGAGAGGACCAGGTTCAAGTCCCACGGAAGTAACGGAGGACGGACCGGAGGGGCCACATGTCGAACCCCCCTGCACAAATGTACTCACGAGAGAGTGAGCCGCCAGGGGTCGCTGAAAAAAGACAGCCAGGGCAGATATCTGTCCCTTAATCATACTTAGGGCAAGCCTTTGGTCCACCCCACGCTGTAAAACCAGCAGGATTCTGGAAACCAAATAAGTACGCGGATGCCATTTCATTTCCTCACACATGGAGATGTGGGCCTTCCAAGTGCGGTGATAAACCTTCCTAGAGGACGGTTTCCGAGCACTTCTCATAGTAGAGATTACTGAATCTGACAGGCCCCGGTCTCTCAGTACCTGATTCTCAATAGCCATGCCGTTAAAGCCAGTGACCGTAAAGCAGGATGGAGTATGGGACCTTGCGATAGCAGGTCCTTCCTTAGTGGTAGGCGCCAGGGGACGTCTGCTACCAGACGTACTAGATCGGCGTACCAAGGACGCTGAGACCAATCTGGAGCGATTAGGATCATTGGAATTCCCTCTGCCTCCACCCTGCGGAGCAGAAGAGGAAGAAGCCTTAAGGGAGGGAAGGCATAGATTAGCCGATACTGACCCCACGATGCTACCAACGCGTCCGTTGCATCTGCCCATGGGTCTCTTGACCGGGCCACAAATCTCAATACCTTCCGATTGAGTCGGGAAGCCAGAAGATCTACGTCTGGTGTGCCCCATCTTTGGCAGAGGAGTTGGAACACCTCCGGGTGTAAGGACCATTCTCCCTGGTCCAGCATCTGGCGGCTCAGGTAGTCCGCCTGCCAGCTTTCCACGCCCGGAATGTACAGTGCCGGTACGCTCTTCTCTGCCCACTTCAGGATGCGAGCAACCTCCGATGCTGCAGCTGAGCTTCTTGTTCCTCCTTGATGATTGACATATGCCTCCGCTGTGGCGTTGTCTGACTGGATCCTGACTGGACGCCCCTGCAGCCTCTGAGACCATTTGAAGAGGCACAGCTTGATCGCCCGGATCTCCAGGACATTGATCGGCAGGAGGGCTTCCTCTGGGGTCCAGCGACCTTGCGCCGACTGGACACCCCAGACTACCCCCCCAACCTGTAAGGCTGGCGTCCGTTGTGATCACTATCCAGTAAACCGGAAGAAATGACTTCCCAGCCATTAGAGCCGGTGCTGTCAGCCACCATACCAGGGATCTCCTGACTAGGTGGCTCACTCGGATTTGATAATCCAGAGATGAAGGGCATCTGTTCCATCTGGACAGAACTTCCTTCTGTAACACTCGAGTGTGGTATTGAACATATGGGACCGCCTCGAAGGAGGCTACCATGAGGCCCAACACTCGCATGCAAAAACGGAGTGACGACCAATTCCTGGAAGTCAGCTGCCGTACTGCAGCCCGGAGGGTCTGCAACTTCTCCACAGGGAGGAATACCTTTGCCTCTGAGGAATCCAGAATCAACCCCAGGTACACTAGGCGTTGAGTGGGCACCAATACTGACTTTTGCGTGTTAAGTATCCAACCACAGTCTCGAAGAGTCTGACAGGTAATGGACACGCTTACCTCTAATTCTGAGCTTGAAGGGGCCTTCAGCAGAAGGTCGTCCAAGTAGCCTGTGATAGCGATACCCCGCTGTCTTAGAAGTGCCAGAATCGGAGCGAGCACCTTGGTGAACGTCCTGGGTGCTGAGGCAAGGACCAACGGGAGGGCCATAAACTGGTAGTGGTCCTTCCCAATAGCAAATCGCAGAAACCTCTGGTGTCTGGAGTATATGGGGACATGCAGGTATGCGTCCTTGATGTCCAAGGAGGCCAGAAAGTCCCCCGGATGGAGAGCCGTGACTACAGATCGAACCGACTCCATCCGAAATCTTTGTACCTTCACAAAGCAATTGAGGGCTCTGAGATCCAAGCTTGGACTGTTGTGGAGATTTTTATGGAGATGTATTTAATATGTATTGTCATAGTGTCACCCAGTGTTAGTACTTCCGCAACCCGCTCTAAAAGAGCTGATTGGGGTAGTCTGAGGCTGGTTGAATCCCGTCTGATAGGGGAAAACGTCTTGAGGTTGGAGTGTGATTTTTGCAGGGTGCGGATATGTCCACCGACGGGGGCCCTCTGTGCATTAGCACGGACGATCGTTAGGGAGGGGATATGCTCACTCTGCAACGACATCATTGGTTATAGGCGGATGCGCGCTCTTGTCTCTGCTGTGTCTGATCAACATTGATTGGGATTCGTAGCGTGCGTCTGCAGATAGCCTCCATCCCCCATTCAATAATAGTATAATCTTAATATGCGTTATTCTATGGAATAGCGCAGAATAAGAATTCCTATCAACGGTAACTTTAGCCATCATACGTTATTGTATGTATTATTGTATTGAATCCTTTAAACTATATTTCTTGAGTGGGATTCATGTATGACATCTCCTGTTGGAAGGAATGTCCAGGTATTGCCATTTTCCTTGTATGGTCATTTTCCTGTGAGGAAGGAACATCCTGTGAGGTCCCCGCCCATGGGGGAGGGGATTGGTTGCTGCAGCCAATCACCTCATGTGTGAGATCTTTTGAGTTTAATAAAAGCCTATGATTAGGTGTCGGCTAGACAGTCTATGCTGGGATGGCCTGACGATAAGATCTATGTGTGAGCCTTGCTTCTTGGATGAATGATGGGATGAACGGTGAGTGGATTTTAGCAAACTTAAAGATAGCATTATTGCAAAAAGATGACTCTAAAGTGTGTGCTTATAGAGCACAGGAAATATAGGCTGTGTGCTCTGCAAACAACCCATATTTCTACGACAGGACGAACCCCCTCCTTCTTCGGCACAAAGAACAGATTTGAGTAAAAACCCTGTTCCAGTTCTGGAACTGGAATAACTACCCCGCGTTCCAGTAGACCCTGGACCGCCCTATACAGGGCCTCCCGACGGGTCGATAGTAGCTGGAGATTGGAGGTGTTGAATCTGTCTGGTGTACAAGAGAGAAACTCTATCTTGTAGCCTGAGGAGATTACTTCGCAAACCCACCTGTCGGAGGTTAGAGCTGTCCACTGAGTCGCGAATTTGTGAAGACGTCCCCCCACCCGAGAGCTGGGTGGGGGTGGACCTTCATGCGGACGCAAATTTGTCCGCAGGCTTATTGGGTATGCGGGACCAAGGACGCTTTTGTCCTTGTCCTTGGGCAGTCGCTTTATCGGCCTGGGGTCTTTTCCCTGTCGCCCTAGGGGGACGAAAAAACCGCTTGCGTGCAGTAAAGGAGGGCCCTTGGCGTGGCCCCTTATCCTTGCCAATTTGGGGAAGCAAAGTGCTTTTACTTCCTGTGGCATCCTTGATGATGTCATCCAGAGAAGCCCCAAAAAGTCTATCGCCCTTAAAAGGCAGATCCAACAGGGCTTTCTTGGAAGTCTGGTCCGCAGACCAGCCTTTTAGCCAGATCAGGCGGCGTATTGCTACTGCATAAACCGAAGTTTTAGACAGCAGAGGAATAGTATTCATGTCTGACTCGCAGACAAACCTAAGGCCCTGGACCAACTGGTCGGCCAATGTTATCTCATCAGGAGGAGCATCTCGCTCCTTAACCCCTGGAGTAGCAATCTTGCCCATTCAGTAAGTGTGTGAGACACTAGGGCCCCCGCCAATGCCGGGCGTACTGCCGAGCCTACCACTGAGTATAGGTAGCAAGCGAGTGCTTCAGCCTTCTTATCCACAGGGTCCTTGAAAACAGGAGCCCCTTCTACAGGAATTGTGGTGGCTCTATTAAGTCTGGACACCGGAGGGTCCACTATAGGGGGAGAGGTCCATTTCTTCAGAAAACTCTCCTCAAAGGGGTACCGTACCGCAAACCTCTTTGGGGCTGTAAAGACCCTCACTGGGTTCTCCCATTCCTTGTATAAGAGTTTATCAAAAGACACACAAGGGAACACCTTAGCAGTGCGGGCAGGTCTATGAAACCCAAGTGGACCGGAGTCTCTGCTGCTTCTGCAGTATTTTCCAACTTTAGCATATCCCGCACTGCAGTAATAAGGTCAGATACCAAAGCCGTCTTGTGTACTGACCTGGACTTGGAGTCATCCTCACTGTCCGGTCACGGTCAACAGTCTCTGATGCGTCAGAATCTGGACCCCGAGCCGTAGCTGGACCTGGTTCTGCATCAGAATTATCCCCAGAAGCTTGCAGGGGACAGGGCGTCTACTACCCCCCTGTATTCCCGTGTGCTGCTTCCACCCTGGCAGCAAACGCCTCTAGGATTGCATTCATAGACACCTCAGGGGCACCAGCTGCTAAATCTGGTGTTTCAGGGGAGAAGACATCTGGCTCAGATGCCATGCTGACCACACGCTGACACTCACAGGGCTCCAGGCAAGATATCAATAGGCCACCCTCCTGTGCTGCAGAGAGGCTGGGTCACCCAGAGGACTCACCACCCTGGATAGGTACTGCTATGCTGCCGTGTGCTGCGCCTGTGATGCTGTCCCGCTGCTGCTGTGTCAGTCTGCTTCTTTTATCAGCACTTCCTGTGTGAATTTTCGCGCCAGTGTAATGCACCCTAGAGGCCGGAGGCTCTCGCAAAATGGCTGCCAAAAACGTCTGTATGGAAGATAATGTGGGCTCCAAGAAAATGGCCGCGGAGCCGAAGCATAGAGGTCAAGCAGCCGTAGCCCACAAAAAGATGGCCGCCGAATGGCAATCTATGCATACAGGGTGGACAAACATGGCCGCCGATCACCTGATAGGGGCCAGTGGGTGTGGCCGAACCACAGGAAGATGGCCGCCGGGCAGTCACAAGAGGCCAAACTTGGCATGGACCACCTCAAAATGGCCGCCGACAGCATGGAGGAGGAAGGACACACACACACACACAGGTACGCAGAAATGACATTTCTTTTAAATGTTAGTTACAGCCAGCCCTGCTCCAGTGGGACCCCTTAGGTGACCCCCAGCACCCAGCAACCTTTAGCTAGAAGCCCAGGGAGGAGGGAAAGGCAGGGAGAGAGGGAAGAAAGGGGCCACAACCACTTACTTGATCTCTCCAGGAATGTCCAGCTAAATCACCCATCTGAGGCAGGGGAGTTTTACTTACCTATCCTGCATGTATTATGCTGGAAGACATTCCAAACAGATCATCGTCCGCGCACGGAAGGTGACTGTTGGCCAGGCATGCTGTGATTGGACCCAGAAGGGACGATCATATGTATGCCCTGGAGCATGACGCTCACCGGACAGGCTGCTGCGACTCGGCCGTAAGGTCAGCCGAAGCTGAGCGGTCCGATGCAAGCCTTGGAGCGTAAGCTCACCGGCCAGGCTGCTGCGACTCGGCCGTAAGGTCAGCCGAAGCTGAGCGGTCCGATGCAGGCCCTGGAGCGTAGGCTCATCGGCCACCCGTGGAGCGACGGGCATGTCGTGGAAAACCCAGCGCGTAGATAGGGTCGGCACACGCTCGATGGCCGAAACTGGGGAGACTACAAGGATCGAGGATCCAGGCTGTCACCCAGTCGGCAGTTGATCGAAGATCGCAGGAAACAACAAATGAAAAATATATATATATATATATATATATTTTTTTTTCCCCCGGACCAATGGGCCCGAAGGGAGCCATGTCCTACTCCTTGCTAGACAGAAAAAAACTGATCTGCGAGATACAGACTGAGAGGTTATACCCAGAGGGTCCGCCCCCTGGGCGGTACTGTAGAAGGTGTGATGCAACACTTTTTACAAGTTTTTCTGCCTAGTCACTCCTAATTAACGGATAATACCCACTTTGTCAATAGAGAAGCTGTGTCGGTCCATGGACGAAAGAGTAAATAGTTTTGTCGTAAGTTATCCAGATTTTTCTTTAGTTATTAGATTAGTGATGGTGAAATAACTGTGGCAAAATGTAGCCAAGTTACCCCCCCCCCAAAAAAAAAAAAACCTTAAAAATTGTTTTTCCAAACTGCAGCCTGCAGGCCTGCTGAGGCTCTGTGCTATCATTTATCCAGCCCTTGGGCCATTATTGTACCTATTGACACCAACAGTGGGGCATAATTCCTTCCAGCTGCACCAATGATGGCGCACTATTCCATCCAGCGATGCCAATACTGACGCACTCTTCCTCTTACTGATATCACTGATGGCACACTATTCCTCCCACTGATACCAATGATAGCACACTATTCCTCCCACCGATACCAATGATGGCGCACTATTCCTCCCAATGATACCAATGATGGTGCTCCATTACTCCCACTGATACCAATGGTGGCTTGCTATTACTCCCACTGATACCAATGATGGCTTGCTATTACTCCCACTGATACCAATGATGGCTTGCTTTTACTCCCACTGATACCAATGATGGCTTGCTATTACTCCCAATGATGGTGCACTATTACTCCCACTGATACCAATGATGGCTTGCTATTACTCCCACTGATACCAATGATGGCTTGCTATTACTCCCACTGATACCAATGATGGCACACTATTACTCCCAATGATACCAATGATGGCGCACTGTTACTCCCACTGATACCAATGATGGTGCTCCATTGCTCCCACTGATACCAATGATGGCGCACTATTACTCCCACTGATACCAATGATGGCGCACTATTACTCCCACTGATACCAATGATGGCGCACCATTACTCCCACTGATACCAATGATGGCGCACCATTACTCCCACTGATACCAATGATGGCGCACCATTACTCCCACTGATACCAATGATGACGCACTATTACTCCCACTGATACCAATGATGGCGCACCATTACTCCCACTGATACCAATGATGGCGCACCATTACTCCCACTGATACCAATGATGGCGCACTATTACTCCCACTGATACCAATGATGGCGCACTATTACTCCCAATGATACCAATGATGGCGCACTATTACTCCCACTGATACCAATGATGGTGCTCCATTACTCCCACTGATACCAATGATGGCGCACTATTAGTCCCACTGATACCAATGATGGTGCACTATTACTCCCAATGATACCAATGATGGCGCACTATTACTCCCACTGATACCAATGATGGTGCTCCATTACTCCCACTGATACCAATGATGGCGCACTATTACTCCCACTGATACCAATGATGGCGCACCATTACTCCCACTGATACCAATGATGGTGCTCCATTACTCCCACTGATACCAATGATGGCGCACTATTACTCCCACTGATACCAATGATGGCGCACTATTACTCCCACTGATACCAATGATGGCGCTCCATTACTCCCACTGATACCAATGATGGCGCACCATTACTCCCACTGATACCAATGATGGCTTGCTATTACTCCCACTGATACCAATGATGGCTTGCTATTACTCCCACTGATACCAATGATGGCGCACTATTACTCCCAATGATACCAATGATGGTGCACTATTACTCCCACTGATACCAATGATGGTGCTCCATTACTCCCAATGATACCAATGATGGCGCACTATTACTCCCACTGATACCAATGATGGTGCTCCATTACTCCCACTGATACCAATGATGGCGCACCATTACTCCCACTGATACCAATGATGGTGCACTATTACTCCCACTGATACCAATGATGGCTTGCTATTACTCCCACTGATACCAATGATGGCACACTATTACTCCCACTGATACCAATGATGGCTCACTATTACTCCCAATGATACCAATGATGGCGCACTATTATTCCCACTGATACCAATGATGGTGCTCCATTACTCCCACTGATACCAATGATGGCGCACCATTACTCCCACTGATACCAATGATGGCGCACCATTACTCCCACTGATACCAATGATGGCGCACCATTACTCCCACTGATACCAATGATGGCGCACCATTACTCCCACTGATACCAATGATGGCGCACTATTACTCCCACTGATACCAATGATGGCGCACTATTACTCCCACTGATACCAATGATGGCGCACTATTACTCCCACTGATACCAATGATGGCGCACTATTACTCCCACTGATGCCAATGATGGCGCACTATTACTCCCAATGATGGCGCACTATTACTCCCACTGATACCAATGATGGCGCATTTCTACTCCCACTGATACCAATGATGGCGCACTGTTACTCCCACTGATACCAATGATGGTGCTCCATTACTCCCACTGATACCAATGATGGCGCACTATTACTCCCACTGATACCAATGATGGCGCACTATTACTCCCACTGATACCAATGATGGTGCTCCATTACTCCCACTGATACCAATGATGGCGCACTATTACTCCCACTGATACCAATGATGGTGCACTATTACTCCCACTGATACCAATGATGGCGCACTCCCAATCAGTGGGAGTAATGGTGCGCCATCATTGGTATCATTGGGAGTAATAGTGCACCATCATTGGTATCAGTGGGACTAATAGTGCACCATCATTGGTATCAGTGGGAGTAATGGAGCACCATCATTGGTATCAGTGGGAGTAATAGTGCGCCATCATTGGTATCATTGGGAGGAATAGCAAGCCATCATTGGTATCAGTGGGAGTAATAGTGCGCCATCATTGGTATCAGTGGGAGTAATAGCAAGCCATCATTGGTATCAGTGGGAGTAATAGTGTGCCATCATTGGTATCAGTGGGAGTAATAGTGCGCCATCATTGGTATCAGTGGGAGTAATGGTGCGCCATCATTGGTATCATTGGGAGTAATGGTGCGCCATCATTGGTATCAGTGGGAGTAATGGTGCGCCATCATTGGTATCAGTGGGAGTAATGGTGCGCCATCATTGGTATCAGTGGGAGTAATGGTGCGCCATCATTGGTATCAGTGGGAGTAATGGTGCGCCATCATTAGTATCAGTGGGAGTAATAGTGCGCCATCATTGGTATCAGTGGGAGCAATGGAGCACCATCATTGGGATCATTGGGAGTAATAGTGTGCCATCATTGGTATCAGTGGGAGTAATAGCAAGCCATCATTGGTATCAGTGGGAGTAATAGCAAGCCATCATTGGTATCAGTGGGAGTAATAGCAAGCCATCATTGGTATCAGTGGGAGTAATGGTGCGCCATCATTGGTATTAGTGGGAGTAATGGTGCGCCATCATTGGTATCAGTGGGAGTAATGGTGCGCCATCATTGGTATCAGTGGGAGTAATAGCGCGCCATCATTGGTATCAGTGGGAGTAATAGTGCGCCATCATTGATATCAGTGGGAGTAATGGAGCACCATCATTGGTATCAGTGGGAGTAATAGTGCGCCATCATTGGTATCAGTGGGAGTAGAAGTGCGCCATCATTGGTATCAGTGGGAGTAATAGTGCGCCATCATTGGGAGTAATAGTGCGCCATCATTGGCATCAGTGGGAGTAATAGTGCGCCATCATTGGTATCAGTGGGAGTAATAGTGCGCCATCATTGGTATCAGTGGGAGTAATAGTGCGCCATCATTGGTATCAGTGGGAGTAATGGTGCGCCATCATTGGTATCAGTGGGAGTAATGGTGCGCCATCATTGGTATCAGTGGGAGTAATGGTGCGCCATCATTGGTATCAGTGGGAGTAATGGAGCACCATCATTGGTATCAGTGGGAGTAGAAATGCGCCATCATTGGTATCAGTGGGAGTAATAGCGCGCCATCATTGGTATCAGTGGGAGTAATCGTGCGCCATCATTGATATCAGTGGGAGTAATGGAGCACCATCATTGGTATCAGTGGGAGTAATAGTGCGCCATCATTGGTATCAGTGGGAGTAGAAGTGCGCCATCATTGGTATCAGTGGGAGTAATAGTGCGCCATCATTGGGAGTAATAGTGCGCCATCATTGGCATCAGTGGGAGTAATAGTGCGCCATCATTGGTATCAGTGGGAGTAATAGTGCGCCATCATTGGTATCAGTGGGAGTAATAGTGCGCCATCATTGGTATCAGTGGGAGTAATAGTGCGCCATAATTGGTATCAGTGGGAGTAATGGTGCGCCATCATTGGTATCAGTGGGAGTCATGGTGCGCCATCATTGGTATCAGTGGGAGTAATGGTGCACCATCATTGGTATCAGTGGGAGTAATGGAGCACCATCATTGGTATCAGTGGGAGTAATAGTGTGCCATCATTGGAATCAGTGGGAGTAATAGTGCGCCATCATTGGTATCAGTGGGAGTAGAAATGCGCCATCATTGGTATCAGTGGGAGTAATAGTGCGCCATCATTGGGAGTAATAGTGCACCATCATTGGCATCAGTGGGAGTAATAGTGCACCATCATTGGTATCAGTGGGAGTAATAGTGCGCCATCATTACTCCCAATGATACCAATGATGGCGCACCATTACTCCCACTGATACCAATGATGGCGCACCATTACTCCCACTGATACCAATGATGGCGCACCATTACTCCCACTGATACCAATGATGGCGCACTATTACTCCCACTGATACCAATGTTGGCGCACTATTACTCCCACTGATACCAATGATGGCGCACTATTACTCCCACTGATACCAATGATGGCGCACTATTACTCCCACTGATGCCAATGATGGCGCACTATTACTCCCAATGATGGCGCACTATTACTCCCAATGATGGCGCACTTCTACTCCCACTGATACCAATTATGGCGCACTTCTACTCCCACTGATACCAATGATGGCGCACTATTACTCCCACTGATACCAATGATGGTGCTCCATTACTCCCACTGATACCAATGATGGCGCACTATTACTCCCACTGATACCAATGATGGCACACTATTACTCCCACTGATACCAATGATGGCGCGCTATTACTCCCACTGATACCAATGATGGCGCACCATTACTCCCACTGATACCAATGATGGCGCACCATTACTCCCACTGATACCAATGATGGCTTGCTATTACTCCCACTGATACCAATGATGGCGCACTATTACTCCCACTGATACCAATGATGGTGCTCCATTACTCCCACTGATACCAATGATGGTGCTCCATTACTCCCACTGATACCAATGATGGCGCACTATTACTCCCACTGATACCAATGATGGCGCACTATTACTCCCACTGATACCAATGATGGCGCACCATTACTCCCACTGATACCAATGGTGGCTTTCTATTACTCCCACTGATACCAATGATGGTTTGCTATTACTCCCACTGATACCAATGATGGCGCACTATTACTCCCAATGATGGTGCTCCATTACTCCCACTGATACCAATGATGGCGCACTATTACTCCCACTGATACCAATGATGGCGCACCATTACTCCCACTGATCCCAATGATGGCGCACCATTACTCCCACTGATACCAATGATGGCGCACCATTACTCCCACTGATACCAATGATGGCACACCATTACTCCCACTGATACCAATGATGGCGCACCATTACTCCCACTGATACCAATGATGGTGCACCATTACTCCCACTGATACCAATGATGGCTTGCTATTACTCCCACTGATACCAATGATGGCTTGCTATTACTCCCACTGATACCAATGATGGCGCACTATTACTCCCACTGATACCAACGATGGCGCACTATTCCTCCCACTGATGGCGCACTATTCCTCCCACTGATGGCGCACTATTACTCCCACTGATGGCAATTATGGAGCATTTTTCTTTTACTGTAAACCTGAGGCATTGTTTATTCCCACCGGCCACAATCCAAACCCCCTAAAGTCTGAAGAACAGTAAACTTGCCCTTTGTTTGAAGTACAGTACACTTCCCTAGATATCACCTACCTATATAATGCATGTACTGCCACATCTTCTATATTGATTCACTAAAAGTAAAGAAAGTAAAAGTTAAAAAAAAATTGAGTTCTTGCCAATACCAAGCTACCAGGTTTCTCGACATATCTGTAAATTGAAATTCTGATTGCTTGCTGTTGGCAACAGCTTCAATTGTGTGCTCATTTTCTTTGATCTAACCTTTATAGCTACCCAGAGACTCCACACTGTAGTTGGATCCTAATAAAAAATATTTTCATAAATCTGTACCGTTAGATTAGCTTAGTACCTGCTGAAGCTGAACTTCAGGACCGTTGTTAATTTGCACCATAACGTCACTCAATGTTTATTAGAATCATGATAGATTTTTGGATTAAAACTTCCTAGTTTATGAGAAATCAACCTTTGTGAGGTCTGTGATGTCATGTCTCAGATGCAAAAAGCGCTGCTATGTATGGGCTCTCAGGGGTGGCATCAAACAAGCAGCCATGTCATAGTCTTCCAACTGATTGATTTAGGAGTCTCTGGCCTGTCAGTCGGGCTGTTAGGTCATGGAAGGCAAGATAAACCAGGAGTCTCCGTGCAATGTCAACCCAACTACACTATATTGCCAAAAGTATTGGGACGCCTGCCTTTACACAAACATGAACGCTAATGGCATTCCAGTCTTAGCCCTGGTTCACACTGACAATGGGACAACAGCTGAAGTCACACAATTCCATTTGCGCATGTCAGTCCCGACTTCGGGGGGAAATTTTAGAGACATCTGTTTGGGTTGCTCCACAGATGTCTATACAAATCTCACCCCGAAGTCGCCAAAATGAGTACAGAAAAACTACTTTTGGGAATCGGTGCGGCGCCGCAAAGTCGGAGTCGCACTGATTCGGATGGTGCCATTGCCGGCAATAGCCGCCAATTTGGCATGCGATTTGACATGTCAAATCACTGCAATGTGAACCTAGGCTTAGTCCGTAGGGTTCAATATTGCATTGGCCCACCCTTTGCAGCTATAACTCTTCTGGGAAGGCTGTCCACAAGGTTTAGGAGTGTGTCTATGAGAATGTTTCACCATTCTTTCAGAAGCTTATTTGTGAGGTCAGGCACTGATGTTAGGCTAGAAGGCCTGGCTTGCAGTCTGCGCTTTAATTCATCCCAAAGGTGTTCTATTGGGTTGAGGTCAGGACTCAGGACTCTGTGCAGGCCAGTCAAGTTTCTCCACCCCAAACTCGCTCATCCATGTCTTTATGGACCTTGCTTTGTGCACTGGTTCAAATCATTTGGTGGAGGGGAGATTATGGAGTGGGGTTGTTTTTCAGGGGTTGGGCTTGGCCCCTTAGTTCCAGTGAAGGGAACTCTTAGGACGTCAGAATTCCAAGACATTTTGGGCAATTTTATACTCCCAATGTTGTGGGAACAGTTTGGGGATGGCCCCTTCCTGTTTCAACATGACTGAGCACCAGTGCACTACGCAAGGTCCATGAAGACATGGATGAGCGAGTTTGGGGTGGAGGAACTTGACAGACCTGCACAGAGTCCTGGCCTCAACCCGATAGAACACCTTTGGGATGAATTTGAGTTGAGACTGTGAGCCAGGCCTTCTCATCCAACATCAGTACCTGACCTCACAAATGTGCTTTTGGAAGAATGGTCAAATATTCCCATAGACACACTCCTAAACCTTGTGGACAGCCTTCCCAGAAGAGCTTAAAGTGTGAACCCAAAAGTATAAAACTGTGCCAGCCCCTCTATTGTAGACGGGCATAACACACTGTATAAGCCTTTTAAAAAAAACGAGGCTTGTAAATACCAATTTAGGGCGATCTTTAGGCCGGTCACATGACTCGTGGCCGCTGTACAGCTCCAATGGATGGCTTCTGCAGAAGGGGCCGAGATCTCCCTCTGACATCAGCCGGGGAGATCACATGGCCGCTCAGCCCCTCCTGTAGTAGTCCTGGAAACCGGCTGGGTGTCACGTGACCGGCCTTAGGTTGTGCTTAATCTGTATTTACAAGCCACGTTTTTATAAAAGATTTATACAGTATGCTATGCCTAACTATAATACAGGGGCTGGCAGTGACCATATATAAACTTTTATTTCTACTAATAGCGGCGGAGGGGGGGCAGAGAAAGAGACACAGATGCGGAGCTGACAGGCAGGGAGGTGGGGGTGAAGGGGAGAGTGGGGGAGGGGGAGGGAGGAGAGCAGGGCTGCGGATTACGAAGGGACTTAGGCTGACCACGGTGGTCAGGGCTCAGCAGCCCTGATGTTCGTTGTCAGTACAGAGAGGGGGATACAGGAAGTGGCAGGATCAGCCAGGCTTTTTTTTTTTTTACAGTTTAGATAGGGGCAGATTACATAGTACAACCACTGTGCTGTTTAATCTGCTTTAAGGGACCAGGATCTCTAAGTGTTTATCAACCCCAAAAATAAAAAAAATGAACTGTTATAGCTCCAAAGGTTGGGCCAACTCAATATTGAACCCTACAGACTAATACTGGGATGCCATTAAAGTTCATGTACGTGTAAAGGCAGGCGTCCCAATACTTTTGGCAATATTGTGTATGTTGTGCTATTTAATGGGACAGGAGTCTAAGGTTCCTGGGTCCCCCCCTTCCACAGTGTGCATTGACGTAATTATGTTGCCACTCAGTAACCGTAATATACACAGGAAAAGTTTCACAGCCAGTGACTCTGGAAGTAGTGGGCATAAACTCAGTGGCATAATGTGGGCAGGGCCACAGGGGCGATTGCCCTGGGTGCAAAAATCTTAAAGGCGCAAAATGAATAGGGAAGCGGGGTGAGCAGAGGCAGATGATCAGTCTGTGTGTGCGCTCCTGTTCTGGATCCTCCTATCTCCTCCTTAGATTGTGTCATTATGGGCTGGGTTGAGAAGAACAAGTGATACACGCCCGCTGAATGTATGGCAGTGCACTGCTCTGTGCAGTTGAAGATGGCTCTGATCTCATTTCTTCCTCTTTCCTATGATCACCATCAACTACCAGTAAACTGGGGGGGTTATATGGATTTGGGGTGCACAATGGGAAATGGGTATATGGAGTTGGGGGGCACAATGATGGGATGAAGAAAGTGGGGGTATAGCTGACTTAGGAGGGTGCATGGAGTGGATGAGAATACCGGGCACCCAGGGGAACTCAGATAAGGCTCAAATGTTCCTACTATGTATCATACATTACCATAGTGTGGGCCAGCCACAGGCGGCATAACAACCAATGAAGCTATAGGGGCAGAATGCACAATGTCCCGCCCACCTCATGACAACGCATGATGCTGATCCAGAGCAGGCGACATGCAGAGCCGCCCCTTCACTTAGTAGAAGACGAAGTCCACCTCCACCTAGACCTGCTCCAATGCCATGCTGATGGAGTATTTAAGGCTCTGTTGAGAAGACTCTTTGACAGGGGGACTTTGATGTGCTGAGAGAATTCTATGATGGGGAATGACTCTGAGGTGTTGGGGGGCTTCTGATGTAATGATAGGACTCTATGATGGAGGACACTGATGTTATGAGAGTATTCTATGATAAGGACATTCTGTGGTCAAGGGGGATATAGAAGTGAGGTCAAGAACAAAAATGTAATACAGGAAGTCCCCGAGTTACGAACATCCAACTTACGAACGGGAGGCTGCGTGATGTATCTGCCGTTCTGCGTGTGTGCGGCCACTTTTCGACGGCGGGCATATTTGACGGAATATCAGAAAACAACGTATCTGCCGTTCTGGGCATGCGTGGCCATTTTTCGACGGCGGGCACATTCGAAGGAACATCGGAAAACTACGTATCTGCCGTTCTGCGCATGCGCGACCACTTTTCGACGGCGGGCACATTTGACGGAATATCGGAAAACTACGTATCTGCTGTTCTGTGCATGCGCGCCCACTTTTCGACGGTGGGCACATTCGACGGAACATCGGAAAACTACGTATCCGCCGTTCTGCCCATGCGCGGCCACTTTTCGACAGCGGGCACATTTGACAGCGGGCACATTCGACGGAACATTGGAAAGCTACGTACGTATCTTCCGTTCTGCGCATGCGCGGCCACTTTTCGACGGCGGGCACATTTGACGGAACATTGGAAAACTGCGTATCTGCCGTTCTGCGTATGCTGTTCCGACTTATGAACATATTCGACTTAAAGGGGTTGTAAAGGTTCATTTTTTATTTTCTAAATAGGTTCCTTTAAAGTGGTTGTAAACCCACTTATGCAACTTGCACCTACAGGTAAGCCTAGATTTAGGCTACTTTCACACTGAGGCGCTGGATGTGCTGGCGGTATAGCGGCGCTATTTTTAGCGCCGCTATACCGTATTTTTTCCTGCGATTTGCGGGCGCTAGCGGGGGGATTTTAACCCCCGCTAGCGGCCGAAAATGGGTTAAAAACGCCCGCAATAACGCCTTTCTGCAGCGTTTTGCGGGGGTTTTGGAGGCACTACCCCATTGATTTTAATGGGCAGGGGCACTATAGGAGCGGTATTTTTACAGCTCCTATTGCGCCTCAAAGATGCGGCTTGCAGGAGTTTTTTGACCCTCCTGCAAGCGCAACGCTCCAGTGTGAAAGCCCTCGGGCTTTCACATTGGATACAATTGAGCGGCTTTTTTGGGGCGCATTGCAGGCGCTATTTTTAGCGCAATAGCGCCTGCAAAGCGCCTCAGTGTGAAAGGGGCCTAAGGCTTACCTGGAGAAATATCTCCTAAACTTACACGGTTTAGGAGATATTTGCAATAAAAGACATGCACCGATGTCTACGGCGCATGCGCGCCGTAGACAACGGTGCACATACAGGGTTAATCCCATTCACAAATCTGGCTTAGCCGGATTTGACAGCTCCCGCGCACATGCGCGGAGTGACGTCTTCGCCGCTCCGGCCAATCACAGCGCTGGAGCGATGCTGTGATTGGCTGGAGCGGCGATAGCCGGAAGTAATCTTCCGGCTATCGCCGCAGTGATGGATGCGGCTGGAGAGGGAGACGAGGACGGCTTTGGGGGCCCCGATCTAAGGTAAGTGATGTATAATGAGCTATTATGCTAGTCATAATAGCTCATTATGGCTTTCTCTTACAGGCGGTTTTTAAAAAAAATAAAAGTTTTACCTGGGTTTACAACCACTTTAAGCTAGTGCATTGTTGGTTCACTTACCTTTTCGTTTGATTTCCCTTCTAAATGTTTTTTTTCTTTGTTTTCTTTGTCTGAATTTCTCACTTCCTGTTCCTCCTCAGTAAGCTGTTCAGTAAGCTGTTCTGGCTGACTCCACACCACTCGGATGATGGTGTGAAGTTTACTGAGGAGAAACAGGAAGTGAGAAATTCAGAAAAGAAAAAAAACATTTAGAAGGGAAATCGAAGGAAAAGGTAAGTGAACCAACAATGCACTAGCTTAAAGGAACAGATTTAGAAAATAAAAAAGAACCTTTACAACCCCTTTAAGAACAAACCTACAGTCCCTAGCCTGTTTATAACTCGGGGACTGCCTGTATATTACAGCTTACCAATACTTAGATGTGGGGGTTGCATTTGTTTTCTTTTTTTAGGCTTTTTTCCTTTATTATAACCAGAGACACCTTTGGACTGCAGCATTGTCAGTCTGGGGGAGGGGAATGTTAGACTAGGAGGTTTAGATGGACATGACTAAGAAATAAAATCTGAACTCCAGCTGACACTGTACCTTTGGGATAAAGGTTTTATATAAATAAATAAAAGCTGATCATTGTAAACACCCCTGTCAGTGGAAAATGTCTCAACCCTCTAACTGACACTTTTTCTGGACAGCGTGGTCTGCTGGAACACCAGGTGAAAACAGAGGGGAAAGAAGCCTAAAAAACAAAATGAATGCAGCCACCACATCTAAGAAATGCAATATAATATATTTTTGTTTTGGAGTTTAATTTCATCAAAGTGGTTGTGTACATGGTGACAGGATTCCCATTGATGGGAAGTAATATATCTTCACTGGCCTCTTTATTAGGTGCACCTTGCTAGTACCGGGTTGGACCCCCTTTTGCTTCAGAACAGCCTTCATTCTTTGTGACATAAATTCACCAAGGTGTTGGAAACATTCCTCAGAGATTTTGGTCCATATTGACACGATAGCATCACGCAGTTGCTGTAGATCCTGTTCCACCACATCCCAAAGGTTCTCTATTGGATGAGATCTGGTGTCTGTGAAGGACATTGGAGTCCAGTGACCTCATTGTCGTGTTCAGGAAACCAGTGGTGAGGTGATTGGAGCTTTGTGACCTGGTGCATTATCCTGCTGGAAGGAGCCATCAGAAGATGTGTACACTGTAGTCATAAAGGGATGGTCAGCAACAATCCTCAGGCAGGTCGTGGTGTTTAAACAATGTTCAATTGGTACTAGAGGTGCCCAAAGTGTGCCAAGAAAATATCCCCCACACCATTACACCACCATCCTGAACCGGTGATACAAAGCAGGATGGATCCATGCTTTCATGTTCACACCAAATTCTGACCCTACCATCTGAATGTTACAGCTGAAATCGAGACTCACCAGGCAACGTTTTTTCCAATCTTCTATTGTCCGATTTTGGTGAGCCTGTGTGAACTGTAGCCTCAGATTCCTGTTTTTAGCTGACAGGAGTGGCACCCGGTGTGGTCTTCTGCTGCTGTAGCCCATCTGCTTCAAGGTTCTATGTGTTGTGTGTTCAGAGATGGTCTGCATACCTTGGCTGTTACGAGTGGTCATTTGAGTTACTGTTGACTTTCTATTATCTTCAACCAGTCTGTCTATTCTCCTCTGACATCAACAAGGCATTTTCATCCACACAACTGCCGCTCATTGGATATTTTCTCTTTTTAGGACCATTCTCTGTAAACCCGAGTGATGGTTGTGAGTGAAAATCCCAGTAGATCAGCAGTTTTTTTAAATACTCAGGCCAGCATGTCTGGCACCAACAACCATGCCATGTTCAAAGTCACTTAAAGCGGAGGTCCGCCCAGATTTTTTTTTTTTTTTTTTAAAAGTCAGCAGCTACTAACAGTGTAGCTGCTGACTTTTAATAAGGACACTTACCTGTCCTACTCGCCCGCGATGTCGGTCCCCCGACAGCGATCGATCGCTGCTGCCAGGCTCCCGGCTCCTCCATCCTGACTTAGGCCCCTTTCACACTGGGGCGTTTTTCATGCGGTTTAGCGCTAATATTAGCGCTGTTATACCGCCTGAAAAAATCGTGCGCTGTATTCTTCAATGTGAAAGCCCGAAGGCTTTCACACTGAAGCGGTGCGCTAGCAGGACCGCTCCAAAAGTCCTGCTAGCCGCATCTTTACAGCGGTGAAGGAGCGGTGTGTTCACCACTCCTTTACCACGGCTGCCCATTGAAATCAATGGGACAGCGCGGTAATACCGCCCGCAAACCGCGGCAATAGCCGCGGTTTGCGGGCGGTATTAACCCTTTTTCGGCCGCTAGTGGGGGTTAAATTCACCCCGCTAGCGGCCGCATACCGCGGTAATAACGACGGTATAGCGGCGCTGAAAATCGCGCCGCTATACCGCCACCACACCTGCCCGCCCCAGTGTAAAAGGGGCCTAAGGGAAACGGCGCTTTGTGAACGGGCTGCGGCCTCCTGGGTTACACAAAGTTCCCAGAAGGCAGCGTGGCCCATTCACAAGAAGAGGAAGCGGAAGTTCTCAATCCGAGGACAAGGAAGAGGCACATTAGAGGCAGATTAGGGCACTTCCACATAGCAACGGGCATTTCAGGTAAGTATAATTTTTTATTTTTTTAAATGAATTTTAGTATAAAAAAAATTTCAGGGTGGACCTCCGCTTTAAATCCCCTTACTCTTTCGTCCATGGACCGACACAGCTTCTCTATTGACAAAGTGGGTATTATCCGTTAATTAGGAGTGACTAGGCAGAAAAACTTGTAAAAAGTGTTGCATCACACCTTCTACAGTACCGCCCAGGGGGCGGACCCTCTGGGTATACCCTCTCAGTCTGCACATCGCAGATCAGTTTTTTTTCTGTCTAGCAAGGAGTAGGACATGGCTCCCTTCGGGCCCATTGGTCCGGGGAAAAAAGATATATATATTTTTTATTTTTTTGCTACATTTGTTGTTTCCTGCGATCTTCGATCAACTGCCGACTGGGTGACAGGCTGGATCCTCGATCCTTGTAGTCTCCCCAGTTTCGGCCATCGAGCGTGTGCCGACCCTAGCTACGCGCTGGGTTTTCCACGACATGCCCGTCGCTCCACGGGTGGCCGGTGAGCCTACGCTCCAGGGCCTGCATCGGACCGCTCAGCTTCGGCTGACCTTACGGCCGAGTCGCAGCAGCCTGGCCGGTGAGCTTACGCTCCAAGGCTTGCATCGGACCGCTCAGCTTCGGCTGACCTTACGGCCGAGTCGCAGCAGCCTGTCCGGTGAGCGTCATGCTCCAGGGCATACATATGATCGTCCCTTCTGGGTCCAATCACAGCATGCCTGGCCAACAGTCACCTTCCGTGCGTGGACGATGATCTGTTTGGAATGTCTTCCAGCAGAATACATGCAGGATAGGTAAGTAAAACTCCCCTGCCTCGGCTGGGTGATTTAGCTGGACATTCCTGGAGAGATCAAGTAAGTGGTTGTGGCCCCTTTCTTCCCTCTCTCCCTGCCTTTCCCTCCTCCCTGGGCTTCTAGCTAAAGGTTGCTGGGTGCTGGGGGTCACCTAGGGGGTCCCACTGGAGCGGGGCTGGCTGTAACTAACATTTAAAAGAAATGTCATTTTTGCTTACCTGTGTTTCTGTGTCTCCATGCTGTCGGCCGCCATTTTGAGGTGGTCCATGCCAAGTTTGGCCTCTTGTAACTGCCTGGCGGCCATCTTCCTGTAGTTCGGCCACACCCACTGGCCCCTATCAGGTGATCGGCGGCCATGTTTGTCCACCCTGTATGCAGATATTGCCGTTCGGCGGCCATCTTTTTTGTGGGCTATGGCTGCCTGACCTCTATCTTCTGTCGGCGGCCATTTTCTTAGAGCCCACATTATCTTCCATACAGACGGTTTTGGCAACCATTTTGCGAGAGCCTCCGGCCTCTAGGGTGCATTACACTGGCGCGAAAATTCACACAGGAAGTGCTGATAAAAGAAGCAGACTGACACAGCAGCAAGGGGACAGCATCATAGGCGCAGCATAGCAGTACCTATCCAGGGTGGTGAGTCCTCTGGGTAACCCAGCATCTCTGCAGCGCAGGAGGGTGGCCTATTGATATCTTGCCTGGAGCCCTGTGAGTGTCAGCGTGTGGTCAGCATGGCATCTGAGCCAGATGTCTTCTCCCCTGAAACACCAGATTTAGCAGCTGGTGTCCCTGAGGTGTCTATGGACGCTATGTCGGCAATCCTAGAGGCGTTTGCTGCCAGGGTGGAAGCAGCACACGGGAATACAGGGGGTAATAAACGCCCCCGTCCCCTGCAATCTTCTGGGGATATTTCTGATGCAGAACCAGGTCCAGCTACGGCTCATGGCCCAGATTCTGATGCATCAGAGACTGCAGACCGTGACCGATCGGACAGTGAGGAGGACTCCAAGTCCAGGTCAGTACGCGAGACGGCTTTGGTATCTGACCTTATTACTGCAGTGCGGGATACGCTAAAGTTGGAAAGGACTGAAGAAGTAGCAGATACTCCAGTCCCCTTTGGGTTTCGTAAACCTGCCCGCACTGCTAAGGTGTTCCCTTGTGTGTCTTATTTTGACAAACTCTTATACAAGGAATGGGAGAACCCACTGAGGGTCTTTACAGCCCCAAAGAGGTTTGCAGTACGGTACCCCTTTGAGGAGAGTTTTCTGAAGATATGGACCTCTCCCCCTATAGTGGACCCTTCGGTGTCCAGACTTAATAGAGCCACCACTATTCCAGTAGAAGGGGCTCCTGTTTTCAAGGACCCTGTGGATAAGAAGGCTGAAGCACTCGCTCGCTACCTATACTCAGTGGTAGGCTCAGCAGTACGCCCGGCATTGGCGGGGGCCCTAGTGTCTCAGACACTTACTGAATGGGCAAAATTGCTACTCCAGGGGTTAAAGGAGCGAGATGCTCCTCCTAATGAGATAACTTTGGCCGACCAGTTGGTCCAGGGCCTTAAGTTTGTCTGCGAGTCAGACATGGATACTATTCCCCTGCTGTCAAGAGCTTCGGTTTATGCAGTAGCAATACGCCGCCTGATCTGGCTAAAGGGCTGGTCTGCGGACCAGACTTCCAAGAAAGCCCTATTGGATCTGCCTTTTAAGGGCGACAGACTTTTTGGGGCTTCTCTGGATGACATCATCAAGGATGCTACAGGAGGTAAAAGCACTTTGCTTCCCCAAACTAGCAAGGGTAGGGGACCACGCCAAGGGCAAGGGCCCTCCTTTACTGCACGTAAGCGGTTTTTTCGCCCTCTTAAGGCGACAGGGAAAAGACCCCAGGCCGATAAAGCGCCTGCCCAAGGACAAAAGCGTCCTTGGTCCCGCAGACCCAACAAGCCTGTGGACAAATCTGCGTCCACATGAAGGTCCGCCCCCACCCAGCTCTCGGGTGGGGGGACGTCTTCGCAAATTCGCGACTCAGTGGACTGCTCTAGTCTCCGACAGGTGGGTTTGCGAAGTAATCTCCTCAGGCTACAAGATAGAATTTCTCTCTTGTCCACCAGACAGATTCATCACCTCCAATCTCCAGCTACTACCGACCCGTCGGGAGGCCCTGTATGGGGCGGTCCAGGGTCTACTGGAACGCGGGGTAGTTATTCCAGTTCCAGAACAGGAACGGGGTCAGGGTTTTTACTCAAATCTGTTCATTGTGCCAAAGAAGGAGGGGGTTCGTCCAATCTTGGATCTCAGAGCCCTCAATTGCTTTGTGAAGGTACAAAGATTTCGGATGGAGTCGGTTCGATCCGTAGTCACGGCTCTCCATCCGGGGGACTTTCTGGCCTCCTTGGACATCAAGGACGCATACCTGCATGTCCCCATATACTCCAGACACCAGAGGTTTCTGCGATTTGCTATCGGGAAGAACCACTACCAGTTTGTGGCCCTCCCGTTTGGCCTTGCCTCAGCACCCAGGACGTTCACCAAGGTGCTCGCTCCGATTCTGGCACTTCTAAGACAGCGGGGTATCTCTATCACAGGTTACTTGGACGACCTTCTGCTGAAGGGCCCTTCAAGCTCAGAATTAGAGGTAAGCGTGTCCATTACCTGTCAGACTCTTCGAGACTGTGGTTGGATACTAAACACGCAAAAGTCAGTATTGGTGCCCACTCAACGCCTAGTGTACCTGGGGTTGATTCTGGATTCCTCAGAGGCAAAGGTATTCCTCCCTGTGGAGAAGCTGCAGACCCTCCGGGCTGCAGTACGGCAGCTGACTTCCAGGAATTGGTCGTCACTCCGTTTTTGCATGCGAGTGTTGGGCCTCATGGTAGCCTCCTTCGAGGCGGTCCCATATGCTCAATACCACACTCGAGTGTTACAGAGGGAAGTTCTGTCCAGATGGAACAGATGCCCTTCATCTCTGGATTATCAAATCCGAGTGAGCCACCTAGTCAGGAGATCCCTGGTATGGTGGCTGACAGCACCGACTCTAATGGCCGGGAAGTCATTTCTTCCGGTTTACTGGATAGTGATCACGACGGACGCCAGCCTTACAGGTTGGGGGGGAGTCTGGGGTGTCCAGTCGGCGCAAGGTCGCTGGACCCCAGAGGAAGCCCTCCTGCCGATCAATGTCCTGGAGATCCGGGCGATCAAGCTGTGCCTCTTCAAATGGTCTCAGAGACTGCAAGGGCGTCCAGTCAGGATCCAGTCAGACAACGCCACAGCAGTGGCATATGTCAATCATCAAGGAGGAACAAGAAGCTCAGCTGCAGCATCGGAGATCGCTCGCATCCTGAAGTGGGCAGAGAGGAGCGTACCGGCACTGTCGGCCGTGTACATTCCGGGTGTGGAAAACTGGCAGGCGGACTACCTGAGCCGCCAGATGCTGGACCAGGGAGAATGGTCCTTACACCCGGAGGTGTTCCAACTCCTCTGCCAAAGATGGGGCACACCAGACGTAGATCTTCTGGCTTCCCGACTCAATCGGAAGGTATTGAGGTTTGTGGCCCGGTCAAGAGACCCATGGGCAGACGCAACGGACGCGTTGGTAGCATCGTGGGGCCAGTATCGGCTAATCTATGCCTTCCCTCCCTTAAGGCTTCTTCCTCTTCTGCTCCGCAGAGTGGAGGCAGAGGGAATTCCAATGATCCTAATCGCTCCAGATTGGCCTCAGCGTCCTTGGTACGCCGATCTAGTACGTCTGGTAGCAGACGTCCCCTGGCGCCTACCACTACGGAAGGACCTGCTGTCGCAAGGTCCCATATTCCATCCTGCTTTACAGTCATTGGCTTTAACGGCATGGCTGTTGAGAACCAGGTACTGAGAGACCGGGGCCTGTCAGACTCAGTAATTTCTACTATGAGAAGTGCTCGGAAACCGTCCTCTAGGAAGGTCTATCACCGCACTTGGAGGGCCTACATCTCCATGTGTGAGGAAATGAAATGGCATCCGCGTACCTATTTGGTTTCCAGAATCCTGCTGTTTTTACAGCATGGGGTAGACCAAAGGCTTGCCCTAAGTACGATTAAGGGACAGATATCTGCCCTGGCTGTTTTTTTTCAGCGACCCCTGGCGACTCACTCTCTCGTGAGTACATTTGTGCAGGGGGTTCGACATGTGGCCCCTCCGGTCCGCCCCCCGTTACCTCCGTGGGACTTGAACCTGGTCCTCTCGGTGCTTCAGAAGGCACCGTTTGAGAATATTAGAGATATTCCCCTGTTGACACTTTCTCAGAAGGTGGTCTTTTTGGTGGCTGTTACGTCAGTTAGACGAGTCTCTGAGCTGGCAGCCTTGTCCTGCAAGGCTCCCTATTTGATTTTCCACAAGGATAAGGTGGTGCTGCGGCCGCAGCCTTCCTTTCTTCCGAAGGTCGTTTCGGCTTTTCATCTCAACGAAGACATTGTACTTCCATCCTTGTGTCCTCAGCCGTCGAATCCTAAGGAGTCGGCGTTGCATTCCTTGGACGTTGTCCGAGCTTTGAGAGTATACATATCTGCTACTTCCCTGTTCCGGAAGTCAGACTCACTGTTTGTTTCGGTGGCTGGTCCCAAGAAGGGCCAAGCAGTCTCATCGGCCACCATCTCTAGGTGGATCCGACAGATAGTAATCCAGGCTTACGCCTTAAAGGGTCAGGCGCCCCCCTTTCCTGTCACGGCGCATTCGACCAGGGCAATAGGTGCCTCTTGGGCTTTCCGACATCAAGCGTCTGTTTCCCAACTATGTAAAGCGGCGACTTGGTCGTCCGCTCACACTTTCACAAAATTCTACAAAGTTGATGTAGGTGCATCTTCGGATGCCTCTTTCGGCCGCAAGGTTTTGCAGGCGGCTGTTTAGAGTTGCAACTCCTCCGTTGGAGGAGTGCTGTTTTGTGTTTTGTGGTGAAGTTTGTTTTTATGCTGTTACCACCCCTCGTTTTTTCTCTGACACTGCTTTGGGACGTCCCACTTTGTCAATAGAGAAGCTGTGTCGGTCCATGGACGAAAGAGTAAATAGGATTTTTTACTCACCGTAAAATCCTTTTCTCTGAGTCCATGGACCGACACAGCACCCACCCCTCCTTTTAAGTTTGTACTGCTTTTTGACGAACTGATCTGCGATGTGCAGACTGAGAGGGTATACCCAGAGGGTCCGCCCCCTGGGCGGTACTGTAGAAGGTGTGATGCAACACTTTTTACAAGTTTTTCTGCCTAGTCACTCCTAATTAACGGATAATACCCACTTTGTCAATAGAGAAGCTGTGTCGGTCCATGGACTCAGAGAAAAGGATTTTACGGTGAGTAAAAAATCCTATTTTCTTCCCCATTCTGATGATCAGTTTGAACTTCAGCAAGTCATCTTCACCACATCTACATGCCTAAATGCATTGAGTTGCTGCCATGTGATTGGCTGATTAGTAATTTGTGTTACCAAGCCATTGAACAGGTGTACCTAATAAAGTGGCCGGTGAGTGTAGATATCAGGGGTGTCTGGAGATTTTGGGTACTTTTAGGCTCGATTCACACCTATGCATGTTGCTTTTGAGCGTTTTTGCCTTGCTTTTTGCTGTGCTTGCCGCGTTTTTACTGCGATTTGCGTTTTTTTTATTTTTTATATTTCTTTATTTTTATACATTAATTTTTTTTTTTTTTTTACATTTCCTTTAAAAAAAAAACGCAAATCGCAGCAAAATCGTGGTAAAAACGCAGCAAAAACACGGTACTTGCGTTTTTGATGCGGGTCCATTGACTTCTATTACATGCAAAACGTTGCTTTTTGCGGGAAAAAAAGTCCCGACCCTTTCCAAAAATGCAGAGGCACAAAAATGCATTGATGTGAACATGTTCCATAGGAACCCATGTTAAAAAATTTCCATCCATTTCTGCAAAATGCACCAAAAAACGCATTAGTGTGAATGGAGCCTTAAAGGGTGCCATGACTAAAACAAGCTGCCCGAACCTTCTCAGGAGGAACTTTGCATGTTAAATATCGTTACATAACTGTAGCTGGAATGTCACGCAAACGCATTTTTTTGGGGGGGGATTTCCAAAAAGAAAGTGTTTTCAGATAGGAATCTATCCAGCAATCAGTACCTCTCGTTTTTCTTTTCCTTTTACAGCCATAAACACTGAGCTACAAATAATAGAAATTCCATTCAGTCACAACTTGGCACATGAGACCAAAATGAATCGGATAATCTGACGGAACACAAGTCTCTTGTAAGGGTAATTGAATTAGTTCTACAAAACATTTCTGACGTTTGAACCGTTTTATATTTGTAAACAGCAAAGTCTTTCCTTAACGACGTATTAAAGCCAAAAGCAGACATTGATTACATTGCGGCTTACCTATACTCAGATGTGGTGGCTGCATTCGTTTTCTTAATTAGGTTTCCTTTCTTTTATTTTCACCTGGTGATCCAGCCAGTAAAGCCCCGTACAAACAGCTCAGCGGGGGAGATCGCTGTACTGACGTCAGATCATTAGTACAGCATGTGGAACCTTTATCCTAAAAGAAAGAACAAAAACATTGCTGTAACTCAGGGGTCTCCAAACTTTCTAAACAAAGGGCCAGTTTACTATCTTTCAGACTTTGAGGGGGCCAGACTGTGGCCAGTGTAAGTAGAATATTCTAACAAAACAATACCCCATCATTGGTATTATTGGAGGCATAGTGGGAGGAATAGTGCCCCATTGTTGGTGTCAGTGGGAGAAATAATGCCCCATGATTGGTGTCAGTGGGAGAAAAAATGCCCCACCATTGGTGTCAGTGGGAGGAATAGTTTCCCATTGTTGGTGTGGGGGGGGGGGAAGAATAGTGCCCCATCATTGGTGTCAGTGGGAGAAATAATGTCCCATTGTTGGTGTCAGTGGAAGAAATAGTGCCCCATTGTTTGTGTCAGTGGGAGGAATAGTTTGCCATCATTGATGTAAGTTGAAGGAATAGTGCCCAATTATTGGTGTCAGTGGGAAAAATAGTGCCTTATCATTGGTGTCAGTAGGGGGAATAGTGCCCCATCATTGGTGTCAGTGGGAGAAATAATGCCCCATCATTGGTGTCAGTGGGAGAAATAGTGCCCCATGATTGATGTCAGTGGGAGAAATAATGCCCCACCATTGGTGTCAGTGGGAGGAATAGTTTCCCATTGTTGGTGTCAGGGGGTGAAATAGTGCCCCATCATTGGTGTCAGTAGGAGGAATAGTGCCCCATCATTGGTGTCAGTGGGAGAAATAATGTCCCATTGTTGGTGTCAGTGGAAGAAATAGTTCGCCATCATTGATGTAAGTTGACGGAATAGTGCCCAATTATTGGTGTCAGTGGGAAAAATAGTGTCCCATTGTTAGTGTCAGTGGGAGGAATAGTGCACCATCATTGGTGTCAGTGGGAGAAATAGTGTCCCATCATTGGTGTCAGTGGGAGGAATAGTGCCCCATCATTGGTGTCAGTAGGAGGAATAGTGCCCCCCATCATTGGTGTCAGTGGGAGAAATAATGCCCCATCATTGGTGTCAGTGGGAGAAATAGTGCCCCGTGATTGGTGTCAGTAGGAGAAATAATGCCCCACCATTGGTGTCAGTGGGAGGAATATTTTCCCATTGTTGGTGTCAGGGGGGGGGATAGTGCCCCATCATTGGTGTCAGTAGGAGGAATAGTGCCCCATCATTGGTGTCAGTAGGAGGAATATAGCCCCATCATTGGTGTCAGTAGGAGAAATAGTGTCCCATTGTTGGTGTCAGTGGGAGGAATAGTGCACCATCATTGGTGTCAGTAGGAGGAATAGTGCCCCATCATTGGTGTCATTGGGAGAAATAGTGTCCCATTGTTGGTGTCAGTGGGAGAAATAGTGTCCCATTGTTGGTGTCAGTTGGAGGAATAGTTCACCATCATTGATGTCAATTGAAGGAATAGTGCCCCATCATTGGTGTCAGTGGCAGGAACAGTGCCTTGTATCTCCAAGGGCCGGATAAAGGCAAGCAAAGGGCCGCAGTTTGGAGACCACTGCTGTAACGGATTATAAGGCCTCATGGTATTTTTTCTGCAGCCGTGCACACATAGGCTGTCATCAGCATTTTTTGGCAGGAGTGTTTTGTGGCTGGAAAAACCCCCAGAATTAGTGGAGCTGTAAAAACGCTCCAACGCTGGTAAGCGTGGTAAAATGTGCATAACCGGCGTTTTTTTTTTGCGTTTTTTATCCCATAGCCTGTATTTTCTTTCTAAAAACGCAAAAAAGACACTAACGCTAAAAAAAATTTAGGCGTTAACCAATTTCCCTCCTGAAGATTCACCCCCTGCGATACGGCACTGCGCTACTTTAACTGACAATTGCGCGATCATGCAATGCTCTACCCAAATACAATTGATGTCTTTTTTCTGGTGGTATTTGTTCACCTCTGTGTTTGTTTGTTTTTGGGCTATAAACAACAACAAAAAAAGACAATTTAAAAATATATATATATATTTTTTACTTTCTGCTATAAAACATATCCAATAATTAAAAAAAGAAAAAAAAATCAAGCTTCTTAATTAATTTAGGCTAATATGTATTCTGCTACATGTTTTTGGTAAAAAAAAATCTCAATAAGCGTATATTGATTAGTTATAGCGTATACAAACTATGGGATGTTTTTATTTATTTATATTTTACTAGTAATGGCGGCGATCAGCGACTTATAGTGGGACTGCGATATTGCAGCGGACAAATCGGAAAACTAAGCCTGGGTTCACACTAGCGCAATCTCAGAGATCGCATGGGATTCGCACCCGCACTGCAGGTGCCGATCACATGCGATCTCTGAGCAATGCGAGTTCAGCCCCATACAGTTGTATGGCTGAACTCGCATTGGATTCGCACAGAAAATAGTGCAGGGACTTGTTTATCCCCGTACTAGAATCTAATCACGTGGGTATTCTCTCCTATGCGATCCGTTTCCTGTGCAGGTTCACAGTTCGCACTGCAAACTCAACTGAGGGGTGTCATTAACTTAGTTAATGACACCCGCAGCGGTTCGCAGAAGGCAGTGTGAACTACCTGCGGGAGAGGAGCGATGCCGGAACCGGCGCTGGAATCGCGCCGGTTCCCGCATTGCACTAGTGTGTACCCAGGGTAACAGACACTTTTTGGGGACAAGTGACACTAAATCAGTTATCAGTGCTAAAAAAAATATGCCCTGTCACTGTACTACTGACACTGGCTGGGAAGGGGTTAACATCAGGGGCAATCTAAGGGTTAAATGTGTTCCTAGCCAGTGCTTGTGTACTGTGGGGAGGTACTTTTACTAAGGGAAGACCTAGATACGTGTCCCTGCTTTGCAGGAACACAGGATCAATGCCTTCCCTACTGACAGAACGGCGATCTGCCTTGTTTACACAGAAAGATTGCCGTTCTGCCTGTGTACTGAACAATCGGTGGGTGCCAGCGGACATCAAGTCCATGGTACCTGCCGCTGGGCTCCCGCTGTGTGTGATTAGCGGGCCCCGGAGGCGCACATGCACGCCCCAAACCTGGAAGTGTCGGATCACGTACTAGGTAGGTAATCCGGTGCAGCCGTGCCACTTTGTCGCCGTATATTTAGGTTATACGATCGGCAAGTGGTTAAATAGATGGAGCGAACATTTCTTTATTCACTACAAATTATTCAGCAAAGGCATGCTTTAAAATGGAACTTTTTACAACAGGTGTTCTGACTGAGGCTCCAATCCAGATCTGTGCAGCATAACATATGGTGACCTGCCTGCTGGAGAACTAGCACGGCTAATTGTCCAATGACAGCCTACAGCAGCTGGTAGCCTTTAAAATGTAAATGCTATTACTACATTGTTTTAATCAGCCCTTCAACATTTCAAAAGACTAGGTACACACGATGAGATTATCAGACGAATGATCGTCTGTTTTTTATTTGCATGCTAATCTCATATCGAAAATAAAGAGTTTACTAAAGTGACGAAGATTCTCGTACGACAGAATAAAAATTTGGAAGTGATGTAATGTGTAATGTATTTATATTGTATTTTCGAACGTCAACTCTACTGATTAAACCAAAATTTTACGTTCTGTTAAGCCCCGTACACACGGTCGGACTTTTGGCCAACAAACTTCATTTTGAGCAAGTTGGACCAACAATCCGACCGTGTGTATGCTCCATCGGACAAACTTTTTTTTCTTTTTTCTTGTTTTCATCGGACAAAAGTTGGGTCTGCAAACGGACACACTTTTGCCCAACAAAAGTCCGATGGAGCAAAGTCCGACCCTGTGTACAGATAACCATCGGACTTTTGTCCGATGGACAAAACAACTGTAGCGGCCTCACCCCATCTCCTTTGTCTAGGGGTATCACGTACGACAGGGTGAGATGCGCTACGGCCCATGTCCTCCCCATAACTGTGGGTGAGGTGAAGGCCAGTACCAGATATTTCCTTGGGCCTGTGTGTTTTAGTTATGGGTTAAGTCCTGTTGTGCCAACTCTTCCCTCTGCTCCCATTAACCAGAGTTCCACACACCGATCACAGTCCAACTCTTGTTTTATTGCATAGCTTACAATAAACAGTGCTTCAGTAGCCAACTGGTTGAGACCAAATAACAGTTCGATACGGTGGGATGAGCAGGTCGAGGCACTATCCTGATTGTACACTAAACCACCAGAAGAGGAAAAAGACCTTGTGGTTAGGGCGTCTCCCACTTTTATCCCCTCCCTTGACGTCACGGCAGGTTCCCTGCCCTTGCCGTACCATCTCCGGAAAGGGACAAGAAGGACAGCACTGTGGCAGAAATTCCATCTTGGACCTGTGGGCACAGCGCCACCCTCAGGCCAAGTAGAATAATACACCGCCCAATCCTCCACGAACACAAAATGATCCAAACCCTCTCATGAGTTACACACCTGGGTCATACTATTACCCAGTGCATCCCAAATAAATTTAAAGACCCCGCTACACAACTAATGTTAAAATCAACCAACAATAGCAGAAGTTGACCAAAGGGTGGCGGTAAAGAGCAGAAAAGAGCAGAAAAACCACGTGATGTTGCAAAAAGTTTTGGGAAAGTTTGCAGAAAAGTCCTGTGATGTGTATGCTATGGGTGTGCCCGGCCAACTCCGTTCGGACAAAAATCCACCGGAAAAGTCTGATGGAAGTCTGACCGTGTGTATGGGGCTTAATTGTACAAGAAAAAAGTTTGTGCTTGTCCAATCGGATAATATCGGATGAACTGTCGTGATCGGCTCTTGAAAGCTCTGTACTAAGGATCTGATTATAGTACGATCGCTTCGAAAGTGGTGCTTTTCGTAATGATTTTCTGATCGTGTGTACAGGCCATTAAGCCTCATACACACAATGAGAATAACAGACTAACGATCATCCTTTTTTTTGCATGCTAGTCTCAAATTGAACATGAACCTATTCATTTTCAACATGAGACTAGCGTGCAAAAAAAGAAGGAAACTAGACAGAATACAACTTCCGACGATGATGTAATGTATTGTAATGTATTCTTTCATTTATGAGTTCTGTCTTGTTCACTCAGTTATTTTACAGACCAATACTGTAGTGATTAACCACTTCAGCCCCTGAAGGTTTTACCTCCTTAATGACCAGGCTATTTTTTGCAATACGGCACTGTGTTATTTTAACTGACAAGTGCGCGGTCATGCGACGCTGTACCCAAATAAAATGTATGTCCTTTTTTCTGAGAAATAGAGATTTTCTTTGGGAGTATTTGAGCAGCTCTGCGGTTTTAATTTCTTTTGCGCTATAAATACAAAAAAAAACCGACAATTAAAAAAAACAAAAAAAAAATAACAATATTTTTTACTTTCTGCTATAAAACATACCCAATAATAATAATTTTAAAAAATCTAATTTCTTCATCAATTTAGGCCAATATGTATTCTGATACATATTTTTGTTAAAAAAATCCCAATAAGCGTATATTGATTGGTTTGCGCAAAAGTTATAGCGTCTACAAACTATGGAATATTTTTATGGAATTTTTTTATTTACTTATTTTTTTACTAGTAATAGCGGCCATCAGCGACTTATAGCGGGACTGCAACATTGCGGTGGACAAACTGACACTTTTGACACTTTTTTGGGGACCAGTGACACCAATACAGTGATCAGTGCTAAAAAATTTGCACTGTTAAGCCCTGTACACACGATCGGATTTCCTATGGTTTTTAAACCGATGGATTTTTCCATCGGAAAACCGATGAAGCTGACTTCCATCAGTCTTGCCTACACACCATCAGTCAAAAAACCGACCATTCCAAACGCGGTGACGTAAAACACTCCGATGAGCCGAGAAAATGAAGTTCAATGCTTCTGAGCATGCGTCGACTTGATTCTGAGCATGCGTGGGTTTTTTATCTGATGGAGTTCCCCACAGACGATAGTAATTTGCTATCGGTTTTTTAACCATCGGATAAATTTAAAACATTTTCTATTTTTAAACACCGATGGAAAAAAGACTGATGGGGCCCACACACGATCGGTTTGTCCGATGAAAAAAGTCCATCGAAAGGTTTTACCGATGAAAACAGATCGTGTGTACACGGCTTAACTGTACTAATGACACTGGCAGGTGAGGGGTTAACATCACGGGCGATCAAAGGGTTAAAAATGTTCCTAGGGAGTGCTTGCTAACTGTAAGGGGGGGGGGGGGTTGCTCTGACTGGAGGAAGGCAGAGATCCGTGTTCCTGCTTAGCAGAAACACAAGATCTCCATCTTCTCACCTGTCAGAATGGAAATCTGCCTTGTTTACATAGGCAGACCGCCGTTCTGCCACTCTCAGAAACACCTGATTGGACAGAGGAGGAGCCAATCAGCACGCGATCAGGTGTCCAGCTGCGGGCGTGTGCCCCCTAGAGGCTACTGCACGGAATGTTGTACAGGTACGTGATTTCGTGCAATAGAGCCACTTTGCTGCAGTACATGTACGTTATGCGGTCGGCAAGTGGTTAAACAAAAAACGTTTGTTCTATTATCCTACAAAAATAAATTACGTACTTGTCCCTTCGGATAATTTTGCATAAACTGTCAAAAGCTGTGTACTAACGACCAGATTATCGGGCAATCTCTCCTAAAGCTTATTTTTCTTCCAATTTTCTCATTGTCTGTACTAGGCATTAGTCATTGCTACTTGTTTTTAATTAATGTAAAAAAATCCTGAATTTACAAACCCTTTTCCAGGGCGGGGTGGAGGGTTATAGAGCTAGATCTTTGGCAATGTGTACTGCAGTACAAAATGTTCCAGCTTTCAGAGGCTTCCCTATAATATTCTACATTTCACCTTTCACTAGATGACAGACACAGTGTAACTATATATAATCCAGCTCAGAAAATTGTAATATTTTTGATATAACTGCTATGGGAATGTGCTTTGAAATGAAAGCTTTATATGAAAATGATCCTCATCCCACTAGGTTCTTAGAGAAAGTGACAGTAGGACAGCTCCGATCGGCACACTGTGATATAAGGTTCCTCTTCTGAACATGACAGCTTGCTCAGAGTCACTAACCTAATTTCACACTGCGGGTACATCTCTACGTTCCCATCCTACAACCATGACAAGTATTTGTATTCCTGCAACCTGGATGAATACGCTTTGTTTCCTACAAGGCTTGTATATGCTACGATCAGCAGATGGCACTCAGTGTGTCTTCATGATGATTCAAGATGTCCCTGGCATGCTGGGCAGAAAGGGGGTACTGAGACAAACAGCTCTTTATGAATATGAACATATGCTTAGCATAGTGTCAGCTCTGTGCCAATCTACCATAGTGAATCTACAGGATCTTTGACTACCACACATACCCCAGAGCGTACCGACAGGCCACGTACTAGAGCAAAGCCATAAACACTGGATCTTCTGGATTTAAAGCCCATCTCTGGGAAACCAGAAAATTCCAGCCTCACTGTAAGGGTTAACTTCTCGTTTAGGTCAAGGGAAGAGTGAAAGCATTTAACTTACTTGATCCTCTGCGCTTTCCAGACAGACAGTGCTCCCCAATGATTAGGCAGTGGACTGTCCCTGAGGATCAGGCAAGTGAATCTTCTTTTCCATGCCCCCAGACTAGGGCTTCCACCTTTTCTTCAAGCCAAACCTGAACACCTTAGCGGCCTAGGACACCTTTGGGTGCCCCAAGGAGAGTAGAAATGCGGTGGGCATAGCGTGTCGCAGCGAACAGTGGGTATGGCCAAATTTCACTTGCTGACATCATCGCCCTGCCCCCCCCCCCAGTGATGTCGAACCTGCCCCCAGACAGCCGCCCGCGCCCGGACAGGACCAGATTTGTGTGCGACTTGATTACTTAGGGAGCGACAGCCTGGTCTGAAGAATGTGTCCGAGTTTCAGTCTGCCTGAAACCCGGACACATGATTTAAAACCCAGGCTGTCCCCAGACCTAAACAAGCAGTCAACCCTTGTGGAAGGGAACATTCAATTTTTCCAGAGAAGGGCTTTGTCCACTTGCTGACCACCAGGGTGTTAACGATGCGCAACACTGCCACCTGGTGACAGCGTCGCGGTAACTGCACTCGTGGAACATTTCTTCTTCTCTTGAGCCCTATCTACCCCAGAGTCCATGATCTCTTGCTGGAAAAGTGAAGAACAACAGGAACAGTCCTTCATCCCTCTGGGCAACAAGCACAACAGGCCCCAGAAAGTTCAGCAGCATGCAAACAAGAACGGAGTCTTTTTCCTCCTACAAATAGAAACGGGGATGCGGCAGAACAAGTGGCTTCAAGAGCTGATCCATGGTCTCCAGATGATACTCAACATCTTCCCCTTCCTTGCGCCGGATCAGCACCTTGTCCGCATGGATGTGCCATCCCAACATCCACTCTGCCTTGCAGTCCTTAAAACGCTGAGAGGCCTTGGGAGAACACACCAGGTACCTGCGGGCGTGTGGAATCTGAAGGTGAGTCCACACAAAGTCATTGTTCCAGCGCTCCCGGCAAACTTCCACCTCGTACAACAACTCCTTGGACAAGTATGGGTACTCCCATCCATACTCTGCAGCAACCTTCTGACCATATAGGTGTTGTAGTCTCGCCAGAGGAGGCATAGTGGCTCTGTCCCCTTCGCCAGGTAAAACTATTGAGTCCGGGTGGCGAGGAACCTTGATCACATCTGATCTGGGCATAGGTGCCCGCAACAACAGTCTCTTTTCCCCGGTCCTGGGTGTAGGTGACACCGGGGATGTAAGGGCAGGTTGGGAACGGGACCCCTTCTCAGGCGCTGGTGCCTCTACCCGGGGTGTACTATCCCCTGTAGACATGGGTGGATCCCTGGTTCTGCGGGATGAGGCAAGAGGTACTTTGTCCCAGCCCTTTTCTGCAAACAGTTCGTCAATAGCAACATTGTTTCCCATATCCGAGAGCGACTCCAGGTCAGAGATGTCACACTCCTCCGCGAGCAGATACCCTGTAGTGGAGACTGAGTTTTCACCTCTTCCCACACACCAAATCTCTCCACCTGGCTTACCTCGGCCTTTACTTGAAGCGGGACGTCCGGAACTCTTATCGACAGATCCATCCGGGCCGGGTGTAAGCGGGTGAGACGATCCACCACAACCGCTGGTCGGGGCTACCATACCGGTCTTTCTCTTCGGTGGTGGACGCTGCGAGACAGTGGTGACCGAGTCAGCATCCTCGGATTTCTCCCGTTGAGTACTCACGACCTCCTCCGCGGTCGTTGCAGTGTGCGCGGGGATGGCTGTCAAAGCAGTGATTCCTCCTCTCTGAGTGGTGTTGCCTGCAGCCCGGCCGGGGTAAATGGTTCTCGGCTTCTCAACCGCTGGATCCACTTCAAAAAGGAACTCCCCACAGGCCTTGCATCGCCCAAACGGCTTCAGTTGGCACACCAGTCCCGAACAACCGGGACAAATCACACCCAGGGCCTCAATGTCCATGCACGAATACAGGGCGAATCGACCCCTTGACTTTAGCCGGATCCCCGTATCTGTTACCGGAGCAGCAGCAGTCAGTGTCGTGGTAGAAGGGTGAACCGGAATCCAGGATGTATGTCCAAACATGGTGACCTGTTGCTGATCCATCGCACACTGCCAGGGTTTTGCGCCAACGTCCCACGTGTAGTCCTTCACACGTATTGGACTCGTAACTCCTCCGGGCAGACACGTTCAATTCCGTGGTACACGAACACTATACCGGACCCGAGCCCCCACGTGTAGCGGCCTCCTCTCTCCCCTCTCTTCTATCAACTCGTCTGTCTCTTGTCTAGGGGTACTTTAGATGAGAGAGAGCGGGGTCACCACGCCAAGCCCTCACCGCAGATGTTTGTGTGGTGGAAGCAAAGTTCTTGTTTTACCTTCGGGTCGGTGTTCTGCACCTGGAACCTCCATTCTGAGAGTTACCTTGAAAAATGTCTGCCAGAAAATGAGCCCCACACCATTAAAGTCCAACACTCCTTTATTCTTCTTGAATGAACACAATCAGTTAGACTCCCTTGTAGAACAGAACAGAAAAGGAGGTGTGGATGCGAGTAGGCCCAGACACAATGAACTCTCCACTTTCCTCCCTTCCTTCCAGGCGGTCTCCGATGGGAGGCTCACCTGTCACTGGCAATATGCTGCACCGGGTCTTCAAGTAAGTATCTCCCACCGGTCCATTACGCCTGCTGGATTCGGGTACCCACTCCCGGGGTTCCCTAGGACCTCCTTCCCTCGCGGAACTCAGTGGTGGGCACTGAGCTCCAGACCTCCTTCCGAGTACCTCACCCCAGGCAAAGGTGCCTGGGATGGAACACGACCTCCGAACGTCCTCTAGGCCTAGACCCGCCTAGGGGACCGACACGAACCACCGCCCTCAGGCTGAAGGTGCCCGGGCTCGACTCCTGCCACCAAAAATGGCCGCCCCCTTTATACCCCCTACCAGCAAGCACGGCGGGTTCCCCGCCCCACCATACAACCGCTGAGAGAGACCAAAAGAGGTACGCCACCGCAACGATGACTCAACCCCGGGCCCAAAGCGACAGTGCCACCTGGTGGGCCCCAGGGAACCATACATCACAGTTTTCCCCACCAGATTCAAAAAATAGAAAGCATATACCCGCTACACTAGTATATAGGAACACTGATCGGTCTCATCCCCAAGTCAGTCCCCTCCACCCACAGTTAGAATCAGTCCCTAGGACACACAGTTAACCTCTTGATCGCCCCCTAATGTTAACTCCTTCCCTGCCAGTGACATTTATACAGTAATCAGTGCATATTTATAACAATAATGTCACTGGTCCCAAAATAGTGTCAAAAGTGTCCGATCTGTCCGCCGCAATGTCACAGTCACGATAAAAATCGAAGATCGCCGCCATTACTAGTAAAAAAAAATAATAATGCCATAAATGTTTCCCCTATTTTGTAGGCGCTATAACTTTTGCACAAACCAATCAATATACGCTTATTGCAATTTTCTTTATCGTACACCACGGGACACAGAGCTAGTCATTACATAATGGGTTAAGGGTCACCAGCGGTGATTGGACACTGGCACAACCAATGGAAGACAGTTCCCCTCCATATAACCCCTCCCATCAGGGAAGTACCTCAGTTTTTTCGCCAGTGTCGAAAGGTGTTGGACGCGTTAGGAGGTGCTAAAGGAAAGCTCTACCAAAGAGACCCTCTGGGGGTAAAAGAGCTATGCTTTCGGATCCATCCAAGACGCCTACAAATGAGCTGAATCTGGATGGGATCCGGGCCTCATCCATGAGGCGTCGCCTGTAATGTCTCTCTTCGGAGGACTGGGCTCTAAGATCCAGCACTTTCGCTATTTCGCTATAAAGTCCTGGTAAGAGTCTTGTACAAGGCCCAGGGGAGAGGTATCCTTTAAATAGGAACCCATATCCCTGAAGGTTGGCACACATAGCCCACCGTGAAGGGTGAAGTTTGGTATCTGTCTGAAATCTTTCAGCAGAAAAACCTGCGGCGTGGATAAGGTGAGATTAGAAGGTCCATAACTAGGTTGGGACCTTTTTCAAAAAGTGGATGTCTTCTTTTTTTCCACCACTAGGGGGAGTAAAGAGCTGAATATACTCACCTCACTCTGTTCAGTGTCGGCTTCGGCGAAGTACACTGCTCGTCACCTCCGCTGCTGAGCTTGCTGGGGCACCCCGATCCTCCTTTCGGTGGCCGACCAGACACCTGCAGATGCAGGTAAGTGGGAACAAGGGCTGATGAGAGTCCTCTCTCACTATGGCCACCGCCATAGCGCTAAGGGCCGCGCGCGCGGGAGCGCGCTTTATCGGAGGGGGGGGGGGGCGAAGGCGTGCGCGGGCACGTGGCGCGCGCAGGCACAGAAACGGCGCCAAATTTAAAAGACTGTCAGTGTGAGAAGCACTGCAGCAGCAAGCAAGCTCGTTAGTTCTCTTATTCCTGGCAGAGAAACACAGCAGCTATACAGGGACGTAAGACTCCATGTGGTTGGATTGGGTACTTCCTAGAAGACATCCATGTTATGCATAGTTATGTGTTAAAAGTTGCATACTTAATGTATTTGCTAAACTGAACACGGTAGTATATGCATTTAGGTACCTTGTATTTTGTCTAAACAGTAAGCCTTCCAGGGGAAGTAATACGGACAGAAAGAGATAAGAAAGCACCACCGCCTGAGAGGAGGCTCTAACTGTGCTGACTCGGTACCTTTCTCTCCTGGGTTGCTAAATGCACCTGTTCAGGATGAGCCATTACCTCTGTCAGGTATGGCGGCTTCCCCAGTGAAGCCTGGGCCTGTATATGTCACTGAGGACACTTTATCAGCTGCCCTAAATAATCTGGAGGAAAAAATTGCTACCTTAATCGCTAAGTCCTCTAAAAAGGGACAATAAGCGAAGCAGGTCTCTTCCAGTATTGGACCTCCCTTCAGAAGTACCTGAGGGAGGAGGATGAGGCTACATCAGCAGAGGATGAGGAGCCAGATTTTAAGGTCACAGGTACAATGCTATAGCAGTGCATTTAAGTTAACCTCTGCGGAGGTAACGGAATTACCTGTCTCCTCCCTAGGGTCATTAAGATCCCTGCAAGGTGCATGCTCCTTCCCGGTTCATCCGTTACTAGAGGATCTTATATGCGCAAACTGGCAACATCCAGATAAGCGTTTCTCACCTCCAAAAAGGTTTAACATTCTTTATCCTATGGGGGAATTTTTTTTTTTTAAAGAAATGGAGCCTGCCTGCGGTAGTTGCGGCTATTTCTTGTGTAAATAAAAACCTGACATGTCCGGTGGATAATGTACAAGGGTTTAAAAGATCCTTCTGAGAGGAAGTTGAAATCCTCCTTCCTTTTGGCCGGCTCAATTACCCAACCTGCAGTAGCAGCAGTCGGTATGTGTCAGGTCCTCAGCCAACAGGTAAAGCAGGGGCTGAAGGAACTGCCTTCAGAGCAGGCTAGAAATTGGGAAAATTTGCCTAAAGCCTTATGCTTCACAGTGGATGCCATGAGAGATTCTATCATACAGGCATCACGCCTTACACTCCAGCTGGTACAAATGCGCAGAGTACTTTGGCTTAAGCATTGGTCAGCGGAGACCCCATGCAAAAAGCTGTTGGCAAGTTCCCGTTCCATGGCGAACGCCTATTTGGGGAAGATTTAGAAAAATATATACAGAAGATCAAGTGGTAAAACGACTTTTACCTGAGAGAAAGAAAAACAAGAGATCTTGTTTTAAACGCTCTCTCCCCAGCTCCCGGGAAATCTGACTCCAACCAGTGGCGGCGGCCTGTTTTAGCCGCCCACAAAAGCCAAGGGGCAAGCTCAGAAGAACAAGAAGCCGTGGGGTGCAAGAGCTAATAAGCAAGCCCCCAAAGCCTCTCAGTGAAGGGGCGCCCCCGCTCGGCCGAGTGGGAGGAAGGCTTTGTCAGTTCTGAGCGACTTGGTGGTCAGAAATCCAGGACAATTGGGTAGTATCCACAATATCCTCAGGGTACAAACTGGAATTTCGAGAGATCCCATCTTCTCAATTCCGAGGTTCAAGACTCTCCAAGGATCCACAAAAAAGAGAATCCTTCTTCAAAGGTTTGAATCACTTAATGGCTCAAGGGGTAGTTACAGACGTACCCCAAAAAGAGCGAGGTTCAGGTTTTTACTCAAACCTCTTTGTGATTCCAAAGCCAAATGGAGATGTCAGACCCATCCTGGATCTAAAATCCCTAAATCGGTTCCTGAACGATCGCCATTTTCGAATGGAAACGATCCGATCCGTGGCCGCCACTTTAAAGGGCGGAAAATTCATGGCGCCCATAGATATCAAGGACGCACATTTACACATACCCATCCTCCCCGCTCACCAAAGATTCCTAAGGTTTGCGGTAGAAGATCGCCACTTTCAATTTGTGGCTCTGCCGTTTGGTGTAGCCACCGCGCCCATAGTATTCACAAAGGTGCTAGCTCCTCTGTTAGCAAACCTAAGAACACGGGGCATTGCGGTAACAGCCTATCTGGACGATCTACTAGTAATAGATCAGTCAAAGGACGGATTGGGTCACGCTGTACACACTACAGTAGGATACCTGGAGCATTTAGGATGGATTATAAATTTACAAAAATCCTCTCTCCAGGCCCAAAGAAGGATAGGGTACCTGGGCATGATCATAGATACAGCCCAAAACGGGGTATACCTGCCAGAACCGAAGATACAGTCTCTGAAAGACCTGATCCACAAGGTCAAAGCAAACAAGAGGCCGTCTATTCGCCTTTGCATGAGACTATTGGGAAAGATGGTAGCCTCCTTCGAGGCGGTCCCTTACGCCCAGTTTCATTCGAGACTACTTCAAGGCAATATTTTAGCTTCCTGGAACAGGAAGAGCCAAGCTCTGGATATACCCATGCGCCTGTCCTCACAAGTACGCCACAGCTTCGATTGGTGGCTAGAAGCCAGGAATTTACGGAAGGGAAAGTCCTTCCTCCCAGTGGCCTGGAAGGTGGTATCTAGGGATGCCAGCCTATCGGGCTGGGGTGCAGTATTCGAGGAGGCTTCTACCCAGGGAACCTGGGCCAAGACTCAGGGGATCCTGCCCATCAATGTGCTAGAGATCCGGGCGGTATATCTAGCCCTCAAAACCTGGACATACAGGTTACAGGGCTACCCAGTTCGGGTTCAATCCGACAATGCTACTGCAGTAGCTTACATCAATCACCAAGGAGGCACCCGCAGTCGGGCAGCCCAAAGAGAGGTGAACCGGATCCTGGCATGGGCAGAAGAGCATGTACCTTGCCTTTCTGCAATCTTCATTCCAGGGATGGAAAATTGGCAAGCAGACTACCTGAGTCGTCAGCAGCTGCTACCAGGGAGTGGTCTCTTCACCCCGAGATCTTTCAGGCCATATGTCTGAGATGGGGAAACCCAGATGTAGACCTGCTAGCTGCCAGGTTCAACAAGAAATTGGACAACTTTGTGTCCAGAACGAGAGATCCTCTAGCCTACGGGACAGACGCTCTAATAATACAGACGCTCTAATAACTCCATGGAATCAGTTCTCACTGATCTAGGCATTCCCTCCGATCCCTCTTCTACAAAGACTGCTTCGCAGGATCAAGGAGGAGGGAATACCAGTAATCCTAGTGGCCCCAAACTGGCCCAGGAGGCCTTGGTACGCCGAGATTGTAAAAACGGCGATAGGAAGGCCCTGGAAGTTTCCACTCCGACACGACCTGCTGTCACAGGGTCCAGTATTCCACCCTTCCTTACAAAGGCTAAAGTTGACGGCCTGGCTGCTGAGACCCACATTTTTAAAAAGAGAGGGGTCTCTGGTCCGGCTCTTTCTACGCTCATTAATGCTAGAAAGCCAGCCTCCAGACTCATCTATCAGAGAGTCTGGAGAGCATACGTTTCCTGGTGTGAATCCAGATGTTGGAATCCTCAGAAGTATGAAATAAGTAGGATTCTTGCTTTTTGCCAGTTAGGAGTGGATATGAATTTAGCCCTTAGCATCATCAAAGGGCAAATATCGGCTCTATCAGTCTTCTTTCAGAGACCATTGGCATCTCACTCCCTAGTTCGGACATTCATTAAGGGGGTACTGAGGATAAATCCTCCAGTTAGGACTCCCTTGTGTCCATGGGATTTGAATTTGGTATTGTCAGTGTTGCAAAAGCAACCTTTTGAACCTATTCGCCATATTCCTTTAATTATATTAAGTAGGAAGTTGGCCTTTCTGATTGCTATAGCTTCTGCTAGGAGAGTATCAGAGCTAGCAGCTCTTTCTTGTAAAGAGCCTTATCTAATTTGTCACAAGGACAAAATCGTACTACGACCCCATCCGGCTTTTCTACCTAAGGTGGTGTCGGCTTTTCACTTGAATCAAGACATTGTTCTGCCTTCCTTTTTTCCAAACCCGCGGACGGCGGGGGAAAAATTATTACACTCTCTAGATCTAGTGAGAGCGGTAAAGGTGTATCTGCAAGCAACCGCTCAGATACGTAAAACAGATGTTTTGTTTATTTTACCAGATGGGCCCAAGAAGGGCCAAGCGGTATCAAAATCCACCATTTCCAGGTGGATTAGACAAGTAATTATTCAAGCTTATGGTTTAAAGAACAGGACTCCTCCTTTTCCTGTTAAGGCGCACTCTACCAGGGCGATAGGTGCTTCATGGGCAGTGCACCACCAGGCTTCGATGGCTCAGATCTGTAAAGCTGCAACTTGGTCTTCAGTCCATACATTTTCCAAATTCTATCAAATAGATGTGAAAGGACATGAGGATTCCGCCTTTGGGCGAAGTGTGCTGCAGGCAGCAGTATAGGGCTTCTGGTCCGCAAGCGGCCTGTTTTGATCTGTGTCTCCCCCCCTTCATATGAGCATTGCTCTGGGACGTCCCATTATGTAATGACTAGCTCTGTGTCCCGTGGTGTACGATAAAGAAAATAGGATTTTTATAACAGCTTACCTGTAAAATCCTTTTCTTGGAGTACACCACGGGACACAGAGGTCCCCCCCTTCTTATGGGAACCTTACTGCTTTGCTACAAAACTGAGGTACTTCCCTGATGGGAGGGGTTATATGGAGGGGAACTGTCTTCCATTGGTTGTGCCAGTGTCCAATCACCGCTGGTGACCCTTAACCCATTATGTAATGACTAGCTCTGTGTCCCGTGGTGTACTCCAAGAAAAGGATTTTACAGGTAAGCTGTTATAAAAATCCTATTTTTTTTAACCAAAAATATGTAGAAAAATATATATTGGCCAAAACTAAAGAAGAAATGTGATTTTTAAATACATTTTTGGGGAAATTTATTACAGTTTTAGTTTTAGTTTTAGTTTTAGTCTTGAACAAGTTTTAGTCTTGAACAAGTTTTAGTCTTGAACAAGTTTTAGTCTTGAACCAGTTTTAGTCTTGAACAAGTTTTAGTCTTGAACCAGTTTTAGTCTTGATCTCAAGAGTGACTTTAGCATTTTAATTTACTAAATAGTTTTCCTTGCCTTGCAAAGACAAAACAATATTTAATGAGGGCCAGTAAATGTACAATATATTTTTTAAACACTGCGTAAATTGTTGTTGCCAGGGGCGTAGATAAGGGGGAGTCAGGGGTGTTCAAACCCCCCCAGGGCCAAAATGAAATGAATGGTGTCCCTGTTCTGCAGCCGCACATGGCACCAGCGACATGCAGCACTGCAGTCAGTGGCACTCAGAGTGTAATAATGCCACTTCAGCAAGTGTAATAGATCATTGGGCATACCCGCACGCACGTTTTGTTACACCGCCAGGCCGGTCTATTGGGCTTGGGCTGAAGGCCTACAGATCTATCACCAGGCAGCACACTGAGCACAATGGGAGCCGTCGGAACGTGTAGTCCTGCCCACTGCTCTCTACACCCTGTATTCCTGTTGGCTTGCAGTGCCACTCCCACCTTGGGTTTGAGAGAGGAGCTTTGCCTGAGCCCTGGAGCACAGAGTGCTTGTAAAGTGCTGCGTAGCCATCGGCCCCCCACATGGATGAACTGCTGCTGTCCTGTCCAGATAGCTCCCTCTTTCTCTTCTGGCCAAATCTCAGAGAGTGTCCTCAGACTTACCACTGCCCAGACTGCTGTGCTGCTGCTGGCATTCTGCTGTTCATACTAGGTATTCGTGAGTCAATGAGAGACTGTCTGTGATTCTGTTTGGCAACTGGCAACGTATGTGACTGAGGCTGGCTGGGCTAAATTTTGCATTGCTTGTGTTACTGACAGCTGACTGAGGCTAAACTGAGTTTTCTATTGCTTGTGTTACTGACAGCCTGGCACTGGCAAGCTTGTTGTAGTGCTCGCCGGCTTACTGATTCAGCAGTTGGCACCACAACATGTCTACCAATGTCAGAGCCAGGCTGGACTTTCTGCTGCCCTCAGTGGCATGCCTTGGCCCTGTTTTACCCCTGGTTCATACATATGTGGTGCAGGAAACACTGCGATCCCCGTGCATTACCCGCACCGCATTGCAATCACACTGTGTTTTTGATATGCTGCAGCTGTCAATTCAAAGTTAACAACTCCCCAAAAGAAGGTCGTAAACGCAGTGTTTGTCTGAACCAGATCGCATGGTTGGTCAAAAGGTGCCTGCACTTCTTTGGTGCAATTCAGCCCATTCAAAATTAATTATCTCAAATCACACCACACATAATCCCATGTGCACAGGAATATGGTGCAGTTCCAGAAAAGCCCGGAGCAAAAAGACAGAATGCCATAGGCGGAGGGCTGGGCATGACTGAGTGAACAGAGTATGTAATAAGAGAAGATTAACTATTGGCTAATGGAAATATAGAGGGAAGGGGTGAAGGCTAGATAAAAGGAAGACCCCGCCCCTCTGAGTTAACACAGCGCAGGGGAAAGTTTCCAGCAGCATGTCAGCTAGCAGCAGCATGTCTTCTGTAGACAAACTTCTGGCCCAGCTTCGGGCAGAGGCTGCAACACGGGGCGAGGATTGGCTCCAGGAGACCCTGGGGCCGATGCTTTCAAGTCCGGCCGGGTCACAAGGTACCGCGGGGAGAGAGGCTGGGCGAGCTCGGAGGTCTAGACCCCCGGATCGCTACTCACCGGGCCCCTCCCCGAGAGCTCAGCGGCAGATTGGGAGTCCCCCTAGGGCCCCTTCGGGCCCCCCGGCTAAGCGCGCCGCATTGCCCAAGGCGGGGGGTACCGGAAGGAATCCCCCTCAAGTGCGGAGCTCAGCGGGGGGCCGCACCGGGAGTTCCGGTGTGGCCGATAGGCCCGCGCGGGGCGTGGAGTCGGATCAGGCGTGCCCGGCCCCTCGGGGGTCCCCGGCGTGTTTGGGGCTCCTGCGTGGGTCATCGGTGGCCGCGGCGTCCGGGCATCCCCCCCCCCTCGGCCGGACATCGGGTGCAGGAGGCTGCGGGAGGTGGTGTGCCAGTGAGTGATGACGGCGGTGCAGGTGAGCAGAGACAGCGTGGAGGCAAGGCGGTTAAGAAATCGGCGGGCGGGTCAGGTGCGCGGAGGTGGGACCAATCGGGTCCTGACCCCTCGGCTTCCAGGGACAGGTCACCTGGTGAGCTATCGTCTGGTGGTGAGGAGCTGGCTGGTGTGCTGTCAGAGGGTGAAGTGTGCAGCTCGGAAGAGGATCGGAGACCCGGACGGTCGGAGGCAGCGGTGGATTCGAGTGGATCGGCTGGTGTGAGTTCTTCCAGGCAGCCCGGTAAGTCCCTTTCAATTGTTTCTGCTGGGGGCCAGGAGGGGAATGGTGCCCAGGTGGGTATGTCGGCTGCGGGTGTGGGTTTTGTGGTGCAAGTTCGGGGTCAAGATGATGGACAGGCAGGGGGGGTGCGTTCCAGGATGGGGGAGGTGCACGGCCGGACGGGCTGCAGGGGTTTCTTGCGGGCATCAAATCCTTAGTCAGCCAATTTGAACAGGGGGATGGCGGGCGAGTCAGTCCAGCGGCGGCGTGGGTCCCGCCAACAGGGACGGCTGGGCCCGCTGCCGTGGTGGGGTCACCGGTTACACCTGCGGGGAATATTGGGGTGGGGGATGCTGTAGGGTTGGGTTCTGCAGCTGTGGCCACAAAAGAGGGTGGTGCGGTGGAACAGGCGGCAAGGCAGGATGTCATTAGGTTGGATGATGCTGCTAAATGTGAGATGTATGTGTGTTATGAGGCATTGCTGGGATCTCACCTGAAACCCGAAGTGAAGGAAAAGATATGGAAGGGTGAGTATGTGGAGATGTTCTCACTTCTGCCATTAGAGAAGTTTCACCTGGACAGGGTAAAACCGGATGATTCAAAAAAAGAGGAGGAGGAGAAGAGGAGATATAGGCTGATCCCACGGACGTTTGCAAACTGGTTGCAAGCGTTCTCCATCATGGCTAGTGTTATAGGGCAGAAGAACCCGGAACATTGTTCGGCACTATTTGGTTATCAGGACTCTATAGGGGAAGCATACAGAGTGTACGGGGGCACGGGGTGGCTCAGATATGATGAACAATTCAGGCAGAGGAGAGCGGTGAGGCCTGGTCTGCGGTGGGATAATAAGGACATAAGCTTATGGATGCGGTTGATGACGGCGCTGAGGGCTTCTAGTCAGTTTTTTCAGGGGGGGGGGGGGGCGGTGGAACCTCTTCCCCAGGACAATCGGCCGGGAAACAAAAGGGGGTGTGCTGGCAATATAATGAGGGCACCTGCAAGTTTGGGGGGTCCTGTCGTTTCAAGCATGAGTGCTCCGGTTGCGGAGGCTCCCATACACAGGCTAGATGCTTTAAGCGAGGTAAGGGGCGGGCCGGGGACTCTGGGCAGAAAAGGGAGGACTCCGGTGATGGTGGAAAGGATGCGGCTGTTCCTCAGTAGGTATCCGGACAAGGGGGCGGCAAGGTTGTTGGAGCAAGGGTTTTCAGAGGGGTTTCACATTCCATGTTCTTTGCAGGTTATTCCCCCGATCGCACGCAATCTGCGATCGGCCTTGCAGCAACCTGCAGTGGTCACGGAAAAGCTGCGCAAGGAGGTTGCTTTGGGCCGGATGGGGGGTCCTTTCCGGTCCCCTCCCCTGGTGAACTTGATGGTCTCCCCGCTCGGGGTGGTACCTAAGAAGGAGCCCAACAAGTTCCGCCTCATTCACCACCTGTCTTTCCCGAAGGGCAGGTCGGTCAATGACGCTATTGATCCGGAAGCATGTACGGTCAGTTAAACTTCCTTTGATGCTGCGGTGGGGTGGGTTCGCCGGTATGGCCAGGGGGCGCTGATGGCAAAAACAGACATAGAGGCGGCGTTTAGATTGTTGCCTGTTCACCTGGATAGTTTTCACCTCCTGGGTTGTAAGTGGGACAATGAGTTCTATGTGGATAAGTGCTTGCCTATGGGATGCTCCATATCGTGCGCACTGTTCGAACAGTTCAGTTCGTTCGTGGAATGGGTGGTCAGGGATGTGTCGGGGGTGAATTCAATCATTCACTACTTGGACGATTTCCTTTGCGTGGGTCCGGCCTCATCCAGAATCTGCGCTGTGCTCCTGGCCACATTGGAGCACGTTGCAGAGCGGTTTGGGATACCATTGGCACCTGACAAAACGGAGGGGCCTCGCACGGTTATCACGTTTTTGGGTATTGTCCTGGATTCGGAGGCCATGGAGTGCCGCCTACCATTGGACAAATTGGAGTCGCTCAAGACTGAGCTGAAGGTCATGATGGGGGTAAAGAAAGTGCAGCTTAGGGTTTTACAGTCGCTACTGGGAAAGCTCAATTTTGCGTGCCGCATTCTGCCAATGGGCAGGGTGTTTTGCAGACGGCTGTCGGCTAGCACGGCTGGGGTACGGTCCCCCACGCACTTTGTGAGTTTGGGCAGAGAACACAAGGCGGACTTGCGGGTTTGGCATTCATTCTTAGAGTCTTTCAATGGGAGAGCGTTATGGATGTCGGGCCCTATTAGCAATTTTGATTTAGAACTATACACAGATGCGGCTGGGGGAGCAGGTTTTGGGGCTTACTTTCAGGGCAGGTGGAGTGCGGGCCCATGGCCGCAGTCCTGGATGGACGCTGGTTTCACCAAGAATTTGGTTCTGTTGGAACTGTTACCGGTGGTGCTGGCGGTGGAGTTGTGGGGGGCGTGTTTCAGGGATCTGAAAGTGCGTTTTCATGGGGACAACCTGGGGGTAGTACAAGTCATCAACAAAGTGTCGGCATCTTCCCCCCCAGTGGTGCGTCTTCTGCGCCATCTGGTGTTGAGATGTTTGCAGCTCAATGTGTTTGTGTATGCGGTGCACCTTCCGGGGGTGGACAATGTCATAGCTGATGCGCTGTCTCGCTTTCAGTGGGACAGGTTCCGAGAGTTGGCACCGGGGGCGGAGCAACGTGGGGTCCCTTGTCCAGGCTGGCTGTGGAAGATTCTGTTGGAATAGTGTCAGGTTGGATCAAAAAATCGGTGAGTACGGGCACATGGGGGGCTAAGAGAGCCGATGTTCGTCATGAGGGTCGGCAGCTGGGGTTCCCAAGACCAGAGGCGTGTGTCCGCTGGCTGGGAATTCCAGGAATGTTGTGGAGTAAGATGGTTCCGGAGGTGCACCATTTTGCGCGTTTGGACAGGCCACCTGACGTTCTGGTACTGCACGTAGGTGGCAACGACTTGGGTTTCAGGTCCATGCTAGAAGTGACTCGGGATATGAAGTCTGATTTCCTGAGGCTAAGGATGTCATTCCCGGACATGATTATCGTCTGGTCAGACATGGTGGCACGGGTAGAGTGGAGGGGGGCTAGGTCCGTGGCTGGAATCAACAGGGCCCGGAGGAAAATTAACCGAGACATGGGCAAGTTTGTGGTACGGAATGGTGGGTTGGTGGTCCGACATTTCGACTTGGAGGTGGATACATGGCGGTATCTACGAAGGGATGGGGTCCATCTGAACGATGTGGGGACTGATTTATGGTCTTTGGGTTTGCAGGATGGGATTCAACGAGCCCTTAAGGTTTGGAGGGGCACCAAAGGGTAAAGGTGTTTTCCCTTCGGTGCGGTGGCGGGTGTTTGGTCTTTGCGGGAGAAGGAAGTACCTTGAATAAGCAAGTGGTCAGGAACCATCGGTGGTATGGGTTCTGAGGATGGTTTCCAGCTAACAGGAGTTTAGCTGGATGAGTTGGATAATGGGGGCACTGCGGTCAGTGGTCGTCTCTGAGTAGCTGATCGGCTTGAGGCCTATGACCATTGGTAAGGTACCGCAGTGTCCCGGGATAATAAGAACTTAATATGATGAGGAATATCAGGTTAATATGATTATGGCGAATTTGAGGTTCCTGCAAAGACCAACACTAGGGGGCAATATTTCTGTTATGTTTCTGGGTTTATGTGTTTTGATGGTTAAAGTTTTTGATAACTGATGGAACAGTTAAAAAAAATAAAGGAGGCTGCTACGGCCATGTTTTACTCCAAAACAGCAATGTGTGGTCTCTTTGATTAAGATAAGTAAGGTATGGGGTATAATGTGGTGGGCAGTACTGGAATACATCGGTTTTACAATAGTCATGTGCATTCGCATGCAAACTATAGTGTGAAACCAGGCTTAGGGTTTTGAATGGGCTCAAATTGCACCAAAGTCATGCATGCACCAATTTTGGAACCGCACTGCAACCGGTTCGCATGGCCGTTTTGTGAATGCGATCTGGTGCAGGCAAACGCACTGAGTTTTGCAACCTTTGTTTGGGGTGTTGATAAGATAGCACTGACACCCACTGTAGATTGCAAGGTGGGTGCGATTTGATTGAGGTGAGGTGCATGAAACGTGCGTAGATTGAGGGTTTCCTGCATTGTAGTGTACCTCCGCGTATTTCGTAAGCAGCAGTGTGTTTTTCCTCTGCCAGTGCAGGAAGGTGTGCAATTACACACCTTCTCGCACCCGCTCAGATGTGAACCTAGCCTAAAATTCAGTGTATTCCTGGTTGTCAATTTTTCAGTTGATTGTTTTCTTTTATTCTGTGATTAATTAAAAATTTGTTCCTGCCCAGTAAGATATGCTATTACAGTGCACCATCCTGTGGTAGGCAGTGCATTCCCCCTTTTTTTATTTTTTATTTAAATCTGTAAGGCCACTGTCACACTGAGGTGCTTTACAGGCGTTTTAGTGCTAAAAATAGCGTCTGCAAAGCGCCTGTAATGCGCCTCTCCTGTCACTCCAGTGTGAAAGCCTGAGTGCTTTCACACTGGAGCGGTGCGCTTGTGGGACGTCAAAAAAAGTCCTGCAAGCAGCATATTTGGGGCAGTTTACTAACGCTGTATACACCGCTCCTCCACCGCCCTGCCCATTGGAATGCATTGGCAGCGCTGCCCAAGCGCTTTGCGGGCGCTTTTAACCCCTTTTTAACCCCTTCAGGGGGTGTTAAAAGCACAACGCTAGTATCGGCAAAGCGCAGCTTAAACAGCGGTAAAGCGTTGCGAAAACTACCGCCGCTTTACTGCTACCGCCTCAGTGTGAAAGTGCCCTAAAAGTAAAAAAAGTCAGTGAGTGCTCTGTCTGACACAACATGGTGCACTTTGCACCATAATAGCCAACCTTACTGAGGAGGTGCAAAGGGCACCATCTCCTTGTAGGTAGGCAGCACATTCACTTTGCATCTATTCAGTTTGGACACTAATGCCGCGTACACACGATTGGACATTCCGACAACAAAACCGTGGATTTTTTTCTGACGGATGTTGGCTCAAACTTGTCTTGCATACACACGGTCGCACAAATGTTGCTTGGAAATTCTGAACGTTAAGAACGCGGTGACGTACACCACTACGACGAGCTGAGAAAAATTAAGTACAATGATTCCTAAGCATGCGTCAAATTGATTCCGAGCATGTGTAGAATTTTTGTGCGTCGGAATTGGCTACACACGATCGGAATTTCCGAGAACAACTTTTGTTGTCGGAAAAATTGAGAACCAGCTCTCAAACATTTTTTGTCGGAAATTCCGACAGAAAATGTCCGATGGAGCCTACACACGGTTGGATTTTCCGACAACAAGCTCACATCGAACATTTGTTGTCGGAATTTCCGACCGTGTGTACGCGGCATAAGACTGGACAATAGCCAACCTTACAGAGCAGCGTTCAGAAAAACTGGAAGAAGGAAAAAAATAAAATCAGGTTTGATTTTTTAAAGGACCTGATAAAATAGAATTAAGGATGTGATTGTTTACTGGGGGCAACACATATCGTTTTTCTTTTTTCCAGTCTTTATAATTTTGGCGCAACTTATTTTATTTAAAAATACTTTTACTTAGTACCTGCTGCTGAACCCCCCCCCCCCCCAGAACAAAAAATTATCTACGGCCCTGGTTGTCGCAATATTAATACCTGTTCCTAATAAATATGCAGCTCCCCTGTCTCGGGCTGACCTTGCTGTAGCCAGCTGAGCTGCAATCATAAAATAAGATTCTCCCCAAGCCTGGTGGTTGATTACTCCTACCTGCTGTTGGAAGAATGTTCCATCAAAAGTATGTGAGGATCAGTCACTTGAGTTATGAATGTTTATCTGGCCCTAGATAATCCTAAGTAGGCTGACCCAAAAGGTGTGGCTGGGAAGAAGTTAAATATTTGGGCGGGTCTGAGCAGAGTCTCTCTTTCCCCTGGGGTTTCCCCCTGGGAGAAGGCATGCGTGTTCCAAAGAAGTAACTACTAGGCCTCAGCAGGTGCTATGTGCTGGGGGCTTGAGGAAATATGCATGTCAAAGCTTAACTGGTTAGTCAGTGTGTTTCTGGGATTGTAAACAGGGTGGGCACTGGGCAGCCTGTGAACAGCTAAGGAGGACCCAGTTAATTTCCAGCAGCCCCTTCTGGGGGTCATCACTATAAGTGTGTAGCGGCCTCACCCCTCTCCCTTGCTTTATCGGTTATATGGCTGTTGTCTAGGGGTACCTGGGGGAGAGATATGAGACACACCATGGCCCTTGTCCTCCCGTAACTAAGAGGTGAAGGCCAAAAGATTGGGCTTTTGTGTACGTGCCCTAGAGTCAAGTCCAGTCCTTCGTCCCTGACTCCTTCGCTTAGTAACCCACACAGTTCCACACAGTGAATAGGTACAACTCAGTTTTATTCTTTTATTCTTCTTGCCAAGCAATAAAACAATCTTTCTCCTTTGGAAAATGGGGGACAGATCGAGGCACAATCCTTTCCCTTCTTGCTGTTGCCCACTGTGCTGTCACCAGTGGTGAATAGTCACTGCCACTGACTGGGTAATATAGAACGTGAATTACCTTCGCTCACTTTGCCCCTATCAGAGGAAGAAATCCGTCCAAGGGAGAAGTGGAGGCCTCTCCATCACCAGCGATGCTGCGCCGGACTCTTCGGAGAAGTTACTGCGCACCAGTCCTCACAAACTCAGACACGGGCACCCAAGGCATTAGGGCCCCCTCGGATTCCTCCACCCTCGCGGAACTCAGTCGAAGGTACTGAGCCCCAGGCATCCGCCATAGTACCTCACCCCAGGCTAAAGGTGCCTGAGATGGACTCCATCTCCGCTCCAGCTAGGCCAAGGGCGCCTAGGCCTGGAACACCGGAATGCCAGCACCCAAGCTGAAGGTGCCTGGGCGCGGCCACGTCCTCCGATTCTCTCCCCAAGGTCAGGGCCTCCGCCCCCTTTATGACCTCTCCCTTTGCATCACAGCGGGTTCCCCGCCCCGACGTACCAGCTCCAGGGGAGGACAAAAAGGCACAGTTTGCGGTGTGAGTTCAGTTCCGGTCCAAGGCAACAGCGCCACCCAGGGACCCCAAGGAACCTCACACCACCAGAGTCCTCACATAATTCAAATACCCGCTACATAAGTATTTACTATAAGCATAAATCTTGATTCTTTCCTAATATCATCCCCCCAAAACCTACTGTACATTAGCATTCAGACTAGGAGATCACAGGTCAGCAGTGCCAGACAATCAGGGCTCTTTTTGCTTTGCACAGTGCTATCATTTAACAGTATGAGCATGTACACAGGAGGGAGGAGTAAAGAGAAAACACACAAGAGGGAGGAGCAAAGAGATGACCACAATAAAGGCTCCAATCTGTAGGCTGGGGAAGGTGTGTTGGAGAAACTTTTTTTTCAATGAATAGTTTTTATTAACACAACATTCCCCGTGCTGTGAGGTTATTGAAAAAAGTATCTTGTGGAAGTGTGAAAATAAATAACTGTTGACAATGAAATATTTGTGATATATATGTAGCGGGTATATGCTTTTCTATTATGTTTAAATTTGGTGGGGGATCTGTGATGTGTGGTTCCCTGGGGCCCAGCAAGTGGCGCTGTCACTTTGGGCCCGGGGTTGAGCCATCGTTGCAGTGACATACCTTTTTTTTGGCCTCTTGTAGCATGAGTACAGCGGGGCGGGGGCTCCGCTGGGCTTGCTGGGGGAGGGAATAAAGGGGTCGGCCATTTTGGTCACGGGGTGGTTCGTCGAGTCCCAGGCACCTTCAGCCTGAGGGCTGTGGTTCGTGGTCGGTGTCCAGGCGGCCTAGACACCCGGAGCTCGTGTTCCACCCCAGGCACCTTCAGCCTGGGGTGAGGTACTCGGTTGGAGGCCTGGGGCACAGTGTCCTCCGCTGTGCTCCGCGAGGGAAGGATTTCCTAGGGGACCCCGGGAGTGGGGTACCCGAATCCAGAGGCGTAAGGGACCAGAGGAGCTACTCACCCGAAGACCTGGTGCAGCAGATTGCCGGTGCCGGGTGAGCTTCAGGAGACCGTCCGGAGGGGTATCTTCCCAAACAGGGGCCGAGTGCAGTCAGGAGGAAGGTTCACCGTTCATCCGGTCGGTGGCAGCGACCAAGATTCCCAACAGGTGGCATAGATCATGTGCCAAACCTATTCACTGATAGAGGAATAGGAGAGTTCATTGTGCCTGGGCCTACTCGTATCCACACCCCCTGTCTGTTCGTTGAGGGAGTCCAACTGATTGTGTTTCATCCTGACATAGAAGAATAAAGGAGTGTTGGACTTTTATTGGTGTGGGGCTCATTTACTGGCAGACACTGTTCCACAGAAGGAGCGGAGGCTTCTAGCCCCGAACACGGACCCGAAGGTAAAGGAACTTTGCTTACACAACATAAACACCTGCGGTGAAGGCTTGGCGTGGTGACCCCGCTCTCTCTCCTCCAAGGTACCCCTAGACAAGCAGAAACCAGCCAACAGTGGAGTGAGAGAGGGGAGGCGGCTACATATACACACACACACACACAAAAGTGATAATAATAATCACCTATCACTGCTGCCGCCTTCTTAAACTATCAAAGCAAAACATTCAAGTGCAAAAGTGTTCACTTTACAGTAGCGCTGTCATCAAACAAAATTTTCCTCCATTAAACATTTCATTCATATATGAAAGAAAAAGAAAAAATGCCTCCAATGGTACAATAACCAATAAAATTCTCCTTTATTAAACAATAGTGGAAAGCCACTCACAAGATAAAAAGCACATAAAACGCTTTTCATTTCAATAGCAGAAAATGGCCTCAGGTAAAGCTCACTAAGGGTAGTTCTTTCCACTTCTGGACTGCTCAGACCACGCTCCACTTTCGGTCGCCTCGTAGACACTGTCCAACACGTTTCGTCACATCCGACTTCATCACAGGGGGGTTTTACTAATTCAAGAGAGAGGAATACAGAGCCACCAAAAGAAATCAGAGATATCATTATGACACACAGGCCAACATCACACAGTATTCAGTGTTCAAGCATCTTGGGAGGCACAGAGTGCCAATAAGAAAGTAATATGGTATTACAGGGCTCTTGAAACATATCAACAGCAATTATTAATAGAGAACTGTAAAAATAGAGAGGAAAGAAGAGGGAGGGAAATACCGGTAACAGGGATAGAAATGGAGGTACAAGGGGGCGCATTACACAGGCCACTAGAGTTTTGTCTTGTGGACAATTAGATGGGTTTATTTGTTATAGAGCTAATAGACGGCACTCAAAATCACATGGTATGCAATTCGAAATCCATGGGTTTTGTGAAAGGTACGCGAAGTGTCAATATGTTTAGCGGTCAGTTTGTCATTAATGAGCATTTTGGATTTTACCTCCACAAGGGAAAGGGGATCCAAAAGCCAGGCTCCAGCTATGGGTTGTTAAGTGCCAAAAAAATAGGGTCATCCAAATTGGCATTTAGAAAGCCTGTCAGGTTTCATATTGAGTAGTGCCTCACCAGGTAACATTGGGATAGTGATTCCAAACAGAGTTCTTAATATGTCATAGATCTGAATCCATAAGGTCTGGACACATGTCCACCACAAATGGAATCAAGTGCCTGGTTGTGGGAAGCTGGGGAAGCAGGTCCCTGCGTGTCCCAGGGTGTCGGGACAAAGTACCAATAGTACAGCAGCTTATAGTTAGTTTCCAGAGTAAGCACATTCTGGGAGCAAGATTTCGTAATTTCCCAGATTTGCTGCCATTGTTGCAGCTCCAGTGTTATATTAAGATCTGTTTGCCACTTCTGCATGTAGGTGTGATGGAGTTGTGAAGAGCAAGCAATAAGTTAGGAGTAAAGCAAGAGATCAAACCCAGGGAGCACAGATCTTCTCAGCAGAGCCGTTTAAAAGGCATTAAGACTTATGCCGCGTACACACGATCGTTTTTCACGTCGTTAAAAATGCAATTTTTTAAATTGGGCATTAAAAACGATCGTGTGTAGGCTCCAGAGCATTTTTAACAACATGAAAAATGGCCTAAAAAAAAATGAGAACCTGCTCTATTTTTTCACGTCGTTTTTCACGTTGTTTTTTTTAACAACGTGAAAAACGATAGTGCGTATGCTTTTACGAGGGGAAAAAAAACGCGCATGTTTAGAATCAAGTATGAGACGGGAGCACTCGTTCTGGTAAAACTAGCGTTCGTAATGGAGATAGCACATTCGTCACGCAGTAACGGACTGAAAAGCACGAGGCTGAAAAGCGTGAATCGTCGCTCAACAAACTTTACTAACATGAAGGGTGGCGCCATTAGAACGGAACTTCCCCTTTATAGTGCCGTCGTACGTGTTGTACGTCACTGCGCTTTGCTTGAGCGTTTTTTTTAATGGACGTGTGTATGCAAGACAGGCTTGAGAGGAAACAAGAAAAATCACGTAGAGAAAAACGTTGTTTTTGAAAATGACATTAAAAACGATCGTGTGTACGCGGCATGAGATCGTAGATTGGATAAAATGTTTACTTAAATGGTGGAAATGTTCAGCTCTGGGTAGTTTGTGATCCACTTGTAGGAGTATAAAGTAACTTAGGGCCATGAGACGTCAAAAAGCAACGCATCTCAGTCAGTTTGAGATCTAGCCATTGTCGGAATTCACACAGGTTTCCCAACCCGGGAGGAAAGCCGGGTTGCCTATGAAGGACTTTAAAAGGCAAATGAGGAGATTGCAACCCCCCCCCCCCCCCCGAGTATTTAAGGACATCACAAATAGACAGGGAGTGTAGTATCGCTGAGTTTTACAGAGGGGGTCTGTCTCACGGGAGTTTCTAGAGAAGATTAGTAATTGGTATAGGGGCACAATCTACTTCTTCGAGGGATGCCCAAAGGGTATCTCAGTTGTAGCATGGCATTTAGTGAGTGTGGTCAATTGAGCTGACTGATATGTGTTGGAGAAACTTAAATTTTAATTAAATGATATTCCTATTTTCCAAAAATAATCCATACACATTGCTGTTTAACCCACTTGCCTACTGGGCATTTTCACCCCCTTCCTGCCCAGGCCAATTTTCAGCTTTCAGCGCTCTCACACTGTGGATGACAATTGCGCGGTCATGCAACAATGTACCCATATGGCATTTTTATAATTCTTTTTACACCAGTAGAGCTTTCTTTTGGTGGTATTTAATAACCACAGTTTTTTTTTTTTGCTAAATAAACTAAAATAGTCAAAAGTTTTGAAAAAAAAAAAAGGTTTTTGATATTTGATGTTTGCTATACAATTTTGCAAATAGGTAATTTTTCTCCTTCACTGATGTGCGCTGATGAGGCTGCACTGATGGGCACTGATAGGCATCACTAATAGGCTGCACTGATGGGCACTGATAGGTGCCACTGATTGGCATTAATAGGTGGCACTGATGGGCACCGATAGATGACACTGATAAGGAGGCACTGATGGGCACACATTGGCAGCACTGGTGGGTATTATTGGGACTGCACTGATAATCAGGACACTGCCCTGATTACCAGTATAGATGTCCCTTTCACACAAGCTTGTCAGCGTGAGGAAAGGAATGCTGTTAACTGGCTTGTGTTTACATCGTGATCAGCTGTGATTGGACACAGATGATCACGTGGTAAAGAGCTACTGATTGGCTCTTTACCTGGATTTGTGATCAGCTGTGTCCCAATGACACAATGGCATGTCGCAACGGGTGTGCGGCAGGTGCGATTTTGGGACGCCCTCCCAGAACTGGCAGACCACGCTGTTGCCATCATTCAGTTATGGTGCGGTTGGCATGTTGTTAACCACTTAACGACCGCTCACTGTATATATACGTCGGCAGAATGGCACCGACAGGCACAATCACGTACAGTGTACGTGATCGCCTTTGTACAGTTGGGGGGTCCGATCGGACCCCCCTCCTATACAGTGAGCGGGCGTTTATCGTTGGGGAGCGATCAGAGATGAGGGGGTGACCATTCGATTTCGGCCACCCCCTCGCGATCGCTCCTGGCGAATGAAAATGCTTCCTCCGCCATGTGATGTAAACACAGGCAGGAGGAAGTGATGTCATCTCCCTCGCGGCGGTCTTTTCGATTCCGGCGCCGAGGAGAGAAGAAGCAGGTTAGTGCACCAACAGTCCACTGACACTTAGGTACACATAGGCACACATTTCACCCTCCAGTCACCCCCAGATCACCCCCCAGGTCACCCCCCAGCCCCCAATCACAGTGTCACTGATTGCAGTGATTATTTATTTTACTGATCCCTGCATTTAGTGTCATCTGTGATAGTAAAAAGTTGCAGGGCAGTTTTAGGCCCCTTTAGGTCCAGGGTAGCCCCCTAACCCCCCCTAATAATGGTTTAACCCCTTGATCGCCCCCAGGTAACCCTTTCACCCCCTAACGCCAGCGTCACTAAGCGATCGTATTTTCGATCGCTGTATTTAGTGCCAATGGTGCCCTAGATAGCCAGTTATTTATTTTTAGTTTCGCCGCAGGTTTTTAGAGCGTCAGGTACCCCCATATATTATTTTAACCCCCTGATTGCCCCTAGAGTTAACACTTTCACCAGTGATCACCGTATAAGCGTCACTGGTGACACTGGTTACCCAGTTAGTTATTTCGTTATTTAGGTAACCCGTCAGGTTTTTATATAGCGTCGGGTACCCCCATATTTAACCTAATAAAGGTTTTAACCCCCTGATTGCCCCTAGTTAACCCTTTCACCAGTGATCACCATATAAAGGTTACGGTTGACGCTGGTTGGTTAGTTTGCTTTTTATAGCATCAGGGCACCCGCCGTATATAACCCATAAAGGTTTAACCCCCTGATCGCCCGGCGGGTGAGATCAATTAGGTTTTAGCGCCAGAGAGGGTCTGCGTCGCCCCAGGCAGCGTTAGGTTAGTGCCAGTAACGCTAACACCCACGCGCAAAGCATACACCTCCCTTAGTGGTATAGTATCTGATCAGATCTATACTAGCGTCCCCAGCGGTTTAGGGTTCCCAAAAACGCAGTGTTAGCGGGATCAGCCCAGATACCTGCTAGCACCTGCGTTTAGCCCCTCCGCCCAGCCCAGCCCAGCCCAGCCCACCCCAGCCCACCCAAGTGCAGTATCGATCGATCACTGTCGATCGATCACTGTCACTTACCAAACACAAAACACATAACTGCAGCGTTCGCAGAGACAGTCCTGATCCCTGCGACCGCTAACAGTTTTTTTTGTAGCGTTTGATACATTTGCTGACGACAGTCGGGTGCTTTTTTTCCTGTGAATCTTACTAGTGTACCCCTAAATTTAGAGCCCAAAATGGCAAGACGAAGGTACACTAGTAAAGAGGCTTACGAGATTCTGAGCATGACAGATAGTGAAGAGGAGGTCACGTATCTGTCAGATTCAGGCTCAGAATATCTTCCCGTAGAAGACAGTGACGTCAGCGGCCCCACGTCAGATAGCTCTGACGACGAAGTTGAGGTCCCTGCTAAGGTCAGGCGTACCCGATCCCGATCTTCTGAGGTTGTTGAGGAGCAAGAACCGCAGGGCTCTCGTATCATGGAGCAGAGTAGTACTAGCGCCGCTATTCCTTCTGGTGAACTGGCAAGCACCAGCGGCCTAGTACAGCCTGGGCGTACATCCAGCACTGCAGTATCACTTGGTGACGTGGCGTGTCCCATAAGTGCAGTTCAAGCTGGCGAGGTGGCAAGCACAAGTAGTGTCCCGCTGCCACCAATAAGAAGACAAAGGCAGGCCCGTCGTACCCATAGTGCTCTTCCTGCAGAATTCGCCTATCCTGATTGGATCCCCACCACTTCTGCAGAACCCGTACTTCCCCCATTCACTGCCCAACCCGGTATTCAGGTGGAAACAGCTGATTTTATGCCAATTGATTATTATTCGCTGTTTTTCACGGAAGATCCCTATAGATCTATTGTGGACCAGAGTAATTTATATGCTGGTCAATTCATCGCCGCTAACCCCCAGTTGCCTTCCATTGCCAAAGATTGGAAACCAATTACGGTTTCCGAATTTAAGACCTTTCTGGGCCTTTCCGTCAACATGGGCACACATAAATTCCCGTCATTGCGTGCTTATTGGTCCACGCACCCAATTGACCACATGCCCGTGTTCTCTGCCTCCATGCCCAGGCAGATTTTGCGGTTCATGCACTTCAACGACAATGAACTTTGTCGTCCACGTGGGGACCCTGAATACGACCGGCTCTATAAAATTCGGCCCCTCATAAACCACTTCAACGAACGTTTTGCAGCCTTGTTTATTCCCGATCAAGCTGTCTGCGTTGATGAGTCCCTGATTAAATTTTCTGGCCGCTTGGCTTTCAAGCAGTACCTTCCCAGCAAACGTGCCAGATACGGGGTCAAGATCTATAAGTGCTGTGACAGGGCAACAGGCTATGTATGGAGCTTTATGGTTTATGAGGGAAAAGATAGTCAGGTTGAGCCGGTCAACTGCTCGGATTACATAGGGAGCGCTGGCAAGATAGTGTGGAAATTGGTGTCACCCTTATTCGGAAAGGGGTACCACTTGTATGTGGACAATTATTACACGAGCGTGCCACTGTTTAGTCACTTGTTTGATCATCAGATTGGAGCATGTGGCACCGTGCGACCTAATCGCCGGGGCTTTCCCCAGCGGCTTGTAGATGCCCGTCTTAGGCTGGGGGAGAGAGCCTGTGTAAAGTGTAATAACTTGCTCGCTATGAAGTGGAGGGACAATAAGAATGTTTTCCTTCTTACCTCCCTTCATGCAGACACGACAGTCCAAATTCGTACGGCGACTGGTGTTGTGGAGAAACCCCTCTGTGTCCACGAATATAACAAAAATATGGGAGGGGTGGACCTCAACGACCAGTTGTTGGCGCCGTATCTAATTGACCGTAAGGCGAGACGCTGGTACAAAAAAGTGTCTCTATCCTTATTTCAATTGGCTTTGCTGAACGCTCATGTGCTATACAGAGCTTCAGGCGGGACGTTATCGCTTCTAAAATTCCAGAATGAGATAGTCACAGAACTCCTGTATCCAGGCGGTTCTGCACCTCACCATCCCCTACCAAATGCAGTAAGCCGGCTGCATGAGAGGCATTATACGCATGTCCTCCCGAGTACCCCTACCCAACGAGCCCCCCAAAAAAGATGTCGTGTCTGTAGCAAGCGCGGATTTAGGCGTGACACCCGTCATTATTGTCCACTCTGTCCTGACAAACCTGGTCTTTGCCTTGGTGAATGTTTTGAACGCTACCACTCAAAAGTGAAGTTTTAGCGTAGGGTACAGCATTTCACAGACTAGGACACACTTACACAGGGTCTCCCAAGATATTATTTATCTTGACAGCAACAGCGTTTGCTCCCACGATACATAAAGCCGTGACTCCAGTGCTGTAAGAGGTGATTTCACCACCACAGTTAAAAAAAAAGAGCATATATGCCGAAGCATGGGGGCAGCAGGGGCGGAGGAGCGATTTTGCTCCTAATGCCGCGTACATACGGTCGAAATTCCGATGGAGGCTTGCCCGTGGAAAAGTCCGACCGTGTGTACGCGGCATAACCTTTTTTGCGGGAGGATGCCCCCATGCTTCGGCATATATATATTTTAGGCACAGGTTGCGTTAAAAAAATGTTTTATTTTTTACTAGGTTTTGTTTTGGTATTTGCTTTGCAGGTATGGTATGGTAAGGTCTTACTGTTGTACTGTAATGTTACTTTGTTTTAATGTTAACCATCATTTGCTTAGCAGGTACGCCATTCAGTTGCATCGCGGATTTATTTATCTTGACAGCAACAGCGTTTGCTCCCACGATACATAAAGCCGTGACTCCAACGCTGTAGGAGGTGATTTCACCACCACAGTTAAAAAAAGAGCATATATGCCGAAGCATGGGGGCAGCAGGGGCGTAGGAGCGATTTTGCTCCTAATGCCGCGTATATACGGTCGAAATTCCGATGGAGGCTTGCCCGTGGAAAAGTTCGACCGTGTGTACGCGGCATAACCTTTTATGCCGCGTACATACGGTCGAAATTTCGACAAAGGCTTGCCCGTGGAAAAGTCCGACCGTGTGTACGCGGCATAACTTTTTTGCGGGAGGATGCCCCCATGCTTCGGCATATATGCCCATCATTAGAAGTGGGTGGATGAAGGGAGGTATTCTAATGGTGGGCATACCCACCGATCAATCTCTTTTTTTCGTTCAGCCAACAGGCTGCATGAAAAAACAAGATTACAATACATGTCCAACAAGGACCAGCAACGTACTGGTATGTTGCTGGACTTTGAATGTTTATACCAGAATGATGCCTGCAGGTTTAGGTATCATCTTGGTATCATTCTTTTCAGCCAGTGGCCGGCTTTCATGTAAAAGCAATTCTAGCAGATAATTAGCCTCTGGACTGCTTTTACAAGCAGTGGGAGGGAATGCCCCCCCCCGGATATAAACAGCGCCATTGGGAAATTGGGAAAGCATTTTATCACACCGATCTTGGTGTGGTCAGTTGCTTTGAGGGCAGAGGAAAGATCTAGGGTCTAACCCCCCAATGTTTTTCAAAAAAAGAGTACCTGTCACTACTTATTGCTATCATAGGGGATATTTACATTCCCTGAGATAACAATAAAAATGATAAAAAAAAAAATATGGAAGGAACAGTTTAAAAATAAAATAAAAAAGCAAAATAAATAATAAAAAAAAAAAAGCACCGCTGTCCCCCCCTGCTCTTGCGCAAAGGCGAACGCAAGCGTCGGTCTAGCGTCATATGTAAACAGCAATTGCATCATGCATGTGAGGTATCACCGCGAAGGTCAGATCGAGGGCAGTAATTTTAGCAGTAGACCGCCTCTGTAAATCTAACGTGGTAACCTGTAAAGGCTTTTAAATGCTTTTAAAAATGAATGTAGTTTGTCGCCGCTGCGCGGTTGTGCGCAATTTTAAAGTATGTCGTGTTTGGTATCCATGTACTCGGCCTAAGATCATCTTTTTTATTTCATCAAACATTTGGGCAATATAGTGTTTTTTAGTGCATTAAAAATAAAAAAAGTGTGTTTTTCCCCCAAAAAATGCGTTTGAAAAATCGCTGCGCAAATACTGTGTGGAAAAAAAAAATGCAACACCCGCTATTTTAATCTGTAGGGCCTTTGCTTTAAAAAAATATATAATGTTTGGGGGTTCAACATAATTTTCTTGCAAAATGTTTTCATGTAAACAAAAAGTGTCAGAAAGGGCTTTGTCTTCAAGTGGTTAGAAGAGTGGATGATGTGTGACATAAGCTTCCTAATGTTGTGCATAAAATGCCAGGACAGTTCAAAACCCCCCCCAAATGACCCCATTTTGGAAAGTAGACACCTCAAGCTATTTGCTGAGAGGCATGTTGAGCCCATTGAATATTTTTTTTTTTTTTGTCCCAAGTGATTGAATAATGACAAAAAGAAAAAAAAAAGAAAAAAGTACAAAAAGTTGTCACTAAATTATATATTGCTCAAACATGCCATGGTTATATGTAGAATTACACCCCAAAATACATTCTGTTGCTTCTCCTGAGTACGGGGATACCACATGTGTGAGACATTTTGGGAGCCTAGCCGCGTACAGGACCCCGAAAACCAAGCACCGCCTTCAGGATTTCTATGGGTGTCAATTTTTGATTCCACTCCTCACTGCCTATCACAGTTTCGGAGGCCATGGAATGCCCAGATGGCACAAAACCCCCCAAATGACCCCATTTTGGAAAGTAGACACCTCAAGCTCTTTTCTGAGAGGCATGTTGAGCCCATTGAATATTTTTTGTTTTTGTCCCAAGTGATTGAATAATGACAAAAAAATAAAAATGTACAAAAAGTTGTCACTAAATTATATATTGCTCAAACATGCCATGGTTATAAGTGGAATTGCACCCCAAAATACATTCTGTTGCTTCTCCTGAGTACGGGGATACCACATGTGTGAGACATTTTGGGAGCCTAGCCGCGTACAGGACCCCGAAAACCAAGCACCGCCTTCAGGATTTCTATGGGTGTAAATTTTTGATTTCACTCCTCACTGCCTATCACAGTTTCGGAGGCCATGGAATGCCCAGATGGCACAAAACCCCCCAAATGACCCCATTTTGGAAAGTAGACACCCCAAGCTATTTGCTGAGAGGTATGTTGAGTATTTTGCAGATCTCGCTTTTTGTCACAAAGTTTTAAAAATTGAAAAAAGAAAAAAAAAAAAATGTCTTTCTTCATTTTCAAAAACAAATGAGAGCTATAAAATACTCACCATGCCTCTCGGCAAATAGCTTGGGGTGTCTACTTTCCAAAATGGGGTAAATTGGGTTTTGTGCTATCTTGGAATTTTATGGCCATCAAAACTGTGATAGGTAGTGAGGAGTGAAATCAAAAATTTGTGCCCTTAGAAATCCTGAAGGCGGTGCTTGGTTTTCGGGGGCCCGTACACGGCTAGGCTCTCAAAAAGTCCCACACATGTGGTATCCCCGTACTCAGGAGAAGCAGCAGAATGTATTTTGGGGTGCAATTCCGCATATAACCATGGCATGTTTGAGCAATATATCATTTAGTGACAACTTTTTGTAAATTTTTTTTTCTTTTTGTCATTATTCAATCACTTGGGACAAAAAACAAAATATTCAATGGGCTCAACATGCCTCTCAGCAATTTCCTTGGGGTGTCTACTTTCCAAAATGGGGTCATTTTGGGGGGTTTTGTGCTATCTTGGCATTTTATGGCCTTCAAAACTGTGATAGGTAGTGAGGAGTGAAATCAAAAATTTATGCCCTTAGAAACCTTGAAGGCGGTGCTTGGTTTTTGGGGTCCCGTACACAACTAGGCTCCCAAAAAGTCCCACACATGTGGTATCCCCGTACTCAGGAGAAGCAGCAGAATGTATTTTGGGGTGTAACTTCACATATGCCCATGGCATGTGTGAGCAATATATCATTTAATGACAACTTTGTGCAAAAAAAATAAAGTTTGTCATATTCCCGCAACTTGTGGCAAAATATAAAATATTCCATGGACTAATCATGCCTCTCAGTAAATAGCTTGGGGTGTCTACTTTCCAAAATGGGGTCATTTGGGGGGGTTTTGTGCTATTTTGGCATTTTATGGCCTTCGAAACTGTGATAGGTAGTGAGGAGTGAAATCAAAAATTTGCGCCCTTAGAAATCCTGAAGGCGGTGCTTGGTTTCCGGGGTCCCGTACGTGGCTAGGCTCCCAAAAAGTCCCACACATGTGGTATCCCCGTACTCAGGAGAAGCAGCAGAATGTATTTTGGGGTGCAATTCCACATATAACCATGGCATGTGTGAGCAATATATCATTTAGTGACAACTTTTTGTAATTTTCTTTTTTTTGTCATTATTCAATCACTTGGGACAAAAAAAAAATATTCAATGGGCTCAACATGCCTCTCAGCAATTTCCTTGGGGTGTCTACTTTCCAAAATGGGGTCATTTGGGGGGTTTTGTACTGCCCTGCCATTTTAGCACCTCAAGAAATGAGATAGGCAGTCATAAATTAAAAGCTGTGTAAATTCCAGAAAATGTACCCTAGTTTGTAGACGCTATAACTTTTGCGCAAACCAATAAATATACGCTTATTGACATTTTTTTTACTAAAGACATGTGGCTGAATACATTTTGGCCTAAATGTATGACTACAATTGAGTTTATTCGATTTTTCTTATAGCAAAAAGTAGAAAATATCATTTGTTTTCAACATTTTCGGTCTTTTTCAGTTTATATCGCAAAAAATAAAAATCGCAGAGGCAATCAAATACCATTAAAAGAAAGCTCTATTTATGGGAAGAAAAGGACGCAAATTTAGTTTGGGTACAACATTGCATGTCCGCACAATTTACAGTTAAAGCAGCGCAGTGCAAAATTCTGAAATCACCTTTGGTCCTTTAGCTACCAAATGGTCCGGGGCTTAAGTGGTTAATCTATTTCTCCTAAATGAATTTCCTAATGTGTTTTTCTGCCACTTTGTAATGTCTAATGTGCACTCCTGAACCTCTACTTTCTACTACGTGTTTGGAGCAAGAAGTGTATATTAGTTGTAGTCCTGTACACTGCTCAGTGTACACTACAAATCCCATAGTCTATAGTCCATCTCGGGAGCGAGCATAAGGGTGGCTTAAGTTCCGCCCTACAGTGGGATCATGGAGAACGCATGTAGCCACCCTCTAACAGGAAATTGAATCATAGCAAAAAAAAAAAAAAAACGGAATATGGAAATTTGGAGGCAGCTGAGAGCAATAGAAGGTGCTTTTTTATGTTAAAGTAGAACTAAACCATCAATTTACCTATTTCTCAAAACAGTTACATTCAAGGCATGCTGTGTTTGTATTCTCCGCCAAGATGGCAAACCATCAAATGGCTGGTGTCATGACTGATCACATGTGCAGCACCATGGTAACTGCAAATCAAACAGAGGCCAAGATGGCAGGCTTTACTGGATGTAAAGGATAGGAAGATTTATTATATGCTTTAATAGAAGTTTTTTAAAACCAGAGATTAGTGTCAAATTTAAGATCCTCACTCTGGCTGCACTGCTTGGGTGCCTGTCACAACACTAGGTAAATTGGATGAAAGATCCTTTGGTAAGTAAGTAAATCATCCCTCATATATGTATGTCCATTTTGCACTTTGATGGAGTTCAGGTTTGCACAGGTTGGCAAGCACACCTAGCTACCCGATTCCCTCTTGTTGGAGTGACTAGCATAAAATAGAACGGTGTAGGTTTTTATACAACTTAGAGGGATAAGATGACACAACCTAAGATGATATAAATAAAAGCTGTTATCTATATTATTTTTACAGTTAGTTCTTGTTCACACTGAGCCACTTTGTTTCAGCAATCTAACTCATCAAGCTCTGACATTTATGAGAAAGGATCTTTAGTGACATATGTTGGTAGCACATGCCATATTCTACTTGTGATATACACAAAGTGAAGATCTCGTCATGTGTAACTCAGATGTGCCAGATGGATACTGTAAGTGTGGAGAATAAAAATAATCGAAGTGTTGATAATCACATAGGTGAGTTCAGTAAGGCGTTGGGTGAGGAGTGCTGAAGTGAGAGAAAAAAAGTTTCTGAAATTTTAATAAGTAATTAATACATGAAAAGTGCATCTGAAGCCATACATAAACACCAAAACACATAGCGCAAAATGTATTCTTTTACTTTTTCTGTGTGCAGGTTTACTAATGATCAATGTTATCTTTGCTAGAAACTTATAACGTGTGTCATGTTCATACGGCCAATATAGCATACTACTGTAATCTATTTAATTTTGATCACATTATTATATAGTAATAATACTTTTTTGTTATTGTATAAAAAACATGCAACAAAATTTCCATTTACCTTCCATGAATGGTGAGTTTATTGCAGCAACATTTACTGTGGTGATTTACAGTGGCAGCCCGTCCATACGGGACGCAGGGGCTCCACCCCCCTACACCATGTGCCCTGCCTCTAATCTACATGCAGGATGCCGGACAAATTGATTCCAAAGTTTTTTTGTTTTTTTAAGCACATGATTAGAGCCTGAAGCCCCGTACACACGACCAGTTTTCTCAGGAAGAAAACAGCTGAGAGAGCCTTTTGCTGAGAAAACCGTTTGTGTGTATGGTTTCTCGGCAGGAAAACTGTCGGGAATCTCTACAAGAAAAATAGAGAACCTGCTCTCTATTTTTCTCGTCGGGATTCTCGGCAGAGTGTTTCCTGCCGAGAAACCCGGTCGTCTGTATGCTTACCTGTCCAGGGAAACCCGTGCATGCTCGATGAGACTTTGACGCATGCGCAGTAGCATACAAGGGTAGTGTAGGGTGTAGCAAGATGGCGGCGACGGTATCGAATGTGACGAGTGCCGGCTCGTCGTCGTCGATGACGTCACCGCGTTCTTGCCATTCAAAAGAATGGCGGTTCTTTTGAATGGTGCGTGTGTACACAGGGCTTGGCAAGACAAGCTTGCCAGGAATCCCGTCGAGAAAACCAAAGTTTTTTTTTCCGACGGGATTCCCGCCCGTGTGTACGAGGCTTGTGGCTCTTATTGGCTTCAAAAAAGGATTGGCTCGGGGCACAGAGCACTGCGCCCTGAGCCCACCCAGTTGTGTGACAATAGCAAATTAATATTCACTATTGTCTTTCTGATTCTTCTCCTGGCCAATTAGGAAGCAGGTCCAGAGACCCGATTGGTCAGGGAGTCTTGGGACTCCCTGGCCAATCGGGTTTCAGGACACACTTCCTGTTTAGCCAGGAGGAGAAGCCTGGCTCTTCCTTCCCCCTGCTTCCTAAGTTAAGGTCAGTCTCCTGCGGTGGGTGCCGGTGGGTCACCACGTGTTCTTGTACAACTAACACGGGTTGGGTCCTTGCAGCGATTTCCGTCCGTCTCCTCCAGGGGGTTTACATGGCGTTAGTCAGCCGCCACTGATGATTTATGAACTGGAGCAAGAAAAGCTGGAACTTTTCTAGCAATTGGCTGATCATGTTTTACTGTTGGAATATGAAATAGTAAACTCCTGGGGAACATTTTGGGGTCCTTTCCCCCACTGCTGGGAATCATGTTTGGGTGAATGTGGAGCTCTTTTTTTACTCCACAGCAGTAGCCACTTTCATAATAATGGTACTGAGCAAGCAATTGAGAAGTGGAAATATGGCCAAGCAAGCAGTCACTTCCAGCGCTATTAGGTCCGCTGCGGTTAGATGCAAGATGAGCAACAGCAATCCCAAATGCTAGGTGGATGCAGCCCACCTCAGACGGGGTAATCCAAATTGAAACTACAAAAACAAATGGAACAAAATAAGAATAAGGAATCAAAAATCGAACACATCCCAGTATGGAAAACAAAATTTAAGGGACTGGAGGCCACAAGACAAGCCTCGGGACTTTAAAGGTGTCGTGTGTGAAACAATGGAATCACTAATGCACTAATGAAAACTTAGAAAATCTTTATTACAAAAATAGTTAAAAAACATGGAGGCAGCTTTATATTTAAATCATACATCAATTGCTCCCTTTATAATATATTGACCAGACTATACCACTTTCTCAACATGTTTCGCTCGGCAGAGCTTCTATAGAAGATTTGGTTGTGGCGTCTGTTATACTATGGCTAACAAAAAAATGAAATGAATGCTCATGTTGACATTTAGAAATATATACATTACTGATTGGCATACATATCAATAATTATGCAAGTATATAGGAAAGGTATTACCGCGCGACCAAAGAAGTAAGGGAAAGGGGGTACTGCTGCAGCACTGAAGGTATATCAGAACCCAAAGTAAATAGCATAAAAGAGGTAATGCTGCGCTGTATAGAATGGGAATGGGTGAGGGTGAATACACCTAATAGATAATGAGGTAGCTAATGATCTAAATAAATAGTGAGCATATATGGCATGAAAAACATCTGTGAATCCAAATAAAATAAATAACTCTATAAGTAAGTGACAGTAAAAATTACATCAATCCAAAGTGAATGAAATATAAAGTACTGAATGCAACTGCTAACATCAATCCTCAAAATACATTGATAAAAAATGCATACGAATCCAAAGTGAATCAAATATAAAGTGCTAGGTGCAACTATGATGAAGCATGCATTGCTATTACAAGTCCTCGAAATGCATGAATGCAAAAAAAATAGGTGATTCCAATAATAGCATAGGTAGATTGGAGCATGGATCAGTGTTCATGCGTAGACAGCAAAGCAAATGCTGCTTCAGGTGGTGTAAAACAAAAGTGCTGGTGCTTGTGCCAAATTTCCAACGTAGAAAGTGCTGAGAGAAAAGGAAAGGATTTCTGTTTCCTTTTAAAATTGATGAGGGTGTCCCCTTACCTTACTGCTGTATAAAGAACTATCTGTGCAGATGTAGCAACAGGGTTCCGGCGGCTTCCGAGTATGGTGTATCCTAATACTGTTCAGCCTCTATCTGTGGACAGAGTCCCCCCCTAGGGAGTCCCGTCTGATAAACAGCAGTGACCCTCGCACAGGGAGATAAATGCGCTAATAGTGTAGTATGGTTTTTAAAATGTTTAATAACAATAAAAGCATACATATGGGTACTCACATAAAAAGCATGAAAACCGGCGTATAAAAACGAGCAGCGGGCTCGCACACGTCACCTCCGGTACCTCTGGTAGACTCGACGCGTATATGCGTCATGCTTCATCACAATTGCACTCAGCACTTTATATTTCATTCACTTTGAATTGATGTCATTTTTATTATCACTTACTTATAGAGTTATTTATTTTATTTGGATTCACAGATGTTTTCATGCCATATATGCTCACCGTTTATTTAGATCATTAGCTACCTCATTATCTATTAGGTGTATTCACCCTCACCCATTCCCATTCTATACAGCGCAGCATTACCTCTTTTATGCAATTATGCAAGTGTGTCAAAAAGTATAGAACATATCAAATATAGGACATAGGAACAAATACAAAAACAAATGGACAAGAAGGCGCAGACACACCTAGTGCATTACCGAAAACATTTAGTGAAATAAAACTGCTACAAATATAAACTCCCAAAGTAGCAACTGGTAAAAGCAGCATAAAGTACAACTGTTAAAAGCCAATGAACCACAAGATGCCATGCAGTGTGGACACACGTACTCCAACAACATCATAGGGGTGTAGAACTGACGCATTTCGGGGGTCCAACCCCTTCCTCTGGGCAGTTTTTTTATCACTAAATAAATGTTTTCAGTAATGCACTAGTTGTGTGCGCCTTCCAGGGCCGGCCCTACCATGGGACCCAATGGGACCGTGGTACCAGGCGGCATTTAGGAGGGGGCAGCTGTCCGGCCGGTAAGAAGCTGTTTTTAGCAGACTCGGAGCAGAGAGCGGAGCGGATGCTGGTCGGCGGTGCGCTGTGCCTGTGCGGTCCTGCTGTCTCCTGCACTGGTTGCTAAAATTGCCTGCCGAGTCCCGACCGTCGCCTAGCAACCAGTGACGTCAGGAGGCCGCCCCAGCATTCACAGCGCTCAGCCTCCGCGCCAATCAATTGTTATTGCTCCACCCACCCACCTCATCCATCTTCCATCTCCTGCGTGAGGGTTGGGATTCAGTGTGGGTTTGAGGAGAGCTACCTGTGCGGCTGTGGCTGTGCCCCGGTGACAGTGTGAGCTGAGCCTGGGCAGCCTCTCTGCCTATCTGAAAGAAAGGGTGAGTTAGGTTGGATTTTTAATGTGGCTGATGATCTTTGTATTGCACCCATGTTTTCCCTGTAATTTAAAGCAAAACTTTATTGTTTTAAAAAAATGCAAACTATAAAATGATTTGTATTGTTTTCTTGGCTTCTAATCAAGATGCAATGGTGGTGTCATGAATTTTATTGGGAACAGGCATAAAAGAGGTTACTGCTGTGTTTCAACTCCTTCTCTGTGCAGGATAGATTCTTGTCAGTAGAGGTGACATATGGCACATGTTCTTCTCAGGATGACATTGCCTGCCCTGTATGTACAGCACAGAAACACAATTTAAAAAAACATTAAGCCTGCTTTCACACGGGGGCGGGCGGGCGCTGACGGTAAAACACTGCTAGTTTTAGCGGCGCTATTCGGCCGCTAGCGGGGCGCTTTTAACCCCTACTAGTGGCTGAAGAAAGGGTTAAATGTGCCCGTGTAGCACTGCTGCCGAAGCACTTTGCAGGTGCTTCAGCTACGCTGCCCATTCATTTCAATGGGCAGGAGTGGTGTATACACCGCTCCTCCACCGCCCTATAGATGCAGGACTGCAGGACTTTTTTTTAACGTCCAGCCAGTGCATCATCCCAGTGTGAAAGCACTCAGGCTTTCACACTGGGACTGCAGGGGAGGCGCTATTTTAAGCCCAAAAGCGCCTGAAAAACACCTCCAGTGTGAAAGGGGTCTATCAAAACTGCATGAAAACAGCCCCCAGTCCAGATGAAAACCTAAAGCTACTTTTACACTGAGGTGCTTTACAGGCATTTTAGCGCTAAAAAGCGCCTCTCCTGTCAATCCTGTGTGACAGCCCGAGTGCTTTCACACTGGGGTGCTGCGCTTGCAGGACGTTAAAAAAAAGTCCTGCAAGCAGCATCTTTGGGTCACTTTAGGAGCGCTGTATACACCACTCCTCCACCACCCCTGCACATGGTAATTAATGGGCAGTGTCGCCTAAGCACCTGCAAAGCGCCTTGCGGGCGATTTTAACCCTTTCTCGGCCACTAGCGGGGGTTAAAAGCGCCCCGCTAGTGGGTGAAATGCGCCACAAATCCGACGGTAAAATAGTGGCATTTTACCGCTATTTTACCGCCAACGCTATGGGCGGCACCAGTAAATATCCCAAAAATTTATAAAAAAAAAAAATTCTGTATCAGTTTAGGCCAATATGTATTCTTCTACATATTTTTGGTACCAAAAAAAACAATTAGCGTACATTGATTCGTTTGCGCAAAAGACATTGCGGCAGCCCGCCATGCACAGGTCCCTTTATACTCCTATATACATGTATAGAGCCCTGACAGGTCCTTTTATACGCCTATATGCACATATAGAGCCATGACAGGTCCTTTTATACGCCTATATGCACATATAGAGCCATGACAGGTCCTTTTATACTCCTATGTACATGTATAGAGCCATGACGGGTCCCCTTTAGTTATCATGATATAAAATAATGAATGTGGGGGCCTTTTGCTGGACGTGATTTTTTTTTTTTGGGGGGGGGCAGCATTTCATTCTTGGTCCCAGGCAGCACAATGTCTTGGGCCGGCCCTGGCGCCTTCTTATCCATTTGTTTTTGTAGTGGAAACATGACATCCACCTTAGGAATGGCGCAGCCTCTCCACACTGCCTCAGGGTAAATTTTCTGTAAAAGTGACGGAACCTTATACCAACGGGTGAGGAACTTATATCCCAACTCCTGGTGTTTGCTCACAATAGACGAATAGTGAGCAAAATAAAAGATGCATTCTCTTTGTTCTGAAGAAAACGGTAAGCCCAAATCCCTTTCCCATTTCAACAGAAATGGGGGACAAAGCCTTCGGGTGACCAGAAAAGCAGCATATATGCTTCCAAGGCTGCAATATAATAAATGTTTGCTATAAGGTTACTGCTTTACATGCACATGAACTTTAATGGCATCCCAGTCTTGGTCCATAGGGTTCAATATTGAGTTGGCCCACCCTTTACAACTATAACAGCTTCAACTCTTCTGGGAAGGCTGTCCACAAGGTTTACGAGTGTGTCTATATAAATGTTTGACCATTCTTCCAGACATTTGGAAGGTTAGGCACTGATGTTGGATGAGAAGGCCTGGCTTGCAGTCTCTGCTCTTATGCCGCGTACACACGATCGGAAATTCCGACAAGAAAACCATGGATTTTTTCTGACGGAATGTTGGCTCAAACTTGTGTTGCATACACACGGTCACACAAATCTTGTCGGAAATTCCGACTGTCAAGAACGTGGTGACGTACAAGACATACGACGAGCCGAGATCAATGAAGTTCAATAGGCAGTTCGGCTCTTCTGCTTGATTCTGAGCATGCATGGTTTTCTGCGCGTCGGCATTGCATACAGACGAGCAGATTTTTCGATTTTCTGTCGGAAAAATAGAGAACCTGCTCTCAATCTTTTGTTGGCGGAAATTCCGACAGAAATAGTCCGATGGAGCCTACACACGGTCGGAATTTCCGACAAAAAGCACACATCAGACTTTTCTTGTCGGAATTTCCGATTGTGTGTACGCGGCATAATTCATCCCAAAGGTGTTCTATTGGTTTGAGATCAGGTCTCTGTGCAGACCAGTCAAGTTCCTCTACCCCAAACTTGCTCATCCATGTCTTTATGGACCTTGCTTTGTGCACTGGTATGCAGTCATGTTGGAGCACAAAGGGGCCATCCCCAAACTGTTCCCACAAAGTTGGGAGCATAAAATTGTCCAAAATGTCTTGGTATGGTGATACCTTAGGAGTTCCCTTCACTGGAACTAAGGGGCCAAGCCCAACCCCTGAAAAACAACCCCACACCATAATTCCACCAAATGATTTGGACCAGCGCACAAAGCAAGGTCCATAAAGACACGGATGAGCGAGTTTGGAGTGGAGGGAATTGGCATAGAGTCCTCACCTCAACCCGATACAACACCTTTGGGATGAATTAGAGTGGAGACTGAGAGCCAGGCCTTCTCGTCCAACATCAGTGCCTGACCTCACAAATGCGCTTCTGGAAGAATGGTCAAACATTCCCATAGACACACTTCTAAACCTTGTGGACAGCCTTCCCAGAAGAGTTGAAGCTTTTCTGGCTGCAAAGGGTGGGCCAACTCAATATTGAACCCTACAGACTAATACTGGGATGCCATTAGTGTTCATGTGCGTGTAAAGGCAGACGTCCCAAAACTTTTAATAATATAGTGTATATATAGTGTATCCATTTTGTGCTATATGTCTAGCGAGATGGTATTTTATGGTTACCTTATGTGGATATTTGTGTGCCTTTAAATCCTAGAATAAGCCTGTCTGGCCACCAGTTGTCAGATATCGCTGTGGCTCGGCACGGTATGACCGGTCTGCTACACACTCTAAGCCAGGTGTATTAGATAACGTTAAATGCTTCCATCGCTCTGTAAAATGTATCAACACATTTACTATTGGAAAAAGCGTTGGAGGAAGCTGAAACATGTACTCATCTGTGAGATAAGAGTATATCCTCTGGAAAAAAAAACCGCCATGGTTGCTTAGAAATCTTCCTGCGCAGTTCCAGACATGGTAACTGTACAGGCCGCAGGAAGGAGATAGGCTTTAAAATATATGAAAAAGAATTGATAATAACCCTCTGAATAAACGCAGAGTATAATTTTAGTAATAATAGCGATATACATACAATAAAAGCTGGAGAGATAGAAGAGGCGTTTATTAAAGATAAACAGTGATACGAGAGAAAGTTCTAGAACAAAGCAGCTTGGCTGGTAGCTGAGCTTTATCTGGCTGTTACAGAAACAAGATTGTCTCTCTATAGAGATTGTAAGCTGGCGACACCGTAAAACGCCCTGACAGATAGTGCCCTCTAAATCTCCCACTTTACGGGCCCTTTTACCTGGTACAATCAGGAATAGAAGCAATAAAATGGAACCATCTGACTATTTCTCATGTAAATTATTTAACCAAGGCGAGGCGTAACGACGTGCCAGCAAACGACGCAGCACAGCACGAGGAGGAAGCTGACAGCAAGTGGTGAAATGTATGAAGAGGGGAGCTGGAGACCTGCAGATGCCAGCGTATACATCACCTGCAAGACAACACAGCTCACACACACATCATTCTGCCAAGGCAGCGATACGGAGGAACGCACGCAATCTGAGACTCTTCCAGCAAACGGCATATGCGGCAAAGGGATATTAATATGCAGAGCAGGAAATGAGCCAGTGCAAGAGCAACTTTACCTTTTATTAAGAGGATTAAAGGGTAACTCCACATTCATGGGGAAAGAAATAGCAAATAAAAAAAATAATATTGTTTATATAATTGCTACACATGTCATATTGTGATTGAATGTTATTAAAAATGACCTTTCCTTTTCAATCTGCAGCCGCTGTTATTTTCTGTAAAATGCAATGCAATATGGCTACCTGGAGGCTTTCTGTACACAGATGGTGTAGCGCGGGGGTCCCTGGGCCACGAGTGCGGCGGGCGAGAGAGTCGGGGGTCAGGTGGCATGAGAGAGGGGGCAGGTGGGCGGCATAAGAGAGCCTGCAGGCGGGCGGACGAGAGCAGAGAGATGACAACCTCATCTCTCACCGCCCACCCCGAATCACTGCAGTTCCGCCCTCACTGTGCAGCAGAGAGATTACATCATCTCTCACTGCCCGCTCTTATGGGCCTTACACACGATCTGAATATCGTACGGCAGATCGTGCAAATTTTTTCGCCTAATAGTCGCAAGTAGAAATTGAATAGGTTACTAAATTCAAAAAATTCTCGTACGACAGAAAAAAAAAATCAGAAGTGAAGTCGTGTTGTAATGTATTTGTATTGTATTTTCGGGACGACAACTATACTGACTAAACAAAAATCGTACAAGGAAAATTTTCATGCTTGTCTGATCGAATAATATCAGATGAACTGTCGTGATCGGCTCTTGAGAGTAGTGTACACACGATCTGAAAATCGTACGATTCTTCCTCTGACGACAGTTTTCATCCCATATTCGGATCGTGTGTACAGGCCATTACTCTGGGACCCAGCCAATGCACATGTGCTTAAAAGCTGGGGAGAGAAGCCTCTTTCTCTGTTGTCACTGCTGCCTTCCACCAAATTGCCTTTACATTTCAAAATTGACAAGCTGAATCTGGTATTTTTTGGTGGCAGGCAACATTGGAAATCTTCAGCTGGTGGCAGGATAGTGACAATCTGCATTTTGTGGCAGTCGATATGGCAAGTGACAATCCGCATCTGATGGCAAGTGATGATCCACATCTGATGGCAGGCAACATGGCAGGTGATGATACGCATTTGGTGGGAGGTGATGTGACAATCTGCATCTGGTGACAGGTGACGTGACAATCCGCATCTGGTGGAGGCGATGTGGCAAGTGACAATCCACATCTGGTGGCAGGTGACGTGGCAAGTGACAATCTGCATCTAGTGGCAGGCGACGTGGCAAGTGACAATCCGCATTTCGTTGCAGGCGACGTGGCAAGTGACAAGCTGCAGTTGGTGGCAGGTGATGTTACAAGTGACAAGCTGCATCTCATGGCAGGTGACGTGGCAAGTGACAAGCTGCATCTGGTGGCAGGCGATGGTGGCAAGTGACAGGCTCAGGGCTCCCACTGATTCTGCATTACGGTGAGTTAAACTATTTCATCTTATATTACAATGTAATAATAGAATAAATGTGCTTCAATCATTCTGACACCATAGCAACCACGTGATGTTGGAAGCGCCAACATTAGCCATTGCCCCAACAAATTGCCTGCGAAAAAACGCATTGCCCTCCCAGGCCTTTGCATAATTTTCTTCCATGCAGCCGGTCCCCAGTGCCAAAAAAGTTGGGGACCGCTGGTGTAGAGAACACCTACCAGTTATGTAATTTCTTGCTTGTGTGATTGGCTCACTGATTTTTCCCAAGTCTGCACTAAGATAACAATCAGATTTTGGGCATTCCCTGCAACAAAAAAAAATAATTTGGTGAGATACTCGCAAATGGAAATCAAATCTAAAAGGATCCAGAAGACCCTACAACTTTCCATATTAGAGACCTGCAAGTGCAGCTACTGATTGATCACTTCCATTGGATTCACATGGACACAGACAAACAGCTATTTCTTCAGAACGACAAAAGTTAAGAATCTGCAACAAAGTTTGTTAATATCTCTACAATTTACATAGATCACCCAGAGGGGAATGTTTTCCATGCCCCTGCTGAAGAAAAGCATCCCTACAACACGATGCTGCCACCACCACGTTTCACGGTGGGGATGGTGTGTTCAGGGTGATGTGCAGTGGTTTTTGGTCTCATCTGAGCAGAGCACCTTCTTCCACATGTTTGTTTTGTCCCCCACATGGCTTCTCGCAAACTGCAAACGGGACTTCTAATGGTTTTCTTTCAACAATGGCTTTCTTCTTGCCACTCTTCCATAAAGGCCAGATTTGTGGAGGACACAACTAATAGTTGTTCTGTGGAAAGATTCTCACACCTGAGCTGTGGATCTCTGCAGCTCCTCCAGAGTTACCATGGGCCTCCTGGCTGTTTCTCTAATGCTCTCCTTGCCCGACCTGTCAGTTTGGTTGGACGGCCATGTCTTGTTAGGTTTGCAGTTGTGCCATGCTATTTCCATTTTCAGATGATGGATTGAACAGTACTCCGTGAGATGTTGAAAGCTTGGGATATTTTTTTATAACCTACCCCTGCTTTAAAATTCTTCACAACTTTATCCCTGATCTGTCTGGTGTGTTCCTTGGCCTTCATGATGCGGTTTGTTCACTTAGGTTCTCTAACAAACCTCTGAGGGCTTCACAGAACAGCTGTATTTATACTGAGGGGCTGAATACAAATGCACGCCACACTTTTCAGATATTTATTCGTAAAAAAATGTGAAAAATTTGGAAAACCATTTACAATTTTCCTTCCACTTCACAATTATGTGCTACTTTGTGTTGGTCTATCACATAAAATCCCAATAAAATTGATTTACCGGTATGTTTTTGGTTGTAACATGACAAAATTTTGAAAATTTCAAGGGGTATGAATACTTTTTCAAGGCACTGTAATGCACTTAAAAGCAGACACAACTCTTTTTGAAATGCAGTGGACAAAGCACAGCATGTCTATTGTGGTGCTCTGCAGTTTCAGTGTACTGCCCTCTATGGTAGAAGTGCCATAATGCATTAGTGTGAATAGGCCCTGAGACGGGAAGTGGCTGCAAAGAGGCCACCCCCTTAGTGTACACCAGCAAGGCATGTTTTTTAGGTCGCTTTTCTAGTTTTTCCTTTTCAGGTGTCTGCAAACTGGTCACATTCTGCATGAGGTCAGTTTTCTCTTACCCTCTTCTCCAGGCTGGACAGTCCTCTGTGATGCAGAGAGTCGCGTTGGTCAGCATTGCTCTAAGCACAGGTACACTTTAAGTACAGGGCACTGTGGTGATTCTAATGGCGTGTACACACGATCGGAATTTCCGACAACAAAACCGTGGATTTTTTTCCGACGGATGTTGGCTCAAACTTGTCTTGCATACACACGGTTGCACAAATGTTGCTCGGAAATTCCGTTCGCCAAGAACACGGTGACATACAACACTACGATGAGCCGAGAAAAATGAAGTTCAATGATTCTGAGCATGCATAGGATTTGGATACACGCGATCGGAATTTCCGACAAGAACTTTTGTTGTCGGAAAAATTGAGAACCAGCTCAGTGTGTAGGCTCAAATTCCGGCAGCAACTGTCCGATGGAGCCTACACACGGTCGGAATATCCGACCAAAAGCTCACATCGAACATTTGTTGTCGGAATTTCCGATCGTGTGTACGTGGCATAAGATTCGTTTAGCCTTCACTCTCCTTTAGCCCAGCGGCATAGATTGCCCAATTGATTCATCATTTAAAATTCGTTAAGATGGGTGGCGTCGGCGGGAATCAACCAAAATCCAAGCCGTGTATAGCCAGTTTTAGTCTTCAGTCTTGCTGATTGATTAAAGCTGAAGATTTTCTAACAACTTGTCATTATGTAGAGCTTTAATATGGTATAAGTCTGAATAAATGTATTTCTAGGTTGTATTAAGGAAAAATACCAAAAAATACAAGCAAAATATGATATCCCGCAGTTACTGCAAACCATACTATTATATTGAATAAAGTAACACAATTACTTGAAGTAAAAATTTTATTTGTCTAGTTCTCCCAAGCATGAGAATACTCCCTTGTGCCCCTTTAATGTAACGTATTAGAATTATACAGTCCAAAGTTAAAATGAAACAACAGATTAAACTGAGATGGCTTTGGAATGAGTAAAAATGTGGCTCCATCTTTAAAGCTTCATGATTGCAAATGTTGAAATAAGCACAATAAGCCAGTGTAGCCAGGTGCTGAGCTACAACAACGTGGAGCAGAAGATATTGATTGTTCTTTATTTGCCTCTCTCCCTCTACTGCCATATTAATGTTATTCTGCACCATCCTCCTCCGGCCAGCAGGGGGTGAGCAATAATAATAATATATATAATGGCTACACTATAGTGGTAACACTACAGATCCCAATATGCACTATGTAGTGGGAGGAGTTGAGAGAAGATTTTAATTAAACTGCCTGGGAAAGTTCTTCCTCTTAGCACTGAGGTAGTTAGAGGGAGAGCACCTCTGTCTGGCCTGAGGACACCCGAGGCCTGCACAGAACCACCTAGATAGCAGCACCTGCCCAGCTGCAGCAGGGAGCCTGGAGCATCGACTCTTCCTCTGCTTCCCACTGCTGATCACTGCAGGCTTTCGGGGAGAGACTAAAGGGGACCCCCTTCTACAGCGAGAGGTCACCGCAGCATCCCAGGGACTAGTGAGAGGGCTATTCGCCCACTGCTGATACTGCTAGCAGGGACTGAGTCACTGAGAGCAGGACACCAAGTGTACCCAATCCATATCGTATCCATACTGCCCTCTATACCACACTTATTCCAAACAAACTGCACCTATACCAACCCTATGCTGCATTATACCAAACTTTTACCACATCTGAACCACTGAAAATCTACCTTGCACCTGTAGCGGACCCCCCAATAATTGGGGGTCGCTATGCCTAAATTTAGGGGGTAGCCTGAGCCCGTAGTTGGACTCAGGCTGTTGAATTCTTCAAAAACTGGCTTCTGCTCTGAGGTAATGTTGCCTGGCAGTACAGTTCCCTGTGGCCTGTGGGTGGCACTGTCACCCCAGGCTCAGGTTGAACCACAGGTAGCGTTGCAACGCCATTGGGTGTCCTCTCTCGGCAGCCGTGCAGTGGGCATGGTCTACCCGCTGTGCATGCTGGGAGAGGATACATAAGGGGCAGACGCCATTATTCGGGGAGCAGTTTGCGCCTCCCGGCCCTCCAGGCCAGGGGTGCGTGTGTGTGTGTACCAGCCCCAGGCACCTTTAGCCTGAGGCTGCATCGCTGTAAGTAGGCCCAGCACCTTTAGCTGAGGCCTACACCCGAAGAGGAATCCCAGGGTACCCAAGTGAGGGGTGACCCGCTCTGAAGGAGAGGCAACCAGGGGAGGATCTACCCAAGGGGATCGGTGAGAGAAGTCACTGTCTCAGGAGAGGCCTGGTTACCTATCAGAGGAAAGGATTCCATAGTCCGCCACAAGCCTAGTAACGTGCCCCATTGGCACCTAAGGACTCAAGTGTTACTAGACTGGGAAGTTCGGGACTTAGAGATTATCTCCTGATCATATCCCTAGGAAACCACAAGGAAATGTTCCGTGCTCCACATTGGCTGCTAGGACCGCTCTTAAGGGGACTATCCGTGTGAGCAAAACCCACTCAGGCCTGAGTGGCGACGAGTGATAGTTAAGTGCCACGTGCCAGAACCTGCCTCCCTGTTCATTTCTCTTTATCTTCAACTTTCCTGTCAAGTTCTCAAGAAAAGCGAAATAAACCTTCTTATTGGGTTTTAATACTGTCTGGACATTGGCCTTCATTTAAAGAGAGAGAATAGACTTCTTCCTACACTCTAGAGCAGTGATGGCGAACCTTGGCACCCCAGATGTTTTGGAACTACATTTCCCATGATGCTCATGCGCTCTGCAGTGTAGTTGAGCATCATGGGAAGTGTAGTTCCAAAACATCTGGGGTGCCAAGGTTTGCCATCACTGCTCTAGGGTGAAGAACCAATGGAAGGAGGTAACTCGCTGCAGGACCCAAATTAGATAACACCGCTCATCCTCTTCAACAAGGAGGATACTGAGCATGTGGCATGGTGTGTCCCACCTGCTAGCAGAGGTAAGCAAGGAAGGGATCTGTGTGTGCTACACACCTTTACTGAGACTATGCCATACCTATACTGCATGCATTTTAACAGGGACTGTCATTAAGTGCAAAGACGCTCTTAAAAGGCCCCAACGAGAGCTGGCGAAAGAACATCTTAAAGGACTGCCCCTCCCATAATAAATTATTCTGTAAGCCCCCTTAGTTCCCCTGCCCCCTCCACTACCAGCCTCCCTGTTCTTTTGGACAGTGAATACCCAGTCAGTCTACGGCTTGCATTGCCACCATAAATGCGCTCTGGCAGTATAGTTCCAGCACTCGGTAGATAAAACTTTTTTTTTTTTCTTAATTTTTTTATTGTGATTTGTAGATTAAACTTTATTACTGCTCACTGCTGCACTTGAGGTGGCCTTGCTACTGTTCATGCTGATCTGGATGCCAAATGTCATCTTATGCCTAGTCCTTATTGTTAATCACATTGTATGCTAAATTGTATCATTACCATTGTTAATCCATTTTATGCTTGCCTAAATACCATTCATATTGGGTGACAATATACATAAGTTTGCCTTTACTACCTGATTTGGTGCCAGTTTCTTTGATATCGTACTATTATTGGGTACAGCCAAAGCACTCCTGTGACCCGTTTGCAGCTGACAGCAGGCTGAAGACCGATGTCCGCTGACATCACAGAGCCGGTCCAGGCTGGGGAAAGATTGCGTTAATAAGAGTCTGAGCCTACCACTCCGTACCCACTCCACAGCCCAGCACTCCTGTTGACTGACAGTCACCAGCTCTCTGCTGACGGAGCACTGAGAACTGAGCGACCAGCACTATTTGGTCACTCAGTTCTCAGTCCTAGAGCCAGCAGGAGACAGACGCAGCATCCACCTAGGTAAGTATGTTCATTAACCGCTTGCCAACTGCCACACAACGATGTACGTCGACACAATGGCACGGGCAGGGAAAGGGGCGTACCTGTACGTCCCTTTAAATTTGCCGCCCAGCGGGCACGTGCACACCCGCCGCGTGCCTCGTGAGTGCGCCGTGGGTCCCAGGAACCCGATGTTCCTGGGCGGCCTGCGATTGCGGTCAGCAAAGCTAGAACAGGGGGATGCCTTTATAAACAAGGCATTCCCCTGTTCTGCCTAGTGACACGTCAGGGATCTACTGTTCCCTGTGATCAGGAACAGTGATCGCTGGTGTGTCACTGGTAGCTCCTCCCCCTAACAGTTAGAATCACTCCCTAGGACACACTCCCTTCAGCGCAGTGTCATGTAAAAATGACACTGCCAGTGTCATTTTTACAGTAATCAGTGCATTTTTATAGTACTGGTCGCTGTAAAAATGACAATGGTCCCAAAAAAGTGTCCTATGTGTCCGCCATAAAGTCGCAGTCACGATAAAAATCGCAGATCGCCATCATTACTAGTAAAAAAAATAAAAAATTATAAAAATGCCATAAAACGATCCCCTATTTTGTAGACGCTAAAACTTTCGCGCAAACCAATCAATAAACGCTTATTGTGATTTTTTTTACCAAAAGTATGTAGAAGAATACATATCGGCCTAAATTGAGAAAAAATGAGCTTTTTTTTAAAAAAAATTGGGGATATTTATTATAGCAAAAAGTACAAAATATTGTTTTTTTTTTTAAATTGTTGCTTTATTTTTGTTTACAGTGCAGAAAATAAAGACCGCAGGGGTGATAAAATACCACCAAAAGAAAGCTCTATTTGTGGGGAAAAAAAGGACGTCAATTTTGTTTGGGAGCCACATCCCTCGACTGCGCAATTGTCAGTTAAAGCGACGCAGTATCAAATCACAAAAAGTGGCCTGGTCATTTGGCAGCCAAATGGTCCGGGGCTGAAGTGGTTAAAAACAAAAAAAAAATATTGTATGTTTGTACACTCAACCTGGTATGTCAGAGAGGCTGAGGTTCTTGAGAAGGTCGAGGCAATGAATAGAGGACCGATCCTCTCCAGTGGATCCTACGGGGGTGGTTTTACACCAATATCATCTGAAATAGCTGGGATGAATTTATTTTGCATAATGATGGAAGGTAGTTATTAGTCAGTTTTTCTTTGGCATTAAAATATGTAATTTCCTATTTTACATGGTTAAAGTTTTTAGTTTTAGTTTACCTTTTCCTTATGGGGGTGCTTGATCAAGTCAGGGAACATTTAATTCAATCCCCAGTCAGCTCTGCAGCAGCAGATTAGATTGCAGTAGATGTATGAGCTCTGACTTCTTCAGAGTTGGCCCCTGGAGCTCTGCAAGAAATGCTAATGATGTCAGAGATGGATTGCCCATTAAACCAAAACATTGTGCTTACATTGTACTGCAGAGTGCTATAACAAAATCAGAAGACCAGGAGCTGATCAGTTTAGTCTCTTTGCTAAGTGCTAACAACTACTGGTTTCAGCATCACACCCCAACGGATTCCCCCTACTTTTAAAACAGTGATGCAGCTGAGACCAGCATGTTATGCATGCTTTAAAGCAGACTTTTTCCCTCCTTCAGCACTTTGGATATTTATCTTGGTTACGCAATTTCAAAAACAGCATTTTTTTTTAATTTTCTCTGAGTCTCACCCTCTTCTGGCTTTCTCACCTAGGTGAGAATGATGTCCCCTCCTCTCGAAGCCTCTTAGGATACTTATGTGACCCATCCCAAGAATAGGGATGAGCTTCGAGTTCGAATCGAACATTGTCTGTTCGCCCTTTGGCCGAACAGCAAACAATATACTAATAAATGAATACACCCGCCCCTTCTAAAGTTCCCCATCAGGTCCGCTCAGCCAATGACGTAGGTGTAAGGCTGAGGACCTGATGCGGAACGTGGGAAGGGGCGGGTCTATTCATGTATTACACTGTGGAGGAAGTTCCCCATCAGGTCCGCCCCCTCGTATGTCAGACCCCGCCTACGTCATTGGATGAGCGGACCTGATGGGAAACTTCCTCCGCAGTATTATAAATGAATAGACCCTCCCCTTCTCACGTTCCGCATCAGGTCCTCGGCCTTACACCTACGTCATTGGCTGAGCGGACCTGATGGGGAACTTTAGAAGGGGCGGGTCTATTCATTTATTACACTGCGGAGGAAGTTCCCCATCAGGTCCGCTCAGGCTCAGCCAATGACGTCTTGTTTGGACAGCGCTTGACATCGGATCGCCGTGGGACACTGGATTTCATCGCTGGAATGTTTTTTTTCATTTTTTATTTTTAATAAAGGACTTTCCCAACGGTGTCTGTGTATTTTTTTTACAATTTTTTTACACTTTCTTTGTGAAATGGTAGGGGTACAATGTACCCCATTACCAATTCACATAGGGGGGGCCGGGATCTGGGGGTCCCCGTTGTTAAAGGGGTCTTCCAGATTCTGATAAGCCCCCTGCCAGCAGACCCCCACAACCACCGGGCAAGGGTTGTGGGGATGAGGCCCTTGTCCCCATCAACATCCTCCCCATGTTGAGGGCATGTGGCCTGGTACGGTTCAGGAGGGGCGCTCTCTCGTCCCCCCCTCTTTTCCTGCGGCCTGCCAGGTTGCGTGCTCGGATAAAGGGTCTGGTCTGGATTTTTGTGGGGACACCACGCCATTTTTTTTCTACATTTGGGGTGGAGTTCCCCTTAAAATCCATACCAGACCTGAAGGGCCTGGTATGGATATTTGGGGGGAACCGCACGCATTTTTTTTTAATTTGCGTCAGGGTTCCCCTTAATATCCATACCAGACCTGAAGGGCCTGGTAATTGAATTTGGGGGAACCCCCACCCATTTTAATTTTTTTTCATTATAGCCGCGAGTGAGTTTTAAATGACTTTTTATCCTTCAGAAATTACATTTTGTGCAGGGACAGTTCTAAGCACGGGAAACAAGCGCGACTTTACATGCATACTATACACACCCACTAGGTACGAAATTTAAAGGAATATTTCACTTTCATTATTTCACTTTAAGCATTATTAAAATCACTGCTCCCGAAAAAACTGTCGTTTTTAAAACTTTTTTTTGCATTGATACATGTCCCCTGGGGCAGGACCCGGGTCCCCAAACACTTTTTATGACAATAACTTGCATATAAGCCTTTATAATTAGCACTTTTGATTTTGAACGTTCGAGTCCATTGTATTTAATAGGAGGGGGGTTCGGCTCATCCCTACCCAAGAAGTTTCAGGGCAATGTCCAGCACAATGTGCATGCAGCGGGCAATCCTGGGCACACTGCGCGTGTGTGGAACGTCATCAGAGGGTAAGGTTGCCACCTCATCCCTTTAAACACCTTTGAATTACCCGGGTTCTGAGGTTAATTTAATGCAGATAAGGCACCAAGTGAGTTTAATTACCACCTTAGTCAGCCACAGAACCTGCGTAATTAATATGCGTTCGGGTTTAAAGGGATGAGGTGGCAACCCTATCTGGGGGCCAGGTGCAAGAAAGAGCTGCCCCCCTGATGACATCAGAATAGAAGATGGCAGCTTGGGACCTAGCTTGTTGCACCCTACTTCAATTTACTTCCCAACCTTCCACCCACGTTAGTACCCTTCAGTACCACTTACAGGTAGTCAGAACATGCCAAGTAGAGTGTTAGACTGGTACGATTATGCCGTGTACACACAACCGTTTTTCATGACGAGAAAAATGCAATTTTTTAAATTGGTCATTAACCACTTAAGCCCCGGACCATTTGGTAGCTAAAGGACCAGAGGTGAATTCAGAATTTTGCACTGCGCTGCTTTAACTGTAAATTGTGCGGACATGCAATGTTGTACTGAAACTAAATTTTGCGTCCTTTTCTTCCCACAAATAGAGCTTTCTTTTAATGGTATTTGATTGCCTCTGCGATTTTTATTTTTTGCGATATAAACGGAAAAAGACCAAAAATTTTGAAAAAAAATGATATTTTCTACTTTTTGTTATAAGAAAAATTGAATAAACTAAATTTTAGTCATACATTTAGGCCAAAATGTATTCAGCCACATGTCTTTAGTAAAAAAAATGTCAATAAGCGTATATTTATCGGTTTGCGCAAAAGTTATAGCGTTTACAAACTAGGGTACATTTTCTGGAATTTACACAGCTTTAAATTTATGACTGCCTATCTCATTTCTTGAGGTGCTAAAATGGCAGGGCAGTACAAAACCCCCCCAAATGACCCCATTTTGGAAAGTAGACACCCCAGGGAAATTGCTGAGAGGCATGTTGAGCCCATTGAATATTTTTTTTTTTGTCCCAAGTGATTGAATAATGACAAAAAAAAATAAAAAATACAAAAAGTTGTCACTAAATGATATATTGCTCACACATGCCATGGTTATATGTGGAATTGCACCCCAAAATACATTCTGCTGCTTCTCCTGAGTACGGGGATACCACATGTGTGGGACTTTTTAGGAGCCTAGCCACGTACGGGACCCCGGAAACCAAGCACCGCCTTCAGGATTTCTAAGGGCGCAAATTTTTGATTTCACTCCTCACTACCTATCACAGTTTCGAAGGCCATAAAATGCCAAAATAGCACAAACCCCCCCCAAATGACTCCATTTTGGAAAGTAGACACCCCAAGCTATTTACTGAGAGGCATGATTAGTCCATGGAATATTTTATATTTTGCCACAAGTTGCGGGAATATGACAAACTTTATTTTTTTTGCACAAAGTTGTCACTAAATGATATATTGCTCACACATGCCATGGACATATGTGAAATTACACCCCAAAATACATTCTGCTGCTTCTCCTGAGTATGGGGATACCACATGTGTGGGACTTTTTGGGAGCCTAGCCGCGTACGGGACCCCAAAAACCAAGCACCGCCTTCAAGGTTTCTAAGGGCATAAATTTTTGATTTCACTCCTCACTACCTATCACTACCTATCACAGTTTTGAAGGCCATAAAATGCCAAGATGGCACAAAACCCCCCCAAATGACCCCATTTTGGAAAGTAGACACCCCAAGCTATTTGCTGAGAGGCATGTTGAGCCCATTGAATATTTTTTATTTTTTGTCCCAAATGATTAAATAATGACAAAAAAAAAAAAAAAGAAAAAATGTACAAAAAGTTGTCACTAAATGATATATTGCTCACACATGCCATGGACATATGTGAAATTACACCCCAAAATACATTCTACTGCTTCTCCTGAGTACGGGGATGCCACATGTGTGGGACTTTTTGGGAGCCTAGCCGGGTACGGGGCCCCAAAAACCAAGCACCGCCTTCAGGCTTTCTAAGGGCGTAAATTTTTGATTTCACTCCTCACTACCTATCACAGTTTCGAAGGCTATAAAATGCCAAAATAGCACAAAATCCCCCCAAATGACCCCATTTTGGAAAGTAGACACCCCAAGCTATTTACTGAGAGGCATGTTCAGTCCATGGAATATTTTATATTTTGCCACAAGTTGCGGGAATATGACAAACTTTGTTTTTTTTGCACAAAGTTGTCACTAAATGATATATTGCTCACACATGCCATGGGCATGTGTGAAATTACACCCCAAAATACATTCTGCTGCTTCTCCTGAGTACGGGGTTACCACATGTGTGGGACTTTTTGGGAGCCTAGCCGCGTACGGGACCCCAAAAACCAAGCACAGCCTTCAAGGTTTCTAAGGGCATAAATTTTTGATTTCACTCCTCACTACCTATCACAGTTTTGAAGGCCATAAAATGCCAAGATAGCACAAAACCCCCCAAAATGACCCCATTTTGGAAAGTAGACACCCCAAGGAAATTGCTGAGAGGCATGTTGAGCCCATTGAATATTTTTTTTTTTTGTCCCAAGTGATTGAATAATGACAAAAAAAAAAAAATGTACAAAAAGTTGTCACTAAATGATATATTGCTCACACATGCCATGGTTATATGCGGAATTGCACCCCAAAATACATTTGGTTGCTTCTCCTGAGTACGGGGATACCACATGTGTGGGACTTTTTGAGAGCCTAGCCGCGTACGGGCCCCCGAAAACCAAGCACCGCCTTCAGGATTTCTAAGGGCACAAATTTTTGATTTCACTCCTCACTACCTATCACAGTTTTGAAGGCCATAAAATGCCAAAATAGCACAAAACCCCCACAAATGACCCCATTTTGGAAAGTAGACACCCCAAGCTATTTGCCGAGAGGCATGGTGAGTATTTTACAGCTCTCATTTGTTTTTGAAAATGAAGAAAGACATATTTTTTTTCTTTTTTCAATTTTTAAAACTTTGTGACAAAAAGCGAGATCTGCAAAATACTCAACATACCTCTCAGCAAATAGCTTGGGGTGTCTACTTTCCAAATTGGGGTCATTTGGGGGGGTTTGTGCCATCTGGGCATTCCATGGCCTCCGAAACTGTGATAGGCAGTGAGGAGTGAAATCAAAAATTTACACCCATAGAAATCCTGAAGGCGGTGCTTGGTTTTCGGGGTCCCGTACGCGGCTAGGCTCCCAAAATGTCTCACACATGTGGTATCCCCGTACTCAGGAGAAGCAACAGAATGTATTTTGGGGTGTAATTCCACATATAACCATGGCATGTTTGAGCAATATATCATTTAGTGACAACTTTTTGTAATTTTTTTTTTCTTTTTGTCATTATTCAATCACTTGGGACAAAAAAAAAAAAAAATATTCAATGGGCTCAACATGCCTCTCAGCAAATAGCTTGAGGTGTCTACTTTCCAAAATGGGGTCATTTGGGGGGGTTTTGAACTGTCCTGGCATTTTATGCACAACATTAGGAAGCTTATGTCACACATCATCCACTCTTCTAACCACTTGAAGACAAAGCCCTTTCTGACACTTTTTGTTTACATGAAAACATTTTTTTTTTTTGCAAGAAAATTATGTTGAACCCCCAAACATTATATATATTTTTAAAGCAAAGGCCCTACAGATTAAAATAGTGGGTGTTGCATTTTTTTTTTCCACACAGTATTTGCTCAGCGATTTTTGGGGGAAAAAACACACTTTTTTTATTTTTAATGCACTAAAAAACACTATATTGCCCAAATGTTTGATGAAATAAAAAAGATGATCTTAGGCCGAGTACATGGATACCAAACACGACATGCTTTAAAATTGCGCACAAACGCGCAGCGGCGAGAAACTACATTCATTTTTAAAAGCATTTAAAAGCCTTTACAGGTTACCACGTTAGATTTACAGAGGAGGTCTACTGCTAAAATTACTGCCCTCGATCTGACCTTCGCGGTGATACCTCACATGCATGATGCAATTGCTATTTACATATGACGCTAGACCGATGCTTGCGTTCGCCTTTGCGCAAGAGCAGGGGGGGACAGCAGTGCTTTTTTTTTTTTTTTTTTTTATTATTTATTTTGCTTTTTTATTTTATTTTTAAATTGTTCCTTCCATATTTTTTTTTTTTAGCATTTTTATTGTTATCTCAGGGAATGTAAATATCCCCTATGATAGCAATAAGTAGTGACAGGTACTCTTTTTTTTAAAAAAAATGGGGGGTTAGACCCTAGATCTTTCCTCTGCCCTCAAAGCATCTGACCACACCAAGATCGATGTGATAAAATGCTTTCCCAATTTCCCAATGGCGCTGTTTATATCCGGGGGGGGGGCATTCCCTCCCACTGCTTGTAAAAGCAGTCCAGAGGCTAATTAGCCACTAGGATTGCTTTTACATGAAAGCCGGCCGCTGGCTGAAAAGAATGATACCCGCAGGCATCAATCTGGTATAACCATTCAAAGTCCAGCAACATACCAGTACGTTGCTGGTCCTTGTTGGACATGTATTGTAATCTTTTTTTTCATGCAGCCTGTTGGCTGAACGAAAAAAAGAGATTGATCGGTGGGTATGCCCACCATTAGAATACCTCCCTTCATCCACCCACTTCTAATGATGGGCATATATGCCGAAGCATGGGGGCATCCTCCCGCAAAAAAACTTATGCCGCATACACACGGTCGGACTTTTCCACGGGCAAGCCTTCGTCGGAATTTCGACCGTATGTACGCGGCATTAGGAGCAAAATCGCTCCTCCGCCCCTGCTGCCCCCATGCTTCGGCATATATGCTCTTTTTTTAAACTGTGGTGGTGAAATCACCTCCTACAGCGTTGGAGTCACGGCTTTATGTATCGTGGGAGCAAACGCTGTTGCTGTCAAGATAAATAGATCCGCGCTGCAACTGAATGGCGTACCTGAAAAACAAAAAATTACATACCTGAAAAGCAAGCATGATAAAACATTGCAGAATAGAATACAGTAAAAAAGAGTAGAACAATAGAGAGAAAATAGAGAGAGAGAGAGAGAACAATAAAACGACAACTATTTTTGGTTTTTTTATTTTATATTTTTTTTGTGTTTTGTTTTTTACGTTTTTTTTTTTCTTTTTTACACTTTTTTTTGTAACTTTAACAACTGTAATGGTTCGGGTCTCTCAAAATGTAATGGCATCTTGGGAGACCCTGTGTAAGTGTGTCCTAGTCTGTGAAATGCTGTACCCTACGCTAAAACTTCACTTTTGAGTGGTAGCGATCAAAACATTCACCAAGGCAAAGACCAGGTTTGTCAGGACAGAGTGGACAATAATAACGGGTGTCACGCCTAAATCCGCGCTTGCTACAGACACAACATCTTTTTTGGGGGGTTCGTTGGGTAGGGGTACTCGGGAGGGCATACGGATAATGCCTCTCATGCAGCCGGCTTACTGCATTTGGTAGGGGATGGTGAGGTGCAGAACCGCCTGGATACAGGAGTTCTGTGACTATCTCATTCTGGAATTTTAGAAGAGATAACGTCCCGCCTGAAGCTCTGTATAGCACATGAGCATTCAGCAAAGCCAATTGGAATAAGGATAGAGACACTTTTTTGTACCAGCGTCTCGCCTTACGGTCAATTAGATACGGCGCCATCAACTGGTCGTTGAGGTCCACCCCTCCCATATTTTTGTTATATTAGTGGACACAGAGGGGTTTCTCCACAACACCAGTCGCCGTACGAATTTGGACTGTCGTGTCTGCATGAAGGGAGGTAAGAAGGAAAACATTCTTATTGTCCCTCCACTTCATAGCGAGCAAGTTATTACACTTCACGCAGGCTCTCTCCCCCAGCCTAAGACAGGCATCTACAAGCCGCTGGGGAAAGCCCCGGCGATTAGGTCGCACGGTGCCACATGCTCCAATCTTATGATCAAACAAGTGACTAAACAGTGGCACGCTCGTGTAATAATTGTCCACATACAAGTGGTACCCCTTTCCGAATAAGGGTGACACCAATTTCCACACTATCTTGTCAGCGCTCCCTATGTAATCCGGGCAGTTGACCGGCTCAACCTGACTATCTTTTCCCTCATAAACCATAAAGCTCCATACATAGCCTGTTGCCCTGTCACAGAACTTATAGAGCTTGACCCCGTATCTGGCACGCTTGCTGGGAAGGTACTGCTTGAAAGCCAAGCGGCCAGAAAATTTAATCAGGGACTCATCAACGCAGACAGCTTGATCGGGAATAAACAAGGCTGCAAAACGTTCGTTGAAGTGGTTTATGAGGGGCCGAATTTTATAGAGCCGGTCGTACTCAGGGTCCCCACGTGGACGACAAAGTTCATTGTCGTTGAAGTGCATGAACCGCAAAATCTGCTCGTATCGTGTCCTGGGCATGGAGGCAGAGAACACGGGCATGTGGTCAATTGGGTGCGTGGACCAATAAGCACGCAATGACGGGAATTTATGTGTGCCCATGTTGAGGGAAAGGCCCAGAAAGGTCTTAAATTCGGAAACCGTAATTGGTTTCCAATCTTTGGCAATTTTAGGCAACTGGGGGTTAGCGGCGATGAATTGACCAGCATAGAAATTACTCTGGTCCACAATAGATCTATAGAGATCTTCCGTGAAAAACAGCGAATAATAATCGATTGGCATAAAATCAGCTGTTTCCACCTGAATACCGGGTTGGGCAGTGAATGGGGGAAGTACGGGTTCTGCAGAAGTGGTGGGGACCCAATCAGGATAGGCGAATTCTGCAGGAAGGGCACTATGGGCACGACGGGCCTGCCTTTGTCTTCTTGGTGGCAGCGGGACACTACTTGTGCTTGCCACCTCGCCAGCTTGAACTGCACTTATGGGACTCGCCACGTCACCACGTGATACTGCAGTGCTGGATGTACGCCCAGGCTGTACTAGGCCGCTGGTGCTTGCCAATTCACCAGAAGGAATAGCGGCGCTTGTACTACTCTGCTCCATGATACGAGAGTCCTGCGGTTCTTGCTCCTCAACAACCTCAGAAGATCGGGATCGGGTACACCTGACCTTAGCAGGGACCTCAACTTCGTCGTCAGAGCTATCTGACGTGGGGCCGCTGACGTCACTGTCTTCTACGGGAAGATATTCTGAGCCTGAATCTGACAGATACGTGACCTCCTCTTCACTATCTGTCATGCTCAGAATCTCGTAGGCCTCTTTACTAGTGTACCTTCGACTTGCCATTTTGGGCTCTAAATTTAGGGGTACACTAGTAAGATTCACAGGTAAAAAAAGCACCTGACTGTCACCAAATGTATCAAACGCTACCAAAAAAACTGTTAGCGATCGCAGGGATCAGGACTGTCTCTGCGAACGCTGCAGTTATGTGTGTTGTGTTTGGTAAGTGACAGTGATCGATCGATACTGCACTTGGGTGGGCTGGGCTGGGCTGGGCTGGGCGGAGGGGCTAAACGCAGGTACTAGCAGGTATCTGGGCTGATCCCGCTAACACTGCGTTTTTGGGAACCCTAAACCGCTGGGGACGCTAGTATAGATCTGATCAGATACTATACCACTAAGGGAGGTGTATGCTTTGCGCGTGGGTGTTAGCGTTACTGGCACTAACCTAAAGCTGCCTGGGGCGACGCGGACCCTCTCTGGCGCTAAAACCTATTGATATCACCCGCCGGGCGATCAGGGGGTTAAACCTTTATTGGGTTATATACGGCGGGTGCCCTGATGCTATAAAAAGCAAACTAACCAACCTGTGTCACCTGTAACCTTTATATGGTGATCACTGGTGAAAGAGTTAACTAGGGGCAATCAGGGGGTTAAAACCTTTATTAGGTTAAATATGGGGGTACCCAACGCTATATAAAAACCTGACGGGTTACCTAAATAACGAAATAACTCACTGGGTAACCAGTGTCACCAGTGACGCTTATACGGTGATCACTGGTGAAAGGGTTAACTCTAGGGGCAATCAGGGGGTTAAAATAATATATGGGGGTACCTGACGCTAATAAAAACCTGCAGCGAACCTAAAAATAATTAACTGGCTATCTAGGACACCAGCGACAAGAAAAAAGCGATCGGAAAAACGATCGCTTAGTGACGCTGGCATTAGGTGGTGAAAGGGTTACCTGGGGGGCGATCAAGGGGTTAAACCTTTATTAGGGGGGGTTAGGGGGCTACCTTGGACCTAAAGGGGCCTGATCCTAACTGCCCTGCAACTTTTTACAGTCACAAATGACACTGATTGCAGTGATCAGTAAAAAAAATGATCACTGCAAACGGTGCACTGTGACTGGGGGTACTGGGGGTGATCTGGGGGGTGATCTGGGGGTGACTGGGGGGTGATTTGTGTGCCTACGTGTACTGGTGTCAGTGGGCTGTTGGTGCACTTACTGTGAGATGTCTTCACTCCTTGCGCCGGATCGAAAAGACCGACACGAGGAGAGATGACATCACTTCCTCCTGCCTGTGTTTACATTACAGGCAGGGGAAGCTCTCTCATTCGCCGGGAGCGATCGAGAGGGGGTGGCCGGAATCGAACGGCCGTCCCCTCATGCCGGATCGCTCCCGAACACTTAACCACCGCTCACTGTACAGAAGGGGGTCCGATCGGACCCCCCAACTATACAAAGGCGATCACGTACATATACGTGATTCTGCCTGTCGGTGCCATTCTGCTGACGTATAATTACAGTGGGCGGTCGTTAAGTGGTTAAAAACGATCGTGTGTAGGCTCCAGAGCATTTTTCTTGACAAGAAAAATGGCCATTAAAAATTTAGAACCTGCTCAATTTTTTCTTGTCGTTTTTCACGTCGACGTTTTTCTCGTCGTGAAAAACGCCCGTGTGTAGGCTTTAACGACGTGAAAAAAACGTGCATGCTCACAAGCAAGTTATGAGATGGGAGCGCTCGTTCTGGTAAAACTAGCGTTCGTAATGCATTCGTCATGCTGTAACGGACTGAAAAGCACAGAGACTGAAAAGCGCGAATCGGCTAACACCAAACTTTTTCTAACACGAAATCAGCAAAAGCAGCCCAAAGGGTGGCGCCATCCGAATGGAACTTCCCCTTTATAGTGCCGTTGTACGTGTTGTACGTCACCGCGCTTTGCCCAAGCATTTTTTTTCACGATAGTGTGTATGCAAGGCATGCTTGAGAAAAATCACGTCGAGAAAAACTTAGTTTTTTTCAAAGACATTAAAAACGGCCGTGTGTACGCGGCATTATAGTATCCTCCACAACAGATAACTGACAAAGACTTGTGCAAAGTCTGTGATGCTTTCATATGCATCCCCAGTGCAGGAAACATATTGGCATGTTTTTCTACTTTGGCCCACAGCAATATTGAGGTGTAGAGACTGGGATGCCTGGAGAAGGAGCCTGACCTCAACTTTAGCTCATACAATTGTTATCCAGAAGCCTTAGCTTCAATAACACTTAAGCCCTGTACACACGATCGGATTTCCTATGGATTTTAAACCGATGGATTTTTCCATCGGAAATCCGATGAAGCTGACTTCCATCAGTCTTGCCTACACACCATCAGTCAAAAAAATGATCGTCCCAAACGCCGTGACGTAAAACACTCCGACGAGCCAAGAAAAATGAAGTTCTATGCTTCTGAGCATGCGTCGACTTGATTCTGAGCATGCATGGGTTTTTTATCCGATGGAGTTCCCCACAGACGATAGTAATTTTCTACTTTTTTTTTTCCATCAGATAAATTTAAAACATGTTCTATTTTTTAACACTGATGGAAAAAGGCCGATGGGGCCCATACACGATCGGTTTGTCCGATGAAAAAAGTCCATCGGACTGTTTTCATCGGTAAAACCGATCGTGTGTACACGGCTTAAGGCTGATGTCAGATGTGTGACTAAGTCAAGACCTCTCCACTTGACTCTTTAGAATTGCTCATTTGCTGACACCAAAAGCTGCTGAATTTCACTGGATAGCAGTGTGAGTGACTTCTTGTTAGCCCAGCTAGCCAGGGAATAATCCCATAGCGACTGTTAGGTCTCTTAGCATTCAGATCACCCCTTGACATTAGACTAATGCCACGTACACACGATCGGAAATTCCGACAAGAAATGTTTGATGCAAGCTTTTGGTCGGATATTCCGACCGTGTGTATGCTCCATCGGACATTTTCTGTCGGAATTTCCGTCAACAAAAATTTGAGAGCTGGTTCTCAATTTTTCCCGACAAGAAAAGTTCTTGTCGGAAATTCCGATCGTGTGTATCCAATTCCGACGCACAAAAATCCATGCATGCTCGGAATCAAGCAAAAGAGCCGCACTTCCTATTGTACTTCATTTTTCTCGGCTCATCGTATGTGTTGTACGTCACCGCGTTCTTGACGTTCGGAATTTCCGACAACATTTGTGAAGTCAAACCTTTTTGTACATTTGTGTGACCGTGTGTATCCATGGTTTTCTTGTCGGAATTTCCGATCGTGTGAACGCGGCATAAGATTAAAACACTTTGTACCTGGAAAAGTAAAAAATAAAGAAAAAAGGTAGGAGGGAAAAAACCAAACAATCAGTTAAAGCCATCCGATTGAAGTCCCAAATACATCCGGAGATGAGGGGTTAACGCACCTAACAACTCAGAAAGGAACCGACTGAGTAACCAAGCAACTCACATCTTTGAATAATACCAAGTGGATATTTATGGAGCAATATTTGCCTTAGTGCACAGTTCCACATGTAGTAAATCTTTCTAGCTTATTGTGCCTGACTGCCTGTGACCAATGAAAATTAAAATACATTGCCTTTATTATTTTATTACCGAGGAACTACAGGCCATACATTTCTTCCTATGGCATTTTAATTGTTTGATTAAAAGATTGGTAAGCAAATAAATAATATTAAGTGCTATTCCTAAGGTGAGATCCAGACTGAAGATAAAGTAAATACAGTATTGCGATTTTTTTTTTTTTTAATAGTCTAGGTACTGCTAGTTTTTAAGCACATTTTGTTCCAAAAATAAAGATAAACAATGCTTTTTCAGGAAAAAAAAGTGCATTTATTTTACATGTGCTGGCTCCTGTAGCCTGTCTTTGTCTCGATGTAAATACTTTATTCTGTTAGCAATAAAAGTGGTGCGCATACATATACTGTCTCCACTCCGAGAAAACCACACTACTAAGCTGGCCAGAACCAACTGTTGAGGGAGTCTGTTCCACAGAGAAAATCTCCACACCAAGTTCACTATATTGACCACTTATATATTTATACAGTGCCTTGAAAATATATTCATACCCCTTGAAATTTTCCGCATTTTGTCATGTTACAACCAAAAACGTGAATATATTTTATTGGAATTTTATGTGATAGACCAACACAAAGTGGAAGGAAAATTATAAATGGTTTTCCATTTTTTTTACAAATAAATATGTGAAAAGTGTGGTGTGCATTTGTATCCAGCCCCCCTGAGTCAATACTTTGTAGAACCACCTTTTGCTGCAATTACAGCTGTAAGTCTTTTTGGGGGTGTCTCTACCAGCTTTGCACATCTAGTGAGTGACATTTTTGCCCATTCTTCTTTGGAAAATAGCACAAGCTCTGTCAGATTAGATGGAGAGCGTCTGTGAACAGCAATTTTCAAGTCTTGCCACAGATTCTCAATTGGATTTAGGTCTGGACTTTTTACTGGACCATTCTAACACATGAATATGCTTTGATCAAAACTAGTGATGAGCCGAACACCCCCGGGTTCGGTTCGCACCAGAACCCGCGAACGGACCGAAAGTTCGTACGAACATTAGAACCCTATTAAATACAATGGATGCGAACGTTCAAATTCTAAAGTGCTAATTATAACGACTATTATGCATGTTATTGTCCTAAAAAGGGTTTGGGAACCCGGGTTCTGCACCAGGGGACATGTATCAATGCAAAAAGAAGTTTTAAAAACGGTCGTTTTTCGGGAGCAGTCATTTTAATGATGCATAAAGTGAAAAAAAAAAGTCAAATATTCCTTTAAATATCATACCTGGGGGGTGTCTAAAGTATGCCTGTGAAGTGCCACGTGTTTCCCGTGTTTAGAACTGTCCCTGCACAAAATGACACTTCTAAAGGAAAAAAAAGCCATTTAAAACTTCTTGCGGCTTTAATGTAATGTCTGGTCCCGGTAATATGGATGAAAATCTTTAAGAAAAATGGCATAGCTACCCCATGACCCCCCCCCCCTACCCCAGCCCATTACCAGCCCCTTTGGGTCTTGTATGGATATTAAGGGGAACCCCGCACATAAAATAAAAAAGGCCCTATATACTCTGAACAGCCGTATACAGGCGGTGCATACAAGACAGGGACTGTAGGTTTGTTCTTATGTAGAATGTGTTTGTAATTTTGAACAGGTACATTGTTGAACTGTAGCTCCAGCCCAAAAATCTATTTTTAAACTTTTTGGGAAACATAGGTAAGGGTTATCACCCCTGTAACATTTGTTTTGCTGTCTGTGCCCCTGTTCAGAACATTTCACCTCACTTTCCGTCCCAATGACAACTGTTTTTGAAATGTGGTGTTTTTCTTGAAACAAGGATTGCTGATAAAGCATCAGTACAGAGGAGACACCTTTCTCCCATATTTATTCTTACAGGAGAGAATTTTCCTTCCTAGGGGTAGATTTCCTCTCACTTCCTGTTGTCTTCTTTCGTTTGCAAGTAGGAGTCGTTTGTAAGTTGGATGTTTGAAAGTAGGGACCTGCCGTATATACTCTGCAGAAATAGGCCCCTTAGTTGTTGGTGTTGGCACAACACTGTAAGCACTCACAGTTACTCTTGGTTGGTGCTGGAACGCCCTGCTGTCAACTATTATATCAGGAATTTTAATTACATATAATTGTTGAACAGTGGTAGTAAAAATTGGGGCTTTGATGGTGGTGCTGGTGCCACAACACTGTAAGCCCTGACAGTTACTCTTGGTGGGTGCAGCAATGGGCCCTGCTGTGAATTATTAAATCAAGAATTGTAATTGCATGCCCCTGTTGAACAGGGGCTGAAAAATTGGGCTTTTCGTGGTGGTGGTGGTGGTGGTGGTGTTGCCACAACACTGTAAGCCCTCAGAGTTACTCTTGGTGGGTGCAGGAATGGGCCCTGCTGTGAATTATTAGATCAAGAATTGTAATTACATGCCCCTTTTGAACAGTGGCTGAAAAATTGGGCCTTTCGTGGTGGTGGTGGTGGTGGCGTTGCCACAACACTGTAAGCCCTCAGACTTACTCTTGGTGGGTGCAGGAATGGGCCCTGCTGTGAATTATTACATCAAGAATTGTAATTGCATGCCCCTGTTGAACAGGGGCTGAAAAATTGGGCCTTAGGCACTGGTGGCACAACACTACAACCCCTCACAGATACTGTACTTGGAGCACAGCAATGAGCCCTGTTGCAAAGTATTGCTTCAAAAATTGTAATGACACGCCCCTGTTAAACAGGGGCTGAAAAATTGGGCCTTAGGCACTGGTGGCACAACACTACAACCCCTCACAGATACTGTACTTGGAGCACAGCAATGAGCCCTATGGCAAATTATTGCTAAAAAAATTGTAAGTACACGCCCCTGTAAAACAGGGGCTGAAAAATTGGGCCTTAGCCACTGGTGGCGGCACCCATAAACAAAAATTATCTTCCAAGCTATCATCATCAATCGTATCATTGAGGACTCGGAGGAGGAGGATAGCCAGTCAACATAACAGCACAGGCACTCAGCATCAGCATCAGTCTTGAAGGGACGTGACATGTTAAAATCAATTAGTCTGTTATATCAGCATCAGGTGTGTGGTAGCTGGTGGTGATCCAAGACTGGTTCATCTTGATGAAAGTCAGTCGATCAACCGAGTCGGTGGACAGGCGCACCCTGTGATCCGTGACAAATCCTCCAGCAGCACTGAATGTGCGTTCCGAAAGAACGCTGGATGCAGGACAGGCCAGTAGCTCAATTGCATACTGTGCAAGCTCTGGCCAGTGATCCATCCTCAAGACCCAGTAAGCCAGAGGATTTTCGGTGGGGAAGGTGTCCAAGTCTGACCTTGCCCCTAGATATTCCTGCACCATGTTTATCAGACGCTGGCGATGGTTGCTGGAACCAATCATACTTTGGGGCTGCGGACTAAAGAATTGTCTGAACGCATCGGTCAGACGGCCACCTTCCCCACCGCTCCTTCTTTGACTGGCCGAAGCCTCAGCAACTCGTTGTCCTGGACCAGGAGTTTGTAACCTCCCAGTCTCTGGGAACGCGTTGCACAGACCTTTCTGCAAGGCCTCCCGGAGTTGTCTCATCCTCTGCTCCCTCTGCGACGGTAACATAAGGTCCGCAACCTTACCCTTGTACCGTGGATCAAGGAGAGTGGCCAGCCAGTAATGGTCCCTCTCCTTGATCCGAAGAATACGAGGATCCTTCCGCAGACTTTGCAGGATCAGGGAGGCCATGCAGCGTAGGTTTGCTGAGGCATTCGCTCCGGAGTCCTCTGGGTCACTAAGGACGACATGATCCGCAGTCACCTCCTCCCAGCCACGTACAAGTCCACTGGTTTCTTGGGACTGTAAATCATCCCTAAAAGACTGCTGCTGATGATGCTGAGTGCCAGCCTCCACCTCCATGCTGACACAATCCTCCTCCTCCTCCTCCTCCTCCTCCTCTTCCTCTTCCTGTGCGATGGGTGGGACAGAAGGAACACTGTCTGGGTAAAGGGGGCCTTGAGAGGCAAGGAAGTCCTCCTCTTCCTGCCTCTGTTCTGCCTCAAGTGCCCTGTCCATTATTCCACGCAGCGTGTGCTCCAACAGGTGGACAAGAGGTACAGTGTCACTGATGCATGCACTGTCACTGCTCACCATCCTCGTGGCCTCCTCAAATGGTGCCAGGACAGTGCATGCATCCCTGATCATGCCCCACTGGCGTGGAGAAAAAAAACCAAGCTCCCCTGACCCTGTCCTGGTGCCGTAGTCGCACAGGTACTCATTGATGGCCCTCTGCTGCGTGTGCAGCCGCTGCAGCATGGCCAACGTTGAGTTCCACCTGGTGGGCATGTCACATATAAGGCGGTTCTTGGGCAGGTTCAACTCCTTTTGCAGCTCAGCCAGGCGAGCACTGGCATTATAAGATCTGCGGAAATGCACACAGACTTTCCTGGCCTGCCTCAGGACATCCTGTAAGCCCGGGTACCTGCCCAAGAACCGCTGCACCACCAGGTTAAGGACGTGAGCCACACAGGGCACATGGGTCAGTTGTCCCTGTCGGAGGGCGGAGAGGAGGTTGGTGCCATTGTCGCAAACCACCATTCCTGGCTTAAGCTGGCGTGGCGTCAACCACCTCTCGGCCTGGCCCTGCAGAGCAGACAGGACCTCTGCCCCAGTGTGGCTTCTGTCCCCCAAACACACCAGCGCAAGCACGGCATGGCATCTTTTTGCCTGCGTACTTGCGTAGCCCCGTGAACGGCTACGGAGCACCGCTGGTTCATAGGACAAACCACAGGAAGAGGCCATGGAGGAAGAAGAAGAGGAGGGGGTGGAGGAGAGAGGTGTGTCACAACCAGTAGTAGCATTTTGGAGGCGTGGCGGTGGGACAACCTCCAACACTACTGCACCTTGTCCTGCATCCTTCCCAGCTGCCAAAAGAGTGACCCAATGGGCCGTGAAAGAAATGTAACGTCCCTGTCCATGCCTGCTGGACCATGAGTCAGCGGTAATATGCACCTTACCGCTGACCGCCCTGTCCAGCGAGGCCAAGACATTGCCTTCCACATGCCGGTAGAGAGCCGGAATAGCCTTCCGTGAGAAAAAGTGGCGTTTGGGAACCTGCCACTGAGGAACCGCACATTGCACAAACTCACGGAAGGGGGCCGAGTCTACCAACTGAAAAGGCAGCAGTTGAAGCGCTAGCAATTTAGCCAAGCTAGCATTCAACCGCTGGGCATGTGGATGGCTGGGAGTGAACTTCTTTCGACGGTCCAGCAGCTGGGGCAGGGAAATTTGCCTGCTAGAATCGGACGTCGGTGTACTGCTAGCAGAGTGGCCGCAAGTACTTGGCTGTGACACACCTAATTCTACACCTTCATTCCTCTCAGTGCATGTTTCAGAGAGGACTGAAGTTATAGTGGGGTTGGAGATCCCAGCTGATGCGGTGCAAGGAGAGGTCCGCTTTGTTCTTTGGTGTGGGTCTTTGAGGTAGGCTTGCCAACGAGCTGCATGGCAGGTCAACATATGTCTGGTCAGGCATGTGGTACCCAAGCGGCTGATGTTTTGGCCACGCGATATACGCTTGAGACATATGTTGCAAACAGCAGCTGTGCGATCTGATGCACTAGCCTCAAAAAAGGCCCACACCAAGGAACTTTTTGAATGACGGGCAGAGGCAGCGCCCTGCACAGGCGGAGCTCTGCGGTGTGATTCCGTCGGTGTACTGCCCTTACGCTGGCCACCAAAGGGCATCCTGTCTCGTTGGAGATGTGCCTCCTCCTCATCCTCCTCCTCCTCTCTCCTATTAGGCACCCACGTGGAGTCAGTGACCTCATCATCCCCTCCCTCCTCATCACTGGAGCCAATCTGGCAGTATGCTGCAGCTGCTGGAACATGACTGCCAGATTGGTGTCCTTCTTGAGCATCCCCTCTGTCTGCTCTCACCCTACTGCCTTCCTGTAGCTGGGTTTCATCATCAGACCCTTCGAAACGCTGGGCATCCTCCTGGAGCATGTACCCAACACTGTGCTCAAACAGTTCGGGGGACTCCTCAGGAGGAGGACATGGTGGGTCTAGGGAAGGAGTGACTGATGATGAGTCTGACATTGATACCAGGGAAGAGGACGCTTTGGCAGCTGCTTTGCCAGTACCCTGAGCCTGGGTGAGAGAGGATGAGGAGGAGGAGGAGGGCTTGGTCATCCACTCTACCAAGTCTTCGGCATGATGTGGCTCAACATGTCCAGCTGCGGAAAAGAAGGACAAGCGTGTCCCATGGCCATGTGCTGATGACAATGCACCGCGTCCACGACCAGCACTGTTGCCCCCAGACACAGAGCCTGCTTGCCCTCTTTTATTGCCTCCTGACTGTCTGCCTCTCCTTGTTTGCCTTCCAGACATTCTAATAGATGGCCTGCAGGGAGATGGGAAAAAAGCAATAAGGGCTACCTTCAGGTGTCCTTCTCTGTCCCTTGAAACAAGGACTTGCACAGTGAAAGAAACTGACACTCTCCCTACCTACAGTTTTCTGTCCCTAGAAAAAATGTTTTTTTTAAGCACAATATAGCACAAGGAGAATTCACTCACTGTTCTTCCAGGTCCCTGGAAACAAGGACTTGCACAGTGAAAGAAACTGACACTCTCCCTACCTACAGTTTTCTGTCCCTAGAAAAAATGTTTTTTTTAAGCACAATATAGCACAAGGAGAATTCACTCACTGTCCTTCCCAGTCCCTAGAAACAAGGACTTGCACAGTGAAAGAAACTGACACTCTCCCTACCTACAGTTTTCTGTCCCTAGAAAAAATGTTTTTTTTAAGCACAATATAGCACAAGGAGAATTCACTCACTGTCCTTCCAGGTCCCTGGAAACAAGGACTTGCACAGTGAAAGAAACTGACACTCTCCCTACCTACAGTTTTCTGTCCCTAGAAAAAATGTTTTTTTTAAGCACAATATAGCACAAGGAGAATTCACTCACTGTCCTTCCAGGTCCCTGGAAACAAGGACTTGCACAGTGAAAGAAACTGACACTCTCCCTACCTACAGTTTTCTGTCCCTAGAAAAAATGTTTTTTTTAAGCACAATATAGCACAAGGAGAATTCACTCACTGTCCTTCCAGGTCCCTGGAAACAAGGACTTGCACAGTGAAAGAAACTGACACTCTCCCTACCTACAGTTTTCTGTCCCTAGAAAAAATGTTTTTTTTTAAGCACAATATAGCACAAGGAGAATTCACTCACTGTCCTTCCAGGTCCCTGGAAACAAGGACTTGCGCAGTGAAAGAAACTGACACTCTCCCTACCTACAGTTTTCTGTCCCTAGAAAAAATGTTTTTTTTAAGCACAATATAGCACAAGGAGAATTCACTCACTGTCCTTCCCAGTCCCTAGAAACAAGGACTTGCACAGTGAAAGAAACTGACACTCTCCCTACCTACAGTTTTCTGTCCCTAGAAAAAATGTTTTTTTTAAGCACAATATAGCACAAGGAGAATTCACTCACTGTCCTTCCAGGTCCCTGGAAACAAGGACTTGCACAGTGAAAGAAACTGACACTCTCCCTACCTACAGTTTTCTGTCCCTAGAAAAAATGTTTTTTTTAAGCACAATATAGCACAAGGAGAATTCACTCACTGTCCTTCCAGGTCCCTGGAAACAAGGACTTGCACAGTGAAAGAAACTGACACTCTCCCTACCTACAGTTTTCTGTCCCTAGAAAAAATGTTTTTTTTAAGCACAATATAGCACAAGGAGAATTCACTCACTGTCCTTCCAGGTCCCTAGAAACAAGGACTTGCACAGTGAAAGAAACTGACACTCTCCCTACCTACAGTTTTCTGTCCCTAGAAAAAATGTTTTTTTTAAGCACAATATAGCACAAGGAGAATTCACTCACTGTCCTTCCAGGTCCCTAGAAACAAGGACTTGCACAGTGAAAGAAACTGACACTCTCCCTACCTACAGTTTTCTGTCCCTAGAAAAAATGTTTTTTTTAAGCACAATATAGCACAAGGAGAATTCACTCACTGTCCTTCCAGGTCCCTGGAAACAAGGACTTGCACAGTGAAAGAAACTGACACTCTCCCTACCTACAGTTTTCTGTCCCTAGAAAAAATGTTTTTTTTAAGCACAATATAGCACAAGGAGAATTCACTCACTGTCCTTCCAGGTCCCTGGAAACAAGGACTTGCACAGTGAAAGAAACTGACACTCTCCCTACCTACAGTTTTCTGTCCCTAGAAAAAATGTTTTTTTTAAGCACAATATAGCACAAGGAGAATTCACTCACTGTCCTTCCAGGTCCCTGGAAACAAGGACTTGCACAGTGAAAGAAACTGACACTCTCCCTACCTACAGTTTTCTGTCCCTAGAAAAAATGTTTTTTTTAAGCACAATATAGCACAAGGAGAATTCACTCACTGTCCTTCCAGGCCCCCGGAAACAAGGACTTGCACAGTGAAAGAAACTGACACTCTCCCTACCTACAGTTTTCTGTCCCTAGAAAAAATGTTTTTTTTAAGCACAATATAGCACAAGGAGAATTCACTCACTGTCCTTCCAGGTCCCTAGAAACAAGGACTTGCACAGTGAAAGAAACTGACACTCTCCCTACCTACAGTTTTCTGTCCCTAGAAAAAATGTTTTTTTTAAGCACAATATAGCACAAGGAGAATTCACTCACTGTCCTTCCAGGTCCCTGGAAACAAGGACTTGCACAGTGAAAGAAACTGACACTCTCCCTACCTACAGTTTTCTGTCCCTAGAAAAAATGTTTTTTTTAAGCACAATATAGCACAAGGAGAATTCACTCACTGTCCTTCCAGGTCCCTAGAAACAAGGACTTGCACAGTGAAAGAAACTGACACTCTCCCTACCTACAGTTTTCTGTCCCTAGAAAAAATGTTTTTTTTTAAGCACAATATAGCACAAGGAGAATTCACTCACTGTCCTTCCAGGTCCCTAGAAACAAGGACTTGCACAGTGAAAGAAACTGACACTCTCCCTACCTACAGTTTTCTGTCCCTAGAAAAAATGTTTTTTTTAAGCACAATATAGCACAAGGAGAATTCACTCACTGTCCTTCCAGGTCCCTAGAAACAAGGACTTGCACAGTGAAAGAAACTGACACTCTCCCTACCTACAGTTTTCTGTCCCTAGAAAAAATGTTTTTTTTTAAGCACAATATAGCACAAGGAGAATTCACTCACTGTCCTTCCAGGTCCCTGGAAACAAGGACTTGCACAGTGAAAGAAACTGACACTCTCCCTACCTACAGTTTTCTGTCCCTAGAAAAAATGTTTTTTTTAAGCACAATATAGCACAAGGAGAATTCACTCACTGTCCTTCCAGGTCCCCGGAAACAAGGACTTGCACAGTGAAAGAAACTGACACTCTCCCTACCTACAGTTTTCTGTCCCTAGAAAAAATGTTTTTTTTAAGCACAATATAGCACAAGGAGAATTCACTCACTGTCCTTCCAAGTTCCTAGAAACAAGGACTTGCACAGTGAAAGAAACTGACACTCTCCCTACCTACAGTTTTCTGTCCCTAGAAAAAATGTTTTTTTTAAGCACAATATAGCACAAGGAGAATTCACTCACTGTCCTTCCAGGTCCCTGGAAACAAGGACTTGCACAGTGAAAGAAACTGACACTCTCCCTACCTACAGTTTTCTGTCCCTAGAAAAAATGTTTTTTTTAAGCACAATATAGCACAAGGAGAATTCACTCACTGTCCTTCCAGGTCCCTAGAAACAAGGACTTGCACAGTGAAAGAAACTGACACTCTCCCTACCTACAGTTTTCTGTCCCTAGAAAAAATGTTTTTTTTTAAGCACAATATAGCACAAGGAGAATTCACTCACTGTCCTTCCAGGTCCCTAGAAACAAGGACTTGCACAGTGAAAGAAACTGACACTCTCCCTACCTACAGTTTTCTGTCCCTAGAAAAAATGTTTTTTTTAAGCACAATATAGCACAAGGAGAATTCACTCACTGTCCTTCCAGGTCCCTAGAAACAAGGACTTGCACAGTGAAAGAAACTGACACTCTCCCTACCTACAGTTTTCTGTCCCTAGAATTATTTTTTTTTTTAAGCACAATATAGCACAAGGAGAATTCACTCACTGTCCTTCCAGGTCCCTAGAAACAAGGACTTGCACAGTGAAAGAAACTGACACTCTCCCTACCTACAGTTTTCTGTCCCTAGAAAAAATGTTTTTTTTAAGCACAATATAGCACAAGGAGAATTCACTCACTGTCCTTCCAGGTCCCTAGAAACAAGGACTTGCACAGTGAAAGAAACTGACACTCTCCCTACCTACAGTTTTCTGTCCCTAGAAAAAATGTTTTTTTTAAGCACAATATAGCACAAGGAGAATTCACTCACTGTCCTTCCAGGTCCCTGGAAACAAGGACTTGCACAGTGAAAGAAACTGACACTCTCCCTACCTACAGTTTTCTGTCCCTAGAAAAAATGTTTTTTTTAAGCACAATATAGCACAAGGAGAATTCACTCACTGTCCTTCCAGGTCCCTGGAAACAAGGACTTGCACAGTGAAAGAAACTGACACTCTCCCTACCTACAGTTTTCTGTCCCTAGAAAAAATGTTTTTTTTAAGCACAATATAGCACAAGGAGAATTCGCTCACTGTCCTTCCAGGTCCCTAGAAACAAGGACTTGCACAGTGAAAGAAACTGACACTCTCCCTACCTACAGTTTTCTGTCCCTAGAAAAAATGTTTTTTTTAAGCACACTATAGCACAAGCACAAAACACACTGACACTCTCCCTACCTATCCTTCTCTTTCCCTAAACTAAAGGAATCCAGGTTAAGCAAGAAAGAAATAAAAGTCACTGTCCCTGCCTATGCTGCTCTATCCCTGCTCCGGAACACACTACACTAGGCCGCCGTGCTGGCGGCCTTTTATAGTGTGGGGCGTGTACTAAACACCCTCAGCAATAATTGGCCACAGGCATCCTGCCTGTGGCCAATCATTGCTCTCCTCGCTGCCGGCGCTGTGATTGGCCAAGCATGCGGGGTCACAGTGCATGCTTGGCCAATCACAGCGCCTGGATGACACTGCGATGGCGTAGTGCATTGTGGGCCGTTCGCGTCACTCGAATTTGGCGCGAACGGCCCAAATCGTTCGATCTTCGTCGAACGATCGAACAGCCGATGTTCGAGTCGAACGTATGTTCGACTCGAACACGAAGCTCATCCCTAATCAAAACCATTCCATTGTAGCTCTGGCTGTATGTTTAGGGTCGTTGTCCTACTGGAAGGTGAATCTCTGCCCCAGTCTCAAGTCTTTTGCAGACTCTAAAAGATTTTCTTCTAAGATTGCCCTGTATTTGGCTCTATCCATCTTCCCATCAACTCTGACTAGCTTTCCTGTCCATGCTAAAGAAGAGAATTCCCACAACACAATGCTGCCACCACCATGTTTCACGGTGGGGATGGCATGTTCAGGGTGATGTGCAATTTTAGTTTTCCACCACACACAGCGTTTTGGTTTTAGGCCAATAAGTAAAATTTTGGTCTCATCTGACCAGAGCACCTTCTTCCACATGCTTGCTGTGTCCCCCACATGGCTTCTCACAAACTGCAAACAAGACTTCTCATGACTTTCTTTCAACAATGGCTTTCTTCTTGCCACTCTTCCATAAAGGCCAAATTTGTGGAGTGCACGACTCATTGTTGTCCTGTGGACAGATTCTCCCATCTGAGCTGTGGATCTCTGCAGCTCCTTCAGAGTTACCATGGGCCTCTTTTCTGGTTCTCTGATTAATGCTCTCCTTTCCCCGGCCTGTCAGTTTAGGTGGATGGCCATGTCTTGGTAGGTATGGATTGAACAGTGCTCCGTGAGATGTTCAAAGCTTGGGATATTTTTTTTTTTTTTTATAACCTAACTCTGCTTTAAACTTCTTCACAACTTTATCCCTGACCTGTCTGGTGTGTTCTTTGATCTTCATGATGCTATTTGTTCACTAAGGTTCTCCAACAAACCTCTGAGGGCTTCACAGAACAGATGTATGTATACTGAGATTAAATTACACACAGGTGGACTCTAGATTACTTCTGAAGGCAATTGGTTCCACAAGATTTTAGTTAGGGGTATCAGAGTAAAGGGGCTGAATACAAATGCACGCAACACTTTTCACATATTTATTTGTAAAAAATGTTGAACCATTTCTAAATTTTCCTTCCACCTCACAATTATGTGTCACTTTGTGTTGGTCTATCACATAAAATCCTAATAAAATAAATGTTTACATTTTTTGGTTGTAAAATGACAAATTGTGGAAAATTTCAAGGGATATGAATACTTTTTCAAGGCACTGTACATGGAAGAAAAATATTTTGCTAGCTATAGAAACTGCAGTTTGGCATTGCATGCTATTATCAAGTTTATGATCTACCAGAACATCCAGATCCTTCTCCACCATTGACTCCTCCAGCTGTTCTCCTCCTGGTATGTATGATGTATGCATGTTTTTAGCCCCCAAGTGCATAACTTTACATATATCAACATTAAACTTCATTTGCCACAGAGTTGCAATGGTTGTGCTCTTGTAAATACTGATGCATATTTGTATTGGCATTTACATAATTTTTCATTGTGCAGCTTTACATCCTAAATGAGTTGCATCTTCCATTGCTGGATGGAAGAGAGGCCTTCTCTCCAACATCAGTGCCCGACCTCACAAATGCACTCCTGGAAGAATGGTTAAACATTACCATAGACACCCTCCTAAATCTTGTGGACAGCCTGCCCAGGAAAGTTGAAGCTGTTATAGCTGCTAAAGGGTGAGCCAACTCAATATTGAACCCTACGGACTTGGATGCCATTAAAGTTCATGTAAAGGCAGGTGTCACAATACTTTTGACAATTTAGTATTATACACACATACATACATACATACATACACATTACCTCATATAAGTGAGTACACTCCTCACATTTTTGTAAATTACACTTTACTACAATGTAAAGTAGTGAGTGTACAGCTTGTACAGTATAACAGTGTAAATTTGCTGTCCCCTCAAAATAACTCAACGCACAGCCATTAATATCCAAACCGCTGGCAACAAAAGTGATTACACCCCTAAGTGAAAATGTCCAAATTGGGCCCAAAGTGTCAGTATTTTGTGTGGCCAGCACTATTTTCCAGCACTGCCTTAACCCGCTTGGGCATGGAGTTCACCAGAGCTTCACAGGTTCACTGGAGTCCTCTTCACTCCTCCATGATGACATCACGGAGCTGGTGGATGTTAGAAGCCTTGAGCTCCTCCACCTTCCATTTGAGGATGCCCCACAGATGCTCAATAGGGTTTAGGTCTGGAGACATGCTTGGCCAGTCCATCACCTTTACCCTCAGCTTCTTTAGCAAGGCAGTGGTTGTCTTGGAGGTGTGTTTGGGGTTATGTTGGAATACTGCCCTCTGGCCCAGTCTCCGAAGGGAGGGGGGGGGATCATGCTCCTCTTTCAGTATGTCACAGTACATGTTGGCATTCATGGTTCCCTCAATGAACTGTAGCTCCCCAATGCCGGCAGCACTCATGCAGCCCCAGCCCCAGACTATGACACTCCCACCACCATGCTTGACTGTAGGCTTTGTAACACTTGTCTTTGTACTCCTCATCTAGTTTCCGCCACACACGCTTTGACACCATCTGAACCAAATAAGTTTATCTTGGTCTCATCAGACCACAGGACATGGTTCCAGTAATCCATGTCCTTAGCTTGTCTTCAAACTGTTTGCGGGCTTTCTTGTGCATCACCTTTAGAAGAGGCTTCCTTCTGGGACGACAGCCATGCAGACCAATTTGATGCAGTGTGCAGCGTATGGTCTGAACACTGACAGGCTGACCCCCCACCCCTTCAACCTCTGCGGCAATTCTGGCAGCACTCATACGTCTATTTCCCAAAGACAACCTCTGGATATAATACTGAGCACATGCGCTAAAATTCTTTGGTCGACCATGGTGAGGCCTGTTCTGAGTGGAACCTGTTCTGTTAAACCGCTGTACGGTCTTGGCCACCATGCTACAGCTTATGCCTCGTACACACGATCAGTTTTCCTGACAAGAAAAGTGTGATGTGAGCTTTTTGTCAGGAATTCCGACCGCGTGTATGCTCCATCACACTTTTTTTGTCAGAATTCCTGCCAGGAAAAGATTGAGAGCAGGTTCTCTATTTTCGTGACAGGAAAAATTCCTATCGGGAATCACGGTCGTCTGTATGCAATTACAACGTGAAAAAAAAATACACGCATGCTCAGAATCAAGCAGAAGAGCCAAACTGCCTATTGAACTTCATTGATCTCGGCTCGTCGTACGTCTTGTACGTCACCCCGTTCTTGACGTTCGGAATTTCAGACAAGATTTGTGTGACCGTGTGTATGCAAGACAATTTTGAGCCTGCTGAAAAAAAAACTTGGTTTTCCTGACGGAATAACTGATCGTGTGTACAGGGCATACGTTTCAGGGTCTTGGCAATCTTCTTATAGCCTAGGCCATCTTTATGTAGAGCAACAATTCTTTTTTTCAGATCCTCAGAGAGTTCTTTGCCAGGAGGGGCCATGTTGAACTTCCAGTGACCAGTATGAGAGAGTGAGAGCGATAACACCAAACTTAACAAACCTGCCTCGCATTCACACCTGACACCTTGTAACACTAATGAGTCACACGACACCGGGGAGGGAAAATGGCTAATTGGGCTCAATTTGGACATTTTCACTTAGAGGTATACTCAGTGTACTTGTTGTCAGTGGTTTAGACATTAATGGCTGTGTGTTGAGTTGCAAATTTACACTTTTATACAAGCTGTAAACTCACACTTTGCTACAGTGTAAAGTAGTAATTTCTTCAGTGTTGTCTCATGAAAAGATATAATAAAATATTTACAAAAATGTGAGGGGTGTACTCACTTTTGTGAGATACTGTGTGTGTGTGTGTGTATATATTAGGGCTGTGGAAATTAACTATTAATTCCTCGATTAATCAATTAATTTTTTTGATCAATCAAAATTCTTGATCGGTACTCACCTCTCCGCCGGCTTCCGGGTCTTCAGGGAGTTCCATCGGAGATCCGGTGACATCACGGACACCGGCGGGGCTTGCCGTGTCCATCTGAAGGGCTCCTTTGCTGTGCCTTCATATCTGTGCGCTTGCGGGACCTTACTATCTGCCACACGCAAGGGCTGTTCCACTTCCCTCTATCAACCTGGGATTCTACAGCCATCCACTGGGAGTTGTGATAGTTCCCTTCACGGGACATCTACATGCCGACGGACTGATGTTAACCCCCTCCTCATCTGGATTCAGCAGTGGTATCGTTGTACACATTTTTATACCAGTATCATACTTAGCTACATGTTTTTATGACTGCTTTTGCTACCATTTGGTATTACTTGCACCATTTTTACAGTTTATGTAGCTACAACGATTTTATCTCCAGTGCAATATTTATTTTGTTACCTACTTGAAGACTTTAAAGTTTTAATGCTATTCCCATTGAGCGCTGCCTTTGTGTGTTTTTTGTATCCTGCTAATCATTTTTCCAGTGGTTGGTAGCTGCACTGGGAATCAGCCTGCAAGGAGATCAGCTTAAAAGTAGTTGGATCTGTATGTGCGTTATAATTAATCGAAATTAGTCGATTAATCAATTTAAAAAAAAATCGATTAATCGAACACGAAAATTTTAATCAGTAACAGCCCTAATAAATAAATATATATATATATATATATATATATATATATATATATATATATATAGACACATACACAGTATACACACACACACATCTCAAAAAATTAGAATATCATCAAAAAGTTAATTTATTTCAGTATTAAATTCAAAAAGTAAAACTCATATTATAAAGATTAATTACACACAGAGTGATATAATTCAAGCATTTCTTTCTGTTAATTTTGATGATTATGGCTTACAGCTAGTGAAAACCCAAAACTCAGTATCTCAGAAAATTTTAATATTGTGTTCAATATTGTAAACTCATGGTGTCACACTAATCAGATAATTAAACGCAAAACACCTGTAAAGGTTTCCTAAACCCCTTAAAGCGGTTGTATACACAAATTTTGAACTTTTACCTACAGGTAAGCCTATAATAAGGCTTACCTGTAGGTAAAAAGAATATCTCCTAAACCTGTACGGTTTAGGAGATATTCCCCTCGCAATAAACCACTGACTGCAGCGGTGCATGCGCAGCGGGGATTCTCGGCTAAAGGCCGGCAGCCGCCAGACCTTGCCGACGCGCGGGAGTGACGATTTCGCCGCTCCAGCCACTCACAGTGCTGGAGCGGCACAACCCGGAAGACACGCCGAGGCAAGATGACATCTCCCTCGGCGTGGGCCAGGTAAGTATTTCATAATGAGCTAGTATGCGGTGCGTACTAGCTCATTATGCCTTTTGCCTTACAGGTATGAAAAAATCTAATAAAATAGCAGCGGGTATACAACCGCTTTAATTGTCTATCAGTCTGATTCAGTAGGTTACACAGTAATGGGGAAGACTGCTGACTTGACAGTTGTCCAGAAGACACTTTTTGTGACACCCTTGTGGAGGGTGTCAATGACTAAGTCACAAAAAGTAATTTCTAAAGAAACTGGCTGTTCACAGAGTGCTGTGTCAAAGCATAATAATGGAAAGTTGAGTGGAAGGGAAAAGTGTGGTAGAAAAAGGTGCGCAAGCAACAGGGATAACCGCAACCTTGAGAGGATTATGAAGCAAAGGCCATTAAAGAATTTGGTGGAGATTCACAAGGAGTGGACTATGGCTGGTGTCAGTGCTTCAAGAGCCACCAAACACAGACGTATCCAGGACATGGGTTATAACTGTCATTCCTTGTGTCAAGCCTAAGGTGACCACATGTCCCGGATTGCCCGGGACAGTCCCGCATTTGGCAGGTCTGTCCCGGGCACATTCTTTCCAGGACAATACAGTGTCCCGGAATGAAACTGACACAGCCACCCCTGGGCCAATCTGATGCCCCCAAAAAAGGCAGCTTTACTCACTGACAGTACTTGTCCTGGCCAGCAATGCCTGGAGGAGCACAATTCCGCCCCCTGCTTGTGATTGGAGAAATCATAAATCCCGCCTCTTGTGTCCAATCACTGTGCTGTGATTCGTTACAGCACAAGCTGATTTTTGGGAAGAGAGGGTGTCCCTGAATGGTAGTTTGGAAATGTGGTCACCCTAGTCAAGCCACTCCTGAACCAGAGACAACGTCAGAAGCGTCTTACTTGGGCTAAAGAGAAAAAGGATTGGACTGTTGCTTAGTGGTTCAAATGGTAGTAAATTTTGCATTTCATTTGAAGATTCAGGTCCCAGAGTCTGGAGGAAGAGTGGAGAGCCACAGAATCCAAGCTGCATGAGGTCCAGTGAGAAGTTTCCACAGTCAGTAATGATTTGGGGAGCCATGTCTTCTGCTGGTATTGGTCCGCTGTGTTTTATCAAGTCCAAAGGCAGTGCAACCGTCTACCCAGAAACTCTAGAGCACTTCATGCTTCCCTCTGCTGACCAGCTTTATGGGGATGCCAATTTAATTTTTCAGCAGGACTTGCCACCCGTCCCCACTGCCAAAAGTACCAATACCTGGTTTAATGATCATTGTATTACTGTGCTTGATTGGCCAGCAAACTTACCTGACCTAAACCCCTTAGAGAATCTGTGGAGTATTGTCAAGAGGAAGAAGAGACACCAGACCCAACAATGCAGATGAGCTGAAGGCCGCTATCAAAGCAACCTGGGCTTCCATAACACCTCAGCAGTGCCACAGGCTGATCGCCTCCATGCCACACCGCATTAATGCAGCAATTCATGCAAAATTAGCCCAAACCAAGTACTGAGTGCATACTATACTGTACATGGACATACTTTTCAGTAAGCCAACATTTCTGTATTAAAAATACTTTTTTTTTTATTAGTCTTATGTAATATTCTGATTTTATGAGATACTGAATTTTGTGTTTTCACTAGCTGTCACCCATAATCATCACATTTAAAAAAAAAAAAATACTTGAAATACATCACTCTGTGTGAAATTAATCTATATAATATACGAGTTTCACTTTTTGAATTAAATTACTGAAATAAATTAACTTCTTGATGACATTCTTATCATTTTTTCAGACGCACCTGTATATGACCTGTCATAATTAATAGCATAAAATCTAATACTAAGTAATGTTATAAACCTGTAAATAATGATGCATTTGATTCTAGCAACACTGAAGATAGGAAAATTCTTTCTTTTGACCACCCCTGAATATTAAGACCCATCCATTCTCTGTTCACCAGCAAAGAATATTTCACCAAAACAAGAGCCTGAGAGTAAAACAGACGAACATAAAATAAGAGGCAATTTGCTGTCTACTATGCAGGTTAACATGTATCTAAAGTTTTTATTGCTGTATGTATTTTTAAGATGCTGCTCCATGTTTTCAGTGAAACATGACAAAGAAGAAAAAAATGTAGTTCCTCCTATATAGGTTTTTATTGCTGCATGTGTCACCTCTGTATGTTCTATGACCTCCGTCTCCATGAGTGTAAGTGATGGAAAGTCCAAAAGTGGGAAGGCAGGTGGAAAAGACAGGATATTAATGAAGAACTAGAGGCAGAAGACAAGGTAAGTCGGAATGTCATAAAAAAAAAAAAAGGAAGGAAGAAGAAGGGTATAATAATATCACTCTGGCTTTACTGACACCATGCCTGACCCAGGACAATGCTCCAGAATGTGTTGAAGTCAGATGATGTCTATACATTGCAGTTAATTACTAGGTACATTGGGAGTCTCTAATATTTTTATGTATTTATTTATTGCAGGTACTTATATAGCGCCATCAATTTACACATTGCTTTACATATTTATTATACATTCACATCAGTCCCTGCCCAGGCTTTCCAAACTGCTCTCTAATCCTTGATGGCAGTCTATAAACTCAAAGTAAAACCTCCTTAGAAAAAATAATAATTCACCTTTAAGTAATAACTGGTTACTTGTCTGTTAAATATTTAAGGAGAATATGAGTGTAGCACTTATAGCACTGCAAATTTTTTTTTTCAATTTTAATCATTATTTTACAAGCTAATAGACAATGTGGACTGAAGTCATTGAAAATATAACGATTATCCTCCAGGGGGCACTAGTGTACTATAGAAACTGCTACTGCAGATTACTGCAGACTTTGAAAACGGAAATATTAAGCACCAATCCATAAACCTAAATAACCATAAAATGTTTTGAAATATGTACTCACTCTGTAGATTATTTAACCTTCGAAGCATTTTTGTTGTAATCTGTAAAAATACGGTGCTAAGTGATTATTAAAGAGGGTTCGGTATTAGAATAAAATTCAGATGATAAAGACTAAAAGTCTTTCTTTGCTGATTTTAGAACTACATTGTTTCTTGTTCATTGGAGACATGGTATATGTCCCTAATTTGTATGGACATTCATAGGTTTTTGAAAATGACTGGTTTAAAAAAAAAAAAAACAGTAATAAATGATTTGTAATACGAATAGCTATTTACCAAAACCTGCCTTTGTTTTATGTGCACGGTTCAGAAGATAAAGGTTTTGATCTCATATCTTATACAGAAGACAGAATGCAGCCCTGAATTAAGCATAAAGAAATTGCTTGACATGCTTAAGGCACCAAAGGAAGAGGGGCACCTCACAGTTTTTTCCCTAGCAATCATCCCTTTAACTGTTTCATTGCGAGTACGGCAGAAATTTTAGATTGTACTTATCCAGAAACTTAGACTTAGACACAAAAAAATGCACAATATGGGGGTTTTTCCTTTTTTTGTAATTTGTGATTTAAATTTCACTTTTTATGTTGTCATCTGTATTTTTGACGGTTCATATTTTGTATCGTCATCATGACATTTGACTAATGTGCATGAAGTACATGCGCTCCATATCATTCTGAGATATCCTTTCATGTCTTATGGGGAATTATTTCCCATCTCTACTTCCTCTCCCACAACATGCTCTCCCACTGTTTCCAATGTTCATATCCGGTGCCGGGGGGGGGGGGGGGGGGGGGGGGGGAAATCCACCTAGGTGGAATTGGCCCGTTTTCCCTACAGGCACCGGTGGTTTTTTGTCCCTGGTTCTTAACATCCCCAATGCTATTGGGGATGTTTGAATCATTATCTTGTTTTTTTTTGTTCATTCATGCCCATTTATTTTGATGTTTTTTTTTATGCTGCCACTGGCCCCTGTCATAATTTACAATTTCCCTGTCCTGTACTGTTTTTCTCAGCAGGTTTTCCCATCTCCTGCCCCTTTCCAAGATGGCCGATCCGGCATTTCCTGTGATGCTGATCGGGCACTGGTTATGGTTTTTAGTGGGTGCAGTGCTACCTCCTTTGATATATGCATCGGCATGATCATGTTATGAGCCCTGCCGATCACTAGACAGACGGGACGGCTGTTATCAGCAAGTCACAAGGGGCCTCCCCCTGATGTGCCATGTCCTTCGCCGATCGCAGACACGCCACTCATTGGTGCGGCTATGTCAGGTGACTGGCGTCTGACGCGTCACGCCCCTGGGTGTGCTGCGTCCGTCGTCGATCGCAGCACACCGCTTATTGGTGCGGCTGTGCCAGGTGACTGACGTCGGACGCGACACACCCCCGGATGATGCGGCGTTACCATGGAAACATGACTCACGGTGCCATGAGCCGGTGAGTCATGTGACCATGTGGGAACCTATCAAGATAAGCAGAGAGATATAAAAGGATGCCAGAGGAGTCACCCGGCGTCATTCCATTTCCTCTGCGAGAAGGCAGAGGATCTCATACATGGAGCTCCCATACAGTGAACGGACATAGGGAATTGCTGGATTCCTTTAAATTTTTTGGACCCTCAGTGTTAGTTAGTGAGCTAAAAGGATTTTCTTCTTAGGAGAATGGGGAAGCATATTTTCTTTGCTTATGTTTTCCCATTCCTCACTTCTTTGTTTCTTTGTTCTAATTCTTTCCAATTTTAATTGCTACCTTTTTATTTTTTTTCTCTGTGGAAGGCGCCATCCATTTGTAATGCAATTTTTGTCATATCCTGACTCCTTATATGAACATGGAATGGTGGTTAAGAGCACTGGGAGGGGACAACGAAGAGGGGCACGCCCCAACCACATGATCGGAGTATGAAGCGCATGTATTTTAATGAATATGATTTAGTAAGTTTTGGGTTTTCTTTTTCTCCTCCTTCCCTTTTTGCACCTCCTGGAGGTGAGAAGAAAAAATGTTGTAATTAATGAAATTTTATGATCTGTTTTAGATAAGAATGCAATAACCCTGATGAAGGACGTTTATGCTACTGTTTGAAACCCGTTGGATGAAGCCTTCTTTGAGTTATCTCCAAAAGGTCTGGAGTGACCAACTTAGGCGATTGTATTCTATTTTTTCATGTTACAGATTTTATGGATATGATTACAACTATGTGTACTTTGTAATATGATTATGTAATTTTTCTAAATAAATATAATTTTTGTACAAAATATTTTTTTGTTGCCTTAAAAATCCCCAACATTAGAGGTTTTTTCACCTACATTTACTTGGGATGATGGCAACTACATGTGGGGACGCATGAGTTGTCCTATTTTCAGATTGTACTTATCCATGTCCTATTCTTTAGCCTGATTTTTTGAAAAAAGTTGTCTTGGGCCTAAGGAGCGACTAAGGTTTAAAAGTTTGGTTTGAAAGCTCATGCATACCATTGTGTGGCCATGCAGAATGCATGCGTTGGTGCAATGTGGATAAATTAATCCTGAATGGCACCTAAAAGCACCTTACTATCAGACATGCATTGCAGTGCCCTGCCAGAATTGCTAATTGTTCTGCCCAAATTTTGAACTGTTCCAATATTGTTATGGTCATTTGGTATCACCCTCTGTTCTCCACTCTTGTTCAGTACTAGGTAGTACTGTAGTCTTACATCTTCATAGCAGACACTAAACAGGGAAGATCATTGTCTTTTACCATTTCAAGTGACTGGAAAAACATCCTGTACTCTGAGAAGTAAAATTGGGTTGGGTTCAATTTCTGTGTCTTCTTGGAGAGTTAAGCCGACTGTGGATTGTGCCGAATCAGCAGGTGACTGTACTGTCTGGAGAGATCAAGATCTATGGAGGTATGTCAATGTATAATAGCCGCATTTGAAACAGAACCCTACATACACCTTTTTTAGTGTTCGCCAGCACTGCAATAGTATGAATGGGCACAGAGAACACCAGATCTTATTTTGTCTTGTATCCTTTGAGAGGGTAATTAAAAATAGGTTTTGGTAATCTCAATAAAAATATTTGACGAGAAAAATAGGTTTTGGTACATTTTTGTATTTGCATTTTCCCCTTTTGATATGCAAAAATGCACAAAGTGTTATAAAATGTGTATTTCTTGTGCCCTGGTGATGTACATAAATGATCTAATTATGTATCTTACTGCTATGTATTGTTCAATAAATAAACGTTATAATTAATTTAGATGTGGTCTAGTCTGAAAACTGAATTTTTAATCTTTTATTTCATCTTAACCATTTATTGAATCTTAACATCTTGTCAGAGGCATGATGCCGGTCAGAGAGATCATGCTATCTGCTTTATATTCACAGCTACTTTGTAACCATACAAGCCAACATAAAAGAGGAAAGAGTGAAGGGTTCATGTTTCTTGAACTTTAGTCTTCTGACTTCATTGAACACAACATCCCTTGAACATACTTTCCTCTATACGAGTATTTCATTTGTTAGGATTTGCCAAAGAGATGGGCAGAAGAGGGGTACAAAATAAACAACTGAGCCTATACATTTTGAGGCTTGGTGCTTCCCTAGGCTGTAGCCCATGATTACTAACATGGTAAAGACAGCCCTGTGCACATGTATTCAACCTAATCTGACTAGATGTCCATGCTTTCTGGGCAGAGGCGGCTCTAGGCTTTGTGAGGCCTTAGGCAAAACCTAGACATGAGGCCCCACTCACGCCCCTAATGGAAAAAATAATTCAAGAGATAAAAATTAACTGTATAAATTACATATATTAAGAGCTTTAAAGTGCTGATGTCAGTGTTCTCCATCTAAGTACTGGTGTCAGTTCTCTCTATCTTGGTGCCAGTGTTCTGTATCTTGGTGCTGGTGTCGGTGCTCTCTATCTCAGTGCTGGTGTCAGTGCTCTCTATCTCGGTGCTGGTGTCAGTGCTCTCTATCTCGGTGCTGGTGTCAGGAGATAGCAGTGGAGAAGTCAATCAGCAGGCAGATGCAAAGCACCCGGCCCACCATGGCTGAGGATCAGCACTGGACAGGGCTGGGACATCCCGACCCCGCAATGGATTCCTGCATATGTGGGGATGAGGCAGTGGTGGCTGGTGCTCAAAATTATTGGGGGGGCGCAAACAAACTGAAAAAACCCCCCATCAATTGCAGCCACTGTGCCCCTCAAATGCAGCCACTGTGCCCCATCAAATGCAGCCACTGTGCCCAATCAAACGCAGCCACTGTGCCCAATCAAACGCAGCCACTGTGCCCAATCAAACGCAGCCTCACTGTGCCCATCAAACGCTGCCACTGTGCCCATCAAATGCTGCCACTGTGCCCCATCAAATGCTGCCACTGTGCCCCATCAAATGCTGCCACTGTGCCCCATCAAATGCCGCCACATTGCCCCATCAAATGCCGCCACATTGCCCCATCAAATGCAGCCACTGTGCCTATTAAACGCCGCCACTGTGCCTATCAAATGCCGCCACTGTGCCCATCAAAAGTTGCCACTGTGACCCTCCCCCCCACCGTCTGCCCGCCACTTACCCTTACTCTATCTCGGTGGCGGGTCAGGCAGCGGGTGACGGCTTTTTTTCGTGTGGGGGCGGCTTTTTTGTTTTTGCCGCCCCCCCCCACAAAGTGGTGCCCTAGGCCAAGAGACAGCACTGAGACACAGGGTACAGTCAGACAATGATGATGAGACCATAGACAGTCTGAAAGAGATTGGGTAGTGGTACAGTACAGACAAACAGCATGTAGTAATGTACCTACCTGCTCCTCGCCTCGGTCCCCTACTAAAGGCAGCAGGAGAAGCAACTGGTGACGTTTTCTCTGAGTGCCCTGCAGTGCAATCTGGGAGATGTAGTCTCTGCAGAGCACAGGCACCAGAGGGCCAAGTTGAAGTCTGTGTGCCTGTGCTGTGGGAGAACTACAACTCCCGCCATGCGCTGGGGTTGCCGTCGCCGACTTTAAGAGAAAGGCTTAGGGACGGCGCCGGAGCCTGCTATTGGACGCAGGCAGCCTGAACCATGCCCATTATCGATCGTTCTGTATCCCTCGTCCGCCGCCACGGACCAGACCACGGTGGCTCAGCTGAGTCAGCCCTGTCTGCCTGCGGCTGTGTGCAGCGCGCCCGCCGCTTGCGAGTCCTGACTTCCCCACACACACTAACCTGAAAGGCAATTAGGCAATCACACGAGGCCCTTTATGTGGGCGAAGCCTAAGGCGATCGCCTAATTAAAGAGCCACCTCTGTTTCTGGGGACAGTTCCTGGTTGCAAAGTGTCTCTGGATATGTGCCTGTGTTAAAAATGTAGTCCCTTGACCGGCTTTTGCCTGAATGCTTGTAAACATACTGAAATCAATGGCAGGAAAGAGAGGGGATGAGAGCTGAGGCCTCCCTGCATGAACAGTGTGGAAGTGGATTGACTCATGTGAGTAAAAAGTAACCCTTTCTGGTACATTTGGAGCTTCATTCTTTCATCTGCCCTTCTCTTCAGCCCCAATCCACCCTCCATTGTGACCTTTCTATCTTTACCTTTCTTATGATCTACCCACCTACCTCCTCATTCCTGAGCTAACCACCCACCTCCTCATACCTGAGCTGTCAACCTACTTCCTCATGCCTGACCTATCCACCTGTAGCAGAATCTCTTACCTATTCCAGTCTGAGAACCTTCAAGGCCAAAGATAACTGACACACTTCAATATGTGATGAGTTGCAAGGCATAGTGGGTGCAAAGGTGCCACTTCTGCATGTGCAGGATTGCTGTCTCCAATGGTAACAGTACTTAAACAGTTCCTAACTCAAAGTAACAGTTCTCTCAGCTGTACTACAACTTCTCCTTGTAGTTCATCAGCCCCCTTAAGCTACTGGTCTCTCACTAGACCCTTTGATTCACTATTCTGAATCCCGTGAGCTCCTCAAGGCTTTTGCGGTGGTATCTCCCTCAAGCGTCACCCACGCCTCCCTGCTGGGTCCCTGGCTTGGCACTCCGGATACCTTCCAGCTTCACCCCTGCTGACCAGCTCGGTCCCTAGCTGGGCACACAAGGCTGCTCTGCAAGCTTCACCTTCACTGGTTGGGTCCCTGACTTGATCACTGCCTCAAGTTTCGATTCTCCACTGTGCCCGTTCGGTGAGAATACTGCTCTGGTACTTGCTTTGGTTACTCACTGTGCCTGGTAAAGGCGATTGGTCCCTTCGTGGTGACAACCTTCCTTCTACCTCCGACCACTGACAGGTTCTCCGGACAGCAGAACCGTCACTTCTGGTTGGACTGCAAGCTCCATTCCCAACCCTGCGCTGCCCTCTTACTTCAGGATAGGCCCTCACAAAGCCTGGCAGCCTGATGCCCCCAGTATAGGCCCAATCTCCAGCCTAGCAGCCTGGGGCAAATGAGACACGTCCACCCAGACGGTGTTCCGGGTGGCACACAAGACCTGGATCACCTGACTTCACCCGAATATATAGGCTCTCCCAGCAGGCCAAGAGATTCAACAAAATCCCTGCCCATTGGTTGAGATACCCATATACCCATAACCTGACCTTGAGTCGTCCTTCTCAATCTAATACTTTCAATTGCCCGGCCACCTGGTGGTAGAAGAGGAAAGCACAACCAGGCCAAACTTAGGGGGAAGTCAATGGATCCCTAGTAATTAACTACAGTAGCTACTCCTGACAAGGAAATTGGCGAGGAGCTCCCTGACTAAACCCCAGGGCGCTACACACCTTCCTCTTCATATCTGACCCGTCCATCCACCTCTTCATGCCTGACCTGTCCTTGTATCTCCACCTACCTGACCTATCCATAATGAGCCCCAACATCATTACTGCCCCCCCCCCAACCTATCCTGTGTGACGATTGTCACAATATTGTGACTGACTGTTGCTCATGTATTGTCATGATTACCCATTTTCTTTCCATGTATTCTAACAATTTTAACATACGTGACCTAAAGAAGAAGAAGAGAAAAATAAAGTGGGTGGCTGTGGTGTCAGTATCAAAGAACTCATTAGCAGATGCAGCACAATGCCAAAGCTGTTGAGTGCAATTCAGGGAAGAAGGGGAATTTGTGCAGGAGGTGGTTTTGTCATGGTCAGTGGGAGTTAAAATGTCAAGGGGGGGGGTGGATTTTTGCTTGGGAGGCCACTCTGCACTCAACCTAATTTTGACTACTGCACTCTCTGCATTACTTACTCCTGACCCCTGTGTTGCTTACTCCTAAACGCTACATTCTGTGTTTTAATTACTACTAACCTCTGCATTACTTACTCCTGAACTATGTTTATTACTTACTCCCAATTGATACATTCTGTGTGTTAATTACTACTGACCTGTGCATTACTTACTCCTGGCCCCTGTAGATTGCTTACTCCGAATTGCCACATTCTGTGTGTTAATTACTCCTGGCCCTTGACCCCTGTGCTTCATTCACTTCTGACCTCTGCACTCTGTGCACCACTTAGTCCTGTTGGACAATTTTACACCTTGCTTCCATCTTCCATCATTAAATTCTTTGAGAGTTTGTAATAAATTGGCCAGTGGCAGAACAGTTTTGCATCAGTGAGAACAGGAACAGCCAAGGCAAACTACTAGCCATGTCTATCTGCAGGTTAAAGCGGGCTCATTAATGATGAAAAACATGCGTTGCTGCTAAAGCAACCTGAAAATGTTTACCTATTGTAGCGGGGTGTCACTTTAAAAAGCTCAAAAGACTACCCTACCCAGTGTGCAGCGGGACACCCAGAGTGCATTGCCCGGCGCAAGGTCTGCTGGGGAAGGCCTATTTAAGGAGGAGCGGAGCTACACGCGGGTCTCTTTGGACGTGGCCCCCTAGCAAGTGGAACCAACGCCAAGTCTGCCGCTGGACTGGGCCTAAGAGTTTGGGCCTTGAGATCCAGAGAGCCCTCCGACCTTCACGGGAGAACCCAGGAGTCATTCCCTTCATCATCCTTCCTTGGACTGTCGGGAGGATCAGAGACTACGGGTGTCGTGAGACTAAGTGCTGGAGCCCCAGCTACGGAAGTCGGTTGTACGGACTGGTCCGGTCGGGTGAGAGAGCACCTGCTTAGAGATTAACTGACTAATTTTAGGCCCAGTGTCCTAGTTCAGGGACCACCGTTATCAGAGTGTTATTGCACGCCAGAGGGACAGCGTGTTGTGCAGCGTTAGTTGAACTCTTTAGTACATGCCAAGAAGTTAACTGTTTTGATGCCTGTGGATACAAATAACCTACAAAGTGCACCACCATTGCTAGCGAAGATCCTTCCCAACGGAAGCACCATATCTGCAATAGTCAGGCCTGACTGTAGAACTGTTAGAAACTGTTTGGGCGCCATCTTGCCCCCGAGGGGGAAGCTTGTGAGCATAGTTAAATGACATTTAGTGTGTGTAATTACTATTGGAACTTAGCGCTTGTTATAAGCTGAATGATTAACATTGCAGGGCTCTGCATATGCACACGTATTACTGTTTAACTTGATGCTTTATATTCAGTAAAAAGTACTTGTGGTTAAGCCAGAGGCGTTGCTAGGGGGGTGCGGGGGGTGCGGTCCGCCCCCGGGTGACACCCGCTAGAGGGGTGACACCCTCCCTTTTTTTTTTTTTTTTTTTTTTTTTTTTTTTTTACAGCTGACCCGTTCATTGATTAATTTCACCCCGCTGGGCTGGAAGCCTGGAACAACACCTCCAGCGCCGCAGCCGCGCCTGGTGTGTGTCCTCCGGCTCCTTATTCTTCCTATTCCTAAATTCCAATCCTCCTCCCTACCCTACAGAGCCAGCGAGCGACTCAGCCTGTCACATCATCACACTGCACTGTAGTGTCACACTGGAGTGTCAGTGAAAAGATTATCAACAACACGCTGGAGTACTCATCATGCTGCAGTTAAGCCAGTAAAAGAAAAATTGAATATGTTTGTGTCTGCAATCGAAGCGCTTTGTGATCCTTCTGAAAATATGGACACAAGAGGAGCAGCAGAATGTCTACTGCCTGCTGTCTGTGATTTTACGTTTTTGTGCTACCTATACTTCTGGGGTGATGTACTTCAAGAAGTTGATGTTACACAACAGTACCTGCAGACCAAAGGCTTAAGTCTGGACAAGGTGGTGACAAAGCTAGAGTCACTAAGACTTTTTCTGTTTGAAGAGCGCAGTCACCTAGTGGAACATGCAATTAAGCAGGCACATTTAAAATCTAAAGAATATGGAATTGCCGTAGAGAGAAGAGCCAGGTTTAAGAAGAGGATGGCAGGGGAACAGGCACGTGATGCTGGAGGCATAAGTCTACAAGACGAGAACAAGAGGGCAATGCTTGAGTGCATTGATCGCTTCCATTCTGAACTCCAGATCAGATTAAGAGCCATCATGGAAGTTGCAGCCATGTTTGAGGCTGTTCAAGCAAAGAGTCTCATATATGAAACTGAAGAAACATTAAAGGTGTCCATTCCAAAACTGACCACTTTTTATGACGAAATATCTGAGAGTGAGCTGTTAATGGAAATACCCAGACTGAGGAGACATCTCAAAGCAGCCAAGATCAACCTAGAAGAAGTCAAAGATTGGTCGGCTTTACAAGTTTTGACCTTCATAGCAGAATGGGACTTCATTGAATCTCTTCCAACCCTTTCACTATGTCTAAAAATATTTCTGACAATCTGTGTGTCTGTGGCTTCATGTGAGAGGAGCTTTTCAAAGTTGAAGCTGATAAAAAACTATTTGCGTTCAACGATGGGACAGGCAAGGCTTTCTGATCTTACAATATTATCAGTTGAAAGTGAACTAGCGAAATGTATTGATTTTGATGATGTTGTTCACAATTTTGCAGCTGTCAAGGCTAGAAAAGCAAAGTTTTGATTTAGATGTTAACTAAATGCTTTCATATTTGTTCCTGTTTTTGTGTTATTTATTTATTAATTCAGTAAAGTTTAAAGTTAAAATAAATACAGTTCTTTAACAGTTTAAGCTTTGATTTCTATTATTTTCATATGATTTTGTTATTCAAATTTGCTAGTTGATTGATAGTTATTAACGGCACTACTGTTGCCAATATATGCAGTGTTATTAGAGTGAAAAAAATTATTGGGGGGGGGGGGGTGACACCATGTTATACCGCACCAGGTGACACCAACCCTAGTGACGCCACTGGGTTAAGCCAATCTACTGTGTGGTTATATGTTTGTTGCGGTATTGTGATTCCCATAGCTAACTGGTTTCACAATCCCATCTCTACTGCTATCTGTGCCAAGGGAGGCTAGAGCCAGTTACTGGGGGTTGACAGCAGTGTGTACAGGCCCAAAATATATACCAGCAGCCCTCTTAACTGGGGGTATTGCTACACTATTATCCCTAAAAATGGCCAGAATTTATCATGCGCAAAAACACTTGCAAAACTACAGAAAAATAATAAAAAAACCCTTAACAATCACTAGGAATATGCTCTGCTCAGGTGTAAATGCAGGCCAACGGGTCCGAAAGATGATCCTCATGTATCATTTAAATTTCAATAGTTCTTTTGGAATAAAAGAAAATAAACCTTTTACTTCATTAACATTTGCAGTGGCTGGGAGCGCTGCATAAACTGTATGTAGCCTCGACTGCGTTGTGGCAATGGGATAAGAACTTCCCACACTGCTCCCGGAACATAAAAGAATTGTGCTGAGCACTGCTTAGCAAATCAGAGGAAGCCATGTATTCATTCATATAATACAAAGCTTCCACTTAGTACATTTTGAGAGTCAAGGGGAGAATCAAAATGCTAATGCCGCGTACACACGATCATTATTCACGGCGGTTAAAAAAACGCCGTGAATAATGACAGGAAAAACGAGGGAACCGATTGGTTCCCTACACACGGTCGTTTTTTCCGTCATCTTTTCTCTTGACGAGAAAAACGACCGTCTGTGGGCTCCGCGGCAGTGTTTCCCTATGGGAAAACTGCCGCGGAAAAAAATGCTGGAAAAAATGACGAGAAAATTTAGAACATGTTCTAAATTTTCTCGTCGTTTTTTATGCCGTTTTTGTCGACGAGAAAAACGACATAAAGCCCACAGACGATCGTTTTTCTCGGCGAAATGAAAAAATGCAGTTTTTCTCGTCGAGAAAAGCGGTCGTGTGTACGCGGCATAAGAGCCATTGTTCTGTAGAATAAGTCGCCTGCAACAATAACTAGCATCATAGGGAGGCCAGCAGTGCAGAATAAATATTGTTCTCATGACAGGTGTTCTTTTAAGAAAACTACAACCGGTAGTTAAGGGGCAAAGATTGGACCTTAAAGTGAAGGTAAGGCTGTATTTTTTTAAATTTAAATAAACATTGTATACAGTACTTACCAGCTCAATGGTTTTGCACAGAGTGGCCCCAAACCTCCTCTTCTGGGGCCCCCCTGCTGGTGCTCTTGGCTCCTTCACTTCTCTATGTGCTCCCATAGTAAGCCGCTTGCTTTGGGGGGGCACACCTGCAAGATTGCTCCCAAGCCGCATTGTGTGTCTAGAAGTCCCAGCCAGCTGTCCTGTGGCAAACAGACAGCTGCTGAGGCTCACCAGAGAGGGAATCCACTGGGTCAGAACAAGGAGAGGGCCCAGAGACCTCCTCCTCCTCCTGCTGTTTTGTGACCAGAGACTGCACCTCTGCTACCATTGCAGAGCTGCGAGTGACCACCAATATTGGCAATGCATCATCATCATCACCACCACATTTAACTTTTACATTTGTAGCATCCTTGGACGATAAGTGTGTTACCTTTACATGCAGGGAGGGGGGGGGTTTGATCCTTCATTAGGAGAAGGAGAGCTTTGTACTTCCGCCTCACCCCCCCCCCCCCAATTCCTCTGCCCATCCACAGTTTGCCCAGATATTAAACCTACATCTATACACAATACCTTCGGAGATCCAGAGGGTCCATGGGTGTGTCCTCTGCAGGTGCGTAATATGAGACAAGGGTCCCTAAAATCGTCACCCAACAAAACGGGGTATAAGGGAATGGGCCCCCGCCCCCCCCCAAACTCTGGTGAGGGTAAGAAACTTCTCTCAGATGATATCCTTCTGTTCTATCACCTCTGGTCAGACTAGTGTGACTTTAGCTTCCGTGTCATGGAGACCAGTTACATACGGTTGCCTACAATGACTGGCTACAAGTTGGACCTGGTTCCCCAATTGATGAACAGCACAGAGGTAGGGTTGCTTGCTGGCTGGCCAGGTGATGTTGTCTTCTGCTCAGGGGACTGCATCCTGAGATGTCCAGGTTTTCCACAGGTGTAAGATCTGCGGTTGTCAGTCAAGGTTGGCTTGGCACCAGGAACTGCAGGTGCTGGCCACTGAGGAACTTAGCTTGCAGGTGTAGAAGGGGTTGCTATGGATGATTTCCCTCCTTTCCAGCCATTCAAAGGAGCCTTGTGATGGTCAGATACCCGAGTGTTGATATAGGCATCTGTCAGTTTGGCTGCTGCTTTGGCAGATGCTGGTCCCTTCTCCAACACAAACGGTCTGACATCTACAGGACAGATGTGTAAGAGCTGATCTCGGACAATGAGATCCTCCAGGGACTTGAGTCTGCTTTCAAGCCTCTGATCCACTGCCAGAATGTGGTGCGTAGGCGGCTTACAACATCCATGCACGAGTCCCCAGGCCTCTTTTGCAAGGACCTAAATCGCTTCCGGTACACTTCCTGGGTTAACTGATACTTTTGGATGCTTGGGGTAGATGGTACTGACAACATGTTTTTTCTAACACTAGGTTAATATGTCGCTTTACTTTTCCATTACTGGAAATATGGCAGCCTGATTAACAGGCAGAGAGGCGTCACTTTGCTCTAGGGATCCAATGTTTTGAGCCTGTCTCTGCTGCAGGTGTCTAGCCATCTCCAGTTCAAGCTGGCGATCAGTCTCCCTTTGTGCGGGCTTTCTCTCAGGCACAGCTTGGTGCTCACAGAACTGCAGGTACGTGAGCGGTCAGTCTCCATGATGCTTTTCAGGGCTTCCTGCATCTGAAGAGAGTCTGTTGGTTACAGGTAGGGATGAGCTCGGTGTTCGAGTCGAACATAGGTTCGACTCGAACATCGGCTGTTCGCGCGTTTGGCGAACAACGAATGATTTGGACCGTTCGCGCCAAATTCGAGTGACGCGAACGGCCCACAATACACTGCGCCATCGCAGTGTAATCCTGGCGCTGTGATTGGCCAAGCATGCACTGTGACCCTGCATGCTTGGCCAATCACAGCGCCGGCAGCGAGGAGAGCAATGATTGGCCACAGGCAGGATGCCTGTGGCCAATTATAGCTGAGGGGGTTTAGTACACGCCCCACACTATAAAAGGCCGCCAGCGTGGCGGCCTCGTGTAGTGTGTTCCGGAGCAGGGAAAGTGAAGGATAGGCAGGGACAGTGTCAAATCCATTCTTTGCTAAACCTTGTGTGTAGGGACAGAGAAGGATAGGCAGGGAGAGTGTCAGTGTCATATTCTTTGCTAAACCTTGTGTGTAGGGAGAGAGAAGGATAGGCAGGGAGAGTGTCAGTGTCATATACTTTGATAAACCTTGTGTGCAGGGAGAGAGAAGGATAGGCAGGAGTCAGTGTCAGTGTCATATTCTGAATCTTTGCTAAACCTTGTGTGCAGGGAGAGAGAAGGATAGGCAGGGGACAGTGTCAGTGTCATTTTTGATAAGCCCTCTGCACATTATACACCTGAACTTAGCCTGTATTGCTGCTTTTTCCTGGTGTGTTACACCAACAGGATTTTGCGGCACTTACAGCGGGCGGAGTGTGCCTCCTGATCATATTACACCTGAACTTAGCCTGTATTGCTGCTTTTTCCTGGTGTGTTACACCAACAGGATTTTGCGGCACTTACAGCGGGCGGAGTGTGCCTCCTGACCATATTACACCTTAACTTAGCCTGTATTGCTGCTTTTTCCTGGTGTGTTACACCAACAGGATTTTGCGGCACTTACAGCGGGCGGAGTGTGCCTCCTGACCATATTACATCTGAACTTAGCCTGTATTGCTGCTTTTTCCTGGTGAGTTACGCCAACAGGATTTTGCGGCACTTACAGCGGGCGGAGTGTGCCTCCTGACCATATTACACCTGAACTTAGCCTGTATTGCTGCTTTTTCCTGGTGTGTTACACCAACAGGATTTTGCGGCACTTACAGCGGGCGGAGTGTGCCTCCTGACCATATTACACCTGAACTTAGCCTGTATTGCTGGTTTTCCCATTTCCCTGCAGGCCATTAGAATGTCTGGAAGGCAAACAAGGAGAGGCAGACAGTCAGGAGCCAATAAAAGAGGGCAAGCAGGCTCTGTGTCTAGAGACAACAGTGCTGGTCGTGGACGCAGTGCATCGCCATCAGCACGTGGCCATGGGACACGCTTGTCCTTCTTTTCGGCAGCTGGACGTGTTGAGCCGCATCATGCCGAAGACTTGGTAGAGTGGATGACCAAGCCCTCCTCATCCTCCTCATCCTCTCTCACCCAGGCTCAGGGTACTGGCAAAGCAGCTGCCAAAGCGTCCTCTTCCCTGGTATCAATGTCATCATCAGTCACTCCTTCCCTAGACCAACCATGTCCTCCTGAGGAGTCCCCTGAACTGTTTGAGCACAGTGTTGGGTACATGCTCCAGGAGGATGCCCAGCGTTTCGAAGGGTCTGATGATGATACCCAGCTAGAGGAAGGCAGTAGGGTGAGAGCAGAGAGAGGGGATGCTCAAGAAGGACACCAATCTGGCAGTCATGTTCCAGCAGCTGCAGCATACTGCCAGATTGGCTCCAGTGATGAGGAGGGAGGGGATGATGAGGTCACTGACTCCACGTGGGTGCCTAATAGGAGAGAGGAGGAGGAGGAGGAGGATGAGGAGGAGGCACATCTCCAACGAGGCAGGATGCCCTCGGGGGGCCAGCGTAAGGGCAGCACACCAACGGAATCACACCGCAGAGCTCCGCCTGTGCAGGGCGCTGCCTCTGCCCGTTATTCAAAAAGTTCTTTGGTGTGGGCCTTTTTTGAGTCGAGTGCATCAGATCGCACAGCTGCTGTTTGCAACATATGTCTCAAGCGTATATCGCGTGGCCAAAACATCACCCGCTTGGGCACCACATGCTTGACCAGACATATGTTGACCTGCCATGCAGCTCGTTGGCAAGCCTACCTTAAAGACCCACACCAAAGAACAAAGCGGACCTCTTCTTGCACCGCATTAGCTGGGATCTCCAACCCCACTATACCTTCAGTCCTCTCTGAAACCTGCTCTGAGAGGAATGAAGGTGTAGAATTAGGTGTGTCACAGCCAAGTACTTGCGGGCACTCTGCTAGCAGTACACCGAGGTCCGATTCTAGCAGGCAAATTTCCCTGCCCCAGCTGCTGGACCGTCGAAAGAAGTTCACTCCCAGCCATGCACATGCCCAGCGGTTGAATGCTAGCTTGGCTAAATTGCTAGCGCTTCAACTGCTGCCTTTTCAGTTGGTAGACTCGGCCCCCTTCCGTGAGTTTGTGCAATGTGCGGTTCCTCAGTGGCAGGTTCCCAAACGCCTCTTTTTCTCACGGAAGGCGATTCCGGCTCTCTACCGGCATGTGGAAGGCAATGTCTTGGCCTCGCTGGACAGGGCGGTCAGCGGTAAGGTGCATATTACCGCTGACTCATGGTCCAGCAGGCATGGACAGGGACGTTACCTTTCTTTCACGGCCCATTGGGTCACTCTTTTGGCAGCTGGGAAGGATGCAGGACAAGGTGCAGTAGTGTTGGAGGTTGTTCCACCGCCACGCCTCCAAAATGCTACTACTGGTTGTGACACACCTCTGTCCTCCACCTCCTCCTCTTCTTCTTCCTCCGTGGCCTCTTCCTGTGCTTTGTCCTCGGAACCAGCGGTGCTCCGTAGGCGTTCAAGGGGCTACGCAAGTACGCAGGCAAAAAGATGCCATGCCGTGCTTGCGCTGGTGTGTTTGGGGGACAGGAGCCACACTGGGGCAGAGGTTCTGTCTGCTCTGCAGGGGCAGGCCGAGAGGTGGTTGACGCCACGCCAGCTTAAGCCAGGAATAGTAGTTTGCGACAATGGCACCAACCTCCTCTCCGCTCTCCGACAGGGACAACTGACCCATGTGCCCTGTGTGGCTCACGTCCTTAACCTGGTGGTGCAGCGGTTCTTGGGCAGGTACCCGGGCTTACAGGATGTCCTGAGGCAGGCCAGGAAAGTCTGTGTGCATTTCCGCAGATCTTATAATGCCAGTGCTCGCCTGGCTGAGCTGCAAAAGGAGTTGAACCTGCCCAAGAACCGCCTTATATGTGACATGCCCACCAGGTGGAACTCAACGTTGGCCATGCTGCAGCGGCTGCACACACAGCAGAGGGCCATCAATGAGTACCTGTGCGACTACGGCACCAGGACAGGGTCAGGGGAGCTCGGGTTTTTTTCACCACGCCAGTGGGGCATGATCAGGGATGCATGCACTGTCCTGGCACCATTTGAGGAGGCCACGAGGATGGTGAGCAGTGACAGTGCATGCATCAGTGACACTGTACCTCTTGTCCACCTGTTGGAACATACGCTGCGTGGAATAATGGACAGGGCACTTGAGGCAGAACAGAGGCAGGAAGAGGAGGACTTCCTTGCCTCTCAAGGCCCCCTTTACCCAGACAGTGTTCCTTCTGTCCCACCCATCGCACAGGAAGAAGAGGAGGAGGAGGAGGAGGAGGAGGATTGTGTCAGCATGGAGGTGGAGCCTGGCACTCAGCATCATCAGCAGCAGTCTTTTAGGGATGATTTACAGTCCCAAGAATCCAGTGGACTTGTACGTGGCTGGGAGGAGGTGGCTGCGGATCATGTCGTCCTTAGTGACCCAGAGGACTCCGGACCGAATGCTTCAGCTAACCTACGCTGCATGGCCTCCCTGATCTTGCAAAGTCTGCGGAAGGATCCTCGTATTCTTTGGATCAAGGAGAGGGACCATTACTGGCTGGCCACTCTCCTTGATCCACGGTACAAGGGTAAGGTTGCGGACCTTATCTTACCATCGCAGAGGGAGCAGAGGATGAGACAACTCCGGGAGGCCTTGCAGAAAGGTCTGTGCAACGCGTTCCCAGAGACTGGGAGGTTACAAACTCCTGGTCCTGGACAACGAGTTGCTGAGGCTTCGGTCAGTCAAAGAAGGAGCGGTGGGGAAGGTGGCCGTCTGACCGATGCGTTCAGACAATTCTTTAGTCCGCAGCCCCAAGGTATGATCGGTTCCAGCAACCATCGCCAGCGTCTGATATACATGGTGCAGGAATACCTAGGGGCAAGGTCAGACCTGGACACCTTCCCCACCGAAAATCCTCTGGCTTACTGGGTCTTGAGGATGGATCACTGGCCAGAGCTTGCACAGTATGCAATTGAGCTACTGGCCTGTCCTGCATCCAGCGTTCTTTCAGAACGCACATTCAGTGCTGCTGGAAGATTTGTCACGGATCACAGGGTGCACCTGTCCACCGACTCTGTTGATCGACTGACCTTCATAAAGATGAACCAGTCTTGGATCACCACCAGCTACCAAACACCTGAAGCTGATATAACAGACTAATTTATTTTCAAATGTCAAATCCCTTCAAGACTGATGCTGATGCTGAGAGACTGTCCTGTTATGTTGACTGACTATCCTCCTCCTCCTCAATGATCCGATTGATGATGATAGCTTGGAAGAACATTTTTGTTTCTGGGTGCCGCCACCAGTGGCTAAGGCCCAATTTTTCAGCCCCTGTTTAACAGGGGCGTGTTATTACAATTTTTTATGCAATGCTTTGCAGCAGGGCTCATTCCTGCACTCCAACTAGAGTATCTGGGAGTGGTTGCAGTGTCGTGGCACCAGCACCAGTGGCTAAGGCCCAATTTTTCAGCCCCTGTTTAACAGGGGCGTGTAATTACAATTTTTGATGCAATACTTTGCAACAGGGCTCATTGCTGTGCTCCAAGTACAGTATCTGTGAGGGGTTGCAGTGTTGTGGCACCAGTGCCTAAGGCCCAATTTTTATGCCCCTGTTTAACAGGGGCATGTAATTACAATTTTTTATGCAATGCTTTGCAGCAGGGCTCATTCCTGCACTCCAACTAGAGTATCTGGGAGTGGTTGCAGTGTCGTGGCACCAGCACCAGTGGCTAAGGCCCAATTTTTCAGCCCCTGTTCAACAGGGGCATGCAATTACAATTCTTGATCTAATAATTCACAGCAGGGCCCATTCATGCGCCCACCAAGAGTAACTGTGAGGGCTCACAGTGTTGTGGCAACACCAACATGTAAGGGGCAAATTTCAGCTGAGTATATACGGCAGGCCCCTACTTTCAAACATCCAACTTACAAACGACTACTTCTTGCAAACGGAAGGATACAACAGGAAGTGAGAGGAAATCTACCCCTAGGAAGGCAAATTCTCTCCTGTAAGAGTTAATATGGGAAAAAAAGTGTCTCCTCTCCACTGATGCTTTATCACCAATTCTTGTTTCAATAAAAACCCCAAATTTTCAAAAAACATTTGTCATTAGGACGGAAAGTGAGGTGAACTGTTCTGAACAGGTGCACACTGCACAGACAGCAAAACAAATGTTACAGGGGTGATAACCCTTTCCTATGTTTTTTAAAAAGCTTAAAAATAGATTTTTTGGCTGGAGCTACACTTAAACAATGTACCTGTTCAAAATTACAAACAGATTCTACATAAGAACAAACCTACAGTCCCTGTCTTGTATGCACCGCCTGTATACGGCTGTTCAGAGTATATAGGGCCTTTTTTATTTTGTGTGCGGGGTTCCCCTTAATATCCATACAAGACCCAAAGGGGCTGGTAATGGGCTGGGGTAGGGGCTTTGATGGGGTAGCTATGCCATTTTTCTTAAAGATTTTCATCCATATTACCGGGACCAGACATTACATTAAAGCCGCAAGCAGTTTTAAATGGCTTTTTTTCCTTTAGAAATGTTATTTTGTGCAGGGACAGTTCTAAACACGGGAAACACGTGGCACTTCACAGGCATACTTTAGACACCCCCCAGGTACGATATTTAAAGAAATATTTGACTTATTTTTTTCACTTTATGCATCATTAAAATGACTACTCCCGAAAAACGGCCGTTTTTAAAACTTTTTTTTGGATTGATACATGTCCCCTGGTGCAGAACCCTGGTTCCCAAACCCTTTTTAGGACAATAACATGCATATTAGTCGTTATAAATAGCACTTTAGATTTTGAACGTTCGCATCCATTGTATTTAATAGGGTTCTAAAGTTCGTGCAAACTTTCGGTCCGTTCGCGGGTTCTGGTGCGAACCGAACCCGGGGGTGTTCGGCTCATCACTAGTTACAGGTAATCTGGTGCTGGCCTGCTCATACTGTGGCTTAAAGGTGACATTCAGTGATACTCCAGTGTCAGTCTCTGTTTGCCCATCCTGTGAGGCTGTTTCTGAACCACTGGGCTCAGAGATAGTGGGAACCCTTTTGGTTCCTGGTTCCCTGTGGTTCTGGTTTGCTCAGATATTATCCTCCTGTAAGGCATGAATCAGACTTAAACGATTCTTGCCAAAGACTTCAATTCCTCTTGCGTTACACAGATAATTTTTGCTCAGTCTTTGTAATCTGCTAAACCTGGCATGTTTGAAAAAAAAAAAAAAAGGGGAGAGGGAGAGGGAGAGAACTGTTGCCTTATGTGGCTTTAAAAAAATAAAATGATGCACAAACTTATCTCTAATTACTGTTTTTCCGCAAAGGTTACAATCCTTCAGTGCAGAGCTAATTCTTAACACTACACTGAATGATTTAGGCATAACTATCCCACTACACTGCCAGCCAATATGTGACAAACGCGGATGTCCTTTTCACCAACTCATGACAAATGACTAGTTGACCTCACACCACAATGCCACTCTCAGCCTTACCCTGCACAAAGATTCTCCAGCTCGCAGGATGACAATCTAGGTACCAGCAGCCCAAGAGCAATTGTAAGGGAGTTAAGTTAATTAAGCAATTAACTCTTTAAACTTGCCTTTACCAAAAGCAGGAAAATCTCACAAGCTTAGCAATAACAATTATGAAAAATAAACTTCTGTACACACGCACACTGTCACTACAGACAGGTATATTCAGAAAGTTATACTACAGTAGCGCTCTTCAAGATACAGGGATTATTTTAGTTAGCATATTAGAGACAGTTTAAAAAAAAAAAAAAAAAAAATAGGGTTTAATAATATAAATTTATTTTTACTTTTTTTATCCAAAATTGGTGCAAATAAAATATTTCCCCCAAAAAAGTTACAAAGCAGTGGCGAAGCTAGACATTCTTTTACCCAGGGCAAAGACTTTATTTGGAGAGGCTTAAAGAATAAGTACAGCCAAAGCTTGTTTGGCTCTACTTTTCCTATAGATCACAGGAGTGCAATTTTGTTTTGCACTCCTGTGACCTGTTTTCAGCAGAGAGTCCCTTCCCTCCCTTGTCTTTGTCCTCCCCTCTTCCCTCCCCCCCTTTTTTTTCTTTCCCCTCCATCCTCTCTTTTATTTTCCCCCCTTCTTATCCTTCTCCCTTCCACCCTCTTTCCTCCTTCCCTTTCGAAACCCCCCCCTCCCCACACCTCCCCATCCTCACCCAATCTCTTTCCCCCTTCCCCACTTCTTCCCCGTTTGCCTTTTCACTCACACACAATTCCCCACCCTCTCCCACACTTTCACCACAGTCACATTCCTCCACACACAGCTCCTCCAAGCACATAGTCTACCCATTTCAACTGTTTCACCCCATCTATTTAGATACCAGTATATTGATTTGCATGTCCCCTCTAGTCGCTGCGGGGGACGCTTTGGTGATGTCCTGTGCCTGTCAGGGTTTGTCAATCAAATTACAGATATACTCCTGACGAAGCAGGATTAGACGGTAAAACTAGTTGAGATGTTATCCGTGAGCAACTATGCCACTGGGATCTTCCCCATTTGGGGACCATTATTTTGGTGATACACATGGATTGTTACCATGCTTTTAATCTGTATTTGGTTATTTGCCATATTTTATTAATTATGTATTAATAAATCTTTATATATTTTTCTATATACTTGTTCATACTGTACATTTTAATCTACTTTAGTTTAATTTGTACCGAGATAGTCCAATTGCCCTTGTTCTCTAAGGAGGCTTGGCTTGGGACCAAGCTCTCGATCTCCATATTTCAGTGTCAGTAGAGCAGTGGATAGTGTGTGGACAGGGTCAGTTGGGTAATGGAAGTTGCGTGGACAGTGTAAATATGGCAGAGATTGGGGTCAGTAGGGTAGAAGTTGTTGTCAGTAGGGCAGTGAACAGTGCCCATAGGGGAGAGGTTGGTGTCAGTAGAGCAGTGGACAGTGTCAGTAGTTCTTTTTTCTACAATTTTTTATTTTATTTTTTTACATATTTGGTGCAAAGCTCAGTTCTCAGGTCTGCGAAAGATAGGAAAATCTGAATTGCTAGACCAATGATCAGAGTTGGGGTCACAAGCCGAGGTCGGTGCAGGAGAGAGTTTCATAGTCGAGATCACAAGCCAAGGTGGATGCAGGAGGAGAGTTTTGTAGTCGAGGTCACAAGCCAAAGTAATTTCCAAACAGCAATAGAAGCAGCTCCAGCAGTGTGCAGGATCAGACCACAATAATCTGACAAGAGGAAGTGCAGAGGCAAGGCTTATATAGGAAGTTCATGGGAGGAGCAAGGAGTTCAAGGTTCAACAGCAATCAAGACACAAGGCAGGGTTGTCCCAATGGATCAGGTAGGATTGTCCAATAGATCAGGCAGTGAGCTGTCCAGCAATCCAGATAGCTCAGTGAGAAGAATCAATGCCAGACATAAAAGATGTCCCAGGTTCAAGCCCAGGGAAAGACAGTATCTTGAATTCCTTTCTCTGCAGCCTAAGATGAATGAGAAGTATTCTTTGCTGAGCAGCTTCCTCTTCATTCACAACACAGTTTACTATGCTTCAGTTATTAATAAACAGAATCATCAGTATTTATCACTCACACTGTTTATTCAAAAAAAGGAAATTACATATTTAACGGCCTGTTCCCCATCCTGACACATACCGCAGGAGAGGGGGGAGGGGCAGCATTTACTAGAACCGATCTGCATTGGCTGTATTTTCCTCCTGCAGCCACTGAATCCAACTTTCAGCAGCTGTCGGACAAAATTACAGCAAATTGGTTCTAGAAAATGCTGCCCCTCTGCCCCTCCTATCCAGGTCTGACTTCAAGGTAGCAGGTTTAATCTCTGGGGTCCAGATCCTGGCTCTCCTGCAGTCAGTGGCAGTGCAGGCTAACGGAGCAGCTGGCGGTGTGAAAGCGATTCAAATCCAAGCTAGTGTCAGCACTGCAGACAATTTTGGCATCCCCCTCATGTTGACACCTGGGGCATGTGGGCATGTGCTCCCCCCCCCCTAGTTTCAGCCCTGTTACAAAGAGATAAAAGGCAACAGAGAAGTAAAAAGGAGTTGAAGATGAGAATACTTAACAATGTCCTGGGTTTCAGATTTCAATGAATAAGCAAAAACGGTACAGTAGCTCTCTCAAGTCCGGTTAGGTGTTCTTGGCTTGATGTTGAAATGAGAGCTGTCACAATGTGGTTGCATTCAAGTTTTTTTATCACATCAAGGGGAGTGTTGACAGAGACCAAACATCTGGTCTAAGGGGTGGTTGCTGGGATGTCACCAAGTTTATAACCCTTATACATTTACAGTTTTTCATAAGTATTAATATCTCGGAATATCTACAGGTATACAGTCTGCTAATGTCTATATTATTGTCCAGAGTGAAATTTGCTTTGGAATGAATATAAATATGACAGGTTTCAGATATCTAATTTACCTAGGAGGCTAAGGGGTTCCATGGGTTCGCCATATGGTCTGACATAGGAGTGTTTGGTCTTGAAACATTACAAATTAACCAAGGAAAATAAATATGTATTTTTTATGGATGTGCTGTTATTTCATGAATTATGAAATATACCGGTATTTTTTTAATTTATCAAGAGACAGATACAGTATGTGTATTCTACAGACTTGGGCTAAGGTATTTATGACCAAGTATCTGTTTATTTTCCAGATTACACATGCTTGCAAAGGTGACAGTTTTATTAGGGTTTCTCAGAGTATTTATACAGATTTCCAGCTACCATCTGGGCGACCCTCCCCAAAGATTGGCGAAGGTAGGCCAATTTAGTTGCTGATTAGACCCTTTCTGACCATTATTTTCCAAAGCTTTCTGGACTAATCAGGGGGAAGCAGTCAATCCTGCAACTTATGAAACATGGAACAGACCAAACAATCAACAAAGCCACACTGGTTACAGTGAGCCAAAACTAAATTGACCTAATTCTAGCACCTATATTTAAAACATACCGTATATACTCGAGTATAAGCCGAGGTACCTACTTTTACCACAAAAAACTGGGAAAACGTATTGACTCGAGTATAAGCGTAGGGGGGGGGGGGGAAATGTGCCCATTGCCACCTCACTGTGCCAATTGCCCAACCTTACTGTGCCCATTGCCACCTCACTGTGCTTATTGCCACCTTACTGTGTCAATTGCAGCCTCCCGTTGCCCGAGTCAGTCAGTGTACCTGAAAATCTTCTTATTCTGCGGCCGGCGTCCATTGTTTAAATCTTGCGGCTTTCTTCTGGTCCCTTCCGTGATAGGCATTTCCAGCAAACACTGTGTTGAGTGTTGCGCCTATCACGGAGATCCTCTCATTCTCCGTTTCCCAGCAGACACTGTGTTCAGTGTTCCGCCAATCATGGACGTCGGACAAGAGAACGTCCATGATAGGCGCAACACTCAACACAGTGTTTGCTGGAAACGCCTATCGCGGAAGGGACCAGAAGAAAGCCGCGAGATTTAAACAATCGACGCCGGCCGCGGAATAAGAAGATTTTCAGGTACTGACTCGAGTATAAGCCGAGGGGTATACTTTTAGCCCTAAAAAAAGGGCTGAAAAACTCGGCTTATACTCGAGTATATACGGTACTCTAGCAATTTCAGAAGTGAAGAAAGCCTCAAAAAGTCAAACACTGTTGGCAAACTGTTTTGGATTTATGTGAAATAAGCAACTCAGGGTATAAAATGATATTAAAATGCTCATATAGAGCAAGTGTAGGCAGCTATAATGGAAGTTGTGTTTCTGAACTCCTCCCTTGCCCTATTCTCATTCCTTTACATTGTGAGCGTTACAGTGGGCGCGCGACAATATACGGCCAGGTTTATAGTTGCCATCTGCTCAGTGAAAAGCAGCTCTGTAGTGAGAAAATTTCGAAGCAGATGTACCATTTAGAAACAGTTGATGTCCTCTACAATTTAAAGATAATCTAATATAACAATTTTCCACGTTTTAGGAAAGGTGAAACCTTAAATATGTTCGGTCTCAGAGGAGTACTTTAACATTAAGAGCAATCTCGCAGAATCTATGTGTGAGAAGATGTCATATTTTAGGTAATAATCCATTCCTGGAGATTAGCAAAGTGTTATTTTCCCAGCTCCTGTATGTATAATATAAGTCTGTTTACAGAGGATGCTGTCTGCCTGTTCTTGTTACACAGATACTGTTATCTTATAAAAAAATCACAGTATGTTACGCATTTCTCCGTGAACGGAAATTAGCACGTCTTTAATAATGTGTTAAAAACCTCTCCTTCAATTTGAACATTTGCCAGATCGTTGACATTATCCACCATTATATCATGGAGAGGCCGACTATGCTGAGAGATTACTGGAAAGGCAATTTTTTTACAATTAAGGAGTGCAATATGAAGTGAAAATTCAGCCTAATAATGAAAACAGCTAACATGGTGATCCTGCCCACTGAGCGGGACTGAGCGGTGGGACAGTGCTGGAACCGCTGGGTGGGTAAGTATCTGAATCATACAGAAGACAACCCCTGGTAAGCAGGGTTAAAGAGGAGCCTCAGTCACAAAAACTGTAGCTGTTTAATAAACAGACACCTGTCCCAGGAACCAGCGATGTGCTCAACCTAGCCTTCTTTCCATCGGTCCTTGGCACTGGCATCTCAACTGTAGGCACCCAGGTGTGACAACTTGTGGCTTCACAGCCAGCTGTAGACTGTGCATGTGTGAGCCGCGCTACACTTTGTGAATGGTGCCACAGTCTTCTGGGACCTGTCCCAGAAGACTGCGGGTAGGGAGGGGAGAAGAGAACTTCCTAGGCAAGAAATGCATTGGCAATCTGAGTAGAAGTGTCAGCAGGTACCTGTCAAAACCAGGCACCCCCCCCCCCAAAAAAAAAGTGCCAAGGAAGCATTAATGTGGAACTTCCCTCTTTGGGTAAAGCTCCGCTTTAAGAAAAAAAAGGGGGGCTCATGAACATCCGCTATAAATATTTCATTAAGGGCCAGTTCACACTAGAATGTGGTGCGGAAAAGACACGTTTTGTGCGCTTTTCACAATTTCACACACCGCATTCAAAAATGCCTTTGTGAGCTGCTGCAGGTGCCAATACCTTGTTAATGGCACCCCAAGTGCAGATCGCAGATGCAGATTTGCCACCACCAGATCGCATAGTACTGCAGTATAAGGCAACTTGCTGCTGCACATTTTCAAAAATAGTGCGATTATCAGCCTATTCAAATGAATGGGCTGCTAAATCACATTGCAGGGGAGCGCACAAGTGTAGCCTAAATGAAAAATTCCGCAGCCGTGAATCAAATCTGCGACATTTGTACAGCCCTATCAGGCTGTAATGTTAGAATTTGGATGGGTGGCAAGGGGGTGGTAAAACCTAGCTCAGCAGCCTGTTTTGACCACCCCCTGGTCGCCCATGTGAAAGGGCCCTAAGTTACATTGGTTAGCATTTCACACTCCGGTTTGTCATTTTCTGTACCGTTGCTTTATAAAGAGAAACTCCACCAATTGCTATTATTATCTAAAATGGTCATGTTAGACAACCCCGGGCCTTTCATGAAAATTTCTGCATTATTATTATTTTATCGACGTGCCAACAGCTGTCGGGACATGCACAGCCATTTGAATTTTGCTTCACTCCTGTGTGCATCCAGTTTGTAACCTGAGGCCCTGCCACCATGACATTACAGAATGTATGAACCTCCATTTGATGAATTTCATGGTTCTGCCCTACACTACCTTCCCATATACCTACCATATCAGATGCTGAATGTTATCTTTATGATGCAGAATTGCAAACATCATCTAATGACTTGCTACAGAAAACATTTCAAATAACTTTTCTTCTAGACATTTTTCATACATTAGCCTGAGCAAGAAACAATTCTGCTTCCTGGAAATAAAACATTTGCATTTTTCACATTACTAAATGTGCTTTTCTACAAATCCATCCTACATTTATTGTATTATTTTCCATTAAATAGTTTTATACATGGAGACATAGAAAAGTCTCTGCCTTGGCAATCGCTCATTAAAGCGGTGACTTTGTTTACACTCTTCCTGTGTATATTAAAATTTTTGGTTCTACATAATTCTAAAGCTTTGTCAACAGATAAAGGATTCTTGCAGGGCTGTAAACAGAGAAAGACAAACTAATTGGCAGGACGGAATAACATTACTCCTTTCAGAAGTACTAATTAGCCTCTTCTGTGATACCAGCGGATCAATAACGACTAAGCTATATGGGCGATTTTAATCTTGTGCTACTAAGCGATTTAACCTCTTGTTTGCAATTCCTTTGTGTGCAATGCTCTAAAATCAATAAAAGATGAAAAAGATAGTTAAGGGGGTAGAGTACACCTGTCACTCCCTATAAATAACTTTACAAGTGAAGACTACATATCCCTAGATCTTGACTGGTGTCACTTAGGTGAGAATTGAACACTGAAGGTTGTCCCTGTAGCTGTCTAATGCCTCGTACACATGATCGCGATTTCCGAAGAGAAAAGTGCGATATGAGCTTTTTGTCGCAAATTCTGACCGTGTGTATGCTCCATCGCACTTTTTTTGTGAGAATTCTGGCCAAGAAAAGATTGAGAGCAGGATCTCAATTTTCGTGCCAGGAAAAATTCCTATCGGGAATCGCGATCATCTGTATGCAATTACGACGCAAAAAAAAACCACACATGCTCAGAATCAAGCAGAAGAGCCGAACTGCCCATTGAACTTCATTGATCTCGGTTTGTCGTACGTCTTGTACATCACCGCGTTCTTGACGTTCGGAATTTCGTCCAAGATTTGTGTGACCGTGTGTATGCAAGACAAGTTTCCTGCTGAAAAAATAACGCGGTTTTCTTGTCGGAAATCGCGATTGTGTGTACGAGGCATAAGTCTGGGTTTCTTGTAGACAGGTACAGTATGGTATATCCTCCATCTTGAAGGTGGCACTGTGCTCTTTCTGTAGGAACCCATTGAGGACTAATTGTCCCCTGCCATGGAAAGCTTCCTGAATAGCTTTGCTCTAGCAGTATTAGGTTTTGTAGTATTAGTAGCAAATAAAAGTAGTAGTAAAAAATAATGCTGATAGACGAGGGGACAGCCAATAATTCTCTAAACCTATGAGAGCAGTTACAGTCCTTAAGCAGGAACTTCTAGCATCTCACCCTCAAGAAGTACTTCCATACCAGGAGCTACAGGCTTCCACAGCCAAGTTTCCTTTAGGTCCACAGCCAATGACACCAGCTGAGGCCTAGTAGCAGTAACTCCTCTGAAACACACACATATGGCCCCTCCCAGGGGGGAAGCCAAATGAAAAAAGACTAATCAGATGTTCCAAACTTTTATCTTCTTCCCAGCACACCTTCTGGGTGAGCCTCCCAGGGATTACTTAGGGTCCAATAAACATTCAATACCCTGGTGACTGACCATCCTACTCTATTGCTGGGATGTTTTTCCAGCAGCAGACAAAAGCAATCATCCACCAGGTTTAGGGAGAACCTGAGCAGACCTAAAAAATGAATTACAGCTTGCCTGGCTACAGTATAGCTATATACTAAATTTAGCCAGTCCAGGGTAGGGGCATGACACAATTCATCCCTATGGAAAGGGCATTTTGCTAAAAGCTGCACCCAGATACAACAAGTAGGATTTTTTTTTTTACCACAATTGCAACACACTAAAATGCTAAGGTGTGAAAAGACCATTAGAGGTAGTGAGGCACATGGGTTTCAAAGCACACCCAAAGCAATGGTATATGGAGTAAATAGTAATGATTGACACCTACAGTTGCCTAGTCTTTAACTGAAAGGAGTGACAGCTTTGTTTTGTTGCAGAAGATTAAAATTCCCCATGCCACATTCACACTGCATTCTGATGCTTTTTTCAGGTTTGGCAAATTGCTTGGACAGAAGAAAATACATTGCTTTCAATAGGCTGAGGCTACGTGTAGAATTTTAATTGCATTAATGTACAGTTTTACTGCTAGCTGACAAATGCCTGATTTTTTATCAAGATCTTGAAAATTAAGTATCTGCCAACAAGGAGTTAAAATTCTTAGTAACAAATGATGAACATCTCACATGTAGCCTCTTCCTAGTCGTAGGCCTCGTACACACGGCCGAGATTCTCGTTGAGAAAAACATGTCGTTTTTTTCGACGAGATTCTTGGACAAGAAACTTGTCCCGGCCGAGTGTACACACGCTCGTTTCAAAGAACCCGCGGTTCTTTGAAAGGAGTGTACGCGGTGACGTCATCGACTACGTCGAGCATGCGCTCGTCACATTCGATGCCGTCGCCGCCATCTTGGTCTACCCTACGTATGCCTAGGAAGCTACCGCGCATGCGTCGAATTCATTTCGAACATGCGCGCGCTTCCGGGCGGACAGGTAAGTGTACACACACTCACTTTTCTCGTCGAGAAACACGCCGAGGAGAATCTCGACGAGAAAATAGAGAGCAGGTTCTCTATTTTCTCGTCGAGGTTTCTTGTCGGTTTTCTCGACGAGAAACGCGCTAGCAGCGTACACACGACCGATTTACTCGGCAAGACCTCTCTGCCAGCAAGTTTCTTGCTGGTTCTTGACGAGAAAATCGGTCGTGTGTACGAGGCCTTAGGTTCTGACCAATGTCAGATTGCCATCATGAAGGTGTTTTCCATTGCATGCAATCATTTCTCAGTAGTCTCAGGGAGCAAAAGTTCAAGTGCTGCGCTGCAAAAAATATACATTTCCACCAACCAACCCGTCAGAGATTTATATTTGGCCGCACAACAAGTTTCAAAGAGCAAACAAGCTGTTCTTTATGTCCTTCTCCTTTATAAACCACAAAGATTAGGAGCTGAAGTCCTTTAACCATCTGCTAGTCCTGTTAGCAACCCTGCGTTCTAGTCTGCTGGAAAGTACATAACCTGTAGCCTTTTTGTATGTGTGAGAGCATGACTGTCTAATTGAAACCACAATTTTCAGGTGAGAGCAGATGTTATTGTACAGAGGAAAGCCTCAGCATGCTAAATTCCCACCTAATGTTATCCTGACTCTAGACTGATGCATATAATACAGCTGCAACATTGCTACACCTTTAGAACCCAATCTTACTTTTCTAAAAATAAATAATAGACCACACCAGGGCAGATTGAATCATTCTTTCTTTACTTGCACCCCACCCATTACATGGTCCAGATAAGGACTGCTTCCGTGTGTGTGAGAGCAGTAGTCTTACCCACCCCCTGCACACCCACTACTACTTCTCTCCAATCAGGGATGCTCACACTCTCTGTTGATTGGGAAGAAGTGCAGGGATTGTACAGGGATGGGCAGGATGGATCCATGCTTTCATGTTGTTTATGCCAAATTCTGACCCTACCATCTGAATGTTGCAGTTAAAATCAGGCAGCGTTTTTCCAATCTTCTATTGTCCAATGTTGGTGAGCCTGTGTGAATTGTAGCCTCCGTTTCCTGTCCTTAGCTGACAGGAGTGGCACCCGGTGTGGTCTTCTGCTGATGTAGCCCGTCTGATTCAAGGCTCGATGTGTTGTGTGTTCAGAGATGGTATTCTGCATACCTTGGTTGTAACGAGTGGTTATTTGAGTTACTGTTGCCTTTCTATCATCTCAAACCAGCCTGCCCATTCTCTTCTGATCTCTGACATCAACAAGGCATTTACATCCACACAACTGCCACTCACTGGATATTTTCTCTTTTCCAGACCATTCTCTGTAAACCCTAGAGATGGTTGTGTGTGTAAATCCCAGTAGATTAGCAGTTTTTGAAATACTCAGACCAGCCCGTCTGTTACCAACAACCATGCCACTTTCAAAGTCACTTAAATGCCATATATATATTGAATAAATATATTTTTATATCAGGAGGGTGGGAGAGAGGGTGCACAACCTGGACAGTTGATAAATCTGCACACATCAGTTGTTCTGAAGCTATGTCAATCTTCTGGATTACTTTGAAAAAAAATAATTCAAGGCAAGAGTGGAGTCGACAAAAACAGGAGCAGTTGCCCAAAACAACTATTGGAAATCAAGATTAAAAATAGCTTCTACTGATTTGGCACAATGCTTTACTTCTTAACTTCAAACTGTCTACTCTTTATTTTCCATTCTGAATTCCCCATAGATGTCAACAACAAAACAAACCAGTCATCCTTACATTCTTCCCATTCTGCATCTATGAAAATGTGTTAATTTTTAATTGTGTTTATTGTTTTAGATATTTAAGTTAAAGCTTATTTAAAAATTGTTTTTTTTGTTGGGGGGGGGGGGGGGGTGGGGGTGTACAGCCTGTCACATAATTTACTTTTCATAAAATATATTTGACTTTCTGCTGACCAATCCTTACTATAGAACCCTTCTCTTCAGTAAAGATTGGTCCTCTTCATGGCATTGAACTTTCTGTGTTGCATGGGTTACCTGTCTCAGTAAACATTGAGAGAGGTGCTATGGGCAAACACCCCTTTCTGCCCTCTCCTTCATTTGTATTGCTTTCACAGAATGCAAAAAGTTATTTAAAACAGGAGGGGGGGGGGGGGGGCGGGGCAGTTGGATGAATGACAGGATAATTTCCCCCATTTACAGAATGTGTTGCGTTCTTCAAAAACAATACAAGAAGCTTTGTTAATAGAGGAGAGGATAGGATAAGCACTCATTAACACTAGAGGGAAATATTTCAACAGTAAGCAGTATTCACCACTGCATTGGACACAGTTTGAAAGTGTTAACGAGGGTGTGCCCCTAAAACTGTTCAAATGTCAGTTGAACAGTTCTATAACAATAGTTCATGGTGTAGTAAGGACTGAAGGGTTAATTGTATGCCCCTGTGTGTGGGGTAGTGGCCTGTGGTGGGCGCTGTCCTAGACATGTGACTACAACATTCACACACACATATAAAGGGGGTCGGAGAGAGGTCAGGATACTACTACTTTTGCTCTGAGGAAGAGGGCTCGCCCTCGCAACATGTAAGCCGCAATATATGTCGTCTGGACTCTCCGGCTGTCTGGTTCCAGTGGAAGGCCTTCAGGAGGCATCTATCCCTGTTGACGGACTGGTGTATACGCTTGCATTTTAACTTGTTTTGTGAGTAGCCATGATCTTTGTATATTTTATTAATTAAAACTTTCCATTGGCAATGCACAAGGTCGGTGCACCCTTCTTTTCCTTTTTTACACTATAACAATAGTTAACTTGTTTATATTGTCTGAAAGTGGTCAAATTTGTGACTCATGTTTAGGGTGACTCACACCAGCCATATTGTACCACCAATACATGGAACACAATGTTCCCAGCATTCGGAAAAATGAGTAAAGTGTTTGTATTTTGCTTACCATGAAAACATATGAATAAAAAAAATGTTAGAACATCTATACTTGTATTTCCAAGTACTGATGTCTTCTACCGATAAAGTAAAATAAAATGTGTATCTTGTTTACTCAAAGAAAAAGAGAAAATAAAATGATTTATTTGACAATGGAAATCATTTTGTATTTTTTTTTCAACACAATGGGGTTAATTTACTAAAGTGTAAAAAAGAAGGGGGTGGAGGCGCCAACTAAATTAGTCCTACTGTAATCATTAATGTAAGTATAGTATATATACTTACAGGTTCACTTGAAAATGATATCCATCGAGGATGGGGGTGTTCTGAGGTCTGTTGGTGCTGCTCTGCTGGCTCTGGCAAAGTTCCCCTCAGCCGTGAGGTGTAGGAGATGTCGATTTTCGTTTGCACAGGCTTCTCTGCGGTGTCACATGATAGGAAGCTCCATGCTAACCAGTCTGGAACGTGGAAGTGATGTCATACAGCAGGGCAGTCCTCCAAACATAGAGTGGGATGTTTCACAGGCTACGCGCTCGAAGCTCACAGCTCCTTCCACTGGCCTGTACCTGCTGTATGACATCACTTCCACGTTCCAGACTGGTTAGCATGGAGCTTCCTGTCATGTGACACTGCAGAGAAGCATGTGCAAACGAAAATCGACATCTCCTACACCTCACGGCTGAGGGAAACTTTGTCAGAGCCAGCAGAGCAGCACCAACAGACCTCAGAACACCCCCATCCTCGATGGATATCATTTTCAAGTGAACCTGTAAGTATATATACTATACTTACATTAATGATTACAGTAGGACTAATTTAGTTGGCGCCTCCACCCCCTTCTTTTTTACACTTCTTTCTGACAGAGGACATGGACACCCTCTGAGGATGGCTGCCTCCTCTTGTTTTTTAATATACAGATTGACTTAGAATTACCATTAGAGCCACTATTACATTCATTTTAAAGGCATCACATCGCTAGGAGCGCCGGAATCACCCCTCTTTTCCACGAACTTATTTACTAAATTCAGTTGCCCTCTGCAAGGGCATTTGGTGCAGAGCTTAGTAAATGAGGTGAAGCTTTACTTTGGAAAGAATATTTAATCACATGCAAGGAAAATAATAAACAAAAAACAGTATTTTGTTTGCACATGATTGGATGATTGAAGTCAGTAGAACGTTCCCTCATTTACTAAGCTCTGGAGCAAATTTCTTGTGCAACTGCACTATTTTGCCTTTTAGTAAATCAACCCCACTATCTTGTAACAATGTGCAAACTATTTTAGCAAACATAGGGGAATAGTCATGAAGTAGATAACTTACACTGATCAGTCATTTAGTTGGGGTGACTCATGTAGGTGGAATAATTCACAGTGATTAAAAACAGAATGTTTGTTGGAAGTGTAGCGCTACCCCTACAGGGGCTACTGGTAATTTTGCGTCCTCCACTCTCTTTGGCCCTAGGTGAGGCCTCACTTTTGCTGACACCACCAGAAATGCCTTGACTGGGAACTCACATGAGTTACACCAAGCAGACACACATTGCCCTTTAATAAAAGCAAAGCAGACTGTATTGGCAGATTAAAGGGGTTGTAAAGGTTAATTTTTTATCTTCTAAATAGGTTCCTTTAAGCTAGTGCATTGTTGGTTCACTTACCTTTTCCTTAGATTTCCCTTCTAAATGTTTTTTTTTCTTTGTCTGAATTTCTCACTTCCTGTTTCTCCTCAGTAAACTTCACACCATCATCCGAGCGGTGTTTAGTCAGCCAGAACAGCTTACTGAGGAGGAACAGGAAGTGAGAAATTCAGACAAAGAAAACAAAGAAAAATAACATTTAGAAGGGAAATCTAAGGAAAAGGTAAGTGAACCAACAATGCACTAGCTTAAAGGAACCTATTTAGAAAATAAAAAACAAACCTTTATAACCCCTTTAAGATCACAAGTATAAGGCCCCTTTCACACGGGCGGACCGTATGTCCGTTTTTCACCCATCCGTTTTCGGATGAAAAACGGACATACATGTATCCCTATGGGACAGCGGATGTCAGCGGATGAACATCCGCTGACACCCGATCTCACCCGTGTCCGCTACGCTCCGTTTTTCAGGATAGAAAAATCTCTATTTTTCTATCCATCTGCAGAGCGGATCGGATGAACACGGACAGACGGTCCGTGTTCATCCGATCCCCCATAGGGGAGAGCGGAGATCTGACAGGGCGGTCCCTGCACAGTGTGCGGGGACTGCCCAGTCATCAGCCGGCTCAGCGGGGATCAACGGAGCGATCCCCGCTGAGCAAGCGGAGGTTCACGGGGCGGATCATGACTGATCCGTCCCGTGTGAAAAAAGCCTAACAAAGCAGATTGGTACAACAATGTCAATACACATAAACACAACAAAATAGGTACAATGCTGTACAATAGGGGCAGTGCATACCTGGTGTGTTTTTCACATTTAGAACTTGACCCTGCTTATACTGCAGTACTAGGAGCCAGTGGCGGCCAGTGCTTAATATATTGGGGGGGGGGCAAACTAACACCAACCCCCCCCCCGTGGGAGACAGCCGGGTTGCGGCGATCGCCAACCCCGGAGACGGACATGAATGCAGCGTTCAACCCCCCCCCCCCGCCACCAGCGGGGAATGCGGAAATCGAACCCCCCCCGTGGGAGACGGATGGAACGGCGGCGATCGGGGCATTACCTTTGGAGTCAGGGGGAATGAAGAGCCGGACTTCCTGTTCTCCTGCCAGGCGAACAGGAAGTGTGTCCTGAGACACGAATGGCCAGGGAGTCCTAAGGCTCCCTGACCTATCAGGTCACAGGAACTGCTTCCTGATTTGCTGGGAGGAGAATCAGGAAGACAATAGGGAATATTATTTCTCTATTGTCACACAATTGGGTGGGCTCGGGGCGCAGTGCTAAGTATTCATACCCCTTGAAATTTTCCACATTTTGTCATGTTACAACCAAAAATGTAAATTTATTTTATTGCGATTTTATGTGATAGACCAACACAAAGTGGTAAATAATTGTGAAGTGGAAGGTAAATGATAAATGGTCTTTCATTTTTTTTTACAAATAAATATCTGTGTGGCGTGCATTTGTATTCAGCCCCCTTTGCTCTGATACCCTTAACTAAAATATAGTGGAAACAATTGTCTTCAGAAGTCACCTAATTAGTAAATAGAATCCACCTGTGTGTAATTTAATCCACGTATAAATACAGCTGTTCTGTCAAGCCCTCAGAGGTTTATTAGAGAACCTTAGTAAACAAACAGCATCATGAAGGCCAAGTAACACACCAGACAGGTCAGGGATAAAGTTGTGGAGAAGTTTAAAGCAGGGTTAGGTTATCAAAAAATATCCCAAGCTTTGAACTTCTCACGGAGCACAACTGGAAAACCTACCAAGACATGGCAGTCCACCTAAACTAACAGGCCGGGCAAGGAGAGCATTAATCAGAGAAGCAGCCAAGAGGCCCATGGAAAACTCTGGAGGAGCTGCAGAGATCCACAGCTCAGGTGGGAGAGTTTACCTTCCAGCAGGGCAACGACCCTAAACCATACAGCCAGAGATACAATGGAATGGTTTACATCAGGGGTCTCAAACTGGCGGCCCTCCAGCTGTTGCAAAACTACAAGTCCCATGAGGCATTGCAAGGCTGATGGTTACAAGCATGACTCCCACAGGCAGAGGCATGATGGGAGTTGTAGATTCGCAACAGCTGGAGGGCCGCCAGTTTGAGACCCCTGGTTTAGATCAAAGCATATTCATGTGTTGGTCCACTCAAATCCAATTGAGAATCTGTAGCAAGAATTTAAAATTGCTGTTCACAGACGCTCTCCATCCAATCTGACACAGTTTGAGCTATTTTGCAAAGATGAATGGGCAAAAATGTCCCTCTCTGGCTGCGCAAAGCTGGTAGAGACATCCCCAAAAAGACTTGCAGCTGTAATTGCAGCGAAAAGCGGTTGTACAAAGTATTGACTCAGGGGGGCTGAATACAAAAGCGCGCCACACTTTTCACATATTTATATGTTAAAAATGTTGAAAACCATTTATCATTTTTCTTCCACTTCACAATTTGTTTTGGCCTATCACATAAAATCCCAATAAAATACATTTACGTTTTTGGTTGTGTAGTGGGTATTTGAATTTGTAAGGACTCTGGTGGTGTGAGGTTCCTTGGGGTCCCTGGGTGGCGCTGTTGCCTTGGGCCCGAGCTGAACATACACCGCGAACTGTGCCTTTTTGTCCTCCCCTGGAGCTGGTACAGCGGGGGCGGGGAACCCGCTGTGATGCAAAGGAGCCAGGGACAAAGTACTGTACTTGGCTCTAGGACACCTACACAAAAGCCCAATCTCTGGCCTTCACCTCCTAGTTACGGGAGGACACGGGCCGTGGTGTGTATCATCTTTCTCTACCAGGTACCCCTAGACAACAGCCATATAACCGATAAAGCAAGGGAGAGGGGTGAGGCCGCCACACGTGGGGGCATCGTATCCGGGATATGTGTATGGTGTCTGAATTTGAACTTTGCTGTCCAGAGGAGTTCCGAGTAGGTCGGCAATATTGGCCAATGCGCCACGAGGCAACTCACATCTGCGTAGTTCGTGGGCGGGGCGAAGGAAAAGCCTGCGAACAAGTGCAGAACGTGGGAGGAGTCTGGCCACGTGGAGGTACGCACGTGGAGATTCCGGCGCAGGTGGGTCAGTGCACAATGGAGCAGCAAAGAGAGAGGATGGCTTCAAGTGCTTCGTGGATTTCCGTTCCTTCCTTCGTGAATATGTCTTCTCTGGCTGCTCCGATTATGGATACGGGGATAAGACTAAGGCCCCGGGGGCGATTGGCTCTCTTTACCTGTAGAGACATGAAAGCCCTCGGTGTGATCTGTCCCGGCTGTTCGGGACTGGTGGTCCAGCTGAAGCCGTTCGGGCGATGTGAGGTCTGTAAAGAATTCCTCTTCGAGGTGGAACCATCCACAGAAAAGCCTCGGGCTTTCCACCTCAACTACCTCACAGGGACTGCCACTCCAGAGGGAGAGATCGATGCTGGTGCGTTCCCCGTGCGCACTGATCCGGGCGAAGTGACTGCCCAAACAGAGGTGAAAAGAGAAAAATCCGAGGATGCTGCCTCGGTCACCAGCAGCTCCCTGCTCCGACCGCCGAAGAGAAAAGTCGGCCTAGTGATGGCCTCGTGTGGTCGTGGAAGAGCTTCGCCCCACTGCTTGCCTGGCCTGGATGGCTCCGGTAGGAAAAGTCCTGGACATCCCTGTTCTTCAGAAGGCCCAGGTGAGCCAGGGGTTGGGACTGTCTGCGTGGTAGAAAGTGGCGGTAGTCCACAGTCGGTAGAGGCCGTCAAGGGGGATAGTTCCGTGACTGGGAATTATCTGCCCATGGAGTGCTACGACACCTCTGACCTGGATTCATTGTCTGACAATGGCGATGATGGGGAGATAGACAAAATCTTCCAACAAGGAGACCGAGCTACTATGCCACCTTTGTCAAGGCTGCAACGTCTCTTTGGCCAGAAGGTTGCTCAGGAATATGGGTGGGAATACCCATATCTGCCTCGGGAACTGCTCTATGAAGTGGAGGTCTTCCGGCAAAGATGGTATGATGCCTTTGTGTGGGACAAACTGAAGGTACAGCAAGCACGGCGGTACCTTTCCTGTTCACCAACGGTCACCAAGAAGTTTCAGGACTGTAAAACTAAGTGGATGCTGGGAAGACACATTCATGCGGACAAAGTGGTGATCTGTCGCAAAGAAGGAAAGAGTGTTGAGTACCATGTGGAGGCTTTTGATGATCGTTTGAAGCCTATATCATTGCCTCATTCAAGGTTTTACCTGTAGGAAAAGAAGAGAGGGAAAAAGACTCTCGTTTGTTTTCTTTCCATTCCTGGCTGAACTTTCCAGAGTGCCTTTTCCAGAACACAGAGACTGTGCCCTAGTTTTTTTTTTTGTATTTGGGCAATCCTACTCTTTGGAGATATGGGAGCTGTTTTTGTTTGTTCTCCCTTTCTTCTTCTGACACTCACAAGAATCAGTGACTTTTGGTTTCAGATAGTGTAGGGTCACAGAGAAAAATGTTCAAGCGGAAAGTTCATCTGGAAGTAATGAGTGTCTTGACCGCGGCACTGTCACCAGGTGGCAGTGTTGCGCAACGATTGTTTTTTTTTTTTACATTATGCAGCACTTATTGGAGTAAATGGGTTTCTTCTAGGATAGAGCCATTTATCCCAAGCAAACACACATGTTGGTAGGATGTATGTTTCTTTTCTTTCCCTCTGCAGGAGATTCGTCTGTCAAGACTACTGAGAGTGGGTGGTCTTCAGATAGCCAGAGGGAGGAATGTAAATGTGCGAAATATTTAAAATGTTTTATTGAAAAAGTTTTATAGTTGTATTCCTTTCCCATTCAGGTCGTGGCACAATTCAGGGTTAAATTGTGTAGTTTGGTTTCTGGGCTGAACTTATGACACCACCTTTCGTGGGGTGTAAGTTTGTACCAGACACTGGGGACCAGTGTCAAATCACCAGGGGGAGAGTGTAGCGGGTATTTGAATTTGTAAGGACTCTGGTGGTGTGAGGTTCCTTGGGGTCCCTGGGTGGCGCTGTTGCCTTGGGCCCGAGCTGAACATACACCGCGAACTGTGCCTTTTTGTCCTCCCCTAGAGCTGGTACAGCGGGGCAGGAACCCGCTGTGATGCAAAGGGAGAGGTCATAAAAGGGGCGGAGGCCCTGATTTTGGGGAGAGAGTCGGAGGACGTGGCCGCACCCAGGCACCTTTAGCTTGGGTGCCAGCATTCCGGTGTTCGAGCCCTAGGCGCCCTTGTCCTAGCTGGAGCAGAGATGGAGTCCATCCCAGGCACCTTTAGCCTGGGGTGAGGTACTATGGCGGATGCCTGGGGCTCAGTACCTTCAAATGAGTTCCGCGAGGGTGAGGAATCCAAGGGGGCCCTAACACCTTGGGTGCCCGTGTCTGAGTTCGTGAGGACTGGTGCGCAGTAACTTCTCCGAAGAGTCCGGCGCAGCATCGCTGGTGACGGAGAGGCCTCCATTTCTCCCTTGGATGGATTTCTTCCCCTGACAGGGGCAAAGTGAGAGAAGGTAAATTTACGTTCTAAATTACCTAGTCAGTGGCAGTGACTATCCACAACTGGTGACAGCACAGTGGGCAGCAGTAAGAAAGGAATGGATTGTGCCTCGATCTGTTCCCCCCATTATTCAAAAGGAGAAAGATTGTTTTATTGCTTGGCAAGAAGAATAAAACTGAGTTGTACCTATTCACTGTGTGGAACTTGGGTTACTAAGCAAAGGAGCCAGGGACGAAGGACTGGACTTGGCTCTAGGACACCTACACAAAAGCCCAATCTCTGGCCTTCACCTCCTAGTTACAGGAGGACATGGGCCATGGTGTGTATCATCTCTCTCTCCCAGGTACCCCTAGACAACAGCCATATAATCGATAAAGCAAGGGAGAGGGGTGAGGCCGCTACAGTTGTAACTTGAAAAAATTTGGAAAATTTCAAGAGGTATGAATATTTTTCAAGGCACTGTATATCAAATCTCATCTGCAGTTTCTTCCCACAAACTTTTTTTAGATCTTATTTTTTAGTTCTTCCCACATTGTTTGCCGTGTGTCTTGGTCAATAGTTGAGACTGTTGAGACTACAATTAAATAAAAACGGTCTTATGCGGCGTACACACGATCGTTTTTCATGCCATTTTTTAAACCAACGTTTTTCTCGTCGTTTTTTTCATGTTTCCTCTCAAGCCTGTCTTGCGTACACACGATCATTTTAAAAAACCTTCAAGCAAAGCGCAGTGACGTACAACACGTACGACGGCACTATAAAGGGGAAGTTCCGTTCGGATGGTGCCACCCTTCATGTTAGTAAAGTTTGTTGAGCGACGATTCGCGCTTTTCAGCCTCCTGCTTTTCAGTCCGTTACAGCATGACGAATGTGCTATCTCCATTACAAATGCTAGTTTTACCAGAACGTGCGCTCCCGTCTCATACTTGATTCTGAGCATGCGCGTTTTTTTTTCACCTCGTCAAAGCATACACACCATCGTTTTTCACGTCGTTAAAAAAAACGACATGAAAAACGACGTGAAAAAAGAGAGCATGTTCGAAATTTTTAATGGCCGTTTTTCACGTCGTTAAAAATGCTCTGGAGCATACACACGATCGGTTTTAATGGCCATTTTTAAAAATGTCATTTTTAACGGCATGAAAAACGATCGTGTGTATGGGGCATAAGGACCTGAAACTTACACCAATGGCAAGGTATCTGGAATACAAAATAGATGTGCGTATTAACCAAAACTGTGTTAAAAACATTAGTAGTAACATTATTTTGGAATAAGATATTACCACAAAAACACTTAGATATTAGCAACCACCCGTTCCACTCTCTGACTAGTGGGGAAAAAAACCCTGCCCAATTACTTGAAGTGCTGACTACTTACTACTCTTCTGTTAATTTTTTTCTTTGGGGTTCTTCTTGGGGTGTACAGGTCACATCTGCATGATGTGTACATTTCTTATTGGATGTCTAGGATCTGGGACCAAATAAAGACTGACATTATGTCAAGGGGACAACAGAGGACCTGGTAATCTCAACAGTCCTCTGCACAAAGAAATGGTGGTGATAAGGAGGGGTTTGAATATATCTTACCTTAAGAAGTTAGACATGTACAAAGCCTAGCAAGATGATTTAGGAGGTGGGAGGAATAGAAATTAAAACAAGGTAAAAATGAAACTGTTTTCTATTCTCCTTCCACAAAGAATTGTATCAAAATAAAACAGGTACACGAGAAAATGAGAAATGACCCAGAGGGCCTAAGCCAATAATATGCAAATTATACATAGTGCACAAATGGAATGGAATTCCAAAAATACCGTACAAAGTAATTTATTGATTACAGAAACAGCCCATGAATAGGGATGGATACTCAGGATAACCGGACATACAGCAAATGGAAACCATAGAAAATGCAGGAGTAAGGATGGGGTAACCTAATGAATAGCCTCTTTTCTATTCTCCAATACAAACAGATGTGTAAAGATCATGCATTATGCATTCCATATGTAGCGATACACCCTAGAGGGCTACTGGATTAAATTTGGGTCCTGCCGTTACCCCACCTTTCACCGCCCCAGAACTAAGAGTCTAATGCCCCATACACACAATCATTTTTAATGTCATTTTTAAAACTGACGTTTTTCTCGTCATTTTTTTTCTTGTTTCCTCTCAAGCCTGTCTTGCGTACACACCATCATTTTAAAAAATGTTCAAGAAAAGCGCAGTGACGTACACCACGTACGACGGCACTATAAAGGGGAAGTTCCGTTCGAATGGCGCCACCCTTCATGTTAGTAAAGTTTGTTGAGAGACGATTCGCTCTTTTCAGTCTAGTGCTTTTCAGTCCGTTACAGCATGATGAATGTGCTATCTCCATTACGAACGCTAGTTTTACCAGAACGAGCGCTCCCGTCTCATACTTGACTCTGAGCATGCGCATTTTTTTTCACGTCGTTAAAGCATACACACTATCGTTTTTCACGTCATTAAAAAAAAACGACATGAAAAACGACGTGAAAAAAGAGAGCATGTTCGAAATTTTTAATGCCCGTTTTTCACGTCGTTAAAAATGCTCTGGAGCATACACACGATCATTTTTAATGGCCATTTTTTTTAATGGCATTTTTAACGGCATGAAAAATGATTGTGTGTATGGGGCATATGTTAGGAAATTTAGATAGATGTGAGCGCCAGTCACTTCAGTCTTTTTCCAATGCTTTATTAAACAAACTTTTAGTAGCAGAAGGACAGAGGGTTAGGGGAAGTTCAGATTCCTTGTTTGCAGATCACTGGTGAGGTTCTTGGATCCAGAGGACAAACAGCTTTCTGTCACTGGATATTACAACAACCGAATAGGCCTCTCACACCGACCTAGCAGCCGGTATGAAGCACGGACAAGTCTCTGCCACAGACTTAGTGATACGTGGAACTCCTGGATAATCCCCTGCCACAGGATTGTTTAGCCAGTAGTCAGTGAGTTATAGCAGTGTTTCTCAACTCCAGTCCTCAAGGCGCCCCAACAGGTCATGTTTTCAGGCTCTCCATTGTTTTGCACAGGTTATTTGACCAGTTTAACTGCTTTAGTAATTCCCACAGCTGTTTCATCTGAGGGAAATCCTGAAAACATGACCTGTTGGGGCGCCTTGAGGACTGGAGTTGAGAAACACTGAGTTATAGAACAGCTGCACAGTACCAGACCCTTTAAGCCATCCAGCAGTACTGTGAGGTAGGTTAACTTGGGTGCATCCTCCAAACGAGTCACCAGGCCCTTCCTGAGAAACCAGCCTTCAGCTCGGTTCTCTCCAGCAAGGGTCCCCCCCTGGAATCTTCTCAGTTTGAGTGGCTTCTTCCAAGCAGGCAAGACAGCACAGGACCACCTTCAGTTAAGTAGGCTCCAGACAGACTTCTGGGCCTACTCGTAGTAACACAGCCTCGAGCCAGCAGGGCCCGAGGTTGAAAAGAGCAACTGCCACGTACCTTAGGCCAGGAGGGCCATGAGATCAGAGCGAGAAAATCATGGCGTCTGTCCCTTAAATGTACTCTCCCAGAATGCACAGCAGTAGAACACTTGGCTGTTTCTGGGAAAGAACAGTCAATGCACTTAGCCTGCTGTATTTCTCACACTTACCTGTGGTGACAGTGACACCTACTGGCAACAGTGAGAAATGCGCACAACACAGCCAAACTGGAACAGAAGCAAATCACTTTACACAATCACTCTGAGCTATTTACAGCTCAGATAACACTAAATTTACCACATAGCCCCTATTCAATAGGAACAGGACGCTACACATATACTTATTCACCTTAAAGTAACTAGCAGGCATTCTTAAGCGCTTATACTTCAACTCATGTTGGGGTGCATTTGACTCAGGCTCTAATAACTAATTAAAGGTTTCTACAGACTTCATAATAAAATTATAGAACTTGTTGGGTTACCTTATGCTTTTCCTCATCCCTGAGGACAAAGTAGTCAATAGATGGCCAATGAGAGACCGGGGGATGTAAAAAGAAAGAAGCCACCCTGAAATAGAAAACCCAGGACAACAGCCATGGCACCAGCTTAAACATGAACATAGGCAAGGAATAAAAGGTAAAAAGATGCATACTCAGTAAGTGTATATCTATTGTCAAAATTTAAAATCCTATATTAATTTCCACATTGCAGCTTCATTTATTTTTCTAGCCTACTCTAAATGACTTTGAAGTTTGTACACTTAGTTTGTGAAGAATTCGACACATTTACTTTCTTGAATTTTGTGACATGCATTCACAGTTCCCTATGAATAGGCACTGCTGTGTCACACATTTCACTGAGCCTGCCTTCTGAACTACAGTGGTGCTGAGAGGAGGAGTTTCAGGAGGCGGAGTCAGTACAGGAATCTCAGCTTGCAGACAGCAAGGTAACATGGGATATGTAGCCCTGAGAAATGTAAAGTTAACAGCAGAGGAAAAGCTACAAAGCATGCAAGGAATCCAGGAGATTGTGGAAAGAGAGGGCGAACAGACAGGCAGCACTCACAACACAAAAGGACATTTTTTAAAGTAAGCTTTTAGTGAATTGGTAAAAATAACTGTTGTCTGAATTACTATTACAATGCTGATGTTCCAACATGAAAGTGTATGCTTTTGGCCATAGAACTCATTTAAATCAGCTGCTAAAAGTACTTTAAAAAACATAGGGTTTAAAGACTAATCCTAGATTTTGGAGAAAAATAACAACTGCACCTATATTTGCAGGAAAAGATGGGCATTTTTTATTATTATTTTTTTCATGGGAGCCTTCAAATCAGGCTCTTCTCCAGCTTTCTGTCCATTTTGAGGTATGAACTTTCATTTGGATAGCTGGAAGAAATGTGAATGGACTATCATACCTCCCAACTTTTTGAGATGGGAATGAGGGACACCTATTATCAAACGTATGGGGGCATAGGGCACACCCCTGATTGATGTTTATTAAAGAAATTTTTCAGAACAAATACAAGAGTATCACAGTGCATTATCGTACAGTAATAGAAAACCTCTGGAGGGTAACTTGCCATTGCTCATTGTACAACACAGACCTTTCCCGTCTTATAAAAGTTAACTAATAATATCCCATTATGGGGATCAGTAGTCTAGACCAAAGCAACCAGTCTTGTACAAGCCACCTCTATCATGGGTTCACACGCTATAGCACATAGTACCGGCCCGACAAGCGAACCCCCCCCCGGGAAGAGCCCACCCCCCACCCAACAAACAGGGGAGGCGGCCTCCCCCCCACGGGAGCGATCCCCCCAAGGGCCAGACCACTCGCTGTTTAAAACTCTCAAACCCGTATGAGGATATATACTGTAGCATTCTAATAAGTACTCTAACGTGAGAACGTAAGGGGAAAAGGAGACATAGAAGACAAAAAGAAACACAGAACAAGAAGGAAAGGAAGAAAAAGAGAGAGAAAAAAAAAAGAAAAAAAAAAAGTAAATGGATGTGAGAGTCAGGAGAAGGGGGATAAGGAGGAGCTGCGGTCCAGAGCCCAAGCACCCAGCACTAGTGAGGATAACTAAGTAGCCAGCGTCCTCGGGTCATTGGTTGCCATGCCCCTTTAAAGGAGAATTATGCACAAGTGCTTTTTTTACCACTACTATTCCCTTTTTACTGGCTTTTGAAACTTAAAAATGCAGCAATTTAGAAATTGGATTAAAGGTTTAGTACTGGGAAACACTTTTTATAAGATAAAAAGTGCATTTTATATAAAGCTATGAAGATCAGACCAAAATGAGGGACGAATGTGAAGGAAAGAGGGACAAATTAACCTATGTTTCAAATCAGATCAGGGACAGTCCCTCGAAATCAGGGACAGTTGGGAGCTATGGACTATGAATGGGATAATTATTGGGTAAGTCTGCAAGTCCATCTGCCACAGTGGAAGAGACGTATAATTAATTTATTCATTCACAGAGCCACCCTGTTTTTAAAAGTGACAGCGGGGGAGAAAAACTCCTGCACTGTCATGGGGGTGGGAGTCAGTTTGAGGATGGATGGGTCACATTTGCACCATGATGCGCAATAACTATAATGTAACATGGTCCAAAGGTGACATTAGCTTTTAATATAATTTTAACCACTTGCCGCCCGCCATATAGCAAAATTATGTTGGCAAAGTGGTTGTGTTATCCTGACCGGACGTCATATGACATGGTCAGGATAACAAGCCGCTGGGCGCCCCCGGGGGTGCGCATTGCGGCAATCGGTGTTGCAGCGTGTCAGTCTGACACACCGCAACTCTGATCTAGGTAAAGAGTCTCTGATGGAGACTCTTTACCACGTGATCAGCCGTGTCCAATCACGGCTGATCACAGTGTAAACAGGAAAAGCCGCTTGTGACAGGAGGGTCACTTTGGACACAGGGTGAGCCAGGAAATAATGGACATTAAGAAATATATCTTGGGCTACCTAAAATGGGTCTGTAATATTTATCCACCATATCCCCAAGGATATCTGTAAAGAACTATTTACTGTTTCTGAACTCAACAGGTTAATTGAGAGATACTGATGTGTTCAGCCTCAATCACCTGTCTGCAGTGTAATGCTAATTCCAGCTTCTAAAAAATAGGATTTTTATAACAGCTTACCTGTAAAATCCTTTTCTTGGAGTACATCACGGGACACAGAGCGACATAGTCATTACTAATGGGTTATATAGTTACCGTCAGGTGCTGGCACTGGCAACTTCCAAAACCGGAAGTACCCTCCCCTATATAAGCCCCTCCCATCCGGGAGCACCTCAGTTTTGTAGCAAAGCAATAAGTGTCCCCAAAGAGGGGCGGGAGCTCTGTGTCCCGTGATGTACTCCAAGAAAAGGATTTTACAGGTAAGCTGTTATAAAAATCCTATTTTCTTTCTCGTACATCACGGGACACAGAGCGACATAGTCATTACTAATGGGATGTCCTAAAGCAATGCCAAATGAGGGGGGGGATACACCATATATAAGCTGAGCGCTATCAGACATGAGGATCTTTTGCGGCCTGCAACACACTGCGCCCAAAGGCGACATCCTCCTGACTTCTAACGTCCACCTGGTAGAACCTAGTAAACGTGTGTACCGAAGACCATGTTGCGGCCTTACAGATTTGAGCCAGGGAGGCCTGGTGATGCACTGCCCATGAAGTTCCAACTGCTCTCGTGGAGTGCGCCCTAACTTTGAACGGAGGCGGTCTACTTCTCAAGCTATAGGCTTGTATTATGACCTGTCGAATCCACTTGGCTAAAGTAGATTTTGACGCTGCCTGACCCTTTCTGGGGCCTTCCGGCAGAATAAACAAAGTATCCGTTCTGCGAATCTGAGCAGTGGCTTTTAGATAAGCTTTAACTGCTCTTACTACATCCAAAGAATGCAATAACTTTTCCTCTACCGAAGTAGGCTTGGGGAAAAAAGAAGGAAGAACCACATCTTGGTTCAAATGAAAACTCGATACCACCTTAGGAAGAAAGGCTGGATGAGGACGTAACACTACTCTGTCCTTATGGATAACCAGATATGGCTCCTTACAGGACATAGCTGCTAATTCCGATACTCTTTTAGCCGAACAAATGGCTACTAGAAAAATCAATTTCCTGGTGAGAAGCACTAAGGAAATATGCTGTAATGGTTCAAATGGTTGTTTCTGTAGAACCGACAGAACCAAGTTTAGATCCCATGGACATATGGGAATATTAACCGGAGGACTAATACGCATCACTCCTTGTATAAAGGCTTTGACTAGTGAATGCGAAGCCAAGGGCCTTTGAAAAAATATTGACAAGGCCGAAATCTGACCCTTGATAGTACTCAAGGCAAGCTTCCTATCTACAGCCCATTGTAGGAAGTCCAGAATCCTACCTATTACGTATTTACGTGGATGCCATTTCTTGGCTTCACACCAGCTGATGTACGCCTTCCAGATTCTATAGTAGATCTGCCTGGATACCGGCTTCCTGGCATTGATCATGGTAGATACCACAGCATTAGAGAGCCCTCTCTTTTTTAGAATGTGGGCTTCAATAGCCAGGCCGTCAAACCTAGGGCTGGTAAGGAAGGGTGGTATATCGGTCCCTGCGAAAGCAGGTCCGGACGATGTGGGAGGGTCCAAGGACTCCCCACAGACATTTTTACAATCTCCGCGTACCATGCTCTTCGGGGCCACGCTGGAGCCACCAGAATCACTGGTTTCTTTTCTACCCTGATTCTGCGGAGTAATCGAGGTAACAATTGTGGCGGTGGGAATGCATATATCAGCTTGAACTGATCCCAAGGGAACACTAGGGCATCCGAGCCGCACGCTAGGGGATCCCTTGCCCAAGAGACAAACCTGTCCACTTTTGTGTTGAATCTGGATGCTAGCAGATCTACATCCGGTGTTCCCCACCGCTGACATATTGTCCGGAAAACCTCGGGATGAAGGGACCATTCCCCTGGGCATAATTGTTGGCGACTTAGAAAGTCCGCCTTCCAATTCTCCACTCCTGGAATGAATACCGCAGATATGGCTGGGACATATCTTTCTGCCCATCTCAGGATGTAATTTACTTCCCTTTGGGCTGCACGACTCCTGGTGCCCCCCTGACGATTGATATATGCCACTGCTGTGGCATTGTCTGACTGAACTCTGACAGGGGACCCTTGGAGTTTGGATGTCCATGCTACTAGGGCATACCGGGCTGCTCGTATCTCTAAGAGATTGATGGGCAGGGCCTTTTCCGCATCCGACCATCTGCCCTGGAGAGACCATTGCTCCAGTACTGCTCCCCAGCCTATAAGGCTGGCATCTGTAGTGACCACCTTCCAGGAAATCGGACTGAAGGATTTCCCTCTTTCCAGATTCTGGGGAACCAACCACCAGCGGAGGCTCCTGCGAACGGAAGGGGACAAGGACATTGGTAAGTCCAGAGCCTGAACTTTTTTGTTCCAGGCTGACAGTATGGCCTTTTGCAACTTCCTTGAATGGAATTGACCGTAGGGTATTGCTTCGAATGATGCCACCATTTTTCCCAGCAGCCTCATGCACAGGCGTATGGATGGCTGTCTTTTTGAACCCACTAAGTGGATCAAATCTCTCAAAGACGACCCCTTTTCTTGAGGCAAGAAAATCTTTCTCTGGTCTGAATCCAGCCTTAGCCCCAAGTATTCCAGACTTTTGACTGGTTTTAGGGCTGACTTGTCTCGGTTGATAATCCAACCGTGATATTCCAGATACTTGATTGTCTCGTGAACAACCACTTCTAGTTTTTCCACTGAGTGGTCTATCAGCAACAAGTCGTCTAGATATGCCATTATCGTTACACCTCGTGTTCTTAGATTGGCCAATAATGGGGCCAGAATTTTTGTGAACACTCTTGGTGCTGTGGCCAGACCGAAGGGTAAGGCTCTGAACTGAAAATGGCGCCCTTCTACCGCAAAGCGTAGAAATTTTTGGTGGGCTGGAAAGATGGGGATGTGCAAATAAGCATCTTTGATGTCGATCGAGGCTAACCATTCCTCCCCTTGTAGGGCAGTGGCTACCGATCGGATCGACTCCATCCGGAAAGTCCTGATATGTAGGAATTTGTTTAGCCCTTTTAGATTTAATATGGGCCTCACGTCCCCGTTTGGCTTCGGAACTGTAAAGAGGTTTGAGTAAAACCCGAACCCCCATTCTTCCAGGGGAACCTCTATAATTACTGCTTGAAGCAATAATTGTTCCAGTGCCAACAGGAGGGATCCTCTCTTCTGGGGATCCCTTGGCACGTTTGACCTTATAAAGCGGGAAGGAGGGGAGTTTTTTAACTCCAATTTGTATCCCAGATTTACTGCGGAGAGCACCCATCTGTCTCGGATCGTGTCCCGCCAGGTTTCTGTGAACAACTGAAGTCTTCCCCCCACCCGATTGGGTGGGGGCAACCCTTCATGCATTTGACTTTGGGGGAGGTTTTGTACCTCTCCTGCTCCAGGGCTTCTTGTTACCCTGCAACTGTCCCTGATTTTTACCTCCGGGATTTGACCGGGGAGGCCGTCGGAACTGTTTCACAGCCGATGTCCTAGGGACTGGAGAAGCCGGCCTCTTAAAGGAGGGACCTCTAACTCTATTTTTAACCGGCAAAAGTGTACTTTTACCGCTGGAAATTCTCTGGATATACTTGTCCAGGTCTTCCCCGAATAAGCGCTCCCCATGAAATGGGAAGCTGACCAGCAATTTTTTACAGGGAGCTTCAGCAGACCAGTTTTTGAGCCATAGAAGCCTGCGCATATGTACTACAGACAGCGTAAGGCGGGAGGCCTGATGGATTGAATCCTTTATGGCGTCCACCGCAAAGCATAAGGCTCTAGGTAGATCAGCTAGGGCAAGAGCCTGCTGATCTGGCAAGTCCCTTAAGACCTGTTTCAACTGATCCTTCACTGCTTGGCAGACCCCTATAGCTGCCACTGCTGGTTGTGTCACCAATCCTGCTGTAGAAAAAGCAGATTTCAATAATGACTCCAAATTTTTTATCTATTGGGTCCTTGAACATTTGGACATTTTCCACCGGACATGTCAGTGATTTATTCACACAAGAGATGGCTGCGTCCACTGTAGGGACCTTCCATTTTCTGATGAACTTATCCTCCATGGGATAGACCACCGGAAATCTCTTGGGGGGAGTAAATATTTTGTCAGGATGCTCCCAATCCTGGTAAATGAGCCCCTCCAGTAAAGGATGGATCGGAAAGGAACAAACAGTCTGGGGAGCTTTTAGCGACCCCAACGAGGAGACAGAAGTGGAGGATGGCTCCGCAAGTGGCATTTTAAATGCTGATCGGACCATATTAGTCAGGGACTGAACCCATAACCTCTCAGCATGTGATGCTGAGAACGGCTCTTCCACTGTTGATTCCTCTACAACCGAATCAACCTCATCCTGATCCCCCTCAGGTAGGTCGACCTCTGTATGGGACTGTTGCTCTGTTAACAGGCACTCTGAGGGAGGAGACGGAGATCGAGCGCTTTTCTCCTGTGACAGGGAAGCAGCGATTAATGCTGACAATCTCTCTTCCAGTCCTCCCAGAGCTGAGGAAAAAACCTCCTCTGTTACATACACAGGAGCAGGTGAACTGAGGACAGCCACAGTACCAGGTACTCCTGAGGGTGCTCTACGGTCACTAACCTCTGATTCTTCAGGGGAGACTGGTGCAGCCAAAGCATGCCCAAGATCCTCAGAGCCCGATGGAGACCCCCTATTCCTCCTGGAATTTCTAGTCCCGGAGTTTTTAGACGGCATATTCCTAAGCCACAAAGCTGAGGTATTCCAGCCGAAATACACCAGTTACTGATAATAGTCTAGCATAAATGCTGCTATAATAAACAGTTGGTGTCTACTAATGTGCCTTTCTAGGGGATGCCTGTATCAACCGCTTGCTGTATGCCTTTAAATGTTGCCAGCTCTGTCTCTGTACTTCATAGCCAGCTTACTACAATATTGTGGCTTTTTAAAACCTGCTGGGACGCCCGCACATGCGCAGAAGCGCTGCGGCGCGCACAGAGCGTCATCCCCCAGGCTCCGCCCCCTTTCCCGGCTCACCTCTATATATAGAGGCGCGTGCACGCGCACGCGCGCGGCCACGTGCGCCCTCGGCGCTAATTTCAAACATGGAAACCAGGGACAGGAGCCAGGGCCCCTCTTTGCCGCAGGCCGGGGGATGGACGAGCACTGCAACATGGCAGAGGAAGCAGTTTCCTATAGGAGAACTCACCAACTGCCTGGACTTTGCTCTCTGAGAAGAAACTAGTCCACATGACAAGAAAACATTCCACAGCGGCCTCTAGTGGACAAACACAGGTACCGCAGTCTAATATACTAAATATATATAAAAAAACATTTTTTTTTTTTTTTCTTGACCACCATTAAAAATTATTACATTTTTTTAGTAGTTACAGGCATGCACAGAATCTTGCGGGAATACCATTAGGTAACAGACAGAAAGACAAATTAGGCTTGGGGGTCCCCCAATAGAACCAAGTTCCTGGGGGCCCCCACTTACCTGTTCCTCGCCGCAGGACTTTGTTTGGTCCACAAAAGCCCAAACTTCACCTATCACGGCAGGCATTGTAATCAAACCTTCAGGGACCGGGTTCCCAAGGATTCCACTCCCCTGGACCTGTATAGCACCCTGCACAGAAAACATCTTGGTCGTGGGTATGACCAGAGCTCTGGATCCCAGGGTCCAGCTCTCCTAAGAGAAGCATTACAGGCAGAACCTTGCTCTTCTCTTTGCAAGGCCCGGGTACCGACCGTTTAGCTATGAAGCTTTTTTGGTCGGATCCGGAATAGCTTACTGAGGCCCAAAAGAACCTGTACGCAAGCTCAGTGAAAAACACATGTTTCTTCTTGGCCAACACCTTAGACACTGGCAAAAAACTGAGGTGCTCCCGGATGGGAGGGGCTTATATAGGGGAGGGTACTTCCGGTTTTGGAAGTTGCCAGTGCCAGCACCTGACGGTAACTATATAACCCATTAGTAATGACTATGTCGCTCTGTGTCCCGTGATGTACGAGAAAGAAAGACCTGTTCATTGTTTGTGGTGATTTACATTCTATTGTCCATTGTGGTTTGGGGGAATTAAGCCTATAATTATAGGTTGTGGAACTAGCAGCAGACGGGTTAATTGAAGAGATGTTGATGAATCACCTGCATACTTGTGTGTATTGGGCTTGTTATGTGTGGGTGGAGCTGGGCCATTGTTCATGTTAAACTAATGCAGTAGTAGATGTGTATACAAGTTACAATATCTTTTTCAATAAAGAGTCTATCCTGGAAGAGACAGAGTACGTCTCGTTTCTTCTGGAAGGATTAATCTTATGGGAAGTGATCGCCTGGCTGTGGAGGATCGACAGGGAATTTGTGTCCAGGAGAGGGGAGAGAGTTAAACGGCGTTAACCCCCTTTATATTTGGGGTGCCGTTACACCGCTTATCAACCTTTCCTCACAAGTAGAAGAGAGCCAATCGGCTGCTCCTCTGACGGAAGGTCTGTGCTGATGGATTATCAGCACAGCCCTCCCCGAAGGAAGCCCACACTGGACTACCAGGGACGCCACCAGGACCATTAGGGATGCCCACCACTAGTCACCACCAGGTATGCCACCCATGGCCACCAGGGATGCCAATAAGTGCCCACAATGGATGCCAATCAGTGCCCACAATGCCTGCCAATCAGTGTCAAACAATAATGCCTGCCAATCAGTGATGCCCATCAGTACCATCCATCAGTGTACATCAGTGCCACCTTTCAGTGCCCATCCATGCCAATCTGTGTCACGCATCAGTGCCGCCTATCAGTGCCCATCAGTGCCGCCTTTCAGTGCCAATAAGTGCCATCTATGTGTGCCCTTCAGTGTCACCTATGTGTGCCCATCAGTGCTGCATATCAGTGCCCATCAGTGCCGCATATTAGTGCCCATCATCAGTGTCCATCTGTGCCACCTCATTAGTGCCATCTCATCGGGGCCCATCAGTGCCGCCTTATCAGTGCCCATCAGTGCCCGTCAGTGAAGGAGAAACTTCCTTATTTACAAAACAGAAACAAAATTTTTTTTTAAATTTGTTTAGCAGAAAATAAAATCCCAGAGGTGATCAAATACCACCAAAAGAAACCTCTATTTGTGGGAACAAAAAAACAAAAAAAATTAGTTTGGGTACAGTGTAGCATGACCGCGCAATTGTCATTCAAAGTGCGACAGCGCGGAAAATTGGTCTGGGCAGGAAGGTGTATAAGTGCCCTGTATTGAAGTGGTTAATGAATACAGTTTATCTGCAGTTTAGTAAAAATGCAGGTACCAAATGATTGTATGGAACCATAATAATGCAATATGCATGTATTTTGCATGTGTTATCATGCATAGAACTGTGCAGAAATATCTCTCCGCCCTGGAAAATATATACAGAAAACACGGTAAAATACACCCACACAGGAGTACCAAATAAATAGCCCTTTAAAAAAGTGTGTTTTTAATAATAAAAACAAATAATTAATAATAAAAAAAACAGAAATATGATCTGTAGAATGCCCATTGCAGTGTTGCATAGCAGTTATAGAAAAGTTTGAAATTCACCCTGAAACAGCTTATTCCACAGCAGGCCTGCAGAGGGCAGTAATTGATTACAAGATCCGAAGGCTTGGCTTACGTTCGTCAACAAGGGCTATTTAAAATCTTCTAAATAACACTAAAACTGCAATTGTTCTCATAAAGCAGAGAGAAAGGCACCTGTTTTGCTAGCTTGTATAATTAGTACACCTACATGTGGCAGGGATCCCTGACATCCACATACAAGATTTCAGAGAAATAATATCACTTTGTATTTACCAGTCTAAATGGCAGAGATTTTTCTGAGTGCATTCTGCCTAGCTGGAGAGGTTATTTTGAAGAAAGAATGTGATTTTGAAACAAACAAATGAAAAACGCATTGCTGCTTGCCATTACCTGTCATTATACTTTCACATTCCAAGCGATGTATCCGTGTGCCATGCAATGAATACATTTTATTAAGACATGACAGTCCATGGCAGCACATGGTGCACAGGGGTCAAGGAATATTAAGACTGAACACTCACCTTGCTTATTGCCATCAGAAGGTCGCTGAGCATGTATCACCTGGGCTGCTTCTATGATAGTCCGTTTCCTGAATTCTGACTGCTATGGGTCATCGATGTCATGAGCTGATAGATGGATCTCATGTGCCTTCCTCCCCTTTCGCCAATAACCTTTTGTTATAATGGATGCAATGAAACATGCCTGCTTGCTATCTATTGTACTAATGAATGTCTTTTTTCACAAGGGTCTGACAAGTGACTTCTTCACAAGTCCTGCTAACTCTCTCTTTCTATAACAAGATCTAACATGCTGAAACAGAAATATCCAATTACTGAAATTACAATTGGTGTAGTGCTGGAGAAATACAGTATGCCTAGGCCCCAAAGAGGATAAAATAATCAGTTTTGGGGGGGTCTGCGATTGAATCTATACAATATATTTTATTTGGAATCCTTGATGCAGGTCATTGGAGCAAAAAGGCATTTTGCCCATTCAGGGCAGGACAATTAAAATATACGTACCTTTCCCTTTTCCCAGAGCCATTTCTTTCAGACTTTGAGAAAGGAAAAAAATAGCTAGTACTCTTGGCTAAGAGTGATAAAAATACTTCTGAGCATGTTCTAAACCATGTGATAATACTGGTTCTTGGTAAATGACCCAACACTGTCACATAGTGGCAGGGCTGTCTTAATGCATGGGCAACCTTGGGCACTGCCCAGGGGCCCCAGGTGCATGGGGGCCGCATGATAATCTTGCATTACATCATACTTACCAACTGTACCGGATCTGCTGTGTTTTGCTTGCGTCTATCTAGCAAGGTTACTTTGCAGTATAAGCAAGGATTTTCAGACCTCTGCAGTGTATAAATGCTCTTTTACTTTACAAAAATACTGTACATACAAAACTATTACAATATTAGGAATACAGTATCAAAACTGCCAGATATATCAAGCAAGATGCCTAGCAAATAAGCAGAAACTGGTCTGTAACAGTAGAAATACGCTTAAAAGTTACTTAACGCCGGTTACTGTGTGTTCGTGGTCTCCGTTGACAACTAGGACTCAGGCTTCCCAAGCAGTTGCTGGAAATTAGGCACAAGCGTCAACACATGCTGGGGTAGTCACATTTTTTACTAGGCTTTCCTGAGATGGCCAGCATCCCGGAATGTGTACTTTGCCCTTCTGATCCCAGTATCTTACCCTCCTGATCCCCCCCCCATACTTTACCCTTCTTCCTCCCCCTGTACTGTGCCCTTTGTGTTGACTTAGTCTTTGATTTATGGCATTTTCTTATTGTTATGGAAAGTGCTAATAAATATATGTTTAATTCTATCAACTATACTTTAATTCTTGCGAGTAGGTGTGTAAATTTGGGGCAGGCTGGTAGGAGCCCAAGTGCATTACTTTGCCCAAGGGCCTATGATGTTATTCAAATGGCCCTGCTTACTGGAGAGTCTTGTCTAAGCTCCTACTGCAGCGACAGCAGTCACATGGAGCTTACAGAGGGATGCCTTGCCTTGTTCCCTGTGGTTGAATGGAGTGAGAGGGGAATGAATGAAAGGTGAATATGTGCAGCTAAGAACATTTAACAATAAAGAGAAGAAATATAATGTGTTTGATCTTAATGTAAAGAGTTGGTTCATCCAGATTGAATTGTCTGTCTTAAGTGCACTGTAGCAATGGTTCAAATGTCAATTTACTCTTAAAATTACTGTACACTGAAATCTAGGTTTAGCCCTGACAAACCTAGTTCTAACCTGTTGTGTCACTAAGTGTTCTATTTGATCTTTGCTGCCTTCAGTCTTAGAAAGGAGTACATGCTCCCATCAGAGGCATTACTAGATCCTTCAGGGCCCCCGTGCAGGCAAACATAAAGGGCCCCCTTCCTTATGAGCCTGGGGCCCTTCCCTCTGAATGGTGGTGAAATGCCAGGGCCCAGTCCTTTGCAACCCTAGTAGTTCCAGCACTGGTGTCAGTAGCTTTTTTTATTTTTATTATCTTATTTTATTATTTTTTACCATTTTATTATCTATTTATTAAAATTTAATTTTTTAACGTTTATTTTAGGATTCCGATTGTGGGGCTTTGGTGAAATATCAGGAGTCTAAACAGACCTTAGATGTTTCACCTTTGAGACAGAGGAAGGAGATTGAGGACACAGCCTTCAATCTCTCTCTCTGCAGCCTCAGCTGCACAGAATGAATGGACAGGAATAGCTCTGTATACAGTTTACTTTGCTCCAGTTATGAATGGACAAAGTCAGTGATCGTCAGTGCCAACCACTGACTCTGTCGATTCAGAAAAGGAGACATATTTAAAGGCCCCTTCCCTGCTCTTCAGGGGGGGAGGGGGAAGCCAACAGCACTGCGGGGAGGATGAGGGGGGCCAGGAGAGCACACAAGGGCCTGGAGGCAGCAGAAGGCAGAGGAAGATGGACAGGTGGGGTGGTGGGGGTGGCATATGGAGGAACCGATTCCCTCCATTTTCCTCCTGCAGCCACTGAATGCCTATGGGAGAAAAAGGAGGAGAAGCAGGCTTTCAGCAGTTGCAGGAGGAAAATGAGGGGGAACGGTTCCTCTATATCAGGAATATGCAATTAGCGGACCTCCAGCTGTTCCCAAACTACAAGTCCCATCATGCCTCTGCCTCTGGGTGTCATGCTTAATGCTGTCAGAGTTTCGCTATGCCTCATGGGACTTGTAGTTTGGCAACAGCTGGAGGTCCGCTAATTGCATATCCCTGCTCTATATGATGCCCCTGCCACCCCTCCTATACAGGTGTACATGGGAGCTGCACCGCCCCCCCCCCCCCAGGAGCATGGGCCTTGGTCACAATTGCAACCCCTGTAGTCACACCCCTGGTTCCCATAGATTGCACTGCCTACTTTTTTTAATCACATTTATAATATTGCAAATGTAGTGATAACTTCCTAGGGAGCCGCTACAAATATTTGGATCCTACTACCAAGGGGAAGGTTGGCTACACATAAGGATATGCAAACATATACAGATTTATATTTTAAACTCCTTTCTGCTTACTTTTCTTAGACTTTCCTCCCAGAGTGTCATCATGCTCCATCAGCCATGGTCTTAGAAAAATCTAGACCTCCAAACTATTGGATTGCAACATAACTGGCATCCCTGTGCTGGACTGAAAGCAAGCCTTTGGGAAATGGTAAAGTGATTATAGAGAGGAAAGTAGGCTATGGGCATACATAACAATGAACACATTTATTTGTGCACATGCCATTGCACATATACAGAATAACAGCAGATTATTCTAGTATATTTTCACAGAAGATAGGTTTTGTTCCATATGGAGGATAAACAGCTGTCCACCATACAAATATATACCAAATAGAAATATGCTGGTAATTCTTTCTGCCTGATCCCAATGGACAAAATTACTGAGCATATTGTTTTGAAAAGACTCATCAGTGTTAGGAAATCATTCACTTTCTACTTCAAGAGATCCTCCATTATATTAAATTAGTGATGAGTGCTCCAACAGGTAGGAAATAGCGAAGAGAAGTCCTGGTTCAGCTGCTGAGAAAAGATTTCCTTCCCATCAACTGACCAGTCAAAGATTTTCCCTTGAATCATGCATATCTCATCTGCTGAAAAAATGATCCAAGCTGTTATTTGCATCCTTTCATAAACCAGCTAGATTGACAACTGAAACCTGCAAAGGTCTTCCAGCCATATGTTTACCAGCGATGGTGTAGATTGCTTTTTCACTCAATTAAGCAGCTGAATTTTGCATATTCTTAACCTCTTGGGTGCCAGACCTACCACCCAATGTCCTGCATCATTGGCTGGTCCAACTCAGTTTCACGATTACCGTGAGCCTTTTTTCTGGTTGTAACTGTTAAAGTGGAGTGACTATACATAGAGAGATCTGCACTGTGTTTCTTCTTTGCATAAACATATTATTGTAATGAGACCTAGGAAATGACTGCTATTTTGATATACATTTTAAAGCTCTGCGTGGCTGTCAAGGTAAATAACTCACACAATAACAGTTGTATATTAAGCAGATTTTTTCTTCTCCTTCTTTCATCAGTAACCATCAAAAGCCTCGTTGTGCTTTTCAATATAAAGTGATCTGTTCAATCAAGGTGTCTAAAGCATGTTATTGCTATTATGGTAATACATTGTTAATAGCCAATGTAAACGCAAGTTGGGTGCATTAAAGCGCTTCTCTACGCTACCTGTATTTTTTGCACAGTCTCTTCTTGATCCTGTAAGCAATTTGTAGATAAGGATGACCATCCCCAATAATTTGGGCTTCATACAGGGTGAAGGTCTACAGCTGGTTTATGGTCCAGCAGAGAGCTCCGTCCCCCCCACCCCAAATACCAATGTAGCGCACCCACCCCAGCCTTTACCTGCTTTTATTCTATTTGGCTCCTTCGCAGGAAAAGACTGAGGCACACCGCACCATAAGCCGTACCCTCCTGGATGGGGAGGTTGAGCGGTGTTAGTTTCTCAGGCCTGTCTGCAGCCAGTGTTTGAAAACCTCCAGAGCTGACCTCGTTTCTGGGGTAGCCACAAACAAGTCCTTAGTTCTCCCCAGTAAGCAACTGTCCACACCAACTGAAAAGTCAAAATTCTTATTTATTCTTAAGGGCAATAAATAGTCTCTTTGAGAGCAGACAGGTTGAGGCAAACACGGGTCAGATAAGGTGGGAGGAGGTCCAGGCACAAACTTAATTTAGGGTTTCTCCTGTTCTGCTTTGCACGAACAGGCTTGGCGCATGGTCCCTGCCAACGACCATGAGGTTGGTCACTGCCACTGACCTGGTGAATCGTTGCAAGTCACTGCCACTGACCTGGTGTGCGTAGAGTCACTGCCACTATGACATAAATAACCCGCACTTCCTTCTTTGAGTAACTTGGCCCCTTTTTAGGATAAGAACATCCCTCCGGAGAGTTACCAGAGGCCCCCTCTGTCACCACGACTCTGCGCTGGGTCTTCAGAAAGGGTCACCTCCCTGGCCTCCTCGATCCTGGATACGGGTCCCCTTGCAAGGCAGATCCCTGGGAGCCTCGATCCTTAGCGGACCCCAGCCGAAGGTTGCTGGGTTCCAGGCCCTCGTCAAAGTACCTCACCCCAGACTGAAGGTGTCTGGGATGGAAACAGCAGCTCCGTCTCCGGGCCTAGGGCACCCGAAGACAACACGCTCGCCCAGGCCTCAAGGCCTAGGGCACCGGGAGGCGACACACACACCCAGGCCTAAGGTGCCTGAGCGCGAAACCAACGACGACGACGACTCTGGAAGATGGCCGCCCCCTTTTATATCCTCTCCCGACAGGCACAGCAGGTTCCCCGCCCTGCCGTACTGCTGCCGAGAGGGGACAAGAAAAGGCACAACCCTGTCCCATCCCTTCCTCTCGAACAGTTCATCAATTGCAACGTCATCACCCGCATCAGAGATGGACTCTAGGTCAGAGGTATCGTACTCCTCCGCAGGGAAGTAGTTCCTGGTGAAGGATGATTCACCCCCTCTGGCTAACTCACTAAAATCTGAATCCCCAGGGCTAGGGGCCTTTAACAAAGTCTCACCCCCGGCTTACCTCGGCTTGCAGAAGAACTCGGACGTCCGGGACTTTTCCCTTCGGATGCATCCGTTCCGGGTAAGCGCTGGGGCGTTGCTCCACCACGGCTGCGGGAAGCTTTCACAAGACCCATCTTCCTATTGGGCGGTGGGAGAAAAAACTCTGTTGTAACCGAAGCAGCATCCTCCGGTTTCTCACTCGCTGAAGCGATCTCCTCTGTGACTTCCCCCGAAGTCTCATCAGTGCGCGCAGGGGTGGCTGTACAAGCTTCGATTCCTCCTTCCAGAGTGGTGGTGCCCGTAAGGCAATTGAGGTGGAAGGCCCGAGGCCTCTCTGTAGGTTGCTCAACCTCAAAAAGGAACTCCTTACAGCTTTCGCATCGCCCGAATGGCTTTAGATGAACCACCAGTCCCGAGCAGCCGGGACAAATCACACCGAGGGCCTCTACGTCTTTACACACGTAGAGAGCAAATCTTCCCCGGGGCTTGAGCCGAATCCCTGTATCCGTTATCGAAGCAGCGAATGAAGTAATTTTCATGGTTGTAGTAGCTGGAACCCATGAGGCATGCAACCCCAATGCTGACCATCTGCTGCTCCATCGCGCACTGACCTTTTCGCGCCAAAGTCCCCACGTGTAACTCTATACATGGTCAGACTCCTCCCATCTCCTGCATCATTCGCAGGCTTTCTGAGTAGGCACGCCCATGAACTACACAGTCAGGGTTCTCCTCGTGGCGCAGTTCTAAACGTGGCCGACCTCCATGGAACTTCACTGGGGAATAAAAGTTCAGCTTCTGGAGGGGGTTTTTTCTCACTTTGTGGCCACAAACACATCCCGGACTCGAGCCCCCACGTGTAGCGCACCCACCCCAGCCTTTACCTGCTTTTATTCTATTTGGCTCCTTCGCAGGAAAAGACTGAGGCACACTGCACCATAAGCCGTACCCTCCTGGATGGGGAGGTTGAGCGGTGTTAGTTTCTTGGGCCTGCCTGCAGCCAGTGTTTGAAAACCTCCAGAGCTGACCTCGTTTCTGGGGTAGCCACAAACAAGTCCTTAGTTCTCCCCAGTAAGCAACTGTCCACACCAACTGAAAAGTCAAAATTCTTATTTATTCTTAAGGGCAATAAATAGTCTCTTTTAGAGCAGACAGGTTGAGACAAACACGGGTCAGATAAGGTGGGAGGAGGTCCAGGCACAAACTTAATTTAGGGTTTCTCCTGTTCTGGTTTGCACGAACAGGCTTGGCGCATGGTCCCTGCCATGGACCATGAGGTTGGTCACTGCCACTGACCTGGTAAATAGTTGCAAGTCACTGCCACTGACCTGGTGTGCGTATAGTCACTGCCACTATGACATAAAGAATCCGCACTTCCTTCTTTGAGTAACTTGGCCCCTTTTTAGAATAAGAACATCCCTCCGGAGAGTTACCAGAGGCCCCCTCTGTCACCACGACTCTGCGCTGGGTCTTCAGAAAGGGTCACCTCCCTGGCCTCCTCGATCCTGGATACGGGTCCCCTCGCAAGGCAGATCCCTGGGAGCCTCGATCCTTAGCGGACCCCAGCCGAAGGTTGCTGGGTTCCAGGCCCTCGTCAAAGTACCTCACCCCAGACTGAAGGTGTCTGGGATGGAAACAGCAGCTCCGTCTCCGGGCCTAGGGCACCCGGAGGCGACACACTCGCCCAGGCCTCAAGGCCTAGGGCACCGGGAGGCGACACACACACCCAGGCCTAAGGTGCCTGAGCGCGAAACCAACGACGACGACGACTCTGGAAGATGGCCGCCCCCTTTTATATCCTCTCCCGACAGGCACAGCAGGTTCCCCGCCCCACCGTACTGCTGCTGAGAGGGGACAAGAAAAGGCACAACCCTGTACCACGGTTCAACCCGGGCCTATGGCAACAGCGCCACCTATCGGCCACAGGGAACTGCACATCAGTACTATCTCCCAGGGACAGAAATGGTCCATGAAACCTAACAATTAGTGAATGTTTTGCTTATGGAGTTCCCTCTGCACAGTTTTTATGGACACAGGCTTTGGAAGACTGAGATTGAGCTCTGCAGTCACTTTTGAGGCAGTTGTTTTCTTCCGGGTCACAACCGGTCAGTTGTCAATATTTTCCCAGAAACTGTATATGCCATCATAACCTTTGATACTGTACCTCACGACACCACAAATAAATTGGCAACTTCTCTTTAACCGCTTGCCGACCGGCTCACGCCGATATATGGCGGCAGAATGACACGTACAGGCAGATTAACGTACCTGTACGTCGCCTTTAAGATGCGGCATTGTGGGCGCATGCCCGCAGCAAGCTCCGTGAGTGTGATCGTGGGTCCCATGGACTCGATGTCCGTGCGGAATACCCGTTATCGTCTTACGGAGAGGAAGAACGGGGAAATGCTGATGTAAACAAGCATTTCCCCATTCTTCCTAGTGACAGGACACTGATCACAGCTCCCTGTCAGTGTCGTGTCACACATAGCCCATCCCCCTACAGTTAGAAGACATCCCTAGGACATACTTAACCCCTTCAGCACCCCCTCCTGGTTAACCCCTTCACTGCCAGTCACATTTACACAGTAATAAGTGCATATTTATACATGTAAATGTGAATGGTCCCAAAATAGCGCCAAAAGTGTCTGATGTGTCCGCCATAATGTCGCAGTCACGATAAAAATCGCTCATCGCCATCATTACTAGTAAAAATAAATTATTAATAAAAATGGCATAAAACTATCCCCTATTTTGTAGACGCTATAACTTTTGCGCAAACCAATCAATAAATGCTTACAGGCAGTCCCCGGGTTACAAACAAGACAGGGTCTGTAGGTTTGTTCTTAAGTTGAATCTGTTTGTAAGTCGGAACAGGTATATATTTTAAGTGTTGCTCCAGCCAAAAAAACGATTTGTAAGCTTTTGGGTTAGCATAGGGAAGGGTTAACACCCCTGTAACATTTGTTTTGCTGTCCGTGCCCCTGATCAGAAGATTTCAGCTCACTTTCTGTCCCAATGACAATTGGATTTTGAAAATGTTGGGTTGTTGTGGAAACAAGCCTTGGTGATAAAGCATCAGTGGAGAGGAGACACCTTTTTCCCATATTAACTCTTACAAGAGAGAATTTCACTTCCTAGGGGTAGATTTCCTCTCACTTCCTGTTGCCTCCCTCCGTTTGTAAGTAGGAGTCGTTTGTAAGTCGGTTGTTTGTAACTAGGGGACCGCCTGTAGTGCAATTTTTTTGTAGAAGAATACGTATCTAACTAAACTGAGGAAAAACATTTTTTTATATATTTTTTGGGGATATTTATTATAGCAAAAAGTAAAAAATATTGCTTTTTAAAAAAAATTGTCGCTCTTTTTTTGTTTATAGCGCAAAAAATAAAAACCGCAGAGGTGATCAAATACCACCAAAAGAAAGCTCTATTTGTTGGGGAAAAAAGGACATAAATTTTGTTTGGGAGCCACGTTGCACGACCGCACAATTGTCAGTTAAAGTGACACAGTGCCGAATCGCAAAAAAGTGCTCTGGTCTTTGGCCAGCCAAATGGTCCGGGGCTGAAGTGGTTAAAGAGACAGTGAGTGGTTAATATTGATATTAGATTTATTGCACTCATAGGAATAGTTGCATGTAATTTGTGTATAGTTATTTGTTTTTACACTAATTTGCATTAGTGCAGAGTTCTTTTGGTTTTATACACCCTGTTCCGAATTATTATGCAAATTCTATTTCAGTGTCAAAGATTAAATATTTTGTTTTTTCAGGATGTCTCAGGGCTCTTTTGATCACTGAAAACAATCTCGGACACCTGTGATAATTAGATTGCCAGGTGAGTCCAATTAAAGGAAAAACGACTAAAGGAGGGTGTTTCACATTATTAAGCAGAGCACCATTTTCAAGCAATATGGGGAAGAAAAAGAATCTCTCTGCTGCAGAAAAGAGTGAAATAGTTCAATGCCTTGGACGAGGTATAAAACATTAGATATTTCACGAAAACTTAAGCGTGATCATCGCACTTTTAAGAGATTTGTGGCTGATTCAGAGCACAGACGGGTTTCGTGCAGATAAAGGCCCATTGAGGAAGATTTCTGCCAGATCCATGCATCGGATCAAGAGAGCAGCTGATAAAACACCATTACATAGCAGCAAACAGATATTTGAAGCTGCTGGTGCATCTGGAGTCCCACGGACATCAAGGTGTAGAGTCCTCCAGAGTCTTGCGACTGTGCATAAACCTTCCATTCGGCCACCACTAACCAATGCTCACAACTTCACAAGCAGAAACAGCTGCATTGGGCAGAAAAATACATGAAGACTAATTTTCAAACAGTCCTGTTCACTGATGAGTGCCGTGCAACCCTGGATGGTCCAGATGGATGGAGTAGTGGATAGTTGGTGGATGGCCGCCCTGTTCCAACAAGGCTGCGACGTCAGCAAGGCAGTGGTGGAGTCATGTTTTGGGCCGGAATCATGAGAAGAGAGCTGGTCGGCCCCTTTAGGGTCCCCGAAGGTGTAAAGATGACCTCTGCAAAGTATGTGGAGTTCCTGACTGACCACTTCCTTCCCTCGTACAGAAGGAAGAACTATGCTTTCTGTAATAAAATCATTTTCATTCATGACAATGCACCATCTCATGCTGCAAAGAATACCTTTGCATCAATGGCTGCTATGGGGATAAAAGTAGAGAAAGTCATGTTGTGGCCTCCATCCTCGCCTGACCTCAATCTTATTGAGAACCTTTGGAGCATCCTCAAGCAAAAGATCTATGAGGGTGGGAGGCAGTTTACATCCAAACAGCAGCTCTGGGAGGCGATTCTGACATCTTGCAAACAAATTCAAGCAGAAACTGTCCAAAAACAAGTTCAATGGATGCAAGACTTGTGAAGCTGCTATCAAATAAGGGGTCCTATGTTAAAATGTAACATGACCTGTTAAAATGTTTAAAAAGTTAAAATGTTATTCAAAGTTTGATTGAAATAGCTTTTGATTTCAGTAAATATGCTGCAAACACAACAAATGACAATTTTCAGTTCTTTACAACCTATAAAGTGTTTTGAAATTTACTGTGCATAATAATTTGGAACAGTGCATTGTAAGTTTTTTATTTTGAATTTTTTTTTTTTATCATTAGGAGGTTTGTTCAAAAAAAATTGAATTGTACTCTTAATAGTTGATAACATGAGAATTATGCTGACTGTTTTTCACATCAATTATTTAGGTAAATGAGAAAAATATCATTGGCATAATAATTTGGAACAGGGTGTATGAAAATAAACGAAAGAGAGCTTAAAAAAATCCCGAATGCAGCGATCATATCTAAGAATTGGTATGCTGCAATATAATAAATGTTTGCTTTTGGGTTTAGTACTGCTTTAAGTATCCTGTCATGTTCATTCTACATACAGCTTCACATGATGGTTATTGATGTAAATATATGAACATGACAGGATACTTAAAGCAAACATTTATTATATTGCAGCTTACCAATTGTATTTTACAATCTAAGGTCCCTGACTCACATGCATACAGTACATACACATACTATGGCCAATTTACACAGTAGCCAATTAACTTACCAGCATGTCTTTGGAGTGTGGAAGGAAACTGAAGTACCCAGAGGAAACCCACGCAAGTGTAGCGCCACCCCCCGAAGGAGCAGCTTAAGTATATTAGGTTCTTGGTTCTACTTCCCAACTCCAAGAACAGTCTCAGCACCTCTGGCACATCTAGTGATCAATGCTACTGCAGACCCAATAGTGGATAGACACAAACTGTAGTAAACCAGAAAGTATTTTTACTGAAAGACTTTTGTCATAAAGTAGCAGTAATAAAATAATAAGTAGTAGTAACAATATAACCGAGTAATAAAGAATAGATAACTCTGGTATAAAATAGTATATCTCAAAGACACATGCGGGTTATAAATAGCACAGTTCAACTGACCTTTGCACTCAGGCATAAAGGGAGAACAGAGATGACTTGTTGCAGGCCAGTTTGTCTCCCTGAAACCTAACTGCAAAAGTGTGGTACCATATGCAAAACAATATCAACCTTAGGACAGAAGTTAGAGTTCCTCCTTAGTGAGTATAAGTGTGACACTGAGTTCTTACTAAATGAAAAAGAGAAGTCTGCACAGTGGATATGTCCAGTATCTTCAGCTAGCTCTTGGGTGGTGCACTTTAGGAGTTCTGGCAAGCAAAATAAATCTTTTCACTGCTCAGCAAAGAGTAATGCCCCGTACACACAAGCAGAATTTCCGTCGGAAAAACCTTGGATGGTTTTTCCGATGGAATTCCGCTCAAGCTTGGCTTGCATACACACGGTCACACAAAAGTTCTCTGAACTTTCGACCGTCAAGAACGCGGTGACGTACAACACTACGACTAACCGAGAAAATTAAGTTCAATGCGTCCGAGCATGTGTCGAATTGTTTCCGAGCATGCGTGTTTTTTTGCACGTCGGAATTGCATGCAGACGATTGGAATTTCCGGCAAGAACTTTTTCCGTCGGAAAAATAGAGAACCAGCTCTCAATCTTTTGCTGGCGGAAATTCAGACAGAAAAAGTTGGATGGAGCATACACACGGTCGGAATATCCGACCAAAAGCTCCCATCACACTTTTTTTGACGGAAATTCCGACCGTGTGTATGCAGCATAAGAGTAGCACAAGGTCTCTCTCAAACTTAGTTAAAGTGACAAGATAATGGAGTCGGCATGCAGTGTCCTTTGTTATGAGAAGGTGGGCAAATGCCCGCTTGCCAATCCTGTCACAGAAGGCCTGATGGGAAGATATCCTGGAACCGGTTCTTGCAGTTTGCCCCACTGGCGACCTGGCGACTGGAGCACCCAGTAATGTCTGTACAGTTGCGCCTGGAGATGACCCGGGGTTCCCCAGCTAGTGAAATATCTGTGAATGACCTTGGAGCTGCTGGCAGGGGAAACGGTCACACCGTTCTGGAGGAAGAGTTTCCTACTCCTACGTCCATGTCTCTTTCCTTTGTGGTCTCTCCCTGCTGGTCTCCTCTCTCTGCCTCATGGTGTATCTCTCCTCCTCCCTGGGCTTGTCCTCCCCCAGCTCTACCTGAGCATGCTGGGGCTGCAGTCCACTTCGTAACCACTGTAGTGGGGCTCTTCTTTTCGGGACTACATGTCCAATTATGCTCCTCTCCAGCTCCGCTGTTATTGGCCCTGAGCATGGCCAAATGGAGTGGGCATCGGTGGGCCAGGCTCACTGATCAGGCACCACTCTGTACAGGGAGGAGAGGGGGGAAATCCCCCACAGCTGTGACTGGCTGCTTCTCTCAGTGTTTGTGCTACTGCCTTGTGTCCTGTGGCAGCAGCGGCTGGCGGAGTGGGCAGAGCAGCACCCGCTACACAAGCCTAGGGGAACACATGCAAAACTTCAGGCAGATGGTGTCCGGGTTGGGATTCGAACTGAGGACCCTAGTGTTGCAAGGCAAAAGTGTTCACCACTAAGGCTGGGTTCACACTAATGTGAATTGGATGCGGTTTTCCCCATATCTAATTCACATCACAGGAGACTGTGACTAGCTCTCAATGGAGCCAGTTCACATAGCTCTGGGGGCGGCCGCAGGCCGAATTCCCACCTAAAGTGGTGTACAGGGACACACCCCCTGCTGTGAGCTGCGTCTGCAGCTAGTGTAAACCCGGCCTAAGACATTGAAAAATAATTTCTCTGAAAAATAACCAAATAAACCCACAAGAGTTTGTTTTCAATACTGTTTTGTCTTTATAGTGGCATTACAAAATAAAAAATGCAATAATATTGAAGTTGGATGAAAAGTCAGTATAATATATCCCTTCTGGTAGTGACTAGGGATGAGATTTGTATTTACCTGATCAAATATTCACAAAGAATTCACTTGGTTTAAATTTAGGAGCTTTTTGAGTTAGCATTTGTTGACCACTAGCTTCTGGGCAGTTACTCCTTTTTGTAAATATGTGTGTAGCACACAGACCCCTATTCCTCACCTTTGGCTCACTTATAGGAAAACGGGCACACCATGCCACATGCCCGTACCCTGAAGAGGTTGAGCGGTGTAATGTACCTGGGTCTCTATGGTCAGGTTCTCCAGAGAATGGTTCCCGTCTTCACTGCAATAAAGACAAGTCTCTATTCCCCAATAACTCCAAGGTCCACACAAATTGCAACTCCAACGTAGAGTTTATTTTTCTCTTATGCATAGTCATTTAAATAGGAAAGGTTGGAGGAAGATCAGGACAGCAAGAGGTGTTGGAGTAGGTCCAGGCACAAACGAATACTTATTCACTACCCATATCTTCAGGTAGTCTCAGCTCATCCGAATAGTCTCCCATTAGAATGGATCCTAGCAGCCGGAGTGATGCTCGAATTAGATTACACACAGTCTCTGCGCAAACTCTGCCACAGATCTGGTGAACGTTAGGTCTCTGCCACAGACCTGGTGGATATTTGGTCTCTGCCACAGACCTGGTGAACGTTAGGTCTCTGCCACAGACCTGGTGAACGTTAGGTCTCTGCCACAGACCTGGTGGATATTTGGTCTCTGCCACAGACCTGGTGAACGTTAGGTCTCTGCCACAGACCTGGTGAAAGATGATTCTGGTATTAGGCCTCTAACAGGAAGATGATATCCCTCCAGAGAGTTACCGGGCCCTTACTTCACTGTGATCTCTCACCAGTCCCTCGGAACGGTCCTCCCCCGGCCTCCTCATCTAGATACGGGTCTCCTCGCAAGGCAGCACCCTGGGATTCCTCCTCCCTCCGTGGGCTCCAGCCGAAGGTGCTGGACCCAAGGCCTTCAGTTGCAGCTCCAGGGCTAAAGGTGCCTGGGACTGATCCACCAGTGTACCGGACCAGGAACTCCACCCCAGGGCTAAAGGTGCCTGGGGTGGCCACGAACAGGACAACACACTCCCGCGGTCGGACCCCCGGGAACTTACCCCTTACAGACAGGGTCTGCCCCTTTTATATCCTCTCCTGGCATGCACAGCAGGCAGACACGCCCACCATACCACCGCCAAGAGGGGACATCCAAGGCACAGCACTGTACCAGCGGTTCAACCCTAGCCTCCGATGGCAGCGCCATCAACAGGCCACAGGGAACTATACACCAGCATCCCACCTGTAATATAAAAAAAAAGGGTTTTACAGAACCCTATCAAATAGTGTGTTTGAGTACAACTACCACTCAAACATTCCCTTAGATTTAAAGCCCCGCTACATGTGTAGTGCAAATGAAAACTGCGCTAAGTTAAACTAAATCCAAAACAAACAGCTGCAACATACCGTGTTATATACTGAAATAGCATGAGAAATAAAATAAAAATGTTGAGCTAGAAAAATTGAGCATCTATCACCTAGACAGTAATGGAAAATAAAAAATGAAATCCACAATAATCCCAGCAATCCAATATCGATCTATGATAATAAGCAAAAGTGCAATGACAGTTTCCAATGGAGAGAAAGTGCTGTGTCCAGACCTCCACCCAGTGATCAAACACAAGGCTTACCAGACAGAATTGAACATCCACTACAGATCAGTCAATTACGCATTGTAACGACATCCTTTAATTCTCGATGATGGTAAACCTTTATGGTCAATTCCACTGCACACCCCAGTAACTGGTTGCTCCGCAATGTATATATTAGAGATAAACAGAGAGAGCTCACATAGTGTAACTCTGTATATACATAGTTTATTGAATAAAAAGTAATAGCACTCACATATCCTCCAAGTAAAACACGTTTTTCACATTTAACCTCCCTGGCGGTATGATTCTGTCTGGAATTTTGTACCAAAAGCGGTACAATTATTTTGCATGGAAATTTGGATTTATGTATTGTAGGCCTGTAATTCTTAGTAATTACTTACTTAAACCTGACCAAACAAGAGTCTAGTAGACATCCCGGGTATGATAAAGTTTGAAACACAAAATCATAAATTATAATATAATAAATAACTATAAATAATTATAACAAATAGTAATGTAATTATAATAAAAATTATCCAATAATGTAATCAAATCAAAACCACTGAAATTTGCTCAGTTGCAGAATTGTCACTGTCATTAGATTTAGTGTTTGATGACGAATTTCCCCACAAATCGCTATTGTTCAATTCTGCAAGTGATTCTAATTTATTATCGCTGTTTTCTAGCTGGTCTAAAACCACTTTTGACATAAAGGGACACTTTTTGGTTGCTATGGACAATCTCCAGTTTCCAGGCAGAAAGAAACGTTTTTATAATATAAAACCGCATGCAGGGCACAGGACAGACCACTAGGGACAAAGGGGATGTGTAATTATTTGATACAGTACTGTAATCTGTAATCTATACTGTGTTTTTCACTTTTTTAATTTGGCGCCGAACTCCGTCCCCATGCGCCGCAACGTCGCAGGGAACGGAGCTCGGCACTCGGCAGTGTGAATCGAGCGTGGAAACAGCTCGAACACACTGCGGGGAGACATCGCAGGATCCAGGGAACAAGGTAAGCAACTCTCCCTGGATACTGCGATGCAGCCCGAGTCTGGCTCGGGGTTACCGCTCTTGGTATGAAAAGCTCACCCGAGCCCGACTCAGGATTACCGCTAAGGGGGTTAAAACCCACTGGTACACACAAGATAACTTCCCAATCTCTTCCAGTATTGAACGTAGTGATGTCACAGCAGGCTCCTCCCTACGCGTTTTGTCATATCTGACATCATCTTGGGCAAGTAGAGTGAAGCCTGCTGTGACGCCACTACGTTCGATGCTGGAAGCGATTGGGAAGCTATCTTGTGTGTATTACTTTTTATTCAATAAACTACATTTAAACAGAGTTATGCTATGTAAGGTCTCTCTGCTTATCTCTAAACTATACTTTGCGGAACAACAAGTTACTGGGGTGTGCAGTGGTATTGCCCATGACAGTTCACCATCATCGAGGATTAAAGGATATTGTTACAACGTGTAATTGACCTATCTGTAGTGGGTGGTCAATTCTGTCTGTGGTAAGCCTTATGTTGGATCACTGACTGGAGGTCTGGACACAGCACTTTCTCTCCATTGTAAACTGTCATTGCACTTTTGATTTCTATCATGGATCGATATTGGATTACTGGGATTATTGTGGATTTATGGATTTATTTCTTTTCCATGATGATAGGTGGTCACTTTTTCTAGCGCAACATTTTTATTTTAGTTACTCCTTTTGCTGCCTTGGCTTTCGTTATTATTGGGAACTTTTTTTTAAATGTAGTTTGTGGTTGATTTAAGGGCAGCAACCACTTTTGTTGCAGGGGGTGGTATTTTAGGGGATTATTTTATTTTGGTTATATTGCTTTTTTTTTATTGTGTTGGTTGGGCTTTTTTTTTTTAATCTTGGGGTGCTCGATATACAGAATGTTGCTGACCATGTTGAATGTTGCTGACCAGCTGCCATTGCATCATGGGAAATAAAAAAAAATCCCTCATAGCAAAAATAAAATTTAGGCAAAGCATAAAACTATTATGCCGCTGGTCATTTTTTACACACCTGTTTCTAAAAGTTTGATAGAAATTGGCCAATGACAAAGACCCAAGGCACAGAACAATGTTTTCCTACAAGAATTAAGAATATCAGCCTTCAGAAGATGCAGCTGCCTAAAAATTGGCCAGTGGCAGTTTTGCATGAGTGAGAATAGGGAAAGCTTCAGAAAATCGCTGGCCAATATCTATCAACTGGTCAAAGCAGGATTTCTACCTTTTAATGAAAGAAAACATACATGTTTCTACTACAAAAACCTGAAAAAGCCCCTTTTAACTGATGTGATTCATATAATAGAGGATAGGGTTTCTGCTTCTGTCTATAAGTCAAGTTAACTGCCGAAGTAGCCATAGCTAAGCCTGCCTGTGAAATGTATGCTGTTTCATAACACTACATACAGGTAAAGGGCATCCCCCAAATCTGTAATTTAAAGGACTTGTGCTTTTCACTGTTGCCCTTAAAGTCACATGAAAAAGGGCCCTCTCACTGCTGTACTTTTTTCCAAAAAATTGCCATGGCACAGGTCCCCCATTGTACAGAGTTTCTCTCCATGCCTTTGTGTTGACAATGCAATTAATGGCAAAGTTCACATTCTCTGAACGACTAACAGGATTCATTCATTCATGACTAGTTGCATTAGTATACTTTTTAGAGATCTGTATACATCAGACAAAAAGAGGGACAGTAGAGGAGAGAAGAGGGACAGAAGGAATTTGACAGATCCTTCAAATAAAGGACAGTTGGCAGCTATGCTTTCATTACGTAAAGTGTTCCAGCATTATGCTGCCATTCCAGAAATGTTCAAATCTGAAATTGGATGGGATGGTCATCACATGAAGATCCAAAATCATTTTTGCAAACGAAGCTAGATGCTGTGCACATAATAAGACCCTGTCCAAAACGGTGTTACTGTATGTCCAGAGGTTTAATTTACTTCCCCACTGCATGGAAAACATGCTGCAGTCTTACTTGAATATTTATCGGCGGACAGGAGCCTGAGGGAATGCTTGCTCTTTCCTGAAGAAGACCTATGACATCATCTCAGGCTAGGCAAAGTAGCTTGACTGGAGCTCAAGGACTGCTTTCCAATGATAAAATGGTGCAACTTTTTTTTTAAATAACCATACTGTTTCTGTATGTTGTGACATGTCACAATATTCCCAAGTTCAAAACAGTCTCACCAGAACAGCAAGTTGGGTCACAACAGCAGTTGGTTACAGAACATGCAAATATAACTGAAGATAGGCAAGCATTCTATTAAAGAAGAATTCTAGGAAATGTTTTTTTCCCATGCAGTGGGGCTTTGCCCACACTGCATGGGTTAGCTGCTAGTTTTTGTTTATGGGTGAGGAGGGTGGAGATATACTTACCTAATCTGCCAATCCTCAGAGTGCAAAACTCGTTCCTGCTTCTCCTGTGCCCCCGCTGTCTAGCGGTCTTGTGTGGTGGACTGTTCCTGAGGTCATCGTGCCCATAGACCGGCTCTGGACGTGGAGATGGCAGGAACAGTCCACTGCTGGGCGTGGAGGAGCACTGTTTCTCTGGAGGATCGGGTGAGTATAGCCTTTCTGTGCACCCCTGGACAAACCAAGCAGTTAACCCATGCAGTGTGGGCATAGCCCCACTGCATGGGAAAAAGAAAACATTCTGCTTAAAGTGGAGGTCCAGCGGTAAAAATAAATAAATTAAAAGTCAGCAGCTACAAACACTGTAGCTGCTGGCTTTTAATAAGCACACTTACCTGTCCAGGTTGCCCGCGATGTCGGCCGCCCGAGGCAGATCCGTCCCTCGGACCGGGTCCCGGCGCCGCCATCCTCACTAAGGGAAACAGGCAGTGAAGCCTTGGTTAAGCCTTGCGGCTTCACTGCCCGTTTCCTACTGAGCATGCGCGAGTCACACGGCTATTTGTGAATGGGCACACCGTCCTTTGTGTCCCAGAAGGCAGCGCGCCTCCATTTCCCAGGAGGCAACTAGAGGAGGAGAACAAAGAACCTCACCGCGGAAGAGGAAGAGGCAGATTAGGACAATCTGCCTAGTAACAGCCATTTCTGGCAAGTATAAAATTATTATTATTTTTTTGAGCCTTTTTGGCTTTTTTTTTTTTTTTTTTTCTAGGGTGGACCTCCACTTTAAAGCACATATGCTGGTTTCTGCATGCATCACGTAATGTGTATTAGAAAGGTCAATGACTAAGGCCTATCCTGTACATGAAGACAGGTGGATGCCACTGTGCAGATGCCACGCTATTGTTCCTTAGTCCATAATATGCCAAAGTAAGTTTTAGTATACTTCATGGATTAGGGAATAACATACATCGTGCAATGAAATATTAAGAATAGTGGGCTTTACAAAGGCATTGTGATCTTAAGAAATGTACTTGATCAGATGTTTTGTGCATTGACAAGGTGAGCAGTACTCTTGTACACATCTGAGAATTCTATATATATGCACATATAATCCAAGAAACACATTTTTATGTAAGGTTTACGGATCCTTTATGACTACAAAAGGACACTGGCTTTCTTTCAAGATATCAGTCTGGTTGCTGAAGTTCCTTGTCTGTTATCATGTGAGCAAAATTCTAGGAGAAATGACTCATATAAGCTTCTTGGCTGGCTAGATGTTTCTTTCATGAGATGCTGACAAGCCGCATGTTCATATCTGATGGATGTGCAAAATGAACAATGATAATACAGCTTGGATCATATCTGATGTCTCTCTAGCTTAGAAGGCGAAATTTGTGTACTACAACTCCACTCCATACATCTCAACCCTTTTAAAAGTAACAGTTGATGGTTTTCTTTTTTTGGATTACTGGACTGGAAGTTAAAAGACCACTATCACAATCATACTGTATTCTAGGAAATATTGTACAATATCAGAAAGAAATCCTGTATTCCTGGAACAGAAAGCAGTTAATATTAATACATGTAATGGTAGTAATCTTTGACGGGGTTGGACAAACTATTACTCTTCAAGGAGCGCTTCAGCAGTTCAAATATTTTCTTTTAAAGAGACACTGTCAACTTGCCAATGAAGAGCAAACTGTCAGTGTCTCTGTAAAGGGCACCCAAACCACCCTCGTAGCTACATCTTCCCCCACAGCTGGTGGGAATACCCTTCTGATTATTGTATGGGGAAAGATGACTATATTAAAGTTGTTGTAAACCCCATTCATGAAATCGGAATTAGGCACATATATCTGTAGTGTTTACTTATCTCTCTTCAAACCTCTAAGTCCTGTGTCTTTCTGCTGCTCCTTTCCTCTGTTATCAGCATGATAACTTCTGACAAGTTCTCCAACACAAGAGATAAAAGCAGCTGGAAATTTGTATCGGGGAGGGAGTTTAGAGACAGATAAGTAGAGAGCTGGTTTATTCACAGACAAGCTCTGTAAGTTTCTTCGTTCCTCTGCCTTTGTGGAGGGGGGGGGGGTGCCTTTCCTCCAATCAGCTGTGTATGCCCAGACTGCCCTCCCACTGCTGAAAGGGGAAGACAAAATTATAACACAATATGCACTTTCTAAAGAATATAGAAAGCTGAGGACAGCAGATGTAACGTACCTGAGCGGAGACTGAAATGACGAGGCTGGCCTCTCCTGTATCTCCAGCCCAGGCCCCACTGGAAGTGAAACAGAGGGCGCCAAGGGACAGGAGGAACACGAATGCTTGCAGATGTAGGTCAGGCAACTTGCAGCAGGAGATGCGATTCCAAGGCAGCAGGAGAATCATCAGATCTGGAACTGTAGCCGTACACAGCAGTTTAGCTGAAGTTAAAGAAGCACTCCACTTGTGCTGCATAGCCAGGGTGTGTGGCTGGTCAGAGCTCTCAGCAGACTTGTAGCAGGAACGTTCAGCGTGGTGCGGAACTGTAGCAGCAGACAGCCGGGCAGACACTCGAGCAGGGCGGTATGTCAAGATCAGAGGCAGGAACGTGGTCATCGGATAGCCAGGGTCATCAACAGGCGGGCAATGAAGTACCAAATCAGGAGTAGAGCCAAAGTCAGGAACGGGCCGGGTCAGAAACTAACGACAAGACAGATGCGGAATCCAATATCAGGTCAGGAGTAAGCTGGGTCAGGAACCAAGGGAACACACTGGAGGGACACAGAACACAGGGAAAGCTGAAGACCAGTCAGCATAGAGCACAGGCAGAAGCATCCTTAAATAGCCCGTCTGGCGCCAAGAAACATTGTGCGTACGCCTATTCCTGTGCGTGTCTTTATGTGCGCAGGCGCATTCCTGTTGGCCGTTCTGTGAACATTCATTCTGACATGCACATTTTTATTAGCCAAACGTCTTCTTTCATGCACATTTCTATTAACCAAACGTCTTCTTACATGCACATTTATATTAGCCAAATGGCTGGTTGGTATTCTCTGACAGCAGATATACAAGAAATTCATGTAGGGAGATTTGTTTCATCTTTGTGTATCAGCTGAGGCTGTTCACCTCACTGGGTATATGTGAGGGTTTACATCCACTTTAATATCAAAGAAACAGAAATGGTCTAAGGAATTGCTTTAAATATACAAAAAAGCCCTTTATTGCAATTTTAAAGCTAAGCTCAGGTTTTCTGTCACTTTAATACGTTCATTTGGGTCAAAGTGGCCCAAACGATCTTTTTCCATTACTACGTGTAGCGGGGTCTCCGTTGAGGCCCCATGGACTACGTTACCCAGAATCCCGTTTGGCACCCACGGTGCATTGGGCTGCCGCAGAGACTCATGGGTGGGGTATAAAAGGTGAGGGCGAGGCTAAGCCCGGCCTCTTTGGACACCGCGCGGCTGGCAAGAGGACTTCCTGTGCGGACCTGCTGTGAGTGCAAGGCCCGAGGCCTGGGCCTTGCGCACTTCCAGAGAGCCTTCCACCTCGCTGCGGAGCCTGTGCGGCTACAGACATCTACCTGCTTCAGGGACGTCAGTGAACCGGAGATCAGGCAGTGCCAGATCCTGTGTGTGTGGACACAGCGGTGGGAGTCCCGGACTAGGATCGAGTCCGGAGGGGTGAGAGAGCACCTGCTCACAACTATAACCGAGTACTTTATTAGGCCTATAGACTGCCTTGGCCCATCGGGTTATATTGTCCTTTTTCCTGTCAGGAGACTAGTTGTGGGACTGAGTTACATAGTCTCCGGGGAGTTGCTTACATTGCCTCAGGCCATTATTGGATTACAAATATTGTTCCTGTATGTGCACCACTGATCATCCTGCATGCAAAGATTCCTTGCCTAAAAGACTGAGCTTTAACTGAGTCAGGCCTGACTGGGAGTTGATAGTATTGCTGGGCGCCATATTGCTAACGTGACTTTAGCTAAAGTTAATATGAGATAGAACTGTTTGTGCACTAAAGTTAACCAGTGTTAGTATTACTGCAGGGCTCTGCATGCATGTGTTATATGTGATATTGATCGCTAATTCCTTTATTCACGAGTAAACCCCTTTTACAATTGATTAACCTGGTATTGGAGTCCATTAATCTATCTTATCACTGCTAGACAAGTATTGGGGGATTGTACATGAACTGGTATAGAGCTATACAAAAACACCACCCCTAGACTAGCTGTGCCAGAGAAGGGCTGAGTAGATTGCCGGGGGTTGGCTGTGCTGTGTACAGGGCCCAAAAGCAAACCAGCGGCTCCCTTAGTTTGGGGGTATCGCTACATAAGTTATTCGGCAGCTGAGAGCGCTCTACCATACTGTAGTAGCATTCGCTACATACAGTGTGCAGCAATGTGTTCCACAGCAGTATGGGGTCTTCTCCTCTTACTGCTGAAACAAAATCAAGTTGGGCTTAGTGTTTCTCAGCCATTCAGAGGAATCCTTGTATTTTTACCAGTTATTTCAAGGCTTCCTGTGAGTGGCTGAGGTGGAGAGATGGGCTGATGGTGTCGTAATCTATACCTCAACCATTCGAGGAAGCTTTGTTCTTTTTTTGTTTTTGTTTTTCTGTTCAGATCAGTACAGCTCAGGTAGACAGCACAGTCAGTTTGGTGACCTGTCTTTTCTTTTCTGCAGCTAAGCAATACTGCCTGGTCACCTCCGTGTCCTCGTCATGTGACTGGCCAGTGGAAAAGCAGCAGCAGGCTGCCATCTTCCTTGTGTCAGCATGTTCCTTTCTACTTTATTTGCATGCATCAAACCTGATTGGCTACCTTTTCTGTCCCTCCTTCCCCACTCTGAATTCTGCAGTACTGGGGATTATAATATGCTGATATAAAGACATGTTCAGGTTCTTATACTTTTTGCATATAAAAATACATTTAATGATTTTTAATGAATATACAAATGCAAATATTGGTGTTTTTCTGTCTTACGGATTTAACTACTTGCTGTTGAGGCCAATTCTGACATTTCTTACATACATGTGAAAATCTGCATTTTTTTGATACAGAGACCCTTGAGAATACATGTGTGGGCGTTGCAATTGTTTTTGTCACACGGTATTTGTGCAGATGTTTCTGAAATGCAACTTTTCAGGAAAAAATACACTTTAATGAATTTTAGTGCATACTAACACAATATAATACTCAGTTTGGTAGAAAATAAAAGATGATGTTATGTCAAGTAAATAGCTACCCAACATATCATGCTTTAACCATTTGCCAACCCACAGCAGCACATATACTGTGACGGGGCGGCTCCTGAATGCCCAGTGATGTACCTGTACGTTGCTGTCTATTTCCAGGCTTCGGGTATGCGCCCCCACCCACCTATTCCTCTGTGATTTGATTTGTTAATACATGCAACCTCAGTTTCTAATATTTAAATCTTTTTTTTTATTTCACAGCACTTGATTTTTCTCTACATTTACATTCTGACAGAGCTGCCCAACAAAAGTGACAGTGATTAGAGTTAGGACAAACTACAATACTGCCAGGGGTGCTTATAACAGCCATCTGAAATAATAAAAAATTATGGTCCTTAAATTTCTTTTCCCTTTGCCATCATAGCATGTTCATTTTTAGTATCTTCTGATATTCTCAGGAAACTTCTATACTCATGTGTTCAATAATGGTATTAATTAACCAACTTGCAATTTATGTTTTGTGGCCTTTCAAGGTTAGCCAGAGATGAAAAACAAGCAAAGAGAAGTTGGCTGGATCATTATGTTCTTTAGCAATGGTCCAAGTAGTTTGACCCCAGTGCACAGCGTAACATTGTTTGTTGTTTTTAAATTCTAATAGTAGTATATGTCCACGGGCAGATGTAATTGCTGTAACAATGCCGGGCGTCTGGTTGGAGCCGGTGAATATGAATGAATGTATACAATGAACAGACTGAATTCAATGTGGTAGGAACATTGCTTACAGAGATCTCTGGAGGAAGGAAAGGTTATGCTAAGACTTCTCTATTTGTTCAGTGGATGCTCGAGGTGATTGACTGAGTTTTAGAATGTACATAAAAATGGAAATTAAGAAACCACATACAGTTTAAAGTGGTGAAAAGCACGCTCTCTGTAGATTACGATATTCAGTTTATTCCTTGTGAATCATGCTGGGAAAGAATTTTCTTGGCCTCTTCAGGGGCTCTGTGGACAATTATAAGGTCTGTGTGTGCTTTCTACCAAGATATAGCAAATAGGTACTAACAAACCAAAGAAAACAACTAGAAATCAATATTCTAGACAAGGGAATGCACATATGAATGAACTCCGACAAAAATACTTTTTCTTTTTGGGTGAAATGAGACAAGGTCCTTTTTGCTGCCTGCAACCCTAGTGGGTTAAAAACAAAAAAACTATTTGATGGCACCAAACATTGGATGCCTTAGTGGAACCAAAAGTCCTCAAGAGCTTTCCCAATTGTTCTAAACAATGAAAATAATTGAAGAGTGGTCCATGCAATGGAATAATAAAACAATAAACCAGTGTTTGGCTCCTACTCAAAATTCAGACAAACTTAACAAAAACCGTAGCTGCCCTTTTAAGAAGCATAAATCCACTTACAACGTATACATAGTAAAGGTATGGCACTTGGTTCTAAATAATGAGAGAAGTGACATGTGACAGTACAGTAATAAAAGTAATGTAATATAAATATAATGTTTATAAGTAATTATATGGTCTAGTGTGATCAATTCCCAACACCAAATTCAACCTTCCGATGCAATTTTTTAAAATTCTTTACCACTTGTCAGGGAATTAGTTGACCAGACTGTGTGGACTGCACAGAGAGAACCAAAAACGCATGTAAAGTGAATTATAATGATGTTTATTAAGATAGGTGATATATAAATAAATACAAACAGTGCAAAACCAACCAAACAACCCACAAACAACAAATAGTATATACAGCAAAGGGCAGAACCAGAATCTTGAACGTAAGCCAGGCCAGGGTCATACACAGCAGATCAGGAGATTGACAAAGGGGTCTTCCAGAAGCGTAAACGTAGCCAGGCCAAGGTCATACACAGGGAGTCAGCAGATGAGGATAGGGAACAAACAAGACAGGGAGAGGACGGATGGATAGGCTGCAGGGCAGGGATCCAAGGAAATCAGGTATGCAAAGTAATCAGGGGGGCAGGTCCAGGATAGGCTCAGGATGGGGCTCAGGATGGGGATCAGATCAGGTCAGGTGAGGTACAGGCTCAAGGTCAGAATAAAGGCAGCAAGGTCAGAGCTCAAGGAGAGAGATACCAGGGCCAGGTGTGTTTGTACTTTCCGGGTATAAATAGGAGGCTTGTAATTGGCTTCAAGTCACACCTGAGCGCAGGAAGAGCAGTTCGCTCCACACTGCCAGGATCCATCCGCTGGTGGAGACCAGTACTGCGTCCAAAGGATAATATAATACCAGCAGGGAGAAATTCTCCTGACAGTTCCACACTGCCAGGAGACACCTGCTGGTGGACCACAGTACTGCAAGACAAATAATAAATATCACCAGCGGATAGAACCTTTCCTGAAACCACTTGTGCTCAAAATATGGATGTGCACTCAGCAGAGATGTTGACCCCCTTTTACAGGTTGGTCAAAAAGCACCTTTTTTGTTCTCTAAAGCCAAGATTGCTCCTGGGGTGTGCTGCAAGGATTTCTCCAATTTTGATATCACTCATAGATATAAAGTATCACAGTGCAGTAACTTTATTTAAAATTGGTTGTTCGTTTAAAATAAGTTGGTTACACTCAAATTTATGGGTGCCTGAAATCCAGCACCAGCATGTAGAGCATGTAGGGATGAGAAGTCACCACCGCACCCAGCATGGAGTCGGAGAGACCTGGACGTGATGTCACACAGGACCCGGAAGTGAAATAGTTTATGTATAAGAAAAACTTGCCATGCAGAGTGCTCCTTGGAACCCTAGTAGGTTGGCATCCAAAATTCCATGTTTAGCCCTGGAACCTGTGATTAAGCTATGGGGCTGATCTGGCACATTTTTATTAACCTTGTCGGGTATCTGCATTTTGTAAATGTTTAAATACATACAGAAATTAATTGGATATTTTGCATTAGTATAGGTTGAGGGTTCAAGAGTTTCTAATATACTAGTGGTAATTGTTCTTCTTTATTCTGGTACTTGCTTACAGTAAATGATAAACGTACATGGAATAAATAAACTTGTAATAATTTAAACTGCATTTGAAGCTTCCTTTTCCATTTTTTTTAGCAAATGAAACAGTACTATAGGGAGGAGTGACTATCAGAGTCCTATTTATTGCTATATTAAAACCATTCTCCAGTGGTCACTTAGAGTATGGATTTCCTATAAGAATGAACGGGCCTGCAGTATGAAGTGCCATTTTGGGAGAATGGCTGTGCAACTCTAAGTTGGGCAAAACTGTGAAGAGTACAGGATCAGGTCTAGAGGTAAGTATTTTTGCTAGTTGGATACACACAAGGGGGGGGGGGGAGGGAAGATATTTAAGGACATCTGTACCAAAGAACATTTACCTCAACACGTTTCATCACATGGGCTTTCTCTGGTTCACTTCCTGAGAAAGTCATTGTGCAGAAATCCATTGAGGCTAAAGCAATCTTCTGTGTATGTATGGGAGCGAGTACTGGATATATGTGTGTAGCAACCGGCCCTCTTTCTCCACTGTCCTTGGCTCGCTCACAGGAGAAAAAGGCACACAGTCCCCACCATGCCCGTACCCCCTGGTTTGCAGAGATTAAGCACACTTGTTTTCACTTACGGGTCTTGCAGCAAGGTTCCCCTCAAAGTTGGTTTCCATCCCTAGAATGTAAGGACAAAGTCTCTATACCCCAAGTAACTCCAAGGTCCACACCAGTGTCAACTCCAACGTAGAGTTTATTTATTTCTTTATGCATGAACATCCACAAAGTTGAGCAGAAGAAAAAGGTGTTAGGAAGACAGATCAATTCAGGCACTCTTGTTTCTTCGCCATTCGATCCCGAGTGGGTATAGCTCACCCGGATAGTCACCCAAAGGCACTAGCAGCCGGCGTGTAACTCGAACTGTCTATTAGATTCCCTAATGGATGTGTTCAGGAGATCCTCTGCCACAGAATCTATAGTGTCCCAAACCTCCTAATGGTCCTGTTGTTTAGATCCCTGTTTTCGGACTGTGATCTCTCACCAGTCCTTCGGAACGGTCCTCCCCCAGCCTCCTCTTCTAGAAACGGGTCCCCTCGCAAGGCGGCACCCTGGGATTCCTCCTCCCGAAGTAGGCTCCAGCTAAAGGCGCTGGGCCCAGGGCTGAAGTCGCAGTCCCAGGACTAAAGGTGCCTGGGACTGAAACGCACATGGCCCCATAGCCTGGAGAGCCATGCACTCAAACTTGGACCGTAGGTTCTCCCTCCCGGCATGGGCCCCGGGAATTGCTCCCTCTCTAATGGCGTCCGCCCCTTTTGTACCAAATTGCTGCCCTATCACCAGTGGTTCAACCCTGAGTACAAGTGACAGCGCCACCCATACTTCTTAGGGGAACTGCACACCAGGTAAAACAGCAGCAAGGCAGAGTCCAGCAAATTGAAAGATTCGAGTCAACTACCACTCGAATCACCCCTAAATTTAGCATAGCAATCCCTAAATTTAGGACCCACGCTACATGTGCAAGAAATTTTATGTGAATAAGCATTTGATTTTATTACAAGCTACTTTTTAAACATATCAGCACTATGGAGAGCGTCTGTTTTTATATGCATGGCATATAATGATGAGTGGAAAAGGGAAACCATACCAGTCACTGGTGACCAGAGGAGGAATTGGAGAAAATTTTGAGACTGGATGTGCTTTATTATGTTTATCAAGGGATATATGAACATATATATTTGGTGAACCTTTTGAGTGTCTGAACACTGCACATAGTGAAACATATTTGGAAGAAGTATCTGTATTCTTCATAGTGATATGCCTTTTTATATATTTGCAATGCACATGGATTTCTTGGACTTTGTTGATTTTGATTGAAGTTGACTTTTGAAGAAAATACACGTGTTTTGGTAAAGGTTTTTTTTTTTGCACTTATTTCACTAATTTCATTCTTTATATTTGTGATTAGATCATGGTGTTTTGATGTTTTGATGTTTATATTTGGTATATTTAGAGTGTAGCGCGGGCTCACTTGCTATGGAATAAGTATGCAATGGGGTTGATTTACTAATACTGGAGAGTGCAAAATCAGGTGCAGCTGTGTATGGTAGCTAATCAACTTCTAACTCCAGCTTGTTTAACCACCTCAACACTGGGCACTTACACCCCCTTCCTGCCAGGCCACTTTTCAGCTTTCAGAGCTGTCACACTTTGAATGACAATTGTGCAGTCATGCAACACTGTACCCAAATTAAAAAAAAAATAAAAATCTTTACACAAATAGAGCTTTTTTTGGTGTTATTTAATCACTGCTGAAATTTTTATTTTTTACAAAATAAAAAAGACTTAAAATTTTGAAATTTTTCTTAGTTTCTGTCAGCTAATTTTGTAATTAAGTAATTTTTCTCCTTCACCGATGTGCGCTGATGATGCGGAACTGATGGGCACTGAAAGACTGCACTGAAGGGCACTGATGAGGCGGCACTTATGGGCACTGATGAGGTGGCACTTATGGGCACTGATTAAGTGGCACTGATAAGGAGGCACTAATATGCCGCACTGATGAGCACTGATAGGTGGCACTGATATGCACAACTGATGAGCACTGATAGGCGGCACTGGTGGGCTCTGATAGGTGGCACTGGTGGGCACTAATAGGTGGCACGGATAGGGAGTACTAATGGGCAGCACTGATGGGCACTGATGGGCGGTACTGCTGGGCACTAATGGGAGGCACTGATGGGCAGCACTGATGAGCAGGCACTGATAGGCACTGAAAGGCTGCACTGACTGTCATCACTTATGGGCGCTGATGGGCACTGATTGGTGGCACTGATGGGCACTGATTGGTGGCACTGATGTGCACTGCTAGGACTTTCCTGTAATCAGGGCACTGACGATCGGTGCCCTGATTACTAGCCCAGGTCTCCCCTTGAAGGAGATGCCGGTGATCAACACTCCTCACCACACACTCTGTCAGTGTGAGACGAGGAGAGCCATGGCTCTTTACAGAGATCAGGGTCGCGCCGTGTCCTAGCAGCACGGTGCGACCCCGATCGACGTGCTGCATGCCCCTGTCATATGACGTCCACCCAGAACGAGAGCCGCACCGTCCCTCTGTCATTTGACGGCGAGCGGGCGGCAACTGGTTAATAAAGCTTTGACAAAAAAACCTGGAAGCTGATTGGCTACAATGCAGAGATGCACCAGCAATACGAAAATCACTTTGTTTATCAGAATATCACTTTGTGTATGGCTCAGTCCTACTGTGCACTAGCTGGTGATCGCTGTCATATGACACTGATTACTGGCTAGTCATGCATGACAAGGTCACACATTTTAGATCCTGCAGCTGCAAATTGTGGCATTATGCTAAGCTGCTATCACACTAGTGTAAAAGAATACAATCCGCTGCAAAAAAAGATAAACAGTATATTAATAATCTTTCAATCATTTTTTTTACTTGGACCTTTTCTTTTCACATAGGGATTTTTTTAAGCCTGTATAAAAAAACAAAAACATTACTATGTGTTGCAGTATTCCTTTTAGATTTCAATTTACAGTATTTATATCAGATAAACATGAATTTTGATTGGTTGCTATGAGATACTTGTCTTTCACCTTTTAAGCATAAGCAGAGCTATTTTAATCACAGCCTAGACAATGATGGAGCCTACAGGGTTAACCGTATAGTGCAAAGAAAAACTAAATCCGACTAGCGAGATCCTCTCCTTTCATTTTATTTACACATAAATCCTCAAAAAGCCTTTAAGCGCCTGAGTTTAGCATTTCTATTGACTCCATACAAATCAGTCTATTTATTGACCCAAAAGCTGGTGAATTTCTAATCCCATCTAAAATAATAAAGCTCCGCTCATCTCTAAATAAAATGTGAATTCTTCCCAATTGTGCAGTTTATTTGAATGGAATCCATTATGGTTTGCGTTGCACACTGCAATCATTGATATATGGTGCAGGGAATATTGTGACTTCAGGGATTTTGACACTGTGCATGCTAACTAGTGCAGCTGCAATAGAACCATTTATCATTACAGAAACCTTGGAGGTGTACAGTACTAATGCCGCCATGCACCGCTTAATATGACAAGACTGGTGCTTCCGCAAATTATTCATTGAATAACATCAATGAGAAAGGTCATTTAGGACTGAATTTTGCTTATGCGAATAATAATTCTGTATCTAGAGCTGGCGCATTTGCAAAGATTCAGGGAAAAACACTTTTTTACCTCTGTAGCTAGCATAACAAACACATAGCAAAAGGAATGGGTTATTATATATTTTTCCGAGGTGGTATGATGTAGCCATACTCAGGCACAAAGAGTTGTGTACTAAAGTGTGTAATGTAATTATATGTTATGCAAAAGAGCAACTATGCTGAAGGCAGGCTAAGTGATTGATATGAAGGGTAGCCGCATAGGAGGTCTACACGTAACAAAGCCCCCCTCGAGCTATTACATAAACATTTATGCAGACACTAGCTTTACACATTAGTCATTTTGCTATTGGAAAGTTGGTGGAGCCGCAGATTAGGTTGGCAAGAATTCCAGTAACATGCAGGGAAGCCTTCACAGGATGTTCACCTTGAAATATCTGTCTGTGACCCATTGCTAATGCCTGTCTGACAATTTTTGTATCAAGGAAAACTGTTCAAACTTGTCCTACAGCCACCAATCAGAGTCTTGATTATGGGCCCATTCACACTGCTTCAGTGCCCTGTGATGCGTTTTACACATGCACCTAAATACGAGTCGCATTAAGGCAACCCATTTATTTGAATGGTCTACCTAAGGCACCACAATGGGCTAAAAATAACCAATTTTTCATTTTATCCACTGAAGCACACATCAATGGATGCTAATGCATTACCACACGTGGCTTACCGCAACACAGGTGCCCTGGAAAGGTGTGTTGGGTTGCTACTGGATCGCATCAATATGTTTAATGTGCAATAACACACCCGTTGCTGCAACACACTGGTGGGAATTATGAATTACTTTCAAAACAACCAAACATTTTTACCATAGAAATGAGCAGATGACCACCTCTCTTTTGGAGCTGAATGGCCATATAAGCTGATATAAATACAAAAATAGGTTTGAAAACATTATACACAATAAACAAGAACAACAACGTATCAACTGACTACCTTACAAGTCTATGGTCTTTAAAGACAGATTTATAATCATGTGAATTTAGGAATAGTAATATGGAGGCTAATCCATTTGTGTGTAGATGAAGCCAGGCACAGCTTTATACAACTAAGATGGCTGAAACAGGAAGTGGATGTGACATACTGAATTGAGTAAGGGGTACAGGTGTAGCGCTTGAAAAATGGTGATGTGGTATAGAAAGTTCATAAGAATCACTCCAAGGTCATGAAGTAGAACACAAATGGGATCCAAATATAGTCCAAAAAAAGGAAAACCATGAGTGGAGAAGATGAGAAAGCCGTCACCAACACCCAAAAAAACTGACCCTTTCCGTCAGTGCATGGCTAATACACATAAAGAATATTTCTGAGGTAATGGTGCAAATCCTCCAAATCATCAAATGGTTCCTCCTAAGCAAAACGATCGCCTACTGATCCTCCTTCCACAGACCACCGATTGTAAGTGAAAATTAATCACAACAGGGGTTCAGCCAGAAAAACTCCAGTAATAAACCAATGATAACATGTGTGGGAAATGAAAGAAGGCATCTCATTGCGCAGACATCCCAGCAAAAGGCAGTATTTATTATAAAATAAGCACAAATACACTCACGTGGTAATAAAGATAAACGAGCATGAAAATAAGGAAAGCGCCCAGCGCTTCCTACCAACAAGATGGCGCTCACTCCTCTGTCCAAGCAACACTGCGTCAACAGTCCTTCACTCACCCAACGTTTCGTCACTAGCGTGCATCTTCAGGGGCACCTTCAGGGGCGTTTCATTTTTTTGGTTAATTTCAGCGCAACAAATCTGTCTATTCTATACTTAAGCTGTACCCAAACACCAAGAGCTACAACCTTTGAAGTTGCCCAGTGTGAGGGCTGAAACATGTTGGGTAACAGCTATCGGTGACATAATTTCTGGTCAATTGGAGCGCATGGTGAAATGTACATCGATGCATCACTTCAGGTTCGGTAATCCAGCTCTGTTTTATACTGTTTAAAGCAGGGGTCTCAAACTGGTGGCCCTCCAGCTGTTGCGAAACTACAAGTCCCGTCATGCCTATCCCTGTGGGAGACATGCTTGTAACTGTCAGCCTTGCAACGCCTCATGGGATTTTCGCAACAGCTGGAGGGCCGCCAGTTTGAGACCCCTGGTTTAAAGGATAAGTTCACCTTGTCGGGCAGAATTTCACTTTTCGTAATAAATAGAAGCATTTTCCAATGCCATTTCTGGCCCAGCCACCCCAATGTGCTTTTTCTCTCATTTACCTTATTCACAGGAGGTTTACAATCTTGTCAGTTTATTTAACTTTTTAAATGATTTTCAGATTCCATCACTTCCTGTAGATCGTCTTTCAGCATTCACTTCCTGTAGATCACATCCCAGAAATCTTCACTTCCTTGTTGCATCACAGAAGAGGGTGTGAAGTACATAGGAGGGAGTGAAGGGAGACACTCAGCTGTCGAGCTTTGTTCACATCTCCATGTGGCAAAAACTTACATTCCTGCATGTGTTTTTTTTGGGGGTATTTTTGAGCAATTTCACTCTTCATGCATAGGGCAGTCCATTCACTTGAATGAGCTGCCCTACACACGACAATCGCCTCAGAGAAGCTCCAGAACTTTTTTCGGAGCATGGTGCTTTAGTGCAGGTTTTGGTGCGTTTGCTACACTTGGGGAACATTTCACATCTGATGACAACACCAACATGATGCAAATATGCATTTTCTGTGCAGTTTACTATGCATTTGGAATAGGGTTGCCACTTTTTCTATAAGCCAAACCCGAACACTTTAGCGGCGTACAGCAACATTTTTTTTCCGTATAGGCTACTATGGATCTAACTGACCTGGGACACCTTTGGCCGCTCCAAAGATAATTGTAATGCAGCGCGCATAGTGTCCCCTCACCCTCCTGTCAGGCTCTGTTCCAAGCCACATTCCTGTGTAAATAATGTGTCCGGGTTTTAGAGGGGATGAAACCCGGACACATGATTAAAAACCCGGACTGTCCAGGTGAATCCTGGACAGGTGGCAACCCTAATTTGGAAACACATAGCTGTGAATGGAGCCTCATTGTTCCTGTTTAACTGCACCAATTTCACTTTCAGTTCCCATTCACACTTAGAGATGGGGGAGCACATGTTTTTTGGCTATTTTTTTTCAGTGATGCACATAGGCTGCCCTTCACATGGCAAAGTAGCTCGTGGGACATTTTGGCGTGGTGCGAGTTGCATGTTTGTTGCATTTGTCACCCGTTTTTTCGTGTGGCAAAATGTGTGTTTGACACTGAAAACGCAACTAGGTAATTTTAGGTGTATAAATGTGGCCATACACTATGTAGTCTGATTGTACAATCTCCTTTAGATTCACCAAAACAACATAATAGGAGGACAAACCATCTATCCAATCACCCTGTATCCAATCAGGCAGGCCCTTGCACTACATCAAGGGTGACCCCTGGGCTGCATGCGGCCCCATGGAGTTTGCATGCGGCCTGTGCCTGTCTGTGCTGTCTGTGTAATCTCCACTAGCTTCCGTGTCCTGTGCCGAGCAGCTGCATTTCTGCTTACTGAACACAGGAGTTCTGCTGCTCTGCAGAGGTGGCATTTTCTAAATTAATGCAAAGTGTTTTCTAATTGGATGGGGTGGAGAGGCAGGATGGTGACATCACATGTCATATGTCACATGTTAACATGTTAATGTAATGCCAAAAGTTGGTTTATTTATTTATTTTTTAATCTGAAGCTTTTATTAAACAATTATCTGTATTCCTGCCATGAAAGTCCTCGTTCAGACACTCAGCTATTAGATAGTGACAACTATGCTTTTGTGATGTCATCATGTTACATTTTCCCTATTAAAGACTACTGTGAACCATGTTGATACACACTGCTCAAGCATGGTGGTCTGTTGTCATTATCTGGAAACCTGTCCCGGGCAACAGAGTGAGTGCACAGAGACATGAAGTAGCTTAAAGAAGCTGGAGGAGATCAGTGTAAGCAGGTGCAGTTTACTTTCTCTGCTGCAGGTGGCGCTCAACTGCAGCGGCATTGCAGAGGGAGAGGATGTCAAGATGAACATGGTTCCTCTATTGTTTCCTGGATCACTAGGGAAGCTATTCAGTTGAATGCTGCCTCCCCATATGACTCTGGTGGCCAAAAAATAAAAAATCACATGTACATAAGTACAGTGCCTTGAAAAAGTTATCATACCCCCTGAAATTTTCCACATTTTGTCATGTTACAACCAAAAATGTAATTGTATTTTATTGGGATTTTATGTGATAGACCAACACAAAGTGGCACATAATTGAGAAGTGGGAGAAAAATGATAAACGGTTTTCAATTTTTTTTTACAAATAAATATTATACTTTGTAGAACCACCTTTCACTGTAATTACAGCTGCAAGTCTTTTTGGGAAGGTCTCTATCAGCTTTGCACATATAGAGAGTGCATTTTTGCCCATTCTTCTTTGCAAAATAGCTCAAGCTCTGTCAGATTGGATAGAGAGCGTCTGTGAACAGCAATTTTCAAGTCTTGCCACAGATTCTCAACTAGATTTAGGTCTGGACTTTGACTGGGCCGTTCTAAAACATGGATATGCTTTGATCCAAACCATTCCATTGTAGTTCTGGCTGTATGTTTGGGGTCGTTGCCCTGCTGGTATGTGAACCTCTGCCCCACTCTAACGTCTTTTGCAGACTCACAGGTTCTAAGATTGCCCTGTATTTGGCTTCATCCATCTTCCCATCAACTCTGACCAGCTTCCCTGTCCTAGGGTGCCCACATGTCCCGGATTGCCCGGGACTGTCCCGCAATTGACATGTCTGTCCTGGGTCCTGGGCACCTTCATTCCGGGACAATACAATGTCCCGGAATGAAATAGAGGACACAGCCACCCCCTACTAACTAATAACTACATTTCTCGGAACTGGTTGCTGGGGTCAGCGCTGCCTGGCATCTTGCAACAAGTGACAATTTATTCTCAGACAGTGAAGCCGGGAGTGAGGCCTGCACCTAGTGCAGTGCTGCTGTCCCCACCCACCTCGGCACCTCCTCCTTCTCTGGCAGCAAGCAGCAGGGACTGGTGTGATCTTCACTCTCCAGATAGCGACTCCACTCCTTTCTTTCAATGCACGTGGCTCATGCAGAGGGAGTGACAGCAGCACTGCATCTGGCGGCAGGCTATGGGTGGCAAGCGGCACTGCATCTGGTGGCAAGTGGCACATTCACCTGACAAATAACCCGCCGCCAAATTCCCCATCAACCCCAAAACTACATTTCCCCCAGCCCCCTTCATCTTTTTTTGGGGAAGGGCGGGGGGGGGGGTGGGGTGTCCCTGAATGGCAGTTTGGAAATGTGGTCACCTTACCCTGTCCCTGCTGAAGAAAAGCATCCCCACAACATAATGCTGCCACCACCATGTCTTGCGGTGGGGATGGTGTGTTCAGGGTGATGTGCAGTATTAGTTTTCTGCCACACATAGCGTTTTGCTTTTGGGCCAAAAAATTCAATTTTGGTCTCATCTGACCAGAGCACCTTCTTCCACATGTTTGCTGTCCCCCCCCCCCCCACATGGCTTCTCACACACTGCAAACGGGACTATTTATGGATTTCTTTCAACAATAGCTTTATTTATGCCACTCTTCCATACATGCCAGATTTGTGGAGTGCACGACTAATAGTTGTCCTGGGGACAGATTCTCACACCTGAGCTGTGGATCTCTGCAGCTCCTCCAGAGTTACAATGGGCCTCTTGGTTGCTTCTCTGATGAATGCTCTCCTTGCCCGGCCTGTCAGTTTAGGTGGACAGCCATGTCTTGGTAGGTTTGCAGTTATGCCATACTCTTTCAATTTTCGGATTATGGATTGAAGAGTGCTCCGTGAGATGTTCAAAACTTGAGATAATTTTTTTTAACCTAACCCTGCTTTAAACTTCTCCACAACTTTATCTCTGAGTGGTCTGGTGTGTTCCTTGGCCTTCATGATGCTGTTTGTTCACTAAGGTTTTCTAACAAACCTCTGAGGGGTTCACAGAGCAACTGTATTTACTGTATACTGAGATTAAATTACACACAGGTGAACTCTATTTACTATATAGGTGACTCTAGGTGAGTTAGGGGTATCAGAGTAAAGGGGGCTGAATACAAATGCACACCACGCTTTTTGGATATTTATTTGTAAAAAAAATTGAAAACCATTTATCATTTTCCTTCCACTTCACAATTATGTGCCACTTTGTGTTGGCCTATCACATAAAATCCCAATAAAATATATTTACGTTTTTGGTTGTAACATGACAAAATGTGGAAAATGTCAGGGGGTATGAATACTTTTTCAAGGCACAGTATTCACTGCCTATGCTCAATAATTTGTTGAAGCACCTTTAGCACCAATTACAGACTCAAGTCTTTTTGAGTATGATGCTACAAGCTGGGCACCTATTTTTGGGCAGTTTCTCTCATTCTTCTTTGCAGGACATCTCAAGCTCCATCAGGTTGGATGGGGAGTGTCGGGGCACAGCCATTTTCAGATCTCCACAGAAATGTTCAATCAGGTTCAACTCTGGGCTCTGGCTGAGCCACTCAAGGACATTCACAGAGTTGTCCCGTAGCCACTTCTTTGTCATCTTGGCTGTGTGTTTAGGGTCGTTGTCCTGTTGGAGGATGAACCTTTGCCCCAGTCTGAGGTCCAGAGCACTCTGGAGCAAGTTTTCATCAAGGATGTCTCTGTACATTGCTGCATTCATCTTTCCCTTGATCCTGACTAGTCTCCCAGTTCCTGCCATTGAAAAACATCCCCGAAGCATGATGCTGCCACTACCATGCTTCACTGTAGGGATGGTATTGGCCAGGGTATGAGCGGTGCCTGGTTTTCTCCAGACATGACACTTGCCATTCAAGCCAAAGAGTTCAAATTTGTTTCATCAGACCAGAGAATTTTGTTTCTCTGTCATGCGCCTTTTACTGAGGAGTGGCTTCCGTCTGGCCACTCTGCCATACAGGCCTGATTGGTGGAGTGTTACAGAGATGGTTGTTCTTCTGGAAGGTGCTCCAGAGAAACGCTGGAGCTCTGTCAGAGTGACCATCGGGTTCTCGGTCGCCTCCCTGACTGAGGCCCTTCTCCCCTGATCACTCAGTTTGGCCGGGTGGCCCGCACTAGGAAGAGTCCTGGTAATTCCAAACTTCTTCCATTTACAGATAATGGAAGCCATTGTGCTCATTGGGGCCTTCAATGCTGCAGACATTTTTCTGTACCCTTCTCCAGATCTGTGCCTCAATACCATCCTGTCTCGAAGGTCTACAGACAATTCCTTGGACTTCATGGCTTGGTTTGTGCTCTGACATGTACTGTTAACTGTGGGACCTTATATAGACAGGTGTGTGCCTTTGCAAATCATCTCCAATCAACTGAATTTACCACAGGTGGACTCCAATCAAGTTGTAGAAACATTTAAAGAATGATCAGTGGAAACAGGATGCACCTGAGCTCAATTTTGACTGTCATGGCAAAGGCTGTGAATACTTATTTACGTGAGATTTTTTTTTTTTTTCTTAATTTTTAATGAATTTGCAAAGATTTTAAACAAACTTCTTTCATGTTGTCATTATAGGGTATTATGTGTAGAATTTTGAGGAAAATATTGAATTGAATCCATTTTGGAATATGACATAATATGATATAATATGCTGTGACATAATAAAATGTGGAAAAAGTGAAGCGCTGAGAATACTTTCCGGATGCACTGTACAGTGGGTATAGAAAAAAATCACCCCCTTTTAAATAATCACATTTTGTTGCTTTGCAGTCTGAAATGAAGACAAACACTGTTTCTATCCAGCTGTATTTACTCAGTGAAACTTAAAACATCCAAGAGAAAGAGTTAACACCAACGTGCCAGAAAAAACAAAAAAACTAGGGCTGTTACTGATTAAAATCTTCGTGTTCGATTAATCAATTTTTTTAAAATCAATTAATCGACTAATTTCGATTAATTATAACGCACATACAGATCCAACTACTTTAAGCTGATCTCCTTGCAGGCCGATTCCCAGTGCAGCTACCAACCACTGGAAAAATCGATAGCAGGATACAAAAAACACACAAAGACAGCCCTCGATGGGAATAGCATTAAAACTTTAAAGTCTTCAAGTAGGTAACAAAATAAATATTGCACTGGAGATAAAATCGATGTAGTTACATAAACTGTAAAAATGGTGTGAGTAATACCAAACGGTAGCAAAAGCAGTCATAAAAACATGTAACTAAGTATGATACTGGTATAAAATGTTTACAACGATACCACTGCTGAATCCAGATGAGGAGGGGTTAACATCAGTCCGTCGGCATGTCAGAACTCCCAGTGGATGGCTGTAGAATCCCAGGTTGATAGAGGGAAGTGGAACAGCCCTTGCGTGTGGCAGATAGTAAGGTCCCGCCGGCATGCAGATATGAAGGCACAGCAAAGGAGCCCTTCAGATGGACACGGCAAGCCCCGCCGGTGTCCGTGATGTCAACGGATCTCCGACGGAACTCCCTGAAGACCCGGAAGCCGGCGGAGAGGTGAGTACCGATCAAAAGAATTTTGATCAATCATAAAAATTAATCGATTAATCAAAGAATTAATAGTTAATTTCCACAGCCCTAAAAAAGAACAGAATCACTGAATTGGAAAAAGGAACACGCTCTTGTGTCAGTATTTTATTGAACCACCTTTTGCTTTAATTGCAGCCTTTAGTCTGTTGGGATATTTCTCTACTAAATTTGCATATCTAGACTTTGCAATATTTGCTCACTCTTCTTTGCAGGACAGCTCAAGTTCAGTTAAATTTAATGGTGACTGTTTGTGGACTGCAGTCATCAAGTCATTCCACAGATTTTCAATGGGGTTTAAGTCTGGGCTCTGATTAGGCCAGGCAAGGACATTCACCTTTTCCTCCTTTAACCACTGTGTGGTCATTTTGTTGTGTGTTTTGGGTCGTTGTCATTTTGGAAGGTAAAAAACTTCTTTCCATTGCAGTGGCAGCTGGTGCTCCATTTTTTTTGGGAGGCGGCAAACAAATTTCCCCCACCAGGTCCTCACTTACCCCATCCACGATTCTCGGCAGAAGCAGTAGGAGAGCAGCCAGGTGGACAGACCCAGGCCGTGGCATGCTCCCAGCAGAAATTGCCATCTTTCTTCTCCCTGCTTCAACTCTACCTCTGCACATCACCACCAGTGTTTTGGCAGAACACCGGAGACTGCACACTCATTGGCTGCCACCTCCTCCTCCGCTCCTCTACTCCTCCTCTTCACTCCAACCAACGCCGCACACATCACACAAGTGGGTGGGCTCGGGGCTCAGTGCTCTGTGCCCCAAGCCCGCCCTTTTAGAGCCTCAGGCTCTAATCATGTGCTTAAAAAAATAATCCCCCATTGAAATCCATGCGTCCGGTGGCCCTGCATGCATATTAATGGTGAGGCACATGGATTGGGGGGGGGGGGGTTGGGCGCCCCTGTGCCCCTAATGAGTGGCCGCCACTGTCCCATTGACAACTTCTATCCTGACAAGTGCTCCGGTCCCTGCTGCAGAGAAACACCCCATAACAGAATATTACCACCTCCATGCTTTACTGTAGGAATGGTGGTATTTGGATGGTGAGCTGTTTTGGATTTCCACCAGACATATAATTTGGTGTTGAGGCCAAATAATTCACTTTTAGTCTCATCTGACCATAACACCTTTTTGGTCACACCATGTGGCCTCAGAATTTTCAAGGTGCATTTTGGCAAATTTCAGTCATGACTTTCTTGAGGAGTGTTTATTTTTTTCTTTTTGCAACCCTCCTATACAAGCCACATTTGTGAAGAGTTTGTGATATTGTTGTCACATGCACACAATGACCACTCTTTGTCATAAAGTCAGAGTCAGACTCTACTCAAGAGTTTCTGTAGGCCTCTTGGTTGCCTCTTTCACCAATCTCCTCCTGGCTCTTTCATCCAGTTTGGAGCGTTGTCCTGATCCATGGAAGGTATCTGTTGTACCAAATACCTTCCACCTTCCACTTCTTAATAATATATTTCACTGTGCTTCTAGGTATTAATAATGCCTTTTGACAGTGCCTTACCACCCATAATTGATTGTTTGCTTCAGTTGCACTACCAAGAACTTAAATGCTCCAGGAAAGCTCTTTTCATGCTGAACAAAATGACCACAGGTGATCACAGTTGAAAGTCAAATGGCTTTGTGTGCCATTGAGGTGATTAGCTACACCTGATTGAGTTTACAAGTCATTTTTAGGAGGGGTGTGATCCTTTTTCCAACTCAGTGATTCTGTTTTATAATTATTTTCTTACTTTTTTCAGACATGTTGTACGCTGTGGAGTCAGTTTAACTACACATTCGAAGTTAGTTTTTGGTGGTGGCCTTCTTAGACCCTCAGTCTTTTTTTTTACTTTTAGCAAGATTTAATCACTTACTGAGTATTCAGATTCTTTATCTTTAATCCTTGCCTAAATTCCAGTTTAAGCTGGTGACATGATTGCTGCCCCAGGTTTGCTGTTTCAAGGTGGCTCCTTTCCCTTGTAGCATCCTTTGGAGTCAATCTTGCATGCAGGGACTTGGGTTGTGTCTCTCTACATTGTGTGCATCAGAAGAAACACACAGCCCCATAGCCAATGATGGCAAAGTACCCCCCTGCTCTTTCCTTCTTCACCCCTTCTTTTCTCTAAGCTAACAGACTGGCTCCAGACTGCACTGTCCACTGTTAACTCTTTAACCTGAAGTTCAAGGAAGCAGCACTGAGAACGCAGGAGCCAGCAGCACTAAAAGATGTACACTGTAAGTGCTGGGTTAAAAAATGTAACAAATAGTTTACTGGAGAATATTTATTTTATTGTTCTAAGCTAAAAAACATGGAGGGTTTATTACTACTTTAATGTGACATTAGAAAGCACAGACAATACCAATTTAATGAAAATAAGTGTCCCAGTGGGTAAAGTAAGCATGATTACACAATAACATCATTTATACATGTGACTGCACACACAATGCAGGTAAATGAATTCTGCTTTTCTCGTTTGACATTGTAATCACTTGGCGATTAGAGTTTCTATGAACAAATCAACAATGTGCCGTACTTGTTATTTTCCCACCTTTTCCCAAACTAGTTAACAATAAAATGGTGTTCATCAAACAAATGCTTGTTGAAATAGGTGCAAAGTAAATTTACATGCCCTGTAAAAGCTGTGATGACACCTAGACTGATCTTTAGAAACTTTAGTTCACAAAGCATGAAAAACATGAATGCGCCATGCAACTCTATCTGTCATTTTCTTTTTTCATTTATTAAAACACGGCTCCAGTCAAAACATATTCAAAGCTCTATCAGATTTTAAATGTTGCCTGACACCGATCACCAGGGCTGGATTTACAACAAAAAACGTAAATTTATTTTATTGGGATTTTATGTGATAGAGTAGACCAACACAAAGTGGCACATAATTGAGAAGTGGAAGAAAAATAATAAATGGTTTGCAATTTTTTTTACAAATAAATATCTGAAAAGTGTGGCATGCATTTGTATTCAGCCCCAGTGGCGTCACTAGGGTTGGTGTCACCCGGTGCGGTAAAATATGGTGTCACCCCCCCCTCGTCTAGGCTGCCCAGCACCATGCAGGCAGCACACAGTCACGGGGCACACCCCAAACCAGCCCCTGTAAATGATAGTTTAGGGCGGTATAGTGGCAGGTTAGGGTAGTATAGGGTGGTATAGTGGCAGGTTGGGGTGGTATATGGCAGGTTAGGGTGTTACAGGGCAGGTTAAGGCGGTATGGAGCAGGTTGGGGTGGTATAGGGAAAGTTAGGGTGGTACAGGAAAATTAGGGTGGGAAAGGGCATGTTGGGGTGGTATAGGACTGGTTGGGGTGGTATAGGGCAGGTTGGGGTAGCATGGGGCAAGATGGGGTGGTATACGGCAGGCTGGGGTGGCACAGGGCAGGCTGGTGTGGTACAGGGCAGGCTGGTGTGGCACAGGGCAGGCTGGGGTGGTATAGGGCAGGCTGGGGGGGTATGGGGCAGGCTGGGGTGGCACAGGGCAGGCTGGGGGGTATGGGACAGGCTGGGGTGGCACAGGGAAGGCTGGGGTGATATAGGGCAGGCTGGGGTGGCACAGGGCAGGCTGGCATGGCACAGGGCAGACTGGGGTGGTATACAGCAGGCTGGGGTGGTATGGGGCAGCACAGGGCAGGCTGGGGTGGTACAGGGCAGGCTGGCATGGCACAGGGCAGGCTGCGGGGTATGGGGCAGGCTGGGGTGGCACAGGGCTGGCTGGGGTTGTATACAGCAGGCTGGGGTGGCACAGGGCAGGCTGGGGTGGTACAGGGCAGGCTGGCGTTGTATACAGCAGGCTGGGGTGGTATATTAGATGTATTAGGCACAGTAGCTGAGTGTACTGGTCTGGTGGGGGGAGGGGGGCGGCTGGACACAGCTATATTATATATAGCTGTGTCTAGCAGACCACCTTGCACCCCCCCTCCCTCGTTATCAGACTAGCACAGCACAGGGCGCCAGACACTGTCTGAGAGTCCTCCCACACCAGCTCTCAGGTGGCCTGCCGGTACCATGGAAACCCCCCCACCTACACCTCACCTTGGGCTCGGCGATGGACACCAGGACACCCCCTCGCAAGCCGAGTGTCACCCTTCACTCGTTCACTTCCCTCCCGCCTGTACTGTATTCACCTCTTCCGGCCGGGAGTCTGGAGAAGAGACGGGGACAGCGTCACAGCATGCAGCCGCGCTGCCCGGGCGGTGTGAGATGTGACAGGCACACGCTCACTGGCTCAGTAGGGAGGACCCAGAGGAGGAAGTTGGAGAAGCACGCACACCAGGCGTGGCCGCGGTGCTGGAGGTGTTCTTCCAGCAGGGTGACCGGGGTCAGGCTGAAAAAAAAAATACCAGGTTTTTCCTCACCCTCGGGAGAGTCGGGATGGTGTCACCCCTCTAGCGGGTGTCACCCGGGTGCGGACCGCACCCCCCGCACCCCCCTAGCAACGCCTCTGTTCAGCCCCCCCTGAGTCAATACTTTGTAGAACCACCTTCCACTGCAATTATAGCTGCAAGTCTTTTTGGGGATGTCTCTACCATTTTTGCACATCCAGAGAGTGACATTCTTGCCCATTCTTTTTTGCAAAATACTCAAGCTCTATCAGATTGGATGGAGAGTGTCTGTGAACAGCAATTTTCAAACCTTGCCACAGATTTTCAATTGGATTTAGTTCCGGACTTTGACTGGGCCATTCCAAAACATGAATATACTTTGATCTAAACCATTCTATTGTAGCTCTGGCTGTATGTTTATTGTCATTGTCCTGCTGGAAGGCAAACCTCCGCCTCAAAGATGCAGATTTTAAGTGTATCCTCACAGGGTGACACTGTGGATACACAAATAAAAGTGTGGCAACGTCCCAATATTGTTTGGAAGAAAATAGGAAATCGTAAAAAAATTGACTTTATAGGCACACGCATAGGATTTGTAAAAATTTGTTGAAGTTTTTAATTGGATAGAGTTAAAACCATTGTATACAGATACATATTAAAAAAACCATTATAATGTTGAGTGACCCCAAAGACTCTGGTAACACCTCCAAAACATATAATTATATATTAAACCAAGTTGGTGCAATAGTAAAGGTAACCAGTAGCAGCATCCGGTGCTAATAGGGACGTGGAGTAGTTGAGTCACAATAGTAGGATTTTTGAAACAGCTTACCTGTAAAATCCTTTTCTTGGAGTACATCACGGGACACAGAGCAGCATAGTCATTACTATGTGGGTTATATAGAATTACCTTCAGGTGCTGGCACTGGCAACTTCCAAAACAGGAAGTACCCTCCTCTATATAAGCCCCTCCCATCCGGGAGTACCTCAGTTTTGTAGCAAAGCAATACGTGTCCCCAAAAGAGGGGTGGGAGCTCTGTGTCCCGTGATGTACTCCAAGAAAAGGATTTTACAGGTAAGCTGTTTCAAAAATCCTACTTTCTTGTTCATACATCACGGGACACAGAGCAGCATAGTCATTACTATGTGGGACGTCCCAAAGCAATGCCACATGAGGGGGGGGATACACCATACATAAGCTGGGCGCCATCAGGCATGAGGATCTTTTGCGGCCTGCAACACACTGCGCCCAAAGGCGACATCCTCCTGACTTCTCACGTCCACCTGGTAGAACCTAGTAAACGTGTGTACTGAAGACCATGTTGCGGCCTTACAAATTTGCGCCAGGGAGGCCTGGTGATGCACTGCCCATGAAGTTCCAACTGCTCTCGTGGAGTGCGCCCTAACTTTGAACGGAGGCGGTCTACTTTTCAAGCCATAGGCTTGTATTATGACCTGTCGAATCCACTTGGCTAAAGTAGATTTTGATGCTGCCTGACCCTTTCTGGGGCCTTCCGGCAGAACAAACAGAGAATCCGTTCTACGAATCTGAGCAGTGGCTTTTAGATAAGCTTTAACTGCTCTTACTACATCCAAAGAATGCAATAATTTTTCCTCTACCGAGCTTGGTTTGGGGAAAAAAGAAGGAAGAACCACATCCTGGTTCAAGTGAAACCTCGATACCACCTTAGGAAGAAAGGCTGGGTGAGGACGTAATACTACTCTGTCCTTATGGATAACCAGTGTGACAGCAGGAAGGTAAAGTCACCTGGTTGCATCCAGGGGGGTAGGTATATTTCTCCCAGATTCAGGCTTTATGCCGACTTATACAACTAGGGAGAGAGTTGATGAAGCCCAGCTGAGGCTAGTGGGCTCATGGATGATTCATACCTCTAGGGAGAGTGCTGGGCGTCGTGCAGGCAGGGAGTTGATGAGACCAGCTGAAGCTTGTCAGCTCGTTTAAGGCCTCTATAAAAACTCCCAGCTTCATTAGGTGTTTGCTCATGCCTGGAACCAGACCTGTGTGGACTGTCTAGGGAGAGTGAACCCCTGTGCGGTGAGACAAAGCCTGTGTGGCTATTTGTTTGGACATTTACTAAACCAGGGACTTAGGGACTAGGACAGCACCAGGCTGATCCCAGTTGTTAGTTAGGGAAACCTGCATGTTTAGTCAGAGGTCAAGCTGACCAGGATTTATTTTGTTTATGTTTCTTTTTGCTTTGCTGTGTTTTTGTCACTGTAAATAGAGAAATAAACCGCACCTTTTGATCTTGAAAACCACAACCTCCGTCTGCTGGGCCTGTTTTTGTGTGGGGAGCCCATCCAGGGGGTCACACACACCCGCTACCGAGTTAACCCCCTCACAGTTGGTGGAGAACCAGTGGCAGTTTTTTTTAAGCCAGCATGGAGGAGATACTGAAACAGCTGGCTCTAGCAAATGCCAATCAACAGCAGACAAATGCAGGTTTGCAAAAGAGCTTCGCAGCCCAGCAACAAGCCCAGCAGCAATCTGAGGCCCGCTTCATAGACCTGTTGCAGAAGCAAGAGCAGAGACTACAACAACAGATGGAAGCAGTAATGCAGCAACGTCCGCAGACCAGTGAGGAAAGCCGTCCCACTAATACCGCGTCCTTTGGGGTGAGTCGTTTATTGACAAAAATGACTGGAGAGGATGATCCAGAGGTATTTTTGACCACATTTGAAAGGACTGCTGAAAGAGAAAAGTGGCCTGAGGAGCAGTGGGCTGGACTGGTGGCTCCTCTGTTAACTGGTGAATCGCAGAAAGCTTACTATGACCTAGAGCCTGACCAAGCAAAAGACTATGGGATGCTAAAAGCTGAAATATTGGCAAGGCTGGGTGTCACCCTGGCTGTCCGGGCTCAGCGTGTGCATAACTGGACTTTCCAGCTTGGAAAACCCCCCAGGTCTCAAATGTATGATCTCATTCACCTGAGCAGGAAGTGGCTACAGCCAGAGACTTTGTCCGCACCGGAGATTGTGGAACGTGTTGTGATGGATCGTTTCTTGAGAGCTCTTCCTACCGCCATTCAAAAGTGGGTAAGCCATGGAGACCCAGAAACGGCCGGTAAACTTGTGGATCGTGTAGAGAGATACTTGGCTGCAGAGAACCTGACGGCCTCTTCCAGAGACTCTCGGACTTTCCACCCTAAGACCAGACCATCCCCAGGGGCGGATAAGATGATTCCAAGGGGTGAGGGTGGAGAGAGTGAGAGGGTGGGAGCTCTGCCCAGGGTTTGGCGAGAACAGCCTGGGAAGTCGGGGGCTCAAGAGGCAGCCAAAAGGATTGTTTGCTACCGCTGCCGGCAAACGGGACATATTGCAGCAAATTGCCCGGTTGTGGAGGAACCCATGCAATGTGACTTTCTGACGGACAGACGTCAGTCGCTGTGTGCGACAGTCGCATGCACTGCCATTCGGGGAACTGAGAAACATTTATGCAAAATGTGTATTAATGGTAGAAATGTTGTGGTATTACTGGATTCAGGTAGCCTTGTGACCCTGATAAAGGCTGAATTAGTTAAAACAGAGGTCTCTGGGAATAGCAAGGTAGCTGTTATTTGTGTGCATGGGGACACCCGAGAGTATCCAGTGACTACAGTGTGTTTCAAGACCCCCAAAGGTACCCTCTCTCATCCAGTGGGGTTAGTATCTCAATTACCGCATGATGCCATTGTGGGAAGGGATTTTCCGAAGTTCTGGGAACTGTGGGATGATCCTGAGCCCCCCACTGGTGCCCCTATGTACCAGGAAGGTGATAGCCAGAACTCCTCTGAGAGTGGTGAGGACTCTCCAGAATTTCCCTTGTCAGTATTGGCAGGCGAGACTCAAGAAACTGGAGAGGAGCCCACCTCCTCAGACGAAAACCTACCGTCTGTGGAGTTTTCTGATCTTGAGGTTCACAGGGAAAATTTTGCCACAGAACAGTTAAAAGACCCCGCCCTAATAAAGGCACGGGAAAACGTAGTGGAAATAGATGGCGAGTTAGTGAACCCAGATAATACCTGCACTTACCCATACTTCAGCGTAGAGAAGGACCTACTGTATCGGGTGGCAAAAAGGGCAGAAGAAACCGTTGAGCAGCTTGTGGTGCCCAAACCTTACAGGAAGTTGGTGTTGGAGTTGGCCCATGGGCACATTCTTGGAGGTCATCTGGGGACAGAGAAAACCCGAGAGAGGGTATTACAGAGATTCTATTGGCCTGGGGTGATGAAGGACATAGAAAATTATTGTTCCTCCTGCCCTGTGTGTCAGAGGTTGGCCCCGATGCCACATTTCCGTAGCCCGCTGGTCCCTCTACCCATCATTGAGGTCCCGTTTGAGAGGATCGCAATGGATTTGGTAGGTCCTATAATCAAGTCCGCTAGGGGGCACCAGTACATATTAGTTATAATGGACTATGCCACCCGTTATCCAGAAGCGATCCCTCTCCGAAATACCTCGGCCAAAACCATAGCCAAAGAGCTATCTCTTGTTTTTAGCCGGGTGGGTATTTGTAAAGAACTGCTTACGGACCAAGGTACACCCTTTATGTCCCGGGTTATGAAAGAGCTGTGTAAATTGTTCAAAGTGACGCAATTGTGTACGTCTGTGTATCACCCCCAAACCGATGGGCTGGTTGAAAGATTCAACAAAACCCTAAAACAAATGTTGAAGAAAGTGGTGGATAGAGATGGAAAGGATTGGGACTGTCTACTTCCTTATTTGATGTTTGCTATTAGGGAGGTGCCCCAATCCTCTACGGGATTCTCCCCCTTTGAGTTACTGTATGGGAGACACCCAAGAGGGCTGTTGGATATTGCCAAGGAAACTTGGGAAAGTGAGAGTTCTCCCCACAGGAGTGTGATTGAGCATGTCGCCCTGATGCAAGATCGAATTGCACAGGTAATGCCCATCGTGAAGGAACATTTGGCCCAAGCGCAGTTGGCACAGCAGAGAGTGTACAACCGTGGAGCCAAGACCCGTACCTTTTCCCCGGGGGATAGGATATTGGTACTTGTCCCTACGGTTGAAAGTAAATTCCTTGCCAAATGGCAAGGCCCCTACGAGATAATGGAAAAAGTGAGCGAAGTGAATTACAAGGTCAGACAACCAGGAAGGCGAAAGCCCGAACAGATCTATCACGTTAATCTGTTGAAAGCCTGGAGGGATAGAGAGTCCCTAGTCGCAGAAACTTGGTCACCAGCTCAAACTGGTTGCGTGATTCCGGAGGTTGGAATAGCAGCCACCTTGTCACAACCCCAACAACAGGAGGTTAAGGAGTTTGTGCTTCGCAACAAGGAGGTGTTCTCTGAGCTGCCGGGACAAACATCTGGGGTAGAGCATGATATTATTACCCCGCCCGGTGAAAGGGTGAAGTTAAAACCCTATCGGATCCCAGAGGCCCGACGGGAGGCAATACGGGAGGAAGTACAGAAAATGCTGAACTTAGGGGTGATAGAGGAGTCCCAAAGTGATTGGTCTAGTCCCATTGTGTTGGTGCCTAAACCGGATGGGAGCTGGCGATTTTGTAACGATTTTCGTCAGTTGAACAAAGTTACAAAATTTGACACCTACCCCATGCCACGTATAGATGAGTTGATCGACCGGCTGGGAACAGCCCGATACATGACGACTCTTGACCTCACAAAAGGGTATTGGCAAATTCCCCTGGCCAAGTCGGCCAAAGAGAAAACCGCATTTGTAACCCCAGACGGGGCGTTCCAATATAAGAGAATGCCGTTCGGGTTACAGAATGCGCCGGCCACATTCCAGCGGAAAATGGACCAGATACTGAGGCCCCATCGGAAGTATGCTGCGGCTTACCTGGATGACGTAATTGTCCATAGCACAGATTGGGCCTCACATCTGCCAAAAGTGCAAGCAGTCCTAGACTCTATCCGGGAAGCGGGGTTTACGGCTAACCCCAAGAAGTGTACCATTGGGCAGGAGGAGGCCAAATATCTTGGGTACACCCTTGGCAGGGGAGTAATAAAACCCCAACTCAACAAAGTCGAGGCCATCCAGAGTTGGCCACGTCCCAACAGCAAGAAGCAGGTACGAGCCTTTCTGGGAATCGCGGGTTATTATCGGCGCTTCATTCCCCACTTTGCTTCTAAGGCTGTGCCCCTAACCAACCTGACGAAAGGGAAAGGGTCGGTCATGATTAAATGGACCCCCGAGGCTGAGGCAGCATTCCAATTCTTGAAACAAGCCTTATGTAGCCAGCCAGTGTTGTACTCACCCGACTTCTCTAAAGACTTTGTCGTACAAAGTGATGCGTCAGATGTGGGGTTAGGAGCAGTATTGTCCCAGGTCTGGAACGGGGAAGAGCACCCAGTCATTTACCTCAGCAGGAAGTTGAAGTCCCATGAGGTAAATTACGCCACGGTTGAAAAGGAGTGTTTAGCGGTGAAGTGGGCTCTAGATTCCCTTCGGTACTATCTGCTAGGTAGGCACTTTGACATGGTTACGGATCACGCTCCGTTAAAGTGGATGGCTCAAAACAAGGAGACAAATAGAAGAGTAAATAGGTGGTTCCTGGCCCTACAGGAATTCAACTTCACAGTAAAGCATCGCCCTGGCGTTCAAATGGGGAATGTGGATGCTTTGTCTCGAGTACATGAATGCCTGATTGCTGGTGTTCCAACCCCAAGGTTAAAACAAGAGGGGGGGTATGTGACAGCAGGAAGGTAAAGTCATCTGGTTGCATCCAGGGGGGTAGGTATATTTCTCCCAGATTCAGGCTTTATGCCGACTTATACAACTAGGGAGAGAGTTGATGAAGCCCAGCTGAGGCTAGTGGGCTCATGGATGATTCATACCTCTAGGGAGAGTGCTGGGCGTCGTGCAGGCAGGGAATTGATGAGACCAGCTGAAGCTTGTCAGCTCGTTTAAGGCCTCTATAAAAACTCCCAGCTTCATTAGGTGTTTGCTCATGCCTGGAACCAGACCTGTGTGGACTGTCTAGGGAGAGTGAACCCCTGTGCGGTGAGACAAAGCCTGTGTGGCTATTTGTTTGGACATTTACTAAACCAGGGACTTAGGGACTAGGACAGCACCAGGCTGATCCCAGTTGTTAGTTAGGGAAACCTGCATGTTTAGTCAGAGGTCAAGCTGACCAGGATTTATTTTGTTTATGTTTCTTTTTGCTTTGCTGTGTTTTTGTCACTGTAAATAGAGAAATAAACCGCACCTTTTGATCTTGAAAACCACAACCTCCGTCTGCTGGGCCTGTTTTTGTGTGGGGAGCCCATCCAGGGGGTCACACACACCCGCTACCGAGTTAACTCCCTCACACCAGATATGGCTCTTTACAGGACATGGCGGCTAATTCCGACACTCTTCTAGCCGAGCATATGGCTACTAAAAATATCAATTTCCTGGTGAGTAGTGATGAGCCGAACACCCCCGGGTTCGGTTCGCACCAGAACCCGCGAACGGACCGAAAGTTCGTACGAACATTAGAACCCTATTAAATACAATGGATGCGAACGTTCGAATTCTAAAGTGCTAATTATAACAACTATTATGCATGTTATTGTCCTAAAAAGGGTTTGGGAACCCGGGTTGTGCACCAGGGGACATGTATCAATGCAAAAAGAAGTTTTAAAAACGGTCGTTTTTCGGGAGCAGTCATTTTAATGATGCATAAAGTGAAAAAAAAAAAAGTCAAATATTCCTTTAAATATCGTACCTGGGGGGTGTCTAAAGTATGCCTGTGAAGTGCCACGTGTTTCCCGTGTTTAGAACTGTCCCTGCACAAAATGACACTTCTAAAGGGAAAAAAAGCCATTTAAAACTGCTTGCGGCTTTAATGTAATGTCTGGTCCCGGTAATATGGATGAAAATCTTTAAGAAAAATGGCATAGCTACCCCATGACCCCCCCCCCCCCCTACCCCAGCCCATTACCAGCCCCTTTGGGTCTTGTATGGATATTAAGGGGAACCCCGCACATAAAATAAAAAAGGCCCTATATACTCTGAACAGCCGTATACAGGCGGTGCATACAAGACAGGGACTGTAGGTTTGTTCTTATGTAGAATCTGTTTGTAATTTTGAACAGGTACATTGTTGAAGTGTAGCTCCAGCCCAAAAATCTATTTTTAAACTTTTTGGAAAACATAGGTAAGGGTTATCACCCCTGTAACATTTGTTTTGCTGTCTGTGCCCCTGTTCAGAACATTTCACCTCACTTTCCGTCCCAATGACAACTGTTTTTGAAATGTGGTGTTTTTCTTGAAACAAGGATTGCTGATAAAGCATCAGTACAGAGGAGACACCTTTCTCCCATATTTATTCTTACAGGAGAGAATTTTCCTTCCTAGTGGTAGATTTCCTCTCACTTCCTGTTGTCTTCTTGCGTTTGCAAGTAGGAGTCATTTGTAAGTTGGATGTTTGAAAGTAGGGACCTGCCGTATATACTCTGCAGAAATAGGCCCCTTAGTTGTTGGTGTTGGCACAACACTGTAAGCACTCACAGTTACTCTTGGTTGGTGCTGGAACGCCCTGCTGTCAACTATTATATCAGGAATTTTAATTACATATAATTGTTGAACAGTGGTAGTAAAAATTGGGCCTTTGATGGTGGTGCTGGTGCCACAACACTGTAAGCCCTGACAGTTACTCTTGGTGGGTGCAGCAATGGGCCCTGCTGTGAATTATTAGATCAAGAATTGTAATTGCATGCCCCTGTTGAACAGGGGCTGAAAAATTGGGCCTTTCGTGGTGGTGGTGGTGGTGGTGGTGTTGCCACAACACTGTAAGCCCTCATAGTTACTCTTGGTGGGTGCAGGAATGGGCCCTGCTGTGAATTATTAGATCAAGAATTGTAATTGCATGCCCCTGTTGAACAGGGGCTGAAAAATTGGGCCTTTCGTGGTGGTGGTGGTGGTGGTGGTGTTGCCACAACACTGTAAGCCCTCAGAGTTACTCTTGGTGGGTGCAGGAATGGGCCCTGCTGTGAATTATTAGATCAAGAATTGTAATTGCATGCCCCTGTTGAACAGGGGCTGAAAAATTGGGCCTTTCGTGGTGGTGGTGGTGGTGGTGGTGTTGCCACAACACTGTAAGCCCTCAGAGTTACTCTTGGTGGGTGCAGGAATGGGCCCTGCTGTGAATTATTAGATCAAGAATTGTAATTACATGCCCCTTTTGAACAGGGGCTGAAAAATTGGGCCTTTCGTGGTGGTGGTGGTGGTGGCGTTGCCACAACACTGTAAGCCCTCAGAGTTACTCTTGGTGGGTGCAGCAATGGGCCCTGCTGTGAATTATTAGATCAAGAATTGTAATTGCATGCCCCTGTTGAACAGGGGCTGAGAATTTGGGCCTTAGGCACTGGTGGCACAACACTACAACCCCTCACAGATACTGTACTTGGAGCACAGCAATGAGCCCTGTTGCAAAGTATTGCTAAAAAAATTGTAATTACACGCCCCTGTAAAACAGGGGCTGAAAAATTGGGCCTTAGCCACTGGTGGCGGCACCCATAAACAAAAATGATCTTCCAAGCTATCATCATCAATCGTATCATTGAGGACTCGGAGGAGGAGGATAGCCAGTCAACATAACAGCACAGGCACTCAGCATCAGCATCAGTCTTGAAGGGATGTGACATGTTAAAATCAATTAGTCTGTTATATCAGCATCAGGTGTGTGGTAGCTGGTGGTGATCCAAGACTGGTTCATCTTGATGAAAGTCAGTCGATCAACCGAGTCGGTGGACAGGCGCACCCTGTGATCCGTGACAAATCCTCCAGCAGCACTGAATGTGCGTTCCGAAAGAACGCTGGATGCAGGACAGGCCAGTAGCTCAATTGCATACTGTGCAAGCTCTGGCCAGTGATCCATCCTCAAGACCCAGTAAGCCAGAGGATTTTCGGTGGGGAAGGTGTCCAAGTCTGACCTTGCCCCTAGATATTCCTGCACCATGTTTATCAGACGCTGGCGATGGTTGCTGGAACCGATCATACTTTGGGGCTGCGGACTAAAGAATTGTCTGAACGCATCGGTCAGACGGCCACCTTCCCCACCGCTCCTTCTTTGACTGGCCGAAGCCTCAGCAACTCGTTGTCCAGGACCAGGAGTTTGTAACCTCCCAGTCTCTGGGAACGCGTTGCACAGACCTTTCTGCAAGGCCTCCCGGAGTTGTCTCATCCTCTGCTCCCTCTGCGACGGTAACATAAGGTCCGCAACCTTACCCTTGTACCGTGGATCAAGGAGAGTGGCCAGCCAGTAATGGTCCCTCTCCTTGATCCGAAGAATACGAGGATCCTTCCGCAGACTTTGCAGGATCAGGGAGGCCATGCAGCGTAGGTTTGCTGAGGCATTCGCTCCGGAGTCCTCTGGGTCACTAAGGACGACATGATCCGCAGCCACCTCCTCCCAGCCACGTACAAGTCCACTGGTTTCTTGGGACTGTAAATCATCCCTAAAAGACTGCTGCTGATGATGCTGAGTGCCAGCCTCCACCTCCATGCTGACACAATCCTCCTCCTCCTCCTCCTCCTCCTCCTCTTCCTGTGCGATGGGTGGGACAGAAGGAACACTGTCTGGGTAAAGGGGGCCTTGAGAGGCAAGGAAGTCCTCCTCTTCCTGCCTCTGTTCTGCCTCAAGTGCCCTGTCCATTATTCCACGCAGCGTGTGCTCCAACAGGTGGACAAGAGGTACAGTGTCACTGATGCATGCACTGTCACTGCTCACCATCCTCGTGGCCTCCTCAAATGGTGCCAGGACAGTGCATGCATCCCTGATCATGCCCCACTGGCGTGGAGAAAAAAAACAAGCTCCCCTGACCCTGTCCTGGTGCCGTAGTCGCACAGGTACTCATTGATGGCCCTCTGCTGCGTGTGCAGCCGCTGCAGCATGGCCAACGTTGAGTTCCACCTGGTGGGCATGTCACATATAAGGCGGTTCTTGGGCAGGTTCAACTCCTTTTGCAGCTCAGCCAGGCGAGCACTGGCATTATAAGATCTGCGGAAATGCACACAGACTTTCCTGGCCTGCCTCAGGACATCCTGTAAGCCCGGGTACCTGCCCAAGAACCGCTGCACCACCAGGTTAAGGACGTGAGCAACACAGGGCACATGGGTCAGTTGTCCCTGTCGGAGGGCGGAGAGGAGGTTGGTGCCATTGTCGCAAACCACCATTCCTGGCTTAAGCTGGCGTGGCGTCAACCACCTCTCGGCCTGGCCCTGCAGAGCAGACAGGACCTCTGCCCCAGTGTGGCTTCTGTCCCCCAAACACACCAGCGCAAGCACGGCATGGCATCTTTTTGCCTGCGTACTTGCGTAGCCCCTTGAACGCCTACGGAGCACCGCTGGTTCCGAGGACAAACCACAGGAAGAGGCCATGGAGGAAGAAGAAGAGGAGGGGGTGGAGGAGAGAGGTGTGTCACAACCAGTAGTAGCATTTTGGAGGCGTGGCGGTGGAACAACCTCCAACACTACTGCACCTTGTCCTGCATCCTTCCCAGCTGCCAAAAGAGTGACCCAATGGGCCGTGAAAGAAAGGTAACGTCCCTGTCCATGCCTGCTGGACCATGAGTCAGCGGTAATATGCACCTTACCGCTGACCGCCCTGTCCAGCGAGGCCAAGACATTGCCTTCCACATGCCGGTAGAGAGCCGGAATAGCCTTCCGTGAGAAAAAGTGGCGTTTGGGAACCTGCCACTGAGGAACCGCACATTGCACAAACTCACGGAAGGGGGCCGAGTCTACCAACTGAAAAGGCAGCAGTTGAAGCGCTAGCAATTTAGCCAAGCTAGCATTCAACCGCTGGGCATGTGGATGGCTGGGAGTGAACTTCTTTCGATGGTCCAGAAGCTGGGGCAGGGAAATTTGCCTGCTAGAATCGGACGTCGGTGTACTGCTAGCAGAGTGGCCGCAAGTACTTGGCTGTGACACACCTAATTCTACACCTTCATTCCTCTCAGTGCATGTTTCAGAGAGGACTGAAGTTATAGTGGGGTTGGAGATCCCAGCTGATGCGGTGCAAGGAGAGGTCCGCTTTGTTCTTTGGTGTGGGTCTTTGAGGTAGGCTTGCCAACGAGCTGCATGGCAGGTCAACATATGTCTGGTCAGGCATGTGGTACCCAAGCGGCTGATGTTTTGGCCACGCGATATACGCTTGAGACATATGTTGCAAACAGCAGCTGTGCGATCTGATGCACTAGCCTCAAAAAAGGCCCACACCAAAGAACTTTTTGAATGACGGGCAGAGGCAGCGCCCTGCACAGGCGGAGCTCTGCGGTGTGATTCCGTCGGTGTACTGCCCTTACGCTGGCCACCAAAGGGCATCCTGCCTCGTTGGAGATGTGCCTCCTCCTCATCCTCCTCCTCCTCCTCTCTCCTATTAGGCACCCACGTGGAGTCAGTGACCTCATCATCACCTCCCTCCTCATCACTGGAGCCAATCTGGCAGTATGCTGCAGCTGCTGGAACATGACTGCCAGATTGGTGTCCTTCTTGAGCATCCCCTCTGTCTGCTCTCACGCTACTGCCTTCCTCTAGCTGGGTTTCATCATCAGACCCTTCGAAACGCTGGGCATCCTCCTGGAGCATGTACCCAACACTGTGCTCAAACAGTTCGGGGGACTCCTCAGGAGGAGGACATGGTGGGTCTAGGGAAGGAGTGACTGATGATGAGTCTGACATTGATACCAGGGAAGAGGACGCTTTGGCAGCTGCTTTTCCAGTACCCTGAGCCTGGGTGAGAGAGGATGAGGAGGAGGAGGAGGGCTTGGTCATCCACTCTACCAAGTCTTCGGCATGATGTGGCTCAACATGTCCAGCTGCCGAAAAGAAGGACAAGCGTGTCCCATGGCCATGTGCTGATGACAATGCACCGCGTCCACGACCAGCACTGTTGCCCCCAGACACAGAGCCTGCTTGCCCTCTTTTATTGCCTCCTGACTGTCTGCCTCTCCTTGTTTGCCTTCCAGACATTCTAATAGATGGCCTGCAGGGAGATGGGAAAAAAGCAATAAGGGCTACCTTCAGGTGTCCTTCTCTGTCCCTTTACTTAAGGATTTCTAAATATGGTTGAGGATGATTGCTTTTGCACAGAATAGCACAACAACAATTTCCCTGACTGTCCAAAAAAACAAGGATTTCAAAGATGGTTGATGAGGAATGCTTTAGCACACTATAGCACAAGGAGAATTCCCTCACTGTCCTTCCCTGTCCCTAGAAACAAGGATTCGCACAGTAAAAGACACTGACACTCTCCCTACCTATAGTTTTCTGTCCCTAGAAAAAATGTTTTTTTAAAGCACACTATAGCACAAGGAGAATTTCACTCACTTTCCTTCTTTGTCCCTAGAAACAAGGATTATCACAGTGAAAGAAACTGACACTCTTCCTTCCTATAGTTTTCTGTCCCTAGAAAAAATGTTTTTTTAAAGCACACTATAGCACAAGGAGAATTCCCTCACTGCGCTTCCCTGTCCCTAGAAACAAGGATTCGCACAGTAAAACACACTGACACTCTCCCTACCTATAGTTTTCTGTCCCTAGAAAAAATGTTTTTTTAAAGCACACTATAGCACAAGGAGAATTTCACTCACTTTCCTTCTTTGTCCCTAGAAACAAGGATTATCACAGTGAAAGAAACTGACACTCTTCCTTCCTATAGTTTTCTGTCCCTAGAAAAAATGTTTTTTTAAAGCACACTATAGCACAAGGAGAATTTCACTCACTTTCCTTCTTTGTCCCTAGAAACAAGGATTATCACAGTGAAAGAAACTGACACTCTTCCTTCCTATAGTTTTCTGTCCCTAGAAAAAATGTTTTTTTAAAGCACACTATAGCACAAGGAGAATTCCCTCACTGTCCTTCCCTGTCCCTAGAAACAAGGATTCGCACAGTAAAAGACACTGACACTCTCCCTACCTATAGTTTTCTGTCCCTAGAAAAAATGTTTTTTTAAAGCACACTATAGCACAAGGAGAATTCCCTCACTGTCCTTCCCTGTCCCTAGAAACAAGGATTCGCACAGTAAAACACACTGACACTCTCCCTACCTATAGTTTTCTGTCCCTAGAAAAAATGTTTTTTTAAAGCACACTATAGCACAAGGAGAATTCCCTCACTGTCCTTCCCTGTCCCTAGAAACAAGGATTCGCACAGTAAAACACACTGACACTCTCCCTACCTATAGTTTTCTGTCCCTAGAAAAAATGTTTTTTTAAAGCACACTATAGCACAAGGAGAATTTCCCTCACTTTCCTTCTTTGTCCCTAGAAACAAGGATTATCACAGTGAAAGAAACTGACACTCTCCCTACCTATAGTTTTCTGTCCCTAGAAAAAATGTTTTTTTAAAGCACACTATAGCACAAGGAGAATTCCCTCACTGTCCTTCCCTGTCCCTAGAAACAAGGATTCGCACAGTAAAACACACTGACACTCTCCCTACCTATAGTTTTCTGTCCCTAGAAAAAATGTTTTTTTAAAGCACACTATAGCACAAGGAGAATTCCCTCACTGTCCTTCCCTGTCCCTAGAAACAAGGATTCGCACAGTAAAACACACTGACACTCTCCCTACCTATAGTTTTCTGTCCCTAGAAAAAATGTTTTTTTAAAGCACACTATAGCACAAGGAGAATTTCACTCACTTTCCTTCTTTGTCCCTAGAAACAAGGATTATCACAGTGAAAGAAACTGACACTCTTCCTTCCTATAGTTTTCTGTCCCTAGAAAAAATGTTTTTTTAAAGCACACTATAGCACAAGGAGAATTCCCTCACTGTCCTTCCCTGTCCCTAGAAACAAGGATTCGCACAGTAAAACACACTGACACTCTCCCTACCTATAGTTTTCTGTCCCTAGAAAAAATGTTTTTTTAAAGCACACTATAGCACAAGGAGAATTCCCTCACTGTCCTTCCCTGTCCCTAGAAACAAGGATTCGCACAGTAAAACACACTGACACTCTCCCTACCTATAGTTTTCTGTCCCTAGAAAAAATGTTTTTTTAAAGCACACTATAGCACAAGGAGAATTCCCTCACTGTCCTTCCCTGTCCCTAGAAACAAGGATTCGCACAGTAAAACACACTGACACTCTCCCTACCTATAGTTTTCTGTCCCTAGAAAAAATGTTTTTTTAAAGCACACTATAGCACAAGGAGAATTTCACTCACTTTCCTTCTTTGTCCCTAGAAACAAGGATTATCACAGTGAAAGAAACTGACACTCTTCCTTCCTATAGTTTTCTGTCCCTAGAAAAAATGTTTTTTTAAAGCACACTATAGCACAAGGAGAATTCCCTCACTGTCCTTCCCTGTCCCTAGAAACAAGGATTCGCACAGTAAAACACACTGACACTCTCCCTGCCTATAGTTTTCTGTCCCTAGAAAAAATGTTTTTTTAAAGCACACTATAGCACAAGGAGAATTCCCTCACTGTCCTTCCCTGTCCCTAGAAACAAGTATTCGCACAGTAAAACACACTGACACTCTCCCTACCTATAGTTTTCTGTCCCTAGAAAAAATGTTTTTTTAAAGCACACTATAGCACAAGGAGAATTCCCTCACTGTCCTTCCCTGTCCCTAGAAACAAGGATTCGCACAGTAAAACACACTGACACTCTCCCTACCTATAGTTTTCTGTCCCTAGAAAAAATGTTTTTTTAAAGCACACTATAGCGCAAGGAGAATTTCCCTCACTTTCCTTCTTTGTCCCTAGAAACAAGGATTATCACAGTGAAAGAAACTGACACTCTCCCTACCTATAGTTTTCTGTCCCTAGAAAAAAGGTTTTTTTAAAGCACACTATAGCACAAGGAGAATTCCCTCACTGTCCTTCCCTGTCCCTAGAAACAAGGATTCGCACAGTAAAACACACTGACACTCTCCCTACCTATAGTTTTCTGTCCCTAGAAAAAATGTTTTTTTAAAGCACACTATAGCACAAGGAGAATTCCCTCACTGTCCTTCCCTGTCCCTAGAAACAAGGATTCGCACAGTAAAACACACTGACACTCTCCCTGTGTGACAGGGTGACAACTCAGGAGAACAATTGGGAGACAGAGACAGAGTGTTTAAATAAACATCCACCAAGGATTTTACACTATCTAGTGTCCTCCCTTCCTTCCATGTTCCGTATCGAGTACTGCATGATGGTATATGAGCGTTTTGGCTACCAAAAAAATTGAGGCTCAACATACACTGAAGTTTGGAGTCCTATTGATTATCAATTGAGGCTGTTTGGGGTCCTCCGTCATAGGGGACCATCGCTTTTTGGTAAGCAGGAATTCTTACTGGTGGTGGTGAAAGTCACGAATACAAGAAGATTTGGAATCGTTTTTGTTTTGTTTTCTTTTTTCTTTTTTCTTTTTTCATTTATTATGGACACTTGATCACGGGTGTTTTTTTGTATGGACTTGAGACTTGATTATTTAAGGGTCCTATTCAAGCATGTAATAATATTATTAATTAAGTTTGTATTATTTCATATGTTTTGTTTACACTGTTTAGTTATTGTTCTTCACTGAGCACTTACATAATTTATCACTGTGGTGATTTTGAAATTTTTTCAATCATTCAGTGGTGGGCTTATGTTTATACTCATAAGTTAGCGCGACTATATATTTTTTCTTATCAAAAATTCCTACGCTTTGCAGTAGAAGGGCGCCATTTTCAGTTCAGAGCCTTACCATTCGGTCTGGCCACAGCACCACGAGTGTTCACAAAAATTCTGGCCCCACTGTTGGCCGATCTAAGAACACGGGGTGTAACGATAATGGCATACCTAGACGACCTGTTGTTGATGGACCACTCAGTTGCCAAGCTAGAAGTGGTAATTGTCGATACTCATTAGAAGCCTGTGTGACAGGGTGACAACAGGGTGACAACTCAGGAGAACAATTGGGAGACAGGGACAGAGTGTTTAAATAAACATCCACCAAGGATTTTACACTATCTAGTGTCCTCCCTTCCTTCCATGTTCCGTATCGAGTACTGCATGATGGTATATGAGCGTTTTGGCTACCAAAAAAATTGAGGCTCAACATACACTGAAGTTTGGAGTCCTATTGATTATCAATTGAGGCTGTTTGGGGTCCTCCGTCATAGGGGACCATCGCTTTTTGGTAAGCAGGAATTCTTACTGGTGGTGGTGAAAGTCACGAATACAAGAAGATTTGGAATCGTTTTTGTTTTGTTTTGTTTTTTCTTTTTTCTTTTTTCATTTATTATGGACACTTGATCACGGGTGTTTTTTTGTATGGACTTTAGACTTGATTATTTAAGGGTCCTATTCAAGCATGTAATAATATTATTAATTAAGTTTGTATTATTTCATATGTTTTGTTTACACTGTTTAGTTATTGTTCTTCACTGAGCACTTACATAATTTATCACTGTGGTGATTTTGAAATTTTTTCAATCATTCAGTGGTGGGCTTATGTTTATACTCATAAGTTAGCGCGACTATATATTTTTTCTTATTTGTATGCACTGTTAGTTTTCAGAATAGTTGCTGCTTTTTCCCCTTGTTTGTTTCTAGGCATTTGATATATCTGCCTAGTTTCACACCTGTAGCGCAGTTTCTTTTTTACTTTCTAACCTAGGAATTTTTGATGACCTGGAAAGATGGGAACATGCAAGTAAGCATCTTTGATGTCGATCGAGGCTAACCATTCCTCCCCTTGTAGGGCAGCGGTGACCGATCGGATCGACTCCATCCGGAAAGACCGGACGTTTAGAAATTTGTTTAGACTCTTTAGGTCCAATATGGGTCTTATGTCCCCGTTTGGCTTCGGGACTGTGAAAAGGTTTGAGTAGAAACCCAACCCCCACTCTTCCATAGGAACCTCCATAATTACTCCTTGGAGCAATAGTTGTTCTAACGCCAATAGGAGAGACCGTCTTTTCAGAGGGTCTCTTGGCATGCCTGACCACATAAAATGGGACGGAGGAGACTCTTTTAACTCCAACTTGTATCCCAGAGTTACTGCGGAGAGCACCCATCTGTCTTTGATCGTCTCCCGCCAGGTCTCTGCGAACAACTGAAGTCTTCCCCCCACCCGTTTGAGTGGGGGCAGCCCTTCATAGGCTTGACTTGGAGGCTGGTTTAGTACCTCTTCGGATCCAGGGCTTTTTATTACCCTGTGGCTGTCCCTGATTTTTACCTCCTGAGTTTGACCGAGGAGGCCGTCGGAACTGCTTAGTAGCAGACGTCGCAGGGATAGGAGAGGTAGTCCTCTTAAAAGATGGACCCCTAGACCTCTTCTTACTCGATAAGAGAGTACTTTTACCACTGGAAATCTTCTGGATATACTTATCCAGGTCTTCGCCAAAAAGGCGTTCCCCATGAAATGGGAAGCTAACTAAGAGCTTCTTACAGGGAGCTTCAGCAGACCAGTTTTTGAGCCACAGAAGCCTACGCATATGTACCAAAGACAGCGTGAGGCGGGAGGCCTGATGGATAGAATCCTTGATGGCGTCAACCGCAAAGCATAATGCTCTAGGCAGATCAGCCAGAGCCTGGGCCTGTTGGTCTGGCAAATCCCTCAGGACCATTTTCATTTGATCCTTTAAAGCTTGGCAGACTCCAATAGCTGCCACTGCTGGCTGTGTAACAGCCCCTGCTGTGGAAAAAGCAGATTTTAATAAAGATTCCAATTTTTTATCCACTGGATCTTTGAACATTTGAACATTATCTACTGGACATGTCAGTGATTTGTTCACAGAAGAAATGGCTGCGTCCACCGTAGGAACATTCCATCTCTGGGTGAACTTTTCCTCCATGGGATAGATCACCGGAAACCTTTTAGGCGGAACAAATAGTTTATCAGGATGTTCCCAATCCTGGTATATAAGTCCTTCCAATAATGGATGTATTGGAAAGGAGCAATTAACCTGGGGAGCTTTTAGCGACCCCAATGAGGAGACAGCAGTAGTTGATGGTTCAACAAGAGGCATTTTAAATGCAGATCGAACCATGTCAGTTAGGGTCTGGACCCACAATCTTTCAGTCTGTGATGCTGAAAATGGTTCATCTACTGTCGATTCCTCAAAAACAGAGCTGACCTCCTCCTGATCCCCTTCAGGTAGGTCGGTCCCTTCCTGGGACTGTTGCTCTGCCAACAGGCACTCTAATGGAGGTGATGGAGATCTGGCGCGCTTTCTTTCCTGTAGAGAAGAAGCGATCAATGCAGCCAATCTCTGCTCCAATCCCTCCAGAGTTGAGGAAAAAACCTCCTCTGTTATATATGCAGGAGCAGGTGGACTGAGGACAGCCGCAGTACCTGGCACTCCCGGGGGTTCCTTATGGGTATTAACCTCTGATTTCTCAGGGGAGGAGGGTGCAGATGACTGCTCCAGATCCTCAGAGCCCGATGGAGACCCCCTACACTTCCTGAGAGGTATATCTCGGAGTTTTTTAGGCGGCATATTCCTTAGTTCAAAGCTGAGGTATTCCAGCCGCAATACACCCCTTACTGAAATAGTCTAATGCAATTTGCTGCTATGTACATCAGTGGGTGTCTACTAATGCGTCTTTCTGGGGATGCCTGTATCAACCGCCCGCTGTAAGCCCCTATACCATGCTACCAGCTCCTTTTCATGCTCTGTGTCCATAGCAAGCAGCGTGGACTGAGTCCTTTTATCTTGCTGGGACGCCCGCACATGCGCAGAAGCGCTGGGCGCACAGAGCGCGTCATCCGCCAGGCTCCGCCCCTTTTTTGAAGCTAAACCTTATAAAAAGAAAGCATGTGTGCGCGCGCGCGCGTGCACGTGTGCGCGTGCACGTGTGCGCTCTTGGCGCCATGTAGGGAGAGGAGCCAGGGTCCCTGTTTCACCAGGACTCGGGGATGGAAGGAAACTACTTGGCAGCATAACAGAGGAATGCAGCTTCCCTGATAGAGAGCTCACTCATCTGCCTGGACTTTCACCATGGAAGGAATAGTCCCAAGAAAAAAGACGTTCCACAGCGGCCTCTAGTGGACAAACACAGGTACCGCACTTTTGTCTTTTTTTTTTTTTTAAAACCTCCTTTATGAAAAACATTTCCAGGTTTACAGTTTTTTTTAAACTTCCCTTATGAAAAAACATTTCTAGGATTTCTTAGGCATATACAGCTATTAGCGGGAATACCCTTTAGGTAACAGGCAGAAAGACATATTAGGCTTGGGGGTCCCCTCAATAGAACCAAGTTCCTGAGGGGCCCCCACTTACCTTTTCCCCGCCGCAGGACTTTGTTTGGTCCACAGAAGCCCAAACTTCACCTCTCACGGCAGGCATTGTACTAGTCCTTCAGGGACCGGGTTCCCAAGGATTCCACTCCCCTGGACCTGTATAGTACCCTGCACAGATAGCCTCTTGGTTTTGGGTATGACCAGAGCTCTGGATCCCAGGGTCCAGCCCTCCTAAGAGAGGCATTACAGGCAAAACCCTGCTCTTCTCTGCAAGGCCCGGGTACCGACCGTTTAGCTATGAAGCTTTTTTTGGTCGGATCCGGAATAGCTTGCTAAGGCCCAGAGAACCTGTACACAAGCCCAGATGAATACATGTTAACCTTGGCCAACACCTTAGACACTGGCAAAAAACTGAGGTACTCCCGGATGGGAGGGGCTTATATAGAGGAGGGTACTTCCTGTTTTGGAAGTTGCCAGTGCCAGCACCTGAAGGTAATTCTATATAACCCACATAGTAATGACTATGCTGCTCTGTGTCCCGTGATGTATGAACAAGAAATGAGGTCGCTCAGAGAATTCGCTCTACATGTTGCGCGCATTGGTGCGCTTCTTTAGGAGATTGTATATATAATAAGAACAATGTATCTATATGTAGCGGGGTCTCCTTTAAGGCCCCTGGACTACGTTACCCAGAACCCCATTTGGCACCCAGGGTGCATTGGGCCGCCGCAGAGACTCATGGGTGGGGCTATATAAGAAGAGGGCGAGGCTAGGCTCGGCCTCTTTGGACACCGCGCTGCAAGCAATAGGACTCCCTGTGTGGATCCGCTGCTGTGTAAGGCCTGAAGCTTGGGCCTTGCATACCGACCAAAGAGCCTTCCACCCCACTGCGGAGCCTGGGTGGCATCTGTTCCTGCTCGAGTTTGTTGACGTCAGTTGGACCGGAGACCCGGCCGTTGGAGACACTGTGTGTGGATACACAGTGGTGGAAGCCCAGACTGGGATCGCGTCCGGAGTGGTGAGCGAGCACTTGCTCACTTCATTACCCTTTTACTTTGTTGGGCCTAGTGACTGCCTTGGCTCACCCTGTTATTTACTACCCTTTGGATTACAAAAATCCAAAGGGTATTTTTGTAATCCAAAGGGTAGTAAATAACCCTCACCCTGTTTTTTACTACCCTTTGGATTACAAAAAGTGCACCACCGTTCAAGTTGCATGCGAAGAATTGTTCTCATCAGGGACTGAGTTTTAATCTGGGTCAGGCCTGACCAGGGTGGGGGTTAAAACTTTGTTGCTGTGCCATATTGCGCATAGGGAAAGAAGATAGTTGCACGTGGCGGGTGATCACTCTGCACTATCACTGAAGAATATGTTTATTGCTGCAGGGCTCTGCATGTATACTATGTGATGTGTTTAACTTTGAATCCTTATACCAAAGTAAATCCAGTTATATTTTCTCACATTGGTATTAGTGTCATCTTTGCAGATAGTGGTTATCTATCAATACTGCCAGATTGTGTATAATCAGATATAGACCGTTACGAGGTAACAATCCAGTGTGCCAGTGTGGGTTGAGTAGATTGCCGGGGGTTGGCGGTGCTGTATACAGGGCCCGAAACAAAACTAAACGACTCTCTCAACTGGGGGTAGCACTACACGTGGGGGCTCTCGAGTCCGGGATCCTGATACAGAAAGCAACGCGCCAAAAGTACTGGCATGGACCCATTGGAAGTGGAACGGTGGTGCGCGGTGGCTGGCACAGATTCAGCCGCGGCAGTAGTTATTGAACTCCCGGGTATCTGGCAAGAAGCGGCGGTAAAGCAGCTAGTAATGTCGCTGTCCCCACACCAGAGAGCGTGGGTCATGGATGTCAGGTCGAATTCTTCACTGACCCACGCACTAATAGAATGGAAGAATGAAATCCCAGAGCATTTCAAAAGTCCAAGCATAAAAGCAATGGATGATCAGACCTATAGCTTGATACATGCGCTGCCGGTCAGGGGAGGATGGTTTCAGACACCAAATCCATCACCTCCACAGATATCCCCAGTGCAGTCCCCAAAAGCAGGAAAGCATAAGAAAGAGAGTCCCGGGTCACCACCGGCCACCCTCAGCGCAGAATTATGCGCGGTCCTGGGGGAGATTGTAGCCCAGTGTAAGAAGGATCCTACAGACTACCCGATGTCGGGATACAGAAAACTTAGGATATTTTCTGAAAGGAAGCCTGTACCTTCGAAGAGGGATTTGAGGAGTGGTTAGACGGTGCCACTCAGGCTTTAGAAGAATGGGAAGTCCCAGAACACTGTAAGAAACAGAGAATCACAGAGAGTCTGAAGGGGCCTGCCTTGGAGGCCATACGCAACCTCAAGCTGAGCAAGAAAGACTGTGATGCACAGGATTATCTGGACATTTTGCAGAATGTGTTCGGTGGAACAGAGAAAGTCACCGAGCTCACTTACCAGCTGGAACACTGCTACCAAAAGACAGGAGAGAAACTGTCAGCGTTTATGAGATGTCTGGATAAAATCCTGCATAAAATTATACTGAAGAAGGGAATCGATCCAAGGAAGGTGGATGAGGCTCGGGTTCAGCAGGTGTTGCGGGGAGCCCAGCCCCTGGACCCCATCGCATTGGCATTACGCACTCGACAGGACGGGAAGAGCCTGGAGTACCCTGACTTAATCCGAATGGTCAGAGAGGAAGAGGCTATGTTGGAAGACAAAAGAAGGAACCAAACAGTTGAGCCAACCCATCCTCCGGCGGTGATGGTCAGGACGGCCATGACCCTAGAGAGAGACTCAGAGGTGGATACCTTGAAGTCGCAGATGTCCCAAGTGTTGGGGATGCTGACCTCCCTGATGGCCAAGAATCAAGGGGTACCAGAGAGGGAAAGTCAGAGGAAGGAGCTGTTTCCAGACACCTCAGCGCCCGCATCCCTGCAAGATTGGGGGGATGCGATTTGTTTCAACTGTGGAGGGGCTGGTCATATCGCCAAAGTGTGTTCCAGTCCAAAGAAGAAAAAGATGAATAACCGCAAGCCGGCGGAAAACTTCAGAGGGCCCCGGTGAAGGAGTCAACCGGGTGCCCATCATCTCCAGTGAGCTCCAAACTGAATGAGAAGGGTATAAAGAGAGGGGACAACACCCCTCATAAGAAATACAGTGTTTCTCAGCGGGAATACACACCAAAGAAGGGGAATAGTAACTCTTCCTCTCCTTTATTTGGGGGGGCAGGCCACCTAGATTCAAATATTCCACCTTGACCAGGCCTGTGGACAGTGGCGGCTTGGCTCTCCCTGATTGTTACAAGTACTATTTGGCCACTCAGCTTGTGACCGCCCACTGGTGGCTGAGACCGGACCTGACCAATTCCGTGACGGTACTGGAGGCAGCCATAGTGGGGTCCTTGGAGGCACTGGAGGGACTGCTATTCAGGGGGCAAAAAACGCCCCACAATCTCACCCCTTCCATGCGTACCACTATGCGGGCATGGAGGGCGGGTGAGGCACTAAGGGCACCCCAGCCGAACTCTTGGTCTCCTCACACCCCCCTGTGGCTGAATCCCAACCTGTCACAATTCCACACTATCCCCGATCCGCAGGCCTGGGCCAAGTATAAAATACTGACCCTCAAACATATCATCACCAACGGAGATCTCACTCCCTTTCACACTCTATGTGCTAAATTCAACGTACCTGACCGAGCCCGCTTTAGATATCTCCAAATTGCACATGCCTTCAGGTGCCAATTTTTGGGCAGGCCAGTCGAACTGGCATACTCAGAGTTGGAATCTACTATCCGGGTGAAAGACCTGGAAAAACCCGCGTCTCAGATTTATGGATCCCTGCTGGTTGCTGCTATCCCCGAGCTGTCTTCCCTCCGCAGGAAATGGGTGGAGGACATACCGGGGCTGGACGCGGACGACTGGAGGGAGGTTTGGGATTATCCCTTCTCCCCTCTGATCTCAGCAAGGGACAAATTAGTCCAATATAAAATTGTCCACAGGGCTCACTACACACCTCACAGGCTGCACCAGATGTCACCGGAGCATTCTCCGGAGTGCTGGCGCTGCTCCTACCGGCCAGGGGGTTTCTTCCATATTTTCTGGGCTTGCCCAGCAATTGTACAGTATTGGAGTGAAGTGATACGGGTGATCAATAAAGCCACCTGGACTTGCGTCCCATGCAAGCCCATACACTGTTTGCTAGGACTGGTTGACCAACTGCCAATACTCAGAGCCAGAAAAACACTCATATCCCTGTTGTTGTATTATGCACGCAAAGCCATTACAATGAATTGGAAAAAATCGTCTCCCCCCTCTGTTAAATTTTGGAAAAACTTAATTAATGCCAGTTTGCCCCTATATAGAGCCACGTACTTGTCTAGAGGTTGTCCGCACAAATTTGAAAAGGTATGGAACTGTTGGTTAGATGACAGAAGCACGGCAAGTGATACAGTGACCACGGTCTAGACTTATATTGTATCTTCGAAATATCGATTATTAACCCAAAAAATGTCTCCAGGCTACCTTCCTCTAACAATAACACTTTGAAGCATGATGTATATTGAATGAACCCTCTCCCCAAGCTTGGGGTTGTAGTATAGACTAAGTTAAGTTTTTTGTTATTTGTCGCCCTGTGACGGTCTGATGCCGACACAGGGTAATGGCCCCTGCGTGGGCAGCTGTTGTGCCTAGATGTGGGCAAATTGTGTGTATGTTTTATAAAAATTCAATAAAAAAGATTTATAAAAAAAAAAAAAGAAGGGGAATAGTGTCCCTCAGCGGGTAGCTACACCCATTAGGAGGAGGGAGATCAATGCATACCAAGCCCAAGAGAGACTAAAGTCCAAGGAGAAATGGAAGAAAGAGAGTCCAAAAGGGAAATGCAAGGATCAACAGAAAGTAACCCCCTTGAAGCAATATCCAGAGAAGCTGGTAGGCCCCTCACCCATAGTACCTGTCCAGGTGGAGGGAGTCTACACAAGAGCCATATTGGATACTGGGGCACAAGTGACCTTGTTCTACAGAGACTTTTATGACAAGCATCTAAGCCACCTACCCATCCAGAAGATTAAAGAGTTGAAGATATGGGGGATTGGGACCAGGAGCTTCCCTTATGATGGCTATCTGTCCATAAAACTGACCTTTGATCCATCTGTAGCCGGGAAGGCTGAAGTGTTCGACACCCTGGCTGTGGTATGCCCCCGACCGCCTGGAGCTAGCAAGAGCTCCATAATAATAGGGACCAACACGGACCTGGTTCGGAGACTCTTGGCCCCTCTAGTACGAAAAAAGGACCCCATGGCCACCAAGATCCACCCAATGCTGAAGACAGCCTACCAGCGACTGGTCTTAGAGCAGAAGGCCCCGGAAGAGGGGGTAGGAAAGGTCTGGAGGCTGGGAAGAAGAGGAATAGTGCTGCAACCCGGTAACCTGTCTCAGAGCCACTGTGAAGCTTACTTGGGAGCAGCCTGGGCCCTTTGTCATGTTGGAACCTGACCCAAGGGAAGAACACCCGGGCTTAGAAGTAGTCCCAGAAGTGGTCCCGTTGAGGGCCTTGAAGAAGGCACACTGTAAAGTACCTGTGAGTGTCAGGAATACTACAGATGGCCCGATGGAAATCCCAGACAGGATGTTACTGGGCCAGGTGAGCCCTGCTACCCCAGTTGTCTTGTCAGATGTGGAGAAGACAGATGGAGAAAGGACTATTTGGGAGAAGCTCTGCATGGAGAACCCGAACCTGCCAAGGGCTTGGAAAGAGAGAGCCAAGGCCCAGTTGACCAAGTGGAGAAGGATCTTTTTCCAGGATGAGTTCGATGTGGAGGCGAATCCGCCTCCAGGAAGACAAGCCCTTCAGGGAGAGGGTCCGGCGAGTCCCATTGGCAGACCTCTAAGATTTGAGGGAACAGCTCGCCGAGGTCAAGCGAACCGGTGTTATCCGGGAGTCCAGAAGCCCCTATGCCTCTCCGATAGTGGTGGTCAGGAAGAAGAATGGGTCATTGAGGCTATGTATCGACTACAGGACCCTCAACCGGAGAACCATACCTGACCAGTATACCACCCCGAGAATAGAGGATGCCTTACAGAGCTTGTCCGGAGCAAGGTGGTTCAGTGTAATGGATCTCAAGAGCGGGTACTATCAGATCCCCATGCATCCAGAAGACAAGGAGAAGACAGCTTTCATAACTCCTGTGGGGTTCTTTGAGTTTGACAGGATGCCCCAAGGTCTGTCTGGAGCTCCAGCCACCGTTCAACGCCTTATGGAAAAGACTGTAGGAGACATAAACCTCATCGAAGTTCTTGTTTACTTGGATTACATCATTGTCTTTGGGAGAACCCTGGAAGAGCATGGGGAGAGACTGGAGAAGGTTCTGAGAAGGCTCAGTGAGGAGGGACTCAAGCTTTCACCCAAAAAAATGCCAGTTCTATCAGTCATCCGTCAACTACCTGGGACACATAGTGTCCGAAGAAGGGGTAGCTACAGACCCTAAAAAGTTGGAGGCAGTCACCTCCTGGCTTAGGCCCACCACTGTGACAGAACTCAGATCCTTTTTGGGATTCTGTTCCTACTACAGGAGGTTCGAGGAAGGATTTGCCCGGATTGCAAAACCACTAAATGAGCTGCTCAAGACAAAAGGAGAAGAGGATGACTCGGGCCCCAGGAAGCCGGGGGAGTCAGTCAAGGACCAGTGGAACAAGAAGTGTGAAGAGGCCTTCCAGATGTTGAAGAAAAGCCTAACCACTGCCCCTGTCCTGGCTTACGCAGACCCAAAGAAACCCTATGAACTCCATGTGGATGCCAGTCATGATGGCTTGGGAGGAGTGCTCTATCAGGAGCATGAAGGGCAACTGCGACCAGTTGCATATGTGAGCAGGAGTCTAACCCCATCAGAAAAGAACTACCCCACCCACAAGTTGGAGTTCCTGGCCCTCAAATGGGCTGTAGTCGACAAGTTTAAAGACTACTTGTATGGGGCCGAATTCACCGTGAAGACTGATAACAACCCCCTCACTTATCTCTTCACCACAGCAAATCTGGATGCCACAGGACACAGATGGCTGGCAGCCCTGTCTGCGTTCAACTTTAGCCTGAAATATAGACCTGGGGCTGGAAATCGAGATGCGGACGCCTTGTCAAGAAGATCCCATGCTCCCACCAGCAGTACAGAAGACTGGACCCAAGTGGCACGCGATGGGGTGCGAGCCCTCTGTCAGGGGGCTGAACTCCAGGCCAGTGGGGGTTCAAGAGCAGAAGAGATAGGAGTCACTGTGGTAGGGGTCCCCAAACAATACTGTGGGGTAACTCAGCTGGAAGAGGCTGACTTGCCAAAACTGTCAAAAAAGGAGCTGAGGTGCGACCAATTGGAAGACCCCATGGGGAGATTGGTCCTGGAAGCCCTGGAGAGTCAGGATCCAGATAAACTCTTACGCCACCCTTCAAAGGAAGCTCGTCTGCTGATGAAGGAATGGGACAGGCTGCAGGTACATGAGGGAGTGGTCTACTGAAGGGGCCCCTCTGATGACCTAGAAGACAAATGGCAACTGTTTCTGCCTGAGAAACATAGAGGGACCATCCTGGTTGCCCTGCATGACAATCATGGCCACTTGGGAGTGGAAAGGACCTTCCAGCTCGTTAGGAACCGGTTCTATTGGCCCTGCATGAGGGCCGAAGTCGAAGAATACTGCCACTCCTGTACATGCTGCATCCAGAGGAAGACTTTGCCCCACCAAGCTGCCCCAATGGGCCATCTACAAAGTCAAAGCCCGCTGGATTTGGTATGCATTGATTTTCTCTGCCTCGAACCCGACTTAAATGGACTAGGAAATGTTCTGGTGATAATCGACCATTTCACCCGGTATGCCCAGGCTTTTCCAACCAAAGACCAGAAGGCTTCCACTGTAGCTAAAGTACTCATGGAGAAATACTTTGTACACTACGGGCTACCACAACGGCTCCACTCGGATCAAGGGAGGGACTTTGAAAGTCGGCTGATTCGGAAGCTCCTGGATTCTTTAGGGATCAAGAAGACCCGAACCACCCCCTATCATCCACAAGGTGATGCTCAGCCGGAAAGGTTCAACCGAACCCTGCTCAACATGCTGGGGACTTTGAGTAGTGAAAAGAAGCAGCATTGGAGCAAGCATATAGCAGCAATTGTACATGCATACAACAGTACCACAAGTGACGCTACAGGGTACTCGCCCTATAGACTTATGTTCGGAAGAGAGGCAAGACTACCGGTAGATCTGGCCTTTGGTACCTCCATAGACCATTGCTCGGCCACTTCACACAAGGGATATGTAGATAGGCTCAGACACAGTTTAAAATTGGCCTATGAGCAGGCACAAGCAGCCTCGGATCAAAGGGGAGCCCGCAACAAGAGAAACTTTGATCTAAAGGTCCAGATTCAGGATCTACAACCTGGGGACAGAGTGCTGCTGCTGTCCCTGGAAAGCACAAGCTTGCAGACAGATGGAGACCTGAACCCTATGTTATTTGCAAGAAACTGTCAGGCCTACCTGTTTACAGACTAAAGCCAGAAGGAAAAGTGGGGCCCTTAAAGGCTTGGCATCAGAACCATTTACTCCCACTTGCCGAAGCAGTTCGGATACCCCCAGTGAGGGATCCCCCTGAGTCAACTTCCATCCTGGATACTCCCAAGCCAAGCACTCGGTCCCAGACTCCTCGGATTGAAGAATCAGATGTCTCTGAATTGAGTGAGGATGAGAGAGAAGAACTTGATTGTCTATGGCCTTCCCAGGTCCCAGAAACTTCTGCTATAGATCTTCCACCTACTGAAGACGCCATAGACAGTACACTGAATGCAGAAGCTACTGAGTTCATCCCGTCCAGTCCTTTGTCGGATTCCTGGGAAGACGCCTGCGACTTACTCCTAGAAGAGGATCCAAGAGATTCTATGTATCTCCCTGCTCCTGAGTCGAGTGTCCCAGAACCAGTGGAAACTCCCAAGTCGGTTCCAGAAGAGGAACCTGTATTACCAGAACCAGAAATCCCAAGAGAACGAAGGATGAGAAGGACCATAAGGCCTCCCCGGAAATTGACTTACCCACAAATTGGGGAGAGCTCAGAAGACACTGTGGTCACTGCCAGGAGGAGTGTGGAAGACCCTGATCCCTCCACTGTTTATTTAGTGGGGGGCAACCCCAACTCACCCGCTGGCACAGCTAGGCAGGCCACGAATGACAGTGTGACCTGTGGGCAAGGGAGTCCACCCCCTCGTTTTTGGTGGGAACTCCCTCTGCTGACATCATACGCAGCTTTGTCAAATGTTGTGCGTAGTATGTGTTAACTTTTATCTTTGGGCACCAAAGAGTTTAAGTGGGGGGAGTGTGTAGCGGGGTCTCCTTTAAGGCCCCTGGACTACGTTACCCAGAACCCCGTTTGGCACCCAGGGTGCATTGGGCCGCCGCAGAGACTCATGGGTGGGGCTATAAAAGAAGAGGGCGAGGCTAGGCTCGGCCTCTTTGGACACCGCGCTGCAAGCAATAGGACTCCCTGTGTGGATCCGCTGCTGTGTAAGGCCTGAAGCCTGGGCCTTGCATACCGACCAAAGAGCCTTCCACCCCACTGCGGAGCCTGGGTGGCATCTGTTCCTGTTCGAGTTTGTTGACGTCAGTTGGACCGGAGACCCGGCCGTTGGAGACACTGTGTGTGGATACACAGTGGTGGAAGCCCGGACTGGGATCGCGTCCGGAGTGGTGAGCAAGCACTTGCTCACTTCATTACCCTTTTACTTTGTTGGGCCTAGTGACTGCCTTGGCTCACCCTGTTATTTACTACCCTTTGGATTACAAATATTGTTTCTTAAAAGTGCACCACCGTTCAAGTTGCATGCGAAGAATTGTTCTCATCAGGGACTGAGTTTTAATCTGGGTCAGGCCTGACCAGGGTGGGGGTTAAAACTTTGTTGCTGCGCCATATTGCGCATAGGGAAAGAAGATAGTTGCACGTGGCGGGTGATCACTCTGCACTATCACTGAAGAATATGTTTATTGCTGCAGGGCTCTGCATGTATACTATGTGATGTGTTTAACTTTGAATCCTTATACCAAAGTAAATCCAGTTATATTTTATCACATTGGTATTAGATAACCACTATCTGCAAAGATGACACTATCTGTAGCGCTACCCCCAGTTAAGAGAGCCGCTGGATTTGTTTTCGGGCCCTGTGTACAGCACCACCAACCCCCGACAATCTGCTTGACCCACTCTGGCACAGCTAGTCTAGGGGTTATATTTTTATCAAAATCAATGGGTATGGTAAAGGCACCCTCCTTACAGTAAGACAACACACCAATGTTAAAGATCAACTATAACAGTTTACTTTGGTTGTAAAAGAAAAGGTTTAAACAGGATATAATACACACAACTGACTTACAGAGCCCTGCAGCATTCAATATAGCACACAATAATGGCGCTGCGCGGTAATCCACCACGCGTAGCTATTATGGTATACACGCCCTGTGGCGCACTAAACAATATCCTATATCCCCACCCTGGCCAGGTCTGACCCAGAATAAATCTCAGTCCTTTCTATAGGGATTTCTTCGCATGCAAACTTTCGGTGGTGCACTTGATGAATGGTATTTGTAATCCACAACTGGCAATCACTAGGAACACTATGATGGGGGGACACTTCAACTCTGTCCTGCTACCCGTCCCCCAGTGGAACAACAAACAAACGATTGGTGAGCCACGGCAGTCTATAGGCCTAGAATCTGTAAAGTCTATTTGATTGACCAAGTGCTCGCTCACCAATCCGGGCGCGATCCCAGCCCGGGACTTCCACCTGCTGTGTCTCCGCACACAGCGTCTGCAACGATCGGGTCCCCGATCCAACTGATGTCCTCACTCGACAAGTCAGATGCCACCCAGGCTCCGCAGTGGGTTGGAAGGCTCTTTGGAAGTTGCGCAAGGCCCAGGCTTCAGGACTTGCACTGCAGCAGATCCGCACAGGAAGAAACTCTTGCTTGCAGCGCGGTGTCCAAAGAGGCCGAGCTCCCCCTCGCCTCCTCCTTAAATAACCCCTCCCATGAGTCTCTGCAGTGGCTAACTGCACCCTAGGTGCCAAACGGGGTTCTGGGTAACGTAGTCCCGGGGCCTTAAAGGAGACCCCGCTACACACTCCCCCACTTAAACTCTTTAGTCCCCAAAGATAACATAAACTTAAATCACAGAACGTACAACATCAATCAAAGTTTCGTATGATGTTGGCAAAGGAAATTCCCACCAAAACTGAGGCGGTGAACTCCCCTGCCCACAGGTCACACCATCACTAGTGTCCTGCCTAACTGTGCCAGAGAGTGAGCTGGGGTTGCCCCCCACTAAATGAACAGTGGGAGGGTCAGGGTCTTCCGTACTCCTTCTGGCAGTATCCACAGTGTCTTCCGCACTTCTCCCCATCTGTGGGTAAGTTAATCTCCGGGGAGGCTTTATGGCTCTTCACTTCCTCTGTCCTCTTGGGCTCTCTGTTAGAACAGGCTCCTCCTCTGGAACCAACTCAGGAATTACTTCTGGTTCGGGAGCACTGGACTCCGGGGCAGGGAGGTACAGAGACTCCCTTGGATCTTCTTCTGGGAGTAAGTCACAGGCACTCTCCCAAGAATCTGACCAAGGACTGGACGGAATGAACTCAGTAGCCTCTGCATTCAGCGTCCGATCCATGGTGTCCTCCTCAGGTGGAAGATCAATAGCAGAGGTTCCTGGGGCCTGTGAAGGCCAAAGCCAGTCAAGTTCTTCTCCCTCATCTTCACTCATCTCCGAGGTCTCTGTCTCCCCAATCTGAGGGGTCTGGGACCGAGTGTTCGGTCTGGGAGTATCCAGGATGGAAGTTGGCTCAGGGGAATCCGTCACGGGGGGTATCCGAACTGCTTCAGCTAGTGGGAGTAGGTGGTTCCGATGCCAGGTCTTCAAAGGTCCCACCTTCCCTTCTGGTTTAAGTCTGTAAACGGGCAGGCCCGGTAGTCTTTTGCAAACAACATAAGGTTCAGGTCTCCATCTATCTGCAAGCTTGTGTTTTCCAGGGACCCTCAAGTTCCGTAGCAACACTCTGTCTCCTGGTTGCAAATCCTGAATTCTAACTTTCAGGTCAAAATTTTTCTTGTTGCGGGCTCTGAGGCCGCCTGGGCCTGTTCATAGGCCAATTTCAAATTACGTCTGAGCCTATCGACATATCCCTTGTGGGAAGCAGCAGAACAATGGTCTATGGAAGTGCCAAAGGCCAGATCTACGGGTAGTCTTGCTTCTCTCTCGAACATAAGTCGATAGGGTGAGTACCCTGTAGCATCACTGGTGGTGCTGTTGTATGCATGCACAACTGCCGCTATGTGGTTGCTCCAATGCTGCTTCTTTTCACTGCTTAGGGTCCCCAGTATGTTGAGCAGGGTTCAGTTGAACCTCTCTGGCTGAGCATCACCTTGTGGATGATAGGGGGTAGTTCTTGTCTTCTTGATCCCCAAAGAATCCAGGAGTTTCCGGATCAATCGATTTTCAAAATCCCTTCCCTGATCTGAATGGAGCCGTTGTGGTAGCCCATAATGTACGAAGTATTTCTCCATCAGCACTTTGGCCACGGTGGAAGCCTTCTGGTCCTTGGTTGGAAAGGCCTGGGCATACCGGGTGAAATGGTCGGTTACTACCAGAACATTTCCTAGTCCACTCAGGTCGGGTTCGAGGCAGAGAAAATCAATGCATACCAGATCAAGTGGGCTTTGACTTTGCAGATGGCCCATTAGGGCAGCTTGATGAGGTAAAGTCTTTCTCTGGATGCATCGTGCACATGAGTGGCAGTATTCTTCAACTTCAGCCCTCATGCAGGGCCAATAGAAACGGTCCCTAACGAGTTGGAAGGTCCTTTCCGCCCCTAGGTGGCCATGGTTGTCGTGCAGAGCAACCAGGACTGTCTCTCGGTACTTCTCAGTCAAGAACAATTGCCATTTGTCTTCTAGGTCATCAGAGGGGCCCCTTCGGTAGACCACTCCCTGATGCACCTGCAACTTGTCCCACTCCTTCCTCAACAGGCGAGCTTCCTTTGAAGGGTGGCGCAAGAGTCTATTCGGGTCCTGATTCTCCAGGGCCTCTAGGACCAATCTCCCCATGGGGTCTTCCAATTGGTCGGATCTCAGCTCCTTCTTAGACAGTTTTGGCAAGTTATCTTCCCCCAGTTGGGTTACTCCACAGTATTGCTTGGGAACTCCTACTATGGTAACCCCTATCTCTTCTGCTCTTGAGCCGCCACTGGCTTAGAGTTCAGCCCCTTGGCAGAGGGCCCGCACCCCATCGGGTGCCAATTGGGTCCAGTCTTCTGTACTGCAAGTGGGGACGTGAGATCTTCTAGACAAAGCGTCTGCGTCTCGGTTTCCAGCCCCAGGTCTGTACTTCAGGCCGAAATTGAAGGCAGACAGCGCCGCCAGCCACCTATGTCCTGTGGCATCCAACTTTGCTGTGGTGAAAAGGTAGGTGAGGGGGTTGTTGTCTGTTTTCACTGTGAATTCCGCCCCATACAAATAGTCTCTGAGTTTGTCAACTACCGCCCACTTAAGGGCCAGGAACTCCAACTTATGGGTGGGGTAGTTCTTTTCGGAGGGTGTCAGACTTCTGCTCACATACGCAACAGGCCTCAGTTGCTCTTCATGCTCCTGGTACAGCACTCCTCCCAAACCATCATGACTGGCGTCTACATGAAGTTCATAAGGCTTCTTAGGGTCTGCGTAGGCCAGGACAGTGGCATTGGTCAATGTCTTCTTCAACATCTGGAAGGCATTCTCACACTTCTCGTTCCACTGGTCCTTGACTGACTCCCCTGGCTTTCTGTGTCATCCTCTTCCCCCTCTGTCTTTAGCAGCTCATTCAGAGGTCTGGCTATCCGAGCAAACCCCTCCACAAACCTCCTGTAATAGGAACAGAACCCCAGAAAGGATCTGAGCTCTCTCACAGTTAGGGATGAGCTTCGAGTTCGAGTCGAACTCATGTTCGACTCGAACATTGCCTGTTCGCCCGTTCGCCGAACAGCGAACAAATTGGGGTGTTCGCGGCAAATTCGAAAAATCTATGGGAGAAATCTAAAGTGCTAATTATAAAGGCTTATATGCAAGTTATTGTCCTAAAAAGTGTTTGGGGACCCGGGTCCTGCCCCAGGGGACATGTATCAATGCAAAAAGAAGTTTTAAAAACTGCCGTTTTTTCGGGAGCAGTGATTTTAATAATGCTTAAAATGAAAAAATAAAAGTGAAATATTCCTTTAAATTTCGTACCTGGGGGGTGTGTATGATATGCATGTGAAGTGGCGCATGTTTCCCGTGCTTAGAACTGTTCCTGCAAAAAATGTCATTTTTGAAAGAAAAAAATGCATTTAAAACTCACTCGCGGCTATTAATGAATTGTCGGCTCCCGGCAATACATACAAAAGTCATTGATAAAAAAAAAAAAAAAGCGTGGGGGTTCCCCAGAATTCAATTACCAGGCCCTTCAGGTCTGGAATGGATATTAAGGGGAACCCCGCCGCAAATTAAAAAAAAAATTGACGTGGGGTTCCCCCAAATATCCATTCCAGGCCCTTCAGATCTGGCATGGATTTTAAGGGGAACTCCACCCCAAATTTAAAAAAAAAATGGCGTGGAGTCCCCCTAAAAATCCATACCAGACCCCTTATCCGAGCACGCAACCTGGCCGGCCGCAGGGGAAAAGGGGGGGACGAGAGAGCGGCCCCCCTCCCTCCTCAACCGTACCAAGCCACATGCCCTCAACATGGGGAGGATGTCCCCATGTTGATGGGGACAAGGGCCTCATCCCCACAACCCTTGCCCGGTGGTTGTGGGGGTCTGCGGGCGGGGGGCTTATCGGAATCTGGAAGACCCCTTTAACAATGGGGACCCCCAGATCCCGCCCCCCCCTATGTGAATTGGTAAGGGGTACATTGTACCCCTACCATTTCACGAAGAAAGCGTAAAAAAATGTTTAAAAAAACACACAAACACCTTGAAAAAGTCCTTTATTAAAAAAAACAAAAAAAAAAACATTCCAGCAGTGAAATCCAGTGTCCCGCGGCGATCCCGATGTCCAGCGCTGTCCTTCATTGGTTGTGCCTGAGCGGACCTGATGGGGAACTCCCTCTCAGTATTTTAAATGTATAGACCCGCCCCTTCTAAAGTTCCCCATCAGGTCCGCTCAGCGGGCCAGATGCGGAACATGAGAAGGGGCGGGTCTATACATGTATTACCAAAGTGAGAGCAGTTCCCCATCTAGGTCCGCCCCCTCGGTATGTCGGACCCGCCTACGTCATTGGCTTGAGCGGGGAACTTCCTTCACTGTGTAATTTAAATTTACATAGTGAAGGAAGTTCCCCGCTCAAGCCAATGACGTAGGCGGGTCCGACATACCGAGGGGGCGGACCTGATGGGGGACTGCTCTCACTTTCGTAATACATGTATAGACCCGCCCCTTCTCATGTTCCGTATCTCGTCCGCTGAGCGGACCTGATGGGGAACTTTAGAAGGGGCGGGTCTATACATTTAAAATACTGAGAGGGAGTTCCCCATCAGGTCCGCTCAGGCACAACCAATGAAGGACAGCGCTGGACATCGGGATCGCCGCGGGACACTGGATTTCACCGCTGGAATGTTTTTTTTTGTTTTTTTTAAATAAAGGACTTTTTCAAGGTGTTTGTGTGTTTTTTTAAACATTTTTTTACACTTTCTTCGTGAAATGGTAGGGGTACAATGTACCCCTTACCAATTCACATAGGGGGGGGGGCGGGATCTGGGGGTCCCCTTTGTTAAAGGGGTCTTCCAGATTCCGATAAGCCCCCCGCCCGCAGACCCCCACAACCACCGGGCAAGGGTTGTGGGGATGAGGCCCTTGTCCCCATCAACATGGGGACATCCTCCCCATGTTGAGGGCATGTGGCTTGGTACAGTTCAGGAGGGAGAGGGGCCGCTCTCTCGTCCCCCCCTTTTCCCCTGCGGCCGGCCAGGTTGCGTGCTCGGATAAGGGGTCTGGTATGGATTTTTAGGGGGACTCCACGCCATTTTTTTTTAAATTTGGGGTGGAGTTCCCCTTAAAATCCATGCCAGATCTGAAGGGCCTGGAATGGATATTTGGGGGAACCCCACGTCAATTTTTTTTTTAATTTGCGGGGGGGTTCCCCTTAATATCCATTCCAGACCTGAAGGGCCTGGTAATTGAATTCTGGGGAACCCCCACGCTTTTTTTTTTTTTTATCAATGACTTTTGTATGTATTGCCGGGAGCCGACAATTCATTAATAGCCGCGAGTGAGTTTTAAATGACTTTTTTTCTTTCAAAAATGAAATTTTTTGCAGGGACAGTTCTAAGCACGGGAAACATGCGCCACTTCACATGCATATCATACACACCCCCCAGGTACGAAATTTAAAGGAATATTTCACTTTTATTTTTTCATTTTAAGCATTATTAAAATCACTGCTCCCGAAAAAACGGCCGTTTTTAAAACTTTTTTTTGCATTGATACATGTCCCCTGGGGCAGGACCCAGGTCCCCAAACACTTTTTAGGACAATAACTTGCATATTAGCCTTTATAATTAACACTTTAGATTTCGAACGTTCGAGTCCATTGTATTTAATAGGGTTCTAAAGTTTACACAAACATTTTGTCTGTTCGCAGGCTCTGGTGCGAACCGAACAGGGGGGTGTTCGGCTCATCCCTGCTCACAGTGGTGGGCCTGGGCCAGGAGGTGACTGCCTCCAATTTTTCGGGGTCTGTGGCTACCCCATCTTCAGACACCATGTGCCCCAGGTAGTTAACTGATGACTGATAAAATTGGCATTTTTCAGGTGAGAGCTTGAGTCCTTCCTCACTCAGTCTCTTCAAAACTTTCTCCAGCCTCTCTTCATGCTCTTCCAAGGTTTTTCCGAAGACAATGATGTCATCCAAGTATACGAGGACTTCGATGAGGTTCATGTCTCCCACAGTCTTTTCCATGAGATGTTGGAAGGTGGCTGGAGCTCCAGACAGACCTTGAGGCATCCGGTTGAATTCAAAGAACCCTACCGGGGTTATGAAAGCCGTCTTCTCTTTGTCTTCTGGATGCATCGGGATCTGATAGTACCCGCTCTTGAGGTCCATAACACTGAACCACTTGGCTCCAGACAAGCTCTGCAGGGCATCCTCTATCCTTGGAGTGGTATATTGATCCGGTATGGTTCTCCTGTTGAGGGTCCTATAGTCTATGCAGCCTCAGTGACCCATTCTTCTTCAGGACCACCACTATAGGGGAGGCATAGGGACTTCTAGATTCTCGAATCACCCCTGTTCGATTGAGCTCGGCGAGCTGCTCCCTCATGTCTTTGAGGTCTGCTAACGGGACCCGCCTAACCCTCTCCCTGAAGGGCTTGTCTTCCTGGAGGCGGATTTGATGGGTGGCACTCCTAGCACACCCCACATCGAATTCATCTTGAGAAAAGATCCTTTCTCACCTGGTCAACTGGGCCTTGGCTCTCTCTTTCCAAGCCCTGGGCAGATTTGGATTCTCCATGGAAAGTTTCTCCCACACAGTACTTTCTCCATCTGTCCTCTCCACATCTGGTGAAGCAACTGGGGTAGCTGGGCTCACCCGGCCCAGTAACAGCCTGGCTGGGATTTCCATGGGACCATCCGTGGTATTTCTGATGCTCACAGGCACTTTACAATGAGCCTTCTTCAGGGCCCTCACCGGGACCACTTCTGGGACTACTTCTAAGCCTGAATGTTCTTCCCTTGGGTCGGGTTCCAACATGACAAAAGGGCCAGGCTGCTCCCAAGTGAGTTTCACTGTGGCTTTCAAGCAGGTTACTTCACCGGGCTGCAGCACTATTCCCCTTCTTCCCAGTCTCCAGACCTTCCCTACCCCCTCTTCCGGGGCCTTCTGTTCCAAGATCAGTCGTTGGTAGGCTGTCTTCAACATTGGGTGGATCTCAGTGACTGTGGGGTCTTTCCTTCTTGTCAGAGGGGCCAAGAGTCTTCGGACCAGATCCGTGTTTGTCCCTATTATCAGGGAACTCTTGTTAGCTCCAGGCGGTCGGGGGCACACCACAGCGAAGGTGTCGAACACTTCAGCCTTTCCGGCTATGGACGGGTCAAAAGTCAGTTTTATAGGCAGATAGCCATCATAAGGGAAACTCTCTGTCCCAATTCCCCATATCTCCAACTCTTCAATCTTCTGGATGGGTAGGTGACTTAGATGCTTGTCATAAAAGTCCCGGTACAACAGGGTCACTTGCGCCCCAGTATCCAATATGGCTCTTGTGTAGACTCCCTCCACTTGAACTGGTACTATCGGGGAAGGACCTACCAGCTTCTCTGGATATCGCTTCAAGGGGGTCTCTTTCTTTTGATCTTTGCATTTTCCCTTTTGACTTTCTTTCTTCCATTTCTCTTTGGACTTAAGTCTCTCTTGGGCCTGGTATGCATTGATCTCCCTCCTTTTGGTGGGTGTAACTACCCGCTGAGGGACACTACTCTCTTTCTTTGGGGTGCGTTCCTTCTGAGGGACCTTGCGTTTCTTCTGAGGGGTCTTCTCCACTCTTTTCATGTGCTTCTCATTCAGTTTGGAGTTCACTGGAGATGATGGGCACACGGTTGACTCCTTCACCGGGGCCCGCTGAAGTTTTCCGGCGGCTTGCGGTTATTCATCTTTTTTTTCTTTGCGCTGGCACACACTTTGGCGAAATAGCCAGCTCCTCCACAATTGAAACAAATCACATCCCCCCAATCTTCCAGGGATGCGGGCGCTGAGGTGTTGGGAAACAGCTCCTTCCTCGGACTTTCCCTCTCTGGTTCCCTTGACTTCTTTTCCATCAGGGAGCTCAGCATCCCCAATACTTGGGACATCTGTGACTTCAAGGTATCCACCTCTGAGTTTCTTTCCAGGGTCATGGCCGTCCTGACCATTACTGGAGGAGGATTTACCGACTCAACTGGTAGGCTCCTCTTCTTCTCCTCCAGCATAGCTTCTTCCTCTCTGACTACTCGGATCAAGTCAGGGTACTCCAGGCTCTTCCCGTCCTGTCTTGTGCGTAGCGCCAATGCGATGGGGTCCAAGGGCTGAGATCCTCTCATCACCTGTTGAACACGGGCCTCATCCACCTTCCGTGGGTCAATCCCCTTCTTAAGAATCATCTTATGCAGGATCTTATCCAGGCGCCTCATGAACTCTGACAGCTTCTCTCCTGTCTTCTGGTAGCAGTGCTCCAGCTGATAGGTGAGCTCAGTGATTTTCTCTGTCCCACCGAACACATTCTGCAGAATGTCCAGATAGTCCTGTGCATCACAGTCTGTCTTACTCATCTTGAGGTTGCGTATGGCCTCTAGAGCAGGCCCCTTCAAGCTCTCAGCGATTCTCTGCTTCTTTCTGTGGTCTGGGACTTCCCATTCTTCTTGGGCCTGAGTGGCACCGTCTAACCACTCCTCGAACCCCTCTTCACCCGAAGGTACAGGTTTCCTTCCTGAGAATATTCTAAGTTTTCTGTATCCTGACATCTGGTAATCTGTAGGATCTTTCTTACACTGGGCCACAAGTTCTCCCAGGACCGCGCACAACTCTGCGCTGAGGGTGGCAGATGGCGACCCGGGACTTTCCCTTTTCACCTGTTTTTCTACTTTTGGGGTGGGTGATGGAGATAGTTTCGGTGTCTGAAACCGTCCTCCTGGCTTGAGCGGCAGCGCGTGTATTAGGCTATAAGTCTGATCATCTATAGCTTCTACACTTGGATTCTTGAAATGTTCTGGGACTCCGTCCTTCCACTCTATTAATGCGTGGGTCAGTGAGGAATTCGCCCTGACATCCACCACCCATGCTTTCTGATACGGTGACAGTGACATCACTAGCTGCTTCACCGCTTCTTCTTGCCAGATCCCTGGGAGTTCTATGACTACTATGATCCCGGCTGGACCTGTGCCGACCGTTTTACACCACTGTCCTACTTCTAGTGGGTCCATGCTGGTACTTTTGGCGCGTTACTTGCTGCAACAGGATCCCGGACTCGAGAGCCCCCACGTGTAGCGCTACTCCCAGTTAAGAGAGCCGCTGGATTTGTTTTTGGGCCCTGTGTACAGCACCACCAACCCCCGGCAATCTGCTCGACCCACTCTGGCACAGCTAGTCTAGGGGTTATATTTTCATCAAAATCAATGGGTATGGTAAAGGCACAATCCTTACAGTAAGACAACACACCAATGTTAAAGATCAAGTATAACAGTTTACTTTGGTTGTAAAAGAAAAGTTTTAACAGGATATAATACACACAACTGACTTGCAGAGCCCTGCAGCAATCAATATAGCACACAATAATGGCGCTGCGCGGTAATCCACCTTGCGTAGCTATTATGGTATACACGCCCTGTGGCGCACTAAACAATATCCTATATCCTCACCCTGGCCAGGCCTGACCCAGAATAAATCTTAGTCCTTTCTATAGGGATTTCTTTGCATGCAAACTTTCGGTGGTGCACTTGATGAATGGTATTTGTAATCCACAACTGGCAATCACTAAGAACACTATGATGGGGGGACACTTCAATTCTGTCCTGCTACCGGTCCCCCAGTGGAACAACAAACAAACGATCGGTGAGCCACGGCAGTCTATAGGCCTAGAATCTGTAAAGTCTGTTTGATTGAGCAAGTGCTCACTCACCAATCCGGGCGCGATCCCAGCCCGGGACTTCCACCTGCTGTGTCTCCGCACACAGCGTCTGCAACGATCGGGTCCCCGATCCAACTGATGTCCTCACTCGACAAGTCAGATGCCACCCAGGCTCCGCAGTGGGATGGAAGGCTCTTTGGAAGTTGCACAAGGCCCAGGCTTCAGGCCTTGCACTGCAGCAGATCCGCACAGGAAGAAACTCTTGCTTGCAGCGCGGTGTCCAAAGAGGCCGAGCTCCCCCTCGCCTCCTCCTTAAATAACCCCTCCCATGAGTCTCTGCGGTGGCTAACTGCACCCTGGGTGCCGAACGGGGTTCTGGGTAACGTAGTCCCGGGGCCTTAAAGGAGACCCCGCTACACACTCCCCCACTTAAACTCTTTAACCCCAAAGATAACATAAACTTAAATCACAGAACGTACAACATCAATCAAAGTTTCGTATGATGTTGGCAAAGGAAATTCCCACAAAAACCGAGGCGGTGAACTCCCCTGCCCACAGGTCACACTATCACTAGTGTCCTGCCTAACTGTGCCAGAGAGTGAGCTGGGGTTGCCTGCCACTAAATGAACAGTGGGAGGGTCAGGGTCTTCCGTACTCCTTCTGGCAGTATCCACAGTGTCTTCCGTACTTCTCCCCATCTGTGGGTAAGTTAATCTCCGGGGAGGCTTTATGGCTCTTCGCTTCCTCTGTCCTCTTGGGCTCTCTGTTAGAACAGGCTTCTCCTCTGGAACCAACTCAGGAATTACTTCTGGTTCGGGAGCACTGGACTCCGGGGCAGGGAGGTACAGAGACTCCCTTGGATCTTCTTCTGGGAGTAAGTCACTGGCACTCTCCCAAGAATCTGACCAAGGACTGGACGGAATGAACTCAGTAGCCTCTGCATTCAGCGTCCAATCCATGGTGTCCTCCTCAGGTGGAAGACCAATAGCAGAGGTTCCTGGGGCCTGTGAAGGCCAAAGCCAGTCAAGTTCTTCTCCCTCATCTTCACTCATCTCCGAGGTCTCTGTATCCCCAATCTACATATCAATACTGCCAGATTGTGTATAATCAGATATAGACCGTTACGAGCTAACATTCCCTAGACTAACTGTGCCAGTGTGGGTTGAGTAGATTGCCGGGGGTTGGCGGTGCTGCATACAGGGCCCGAAACAAAACTCAGAGGCTCTCTTAACTGGGGGTAGCTCTACATATAAATAACACAATGCAAAGATTGTGTATAAATGCGGGTCAAGAGAGGTTGTCCCAAATATTCAGAGGTAGAGTCAAATGGTCAAATACAGGCATATATCCAAAACTAAATAAAGCTGGTAAGCAAAGCCTCCAGGAAGGATAGTGGGGAGCACACACTTTGGCATAGTTGCCAACTGTCCCAGATTGGCCGGGACATTCCCGGGATTCAAACCCTTTTCCCGGATTTATTTTGTCCCGGGAAATGTCCCGGGCAATCCGTTTTTTCCCATTTTTTGCGATTTTCTGCTGCCGCGGGCCGCCGCCGCTACAGGTCCACGACTAGTACAATAGAAAATAAAGCTGCTGCGGCGCTGCCCACCCCGCCCCTTTCCATAACAGACGGACCTGCAGCGGGGCGGGGCGGGGGGTGGGCAGCGCCGCAGCATTATTATTTTCTATTGTACTAGATCCCAGTGTTTTGGCTGCCTAATTAAGCTGCGGCACCGCCCACCCCGCCCCGCCCCGCTGCAGGTCCGTCTGTTATGGAAAGGGCGGGGGTGGGCGGCGCCGCAGCTTAATTTTTTTTGCAGCCACGCGGCCAGCTCCGGTTAAGGGGGGCTCGAATGGGGGGACACCTGATGTAAGCAAGGACTCTGCTGGGTATGTCTGATGTAAGGAGGGACTCCGCTGGGGAAGCCTGATGTAAGGAAGGACTCCGCTGGGTATGTCTGATGTAAGGAAGGACTCCGCTGGGTATGTCTGATGTAAGGGGGGACTCCGCTGGGTATGTCTGATGTAAGGGGGGACTCCGTTGGGTATGTCTGATGTAAGGGGGGACTCCACTGGGTTCGTCTGATGTAAGGGGGGACTCCGCTGGATACGTCTGATGTAAGGGGGGACTCCGCTGGGTACGTCTGATGCAAGGGGGGACTCCACTGGGTACGTCTGATGTAAGGGGGGACTCCGCTGGGTACATCTGATGTAAGGGGGGACTCCGCTGGATATGTCTGATGTAAGGGGGGACTCCGCTGGGTATGTCTGATGTAAGGGGGGACTCCGCTGGGTACGTCTGATGTAAGGGGGGACTCCGCTGGGGACGCCTGATGTAAGGAAGGACTCCGCTGGGGACGCCTGATGTAAGGAAGGACTCCGCTGGGGACGCCTGATGTAAGAAAGGACTCCGCTGGGTATGTCTGATGTAAGGGGGGACTCCGCTGGGTATGTCTGATGTAAGGGGGACTCCGCTGGGTACGTCTGATGTAAGGGGGGACTCCGCTGGGTACGTCTGATGTAAGGGGGGACTCCACTGGGTACGTCTGATGTAAGGGGGGACTCCGCTGGGTACGTCTGATGTAAGGGGGGACTCCGCTGGGTACGTCTGATGTAAGGAAGGACTCCGCTGGGGACGCCTGATGTAAGGAAGGACTCTGCTGGGTATGTCTGATGTAAGGGGGGACTCCGCTGGGTATGTCTGATGTAAGGGGGACTCTGCTGGGTATGTCTGATGTAAGGGGGACTCCGCTGGGTATGTCTGATGTAAGGGGGGACTCCGCTGGGTATGTCTGATGTAAGGTAGGACTCCACTGGGGACGCCTGATGTAAGTAAGGACTCCGCTGGGTATGTCTGATGTAAGGGGGGACTCCGCTGGGTATGTGTGATGTAAGGAAGGACTCCGCTGGGGACGCCTGATGTAAGGAAGGACTCCGCTGGGTATGTCTGATGTAAGGGGGGACTCCGTTGGGTATGTCTGATGTAAGGGGAGACTCCACTGGGTTCGTCTGATGTAAGGGGGGACTCCGCTGGATACGTCTGATGTAAGGGGGGACTCCGCTGGGTACGTCTGATGCAAGGGGGGACTCCACTGGGTACGTCTGATGTAAGGGGGGACTCCGCTGGGTACGTCTGATGTAAGGGGGGACTCCGCTGGATATGTCTGATGTAAGGGGGGACTCCGCTGGGTATGTCTGATGTAAGGGGGGACTCCGCTGGGTACGTCTGATGTAAGGAAGGACTCCGCTGGGTACGTCTGATGTAAGGAAGGACTCCGCTGGGGACGCCTGATGTAAGAAAGGACTCCGCTGGGTATGTCTGATGTAAGGGGGGACTCCGCTGGGTATGTCTGATGTAAGGGGGGACTCCACTGGGTACGTCTGATGTAAGGGGGGACTCCGCTGGGTACGTCTGATGTAAGGGGGGACTCCGCTGGGTACGTCTGATGTAAGGGGGGACTCCGCTGGGTACGTCTGATGTAAGGAAGGACTCCGCTGGGGACGCCTGATGTAAGGAAGGACTCTGCTGGGTATGTCTGATGTAAGGGGGGACTCCGCTGGGTATGTCTGATGTAAGGGGGACTCTGCTGGGTATGTCTGATGTAAGGGGGACTCCGCTGGGTATGTCTGATGTAAGGGGGGACTCCGCTGGGTATGTCTGATGTAAGGTAGGACTCCACTGGGGACGCCTGATGTAAGTAAGGACTCCGCTGGGTATGTCTGATGTAAGGGGGGACTCCGCTGGGTATGTGTGATGTAAGGGGGACTCCGCTGGGTACGTCTGATGTAAGGAAGGACTCCGCTGGGGACGCCTGATGTAAGGAAGGACTCCGCTGGGTATGTCTGATGTAAGGGGGGACTCCGCTGGGTATGTCTGATGTAAGGGGGACTCTGCTGGGTATGTCTGATGTAAGAGGGACTCCGCTGGGTATGTCTGATGTAAGGGGGGACTCCGCTGGGTACATCTGATGTAAGGTAGGACTCCACTGGGGACGCCTGATGTAAGTAAGGACTCCGCTGGGTATGTCTGATGTAAGGGGGGACTCCGCTGGGTATGTGTGATGTAAGTGGGGACTCCGCTGGATATGTCTGATGTAAGGGGGGACTCCGCTGGGTATGTCTGATGTAAGGGGGGACTCCGCTGGGTATGTCTGATGTAAGTGGGGACTTCGCTGGGTACGCCTGATGTAAGGAGGGACTCCGCTGGGTATGCCTGATGCAAGGAAGGACTCCGCTGGGTAAGTCTGATGTAAGGGGGGACTCTGCTGGGTATGTCTGATGTAAGGAGGGACTCCGCTGGGTACGCCTGATGTAAGGAAGGACTCCACTGGGAATTCCTGATGTAAGAAGGGCCTCTACTGGGTAAGGGGGGACTCCGCTGGGTACGTCTGATGTAAGGGGGGACTCCGCTGGGTACGTCTGATGTAAGGGGGGACTCCGCTGGGTACGTCTGATGTAAGGGGGGACTCCGCTGGGTACGTCTGATGTAAGGGGGGACTCCGCTGGGTACGTCTGATGTAAGGAAGGACTCCGCTGGGGACGCCTGATGTAAGGAAGGACTCCGCTGGGTATGTCTGATGTAAGGGGGGACTCCGCTGGGTATGTGTGATGTAAGCGGGGACTCCGCTGGGTACGTCTAATGTAAGGAAGGACTCCGCTGGGGACGCCTGATGTAAGAAAGGACTCCGCTGGGTATGTCTGATGTAAGGGGGGACTCCGCTGGGTATGTCTGATGTAAGGGGGACTCCGCTGGGTATGTCTGATGTAAGGGGGGACTCCGCTGGGTACGTCTGATGTAAGGGGGGACTCCGCTGGGTACGTCTGATGTAAGGGGGGACTCCGCTGGGTACATCTGATGTAAGGAAGGACTCCGCTGGGGATGCCTGATGTAAGGAAGGACTCTGCTGGGTATGTCTGATGTAAGGGGGGACTCCGCTGGGTATGTCTGATGTAAGGGGGACTTTGCTGGGTATGTCTGATGTAAGGGGGACTCCGCTGGGTATGTCTGATGTAAGGGGGGACTCCGCTGGGTATGTCTGATGTAAGGTAGGACTCCACTGGGGACGCCTGATGTAAGTAAGGACTCCGCTGGGTATGTCTGATGTAAGGGGGGACTCCGCTGGGTATGTGTGATGTAAGGGGGGACTCCGCTGGGTACGTCTGATGTAAGGAAGGACTCCGCTGGGGAAGCCTGATGTAAGGAAGGACTCCGCTGGGTATGTCTGATGTAAGGGGGGACTCCGCTGGGTATGTCTGATGTAAGGGGGACTCTGCTGGGTATGTCTGATGTAAGAGGGACTCCGCTGGGTATGTCTGATGTAAGGGGGAACTCCGCTGGGTACATCTGATGTAAGGTAGGACTCCACTGGGGACGCCTGATGTAAGTAAGGACTCCGCTGGGTATGTCTGATGTAAGGGGGGACTCCGCTGGATATGTCTGATGTAAGGGGGGACTCCGCTGGGTATGTCTGATGTAAGGGGGGACTCCGCTGGGTATGTCTGATGTAAGTGGGGACTTCGCTGGGTACGCCTGATGTAAGGAGGGACTCCGCTGGGTATGCCTGATGCAAGGAAGGACTCCACTGGGTAAGTCTGATGTAAGGGGGGACTGTGCTGGGTATGTCTGATGTAAGGAGGGACTCCGCTGGGTACGCCTGATGTAAGGAAGGACTCCGCTGAGAATTCCTGATGTAAGAAGGGACTCTACTGGGTAAGGGGGGACTCCGCTGGGTACGTCTGATGTAAGGGGGGACTCCGCTGGGTACGTCTGATGTAAGGGGGGACTCCGCTGGGTACGTCTGATGTAAGGGGGGACTCCGCTGGGTACGTCTGATGTAAGGAAGGACTCCGCTGGGGACGCCTGATGTAAGGAAGGACTCTGCTGGGTATGTCTGATGTAAGGGGGGACTCCGCTGGGTATGTGTGATGTAAGCGGGGACTCCGCTGGGTACGTCTAATGTAAGGAAGGACTCCGCTGGGGACGCCTGATGTAAGGGGGGACTCCGCTGGGTATGTCTGATGTAAGGGGGACTCTGCTGGGTATGTCTGATGTAAGGGGGACTCCGCTGGGTATGTCTGATGTAAGGAAGGACTCCGCTGGGGACGCCTGATGTAAGGAAGGACTCCACTGGGTATGTCTGATGTAAGGAAGGACTCCGCTGGGGACGCCTGATGTAAGGGGGACTCCGCTGGGTATGTCTGATGTAAGGGGGACTCCGCTGGGTATGTCTGATGTAAGGGGGCACTCCGCTGGGTACGTCTGATGTAAGGAAGGACTCCGCTGGGGACGCCTGATGTAAGGAAGGACTCCACTGGGTATGTCTGATGTAAGGGGGGACTCCGCTGGGTATGTGTGATGTAAGGGGGGACTCCGCTGGGTACGTCTGATGTAAGGAAGGACTCCGCTGGGGACGCCTGATGTAAGGGGGGACTCCGCTGGGTATGTCTGATGTAAGGGGGACTCTGCTGGGTATGTCTGATGTAAGGGGGACTCCGCTGGGTATGTCTGATGTAAGGGGGACTCCGCTGGGTATGTCTGATGTAAGGGGGCACTCCGCTGGGTACGTCTGATGTAAGGGGGGACTCCGCTGGGTACGTCTGATGTAAGGAAGGACTCCGCTGGGGACGCCTGATGTAAGGAAGGACTCCACTGGGTATGTCTGATGTAAGGGGGGACTCCGCTGGGTATGTGTGATGTAAGGGGGGACTCCGCTGGGTACGTCTGATGTAAGGAAGGACTCCGCTGGGGACGCCTGATGTAAGGAAGGACTCCACTGGGTATGTCTGATGTAAGGAAGGACTCCGCTGGGGACGCCTGATGTAAGGGGGACTCCGCTGGGTATGTCTGATGTAAGGGGGACTCCGCTGGGTATGTCTGATGTAAGGGGGCACTCCGCTGGGTACGTCTGATGTAAGGAAGGACTCCGCTGGGGACGCCTGATGTAAGGAAGGACTCCACTGGGTATGTCTGATGTAAGGGGGGACTCCGCTGGGTATGTGTGATGTAAGGGGGGACTCCGCTGGGTACGTCTGATGTAAGGAAGGACTCCGCTGGGGACGCCTGATGTAAGGGGGGACTCCGCTGGGTATGTCTGATGTAAGGGGGACTCTGCTGGGTATGTCTGATGTAAGGGGGACTCCGCTGGGTATGTCTGATGTAAGGGGGACTCCGCTGGGTATGTCTGATGTAAGGGGGCACTCCGCTGGGTACGTCTGATGTAAGGGGGGACTCCGCTGGGTACGTCTGATGTAAGGAAGGACTCCGCTGGGGACGCCTGATGTAAGGAAGGACTCCACTGGGTATGTCTGATGTAAGGGGGGACTCCGCTGGGTATGTGTGATGTAAGGGGGGACTCCGCTGGGTACGTCTGATGTAAGGAAGGACTCCGCTAGGGACGCCTGATGTAAGGAAGGACTCCGCTGGGTATGTCTGATGTAAGGGGGGACTCCGCTGGGTATGTCTGATGTAAGGGGGGACTCCGCTGGGGACGCCTGATGTAAGAAAGGACTCCACTGGGTATGTCTGATGTAAGGGGGACTCCGCTGGGTATGTCTGATGTAAGGGGGGACTCCGCTGGGTACGTCTGATGTAAGGTAGGACTCCACTGGGGACGCCTGATGTAAGTAAGGACTCCGCTGGGTATGTCTGATGTAAGGGGGGACTCCGCTGGGTATGTCTGATGTAAGGGGGGACTCCGTTGGGTATGTCTGATGTAAGTGGGGACTTCGCTGGGTATGCCTGATGTAAGGAAGGACTCCGCTGGGTATGTCTGATGTAAGGGGGGACTCTGCTGGGTATGTCTGATGTAAGGAGGGACTCCGCTGGGTACGCCTAATGTAAGGAAGGACTCCGCTGGGAATTCCTGATGTAAGAAGGGACTCTACTGGGATTGCCTGATGTATGGATGGACTCCGCTGGGAATGCCTGATGTAAGGACGGACTCCGATGGGGGCACCTGATGGCATCTGGTGGTAGGCGACGTGGCAGGTGACACACTCGGGGCTAACACTTATTCGGCATTATGGTGAGTTGAATAATTTCATTCTATATTACAATGTAATAATAGAAATAATGCGCTTCAATCATCCTGACACCATAACAACCTTGGTGTCGGGATGATTGAAGCGCTAACACCAGGTGTTTGTAGTATCTTTATCTGCTGATTGTTAAACTCTGGAATACACACATTTCTATTATGGTGTAGGACCTGGGCCTGCTGTCCCTTCCTTCTCTCTCTATCCCTCCCTCTTTCTTTCTCCCTTTCTTTCTCCCTCCATCCCTCATTCATCTCAGACTCTAACCACACCCCATTTGAGCCACGCCCATTTAAGCCACTCCTACTACCCCACGTAAACCACGCCCATTTCTTGCCGTAGCGCGCTACGCGCCCCACATTTTTCTACTACAGTGTGACACACCTACAAACGAATGCCCCATCCCCTAATTATAGCAAGCCTCCGCCTACATACAAAAAAGTGTCCCGGATTATTTTTTTGCAATGTTGGCAACTATGACTTTGGTAGATGGTAATCTACCCCGGCGATATAAGCAGGTGTCACTGTTTGTTAAGACAGTTGGCGGCAGTGTCCAATATTTAAGGAGGAAGATTCTATGGCTCAAATGGCTCAGTCTACTGTCTTTTGCAAACAACACTGAAATCTGCTGTTCCTAGTGGTCAGGAACAGCGATTTCTTTGTTGTCTCAAGCAGCCCACCCCCCACACAGTTAGAACACACCCAGGGAACACAGTTAACCCCTTGATCGCCCCCTAGTGTTAACCCCTTCCCTGCCAGTGTCATTTATACAGTAATCAGTGCATTTTTGTTACACTGATCAACGTAATAATGTCACTGGTCTCCAAAAAGTGTCACAATGTTGCAGTCCCGCTAAAAAAAAATCGCAGATCACTGCCATTACCAGTAAAAACAATAAAAAATAAATTAAAGTCCATAAATCTATCCCATGGTTTGTGGGCGCTATAACTTTTGCACAAACCAATCAATATATGCTTATTGAGATTTTTTTTTACCAAAAATATGTAGCAGAATACATATTGGTCTAAACTGATAAAGAGATTCGTTTTTTTTTTATATATATATATATTTTTGGATATGTATTAAAGGGGTTGTAAAGGTTTGTTTTTTATTTTCTAAATAGGTTCCTTTAAGCTAGTGCATTGTTGGTTCACTTACCTTTTCCTTCGATTTCCCTTCTAAATGTTTTTTTTCTTTGTCTGAATTTCTCACTTCCTGTTTCTCCTCAGTAAACTTCACACCATCATCCGAGCGGTGTTTAGTCAGCCAGAACAGTTTACTGAACAGCTTACTGAGGAGGAACAGGAAGTGAGAAATTCAGACAAAGAAAACAAAGAAGAAAAACATTTAGAAGGGAAATCGAAGGAAAAGGTAAGTGAACCAACAATGCACTAGCTTAAAGGAACCTATTTAGAAAATAAAAAAAACAAACCTTTACAACCCCTTTAAAGCAAAAAGTAAAAAATATTGTTTTTATTTAAATTGTCAGTCTTTTTTGTTTATAGCGCAAAAAATAAAAAACGAAGAAGTGAATACCACCAAAAGAAAGTTCTATTTGTGGGGAAAAGGGACATCAATTTTGTTTGGGTACAGCGTTGTATGACTGTGCAATTGTCAGTTAAAGCGATGCAGTGCTATCGCAAAAATGGCCTATTGATTAAGGGGGTAAATCCTTACAGGGCTGAATTGGTTAAAAGAGATGTGTGTTCTTTTTTTGTCTGTTTTTTAAGAATCATACTTACCTAGGTGGATACAGCATCGGTCCGATGTTACATCTGTCCCCCGGTGCCTCTAACACTGAGAACCGAGCGATCGTACACCGTCGATCGTTCAGTTCTCACAGCTCCCTGAGCAGAGAGCTGCTGACTGTCAGTCAGCAACTCTCTGCTCTGCTCTCACTGAAGCGCTGGGCTGTGAAGGGGGTGGGAGTGGCCGGCTCAGGCCCACTGAGAGGCTGAGCCGAGTGCCGGTCCAGGCATGTGGGCGGATCCTGACTTCATTGGTGTGATCTAGCATGAGCCTTGACTGGCTCTGTGACATCAGACAACAGCGGATTTCAGATTGCTGTCTGCTGAAAATGAGTCACAGAAGTGCAGAACGAACTGCACTCCGGTGATCCACAGGAGAAGTACAGCCAAACAAGCTTTGGCTGTACTTAGGGTTGCCACCTGTCCAGGATTCACCCGGACAGTTCGGGTTTGGAATCATGCGTCCGGGTTTCAGACTGCCTGAAACCCGGACACATTATTTAGAGTGGACTATGACTTCCCAGCAGGGTTGCTGGCTGCAGTTGTCTAAGCTGAGAGTGTTTTTTACACTCTTTCATGCTGCCCAAAGCCATCACTAACAACCCCCCTCCCCCCCCCCCCAAACACACATACAGATGGGAGAGGAGAGAGGGCTCAATCTGCACCTCTTCCTCCCGGCCAACCCTTCTTTATCTGCCCACACTCCTCAGAAAAGGAATGTACGGCCTGGAAATTTGAAGTCCAGCAGCCTCAGATACATCTGGATGAGAGGTGCTGACTGCCAAGGGGTGAGTGAGCTCACCATCCATCTCTGTCTGTGACTGAGGTCTCCCCCTTCTCTCTCCTGCCTCTGGGGGGAGTACACTAAGGGAAATCAGGGTTCTCAGACGACCCTTACATTAGAGTTCCCCTTTACACCAGAGGCCAAAGTGTTCCCCCTTACATCAGAGTCGTCTCCGTACATCGGAGTTCTCAGTGTTCCCCCTTAAAAAATGGTTCCCAGAGCATCCCTTATGTTAGAGTCCCCAGAGTTCTCCCGTACATCAGAGTCTGCAGAGCCCCCCCCCCCCTTACAGTGACAGGGAACTCTGCAAGTTCAGATGTAAAAGGGAACTCTGTGGACTCTGATGTAAAGGGGGACTCTTGGTATTAACTTCATATGATTAGAAATGTTACTTAATAGCAAAATATACAGTATGTGTAGTTTATACTATAAATAAAAATTGCTGTGCGCCGCTAAAGTGTTCGGGTTTGACTTGAAGAAAAGGTGGCGACCCTAGCTGTACTTCTCCTTTAATTCTTCAGGGCATAGATTCAACAAGGTGTTGGAAATATTCCTCAGAGATTTTGGTCCATAGTGACATGATAGCATCACGCAGTTGCTGGAGATTTATCAGCTGCACATCCATGATGAAAATCTTCCACCACATCCCAAAGGTTCTCTATTGGATGAGATCTGGTGACTGTGGAGGCCATTGGAGTCCAGTGACCTCATTGTCGTGTTCAGGAAACCAGTGGTGAGGTGATTGGAGCTTTGTGACCTGGTGCATTATCCTGCTGGAAGGAGCCATCAGAAGATGTGTACACTGTAGTCATAAAGGGATGGACACGGTCAGCAACAATACTCAGGTAGGTCGTGGTGTTTAACCACTTAACGACCGCCCACCGCCGATTTACGTCGGCAGAATGGCACCGACAGGCAGAATCACGTAGATCTACGTGATCGCCTTTGTGCAGTTGGGGGGTCCATCCGGACCCCCCTTCACTGCAGTGAGCGGCCGTTAAGTGTTCGGGAGCGATCAGGCATGAGGGGGCGGCCGCTCGATTCCGCCCCACCCCTCGCGATCGCTCCCGGCCAATGAAAATGCTTCCTCCTGCCTGAAATGTAAACACAGGCTGGAGGAAGTGATGTCATCTCCCTCGCCGCGGTCTTTTCGTTCCCGGCGCCGAGGAGAGAAGACAGAGGTTAGTGCACCAACAGTCCACTGACACGTAGGTACACATAGGCACACAAATCACCCCCCAGTCACCCCCAGATCACCCCCCAGGTCACCCCAAAGCCCCCAATCACAGTGTCACTGATTGCAGTGATCATTTATTTTACTGATCACTGCATTTAGTGTCATCTGTGATTGTAAAAAGTTGCAGGGCAGTTAGGATTAGGCCCCTTTAGGTCCAGGGTAGCCCCCTAACCCCCAGGTAAAGGTTTAACCCCTTGATCACCCCCCAGGTAACCCTTTCACCCCCTAACTTCAGCGCCACTAAGCGATTGTTTTTCCGATCGCTGTATTCGTGTCGCTGGTGTTTTAGATAGGCAGTTATTTTTTTTTTAGGTTCGCCGCAGGTTTTTATTAGTGTCAGGTACCCCCATATATTATTTTAACCCCCTGATTGCCCCTAGAGTTAACCCTTTCACCAGTGATCGCCGTATAAGCGTCACTGGTGTCACTGGTTAGCCAGTAAGTTATTTCGTTATTTAGGTTACCCGTCAGGTTTTTATATAGTGTCAGGTACCCCCATATTTAACCTAATAAAGGTTTTAACCCCCTGATTGCCCCTAGTTAACCCTTTCACCAGTGATCACCATATAAAGGTTACGGGTGACGCTGGTTGATTAGTTTGCTTTTTATAGCATCAGGGCACCCGCCGTATATAACCCAATAAAGGTTTAACCCCCCTGATCGCCCGGCGGGTGAGATCAATTAGGTTTTAGCGCCAGAGAGGGTCTGCGTCGCCCCAGGCAGTGTTAGGTTAGTGCCAGTAACGCTAACACCCACGCGCAAAGCATACACCCCCCTTAGTGGTCTAGTATCTGATCAGATCTATACTAGCATCCCCAGCGGTTTAGGGTTCCCAAAAACGCAGTGTTAGCGGGATCAGCCCAGATACCTGCTAGCGCCTGCGTTTAGCCCCTCCGCCCAGCCCAGCCCAGCCCACCCAAGTGCAGTATCGATCGATCACTGTCACTTACCAAACACAACACACATAACTGCAGCGTTCGCAGAGACAGGCCTGATCCCTGCGATCGCTAACAGTTTTTTTGTAGCGTTTGATATATTTGCTGACGACAGTCAGGTGCTTTTTTTCCTGTGAATCTTACTAGTGTACCCCTAAATTTAGAGCCCAAAATGGCAAGACGAAGGTACACTAGTAAAGAGGCCTACGAGATTCTGAGCATGACAGATAGTGAAGAGGAGGTCACGTATCTGTCAGATTCAGGCTCAGAATATCTTCCCGTAGAAGACAGTGACGTCAGCGGCCCCACGTCAGATAGCTCTGACGACGAAGTTGAGGTCCCTGCTAAGGTCAGGTGTACCCGATCCCGATCTTCTGAGGTTGTTGAGGAGCAAGAACCGCAGGTCTCTCGTATCATGGAGCAGAGTAGTACTAGCGCCGATATTCCTTCTGGTGAATTGGCAAGCACCAGCGGCCTAGTACAGCCTGGACGTACATCCAGCACTGCAGTAACACTTGGTGACGTGGCGAGTCCCATAAGTGCAGTTCAAGCTGGCGAGGTGGCAAGCACAAGTAGTGTCCCGCTGCCACCAAGAAGACAAAGGCAGGCCCGTCGTGCCCATACTGCCCTTCCTGCAGAATTTGCCTATCCTGATTGGGTCCCCACCACTTCTGCAGAACCCGTACTTCCCTTATTCACTGCCCAACCCGGTATTCAGGTGGAAACAGCTGATTTTATTCCAATTGATTTTTATTCGCTGTTTTTCACGGAAGATCTCTATAGATCTATTGTGGACCAGAGTAATTTATATGCTGGTCAATTTATCGCCGCTAACCCCCAGTTGCCTAAAATTGCCAGAAATTGGAAACCAATTACGGTTTCCGAATTTAAGACCTTTCTGGGCCTTTCCCTCAACATGGGCACACATAAATTTCCGTCATTGCGTGCTTATTGGTCCACGCACCCAATTGACCACATGCCCGTGTTCTCTGCCTCCATGTCCAGGGCACGATACGAGCAGATTTTGCGGTTCATGCACTTCAACGACAATGAACTTTGTCGTCCACGTGGGGACCCTGAATACGACCGGCTCTATAAAATTCGGCCCCTCATAAACCACTTCAACGAACGTTTTGCAGCCTTGTTTACTCCCGATCAAGTTGTCTGCGTTGATGAGTCCCTGATTAAATTTTCTGGCCGCTTGTCTTTCAATCAGTACCTTCCCAGCAAGCGTGCCAGATACGGGGTCAAGCTCTACAAGTTCTGTGACAGGGCAACAGGCTATGTAGTGAACTTTACGGTTTATGAGGGAAAAGATAGTCAGATTGAGTCGGTCAACTGCCCGGATTACATAGGGAGCGCTGGCAAGATAGTGTGGAACTTGGTGTCACCCTTATTCGGAAAGGGGTACCACTTGTATGTGGACAATTATTACACGAGCGTGCCACTGTTTAGTCACTTGTTTGATCATCAGATTGGAGCATGTGGCACCGTGCGACCTAATCGCCGGGGCTTTCCCCAGCGGCTTGTAGATGCCCGTCTTAGGCTGGGGGAGAGAGCCTGCTTGAAGTGTAATAACTTGCTCGCTATGAAGTGGAGGGACAATAAGAATGTTTTCCTTCTTACCTCCCTTCATGCAGACACGACAGTCCAAATTCGTACGGCGACTGGTGTTGTGGAGAAACCCCTCTGTGTCCACGAATATAACCAAAATATGGGAGGGGTGGACCTCAACGACCAGTTGATGGCGCCATATCTAACTGACCGTAAGGCGAGACGCTGGTACAAAAAAGTGTCTCTATCATTATTCCAATTGGCTTTGCTGAACGCTCATGTGCTATACAGAGCTTCAGGCGGGACGTTATCTCTTCTAAAATTCCAGAATGAGATTGTCACAGAACTCCTGTATCCAGGCGGTTCTGCACCTCACCATCCCCAACCAAATGCAGTAAGCCGGCTGCATGAGAGGCATTATTCGTATGTCCTCCCGAGTACCCCTACCCAAAGCCACCCCCAAAAAAGATGTCGTGTCTGTAGCAAGCGCGGATTTAGGCGTGACACCCGTAGTTTTTGTCCACTCTGTCCTGACAAGCCTGGTCTTTGCCAAGGTGAATGTTTTGAACGCTACCACTCAAAAGTGAAGTTTTAGCGTAGGGTACAGCATTTCACAGACAAGGACACACTTACACAGGGTCTCCCAAGATGCCATTACATTTTGAGAGACCAGAACCATTACAGTTGTAAAGTTACAAAAAAAAGTGTAAAAAAGAAAAAAAAAAACGTAAAAAACAAAACACAAAAAAAATATAAAATAAAAAAAACAAAAATAGTTGTCGTTTTATTGTTCTCTCTCTCTCTATTTTCTCTCTATTGTTCTGCTCTTTTTTACTGTATTCTATTCTGCAATGTTTTATCATGCTTGCTTTTCAGGTATGTAATTTTTTGTTTTCAGGTGCGCCATTCAACTGCAGCGCGGAATTATTTATCTTGACAGCAACAGCGTTTGCTCCCACGATACATAAAGCCGTGACTCCAGTGCTGTAGGAGGTGATTTCACCACCACAATTAAAAAAAAGAGCATATATGCCGAAGCATGGGGGCAGCAGGGGCGGAGGAGCGATTTTGCTCCTAATGCCGCGTACATACGGTCGAAATTCCGACGGAGGCCTGCCCGTGGAAAATTCCGACCGTGTGTACGCGGCATAACTTTTTTGCGGGAGGATGCCCCCATGCTTCGGCATATATATATTTTAGGCACAGGTTGCGTTAAAACATTTTTTTATTTTTTACTAGGTTTTGTTTTGGTATTTGCTTTGCAGGTATGGCATGGTAAGGTCTTACTGTTGTACTGTAATGTTACTTTGTTTTAATGTTAACCACCATTTGCTTAGCAGGTACGCCATTCAGTTGCAGCGCGGATCTATTTATCTTGACAGCAACAGCGTTTGCTCCCACGATACATAAAGCCGTGACTCCAACGCTGTAGGAGGTGATTTCACCACCACAGTTAAAAAAAAGAGCATATATGCCGAAGCATGGGGGCAGCAGGGGCGGAGGAGCGATTTTGCTCCTAATGCCGCGTACATACGGTCGAAATTCCGACGGAGGCCTGCCCGTGGAAAATTCCGACCGTGTGTACGCGGCATAACTTTTTTGCGGGAGGATGCCCTCATGCTTCGGCATATATATATTTTAGGCACAGGTTGCGTTAAAACATTTTTTTATTTTTTACTAGGTTTTGTTTTGGTATTTGCTTTGCAGGTATGGCATGGTAAGGTCTTACTGTTGTACTGTAATGTTACTTTGTTTTAATGTTAACCACCATTTGCTTAGCAGGTACGCCATTCAGTTGCAGCGCGGATCTATTTATCTTGACAGCAACAGCGTTTGCTCCCACGATACATAAAGCCGTGACTCCAACGCTGTAGGAGGTGATTTCACCACCACAGTTAAAAAAAAGAGCATATATGCCGAAGCATGGGGGCAGCAGGGGCGGAGGAGCGATTTTGCTCCTAATGCCGCGTATATACGGTCGAAATTCCAACAGAGGCTTGCCCGTGGAAAAGTCCGACCGTGTGTACGCGGCATAACCTTTTATGCCGCGTACATACGGTCGAAATTCCGACGAAGGCTTGACCGTGTGTACGCGGCATAACATTTTTGCGGGAGGATGCCCCCATGCTTCGGCATATATGCCCATCATTAGAAGTGGGTGGATGAAGGGAGGTATTCTAATGGTGGGCATACCCACCAATCAATCTCTTTTTTTCGTTCAGCCAATAGGCTGTATGAAAAAAAAGATTACAATACATGTCCAACAAGGACCAGCAACGTACTGGTATGTTGCTGGACTTTGAATGTTTATACCAGAATGATGCCTGCGGGTTTAGGTATCATCTTGGTATCATTCTTTTCAGCCAGCAGCCGGCTTTCATGTAAAAGCAATTCTAGCAGATAATTAGCCTCTAGACTGCTTTTACAAGCAGTGGGAGGGAATGTCCCCCCCCCCGGATATAAAAAGCGCCATTGGGAAATTGGGAAAGCATTTTATCACACCGATCTTGGTGTGGTCAGATGCTTTGAGGGCAGAGGAAAGATCTAGGGTCTAACCCCCCAATTTTTTTCAAAAAAAGAGTACCTGTCACTACTTATTGCTATCATAGGGGATATTTACATTCCCTGAGATAACGATAAAAATGGTAAAAAAATAAAATATGGAAGGCACAGTTTTAAAATAAAATAAAAAAGCCAAATAAATAATAATAAAAAAAAAAGCACCGCTGTCCCCCCCTGCTCTTGCGCAAAGGCGAACGCAAGCGTCGGTCTAGCGTCATATGTAAACAGCAATTGCATCATGCATGTGAGGTATCACCGCGAAGGTCAGATCGAGGGCAGTCATTTTAGCAGTGGACCTCCTCTGTAAATCTAACGTGGTAACCTGTAAAGGCTTTTAAATGCTTTTAAAAATGAATGTAGTTTGTCGCCGCTGCGCGTTTGTGCGCAATTTTAAAGCATGTCGTGTTTGGTATCCATGTACTCGGCCTATGATCATCTTTTTTATTTCATCAAACATTTGGGCAATATAGTGTTTTTTAGTGCATTAAAAATAAAAAAAGTGTGTTTTTCCCCCAAAAAATGCGTTTGAAAAATCGCTGCGCAAATACTGTGTGGAAAAAAAAAATGCAACACCCACTATTTTAATCTGTAGGGCCTTTGCTTTAAAAAAATATATAATGTTTGGGGGTTCAACATAATTTTCTTGCAAAAAATTTTTTTTTTTCATGTAAACAAAAAGTGTCAGAAAGGGCTTTGTCTTCAAGTGGTTAGAAGAGTGGATGATGTGTGACATAAGCTTCCTAATGTTGTGCATAAAATGCCAGGACAGTTCAAAACCCCCCCCAAATGACCCCATTTTGTAAAGTAGACACCTCAAGCTATTTGCTGAGAGGCATGTTGAGCCCATTGAATATTTTTTTTTTTTGTCCCAAGTGATTGAATAATGACCAAAAAAAAAAAAAAAATGTACAAAAAGTTGTCACTAAATTATATATTGCTCAAACATGCCATGGGCATATGTGGAATTACACCCCAAAATACATTCTGTTGCTTCTCCTGAGTACGGGGATACCACATGTGTGAGACTTTTTGGGAGCCTAGTCGCGTACGGGACCCCAAAAACCAAGCACCGCCTTCAGGATTTCTATGGGTGTAAATTTTTGATTTCACTCCTCACTGCCTATCACAGTTTCGGAGGCCATGGAATGCCCAGATGGCACAAAACCCCCCCAAATGACCCCATTTTGGAAAGTAGACACCCCAAGCTATTTGCTGAGAGGTATGTTGAGTATTTTGCAGATCTCGCTTTTTGTCACAAAGTTTTGAAAATGTAAAAAAAGAAAAAAAAAAAGAAAAAAAAATGTCTTTCTTAATTTTCAAAAGCAAATGAGAGCTGTAAAATACTCACCATGCCTCTCAGCAAATAGCTTGGGGTGTCTACTTTCCAAAATGGGGTCATTTGTGGGGGTTTTGGGCTATTTTGACATTTTATGGCCTTCAAAACTGTGATAGGTAGTGAGGAGTGAAATCAAAAATGTATGCCCTTAGAAACCTTGAAGGCGGTGCTTGGTTTTTGGGGTCCCGTACGCGGCTAGGCTCCCAAAAAGTCCCACACATGTGGTATCCCCGTACTCAGGAGAAGCAGCAGAATGTATTTTGGGGTGTAATTTCACATATAACCATGGCATGTGTGAGCAATATATCATTTAGTGACAACTTTTTGTACATTTTTTTTTTTCTTTTTGTCATTATTCAATCATTTGGGACAAAAAAAAATATTCAATGGGCTCAACATGCCTCTCAGCAAATAGCTTGGGGTGTCTACTTTCCAAAATGGGGTAATTTGTGGGGGTTTTGGGCTATTTTGACATTTTATGGCCTTCAAAACTGTGATAGGTAGTGAGGAGTGAAATCAAAAATTTATGCCCTTAGAAACCTTGAAGGCGGTGCTTGGTTTTTGGGGTCCCGTACGCGGCTAGGCTCCCAAAAAGTCCCACACATGTGGTATCCCCGTACTCAGGAGAAGCAGCAGAATGTATTTTGGGGTGCAATTTCACATATAACCATGGCATGTGTGAGCAATATATCATTTAGTGACAACTTTTTGTACATTTTTTTTTTCTTTTTGTCATTATTCAATCATTTGGGACAAAAAAAAAAAATATTCAATGGGCTCAACATGCCTCTCAGAAAATAGCTTGGGGTGTCTACTTTCCAAAATGGGGTCATTTGGGGGGGTTTTGTGCCATCTTGGCATTTTATGGCCTTCAAAACTGTGATAGGTAGTGAGGAGCGAAATCAAAAATTTATGCCCTTAGAAACCTTGAAGGCGGTGCTTGGTTTTTGGGGTCCCGTACGCGGCTAGGCTCCCAAAAAGTCCCACACATGTGGTATCCCCGTACTCAGGAGAAGCAGCAGAATGTATTTTGGGGTGTAATTTCACATATGCCCATGGCATGTGTGAGCAATATATCATTTAGTGACAACTTTGTGCAAAAAAAAAAAGTTTGTCATATTCCCGCAACCTGTGGCAAAATATAAAATATTCCATGGACTCAACATGCCTCTCAGCAAATAGCTTGGGGTGTCTACTTTCCAAAATGGGGTAATTTGGGGGGGTTTTGTGCTATTTTGGCATTTTATGGCCTTCGAAACTGTGATAGGTAGTGAGGAGTGAAATCAAAAATTTACGCCCTTAGAAATCCTGAAGGCGGTGCTTGGTTTTTGGGGCCCTGTACGTGGCTAGGCTCCCAAAAAGTCCCACACATGTGGTATCCCCGTACTCAGGAAAAGCAGCAGAATGTATTTTGGGGTGCAATTCCACATATAACCATGGCATGTGTGAGCAATATATCATTTAGTGACAACTTTTTGTACATTTTTTTTTTCTTTTTGTCATTATTCAATCATTTGGGACAAAAAAAAAATATTCAATGGGGTCAACATGCCTCTCAGCAAATAGCTTGGGGTGTCTACTTTCCAAAATGGGGTCATTTGGGGGGGTTTTGTGCCATCTTGGCATTTTATGGCCTTCAAAACTGTGATAGGTAGTGAGGAGTGAAATCAAAAATGTATGCCCTTAGAAACCTTGAAGGCGGTGCTTGGTTTTTGGGGTCCCGTACGCGGCTAGGCTCCCAAAAAGTCCCACACATGTGGTATCCCCGTACTCAGGAGAAGCAGCAGAATGTATTTTGGGGTGTAATTTCACATATGCCCATGGCATGTGTGAGCAATATATCATTTAGTGACAACTTTGTGCAAAAAAAAAAAAGTTTGTCATATTCCCGCAACTTGTGGCAAAATATAAAATATTCCATGGACTGAACATGCCTCTCAGTAAATAGCTTGGGGTGTCTACTTTCCAAAATGGGGTCATTTGGGGGGGTTTTGTGCTATTTTGGCATTTTATGGCCTTCGAAACTGTGATAGGTAGTGAGGAGTGAAATCAAAAATTTGCGCCCTTAGAAATCCTGAAGGCGGTGCTTGGTTTCCGGGGTCCCGTACATGGCTAGGCTCCTAAAAAGTCCCACACATGTGGTATCCCCGTACTCAGGAGAAGCAGCAGAATGTATTTTGGGGTGCAATTCCACATATAACCATGGCATGTGTGAGCAATATATCATTTAGTGACAACTTTTTGTAATTATTTTTTTTTTTTTGTCATTATTCAATCACTTGGGACAAAAAAAAAAAATATTCAATGGGCTCAACATGCCTCTCAGCAATTTCCTTGGGGTGTCTACTTTCCAAAATGGGGTCATTTGGGGGGTTTTGTACTGCCCTGCCATTTTAGCACCTCAAGAAATGAGATAGGCAGTCATAAATTTAAAGCTGTGTAAATTTCAGAAAATGTACCCTAGTTTGTAAACGCTATAACTTTTGCGCAAACCATTAAATATACGCTTATTGACATTTTTTTTACTAAAGACATGTGGCTGAATACATTTTGGCCTAAATGTATGACTAAAATTGAGTTTATTCGATTTTTCTTATAACAAAAAGTAGAAAATATCATTTTTTTTCAAAATTTTCGGTGTTTTTCTGTTTATATCGCAAAAAATAAAAATCGCAGAGGCAATCAAATACCATTAAAAGAAAGCTCTATTTGTGGGAAGAAAAGGACGCAAATTTCATTTGGGTACAACATTGCATGTCCGCACAATTTACAGTTAAAGCAGCGCAGTGCCGAATCCCAAAAACAGGCCTGGTCCTAATGGCCCGAAATGGTCCGGGGCTTAAGTGGTTAAACAATGTTCAATTGGTACTAAGGGGCCCAAAGTGTGTCAAGAAAATATCTTCCACACATTACACCACCAGCTTGCACCATCGATACAAGGATGAATCCATGCTTTCATGTTGTTTACATCATCAGACCAGGCAACATTTTTCCAATCTTCTATTGTCCAATTTTGGTGAGCCTGTGCGAATTGTAGCCTCAGTTTCCTGTTCTTAGCTGACAGGAGTGGCACCCGGTGTGGTCTTCTGCTGCTGTAGCCCATCTGCTTCAAAGCTCGATGTGTTAAGCAGCATTCAGAGATGGTATTCTGCATACATCGGTTGTAACGAGTGGTTATTTGAGTTACTGTTGTCTTTCTATCATCTCAAACCAGGCTCACCATTTTCCTCTAACCTCTGACATCAACAAGGCATTTTCGTCCACACAACTGTCGCTCACTGGATATTTTCTCTTTTTCAGACCATTCTCTGTAAACCCTAGAGATGGTTGTGCGTGAAAATCCCAGTAGATCAGCAGTTTTTGAAATACTCAGGCCAGCATGTCTGACCCCCAACAACCAAGACACGTTCAAAGTCACTTAAATCTTCTTTCTTTCCCATTCTGATGCTTGGTTTGAACTTCAGCAAGTCATCTTCCCCACATCTAGATGCCTAAATGCATTGAGTTGCTGCCATGTGATTGGTTGGTTAGCAATTTGTGTTACCAAACAATTGAACAGGTGTACCTAATAAAGTGGTCGGTGAGTGTAGATTTGCGTTTATCTGATGACAAAGTCAAAGCCTGCACAAACAGAAGTATTTTGAGCCACCACCAAATTAATACCCTTCATTCCGTATATAGAGTGCCAGAGTGTTTTGTTTTTTGTGTTGTGTTTATGAAAAATGCAAACACAGTAAAACCTTGGTTTGAGAGCGTTTTGCAAAATTTTTAAATACATTTTGACTTGATATACAAGCGATGTCGTGATATACAAGTAGTGTCATGTTACAACTGAGTATAAAAGAGAAGAGAGGCGCCTCTAAGTGTAGCAATATGGTTATATTTAATGAAGGTACAACACTTAGCAACTCACATAGTTGATGATTAAAACAGACGCATCCGGGGTAAAGCTGTCCACATAGACCATCCTCCTCATCAACGTGGCATCGATGTCATCCCTTCCACGTTGCGCTCCACGAGCGGTTCAAGCCTCGCTTTCAGATCGCACTACTGCAGGGTAGTCTTCCTGGTCACGATTGCAGACTGACAGCAGTGAGAGCCGAAGGTGCGGTGGACGATCTATGTGGAACGCTTTACCCAGGATGCCTGCATACTTAGATGTGCCTCTTTTTATCATCAACCATGTGCGTTTCTAAATGTTGTACCTTCATTAAACGTGATCATATTGCTACACTTAGAGGCGCCTCTCTTCTCTTTTATACTCTGTAGCTCCTGCTGGATTTTGCTTCTAAACTGAAAGACCCAATTATAAATGGTTGTGGAACAAATAATTTGAGTTTCCATTATTTCTTATGGGGAAATCCGCTTTGATATACAAGTGCTTTGGATTACAAGCATGCTTCTGGAACGAATTATGCTCGCAATCCAAGGTTTTACTGTATAAATAATCACCTTTACAGAAAAAACAAAACAAAAAAAAAACACATCAGTCTGAATGTTTGTATGGCCTGGAGAGAAAACAATATTTTTTTATATTATTTTTTGTTTTACAGATCTGACGCTGTATTTGACACTTTTGCATTTTTCTGCAGATTTTTGAGATTCTGGGATGTCAGCTGAAGAGTGCTGCTTTAACTTTGATTCCTTTTCATTGAGCTTTCATGCGGTCTGTCTCATTAGGAGTCATAATTACTATATATATCCATACATTCTACCTTTCTACCCTCTGTCAGAGTTGTCTGAGGAAGACAAAGCATGGAGGACATTCATTTTTATAATGCATTTCAGGAATAGAATGAATTACCTGTCTAAACTTAGCACCTGCTCACAAAGCAGCATGCACCCCTGGCTATGATCTGCAGCTGTGGATAGTTACATGGCAGGTTAATAATTTAGACAGCACAGTCAGGAGTGTAGCTGTGCCCTGCTGCGTTGTGGTACAGAAATGACAGCGCTGTTGGGGACATCAGCAAATGCAATGCTGGATATCTTTAACCGCTTCAATACTGGGCACTTTCACCCTCTTCCTGCCCAGGCCAATTTCCAGCTTTAAGTGCTGTCAGACTTTGAATTACATTTGTGCAGTTATGCAACACTGTACCCATATAACATTTTTATATATTTTTTCACACAAATAGAGCTTTCTTTTGGTGGTTTTTAATCACTGCAGTTTTTTTTTTTTTTTTTTTTGCTAAAATAAATTTTTTTTTTAGTTTTTGTTAGAAATTGTGTAAATAAGTGAAGCGGGTATATACTTTTAAAACTGGTGAAGACACCAGTAATGCATAGTTCCCTTCAGCCCAGCAGGTGGCGCTGTCACTTTGGGCCAGGGTTGAACCATCGCTGCAGTGCCGTACCCTTTGTGACCTCTCGCAGCGGTTGTACGGCGGGGCGGGGAACCTGCCGTGCTTGCTGGGAGAGGGTATAAAGGGGGCGGACATCTTCGCCACGAAGTTGGAGTCCCAGGCACCTTCAGCCTGAGGGCTGGTGTTCGCGGTCGGTGTCCAGGCGGCCTAGGCCTGGACACCTGGAGTTTGTGTTCCATCCCAGACACCTTCAGTCTGGGGTGAGGTACTCGGTTGGAGGCCTGGGGCCCAGTACCTTCCGCTGGGTCCCGTGAGGGAGGGATTGTCCTAGGGGGCCCCGGGAGTGGGGCACCCAAATCCAGAGGCGTAAGGGACCGGAGAAGGGACTCATCCGAAGACCCGGTGCAGCATATTGCCAGTGCCGGGTGAACCTCTGGAGACCGCCCGGAGGGATATCTTTCCCGAACAGGGGCCAAGTTCAAAGAGGAAGGAGGTTCATGTTCAATGACCGGTGGCAGCGGTTCAACTATTCAACTCAGGTCAGTGGCAGAAACCTGCTATTAGGCCTGTGGCAGGGGCCTCAACGGTTCATCCGGTCGGTGGCAGCGACCAAGACTCACGGTCGGTGGCAGAGACCGTGCGCCAGGCCTATTCGCTATCAAAGGAATAGGAGAGCTCAGTTGTGCCTGGGCCTACTCGTATCCACACCCCTGTCTGTCTGTTACTGAAAGTTCAACTGATTGTGTTCACCCTGAAAGTAGAGAAATAAAGGAGTGTTGGACTTTCGATTGGTGTGGGGCTCTATGTTATTGGCAGACACGTCTCCATGGGAAGACCCGGAGGTAATTCAAGTAACTCTGCTTAACCCTCATACACATACGAGGGGAGAGCTTGGCGTAGTGTTCCTGCACTCTCCTCTCCCAGGTACCCCTAGACACAAGCCAAACAAACGAGAGAATCAGAGAGGGGCGCTGCGAGGCTCCGCTACATAAGTATTTTCTCTCCTTCACTGATGTGCGTTGATGAGGCTGCACTGATAGGCAATGGTGAGGCAGCACTGATGGGCATTGTTGAAACGGCATTGAAGTGCACTGATGAGGAGGCACTAATATGCAGCACTGATACGCAGCACTGATGAGCTCTGATAGGTGGTACTGATGGGCAGTGATATTTGCCACTGATGGGCACTGATAAGCGGTACTTATGGGCAATGATGGGTGGCACGGATAAGCAGCACTGATAGGCGGCACTGATGGGCACTAAAAGGCAGCACTGACTTGCATCACTGATGGGCACAGACTGGCATCAATGCTGGGCACTGTTGGGGCTGCACTGATTATCATGGCACTGATGATCAGTGCCCTGATTATCTGTACAGGTCTTCCCTGTGAGGAGATGCTGTTGATCGGCTCTCCTCTCCTTACACTTGTTTACATGTGGTCAGCTGTGATTGGACACAGCCAATCACATGGGTAAAGAGCTGTGTCATTGGCTCTTTACCCAGATCAGGGTCACGCCATGTCCCAGTGACACAGCACGCCTACGATCGTTGCACGCCCCCGCAGGCGCGAAAGCACAGTGAGACTGGACCGACGTCAAATTATGTGCTTTCCGATTCCCTTCACTTTTCTGGTCTTAAGTCAAAAACCCTCTGGATCGTAAGAGGATCCCTCTGCTGCTTGGCCAATGGGAATTGTACGAGTTATTCATGGACATTCAGAAGAAGAACCCTAGTAGGAAATAAAGAGCGAGAAGAAGCATTCGGCGCTATTTCAATTCAGAATGACAAAAATCATGTACTGGAGGCTAAAATGGTAAAGGAAGGTGCAGCCAAGGCGTGATTGCTGTAGATTACTGGTACCGAATAGGCACTTAATGATATAATATACTTAAGGTCAGGCTTGCATAAGAAGGCATAGTTTAGATTCCTCCATGAAACACAATTGTGTCTAGAGAAGTCTCCTGGCTGGTCATACATGGAAGAATCTCCAGTTATTTCTACATTTTATTTCAGGAGTTTACTACCGCTTTAAAGTGGTTTTAAGCCCTCAGGGACAACTTTCACCTACAGGTAAGCCTAGATTAAGGCTTACCTGTAGTTGCTTGCAATATCTCCTTAACCTACACGGTTTAGGAGATATTTGCAAAAAAAGACTGTACCGATATCTACACGGCATGCGCACCGTAGACAACGGCGCAGGTGCACTGAGCGTGTCGTTTCCGAGGGCGATCGTGCCGTCACTGGCGGCTCCCGCGCACATGTTCGGGAGTGACGTCATTGCGGATCTGGCCAGTCACACAGCCAGAGTACGCGAACACGGAAGTCACTCCGGGAGACATGGCGGCGATGGAGGAGGGGAACAAGGACCGCTGCGGGGGCTTTGATCTTAGGTAAGTAATTCATAATGAGCTAGTATGCTATGCATACTAGCTCATAATGAGCTAGTATGCTATGCATACTAGCTCATTATGCCTTTGTATTGCAGGGTGTATTTATTTTTATTTTTTTCAGAGGGTTTATTTCCTCTTTAAGAATAAGACTTGGGGAAGGTGGGAGGTTGGGGAATTTGTGGTTCTGAGGGTGGGGCATTTTAAGATTAACTGTTTTAAAAGTAGAGTTATTTTTTAAAGTCAAACTCCAGTTCGGGCCTCTCTTAATCGCCCTGGATAACATGGCAAAGGGTTTTACCTTCACTGTCTGTATCCTTGTTGAAGATATTTCCCCTCATTACCTACCCTTGGGCAGCATGTTACTGTTTGATCTATGGAGGCACAGGGAGCAATGAAAACCCATGAAAGAAAGGTAATGCTGCGCTGTAAGGGGGATGGGGGAAAAGTAGATAATGAGTGCACCTAATGAGCATACAAATAATAATTGTTATCACAACATCATATCAAAGAATATGTGAAACACAAAAGTGAATAAATCCAAAGTGATAAGCAATGCTGAGTCCAGCTGTGAAAGTGCATCAATCCAAGTCCTCAAGCTGATGCTGGAGTAACACAAACTATGGTAACTGAATAGAAGTCATTCCAGATATCAGAAATACAACAGAATGATGATCTGTGTTCTTGTGCAGAAAACTGTGACTTGGTAATAAAAACAATTGGTGACGGTGCTGGTGCCAGATAATCCAAAGTGAAGTGACGTATTAGAAAGGGAACTTTCCTATTTCCCTTGTGATTAGTGTAGATGTCCCCTTACCTTACTGCTGTAAGGTAACAGCATATAAAGATATAGATAGGTGGATCCAGCGTATATTCCGGCCAGTCCCTGGTGTGGCGTCTCCTAGCGGTGTATAGTCTCTATCTTTACTGGGGTGGTACACTGAACTTCCAATTGGTGTGATATTAACCCTCACAGAAAAAAGGGAATAGGGTACGCCAATAGTGTAGTATATTTAAAATACATTTATTGGCAATAAAACATCACAAAAAAAGGGTACTCACAAAAGTAGCATATAAGAAGGCATATAGAAACGAGCAGCGAGCTCGCAAGTGTCACCTCCGGTGCCTCTGGTGTCTCGACGCGTGTTCGTCACTGTCACTTGACTTCATTAGGAGTAGAAGTCACGTTACAGTGACGAACACGCGTTGAGACACCAGAGGCACCGGAGGTGACACTTGCGAGCTCGCTGCTCGTTTCTATATGCCTTCTTTTATGCTACTTTTGTGAGTACCCTTTTTTTGTGATGTTTTATTGCCAATAAATGTATTTTAAATATACTACACTATTGGCGTACCCTATTCCCCTTTTTTCTGTGAGGGTTAATATCACACCAATTGGAAGTTCAGTGTACCACCCCAGTAAAGATAGAGACCATACACCGCTAGGAGACGCCACACCAGGGACTGGCCGGAATATACGCTGGATCCACCTATCTATATCTTTATATGCTGTTACCTTACAGCAGTAAGGTAAGGGGACATCTACACTAATCACAAGGGAAATAGGAAAGTTCCCTTTCTAATACGTCACTTCACTTTGGATTATTTGGCACCAGCACCGTCACCAATTGTTTTTATTACCAAGTCACAGTTTTCTGCACAAGAACACAGATCATCCTTCTGTTTTATTTCTGATATCTGGAATGATTTCTATTCAGTTACCATAGTTTGTGTTACTTCAGCATCAGCTTGAGGACTTGGATTGATGCACTTTCACAGCTGGACTCAGCATTGCTTATCACTTTGGATTTATTCACTTTTGTGTTTCACATATTCTTTGATATGATGTTGTGATACCAATTATTATTTGTATGCTCATTAGGTGCACTCATTATCTACTTTTCCCCCATCTCCCTTACAGCGCAGCATTACCTTTCTTTCATATCCATTTGGGTTTCTGATATACCTCCAGTGCTGCAGCAGTACCCTCTCCTTTTTCCCCTCCCTACCTCTTTTGGTAGCGCAGTAATACTATACCATTTCAATGAAAACCCATCATACGTTCTGACCCTACCCAACTTTACTCAACAGTAGTATTTTCACTGCTGTTTGCACCCCTTAAGATTTTATATCAACTCCTGGTGACCTGAATATGAGAGGGATGGAATTATTTCCAATAGAAATACAAACCTGACAGGTTCTATTACTTCCTCACTGCAAGAAGCTTTGGCTTGCGTTCTACTTTGACCAGAGTATCTTAATGGAAACTGAACATCTTACTATAAAACTACTTGTATTATTTAGCGTATTTAATTCTGTATGTGTAAACTCGGTCTCCCTAGACTGGCCAAGCATGGATTCTTCTTCTTCTTTCAAAATGTCTGTCACTGCCGGTGCCCTGATAAGTTTCACACCAGTTACCAAGTGTAAATATTTAAATGGCTTGAGATTGTGCTAGTCCCAATACATTAAACATGATAATATTTTAACTCCATCTCAATTAGCATTGATGGCCTTGTAAACTCGGCTTTCTAAAGTGATAATATGCTGTCACTGTGAACTCAGTCTCTGAGCTGGCGGTTCATCTCCTTCTGGAGAGCTTACATGACTTGCTGAATATTTCTTATTTAACACATCTAGAGACATCAAAATTATTCTATCGAACTCTCTTGGCCAGCCTATGGCCTTCAGTCATTTAGGATTTGCCAATTCTAGTATGGCCTGCCAGATGCTTGACAATTGCCACAGAGGATCTTGACAGCTTTGCTCTTATCATTTTATCCTAAGATATAGTTATTACCTATTTTTATATTTAATAAGTAATTTTTTTTTTATTAATGTTGCTATTCATATACTTTTGGTATTTTTTGGTACAGTAGTATAAAGTTGATTTTTTTTTACTTTATTACTAATACTTATATAGCTATGAGTAAGCATCTCACGATGTGAAACGCGTTAGCCTACTTCTGTGTTTATTTTTGAGTGCCTTTCTGTATTTGTGGATTTTATCAATAAACCAGCATCCTTTGCAGAGTGCGGCCATCCAGAATATTTTTCCTTCCTCACCTAATTTTGTGCAGAGCCAGCACCTGTGTGTACTTGGAGTGGGGCGGTAGCATTACATGGATTCAGAGGCTTCAGAGCGGTGATCTTTTTTCAATACTTATATAGCGCTGACATTTTATGCAGCACTTTACATATAATGTACATTTACATGTAAATGAAGAAGTAAATAGTTGCAATTCTCAAAGATTAGTTTAGCGGGAGAAAAAGTTTCTAGGTGGAGCCTAAAGCCCCCTACACACGGGCAGAATGTCAGAAGACATTTGCCATTACAAAAAATACCGCCAGACATTCCGCCCGTGTGTATGTCGGTCTGACCGACAGAAGCCGGCCGAACCAGCAGCCGACGGACTCCCGATCAGCACTCTCATCCAATGGCAGAGAGTGCTAAACGGAGTGTTCTAGCGGGGGGGGGGGGGGGGGCTGCCCCTAGGGTTGCCACCTGTACGTTTTTTTCCTGTTTTTTGAATGATGTGTTTAGATTTTCTTCTGCCCCAGACCCGGACACATCATTCACATGGGCTGCACCGAGAGTGTCTCCCCTCTCCCTGACAGCAGCTTGGTTCAGTAGAGCAGAGCAAAGTGTCAGTGTATCAAAGCTCCCCCCCTCCTCCTCCTCCGTTCTGTACACACACGAGGAGGAGGGGGGAGAAGGGACACCCTGATATCAGGTCTGTAGAATTTTTTTTCATGCTCTGTAGATGTAGGAAGGAGGGGGAGAGAGCAGTTGGAAAAGAGGACAAGGTAGAAAATATGTGGAGTGATCGAGGGGTTAGGAGGATATGTGCTTTAGCAGGGGGAAGACAATGCTAGAAGTGTGGATTGGATTTTAAATCTGACAACCCCTCCTTGCACTATCTCTCTTCCTTCCCAAAGCACCCCTCCAGCACATATCCCACCCCCCACCCCTCCCCCTTGCACTGGCCCTCTTCTCTCACAAAGCGCCCCCCCCCCAGCACATATCTGACCCCCCCCCCAAGCGCCCCTAGCACATATGGGCACAGGCTGCATATGATGGGCACAGAGGCTGTATGATTGGCACAGTGGCTATATGATGGGCAAAGTGGCTGTATGATGGGCACAGAGGCTATATGATGGACACAGAGGCTGCATATGATGGGCATAGGCTGCATAAGATGGGCACAGAGGCTGTATGATGGACACAGGGGCTGCATATGATGGGCACAGAGGCTGCATATGATGGGCACAGAGGCTGCACATGATGTGCACAGAGGCTGCACATGATGGGCACAGAGGCTGCACATGATGAGCACAGAGGCTGTATGATTGGCACGGAGGCTGCATATGATGGGCACAGTGGCTGTAAGTTCAGTACAGAGTCTGCATATGATGGGCACAGTGGCTGTAGGATGGGCACAGGCTGCAAAAGATGGGCACAGAGGCTGCGTATGATGGGCACTGAGGCTGCATTTTATGGGCACAGAGGCTGCATTTTATGGGTACAGAGGCTGCATATGGTGGGCACAGTGGCTGCATTTGATGGGCACAGTGGCTGCATTTATATAACTCGCACATATATAACTCTCCCCACCCCCCCTGCTAGCATTGGCCCAGGACATATCTGACCCCTGCATTCCGTGCAGAACACTCACAATTCATCCACGCGCACTGTTTGCTGCGGCGAGCTATGCGCCACATTACTACTCTCTTTCAGGCCACCAAAAGTCTTAAGCCTCGTACACAAGGCCGATTTTCTCGTCGTAAAAAACACGTCGTTTTTTTCGAAGAGATTCTTGTTAACCTTGACGATTTTCTCGTCAAGCTTTCCATGCGTACACACTGACATTTCCCAAATTCCTCGTTGTTCTCCGTGGTCACGTCCAGCACGTACGACGGCACTATAAAGGGGAAGATCGATTTCCCTGGCGCCACCCCTTGGGCTGCTTTTGCTGATCTCGTGTTACCGCGTGTGAAGTAAAAGTTTGGGAAGAGACGATTCGCGCTTTTCAGTCTTCGTGCTTTTCAGTTAATTTTCTGCGGTTCAGTTTGTGCTTGTGGGTTCGTATCTTGTCTTTCAGGGCGTCTAGGCAGGTCGTATCTGTTTTACAGTGCGTTCTTGCCCGTTCGTTTCTGATTTTCAGTTCGTTATTCATAGGCCTTGCTGTTCTAAAGTGCGTTCTGTTCTGTACGTTCTGATAAGACGACCGTTTCCTAGCCATGTCGCCTGTACGTTCTCGTCGTCGAGTTCGTGCTGTGTGTGCGCTTGGTGTTGGTCTGCTTGTTTTGGACCAAGACCAGTCCATGAACGGTGTGAGGAGGAGTTCATGGACCAAGAATTGGTTGCTCCAGCTGGACCAATTCTGCCATATGCCTCTGCTGCGGGAGATCGTCGAGAATAATCCTGAGGACTACAGGAATTTTCTGCGGATGTCTGACCCCGTTTTTCAGCATCTGTTGGCTTTGGTGTCCCCCTATATTACCAGGCAGGACACCGTTATGCGGGAAGCCATCAGTGCTGAGCAGAGGCTCATTGCCACGTTACGTTACCTGGCGACAGGGAGAAGTCTTCAGGACTTGAAGTTCACGACAGGCATCTCCCCCCAGGCTCTGGGCCTCATAATCCCAGACACCTGTTCTGCCATTATACAAGTCCTGCAGGAGGACTATATTAGGGTAAGTTTTCTCCATTAACATCACATTTTATGTATTTTATGTATGATAATGTATTGTATTTCTTTCATCCTTCCCTAATTACCATGATTGTAATATGCTGAGAATGTCCCCCTTGTCCTCATGCATGCTGGAAGCTTTTAAATGCCCCTTTTTTCTCCTCCATGCATATTTCCCTTCACTAACCTTTCCAGCAGGGGCGTCTGTTGCTCCAAATGTTTGGGGGTCCAACCCCAATTTTAGGAACTAAACTTCCTCCTTTTTAGCGACTGTGCCTATTAAACGCCACCAGTTGCCCCTTCCAATGCAGCCATTTTGTCCCCTCCAATGCAGCCATTTTGTCCCCTCCAATGCAGCCATTTTGTCCCCTCCAATGCAGCCATTTTCCCCCCAGCCCTGCACTTACCTTCTTCTGGTCAGCGCCATCCTCCTTCTGTCCTTGATGTCTTTTCCTGCCCTCGATGTTGCATCAGCCAATCATGTAACCATAAAACAGACTTGGTGAACATAAATTGGCAGAGCAGCCTGTCAGTGTTTACCCAAGGAATGTCCCCCCCCCCCCCTGCGTCCCCTATTTTACTTGTATCAAGCCAATTACATCCCTCAGGCTGGATTTTGCAAGCCTATTTGCCCCCCTGTTTCTGATATGCAATTTTCACCCCCTAAATGCCGCAGTCATTCATATGGCCGTCGCTCAACAGGGGGCCATCCACCTGAATAGTGGGCGGCATTGACAATACATAGGTTCATGCAAGGCATGAACCTATGTATTGTTCTGAGTGACAGGCACAGGTGAGAGGGGGCAGTGCTCCAGCGCCCACTCTGGACGCACCGCCACTGCAATGCTATCCTGTGGCCAAACACATCTACCCCCCCCCCCCAAATTTTGTTAGAATGGACCATCACAGGGGGTGAAGAATATGAAACATGAGCCTTCCATTATACTTATTAAAAACACCTTAAACTGAGATTTTTATTGATGTTGGCCTCTAATGTATTTTCTTATAATCTGCTTGCAATGTTCTATTTAAAACTTCTAATTTTTTTTCATCTTGTTTGACTCCCCAGCTTCCTTCCACGCCACAGGAATGGCAGACTGTGGCATCGGAGTTTGCCACGCGGTGATACTTCCCCAACTGCGGTGGTGCCATAGACGGGAAGCATGTCCGCATCGTGCCGCCACCCCGTTCTGGGTCCTACTACTTCAATTACAAGGGGTTTCATAGCATTGTGCTGATGGCGGTGGTGTCAGCACGGTATGAATTCCTCTATGTTGATGTAGGGAAGAATGGCCGGATGTCCGATGGGGGATCCTTCATCCAGACGGAGTTTGCCCTCCGTCTCCAGAGTGACGACCTTGCATTGCCACCGGATGCAGGGAATGTTGAAGGACTCCCCTTTGTTTTTTTGGCTGATGAAGCCTTCGGACTTGGACCGCACCTCATGAGGTCATTTCCACAGAGGACCCTGACCCCAGAGAAGAGGGTATTCATTTACCGGCTGGCCAGGGGCCGAAGAGTCATTGAAAATGCCTTCGGCATAATGGCCAGCCGGTTCCACCTTTTTATGACTCCCATCCACTTGGCGGAGTACAAGGTAAACTATGTCGTTTTATGCTGCTGTGTGCTCCATCATTTTCTGTGCCGAAAATCAAGTACTTATATGGCCTCAGTATTGCCTGAGGCTGGACTTTCCCATGCCAATCCCCTGCCGGGCCTCGAATCTGCCCATCCTGGCTTGCCCCCCCAAAATGCCCGTGAGGTTCGGGAGACATATATGGACTATTTCACGGGTAGGGGGGCAATTCCTATGCCAGGCCATGACTAAAGAATTGTGCATAAAAAACTCATTAAAATTATTTTTAAATCTGGTAACTTTGTTTGTTTCCTGTCTCCTAGTTTGTCTTAGTGCATTTGTAGTGGCAATTGTTTTTTCCTTTAGTAAATAACAACCATTTCACTATGCAACCCAAAAAAATACACAAATAAGGTTAGAGCGTATTTGAAAAAGAAGCTACACTTTGTTTGTGTTCAAATATTTTACTCTGTGCACATTCACACACATGGTAAATTTTAATTTTTTTTATTTTTTTTGGCTGACCACAAACCGGCAATTGTTTTCTTATGAAAATACAAAACCATTAGTTGCATTCCAAAAAGTACAACATTGGATACCTCTGAGCAATATAAGACATTCACTTACACAAACTATGTCTCTATGTGCCTGTCCTAATATGGGGTATTGGTATTGGGGTATTGGCACCCCTTGCCCAGCCAAAAATTGAATATGCACACATTTTGAAGTAATTTCCAATAGGGATTTTAGACTCCTGATCCCTATTGACAACATGTGCCATCTGCCATCAGGGGTGATCAATGTTTTTCAATGTGATCAACGTGTTTTGTGGGTGCAACCCCTTCTTCAGTTCACCTACTTTAGATACGAGGAAGGGGTTGCACCCCCAAAAGGCGTACATGGATATCCCCTGATGGCAGATGGCACATGTTGACACACTGTGTGTATATTCAATTTTTGGCTGGTTTGATTGTCAAAAATACATTAAAAGGGTGAATAACAAACTGAAAACAAAAATGGGGGTTTTGAGGCCTTATTCAATTTTCCCCAAAACATCTAGAATGTCTTTAAAGGTTTGATCCATCACATGAATTCTTTGTTTAATTCTGTCCAGTTCTGTGCTACATTCCATCACTTGCTGTATTATTCGTAGGGCACTGTCAGCAGAGAAACGTGTACTATCTTTCACCACAACATTTACATCCCCTAAAATATAAAAAAAAAGGTATTATAACTCTGCAGGCCTACATCTCTTACCTGAAGCTGTGGTGACAGATACTGACCTGTTGTGGTGACCAGTTCCACCACGTCATCCACTTCTCCTTCCTGCACTTCTCCTTCCTCCACCTCTTCAACTTCAGGTTGTGGGTCTTGGTGAGGTTGGGGTTGTTTAGAAGCTGTGGGTTTCATGTGCTCCCTGGAGTCTTCTCTCCCCTATGAGAATCAAACAAAAGGTCTAGTTATCACACAGAAATTTTCTCTAAAAAATAAAAACAGGCTAAATTGCTTGGAAGTGGGGTACAAGTGTCTGTTTGTGCAGAATTTCCACATGAAGACATTATTTTGTCTAAAAAATATGTTTAGTATTCACCTTTGGCTCTCAATTTTGAGACATGGAGGCACCACAAAATTTCACTGATGCACCTGTGTGGGACCCCCAAAAAAGGCGGTTCTGGTGGGCCACACTATAGTGCTCAAAAGTACAGATGTGGAACCAGCTGCTGAGTGTCCTCTCCTTTACACTGATTAAAGTTTGCATTTCATTCTCTTTACAAACACATCATCTAGCCAACAATGTAAGAACCACAATTTTATCAAAACAGGCAGATGTCTAATTAAATTTGAGCCTGAAAAATAATCAAAAAACGAGGATAGTGACCGAACGATGTGTCTGTAACGAACGCTTACTGTGCCCAACAAAGTTCAAAATATTACATTTTGGAAGGGAGTACACTTGTAAAATAAATAAACTTGGAGCAACATGTAAGTTGATAAATACATTAATAGCATTAAAGTTTCCAAAGTACTTACTTTTTCCTAGCATTCTCTTAATGCTCCTTAACTGCTCTGGCTCCCTCAGTTTGAGGTCTGACCACCTCTTTCTGAGCTGCTCATTTGAGCGTTTCACCCCCAAATTCTTCTTCAGACTCTTCACGACTTTCTTCATGATTTTGGCCTTCCTTCTATTTGGTTTGCTATACGGCCCATGCTTTGCGTCATAATCCGACTTTAGCAAGATGTCCACCATCTCCGCCATCTCCCCATAAGACATATTAGATGCCTTGAATCTCCTCCTTGATCGCGACGTTTCCTCAGTCTCCGGGCTTGTCTCCTCCTCGTTATTTGAGGAATTATCAGACACCTGCTATAAATCCGCCATATCTGTCTGCGCGCCGAAAGAGAAGGGGCGGGGAAAAGATGTTAGTTAGAACGTCATGGGCGGGCGACGTGTGCGGAACGACGTGTGCGTAGTTTGACGCATGCGTGGTGTATATATAACAAACACACATGTGACTATACTACGTTCGGTGTGCGGAGAGAGGAGTTCAAGTGACGGACGTGCGAACGAAGGTATGTGAATTTGTGACTTTGAAAAATTGTTGCCCTATACTGTCTTGAGAATGTTGGAGGATATATATGGTGAATAAGATTTTAAGGAGGTTAGACTGTGTGCCTCACATTAGTTATATAATTTTTATTTTACTTGCAGAGCCAATATGAATGTCTTTATTAGAAACAAAGAATTCCTTGCAGAATTTATAGACCGGGTAAGGGAGTTGCCCGCTCTGTGGGAAACCAAAAACCCCATACATAAAAAAAAGGTGTGAGAAAAGCAGCGCTGGAGACCCTGCTCCCATTTGTGCATACCAAGGTGCCCACAGCCACAGCAAAACAGGTGGACACTAAAATTGGGAGCTTGAGAGGCACATACAGGACTGAACGCTCTAAGGTCCTGGCTTCTCAGAGGTCAGGAGCAGCAGCAGATGATGTGTATGTCCCCAATTTGTGGTACTACAGCAGGATGTCCTTTCTGGATGACCACATTGAGGCAAGGCCATCACTCTCCACTCTTCCCCCCAGACTTCCCTGCAGCCAACCTGAGCCTTCTCTGGAGCAAGAGGAGGCAGCCATCCTGGATGAACCTGATTTGGCCATCTGGAGCCAGGTATAGTATTTATAGAAAATGTATTGGGATAAACCTAATGTTTGAAAAATATGTCAAGATGACAAACATAAACTATTTTGTGTTCCACACGTAAAATAAAGATCTCTAGACATTAGTCTTGCCTAAATTGGGTGCTAAATAGTCAATCTGATGTAGTTGTAAATGTTTGGAAATTTATTCTTGATTTACATTCAAATTGCTACAATCTGGATCTGAAAGTTGTATGAAAATAATAAACCAAAATATTAAACTATGTCCCTTTTTCATACACAGGATGAAATCAGCCAGGAGGAGGGTCAGGAAACTGTCAGGCAGGAGGAGGCAGGGCCCAGTGGCAGCCAGGAGGTGGCAGGGCCCAGTGGCAGCCAGGAGGTGGCAGGGCCCAGTGGCAGCCAGGAGGTGGCAGGGACAAGTGGCAGCCAGGAGGTGGCAGGGCCCAGTGGCAGACAGGAGGTGGTCGGCCCGAGGAGAACCACAAGATCACAGGTGCCTCCCATCCGACTTCCCAAAAGAAGCAGGAGGGACAGGACCACGAGTGAGGCAGCAATGGCCCTTATTAGAGAGGCCCATGCCACCCTCCAGGAGCCCACATCCCCTGGAGAGGCCATTGCCGGCTTAGTGGAGGCCAAGTTCAAGGTGATGAGCATGGAGCAACGCCTCCTATGCGAGCCCCTGCTCATCACCTTGCTGAACAAGGGGGTGATGGAGAAAATTACCCCCAATACGGCCATATGTGAGGTGGCACAACTATCCCAACCTCAACCTCCTCCTCCACCTCCACCTTCTTCTTCTGCCCCACCCCCTTCTCCTCCACCTCCTCCTCCACCTCCACCTTCTTCTTCTGCGCCACCCCCTTCTCCTCCACCTCCTCCTGACAGGAGTACCCCTCCAGTGGCCCAGCCTCCAGCCACACAAAGAAGGAAGGCTGCAGGGAAGGCTTCAGGGAAGGCTGCAGAGAAGGCTGCCAAGAAGACGAGGAAGTGATGGCCTTGCTTCATTGTGGTCGGACAGAAGGCAGCCTGTTGTAGTACCACACACTTGGGACATATATATCACCTGCTGCTGTTCCTGACCTCTGGGAGGCCAGCATCAGATTGTGCTCAGAACTGTTGGCCTTCTCAAACTCCCAATTTTAGTGTCCACACAGGGTTGATGTGTGCTCTGGGGTCCCATGGATGCACAAATGGCAGCAGGTTCTCCAGCGCTGCCTTCTCTTTATTTTTTTTAAAACATGAATAAATGTTATTTTTGTTTAAGTTCATACTTGACTATGTTTATTTTTACAATTTTTTAATTTAGCTTTGGAGTAAGCAGATATATTTGACAGCCAAAAAAAGGGACAGATAACAACCCCCCAAAAAACAATAAAATAATAATGTAAAAAATATAGGGTGTAAAATTTACAATAAAAAAAAACAAATATACAATGGGAGATCACTAGCAAAACATTGCCAAATTAAAATTAACATCTGTTAGAAAAATCTAAAACAGTAAATTATTCTGAAGATCTTGCACGATATAATACACCTAAATCTTCTTAAGAGCAGCATGAAAAAGGTTAAAAAAAGATAGTCATAACTCTGTGTGAATATCAGCAGCAAAAGAAGTTCATTCGTTTTGATTAATGTAACATTCTAAAGAAGATTTCAATGCACAACATTTAAACAATGCAATAATTTATAGCGTGACGAATGTGCTATCTTCATTACGAAGGCTTGATTTAGCTGAAGATGCGCTCCCGTCTCATACTTGATTCTGAGCATGCGCGCTTTTGGAAGAGTCGTAAAAGCATACACACGAACCATTTTCTCGTCACAAAACAGGCCGACGAGAAACACGACGAGGAAATCTTGAATCCTGACGAGAAAATAGAGAGCAGGTTCTCTATTTTCTCGTCGAGATTCACGGCAGTTTTCTCGTCGTAAAACCATACACATGAACGGTTTTCTCGACAAGAAGGCTCTCGCGGCACTTTTCTTGCCGGTTTTGGACGAGAAACTCGGTCGTGTGTACGAGGCTTTATAGCGTATACCCCCCCAAAAGTGTTCGGGTTTGGCTTGAAGAAAAGGTGGCAACCCTAGTCGCTTCCCTGTCAGAACACCTCAGTGGGCGAGATCGCTGGACTAACCTTGCATGGTTAGTACAGCGGCTCCTGACTGGAGCTGTCAGTTATTTTTTTGTGCAACCCACGGGGTTGCACGAAAAAAAACCTGTAGTGTGTACCAGGCACCTATGTACATACTTCAGTTCAGGGCTGAGATCATTTTCCTGAACTCAGGACTCTTTCCTCTGTCTACTGATCCCTGGAAGAGGGAATCTTAACTACAGAACCACAATGAGTCCTACAAAACATTTCAGCTTGAGCTTTTCACATTCTGAATGTTCCAAAGGCTGTCATAGTGGACACTAGGGATGAGCTTCGAGTTCGAGTCAAACTCATGTTCCACTCGAACATTGCCTGTTCGCCCGATCGGCGAACAGCGAACAATTTGGGGTGTTCGCGGCAAATTCGAAAAGCCGCGGAACACCCTGTAAAAGTCTATGAGAGAAATCTAAAGTGCTCATTTTAAAGGCTTATATGCAAGTTATTGTCATAAAAAGTGTTTGGGGACCCGGGTCCTGCCCCAGGGGACATGTATAAATGCAAAGAAAAGTTTTAAAAACTGCAGTTTTTTCGGGAGCAGTGATTTTAATAATGCTTAAAGTGAAACAATAAAAGTGAAATATTCCTTTAAATTTCGTACCTGGGGGGGGGGGGGGGGGGTGTATAGTATGCCTGTAAAGCAGCGCTTGTTTCCTGTGCTTAGAACTGTCCCTGCACAAAGTGTAATTTCTGAAGGAAAAAAAGTCATTTAAAAGCACTCGTGGTTATAATGAATTGTTGGCTCCCGGCAAAGATGAGAAAAGTCATTGTTAAAAAAAAAAAAATGCGTGGGGGTCCTCCCAAATTCAATTACCAGGCCCTTCAGGTCTTGTATGGATATTAAGGGGAACCCTGCGTCAAATGTATTTGTTTACAAACGGTTTATTGAAAAATACCTCTCAATACAATTTTACTGTACATTGGTAAGAGGTACATACATAAAGGTGGGTGCAAAAAACATCAGCATAATGTATAAGTAGCAGTGGTATAAGAGGGAGTGATACAGTACCCGTCATGTGACCCCGTCCCACTCTGATGCAAGGGGAAACCCAGGCTTCCCCAGTGACGTGCGGGTGACTCCACCCCCCTCTGATGTAACGCAGGTTTCCGTTGCATCAGAGGGGGACAGGGTCTCCCGCACGTCACTGGGGAAGCCCGGGTTTCCCCTTGCGTTAGAGGGGGACGGGGTCACGTGAGGGGTGGCCCCGCCCTCAGTACATAAGAGCTGTCACTGGCTGAAGCTGCGTCATTCCCAGGGTGTCTCCGGTGGAGACAGGATGCGCTGCGCTGGACATCTTATCGCTGGAGCCTGGACCTGGATGGAGAGGAGATCATCCACCACTGGACCCCGGAGAGGAGAGCATCCATCGCAGGATACCGAGAGTGGATTACCACCGCTGGAATCTTTATTTATTTTTTATTTTTTTTAATGAAGGACATTTCCCAACGGTGTCTGTGTGTTTTTTAAAAAAAAATTACACTTTTTTTGTGAAATGGTAGGGGTACAATGTACCCCTTACCAATTCCCATAGGGGGGATGGGATCTGGGGGTCCCCTTTGTTAAAGGGGTCTTCCAGATTCTGATAAGCCCCCCGCCCGCACACCCCCACAACCCCCGGGCAAGGGTTGTGGGGATGAGGCCCTTGTCCCCATCAACATGGGGTCATGGTGCTTTGAGGGGTCACAGACCCCCAAAGCATCCTCCCCATGTTGAGGGCATGTGGCCTGGTACGGTTCAGGAGGGGGGGGCGCTCTCTCGTCCCCCCCTCTTTTCCTGCGGCCTGCCAGGTTGCGTGCTCGGATAAAGGGTCTGGTATGGATTTTTGGGGGGAACTCCACGCCATTTTGTTTTTAAATTTGGCGTGGAGTTCCCCTTAAAATCCATACCAGACCTGAAGGGTCTGGTATGGATAATTGGGGGGAACCCCACATAATTTTTTTTAAATTTGACGCAGGGCTCCCCTTAATATCCATACCAGACCTGAAGGGCCTGGTAATTGAATTTGGGGGGACCCCCACGCATTTTTTTAAATTACTTTTTTATCAATGACTTTTCTCTGTATTGCCGGGAGCCGACAATTCATTATAGCCGGGAGTGCTTTTAAATTACTTTTTTTCCTTCAGAAATGACACTTTGTGCAGGGACAGTTCTAAGCACGGGAAACAAGTGCTACTTTACAGGCATACTATACACACTCCCTAGGTATGAAATTTAAAGGAATATTTCACTTTTATTGTTTCACTTTAAGCATTATTAAAATCACTGCTCCCGAAAAAACGTCAGATTTTAAAACTTTTTTTTGCATTGATACATGTCCCCTGGGGCAGGACCCGGGTCCCCAAACACTTTTTATGACAATAACTTGCATATAAGCCTTTAAAATTAGCACTTTGGATTTTTCATGTTCGAGTCCCATAGACTTTAACGGTGTTCGGATGTTCGAACAAATATATTGCCTGTTTGCAAGTTCTTGTGCGAACCAAACTGAGGGGTGTTCGGCTCATCCCTAGTGGACACTGGACACTAACATGGTGACCTACGCTCTCCAGGCACATGATGAACCTAACAGAGTAAGACTAGTTTACACCACTAGAGTCTTCCATAACACAGGTGCTAACACTTCTTCTGCTCAAGCAGGATCTTTCAAGAGAACTTCCCATTTCCACTAATGAATGTAGTTGCATAAATGATAAATCTTTATTGAGGTATAACTCTTCAAAATAAACAGCAATGTACATCCTGAGTTACACAGGAAACATTGCTCCATCAGAGAATTAATCAAACATTAAACAATGCGTCTATGGAGGAAACTGGTGTTTACACAGTATTTGTTGTCCTTCACTTCCCATACCTTGTGACCAGGCCACAGATCTCCGTAACGTGGGCTCAGCTCCGGTTGCTATATGATACCGACCGCTAGGGAGGGATACAGACAATGACCCCCTCACCACTGGAGGACTTGTCACCGACCTATCGACTGATTGCTTGTAGCTTGGTCCTTCACTTGATTACCCATAGCAACTACACTCCTCTTCTCCTTGTATGTTATCTCTACACCGCAGCCTCCTGTACACAAGCCCCATATATATATATATATATGCAACAGTGGAGTGGGGAATGTCCCAAGTGAAGATGATTGGCCCAGTACAGATGAAGCTTCCTGGCAGGCTTGCATACATGGGTTTGGATCCTATTCCAAACACATCAGAGCTCATTACTGTTCAGAGGTAGCAGACAAAAGAATATGGGGCAGATCTTCTGAGATTGTATGTGTTCTAAAATGTACTGTAACTATTTTATTTTCATTCTATGTCATATGTTATATAATGTGTTTTGCAATTAATTACCCAGCAATAGTGTAGACTGTATTAGCCATTCTTTCAGTGGCGGCCCGTCCATACGGGCACCGCTCCCCCATCCATGCGTCCAGCCCCCTAATCTACATGCGGGGCGCCTGGCACATGGATTCCAATTGGGTTTGTTTTTTTGAAGCACGTGATTAGAGCCACAGGTTGTAATAGGCTTCAAAAAATGGTGGTCTAGGGGCGCAGAGCACTGCACCCCAATCCCACCCAATTGTGTGAATTTTCATTTGCTATTGTCACACTGATTCTTCTCCAGGAGGAGGTGGCAGGAGGAGGGAGGAGACACTGCGATGCTGAGGAGAAACAAGGGGAAGCCGCCGTCCGTTGCCTGCGCCATGTCCTGCAATTTTGGCACCAAGAATGCAGCATGCAAGACTTTTTGTGCTCTTTCAGAAAATGCACCAAAAACGCAATACATAATAGTAAGTCCATGGGAAACTGCAGGTAACCCGCATGAAAACCCGCAGCAGTGTGAAAGTGGCCTTTTAGAGTCCACCACCTGCTGCACAAAGAAAGGGAATTAAGGTCACATTCCTTTTGGCCAATACAATATATACACTGCTCAAACAACTAAAGGAACACTTTTTGCCCTGGTTCACACTGGTGCGTTTTGACATGCAATTTGGCTTGTCAAATCGCATGTCAAAACGGCGATATTTGCCGCAAATTGCCGGCAATGGCACCGTCCTAATCGGTGCGACGCCGCATCTGCGGCACTGCACCGATTTCAAAAAGTAGTTTCTGTACTACTTTTTTGCGATTTTGGCCCGTGATTTACATTGACATCTGTGCAGAAACCTGCACAGATGTCCCTGTAATCGTGGCTGAAATTGGGACTGATCAGCGGGAGTGAAATTGTGCGAGTTCAGCTGAACTCGCACGGCTTCACTCTCGCAGCCCAGTGTGAACCTGGGCTTTAATCAGAGTATAGCATTAAGTCAATTAAACTTCTGGGATATTGATCTAGTCAGTTAAGTAGAAAAGGAGGTTGTTAATCAGTTTCAGCTGCTTTGGTGTTAATGAAATTAACAACAGGTGCACTAGATGGGCAACAATGAGACGATCTCCAAAACAGGAATAGTTTTACAGATGGAAGCCACTGACATTTTTTTCCCTACTCAGGTCTTCTGACTGGTTTTCACTAGTTTTGCATTTGGCTAGGGTCAGTGTCACTACTGGTAGCACGAGGCGATACCTGAACTCTATAGAGGTTGCACAGGCAGTCCAACTCCTCCAGGATGGCACATCAATACGTGTCATTGCCAGAAGGTTTGCTGTGTCTCCCAGCACAGTCTCAGGAGCATGGAGGAGATTCCAGGAGACAGGCAGTTTTTCTAGGAGAGCTGGACAGTGCCATAGAAGGTCCTTAACCCATAAGCAGAACCGGTATCTGCTCCTTTGTGCAAGGAGGAACAGGATGTGTACTGCCAGAGCCCTACAAAATGACCTGCAGCAGGCCACAAGTGTGAATGTGGCTGACCAAAAAATCAGAGACAGACTTCATGAGGGCCCGACGTCCTCTAGTGGCTCCTGTGCTCACTGCCCGGCACCGTGGAGCTCGATTGGCACTTGCCATTGAACACCAAAATTGGCAGGTCCGCCACTGGCACCCTGTGCTTTTCACAGATGAGAGCAAGTTCACCATGAGCACATGTGACAGACGTGAAAGGGTCTGGAGAAGCTGTGGAGAATGTTATGCTGCCTGTAACATTGTTCAGCATGATCGGTTTGGTGAAAAAGAGTTACCGCTCCGATGTGACTGTTGAGCCTCTCACTGGATTCAAAGCCGTGAGTGCAGGCAATGCATATAAAGATGCGGAAATTGAAGAAAGTCTGGACAGCCGCACTTCAAAAATAGTTCCTTTTATTGTAAAATCAAATCACCAAAATACATGCCACAGCAAAAAAACTGATGCAAACTGACGCGTTTCACACTGTAGTTCAGTGCTTATTCATAGACTATGAATAAGCACTGAACTACAGTGTGAAACGCGTCAGCTTGCATCTATTTTTTTTGCTGTGGCATGTATTTTGGTGATTTGATTTTACAATAAAAGGAACTATTTTTGAAGTGCGGCTGTCCAGACTTTCTTCAATTTCATGATCGGTTTGGTGGTGGCTCAGTGATGGTCTGGGAAGGCATAGCCATTGGGGGACCACAGACCTCTACAGGTTAGACAATGGCTCCCTGACTGCCATTATGTATCGGGATGAAATCCTTGGACCCATTGTCAGACCCAACGCTGGTGCAGTGGGCCCTGGGTCCTGGGTTCCTCCTGGTGCATGACAATGCCCAGCCTCATGTGGCGAGAGTATGCAGCCAGTTACTGGAGGATAAAGGAATTGATACCATTGAATTGCCCCCATGCTCGCCTGACTTAAATTCAATAGAACACCTCTGGGACATTATGTTTTGGTCCATCCGACACCGCCAGGTTGCATCTCTGTTCAGGAGCTCAGTGTTCCCCCAGTCCAGATCTGGGAGGAAATACCCCAGGACACCATCCATTGTCTCATTAGAAGCGTGCCCCGATGTTGTGCACGTGGGGGCAATACAAACTACCAGTTTGGAGTGGCTGCAATTACATTTTAGCAAAACGGACTAGCCTACTGCATAATTTTTTCACTTTGATTTTCAGGGTGTCTTTGAATTCAGCCCTCTGTAGGGTGATAATTTTCATTTCCATCAAACAATGTGGCATCCTTTTGTTCCCAACACATTACCCAGTCCATATCAGTATAGATATCCAGCACCAGCATTATATTTTTCCACATTGAGATCTGATGTGTTTTCAAAGTGTTCCAGTGTAATTATTATTTATATTGCACTGATGCTAGTGCTGTGCTCACTAGTTGCTGTTGGTGTTACCATCCTCTACTCACATTATATTTCAATTGCCGCAAAGGGAATATTGACTAAAGTGACAACTGAGAAGAAAAATCATTTAAGAATGTCACACTGGGAATTTTCACACATTTGCTGACACATACAGTATATCACCTGCTCCTTCTTCTGTCTCTGCTATATCAAAAGAAAACATATTTTTTACCCGGAAACCTGTGTGTGCCCCTTAAAACTCCATAATAATAGCTCCTTGTGATCCTTGGCCAATTTGCCAGGTGCGTATTTGCGAGCAAAGTTTGTTTTTTAATCCAGTTTATAAAAATTAAAGGCAAATCTTGACTGGTTCTCTCATCCGTTCTAAGCAACTCTCAGACTAGAGATACCTAACTCTTATTTATTCCATTTTAATTTCCTATTTAAATGAGAACATTAAATATAGTTTAATAAGAATAAAGAGTCAGAGACGGTTGGTTATACATGAGTACTGTTAGTTAAGGAATGCACTGCTTTTTCTGTAGCGAATGATGAATGTGAGATTCCAGGGATAACTGCATATATTTAGAATATTACTTATAGAGCTAAGTGGTTGTGTACATTTGTGTGCCCAGTAACAGGGGTGCCCATCCCAGGGGTTGCAAAAAATAAAGGTTTTCTCTTAGGTAATGGCTCTCCTCCCTGGCACTGCTCTTGCTTCAGCTAGCTTCTCCCCAAAAATACATTATTATTATGATCCTGCCAGCAGGAAATTAACTAATTCGCCTTCCAGGAAGGAACCTAAAGTAGCATCTATTCTAACCTCTTGCCGACAGTCCCACGTACATTTACTGTTTTGTGGTGGCTCCTCTGCACAGAATCACATACCTGTACGTGATTCTGCACTTCTGGGTCTGGGGCACGTCGTGGGCGACCCACTCCCGCTGTAATTGGACGATCGTTCGAGGCACAGGCAGAACGGTGATCTGCCTATGTAAACAAGGCAGATCACAGTTCTGTGACAAGGGAAGGCAGTGATCTTGTTTTTCTGCTAAGCAGAAACACGGATCTCTGCCTTCCCACTGTACAAGCACCCTAGGAACACGTTTAACCCTTCGATTGCCCCTGATGTTAACCCCTTCCCTGTCAGTGTCATTAGTACAGAGACAGTGCATATTTTTTAGCACTGATCACTGATTTAGTGTCACTTGTCCCCAAAAAGTGTCAAAACTGTCAGCTAGGTGTCTGATGTGTCTGCCACATTATCGCAGTCCCGCTTTAAGTCACTGATCGCAGCCATTACTAGTAAAAAAATAAAAATAAATACAAATTCCAAAAATATATCCCATAGTTTGTAGGCACTATAACTTTTGCGCAAACCAATCAATATATGCTTATTGGAATTTTTTTTTTACCAAAAAATATGTAACAATACATATTGGCCTAAATTGATGAAAAAATGCGATTTTTTGCATTTTTTATTGGGTATGTTTTATAGCAGAAAGTAAAAAATATTGTTATTTTTTTCAAAATTGGCTGCAAAGGAAAGCTCTATTAGTGGGGAAAAAAAGGACATACATTTTATTGGGTACAGCGTCGCACGACCGTGCAATTGTCAGTTAAAATAACGCAGTGTGTATTGCAAAAAATGGCTTAGTCATGAAGGGGGGGGGGTAAACCTCCTGAATAAATAAATACAAATTCCAAAAATATATCCCATAGTTTGTAGACGCTATAACTATTGCGCAAACCAATCAATATATGCTTATTGGGATTTTTTTAATACCAAAAATATGTAACAATACATATTGGCCTAAATTGATGATAAAAATAGATTTTTTTGCATTTATTTTATTGGGTATGTTTTATAGCAGAAAGTAAAAAATATTGTTATTTTTTTCAAAATTGGCTGCAAAGGAAAGCTCTATTAGTGGGAAAAAAAAGGACATACATTTTATTGGGTACAGCGTCGCACGACCGTGCAATTGTCAGTTAAAATAACGCAGTGCGTATTGCAAAAAATGGCTTAGTCATGAAGGGGGGGGGGTAAACCTCCTGAATAAATAAATACAAATTCCAAAAATATATCCCATAGTTTGTAGACGCTATAACTATTGCGCAAACCAATCAATATATGCTTATTGGGATTTTTTTAATACCAAAAATATGTAACAATACATATTGGCCTAAATTGATGATAAAAATAGATTTTTTTGCATTTATTTTATTGGGTATGTTTTATAGCAGAAAGTAAAAAATATTGTTATTTTTTTCAAAATTGGCTGCAAAAGAAAGCTCTATTAGTGGGGAAAAAAAAGGACATACATTTTATTGGGTACAACGTCGCACGAGTGCAATTGTCAGTTAAAATAACGCAGTGCGTATTGCAAAAAATGGCCTAGTCATGAAGGGAGGGGGGGGGGGGTAAACCTCCAGGTGCTGAAGTGGTTAAAGGGACAACATAGTGACCCCTGCCTGCACATGTCCTCATTTAGTTCTGCCGACTGACAGCTGTGAACGGCATAAAAGTTATTTCCTGGAAGGGATAGGAAGCCAGAAATGATAGGAAGGCCCGTCGTTTTTTTCCGCTGCAGTTTTCCCATAGGGAAACACTGCCAGGGAGCCCACACACGGTCGTTTTTCTTGACCAAAAAAAAAATGTCGGGAAAAACGGACGTGTGTAGGGAACCAAGCTGTTCCCTCGTTTTTCCCGTCGATTTTCTCGACGGTGTTTTCACCGTCGAGAAAATCGATCGTGTGTACGCGGCATAAGGACACAACTAATATACACATGAGAGCAATAGAGTTTGAATATTGCTGGAATAGATAAATCCTTATCCATGAGCATCTACAGTACATCGAGAAAAGACTATCCTGTATTAATTCTGGCTCACGGTTTTCTCATTCCTATACATTAGCGTGGGACCACTAATCATTTCGACTGTTGGAACAGCAGCAGTCTGTAAGTATTAAAAAGATTACCACTAAAGGTTAAGAGCATAAGCTGATGTGAAGTGTTCCAATCTGCCACAAACTCAACTTGCAGGGATCAATTCACTAATCACTTTTTGTTTTTTGAATGATAGAGGTACTGAACAAGTGGAAAGGAAACAGGCAGAAGATTCAGGGCTAGTTTGCTCCATGTTTGGTACAACAACCAGACAACTTTCACTGCATGCTATTAAGCAAGAGGACAAGATTTGTACTGTATATAACATCACTGCTTATTTCGAATGCCCCGTACACACGATAATTTTTCATGCCATTTTTTGAACCAACGTTTTTCTTGTCGTTTTTTTTCATGTTTCCTCTCAAGCCTGTCTTGCGTACACACGATCATTAAAAAAAAACGCTCGAGCAAAGCGCAGTGACGTACAGCACGTACGACAGCACTATAAAGGGGCAGTTCCGTTCGAATGGCGCCACCCTTCATGTTAGTAAAGTTTGTTGAGCGACGATTCACGCTTTTCAGCCTTGTGCTTTTCAGTCCGTTACTGTGTGATGAATGTGCTATCTCCATTACGAACGCTAGTTTTACCAGAACGAGCGCTCCCATCTCATACTTGATTCTGAGCATGCGCGTTTTTTTCACGTCGTTAAAGCATACACACTATCGTTTTTCACGTCGTTAAAAAAAACGACATGAAAAAGACGTGAAAAAATAGAGCATGTTCGAAATTTTTAATTGCCGTTTTTCACGTCGTTAAAAATGCTCTGGAGCATACACACGATCGGTTTTAATGCCCATTTTTAAAAATTGCATTTTTAACGGCATGAAAAACGATCGTGTGTATGGGGCATAAGCATGTTATGATCTGGTAAACAAGTTAAAAAATATGAATCGACTTCTGTAACACCACTGAATCGACTTCTGTAACACCACAATGTTGGAAAGTTTCTGCACCATCAGCGCTATAGTTGACAGTGCTGATTAGTGCATTCTGACAGCAGGGACTTTTTCCTGCTGTCAGAATACAATAGCTCAGAAGGGGTGATTCCCCCATCCACATCGAGTGTGTGGATAGAGGAATTGAGTCTTTTTTTTTTTTTTTAAACCAACTGGTTACATTTTTAAAAAAAATGAATCCTGTATGGGCTGCTTTAGAGAATCCTGTATCTGGATGATAGGATAAATTGCCTTGTTTGCTCTTTCAGCACCCTCCATGTTGCATTGTACATCCCTGTAATTTTACACTGTTGATCTCAAGTCATAAAGGTGTTGTAAATGACTACAGGTTCCCATCATTTTTTTGCACTTTGTGGGTAGTTGGTGTCTTCAATTTCAGCACCCTCTAGTCCTATCCTCACAGGTAATTAAAGATTAAGCTGCCAATTAGCACTTATTGAATGTGTTTTCTCACGCTTGCCACAATCTGTTAAATAGGGAAAAAATTTACTGTGACTCCAGTTTGCAAAATAGTATTAAGTACTAGGACTTATGTTAAAAATACCCTCCATCCAAACTTAGTACATGGAGCCTTAAGGCCCATACACACGATCGGATTTTCTGACAACAATGGTCCGACATACACCAAGCCACGTGGTTTTTCAGCTCTTTACCGCCACCCTTTGGGCAACTTCTGCTATTGTTTTCTGATGTTTAGCATTGGTTCTGAGCATCCGTGTTTGTACTTTGGACCTATGGACCATAGGACCAAGTCCTATGGACTTGTGTACACACGATCGGATTATCCTCCATCGGGCATTTGTTGCTGGAAAGTATGAGAGCATGCATAGCGAACATTTGTCCGTTGAAAAACCGAAAACAATTGTTCGATGGAGCATACACACGGTCGGATTGTCCGATAAAACAGGTCCGTCGGACCGTTGTTGTCAGAAAGTCAGATCGTGTGTTTGGGCCTTAATTTAATAGAATTTTGGGTGCAAGGTTTCGAGAAACACGTTGTCAGCCACTGTTTTATAGCAATATCTAGTGACGAGGGAACATATTTTTCTTTGGAAAAATGCTGTCAAAACTCTCAGGGTCCATTCACGTTATTGAGGAGCGTTAAGTAATTTGAATAGGCTGCATAATGAACCAAAACGCACAAAAAGGGTGAACTGGTGTGATGTGGTGCAATTCATTGTAAATGGCACCCTAACACTCCTTGCCAATGCAGCAACGCAGTCCATTGGTAAGGCGTGTTGGGTGCCGTCAAAAATAAATGGCACCACATCACACCAGCGCATGTAACATGCATTGCTACATGTTACTGCAATGCAACAGTAATGATGGATTCTCTGTTTAGGTTGCTTAGGTGAAATTTCCTTAAAAACAAAATCTACAATTTTTTTTTTATAAATTGGTAAAAATATGTCAAATGACAGAGCTGGCGTCATCAGTAACATCGGCCTTGCTTGTTTGAGAGATAAGGTGCTTTTGATAACGTTGCATTCCTATGACGAAACGCGTCAAGCCGACCCTCTCATACGTCACTTCTGGCCTGGAGACTGGAACGCACACTGTGTGGTAAACAGCACCTTATCTCCCACACAAGCAAGGCCGATGTTAATGATGACGCCAGCTCTGTCATTTGACAGCTTTTTACCAATTTATTTGTAAGTTATACCTTTTCAATAAACCTAAGGATTTTATTCTATGAGGAGTTTTCTTTTTAGGAAGGGGGTTTAAGTGCCCAGTAAGCAAGTGGTTAAGAAATGTGCTAAAATACTTCATAGTGTTTTTAAAAAATGTTTTGCCATTCACGGAAAAAACACTTCTAAAATACTGCATGCCATATTCTTCCAAAATATGTGATATTTATCCCCATTAAACCATGAGGTATTTTAGTTCATGCAACATCCAGTGAGGTGGATACAGTGGAGAAGAATTAGAACCCTTGTCAGTTTTCATTGCTAATAAAGAAAAAAATGGTTTAAACCAGGGGTAGGCAACCTTTCAGAGGTGACGATCTACCTGAACAACATAAAAGAGATCAAAGATCACCAGGGTTCGGCGCCTTTTTTTTTTTTTAAAGATATTAGCTAGCAAGGCCTAACTAAATAGTAGGGATGAGCCGAACACCCCCCGGTTCGGTTCGCACCAGAACCTGCGAACGGACCGAAAGTTCGCACGAACGTTAGAACCCTATTAAATACAATGGATGCGAACGTTCGAAATCTAAAGTGCTAATTATAACGACTAATATGCATGTTATTGTCCTAAAAAGGGTTTGGGAACCCGGGTTCTGCCCCAGGGGACATGTATCAATGCAAAACGAAGTTTTAAAAACTGCCGTTTTTCGGCAGCAGTCATTTTAATGATGCATAAAGTGAAAAAAAAAAGTCAAATATTCCTTTAAATATCGTACCTGGGGGGTGTCCAAAGTATGCCTGTGAAGTGCCACATGTTTCCCGTGTTTAGAACTGTCCCTGCATAAAATGAAATTTCTAAAGGAAAAAAAGCCATTTAAAACTGCTTGCGGCTTTAATGTCATGTCTGGTCCCGGTAATATGGATGAAAATCTTTGAGAAAAATGTCATGGGTACCCCCCACCCCACTACCAGCCCCTTTGGGTCTTGTATGGATATTAAGGGGAACCCCGCACCCAAAATTAAAAAAAGGCCCTATATACTCTGAACAGCAGTATACAGGCGGTCCAAACACGACAGGGACTGTAGGTTTGTTTTTAAGTAGAATCTGTTTGTAATTTTGAAAACGTACATTGTTTAAGTGTAGCTCCAGCCAAAAAATCTATTTTTAAGCTTTTTGAAAAATATAGGGAAGGGTTATCCCCTGTAACATTTGTTTTGCTGTCTGTGCCCCTGTTCAGAACATTTCACCTCACTTTCCGTCCCAATGACAACTGTTTTTGAAAAGTGGGGTTTTTATTGAAACAAGGATTGGTGATAAAGCATCAATAGAGAGGAGACACCTTTTTCCCATATTAACCCTTACAGGAGAGAATTTCCCTTCCTCTGGGTAGATTTCCTCTCACTTCCTGTTGTCTCCTTCCGTTTGCAAGTAGGAGTCGTTTGTAAGTTGGATGTTTGAAAGTAGGGACCTGCCGTATATACTCTGCAGAAATTGGCCCCTTAGGTGTTGGTGTTGGCACAACACTGTAAGCACTCACAGTTACTCTTGGTGGGCGCTGGAATGCCCTGCTGTCAACTATTATATCAAGAATTGTAATTACATGCCCCTGTAGAACAGGGGCTGAAAAATTGGGCCTTAGCCACTGGTGCCACAACACTGCAACCCCTCACAGATACTGTATTTGGAGCACAGCAATGAGCCCTGTTGCAAAATATTGCATCAAAAATTGTAATTACATGCCCCTGTTAAACAGGGGCTGAAAAATTGCTGGTGCCACGACACTGCAACCTCTCCCAGATACTCTAGTTGGAGTGCAGGAATAAGCCCTGCTGCAAAGCATTGCATCAAAAATTGTAATTACATGCCCCTGTTAACCACTTGACCACTGGGCACTTAAACCCCCTTAATAACCAGACCAATTTTCAGCTTTCGGTGCTCTCACATTTTGAATGACAATTACTCAGTCATACAACACTGTACCCATATGAATTTTTTGTCCTTTTTTTCACACAAATAGAGCTTTCTTTTGGTGGTATTTAATCACTGTTGGGTTTTTTATTTTTTGCGCTATAAGAGAAAAAAGACTGAAAATTTAGTAAAAAAATGATTTTATTTTCGTTTCTGTTATAAAATTTTGCAAATTACTATTTTTTCTTCATAAATTTTGGCCAAAATTTATACTGCTATATATCTTTGGTAAAAATAAGTACAAATTGGTGCATATTATTTGGTCTTTGTGAAAGTTATAGAGTCCACAAGCTATGGTGCCAATATCTGAAAATTGATCACACCTGAAGTACTGACGGCCGATCTCATTTCTTGAGACCCTAACATGCCAGAAAAGTACAAATACCCCCCAAATGACCCCTTTTTGGAAATAAGTCATTCCAAGGTATTCAGAAAGAGGCATTGTGAGTTTTTTGAAGTTGTCATTTTTTCCCACAATTCTTTGCAAAATCAAGATTTTTTTTTCTCTTTTTTTTCCCCACAAAATTGTCATATTAGCAGGTTATTTCTCACACACAGCATATGCATACCACAAATTACACCCCAAAACACATTCTGCTATTCCTCCCGAGTATGGCGATACCACATGTGTGAGACTTTTACACGGCGTGGCCACATACAGAGGCCCAACATGCAGGGAGCACCTTCAGGCGTTCTGGAGCACCCAGGCCAATTCTGACATTTCTCTCCTACATGTAAAAATCATCATTTGTTTGCTAGAAAATTACATAGAACCCCAAAACATTATATATGTTTTTTTAGCAAAGACCTTAGAGAATATAATGGTGGTTGTTGCAACTTTTTATCTCGTACGATATTTGCGCAGCAATTTTTTTAACGCGTTTCTTACGGAAAAAAAATGTGTTGTGCTTAAAAACAAAAAAAAACCAGTAAAGTTAGACCAATTTTTTTGCATAATGTGAAAGATGAAGTTACGCCGAGTAAATAGATACCTAACATGTCACCCTTAAAAATTGCACACACTCGTGGAATGGCGCCAAACTTCGCTACTTAAAAATCCCCATAGGCGACGCTTTAAATATTTTTACTGGTTACATGTTTTGAGTTACAGAGGAGGTCTAGGGCCAAAATTATTGCTCTCGCTCTAACGTTCGCGGCGATATGTCACATGTGTGGTTTGAAAACTATTTTCATATGTGAGCGGGACTTACGCATGCGTTCGCTTCTGTATGCGAGCTCACGGGGACAGGGGCGCTTTAAAAAAAAAAAAAAAAATTATTGTTCATTTTACTTTATTTATTTTAGTTTGACATGTTTTTCCGCCCCCAAAATTTTTTTGATCACTTTTATACCTATTACAAGGAACGTAAACATCCCTTGTAATAGGAATATGGCATGACAGGTCCTCTTTACAGTGAGATATGGGGTCAATAAGACCCCACATCTCACCTCTAGGCTGGGAAGCCTGAAAAAAAAAATCCTGGCTTTGATCGTAGCAGTGAGTCGGTAGAAGCACCGGAGGGCGGCGGGGGGGGACATCCCCTCTCGCCTCCCGTAGGAATGATCAAGCGGCGGAACAGCCGCTATGATTGTTGTTATGGTGTAGGGAATCGCTGGCTGAAAAAGCTAATATCTGAACGATGCCTGTAGCTGCTCCCATTATTCAGATATCCCCGCACAAAGTCAAGGACGTCATATGACGGCCGGCGGGCTGGAAGTGTTTATTGCAGAGTATTGCCGGGCATTGCGGAGTATTGCTGGGCATTGCTGAGTATTGCTGGGTATTGCGGAGTATTGCCGGGCATTGCTGGGTATTGCGGAGTATTGCAGGGCATTGCGGAGTATTGCGGAGTATGGCAGGGTATTGCGGAGTATGGCAGGGTATTGCACAGGGGGTATTGCACAGGGTATTGCAGAGTATTGCGCAGGGTATTGCAGAGTATTGCACAGGGTATTGCAGAGTATTGCGCAGGGTATTGCAGAGTATTGTGCAGGGTATTGCAGAGTATTGTGCAGGGTATTGCAGAGTATTTTGCAGAGTATTGCGCAGGGTATTGCAGAGTATTGCAGAGTATTGCGCAGGGTATTGCAGAGTATTGCGCAGGGTATTGCGCAGGGTATTGCAGAGTATTTTGCAGGGTATTGCGCAGGGTATTGCAGAGTATTGCAGAGTATTTTGCAGGGTATTGTGCAGGGTATTGCAGAGTATTGTGCAGGGTATTGCAGAGTATTGCACAGGGTATTGCAGAGTATTTTGCAGCGTATTGCGCAGGGTATTGCAGGGTATTGCGCAGGGTATTGCAGGGTATTGCGCAGGGTATTGCAGGGTATTGTGCAGGGTATTGCAGAGTATTTTGCAGGGTATTGCGCAGGGTATTGCAGAGTATTGTCCAGGGTATTGCAGAGTATTGCGCAGGGTATTGCAGAGTATTTTGCAGAGTATTGCGCAGGGTATTGCAGAGTATTGCGCAGGGTATTGCGCAGGGTATTGCAGAGTATTGTGCAGGGTATTGCGCAGGGTATTGCAGAGTATTGCGCAGGTTATTGCAGAGTATTGCGCAGGGCATTGCAGAGTATTTTGCAGAGTATTGCGCAGGGCATTGCAGAGTATTGCGCAGGGTATTGCAGAGTATTTTGCAGAGTATTGCGCAGGGTATTGCAGAGTATTGCGCAGGGTATTACAGAGTATTGCACCAGGGTATTGCAGAGTATTGCACCAGGGTATTGCAGAGTATTGCACCAGGTTATTGCAGAGTATTGCACCAGGGTATTGCAGAGTATTTTGCAGAGTATTGGCAGGGTATTTTGCAGAGTATTGGCAGGGATGGCTGAGCAGGGATGGATGGATTGCTGGATCTGTGACTGCAATTGTCACAGATCCAGCCCACAGCTGACATGCTCTGACATGGGGGAGGGAGCTGACATGATCCGCTCCCTCCCCTCTCCTCTCACACTGTACCGATCGGTACAGAGAGGGGAGAGAGGAACCGGCGTCATCACATGACGCCGGTCTGTTTACAAGTGATTGCTCCGTCATTTGACGGAGCGATCACGTGGTAAACGGCCGCTATCAGCGGCGATTTACCGCGATTCGTGATGCGCCGGGTCCTCTGGACCCGGCGGTCATGGAGTTTCCCGTGTGCGCGCCCCAGGGGGCGCGCGGGGAGCGCGATTCTGGGAGGACGTTATATAACGTCCTCCCAGAGTTAAGCAACCACCTTGTCGACGTTATTTGTCGGCAGGTGGTTGCAAAGTGGTTAAACAGGGGCTGAAAAATTGGGCCTTAGCCACTGGTGGCGGCACCCAGAAACAAAAATGTTTTTCCAAGATATCATCATGAATCGGATCATTGAGGAGGAGGAGGAGGATAGTCAGTCAACATAACAGGACAGTCACTCAGCATCAGCATCAGTCTTGAAGGGATGTGACATTTGAAAATAAATGATTCTGTTGGATCACCACCAGCTACCAAGCACCTGAAGCTGATATAAGACTGGTTCATCATTATGAAGGTCAGTCGATCAACCGAGTCGGTGGACAGGCGCACCCTGTGATCCGTGACAAATCCTCCAGCAGCACTGAATGTGCGTTCCGAAAGAACGCTGGATGCAGGACAGGCCAGTAGCTCAATTGCATACCGTGCAAGCTCTGGCCAGTGATCCATCCTCAAGACCCAGTAAGCCAGAGGATTTTCGGTAGGAAAGGTGTCCAAATCTGACCTTGCCCCTAGGTATTCCTGCACCATGTATATCAGACGCTGGCGATGGTTGCTGGAACCGATCATACCTTGGGGCTGCGGACTAAAGAATTGTCTGAACGCATCGGTCAGACGGCCACCTTCCTCCCTGCTCCTTCTTTGACTGACCGAAGCCTCAGCAACTCGTTGTCCCGGACCAGGAGTTTGTAACCTCCCAGTCTCTGGGAACGCGTTGCACAGACCTTTCTGCAAGGCCTACCGGAGTTGTCTCATCCTCTGCTCCCTCTGCGATGGTAAGATAAGGTCCGCAACTTTAGCCTTGTACCGTGGATCAAGGAGAGTGGCCAGCCAGTAATGGTCCCTCTCCTTGATCCGAAGAATACGAGGATCCTTCCGCAGACTTTGCAGGATCAGGGAGGCCATGCAGCGTAGGTTAGCTGAGGCATTCGGTCCAGAGTCCTCTGGGTCACTAAGGACGACATGATCCGCAGCCACCTCCTCCCAGCCACGTACAAGTCCACGTGTTTCTTGGGACTGTAAATCATCCCTAAAAGACTGCTGCTGTTGATGCTGAGTGCCAGGCTCCACCTCCATGCTGACACAATCCTCCTCCTCCTCCTCCTCCTCGTCCTCTTCCTGTGGGATGGGTGGGACAGAAGGAACACTGTCTGAGTAAAGGGGGCCTTGAGAGGCAAGGAAGTCCTCCTCTTCCTGCCTCTGTTCTGCCTCAAGTGCCCTGTCCATTATTCCACGCAGCGTATGCTCCAACAGGTGGACAAGAGGTACAGTGTCACTGATGCATGCACTGTCACTGCTCACCATCCTCGTGGCCTCCTCAAATGGTGCCAGGACAGTGCATGTATCCCTGATCATGCCCCACTGGCGTGGTGAAAAAAACCCGAGCTCCCCTGACCCTGTCCTGGTGCCGTAGTCGCACAGGTACTCATTGATGGCCCTCTACTGCGTGTGCAGCCGCTGCAGCATGGCCAACGTTGAGTTTCACCTGGTGGGCATGTCACATATAAGGCGGTTCTTGTGCAGGTTCAACTCGTTTTGCAGCTCAGCCAGCCGAGCACTGGCATTATATGATCTGCGGAAATGCACACAGACTTTCCTGGCCTGCCTCAGGACATCCTGTAAGCCCGGGTACCTGCCCAAGAACCGCTGCACCACCAGGTTAAGGACGTGAGCCACACAGGGCACATGGGTCAGTTGTCCCTGTCGGAGGGCGGAGAGAAGGTTGGTGCCATTGTCGCAAACCACCATTCCTGCCTTAAGCTGGCGTGGCGTCAACCACCTCTCGGCCTGCCCCTGCAGAGCTGACAGAACCTCTGCCCCAGTGTGGCTTCTGTCCCCCAAACACACCAGCGCAAGCACGGCATGGCATCTTTTTGCCTGCATACTTGCGTAGCCCCTTGAGCACCGCTGGTTCCGAGGACAAAGCACAGGAAGAGGCCATGGAGGAAGAAGAAGAGGAGCGGGTGGAGGAGAGAGGTGTGTCACAACAACCAGTAGTAGCATTTTGGAGGCGTGGCGGCGGAACAACCTCCAACACTACTTTACCTAGTCCTGCATCCTTCCCAGCTGCCAAAAGAGTGACCCAATGGGCCGTGAAAGAAAGGTAACGTCCCTGTCCATGCCTGCTGGACCATGAGTCAGCGGTAATATGCACCTTACCGCTGACCGCCCTGTCCAGCGAGGCATGGACATTGCCTTCCACATGCCGGTAGAGAGCCGGAATCGCCTTCCGTGAGAAAAAGTGGCGTTTGGGAACCTGCCACTGAGGAACCGCACATTGCATAAACTCACGGAAGGGGGCCGAGTCTACCAACTGAAAAGGCAGCAGTTGAAGTGCTAGCAATTTAGCCAAGCTATCATTCAACCGCTGGGCATGTGGATGGCTGGGAGTGAACTTCTTTAGACGGTCCAGCATCTGGGGCAGGGAAATTTGCCTGCTAGAATCGGATGTCGGTGTACTGCTAGCAGAGTGTCCGCAAGTACTTGGCTGTGACACACCTAATTCTACACCTTCATTCCTCTCAGTGCAGGTTTCAGAGAGGACTGAAGGTATAGTGGGGTTGGAGATCCCAGCTGATGCGGAGCAAGGAGAGGTCCGCTTTGTTCTTTGGTGTGGGTCTTTAAGGTAGGTTTGCCAACGAGCTGCATGGCAGGTCAACATATGTCTGGTCAAGCGTGTGGTGCCCAAGCGGCTGATGTTTTGGACACGCGAGATACGCTTGAGACATATGTTGCAAACAGCAGCGGTGCGATCAGATGCACTCGACTCAAAAAAGGCCCACACCACAGAACTTTTGGAATAACGGGCAGAGGCAGCGCCCTGCATAGGTGGAGCTCTGCGGTGTGATTCAGTTGGTGTGCTGCCCTTACGCTGGCCCCCGGAGGGCATCCTGCCTCGTTGGAGATGTGCCTCCTCCTCATCCTCCTCCTCCTCTCTCCTATCAGGCACCCACGTGGAGTCAGTGACCTTGACATCCCCTCCCTCCTCATCACTGGAACCAATCTGGCAGTATGCTGCAGCTGCTGGAACATGACTGCCAGATTGGTGTCCTTCTTGAGCATCCCCTCTCTCTGCTCTCACGATACTGCCTTCCTCTAGCTGGGTATCATCTTCAGACCCTTCGAAACGCTGGGCATCCTCCTGGAGCATGTACCCAACACTGTGCTCAAACAGTTCGGGGGACTCCTCAGAAGGACACGGTGGGTCTAGGGAAGGAGTGACTGATGATGACATTGAGGACGCTTTGGCAGCTGCTTTGCCAGTACCCTGAGCCTGGGTGAGAGAGGATGAGGAGGATGAGGAGGGCTTGGTCATTCACTCTACCAAGTCTTCGGCATGATGCGGCTCAACACGTCCAGCTGCCAAAAATAAGGACAAGCGTGTCACATGGCCACGTGCTGATGACGATGCACCGCGTCCACGACCAGCACTGTTATCTCTAGACACAGAGCCTGCTTGCCCTCTTTTATTGGCTCCTGACTGTCTGCCTCTCCTTGTTTGCCTTCCAGACATTCTAAAGGCCTGCAGGGAGATGGGAAAACCAGCAATAAGGGGTAGCTGCAGGTGTATATTTTGCAAGAAGCACACTACGCCCGCTGTAAGTGCTGCAGATGCCTGCCTGTGTTACACAACAGGAAAACACAGCAATAAGGCCTAGCTTCTGGTGTATATTTTGCAAGAAGCACACTATGCCCGCTGTAAGTGCTGCAGATGCCTGCCTGTGTTACACAACAGGAAAACACAGCAATAAGGCCTAGCTTCAGGTGTATATTTTGCAGGAATCACACTACGCCTGCTTTAAGTGCTGCAGATGCCTGCCTGTGTTACACAACAGGAAAACACAGCATAAGGCCTAGCTTCAGGTGTATATTTTGCAAGAAGCACACTACGCCCGCTGTAAGTGCTGCAGATGCCTGTTAGTGTAACACAGAAGAAAAAAAACTACGAGCAATAAGGTATAGCTTCAGGTGTATAATGTGCAGGAGGCACACTACGCCCGCTGTAAATGCTGCAGATGCCTGCCTGTGTTACACAACAGGAAAACACAGCAATAAGGGCTAGCTTCAGGTGTATATTTTTCAGGAATCACACTACGCCTGCTTTAAGTGCTGCAGATGCCTGCCTGTGTTACACAACAGGAAAACACAGCAATAAGGGCTAGCTTCAGGTGTATATTTTTCAGGAATCACACTACGCCTGCTTTAAGTGCTGCAGATGCCTGCCTGTGTTACACAACAGGAAAACACAGCAATAAGGCCTAGCTTCTGGTGTATATTTGGCAAGAAGCACACTATGCCCGCTGTAAGTGCTGCAGATTCCTGCCTGTGTTACACAACAGGAAAACACAGCAATAAGGCCTAGCTTCTGGTGTATATTTTGCAAGAAGCACACTACGCCCGCTGTAAGTGCTGCAGATGCCTGTTAGTGTAACACAAAAGAAAAAAAAAACTACGAGCAATAAGGGGTAGCTTCAGGTGTATAATGTGCAGGAGGCACACTACGCCCGCTGTAAGTGCTGCAGATGCCTGCCTGTGTTACACAACAGGAAAACACAGCAATAAGGGCTAGCTTCAGGTGTATATTTTTCAGGAATCACACTACGCCTGCTTTAAGTGCTGCAGATGCCTGCCTGTGTTACACAACAGGAAAACACAGCAATAAGGGCTAGCTTCAGGTGTATATTTTGCAGGAATCACACTACGCCTGCTTTAAGTGCTGCAGATGCCTGCCTGTGTTACACAACAGGAAAACACAGCAATAAGGCCTAGCTTCAGGTGTATATTTTTTCAGGAATCACACTACGCCTGCTTTAAGTGCTGCAGATGCCTGCCTGTGTTACACAACAGGAAAACACAGCAATAAGGGCTAGCTTCAGGTGTATATTTATCAGGAATCACACTACGCCTGCTTTAAGTGCTGCAGATGCCTGCCTGTGTTACACAACAGGAAAACACAGCAATAAGGGCTAGCTTCAGGTGTATATTTTTTCAGGAATCACACTACGCCTGCTTTAAGTGCTGCAGATGCCTGCCTGTGTTACACAACAGGAAAACACAGCAATAAGGCCTAGCTTCAGGTGTATAATTTTTCAGGAATCACACTACGCCTGCTTTAAGTGCTGCAGATGCCTGCCTGTGTTACACAACAGGAAAACACAGCAATAAGGGCTAGCTTCAGGTGTATATTTATCAGGAATCACACTACGCCTGCTTTAAGTGCTGCAGATGCCTGCCTGTGTTACACAACAGGAAAACACAGCAATAAGGGCTAGCTTCAGGTGTATATTTTTTCAGGAATCACACTACGCCTGCTTTAAGTGCTGCAGATGCCTGCCTGTGTTACACAACAGGAAAACACAGCAATAAGGGCTAGCTTCAGGTGTATATTTTTCAGGAATCACACTACGCCTGCTTTAAGTGCTGCAGATGCCTGCCTGTGTTACACAACAGGAAAACACAGCAATAAGGGCTAGCTTCAGGTGTATATTTTGCAGGAATAGCACTACGCCTGCTTTAAGTGCTGCAGATGCCTGCCTGTGTTACACAACAGGAAAACACAGCATAAGGCCTAGCTTCAGGTTTATATTTTGCAGGAATCACACTACGCCTGCTTTAAGTGCTGCAGATGCCTGCCTGTGTTACACAACAGGAAAACACAGCAATAAGGGCTAGCTTCAGGTGTATATTTTGCAGGAATCACACTACGCCTGCTTTAAGTGCTGCAGATGCCTGCCTGTGTTACACAACAGGAAAACACAGCAATAAGGGCTAGCTTCAGGTGTATACTGTGCAGGAGGCTTAGCAAAAATATCACTGACACTGTCCCCTGCCTATCCTTCTCTCTCCCTGCACACAAGGTTTAGCAGAATATCACTGACACTGTCCCTGCCTATCCTTCTCTCTCCCTGCACACAAGGTTTAGCAGAATATCACTGACACTGTCCCTGCCTATCCTTCTCTCTCCCTACACACAAGGTAAATGAACAAATATCACTAACACTGTCCCTGCCTATCCTTCTCTCTCCCTGAACTGGAACACACTACACAAGGCCGCCGCGCTGGGGGCCTTTTATAGTGTGGGGCATGTACTAAACCCCCCTGAGCTATAATTGGCCACAGGCATCCTGCCTGTGGCCAATTATGGCTTTCCTCGCTGCGGGCGCTGTGATTGGCCAAGCATGCGGGGTCACAGTGCATGCTTGTTCAATCACAGCACCGGGATTGTACTGCGATGGCGCAGTGTATTGTGGGCCGTTCGCGTCACTCGAATTTGGCGCGAACGGCCCAAAACATTCGATCTTCGCCGAACGATCGAACAGCCGATGTTCGAGTCGAACGTACGTTCGACTCGAACACCGAGCTCATCCCTACTAAATAGTAAGGAAAACGTAGAAACATGTAATAAAACAATTGTCACTATAAAAAATATAAACTTGGCTTATCTTAAAAGTGGACAGTGTCAATAGGGCAGGGGATGGTGTCAGTCAAGGAAATGGTTGGTGTCAGTAGTTTTTATTTTGATTATCTTATTTTTTTATTCAATTGTACAAATTTTTCAAATTCAATTTTACAATATAATTTTTAAGAAGCCATGTTGGGGGGGCTTTGGTGAAATAACAGGGATCTAAATAGACCCCTGATATCTCACTTTTGAGATTCCCCAGTCCCTCTTTCTACAGTCTCAACTGCAAGTGGCTGGTGATTCAGATTTTACTACCACCACCCACATCCTGGCACTCTAAAATTAGCGGCGCTTTACCGCTAACGCCCCCCTGCCCCAGTGGGGAAAGTAGCTTAAGGCTGCTGCCTAAGCAGCCTTATGCTGGCGCTGGCCCTGTCCACAGTAGTGTCCTCTGTTCCCCCACACAGCAATGGCCCCTGCCCACTTCACATCACCCCTTCCCAGAGTAGTGTCTTCTAGCCCTCTGCCCCCTCATATAGCAGTGTCCTGTGCCCCCCTTCACATTACCCCTCTCCCCACGATAGTGTCCTCTGGCCCTCTGCCTCTTTGCCCTCACCCCCACAATAGTGTCCTCTACACCCATAGCAATGTCCTTTGCTCCTTTGACATCACCCCCCCCACACACACACGCAATAGTGTCCTCTGCCCCCCCCATTCACAAAGCAATGTCCTCCGCTCTTTTAACATCCCCTCCCCCCCACAATAGAGCCCTATGCTCCCCATCCCCATTGCAATGTCCTCTGCATCTTTGCCATATCTCCCCCCCCACAATAGTGCCCTCTGCCCCCTTTACCTCACCCCCCCCCCCAACACACATATACTGTAAATGCAGCAGTAAAAAACAGCTTGCTTCTCCTACCTACATAGGTGTACAAAACGAGGCTGCACATCTCTGGACACAGGGGGAGGGAGCATGAGTTACCGGAGTTAACTTTCCATAATACCAAGCTGGTGATTGGTTTCTAGCACCGCCCCATGTTCTGGCAACAAATCATCTACCAGTTGACTTTAGAAGTTAACTTGGCCTACTCCCACCATCCATCGCCTGTCCAGAGATGTGTCGACCTCCGGTTTAAACCATAGAAATATGCAACTCACTAGGTCAGTGCAGTCCCTGTAGCATATACAGTATCTCACATGATACCGTGATATCTTTGCCATGAGATGCCATGTTGAACTTCCAGTGACCAGTTTGAGAGAGTGAGAGCGATAACACCAAATTTAACACACCTGCTTCCCATTCACACCTGAGACCTTGTAACACTAATGAGTCACATGACACCGGGGAGGGAAAATGGCTAATTGGGCCTAAATTGGACATTTTTACTTAGGGGTGTACTCACTTTTGTTGCCAGCGGTTTAGTCATTAATGGCTGTGTGTTGAGTTATTTTGAGGAGACAGCAAATTTACACTGTTATACAAGATGTACACTCGCTACTTTACATTGTAGCAAAGTGTAATTTCTTCAGTGTTGTCACATGAAAAGATATAATAAAATGTTTAAAAAAATGGGAGGGGTGTACTTACTTTTGTGAGATATTGTATATTAATACGAAAGAAAAAAGGTGACTAGAATACCAGTCAAAGGGAAGCTGGTTTTACAGGTTGCATGTGGTGTATCAAAAACAACTACATTCAATTAAGTAAATACAAAATATCTTTATAAATGTCAAATATTTAATGATAATAGTAAATAGTAAAATCAAACACATATATAAATACCCTTGTTACGCCAATAAAAAATACAACGTTGTCTTTTTTATTAGTGGAAGAAGGGTATTTATATATGTGTGTAATTTTTATTCAAGATCATTGAAAGTGAAATTAAAACAAAATAACACATTTTGGGTTGTCCCCAGAAAAGTAATAGAGGGGAATTTTTCCAATGGGGACACTAATTCTGGTGACCTGGAAGACACCCAAGGGATTCGTTAAATTTTTAGGAATTTCCTCTTACTTTCTGTTTTGGCAATGGGACAGGAAGTGAAAGGGAAATCTCTGATATTGGACATAGATAGCAAAAAGAAAAAAAAACATTGACAGAATGTAACCCTTCATTACTCTATCCAAAATTAAAAAGAAAGTTTTGTCTTTAGTTACACTTTCAAGCAGCCTTTTTCAACCTTTTCAACACAGAAGGTTTTTCCAGTTGCAAGAAACTCCTGCTAAAAATTACTACATCTACAACTCAATACATTAGTGTGACGCTAGGTGGGAAGAATGCTCCTTACACTTGTGGTCATTGGGAAGAGTGACTACTAAAAGGGACCCAGCACCTAATTACACTATTTTGGGACAAAGCCACCTAGGGACAGACTAGCTAACTGCACCTGCTTACAAGCTGTGTTAATGGCAGGATTGCCAGGTGAAAATATCCACATCCCCCCTTTCCCTGTTTTTTTTGTTGCTGAGAAAGCGGCTCTGTGTAATCCCCACTCACTCCTCTGTTCTCCCCTTCCCTGCTGGCAGTCAGTTGGATCCAATCACAGGGCAGGAGAAGAACCTTTGGGAGGACTTGCTGGATTATACTTGTGAATGGAGACTAGTGGCTACCGGACCTCAATTCCCACAAATTGCTGCACCTGGAGGTGGAGGGATTCACCAGTCCAGAGAGATAGGTACAGACCTATTGTCAGAGTCTGTGCTCTGCATCCGAGAGACCAGAGCCAAGGAAAGGGGAGGACAGTCCTGCTTGCAAGTCTGCTAAGCTGCCCCAGAGTCTGGGCTTGAGGGGGAGAGTTTCTGAACCCTCTGCACACTGCTATATACCCTTGCAAACTGCAATAAAAAACAGGGATTTTTAGTTCACACACAATGCAATACATGTTTAACCACTTCCGGACCAGCCGCCACAGTTTTACTGCAGCAGGTTGGCTCCACTGGTTAAAACAACCTTACCTTACGTCGCTTTGCCCTCTGGCCACTAGGGGGCACGCACACATGCCCGTGGCTCGGCGCCGGAGCTGATGCGAGTGCCCGGCGGGTGCGATGCCCACCGGGCACCCGCAATCGCTCGTGACAGAGCGAGAACCGAAATCTGTGTGTGTAAACACACAGATTCTGGTTCTCTCAGGGAAGAGGAGACTGATCGCTGTGATTGGCCGGAGCGGCGAAGACGTGACTCCGCGCATGCGCGCGTGAGCTGTCGAATTCGGCTACGTCGTCGAATGTTGCGACCTAGCCGAATTTGTGAATGGGGTGACGTCAGCGTCGCCGCATTTACATACAAATATCTCCTTAACCGTGTAGGTTAAGGAGATATTTCATGCACCTACAGGTAAGCCTTAATCTAGGCTTACCTGTAGGTCTTTGTTTAAAAAGTGGGTTTACAACCACTTTAACTCTATCCAACTTATATGTGTATTTAAAAAAGAACTTTAAAAAGAGTGTCTTCCATATTCTGTTAGAATGCACAGTTGAGATGCATTATAATATAACACAAACAAAGGCACACCTTTCAATGAAGGTTTACGTAGTATAGAAAATATATTTTCATGATGAGTTAAGCCCCATACACACGATCAGACTTTTTGACAACAAACTTCAAAATGAGCAAGTTTTCAAAAAAATCTGACCGTGTGTACGCTCCATCGGACAAACTTTATTGGTTTTCATCGGACAAAAGTTTGCTGTGCAAACTGACAAATTTTTCGGCAACAAAAGTCCTACGGTGCAAAGTCCTATTGTATGTACAGAAATCCATCAGACTTTAGTCCAAAGTACAAACATGCATGCTCAGAAGCAAGGACCAGCCGGAAGCGTTCTGTCTTGTAAAACTAGCGCTCGTAATGGAGATTTCCCATTCGTGACGCGGCAAGTTATGAAATCTAGAAATGCAGCGCACATTCTCTTCTTCTTTAATTATGGGATAATAATAAAGCTGCTTTGCTGATGATACGGAGAAATGACAAACGTATTTACAAAGGATTTGTGTTCTAGTGAAAATGAAAATCACGAATCAACACTGATCAAACTTCTACTAACTCGAGATTAGCAGAACGAGCCCAAAGGGTGGCGCCGGAGAATTGAACTTCCTCTTTTGAAGTGTCGTCAGTACGTTGAAACGTCAATATATTCGTGTTTGTTGCCGAAAATGTCAGAGCGTGTGTATGCTATGGGCGTTCACGGCCAACTCCCTTCAGACAAAAATCCACGGAAAAGTTTGTTTGAAGTCCGACCGTGTGTACGAGGCTTAAGAGTAGCAGTCATCAGAACAATAAGAACACAAGACATTGACTTTTTATTATCTCTCTGCAGCCTGCCTTCCATCCTGCCAGCTTATCAAACATTCCAGTAAGAACACTGTTAAACTCTTTAAAACTACTTTTCACCTTATTTATGAATTTCTTTAGCATTTTTTTGTCTGTGTTAGGAGGATTCGGTTTTATATTTGCTGAAGCTAGTGGTTTATTGACCGTAATAAAGTGTTCTAGCTTCGTACTGTAAAGGTGTGCTAAAAGTTATTTTCCTTCACATTTTATATAAAGGGCCAGGTGAAAACCTTTCTACTCCTCGCAATAACGTTTGCTGGCAGATTCACAATTCTTTCTTTTAAGTATAACAAGTTGCTTTTCCATTGTAACCTGTAAAAAGGAAGAACTATACCAAGGTGCCCAACTGACATAAAAATGTACTAAGTGATCGGACTGTTTGTTAGATTCATAGGCTTACCTAATGGGAAAGTATAGTGTGTTTTCAGTGAGCATATATTTTCAGTTATTTTAGCAAAGTTTACTTAAAGTAACCCTTTAAAATGCAGGAACCCTTGAAATAACTTTCTGGTTTTAAGGAACCTCTGCTAATAATTACTGTACAGCTCAAAGTACATTAATGTGACGGTCGATTGGAAGAATGTTTACCCCCCCCCTTTTCAAAATGGCCTAAAAAGATCATTGGCATTAGTGGTTAGGAAAGACCGACCTTAAAGGTGTTGTAAACCTTTGAGGTTTTTCACCTTCTGATGTGAAGCAGCCCCCCAAAACCCCCCTTTTATCTACCTGAACCCGATCTTTCCAGCAACGAGAACGAGCCCAGCAGCTCTAGCCGGTGTCTTGTGTCCTCATTGGATAGATTGATAGCAGCAGTAGCCATTGGCTCCCGCTGCTGTCACTCAAATCAAATGAAGCGGGAGCCGGGGGTGGGGCTGAGTCCTGCTGTCTGTGTCAATGGACGCAGCAGCAAGACTCAGGTGCCCCCTTGGAATGCGGGTCTCTGAGGGGGCACTCGATGTGGGGAGGAGCCAGGAACGCCACTGGGGGACCCCAGAAGAGGAGGATCGAGGCCACTCTGTGCAAAACCCTTGCACAGAGGAGGTAAGTATACTATCTTTGTTATTTAAAAAAAAAAAACCTTTATAGCAGAGTTCTGGCTGAAATATGACTTAAGATAAAAATAACCCTAGAATACTCATGCCTCGTGCAATGTAATAAAGGTTTTCTGTAAACTATGCCCAGTTTTCTATCTCTGCAGCATTGTTTTCTTACTTTGTGATGTTTCTGCACAGCGTGGCCATCTCCAGTGTGGGCATCTGAAGCTACAGTGTCCTTCTTCCTGGATTCTGTGCATGCTGGCTACCCAGCATGCACCTGCCTATCTTGCGCATGTGCAGTGCAGTGCAATTTTGGTCAGCTTGGCATGGCACAGCCATACCAAGCTGACCGAGATTTTCCATAGACGCCAATGTTAAATGTAACTGGAGCCGTGCGATGCCAAGCTGGCCAAGAATTTCCATAGACGTCATGCCAAGCTGATGTCTACAGCCGCGGGCCCCCTAGAAGAGTAAGTAAAATTAGATATAGGCATAACTCAGGCAAGTGAACAGAAAAAATAAATTGCCAATTAATTTTAAGGATGCACATTAGTGCTGCATGGTGAAGAGTGAAAAATGTGGGTGGAACGCTTTAAACCGGGGTTCCACTCAAAAGTGGAACTTCCGCTTAAACCACTCCACCCCCTTACATGCCACATTTGGCATGTAATTTTTTGGGGGGGAGTGGGGGCTTCAGTAGGCGTGGGACTTCCTGTCCCACTTCCTCCTTCCGCCCAGGGACCGCTTAGGCGACACGTCATATTGCCTTTTGGTGGCCCCTCCCTGTAGGCGATCACTTGGGACAGGTGACAGGTCCCAGGCGATCGCGTGTCCACTCAGGGAGCGCCGCCCGCGCATGCTCAGTGAGTGCCCGGCCGTGATGCCGAAAGCTGTCACGGCCGGGTGCCCACAGTTAGGATGGAGGCGCCGGCGGAGAGGGGGGGGGAGAGGAGCAAAGCTCCGTTCGGCCGTGTCGCTGGATAGTGGAGCAGGTAAGTGTCTGTTTATTAAAAGCCAGCAGCTACACTTTTTGTAGCTGCTGACTTTTAATAAACATAAAAAAGGCTGGAACTCCCCTTTAAGTAATTTCTAAGGCAACTTTCAAATTTGTATATGCTTTATTGTGTTTTGTTTATTGTATTAAACACAGAGATTTGTAAATTAGCAACTACAGGCAGGATAGATTACCTACTGCCATGACACTACTTTACTGCTATAAATATATGTAAATATATGTACAATTTCAAGTTTTAGGCAGTAATGTAATTTTTTTTAAGTCATTTTCAAATTTTCTTTAAAATAATATTTAATCTGATTGATACACTTGCATTATGATTAGTGTTAAAGCACATTTACTGTGTAGCACTGCAACATTGCAAGTAGAATCATTGTAATAAAGAGCCAACTTGGTGGCCCCATTCTATGCATATAATTAAGTTATACATTGTGTGAGAATAGCCACAATCAAAGAGTAGGGTAGGTGGAAAGTACGACATGCAAGTCAACATGGGGGGTCCATTTAAGGGGTTCTTGAACCCACTTTTATTTCCAACAAGGAAGCAGCACAGCAGGTGCTGGAGCATAGTCAGAACTCTCTATAGGAATGAATGGAAAGTACAAAAAGCAGCTGTGTGACATCTGTAGCAATATCTTGCTGGATCAGAGACAGATGAGTAAGGCCGGCCATACACAGAGCAAATTTATTGCCTGCACCTACAGATTGCAGGAAAGAAATTTGCTTGATTCCCCCACCAACACAGATCTGTGTGGTGGAAGCCGGGAGAAGACAGTGATTATCGCTAGCGGCTATAGCAGCCGCTTGCAATACTTTGCAGGGATGAGAAACACAGAGGTCATTCCCTGTGTACAGAGCTCTGGGCTGTGATTGCACACAGTTGATCAGCAGGTCATTTGCCAGGACTTGCTGAAAGGCTCCTGCTGTGTACAACCACTCGGATGTAAGCAACAACGTACAGGTATGTTGCTTTGCCTACAACCGCCACTTGTCCACAGTACACAGTACATTGTGGGCCGGTGGTGGCCAGCTGGTTAAATAACATATTTATTAGTGAATCACTGAGTCTTCCTCCAAAGAGAAAGATCCTAGAGACTGGTGTTGCTAAATCCCCCCTTTGGTGCTAGAAGTCAGCATATTGGGTGTAAGCTAAAGGGGACACTGGCCAGTGTCTTGAAGAAGCAAGGTCCACTAAATTCCATCTGCTGCAAAAGGGACTTGGTCTATTCTGCACAGTCTGCTGCACAGCTCTATTGACAGTCTGCTACACAGTTCTACTAAGAAAGCTGTCCTCGTATACGTGAATAGTTAATTTGTAGTATCCTATTAAATCCCTTCTCTTATCCAAGTTCTCCAAATATAACAAAAAAAAAACACATCCCCTAGACTGGTTATTGGAGACAATGAGCGGAAGAGTGTGTGCACCCGGCTGTGCGTGAAAATACCCTGTGACTGGCTGTGGATTAATCAGTGGGAGACCCATGCACAAATGTTCAAGCAGCACCTCCGGGGGTAGACTTACACTAATGTGTCCAGTGCTAGTGATTGCCAGGCTGCCCACCTTTACCCTTATTTGTCAGAGGCCAAACAGATAGGACTTGGATTGTTTCCATTTGCAATCTTCCTCTGAAGATTTAATACACCACTACACAAACAAAACACAGATTCCCCAGCACACTTACCAGCCAACCTGAAGAAGAAAAAAAAAAAAAAAAGGACCCTGTCTAACAATTCATGTTAACCTCCCTGGCGGTATGATTCTGTCTGGAATTTTGTACCAAAAGCGGTACAATTATTTTGCATGGAAATTTGGTGTTATGTATTGTAGGCCTGCAATTCTTAGTAATTACTTACTTACATTTTTGGACTCACATATTTTTGCATTTGCTTTATCAACAGACTGTGCACGCTGCTTTTGCTATTGCTACAATATTTTTTTTCACTGTTAGCACTAATTTTGTTCACCCTGCAATTACTTACTTAAACCTGACCAAACCAGAGTCTAGTAGACATCCTGGGTATACAGTAATAAAGTTTGAAACACAAAATCATAAATTATAATATAATAAATAATTATAACAAATAGTAATGTAATTATAATAAAAATTATTCAATAATGTAATCAAATCAAAAACACTGAAATTTGCTCAGTTGCAGAATTGTCGCTGTCATTAGATTTAGTGTTTGATGACGAATTTCCCCACAAATCGCTATCGCTCAATTCTGCAAGTGATTCTAATTTATTATCGCTGTTTTCTAGCTGGTCTAAAACCACTTCTGACATAAAGGGACACTTTTTGGTTGCTATGGACAATCTCCAGTTTCCAGGCAGAAAGAACAGTTTTTATAATATAAAACTGCATGCAGGACACTGGACAGACCACTAGGGACAAAGGGGATGTGTAATTATTTGATACAGTACTGTAATCAGTAAGATTACAGTATACTGTATCTATACTGTGTTTTTCACTTTTTGAATTTGGCGCCAAACTTCGCAGGGAACGGAGCTCGAGACCTGGCAGTGTGAATCGAGCGAAAACCGGCTCGCACACACTGCAGGATCCAGGGAACAAGGTAAGTATCTTCCCCTGGATACTGCGATGCAGCCCGCGTCTGGCTCGGGGTTACCGCTCTTAGCATTAAAAACTCACCCCGAGCCCGACTCGGGAATACCGCCAAGGGGGTTAAAAACAAGGAGTTTAGTTTGCACACATTTGCAAATATATGCGTAATCCGCAGTGCCAAGGCACCTCTGTGTACTGCGGTCCTATCTATAATTTTCAGAGTCTCCCAGATTGGAGCAGTGGACGTACTGAGGGCAGGAAGCCCACTCCCCCTTAAAGGCACAGGGAAGCACGGGATGCCCAGCAAGAGCACAATGGGAGCTGAAGGCATCCAGTGCGTCCCAGCATCCAGTTCAACCAACTGTACAAACAAGTCTAGTTGTGAATTGTTAGACAGAGTCAATCTGTTTTTTTGGCTGGTTATCTGGTAAGTGTGCTGGGAAATCTGTTTGTGATGTGTGTTGCCCTTCCATGTGCACCTTACTGCAAAGGTTAGTTATAGGTTGGTGTAGTTGCCACTTTTTTGTACAGTTAGAATTAATACACCAACCTAGCTGATCCTAGACCTTTGGCAATTTGAGGCTGTATGTCACCAAAGAGCAGGGCTTTTTTTCAGCAGGAACAAGGGGGAACTCAGTTCCACCACCTCTGGCTTATCTCCCAGTAGCTCCCACAGGTCAGATCTCCTGAGCAGATGCCACTGAGTGCATGACAGGGACAAGGGAGATACAGAACAGGTGCCCAGGATTCAGTGCAGTCATGGGCAGTAGGGGGCGCATGGTAGGCTGCACCCTCTGTGGTTAAAATTTTTGCCCTGGTGACCAGTTGTTGATGCTCCTACTACATGAGCCCCCCATGTAAGTGACTGTAGTATAGTATAGTATGTTGGGAGGTACTACAGACGGATGGGTGATTCAGCTTAATATTGCAACAAAGGTTAGACATGTGGCAGATGGTGGAGCTTTTAAGGAGGGGGGAGAAGACGAGTGCAGTGGAGGGAGGGGTTGTATGCAGAGGGAAGAGCTACTATTTGATGTCATTTGGCAGGTATGTGTGTGTGGCAGGCATTGTTGAGTTCCTGCACCTATTCTCTGAGAAAAAAAGCCTTGCAAAGAGAAATAGGTTTTTTAAACATCAACATGTCTTTATTAGTCTGTTTACATCAGCTAGACAACTGTTACATATGTACCTAAAAAATAATTGAAAAGACTATGCACTCACTCCTAATGAGACACTGAAAAGTGAACTTATGATGCAAATCATAGAAACTGCTCTGTATGCTGAGGTCAAATCAATGAAAACAGAAAGCTGACTTCTTTCTTCAGGTTATTGCATTGTACACATTGCTTTTTTCCTTATTGATCAAACCGTTCAATGTACAAACTCAGTGATCAGTATAAATGAGTAAAGTATTTAAATGGAAAGCTGCATTTTTTGTAATTCTGAGTTAATATTCTTTACCTGAGGGAAACTATTGACATTAATATTTTAGTTACTTGCTGTGCCATATTTACAGGACTATATTTACTATTATGTTTTTAGGTGTATTCTCTGTAGTGTTTGTAGTGTGATATGCGTGTTATACCATCCAAACTGCATCCTTGCTGAGTGACTTCTCCATGAAATAACCCTATGCAAAACACGTCTTTAGTGCCAGAGGTCCATAGTATAGCACTTGGAAAGAAAAAGCTGCCAAGTAAAATCAATGCATTGTTACCTTTTGTTACCATTGTTACAAAAAGAAAAACATCATAACATATGTGATATTCTATTATGTTTGTCCACATGTACATATAATTAAAAAAGATATATGGAAACAATTTACTTGAAACATTATGGAGTCTGTTATAAATGTTTGGAGAATTCTGGCTGGTAAATGTTGTAAAATGCAGTTAAATGCTATTTCTTTATAGGTTCATTCTATTCTATTTTCTTCATAGATGACATAATTATATTATATTATTTCAATCAACTTAATTTCTCAATTACTTGTCATCAAATAGCTGCCATGAAGCTATGATTATGACATTTCATGTTACATAATCTTATCCTACAATCCGCTAGGTTATCTATTTTCATTTACATTTATAAGAGTTACTTTCCTGAATGATTACGACTTTTTCTACTATACTATTTTACATGTTCTGTTAATGGAATATGTATTTCTATTATATTATTGTACATGCTCTGTTAATTGGAATTTTGTTGATAATTATAAAATTCAATAAAATATTTGAAACAAAAAAAAATGCAGTTAAACGCATCAAATTCTGTAAAGAATGAAACTCTAAAAAATGTTCACTCGATGTTATAGTTAATCTGGCAAAACTCTCTCAACTCTCCACAGGAAATCCCTAGAAACGGTTGGATTAACCTAATTTAAAGTGGCAATTTCCTATCAGGTAAATCTTGCAACATGAGCAAGAATAGAACAAGAAAGAGGCTTTGAAGAAGGCCAGTCCTTCGAATCGCTTCAGCCTGAGGGGTCTCATCCAGGACCCCCCATCTCCAGGTTTGGTAATTTGAGCAACTGATGAGAGATTGCCACTCATGTGGCCCGATGAGCATGTTTTTAGCTTATGTTTGTGAGTAGACATCTTTATGGTTTTATTCATATATTTTTTAATAAATCTGTTGGATAATGCACTAGGCCAGTGCACCCTTTTTTCTTTTTCTTTTCTCACAGTATAGTCAGGATGACCCCAGTCCTAGAGGGCAGCAAGGCATCCATAAAATTGTCCACGGTTTGACCAGGCACATGAGACACTTTACAGTCAACCTACTCTAGCACAGGAGTGTGTTGTTGAATCTTGTAACATGGACTGCTTTACATTGAGTACCTAAAGTTTTGTTGGAATCAACATGAGAAGAAGAGGAAGAAAACTACTAAAAAGTTGCCTGCTGTTAAATTTATATTGCACCCCACTTATCTGCTGCCAAAACCAAAACAATACTATTACTTCTGGGCATGGGACACATATTGGGGTTGATTTATAGTCTGTGCTTGGTAAATGAGGTAAAGCTTCACTTTGCAAAGAATACCCAATCACATGCAAGGAAAATAAAAGAACAGCATTTTTGCTTGCACATGATTGGATGATGAAAGCCAGTAGAGCTCCTCCTCATTTACTAAGCTCTGGAGCAACTGCTCTTGCAGAGTGCAACTGCACTTTGTAAAGCGCACAGTCCATTTGCCTTTAGTAAGTTAACCCCAGTATGACCAAGCCACCCCTTCTTCCAGTGTTTCATGGTTGTGAGGGAAGCATGCTGTGCCATGTACCATGGCATTTTGTGAGGGAACTGGTGCTAGATCAGGGTAATAAGAGAACAAGCTCTTGTGCTTGCTGTAAACAATGCCTGTTAGTTAGCTTAGTGTTAGCAAAGTACTGGTTCACTGTGGGTTAATCATATATATTATACGCGCTTAACAGATCACTGATAAACAACACATAACCACAAACATGGCAAAATGTATGGGTAGGGTAACAACAGAACCATATGTGTTTAATGAGTTGGGCAATTTTTTTGATGGTTTTTTTTTGTGAAAAAACGAATCACTCTACCTATAGGCTTCATGTATTTATTTTTAACCTGAAAATACTGTAATATATGCATATTGGTCTAAATCTATATATCTGTCAAAGAGACAAATTCCATCTTCTTGTCCTAGAAATTAAGCAAATCAGTAGAAGATCACAAATCATTGCATTGACTTTAAACAAGCAAAGTGTTCTATAGGGTGGTGATTCACATTTGTTTCATATTTCCCGTTCCTCCTTATTATAGGTACTTTACCAAAAAAATACAATATCCACTGAATTTATAACCCAAAACGTACACTGCGCTATCCACATAAAGAAAAGGGATGAATACCTGCTGTGTTTGTTAAAAGCTTCTTTTCTTTATTCCAAATTAGCACAGAATTCAAAATAAAGCTTAGATGCATTACCCACTGTACTCAACACTTTGTCAAAGAGTGATCTGCTGGTGTTGGGGCAGCTTTGCAATGACAATCAACAGTAAGCTATTCACCACTTGATATTTTAAGGCAGCCTGACTTTATTTATTTTTTGTAAACTACAATTGGGCTTTAACATAGCGCTGATATCTTTTGATTAATGCGCTGTTGGCCAGTCATGTGTGAAGAGTGAGAAATAAAATGACAGCTGGAGGCTTGGTGTTGCCATTGGTAGCAAGAACACGTCATTTTTTAACAGGTTTTATTGAATTTCTCAGAACTGAGAAAGGCTGGCTAAAGCTAACAGCTAATGTAGCTTCAACAACAGAAATACCATATCCACAAAGTAATAATAATTAATTATTTTTCCTGTAGAACATTTTATATGCATAACTCCCGAATGGCTCTTCTATTACTCTTTTATTCCATACTATTCCAACAGCCTATTTTTCCATCCTCTTAAAATCTGTTAACTGCCTTTTACAGTAATTATGTTTCTTATAAACTCATACTATCTTCATACAAAACAAGAAATTATTTTTTGTTTTAAGCTAAAAAACAAACAAAAAAAAACATTATTATAATTTACAATATAAAAACCAATGGTGAGTAAAAAAGCTCTATAAATCCAGTGTGCTATTGAATCGTGATTTAATTATTCAAGCAGAAAAAAAATGACATTCTTGCTAATTGATTGTTTCTGAAAGACTAGCAGTTCCAATGTTACTGAGAAGGCTAATATTAGTTTTCTATAAATAAGATGAAGAGTACTAAAGGGAGACTGAGAAACCAATTGGGTCTCATCATTACAATTCAACAAATGAAGCACGACTCAATACACCTAGATCAAACAGGCTTTCTCAGACAAAAACGAAACAATAAGAATATAAAAAAGGAAGTGTTTTTATCTTAAGGCATGCTAAGCCATGTAAAATCCTAACCATAGATGTATCCCTGGGTACTTTGGGAAGTATTTGACAAGGTTTTATGAATGTATTCTTTTCAAACACTACAAAAGTAGTCTGGTTCAATAATTTAGATGCAAACACCCTGGCAAGTTTTTTGAAGATAAAAGTTAAATGCCAGCCAAATCTTGTTTCATGTGCTTCCCAACTTTTTCTTTTGAAAGTTTTATCCCTCTAACCTTGAGGTTTGCTGTTTACATCGTTAGAAGTCTTATCTTTCTTGGTGAGATCTTATTAGAACTTTCTTTTAGATGATTATTAGTTCTTGGGAGGATGCCCTCATATCCTCGTAGTGTAGTTCTTTAAATTTGGTGGTCAAAAATGCGATTGTGTGAAACCTGTCACATGGATTACTTCTCAAATTAGATCAGTATTAAATAATACACATTTCTTAAAATCTTTCTATGTGCGATATATCTTAGAATGCAATACCCAATTAATTTTGGTCACATAAATGCTTAATCATTATAAGAAGTGTCCTGAAATGTGTTCAGAACTCAACTCAATGGCCACTTGACAATATGAACATGAGTGAAAAGGGAAATATGATTTATGATGTACTACAGTCTGCCCTATAATACCAAAATCTTGCCTTTAATAAGGTTTACTTATATTAAGTACACCGTTTTCTACACTGCTAGTATTTGGATAAAATCACATTCAATTTCCAATAAACAGATTTACAGATTTTTTTTTTTGTGTAAACTAAACCTGTTTAATCAAGTTCAACATAATGCTTTTCTTATAAGGTAAACCTTTCTTGTCATCTACCCAGGTAATATTTAATGTAAACCTAAACCTGGCCAATTCATGGTACAATCTAACTGCACAATCTATGTTCTGTTTCCTTACATTCAGCTACACTATGCACTACATAGTTATTGATAAATCTACAGGAGATTGTACAGATGGTGCATGGTCAGTTTTAAAAACCTTTTCTGGACTGCCCTTTCTCACACCATTTAGATATCACAATTTCTATTATTTTTTGAACACACTTGTGCTTTTACATTACTGCTCCGCAGCCATCCTTTTTCATATATCAGGTAATAAATCCTGGTCCCAGTCTGGGTAACAGTTCCTTAGGCTTGTATTGGTGGCACGGCAATAAAATGGCAGCTATTCTGCCAATTCTGGCATCACCGTTGCTCAGAAAGAGGCACAAGAGGTGGAACCCTCCAGTGATATCAGGACCCTGCCAGCTCTCCCTCTGTCCATAGAGGAAGATTTATGGCATAATACCTTTCTCTGTCATTCCTAGCAAGTGTTTTGCAGAGCAGATCTTCTCCCAGTGTAATGTGATTTATTACTAACTTAAGCCATCACAGTTGGTTTTTCTTCTTTAGGCTACATATGAGATACAGGAAAAAATAATCATGATCATGTGAAGGTAAACGAATAGCAAACCTAAATTAATATCTTTAACCACTTAAGCCCCGGACCATTATGCAGCTTAACCACTTAAGCCCCGGACCAATACGGACCATAATGACCAGAGGTGATTCACAATTTGGCACTGCGCTGCTTTAACTGGAAATTGTGCGGACATGCAATGTTGTACCAAAACGAAATTTGCATCCTTTTCATCCCACAAATAGAGCTTTCTTTTAATGGTATTTGATTGCCTCTGCGATTTTTTTTTTTGCGATATAAACGGAAAAAGACTGAAAATTTGGAAAAAACATGATATTTTCTACTTTTTGTTATAAGAAAAATCAAATAAACTCAATTTTAGTCATACATTTAGGCCAAAATGTATTCAGCCACATGTCTTTAGTAAAAAAAATGTCAATAAGCGTATATTTATTGGTTTGCGCAAAAGTTATAGCGTCTACAAACTAGGGTACATTTTCTGGAATTTACACAGCTTTTAATTTATGACTGCCTATCTCATTTCTTGAGGTGCTAAAATGGCAGGGCAGTACAAACCCCACCCCAAATGACCCCATTTTGGAAATTAGACACCCCAAGGAAATTGACGAGAGGCATGTTGAGCCCATTGAATATTTTTTTTTGTGTCCCAAGTGATTGAATAATGACTAAAAAAAAAAAAAAAAAATTACAAAAAGTTGTTACTAAATGATATATTGCTCACACATGCCATGGTTATATGTGGAATTGCACCCCAAAATACATTTTGCTGCTTCTCCTGAGTACGGGAATACCACATGTGTGGGACTTTTTGGGAGCCTAGCCGCGTACAGGCCCCCGAAAACCAAGCACCGCCTTCAGGATTTCTAAGGGCGCAAATTTTTGATTTCACTCCTCACTACCTATCACAGTTTCGAAGGCCATAAAATGCCAAAATAGTATAAAACCCCCCCAAATGACCCCATTTTAGAAAGTAGACACCCCAAGGAAATTGATGAGAGGCATGTTGAGCCCATTAAATATTTTTTTTTGTCCCAAGTGATTGAATAATGACAAAAAAATAATAATTACAAAAAGTTGTCACTAAATGATATATTGCTCACACATGCCATGGTTATATGTGGAATTGCACCCCAAAATACATTTTGCTGCTTCTGCTGAGTACGGGGATACCACATGTATGGGACTTTTTAGGAGCCTAGCCGCGTACGGGACCCCAAAAACCAAGCACTGCCTTAAGGATTTCTAAGGGCACAAATTTTTGATTTCACTCCTCACTACCTATCACAGTTTCGAAGGCCATAAAATGCCAAAATAGCACAAAACCCCCCCAAATGACCCCATTTTGGAAAGTAGACACCCAAGCTATTTGCTGAGAGGCATGGTGAGTATTTTACAGCTCTCATTTGTTTTTGAAAATTAAGAAATTAAATAATTCTTTTTTTTTTTTTTTCAATTTTCAAAACTTTGTGACAAAAAGCGAGATCTGCAAAATACTCACCATACCTCTCAGCAAATAGCTTGGGGTGTCTACTTTCCAAAATGGGGTCATTTGGGGGGGGGGGTTTGTGCCATCTGGGCATTCCATGGCCTCCGAAACTGTGATAGGCAGTGAGGAGTGAAATCAAAAATTGATACCCTTAGAAAGCCTGAAGGCGGTGCTTGGTTTTTGGGGTCCCGTACGTGGCTAGGCTCCCAAAAAGTCTCACACATGTGGTATCCCCGTACTCAGGAGAAGCAACAGAATGTATTTTGGGGTGTAATTCCACATATGCCCATGGCATGTTTGAGCAATATATCATTTAGTGACAACTTTGTGCAAAAAAATAAAAAATAAAAAATAAATTGTCTTTTTTCCGCAACTTGTGTCAACATATAAAATATTCCATGGACTCGACATGCCTCTCAGTATATAGCTTAGGGTGTCTGCTTTACAAAATGGGGTCATTTGGGGGGGTTTTGAACTGTCCTGGCATTTTATACACAACATTAGGAAGCTTACATCCACTCTTCTAACCACTTGAAGACAAAGCCCTTTCTGACACTTTTTGTTTACATGAAAACATATTTTTTTTTTTGCAAGAAAATTATGTTGAACCCCCAAACATTATATATATTTTTAAAGCAAAGGCCCTACAGATTAAAATGGTGGGTGTTTCATTATTTTTTTCCACACAGTTTTTGAGCAGCGATTTTTCAAACGCATTTTTTGGGGAAAAAATACACTTTTTTAAATTTTAATGCACTAAAACACACTATATTGCCCAAATGTTTGATGAAATAAAAAAGATGATCTTAGGCCAAGTACATAGATACCAAACACGACATGCTTTAAAATTTCGCACAAACGCGTAGTGGCGACAAACTACATACATTTTTAAAAGCCTTTACAGAGTACCACGTTAGATTTACAGAGGAGGTCTACTGCTAAAATGACTGCCCTCAATCTGACCTTCGCGGTGATATCTCACATGCATGATGCAATTGCTGTTTACATATGACGCCAGACCGACGCTTGCGTTCGCCATTGCGCAAGAGCAGGGCGGGACAGGGGTGCTTTTTTTTTTATTATTAATTTTGCTTTTTTATTTTATTTTTAAACTGTTCTTTCCATATTTTTTATAATTTTTATTGTTATCTCAGGGAATGTAAATATCCCCTATGATAGCAATAGGTAGTGACAGGTACTCTTTTTTTGAAAAAACTGGGGTCTATTGAACCCTTGATCTTTCCTCTGCCCTCAAAGCATCTGACCACACCAAGATCGGTGTGATAAAATGCTTTCCCAATTCCCAATGGCGCTTTTTATATCCGGGGGGGGGGGGGATTCCCTCCCACTGCTTGTAAAAGCAGTCCAGAGGCTAATTAGCCGCTAGGATTGCTTTTACATGAAAGTCGGCCACTGGCTGAAAAGAATGATACCAAGATGATACCTAAACCCGCAGGCATCAATCTGGTATAACCAAAGTCCAGCAACATACCAGTACGTTGCTGGTCCTTGTTGGACATGTATTGTAATCTTTTTTTTCATGCAGCCTGTTGGCTGAATGAAAAAAAGAGATTGATCGGTGGGTATGCCCACCATTAGAATACCTCCCTTCATTCACCCACTTCTAATGATGGGCATACATGCACAATTTATATATGCCGAAGCATGGGGGCATCCTCCCGCAAAAGTTATGCCGCACACACATGGTCAGACTTTTCCACGGGCATGCCTCCGTCGGAATTTTGACCGTATGTACGCAGCATTAGGAGCAAAATCGCTCCTCTGCCCCTGCTGCCCCCATGCTTTGGCATATATGCTTTTTTTTTAACTGTGGTGGTGAAATCACCTCCTACAGCACTGGAGTCGCAGGGATCAGGCCTGTCTCTGCGAACGCTGCAGTTATGTGCGTTGTGTTTTGTAAGTGACAGTGATCGATCGATACTGCACTTGGGTGGCCTGGGCTGGACAGAGGGGCAAAACGCAGGTGCTAGCAGGTATCTGGGCTAATCCCGCTAACACTGTGTTTTTGGGAACCCTAAACTGCTGGGGACGCTAGTATAGATCTGATCAGATCAGATATTGATCTGTTCAGATACTATACCACTAAGGGAGGTGTATGCTTCACGCATGGGTGTTAGCGTTACTGGCACTAACCTGACGCTGCCTGGGGCGACCCAGAACCTCTCTGACGCTAAAACCTAATTGATATCACCCGCCGGGCGATCAGGGGGTTAAACCTTTATTGGGTTATATACGGCGGGTGCCCTGACACTATAAAAAGCAAACTAACTAACCAGCGTCACCCGTAACACTTATATGGTGATCACTGGTGAAAGGGTTAACTAGGGGCAATCAGGGGGATAAACCTTTATTATGTAATATATGGGGGTACCTGACGCTATATAAAAACCTGACGGGGAACCTAAATAACAAAATAACTAACTGGCTAACCAGTGTCACCAGTAACACTTATACGGTGATCACTGGTGAAATGGTTAACTAGGGGCAATTAGGGGGTTAAAACCTTTATTAGATAATATATAGGGGTACCTGACGCTACAAAAACCTGCGGCGAACCTAAAAAAAATAACTGGCTACCTATCGGCACCAGGATAACTAATACAGCGATCAGAAAAACGATTGCTTAGTGACACTGGCAAAAGGGGGTGAAAGGGTTACCTGGGGGGCGATCAAGGGGTTAAACCTTTATTAGGTAATATATGGGGGTACCTGACGCTATAAAAACCTGCGGCGAACCTAAAAAAAATAAGTGGCTACCTATCGGCATCACCGACACTAAGACAGCGATCAGAAAAACGATCGCTTAGTGACACTGGCAAAAGGGGGTGAGAGGGTTACCTGGGGGGGGGGGGGGGGCGATCAAGGGGTTAAACCTTTATTAGGTAATATATGGGGGTACCTGACGCTATAAAAACCTGCGGCGAACCTAAAAAAAATAACTGGCTACCTATCAGCACCAGCATAACTAATACAGCGATCAGAAAAACGATCGCTTAGTGACACTGGCAAAAGGGGGTAAAAGGGTTACCTGGGGGGTGATCAAGGGGTTAAACCTTTATTAGGTAATATATGGGGGTAACCTGACGGGGAACCTAAATAACAAAATAACTAACTGGCTAACCAGTGTCACCAGTAACACTTATACGGTGATCACTGGTGAAATGGTTAACTAGGGCAATTAGGGGGTTAAAACCTTTATTAGATAATATATAGGGGTACCTGACGCTACAAAAACCTGCGGCGAACCTAAAAAAAATAACTGGCTACCTATCGGCACCAGGATAACTAATACAGCGATCAGAAAAACGATTGCTTAGTGACACTGGCAAAAGGGGGTGAAAGGGTTACCTGGGGGGCGATCAAGGGGTTAAACCTTTATTAGGTAATATATGGGGGTACCTGACGCTATAAAAACCTGCGGCGAACCTAAAAAAAATAAGTGGCTACCTATCGGCATCACCGACACTAAGACAGCGATCAGAAAAACGATCGCTTAGTGACACTGGCAAAAGGGGGTGAGAGGGTTACCTGGGGGGGGGCGATCAAGGGGTTAAACCTTTATTAGGTAATATATGGGGGTACCTGACGCTATAAAAACCTGCGGCGAACCTAAAAAAAATAACTGGCTACCTATCAGCACCAGCATAACTAATACAGCGATCAGAAAAACGATCGCTTAGTGACACTGGCAAAAGGGGGTGAAAGGGTTACCTGGGGGGTGATCAAGGGGTTAAACCTTTATTAGGTAATATATGGGGGTACCTGACGCTATAAAAACCTGCGGCGAACCTAAAAAAAATAACTGGCTACCTATCGGCATCACCGACACTAAGACAGCGATCAGAAAAACGATCGCTTAGTGACACTGGCAAAAGGGGGTGAAAGGGTTACCTGGGGGGGCGATCAAGGGGTTAAACCTTTATTAGGTAATATATGGGGGTACCTGACGCTATAAAAACCTGCGGCGAACCTAAAAAAAATAACTGGCTACCTATCGGCATCACCGACACTAATACAGCGATCAGAAAAACGATCGCTTAGTGACAGCGGTGCTAGGGGGTGAAAGGATTACCTGGGGGGCGATTAAGGGGTTAAACCTTTATTAGGGGGGTTAGGGGGCTACACTGGACCTAAAACACTCTGCCCTGAAACTTTTACAGTCACAAATGTCACTGATTGCAGTGATCAGTAAATAAATGGTCACTGCAATCAGTGACACTGTGACTGGGGGCTGGGGGGTGATCTGGGGGTGTCTGGGGGGGGCCTGGGGGGCGATCGTGTGCCTATGTGTGTGGTGTCAGTGTGCTGTTTAGTGCACTAACCTCTGTGTCTTCTCTCATGCGGCGCTCGGTATATGTGAGCGCCGCATGAGAGATGACATCACTTCCTCCTGCCTGTGTAAACATTACACAGGCAGAGGAAGATTCTCATTCACCGGGAGCGATCGTGAGGGGGTGGCCGGAAATGAATTGCCGTCCCCTCATCACGGATCGCTCCCGGAACGATGCCGACCGCTCACTGCATAGAAGGGGGCAGAATTTTTTTCACCTCAATGCATAGGATGCATTGAGGTGAAAAAACACGAGGGTTTACAACCCCTTTAAAGTTCACTTCTTCACACATGAATATAAACTGGTCTAGTAGGTTCACCTTATTTAATGCTCAAGCCCTGCTTCCTTCTTCTATCTATTATTAAGCTACTTTAGATATAGTTGACTCATCCCCAACTCCTTATTCTTGTATTCTTGCCAAATAAATGCTCCACAAAAGGAATACATATATATATATATGCCGTATTTATCGGCGTATAACACGCACTTTTTTCCCCTTAAAATCAGGGGAAAATCGTGGGTGCGTGTTATACGCCGATACTCACCTATCCCCAGCGATCTCCGCTGACTGTGAGCAGAGCGGAGCGATCGCCGCTGAGATACACATAGCCGAGTGTATTCGGCTATACTCGGCTTTTCTCGGCTCCGCTCACAGTCACGCCCAGTCCCGCCATTGGACCTGTGATATGTCCATCATAGGGCGGGACTCGGCGTGACTGTGAGCGAAGCCGAGAAAAGCCGAGTATAGCCGAATACACTCAGCTATGTGTATCTCGGCTCCGCCCAGTCCCTGCGTTCTCAGCGGCGTTCGCCCCGCTCCGCCCTGTATCAGCGGCGATCTCGGCGGCGCCAAATTTAAATTCAAGGATGCACTGGACACTGGCAAGGCTGCACTGGACACTGGCAAGGCTGCACTGGACACTGGCAAGGCTGCACTGGACACTGGCAATGCTGCACTGGACACTGGGCAATGCTGCAATGGACACTGGCAAGGCTGCACTAGACACTGGCAATGCTGCACTGGACACTGGGCAATGCTGCACTGGACACTGGCAAGGCTGCACTGGACACTGGCAAGGCTGCACTGGACACTGGCAAGGCTGCACTGGACACTGGGCAAGGCTGCACTGGACACTGGCAAGGCTGCACTGGACACTGGCAAGGCTGCACTGGACACTGGCAAGGCTGCACTGGACACTGGGCAAGGCTGCACTGGACATTGGGCAAGGCTGCAATGGACACTGGCAAGGCTGCACTGTGACAAGGCTGCAAATGACACTGGTAAGGCTGCATTTAAATGTAATTTTTTTTTTCTTAAACTTCCCTCCTAAAAGTTTTTTTCCCTAAAATTCCCTGCTAAACTTGGGGTGCGTGTTATACGCCGGCGCGTGTTATACGCCGATAAATACGGTATATATATATATATATATATATAGTTGGTCACAAAAGTGAGTACATCCCTCACATTTTTGTGAACATTTTATTATATCTTTTTATGTAACAACACTGAAGAAATGACACTTTGCTACAATGTAAAGTAGTGAGTGATCAACTTGTATAAAATGCCCCATACACACGATCGTTTTTCTTGCCATTTTTTTTCTTGCCGTTTTTCACGTCATTTTATTTCATGTTTCCTCTCAAGCCTGTCTTGCGTACACACGATCATTTTAAAAAACGATCAAGCAAAGCGCAGTGACGTATACCACATACGACGGCACTATAAAGGGGAAGTTCCGCTCGAATGGCGCCATACTTCATGTTAGTAAAGTTTGTTGAGCAACGATTCGCGCTTTTCAGCCTCGTGCTTTTCAGTCCGTTACTGCGTGACGAATGTGCTATCTCCATTACGAACGCTAGTTTTACCAGAACGAGCGCTCCCGTCTCATACTTGATTCTGAGCATGCGCATTTTTTTTTACGTCGTTAAAGTACACACACTATCGTTTTTCACGTCGTTAAAAAAAACGACATGAAAAACGACGTGAAAAAAGAGAGCATGTTCGAAATTTTTAATGGCCGTTTTTCACGTCGTTAAAAATGCTCTGGAGCATACACACGATCATTTTTAATGGCCATTTTTAAAAATGGCATTTTTAAAGGCATGAAAAACGATCGTGTGTATGGGGCATAACATTGTAAATTTGCTGTCCCCTCAAAATAACTCAACACACAGCCATTAATGTCTAAACCGCTGGCAGCAAAAGTGAGTACATTAATGAAAAGTCCAAATTGGGCCCAAATTGTCAATATTTTGTGTGGCCACCATTATTTTACAGCACTTCCTTAACCCTCTTGGGCATGGAGTTCACCAGAGCTTCACAGGTTGCCACTGGAGTCCTCTTCCACTACTCCATGAAGACATCACAGAGCTGGTGGATGTTAGAGACCTTGCGCTCTTCCACCTTCCGTTTAAGGATGGCCCACAGATGCTCAATAGAGTTTAGGTCTGGAGACATGCTTGGCCAGTCCATCACCTTTAGCCTCAGCTTCTTTAGAAAGCCACTGGTCGTCTTAGAGGTGTGTTTGGGGTCGTTATCATGTTGGAATACTGCCCTGCGACCCAGTCTCCAAAAGTAAGGGATCACGCTCTGCTTCAGTATGTTGGCATTCATGGTTCTCTCAATGAACTGTAGCTCCCCAGTGCTGGCAGCACTCATGCAACCCCAGACCATGAAACTCCCACCACCCTGCTTGACTGTAGGCAAGACATACTTGTCTTTGTACTCCACACGCTTGACACCATCTGAACCAAATACGTTTATCTTGGTCTCATCAGACCACAGGACATGGTTTCTGTAAACAATGTCCTTAGTCTGCTTGTCTTCAACAAACTGTTTGCGGGCTTTCTTGTGCATTATCTTTAGAAGAGGCTTCCTTCTGGGACCAATTTGATTCAGTGTGCAGCGTATGATCTGAGCACTGACAGGCTGACCCCACCCCACCCCTTCTACCTCTGCAGCAATGCTGGCAGCACTCATACGTCTATTTTCCAAAGTCAACCTCTGGATATGACGCTGAGCACGTGCACTCAACGTCTTTGGTTGATCATAGCGAGGCCTGTTCTGAGTGGAACCTGTCCTGTTAAACCGCTGTATGGTCTTGGCCACCGTGCTGCAGCTCAGTTTCAGGGTCTTGGCAATCTTCTTATAGCCTAGGCCAGTGGTCTCCAAACTGCGGCCCTGGGGCTGGATGTGGCCCTTTGCTTTCCTCTATACGGCCCTTGGGGCACTATTCCCTCCCCAACTGACAAATAATGGGGCACCATTCCTCCCACAGACGCCAATGATGGGACACAATTCCTCCCACAGATGCCAATGATGGGACACAATTCCTGCCACAGACGCCAATGATGGGACACAATTCCTCCCACAGACGCCAATGATGGGACACAATTCCTCCCACAGACGCCAATGATGGGACACAATTCATCCCACAGACCCCAATGATGGGACACAATTCCTCCCACAGACGCCAATAATGGGACACAATTCCTCCCACAGACGCCAATGATGAGACACAATTCCTCCCACAGACGCCAATGATGGGACACAATTCCTCCCACAGACGCCAATGATGGGACACAATTCCTCCCACAGACGCCAAAGACGCTAATGATGGGACACAATTCCTCCCACAGACGCCAATGATGGGACACAATTCCTCCCACAGACGCCAATGATGGGACACAATTCCTCCCACAGACGCCAATCATAGGACGCAATTCCTCCCACAGACGCCAATGATGGGACACATTTCCTCCCACAGACACCAATGATGGGACACAATTCCTCCCACAGACGCCAATGATGGGACACAATTCCTCCCACAGACGCCAATGATGGGACACAATTCCTCCCACAGACGCCAATGATGGGATACAATTCCTCCCACTGATACCGACAATATGGCACTAATTCTTCCACTGATACCAACAATGGAGCACTAATGTTCCCACTAAAACCAATGATGGGGCATCTGATGCTGGGGCATTTTCTACTCTCACTGGCCACAGTCCGGCCCCCCTAAACTCTGAAGGACAGTAAGCTGGCCCTCTGTTTAGAAATTTTGGAGACCCCTGGCCTAGGCCATCTTTATGTAGAGCAACAATTCTTTTTTTCAGATCCTCAGAGAGTTATTTTCCATGAGGTGCCATGTTGAACTTCTAGTGACCAGTATGAGAGAGTAAGAGCGATAACACCAAATTTAACACACCTGCTCCCCATTCACAACTGAGACCTTGTAACACTAATGAGTCCCATGACACCGGGGAGGGAAAATGGCTAATTGGGCCTAATTTGGACATTTTCACTTAGGGGTGTACTCACTTTTGTTGCCAGCATTTTAGATATTAATGGCTGTGTGTTGAGTTATTTTGAGGGGACAGCACATTTACACTGTTATTCAAGCTGTACACTCACTACTTTACATTGTAGAAAGTGTCATTTCTTTAGTGTTGTCACATGAAAAGAAATACCTAAAAATATTTACAAAGATGTGAGGGGTGTACTCACTTTTGTGAGATACTGTATGTTGGTTAGTTATGTGGACTTTCCAAGCAAGCAAGATCTACCATAATAAAAACATACTACTATACATCAAATAATGTGACTATCCCGTGCTGAAATGAAACATGAAATCCCTGCGCAGACTATATATAGTACTGAATATGTATTTAGCACTTCCCCTCTCAGGAGCCGCTGGTAATGATGGGTTCTCTGTTCTGCCATGACTCTTTAAGTTGCTTGGTCTCCTCTGACACTAGGAAAATAAAGGTCCTTGTGTGCACACTATGCATACAGCCACAATACCAGGTGAGTGTATGTGTTCCTGGAGTAGGGGTACCCCTGAAGGCATCTGAAAGTACCTGGTGTCCAACTATCCACTTTGGCCGGCTTATGTCAGGGCCCTGCTGTGGGTGGTACACATGTAGTTCTCCTTTTAAAAGTGTGCAGCAGATGGCTAGTGGACTGCCAAACAAGGGGGAGTCTCTCTAGCATTACCTGTGTCAGTGTTGAGATTAGCATGGATGTTCAGCTCACTCCTTCTGGTGCACAGGTGTCCAATCTAGATCACTTGGCAGTCTGCTGTCCTCTGAAGTCAGGTCCCACTAGGCTTAGCTTAGATCCTAGCAAGGTCTCCACAGCTCTGGTGTAGATACTCACGACAGTGGGTCTCTCAGCTCTGGTCCCAAGGCTCAGCCAGCAATCTGGACACAGCAAGGGCACCTGATCTCTGTACAGGCTCAGCCAAGACCACACATTCGAGCAGCTTTGCTTCCTCTCAACAAAATACCTCTCAGTTATTAGATTTTCTTGGGAAACCAGTCCTGTGTCTCTCCAACTTTGTGAGCAGGGATTTCGGCTCCAGTAGTTCTTGCAGAAATTCACCTACTATATACAGTGCCCATTTAAGACTTTATGTCCCCTGTTGCTGTGCTGTACAGCAAGCCTCCTTCTATGATGTTCCGATTGGCTCAATATTGCTGCTAGAAGGGAGAGGGTGCAGGAGCGAGCCAGGGTATTTAAATAGAGCCTCTCTTGTCAGATGCAGAGAGAGAGAGAAGAGTAGCCGGCTGCATTCTTCTCCCTCTGCATTGCTGATCAGCTCACTACTGCTGCTAGCAGTGGGGAGGCAAGTGGGTGATCTGCGCACAACCCTGTTTACTGTTTATAGTGGCGGGGGGAAAAGAGTCCGCTCATAGCCGGCAGCAGTGCCCAGCTACATGTATATAAATGTTTACTGTCTGCTCTTCACTTGACTCTGTGAATAAACACCTGTATAAGTTGAAAGGCATTAGAGGAACTCAACAGGTAGAGTGTACTCACTAACTTCTTCAACTGTATTGAGAAGAAGCTAATTTGCAGTGTGTGGCCTTACACAGTTATTTTGCAAACAGGTTCACTTTAAAAGTACTGCAGTCATTCTCTGCTTTAGTGAATTGGCAGTTCACCCTGCCACGGTTTATTAATATCGATATCTGCCTAAACTATGGCAAATGCATATAGTGAGAAGAAGATAAAGCTATAAACATTGAAAGTCATTTTAGTTATATGCTGTCTATTCCGACATACAGTAATGGTTATAATGTGTCAGATGTTGCTTCTTTCTGACTATTCTAGTTTTAGATCAATGAATGCTCAGCCGGGAAGGTCAATTGTTAGCGGTGGCAATTGTCTACACTCACACTGGGCTCCAGTTTCGAACACTGAGTGGGATTCTAGAAATTCTTGCCAAAAGAGAGATTACTTTCCTCCTCTTGGAATGCTTGACTATGGTTGCCCTGGCAACTTCTCTTCCACAGTGAAAGCTTCTGACTTATCAAATGTGAAGTAGCATTTGATCTCTGATAATTATTACTTTCCTTGATAAAGTCATTCAGTCCAAAAGCTTTATCATGCATAGAGCCAATGCCACTTCCGTAAGGGATAGAGTAGCGATGATAATATTCCTAAATATCTAGAAGAATTCCTCTCTAACCAATTAAAGGGATGACAGCTTTTGAACATATTTTCCAAAATAACTACCTCATGAAGGCTTGTGTGTTCTCCAAGTAATCACATTTGTTTCTTAGTAATAATCCTAAAGTAAACCTGTTGTGAAAGGTTGACAGAACATGTAGAGCAAGACCACTAACTCATAAACTACTGAAGGCACGAAATAAGCATGACAGCAACCAACTAGCATTTCCAGAACCCTGAGTCAGTTATGGCAGCTTCTATATTTCTTGAATGAATTGTTTCTCTTAAAGCATATATAATCTAAAAAAAAAATGTAATATATTGCAGCTCCTCAATTTTGAAGAAAGAAGTTACCGCTCAGACGTGGCTGTTGATCTGCTCACTGGATCCGAAGCCGTGGGTGCAGGCGATTGCATATAACAATGCAGAAACTAAAGAAAAGCTTGGACAGCCGCACTCCAAAAAAAATTTGTTGGTTCTTTATTTAAAAAAACAAGGTCACATCAACACATATGACAGCAAAAAACAGCAAAAGGAGCTGACATGTTTCACACTGCAAATCAGTGCTTAATCATAGCTATGATTAAGCACTGATTTGCAGTGTGAAACCTGTCAGCTCCTCTTGCTGTTTTTTGCTGTCATATGTGTTGATGTGACCTTGTTTTTTTAAATAAAGAACCAACAATTTTTTTGGAGTGTGGCTGTCCAAGCTTTTCTTTAGTTTCTGCATCCTCAATTTTAAAGCTGAACTCTGAGGAAAGCAAAACAATTCCCTTGCAGTGTCCCCTCCACTTCTAAAAACACTGCAAAGGTTCAATGCTCATCAACACTGTGGGCTCAGGGAAAAAGGGATTTTCACCTATTTTATTCCTCATTTCCCCAGTAGCTGGTGCTCAGCTCTAGTCCCTGAAGATGGTCCCTTGGTGTTCTCATGCCGAATGCAGGGCTATTTGGAATAGGTTGTGGGGACCCATCTTACAACTTAGAATCAGCCTGTGGGAGTGAGGGCTAAGATGAGTAAAAGTCCTTCATACTGGTACCAAACATAAATGAGCACTGACCCTTGCAAAACAGGGGGAGCCCCACTACAGGGCATATATTATTTTTTTTTATTTTTTTTTAGAGTTTAGCTTGGGTGGCTGCATTTTTTATTTTTTTTTAACTGTTGATTCTGCCAGTAAAAGACTGCTTGTCTTAGGGTGTCAGCAGTATTGGCACCTTTCGTGATCAATGGTCATTATCTCCATAAGATAGAGGGGGTGTTTTTTCGTTTATAGAAAAAAGTTAGCTGATAATATTCTTTGAGATTTCAGTTCAGTGCACTGGAAACTAAAAAGACACTATGGGGGTTATTTACTGAAGGAAAATCCACTTTGCACTACAAGTGCACTGCAAGTGCATTCGAAAGTGCAGTGAAAGTGCACTTGGAAGTGCAGTTGCTGTAGATCTGAGGGGGACATGCAAGGAAAATAAAAAACAGCATTTTAGCTTGCACATGATTGGATGATAAAATCAGCAGAGCTTCCCCTCATTTCAGAGCTTTCCCCCAGATCTACAGCGACGGCACTTCCAAGTGCACTTGCAGTGCAGAGTGGATTTGCCTTTAGTAAATCAACCCCAGTGTCTCCCCTTGAGACTCCATGGGTGTGCTGACATACTCACTCTCCCACTGCTTCTCAGGCAAAATTCCAAGTCAAACCGCTCTGCTGAATGGATCTTCCTGAGCCAGCCTGTGTCCAGTCTGAAGCCCCAACTAGGCCACCAAAAGCCTCTTCAGCTCTCCATCTTTCACCCAACTCCCCTGCTAGCGAGACTTATCCATGTTTAAGGGCTGGCCTAGTCACCCTGCCCTGCCTGGGGATTGGCCAGGTTCCGCTGTGTATGTAGATCAACCCTCCTGGCCTTCACCAAAAAACTTCTAGAAGTTTCTCCAGTGGCGTAACAACGGGGGGTTGGCGCGTTGGGATTTTTTTTTTTACCACTGACAAGGGTGCTTACAATGACCAGCTTTTATTTATTTATATAAAATCTTTATCTCAGAAGAAAAAACTGTTTGCTGTAACTGCTTAAAAAGCATGAACTTGAGTTTGGCTTTTTTAATTGTTAGTGCATCTAAATCTGTGCATCTAGTTTTCTCCTCCCCCCAAGATTAACAATGCTGCTGTCGAAAGATGTCTCTTTTGCCCCTTCATCCAGAATGTAGGCACTCTAATACAAGAGGTGCAATTATAACCAGATCACCAGATGAAAACAGAGAGAATAAAGCCTAAAAAAAAATTCTCTTCAAATCTAAGGATTGGTAAGCTGCAATATGTAATATTTTTGGTAATACAGCTTTAATAAATTTACTGTATGATCCAATGATGGGATATATTAGTGAATTATTCAGCTCATTATCTGGAACAATATATGTCAGCATGGTTCAATGCAATGATTGGATGACATAACATACAGTAGGAAGTTGCTAAGTCTTATCCATGCTACACCTCCTTTTAGGGAATACAGAACCAAGTAACATTTGTGGTACTAAGTATTTTGTATGGAATTTAATAACAAGAAAATCATTAAAATAGATCCCCTGCAGCCAGCAACAATAGACCCCCCCAGCAACTACAGATCTCCCCACAGACAGCATCAATAGACCCTCCAGCATCCAGCTACAATAGACTGCTCCCTCAATAGTAGATACCTTCCAGTGACAATAGATCCCCCCAGCAGCAACAATAGACCTCCCCAGGAACAATAAACCCCCCAAAAAAATAGATCCCTTCCAGCAACAATAGACCCTGCAGCACAATCCAGCACCCCCTTGCCATTATATAAATTCAGTGCTGGAGGTGTATCCGGACTGCGTTCCCGCTGAAAAAAAAGCATGGTTACAATGTAACTAAAAGCAAACGTTTTTTTTTGTAGTTTGGATGGGATTAGAACCCCTTTAATTTTGTATTGCTGTCTGTGCTACTATTAGGGAGATTTGCTTTCTTTATATGTGTCCTGTATCATCCAAAAGTGAAAGTAAAAGAAAATCCCAAATTTTAGGTTGACATCAGAACACTAATGGAAAGGAACCGAGCAGTCATCAAGGGGGTACAACCCATACACTTGCATCCCAAGGGGCCCGGATCCAGGGCCGGCCCGGCGCCAGAAGTATAAAGCACTTTTGGCAGCCAGCCGTTGGCCCAAGTGAACAAACCATGCACTGCAACAGAAAAGGACTACCAGCACACAAGGTCGAAGCCTAGACATTTCTCCTCCCCTAGTTCTCCCCCCTGCAGCTGATCAGTGATCGAACACTGGCTCCAGCTTCTACCCTGAGGCGGAGCCTGCTGCTAGACTAGCAATGTCATTAGGCGGGACTCGGGAGGGTTTGCGGCCGACCCGGTCCACCTTCTTAGGTGCATGCAGATTTGAGAGGGCAACATGGAGGGCAAGTGTGTGTGCAGCGTGCTGCTGTAGCCTCAACTCCGCCTGTGTGTGGAGTGGACTGTACTTATCTGTCCAGATGGGACACCATACACCCTGACATGATGGAGTTACATTGTGAAGAACCTCTCCACAATGTAACTCTCATCCTCATCCTTCTGGGATGAGGATGATTCTGGGAGGGGATGAGGATGAGAGTACCATTGTGGAGAGGGATGTGGATGTTTCTGGTTGGGGATGAGGATGATGGAATTACATTGTTGAGAGGGATAAGGATATTCTGGGTGGGGATGAGGATGATAGAGTTACATTTTGAAAAGGGATGTGGATGATTCTGGGTGAGGATGAGGGTGACATTGTGAAGAGGGATGAGGATGAGAGTTACATTGTGGAGAGGGATGTGGATGATTCGGTGTGGGGATGCGGATGAGGATGATGGAATTATATTGTGGAGAGGGATGAGGATGATTTTAGGTGGGGATAAGGATGATGGAGTTACATTGTGGAGAGGGGTGTAGATGATTCTGGGTGGGGATGAGGATGAGAGTTACATTGTGGAGAGGGATGAGGATGATTCTGGGGGGATGAGGATGAGAGTTATATTGTGGAGAGGGATGTGGATGATTCTGGGTGGGGATGAGGGTTACATTGTGGAGAGGGATGAGGATGATTCTGGGGGGATGAGGATGAGAGTTATATTGTGGAGAGGGATGTGGATGATTCTGGGTGGGGATGAGGGATACATTGTGGAGAGGGATGAGGATGATTCTGGGGGGATGAGGATGAGAGTTATATTGTGGAGAGGGATGTGGATGATTCTGGGTGGGGATGAGGGTTACATTGTGGAGAGGGATGAGGATGATTCTGGGGGGATGAGGATGAGAGTTACATTGTGGAGAGGGATGAGGATGATTCTGGAGAGGGATAAGGATGATTCTGGAGAGGGATACTGATGATTATGGAGAGAGATAAGGATGATTCTGGAGAGGGATACTGATGATTATGGAGAGAGATAAGGATGATTCTGGGTGGGGATGAGGATGAGAGTTATATTGTGGAGAGGGATGTGGATGATTCTGGGTGGGGATGAGGGTTACATTGTGGAGAGGGATGAGGATGATTCTGGGGGGGATGAGGATGAGAGTTACATTGTGGAGAGGGATGAGGATGATTCTGGAGAGGGATAAGGATGATTCTGGAGAGGGATAATGATGACTAGATGACTATGGAGAGGGATAAGGATGATTCTGGGTGGGGGGGGGGGTGATGGAATTACATTGTGGAGAGGATGTGGATGATTCTGGGTGGGGATGAGAGTTATATTGTGGAGAGGGATGAGGATGATTCCGGGGGGGATGAGGATGAGAGTTACATTGTGGAGAGGGATGAGGATGATTCTGGAGAGGGATAAGGATGATTCTGGAGAGGGATAATGATGACTAGATGACTATGTAGAGGGATAAGGATGATTCTGGGGGGGGGGGGATGATGGAATTACATTGTGGAGAGGATGTGGATGATTCTGGGTGGGGATGAGAGTTATATTGTGGAGAGGGATGAGGATGATTCTGGGGGGGGATGAGGATGAGAGTTACATTGTGGAGAGGGATTAGGATGATGCTGGAGAGGGATAAGGATGATTCTGGAGAGGGATAATGATGACTATGGAGAGGGATAAGGATGATTCTGGGGGGGGGGGATGATGGAATTACATTGTGGAGAGGATGTGGATGATTCTGGGTGGGGATGAGAGTTATATTGTGGAGAGGGATGAGGATGATTCTGGGGGGGATGAGGATGAGAGTTACATTGTGGAGAGGGATGAGGATGATGCTGGAGAGGGATAAGGATGATTCTGGAGAGGGATAATGATGACTATGGAGAGGGATAAGGATGATTCTGGGGGGGGGATGATGGAATTACATTGTGGAGAGGATGTGGATGATTCTGGGTGGGGGGGGGGGTGAGAGTTATATTGTGGAGAGGGATGAGGATGATTCTGGGGGGGATGAGGATGAGAGTTACATTGTGGAGAGGGGTGAGGATGATGCTGGAGAGGGATAAGGATGATTCTGGAGAGGGATAATGATGATTATGGAGAGAGATAAGGATGATTCTGGGTGGGGATGAGGGATGAGAGTTATATTGTGGAGAGGGATGAGGATGATTCTGGGGGGGATGAGGATGAGAGTTACATTGTGGAGAGGGATGAGGATGATGCTGGAGAGGGATAAGGATGATTCTGGAGAGGGATAATGATGATTATGGAGAGGGATAAGGATGATTCTGGGGGGGGGGGGGGTTGATGAGGATATGATGGAGTTACATTGTGGACAGGGATGCATTGTTTTCTTCTATCTTCTAGGGTAGGAGAGATTTGGGGGCATTGAAAAGCTAGTGCAGTTAGTGTTAGTCTTGAAAGCACTGATGACTTGGAGTATACTTTTCATTTTCATATATTAAGTTGAAGGAGTGCTAAAATAAAAGTGGGTGCACTGAAGGACTCAGTGGGATGGTCAGTGGGAGGATTCAGTGGGACGGCCAGTGGACGGGCACTGGGGAATGTGGGTGGTCAGGGGGGGGCCCAGGCCTAAAGCTGTGTAAGGGGCCCCAAAATTGCAGATGGCTGCCCTGGAGAGGAAATCTTCCAATGGGACACGAGTACTGGTGACCTAGGTGGCACACCAGGATTCCTTCACTTTGGAGGGGTTTCCTCTAACTTCCTGTTTTGGCTGTTTGACAGGAAGTGAAGGGAAATCTGATGGGAGTTTTAACCTTCCATTACTCTATTCAAAATGAAAAAGAAGTTTTGACGATGGTGTCTTTACAGAAAGCTTTGGGATGTATGCCATCCAGCTGGCGCATTAAGGAGCGAAGGAACATAGCCCATAAGGATGTTGCATATTTTTAAGTTATAAGTTGTATACTGATTTTGGACTCCCCTGGGGCCCACACACATTCGTTTTTTCCGATGAAAAAAGTCCATCAGACTTTTTACATCGGAAAAACCGATCGTGTTTACAGGGCATAAGGTTTGGGCCATCAGACAAGGTATTTTTATGACAACGTTGTCATTTTAAATGGAGTGGGGAGATGCGGATACATTTTTGTATGTTTTGATGTACTGTGTAATAAAAGTGGTGGTGTTTCAAACCACATTTGACCTACAAAGTAACCTTTTTTTTAGACGTGTCAATTAAAGCTTTTTTCTCCTTTTGACCATTTCAGCGGAGAACCTTCTCTCAACCTAGTATGCTAACACTGCCATGGCAACAGGCAAAAAAGGAATAGAGATTAAATGATTAACCACATGCAGTTTAGTGCAATAACTCTGACATGGAATGTCGTGCATAGGGAATGATGAGGAACATCACACAGCGGATGCTTGTCATGTGATGTGATAATCTATCTATTTGTTGCATTACAGTACAGCAGTATTTTGCAAAATAGTGATATCATGTAGTAAGTCAAATCAATAAACCCTCTTCATTTTTTTTGTGCCTGTTCCAGTAAATTCTCTTCATTGTGCAGGATTTATCCTGTAGCCATCAATTTGTAGGGAAGGTGTGTGACACTTTCTTCTTCTTCCCATTAACTTGTTGGGTCCCAAATGTGGGTCACACAGGAGGCCTATCCCAGGGTGGGTTCTTCTGGGCTACGCCAAGCAATGAATAGGGTAATTTATTACAGCACAGGGTTACATCTTGCCCGAAGGTGTGCTCACCAATACTCAGGACCAGGGAAGGACCACGGTCATGTAAAAGTCAAACATTAAGGCATTCCCCCAACTTAGAAATGGGCTATGTATGTGTAGCGTTAAATATGGAGTTTCTCCAAAAGACAGTGTCCTGTGACTTACACACTTGAACAGGTGCATGTATTGAATTTGGAGGGAGATGCAGAGCCTATGCCCACTTCACCAGTCAGCGTACATCTGTTACCTCACTCCCAGTAACAGAATGGGGTCCTGCCAAGCACATAGCACGGACCTCATACATGTTCAACTTAACTCTTGTTCCTCTGTATTTAGTGATCAGGCCATAAATCTCTGTAATGCTGATCCGCTCCCAGGGACTGATGGAGGGAGGGAGCCGTAACACTGGACCTCCTCGCTACTGGACAACCTGTCACATACCTAGGTACCATGCCAACGGCTGGTTGCAGTTTAACCTCTTGTTGCTGTGATATTACCAGAACCATTTGTGTGCTGTTGCAGACTCCAACCCTTTGATGAACGCCAGGACCCCAAATGTACCTCTTGAGTAACTTCAGACCAGGCTTTGTACAGGTAAACAACTTTTACTGGAAGTTCGGCATGACATGACAAAATGTCCTTTCCCTAACTAACTCTAACAATGGCTGCCCCACCCCAGCATAACTTAACAGGTAACGTAATTATGGGTGAAGTGCATAGCTGGTACAACTCGAGTGGAGAAGTCCATGGCTTGGGTGTATTTTTAAAGGCCGGTGTTCTGTAGATGAACTACAAGTCTCAGCAAGTCCTGCAAGGTTCTTGTCCTTAGCCTTCTACTGCACGCTCTCTTGAAACCCAAGCCTTTGCCTTTTTAAAATGAACACAGTAGGCAACATGCCTACAAGTTTGCTCAGTGTTTTAAATGATTAAGGGAGACAATACAGTTACAACACAATTCAATACAAGGGGGTTAAGCTGACCATACATGGATCAAAATTTGGCTAATTCAGCAGGGACGTCTACATTTTGATCCATGTATGGGCAGGCTGGTTGTACAGAAGTCAGTCTACTGTACAACTTGGAAAATTGCCACTCAATCAGTGCCGCCGGCTATAGTCAGCAGCACTGATCGGTGTATTCTGACGGCAGGGAAGTCACCCCTCAAGGCTCAGCAAGGAGGATTCCTGCATCCACATTGAATGTGTGAATGGGGGTATCCAATGGATTGAACAAAACAAAAAAAATAATCATCTACGGGCTGCCTTAGTAGGTAACTGCTTCTGTGAGCTTACAATCTCATAGGGAGTCGCAAGTGGTACAAAAGTTAATAACTGTGAGGAAGGAGCTGATGGGAGGATTAAGGCTGGGTTCATACCATCCCCGCCTGTGGCTCCCAGCAGGGGTCCGGTGCGTCCTGGTTCACTGTTTCAGGTCCGAATTCAGACCAAATATTTGGCTGAATTCAGACCTGAAATGGACCAAAAGACACACAGGCCTCCTGTGCAAATTCGCACTGGAGGCACAGCGGAGATATGTGAACCAGCTCCATAAAGAGCCAGTCAAAATCTCCTGCTATTGTGCATTGGATGCCCAGAATGGGCATCCAATTCGCAATGGTGTGTGCAACACTGTACCCAAATTAAATTTTTATAATTTTTTTCCCACAAATAGAGCTTTCTTTTGGTGGTATTTGATCACCTCTGCGGTTTTTATTTCTTGCGCTATAAACAAAAGAAAAGGGACAAGTTTGAAAAAAACACAATATTTTTTAATTTTTGCTATAATAAATATCATTTTTTTTTTAAAACAAATTTTTTCCTCAGTTTAGGCCGATACGTATTCTTCTACATATTTTTGGTAAAAAAAAAATCACAATAAGCGTATATTGATTGGTTTGCGCAAAAGTTATAGCATCTACAAAATAGGGGATAGATTTATAGCATTTTTATAAAAAAAAAAATTTCCTAGTAATGGCGGCAATCTGCGATTTTTATCATGACTGCGATATTGCGGCAGACGCATCGGACACTTTTGAAACATTTTTGGGACCCTTCACATTTATACAGCAATCCCTGCTTTAAAAATGCATTGATTACTGTATAAATGTGACTGGCAGAGAAGGGGATAGCACTAGGGGGCGAGGACGGGGTTAAATGTGTTGCCTGGGAGTGATTCTTACTGTGGGGGGAGGGGACTGACTGGGGGAGGTGACCGATGGTTGTCCCTATGTACAAGGGACACACCATCGGTCTCCTCTCCCTGACAGGACGCGGATCTCTGTGTTTACACACAGAGATCCACGGTCCTGCTCAGTTACTGGCCAATCGCGGGTGCCCGGCGGCCATAGCGGCCGCCGGGCACGTGCATCGGGTCCCCAGCGACGCGGCGGGCGTGCGCGCGCGCCCCCTAGTGGCTTCTGAAGATGCAACGTCATGGGGGTATCCAATGGATTGAACAAAACAAAAAAAATGACGTCCGATCAGAACAATAGGGTCTTCTGCCCGCCGTCATTTGACGGTGGGCGGTGGACAAGCAGTTAAAGTTAATTTGTCAGATGACGATGGGATACACTTCCCTGAAGAGATGAGTTTTCAGGAATCACCTAAAAGTGGACAGGGTAGGACATAGCTGGACAGATTGAGGTAGGGAGTTCCAGAGGATAGGACTCTAAAGAACTCTATAGAACTGTATGGAAGTCTCTATAAAAGTCTTGAAGGCAAAGAGACAAAGAAGCTAGAGAGCACGAGGAATTGGGAGGAGCGGAGAAGACGATTTGGGTGATATATTGAGACAAGGTTGGTGATGTAGCTTTGAGCAGTGTTGTAAATGTCTTTGTATGTTGTTATTTTATGTTGGCATTTTGAATTTTATTCATTGGGCAATCAGAAGCCAGAGGAGGGATTGGCAAAAAGGGGTAGTGGACACTGACTGGGAGTGTGTATCTGGACAGTACTTGCAACCTCTTTGTACATTATTGTGTCCTGAATAGTGATGAGCCGAACACCCCCGGGTTCGGTTCGCACCAAAACCCGCGAACGGACCAAAAGTTCGAACGAACATTAGAACCCTATTAAATACAATGGATGCGAACGTTCGAATTCTAAAGTGCTAATTATAACAACTATTATGCATGTTATTGTCATAAATAGGGTTTGGGAACCCGGGTTCTGCACCAGGGGACATGTATCAATGCAAAAAGAAGTTTTAAAAACGGTCGTTTTTCGGGAGCAGTCATTTTAATGATGCATAAAGTGAAAAAAAAAAAGTCAAATATTCCTTTAAATATCGTACCTGGGGGGTGTCTAAAGTATGCCTGTGAAGTGCCACGTGTTTCCCGTGTTTAGAACTGTCCCTGCACAAAATGACACTTCTAAAGGAAAAAAAAGCCATTTAAAACTGCTTGCGGCTTTAATGTAATGTCTGGTCCCGGTAATATGGATGAAATTCTTTAAGAAAAATGGCATAGCTACCCCATGACCCCCCCCCCCTACCCCAGCCCATTACCAGCCCCTTTGGGTCTTGTATGGATATTAAGGGGAACCCCGCACATAAAATAAAAAAGGCCCTATATACTCTGAACAGCCGTATACAGGCGGTGCATACAAGACAGGGACTGTAGGTTTGTTCTTATGTAGAATCTGTTTGTAATTTTGAACAGGTACATTGTTGAAGTGTAGCTCCAGCCCAAAAATCTATTTTTAAACTTTTTGGGAAACATAGGTAAGGGTTATCACCCCTGTAACATTTGTTTTGCTGTCTGTGCCCCTGTTCAGAACATTTCACCTCACTTTCCGTCCCAATGACAACTGTTTTTGAAATGTGGTGTTTTTCTTGAAACAAGGATTGCTGATAAAGCATCAGTACAGATGAGACCCCTTTCTCCCATATTTATTCTTACAGGAGAGAATTTTCCTTTCTAGGGGTAGATTTCCTCTCACTTCCTGTTGTCTTCTTTCGTTTGCAAGTAGGAGTCGTTTGTAAGTTGGATGTTTGAAAGTAGGGACCTGCCGTATATACTCTGCAGAAATAGGCCCCTTAGTTGTTGGTGTTGGCACAACACTGTAAGCACTCAGTTACTCTTGGTTGGTGCTGGAACGCCCTGCTGTCAACTATTATATCAGGAATTTTAATTACATATAATTGTTGAACAGTGGTAGTAAAAATTGGGGCTTTGATGGTGGTGCTGGTGCCACAACACTGTAAGCCCTGACAGTTACTCTTGGTGGGTGCAGCAATGGGCCCTGCTGTGAATTATTAGATCAAGAATTGTAATTACATGCCCCTTTTGAACAGGGGCTGAAAAATTGGGCCTTTCGTGGTGGTGGTGGTGGTGGCGTTGCCACAAGACTGTAAGCCCTCAGAGTTACTCTTGGTGGGTGCAGCAATGGACCCTGCTGTGAATTATTAGATCAAGAATTGTAATTGCATGCCCCTGTTGAACAGGGGCTGAAAAATTGGGCCTTAGGCACTGGTGGCACAACACTACAACCCCTCACAGATACTGTACTTGGAGCACAGCAATGAGCCCTGTTGCAAAGTATTGCTTCAAAAATTGTAATGACACGCCCCTGTTAAACAGGGGCTGAAAAATTGGGCCTTAGGCACTGGTGCCACAACACTCCAACCCCTCACAGATACTGTACTTGGAGCACAGCAATGAGCCCTATGGCAAATTATTGCTAAAAAAATTGTAATTACACGCCCCTGTAAAACAGGGGCTGAAAAATTGGGCCTTAGCCACTGGTGGCGGCACCCATAAACAAAAATGATCTTCCAAGCTATCATCATCAATCGTATCATTGAGGACTCGGAGGAGGAGGATAGCCAGTCAACATAACAGCACAGGCACTCAGCATCAGCATCAGTCTTGAAGGGATGTGACATGTTAAAATCAATTAGTCTGTTATATCAGCATCAGGTGTGTGGTAGCTGGTGGTGATCCAAGACTGGTTCATCTTGATGAAAGTCAGTCGATCAACCGAGTCGGTGGACAGGCGCACCCTGTGATCCGTGACAAATCCTCCAGCAGCACTGAATGTGCGTTCCGAAAGAACGCTGGATGCAGGACAGGCCAGTAGCTCAATTGCATACTGTGCAAGCTCTGGCCAGTGATCCATCCTCAAGACCCAGTAAGCCAGAGGATTTTCGGTGGGGAAGGTGTCCAAGTCTGACCTTGCCCCTAGATATTCCTGCACCATGTTTATCAGACGCTGGCGATGGTTGCTGGAACCGATCATACTTTGGGGCTGCGGACTAAAGAATTGTCTGAACGCATCGGTCAGACGGCCACCTTCCCCACCGCTCCTTCTTTGACTGGCCGAAGCCTCAGCAACTCGTTGTCCAGGACCAGGAGTTTGTAACCTCCCAGTCTCTGGGAACGCGTTGCACAGACCTTTCTGCAAGGCCTCCCGGAGTTGTCTCATCCTCTGCTCCCTCTGCGACGGTAACATAAGGTCCGCAACCTTACCCTTGTACCGTGGATCAAGGAGAGTGGCCAGCCAGTAATGGTCCCTCTCCTTGATCCGAAGAATACGAGGATCCTTCCGCAGACTTTGCAGGATCAGGGAGGCCATGCAGCGTAGGTTTGCTGAGGCATTCGCTCCGGAGTCCTCTGGGTCACTAAGGACGACATGATCCGCAGCCACCTCCTCCCAGCCACGTACAAGTCCACTGGTTTCTTGGGACTGTAAATCATCCCTAAAAGACTGCTGCTGATGATGCTGAGTGCCAGCCTCCACCTCCATGCTGACACAATCCTCCTCCTCCTCCTCCTCCTCCTCCTCCTCCTCTTCCTGTGCGATGGGTGGGACAGAAGGAACACTGTCTGGGTAAAGGGGGCCTTGAGAGGCAAGGAAGTCCTCCTCTTCCTGCCTCTGTTCTGCCTCAAGTGCCCTGTCCATTATTCCACGCAGCGTGTGCTCCAACAGGTGGACAAGAGGTACAGTGTCACTGATGCATGCACTGTCACTGCTCACCATCCTCGTGGCCTCCTCAAATGGTGCCAGGACAGTGCATGCATCCCTGATCATGCCCCACTGGCGTGGAGAAAAAAAAACCAAGCTCCCCTGACCCTGTCCTGGTGCCGTAGTCGCACAGGTACTCATTGATGGCCCTCTGCTGCGTGTGCAGCCGCTGCAGCATGGCCAACGTTGAGTTCCACCTGGTGGGCATGTCACATATAAGGCGGTTCTTGGGCAGGTTCAACTCCTTTTGCAGCTCAGCCAGGCGAGCACTGGCATTATAAGATCTGCGGAAATGCACACAGACTTTCCTGGCCTGCCTCAGGACATCCTGTAAGCCCGGGTACCTGCCCAAGAACCGCTGCACCACCAGGTTAAGGACGTGAGCCACACAGGGCACATGGGTCAGTTGTCCCTGTCGGAGGGCGGAGAGGAGGTTGGTGCCATTGTCGCAAACCACCATTCCTGGCTTAAGCTGGCGTGGCGTCAACCACCTCTCGGCCTGGCCCTGCAGAGCAGACAGGACCTCTGCCCCAGTGTGGCTTCTGTCCCCCAAACACACCAGCGCAAGCACGGCATGGCATCTTTTTGCCTGCGTACTTGCGTAGCCCCGTGAACGGCTACGGAGCACCGCTGGTTCATAGGACAAACCACAGGAAGAGGCCATGGAGGAAGAAGAAGAGGAGGGGGTGGAGGAGAGAGGTGTGTCACAACCAGTAGTAGCATTTTGGAGGCGTGGCGGTGGGACAACCTCCAACACTACTGCACCTTGTCCTGCATCCTTCCCAGCTGCCAAAAGAGTGACCCAATGGGCCGTGAAAGAAAGGTAACGTCCCTGTCCATGCCTGCTGGACCATGAGTCAGCGGTAATATGCACCTTACCGCTGACCGCCCTGTCCAGCGAGGCCAAGACATTGCCTTCCACATGCCGGTAGAGAGCCGGAATAGCCTTCCGTGAGAAAAAGTGGCGTTTGGGAACCTGCCACTGAGGAACCGCACATTGCACAAACTCACGGAAGGGGCCGAGTCTACCAACTGAAAAGGCAGCAGTTGAAGCGCTAGCAATTTAGCCAAGCTAGCATTCAACCGCTGGGCATGTGGATGGCTGGGAGTGAACTTCTTTCGACGGTCCAGCAGCTGGGGCAGGGAAATTTGCCTGCTAGAATCGGACGTCGGTGTACTGCTAGCAGAGTGGCCGCAAGTACTTGGCTGTGACACACCTAATTCTACACCTTCATTCCTCTCAGTGCATGTTTCAGAGAGGACTGAAGTTATAGTGGGGTTGGAGATCCCAGCTGATGCGGTGCAAGGAGAGGTCCGCTTTGTTCTTTGGTGTGGGTCTTTCAGGTAGGCTTGCCAACGAGCTGCATGGCAGGTCAACATATGTCTGGTCAGGCATGTGGTACCCAAGCGGCTGATGTTTTGGCCACGCGATATACGCTTGAGACATATGTTGCAAACAGCAGCTGTGCGATCTGATGCACTAGCCTCAAAAAAGGCCCACACCAAAGAACTTTTTGAATGACGGGCAGAGGCAGCGCCCTGCACAGGCGGAGCTCTGCGGTGTGATTCCGTCGGTGTACTGCCCTTACGCTGGCCACCAAAGGGCATCCTGCCTCGTTGGAGATGTGCCTCCTCCTCATCCTCCTCCTCCTCCTCTCTCCTATTAGGCACCCACGTGGAGTCAGTGACCTCATCATCACCTCCCTCCTCATCACTGGAGCCAATCTGGCAGTATGCTGCAGCTGCTGGAACATGACTGCCAGATTGGTGTCCTTCTTGAGCATCCCCTCTGTCTGCTCTCACGCTACTGCCTTCCTCTAGCTGGGTTTCATCATCAGACCCTTCGAAACGCTGGGCATCCTCCTGGAGCATGTACCCAACACTGTGCTGAAACAGTTCGGGGGACTCCTCAGGAGGAGGACATGGTGGGTCTAGGGAAGGAGTGACTGATGATGAGTCTGACATTGATACCAGGGAAGAGGACGCTTTGGCAGCTGCTTTTCCAGTACCCTGAGCCTGGGTGAGAGAGGATGAGGAGGAGGAGGAGGGCTTGGTCATCCACTCTACCAAGTCTTCGGCATGATGTGGCTCAACATGTCCAGCTGCCGAAAAGAAGGACAAGCGTGTCCCATGGCCATGTGCTGATGACAATGCACCGCGTCCACGACCAGCACTGTTGCCCCCAGACACAGAGCCTGCTTGCCCTCTTTTATTGCCTCCTGACTGTCTGCCTCTCCTTGTTTGCCTTCCAGACATTCTAATAGATGGCCTGCAGGGAGATGGGAAAAAAGCAATAAGGGCTACCTTCAGGTGTCCTTCTCTGTCCCTTGAAACAAGGACTTTGACAGTGAAAGAAACTGACACACTCTCCCTACCTACAGTTTTCTGTCCCTAGAAAAAATGTTTTTTTTAAGCACAATTTAGCACAAGGAGAATTCACTCACTGTCCTTCCAGGTCCCTGGAAACAAGGACTTTGACAGTGAAAGAAACTGACACACTCTCCCTACCTACAGTTTTCTGTCCCTAGAAAAAATGTTTTTTTTAAGCACAATTTAGCACAAGGAGAATTCACTCACTGTCCTTCCAGGTCCCTGGAAACAAGGACTTTGACAGTGAAAGAAACTGACACACTCTCCCTACCTACAGTTTTCTGTCCCTAGAAAAAATGTTTTTTTTAAGCACAATTTAGCACAAGGAGAATTCACTCACTGTCCTTCCAGGTCCCTGGAAACAAGGACTTTGACAGTGAAAGAAACTGACACACTCTCCCTACCTACAGTTTTCTGTCCCTAGAAAAAATGTTTTTTTTAAGCACAATTTAGCACAAGGAGAATTCACTCACTGTCCTTCCAGGTCCCTGGAAACAAGGACTTTGACAGTGAAAGAAACTGACACACTCTCCCTACCTACAGTTTTCTGTCCCTAGAAAAAATGTTTTTTTTAAGCACAATTTAGCACAAGGAGAATTCACTCACTGTCCTTCCAGGTCCCTGGAAACAAGGACTTTGACAGTGAAAGAAACTGACACACTCTCCCTACCTACAGTTTTCTGTCCCTAGAAAAAATGTTTTTTTTAAGCACAATTTAGCACAAGGAGAATTCACTCACTGTCCTTCCAGGTCCCTGGAAACAAGGACTTTGACAGTGAAAGAAACTGACACACTCTCCCTACCTACAGTTTTCTGTCCCTAGAAAAAATGTTTTTTTTAAGCACAATTTAGCACAAGGAGAATTCACTCACTGTCCTTCCAGGTCCCTGGAAACAAGGACTTTGACAGTGAAAGAAACTGACACACTCTCCCTACCTACAGTTTTCTGTCCCTAGAAAAAATGTTTTTTTTAAGCACAATTTAGCACAAGGAGAATTCACTCACTGTCCTTCCAGGTCCCTGGAAACAAGGACTTTGACAGTGAAAGAAACTGACACACTCTCCCTACCTACAGTTTTCTGTCCCTAGAAAAAATGTTTTTTTTAAGCACAATTTAGCACAAGGAGAATTCACTCACTGTCCTTCCAGGTCCCTGGAAACAAGGACTTTGACAGTGAAAGAAACTGACACACTCTCCCTACCTACAGTTTTCTGTCCCTAGAAAAAAATGTTTTTTTTAAGCACAATTTAGCACAAGGAGAATTCACTCACTGTCCTTCCAGGTCCCTGGAAACAAGGACTTTGACAGTGAAAGAAACTGACACACTCTCCCTACCTACAGTTTTCTGTCCCTAGAAAAAATGTTTTTTTTAAGCACAATTTAGCACAAGGAGAATTCACTCACTGTCCTTCCAGGTCCCTGGAAACAAGGACTTTGACAGTGAAAGAAACTGACACACTCTCCCTACCTACAGTTTTCTGTCCCTAGAAAAAATGTTTTTTTTAAGCACAATTTAGCACAAGGAGAATTCACTCACTGTCCTTCCAGGTCCCTGGAAACAAGGACTTTGACAGTGAAAGAAACTGACACACTCTCCCTACCTACAGTTTTCTGTCCCTAGAAAAAATGTTTTTTTTAAGCACAATTTAGCACAAGGAGAATTCACTCACTGTCCTTCCAGGTCCCTGGAAACAAGGACTTTGACAGTGAAAGAAACTGACACACTCTCCCTACCTACAGTTTTCTGTCCCTAGAAAAAATGTTTTTTTTAAGCACAATTTAGCACAAGGAGAATTCACTCACTGTCCTTCCAGGTCCCTGGAAACAAGGACTTTGACAGTGAAAGAAACTGACACACTCTCCCTACCTACAGTTTTCTGTCCCTAGAAAAAATGTTTTTTTTAAGCACAATTTAGCACAAGGAGAATTCACTCACTGTCCTTCCAGGTCCCTGGAAACAAGGACTTTGACAGTGAAAGAAACTGACACACTCTCCCTACCTACAGTTTTCTGTCCCTAGAAAAAATGTTTTTTTTAAGCACAATTTAGCACAAGGAGAATTCACTCACTGTCCTTCCAGGTCCCTGGAAACAAGGACTTTGACAGTGAAAGAAACTGACACACTCTCCCTACCTACAGTTTTCTGTCCCTAGAAAAAATGTTTTTTTTAAGCACAATTTAGCACAAGGAGAATTCACTCACTGTCCTTCCAGGTCCCTGGAAACAAGGACTTTGACAGTGAAAGAAACTGACACACTCTCCCTACCTACAGTTTTCTGTCCCTAGAAAAAATGTTTTTTTTAAGCACAATTTAGCACAAGGAGAATTCACTCACTGTCCTTCCAGGTCCCTGGAAACAAGGACTTTGACAGTGAAAGAAACTGACACACTCTCCCTACCTACAGTTTTCTGTCCCTAGAAAAAATGTTTTTTTTAAGCACAATTTAGCACAAGGAGAATTCACTCACTGTCCTTCCAGGTCCCTGGAAACAAGGACTTTGACAGTGAAAGAAACTGACACACTCTCCCTACCTACAGTTTTCTGTCCCTAGAAAAAATGTTTTTTTTAAGCACAATTTAGCACAAGGAGAATTCACTCACTGTCCTTCCAGGTCCCTGGAAACAAGGACTTTGACAGTGAAAGAAACTGACACACTCTCCCTACCTACAGTTTTCTGTCCCTAGAAAAAATGTTTTTTTTAAGCACAATTTAGCACAAGGAGAATTCACTCACTGTCCTTCCAGGTCCCTGTAAAAAAGGACTTTGACAGTGAAAGAAACTGACACACTCTCCCTACCTACAGTTTTCTGTCCCTAGAAAAAATGTTTTTTTTAAGCACAATTTAGCACAAGGAGAATTCACTCACTGTCCTTCCAGGTCCCTGGAAACAAGGACTTTGACAGTGAAAGAAACTGACACACTCTCCCTACCTACAGTTTTCTGTCCCTAGAAAAAATGTTTTTTTTAAGCACAATTTAGCACAAGGAGAATTCACTCACTGTCCTTCCAGGTCCCTGGAAACAAGGACTTTGACAGTGAAAGAAACTGACACACTCTCCCTACCTACAGTTTTCTGTCCCTAGAAAAAATGTTTTTTTTAAGCACAATTTAGCACAAGGAGAATTCACTCACTGTCCTTCCAGGTCCCTGGAAACAAGGACTTTGACAGTGAAAGAAACTGACACACTCTCCCTACCTACAGTTTTCTGTCCCTAGAAAAAATGTTTTTTTTAAGCACAATTTAGCACATGGAGAATTCACTCACTGTCCTTCCAGGTCCCTGGAAACAAGGACTTTGACAGTGAAAGAAACTGACACACTCTCCCTACCTACAGTTTTCTGTCCCTAGAAAAAATGTTTTTTTTAAGCACAATTTAGCACAAGGAGAATTCACTCACTGTCCTTCCAGGTCCCTGGAAACAAGGACTTTGACAGTGAAAGAAACTGACACACTCTCCCTACCTACAGTTTTCTGTCCCTAGAAAAAATGTTTTTTTTAAGCACAATTTAGCACAAGGAGAATTCACTCACTGTCCTTCCAGGTCCCTGTAAAAAAGGACTTTGACAGTGAAAGAAACTGACACACTCTCCCTACCTACAGTTTTCTGTCCCTAGAAAAAATGTTTTTTTTAAGCACAATTTAGCACAAGGAGAATTCACTCACTGTCCTTCCAGGTCCCTGGAAACAAGGACTTTGACAGTGAAAGAAACTGACACACTCTCCCTACCTACAGTTTTCTGTCCCTAGAAAAAATGTTTTTTTTAAGCACAATTTAGCACAAGGAGAATTCACTCACTGTCCTTCCAGGTCCCTGGAAACAAGGACTTTGACAGTGAAAGAAACTGACACACTCTCCCTACCTACAGTTTTCTGTCCCTAGAAAAAATGTTTTTTTTAAAAACAATTTAGCACAAGGAGAATTCACTCACTGTCCTTCCAGGTCCCTGGAAACAAGGACTTTGACAGTGAAAGAAACTGACACACTCTCCCTACCTACAGTTTTCTGTCCCTAGAAAAAATGTTTTTTTTAAGCACAATTTAGCACAAGGAGAATTCACTCACTGTCCTTCCAGGTCCCTGGAAACAAGGACTTTGACAGTGAAAGAAACTGACACACTCTCCCTACCTACAGTTTTCTGTCCCTAGAAAAAATGTTTTTTTTTAAAACAATTTAGCACAAGGAGAATTCACTCACTGTCCTTCCAGGTCCCTGGAAACAAGGACTTTGACAGTGAAAGAAACTGACACACTCTCCCTACCTACAGTTTTCTGTCCCTAGAAAAAATGTTTTTTTTAAGCACAATTTAGCACAAGGAGAATTCACTCACTGTCCTTCCAGGTCCCTGGAAACAAGGACTTTGACAGTGAAAGAAACTGACACACTCTCCCTACCTACAGTTTTCTGTCCCTAGAAAAAATGTTTTTTTTAAGCACAATTTAGCACAAGGAGAATTCACTCACTGTCCTTCCAGGTCCCTGGAAACAAGGACTTTGACAGTGAAAGAAACTGACACACTCTCCCTACCTACAGTTTTCTGCCCCTAGAAAAAATGTTTTTTTTAAAAACAATTTAGCACAAGGAGAATTCACTCACTGTCCTTCCAGGTCCCTGGAAACAAGGACTTTGACAGTGAAAGAAACTGACACACTCTCCCTACCTACAGTTTTCTGTCCCTAGAAAAAATGTTTTTTTTAAGCACAATTTAGCACAAGGAGAATTCACTCACTGTCCTTCCAGGTCCCTGGAAACAAGGACTTTGACAGTGAAAGAAACTGACACACTCTCCCTACCTACAGTTTTCTGTCCCTAGAAAAAATGTTTTTTTTAAGCACAATATAGCACAAGGAGAATTCACTCACTGTCCTTCCAGGTCCCTGGAAACAAGGACTTTGACAGTGAAAGAAACTGACACACTCTCCCTACCTACAGTTTTCTGTCCCTAGAAAAAATGTTTTTTTTAAGCACAATTTAGCACAAGGAGAATTCACTCACTGTCCTTCCAGGTCCCTGGAAACAAGGACTTTGACAGTGAAAGAAACTGACACACTCTCCCTACCTACAGTTTTCTGTCCCTAGAAAAAATGTTTTTTTTAAGCACAATATAGCACAAGCACAAAACACACTGACACTCTCCCTACCTATCCTTCTCTTTCCCTAAACTAAAGGAATCCAGGTTAGGCAAGAAAGAAATAAAAGTCACTGTCCCTGCCTATGCTGCTCTATCCCTGCTCCGGAACACACTACACTAGGCCGCCGTGCTGGCGGCCTTTTATAGTGTGGGGCTTGTACTAAACACCCTCAGCAATAATTGGCCACAGGCATCCTTCCTGTGGCCAATCATTGCTCTCCTCGCTGCCGGCGCTGTGATTGGCCAAGCATGCGGGGTCACAGTGCATGCTTGGCCAATCACAGCGCCTGGATGACACTGCGATGGCGTAGTGCATTGTGGGCCGTTCGCGTCACTCGAATTTGGCGCGAACGGCCCAAATCGTTCGATCTTCGTCGAACGATCGAACAGCCGATGTTCGAGTCGAACGTATGTTCGACTCGAACACGAAGCTCATCCCTAGTCCTGAACAACTACAGCCCCTGAATGCTATGTCTGCACAGGCAGGCTGTGTTCCCTTTATACATTTCAAGGACTATCTATCAACTTTGACTGGAGGGCCCTTTTCACAAACCGGTGCTGTTAAGACCTTCCTGCTTTGTTTGACATGTCTTATTTAATTAAAACATGCATTGATAATTTTTTTTTTGCTCCATGTAAACACCCTATGACTTACAATAATAGTTTACCCCAAGAATTCTTACATCATCTGCATTATGAATTAAAGCTGCCCTTTGCATCAAATTAGCAGAGTTCAGATGGATAATTCAAAAAAGTCATTACGTTATCTGAGTGACTGTATTAGCAGCTATCTTCCGTTCCACTTAGAAGATTTTATGGTAGAAAGGTGAAATAATTATATTAATATCTATATATCTTCTGTTTCCGCACAGACCTGATAAGTGGTAAAGGGTGAATAAGAGAATGTAATGAACTGTCTGACTCTGTGTCTGTTTTTGGATAAACATCGTCTACAGAAGAAGCCAAAATAGCTGTTCTGTAATGATCTGGCACAGGATTTTTATTAAGATATGAACATTCCTCTTTTTGTCTTTAGCCAGGCAATAATGTTCTCTGTCTGACCCTGCATCTGCTATTTACTGCAGCGCTGGCCTTGAACTCCACCCAACTCATGGATTGAAGTAAAAGTTTTTACATTTTAAAGCTGAACTCTAGGCACAGAAAAATTAAATCATGTATTTATTAAAGTCATCAAATCATTTTTTAAAGCCGATCTCCGGGATTTAGCCAAAATGTACCCTTGTAGTAACCACCCTCTTTCCACTGTAAAGGTTAAATAGTTTTTAAGTCTGGGGGGAGCTCATGCACTAGCAGGGTCGGACTGACCCATCGGGCACTCGGGCACCGCCCGAGGGCCCGACGCCATGCTAACAGCGCGCTGCTCCCCACCGGCCCCTCCTCCCCTCCTTCCCTCATGTCCACCCAGGTGCTTGTACTGTATGCGTCGTGACATCACCTGGGATGGACAAGAAGAGAGGAGGGGCCGGCGGGGAGCAGCACGCCGTTAGCAGTATTGTTACAGGCATTGTCAGTGAAGCTCAGTATAGAGATACCAGGGCCGCCATCAGAGAGAGGGGGCGAGTACAGATGTATGGGGCCTGGGTCCCAACAGAACCGCAGGAAGGCCCATGATACTCCCCCCCACCAGTGTAGTGTCCCCCTGTGTGCTCTCCCTCCCCTAGTGTCCCCCTGTGTGCTCTCCCTCCCCCAGTGTCTCAGTGTCCCCCTATGTGCTCTCCCTCCCCCAGTGTCCTCCTGTTTGCTCCCCCCAGTGCCCCCCTGTGTGCTCCCCCCCAGTGTCCCCTTGTGTGCTGTCCCTCCCCCAGTGTCCAGCTGTGTGCTCTCCCTCCCCAAGTGTTTCCCTGTGTACTCCCGCCCAGTGTCCCCCTGTGTGCTCCCCCCCAGTGTCCCCCTGTGTGCTCTCCCTCCCCCAGTGTCCCCCTGTGTGCTATCCCTCCCCAAGTGTCCCCCTGTGTGCTCTCCCTCCCCCAGGGTCCCCCTGTGTGCTCTCCCTCGCCCAGTGTCCCCCTGTGTGCTCCCCCCACAGTGTCCCCCATTGTGCTCTCCCCTCCCCCAGTGTCCCCCATTGTGCTCTCCCCTCCCCCAGTGTCCCCCATTGTGCTCTCCCTCCCCCAGTGTCCCCCTGTGTGCTCTCCCCCCACCAGTGTAGTGTCCCCCTGTGTTCTCCCCCCTCAAGTGTCCCCTATTGTGATCTCCCCCCTCCAGTGTCCCCCATTGTGCTCTCCCCCTCCAGTGCCCCCCTGTTTGCTTCCCCCCACAGTGTCACCCTGTGTGATTCCCCCCACAGTGTCACCCTGTGTGATTCCCCCCCAACAGTGTCACCCTGTGTGCTTCCCCCCCACTGTGTCACTCTGTGTGCTTCCCCCCTCCACGGTGTCACCCTGTGTGCTTCTCTCCCACAGTGTCACCCTGTGTGCTTCCCCCCTCCACAGTGTCACCCTGTGTGCTTCCCCTCACAGTGTCACCCTGTGTGCTTCCCCTCACAGTGTCACCCTGTGTGCTTCCCCCCACAGTGTCACCCTGTGTGCTTCCCCCCCACAATGTCACCCTGTGTGCTTCCCCCCAAGTGTCACCTTGTGTGCTCCCCCCCCCACAGTGTCACCCTGTGTGCTTTCCCCCACTGTGTCCACCTGTGTGCTCCCCCCACAGTGTCCCCCTGTGTGCTTCCCCCACAGTGTCCCCCTGTGTGCTCCCCCCAGTGTCCCCCTGTGTGCTCTCCCCCCCACAGTGTCCCCCTGTGTGCTCAGTGTACTCCTGTGTGCTCCCCCCCCGTGTCTCCCTGTGCAGGGGGCCCCATGGTCTTCTATTGCCCGGGGGCCCCATGAGTTGCCAGTCCGCCCCTGTACACTAGTAATAAAACAACCCAAAGTCCATATAATATAATTTACAAATCTCCAAGCAATGCGTATCACAGCAAAATAATAAGTACCCTATAATCAATATAATCATCATGTGTCCACCACCAGCAGTCCAATCCCTGTACTTTTTGCAGAATATCAGTCTGTCCCTGATGTTTTTCCTGGAGTGAAGTGGCTTCTTTGCTGCCCTTCTTGTCAGCAGGCCATCCTCCTCAAGCCTGCCTGCTGCCGTTCCTGAGCAAGCTCTGCACTGGTGGTGCTCATGGCACTTGCTGGACTTTCTTGGGCTCCCTGAAGCCTTCTTCACAAATGCAGTGGAAATGTTTTTATGGGATTATCTTAATTTTCATGGCAAAGAGGGGCTTTGCGTTTAATTACAATTCATCTTTTTTTTTTTTATTCAAATTTTTTATTAAACATTTTATTTTACATATATTACAAACATATATAGCATTCATATTCTTACATAAACCATATAAAAATGGGAAAGCCCCCCCCCCCCGACATCCACCCCCCCCCCATCATGCGAGAGAAGGGAAAGAAGGGAGAGGGCGAGAGAGAGAGAGAAAAAAAAAAAGGGGGGGAACCCCCTCTCACCCCACCCCCCTCATCTCTGTTCAACGTGAATATCATATACTCTACCTCTCAGTCCAATTACTGTACTCTCTGTACTATAAAACATAGTTTATTATTATTATGTATGTGACCTTACAAATAACCCCACCCTTATTTAGTGTATCTGTTATCTACTTACTATCTAGGGACCGTCAGGCCGATCATTATATATCATATGTGTATTAATTACTTAATACACATATATGAATTACAATTCATCTAAATACTCTTCATAACATTCTGGAGTATATGCAAATTGCCATCATAAAAACTGAGGCAGCAGACTTTGTGAAAATTTATATTTGTGTTATTCTCAAAACTTTTGGCCACGCTTATACAATGCAAAGGAGTACAGAAGTTGGGCCACGGCCTACAAGTACTTAATTATGTTGTTATGGAAAAGCATTGCTTTTAAGCTGGAGTGCTTCCTTAATGCCATGTGTTAAATGGCAGCCCCGGCACACCTTTGGGGGCACACTCTCCGGGTCCCCACATGGGCGCAGTAAGCCCCGCCCACACACTAACAAGGATTGTGTTGTATCCTGTTTGACTACTATCTCAACTTCCACATTTACTTTGAAATAACAGTGTTATGGTGCTTCATGTACTGAAGTTACATAGTTACATAGTAGGTGAGGTTGAAAAAAGACACAACTCCATCAAGTCCAACCTATGTGTGTGATTATATGGCAGTATTACATTGTATATCCCTGTATGTTGTGGTCGCTTATTTAATAGTTTTTTGAAACTATCGATGCTCCCCGCTGAGACCACCGCCTGTGGAAGGGAATTCCACATCCTTGCCGCACTTACAGTAAAGAACCCTCTACATAGTTTAAGGTTAAACCTCTTTTCTTCTAATAAAAAGCCTGATAGCTGATAACCTGATAGCTTGGCTGGACGCCATACGACCTCTGCGATGCCCGGACCGGAACCGGAATTGCGTACCAGCGTGGAAAGCAAGCTCGAAAGGGTCCGTGAACCGGAAGTGACGTTAAGACCAATCAGATGACGCATTTCACAGCTTCCGATGTTTCTTCAGATCTGATGAAATAGCGGAAGCTGTGAAATGCGTCATCTGATTGTCTGGATAATTAAAATCCCCCATTATGATGACACTTCCCATCCTTGCTGCTAATCCAACTTGTGATAGGAGATTTGTCTCCCCCTCCTTCCTCAGGTTAGGGGGCCTATAGCATACTCCCAATATTATTTTCCCATTAGCTTCATCCCTTTGGGACTCTACCCATAAGGATTCCACCTCTTCCCTAGCTCCCTTAGTGATGTAATCTCTCACATTTTTGCTTGTCATTTCTGGCAATCTAAATAAGATTGGATACGCTATTCAGCACAAGGAGGAAGTTCAAGGGGCACTCGTGCAGACCAGACATATATACCACCTATACATTGCTGGATCAGCTCAGCGCCAGCTCTGAGGCACATATAAATGTGAGTGAATGGCATTTTTTTAACTTTAATAAATATTTTAAAAACATACTGCACTATGATGGCCCTTTATGTATTTTATGAGCAATCATAGAGTGACATAAACCATCAGCATATTTGGGAGGAACTGCTGGATAAGTCTGGCATAAGGAGTGGTTATCCATATGAACCAAAGGCGCATATATTCAGCCTATCTGGTGAGTGGCCAATCTAACTGGTGGAGGTTTAAGTACACACGTGGTGAAGGTGAAAGCCTAGCAAGTCACTGCGGATAGAAACTATTGCCGGCACTGGATTATTTGGACATTTATTTTTCTGGAGATATATTCACATAATATTGTAACAAATTATACTTAATTGCCTTTAATTAATTAATTATTATTATTATTATTTTTTTTATATATTTTGTGAGTGGAATTCACACCATATGGCATAAGGTACTGTTTGTTGTATATGCACTTTAAAATCACAGCAGGTATTCCTGCTATTTATGGCATGCATAATTTAAATAGATTGGTATAGTAATTGTAATTATTGTTTAGAGCACCAAGTTCACATATTGTTTAGATTATCACAGGTGTAGAGATTTAAGTCAGGGCAATCCACCTTTTTACAGAATCTCTCACATTCACTTGAACATTATTTTTGATATATAGGCATACCCCTCCCCCTTTTTTACCCTCTCTATCCCTGCGATAAAGGGTATAGCCTTGAATGGTTTTAAGCCAATCATGAGAGCTGTTGAACCAGGTCTCTGAAATTCCCACAAAATCCAAATCTTCCTCGTACAACAGTATCTCTAGTTCACCCATCTTGTCCGCCAGGCTCCTGGCATTGGTAAACATGCCATGTAGTTTGGAATGGTCGCATACTAGCCTCTTATTGGGTGTTCTGAGATTGCAACTAGGACTTGTTACTATACTTACCTTGGGTTTATGTGCTTTAGTCAACCTACCACTAATGCCCCCAATACTACCCTCTGGAATATGTTCAGCACTGACTATCTCTACCTCTGGCCCTCCCCCGTCGCCTAGTTTAAAAACCCCTCTAAAATTTTGGCCATCTTTAGTACCAGCTGATCTGCACCCTCCTCTTTTTGTTTGAATATGATATTTACAAAAGCAGAAGTTGTTACACATGCACAGGTAATTTTATAAGCACTTACTTCATAATAAACAAACATTTAAAGTCCACTTGGAAAGGGTGTTATTTCAAGAAACCAAAAGTGCGAATGGACTATAACGGCACAATCAACTTGGATACTAAATTATTAAAATCTTTTTCAGTTTTTATTGAATGCAAAATTATATTTTAAAAGGGCTACAAAAGCCATACAATACAATATATATAGTTTTCTGCTGGCTGTCCCCGTCACCCCCAGTTAAACCAAATACGCGGTCCGTCTGGGGAGCGTATCGCGTCGCTATGGAGATCCATGACACGCCACCCTATGGGGCGGGATGTGTCATGTGATCCGAACCAGCCAATTAGGCCAAGTGGAGGGGTTTAAAAGGACGCCAGGGGAATTACATGGCGTCATTCCCTCTTCTCCACTGAACAGTGGAGGAGCTGTCTACAAATCTGCTGCAGACTCTTTCGGCTTGTCTAGTGGAACCTTGTGAGAAGTCCTTGGATGTTTTCCTTCTCCTTCTTTAGGAATATGCGCTGTATGCCTTTTCAGTTGGTAAGTGCAATAATCCTTTTTTATGTTCATATTACCTTTCATGGTGAATCCTTGGTATTTACAGGTTCCTTATATGTATATATGTATATGTATTTTTGGAACCTTTCATGGTGAATACTTTGGTGTTTACAAGCCTTCTATATATATTTTTCAATTAGCAGATCATCATAGACGCCATTCTATTGGATTTAATATCCTAATTCCCCATGGGAGGCGGGGCAGCCTTTGGAGATGCACGGAGAAGCCACTCAATAGGTTTTGGATCAGTATGTTGACTTTCATGGGAACTGCAATTGCTCTAATGAATGTGATTAAGTGAGTCATCTTCTATTTTGCACCGTCGGGGGTTTGGGAAGGTGATTCAATACATGTTGTACTAAATAATTTTTTCTTGATTTATTGTAGACAAATATACATAAATTAAAGCCCTGAAGAAGAACTATCTTATAAACAGTTTGAAACGCGTTGGTTCAAGCCCTTGTTTGGAGTGTCCCCAGATGTTCTGGAGGTTTTTTGAACTCTGGCTATGTATCATTTGTTTCACCATTCAATGATTGTATGATTTTAGCCTTTGTAACTTGTATATGTATACTATGACATTTTTTGTAATAAATTTATATTTTTCTATATGATTCATTTTTTGTTGCCTACATAATCCCAAAACTAGAGGTTTTCTATATACTAAACCTACAAGGTTTAGGAGATATTTGCAAAAAAAGAGTACACCGATGTGTACGGCTCATGCGCGCTGTAGACATCAGCGCAGGCGCACTGTAAATGCTGGTTTTATGAATGATAATGCTGGCTTTTACAAGCGGCGATACCCAGAAGTGACCTCCGGGAGAGATGGCTGCGGCTGGAGGGGGAGACGAGGACGGATTCGGGGGCTTCGATCTAAGGTAAGTAATGCATAATAAGCTAGTATGCTAGTCATACTAGCTCATTATGCCTTTGTCTTGCAGGTTGTTTTTTTTTAAATGGGTTTACAACCACTTTAAGGTGCACATGGGAGACCACGGGATAGGTGGTTGTGGGGTCCAGCCAGGATTGTGCTCAACATGTTTCACGACATTCATGCTTCTTCGGGAGCTCAAACACTTGTAAATCTAGGTAAAAATAAAATTAAAATAATCAGTGCAAAGTCACATACCAAAAACCATGTCATGTTTCATTAATATCTTTTTTTTCAGGCATATGGCTATGCTATACTCACAGTGCAGTTTTTGCTATGCAAAAAACATTGGTGGAGTGAAGCATCTCCACGGATGGCCCCCATGGTCCCCAAAAGGCATATGTGTGGGCACATGTAGGGTAGAGAGGATTACCAATGTATCTTATGCTATTAGCTGCTCATCAGGTGTCTATACTGCATCGTAGGAATTACTTACATGGAATACAGGAAATATCTCAAGATGGATGAGGTTATGCACATGACCATGTTTAGTCTGGAAGGTATCCTATAAGTGTCAGAGGTATCCTATTACTATTTGTGTATTTGCAACATTATGTAGGGTAATTCAATTAGTTCACTATATAAAACATTGAGGCCCCTGGGTGCTTGCCTTAATTCTCCTGTCAGGGGGTCTTTAAATACGTTTTTCCTTCCGGGTGGGAGATACTATATTGAGAGTAGGGTTCAAAAGTGCTCAATAATCATAGGGGTCCTGAAAGGAACCGCTAAGGCGTCAAAGCCTTACAGTGTCTGTTAAAAAGCAGTAAATCATGTATCATGCATCAGTATAATTGTGAGTGCATAGATGACTACAGATTTATATGGATCCAATAGAACAATCAAAGTCTAAAGACTTTAAAAGTGTTGACAATATTGCAGGGGCTGTTCTCATCCATCCAGACTTCTGGGGCAATCTGCCTGGGTGACCATCCGGTTCACAGCTCACCTTACATAGTTACATAGTTAGTCAGGTTGAAAAAAGACACAAGTCCATCCAGTTCAACCATAAAAAAATAAATAAATAAAATAAAAAATATCGTACAATCCCATATACCCAATTCTATACCCACAGTTGATCCAGAGGAAGGCAAAAAACCCCAGCAGAGAATGATCCAATTTGCTACATTTGCATACATACAGTCATGCTCGAAATTGTTGGCACCCCAGAATTTTTTCCAGAAAATCAAGTATTTCTCACAGAAAAGTATTGCAGTAACACATGTTTTGCTATACACATGTTTATTCCCTTTGTGTGTATTGGAACAAATCAAAAAAAGGGAGGAAAAGAAGCAAATACATAATGTCACACAAAACTTTAAAAATGGGCTGCTCAAAATTCTTGGCACCCTTAACTTAATATTTGGTTGCACACCCTTTGGAAAAAATAACTGAAATCAGTCGCTTCCTATAACTATCAATAAGCTTCTTACACCTCTCACCCGGAATTTTGGACCACTCTTCCTTTGCAAACTGCTCCAGGTCTCTCTTTTTGGAAGGGCGCCTTTTCCCAACAGCAATTTTAAGATCTCTACACAGGTGTTCAAAATGGGATTTAGATCTTGACTGATTGCTGGCCACTTTAGAGCTCTCCATCGCTTTGTTGCCATCCATTTCTGGGTGCTTTTTGACGTATGTTTGGGGTAATTTTCCTGCTGGAAGACCCAAGATCTCAGACGCAAGCCCAGCTTTCTGACACTGGGCTCTACAGTGCGACCCAAAATCCTTTATTAATCCTCAGATTCCATGATGCCTTGCACACATGCAAGGCACCCAGTGCCAGAGTCAGCAAAACAACCCCAAAACTTCAATGAACCTCCACCATATTTCTCAGTAGGTACTGTGTTCTTTTCTTTGTAGGCCTCATTCCGTTTTTGGTAAACAGTAGAATGATGTGCTTTACCAAAAAGCTCTATTTTGGTCTCATCTGTGCACAAGACGTTTTCCCAGAAGGATTTTGGCTTACTCAAGTACATTTTGGCAAACTATAGTCTTGCATTTTTATGTCTCTGTGTCAGCAGTGGGGTCCTCCTGGGTATCCTGCCATAGCCTTTCATTTCATTTAAATGTCGACGGATAGTTTGCGCTGACACTGATGCTCCCTGAGCCTGCAGGACAGCTTGAAGTTCTTTGGAACTTGTTTGGGGCTGCTTATCCACCATCCAGACTATCCTGCGTTGCAACTTTTCATCAATTTTTTCTCTTCCGTCCACGCCCAGAGAGATTAGCTACAGTGCCATGGGTTGCAAACTTCTTGATAATGTTGCGCACTGTGGACAAAGGCAAATCTAGATCTCTGGAGATGGACTTGTAACCTTGAGATTGTTGATATTTTTTCACAATTTTGGTTCTCAAGTCCTCAGACAGTTCTCTTTTTCTCTGTTTTCCATGCTTAGTGTGGCACACACAGACACACAATGCAAAGACTAAGTGAACTTCTCTCCTTTTTATCTGCTTTCAGGTGTTTTTTTTATATTGCCCACACCTGTTACTTGCCCCAGGTGAGTTTAAAGGAGCACCACATGCTTGAAACAATCTTATTTATCCACAATTTTTAAAGGGTGCCAAGAATTTTGAGCAGCCCATTTTTTAAGTTTTGTGTGACATTATGTCCAATTTGCTTTTTTTCCTCTCTTTTTTTGATTTGTTCCAATACACACAAAGGGAATAAACATGTGTATAGAAAAACATGTGTTACTGCAATACTTTTCTGTGAGAAATACTTGATTTTCTGGAAAAATTTCTGGGGTGCCAACAATTTCGAGCATGACTGTACCTTTTTCAAGTCTAAACTGAGACATCAGTAATAAAATCTATATGATTGGGAGGTCTGACCATAAATATACACTGATTTCCAACGAGAATAAATGTAATTTATAGTTGTCGTGCAACAGCAGATTTGACCAGTGGGTTAAATATTGAAATTATCACTGCAACTTTTGTGAAGGGTCCCGTTATTGGTAGTGCATGAAGGATGCCCCATACAAATGGGATTTCAAATTGTTCTGCAGGTAATTTGTTAATGCCAGTAACTCATAGGGCAGCAGGTGTTTGTACCTTCTGCAGTCATAGAATTTCCAGTATGGCTAATACCTTTACCAGATCACACTTGCCATTATTAAAACTTCTTTCAGTGAACACGCTCTTAACTCATTTTTGAAAGTATAGTCTATCATAGATTGGTGACAATAGTGTCTTGTGTTGGTACTATAGTAATTTCCCAAGTCCCAAGTTTACTTGTGGTGCTGAGATGTCACAAAGCTAAAGCAAAATAATTTATGTATTGTGAAGCATACAGTATACTGTACATAGTGCAGTGGGGAAGAGTATTTAAGGTACACCTCTGTGCATTAAGTGGAACAGTGTGGAGCATGTAATGTACAACACAATGTTAATATTGCTGCAGGAAGGATGATGTATCTGGAGTAGTGTGAAGGCCCATTTAGAACTTTGACAGTTAGGATAGGTACACACTGACTGGAGCTAAAATGTCACGGGAAGAGATTGAGGAGAGAGGTCTGATAGATATACAGTACCACTGGGGGGAAATATTAACAGAGAGGGAAATAGGATGTGGGAAAAAGGGCCAAGCTTTAATGCTGAAGAACTGGCATTCACCCCGAAAGGTGTTAATATAGTGTTCCTTTTAAACCCTAACCAGTTCACTACAGTTCTGTTAGGAGTGAAAGGAGATCATAAATTCAGGCCTGTTTAATACATAACCATACAAATATTTTGCAATGAAAAATTGCCATATCAGGTGAAATGCATTGTAGAGCAAATTAACAAAATATTTCCTATTCGTTAGTTGATGACATTGAATTAAAGAGCTATTCAGGGTTGCCCCACAATGTTGCAAACTTCAATTAAAAGTGACTGTCTGTAGGGGAACCCTATTTTATCCTGCCAACAATCTTAGCACTGGCAGCTGGAACAGACTTTGTGGGAAGGAAACAAAAGAGGAAACGGGACCAGATCATGGAATATTTTATGTTGTCTACAGGAAAAGAGCAGCATGTGAGATAGGACAGCAGGTTTAAAGAGAGCAGGTAAGAAGAGCCAGATAGTGGCAGTTGATACCAGGGCCCAAGTGAGAAAATCATATAAGGAACTTGAGACAGGTGACAGAAGTGTAAATTCATGGCAAGAGGTAGAAGGATTCTCAGCAGCAGCATGTGGAGGCATAGGAGGCAGAGAGGTGTAAAGGCGTTCAAGTGTACAGAGTTATGGCTCAATTTAGCAGGATCAAGTAATACTGTTTGGGCTACAGATATAAAGACCCATAGGAGTTGATTTACTAAAACAGAGAGTGCAAAATCTGGTATAGCTGTGTATGGTAGCCAATCAGCTTCTAACTTCAACATGTTCAATAAGCTTTGGCAAAAAAAACTGGAAGCTGATTGGTTTCTAAGCAGAGCTGCACCAGATTTTGCACTCTCCAGCTTTTTCTTGTCAAAAATATTTATTGATTACACAATAATAAGTACATACATTGGTTATTTATGCAAGGATACAGATAATGACGTTTACATAAAGGTTTTTAAAAAATAAATAATGGATAACATAGAATATTTAAAGAGAATTAATTAGATCTTTACTAACTAGATAGCCAGTGAGTAGCATTGTATACATGACTACCGTGCCTTAAAGTATAATTAAACTACCGTCATATTAACTACATGAGTTGTGACCTAACAACTTAAACTTATTGTAGTGAAGAACAATATATCTATAATAAATAGGGAGAGTAAAGAAAATAAAAGAGTAATGAGAGATAGAGAATGTCCACAAGGGCGATCCAAGAACCAGTACGATGCGTAATGATTACCATTTCTTAGGTATATGTGGTTTGCATTGAAGCGATTAATCAGCTACCATGGCAGATGGACCTCATCATTGAAATCCGGAGGTAAATAGTGTTTTATCCAAGGGAGCCAAAGTTTTTTGAATTCTGGGATTTGGTCCCCGTCAGTGGCTATCATTTTGGCGTGTGACATTGTGGTGTTCATTCTATGAATTGTTTCTGCCAACCCCAAAGTTGGGGATTTCCATGCTTTGGCTATCGTTTGTTTTTCTGCAGTTAGAAGTGGAATAAAAAGATTAAATTGAAAAAATGTTAAGCATTATGGTTTTAGATTAAGTAGTGCCGTAAACGGGTCTAGTTGTATCTGTTGTCGGAACATTTAAGAGGCCATTGCAAAGATTTCTTTCCAGAAAGATTGAGTATTGAGAATTGCCTCTACAGTAAATATTGAAGTAGGAGAGGGTGCCATCATCACGAATGGACTAAATAAGAAGAAAATGGGGATATGTGTAGGGATAACTCCTAACTCCCTTATCACCCAATCAAAGGTTGGAACTATTGCGACACCCATGCGCAGCATAAATATAAGGTTTAAAGCATTTTATTTAAGAACAATACAAATCAAAACAACAACAATGATTAATACAGAAAGGTACATATACATAATAAATGAAAAAAGTTTTTTTTATAAACTCTACAGGTGTGCAGAGATACGGTACTGATGCAATAGACGATTCCCTGACATGTTTCGCGGTGTATACCGCTTCTTCTGGAGGCGTCACATAACAGTACAGTCTATAATGTAATCAATAAACTTGGTGTAAATACACTGTCATAATTGTTTGAAAAACAATAGTGTAGGAGTAAAAGGGTAATGAACATATACAGACCTGGCTCACCAGTTTGATCAATAAAGACCAAAAAATGTATAGTAAGCTGAAGCACTTTGAGGGGGGTGCTACCCCCTGGGACGGGCACGAGAGGATTAGGATGGCACTGAAAGATTAATAACACAACATGAGTTGGAACCTAATTATGTGAAAGGGGGAAAACGGGAAAACATGGTGGAGGGAGAAAATATTTTTTGTTGGGATTAATTCTGCTTCTGTAAGTGAAATATTAAGCACTACACATTTCTTGGGATTGATGACCAAGCCAGAGAAGGTCGCAAATGTATCTAGGATAGGTAAAAGTTTAGGACCTGACACCTGTAGTGATGACATGAAGAGCAAAATATCATCCGCAAACATGCAGATTTTATGCGGATAACCTCCAATCTCAATGCCGGTAATTGTGGGATTGGTTCTAATATATTGGGCTAATGGTTCTAATACTAGGGAAAATAGGAGGGGAGATAATGAGCATCCCTGTCGTGTACCTCGCTTAATGTTGAAAGAATCCGATTTATATCCAGCATATTGTATGTATGCTTTCGGATTGTTATAGAGTGCCACAATCCATTTTACAAAATGAGGACCAAAACCCAATTTTTGTAAAGAATAATACATATAAAGCCAGGATACCGTGTCAAAAGCTCTCATTATATCGAGGGATAAAAAGCATGAGGGAATACGTCGCTTCCTGGCAATATGCGCAAGAAGCATTGCTCTGCGGACATTGTCACCCGCTTGCCTGTTTGGCATAAAGCCTACCTGGTCTCTATGTATAAGTTTATTTATGATACCATTAAGGCGTTTAGCTATAATTTTTGCCAACAGCTTGATATCCAGATTCAAGAGAGAGATGGGACGGTAGTTTGTACATGAGGTGTCATCGGTTTGTGGTTTTGGAATCATGCAGACAATTGCCAATAATGATTCTTGTGTAAAGGAGTGTCCATTTAATAATGTATTGAATGCCCCAGACAACATGGGGGAAAGGGTTTCTGTAAATGTTCTATAATATAATGCTGAATATCCATCTGGGCCTGGTCGCTTGTTTATTTTTAAATCTTTGATGGAAAAAGCTACTTCTTCAGTCGTTATAGGTTCCTCCATCAGATTTCTTTGGGTTTGCGATAATTCTGATAAGGTGATATGAGAAAAGAAAGATTCCGCTTCTGAGAGGTTGAATTCATTGGTTGATTCATATAAAGAAGCAAGGTGTGAGTGGAATTTGCAAACTATTTTGGTGGGGTTGCTAGTATATATATCTTTTGCTAATTTTAAACGGATTGGCTTGAACTTTTTGTTTAATGAATTTAGAGCCCGTGCCATGTATGTACCTGGTTTGTTGCTTTTTGTGTAGAAATTGTGTCTAGAGCGTTTGTAAGATTTATCCACTGATTCCGTGAGAAAAAGGTCATACTCTAATCAAGTTTTTTCCAAATGGGTTTTCGTGATTGATGATGGGTTGTCTTTAAATGCTATGAATACTGCATTGAATTCCGTTTCTAACTTGCGGGCAAGGGATTTTCATTCCCGTTTAAGTGTAGCCATTTGTCTTTGTAGGGTACCACGCAACACAGGTTTGTGAGCTTCCCAGAGTGTTAAAGGGGATATGTCGGGGGTTCTATTGTGAAGCAAATATTCCTTTAATGTTTGTTCAATTTTTGACCGATGGGTTTGGTGTTTAAGCAATGTGTCAGGGAAATACCAGGTTGGATCATGCGCTTTTGGTATGGTAGATGCAATAGTTGTGTATACTGCATTATGATCAGACCATGGTATGGGAATTATATCAGAGTCAAGGATTTCTCGAATCATTCCAATGGTTAAAAAGATATGGTCGATACAGGTGAATGATTGGTGTGGGTGTGAGAAATAGGTGAATATTTTTTTTGTTGGGTTGCTTTCTCTCCATGAATCTACCATATTATATTTTGAAAGAAGTTGTGAGAAAGATAATTTGTTTGGGCTTACAGGTGGGACATAAGGTGATTTGTCAAGGAATGGGAGGAGAACCTGGTTCGAATCCCCGCACATAATTATTGTTCCGAATTTGTGGTCATTGATCACTTGCATTAGGTGGGAAAGAAAGGAGTTGGGTTGCTTATTGGGGGCATAATATGAGACTATCGTGACAGGAGTATCCATTATATGACCCATAAGTAATATGTATTTACCTTCTAGATCTGTAATGACTTTTGCAAGAGTGAATGAAGTAGATCTATGAAACGCTATTAGAGTTCCCCTTTGTTTAGTGTTGGCAGAAGCAGTGAAAAATTGTGGGAATGAGGGAGACATGAATTTGGGAGTGGATTCTTTTGTGAAATGTGTTTCTTTCAAGCACACTATGTGTGCCCTTCGTGATTGGAACATGCGAAATGCCTTAGTCCTTTTCTGTGGAACATTTATGCCCTGAACATTCAGGGACAGGATGTTCAGTGGTGCCATGGCAACTGATCAAACAGAAGATACAACTTACCAAATACCTTGCATTTCTGACTGGGTGGATAGACCTGTGTGGACTTGAAAGGTTTGAAAGTAGAGAAGAATCCAGTGAAGCCTGGAATAAAGAAAAAATTAATAACAAAGAAATTTAATAAATACATTTCTTGAAAAAATATAAATAAAGTTACAAAAATAGCCCGTGACAGAGGGTATAAATCTCTATCAGGGGAAAAAATGCCCACGTTGGACACCCACATATTATGGGTGGGTGTGCGAGGGAGGCTAAAGAGGGCACACGGATCTTCCGCGTACAGGAGAAAAGCTCCATAAGGAAAGCATCTAAATGATGCCTGCGTAAATTTATCATACTGTAGCCAATGGACATTATGTTAGTTGTTTCAGTTAGGTATGAGGGCTAAACCCATACTGCGTCAATCGGCTTAATGTTTGGTACCATTGGAATCATGGTAGGAAAGGGTATTTTAACTATTGTTTTAACATTAAAATAACTAACTTCTAGACTAAAGTGAACCTCTAAATAATCCAGTAACAGGATTTAAATAATTTGTTTGCTAACACAATATATTTACTTATTTCACAGGTGTATTGTATGGTCTTTATTTTATTTAGTCACTTAGGCAGGCTGGTGCCAATTGTAATTTTACTGTTCTATTAATATATTACTATATTTATAGGTACACCATTGCTACTATATTTTCACTAGCGCCCTCTTACACCAATACTTCACAATATATTTACTACCTGTTTTAATTTATTTAGGATAACCGTTAAGTTATCAATACTTATGACAACCTTTCCTTATAAAGTAACCCTAATTTTCCAGGGAATATGGGGAATAAATACAAGTTAATTGGGATAATAGTGAGTTGAGGGATGCAAGTAGAGGGTAGTTGCATATGCCTCAAACTTCTGTTCTACAACCCTACAGTGAATTATTATTATTATTATTATTATTACACTGATTATTGTTGTGAGTATATAGATTCATGGGAAGGAGATACCTCCAGGGACATTAGGGGACTTAAAGGAGGTTAACTAAATTAAGACATTGAGTTTTTAGTGAGCATAACCTTGTTTAGGCTATGAGAATATGAAAATTGCTTAATATTGTCATTCGACCAGACTATTGAAGAACCACTTGTGTGGCAGTCCAATGATAGGAGAATAGAACTGGTGCAGATCTTCAATCCATGGAGTCTTCTGGCTCTACTGGGGGAGAGGCATAGCAGCTCCTCTTGTGTGAATGGTGACCTCCTTTTTTCTCCCATGTTTGTGAAGCCTTGATTGGAGGTGAGGATGAGGCTGCTCTTCTTCTTGCTGAAGAGGTATGTGTTGAAGCTTCTGTTAGATGTAGTTCTAACAAGGTATGTTGTAGCTCCTTAGCAGATCTACATATGTATCTGGTACCTTGGTAGGTAAATCAAATTGAAAAGGGGAAGCCCCATTGGTAGGTTATATTGTGGCGTTGCAGCTCCATAAGCTGATGTTTCATAGATCTTCTCTTTGCGATAGTAAGCTGGGATATGTCAGCGAACAATTGATAATTATGGCCTTGGAAGGTTAGATCTTTTTTCTCCCCTGCTGCAGCCATTAGTTGTTCCTTTGTTCTGTAATAATGTAGTTTTGTGATTATATCACGAGGAGGACCATCTACTTTTTTGGCTGTGAGTGCATGGTGAACTCTATCCAGTTCCAAACGTTCAATGGGGATTGCTGGCTGTAGCTCTTGAAAAAGGGCTGTGACTGTAGATTGCAGGTCTAATATTGTTTCAGGAATTCCTCTTATGCGGAGGTTGGAACGTCTGTCCCTGTTCTCTTGGTCTTCCAATCTAGATTGAAGTGATAGGTTTTCCAGTTCTGCCATACAGTCCTGTGAATTAATTTAAATTTCTTCCACTTTGAGTTCCAGCGCAGCTATGCGGTTTCCCAGCTCTCTAATCTGTTTTGTAAGACTTTTAGTTATTTGCTCTGAGGTCTGTTTCAATGCTTTATAGAGCATATGTTCAAATTGCTGTAGTATAGCAGGAGGTACTGAGGAGACTTGTGAGGAGTTTTGTGAGGGAATTTGTTCCGTTTCTGATTCACCTGGGGAGTCTGGTTGAAGTAGCTTCTGTCTGTGTAAGCGCACTGAGGCAGTGTGTGAGGAGATGACAGGTGCCATTTTAGCTGCAGTGCGTGCCTGAGTGTCCCTTCTGAGGGGATTCTTTGTTTTGCCACAGCCACCTCCCAGAACCATTATTCTGATCCAAATTGTGTCAGCTAGTTCCCGGGGGCTTAGTCTTCCCATCTGGTACCTTTCTGTAGCTTTGTCACCGTTAGAATTGCGGCTTTTCTCCTCAGCGGAGCAGAGCTCTAGCTATGCATGTCTGCTCTGCTAGACTCAGCCAGGTGCCCTCCCTGCACTCTCCAGCTTTGATAAATAACCCCCATAATCTCTCTTGTATAGTAGGTGTCTGGGCAAATGGCTTCCCAGAAAACATGGTCACATTGTTTGGACTAATAGTAAAGTGTGGATAGGGTTGAGTTCCTGGAGAACCAGTACACGCTCAAGACCTCTTTAGGTGGAACCTACAGCTAGAGTAGGTGCAGCTGAAAAGTGCACCTGTCTTGTTTCAACGATATGAAGGATTCTAGTGAAGACTGTTTTGTACACACAGTATGATTATTAATTCTGAGGAAACTGAGTTCAGTCTGTGACCCAGAAAATATTTTTTTTATTTGAAGTTTGGATGAAAGGATTTTGTTTTCAGTCTTTGTCAATTTATTTGTCATTGCACCACCTCCCTTCTTGTGTTAGTATTAGGCTGAGTATACACATGTAATAATCCTCATATATGTAGCACACCAATCCTTTTGCCCCCGCTTACCTTCACCTGCGGGGTGTAGGACACACCATGCCACAAGCCCGTGTCCTCCTTATCAGAGGTCAGGCGGTGTTCACAGATTTGGGTCCTGCAGCGAGTTACCTCCTTCCACTGGTTCTCGTCCCTAGAATGTAGGGAAAAGTCTATATTCTTTCCCAAGAAGGCCAATGTCCACACGACTTTAACTCCAACAAAGAGTTTATTTTCCTTTGCTTCAGTTAACAGGAAATTGAAGAGAGAAAGAAGCTAGCGAAGATAGGAGGTAGATTCAGGCACACAACACTTGACTCACTCGTCGCCACTCGATCCCGAGTGGGCTTAGCTCACCCGGATAGATCCCTCTCACAGTTCTAGCAGCCGGAGTGAAGCTCGAACAATACTATCACTTTGTCCCCTCCAGGGACGGGTTCAGGAGATCTTCTATAGCAGCAGAATCCTGTTATTCCTGAATCCAGAACTTTCCTTAACCCTCTGTAGAATTTAGAGAACAGATGATGCCAATGGGCACTCTACAGGGTTGGCTTTGTTGAGTAAGGAATCCTTCCCTCTGACAGGTCACCAGGCCTTTCCCGAGACAGCGACCTACTATCACTCGTCTCCTCTGTGGGACAGATCCTCCCCTGGCTTCCTCTCGGTCAGAGCGGGTACCCTCACCTGGGCACCCTAGGACTCCAATGTGCTGATTGTAGACCCAGTCAAAGGTACTGGGCCTACCTGGAACACTGTAGCCTCGGGCTAAAGGTGCCCGAGACTCCTCGGCCAGTCCACGCACCCCCCATGGGGCACACTCCCCCTGGGAACTCCTCTCCCCGGGCACTCCTCCCTAAACATGGCGTCTGCCCCTTATATACCCTCTCCCGGCATGCACAGCAGGCAAAACCCCGCACACCACACGGCAGCCGAGAGAGGACATCCAATCACGCCACTGTGTCATTTGAGGTTCGACCCTAGGCCTGGGCAGCAGTGCCACCCACAGGCCAAAGGGGAACTGTACACCAGACAACACCACAGCAGAGCAGAGTCCAGTATCAATTAGAAGGCCTGAGCCAAACTATAGCCCAGGCCGCCCCTTAAATTTGGGCATAGCGACCCCCTAAATTTAGGGGTCCGCTACATATACTATTCTGTATGAGAACCTCTGTAGTAGAATGCCTATTTACTCACCATACTCAGATGCAGTCCCAGGCCTCTTTAATTCTATTTTACACAACTCCTTGCGTTCCTTGACATACCCAAGGAACATACGTTCCTCATCTGCTCAGAAAGCTCACACCAGAAGAGGCAGAGGTAGCTGGGCAAACGATCAGACAAGAGAGAGATCCTCCACTGTCAGAACTGGTGTGAGGGCAGATAGGCAGGTGCGTAATAGAATGCAGCTCCTCCAGAAGACTCAGCTACCGTGGGGAACCCCTTCCAAATTACAGGCAGTCCCCTAGCTACAAATATCCGATTTACAAACAACTCATACTTACAAACGGAGGGAGACAACAGGAGGTGAGAGGAAATCTATCCCTAGGAAGGGAAATTCACTCCTGTAAGAGTTATAGAGTTATCATGGGAAAAAAGTGTCTCCACTGAAGCTTTATCACTAATCCTTGTTTTCACAACAACCCAACATTTTTAAAATCCAATTTTCACAGGGACATGATAATATTACGGGTAAAAATGGTGTTTTTAATTTATCAACGTTTTTTAAAAATACTGACCGTAATGGCTATATTGGACAGGGGAGCTGCCATCACCCCTCTTGGTTAAAATCAGTGCCAAAAAGTCAATTTCTTCGTTCAAGACGGAATTGCACTTTGAAAGATGACTTCTTCTCACAGGCTATTGTACTCAAAAGAGGTTTATGGAGAAGGGGTACGCTGTAAATGACCTCAATACTATTATCAGAGAGGTGGGCAGCTTGGATCGTGCCTCTGTTCTTCAGAAGAGAGAGAAGGTGTCCACTGGCGAGATGAATTATAATTTTGCCTTGGTAACCACTTTCTCACATCAACACTTTGATATTAAAAAGATCTTAAATAAACACTGGGGCGTCTTGAAAAATGATAAAATCTTGGGGCCAGTTTTACCTGACAGACCACAGGTTGTCTTCAGAGGTGTTCCCCCTCTGAGGCTCCAACTGGCTCCCAACGTTCTGGATGCTCCCAACAGTGTCATTTTTTCAAAGAACTAAGGGCTATCACCCTTGTCATAATTGTAACATGTGTGCCATTAATAAAGAAAAAAGTAGGAAAATCTGTCAGTTCAGTTCCCATGCCACGGGTAGAGTTTACAACATTAATACCTTTATCACGTGTACTTCTTTAAATGTCGTTTACCTTCTAATTTGCCCCTGCGGTCTCCAATATGTAGGCCGCACGACACGTGCAATGCACGTTCGAGTAAACGAACACATAACCAATATTAGGAAAGGTTTCCCTAAGCACACTGTGTACCGCCATTATTTGGAGTATCACAAAAAAAAACCCTAAGGGCACTACATTTTTGGCCATAGATCGTTTTACTCCTCATTGGCGGGGGAGTTTATCCAAGCGTGAAATTTCAAAACTTGAAACTCGCTGGATCTATGACCTTAAATGTTACACCCCTTTTGGCATGAACGTTGATTGGGACGTGAACTGTTTTATTAATAACAGCTGAGAGATTTTTTTTGGAGGATGTGTAGGTGACATTCCCATTTTTTTTCTCTAGTTGTTTTTTTTTCCTTTTTTCTTTCTTTTTTTCCCCCTTTTTTATGTGTATATGTATTTACATCCAGCCGAGTGGAGTTTTTTTGCCTTCTCCATTCTCTGCTGTTTATTATACTTTATTGTTTTTCATATTGTATATGCATATTGATTTCTGTCATCCTGATTGGATGATAGGGATTTAACATTTAATATTTGTTTCATTTAATGCTATGCATCAGGGTGAGCCTCCCTTCTTTCCTTAGCCTCCCCCTTGGTGCATTTGTATTTTGTGTTTCTTAATTATATACATGTTTAATTACCTGTATTTTTATATAGTTTTAGTTGATTCTAGGAATTATTGTATTGAACAAACTTTAACATGTAACTATGTTGAGCTGTTCTTTGTTTTGTATCATATTTTGGATATATTATCAGCCTTTTTATTTCCCCTTTTTTATTTTCGGGCGTAATTTATTGACAGTCTATGTGCTGTCTCCAGGCCAGTGATCTTCCTAGAGCGGAAGTTTCTGTCCCGGAGATGGAGGCTTTTCTGCAGTGATTGGGTGTACTTTTTGTCCTCCCTCTGATGGTGATTTAGGTCCGCCCACTGAGTTGTTAATTCTATTGCCTTCGTATACTTTACAGAGCATGATTACTCACGCAAGTGAAGCCACGTTCATCTCTCCTTTTGCTCCGCCCACTAGTTACATCATACAGCGTGACCAATCACGCAAGCGAGGCTGCGTCTATCGCGCCTTACGTTCCGCCTTCAGGAAGGACAGACATACTCCTGGTTCACCTTCCTGTTTACGTGAACTGCACGGTCGTTTGCGCATGCGCGGCCATTTCTGCTTTGTTTTTTGTTTACTTCCGGTTTTTGTAATATGGCAGCGTTACACATGCGGAGCCTTGGCGCTCTATATGCTACCAACACGGAACAGCTGAACATCTCGCCGCATTACCCTATCACAGGTTAGTGTGGCTATTGACCTTTTGTATTTATATGGGCGTGCTTGTATTGGAGGCCACGCCTCTGATGATATCCATTCGGATGAAACATGTCAGGCTGGCCGATACAAGCACGCTGAGAGCCGCGGATATATATGTTTTTATGCCTTGATGATGGTCCTTTTTGTAAGTAGAATACAATAAATACCTTTGTCCTTTTACCTTATGGGCTTCACTATGTTAGTTTTTTCTCTCATTTGGTAAACTACTCCCTGCTGAGGATTACATATCATCTCCATTTCCAACTGAGCTCTGGATGTCGTATAATGATGTGGGTGTGATCCATCAGGCTTGGAAATTTGTGTCTATACATTGACGTCCTGCAAATATATTTACATCGCTTGTGTATGTTTGCCTTCCGGTAAGCATTTTGTGAGCACATTGGGGTGGTGTGCTTTTACGCTTGCACACTGAAAGTTCTGGTGGTGGTTCCATATCAGTTTCCACATTCATCTTGTTTGCTGATTCTGCACTTGGACTGTTTTTTTCATTTTGATTTTTCACTAAGCGCTGCACTTTGGACTTTATACTATTACGTTTGCCTTATCAACAGACTGTGCTAGCTGCTTTATTTATTTATTTATTTATTTATTTTTTTGGTTAGCGCAGATATTTGTTCACCTTATCACCATTGTCTTTTGATTTTTTAATATTTGCCGCTCTTCATTTTTTCACTATTATGGATGTATTTGATTTTCGTAATTCACGTTCTATGAATCTTAAAGATTGCTTTAATAATGTAGAGGTTCAACAGAATTTAGACATAAGAGGTCTTTTTGTTCGCCTTAAAAATCTGATGATTTCAGAGGTTCATGGGTACTGGGACATTGCGTTTCTAGAAAAATATCTGGATGACAAAATGGTGCCCAGGAGCCTGAGATTTGAGATCACCCCGCAAGAGGATGAAATAGACCTCTTAGGTTGGTTTAAATATTTTAACGATGTAGGTTTAGATCTGCTGCGATTTTTAATCGCCAGAAAAAGGCGTAAATTAAACCAACTTGATGTTGACATATCAGATGTCAAGGAGAAGTTATCTTCCTATATGGAATCAGAGGAGTATAAAACCAAATCTGATACCCTTAAAAAAATCTTGGAAAAAGAGGATTTAGATCAAAAAATTAAAAAGAAAAAAAAGTTCACAAGGGATTTGGAGGATTATACTAGTAGTCGGGTTTTTAAGTGGCAAATGAAGAGGTTGGCCCTCATTGAGGGAGGAGAGGTACGCCCCTCTGTGCCTGTTATTCACCCGAAACCCCCTGCCCCCCCTGCACCATATGTTAATCATAATGGGACTTCCACTAAAGTAAGTTGGCGGAGAGTTGCTACTAATAACCAGAAACCTGCGTCTTATAAACATCCCCACAAAAAGGGAGCCCATTTGAGAAACTATGGTCCTAGCGATTATGTCCAGCATGATCGTGGCGATGCAACTCCTGTACATAATCGCTATACACCGTTAGAGGACTACCAGGGTGGCTATGATGACTATGGTGAACAGGTTTTTGATGATCGCTATATAGTTCAACATCCAACTGCACGTACCCCAAGAAATAACCGTCAGGATTATGGACGTTCTGGCTGGGACAGCCCGAACTTCTATTCACCTAGGAGACCTCATTTACCTAATCAAGGCCCTTCCTATTACCCTGGTCCGTCTGTCCAGACTTCTGCCCCTTTTTTTCCCAGAGTCCCGCAGAGAGGGAAAAGAGGGGGAGAACCAGGAGAGGGACCAGAGGGGGGGGGGGGGGGGGAGGAGCCGATCGAAAAAGGTAAAGAGTGTAAGAGATGCTGGTATTTTTAATCTTAGCCAAAATACTCTTACCGATAATGAAAAATTTGTACTAGACCATGGTCTCAAGTTTGCTCCAGACAAACCTCTGAGCAAATTTGGAGCTTTCATGGATATTCAACGCTATATCCGAAAGGTCAACATTAAAAGATATTTTCTGTCACAAACTGTTACCACCTCTCTTGAAGAGATTGATGGTGTTAGACATTCTGGCCTGTCTAACGCCTCTCTCTTCAACCCACCTGGTTTTATACCACCGTCTATCTCGGTTTTCAAAGAACTAGTCTTAAAAGATATAGATAAACTGGTGATTAAGAGGAATTATCAGGACTCTAGATTTAAGGAGGGATTAAAATCCCTGAAAGAGAGAACTTATATCATTATTCGCCCTGCCGACAAGGGGGGGAGGTATAGTGGTGATGGATAAGAGTTTCTATATTCTAGAAATGGAAAGAATTCTATCAGATGTTGACACTTATGTGGCGCTTAACCATGACCCTATTTTTAAGTATAAAAGGGAACTCACTACACTTATTGATAGGGGGTATCAGTGTAATATTTTGAATAAGAAAGAGAGGGACTTTTTGATCCCGTCGGCCCCCAGGAAGCCAGTCATGTATTTTTTGCCTAAAGTACATAAAAGTTTGACCAACCCTCCTGGGAGACCAATTATTAGTGGGTTGGATTCCATCACTTCTAGAATTGGCAAATACATTGATGGATTCCTACAACCTCTGGTGTCTGGCACTCCATCATACATCAAGGACTCAGCACAGGTCATTCGTAGTTTTGAGGCACTGGAGTGGAGGGAGGGTTACATTCTTGCTACCGCTGTTGTGGCCTCACTCTACACCATCATCTCTCATGATGATGGATTAAAAGCGGTGGAAAGTTTCCTCACTAGAGATTCTGAATTAATTCCATCTCAGCAGGACTTTGTGTTGGATCTGTTGAAATATGCAATGACCCATAATTATTTCTGGTTTGGGGGAACTCATTACCTCCAAAACAGAGGGGTTGCAATGGGCGCTAAATTTGCGCCCAGCATGGCCAATTTATTCATGGCCAAATGGGAGGAGGATGTCGTCTATGCCAATAGGAGACCCGAGTTGGTCTTCTGGGGCAGGTATATAGACGACATCCTCCTCCTGTGGAATGGCGACATGACGTCACTTACCACGTTTATGCAATACCTCAATAATAATTTACTGGGAATTGTACTGGAGTTTGAAACGAGCTCTGAGGTAGTTCATTTCTTGGATCTCAACATACGGGTTAAAAATTGTGTTTTTAATTTATCAACGTTTTTTAAAAATACTGACCGTAATGGCTATATTGGACAGGGGAGCTGCCATCACCCCTCTTGGTTAAAATCAGTGCCAAAAAGTCAATTTCTTCGTTTAAGACAGAATTGCACTTTGAAAGATGACTTCTTCTCACAGGCTATTGTACTCAAAGAGAGGTTTATGGAGAAGGGGTACGCTGTAAATGACCTCGATACTATTATCAGAGAGGTGGGCAGCTTGGATCGTGCCTCTGTTCTTCAGAAGAGAGAGAAGGTGTCCACTGGCGAGATGAATTATAATTTTGCCTTGGTAACCACTTTCTCACATCAACACTTTGATATTAAAAAGATCTTAAATAAACACTGGGGCGTCTTGAAAAATGATAAAATCTTGGGGCCAGTTTTACCTGACAGACCACAGGTGGTCTTCAGAGGTGTTCCCCCTCTGAGGCTCCAACTGGCTCCCAACGTTCTGGATGCTCCCAACAGAGTGTCATTTTTTCAAAGAACTAAGGGCTATCACCCTTGTCATAATTGTAACATGTGTGCCATTAACCTCCCTGGCGGTATGATTCTTTCTGGAATTATGTACCAAAAGCGGTACAATTATTTTGCATGAAAATTTGGTGTTATGTATTATAGGCCTGCGATTCTTAGTAATTACTTACTTAAACCTAAGCAAACCAGAGTCTAGTAAACATCCCGGGTATGATAAATATGAAACACAAAATTATAAATTATAATATAATAAATAACTATAAATAATTATAAAAAATAGTAATCTAATTATAATAAAAATTATTCAATAATGTAATCAAATCAAAAACACAGAAATTTGCTCAGTTGCAGAATTGTCGCTGTCATTAGATTTAGTGTTTGATGACGAATTTCCCCACAAATCGCTATCGCTCAATTCTGCGAGTGATTCTAATTTATTATCGCTGCTTTCTAGTTGGTCTAAGACCACTTTTGACATAAAGGGACACTTTTTGGTTGCTATGGACAATCCCCAGTTTACAGGCAGAAAGAACGATTTTTATTATATAAAAGTGCATGCAGGACACTGGACAGACCACTAGGGACCAAGGGGGTGTGTAATTATTACATACAGTACTGTAATCTGTAAGATTACAGTATACTGTATGTATACTATGTGTTTACCTTTTTGAATTTGCCGCCCAGTTCCGCTCCCTTGCGCCGCTGCGGCTCGCAGGGAACGGAACTAGGAAGTCAGATGGGGTCGAAAGTGCCGACACTCGCCGGAGATCTCGCTGGCGATCACAGCAGAGGACATCATCGCTGGATCGCCAGGAGAAGGTAAGGAAACTCCGCTGCGGGCTCTGCAATGTCTACCCCGAGCGTGACTCAGGGTTACCGATCCTAGCATAAAAAAACAACCCCGAGTCACGCTCGGGATTACCGCTAGGGAGGTTAATAAAGAAAAAAGTAGGAAAATCTGTCAGTTCAGTTCCCATGCCACGGGTAGAGTTTACAACATTAATACCTTTATCACGTGTACTTCTTTAAATGTCGTTTACCTTTTAATTTGCCCCTGCGGTCTCCAATATGTAGGCCGCACGAAACGTGCAATGCACGTTCGAGTAAACGAACACATAACCAATATTAGGAAAGGTTTCCCTAAGCACACTGTGTCCCGCCATTATTTGGAGTATCACAAAAAAAACCCTAAGGGCATTACATTTTTGGCCATAGATCGTTTTACTCCTCATTGGCGGGGGAGTTTATCCAAGCGCGAAATTTCAAAAGTTGAAACTCGCTGGATCTATGACCTTAAATGTTACACCCCTTTTGGCATGAACGTTGATTGGGACGTGAACTGTTTTATTAATAACAGCTGAGATATTTTTTTTGGAGGATGTGTAGGTGACATTCCCATTTTTTTTTCTCTAGTTGTTTTTTTTTTTTTCTTTTTTCTTTCTTTTTTTCCCCCTTTTTTTATGTGTATATGTATTTACATCCAGCCGAGTGGAGTTTTTTTTTGCCTTCTCCATTCTCTGCTGTTTATTATACTTTATTGTTTTTCATATTGTATATGCATATTGATTTCTGTCATCCTGATTGGATGATAGGGATTTAACATTTAATATTTGTTTCATTTAATGCTATGCATCAGGGTGAGCCTCCCTTCTTTCCTTAGCCTCCCCCTTGGTGCATTTGTATTTTGTGTTTCTTAATTATATACATGTTTAAGTACCTGTATTTTTATATAGTTTTAGTTGATTCTAGGAATTATTGTATTGAACAAACTTTAACATGTAACTATGTTGAGCTGTTCTTTGTTTTGCATCATATTTTGGATATATTATCAGCCTTTTTATTTCCCCTTTTTTTATTTTCGGGCGTAATTTATTGACAGTCTATGTGCTGTCTGCAGGCCAGTGATCTTCCTAGAGCGGAAGTTTCTGTCCCGGAGATGGAGGCTTTTCTGCAGTGATTGGGTGTACTTTTTTGCCCTCCCTCTGATGGTGATTTAGGCCCGCCCACTGAGTTGTTAATTCTATTGCCTTTGTATACTTTACAGAGCGTGATTACTCACGCAAGTGAAGCCGCGTTCATCTCGCCTTTTGCTCCGCCCACTAGTTACATCATACAGCGTGACCAATCACGCAAGCGAGGCTGCATCTATCGCGCCTTCCGTTCCGCCTTCAGGAAGGACAGACATACTCCTGGTTCACCTTCCTGTTTACGTGAACCGCACGGCCGTTTGCGCATGCGCGGCCGCGTCTGCTTTGTTTTTTGTTTACTTCCGGTTTTTGTAATATGGCAGCGTTACACATGCGGAGCCTTGGCGCTCTATATGCTACCAACACGGAACAGCTGAACATCTCGCCGCATTACCCTATCACAGGTTAGTGTGGCTATTGACCTTTTGTATTTATATGGGCGTGCTTGTATTGGAGGCCACGCCTCTGATGATATCCATTCGGATGAAACATGTCAGGCTGGCCGATACAAGCACGCTGAGAGCCGCGGATATATATGTTTTTATGCCTTGATGATGGTCCTTTTTGTAAGTAGAATACAATAAATACCTTTGTCCTTTTACCTTATGGGCTTCACTATGTTAGTTTTTTCTCTCATTTGGTAAACTACTCCCTGCTGAGGATTACATCTCATCTCCATTTCCAACTGAGCTCTGGATGTCGTATAATGATGTGGGTGTGATCCATCAGGCTTGGAAATTTGTGTCTATACATTGACCTCCTGCAAATATATTTACATCGCTTGTGTATGTTTGCCTTCTGGTAAGCATTTTGTGAGCACATTGGGGTGGTGTGCTTTTACACTTGCACACTGAAAGTTCTGGTGGTGGTTCCATATCAGTTTCCACATTCATCTTGTTTGCTGATTCTGCACTTGGACTGTTTTTTTCATTTTGATTTTTCATTAAGCGCTGCACTTTGGACTTTATACTATTACGTTTGCCTTATCAACAGACGGTGCTAGCTGCTTTATTTATTTATTTATTTATTTTTATTTTTGGTTAGCGCAGATATTTGTTCACCTTTTCACCATGATAATATTACGCCAGAAGTAATCCTATACTTTTGAATTACAAACCAAAGCACCACATTTTATAAGAAGCCTGCCTCCTGCCATTCGGCAGGCCAGCGCCCCGCACTCCACCGACCCCCTAAGAAAGCTCCATAGCCAGTAGAGCTGGCGGCATCAGTAAAAAGCTCAAGATCATAACTGCTGACCTGCCCCTCCCTCCATAGTGGCTGACCATTGAAAGTTTCCAAAAAGACTTGCCACACTCTCAGGTTGGCCCTATGCTCCCTGTTTAAACGGTCAAAGTGCCTAGGCGAACGTATTCCCGCCGTGGCAGCCGATAGCCGCCAATAGCTGCCGACATAAAACTCTGCCCATCGGCATAATGCTGCACGCAAAATTCAGCTTGCCGAAGAGGCACTGTAACTCCCGGAGCTGGATTTTATGTTTGCCACTCACCAAACGGACCTCTTCCTTGAGAGAAAGTAACTTGTCAAATCACTCATCAGGCAGACGACACTCCATTGCCTGAGAATCTATTACTATCCCCAGGAATTTGTTAGACGACGTGGGGCTCTCCATTTTGTCAGCTGCGAGGGGAATCCCAAAACTCTCAGCGAGGTACCGAACCGTAGCCAATAGAATCCCACATAAATTGGAAGAGGGAGGACCAATGCACAAAAAGTCATCCAAGTAATAAATAACTGAATTGACACCCGCCACGAACCACCCATTCCAGGAAAGAGCTAAAATTCTCGAAAAGGGGCGCAGGAAATGGAGCAGCCCATAGGAAGGCTCCAATCCACATAAAAGGAGCCCAACAATCTACAACACAACAGGTGAAAACTGCACGGGTGGACCTGCAACAAGCAAAAGGTCAACTCGATGTCGGTCTTAGCCATGAGAGCACCCTTACCATAGCGCTGCATTCAAAAGACTGCAGCATCAAACAAGGTGTAAGACACTGCACGTGCCTCTGAGTCAATAGCATCGTTAACCGACCCACCTTTCGGAAACGAAAAGTGGTGAATCAAGCTAAATTTAATGGGCTCCTTCTTAGAAATGACACCCAAAGGAGAGAGTGAGACCACCAAGTTGTCCAAAGGGGGGTTAGGAAAAGGCCCGCACATCTGGCCCAATAACACCTCCTTAGCGAGTTTATCTGAAACCACCGCAGTATGTAAAAGAGCAGACCGCAAATTGTCTGCAATGGGAGGGATCCGAGAAAGGGAGCAAGGGAATAAAAAAACCTTTGGGGAAACCCGCCTGCAATAACTGTGCTGCATGCCAGTCCGGATTTGTGCTTACAAAGGGGGCCATCTTGTCCACCCTCATCTGAGTCTGGCCGCAACATTGCTGGGACGGTCCCTGCCGGCGTTAAAACAGCGAGACAGGTGGTGAGCCCCACCGCAGCGAGAGCATTTGTGTTTATATTTGCAGCCGGTGCCGAATCTGCAAGAACCCTCATTGAACTGCCAGCACTGGCCCTGCCGTTTTGCGGCCGGTTGTCTGGGAGCAGTCGGACTCCCGGCCCCTGCTGGAAAAAACGAAGTGGAGGCCCAAGGCGAGGACATAAGTTTCTTCTATAAACTGATGTCCTTATGATCTCAATGTAGCGAGGGACGAATAGCCTTACGTTGACTAAACTGTTCATCATAACGCAGCCAGGCCACGCCCCTGTACACCCTCTGTGCCTTGCCAGTGGCATCCATATAACAAAAAAGGGGGGAACAGTTCTTAGGAGATTTTTCCCCGATCACACTAGCAAACATGGCGAATGTCTAAAGCCAGTTACTAAATGTCTGCGGAATCAAGCGGTAGTGACATTTCTCCCCGTACCACCCCCGGGGCCCTGACCCACTCTAACCCCTGACATAGAAGACAAAAGGAAGCTGTAAAGAAGATATGGATTTAGAGATGGACTTACCAGGCTGACCAGGACCCGATCACACAGCCGCAGATCCGGAATCCCCCGTTGCTGATCGCAGCGCAACGACCTCGTCTTCAGAGCCGTAAAGCTCACCCCTGGATTGCGAGGAATCCAGGGGATCATTTTGCAGCCGAGGGTCTGGCATGAATGTGCCGACCGCAGAAGACCCAGGCTGCCCGCTGTCTCTCCTTCGCCGTCGCCCCGCAGGACTTGCTCACCTGGCTGCCGCAGCGTGACTCCTCTTCACACCTTCACTGGTACGAAGGGCCCTGCTGTGTTGACAGGCACCCACGTTCTGCTGTCCCAGCCTGGATCTGTCGTGAGGGGGTCTCCGGCTGCTCTGCCCGACTGGCCAGGACCTGCATGGCGACTCCTCCCACGCTGGGCCGCCACTCCAGCCGTGGTATCCACTTGGGAGGCGGCCGTATCTCCCCGAGATCTCCTGTGTGCAGTGTTCGGGGACAATGCTGGGCTCCGCCCATCCCATGGGGCTCCGCCCCATCCCACAGTGCTGCGCCCACGACAGGGCTTCCTCCCAGCGTTCGTACCAGAGTTTAGGGGAGGCTGAGCCGGCCGGGCTGGAGGGTCCATGGCTAGGCTCCCAGACTGTCCCTGTACATGAGAGGGGGCTAAAGGTCTGAAGTGCTCCGGGGGGCGTGCCCGCCGAGCACGTCTTAGAGTGGAAGAAGCTGAAGCTGCAGAGGAGGCTCCCTGCATTGCAGCTATCTGTGACTGTAGCCAGCCCGTCCCCATTGCCTCTGCAATGGAGCAGAGCTGCTCCTATAGATTCCTCAGGTCCGACATGTCACGTAACAGCAGCGGTGAGGGAGCGATGCTGCTGGACTCTTCTCAAATCTTCTACTCCTCGTCTCGGACCCCCCAGGATATCCGTCTCCTTGTATATCCCACCAGACTGACCCCTGTGGACACTCCCCCCCTGCTGGCCAACCAATGACCTGCCTATCCTAACTGGGAGAGTTAACCCCCTTACCGGATTCCCCTGTGGATCCTTATCATGCTAGCCCTGCGCTTATTTTTCCTTTTTTCTTTTGTTTCTGCGGGCTGTACTGAAAGTGAAGTGAAATCTTCTGGACAGGGGAACAGACAACAAAACAAACTTTACAGGGGTGTTAACCCTTCCCCAAGCTATTCCAAAACTTAAAACATTTTGTTTTGGTTGAAGTTACACTTAAAAAAATTTACCCGTTCCAACTTACATACAAATTCAACTTAAGAACAAACCTAAAGAACCTATCTTGTTTGTAACTTAGGGGCTACCTGTACTACCAGGGCTTCATAGGGGTGGCCCTTTATCCTAGAGCCCTGGACCCCTCCAGCTGTTTTCTTTTGTTACTAGAGCTACCCTGAACTTTACTGAAAGGGATGCTGTTTATGAGGATCCCCCTAGAAGGAACACTAATCACACTTGATGTAGCCCATATCAAATGTACAGTATGTTCATTTAAGACATTTACAATGCAGAATATAACTGGATGATAGATTTCAGGTCAGCAGAAAAACAACACAGATGATGCTATCCTATCACAACCAGGTGACATCAGTTCAGATTTGTGAATGGGAAATGTACTGCCAAGGGTTACTTTTTGACCATGGGGACATAGGGAGGACCACCCTGTTTAATGCAACTAAACATAAAAGCATGTCCATAGGTGTCAGCAGATACAACTGCTTTGACTATTTTTTTTTGCATCCAGTAATGCTTTAACTATCCAAAGATGCTTTAGCAATCCTAACATAATACATTTTCCATAACGTTAAGTGATCATATGCTTTTGAGAAGTTTTTATGGCTGATTATTTAGCTTATGCCAATGATAACAGAAAACTAAATCTTATTGAAGAAAATATTACTATAATTTTCTTCATTCACTGGGTTAAAAAAAAAAAAAAACATTTCAGCAATATGTTTCATTTGTGAATTATTTAATGCAGCCGCTGGACCAATTATGTTCTGTCAGATGTGAATCTTAGTGGTACTGATGCCAATTTACTCCCATGCCAAAATTTGATTGTGCTTTGCAATTTGTTTCAAATAAGGAAACCATTTTCAAAAGAAAATTACATTTCCTTCTAAAGAGCATTTTAGTAAGAATATACTTGGTGCTGGAATGCTTTCAGTTAAGAACGTTGATTATGCTGAAACTTATAAGACCTTCAGGAGCTTTTAAAATATTTGACTGCTACTAGCATTTTTCATATCTTTACTACAAGCTCTTGTGTTGTTTAATGTAGAACGTCCTAGGTGTTTCTGTAAATTGTACTGCTTTGCATTTCTGGTGCAGCTCATTGTCTTAATTGATTAGCAACTATAAGATGCCCTTGCACCCACTTCCAAGTTCTATACTCATGCATTGCTGAACTTTGATAGCCATTAGCAGTTTTGTGTGGACCTCTCTTTATCTCTATGCAGGGCACACCGCTTTAGACCAAAGATCAGAAAAAGCAAACCAATCTGGTGTATTTTGGTGTACTGACCTACCGACCTTTGCAGACATATCCAGAAGTAACCTTCCTTTATCATAGAAATCACATTTGCCCTTCAAGCGATATAAACAATGGTCTGTACCACTGAGGATAACTATGTATTCTAAATGAAGGGTTACAAAAAAAGCAATAAGAAAACAAAATAGACATCATTTATGAGGAAAATTACACCACTCTGTCCAATAATAACCCCTTCAGCAACTGATATTATCTTGTGTCATAAAGTTTATTTACAACTGACAATCACAACAGGATAACCATCCTCAGATACCACAATAAAACAGCTACAATCAAAAATCACCCCTCGATGACCCTATACCCTCACATGCAGTATAAAGATAATGTAGCGCTACCCCTGAAGGAGCCACTGGATAGGGTGGGACATCTGTTTTTGTCTCATGTCTCAATGTTCACAAAAACCTCAGTCCCTCTGACACACCAGGTTGAGTGTACTAACATACAATATCACAGGAAATCACTGAAAGTAATACTTAGTACCAGGTAGTAAAGGCAAACTTAATATATTGATACCCAAAAGGGTTGTTAACTAGGCAAGCATAAAATGGATTAACAGTAGGGATGAGCCGAACACCCCCGATTCGGTTTGCACCAGAACCTGCGAACGGACCGAAAGTTTGCACAAACTTTAGCACCCCGTTAAAGTCTATGGGACTCGAACGTTCGGAATTAAAAGTGCTCATTTTAAAGGCTAATATACAAGTTATTGGTCTAAAAAGGGTTTGGGGACCCGGGTCCTGCCCCAGGGGACATATATCAATTAGAGTTGAGCGGACACCTAGATGTTCGGGTTCAACGGGCTCGGCCGAACTTCGGAAAAAAGTTTGAGTTCGGGACCCAAACTTGACCCTGAACCCGAACCCCATTGAAGTCAATGAGGACCCGAACTTCTGTGGACTAAAAAGGCTCTAAAAAAAGAAATGGAAAGGGCTAGAGGGCTGCAAATGGCAGCAGAATTTTGTTAAGAGCATGGGAAGTGCTCTGCAAACAAATGTGGATAGGGAAATAACTTAAAATAACATTAAAAAAATAAAAAATAAAAATAATATGCAGGAGGCCCCCTTTTCAGCAGAAGAGGTACAGGAAGTCATTAAGAACCTCAGAAACTCAACGGCACGATGCCACACATATGGTGGGAATGCCCCAGAATACGCCCTTTCTGTAAAAAATTATTCAATTTAATGGATAAGCTAGTGGGAAAATAAAATACTTTGAAATAAAAATGTAGCAGGGTGCTAAATTTAAGGGAAGGAACCGGAGGCACTGTCAGCAACCCAATCTACTATCGCCTGTACTTGTCCTGGCCTCAACATTCGTACAGCCTCATTAGGCGCGACAAAATACCGCCGCAGGCTCGGTCGCCTACTCGCACCTTGTGCGTGTAGCTGGCACAGATCGACCACATCCTCTCCCTGCAACAGGAGCTCCACCAGCAGCAACACGACCGGGGCCACCACGTCCCTTTGACGTTCTCCTCATATTTTCCAAATTTAGGATCTTGCCCTAAATGGGTGTTTTTGGAAGAGCACAACATACCGACAGTATGTAAATGCTGTATCTCACAGCTACAGAACTGCAGAAAATGCTATTAAATTTTATTTTTATTTTTTTAGGATAGCACAGTAGAAGAAAAATATATAAAATTGTTTATTTCACACACCTCCAGATATGCAGAAAACACTGCAAAATATTTTTTGTGGCCCTAAATGGGTGTTTTTGAAAGCGCACAATACACCCACAGTACGTAAACGCTGTATCTCACAGCTACAGAACTGCATAAAATGCATTCGGTCCGGAGTCCTCTGGGTCACTCAGAATGACATGATCCGCAGCCACCTCCTCCCAGCCACGTACAAGTCCATGGGTTTCTTGGGACTGTAATTGATCCCTTGAAGACTGCTGCTGATGCTGAGTGCTAGGCTCCACCTCGATTCTGACACAATCCTCCTCCTCCTCCTCCTCTTCCTGTGTGATAGGCGGGCCAGCTGGAACACTGTCTGGATGAAGGGGGCCTTGAGAGGTAAGGAAGTCCTCCTCTTCCTCCCTCTGTTCTGCCTCAAGTGCCCTGTCCATTATTCCAACAGGTGGACAATAGGGACAGTGTCACTAATGCATGCACTGTCACTGCTCACCATCCTCGTGGCCTCCTCAAATGGTGACAGGACAGTGCATGCATCCCTGATCATGACCCACTGGCGTGGCAAAAAAAACAAGCTCCCCTGACCCTGTCCTGGTGCCATATTGGCACAGATACTCATTGATGGCCCTCTGCTGCGCGTGCAGCCACTGCAGCATGGTCAACGTTGAGTTCCACCTGGTGGCATGTCACAGATTAGGCGGTTCTTGGGCAGGTTGTATTCCTTTTGGAGGTCAGCCAGCCGAGCACTGGCATTATATGATGGGCGGAAATGCACACAGAGTTTCCTGGCCTGCCTCAGGACCTCCTGTAAGCCCGGGTACCTGCCCAAGAACCGCTGCACCACCAAGTTAAGGACATGAGCCAAACAGGGCACATGGGTCAGGTGTCCCTGTTGGAGGGCAGAGAGGAGGTTGATGCCATTGTCGCAAACCACCATTCCTGGCTTAAGCTGGCGTGGCGTCAACCACCTCTGAGCCTGCCCCTGCAGAGCTGACAGAATCTCTGCCCCAGTGTGGCTTCTGTCCCCCAAGCACACCAGCTCAAGCACTGCATGGCATCTTTTTGCCTGAGTACTTGCGTAGCCCCTTGAACACCTAAGGAGAACCGCTGGTTCCGAGGACAAAGCACAGGAAGAGGCCATGGAGGAAGAAGAAGAGGAGGGGGTGGAGGAGAGAGGTGTGTCAGATTCACCAGTAGTAGCATTTTGGAGGCGTGGTGGTGAAACAACCTCCAACACTACTGCACCTTGTCCTGCATCCTTCCCAGCTGCCAGCAAAGTCACCCAATGCGCCGTGAAAGATAGGTAATGTGCCTGTCCATGCCTGCTGGACCATGAGTCAGCGGTAATATGCACCATACCGCTGACCGCCCTGTCCAGCGAGGCCAAGACATTGCCTTCCACATGCTGGTAGAGAGCCGGAATCTTCTTCAGTGAGAAAAAGTGGCATTTGGGAACCTGCCACTGAAGAACCGCACATTCCACAAACTCATGGAAGGGGGCAGAGTCTACCAACTGAAAAGACAGCAGTTGAAGTGCTAGCAATTTAGCCAAGCTAGCATTCAACCGCTGGGCATGTGGATGGCTGGGAGCGAACTTCTTTGGGCGGTGCAGCAGCTGCGGCAGGGAAATTTGCCTGGTACAATCTGACCTTTGTGTACCGATAGCAGATTGCCCGCAAGTACTTGGCTGTGACACACCTAATTCTACACCTTCATTCCTCTCAGTGCAGGTTTCAGAGAGGACTGAAGGTATAGTGGGGTTGGAGATCCCAGCTGATGAGGAGCAAAGAGAGGTCCGCTTTGTTCTTTGGTGTGGGTCTTTTAGGTACGCTTGCCAGCGAACTGCATGGCAGGTCGACATATGTCTGGTCAAGCATGTGGTGCCCAAGTGCGTGTTGTTTTGGCCACACGAGATACGCTTGAGACATATGTTGCAAATAGCAGCGGTGCGATCTGATGCAATCGTTTCAAAAAAGGCCCACACCAAAGAACTTTTGGAATAACGCGCAGAGACAGCAGCACCCTGCACATACGGAACTCTGCGGTGTGATGCAGTCGGTGTGCTGCCCTTAATCTGGCCCCTGGAGGGCCTCCTGCCTCAGTGGAGATGTGCCTCCTCCTCCTCTCTCCTATCAGGCACCCACGTGGAGTCAGTGACCTCATCATCCCCTCCCTCCTCATCACTGGGGCAAATCTGGCAGTATGCTGCAGCTGGGGGAACATGACTGCCAGATTGCTGTCCTTCTTAGGCACCCTCTCTCTCTGGGTTCACGTTACTGCCTTCCTCTAGCTGGATATCATCATCGGAGCCTTCAAAACGTTGGGCATCCTCCTGGAGCATGTACCCAACACTGTGGTCAAACAGTTCGGGGGACTCCTCAGGAGGACATGGTGGGGCTAGGGAAGGAGTGACTGATGCCATTGAGCCAAGGGAAGAGGCCGTGTTGGCAGCTGCTTTGCCAGACAAAGTACCCTGAGCCAGGGTGAGAGTGGATGAGGACGGCTTGGTCATCCACTCTACCAAGTCTTCAGCATGTTGCGGCTCAACACGGCCAGCTGCCGAAAAAAAGGACAAGCATGTCCCACGGTCACGTGCTGATGAGGATGCACCGTGTCCACGTCCAGCACTGTTGCCTCTAGACACAGAGCCTGCTTTCCCTCTTTAATTGGCTTGTGACTGTCTTCCTCTCCTTGTTGGCCTTCCAGACATACTAATGGCCTGCAGTGAGATGGAGCTGCACAAAGCTGGGATGTATATATATACTGATTATACTGCAGCTAGCAGAATCAACTGCCTGCCTGTAGTATTATTAGTGCAAAGGACACAGTACACTAACTGTAAATACTGAAGCTGCCTGCCTGTGGTATTAATATGATCATAACACCAGCAATTGTCTTCAGGTAGCTTTATGTGCACACTGTGCAAAGGACACAGTACACTAACTGTAAACACTGCAGCTGCCTGCCTGTGGTATTAATAGGATCAGAAGAACACCAGCAATTGTCTTCAGGTAGCTTTAGGTGCACACTGTGCAAAGGACACAGTACACTAACTGTAAATACTGAAGCTGCCTGCCTGTGGTATTAATATGATCAGAACACCAGCAATTGTCTTCAGGTAGCTATTGGTGCACACTGTACAAAGGACACAGTACACTAACTGTAAATACTGCAGCTGCCTGCCTGTGGTATTAATAGGATCAGAAGAACAACAGCAATTGTCTTCCAGTAGCTTTAGGTGCACATTGTGCAAAGGATACTAAATTAAAATACTTCAGCTCCCTGCCTGTATTAGTAAGAGAACACCAACAATTGTATTTAGGTAAGCTTTAGGTGCACACTGTGCAAAGGACACTAAATCAAAATACTGCAGCTCCCTGCCTGTATTAGTATGAGAATACCAGCAATTGTATTCAGGCAAGCTTTAGGTGCACACTGTGCAAAGGACACTAAATCAAAATACTGCAGCTCCCTGCCTGTATTTGTATCAGAACACCAGCAATTGTATTCAGGTAAGCTTTAGGTGCACACTGTTCAAAGGACACTAAAGAAAAATACTGCAGCTCCCTGCCTGTATTAGTATGAGAACACCAGCAATTGTATTCAGGTAAGCTTTAGGTGCACACTGTGCAAAGGACACTAAATCAAAATACTGCAGCTCCCTGCCTGTATTAGAATGAGAACACCAGCAATTGTATTCAGGTAAGCTTTAGGTGCACACTGTGCAAAGGACACTAAATCAAAATACTGCAGTTCCCTGCCTGAATTAGTATGAGAACACCAGCAATTGTATTCAGGTAAGCTTTAGGTGCACACTGTGCAAAGGACACTAAATCAAAATACTGCAGCTCCCTGCCTGTATTAGTATGAGAACACCAGCAATTGTATTCAGGTAAGCTTTAGGTACACACTGTGCAAAGGACACTAAATCAAAATACTGCAGCTCCCTGCCTGTATTAGTATGAGAACACCAGCAATTGTATTCAGGTAAGCTTTAGGTGCACACTGTGCAAAGGACACTAAATAAAAATACTGCAGCTCCCTGTCTGTATTAGTATGAGAACACCAGCAATTGTATTCAGGTAAGCTTTAGGTGCACACTGTGCAAAGGACACTAACTCAAAATATTGCAGCTCCCTGCCTGTATTAGTATGAGAACACCAGCAATTGTATTCAGGTAAGCTTTAGGTGCACACTGTGCAAAGGACACAGTACACTAAGTGAAAATACTGCAGCTAGCACAATCACCTGCCTGCCTGCCTGCCTGTCAGTATATTAGGAAGAGAATAACAGGAACGGATCTAGCTAAACTGAATACAGTGTATACAAATATATACAACCCCTAGGATGCATATATATCCTCTACACACTGTAACTGCAGCTAACTGACTCACCTGCCTGCTCTATCTAACTCAAATTAAATGACACTGTCTCTCTGTCTCTCTGTCTGTCTTTTTTTTTTTTTCCATAAATGATTTTATTGAAAGAAAAATAATGTTACATGTACATACAAGACATACAAGCTCATGAACATTGCATGAATAACCAACATTTAAACCAAGCAGTTTCCGGTTTCTGAATGAGAGCGAGTAACCCTGCATATGGGTGCAAAGACCCTCCGTAGACCAAAATCAGCAGGCCTATCTCGGGCCATGGTAAAACTACTCAATTCGGGAATTACAATGGTTGTGTAGATGTTAGGGACCCATGGCAAGGCTCCAGTCCATCATTTGGTCGGTTATATCGCAATAGGGAGATAAAAATAAATAATAATTTTAAAAAAAAGTATATAGAGGGGGGAAGAAGGGGGAAAGTAATCAGAAAATAGGTATACAGTGACCTTGATGTAGGAAATGAGTAAGAGAGGAAGGCTAGGTAGAGGGTATCAGTTAAAAATAGAGAATAGAGAGAAGAGAGCAGAGAATAGTGGGGAACAGAGAGTAGTGGGGACCGCTCCCCGTCCCGGGCACCCGCACCAGTTCAAAATGTAGGGAGGAAAGCAGTGAGCTATCTAAATGCTGAACATGGGTTTGACTCGAACTTGACGCTCATCCCTAATTAACAGTGGTAATAACACAATTTAGCATACAAAGTGATTAACAGTAAGGACTAGGCATAAGATGACATTTGGCATCCAGATCAGCATAAGCAGTAGCAAGGCCACCTCTAGTACAGCAGTGAGCAGTGGTATAATAAGTACTGGAAGCATACTGGCAGAGCACATTTATGGCAGCAATGCTAGTCCTTGACCGATTGGGTATGTACTGTCCTAAAGGAAAGGAGGATGATAGAGGAGAGGGCAGGGGAACAAAGGGGGCTTGCTGAAGAATTATTACAGTCCTTTGAGATGTTCTTCTGTTGGCTATCGTTGAGGCAGTTCAGGAGCAACTTTGCACTTAATGACAGTCCCAGTAAACCTGCATGCAGTATAGATACAGTGTAGGTATGGCATAGTCTCGGCACATGTGCAAGGTAGATGTGATTAAGTATGCAGTAAAGGCTTGATATAATGTGGTATAGGGTTAGTATAGGTGAAGACTAGGTTTGGAATATGTGAGGTTTAGAGTGCAGTATGGGTGCAGTATGGATTGAGTACACTAGGTGTCCAGCTCTCAGCCCTGCTTACAGTATTTGCAATGAGAAAATAGCCCTCTCCCCATTCCCTAGTTCCCCAAGGTGCTGCAGTGACCTCTCACTGTACAAGAGGGGAGCCCCCTCAGTCTCTCCCCGAAAGCCTCCAGTGATCAGCAGTGGGAAGCAGAGGGTGAGTGGACACTTCAGTCTTCCTGCTGCAGCAGTGCAGGTGCTGTGATATGGGCAGTGGTGCGCTGCCCCTATGGTGTCCTCACTTCCAGTCTCAGGCTCAGATCTCCACTGGTATGGTCTCCAGCTAGCAGGGAAATATCCAGACAGCAGTGCTCTCCCTCTAACTCCCTCAGTAGAGGAAGAACTTTTCCGGGCAGTTTAATAAAAATCATCTCCCCACTCCTCCTACTGCACAGTGCTTATTAGAATCTGTAGTCTATTTGTCACATTATATGGCTGCAGTCTCAAACCCTGCTGGCTGGAGGAGAATGTTGCAGCATAACAATAGTATCTCAGCAGAGGAAGAGAAGAATAAAAAGCAATGTCTCCTCCTCCATATTGCTTTAGCCCAGCACCTGGCTACAGTAAATAAATACAGACACTCTTGTTAGTGCAGTACAATTCCAATGTTAAAACCCATTTATATATGTACAGTATATAAATGTTTTTAACAATATATTTTGTATCTTATTTTACCTGTGGTAGTTGTGCCCATAAAGTCAATGAACTGTGGTTTAAAAATATAATTTTTTATTGTCCACGTAAATAGATGCTATAGATATGGTTATGAATTTACTACACGGTGTAATACTGGGCTGTGATTTTCCTTTGTTTTGGGAACTGTGGGGGAAAAAAAGGTAAAGTGTTCTGAAGGTGTCTGAAATGAATGTTGGCACTTTTTTGCTTGAACTTCAGGGGGAAGTTGACAACCCTATTTCAGAGGTATCAAAGAACTTCCCACCATCAGTCATGATTGAGGCGTCAGAGGGAATTGCCCCAATGCTAGAAATAGCAGATCTGCCTGTGGTCAGGAAAGATTTTGGGACTGCACAGTAGAGGGATCTCAATTTGGCAAATGCATAGAAAAATGCAAAGTTGACAAACAGGGTACCTAAAAAACTAGAAGTTAGCTTGGTATAGCCCCATTTTGCAGTATACCACTACTTACTGTATCATGTAAAAAATGCACAGGAGCAAGCTGTAGAGCAGCTAGTGGTTTCCCAGTCTCACACAAGGATGGTATTGATCGGACCATTCTCATGTATTAGGTGGTCGCTTAGGGGTAGAAAAAAAAAAGGATTAAGCACTGCTTTTTCTGGCACGGTATTTACAAAGCAGTTAAGTATTGTATATCTTGCCCTGAGTGTCAAATTATTGCACCGCCACCACAAGTCTGCTGGTACCTTTGCCTATAACTTAGGTTCCTTTTGGGAGGGTTGCTATGGATCTGGTTGAGTCACTGTCGAAGTCCACCAGCACATATTTTAAGCCCTTGACTCTGCCATCTAGCATCCAGTAGCATGAAGAAGCAATCCCTCTCAAATACATCTTCTAAGGGTATAGCAAAAGAGCTGTTCAACTTGTTTTCCCATACTGGTAAGGACATTTTGACAGACCAAGTAACCCATTTCATATCAAAGGTAACCAAAGAGCTGTGTCAATTGTTTAAAATGACTCATCTACTCACCACCATGTACCATCCCCAAACTAATGGCTGATAGGATGGTTTAACAGAATCCTGAAAAATATGCAAAAATAATGCTTAATATGGATGAAAAAGACGGGGACTTCTTTTTACCATACTAAATATTTTTAACAAGGCAGGTGCCACAGTCCTTTACAATGTATTTACCATTTGTACTTTTAAATGGTAGACATCCCTGGGGGCTCTTGTACATAGCCCACAAAACAATACACTACCTGGCACAGCTCGGCCAGCAATTGAACTATATGAGATGTCTGTGTGACATCTCAATAAAATAGGGAACAGTGCCATGCACCGAGATTGGTGCATCATCATTGCGTTGATCTCGGCCAGACTGCATTGCACGCCTCCTTCTGCATTGTAACACAGCAGCGGATGTGAAATACCCTGCCTCAGGTAGATTAGCTTCCTGGATTCAGTAGTTAAATGAGTTCTTGCAAAAAAAAGAGCTGTTTTTTTTAGAATTACCTGGCCAAATAAAATTAATCTACCATGACCTTGTAATTGCTCTTCATGTTACAGTAAATTTGAAACCTTATCGGGCACCTGAAGCCTCAAAAAAGCCATTTCAAAAGAGGTACAGAAAATGTTAGCCCTTGTTTTTATAGTGGCATCTAGCAGCGAGTGGCCAAGTCCTTGAGATTCACTTCCACCAGGTACATTACTACCCTGGATCTTACTAAAGGGCATTGGCAGGTCCTCTTAACAGCCAGAGCAAAAGTAAAAGACAGTTTTTGAAACACCAAAATGTAGTTCTCTTTTATGGTTTACATGGGACCCTGACCTAATTCCAAAGAATGATGGATTTCATTCTTAAGCACCACTAAGAAAATGTTTCAGCATATCTGCACGTTTCCATTTTAGTCTTGACTGGGATTCCCATCTACGGAAGGTCCAGGCTGTACTAGATGCCATTCGTAAGGCCAGGTTAACGGCTAATCCAGAAAATATGCAATAAGCATAAAAAGCCCAATATTTTGACTACAGCATTGGGTTATAAAACAACTAACGGACAAGACTGAAGCAGTTCAAAGTTGTCCCTATTTCATGTCAATAAAAAAGGTTAGGGCCAAGATATTTCTTTAGGTTTGTGCCTAACCTTGCTACTTAAAGCGGAGCTCCGCCGTAAAAAAATATTAAAAGCCAGCAGCTACAAATACTACAGCTGCTGACTTTTAATAAATGGACACTTACCTGTCCTGGAGTCGAGAGACGTTGGCAGCAGAAGACAAGCAATCGCTCATTTCTCGGCTGCCCCCACCACCATCATCAGTGAGTGAATCAGGAAGTGAAGTGTTGCGGCTTCACTGCCTGGTTCCCTACTGCGTATGCGCAAGTCGCGCTGTGCCGTCCTCACTGTTCCCCGCTGTGTTCTGGGGGGAGTGGCGTACTGCCTGCAGGTCTCCGCAAAATCTATGCCCGGAAGTGGGTGCAAATATCTGCACCCCCCTCCCCCCTGAAAGGTGCCAATTGTGGCACCGGAGGGGGGGAGGAATCCGATGAGCGGAAGTTCCACTTTAGGGTGGAGCTCCGCTTTAGCAAATCAATTTACAACATGTATTTGAAGAACTAGAAGTAATATAGCTTTTAATTTAAAATGTAATGTTTGGTATGAACAAGTTGATAGACAACATTACTCCCAACAAATACATCCATTTTTTAATACATCCATTTCCTCAGCTATTTATAAAGAAGGGCAAAGAGCATGGAACTGTTGGTATTTATAGTATATCAGTGAAAAGAAGGTTATTAGTTCTCATAATATTAAAAAAAGTGACAATGTCAAAGAAATACTCCCATTAAAAAAACAAGTTGATTCTAGACCACATAGGCTGAGTTATAATTGCAGTGTAAGCCATTTAAATGATTGAACGAGTGTTTACTCTTTTTGACCCCTTCTCCTTGCTCCACATTGACCATCAATAGTGTTGTTAAGCTGTATTTATCACCTCTTTGAAGTCACTTTATATGGATTTATTGATATTTTTCCACTGTTGGTTTTTGTGTTCTGTTTTTACTGTCATCGTATTATTGAACTCTTGATACATGGGGTATTGGAGAATCCCAGGGCTGAAAACATTTGTTCTTGTTTCCATACATTCTTAAGGTGATAAACAGAGAAAATCTCCATAGTGCATAAGGAATTCTATCAGAAATCACAAGACTGTAAACAAACTTTGCTATAGGTTTTAAAATGTATTAAGTTAACATTTAATTTATTAACTAGCCATATCCTGGCAAACAGCCAGTTTACTGCCCATCGGGCTGTCGGGGAGGCCAGTGTTATTAAAATAGGAGTAAAATAACTGTCTTCATTGGCCAATGGGTGTAAAACATTTCCCTGTGACAGTGAGTGTAAAAAAGACTCCAACTTTAGTTGGAGTAATAATATGTTCTAGCTCCAGTGGCCAGTGTCAATAGTAGTAATAAAAGTGCCAGTGCCAGTGTGAAAGCTCCCAGCATTGATATTTAGTGGCACTTACCTTTGTGCAGGCTCCATTTCCCAATGCTTCTCTTTACAATGACGTCACTGCTGGAACTATACAGGCAGAAGTGGTGCAGAAGTTCATTCAGTCTGACAGTGCTCAGGATTCGCTGCCACTATGCATTCAGTGGCTTTCACTAACTTGCAATGAAAACACCCTGCATGCAGACCTTCTCATTGAAAAGCCCATTTTACAGTAACTAGTGGGCTATCATTTTTTAACTTCCAAGACATATATTTATTGCCATCTGTGTTCCTGTTACAGGCAAGAGGAAATGGAAAAGGAAGGGTGAAAAGCGAGGAAGGGTTGGGACATCTTACAACTTTTTTATTGCTGTTCATGTACAAAAGCCACAGGAACAGGAATTGAGAAAAAAATCCCTCTAAAGAGGACAAAAGCTGACAGAATTATTGACTTCTACTCTCTCCATCACAATTTTTTTAAAAATAAAAATGCCTGCAGAGCATTGCCCCCGCGATCAGCAGATCAGAGCAGGAAGAATCAATGGACTACCAGAGCACTCACTATCTCCCTGGTAGCTCATTGAAACTACAAGCCATCTGCTGCAATGGTTGATGGAATTTGTAGGCATTCATTCACATGAAACCATGAATGACTGACATGGCCATGTGGGTGGAGCGTGTTCTTTTCAAATGGGAGGAACATGTAAAATGTTCTGAAAGGGAACTTATCATTTAAACCAGTGGTCTCCAAACTACAGCCCGGGGGACAGATGTGGCCTTTTGCTTGCCTTTATCCGGCCCTTGGGGCACTATTCCTCCCACCGACATTAACAATGGGGCCTAATTCTTGCCACTGACACCAATGATGGGACACGGTTCCTCCTACTGACACCAATGATGGGCCATTACAGTATTTCTCCCACTGTCCATAGTCCATATTCCCATCTCACACATTGCTGGAATAAGCTCTTAGAATACTGGGTGCTCCTCCAAAGAGAATATGTTTAATGCTTGTAGTCTTTCCCCATCCTAGATTCCCCATTGATACTAAGGGGCAGCTTAGAGCCACCTAAAGCCAATACAGCTACCCTACACCTCTTGCTTGGGGAACCTAAGGAGCAGCCAGGTGCATCTACATTTTCCACAGAAATAAAGCATCTGCATTCAGTTTTTGGAATACTGTTGCTGTCAGTTCAGCTGATCCGCTTATCCCACAGGAGGACAGAATAGGGAGTTTTGGCAGGCAAAAGGTTAGCAAGTCTTCAAGCTGCATTCAAGTTACAGTTCTTGGCATCCCCTATCTTCCTATCCAAGGTTATCCCCTAATAAACCAAAAACAAAACCAACTTCCCTGGACTGGTTTTTGTCTACTGTGTGGATGCTGAAAAATCCCTGTTTCTTGGCTGTGCAAGAGAGGGGAGGGGACCCAAAAATCCAGCGGCTCAGTTTAGTAGGGCTGTAGTAGGGCATGTCCTGGAATGATGCTGTCAGCTTCTGCAGTAGGGAGTGGGAATGCGGCTTAGTTGGTCCGCACACAAATGGGAGGCTGTCCATGAGGAGATAGCATAGTCCCTACACGTTCCCTACTTCTCAGGAACCTTTCCTTTCCACTAAACACTGTCCCTGCCAGACACGGAACCTGTCCCTACACAAACCACTCACATAAAGTGTGCCAAACCCGGTAGCCAGAGTCTTAAATAGACTCAAGATGGCCATTGAGGTGACATGGGGGGCACCAGTGTCCATTAGGACACCTGTCTCCCTGTGAGCACAGGAAGACATAGAGGAACCGGGTTCCACACAAGTTCCTTCCCCTTCTGCAGGTGCAAATACATAGCGATGAATAGGAAAGTCCAACGTGGAACTTTTTTTTTAAAGATCAGCTAAATGTATATAATCTCGTAAAATACATATTGATGTTTTAAAATCTTTTATATGCTAAGTATAGTTTGTACTGATACAATCACACAGGGGCATCCATATTTTCACATTGATTCTACAAACTCTGAATTCTTCTAATAAGATCCATCTGGCTGAAAACAATAGACTGTGCAGTCTGTGATGCCAGACACCCACGATGCACCTGGCAGCCACAGATATCATCTTTGCTTGGGCTGTAAGTGACATGATGGAGACAGAACAGTTGTTTTTTTTCATGGCAATTTGTAGCTTTTTACTTTTAACTAAAAGTAATTTCATAATCCTAACATTTGTCCAAAATAGATGTAACCCTAACTAAAATAAATTTTGTTTGCTAAAACACTCAGGGGCTGATTTACGAAACGTTTGCGCCATGAGTATCAGCGCATCTGCGTGCGCAACGGCTGTTTTGGTATTTACAAAACATTAGTGCTATTTCCCATTTACTATAGTGTTCTCGGCGGATGGGAGGAGGCACTCAGTGCGCCACTATGGACCTGGCGCACGGCATCTTAAAATCTAATTATAAAGAAGCTGGAAGTGCCAATATAATGGGGGTGACATGGGGTGATGTGAGGAAGTGTAGTGACACCTGCCCAAATAACAAATATGCCCAAAATAGAGTGAGAAAGTAACTTTTTCAGAACCAGCCCGCTGCGCCGGGAAGTACGTTTAGAACTGCGGGAGGTTTTTTGAGCTCAGCGCGGGAATTTTACTTGTTCAAACGCGCCGGTTAACTGCGCCGGCCAAATCTTAGTAAATGTCAAGTCACGTAAATCAATTTGCATAAGTTGAACAGGCGCATTTGCATAATTTGCATAAGTTGAACATTTTTTTTTTTAAATCAAATCGTCTTTTTATTGTTTTCTTTCCTTTACATACATACAAACAGCAAACACATCAAATACAACATACAACTCCTGCCCGCATTGAGAGGAAAAAAAAAAAGGAAAGAAAAAAAAAAAACACAAATTACATCCCCCTTACCCCTAGCTCACATTATCTCCCCCCTCCCTCAACTCCCCTCACCCAACCCCCCTCCCCTCATACTTCCAAAATATCACACCACCCTCTCCATATTTTTTCAAATTTCTCTGGGGAACCTCTGCGTAAAAAAATATACTTTTCTTTAATTATCGTTTCCCTTACTTGTATTTTCCACTCTTCTACAGTGGGTTGAACATTTTTGACACTTTCTTTTGTACGCCATTACCATTTCACACAGGGGGGGGGCGGGATCTGGGGGTCCCCTTTGTTAAAGGGGTCTTCCAGATTCCGATAAGCCCCCCGCCCGCAGACCCCCACAACCACCGGGCAAGGGTTGTGGGGATGAGGCCCTTGTCCCCATCAACATGGGGACATCCTCCCCATGTTGAGGGCATGTGGCCTGGTACGGTTCAGGAGGGAGGGGGGGCGCTCTCTCGTCCCCCCCTCTTTTCCTGCGGTCTGCCAGGTTGCGTGCTCGGATAAGGGTCTGGTGTGGATTTTTAGGGGGACCCCCACGCTATTTTTTTTTAGGTTTGGTCCCCTTAAAATCCATACCAGACCGCATTTTTTTTTCAAAGACTTTCAATGACTTTTATCTGTATTGACGGAAACCAGCGATTCATTACATCCGCAAGTACTTTTAAATGACTATTATTTTACTTTAGAAATGTCATTTTGCTCTCGAACTGTTATAAACATGGAAAACATGCGCTACTTTACAGGCATACTATAGACACCCCCCGGGTATGATGTTTAGGGCCAGTTCACACCGGATGCAGTGCAGTGCATTTTTTTGATGCATGAAAAACGCAAAGAAAGTTGATCACATTAATGCCAATGGCATAGTTCACACCACTGCAGTCCGTTCCAGTGCGTTTCAGAAAGGAAAAAAAAAATTGGTCATGCTGCTTTTTTTTAGGTACAGAACTGTACTGGACCGCAGTAAAACACATCAAAAACGCAACGGAACGTACCAAAAACGCACTGGAATGCACCGGAATGCACCTAAATGCACCAAAGATGCACTGCAAAACACTTGTCCTAAGTGAAAAGAGGGGGGAAAAAACACTGGACTGCATCAAAAACGCATGAAAAATGCACTGGAACGTGTCAAAAATGCGCATGCAGAAAAGCACCTGGAACGCATCTAGACTGTGTTTCTATGGTGTGAACTAGGGCCAGTTCACACCATAGAAACGCAATCCGGATGCGATCCAGGTGCTTTTTTGCATGCATGTTTTTAATGCGTTCCAGTGCATTTTTGGTACGTTTTTGATGCAGTCCAGTGCTTTTTTTCACCCCTCTTTTTTATTAACCATAGATAAGGACAAGTGTGTTCCAGTGCGTTTTTGGTGCATTTAGGTGCGTTCCTGTGCGTTCCAGTGCGTTTATGATGCGTTTTGCTGCGTTCCAGTACAGTCCAGTGCAGGTAAAATGCAGCATGTTCTACTTTTTTTGTGGAACTGGAACGCACTGGAACAAACACTGCCATTTAGAGCCATATAACCAACTTTCCATGCATTTTTGATGCTTAAAAAACGCAATGGACTGCATGTGGTGTGAAATGGCCCTTAAGCAATTTGGCATATTTAAAGGCACTTCTCCTTGTTTTGTTTTTGGTGTTGTCCAAATTGGTGACATTGATATATGTCCCTTAGGGTGGGACCTGGGCCCCCATTTTAAGGCCAATAACTAGAAGATAAGCCAGCCAAGTGGGGACTAGCAAAATTAGCATGTCAGTTTCCATAGACTGCAATGGTATTTGTTGGTGGGGGGGGGGTGTTTGTCCCATCTCTAATTTTGTAGCATGCTGGATGATGAGCTTAATTTTGGACAGGGGGGGGGGGGGGCGGTTATTTTCTGCTAGCTGCATTTGTGTTGTTCTGAGCATGCCCAGGCAGTAAGATTTTTTTGGGTGCTTTTTGTGTGTGAACGGCACCTGGATATTTCTGGGCATGCTCAGAGAGTGTTTTTATGGGTTAGTAATTGAAGGACATCCTTAACAGGTGTGCCCACTTTGAAGTTCAGTCTCTACATTGGGTGAACTTGCATTTTGGGTGTTTCATGGACTGTGCATGTGTTTTCAATTGCCTCATTAGCACACAAACCTATGTTATATAAAGCTCGCAGATAGCATTCTCTCCCTTGCCCTGAAAAGAGGCAAGTGTGTGCGTGCGTGCCCGGCAAAAAGTAAATTTTGGTGTCCTTATCGAGTTTGTAACACATGTATTTTATTTGTTATGTCTTTGCAAAACAGGTGTTTGTTTTACTTTTGTGGATTGTATTTTTTTGTGTGGGGGAAATGTTCCCCAGAAATAATTTTGATGTTGTTAATGTGTGTCGTTTGTTCACATTGATTTAATTGTCTGTGCTGCATTATTTTGCGAAAACTTAAATTGATCATGTTTTTTATTTTGGCTTCCCTTTGTTTTGTTGACCAATAAAATTTGATGCAAAGTTTTGATGTACGTTTTGTGTTTTCTTTGCAACAAATGTGCCAGCTGATTGGCATGTCAAAACAAAACAGGTGGGATTTGTCTACCCCGGTGCCTTCATGCTAGCATATGCATGTATTGTGTGCTGCCATGGATAGTCACTAGGAAGTGAAAAATACAGAGCGGTAAGTATTCAATTTTCCTTTTTACTGCAGTGGTTCTCAGCCTCAGTCCTCAAGTACCCCCAACAGGACATGTTTTGTGAATTTATCTTATTGAGAATTGGTGTCCAAAATACAAAACCATTGACTGTGATTTAAAGCACATGTGCAAGATGAAGGAAAACCTGCAAACATGGCCTGTTGGGGGTACTTGAGAAGCACTGATTTAGAGCACTGCACTTAAAACTAGCTCAAGGCAATACGATTCTAATTGTGGGCATTTTGAGGGAAATAAAGTAAGTGTTCGAACCCCTGCTTGTTTTGTTTTTTTTAGGTTTGGCTTTGTGTCCCCTTTTAGTAAAACTGCCTTCACTTCCTGTCACACAGCTAAACAGGAAGTGAAGGTAAAACCCTACCAATGTCTTTTCTTGGGGACACACAGGTCAATTTAACTAGTGTCCCCATTAAGCAAGTTGCACTCTAGCACTTTGGAGTTGTCTTCACCCTATCAGGGGTGCAGATATCCCCAAAAACTGTCCAGACTTCTAATCCCTCTGCACTCTATCCCCAAGCAAAAATAAGAAAGGATTTCATTTAGTTTAACTTTGCAAAGACACATTCCTAAGTTGAATTGTGATGCATGTCAATGGCCCATTTAGACCCTCTTTAATCACTTGAGATCAGCGCTATAACTGATCGACGGCCACAGCACGGTCCTAAATTCCCGGGAGTCTGTCAATAGACGCCCTCCCCTTCGTGCGCGCGCTGTGGTCACGAGTCACTGAGACTCAGGTGATGACAGATCCGAGTAAGGGGCCGATCCCTGCCCTTTACCATGTGATCAGCTGTCAGCCAATGACAGCTGATCACGTGATGTAAACAAAAGCTGGGTAATGGTTTTTGTTTTCTCCTTGTGCTGACAGCGTGAGCACAAAAAAAGGCAATCACCGGGTTATGTGCAAGGGACATCGGGCCCGAAGAGGAAGAGGCAATTCTGCGTCATCTGTGACAATCAGTAGCCCCTGCCAGTGCCACCTATCAATGCCCACCACTGGTGCCAATCAGTACCACCTAGCAGTGCTGCCTATCAGTGCCCATCACTGCCAACTATCATTGCCACCTAGCAGTGCCACTTCTCAATGCCCACCAGTGCCAACTAGCAATGCCACCTCTCAGTGCCCACCCTTGCCACCTTATCGGTGCCCATCAGTGCAGCCCATCAGTGCAGTCTCATCAGTGTACATCAATGAAGGAGAAAAATTACCTTTTTTTTAAATTTTCAAAATATTAACCACTTTCCTACCGCCCACCGTCAAATGACGTCCTTGGCTTTGTGCGGTGACATCTGAATGATGCCTGCAGTTGCAGGCATCATTCAGATATCATTATTTTAAGCTGGCGATTCTGTGCACGAAAAAAATGATCATAGCGGCAGTTCCACCGCTTGATCGTTCTTATAGGCGGCGGGAGGGGGCGTCCCCCCCTCCCGCCGCCATCCGGTGCTTCTCCGGGCTCTCCCGTGCCATCTGGGGCTCGGAGAACGAATTGGCCGGTGCCGGATGGGAAGCATAGAGATGACTGGTGACCAGATGGTCACCAGTCATCTCTATGACTGTCGGAGGCCCGGGCGCGACGTTATGACATCACGCCGGGTTCCCGTATGTAAACAAAGCCGTGATCTCGGCTGTCAGCATGAGATTGGTGAAATTTTTTGATCGATCTCATGCTTTCCAGCCTGGAGGAGAGATGTGGGGTCTTATTGACCCTGCATCTCTCCATAAAGAGGACCTGTCACAATAGATTCCTATTACAAGGGATGTTTACATTCCTTGTAATAGGAATAAAAGTGATCAAAAAAACAAAAAAGTAAAAAAAAAAGAGTAAGAAATACAAAAAACAAAAAAAATAATAATAAAAAAAGACAAAAAACGCCCATGTCCCCGGTAGCTCGCGCTCAGAAGCAAACACACACGTAAGTCCCACCCACATATGTAAACACTGTTCAAACCACACATGTGAGGTATTGCTGCATGCGTTAGAACGAGTGCAACAATTCTAGCACTAGACCTCCTATGTAATGCGAAAATGGTAATGTGTAAAAAATTTTAAAGCATCGCCTAGGGAGATTTTTAAGTACTGAAGTTTGGTGTCATTCCATGAGTGTGCGCAATTTTAAAGCGTGACATGTTAGGTATATATTTACTCAGCATAACAACATCTTTCACATTATCCCAAAAAATTGGGCTAACTTTACTGTTTTGTAATTTTTTTTAATTCATGAAACCATTTTTTTTCCCAAAAAAAGGCGTTTGCAAATTTATTGCGCAAATACCGAGCGAGATAAAAATTTGCAATGACCGCCATTTTATTCCCTAGGGTGTCTGCTAAAAAAACATATATAATGTTTGGGGTTTTGAAGTAATTTTATAGCCATAAATTTATGATTTTTACATGAAGGAGAGCAGTGCCAGAATAGGCCCAGTGCTGAAGTGGTTAAAATATCCTATATTTTTTTTTTTTAAGTCGGTCTTTCGTATTTATAGAAAAAAAAAACGCAGAGGTGATCAAATAGCACCAAAAGAAAGCTCTATTTGTGTGCCAAATAATAAATTTTCATTGGGTTACAGTGTTGTATGAGCGCGCAATTGTCATTCAAAGTGCATCAGCGCTGAAATTTGAAAATTGGTCTGGGCAGGAAGGGGGTTTAAGTGGCCAGTGCGCAAGTGGTTAATATAAGGCTACATGCACACGGACGTTTTTTCAGCCGCTCGTTTGAGTGTTTTTTGCAACTTAAAAACGTCTCTCCATGTTAGCCTATGGCCTCATGGCCACCACGTTTTTGAGCTGTAAATGGCATAGGCGTTTTTAGGCCCCATGTACATGGGACGCTGGTGTAAAGTCTTCAGAACTAAGGTTGAAAGGGGCGTTTAGAAAGGCGCGCTTTGTGGCATTTGCATGCTGCATTTTACCACATTTGCGTCTATATGCATTTAGTTATGATGTTTCCTAAGGAGCCGCCCTAAGCTCCAAAAACAGTATTATTAACGATTTCAGCTATTTTGTGAGACCAGAGTGAGTATCAGCAGCTGAGAGAGCAGCAGTGTACTTGTATTTAGCGTGTCACTTGTCACATCACTTGCCACAAGTTGTGGATTGTCCACTTGCCCCGTCAGCTGCCCCAAGTTGTGGATTGTCCACTTGCCACGTCACCTGCCCCAAGTTGTGGATTGTCCACAATGCAATGGAAGCAATTTCATTTTTATATATATATTGTGACAGCAGGAAGGTAAAGTCACCTGGTTGCATCCAGGGGGGTAGATATATTTCGCCCAGATTCAGGCTTTACGCCGACTTATACAACTAGGTGGAGAGTTGTATAAGCCCAGCTAAGGCTAGTGGGCTCATGGATGACTCATATGTCTAGGGAGAGTGTGGGGCGTCGTGCAGACAGGGAGTTGATGAGACCAGCTGAAGCTTGTCAGCTCATTTAGGCCTCTATAAGAACTCCCAGCTTCATTAGATGTTAGCTCATGCCTGGAACCAGACCTGTGTGGACTGTCTAGGGAGAGTGAACCCCTGTGCGGTGAGACAAAGCCTGTGTGGCTATTTGCTTGGACATTTAAAACCAGGGACTTAGGGACTAGGACAGCACTAGGCTGATCCCAGTTGTTAGTTAGGAAACCTGTATGTTTAGTCAGAGGTCAACTTGACCAGGATTTATTTTGTTTATGTTTCTTTTGCTTTGCTGTGTTTTGTCACTGTAAATAGAAAATAAACCGCATCTTTTTGATTTTGAAAACCACAACCTCCGTTTGCTGGGCCTGTTTTGTGTGGGGAGCCCATCCCGGGGGTCACACACACCCGCTGCCGAGCTAACCCCCTCACAGTTGGTGGAGAACCAGTGGCAGTTTTTTTTTTAAGCCAGCATGGAGGAGATACTGAAGCAGCTGGCTCTAGCAAATGCCAATCAACAGCAGACAAATGCAGGTTTGCAAAAGAGCCTTGCAGCTCATCAACAGAGCCTTGCAGCTCAACAACAGAACTTCGCAGCCCAGCAGCAAGCTCATCAACAGAGCCTTGCAGCCCAGCAGCAGACAAACGCAACTTTGCAACAGAGTCTGGAGGCTCAGCAACGAGCCCAGCAGCAATCTGAGGCCCGCTTCATAGACCTGTTGCAGAAGCAAGAGCAGAGACTACAACAACAGATGGAAGCAGTAATGCAGCAACGTCCGCAGACCAGTGAGGAAAGCCGTCCCACTAATACCGCGTCCTTTGGGGTGAGTCGTTTATTGACAAAAATGACTGGAGAGGATGATCCAGAGGTATTTTTGACCACATTTGAAAGGACCGCTGAAAGAGAAAAGTGGCCTGAGGAGCAGTGGGCTGGACTGGTGGCTCCTCTGTTAACTGGTGAATCGCAGAAAGCTTACTATGACCTAGAGCCTAACCAAGCAAAAGACTATGTGATGCTAAAAGCTGAAATATTGGCAAGGCTGGGTGTCACCCAGGCTGTCCGGGCTCAGCGTGTGCATAACTGGACTTTCCAGCTTGGAAAACCCCCCAGGTCTCAAATGTATGATCTCATTCACCTGAGCAGAAAGTGGCTACAGCCAGAGACTTTGTCCGCACCAAAGATTGTGGAACGTGTTGTAATGGATCGGTTTTTGAGAGCTCTTCCTACTGCCATCCAAAAGTGGGTAAGCCATGGAGACCCAGAGACGGCCGATGGTCTTGTGGATCGTGTGGAGAAATACTTGGCTACAGAGAACCTGACGGCCTCTTCCAGAGACACTCGGACTTTCCACCCTAAGACCAGACCATCCCCAGGGGCGGATAAGAGGATTCCAAGGGGTGAGGGTGGAGAGAGTGAGAGGGTGGGAGCTCTACCCCAAGTTTGGCGAGAACAGCCTGGGAAATCAGCGGCTCAAGAGGCGGCAAGAAGGATCGTTTGCTACCGCTGCCGGCAAGCGGGACATATTGCAGCCAATTGCCCGGTTGTGGAGGAACCCATGCAGTGTGACTTTCTGACGGGCAGACGTCAGTCGCTGTGTGCGACAGTCACATGCACTGCCATTCGAGGAACTGAGAAACATTTATGCAAAATGTGTGTTAATGGTAGAAATGTTGTGGTATTGCTGGATTCAGGTAGCCTTGTGACCCTGATAAAGGCTGAGTTAGTTAAAACAGAGGTCTCTGGGAATAGCAAGGTAGCTGTTATTTGTGTGCATGGGGACACCCGAGAGTATCCAGTGACTACAGTGTGTTTCGAGACCCCCAAAGGTACCCTCTCTCATCCAGTGGGCTTAGTATCTCAGTTACCGCATGACGCCATTGTGGGAAGGGATTTTCCGAAGTTCTGGGAACTGTGGGATGATCCTGAGCCCCTCACTGGTGCCCCTATGTACCAGGAATGTGATAGCCAGAACTCCCCTGAGAGTGGTGAGGACTCTCCGGAATTTCCCTTATCAGTATTGGCAGGGGAGACTCAAGAAACTGGAGAGGAGCCCACCTCCTCAGACGAAAACCTACCGTCTGTGGAGTTTTCTGATCTTGAGGTTCACAGGGAAAACTTTGCCACAGAACAGTTGAAAGACCCCGCCCTAATAAAGGCACGGGAAAACGTAGTGAAAATAGATGGCGAGTTAGTGAACCCAGATAATACCTGCACTTACCCATACTTCAGCGTAGAGAAGGACCTACTGTATCGGGTGGCAAAAAGGGCAGAAGAAACCGTTGAGCAGCTTGTGGTGCCCAAACCTTACAGGAAGTTGGTGTTGGAGTTGGCCCATGGGCACATTCTTGGAGGTCATCTGGGGACAGAGAAAACCCGAGAGAGGGTATTACAGAGATTCTATTGGCCGGGGGTGATGAAGGACGTAGAAAATTATTGTTCCTCCTGCCCTGTGTGTCAGAGGTCGGCCCCGATGCCACATTTCCGTAGCCCGCTGGTCCCTCTACCCATCATTGAGGTCCCGTTTGAGAGGATCGCCATGGATTTGGTAGGTCCTATAATCAAGTCCGCTAGGGGGCACCAGTACATATTAGTTATAATGGACTATGCCACCCGTTATCCAGAAGCGATCCCTCTCCGAAATACCTCGGCCAAAACCATAGCCAAAGAGCTATCTCTTGTGTTTAGCCGGGTGGGTATTTGTAAAGAACTGCTTACGGACCAAGGTACACCCTTTATGTCCCGGGTTATGAAGGAGCTGTGTAAATTATTCAAAGTGACGCAATTACGTACATCTGTGTATCACCCCCAAACCGATGGGCTGGTTGAAAGATTCAACAAAACCCTAAAACAAATGTTGAAGAAAGTGGTGGATAGAGATGGAAAGGATTGGGACTGTCTACTTCCTTATCTGATGTTTGCTATTAGGGAGGTGCCCCAATCCTCTACGGGATTCTCCCCCTTTGAGTTACTGTATGGGAGACACCCAAGAGGGCTGTTGGATATTGCCAAGGAAACTTGGGAAAGTGAGAGTTCTCCCCACAGGAGTGTGATTGAGCATGTCGCCCTGATGCAAGACCGAATTGCACAGGTAATGCCCATCGTGAAGGAACATTTGGCCCAAGCGCAGTTAGCACAGCAGAGAGTGTACAACCGTGGAGCCAAGACCCGTACCTTTTCCCCGGGGGATAGGATACTGGTACTTGTCCCTACGGTTGAAAGTAAATTCCTTGCCAAATGGCAAGGCCCCTACGAGATAATGGAAAAAGTGAGCGAAGTGAATTACAAGGTCAGACAACCAGGAAGGCGAAAGCCCGAACAGATCTATCACGTTAATCTGTTGAAAGCCTGGAGGGATAGAGAGTCCCTAGTCGCAGACACTTGGTCACCAGCTCAAACTGGTTGCGTGATTCCTGAGGTTGGAATAGCAGCCACCTTGTCACAACCCCAACAACAGGAGGTTAAGGAGTTTGTGCTTCGCAACAAGGAGGTATTCTCTGAGCTGCCGGGACAAACATCTGGGGTAGAGCATGACATCATTACCCCGCCCGGTGAAAGGGTGAAGTTAAAACCCTATCGGATCCCAGAGGCCCGACGGGAGGCAATACGGGAGGAAGTACAGAAAATGCTGAACTTAGGGGTGATAGAGGAGTCCCAAAGTGATTGGTCTAGTCCCATCGTGTTGGTGCCTAAACCGGATGGGAGCTGACAATTTTGTAACGATTTTCGTCAGTTGAACAAAGTTACAAAATTTGACACCTACCCCATGCCACGTATAGATGAGTTGATCGACCGGCTGGGAACAGCCCGATACATGACGACTCTTGACCTCACAAAAGGGTATTGGCAAATCCCCCTGGCCAAGTCGGCCAAAGAGAAAACCGCATTTGTAACCCCAGACGGGGCGTTCCAATATAAAAGAATGCCGTTCGGGTTACAGAATGCGCCGGCCACATTCCAGCGGAAAATGGACCAGATGCTGAGGCCCCATCGGAAGTATGCTGCGGCTTACCTGGATGACGTAATTGTCCATAGCACAGATTGGGCCTCACATCTGCCAAAAGTGCAAGCAGTCCTGGACTCTGTTCGGGAAGCGGGGTTTACGGCTAACCCCAAGAAGTGTACCATTGGGCAGGAGGAGGCCAAATATCTTGGGTACACCATTGGGAGGGGAGTAATAAAACCCCAACTCAACAAAGTCGAGGCCATCCAGAGTTGGCCACGTCCCAACAGCAAGAAGCAGGTACGAGCCTTTCTGGGAATCGCTGGGTATTATCGGCGATTCATTCCCCACTTTGCTTCTAAGGCTGTGCCCCTAACCAACCTGACGAAGGGGAAAGGGTCGGTCATGATTAAATGGACCCCCGAGGCTGAGGCAGCATTCCAATTCTTGAAACAAGCCTTATGTAGCCAGCCAGTGTTGTACTCACCCGACTTCTCTAAAGACTTTGTCGTACAAAGTGATGCGTCAGATGTGGGGTTAGGAGCAGTATTGTCCCAGGTCTGGAACGGGGAAGAGCACCCAGTCATTTACCTCAGCAGGAAGTTGAAGTCCCATGAGGTAAATTACGCCACCGTTGAAAAGGAGTGTTTAGCGGTGAAGTGGGCTCTAGATTCCCTTCGGTACTACCTGCTAGGTAGGCACTTTGACATGGTTACGGATCACGCTCCGTTAAAGTGGATGGCTCAAAACAAGGAAACAAATAGAAGAGTGAATAGGTGGTTCCTGGCCCTCCAGGAATTCAACTTCACAGTAAAGCATCGCCCTGGCGTTCAAGTGGGGAATGTGGATGCTTTGTCTCGAGTACATGAATGCCTGATTGCTGGTGTTCCAACCCCGAGGTTAAAACAAGAGGGGGGGGGTATGTGACAGCAGGAAGGTAAAGTCACCTGGTTGCATCCAGGGGGGTAGATATATTTCGCCCAGATTCAGGCTTTACGCCGACTTATACAACTAGGTGGAGAGTTGTATAAGCCCAGCTAAGGCTAGTGGGCTCATGGATGACTCATATGTCTAGGGAGAGTGTGGGGCGTCGTGCAGACAGGGAGTTGATGAGACCAGCTGAAGCTTGTCAGCTCATTTAGGCCTCTATAAGAACTCCCAGCTTCATTAGATGTTAGCTCATGCCTGGAACCAGACCTGTGTGGACTGTCTAGGGAGAGTGAACCCCTGTGCGGTGAGACAAAGCCTGTGTGGCTATTTGCTTGGACATTTAAAACCAGGGACTTAGGGACTAGGACAGCACTAGGCTGATCCCAGTTGTTAGTTAGGAAACCTGTATGTTTAGTCAGAGGTCAACTTGACCAGGATTTATTTTGTTTATGTTTCTTTTGCTTTGCTGTGTTTTGTCACTGTAAATAGAAAATAAACCGCACCTTTTTGATTTTGAAAACCACAACCTCCGTTTGCTGGGCCTGTTTTGTGTGGGGAGCCCATCCCGGGGGTCACACACACCCGCTGCCGAGCTAACCCCCTCACAATATATATATATATATATATATATATATATATATTAATGGTTTTTCCTCATTTGCCATAATTTTTTAGTTTATCAATGTAAAAAAATAGGTCACCTTTATGTAGCGGGGTCTTCAGATTTAGTGGGATACACCTGGGGGTAGTGTGACCCAGGTGTGTAATTGTGACAGGGTTTAGACCCCTTTTTGTTATTCGTGGAGGATTGGGTGGTGCAATATTCTCCTTGGCCTGTGGGTGGCGGGGTACCTACAGGCTCCAGGCAGAATCACTACTGCAGTGCTACCCTTTTTGTCCCTTTCCGGAGATGGTACGGCTGGGGCGGGGAACCCGCCGTGGTGTCGATGGGAGGAGATAAAAGGGGAGACGCCCTCACCACGAGGTCTTGGAGGATCATCGCTTCACGCACCCAGGCACCTTAGGCCTGGGTGCGGGCGGTTCGGGGTTCCGGCCCAGGCCCCTAGGCTTAGCCGGAATGGAGTTGGAGTCTATCCCAGGCACCTTCAGCCTGGGGTGAGGTACTATGTTGTGGGCCTGGGACCTGGTGACTTCGACTGGGTCCCGCGAGGGTGAAGTGATTCCAGGGTGCCCCTTGCGAGGGGACCCGCATCTGAGGGGAGGAGGCCGGGGAGGTAACCCGTCTGAAGATTCCGGAGCAGCGTCAACCCGGTGACGGACGGGCCTCCGGTAACTCCCTTGGAGGGTCATCTTCCCCTGATAGGGGCCCCAGCGCAGCGAAGTTGTTCTAATCAAGACTCCTGCAACCCTTGGTCATAGCACAGGGGGTGTAGGGACTACAATCAGGATAGTGCCTCGGCCTGCTCATCCCACCATATCCTGCCATTACCCTGTTGTTGTGGAGCTATGAAATAAAACTGAGAGTTGGACTGTGATCGGTGTATGGACTCTGTTAATGGGAGCAAAGGGAGATTCCAGCATAGCAGGGCTAAGTTCCACAACCCAATGCACGAGGAAGATATTGAAATTGGCCTTCACCTCAACCACAGCCATGGGGAGGACATGGGCCGTGGCGCACCTCACTCTCGAAACCCAGGTACCCCTAGACGAGAGCCATCGGATGACCGATAAACATGTAGAGGGGGTGAGGCCGCTACACGTGGGGGCTCGTCCGTCCGGGATGAAATGTGTATTGACCCTAAGGTTTGGAACGGCTGTGTTTGGACTTTGCTGCCCGGAGGAGGTCCGAGCAGGTCGGCCATGTGATTGGCCAAAGTGCGTCCCTGTGCTCGAAGCCGTGGAAATTTCTCTGAAAAACCGGGAAAGGCCTATGCAGAAAGAGCGGGAAGAGGGAGGAGTCCAGCCGTGTGACGTACTACATGTGGGGACTTTTGCTGCACTGCGCCATGAGGCACCCCGTGACTGCGCAATTCGTGGGCGGAGGCTGGTGAAAGCCTGAGAAAACGTGCAAGTCGTGGGAGGAGTCTGGCCATGTGTGGAGATACACGTGGAGACTCCGGCGTGTGGTCAGTGCGTGATGGAACAGCAGGTGGTCGGGATGGCCTCAAGCTCCCCGTGGATGCCGGTACCTTACCCCACGAAAATGACTGCATTTGCTGCGCCCATTACAGACACGGGGATAAGGCTCAGGCCCCAAGGACAGTTGGCTCTGTATTCATGCAGAGACACGGAGGCCTTTGGTGTGATCTGTCCCGGATGCTCGGGACTGGTGGTCCAACTGAAGCCGTTCGGGCGATGTGAAGCGTGCAAAGAGTTTCTTTTTGAGGTCGAATCATCCACTTTAAGGCCCCGGGCCCTTCGCCTCAACTGCATCACAGGAACCGCCACTCCAGAGGGAGAGATCCAGGCCTCTGCGGCGGTCCCCGTGCGCGCTGACCAGGGCGACGGGACTGCCCAACCAGAGACTGAGAGAGAAAAATCCGAGGACGCTGCTTTGGTCACCACAGACTCCCTGCTCCCACCCCCGAAGAGGAAAGTCGGCCTGGTACAGGCATCCTATGGTCGTGGTCGAGCTTCACCCCGCCGCTTGCCTGGCCTAGATGGCGCCGGTAGAGAAGAGAGTCCCGGACATCCCAGTTCTTCAGAAGGTCCAGGTGAGACAGGGGCTGGGACTGTGGTGTTGGTTGGAGGTGTCGGGGGTTCACAGTCGGTGGAGCCCACAAGGGAGGGTAGTTCTCCGTCTACTAAAGACTACCTTCCCCCTGAGATGTATGACACCTCCAACCTAGAGTCGCTGTCAGACTGTGGGGATGACGGAGAAATAGACAAACTGTTTCACCGGAAGGGCTGGGACAAACGCCCGCTACCTGTGCTATGTAAACCGCAGGATTCCCCTATGTCTATAGAGGACAGTACGCCCCGGGCGAAGGCCCCGGAGCTCAGGAGGGAGTCTAGTCCTCTGACCAACCTTCCACATTCTACCACATCTCCCGCTCTGATGGTGGGGATGCAGCACGCTTCATTGCGGGCACCAAAGGAGAAGCCATCCGAGACGGTGAAGGTACCTCGGCACCCAGAGGCCATCGTACAACCAGGAGAAGGTGAGCGAAATGTTATGCCTCCTCTAGCCAGATTGCAACGACTTTTCTCCCAGAGAGTCTCACGTGAATATGGGTGGGAGTACCCCTACTTGCCTCGGGACTTACTTTATGAAGTCGAGGTCCTGCGAAAAAGGTGGTACGATGAGTTTGTCTGGGAAAAGCTCAAAGTGCCTCATGCCCGGCGATACTTGTCATGTTCACCATCTGTGTCTAAGAAGTTCAGAGACTGCCGAGCTGATTGGAAGTTGGGGCGCCATATTCATGCTGATAAGGTGCTTATCTGCAGAAAGGAGGGAGAGGATGTCGACTATTCAGTTGAAGTGTTTGACAATCACTTAAAGCCTCTGTTTTTGCCAGATCCAAGATTCTACTTGTAGGAGAAGAGAACTCCTATTTGTTTGCTTGTCGAACTCTCTGGAAGGAACATTCCCAGATACTCAGAACAGTGCCCTACTTTTGTTTTGATTTGGGCTTTTCTTTTACTCACTGGAGACTTGGGAGCTGTTGTTTTTTTTTCTCCCTTTTCTTCATGTACCAAAGGCAGAGACTTTGGGGGTAGAGTCAGTGTAGGGAAAGCGGGAAGAATGAAGATCTCACTAAGTGTCATTACCGCAGCGCTGTCACCAGGTGGCAGTGTTGTGCAACGGTTGTTTGAAATTTTACACATGCATCACTTTACTTATTGGAGTGAGTGGGTCTCTCGGCTGACGGACCCACTCATGCCAAGTTAACACAGAGTGTTAGGATGTTGTTTTTTTTTGTTTCCCTTCTGCAGGAGATTCGTCGGTCAAGACCACTGAGTATGGGGTGGTTCTTAGACAGTGACGGGAGGGATTGTATATATGTACATGACAGATGTTTTATACAAAAGTTTTATTGTTTTATAGTTCCCTTTCCCTTGAGCAGGTCTTGGCACACACAGTATCCAAAATTTGAGGGATAGCCTCTGGGGCCCACTTCATGTCACCACTCCTTGGGAGACATGGGTGTGCACCTGACGCTGGGGACCAGCGTCAAATCACAGGGGGGAGTGTGTAGCGGGGTCTTCAGATTTAGTGGGATACACCTGGGGGTAGTGTGACCCAGGTGTGTAATTGTGACAGGGTTTAGACCCCTTTTTGTTATTTGTGGAGGATTGGGTGGTGCAATATTCTCCTTGGCCTGTGGGTGGCGGGGTACCTACAGGCTCCAGGCAGAATCACTACCGCAGTGCTACCCTTTTTGTCCCTTTCCGGAGATGGTACGGCTGGGGCGGGGAACCCGCCGTGGTGTCGATGGGAGGAGATAAAAGGGGGAGACGCCCTCACCACGAGGTCTTGGAGGATCATCGCTTCACGCACCCAGGCACCTTAGGCCTGGGTGCGGGCGGTTCGGGGTTCCGGCCCAGGCCCCTAGGCTTGGCCGGAATGGAGTTGGAGTCCATCCCAGGCACCTTCAGCCTGGGGTGAGGTACTATGTCGTGGGCCTGGGACCTGGTGACTTCGACTGGGTCCCGCGAGGGTGAAGTGATTCCAGGGTGCCCCTTGCGAGGGGACCCGCATCTGAGGTGAGGAGGCTGGGGAGGTCACCCGTCTGAAGATTCCGGAGCAGCGTCAACCCGGTGACGGACGGGCCTCCGGTAACTCCCTTGGAGGGTCATCTTCCCCTGATAGGGGCCCCAGCGCAGCGAAGTTGTTCTAATCAAGACTCCTGCAACCCTTGGTCATAGCACAGGGGGTGTAGGGACTACAATCAGGATAGTGCCTCGGCCTGCTCATCCCACCGTATCCTGCCATTACCCTTTTGTTGTGGAGCTATGAAATAAAACTGAGAGTTGGACTGTGATCGGTGTATGGACTCTGTTAATGGGAGAAAAGGGAGATTCCAGCATAGCAGGGCTAAGTTCCACAACCCAATGCACGTTTGGCCCGAGGAAGATATTGAAATTGGCCTTCACCTCAACCACAGCCATGGGGAGGACATGGGCCGTGGCGCACCTCACTCTCGAAACCCAGGTACCCCTAGACGAGAGCCATCGGATGACCGATAAACATGTAGAGGGGGTGAGGCCGCTACATTTAAAAACGCTTCTAAATTAAAATGCGGCTAAATGTGGAAATCTTTGGCGCCTGAAGGCATTTTTAGGCTTTGTGAAAAACGAGGTTAAACGCAACTGGCGATTTTTTTAGAGCCGCTGACCCCGCCCCCGTATGACGTCACAGTCCTGGGGAATGATGGGACTGTGACGTGATACCGGGCGGGGTCAGCGGGTGGCATCACCCAGTGACCACGCCCAATGCCAATATAAGTGGGTGCGCTCCGCGGACAGAGCATTGTAGCGGCAGACAGCGACGAGGCAACATCGGGCGGAGAGAAGAGGGAAGAAAATGACGCTGAAGACTGGGACCCCGCTAGCAAAAGAGCTGGAAGAAGATAGCGGGGCGCCCGGCAGAAGGCAGAAAGAACCGGAGATTGTGGAGAAGGCACCGGAGAGCGGGAGAATAACCGGACAGTGCGGAGACGACACCGGAGAACAGAACAAGAGACCCCCCGATGATGAAGACCGGGACCCCGCTAGCAAAAGAGCTGGAAGAAGATAGCAGGGTGCCCGGCAGAAAGACCCCCGAAGTCGGAAGAAGACAACGAGGAAGACGAGGAAGACTGGGACCCCGCTAGCAAAAGAGCTGGAAGAAGATAGCGGGACGCCCGGCAGAAAAACCCCCGAAGTCGGAAGAAGACCCCCGGAGCTGCCTAATAAATTACTTTAAAAACCTGTGTTGGGTTTTTTATTGACTTTTTTTCCACCAGGTGAATGGGTAGGGGTACGATGTACCCCATACTCATTCACATAGGGTGGGGGGCCGGGATCTGGGGGCCCCCTTATTAAAGGGGGCTCCCGGATTCCGAAAAGCCCGCCGCCCGCAGACCCCGACAACCAACGGCCAGGGTTGTCGGGAAGCGGCCCTTTCCTGACCTGCCGGGCTGCGTGCTCGGATAAGGGTCTGGTTTGGATTTTGTGGGGGACCCCCAGGCCGTTTTTTGGCGTAGGGGGTTTCCCATAAAATCCATACCAGACCTAAGGGCCTGGTATGCTCCTGAAGGGGAACCCATGCAGTTTTTTTAATAAAAAATTGCCGTGGAGTTCCCCTTCATGATTCATACCAAACACAGGGGACAGCGAGCGCTGGGCTGCCGAGAACCAGCACGATGGCATTGCACTGGAGACATTCTCGGGCAGGTAGTCGCCTCTAGGACACGACTTGAGCAGCTGCTTCACGCTCAAGTCGTGTCCAAGTTGCCTCGCAAAGTCGCGCTGTCCCTCTGTCAACCGGCACACGAGTCGCCCCGCGAATCGGATCGTCTTCATCCGACTTCTCGGGCGACCTCTATTCAAATCAATGGGCTCCCATAGGGAACCATTCATTTTGAATAGAGCGCCACTCAAATTTTTATTTACTATAGCAGTGCGCCGCCGGTTCCTGCGCTCGATTAAGGATTTATCTGGCGCACTTATTAAGGTATGAACCGGCGCAGCGAACTGTTTATAGTAAATCACCCCCTCAGTATCATAAACTATTACCATTTTATTTATTTTTTTACTTTCATTATTTGATGTGACACAGTGCTGCTGATTTCCAGCAGTCACTTTGAAGCTAATTTCTGTCTACAAGCATGGAATCCAGTGTTGGGCATATGGCATTTCTCAGAGTGATTTTCATAATTGCACACCATGCCTGTGTTGTAATGGCCCTGTGTAGTCTCCATCAGAAGCTTGTGTTACATCATGAGCACAAATGAGAGACAGGAATAGAGCATTGTCACCTTATAACAGGAAGTGCCTAAACAAGATTCTTCATGGCAGGATCACAGGGTATTATTGTAATGAAAGGGGGAGATTTAAAAATATTGAAAATGACTCGTGAAGCTACATTAACACAAAATAGCTTATAAAAGTTTTTGTTGAATCAGTTTACATATACTTTGATTCATGTTATGTATGATGTAATGATTTAGAGGGGTCTTGGTCACATTTTGACCCGAAGAGATATTGCTTCTTTTTTCTCGTGTAAGACTTTATTACTTTAAATGAACCTTGCTGCCCCATTTTCTCTCTGTTTTCTATATCTGCTATCTTCCTATTATCATTTCTTCTCTTCCCTAAATTGTTTTTATTAAACAATGGCACAATTCCAATCCTCCCCAATGAGATGAGACGTTGACACGGACATTTTTAATGCTAAACATACAGCTTTCTTGTCTTAGTTCTATAAATTGGTAATTTTCTGTCGTTCTATATGCTGCTTTATGCCTGTGCGTCGCTATAATGCTCGTCATTGTGGAAGCCTTGCCAGCCCTCTTGTAAATTTTAATGTAATCCATAACAAAAAAGAGCACATATTTTAGAAATACAACTAACATTTAGAAAAGTAAAATAAGCTACATTGCCTCTGGCTTGGATTGGAGCCCAGTGTTGTGCAGAGGAAATGTAATTTTTTATGTACACTGTTCACAAGTCTTTTGGTTTTATTTGGATTTCCAGTTTTACTGTATTCATTTTCATGAGGTTAAGTTTTGCCAAGCGTTTTTACTGTGATAATATTTACTCAATTAACTGTACTGGTGTTTTTACATACATAATTTGTAGAATGGAATAACTCAATGGGGTCATCACTATAATAACTGTCAGTGATAATTGCTTTTTTCTACAGATATGTATAGGGGAAATGAAGAAATACAAAATTGAAAACATAAACATACAAAACATTTCTTTTCAATAAAATGGCATAAAGTGTATGTCTAGGCAAAATAAAAAAAATATTTAGTACATCTTTCCAATAAATGCATATTTCCCCATGTTTTGTACAGAAAAATATCTTTTAATATTGCCAGAAAGGCACTGAACTCCTGGCTTACTGTTGTTTCTGACAACACCTCCTCTGCTCTGCTGAAATTTCATGCAGTGTTTTTTTTTGGCAATGCTCTTGCCCCCACTAGACCACTAGACTACAGAATACTTTCTCCTTTCCACATCTTTGTAGCCCTGGCTGGCAGGTAAGAGCCACATGGTCTGGGCTTTCCTGAAAACAAGCCCCATAGGCTTTCCTGAGACCGACCTATATGCTACACTTTGGGACTCCACTCCTAAGCCGCTTATTCTCCCTCACTAGTGTAGCGGTACCCCCGTAGGAGCTGCTGGTTTAGTTTTGGGTCTGCACGTTACCTCACTGTTCCAAATATTCGGCTCCAGGGGTTCTCCTTGAAGAGTTTTTCTGGAAGAAATGTATGCACCAACACAAAGTCTCTTTCAAGGGTTTATTTGAAAAAACGTTCCAACAGAGGGGTAGAGGAATGGGGAGGACTCAGGTATCTTACTTGTCAATCACGGAAATCTCCTAGGTCCAGAGGAGCAACTGTCTCCACGCTGGACTCAGCAACCACCGGATAGTCCCACTCTCACCGGCCTAGCAACCGGTGCGAAGCTCGATCAAAGATAATCTCTGCCACAGACTAGGTATTGGAATTTGTTCAATAGTCTCTGCCACAGACTTGTGTAACCCCTCACTGGGTTAGCTCTCTCAGTAATAACACAGCTCTCAGTGCCAGGATATTTCAGCCGCTCCGGCAGCACTGTGAGGTAGACTTTTAGAATCCGGGAGCATCCTCCAATTGAGTCCTCAATTGCTCGGTCCCTTCCATCAGGCAAGGCGACACAGGATCTCCCTGGATCGGCAGGCCCCAGTAACTCCTGGGCTTACATCTCAGTTGCGAGGCCTCGGGCCAACGTGGCCCCAAGGCGGGAACTGCCAAAACATCCCTGTGGCCAGGAGGGCCCTCAGGTGAGGATCTTGGATGAACCACCAACCAACGACCCCCAAAAATGGTGTCCGCCCCTTAAATACCCTCTCCCAGCATGCACAGCGGGTTCACCACTCCCCCTGCACTACCTCTGGGAAAGAGACACCGAATACATCCAGCCTGTTGCCTTTCCAACCCTGACCAGCGGTGACAGCGACACCCACCGCTGGGGGGGAAAATCACGCAACCAGCTAAACTGAAACGGCGCCACAATTTGAATAAATCTCTCTGGGCCAAACTTATGCCCAGACAACTATAATTTCAACATATAGCACCCACTCATTGGGAGCAGGGCGCTACAATAGTGTCCACAGTCCACATCCATGGTAAGCTCCCTGGGGTTTCAGAACAAAACATAAAATGGCTCAGCTTGTGGCCCCTCTCCCTTCTCTGCATACAGCAGGACCTTCAGGCCCTGAGTCTCTGCAGTCAGTACACAGGAACACAGAAGTAGAGTTGGGGCGAACACCCCCCGGGTCGGTTTGCACCAGAACTCGCAAACATGTACAAAGTTCGGACCCGAACCACAAACCCTATTAAAGTCTATGGGACCTGAACTTGAAAAATCAAAAGTCACATATTTTGAAGGATTATATGCAAGTTATTGGCCATTATATATAGTGCATGGGGGATCCCCTTAGTCTGCCTGTAAAGTAGCACATCTGTACCGCATATAGAACCTGCTGCAGCAAAACCAATCCATACCAGGTGCTTCGGGTCTGGTATGGATTTTAAGGGGAACCCCACGCTGAAATAAAACACAAGAACGGTGTGGGACTCCCCTAAAATCCATAACAGACCCTTATCTGAACATGCAGCCTGGCAAGCCAGGAAAGGGGGGGCGCGCTAGTGAAACATACCAGGCTCTGTCCCCCCACCCCAAAGCACCTCGTGCCTATGTTGATGGGGACAAGGGCCTCTTCCCAACAACTCACCCACAGTTGATCTGGAGGAAGGTGAAAAACCCCAGCAAATGCATGCTTTAATTTGCTACAGCAGGGGAATAAATTCCTTCCTAATCCCTAAGAAACAATTGGATTTTCCCTAGATCAACTTTACCTATAAATGTTAGTACCCAGTTATATTATGTACATTTAGGAAATAATCCTGGCCTTTTCTAAAGCAATCTACCGAGCTTGCCAGAACCAAATCTGGAGGGAGTCTATTCCACAATTTCACAGCTCTTACTGTGAAGAAACCTTTCTGTATTTTGAGATGAAATGTTTTTTTCCTCTAGACATAAAGAGTGTCCCCTTGTCCTCTGTGATGACCGTAAAGTGAATAACTCAACACCAAGTTCACTATATGGACCACTTGAGTCATTGTACATGTTGATCATATCCCCCCTAAATCTCCTCTTCTCAAGAGAGAATAAATTCAATTCCTCTAATCTTCCCTCATAGCTGAGTTCCTCCATGCCTCTTATCCGCTTGGTTGCCCTTCAATGCACTTTCTCCAGTTTCCCAATTTTTTTTTTTGAGAACTGGTGCCCAAAACTGAACTGCATATTCTAGATGAGGTTTTACTAATGATTTGTACAGGGGCATAATGATATCTCTCTCTCTGGAGTCTATAGCTCTTCTAATACAAGAAAGGACTTTGCTTGCTTTTGGAAACCACAGCTTGGCATTGCATGCTATAATTGAGCAGGGATGAGCCAAACACCCCCCTGTTCGGTTCGCACCAGAACCTGCGAACAGACAGAATGTTCGCGTGAACTTTAGAACCCTATTAAATACAATGGACTCGAACGTTCGAAATCTAAAGTGCTAATTATAAAGGCTAATATGCAATTTATTGTCCTAAAAAGTGTTTGGGGACCCGGGTCCTGCCCCAGGGGACATGTATCAATGCAAAAAAAAGTTAAAAAAATAGACGTTTTTACGGGAGCAGTGATTTTAATAATGCTTAAAATGAAAAAATAAAAGTGAAATTTTCCTTGAAATTTCGTACCTGGGGGGTGTGTATGATATGCATGTAAAGTCGCGCATGTTTCCCGTGTTTAGAACTGTCCCTGCACAAAGTGTCATTTTTGAAGGAAAAAAAGTCATTTAAAACTCACTCGCGGCTATAATGAATTGTCGGCTTTTATCAATACATAGAAAAGTCATTGATAAAAAAAAAAAAAAAAAAAAAAGCGTGGGGGTTTCCCCAAATTCAATTACCAGGCCCTTCAGGTCTGGAATGGATATTAAGGGGAACTCCGCCGCAAATTTAAAAAAAAAATGGCGTGAGGTTCCCCCTAAATATCCATACCAGGCCCTTATCTGAGCACGCAACCTGGCCGGCCGCAGGGGAAGAGGGGGGGACGAGAGAGCGGCCCCCCTCCCTCCTGAACCGTACCAGGCCACATGCCCTCAACATGGGGAGGATGTCCCCATGTTGATGGGGACAAGGGCCTCATCCCCACAACCCTTGCCCGGTGGTTGTGGGGGTCTGCGGGTGGGGGGTTTATCGGAATCTGGAAGACCCCTTTAACAAAGGGGACCCCCAGATCCCGCCCCCCCTATGTGAATTGGTAAGGGGTACATTGTACCCCTATCATTTCACAAAGAAAGTGTAAAAAAATGTAAATAAAAACACACCAACACCTTGGAAAAGTCCTTTATTAAAAAAAAAAAAAAAACATTCCAGCGATGAAATCCAGTGTCCCGCGGCGATCCCGATGTCCAGCGCTGTCCGTCATTGGTTGTGCCTGAGCGAACCTGATGGGGAACTTCCTCCGCAGTGTTTTAAATGTATAGACCAGCCCCTTCTAAAGTTCCCCATCAGGTCCGCTCAGCGGACCAGATGCGGAACGCGAGAAGGGGCGGGTCTATACACGAATTACACAGTGAAGGAAGTTCCCTATCAGGTCCACCCCCTCGGTATGTCAGACCGCGCCTACGTCATTGGCCTGAGCGGACCTGATGGGGAACTTCCTTCCCTGTGTAAATTTAAATTACACAGTGAAGGAAGTTCCCTGCTCAGGCCAATGACGTAGGCGGGGTCGGACATACCGAGGGGGCGGACCTGTTTAGAACTTCCTTCACTGTGTAATACGTGAATAGACCCGCCCCTTCTAAAGTTCCCCATCAGGTCCGCTCAGCGGACCAAATGCGGAGCATGAGAAGGGGCGGGTCTATTCACGTATTACACAGTGAAGGAAGTTCCCATCAGGTCCGCCCCCTCGTAGAGCGGACCTGATGGGGAACTTCCTTCACTGTGTAATACATGAATAGACCCGCCCCTTCTCGCGTTCCGCATCTGGTCCGCTGAGCGGACCTGATAGGGAACTTCCTTCACTGTGTAATACATGAATAGACCCGCCCCTTCTTGCGTTCCGCATCTGGTCCGCTGAGCGGACCTGATGGGGATCTTTAGAAGGGGCGGGTCTATACATTTAAAACATTGCGGAGGAAGTTCCCCATCAGGTCCGCTCAGGCACAACCAATGACGGACAGCGCTGGACATCGGGATCGCCGCGGGACACTGGATTTCACCGCTGGGATGTTTTTTTTTTTTTTTTTTAATAAAGGACTTTTCCAAGGTGTTGGTGTGTTTTTATTTACATTTTTTTACACTTTCTTCGTGAAATGGTAGGGGTACAATGTACCCCTTACCAATTCACATAGGGGGGGCGGGATCTGGGGGTCCCCTTTGTTAAAGGGGTCTTCCAGATTCCGATAAGCCCCCCGCCCGCAGACCCCCACAACCACCGGGCAAGGGTTGTGGGGATGAGGCCCTTGTCCCCATCAACATGGGGACATCGTCCCCATGTTGAGGGCATGTGGCCTGGTACGGTTCAGGAGGGAGGGGGGGCCGCTCTCTTGTCCCCCCCTCTTCCCCTGCGGCCGGCCAGGTTGCGTGCTCGGATAAGGGTCTGGTATGGATTTTTGGGGGGACTCCACGCCATTTTTTTTTAATTTGGGGTGGAGTTCCCCTTAAAATCCATGCCAGATCTCAAGGGCCTGGTATGGATATTTAGGGGGAACCACACGCCATTTTTTTTTAAATTTGCGGCGGGGTTCCCCTTAATATTCATTTCAGACCTGAAGGGCCTGGTAATTGAATTTGGGGGAACCCCCACGCTTTTTTTTATTTTTTATCAATGACTTTTCTATGTATTGATAAAAGCCGACAATTCATTAATAGCCGCGAGTGAGTTTTAAATTACTTTTTTTCCTTCAGAAATGACAGTTCTAAGCACGGGAAACATGCGCGACTTTACATGCATATCATACACACCCCCTAGGTACGAAATTCAAAGGAAAATTTCACTTTTATTGTTTCACTTTTAGCATTATTAAAATCACTGCTCCTAAAAAAACTGCCGTTTTTAAAACTTTATTTTGCATTGATACATGTCCCCTGGGGCAGGACCCGGGTCCCCAAACACTTTTTAGGACAATAACTTGCATATAAGCCTTTATAATTAGCACTTTAGATTTCTCCCATAGACTTTTCGAATTTGCCGCGAACACCCCAATTTGTTCGTTGTTCGGCGAACGGGCGAACAGGCAATGTTCGAGTCGAACATGAGTTTGACTCGAACTCGAAGCTCATCCCTATTATTGAGCTTTTGATCTACAATATTTTTAACGCATACTGTTAGACAGGTTGATTTGGTTGTCCGGGGCTGGTCGGTAAGTAAGCTTGGTTATTTCCTTGGATTTATCCTTGGCCCTGTTTATACCTTATGTTGCCCTCTAATGCTGCTTACTGCAATGGCCAGTTATAGGTGGGGGCAGTGTCACCCTTTTGAGTACCACAGTGTAAAGGTCATGCTGTGCATTATGGTTTAAAAAAAAATTCCTGGGCGAAATCTGCACATAAATTTACCTGAATCGCAAATCTCAAACCTGCAGTCATGCCTCACCATAGTGATGGTGAACCGGAACCTTAGGTATACATATACACCCACTTAAATGCCCATAGCCTGGTCAAAAATTCACTTTAAAGGTAGATAACACCTGAGAGAGGCAGACTCATGCAAGGAAGGCACTTAAGGGCCACCTATGTTTGTGTTCCAAATAAAGTAAAAAAAGAAAACCTCAGATGCTTAATCAGCTTGTTACTAGAAATGGAAGGTGCACACAGATGAGGTGATTCACAACAAAGACACAGTTCTTTCTTTTTCTGGCTAGCAGAGTGTGTTTGTACATTTTTACAGCAGATAAAATGTGACCCTAAAGAATGAGTTGCAACACATCCAAATATCATTGCATAAAGGAAGCTGTACTGCCGCACACCATGATCTGAAAATGATGTTTTCAGCAAAGTAATAGCTCTATAAACCCTACTGCTGGATGTGCACATCTTCCTGAACTTCCTTTGTGTCGTTAAATCCTTTTCTTCCGCAGCAAATGTCTTTTCATTGTCTCGCTGTGTAAAATGGTATAAAAATGTACGGTATCTTCCGTGCGAGCCAATTGTGTGTAAGACATTACACATGATTCCATTATGTATTATTCCTCATTCCATTTGTATGTGAAATGACAAAAGAGGGACACAATCCTACTGTAGTAATGGGACAGGTGGAAAGAAAAAGAAGAGTAAAATATTTTTTAAGTGAACACACGTACTAAGTACTGGTAGTATGGAGTGGCTTTGTAACGCATTTGTTGTATGTTGATGAATGCCAAAGGAAATAACTGCCTAATGTTAGTCTGGGCTCATTTAAAGTGTTTCTAAAGGCAAGATTTTTTTTAAACAAAAATAACAAACATGTCATACGTACCTGCTCTGTGCATTCGTTTTGCACAGAGCAGCCCCGGTCCTCCTTTTTTTGGGAGGCCCCCATCCGCAGTCCTGGCTCCTCCCCCGCTGAGTGTTCCCAATATCAGGCCTCTTGCTATGGGGGCACTCAAGCAAGCTCGCCCGTGAGCCCTGCTCCTGTGAATGAACATTGTGGCTGAGCTCCGCTCAGCTCTCTTCTCATTGGCTCAGTAGTTGTGATTAACAGCAGCATGAGCCAATGGCTTCCGCTGCTTTGTGGTCCAATCAGGAGAGAGAAACCCTGGAGAGCCTCTGATGTCATGCATCGCTAGATCGAGATGGAGCTCAGGTAAGTATACGTGGGGGGGGGGGGGGTGGCAAGAGCTGCACCCAGAAGATTTTTACTTTAATGCATGCAATAAATAAAGGTAAAAACAAACTTGAGCCTTTAGAACCACTTTAAATCCCCCCCCCCCCTACACTTTTTGTTCTACTGAAACTGGTTAACAAGTAAGAAAATTAGATACAATTTGTAACAGGGACATGGAAAGCAACAAAAATCTGACAGGGGTTCTAGCCGTCCTCTAGTCTACTTGAAAGAATTTTTTTCTAAAAACCCACACCACCGCACACATGCATTGCATATTTTCTCAATTAAATTGATCAAATTTGGAGTACTGCATGACAGGGGGAAACATATTTGCTGCATTGCGATACTTTGAGTATATACACCCCAATATATATTCTTGCTTAATGGGGAGTGGTTAGGCGATGGTAAAAATACAGCTCAACTGCATGTTTTGAAACCCCCGTGCCCTCTAACCCCCAGCTGCAAATGTAAACTTAAGCCTGGTACACACGATCGTATTTTTCCGCAGACAAAGCGTCAGACTTTTGTCCGAAGGACATGTTTGTCTTGCATACAAACGGCACACAATTGTCGGCCAACAAACACGAACGTAGTGACGTACTAGACGTACTATGTGGTTTTTCAGCCCTTAAGCGCCACTCTTTGGGCACCTTCTGCTAATGTCGTGTTTGGTGAGCATTGATTCCGAGCATGCGTGTTTGTACTTTGGACCTTTGTCTGATGGATTTGTGTACCAACATTTGTCCGCGGAAAATCTGACAACAATTGTCCGATGGAGCGTAAAACGGTCAGATTTTCGGGCAACAATCTATCAACACAATTCCCATCGGAAAATCTGATCGTGTGTACGAGGCTTTAGTAAAAAAAAAAGTTTTGGCTAGACATATACTTTAAAGTAAACCCTGCATTGAGATAATAATGAAGGCAGCCTTTGCTGATCTACTTCTGAAAATTGTAGTTGCCTAACTGTGTCAATATATTTGAAATGACTGACCTAGAAGAATCATTTTGATAGTATAATGAGAACAAAGATGATTGGTATATTCCAGGTGTCAGGACAATGATGCAGACTACGGAAGCCTATTCACAAGAAGCTAAAGCAGCCTACACACCTTCCTTAAACAGTTAAATTATAGTAATTTTTTTCTTTAGATATACATGTTGGATGCAAAAATCATTTTAGTAAAATCTTTCTCTGTATAGTTTGCAATTACCTATCCTGGGAGTTGCAGTACTGTCAGATTATTATCCGCAGTCTTTGGTTTCTGTATAGTGCCTATGCTTTCACTGCTTCTTTTTCTCAGTTTGTGATGAGCATTAGAGCAGTAGTATAAGAACCCTTTCACACTGAGGTGCTTGAATAATGCCTTAAACACCTAGCGCTTTTGCCACGTTCTCGCGTCACTTTTGTCGCGCTAGCGCTAAAAGTAGCGCACTGGACTGGCGTTTCTAAGATGTTTTTGAAGCGTTTCTAAAGGGTTGCCATTTTCTAACAACCCCTCCCCCTTCCCACATCACCTCCTGTGCATTTCCTTGAATTTCGTGGAGCTAAGAGAAGGAAGAGAGAGAAGATGGCGTTTGCTAAGCTGATGTTGCTGTTTTTGATCCTATCCTATATTGGGAAAATATCCTTAAACAGAGGCAGTGACGTCACTTTTGGGTTCATCCCATCTTACAAGTGCACTCCTCAAGAGGACAATTTGTGTCAGGACTTGAGAGTGCACCCTGAAAAGTTTCAAAATTACACTTGGATGAGCATTGCAATGTAAGTGAAATTCTTGATTTATGTTGTTTGTTTGGTCTGCCCTTTTCACACTTGGACTGCAAAGTCGCATGACAATTTGTACCCCATGATTTCCAAGCAGTACTGTTCACAACTGTGCGACTTCAAGTCGCACTAACGTCAAAATACTCGTTACACTAATTTGTTATGTCTTTGATGCGACTTTGCTTAAAGTAGCATATCCTCTGCAAAATCGCTTGACGTTTGCATTGCACAAGTGTGTAAAGTGCCTAAAAGGATTAGCATACTCCTTGCCTATGAGTAGTATACTTGCTATAGGACTAGGGTTAGGGTTAGCATAGGTTTGGGGTTAGGTTTAGGATAGGGTTAGGGTTAGTGTTAGGGATAGCATAGGGTTAGGGTTAGCATAGGGTTAGGGTTAGGGCAGTGGTGTATTTAGGTTTTGTGCTGCCCTAGGCCTGACTAAACTCGTGCACCCCCTAATTTAAATATGAATCACCCTTTTCTGTCAAGGTCACACTCCTTCCTGTTTAAGACCCATCCTGTCATCTGTAAACCACGCCCCTTCCCCTTTAGGCTCTACTTTTTCCTCTTAGAGCTCCACCTCTTCCTCTCTGTACATTAAAAGTGGATACAAAGCCGTCTCAGCGGTGACATTAGAGAGGGCTTCTGCCTTGCAGGATTATTCTTTTTTTCAAGCACCAGTGGTTTACAACCGCTATAGGGCTTAGCCCAAAACCACAAACCGATGGTGAGTAAACCGTTATGATGAAAATTTGGAGATTGGGATTAGGGGATTGGGACAAGGGGATTGGAACTAGGGGATGGGATTAGGGGATTGGGATTACGGTATTGGGGCAAGGGGATTGGGATTTGGGGACTGGGACTAGGAGATTTGGACTAAGGGATTGGGATTAGGGGATTGGGATTAGTGGATTGGGACTAAGGGATTGGGATTAGGGGATTGTGACAAGGGGATTTGAACTAGGGGATGGGCTTAGGGGATTGGGATTAGGGTATTAGGACTACGGATTTGGACTAAGGGATTGGGAATAGGGGATTAGGACTAGAGGATTGGGATTAGGGGATTGGGACTAGGGGATTGGGACAAGGGGATTGGGAATAGGGGATTGGGAATAGGGGATTGAGACTAGGGGATTGAGATTAAGATTTTTTCCTATACCCGCACCTTTGCACTCACTTATACTGGCTTTTTGCTGTCGTCGAAGGACACTCTAGTCTTGGATGTGATGGGCAACAATTTCACCCCACGCTTTATTTTTTCGGTTTCTGTTGGCATAATTTAGGTTTTTTAGATCCCACAGCTCCGAATGGGTTCATAGAGAGTGGATGAATTCCTCTGGCTCAAAGGAACAGGTCCTTGCCTGTCTGTCAATCTCTGCTCTGGCCTGCACACCCTCCATGCTGTCTTCTCTCCTCTCCCTTTCCTCTAAACAGGATTTCCTAATATCCCAGCATCCTACACTGCACTCCAGTCATGTGACCTTCCCACAGCTTCAGGGAGCTTTTCAGAAGCTTTTATGGCGCTTTTAAAACGCTTACTATTCATTTCAATGTAGAGTTGGGCGTTTTTGAGGCACTTTTTAAAGTGTTCCAAACATGCTCCTAAAATGCTGCTTGCAGTACTTTTCTCAAAGTCAACGCACCGCCCCAGTGTGAAATCATCTATTGGAATCAATAGGAAGCTGTTTTAAAGCGCTTTTCAAGCTCTATTTTTAGCGCAAAAGTGCCTTAAAAGCACCTCAGTGTTAAAGGGGTCTAATTGTTCTTGTTTGGACTTTCCTCTGCACTGTGCTGGGGGGACTGAGGAGCTTGTAAAACCTGGATGGCAGCAGAGACCTTTGATGTTAAGCCCAGAGGGTCAGTTGCTAAGTAAAGGGTAAACATCATAAATATACATTCAGAGCTAAGACCGCTATTTTAATGCCTGGAACCTCCAAGATTACACACCAAGCCCAAATGTGCCCAAGCTGTGTTCACTCAATGGGCTTACCGAGTTGGGCATCTGGGACCAACACCATCTCTTTGCAGAAATTAATTATTTCTGGATCCCATAACTCAATCCAGTGGGGGCCACATATCCTTATACAGGAGTTCAAAGAACTCTAACTCCTTTCTATGGTTAAGCACCGGGTAAATATCTTTCTGGCGTGTGGTTATATATGCAGCATCTTTACACCACACGCAGTGTCCAGTTTTTCATGCCACCACTAGTTCTTTGCTTTCCATTATACAGCCCTTGGGGCACTATTCCTCCCACTGACATTAACAGTGGGAAATACAGTGCCTTGCCAAAGTATTCACCCCCTTGGCATTTTTCATGTTTTGTTGCCTCATAACCTGGAATTAACATGGATTGTTTGAGGATTTGCATCATTTAATATACAGAACATGCACACAACAATGTTTTTTTTATTTTTATTGTGAAGCAAGCAACAAATAGGACAAAATAACAGAAAATGTTAATGTGCATAACTATTCACCCCCCTAAAGTCAATACTTTGTAGAGCCATCTTTTGCGGCTATTACAGCTCTAAGTTGCTTTGGATAAGTCTCTATGAGCTTGCCACATCTTACCACTGGGATTTTTGCCATTCCTCCTTGAAAAACTGCTCCAGCTCCTTCAAGTTGGATGGTTAGCGCTTGTGAACAGCAATCTTTAGGTCTGACCACAGATTTTCTATTGGATTGAGGTCTGGGCTTTAACTAGGCCATTCCAACACATTTACATGTTTCCCCTTAAACCTCTCAAGTGTTGCTTTAGCAGTGTGTTTGGAGTCATTGTCCTGCTGGAAGGTGAACCTCCGTCCTAGCCTCAAATCACACACAGAGAGGTACAGGTTTTGCTCAAGAATATCCCTGTATTTAGCACCATCCATATTTCCCTCAACTCCGACCAGTTTCCCAGTCCTAACTGCTGATGGTGTTCTTTTTGTGAAGTGATTTGTTGGGTTTGCGCCAGACATAGCGTTTTCTTTGATGGCCAAAAAGTGAAATTTTAGTCTCATCAGACCAGAGCACCTTCCTCCATACATTTTGGGAGTCTCCCACATGCCTTTTCGCAAACTCAAAATGTGCCATTTTGTTTTTTGCTGAAAGTAATGGCTTTCTTCTGGCCACTCTGCCATAAAGCCCAACTCTATGGAGCGTACGGCTTATTGTCTTCCGATGTACAGATCATAGGCGTGCCCAGCCTATTGCATTAGGGTGTGCACCCCAAACAGAACCTCAAATACACATGTGTGTGTTTATATTTTTGGTACGATGGCTGTTTCTACTCCCAGAAAAAAGGCGTGGCAATGGGAGCTAAATTCGCTCCAAGTATAGCAAATCTTTTCATGGCCGAGTGGGAAGCCAAGACCATCTTCTGTAAAAAAAGAGATGAATTGATCCTTTATCGAAGATATATCGATGATCTTTTCTTCATTTGGGCAGGATCAACACTTTCATTAGAAAACTTTTTGGAGGAGCTAAACACTAATACGCATAATATTAGCCTTACATGCGAATACAATCAAGATAGTATTTCCTTTTTGACCTCAACATATACAGGAGTGGCGATAAATTAGGAACAAAGGTTTACTTCAAACCGACTGATGCTAATAGCTATACACAAAGTGGACACCACCCAATGTGGTTGAGGAACATACCCAAAGGACAAATAGTGAGGGTAAGACGTAACTGCTCCACTGACGTTGATTATATATCCCAGGCCTGTATCTTGAAAAATACATTTATTGAGAAAGGTTACCGTGAGAATCAACTCGACAAAATCATTGAAGAATTATCTGTAGTACCAAGAATCGAATATTTGGATGGCGCTATCCTCTCCCGCAATAAGATCAGTCACGAATGGAGTTTTATTTCTGGGTACCACTCCCAATTCAAAGAAGTAGAAAGGATATTCTTTTCTCATTGGCATGTCCTTCTTCTAGACAGAGTACTTAAAACCACTATTCCAGTTAAACCCAGCTTCATCTACAGAAAGGCCCCAAACTATGGGGATAGAGTGGTGAAGACAATCCTGGATCCACCAAGCAGACCACCATCATTCTGGGATAAGGACGTATTTTTTGCTTGTAGGAAGTGTCGCCCATGTAGGGAAGTGAACACACCTCTAAGAGCATTGGAAAGTTTCATATCCACATCCAACAATGTTAAGTTCCCCATAAAAAAAACGTTATAACCTGCAACACTTCATATGTGGTTTACATTTTGGAATGTCCTTGTAAATTACAAAATATAGGTCGCACTAAAAGGGTACTCAAAGTAAGGATTGCAGAACATGTGGCGAACATTAAAATCGGTTTTAAGGACCATAATGTCTCATTGCATTTTAACTTGTTCCACGATCAGAATCCTGCTGGACTCAAGTTTTGGGGAGTGGACCACCTTAAACCATCATGGAGTGGGTCCAACCTCGTTAGAGAGATATCCAAACTCGAGACCCAGTGGATATACACTGTCGACACTCTGTCCCCTAAGAGGTTAAATGTCGACCTTGACATCAACTGCTTTATCAGCGATTACTGATTTTAATTCACATATTAACCACTTCCCTACTGTGCACGAAGACCCCCTTCCTGCCCAAGCCATTTTTCAGCTTTCAGCGCTGTCACACTTTGAATGACAATTGCGCGGTCGTGCGACGTGGCTCCCAAACGAAATTTGCGTCCTTTTTTTCCCACAAATAGAGATTTCTTTTGGTGGTATTTGATCACCTCTGCGGTTTTAATTTTTTGCGCTATAAACAAAAGAAGAGCGTCCAGTTTGGAAAAAAACACTATTTTTTACTTTTTGCTATAATAAATAATCATTTTTTTTTTTTTAATTTTCCTCAGTTTAGGCCGATACGTATTCTTCTACATATTTTTGCTAAAAAAAAAAAAAAAAAAAAAAAAAATCGCAATAAGCGCGTATTGATTGGTTTGCGCAAAAGTTATAGCGTCTACAAAATAGGGGATAGATTTATAGCATTTTTTTTATTTTTTTTTTATTAGTAATGGCGGCGATCTGCGATTTTTATTGTGACTGCGATATTGCGGCGGACACATCGGACACTTTTGACACATTTTTGGGACCATTCACATTTATACAGCGATCCCTGCTATAAAAATGCATTGATTACTGTATAAATGTGATTGGCAGGGAAGGGGTTAACCACTAGGGGGCGGGAAGGGGTTAAATATGTTCCCTCAATGTGTTCTTACTGTGGGGGGAGGGGACTGACTGGGGGAGGTGACCGATGGTTGTCCCTATGTACAAGGGACACACCATCGGTCCCCTCTCCCTCACAGGACGTGGATCTCTGTGTTTACACACAGAGATCCACTTTCCTGCTCGTTTCCCGGGCAATCGCGGGTGCCCGGCGGCAATCGCGGCCGCCGGGCACGCGCATCGGGGCCTTGTGAACGCGGCGGGCGCGCGCGCCTCCTAGCTCGTTTTAAAGGGAGGACGTCATATGACGTCCTCCCAGAACGAGAGTGTCCTCCGCCCGCCGTCAATTGACAGTGGGCGGGGGACAAGTGGTTAATAACAATTTTTAATATTGATTCACCTATACCTTTGGTGATTTAGCTTTTTACTTTTTGCTTCCGTTTTATACATATCTCCTTTTATATATTTCTGTTCAGAAATATTTACTTTGAATATCTCCTTTTAAACCTCTACATGCCTTATAGAGGTATGGGTTAATTTTAATTACCTGCTGTACTATATAAGTGTGCAAAATAAGTTTGGAGTATTATTGTTTTAATATGGATTCACATTCTCTATCATCTATATTGCTTCAGCTATTATCATGTGTTTATTTGGTGCTGGCCGCATTAACATTGTACGGAGTATGACACCTAGTGCAGTGTTTGCAGCCACGATCCAGAACCTAAGATACACAACATAATATACAGTGGGTACGGAAAGTATTCAGACCCCCTTAAATTTTTCACTCTTTATTATATTGCAGCTATTTGCTAAAATCATTTAACCACTTAACAACCACCTGCCGACAAATAACGTCGACAAGGTGGTTGCTTAACTCTGGGAGGACGTTATATAACGTCCTCCCAGAAGGGCGCGCACACGGGAAACTCCGTGACCGCCGGGTCCAGAGGACCCGGCGGATCACGAATCGCGGTAAATCGCCGCTGATAGCGGCCGTTTACCACGTGATCGCTCCGTCAAATGACGGAGCAATCACTTGTAAACAGACCGGCGTCATTTGATGACGCCGGTTCCTCCCTCCCCTCTCTGTACCGATCGGTACAGTGTGAGAGGGGAGGGGGAGGGAGCGGATGGCAGCAGCAGCACTGTGGGCTGGATCTGTGACAATTGCAGTCACAGATCCAGCCATCCATCCATCCCTGCTCAGCCATCCCTGTGCAATACTCTGCAATACACCCTGCCAATACTCTGCAAAATACTCTGGTGCAATACTCTGGTGCAATACTCTGGTGCAATACTCTGGTGCAATACTCTGGTGCAATACTCTGGTGCAATACCCTCCACAATACTCTGCAATACCCTCCACAATACTCTGCAATACCCTCCACAATACCCTCCACAATACCCTGTGCAATACCCGTACAATACCCGTGCGATACCCTGCCATACACCGCAATACCCTGCCATAGTCCGCAATACTCCGCAATGCCCGGCAATACTCCGCAATGCCCGGCAATACTCCGCAATGCCCGGCAATACTCCGCAATGCCCGGCAATACTCCGCAATGCCCGGCAATACTCCGCAATGCCCGGCAATACTCCGCAATAACCACTTCCCACCCTCCGGCCGTCATATGACGTCCTTGACTTTGTGCGGGGATATCTGAATGATGGGAGCAGCTACAGGCATCATTCAGATATTAGCTTTTTCAGCCGGCGATTCCCTACACCATAAGAACAATCATAGTGGCTGTTCCGCCGCTTGATCATTCTTACGGGAGGCGAGAGGGGATGTCCCCCCCCCCCGCCGTCCTCCGGTGCTTCTACCGACTCACCGCTACGATCAAAGCCAGGATTGTTGTTTTTTTTTTGTATTTTTTTCAGGCTTCCCAGCCTAGAGGTGAGATGTGGGGTCTTATTGACACCCCCCCCCCCCATATCTCACTGTAAAGAGGACCTGTCATGCCATATTCCTATTACAAGGGATGTTTACGTTCCTTGTAATAGGTATAAAAGTGATCAAAAAAATGTTTAGGGCGGAAAAACATGTCAAACTAAAATAAATAAAGTAAAATGAAGAATAAAATTATTATTTTTTTTTAAAGCGCCCCTGTCCCCGTGAGCTCGCATACAGAAGCGAACGCATACGTAAGTCCCGCCCACATATGAAAACGTTTTTCAAACCACACATGTGAGGTATCTCTGCGAACGTTAGAGCGAGAGCAATCATTTTGGCCCTAGACCTCCTCTGTAACTCAAAACATGTAACCAGTAAAAATATTTAAAGCGTCGCCTATGGGGATTTTTTAAGTAGCGAAGTTTGGCGCCATTCCACGAGTGTGTGCAATTTTTAAGGGCGACATGTTAGGTATCTATTTACTCGGCGTAACTTCATCTTTCACATTATGCAAAAACATTGGGCTAACTTTACTGTTTTTTTTTTTTTTTTAAGCACAAAACATTTTTTTTCCGTAAAAAACAAGTAAAAAAAATTGCTGCGCAAATATCGATAAAAAGTTGCAACAACCACCATTATATTCTCTAAGGTCTTTGCTAAAAAAACATATATAATGTTTTGGGGTTCTATGTAATTTTCTAGCAAACAAATGATGATTTTTACATGTAGGAGAGAAATGTCAGAATTGGCCTGGGTGCTCCAGAACGCCTGAAGGTGCTCCCTGCATGTTGGGCCTCTCTATGTGGCCACGCTGTGTAAAAGTCTCACACATGTGGTATCGCCATACTCGGGAGTAATAGCAGAATGTGTTTTGGGGTGTAATTTGTGGAATGCATATGCTGTGTGTGAGAAATAACCTGCTAATATGACAATTTTGTGAAAAAAAAAAAAAGAGAAAAAAAAAAATCTTGATTTTGCAAAGAATTGTGGGAAAAAATGACAACTTCAAAAAACTCACAATGCCTCTTTCTGAATACCTTGGAATGTCTTCTTTCCAAAAAGGGGTCATTTGGGGGGTATTTGTACTTTTCTGGCATGTTAGGGTCTCAAGAATTGAGATAGGCCGTCAGTACTTCAGGTGTGATCAATTTTCAGATATTGGAACCATAGCTTGTGGACTCTATAACTTTCACAAAGACCAAATAATATACACCAATTTGTACTTATTTTTACCAAAGATATGTAGCAGTATAAATTTTGGCCAAAATTTATGAAGAAAAAATAGTAATTTGCAAAATTTTATAACAGAAACGAAAAAAAAATCATTTTTTTACAAAATTTTCAGTCTTTTTTCTCTTATAGCGCAAAAAATAAAAAACCCAACAGTGATTAAATATCACCAAAAGAAAGCTCTATTTGTGTGAAAAAAAGGACAAAAAAATCATATGGGTACAGTGTTGTATGACTGAGTAATTGTCATTCAAAATGTGAGAGCACCGAAAGCTGAAAATTGGTCTGGTTATTAAGGGGGTTTAAGTGCCCAGTGGTCAAGTGGTTAAGTTCATTTTTTTTCCTCATTCCTCATCAGAACTGGAGAGGATCTGCAAGGAGGAATAACAGAGGATTCCCAAATCCAGGTGTGAAAAACTTGTTGCATCTTTCCCAAAAAGACTCATGGCTGTATTAGATCAAAAGGGTGCAAATACTAAATACTGATCAAAGGGTCTGAATACTTAGGACCATGTGATATTTCAGTTTTTCTTTTTTAATAAATCTGCAAAAATGTCAATAATTCTGTGTTTTTCTGTCAACATTAATGAGGAAAAAAAATGAACTTAAATGATTTTAGCAAATGGCTGCAATATAACAAAGAGTGGAATATTTAAGGGGGTTTGAATACTTTCTGTACCCACTGTATATATGTTATTAGCAGTTTAACTCCTTGTCAATTTTCCCAGTTGGACATGCTTATGGGTACGTTTTTTCGTCCGTTTCTGTGCCATCTGGATGTTATTATTGTGCGGTATTTTATAATACAGGCCGATTGTTTTCCAGACGAGATTTTAGGCGTGCCTGTCATCCGCGCTGAGGATGCACCAATCAGAGAGGACGGACGACGCGGAGGCATCCAATAGACGGAGGGGAGTGAGGTTAAAGTCTGCCTGTTTGCGCCGTGTAGCCACGCCCTCAGTTGAAGTCGATTAGTGACGAAACCGGTCAGGGTGTGGCTACAACGGCGTTACTGTGACCAGGAAGTGACGAATGCGCTCCACCGCTAGCCGGCCCAAACAAGGAAGGAACACTCCAGCGCCGCACATAGCAACACAGGTGCTCCTTTGGACCTGAAGATAGCGGGGAAAATATTCATTACATTATGTGCATTGACATTAACTAATTGTACGTGCATTTGAAGCAGGGGATTGCTGCATAAGGGGTTACTTTATTTTATTCATTAAAACAGAATTACACTATTTAGTGCTTTTTGTGTTTTTATATGAACCTAATCGGATTTTAACCCATGCTGCCTCCTGCCTGTTGATGACGGATGTCCAAGTGAGAGAGCTCATCAATATTATTTAAGGCCCACTTTTTTCATCTTTCTGGTGAGTTTGCACCCCGGCGGAGCAGAGAGTGCCTCACGTGTGGTGAAGATTGGAAGCAGGTGTAGGGTGCACTACTGATCCAATTCCTAGAAGCACTCACCGTTTTAGGACTTACTGTTGCCACGTAATAACTCAAATGTTTATATATGTAGTTGGACATTTATCCAATTTTAGCGCTGTTATATCATTTGGACTATTTTAGTTCCAGGATTTGATATTTTTGTTTTATACTATTGTACTTTTATGGGTTTTCTCGTTTGAGGGTTTTAAACAGCTGCTGATTGTCTTTTATCACTTTTATACACTGTGGTATTAGTTTTATTTTCATTTTACTCTGTTTAATAATTTTCCTAAATCACACATCCCCTTTTTAACCTTTGGTTATTAAGAGGAGGCTCGGAATTTGTATTTTATCATTGTGGCGCCAGGAAGTGCATCATAGGCCTTGTTTTATGCACCTTCTTGCTAAATTTCATATATATATTATATATACACACACACACAACACACAACACACAGAGCTCTGTGTCCAAAGGGACAGCAATCTGGCTCTTCTCCCTGAAAATCAGGGAGAGAAAATAGCCAGAATAGTAAGTAAAAGCAGCAAACATTGCACATTGTTAGGCGAACAGTTAGCCCCTTTCCAGCCAGTGTCATTAGTACGGTGTACAGTATTATCACCATTTACTGTATTGGTGTCACTAATGGCGTCGGTGTCAGTTCGCGACCCTCCCAGCCAGTGTCATCACCAAATTGCCTGCCACTCTATAACAGTCCCATTATAAGTCGCTGGTCACTGCCATTGCCAGTATAGTGTCATAGCGGCGTAAATTCCAGTATATACTGTATACCATAGTTTGTAGACACTATAACTTTCACACAAGCCAATTCAAATACACTTATCAGGATTTTTTTTACCAAAGACATGTAGCAAAATACAGTTTGGTCTAATTATATGAAGAAATTTATGGGCTTTTTTTTCAAAAGTTTTGGTCTTTTTTCATATTTTATAAAATATTTTATATATATTTATTTAAAAAAAACAGAGGTGATCAAATTCCACCAAAAGACAAATCTATTTGTGTGGATAAAATTACTGTATATAAATATAAATTGTGTACAGAGTTGCATGACCGCGCAATTGTGTATGGGCAAAAAAAGGTTTAACTAAATCAGCAGGATTCGTTACACCATAAGCCCTGGCAGAGTCCCCCCTTACACCATAAGCCCTGGCAGAGTCTCCCCTTACACCATAAGCTCTGGCAGAGTCCCCCCTTACACCATAAGCCCTGGCAGAGTCCCCCCTTACACCATAAGCCCTGGCAGAGTCCCCCCTTACACCATAAGCCCTGGCAGAGTCCCCCTTACACCATAAGCCCTGGCAGAGTCCCCCCTTACACCATAAGCCCTGGCAGAGTCCCCCCTTACACCATAAGCCCTGGCGGAGTCCCCCCTTACACCATAAGCCCTGGCAGAGTCCCCCTTACACCATAAGCCCTGGCGGAGTCCCCCCTTACACCATAAGCCCTGGCGGAGTCCCCCCTTACACCAGAATCCCTGGCGGAGTCCCCCCTTACACCAGAATCCCTGGCGGAGTCCCCCCTTACACCAGAATCCCTGGCGGAGTCCCCCCTTACACCAGAATCCCTGGCGGAGTCCCCCCTTACACCAGAATCCCTGGCGGAGTCCCCCCTTACACCAGAATCCCTGGCGGAGTCCCCCCTTACACCAGAATCCCTGGCGGAGTCCCCCCTTACACCAGAATCCCTGGCGGAGTCCCCCCTTACACCAGAATCCCTGGCGGAGTCCCCCCTTACACCAGAATCCCTGGCGGAGTCCCCCCTTACACCAGAATCCCTGGCGGAGTCCCCCCTTACACCAGAATCCCTGGCGGAGTCCCCCCTTACACCAGAATCCCTGGCGGAGTCCCCCCTTACACCAGAATCCCTGGCGGAGTCCCCCCTTACACCAGAATCCCTGGCGGAGTCCCCCCTTACACCAGAATCCCTGGCGGAGTCCCCCCTTACACCAGAATCCCTGGCGGAGTCCCCCCTTACACCAGAATCCCTGGCGGAGTCCCCCCTTACACCAGAATCCCTGGCGGAGTCCCCCCTTACACCAGAATCCCTGGCGGAGTCCCCCCTTACACCAGAATCCCTGGCGGAGTCCCCCCTTACACCAGAATCCCTGGCGGAGTCCCCCCTTACACCAGAATCCCTGGCGGAGTCCCCCCTTACACCAGAATCCCTGGCGGAGTCCCCCCTTACACCAGAATCCCTGGTGGAGTCCCCCCTTACACCAGAATCCCTGGTGGAGTCCCCCCTTACACCAGAATCCCTGGTGGAGTCCCCCCTTACACCAGAATCCCTGGTGGAGTCCCCCCTTACACCAGAATCCCTGGTGGAGTCCCCCCTTACACCAGAATCCCTGGTGGAGTCCCCCCTTACACCAGAATCCCTGGCGGATTCCCCCCTTACACCAGAATCCCTGGCGGATTCCCCTCTTACACCATAAGCCCTGGCAGAGTCTCCCTTACACCATAAGCCCTGGCGGAGTCCCCCCTTACACCAGAATTCCTGGCGGAGTCCCCCTGCACACCAGAATCCCTGGCAGAGACCCCTGCACACTAGAATCCCTGGCAGAGTCCCCCCTACACCAGAAGCCAAGTTATCCCTAAGTGCTAGCTGGAGAAGAAATCGACTGGACAGCTCCTGGAAGGGGGATGGAAGGGGACAGATGAGGGAGAGGGGGACTGTTCACTCACTGGAGACGTATCTTGCAGCCACCACGGATCTTCCAGCTGCTGCACCTCAAATCTCCCCCCCCACACATCCCTTTTCTCAGGTAACAGCTGCACACTAGGATTGCAGTGTGGGCGGGGTAGACACAGGGGATGGGGGTGGGAGGTGGCGGACTGGATCGAGTCGCCTATGACACGCCTATGGTACAGATACTCCAGTTTCTGCTGTGGAACTCTGCAGCTCCTCCAGGGTTACCTTAGGTCTCTGTGCTGCCTCTCTGATTAATGCCGTCCTTGCCTGGTCTGTGAGTTTTGGTGTGCGGCCGTCTCTTGGCAGGTTTGCTGTTGTGCCATGTTCTTTCCATTTGGTTATGATAGATATGATGGTGCTTCTAGGGATCATCAAAGATTTGGATATTATTTTTATAACCTTTTTTTTTTAATAACCTAACCCTGACTTGTACTTCTCAACAACATTGTCCCTTACTTGTTTGGAGAGTTCCTTGGTCTTCATGGCAGTGTTTGGTTAGTGATGCCTCTTGTTTAGGTGTTGCAGCCTCTGGGGCCTTTCAAAAAGGTTTGTATATGTAATGACAGATCATGTGACGCTTAGATTGCACACAGGTGGACATCATTTCACTAATTATGTGACTTCTGAAGGTAATTGGTTGCACCAGAGCTTTTTATAGGCCTCATAACAAAATACTACATATGCACATGCCAATTATTAGGTTTTTTTTTTTCTGAAAAATAGTTTTATGTATATATTTTTCTAATTTTACTTCACCAACTTAGACTATTGTGTTCTGATCCATCACATATAATTCAGATTAAAAAAAAAAACATTGCACTAAAGGCTGTAATGTAACAAAATAGGAAAAAAGCCAAGGGGGTGAATACTTTTGCAAGGCACTGTAATTCTTCCCTCTGACACCCAATGGGATATTATTCCTCCCACTGACCCCAACAATGAGGCACTATACCTTTCATTAACACCAATTATGGGGCACTATTCCTTCCACCAACACCAAAGATGGCCCACTATTTCTCCTACTAACACCAACAATGGGGCACTTTTCCTTCCACTGACATTAACATGGGGACAAAATTCCTCCCACTGACACCCACGATGGGGCACTATTCATCCCACTAATACCAATGAGAGGGCACACAGTCTGGCTCCCCTAAAGTTCGAAGGACAGTAAACTAGCTCTTTTGTTTAGAAAGTTTTGAGACCCCCTGCTCCACATCACAATTACAGAAAGACTGCTAGTTTATTTACTATAAGAAAAGCAGACAACTGCTGCACAGACCTCTGTTGAATAAAGTAAGCTGACTGTTAAAAAAGTGCAAGACTTAGACCCCTTTCACACTGGGGCTGTCTGTGCTTTCGCGGAAAAGCGCTGCTCGTTTTAGTGGTGCTTTACCGCTGTTTAAGCGTCTCTTTTCGACTGTTAGCTTTGCACTTTTAACCCCCAAAAAAAGGGGTTAAAAACACTTGCGTTGCGGCGCTTCTGGAACGCTTTTCAGGCTCTTCAAAAGCGCTGCCTATTCATTTCAATGGGCAGGTGCATTTTAGGAGCGCTATATATAGCACTCCCAAACCACCCCAAAGATCCTGCTTGCAGGACTTTTTCTAACGTCCCACAAGCGCACTGACGGGTGTGAAAGCACTCATTGCAATGAACGAGAGGCGGTTTTCAGCCGCTTTACAGGTGCTATTTCTAGCGCTAAAATGCCTGAAAACTGCCAAAGGGGTCTTATGCAGCGTACACACGACCGTTATTCATGTTATGGAAAAAACCAAAGTTTTTCTCGACGTGATTTTTCGTGTTTCCTTTCAAGCCTGCCTTGCATACACACGTTCGTGAAAACAAATGCTTGAGCAAAGCGTGGTGACGTACAACACGCACGACGACACTATAAAGGGGAAGTGTCATTCGAATGGCGCCACCCTTTGGGACGCTTTTGCTGATCCTCGTGTTAATAAAGTTTGGTGAGAGACGATTCGTGCATTTCAGTCCGTTACAGCGTGACGAATGTGCTATCTCCATTATGAACGCTAGTTTTACCAGAACGAGCGTTCCCGTCTCATACTTGATTCTGAGCATGCGCATCTTTTTTCCCCCTCGTAAAAGCGTACACACGGCCGTTTTTCACGACATTAAAAAGAACAACGTGAAAAACGACGAGAAAAAATAGAGCAGGTTCTAATTTTTTTTCGGGCATTTTTCTCGTCGAGAAAAATGCTCTGGAGCATACACCACACCATTTTTCACGACCATTTAAAAAAATGCCATTTTTCTCGTCATGAAAAACGGTTGTGTGTACGCGGCATTAGACTAAGGAAGTGCTAAGCATCTTAAAGTGAGAGTATTCAAGAGAACTGTAATAAAAACAATCTGCTACTTACTTTGTCAAGAAAACCATAACAGCGACTCACACTGAATGTGGAAATTTAATGTTCTGATTTAAAATTGTGACAACCTAATGTATTTGCATTGTTGTGTGTTAACCGTCTTTTTTCTTTTCATCAGCAAGCATTGCTGCTGAATTGAAAACTCTGTTTTGACTGATTCACAGGGAATCTGCGGTGGCACAAAAGTCAGGTATGAACTAAACCTGTTTATTTGTTAAAGTCTCACCTATAGGTATGCTGTACCTGATTTAAATTTATTTTCTGATTCTACGATGATTTGGACAGAGCCAAAAGAAAAAAAGAGTTTAATTTGTTTTAGATTTGCTTTTGACATTTACCATTTGCATGGCAAAACAATGCTATTAGCAATGATTTGCTATTCAATCCCACGTTAGATCCATTAGTGCTTAGCTGCTCAATTATTGCTGCACATATCTGCCAGTAGGTGGGGTACAGCGTGATGCTGCAGGAATAAACATACTTAGTCCCAGTGCAATGAAAGAACTTGTATGGAAATTAATGCAGAGAGAATTCACAAATAACCCAGTGGGAAGGCAGTCCAACCAGTGAAACTTTTTTCACTGACAAAACATGGAAAATTTACTAATAGGGTGCATTTTTTACTGACAACCTGAAATATTACTGAAACGCCTGTTATTAACTATATACTATAGAAATTATATTTAAAAAAATATAAACAGTATGTAAACATTAACATAACTCATAACAAGTAATTTGCCCGACTTCACAAGTCAAAGTCAAAACAGTAAATATAAACAGTATGTAATTAACCCTTTCATGACTAAGCCCATTTCTGACATTTGGTGTTTACAAGTTAAAATGCGTATTTTTTGCTAGAAAATTACTTAGAAACCCCAAACATTATATACATTTTTTTAGCAGAGAATCTAGAGAATAAAATGGCTATTGTTGCAATATTTTATGTCACACGGTATTTGTGCAGCAGTGTTTTAAACGCAACTTTTTGGGAAAAATAATTTTAATGAATTTTAAAAAAATTTAAAAGTAAAGTTAGCCCAATTTTTTTTCTATAATGTGAAAGATGATGTTACGTTGAGTAAATAGATACAAAACATATCATGCTTTATAATTGCACGCACCCGTGGAATGGCGACAAACTACGGTACCTAAAAATCTCCATAGGCAGCGCTTGAATTATTTTTTACGGTTACCAGGTTAGAGTTACAGAGGAGGTCTATGGCTAGAATTATTGCTCTCGCTCTGACGATCGCGGTGATACCTCACATGTGTGATTTGAACACCATTTACATATGCGGGAGCGACTTCCGTATGTGTTTTCTTTGCTGCGCGAGCTCGCGGGGACAGCGGCGATTCTGAATACTGTGTATTTTTTTAAATCCGGCGACATTGGCAGCCAAGTAACCCGGACGTGACGTCATGACGTTGCTTCCGTGGTTACAGTGAAGAGACTGAATCAAAGCCATTTGCGGCTTTGTTTCAGTCTCTCTCTAGGCGCTGGAGGTGGCGCATCGTGGATCGGGTCTCCCGGTGGGACAGGAGGCCCGGTAAGAGCGGCGTAGGTGGCGGGAGGGGAGGGATGTCCCCTCCCGCTCCTCCGGGATAACAACCGAGCGGCTTTTAGCCGCATCAGTTGTTTATCCTGGAAAGCCAATCGCCAGCTCTAAAAAATGATACCGGGATGATGCCTGCGGCTGCAGGCATCATCCCGGTATAACCCCCGAAAGCCGAGGACGCATATCTGCGTCCACTCGGCGGGAAAGGGTTCATAGCTCATAACAAGTAATTTGCCCGACTTCACAAGTCAAAGTCAAAACAGTGTGACTAAATGTGAGCATCATTAGTCCTATGAAAGACTTGAGGAACCCTAGGACTGAGCAGACAACAAGTAAAATGGTGCGCTATGCATGCCATAGAAAACAGTGGTCTTTGTCAGGTTGTGCCTTAAAGCAGAGTTCCACCCAAAAGTGGAACTTCCATCTTAAGCACTCCTCGCCCCCTTACATGCCATATTTGACATGCAATTTTTTTGGGGGGGGAGTGGGGGCTTCGTTTTGAGTGAGGCTTCCTGTCCCACTTCCTCCTTCCACCTACGGGCCACCTAGGCGACTCCTCCTCTCCACCTAGGCGGCCCCTCCCTCTCTGCGATCTTCTGGGACATATGACAGGTCCCAGAAGATCGCCTCTCCACTGGGAGAGTGCAGCGCGACTCGCCCATGCGCAATGCATGCCCGGCCGTGAAGCCAAAAGCTGTCATGGCTGGGTACCCACAGTGTCAATGGAGGTGCCGACAGAGAGGAGGGGGAGAGGAGCGACGCTCCGCACGGCCGCTTTGTTGGACCGTGGGACAGATAAGTGTCTGTTTCTTAAAAGTCAGCAGCTACACTTTTTGTAGCTGCTCACTTTTATTAAAGATAAAAAGCCTGGAACACCGCTTTAACAGTCGGAGTGGGTTAAAGGGTAATGATTAAACAGAACTTGAGCCTAGTCCCTATATACATTCTACACATATGCCACAGTCCTTGTACCCACAAAATACTCCTAATTACTGTACCACAACTGACTCTCACAGACACACATAAACCTCAGGACAAAGGACCATTTAAAAAAAAAAAATTCTATTTACATATGCTCTTCTGCACAAAAAAATATATAATTTTTTGGGCAAATGTTTATCAAAACAATATTTTCACAAAAAATTTACTAAAATCATTGATAGTGGATACAAACATGGCAAAAGGATTCCTGATAAATTCCTACTAAGGCCTCGTTCACAAAAAATATATGCCCATGCGAGGCTGTGTTTGCCCTCACAGTGATGTACAGGTGTTCCATGCATCCCCATGCAGACAGTCTAATTCATGTCAATAGTAGGGATGAAACGAACACCCCCCTGTTCGGTTTGCACCAGAACCTGCGAACAGACCTAAAGTTTGCGCGAAATTTAGAACCCTATTAAATACAATGGACTCGAACGTTCAAAATCAAAAATGCTAATTATCAAGGCTAATATGCAAGTTATTTTCCTAAAAAGGATTTGGGGACCCGGGTCCTGCCCCAGGGGACATGTATCAATGCAAAAAAAAGTTTTAAAAACGTCCGTTTTTTCGGGAGCAGTGAAAATGTAATTTCTGAAGGAAAAAAAGTCATTTAAAAGCACTCGCGGCTGTAATGAATTGTCGGCTCCCGGAAATACAATGAAAAGTCATTGATAAAAAATAAAAATAAAAATTCGTGGGGATCCCCCCAAATTATATTACCAGGCCCTTCAGGTCTGGTATGGATATTAAGGGGAACCCTGCGTCAAATAAAAAAAAAAATGACGTGGGGTTCCCCCCAAATATCCATACTAGACCCTTGGTATGGATTTTAAGGGCAACTCCATCCCAAATTTTTTAAAAAAATGGCGTGGAGTTCCTCCAAAAATCAATACCAGACCCTTTATCCAAACACGCAACCTGGCAGGCCGCAGGAAAATAGGGGGGGGGACAAGAGAGCGCCCCCCCTCCTGAACCGTAACAGGCCACATGCCCTCAACATGGGGAGGATGTGCCCATGTTGATGGGGACAAGGGCCCCATCCCCACAACCCTTGCCCGGTGGTTGTGGGGGTCTGCGGGCGGGGGGCTTATCGGAATCTGGAAGACCCATTTAACAAAGGGGACCCCCAGATCCCGCCCCCCATGTGAATTGGTAAGGGGTACATTGTACCCCTACCATTTTACAAAGAAAGTGTAAAAAAAAAAAAAAAAACACACAGACACCTTGGGAAAAGTCCTTTATTAAAAAAAAAAAAAAACCCATTCCAGCGATGTAATCCAGTGTCCCGTGGCGATCCGATGTCCAGCGCTGCAGTCTCCACTCCACACAAAATGTCATTGGCTGAGCGGACCTACACTGCGGAGGAAGTTCCCCATCAGGTCCGCTCAGCCAATGACTTAGGCGGGGTCTGAGGTATGAGGGGGCGCCAACTAGGGTTACCACCTCATCCCTTTAAAACCGAACACATATTAATTACACAGGTTCTGTGGCTCATTAAAGTGGTAAATAAACTCACTTAGTGGCTTATCTACATTGAATTTGCCTCAGAACCTGTGTAATTAATATGTGTTTGGATTTAAAGGAATGAGATCGCAGCCCTAGTGCCAACCCAGGGAGCCCATTTCTTAAATAAGCACTGCCCTCACCAAAGATGGCCACAGCGTTCAATCAGGGCACCAGTGTCCAATCAGACAGCTACTCCCCTGATGAGAGCAGGAGGTCCAAGTTCCCAACATCCTTCTTCCCCTTCTGCATTGCTGCATAAACCTAGCGCCACCTACAGAAGGGAATATAGTTTGTACCTGCCTACCAGCTGCCATGCTTAACAGAAGTTGACCACAAAATGACAGTGCCAGCTTTATTGAATAATATTAAAGGACAGGAAATAAGGAGGGATAAAAAATATTACTCTTCTTCACTATAACACCTTCATTTTTCTGTCATCCAATAACCCCTGTAATCTTTACATATTGCAAATATACCACCAAATATAAACAAACCTGCCTTAGCATTAACCTGTCTATGAAATGATTTTATTTTAGGCATTTGGGCCCTTTACATCACTTTTTAGAAAGATGGCTTTTTGCACATTGCCTAAAGATAACTGATTTCTAGAGAAGATAAAGAATGATACTCGGCAGTGTGTACAGATGTCGGAAAGGTTGGACCAAGAGGGAGACACTTGTGTCTGTTAATATGTGCTAAGTGCTGTAAGCCACAATTAATTTACAGTTACCAGTATAAAGCAGAGGCCATTCTCCAGAAGTTGGAATAAAATCAAAATACAGCTGGCAAAGGAGAGAGCACTCAGGTGAAAGTGTCTGTTGAAATGAAATAAAGAAATGCATTATGGGAAGGGAAGTACAGGTCTCGCCAGATAGCAGCCGCAGCACAATAATCTAGAAAGCCAGGTACAACTTCAGATAACATAAATGGGGATTTTTTTTCCTTTTTCTTTTTTTTTTAACAATCCGTGAAGGTTCATGCACAGCGTTTGAAAGGAAACATTTTTAAATCCCAGAGTTGAAGAAGTAAAGTAAGAACGGATTTGAGATGTTTGCTGTTTTGTGCCCTGGAGTTCTTATTCTGCATTTATTTGTTTAATAGGCTACTGGTATTGCAAACATGTACACTGTGCTAAGCTCAGCTCTGTTTGCCTAGATTTCATTTTAAGAATTGTTTAATTGAACTTGTGCTTTTATTAAAAACAGAGAGAGTGACATGTAATGAATTTGCAATATTACTCTCTGCTTTCTGGAGCTTTGAACTAAAGCCTCATACACACGATCGGATTTTCCGCGGACAAAGCGTAGGAATTTTGTCTGAAGGGCGTTGGCCAGGAATTTGTCTTGCATACAAACGGCAAAGAATTGTCGGTCAACAAATACGAAACTACGTGGTTTTTCAGCTCTTTTAGCGCCACCCTTTGGGCAACTTCTGCTAATCATGCCTTGACATCATTTGTCAGCGATATTTCTAGGCTGCCATCTTGTGGTGACTTAGTATTATCTTTTTAGCCGCAGTTGTTTTTCACTGTGTCTGGTGTCTTCAAGCGTCATTTCCGGCGCATGGCTTCCGGGTTTCCCGTCATTTCCGGTCGTCCGGCACCCTATTGCGTCATTTCCGGAGAATGTTTTGGCTCCTTTACACACGGAACTGAAGCGCCCTCCCTCCTCTAGAGTTGGCGCCAATTCTGGTGTCCTATTGGCGTGGGAGGAGATGGCTATTTAGAGCCCATGTATTTGGCTTTAATGACATAGCTGCTGCTATCGGGAGAGGTGTTTTCTTGGCAACGATTCCATTGAGGTATTTGAACCTAGAAATGGTAACTTAGCTCATATCTATTTACTTCATATTACTCTAGATTTTTATCAGTAATCACTTTCTTTATAGAATCGAGCCGGCCATATTTAACCAGGTTGGCCTAATCTCTGGTTTCTCTCTGCTTGGATTTCATCTGTTTGGTGGATTATTCAGGTAGTGATTTTCATCTATTTCCAATATTCATTTGAATAACTCTGATCTTGTTGGTGAATGATTCACCTTACGTTTTTTCCTTTATCAATCCCCTCTCTTTTTCTTATAACCAGCATTACAGGTACCTACTTGGGGTTTATTATCTCGATTCTTCAGTGATTTCTTGAAGTAATTTCAGGTATCTATTGATTGATTCCCCCATCATCAATAATATCAATTAATTATATTTTTGTATACTCAACCCAAGTAATATTCCTCTCCCCCAGATGAATCCTCATCATCTTTTAGTGCCTGTCTATGCACATGGATCCAGTGGCGTCACTAGGGTTGGTGTCACCCGGTGCAAAAAAAAATGGTGTCACCCCCCAACAACTATAGTCCCCCCTCAGTACAGACCCCCCTCCACTAACTACAGACCCCCCTCCCACAGTATAGATCCCCTCCCTCAGTACAAACCCGCTCCACTAAGTACAGACTCCCCGCCATCAATATAGACCCGCTTCCCTCAGTATGAACCTCCCCCTCAGTACAGACACCCCCACCTCAGTGCAGACTGCTCCATAAGTACAGACACCCCCACCTCAGTGCAGACCGCTCCATCAGTACAGACACCCCCACCTCAGTGCAGACCCCCTCAGTTACAGACACCCCCTCAGTTACAGACCCCCTCATACAGACACCCCCCTCAGTAACAGACCCCCCTCAGTAACAGACACCCCCTCAGTTACAGATCCCCCCTCAGTTACAGACCCCCCCTCAGTTACAGACCCCCCCTCAGTACCAGACCCCCCCTCAGTACAGACACCCCCCTCAGTACCAGACCCCCCCCCTCAGTACAGACACCCCCCTCAGTACCAATCCCCCCTCAGTACAGACACCTCCCTCAGTAACAGACCCCCCTCAGTAACAGACACCCCCTCAGTTACAGACCCCCCCTCAGTTACAGACCCCCCCTCAGTACCAGACCCCCCCTCAGTACAGACACCCCCCTCAGTACAGACACCCCCCCTCAGTACCAGACCCCCCCCCAGTACAGACACCCCCCTCAGTACCAATCCCCCCTCAGTACAGACACCCCCCTCAGTACAGACACCTCCCTCAGTAACAGACCCCCCTCAGTTACAGATCCCCCCTCAGTTACAGACCCCCCCTCAGTACCAGACCCCCCCTCAGTACCAGACCCCCCTCAGTACAGACACCCCCCTCAGTACCAGACCCCCCCCTCAGTACAGACACCCCCCTCAGTACAGACACCCCCCTCAGTACCAGACCCCCCTCAGTACAGACACCCCCTCAGTACAGACACCCCCCTCAGTACAGACACCCCCCTCAGTACAGACACCCCCCTCAGTACAGACACCCCCCTCAGTACCAGACACCCCCCTCAGTACAGACACCCCCCTCAGTACCAGACCCCCCTCAGTACAGACACCCCCCTCAGTTACAGCCCCCCCCTGGTGCAAACTCCCTCTTGTGCAGACCCCAGCAGTACAGACACCCCCTCCCCCCATCAGTAAAGATGCCCCCCTTACCTTTCAGACCTCAGAACAGAGCGGCAGATACACACAGCGGTGTGTCTCTCGAGCGCGGGCTCCTCCTCCTCTGTGGATGTAAACATAGAGGAGGCAGAGGGGGCGGCGGCTTCCTTCCGCTCCGCTGAGGGACACAGCCGCAGCGTGAGCCTAAGGCACAGGGCAGCGGGCGGGCGATTTCAGTGTGGCCGCTGCGCTACCCACGGGTGTCACCCCTCTGGTGGGTGTCACCCGGGTGCGGCCCGCCCCCCCCGCACCTGGCTAGCAACGCTAGTGCATGGATCTATTCCGTGCTGTGTGTAAAATAGCATCTCCTCTATGGTCACCAAATCTACTCCACTTTTGAGAGCATCCTGAATTCTAAATTCAGCTAATTGATTTATTTCATCTATAATATACAGGTACCATTGATTTTCCTATGCGGTTTTTTGGTTCTTGTCTGTATCATTCCTGTCTGTGAATGTTTTTGATTATTATTTTGAAAAGATAATTTATTTGTATATTGTTACTGTATACTTATGTTGTATATCTTACGTTTCAGTAATACTTGACAAAGACTCCTGAAGAAGCCAGTTAAATTGGCGAAACATCGAGATTATTTGTCTGTATACTACTTTGGTTATTAAGTGTAATATAGATGAATTTTACTACATGTTTACATATATTTCTATTTTTTACCTAATAAATAAAATTTAACTTTTGATATACATTGTGTCTTTCTGCACCTTAAAAATCCCATCCATTAATATTCGTTGTGCTTTACCCAAACGGGATGTGGTGCCACTTGATTTACAGATGTCAGACATGTTCTATTATTCTAACTTCTGCTAATGTTGTGTTATGGTGAGCATTACTTCCGAGCATGCGTGTTTGCACTTTGGAGTTTTGTCCGACGGACTTGTGTACACACGATCTGAAAATCCCACAACCCACAATTGTTGGCAGACGATTTAAAAGCATACTATCCCACATTTGTTTGCGGAAAATCCGTCAACAATTGTCTGATGGAGCGTACAAAGGGTTGGATTTTCCGACAACAACCTGTCATCACACAATTCCCGTCGGATAATCCGATCGTGTGTATAAGGCTTAAAGCACAAAAAAGAAAATGATGTATATTTTTCTCTAATATGTATGTACAGCAGCCACTAAAATGAATAGGTGTAAATGGGTCCTCCAGGTGAACTTTATTAAAATAGTTAGAACCTGCTTAGCAGCCAGCAACCTAAAAAGACATTAACCACTTGCTGACCGCCACACGCAGAGGTACGTCGACAGAATGGCATGGGCAGGCAAATGGGCGTATCTGTACGTCCCTTTAAATTTGGCGCCCAGCGGGCGCGCGCGCCCTCCGCGTGCCCCGTGAGCGTGTTCTCGGGTCCCGGGAACTCGATGTTCCCGGGCGGCCCGCGATTGCGGTCGGCAACGGCAGAACAGGGGGATGCCTTTGTAAACAAGGCATTCCCCTATTCTACCTAGTGGCATGTCACTGATGGCTTTTCCCCATGATCGGGAACGGTCATCAGTGACGTTTCACGTGTAGCCACGCCCCCTAACAGTAAGAATCACTCCCCAGTACTGACTTAACCCCTACAGCGCCACCTAGTGGTTAACCCCTTCACGGCCAGTGTAATTTTCACAGTAATCAGTGCATTTTTATCGCTGGTCCCAAAAATGTGTCAAAAGTGTCCGATGTTTCCGCCATAATGTCGCAGTCACGATAAAAATCGTTGATTGCCGCCATTACTAGTAAAAAAAAAAAATATTAATAAAAATGCCATAAAAATGCCATAAAAACTATCCCCTATTTTGTAGACGCTATAACTTTTGCGCAAACTGATCAATAAACGCTTATTGCGTTTTTTTTAACCAAAAATATGTTGAAGAATACATATCGGCCTAAACTGAGGAAAAAAAAAAATTTTTGTATATTTTTGGGGGATATTTATTATAGCAAAAATAAAAAAATATTGAATTTTTTTCAAAATTGTCGCTCTACTTTTTGCTTATAGCGCAAAAAATTAAAACCGCAGAGATACCACCAAAAGAAAGCTCTATTTGTGGGAAAAAAAGGACATCAATTTTGTTTGGGAGCCACATCGCAAGACCGAGCAATTGTCAGTTAAAGCGACGCAGTGCCAAATCGCAAAAAGTTTCTTTGTCTTTGACCGGCGAAATGGTCCGGGGCTTAAATGGTTAAAGCACAACTCCAAAAATTAAAAAAAATCAATCCTTAAATTAGCCCCCCCTAATGCAAGGGTCATTATGTCTAGGGCGGTTCACAAGAGGTCAAACTTTGTAATTTTGGAATAAAGTATATTTGAGTATACTGCTGACAGTTCCCACTCCGCTTTTGAGGAACGAACCTTATTTGGGACTTTCCTTGTCCCTAACCCCCCTCTTTTTTCTGTTCATGGAGCATCAGCGTTATCACGGACAACACAGAGACATTAACCTTGTATGGTGCCCTGAGGAGGCTGGCGTGCAACCAAAGCCAGTCACAGCTTATAGTGCAGGCTGGGGGGGAACCAGTCGTAGCATCAGATAGAGCATGCTGGAACAAGGAGTAAAAGTATGTATTTACTCCTTAATTATCTGCCCCTAGACTAAACAAGAAATGAACCCCTGAAGTATGGGAGGTCTCACTGCAAGTGGATTTTGTAATTTTCCTGGAGTTGGGCTGTAAACATTTAGATTCTCCCTAATACATCCATCATGTTCTTTATTTTTTGTTCAAGATCATTGAGTTTATTAGTGGGAATGCTCTCCAAGCATTCCCAGTATTGTTGTTCGTTTTTTATTATTCTTAATTTTAATTTTATTCCGTAAGTTTTTTGGCTCTGCGTAACTTCTGCATACTTTCAGCTATTAAAACCATTCAACTTTTAAAATGTTTAGCTCTTTAAGCTAATGATGGAACTTCTTAAATTTTTTTGTACTATTTATACTTTTTAAAATATTAAGCTTTTTAACACTTTTTTTTTTAACATTGACGTCAATGAGAGCATGCTTTGAATCCTTAAAATCTTCTTCCGCTCCCAAAAGTTTCAGCTCCTTCATACTTTTACCTACAGACGCCAAACAAACTTTTAAATGTTCACAAAATATTCAGCTATCCGGCTATATCTTTTCAGTTTGATATCTTTTACAGTTTTTTGTGAAAAAGCTGTTTAAGTTTAGTCATCATTTCAGGAAATGTTATCGATTTAACAGAGTGTCTATGGGGTTGCTTAGAGTGGATTATGTCATCGCTACAGCACAGAGCCTTAAAAAAAAAGATCTCAGGCCTCGTACACACGACAGAAACTCGTTCATGTGTATGGTTTCTCGTCAAGAAAACCGACAAGTAATCTCGACGAGAAAATAGAGATCCGGCTCTCTATTTTCTCGTTGAGATTCTCGTCGGCATGTTTCTCGACGAGAAAAGTGAGTGTGTGTACACTTACCTGTCCTCCCGGAAGCCCGTGCATGTTCGAAATGAATTCGACGCATTCGCGGTAGCTTCCTAGGCATAGGTAGGGTATACCAAGATGGCGGCGACGGCATCGAATGTGACGAGCGCATGCTCGTCGTAGTCGATGACATCACCGCATACGCTCCATTCAAAGAACCGTGGGTTCTTTGAATCGAGCGTGTGTACACTCGGCCGGGACAAGTTTCTTGTCCAAGAATCTCGTGGAAAAACCGACATGTTTTTTTCGACGAGAATCTCGGCCGCGTGTACGAGGCTTCAGTTCCTTCTCTATAAATTGCTCTCACGCCCACAAGATCTACTTGTCATGTATAATGTATACATCAAAATGTAGGTATTTTTTGTCTAGTTTCAGGCAATGTGCTCAGTTTTGTGATACGCCTTTTACTTTTGGCTGGTTGAGCTTCCAAATGACAAGAGTTCTACACTTTCTTCCGTTGACTGTCCTGTATAAAATTCTTCACATTTCCCAGCGAAACGCACAGCAAACTTCTTTTTTAAATCGCTGATATGCCCACATTTTTTAGTTTATCAACATCAATTTTATACCGATACGTTCACAAAGGCTGTGTGTCTCTAATGATGAAGTCGCTGTTTCGATAGCATGTACTGTTGTGGAGTTATTAAGGTTTAATTGAAGGGTTCTCTCACACTGTCTCTCACTCATTAGGTGTGGGGATTAATGATCAAAGAGAGGCTTTATAAGTACTGAAGGAACACTGCTTGTATGTCCTAAAGATAGTGTAGTGGTTATGGCGAATGGCTTTGGTGTGGGCTTTAGCAATTCAGTTATTCAGCATTCCCACACATTTTCTACAGGAACCATGATGTCCTTGATTAGGTTTTGTGCACTAGCACTTGTGAAATGAGGAGATTGTTCTTCCACAACCAGCACATCACCTAAAAAAATATTAAAAAGCATATATTATAAATATGCAAGCCTACAAATATTACCTGAAGCTGTGGTCTCAGACACTGACCTGTTGTGGTGACAATTTCAACCACTTCCTCCACCTCTCCTTCCTCTACATCCTCAGGTTGTGGTGTGCTGAGTTCCCCTTCTTTCTGAGGTGTGGCGTTCCTGGTGTCCTCAGAAGTCCTGAGTCTTTTCTCCCCTATGAGAATGAAACAAAAGGTATACTTAGCACACAGATATATGCTTGGAAGTGTGGTACAATTGTCTATTATGGCAGAGTTTCAAGCTGAAGACATGATTTTTTCCCTTACCAAAGATGGAATACTTAACTTTTTTGGACAAGTTTCACACATGGAGATACCCCAAGTATCCACTGGAGCACCTGTGTAAGACACCCTAAAAAGTTTGTTCTGGTGTCCCACACTAGTGCTCCTGAATCCAGATGTGTAAACAGCTGCTGAGTGTCCTCTCCTTAAACTGAATTAAGTTTGCCTTTCATTCTAGTTACAAACACATCTAGACAACAATGCACTAAACTTCTTTTAATACAAATAGGCATGACCAGATGTAGTTAACCCTGTATCTGCCAAAAACATTGTATTTATTGGGCAAACGAACAATGTTTACTGCGAGCCATTACTGTGCCCACGAACCTGAAAACTTTAATTTTTAACTGTACAACAGTAAAGAAAAGCACATGGAGCAACATGCGAGTTATAATAATAATAATAGGAACACAGGACAAATACTTACTTTTTTTAAGCAGTTTCTTGATCCTTCGAGACTGATCGTGCTCCCTCAATTTCAGGTCTGACCATCGTTTTCTCAATTGCTCCTTGGATCGTCGTACCCCAAAATTCCTGTGCAGACTTCTCACAACTTTAGACATGATCTTGGCCTTTCTCACATTAGAGTTGGAGTACGGTCCATGCTTCCCATCATAGTCGGTCCTCTTCAAGATGTCCACCATCTCCTCCATCTCTACAAAGGACATATTTGAGGCCTTATATCTCCTCCTGGATCGTGACGTTTCTGGCTCCAGGCTTTCCTCCTCGTTGCTGGTATTATCACGCACCTGCTGTGTCTCCGCCATGTCTCTCCCACTGCGCGCCGAAAGAGAAGGGGCGGGGAATATACTAGAAAGAACGTCAGGGGTGGGCGACGTGTGCAGAGTTTCACGCATGTGCAGTGTATATAAAGCCTAACGCACGTGCTTCGGACATACGATCTGTGAGTGGAGGAAGTGCCGATCGTGATAGCGAAGGTAAGATTTTAACTTGGGGCATCAGTGGTCTATACTGCTTCTAGATTGAGGCCTATATTGGGATAAGATTATGAGAGTTTAGACTGACATTAGAAATTTTCTGTTGTGTTTTGTCTTGCAGAAATAATGAATCCTTTTAAAAAGCCAGGGTTTTTGAGCGAGTTCATTGACAGGTACAGGGAGCTGCCCGGTTTGTGGGAAATAAAAAAACCCCTCCATAAAGATAGAGCAGCTAGGAAGGCAGCGCTGGAGAAACTCCTGCAATTTGTGAAGACGGAGGTCCCCAACGCAGACATTGTCACAGTTTGTGGACAAGAAAATTGTTAACTTGAGGGGCACATACAAGAAGGAGCGTAATAAGGTCCTGGATTCACAGAGGTTAGGAGCAACAGCAGAGGTCGTGTATGTACCCAGTCTGTGGTACTACAACAAAATGCATTTTCTGGATGACCAGACTGAAGTGAAGCCATCACTTTCTACACTTCCTTCCCCCCTTCCTTGCACCCCAGCTGAGGCTTCCGAGGACCAACCTTGGCCTTCCAACCTGGAAGAACTGGAGGAGCCCAGCTGGAGCCAGGTATATTATTTTTCAACATATTTCTTGTCATAAAATTAAAGTGTTTTACATATCAATAGACAGTAGTGGCCAAAAATGATTGGGACATGAATGAAAAATGCTGGGGTCAGAATGATAGTCTTTCTATTTATTAACATTCAATTTGCAACAGTCATGAGCTGAAAATTGTGTGTGATTGATGAACGAAAAACTAAAACTATGTCCCTTTTTTATACACAGGAAGACCTCAGCCAGGATGAGGGTCTGGAAGGTGGCAGGCAGGAGGAGGCGGGGGTAAGTGTCAGCCAGGAAGTGGCCGGGCCCAGTGGCCTGACCCAATCCCAGGTGCCTCCCCTCCGCCTTACAACGAAAAGGGCCAGGAAGGGTAGGAACCTGGATAAGGCAGCACTTGCCCTCATTCAGGATGCTGATGTGACCCTCAGAGACCTCCCCACCGTTCAAGAGGGCTATGCATGCATAGTCGCTGCAAAATGCAGAAAATGGAGGAGGGCCAATGCCTCCTCAGTGAGAACATAATTTTACAGACCCTAAATAAGGGGTTGATGAGCCAACTGACAGAAAATACTCACCTTTCTGAGTTCGTTAATCCTCCTCCTCCTCCTGCCACAAGTCCACCTCCAAAGCCACAGCCTCCAAGGAAGGCTGCAGGGAAGGCTGCAGGGAAGACAAGAAAGTGATGGCCTGGGTTCAGTCTGGTCTGACAGAAGACGCAGGCTGTTGTAGTACCACAGACTGGGGACATATATGTCATCTGCTGCTGTTCCTGATCTCTCGGAGTCCAGGACCAGATTGTGCTCCCTATTGTATGGACTCCTCAAGCTACCAATTTTCTTTTTCAAATAATTGATGTCTGCCCTGGGGTCCAAAGGCTTTGCAAATAGCAGCAGTTTCTCCAGCGTTGCCTTCCTCTTTATTTTGTTACCCAGAATAAATGGATATTTTTTTGGAGGAAATACTTGCCTATGTGTTTTTATTAAAAAAGGGCAGTTTGTTTGTGAGTAGGCAGGCACATTTCAAAAATACAATGTCAAATTAACAAGAGACACCAACCAACCTCCTTGAGGTTAAAAAATACAAGATAATAATGTTGTTGTGGTAACTTGACACACACAAAAAAAAAAAAAATAGGGAGATCACTAGAAAATAATCCCTAAAAAAACAGGAGATCTTGATTAACCACTTAAGCCCCGGACCATTTGGTAGCTAAAGGACCAGAGGTGAATTCAGAATTTTGCACTGCGCTGCTTTAACTGTAAATTGTGCGGACATGCAATGTTGTACTGAAACGAAATTTGCGTCCTTTTCTTCCCACAAATAGAGCTTTCTTTTAATGGTATATGATTGCCTCTGCGATTTTTATTTTTTGCGATATAAACGGAAAAAGACCGAAAATTTTGAAAAAAAATGATATTTTCTACTTTTTGTTATAAGAAAAATCGAATAAACTCAATTGTAGTCATACATTTAGGCCAAAATTTATTCAGCCACATGTCTTTAGTAAAAAAAAATGTCAATAAGCGTATATTTATTGGTTTGCGCAAAAGTTATAGCGTCTACAAACTAGGGTACATTTTCTGGAATTTACACAGCTTTTAATTTATGACTGCCTATCTCATTTCTTGAGGTGCTAAAATGGCAGGGCAGTACAAAACCCCCCCCAAATGACCCCATTTTGGAAAGTAGACACCCCAGGGAAATTGCTGAGAGGCATGTTGAGCCCATTGAATATTTTTTTTTTGTCCCAAGTGATTGAATAATGACAAAAAAAAAAAATTACAAAAAGTTGTCACTAAATGATATATTGCTCACACATGCCATGGTTATATGTGGAATTGCACCCCAAAATACATTCTGCTGCTTCTCCTGAGTACGGGGATACCACATGTGTGGGACTTTTTAGGAGCCTAGCCATGTACGGGACCCCGGAAACCAAGCACCGCCTTCAGGATTTCTAAGGGCGCAAATTTTTGATTTCACTCCTCACTACCTATCACAGTTTCGAAGGCCATAAAATGCCAAAATAGCACAAAACCCCCCTAAATGACCCCATTTTGGAAAGTAGACACCCCAAGCTATTTACTGAGAGGCATGATTAGTCCATGGAATATTTTATATTTTGCCACAAGTTGCGGGAATATGACAAACTTTATTTTTTTTGCACAAAGTTGTCACTAAATGATATATTGCTCACACATGCCATGGTTATATGTGGAATTGCACCCCAAAATACATTCTGCTGCTTCTCCTGAGTACGGGGATACCACATGTGTGGGACTTTTTGGGAGCCTAGCCGCGTACGGGACCCCAAAAACCAAGCACAGCCTTCAAGGTTTCTAAGGGCATAAATTTTTGATTTCACTCCTCACTACCTATCACAGTTTTGAAGGCCATAAAATGTCAAAATAGCACAAAATCCCCCCAAATGACCCCATTTTGGAAAGTAGACACCCCAAGCTATTTGCTGAGAGGCATGTTGAGCCCATTGAATATTTTTTTTTTGTCCCAAATGATTGAATAATGACAAAAAGAAAAAAAAAGAAAAAATTTACAAAAAGTTGTCACTAAATGATATATTGCTCACACATGCCATGGTTATATGTGAAATTACACCCCAAAATACATTCTGCTGCTTCTCCTGAGTATGGGGATACCACATGTGTGGGACTTTTTGGGAGCCTAGTCGCGTACGGGACCCCAAAAACCAAGCACCGCCTTCAAGGTTTCTAAGGGCATAAATTTTTGATTTCACTCCTCACTACCTATCACTACCTAGTTTTGAAGGCCATAAAATGCCAAGATGGCACAAAACCCCCCCAAATGACCCCATTTTGGAAAGTAGACACCCCATGCTATTTGCTGAGAGGCATGTTGAGCCCATTGAATATTTTTTTTGGTCCCAAATGATTGAATAATGACAAAAAGAAAAAAAAAATGAAAAAATGTACAAAAAGTTGTCACTAAATGATATATTGCTCACACATGCCATGGTGATATGTGGAATTGCACCCCAAAATACATTCTGCTGCTTCTCCTGAGTACGGGGATACCACATGTGTGGGACTTTTTGGGAGCCTAGCCGGGTACGGGGCCCCAAAAACCAAGAACCGCCTTCAGGCTTTCTAAGGGCGTAAATTTTTGATTTCACTCCTCACTACCTATCACAGTTTCGAAGGCCATAAAATGCCAAAATAGCACAATCCCCCCAAATGACCCCATTTTGGAAAGTAGACACCCCAAGCTATTTACTGAGAGGCATGTTCAGTCCATGGAATATTTTATATTTTGCCACAAGTTGCGGGAATATGACAAACTTTGTTTTTTTTGCACAAAGTTGTCACTAAATGATATATTGCTCACACATGCCATGGTTATATGTGGAATTGCACCCCAAAATACATTCTGCTGCTTCTCCTGAGTACGGGGATACCACATGTGTGGGACTTTTTGGGAGCCTAGCCGGGTACGGGGCCCCAAAAACCAAGCACCGCCTTCAGGCTTTCTAAGGGCGTAAATTTTTGATTTCACTCCTCACTACCTATCACAGTTTCGAAGGCCATAAAATGCCAAAATAGCACAAAATCCCCCCAAATGACCCCATTTTGGAAAGTAGACACCCCAAGCTATTTACTGAGAGGCATGTTCAGTCCATGGAATATTTTATATTTTGCCACAAGTTGCGGGAATATGACAAACTTTGTTTTTTTTGCACAAAGTTGTCACTAAATGATATATTGCTCACACATGCCATGGTTATATGTGGAATTGCACCCCAAAATACATTCTGCTGCTTCTCCTGAGTACGGGGATACCACATGTGTGGGACTTTTTGGGAGCGTAGCCGCGTACGGGACCCCAAAAACCAAGCACAGCCTTCAAGGTTTCTAAGGGCATAAATTTTTGATTTCACTCCTCACTAGTGATGAGCCGAACACCCCCGGGTTTGGTTCGCACCAGAACCCGCGAACGGACCGAAAGTTCGAACGAACATTAGAACCCTATTAAATACAATGGATGCGAACGTTCGAATTCTAAAGTGCTAATTATAACAACTATTATGCATGTTATTGTCATAAATAGGGTTTGGGAACCCGGGTTGTGCACCAGGGGACATGTATCAATGCAAAAAGAAGTTTTAAAAACGGTCGTTTTTCGGGAGCAGTCATTTTAATGATGCATAAAGTGAAAAAAAAAAAGTCAAATATTCCTTTAAATATCGTACCTGGGGGGTGTCTAAAGTATGCCTGTGAAGTGCCACGTGTTTCCCGTGTTTAGAACTGTCCCTGCACAAAATGACACTTCTAAAGGAAAAAAAAGCCATTTAAAACTGCTTGCGGCTTTAATGTAATGTCTGGTCCCGGTAATATGGATGAAATTCTTTAAGAAAAATGGCATAGCTACCCCATGACCCCCCCCCTACCCCAGCCCATTACCAGCCCCTTTGGGTCTTGTATGGATATTAAGGGGAACCCCGCACATAAAATAAAAAAGGCCCTATATACTCTGAACAGCCGTATACAGGCGGTGCATACAAGACAGGGACTGTAGGTTTGTTCTTATGTAGAATCTGTTTGTAATTTTGAACAGGTACATTGTTGAAGTGTAGCTCCAGCCCAAAAATCTATTTTTAAACTTTTTGGGAAACATAGGTAAGGGTTATCACCCCTGTAACATTTGTTTTGCTGTCTGTGCCCCTGTTCAGAACATTTCACCTCACTTTCCGTCCCAATGACAACTGTTTTTGAAATGTGGTGTTTTTCTTGAAACAAGGATTGCTGATAAAGCATCAGTACAGATGAGACCCCTTTCTCCCATATTTATTCTTACAGGAGAGAATTTTCCTTTCTAGGGGTAGATTTCCTCTCACTTCCTGTTGTCTTCTTTCGTTTGCAAGTAGGAGTCGTTTGTAAGTTGGATGTTTGAAAGTAGGGACCTGCCGTATATACTCTGCAGAAATAGGCCCCTTAGTTGTTGGTGTTGGCACAACACTGTAAGCACTCAGTTACTCTTGGTTGGTGCTGGAACGCCCTGCTGTCAACTATTATATCAGGAATTTTAATTACATATAATTGTTGAACAGTGGTAGTAAAAATTGGGGCTTTGATGGTGGTGCTGGTGCCACAACACCGTAAGCCCTGACAGTTACTCTTGGTGGGTGCAGCAATGGGCCCTGCTGTGAATTATTAGATCAAGAATTGTAATTACATGCCCCTTTTGAACAGGGGCTGAAAAATTGGGCCTTTCGTGGTGGTGGTGGTGGTGGCGTTGCCACAAGACTGTAAGCCCTCAGAGTTACTCTTGGTGGGTGCAGCAATGGACCCTGCTGTGAATTATTAGATCAAGAATTGTAATTGCATGCCCCTGTTGAACAGGGGCTGAAAAATTGGGCCTTAGGCACTGGTGGCACAACACTACAACCCCTCACAGATACTGTACTTGGAGCACAGCAATGAGCCCTGTTGCAAAGTATTGCTTCAAAAATTGTAATGACACGCCCCTGTTAAACAGGGGCTGAAAAATTGGGCCTTAGGCACTGGTGCCACAACACTCCAACCCCTCACAGATACTGTACTTGGAGCACAGCAATGAGCCCTATGGCAAATTATTGCTAAAAAAAATGTAATTACACGCCCCTGTAAAACAGGGGCTGAAAAATTGGGCCTTAGCCACTGGTGGCGGCACCCATAAACAAAAATGATCTTCCAAGCTATCATCATCAATCGTATCATTGAGGACTCGGAGGAGGAGGATAGCCAGTCAACATAACAGCACAGGCACTCAGCATCAGCATCAGTCTTGAAGGGATGTGACATGTTAAAATCAATTAGTCTGTTATATCAGCATCAGGTGTGTGGTAGCTGGTGGTGATCCAAGACTGGTTCATCTTGATGAAAGTCAGTCGATCAACCGAGTCGGTGGACAGGCGCACCCTGTGATCCGTGACAAATCCTCCAGCAGCACTGAATGTGCGTTCCGAAAGAACGCTGGATGCAGGACAGGCCAGTAGCTCAATTGCATACTGTGCAAGCTCTGGCCAGTGATCCATCCTCAAGACCCAGTAAGCCAGAGGATTTTCGGTGGGGAAGGTGTCCAAGTCTGACCTTGCCCCTAGATATTCCTGCACCATGTTTATCAGACGCTGGCGATGGTTGCTGGAACCGATCATACTTTGGGGCTGCGGACTAAAGAATTGTCTGAACGCATCGGTCAGACGGCCACCTTCCCCACCGCTCCTTCTTTGACTGGCCGAAGCCTCAGCAACTCGTTGTCCAGGACCAGGAGTTTGTAACCTCCCAGTCTCTGGGAACGCGTTGCACAGACCTTTCTGCAAGGCCTCCCGGAGTTGTCTCATCCTCTGCTCCCTCTGCGACGGTAACATAAGGTCCGCAACCTTACCCTTGTACCGTGGATCAAGGAGAGTGGCCAGCCAGTAATGGTCCCTCTCCTTGATCCGAAGAATACGAGGATCCTTCCGCAGACTTTGCAGGATCAGGGAGGCCATGCAGCGTAGGTTTGCTGAGGCATTCGCTCCGGAGTCCTCTGGGTCACTAAGGACGACATGATCCGCAGCCACCTCCTCCCAGCCACGTACAAGTCCACTGGTTTCTTGGGACTGTAAATCATCCCTAAAAGACTGCTGCTGATGATGCTGAGTGCCAGCCTCCACCTCCATGCTGACACAATCCTCCTCCTCCTCCTCCTCCTCCTCTTCCTGTGCGATGGGTGGGACAGAAGGAACACTGTCTGGGTAAAGGGGGCCTTGAGAGGCAAGGAAGTCCTCCTCTTCCTGCCTCTGTTCTGCCTCAAGTGCCCTGTCCATTATTCCACGCAGCGTGTGCTCCAACAGGTGGACAAGAGGTACAGTGTCACTGATGCATGCACTGTCACTGCTCACCATCCTCGTGGCCTCCTCAAATGGTGCCAGGACAGTGCATGCATCCCTGATCATGCCCCACTGGCGTGGAGAAAAAAAACCAAGCTCCCCTGACCCTGTCCTGGTGCCGTAGTCGCACAGGTACTCATTGATGGCCCTCTGCTGCGTGTGCAGCCGCTGCAGCATGGCCAACGTTGAGTTCCACCTGGTGGGCATGTCACATATAAGGCGGTTCTTGGGCAGGTTCAACTCCTTTTGCAGCTCAGCCAGGCGAGCACTGGCATTATAAGATCTGCGGAAATGCACACAGACTTTCCTGGCCTGCCTCAGGACATCCTGTAAGCCCGGGTACCTGCCCAAGAACCGCTGCACCACCAGGTTAAGGACGTGAGCCACACAGGGCACATGGGTCAGTTGTCCCTGTCGGAGGGCGGAGAGGAGGTTGGTGCCATTGTCGCAAACCACCATTCCTGGCTTAAGCTGGCGTGGCGTCAACCACCTCTCGGCCTGGCCCTGCAGAGCAGACAGGACCTCTGCCCCAGTGTGGCTTCTGTCCCCCAAACACACCAGCGCAAGCACGGCATGGCATCTTTTTGCCTGCGTACTTGCGTAGCCCCGTGAACGGCTACGGAGCACCGCTGGTTCATAGGACAAACCACAGGAAGAGGCCATGGAGGAAGAAGAAGAGGAGGGGGTGGAGGAGAGAGGTGTGTCACAACCAGTAGTAGCATTTTGGAGGCGTGGCGGTGGGACAACCTCCAACACTACTGCACCTTGTCCTGCATCCTTCCCAGCTGCCAAAAGAGTGACCCAATGGGCCGTGAAAGAAAGGTAACGTCCCTGTCCATGCCTGCTGGACCATGAGTCAGCGGTAATATGCACCTTACCGCTGACCGCCCTGTCCAGCGAGGCCAAGACATTGCCTTCCACATGCCGGTAGAGAGCCGGAATAGCCTTCCGTGAGAAAAAGTGGCGTTTGGGAACCTGCCACTGAGGAACCGCACATTGCACAAACTCACGGAAGGGGGCCGAGTCTACCAACTGAAAAGGCAGCAGTTGAAGCGCTAGCAATTTAGCCAAGCTAGCATTCAACCGCTGGGCATGTGGATGGCTGGGAGTGAACTTCTTTCGACGGTCCAGCAGCTGGGGCAGGGAAATTTGCCTGCTAGAATCGGACGTCGGTGTACTGCTAGCAGAGTGGCCGCAAGTACTTGACTGTGACACACCTAATTCTACACCTTCATTCCTCTCAGTGCATGTTTCAGAGAGGACTGAAGTTATAGTGGGGTTGGAGATCCCAGCTGATGCGGTGCAAGGAGAGGTCCGCTTTGTTCTTTGGTGTGGGTCTTTGAGGTAGGCTTGCCAACGAGCTGCATGGCAGGTCAACATATGTCTGGTCAGGCATGTGGTACCCAAGCGGCTGATGTTTTGGCCACGCGATATACGCTTGAGACATATGTTGCAAACAGCAGCTGTGCGATCTGATGCACTAGCCTCAAAAAAGGCCCACACCAAAGAACTTTTTGAATGACGGGCAGAGGCAGCGCCCTGCACAGGCGGAGCTCTGCGGTGTGATTCCGTCGGTGTACTGCCCTTACGCTGGCCACCAAAGGGCATCCTGCCTCGTTGGAGATGTGCCTCCTCCTCATCCTCCTCCTCCTCCTCTCTCCTATTAGGCACCCACGTGGAGTCAGTGACCTCATCATCACCTCCCTCCTCATCACTGGAGCCAATCTGGCAGTATGCTGCAGCTGCTGGAACATGACTGCCAGATTGGTGTCCTTCTTGAGCATCCCCTCTGTCTGCTCTCACGCTACTGCCTTCCTCTAGCTGGGTTTCATCATCAGACCCTTCGAAACGCTGGGCATCCTCCTGGAGCATGTACCCAACACTGTGCTGAAACAGTTCGGGGGACTCCTCAGGAGGAGGACATGGTGGGTCTAGGGAAGGAGTGACTGATGATGAGTCTGACATTGATACCAGGGAAGAGGACGCTTTGGCAGCTGCTTTTCCAGTACCCTGAGCCTGGGTGAGAGAGGATGAGGAGGAGGAGGAGGGCTTGGTCATCCACTCTACCAAGTCTTCGGCATGATGTGGCTCAACATGTCCAGCTGCCGAAAAGAAGGACAAGCGTGTCCCATGGCCATGTGCTGATGACAATGCACCGCGTCCACGACCAGCACTGTTGCCCCCAGACACAGAGCCTGCTTGCCCTCTTTTATTGCCTCCTGACTGTCTGCCTCTCCTTGTTTGCCTTCCAGACATTCTAATAGATGGCCTGCAGGGAGATGGGAAAAAAGCAATAAGGGCTACCTTCAGGTGTCATTCTCTGTCCCTGGAAACAAGGACTTTGACAGTGAAAGAAACTGACACACTCTCCCTACCTACAGTTTTCTGTCCCTAGAAAAAATGTTTTTTTTAAGCACAATTTAGCACAAGGAGAATTCACTCACTGTCCTTCCAGGTCCCTGGAAACAAGGACTTTGACAGTGAAAGAAACTGACACACTCTCCCTACCTACAGTTTTCTGTCCCTAGAAAAAATGTTTTTTTTAAGCACAATTTAGCACAAGGAGAATTCATTCACTGTCCTTCCAGGTCCCTGGAAACAAGGACTTTGACAGTGAAAGAAACTGACACACTCTCCCTACCTACAGTTTTCTGTCCCTAGAAAAAATGTTTTTTTTAAGCACAATTTAGCACAAGGAGAATTCACTCACTGTCCTTCCAGGTCCCTGGAAACAAGGACTTTGACAGTGAAAGAAACTGACACACTCTCCCTACCTACAGTTTTCTGTCCCTAGAAAAAATGTTTTTTTTAAGCACAATTTAGCACAAGGAGAATTCACTCACTGTCCTTCCAGGTCCCTGGAAACAAGGACTTTGACAGTGAAAGAAACTGACACACTCTCCCTACCTACAGTTTTCTGTCCCTAGAAAAAATGTTTTTTTTAAGCACAATTTAGCACAAGGAGAATTCACTCACTGTCCTTCCAGGTCCCTGGAAACAAGGACTTTGACAGTGAAAGAAACTGACACACTCTCCCTACCTACAGTTTTCTGTCCCTAGAAAAAATGTTTTTTTAAGCACAATTTAGCACAAGGAGAATTCACTCACTGTCCTTCCAGGTCCCTGGAAACAAGGACTTTGACAGTGAAAGAAACTGACACACTCTCCCTACCTACAGTTTTCTGTCCCTAGAAAAAATGTTTTTTTTAAGCACAATTTAGCACAAGGAGAATTCACTCACTGTCCTTCCAGGTCCCTGGAAACAAGGACTTTGACAGTGAAAGAAACTGACACACTCTCCCTACCTACAGTTTTCTGTCCCTAGAAAAAATGTTTTTTTTAAGCACAATTTAGCACAAGGAGAATTCACTCACTGTCCTTCCAGGTCCCTGGAAACAAGGACTTTGACAGTGAAAGAAACTGACACACTCTCCCTACCTACAGTGTTCTGTCCCTAGAAAAAATGTTTTTTTTAAGCACAATTTAGCACAAGGAGAATTCACTCACTGTCCTTCCAGGTCCCTGGAAACAAGGACTTTGACAGTGAAAGAAACTGACACACTCTCCCTACCTACAGTTTTCTGTCCCTAGAAAAAATGTTTTTTTTAAGCACAATTTAGCACAAGGAGAATTCACTCACTGTCCTTCCAGGTCCCTGGAAACAAGGACTTTGACAGTGAAAGAAACTGACACACTCTCCCTACCTACAGTTTTCTGTCCCTAGAAAAAATGTTTTTTTTAAGCACAATTTAGCACAAGGAGAATTCACTCACTGTCCTTCCAGGTCCCTGGAAACAAGGACTTTGACAGTGAAAGAAACTGACACACTCTCCCTACCTACAGTTTTCTGTCCCTAGAAAAAATGTTTTTTTTAAGCACAATTTAGCACAAGGAGAATTCACTCACTGTCCTTCCAGGTCCCTGGAAACAAGGACTTTGACAGTGAAAGAAACTGACACACTCTCCCTACCTACAGTTTTCTGTCCCTAGAAAAAATGTTTTTTTTAAGCACAATTTAGCACAAGGAGAATTCACTCACTGTCCTTCCAGGTCCCTGGAAACAAGGACTTTGACAGTGAAAGAAACTGACACACTCTCCCTACCTACAGTTTTCTGTCCCTAGAAAAAATGTTTTTTTTAAGCACAATTTAGCACAAGGAGAATTCACTCACTGTCCTTCCAGGTCCCTGGAAACAAGGACTTTGACAGTGAAAGAAACTGACACACTCTCCCTACCTACAGTTTTCTGTCCCTAGAAAAAATGTTTTTTTTAAGCACAATTTAGCACAAGGAGAATTCACTCACTGTCCTTCCAGGTCCCTGGAAACAAGGACTTTGACAGTGAAAGAAACTGACACACTCTCCCTACCTACAGTTTTCTGTCCCTAGAAAAAATGTTTTTTTTAAGCACAATTTAGCACAAGGAGAATTCACTCACTGTCCTTCCAGGTCCCTGGAAACAAGGACTTTGACAGTGAAAGAAACTGACACACTCTCCCTACCTACAGTTTTCTGTCCCTAGAAAAAATGTTTTTTTTAAGCACAATTTAGCACAAGGAGAATTCACTCACTGTCCTTCCAGGTCCCTGGAAACAAGGACTTTGACAGTGAAAGAAACTGACACACTCTCCCTACCTACAGTTTTCTGTCCCTAGAAAAAATGTTTTTTTTAAGCACAATTTAGCACAAGGAGAATTCACTCACTGTCCTTCCAGGTCCCTGGAAACAAGGACTTTGACAGTGAAAGAAACTGACACACTCTCCCTACCTACAGTTTTCTGTCCCTAGAAAAAATGTTTTTTTTAAGCACAATTTAGCACAAGGAGAATTCACTCACTGTCCTTCCAGGTCCCTGGAAACAAGGACTTTGACAGTGAAAGAAACTGACACACTCTCCCTACCTACAGTTTTCTGTCCCTAGAAAAAATGTTTTTTTTAAGCACAATTTAGCACAAGGAGAATTCACTCACTGTCCTTCCAGGTCCCTGGAAACAAGGACTTTGACAGTGAAAGAAACTGACACACTCTCCCTACCTACAGTTTTCTGTCCCTAGAAAAAATGTTTTTTTTAAGCACAATTTAGCACAAGGAGAATTCACTCACTGTCCTTCCAGGTCCCTGGAAACAAGGACTTTGACAGTGAAAGAAACTGACACACTCTCCCTACCTACAGTTTTCTGTCCCTAGAAAAAATGTTTTTTTTAAGCACAATTTAGCACAAGGAGAATTCACTCACTGTCCTTCCAGGTCCCTGGAAACAAGGACTTTGACAGTGAAAGAAACTGACACACTCTCCCTACCTACAGTTTTCTGTCCCTAGAAAAAATGTTTTTTTTAAGCACAATTTAGCACAAGGAGAATTCACTCACTGTCCTTCCAGGTCCCTGGAAACAAGGACTTTGACAGTGAAAGAAACTGACACACTCTCCCTACCTACAGTTTTCTGTCCCTAGAAAAAATGTTTTTTTTAAGCACAATTTAGCACAAGGAGAATTCACTCACTGTCCTTCCAGGTCCCTGGAAACAAGGACTTTGACAGTGAAAGAAACTGACACACTCTCCCTACCTACAGTTTTCTGTCCCTAGAAAAAATGTTTTTTTTAAGCACAATTTAGCACAAGGAGAATTCACTCACTGTCCTTCCAGGTCCCTGGAAACAAGGACTTTGACAGTGAAAGAAACTGACACACTCTCCCTACCTACAGTTTTCTGTCCCTAGAAAAAATGTTTTTTTTAAGCACAATTTAGCACAAGGAGAATTCACTCACTGTCCTTCCAGGTCCCTGGAAACAAGGACTTTGACAGTGAAAGAAACTGACACACTCTCCCTACCTACAGTTTTCTGTCCCTAGAAAAAATGTTTTTTTTAAGCACAATTTAGCACAAGGAGAATTCACTCACTGTCCTTCCAGGTCCCTGGAAACAAGGACTTTGACAGTGAAAGAAACTGACACACTCTCCCTACCTACAGTTTTCTGTCCCTAGAAAAAATGTTTTTTTTAAGCACAATTTAGCACAAGGAGAATTCACTCACTGTCCTTCCAGGTCCCTGGAAACAAGGACTTTGACAGTGAAAGAAACTGACACACTCTCCCTACCTACAGTTTTCTGTCCCTAGAAAAAATGTTTTTTTTAAGCACAATTTAGCACAAGGAGAATTCACTCACTGTCCTTCCAGGTCCCTGGAAACAAGGACTTTGACAGTGAAAGAAACTGACACACTCTCCCTACCTACAGTTTTCTGTCCCTAGAAAAAATGTTTTTTTTAAGCACAATTTAGCACAAGGAGAATTCACTCACTGTCCTTCCAGGTCCCTGGAAACAAGGACTTTGACAGTGAAAGAAACTGACACACTCTCCCTACCTACAGTTTTCTGTCCCTAGAAAAAATGTTTTTTTTAAGCACAATTTAGCACAAGGAGAATTCACTCACTGTCCTTCCAGGTCCCTGGAAACAAGGACTTTGACAGTGAAAGAAACTGACACTCTCCCTACCTACAGTTTTCTGTCCCTAGAAAAAATGTTTTTTTTAAGCACAATTTAGCACAAGGAGAATTCACTCACTGTCCTTCCAGGTCCCTGGAAACAAGGACTTTGACAGTGAAAGAAACTGACACACTCTCCCTACCTACAGTTTTCTGTCCCTAGAAAAAATGTTTTTTTTAAGCACAATTTAGCACAAGGAGAATTCACTCACTGTCCTTCCAGGTCCCTGGAAACAAGGACTTTGACAGTGAAAGAAACTGACACACTCTCCCTACCTACAGTTTTCTGTCCCTAGAAAAAATGTTTTTTTTAAGCACAATTTAGCACAAGGAGAATTCACTCACTGTCCTTCCAGGTCCCTGGAAACAAGGACTTTGACAGTGAAAGAAACTGACACACTCTCCCTACCTACAGTTTTCTGTCCCTAGAAAAAATGTTTTTTTTAAGCACAATTTAGCACAAGGAGAATTCACTCACTGTCCTTCCAGGTCCCTGGAAACAAGGACTTTGACAGTGAAAGAAACTGACACACTCTCCCTACCTACAGTTTTCTGTCCCTAGAAAAAATGTTTTTTTTAAGCACAATTTAGCACAAGGAGAATTCACTCACTGTCCTTCCAGGTCCCTGGAAACAAGGACTTTGACAGTGAAAGAAACTGACACTCTCCCTACCTACAGTTTTCTGTCCCTAGAAAAAATGTTTTTTTTAAGCACAATTTAGCACAAGGAGAATTCACTCACTGTCCTTCCAGGTCCCTGGAAACAAGGACTTTGACAGTGAAAGAAACTGACACACTCTCCCTACCTACAGTTTTCTGTCCCTAGAAAAAATGTTTTTTTTAAGCACAATTTAGCACAAGGAGAATTCACTCACTGTCCTTCCAGGTCCCTGGAAACAAGGACTTTGACAGTGAAAGAAACTGACACTCTCCCTACCTACAGTTTTCTGTCCCTAGAAAAAATGTTTTTTTTAAGCACAATATAGCACAAGCACAAAACACACTGACACTCTCCCTACCTATCCTTCTCTTTCCCTAAACTAAAGGAATCCAGGTTAAGCAAGAAAGAAATAAAAGTCACTGTCCCTGCCTATGCTGCTCTATCCCTGCTCCGGAACACACTACACTAGGCCGCCGTGCTGGCGGCCTTTTATAGTGTGGGGCGTGTACTAAACACCCTCAGCAATAATTGGCCACAGGCATCCTGCCTGTGGCCAATCATTGCTCTCCTCGCTGCCGGCGCTGTGATTGGCCAAGCATGCGGGGTCACAGTGCATGCTTGGCCAATCACAGCGCCTGGATGACACTGCGATGGCGTAGTGCATTGTGGGCCGTTCGCGTCACTCGAATTTGGCGCGAACGGCCCAAATCGTTCGATCTTCGTCGAACGATCGAACAGCCGATGTTCGAGTCGAACGTATGTTCGACTCGAACACGAAGCTCATCCCTACTCCTCACTATCTATCACAGTTTTGAAGGCCATAAAATGCCAAAATAGCACAAAATCCCCCCAAATGACCCCATTTTGGAAAGTAGACACCCCAAGCTATTTTCTGAGAGGCATGTTGAGCCCATTGAATATTTTTTTTTGTCCCAAATGATTGAATAATGACAAAAAGAAAAAAAAAAGAAAAAATGTACAAAAAGTTGTCACTAAATGATATATTGCTCACACATGCCATGGTTATATGTGGAATTGCACCCCAAAATACATTCTGCTGCTTCTCCTGAGTACGGGGATACCACATGTGTGGGACTTTTTGGGAGCCTAGCCGGGTACGGGGCCCCAAATCCAAGCACCGCCTTCAGGCTTTCTAAGGGCGTAAATTTTTGATTTCACTCCTCACTACCTATCACAGTTTCGAAGGCCATAAAATGCCAAAATAGCACAAAATCCCCCCAAATGACCCCATTTTGGAAAGTAGACACCCCAAGCTATTTACTGAGAGGCATGTTCAGTCCATGGAATATTTCATATTTTGCCACAAGTTGCGGGAATATGACAAACTTTGTTTTTTTTGCACAAAGTTGTCACTGAATGATATGTTGCTCACACATGCCATGGTTATATGTGAAATTGCACCCCAAAATACATTCTGCTGCTTCTCCTGAGTACGGGGATACCACATGTGTGGGACTTTTTGGGAGCCTAGCCGCGTACGGGACCCCAAAAACCAAGCACAGCCTTCAAGGTTTCTAAGGGCATAAATTTTTGATTTCACTCCTCACTACCTATCACAGTTTTGAAGGCCATAAAATGCCAAGATAGCCCAAAACCCCCACAAATGACCCCATTTTGGAAAGTAGACACCCCAAGCTATTTGCCGAGAGGCATGGTGAGTATTTTACAGCTCTCATTTGTTTTTGAAAATGAAGAAAGACATATTTTTTTTTTTTTCTTTTTTCAATTTTTTAAACTTTGTGACAAAAAGCGAGATCTGCAAAATACTCAACATACCTCTCAGAAAATAGCTTGGGGTGTCTACTTTCCAAAATGGGGTCATTTTGTTTTGTTTTTTGCCATCTGGGCATTCCATGGCCTCTGAAACTGTGATAGGCAGTGAGGAGTAAAATCAAAAATTTACACCCATAGAAATCCTGAAGGCGGTGCTTGGTTTTCGGGGTCCTGTACGCGGCTAGGCTCCCAAAATGTCTCACACATGTGGTATCCCCGTACTCAGGAGAAGCAACAGAATGTATTTTGGGGTGCAATTTCACATATAACCATGGCATGTTTGAGCAATATATCATTTAGTGACAACTTTTTGTAAATTTTTGTTTTTTTCTTTTTGTCATTATTCAATCACTTGGGACAAAAAAAATAAAAATATTCAATGGGCTCAACATGCCTCTCAGCAAATAGCTTGGGGTGTCTACTTTCCAAAATGGGGTCATTTGGGGGGGTTTTGATTTTGAACTGTCCTGGCATTTTATGCACAACATTAGGAAGCTTATGTCACACATCATCCACTCTTCTAACCACTTGAAGACAAAGCCCATTCTGACACTTTTTGTTTACATGAAAACATTTTTTTTTTTTTGCAAGAAAATTATGTTGAACCCCCAAACATTATATATATTTTTAAAGCAAAGGCCCTACAGATTAAAATAGTGGGTGTTGCATTTTTTTTTTCCACACAGTATTTGCGCAGCGATTTTTCAAACGCATTTTTTGGGGGAAAAACACACTTTTTTTATTTTTAATGCACTAAAAAACACTATATTGCCCAAATGTTTGATGAAATAAAAAAGATGATCTTAGGCCGAGTACATGGATACCAAACACGACATGCTTTAAAATTGCGCACAAACGCGCAGCGGCGAGAAACTACATTCATTTTTAAAAGCATTTAAAAGCCTTTACAGGTTACCACGTTGGATTTACAGAGGAGGTCTACTGCTAAAATTACTGCCCTCGATCTGACCTTCGTGGTGATACCTCACATGCATGATGCAATTGCTATTTACATATGACGCTAGACCGACGCTTGCGTTCGCCTTTGCGCAAGAGCAGGGGGGGACAGCAGTGCTTTTTTTTTATTATTTATTTTGCTTTTTTATTTTATTTTTAAATTGTTCCTTCCATATTTTTTTTTTTTATAATTTTTATTGTTATCTCAGGGAATGTAAATATCCCCTATGATAGCAATAAGTAGTGACAGGCACTCTTTTTTTGAAAAAAAATGGGGGGTTAGACCCTAGATCTTTCCTCTGCCCTCAAAGCATCTGACCACACCAAGATCGGTGTGATAAAATGCTTTCCCAATTTCCCAATGGCGCTGTTTATATCCGGGGGGGGGGCATTCCCTCCCACTGCTTGTAAAAGCAGTCCAGAGGCTAATTAGCCACTAGAATTGCTTTTACATGAAAGCCGGCCGCTGGCTGAAAAGAATGATACCCGCAGGCATCAATCTGGTATAACCATTCAAAGTCCAGCAACATACCAGTACGTTGCTGGTCCTTGTTGGACATGTATTGTAATCTTTTTTTTCATGCAGCCTGTTGGCTGAACGAAAAAAAGAGATTGATCGGTGGGTATGCCCACCATTAGAATACCTCCCTTCATCCACCCACTTCTAATGATGGGCATATATGCCGAAGCATGGGGGCATTCTCCCGCAAAAAAGTTATGCCGCGTACACACGGTCGGACTTTTCCACGGGCAAGCCTTCGTCGGAATTTCGACCGTATGTACGCGGCATAAAAGGTTATGCCGCGTACACACGGTCAAACTTTTCCACGGGCAAGCCTCCGTCGGAATTTCGACCGTATATACGCGGCATTAGGAGCAAAATCGCTCCTCCGCCCCTGCTGCCCCCATGCTTCGGCATATATGCTCTTTTTTTAACTGTGGTGGTGAAATCACCTCCTACAGCGTTGGAGTCACGGCTTTATGTATCGTGGGAGCAAACGCTGTTGCTGTCAAGATAAATAAATCCGCGATGCAACTGAATGGCGTACCTGCTAAGCAAATGATGGTTAACATTAAAACAAAGTAACATTACAGTACAACAGTAAGACCTTACCATACCATACCTGCAAAGCAAATACCAAAACAAAACCTAGTAAAAAATAAAACATTTTTTTAACGCAACCTGTGCCTAAAATATATATATGCCGAAGCATGGGGGCATCCTCCCGCAAAAAAGTTATGCCGCGTACACACGGTCGGACTTTTCCACGGGCAAGCCTTTGTCGAAATTTCGACCGTATGTACGCAGCATAAAAGGTTATGCCGCGTACACACGGTCAAACTTTTCCACGGGCAAGCCTCCGTCAGAATTTCGACCGTATATACGCGGCATTAGGAGCAAAATCGCTCCTCCGCCCCTGCTGCCCCCATGCTTCGGCATATATGCTCTTTTTTTTTAACTGTGGTGGTGAAATCACCTCCTACAGCACTGGAGTCACGGCTTTATGTATCGTGGGAGCAAACGCTGTTGCTGTCAAGATAAATAATTCCGCGCTGCAGTTGAATGGCGCACCTGAAAACAAAAAATTACATACCTGAAAAGCAAGCATGATAAAACATTGCAGAATGGAATACAGTAAAAAAGAGCAGAACAATAGAGAGAAAATAGAGAGAGAGAGAGAGAGAGAGAACAATAAAACTACAACTATTTTTGGTTTTTTTATTTTATATTTTTTTTGTGTTTTTGTTTTTTACGTTTTTTTTTTCTTTTTTACATGTAAAATGTAATGGCATCTTGGGAGACCCTGTGTAAGTGTGTCCTAGTCTGTGAACTGCTGTACCCTACGCTAAAACTTCACTTTTGAGTGGTAGCGTTCAAAACATTCACCAAGGCAAAGACCAGGTTTGTCAGGACAGAGTGGACAATAATAACGGGTGTCACGCCTAAATCCGCGCTTGCTACAGACACGACATCTTTTTTGGGGGGTTCGTTGGGTAGGGGTACTCGGGAGGAGATGCGTATAATGCCTCTCATGCAGCCGGCTTACTGCATTTGGTAGGGGATGGTGAGGTGCAGAACCGCCTGGATACAGGAGTTCTGTGACTATCTCATTCTGGAATTTTAGAAGAGATAAAGTCCCGCCTGCAGCTCTGTATAGCACATGAGCGTTCAGCAAAGCCAATTGAAATAAGGATAGAGACACTTTTTTGTACCAGCGTCTCGCCTTACGGTCAATTAGATACGGCGCCATCAACTGGTCGTTGAGGTCCACCCCTCCCATATTTTTGTTATATTCGTGGACACAGAGGGGTTTCTCCACAACACCAGTCGCCGTACGAATTTGGACTGTCGTGTCTGCATGAAGGGAGGTAAGAAGGAAAACATTCTTATTGTCCCTCCACTTCATAGCGAGCAAGTTATTACACTTTACGCAGGCTCTCTCCCCCAGCCTAAGACGGGCATCTACAAGCCGCTGGGGAAAGCCCCGGCGATTAGGTCGCACGGTGCCACATGCTCCAATCTGATGATCAAACAAGTGACTAAACAGTGGCACGCTCGTGTAATAATTGTCCACATACAAGTGGTACCCCTTTCTGAATAAGGGTGACACCAAGTTCCACACTATCTTGCCAGCGCTCCCTATGTAATCCGGGCAGTTGACCGGCTCAACCTGACTATCTTTTCCCTCATAAACCATAAAGCTCCATACATAGCCTGTTGCCCTGTCACAGCACTTATAGAGCTTGACCCTGTATCTGGCACGCTTGCTGGGAAGGTACTGCTTGAAAGCCAAGCGGCCAGAAAATTTAATCAGGGACTCATCAACGCAGACAGCTTGATCGGGAATAAACAAGGCTGCAAAACGTTCGTTGAAGTGGTTTATGAGGGGCCGAATTTTATAGAGCCGGTCGTATTCAGGGTCCCCACGTGGACGACAAAGTTCATTGTCGTTGAAGTGCATGAACCGCAAAATCTGCTCGTATCGTTTCCTGGGCATGGAGGCAGAGAACACGGGCATGTGGTCAATTGGGTGCGTGGACCAATAAGCACGCAATGACGGGAATTTATGTGTGCCCATGTTGAGGGAAAGGCCCAGAAAGGTCTTAAATTCGGAAACCGTAATTGGTTTCCAATCTTTGGCAATGGAAGGCAACTGGGAATTAGCGGCGATGAATTGACCAGCATATAAATTACTCTGGTCCACAATAGATCTATAGAGATCTTCCGTGAAATACAGCGAATAATAATCGATTGGCATAAAATCAGCTGTTTCCACCTGAATACCGGGTTGGGCAGTGAATGGGGGAAGTACGGGTTCTGCAGAAGTGGTGGGGACCCAATCAGGATAGGCGAATTCTGCAGGAAGGGCACTATGGGCACGACGGGCCTGCCTTTGTCTTCTTATTGGTGGCAGCGGGACACTACTTGTGCTTGCCACCTCGCCAGCTTGAACTGCACTTATGGGACTCGCCACGTCACCACGTGATACTGCAGTGCTGGATGTACGCTCAGGCTGTACTAGGCCGCTGGTGCTTGCCAGTTCACCAGAAGGAATAGCGGCGCTAGTACTTCTCTGCTCCATGATACGAGAGCCCTGCGGTTCTTGCTCCTCAACAACCTCAGAAGATCGGGATCGGGTACGCCTGACCTTAGCAGGGACCTCAACTTCGTCGTCAGAGCTATCTGACGTGGGGCCGCTGACGTCACTGTCTTCTACAGGAAGATATTCTGAGCCTGAATCTGACAGATACGTGACCTCCTCTTCACTATCTGTCATGCTCAGAATCTCGTAGGCCTCTTTACTAGTGTACCTTCGACTTGCCATTTTGGGCTCTAAATTTAGGGGTACACTAGTAAGATTCACAGGAAAAAAAGCACCCGACTGTCGTCAGCAAATATATCAAACGCTACAAAAAAAACTGTTAGCGGTCGCAGGGATCAGGACTGTCTCTGCGAACGCTGCAGTTATGTGTTTTGTGTTTGGTAAGTGACAGTGATCGATCGATACTGCACTTGGGTGGGCTGGGCTGGGCGGAGGGGCTAAACGCAGGTGCTAGCAGGTATCTGGGCTGATCCCGCTAACACTGCGTTTTTGGGAACCCTAAACCGCTGGGGACGCTAGTATAGATCTGATCAGATACTATACTACTAAGGGAGGTGTATGCTTTGCGCGTGGGTGTTAGCGTTACTGGCACTAACCTAACACTGCCTGGGGCGACGCAGACCCTCTCTGGTGCTAAAACCTAATTGATCTCACCCGCCGGGCGATCAGGGGGTTAAACCTTTATTGGGTTATATACGGCGGGTGCCCTGATGCTATAAAAAGCAAAATAACCAACCAGCGTCACCCGTAACCTTTATATGGTGATCACTGGTGAAAGGGTTAACTAGGGGCAATCAGGGGGTTAAAACCTTTATTAGGTTGAATATGGGGGTAACCGACGCTATATAAAAACCTGACGGGTTACCTAAATAACTAAATAACTAACTGGGTAACCAGTGTCACCAGTGACGCTTATACGGTGATCACTGGTGAAAGGGTTAACTCTAGGGGCAATCAGGGGGTTAAAATAATATATGGGGGTATCTGACGCTAATAAAAACCTGCGGCGAACCTAAAAATAATTAACTGGCTATCTAGGGCACCACCGGCACTAAATACAGCGATCGAAAATACGATCGATTAGTGACGCTGGCGTTAGGGGGTGAAAGGGTTACCTGGGGGGCGATCAAGGGGTTTAACCTTTATTAGGGGGGTTAGGGGGCTACCCTGGACCTAAAGGGGCCTAATCCTAACTGCCCTGCAACTTTTTACTATCACAGATGACACTAAATGCAGTGATCAGTAAAATAAATGATCACTGCAATCAGTGACACTGTGATTGGGGGCTGGGGGGTGACCTGGGGGTGACAGGGGGGGTGAAATGTGTGCCTATGTGTACCTATGTGTCAGTGGACTGTTGGTGCACTAACCTGCTTCTTCTCTCCTCGGCGCCGGAATCGAAAAGACCGCCGCGAGGGAGATGACATCACTTCCTCCTGCCTGTGTTTACATCACATGGCAGAGGAAGCATTTTCATTGGCCGGGAGCGATCGCGAGGGGGTGGCCGAAATCGAATGGTCACCCCCTCATCTCCGAACGCTCCCCCACGATTAACGGCCGCTCACTGTATAGGAGGGGGGTCCGATCGGACCCCCCAACTATACAAAGGTGATCACGTATGCTCTACGTGATTGTGCCTGTCGGTGCCATTCTGCCAACGTATATATACAGTGAGCGGTCGTTAAGTGGTTAAAAGTAAAAAAAAAAGTTGACTATAAAAAATAATTCTAAACATTATTATGGAGATCTGGTTTTAAAAACCAAAAAGATTATTCATGAGATCACGAGAAATAATAAAGAAATACGTTTGTCAGAGCTCTGTGTGAATATCAGCAGCAAAACATCTTCATTATTCTAGCATTATAAAGAACAAAAGATCCAATAAATTTGCATCGTGACGAATGTGCTATCTCCATTATGTGTTATCTCCATTATCTCCATTATGAACGCTAGTTTTACCAGACAGAGCACTCCCGTCTCGTACTTGATTCTGAGCATGCGTGTTTTTTTTTGCATACAGACGGTTTTTCCGCTAGGAATTTTTTCCGTCTGGAAAATAGAGAACCTGCCACCAAACTTTTGCTGGCGGAAATTCTGACAGAAAAAGTCAGATGGAGCATACACATGGTCGGAATTTCCGTCCAAAAGCTCACATCTGACTTTTTTTGACAGGAAAACCGATCGTGTGTACGCGGCATTACTGTAGGTATGCACTGTTCAGAGTGGTCAGTAAAGCATTCCATTACATTTTTGGTCAGTAGAGAACCTTAACCACTTGCCGACCGCCACACGACAATATATGTTGACAGAATGGCATAGCTGGGCATATGGGCTTACAGGTACGTCCCTTTTAAGATGCGAGCCGCCGGCGGCGTGCTTGCGACCTGGTCGGGAGCTCCGTGACCGCGCCAGCGAGACCCGCGGACCTGATCGCTGCCGGTGTCCCGCGATCGGGTCACAGAGCTGAAGAACGGGGAGAGGTAAGTGTAAACAAACATCTCCATGTTCTTCCTAGTGACACTGTCAGTGATCGTCTGTTCCCTGTCATCGGGAACAGCGATCAGTGATGTGTCACGCCAAGCCACACCCCCTAACAGTAAGAAGCACTCCCTAGGTCACACTTAACCCCTTTAACGCCCCCGACAGGTTAACACCTTCACTGCCAGTGTCATTTTTACAGTAATCAGTGCATTTTTATAGCACTGATCGCTGTAAAAAATGACAATGGTCCCAAAATGGTGTAAAAAGTGTCCGATGTGTCCGCCATAATGTCGCAGATAAAAATCGCTGATCGCCGCCATTAGTAGAAAAATAAATATTAATAAAAATGCCATAAAACTATCCCCTATTTTGTAGACGCAATAACTTTTGCGCAAACCAATCAACAAACACTTATTGCGTTTTTTTTTACCAAAAATATGTAGAAGAATACGTATCGGCCTAAACTGAGGAAAAAATTAAGTTTTTTTTATAAATTTTTGGGGGATATTTATTATAGCAAAAAGTAAAAAATATAGATTTTTTTTTAAAATTTTCGCTCTATTTTTGTTTATAGCGCAAAAAAATAAAGACCGCAAAGGTGATCAAATACCACCAAAAGAAAGCTCTATTTGTGGGAAAAAAAGGACGTCAATTTTGTTTGGGAGCCACGTCGCACGACCGCACAATTGTCAGTTAAAGCGACGCAGTGCCGAATCGCAAAAAGTGGCTTGGTCTTTGACAAGTGAAATGGTCCGGGGCTGAAGTGGTTAAATTAATGGTCATTAAAGTTCCTTTTTTATATTGATTGGCAATGGTATAGTGTTCTCTTCAATTGTGGTTAATGAGAGCTTTACTGCTCCCACACCACTGGTTCTGCTAAGTGACATCAAATTGCCATGCCTACCACTACATACAAGCTGGCTTGGCATTGCTGGACTTGGAGAACCCAACAGGAGACCCAAAGCATATTGTGCTGCCTCCAGCAGTTATATTGGCAAAGCAGTTGTTTCTATGTACAATATATTACCAAAAGTATTGGGACCCCTGCCTTTACACACGCATGAACTTTAATGGCATCCCAGTCTTAGTCTGTAGGGTTCAATATTGAAAAAAGGGGAGGAGAAACAGGGGGTTTCAAAAGAATTATCACAGAGGAATACGGATTAAGACTGCATATTTATTAATTGGTTATCCACAGATAGAAAAACACTATTTATTTTACACAAAAAATGCCAGGGTCTCCTCGGCACTAATAAAATTAGACACTAGTCTAAAGAGGACAGGTGGCCACCACAACCACACATATTCCACGCACACAACTGCCTACAGGGGCAGACCATGGAGCTGAAGCATGTTATTAAAAGTCATGGAGCTTGGAGAATGTAAAATAAGGCAACAGTTCAAAAACCTGTAGTGAAAAAATACACAGTTCCAATACCCGCAGGTGTGCTGTTCACTGGGATATATCCACAGACACAGTTTGGTAGAAGGCTGTAATGCAATGCTGACGACGGCAACAGAAATCTTGTCTAACAGTAAGTTAGATCCTAAAGATATACCGATATACAGATCTAGCATTCGTTGCGGTGCTTGCGTGTTAGCCGTTCATTCCTCCAGCCGGAGGATACAGCGTGCAGCCGTCAAGTAATGTCCTACGCGTGCCGCAGCCAGAGAGCTTGGTTCCGGGTGGTACGAAAGTTCCTCTGAGATTCCTCTGGTAGAGGGCAAAGTAGAAGCCAGGATGGATCAAAGGATGGTCAGTCAGCATGCAACGTAGCTTCCTATGCTGTGTATCCCGCGGCTGTGTCACTTAAAGAGGTAGATGCGAGAAAATTTGAAATTCATAAGGTTGGAAAAAAAGAACATTCCATACTGATGGAATAAATTGCTGGGAGGGTGGCAAGTCCTGCCTCACCACTGATGTGCGTATAACTTACACGTTTCGATCATTGCTGATCTTCATCAGAGCATACATGTGTGGTCAGGATCTTTCATTTAATACCCATGGTTATTTACAGACCAATCAGTTCAGCTGGGTTAATTTAGGAGACAAACACAGCCAACACATAAACATTCAAAACAGACAGACTAACTGGATAAGTGATATTCCAACATTAAAGTAGCAGGATGCCAAAGAACAGAAATAGAGCATATATACAGTATATATACATATATATAGAAAAAGATATATGCATACAGGCCCCCCCACCAGAAAACACACACAAGACTGGTGGAAGGGAGGGGGCAAGCCGGGCTTCAAAAAATTACCGTAATAACAAAAACTAATGGGGTTAAGGGCAGAAGAAACATGGGGGGGCTAGACATCTATAGAAAATAGAGTTTAAGTATATTTTACACTGCTGGATCATATAGATTGCTTCCTCTCTCATATATATGATCATATAACACTCCATGAAAACAGGAAAAAAAATGTACTGGGCTTCAGATGCCCACACATAGGATGGCAACGGCCACAGAATGAGCTACAGCAAAGAAGGCAAGTGTTAGATTGCTTTAGCGATCGTTTGGGGATCTATAACTATATTTAATGTCATGTGTAGTGTAATTCAATTGAACTGGCCAAAAAAATAAAAAATAAATGTTATGACCGGAGCTCCGCTTTAAGCAGTTAACAATTGGAGTCAGAATGCAAGTGCTTCGGGTGTGTTGGTCTTGCAATTCCAATGGCAGAGGTGACAATAAAAAAAATTAGGGCTGTGGAAATTAACTATTAATTCCTCGATTAATCGACTAATTGTTTTGATCGATCAAAATTCTGTTAATCGATTAAAATTCTTTGGGCTTGCCGTGTCCATCTGAAGGGCTTCTTTGCTGTGCCTTCATATATGCATGCAGGCGGGACCTTACTATCTGCCACACGCAAGGGCTGTTACACTTCCCTCTATCAACCTGGGATTCTACAGCCATCCACTGGGAGCTGTGATAGTTCCCTTCACGGGACATCTACATGCCGACGGACTGATGTTAGCCCCTTCTCATCTGGATTCAGCAGTGGTATCGTTGTACACATTTTTATACCAGTATCATACTTAGCTACATGTTTTTATGACCGCACCATTTTTACAGTTTATGTAGCTACATCAATTTTATCTCCAGTGCAATATTTATTTTGTTACCTACTTGAAGACTATAAAAGTTTCAATGCTATTCCCATCGAGCGCTGCCTTTGTGTGTGTAGCGGGTATTTACTTTCCCGCAGTAATTTTTGAATTTTTCGTTGACACCAGTGGTGTGTCTCTGGCGGTCCACGAGGTGGCGCTGTCACCATGGGCCGACGGACGGATACCGCTGTGTGCTGGACTGTTTTTGTCCTCTCTGGGCAGCGGTATGGTGGGGCGGGGAACCCGCCGTGCTTGCTGGGAGAGGGGATAAAAGGGCCGGCCATCTTGGTCACGGGGGTCTTGGTCCCTGGCACCTTCAGCCTGCGGACGGAGTTCGTGCTTGTCCTCTAGGCGGACTAGGCCTAGAGGACCACCGGAGATCGTGTTCCATCTCAGGCACCTTTAGCCTGAGGTGAGGTACTCGGACGGCGGTCCGGAGCTCAGTGCCCAACACTGAGTTCCACGAGGGAAGGAGCCTAAGGTACTCCGGAGATGGATGCCTGAATCCAAGGTGGGCGTAATGGACCGGGGAGAGCTCCTCACCTGAAGACCCGGTGCAGCATACTGCCGGTGACGGGTGAGTCTCTTGTCGGAGACCGTCCGGAAGGTGAATTTCCCTCGTGTGGAGACCATAACCCACTCTTTGGAGGAGAGTGGAGGACCGAATTTGTGTCTGGGCCTATTCGTACACACACCTCCTTTTCTGTTCTCTAGCCAAGGGAGTCCATGTTATGTTCTAAATAAAGGAGTGTTGGACTTTAACGGTGTGTGGCTCAAGTTCCTGGCAGACGAGGTTCTCGGAGACTCTTGGAGGGAGGATCCAATGCACAACACAGGCCCGAAGGTAAAGGAATGCATTGCCGTTACCACTTATACATCTGTGGTGGAAGCCAGGCGTAGCGCACCATCTCCCTCCCCTATCATACCCCTAGACATTGCGAGCAGAACTTTAATTGAGGGGACGGGGAGAGGGGAGAACTGCCCGCTACACGTGGGGGCTCGGGTCCGGGATATGTGTTGTGCATCACTTGGAAGAAGGTGTCTGCCGGACAGAGTTAAGCGAATAGGCCAAAGTGCAGCCCTGCTTGACAGTCGTGGACATGACCTCAAAAGGGGAAAGGCCCGCGCAGGAAGAGTGGTAAAAGGGGGAAAACTCAGCCGTGTGACGGACTACACGTGGGGGTTTTTAATTGCACTGCGCCACCAGACACAACCCCCACCGCTTAGTTCGTGGGCATGTCCCAACCCAGCAAAGTGAAAAGCCCGCGAACTGGAGCAAAAGGGGAGGAGTCCAATACGTGTGACGGACTACACGTGGGACATTGGCGCGAGAGAAAAAACTCTGCAGTGTGTGATGGATCAGCAACAGGTCGCCATGTTTGGACCCGCCTCATGGATCCCGGTTCATCCGGCGACTAAAACATTGACTGCTGCTGCTCCAATAACGGATATGGGGATCCGACTGAAGCCGAGGGGTCGATTCGCTCTATATTCATGTATGGACGTTGAGGCCCTGGGTATGATTTGCCCCGGGTGTTCGGGACTGGTGTGCCTGTTGAAGCCGTTTGGACGTTGTGAGGCCTGTGGGGAGTTCACGTTTGAAGTGGATCCGGAGGTTGAGAGGCCGAAAACCATCTACCCAGGCCGGGCTTCAGGTACCGCCACTCAGAAAGGAGGAATCACGGATGTGAGAGTCACCCCTGCGCACACTGCAACGACCGCGGGGGAGGTCGTTAAACATCAACGGGAGAAATCCGAGGATGCTGACTCGGTCACCACTGTCTCACAACGTCCGCCACCGAAGAAAAGAACCAGCGTGGTAGCCCCGACCAGCGGTGGTGGTGGACCGTCTCGCATGCTTACGCCAGACCCAGAGGGATCCGTTGACGGGAGTTCCGGACGTCCCAGGAAAGGTCAAGGTAAGCCGGCAGAGAAGACTTGGTGTGAGGGAGGAGGTGTCGAGAAGGCATGGCCTAGCAAGTCCCCGGAGTGCGGAGGTTCTGTTTCCACACAGGGCTACATACCCGCGGAGGAGTGTGACACCTCTGACCTGGAATCTCTCTCAGATACGGGAGATGATGTCTTAATAGATGACTTGTTTGCCAAGAAGGGCTGGGACAAGATACCGCTTGCTTCATTCCGTGGAAGTGGAAATTCACCTATGTCCATAGGAGAGAGCACACCCAGGGTGGAGGCGTCAGCGCCTGAAGGAGAATCCTTTCCTCAACTTGTCCCTGCATCCCCGGCACCATCTATATCTGACGCTGAGGTCAAGAGACTGTTGCTGCGGCCCCCAATGCCGAGAATGGAGGTGGTCAAGGCACCTCGTAATCCAGACTCAGTTGTTTTGCCTGGTGAAGGGGAAAAAGCTATTATGCCTCCTTTGGCAAGATTACAGTGTTTATTTAGTCAAAAGGTTGCAGCGGAGTACGGCTGGGAGTACCCTTACTTATCAAAGGACTTGCTATATGAGGTGGAAGTGTACCGGGAGCGCTGGTACAATGACTTTGTGTGGACCCACCTCAAAGTTCCACACGCTCGCAGATACCTGACATGTTCCCCAAAGGCTTCACAACGCTTTAAAGACTGCAAGGCAGAATGGATGGTGGGAAGACACATTCATGCAGACAAAGTAGTGATCAGACGCAAAGAAGGCGAAGATGTGGAATACCATCTAGAGACTATGGATCAGCATTTGAAGCCACTAATTTTGCCACATCCACGCTTCTACCTGTAGGAGGGAAAGAGACTCCAATGCTATCATGCGGTTGAACTTTCTGAAAAAAAAATTGTGTTTGGTAGACTTTAGAAGAAAAAGGAAAAGGGGAACTGTTCCTGTTTATTTTATCTTCCTGCAAGGAGATCACAGACTCTGGGGTAGATAGGGTTGGAGAGAAAGGAGAAGAAGTTCCACGGGTGCAGTTACCGAGAGGCTGTCACCAGGTGGCAGTGTCGTGCAACGTTACAAACACTTTTCACGCACTCACTCTTTGGAGAAACAGGGATTTCTTTTAGGAGAGGTTTCTTTTCTTCATACACACGGATACATGTGTCAGGGTTTGACATGTCAATTTTATTTCTTTTCCCTTTGCAGGAGGACATCCCAGCAAGATTACATACTCTGAGGAGGTTTTTGGTTAGGATGGGGAGGGAAAAGTAAATTGTTGAAATGTGGTTTTCATGTTGAATATGTTGTCTTTCACTCCTCTTTTATTACAGGGGCTCAGACACAACTTCTTTGTTAGAATAGAGTTTCCAAAAGTTTTTTTTTTTTTAATTGTTAGTGGTTTCTGGACTGGATCATGTCCGTTGTTGAGGATATGGTTTACTCCAGACACTGGGGACCAGTGTCAAATAACAGGGGGGAGTATGTAGCGGGTATTTAGTTTCCCACAGTAATTTTTTAATTTTTCAGTGACACCAGTGGTGTGTCTCTGGCGGTCCACGGGGTGGCGCTGTCACCATGGGCCGACGGACGGATACCGCTGTGTGCTGGACTATTTTTGTCCTCTCTGGGCAGCGGTATGGTGGGGCGGGGAACCCGCCGTGCTTGCTGGGAGAGGGGATAAAAGGGGCGGCCATCTTGGTCACGGGGGTCTTGGTCCCTGGCACCTTCAGCCTGCGGACGGAGTTCGTGCTTGTCCTCTAGGCGGACTAGGCCTAGAGGACCACCGGAGATCGTGTTCCATCTCAGGCACCTTTAGCCTGAGGTGAGGTACTCGGACGGCGGTCCGGAGCTCAGTGCCCAACACTGAGTTCCGCGAGGGAAGGAGCCTAAGGTACTCCGGAGATGGATGCCTGAATCCAAGGTGGGCGTAATGGACCGGGGAGAGCTCCTCACCTGAAAACCCGGTGCAGCATACTGCCGGTGACGGGTGAGTCTCTTGTCGGAGACCGTCCGGAAGGTGAATTTCCCTCGTGCGGAGACCATAACCCACTCTTTGGAGGAGAGTGGAGGACCGAATTTGTGTCTGGGCCTATTCGTACACACACCTCCTTTTCTGTTCTATAGCCAAGGGAGTCCATGTTATGTTCTAAATAAAGGAGTGTTGGACTTTAACGGTGTGTGGCTCAAGTTCCTGGCAGACGAGGTTCTCGGAGACTCTTGGAGGGAGGATCCGATGCACAACACAGGCCCGAAGGTAAAGGAATGCATTGCCGATACCACTTTATACATCTGTGGTGGAAGCCAGGCGTAGCGCACCATCTCCCTCCCCTATCATACCCCTAGACCAGAGACATTGCAAGCAGAACTTTAATTGAGGGGACGGGGAGAGGGGAGAACTGCCCGCTACATGTGTTTTTTGTATCCTGCTATCGATTTTTCCAGTTGTTGGTAGCTGCACAGGGAATCGGCCTGCAAGGAGATCAGCTAAAAGTAGTTGGATCTGTATGTGTGTTAGAATTAATCGAAATTAGTCGATTAATCGATAAAAAAAAAAATCGATTAATCGAACACGAAAATTTTAATCAGTAACAGCCCTAAAAAAAATCCTTTCCAAAAACTGAAGCCAATTCATAGAAATTCAAGAAAACAAATATATTATGAGTCCCTTTTGGAAATACTAAGATATTTTAGTATCTGAAAATTAATACGTACTGAAAAAGCCCACTTGTTTCCCTTTCATTTCTCTAAAAAATGTATACATATATAAGACCGAGGATAAAAGAAATGTCAAAATAAAACATGTATCAATGTACTGTTTGTTGCTGAGGCTCAGAAACGCATGTGACTAAATTCAAAACAGCAGACTTTTATAGAAAACAAATCATGCGAAAAGAGTATGAAAAATTATGTTTACCTAAGGCCAGCAGAATCACAGCACAGACCCCAGCATAAAAGTCACATTACATTTTCTGGCTTATATATCATGACAAAAATGGGGCGATTGTGTGGAGAGGAAAAGAAGAATGTTAAATCACGGAGACTATGAATTGACTTCTCCGTTACAGGAGCATATTGTTACGCCCTACAATTGCATCTTGATCACAGATACTGTACAGAGCCCAGGCCGCTCACAAATAGAGATTGGCAGCTTTTCCAGGGTAAACATTTCCCATAATCTTGCTGGCAGTCAGCAATAAACATCGGAGACATTGTGAATAAGAAAGTGCAGACAATAACAAAGACGTGGTTCCAGTTCTTACCTTTACTGTCCTTGAATCTCTTTTTTTCCAGCAGCATATTATTTAAAATAAGCTATTTCCAATAAAGGCACAACATAATGGATTTCTGCTTTGAATGAAAATTCCCATCTGCATGGACCAGGAGCTGTGATTTTTGAATTAGTCCCGCATCTCCATCTGCAGATAACATTTGGAATGACAATGTGACCATACACATTGGGGGTTATTAAAGGCAAATCCACTTTGCACTACAAGTGCAAACTGCAAGTGCACTTGAAATTGCACTGAAAGTGCACTTGGAAGTGCAGTCGCTCTAAATCTGAGGGGTAGATCTGACATGAGGGGAAGCTCTGCTGGTTTTATTATCCAATCATGTGCAAGCTAAAATGCTGTTTTTTATTTTCCTTGCATGTCCCCCCCCAGATCTACAGCGACTGCACTTCCAAGTGCACTTTCAGTGCAATTTCAAGTGCACTTGTAGTTTGCACTTGTAGTACAAAGTGGATTGGCCTTTCATAAATAACCCCCACTGAGTGGTCATCTATAAACACTATTGCTTTATTTTAAGGATCAGCTCACACCAGAATCGCATGGGATGTGGCCAAAAAACATGAAAATCAGTCTGTATATGCAGTAAAGCATGGGGTTGTTATACTCACTGTGGAACCTAAGGGGTTAATCCTCTGCATTGTGTAAAAATGCTGTTTGATCCAGTCTTCTCTGATCCCCCCTTCTTTAACTGTCCCCGATCCATCTCCTGATAAGACAGAGCCTTGGGGGCAAGCTGCTCAGTTTGGTATGTATTGCTTTGATAAAGCACAATTAGTGTGCGAAACATGTAAGACATGTTTTCCTTGCTTGTACATGTAATGCTCCTCATGTTCTTCATGGTTTTATGCGAATAAAGGCATTTGGATTTCAGTTTAGTGTGCAGCCATTTGGACTTTTCTTTCATTATTGCTAGAGAGTGTTTTTTTTTTCTTGGCAAAGTGCATGTGATCAGCACAGGGCCAATCAGCACTGTCTAGACAGAGGGTCAGGGGTCATGCAGCCTCAGAGGACAATCAGGGGAGGATGAAAACCCCTCCTACAAGTGATAACCAGTCACTAATTGAAGTCACAAGACTGCTATATACTGCTGATGAGAAAAAGTTATTTAGCAGTTTATATTTACTAAAATAATTGCACTTCCATGTTCTGTGTACTGTGAGAGGCCAGATATAGTGAATGCAGGGTCCTGGGTTTAGTAACACTTTAATACACATTGGTGGTGTGAATTGTCTTATTAGCCAAAAGATTCAGGAGGAGAATGCACACATTTAGGCCTCAGCAAGGTAAAACTTTATAGTAATTGTTTGTGGAAATTGAAAGTCACAATTAATTAGTAATTTGCAGTCTCTATGGAATGGGACAGTTCAGCACAGTTCTTGGTATTGTATTACACTGCAATTTTACCAGAAGATGTCTCCTGTTTGAGGGGTCCCTGAAGGGGACACTCAGAAGGTACTATGGCAACAGACCATGTCCCTTACGCTTCCCCTACTCACCAGGAACCTTTCCCTGCACTAAACACTGTCCATATCCAGCAGGTTCCTGTCCCTAACCTGCCACTCGCTCAAAGCGCACTCAAATGACATGGGATCCCCTCTTTAACCACTTGACAACTGGGCACTTAAACCCCCTTCCTAACCAGACGAATTTTCAGCTTTCGATGCTCTCACATTTTGAATGACAATTACTCAGTCATACAACACTGTACCCATATGAAATTGTTGTCCTTTTTTTCACACAAATAGAGCTTTCTTTTGGTGGTATTTAATCACCGTTGGGTTTTTTATTTTTTGCGCTATAAGAGAAAAAAGACTGAAAATTTTGTAAAAAAATGAATTTTTCTTTGTTTCCGTTATAAAATGTTGCAAATTAGTATTTTTTCTTCATAAATTTTGGCCAAAATTTATACTGCTACATATCTTTGGTAAAAATAAGTACAAATTGGTGTATATTATTTGGTCTTTGTGAAAATTATAGAGTCCACAAACTATGGTGCCAATATCTGAAAATTGATCACACCTGAAGTACTGACGGCCTATCTCATTTCTTGAGACCCTAACATGCCAGAAAAGTACAAATACCCCCCAAATGACCCCTTTTTGGAAAGAAGACATTCCAAGGTATTCAGAAAGAGGCATTGTGAGTTTTTTGAAGTTGGCATTTTTTCCCACAATTCTTTGCAAAATCAAGATTTTTTTTTTTCTTTTTTTTTTTTTTAACAAAATTGTCATATTAGCAGGTTATTTCTCACACACAGCATATGCATACCACAAATTACACCCCAAAACACATTCTGCTATTCCTCCTGAGTATGGCGATACCACATGTGTGAGACTTTTACACAGCGTGGCCACATACAGAGGCCCAACGTGCAGGGAGCACCTTCAGGCGTTTTGGAGCACCCAGGCCAATTCTGACATTTCTCTCCTACATGTAAAAATCATCATTTGTTTGCTAGAAAATTACATAGAACCCCAAAACATTATATATGTTTTTTTAGCAAAGACCTTAAAGAATATAATGGTGGTCGTTGCAACTTTTTATCTTGCACGGTATTTGCGCAGAAATTTTTCTAACGCGTTTTTTACGGAAAAAAACAGTTTTGTGCTTAAAAGAAAAAAAAACAGTAAAATTAGCCCAATGTTTTTGCATAATGTGAAAGATGAAGTTACGCCGAGTAAATAGATACCTAACATGTCACCCTTAAAAATTGCACACGCTTGTGGAATGGCGCCAAACTTTGCTACTTAAAAATCCCCATTGGCGACGCTTTAAATATTTTTACTGGTTACATTTTTTGAGTTACAGAGGAGGGTTAGGGCCAAAATTATTGCTCTTGCTCTAACGTTCGCAGAGATACCTCACATGTGTGGTTTGAACACCGTTTTCATATGTGGGCGGGGCTTACGTATGCGTTCACTTCTGCATGCAAGCTCGCGGGGGCAGGGGTGCTTTAAAAAAAATATATATATTTTATTGTTCATTTTACTTTATTTATTTTAGTTTGACATGTTTTTCCGCCCCAAATTTTTCTTTGATCACTTTTATTCCTATTACAAGGAACGTAAACATCCCTTGTAATAGGAATAAGCATGACAGGTCCTCTTCACAGTGAGATATGGGGTCAATAAGACACCACATCTCACCTCTAGGCTGGGAAGCCTGAAAAAAAACCAAAAAAAAAAACAATCTTGGCTTTGATCGTAGCGGTGAGTCGGTAGAAGCACCGGAGGGCAGCGGGAGGGGGGGCATCCCCTCTCACCTCCCGTAAGAGTGATCAAGCGGTGGAACAGCCGCTATGATCATTCTTATGGTGTAGGGAATCGCCGGCTGAAAAAGCGAATATCTGAATGATGCCTGTAGCTGCTCCCATCATTCAGATATCCCCGCACAAAGTCAAGGACGTCATATGACGGCCGGGAAGTGGTTATTGCAGAGTATTGCCGGGCATTGCGGAGTATTGCCGGGCATTGCGGAGTATGGCCGGGCATTGCGGAGTATGGCCGGGCATTGCGGAGTATGGCCGGGCATTGCGGAGTATGGCTGGGCATTGCGGAGTATGGCCGGGTATTGCGGAGTATGGCCGGGTATTGCGGAGTATGGCCGGGTATTGCGGAGTATGGCCGGGTATTGCGGAGTATGGGCGGGTATTGCGGAGTATTGCCGGGTATTGCAGAGTATTGCCAGGTATTGCAGAGTATTGCCGGGTATTGCAGAGTATTGCCGGGTATTGAGGGGTATTGCCGGGTATTGAGGAGTATTGCCGGGTATTGAGGAGTATTGCGGAGTATTGCGGAGTATGGCAGGGTATTGCACAGTATGGGCAGAGTATTGCAGAGTATTGCACAGTATGGGCAGGGTATTGCAGAGTATGGGCAGGGTATTGCAGAGTATTGGCAGGGTATTGCAGAGTATAGGCAGGGTATTGCAGAGTATTGGCAGGGTATTGCAGAGTATTGGCAGGGTATTGCAGAGTATTGCACAGAGTATTGCCAGAGTATTGGCAGAGTATTGCAGAGTATTGCACAGGGTATTGCAGAGTATTGCACAGGGTATTGCAGAGTATTGCACAGGGTATTGTACAGGGATGGCTGAGCAGGGATGGATGGATGGCTGGATCTGTGACTGCAATTGTCACAGATCCAGCCCACAGCTGAAATGTTCTGACATGGGGGAGGGAGCTGATTAGCGGCCATCTACCGTGATCCGTGATGCGCCGGGTCTTCCCTGGGACGTCCACTCAGGATAACTCGACCGCGCTGTAGACGTCTTTCGTCCATGGCGCGGTCGGCAAGTGGTTAAAGGATCCTCCATTAAGGGGGGCACTAAAACGTTCCTGGTAATTGGATATCTAATCAGATATCTCTCCATAATTATCATAAATATCAGATAATTTGTCCATAAGGGACAATTCGCCACCATTTTACCCCAGAGGAACCCTTGAAATAATTTTCAGATTTTCTAGAAATCCTTGCTAAAACCTATTCATTGGTGGTCAGTAAAAAATGTTCCTTACATTAATGGTCACCTTATAGTGGTGATCAGAACTCAACCCCTATGGACTAAAAAGATCATTGGCTTCATACAACTGGCTCCACCAAGTCCCACTGACCCTGGAACTATACAGTATGCAGGCATCATAAAATGGAAAGTCGATCAGCCACAGCTCAAGGAACCCCTAGCAACCTCTGCAGGAACACTAGCGTTACAAGGAACCCTGGTTGAGAATGACTGCGCAATGCCATCTACAGGTGGGAAAAATAGCTGCACCTACCTACATGATAACCTGACTTTTTTTTAGCTGTGCTACTTAAAGAGGAGGTCCAGTCCCCCCCATGAAAAATTTCAAGCCGGCAGCCACAAATACTGCAGCTGCTGACTTTTAATATATGGACACTTACCTGTCCAGGGAGCCTGTGATGTCGGCACCCCAGCCAATCTTCGGATCAGCTGTCGGTTTGCAGCCACCGCCATTCCTGGTAAGGGAACCCAGCAGTGAAGCCTTTCAGCTTAACAGCCAGTTTCCTACTGCTCATGTGTGAAGCCCTCTGCACTTTCTAATTGGCCCGGCAGCAGAGGAAGGAGGAGGGGGGCCGAACTTCAGAGAGACTGCGCCGCGGTGCCATCTCCGAAAGTGGGGAACGGTACCTGTCAAAAACTGGTACCCCTTCCCCCCTCCCCCCTGAAAGGTGCCAAATGTGGCACCGGAGGGGGGGAGGAGACGGATAAGCAGATGTTCCACTTTTGAGTGGAACTCCGCTTTAACTGTGGCAAAGTCCCCACCTCACACCCAGTATGTTTGAACACCTGATTGGACAATATACCATCTTCCCTTTTCCAGTCTAAGTGCTGCTGTGTGCTAAAGTGAAGTCAAATGTAGGTGTTTTTCTAAAATGTAATTTCTTTTTGAATAAATACATTCATTTACAGGTATTTTTTGAATATCGTAAACGTTACAGTGTAGCTGTCATGAGTTAAATATGTTGGCCATCATTGCTGACCTTTTTTTTACTTTAAATGCAAGTTCTCTGGCTGTTATGGTGATGTTGTGTCTGCAATGCTTTCTGAGTAATGAGCTTACTACAAGTTTAGAAATGAGGAATCCAGACTTTTCACTGACTTTGCTTTACTGTGTGCTCGTTCCAGTTCTGTGACTTACAAGCATTAAAGTCAGACACAACCAACCATGACTTTCAGAAGGAGGTCAGCAAAGGCAGCCTACATATTTCTGTTTTGATAGGTGAACTTTAGGAAGAGCTCCAAGCAAACTTAAAATTACCGTCACAAATATGAAAAGGGGAAAGCCATTAACATCTGTCTGATTTGGGGTATTTGAGACTCCGTTTAAATGATAAATAATGTTCTATACATTTTTGGGCCTATGGAAATGAAATTAGTTTTAGACAGAGTCCCTGCTTCTGTGCATCCCAGACAAACTAGCAATTACACGCCTAATGCAGTTTCATGCAGTAGTATTTTATTTCTGTTATTTCAGTAGTGTACAGTGCCTTATTAGTTGCTTGGTGTTTCTATATTATTTTTCCATGACAGAATTTTCCTTATTCTCTAACCAGTTGCCGACCGCCGCATGAACATTTACGTTGGCAGAATGGCACGGACAGGCAAATGGGCGTATATATACGTCCCCTTTAAATTGCCACCGTGTGGTCACGCGTGCGCACTCACGACCCTGCTGCGAGCTCCGGGACCTTGCCCGTGGGACCCGTGGACTCGATGTCCGCTGGTGTCCCGCGATCATGTCACGGAGCTGAAGAACGGGGAGATGTTAGTGTAAACACAACATCTCCCCGTTCTGCCTAGTGACATGTCAATGATCGTCTGTTCCCTGTCATCGGGAACAGCGATCAGTGACGTGTCACGGCAAGCCACGCCCCCTAACAGTTAGAAGCACTCCCTAGGTCACACTTAACCCCTTCAGCGCCCCCTACAGGTTAACCCCTTCACTGCCAGTGTCATTTTTACAGTAATCAGTGCATTTTTATAGCACTGATCGCTGTAAAAATTACAATGGTCCCAAAATGGTGTCAAAAGTGTCCGATTTGTCCGCCATAATGTTGCAGTCATGATAAAAATCGCTGATTGCCGCAATTACTAGTAAAAAAAAAAAATATTAATAAAAATGCCATAAAACTATCCCCTATTTGTAGACGCTATCATTTTTGCGCAAACCAATCAATAAAGGCTTATTGCGATTTTTTTTACCAAAAATTTGTAGAAGAATACGTATCGGCCTAAACTGAGGAAAAAAAAAAACGTTTTTTTTTTTATATATTTTTTGGGGATGTTTATTATTGCAAAAAAGTTTAAAATATTGTTTTTTTTTTCAAAAATGTCGCTCTATTTTTGTTTATAGCACAAAAAATAAAAACTGCAGAGGTGATTAAATACCACCAAAAGAAAGCTCTATTTGTGGGAAAAAAGGACGTCAATTTTGTTTGGGAGCCACGTCGCACGACCGCGCAATTGTCAGTTAAAGCGACGCAGTGCCGAATCGCAAAAAGTGGCCTCGTCTTTGGCCAGCGAAATGGTCTGGGGCTTAAGTGGTTAAATAAACCTGTCATCAGAGAAAAAGTTGTCACTACTGACCTTTCTTTTTGCAATTGTTATATGTAAGACTGCGGTCTTGCTGGTGTTTTTGCTGGTTTCAGCCATTTTAAAGCTGAAGTTCATATATGGCACGTTTTACTGCTTTCACCAACCCTGTAGAAGCTGGAATTCATTGTAGTGGGCCTAGCTTCCGAGTCCTGTGCCGAGCAGCTGTCCTGATGCATTGTAAACACAGGAGGTTGCTTGTACAGGAGCCATTCAGGGAAAATAGCATTTTATTAATGAATGTAAAGCATTCTCTGATTAGACAAGGTGGAGAGCTGGAGTGATGATGTCAGAATCTCCACCTCATCCAGTCAGAGAACACTGGAGAGTGCAAAATCTGGTGCAGCTGTGGATGGTAGCCAATGAGTTTCTAACTTCGGATTGTTCAATTGCATTTTGCCAAAAAACCTGGCAGCTGATTGGTTTCTATGCAGAGCTGCACCAGATTTTGCCCTCTCCAGTCTTAGTAGATCAACCCCATTTTGTATTCATTGAGAAAATGTGAAGTGTTCCCTGAATGGTGCCCATGCCAAGCAGGCAACTGCCTTTGTTCAGTAAACAGCAGGGCTGCCGGTTAGCATAGGACCCGGAAAACCAGCAGCAGTCGCTGTATCAGCGATGCCTACTATAAAGATTTCAAGCATCCATGGGGGTCCCACAGATGTGGCAGATACTCTGTACATATGTGTAGCGGCGTGTTCCCCTTTAAGCACCAGAGACTACATTTCCCAGTACATCCTGCAGCACCCAGGGTGCATTGCCACATAGCAGGGACTGCTGGGGTAGACTTTATAAAAGGGAGGCGGAGTTGATTCTGTCTTTTTGGACACCTCCACTCCTAGCAAGAAGATCCCTATGCGGAGCTGCTGTTTGCACAAGGCCTGAAGCCTGGGCCTTGTGCATTTTTTTTTTCCAAAGAGCCCTCCACCAGCCTAGCGGAACCTGAAAGACATCTTCTCATCCTTGCTGTACTACACCAGGAGGACCGAAGACTCGGATGTCGATGGATCCATGTGCTTAGACGAATCGGCGGAGGAAACGGACTTGGACTGGTCCGGGTGGTGAGAGAGCACTTGCTCACAGACATATACTGTATCTTTACTACCCGTTTGGATTACAAAGTTTGTTCATCAAGTGCACCACCGAAAGATTGCTAGCAAAGATTGTTTTACAGAACTTCCATTTGACTGTGTAGGTAGACATTGCTGAGCGTTAGTCTGCCCACGAGGGGAAGTAGCTGTAAAAAGGCAGCGTTAGATTCGCATAGTAAAATATGTCTATTCTGTTCATTTAAATACTGTTTATTGCAGGGACCTGCAAATTGTTATATACTCTTGTTTATTACTTGCCCATTAGCCTCAGTAAAATATCTGGGTCAAGTACATTGGTGTCAGTTTCTCTTACTTTAAAAGTGAGTTTAAAAGTATATCACTGTGTGTGTTTGCCATAGGACTGTGTCACAAAGAGTTGTGGTCACACAGTCCCATCTCCTCATACTAGTTGTGCCACGGGAGGGTAGAGCCGATTGCCAGGGGTTGACAGCGGTGCACTACAGGGCCCAAATCAATACCAGCAGCCCTCTTAACTGAGGGTACCCCTATACTTCTGTTAGTCAAAGCTGAAAATTACCATACCTAAACTTCAGATTTAACTACTGATCTGAAACTAGTATAGAGAGGAGGGCAAAAATAAGCACAAGGGGCATTACTTACCTTCAGTGTGATTTGTCCCACTCCCTTGTGCTTCTATCTTCTAGTTCAGTAGAAATCCTCCATTCTCCAGAGCCCTCCACTCCCGCCATTGTAATTTTTCAGTGTGGTGGGGGTTAATAGAACTAAGGAGCTGTCACAGGCTCTCATCAAGAGTGCCCCACTATGCCCCCCTTCCCCTTTCTGCCCAGCTCTTCCATTCATAGAAGTTGTACTACAGCTTCTATGAATGAAACGTGTCCTATGATTAGAGGGGGTAGACCTTCCAATCATTCACCTGTCCTCCATTCATAGATCCTGCTTCATTTTTAGAAGCTGTAGTATGGCTTCTATGAATAGTGGATATGGGTGGAGAGGGGTGGGCATAGTTAGGCACCTTTGATGAGAGCCTGTGAGAGCTTCTCAGTTCTATTAACCTCTCCCGCACTGGAAGATTATGGTGGCAGGGTTAGAGGGGGCATCAGAGGATGGAAGATTTCTACTAAACTAGTAGACAGAAGCACAAGAGACACATCATACTGTCCCTTGTGATTTTTTAGTATTTTTTTGTAGGTAAACTTAGGCTTTAAGAACAACTTAGCAGCAGTTATCACATATCACATCATAATGGAAGATGTACTGAAATAGAAACTCTTGTTTTTTTTTAAAAAAGGTGCAACTGTCTTGGAGCATATGTTTACTGCAGCCTTGTTTGAACTCTGTTTGTGAATTTAACAAGATGAGTTTTAAATGTATACCTTAGTTTGAGCCGCACTGTAAAACATCATTTTGCGGAAGACAAAATTTACAATGTCATACAATAGATACATCTAGCTCTCCACAGTTCATCCGCTGGAGATTTGACAAGTTACGACTGGATTTAGACAGGTGGCAGCGGATAGCTTTGAATTACACCACATATGTTACATGGTAGGTTTTAGAAGCCTTTTAAATCTTCTTCTTGCCAAACAGCCTAGAGTGCAGCTCACAGAAATCCACCTGAATCACTCATGGAGCTCTTACAGCACCCAGCTAACGATGTTATCTCTGTCTAGTCCTTCAACGTCTAGAGCCTTTCTCATACTCTTCTTTAAAGTCTCCCCTGTGGCTCGTTATGCAGGGACCTTAGACATTAAAGAAAGATAACGGGTCCCTAGCATGTTCAAATCTTATCAAGAATTTTTATTTTCTTTCAGAAATTCTTTGCTAAGCATTTTGGCTCCTACGTAAGAGCCCGTCCCTCTGGAATACAGCATTAGTCAATTTGATGGTTGCAGATCACAAGCACAAACAGTACAGATAAACATCAGAAGACCCTACTTGATTATTTGGCACTTTAACCTATCTGATCAATTCAATCAATTAAATGTGTTCTGTGGCTTAACGGGAAAGCAAAGGGCAGCACTACAGATGTGTATAGATTACATTATTGGGTCCGTGGCATGCTGGCTCTAATTAAAGAACAGGAGGATGCATACCAAGGAATAATGTCCTTTCTTTCAGAGACATAGTTCTAAAACATTTAAAAAATATGAGGAATATAAGGAAGGCATTCCATTTTAAAATGGTGTTCATTGATAGGCGGGAGCTTGATGGGTAAGGATGAGTTAGGGTGCACTCACACTGGGGCTAGTTAAACTGAACTAGGCCCAAGTTTGATTTTCTCCCTTCCCCACTCCCTCTCTGGCCTGCACTCACACTGGACTATATATGAAGTGTTCCTGGGCACACTCTTCTGCCAAACAGATCAATGAGCCCTGCTTTAGTACATTGTCATTTATGGAGAGAACTGTACTCTGCCAAGGATTGCACTCACACTGAAGCTACCTGTACCAGGCCACAAGTGAACCGTTCCCAGGACCACCTCTTCCAAGTGGTCCTGGACGTGGTATGCTAACCTGATCCCAGGCACGGTTCAGAGTACTCAAATTACATAAACAACCTGGCCCAAGGTGCTGAACTACACTTCGGGACCGGTTCAATGTGCCAGTGTGCGTATACCCTTACAAGTGACACACAACAAAAAATAAAAGGTGCCGCACAAGGCTCCACCAGGTCCTCTTGCATGACAAACCACTAGGAATGCCGATGGGAACAGAGCTCGTCCCAGCTTAATACATACAATAGGGAAAAGAAGTCCTAAAAGTTGCACATCACAGCAAAACCGCGTGAAAAGATGTATGACAGCCTCCATCTGGGCTCCAACCAGGCCACACCCCAACACATTTCACTCTGCCCCGATGCTTAATTATTGGAGTTGAAGTGAAACGAGTTGGGGGGCGTCGTCTGGCTGGAGCCCGGGCTGAGGCTGTCATACACCTCCTTTCAGGGTTTTGCTGTGATGTGTGACTTCTTTACATGCTGACTTCTTATCTGTTCAATACTCCAGTGTTGAGTTGGAGTTTTGGATGGTTCTGATATTTCTGTTGCATCCACTAGTTTGAGGATTTTAACACTGTCTGTCCTAAGAAAGGGTTAAATATTTAGTAACCTCTCAACTGCATTGAGGGATAATGCGGGGACAAAGACACTTGAGACTGTTGAGAAGTTCTTAGAATCAACCTTCTTAATATCAAATAGGTGAGATTAGTAATATCAAAAAAGGTAATGACTTACTCCAAAAAAATCCTTACCTTTAACCTTTGCCCTTAACCCTAACATTCACCTAACCTTTAGGCTCCATGCACACTGGCTTAAAAAAACGCTGCTTCTACAGGAGTTTTGTGTTCTGCCTGTAGAAGCAGCTCAATGTTATCCTATGCGTCCATGCTCATTGGGATGATTACAGGCATATTTTCAGCTCAACGTTTAGAGGCAGGAAAAAAAAAACTTCTGGTTTGCGTCTCTGATTGGAGCTTTCTGGCAGAAAAAAATTAAAACTCTTCTAAACTCGTCTAGATTTTGTACAAAAAAACAATCTATATGAGCGTTTCTTTGCTTCCAAGGGAACAATTTTTTTTTTAAGCCCAGTATGCATGGAGCCCAAATCTGTAAAATCCTGGACTTACCTAGTTAGCTTTAAAAGCTCCAGTGCCAAATGTAGCCTTTTATGCACAAAACTCTACCTACATCAAAAGACGCTGAAAACATTCCAAGAAAATAGTAATTTTAAAGTGGTTGTTAAGCCACTTGTATAAAAAGCTCCCATCCCCTCAGTATTAGAACAAGAAGTTCCCCTGTGTCTGTGTTATATCATAAATATGCTCCTATGTACTGATAACACAGTGTCTTCCTGCGATCAGTTGCCTCCTCTCTCCTCTCCTCTGCCGGCTCACAGTTCCAGTGGGCGGGGCCGAGCACTGCCACTGACGTCAGCCGGGGAGGAGAGGGGAGAGGCAGAGCTGAGGAGTCACATGATCGCAGGAAATTGCTGTGTTATCAGTACAGATAAGCATAGTTAGGATAAAAAAACAGGGGAACTTATTGTTCTAGAACAGAGGGGATGGGAGCATTTATTGTTAAATACGAGAGCAGCAGGAGCGGGGGGTTGATGACACGAGCAGACAGTCAGAAAGGGGAGGGGGGAGAGGATGGAGTAGAGGATACAAGAGACAGAGAGCAGGGCTGTAGCTGACGGAGGCAAATACACTGACAACGGTGTCATGGCTCAGGAGCCCTGATATATCGGAGTCAGCGTACAGGGGGGAGGGCAGAGCCAGGCAGGATCAGTCAGGTATTACAGGTGATACAGGGGGCCAAATGATACAGCACAAGCACTGTGCGGTATAAAATGCTTTAAGGGAACAGGATCTGTTTTTTTTGGGTTAACAAATGCTTTTTAAGTGGTTGTACACCTGTACAACCACTTTTACCTACTGGTAGACCTAGATTAAGGCTTACCTGTAGGTGCTGGAAATATCTCCTAAACCTCCACGGTTTAGGAGATATGTACAATAGAGACGCGTGCCGATGTCTACGGCGCATGCGCGTGAGTGTCGTCACGCGACTCCAGCCAGTCACAGAGCCGGAGTTCGTGGCCCCGGAAGGAAGAGGGGTGAAAATGGACGCTCGCTGCTAGTGGGGACAGCAGTGACATCACAGGCTTCTGTTTCAGGTAAGTTACACATAATAGGCTACTATGCGATACATAGCAGCCCATTATGCTTTACCTTTGCAGGGAAATAAAGAGGAAGTAAAACCCATCAGGGTTTACTTCCTCTTTAAGGCTTTACTGTAGCTAGCAAGGCAGCCAGATGTAAGAAAGTAATGCTTGAATGAATATTGAGTCACTCAGCGGGCAGGTTACATCCCTGCAGTCAGTGTTAATGCAAAAATGTAATGTTTGACTCAGGTATACCATTAAGGGAATTAGTATTTTGTCTTTGATTAGTGGTGGGAAGAAAGGTGGCTATGAAACTTTGACTATGACTGGCAGATCTTTCGTATCCCACCCTTCACAAAACAGATTTCCCTGCCTATGGGCAACGCCATCCAATAATTATAAACAAAATTGAAAAATGTCATCTGGTAGATAAACGGTTAATGTATTTGTTTTGCGCATAAAAAAAAAATCAAATAAACTGATTAGCAATTTTAATAAAATTAGACTTTTAAATGGGTTTCACAGAAAGGTTATTAGTGACGCACAGGCATGCAGCAAGTTTAAAAGCTGCTCTACATGAAAGTTCGCCTGGGTAATGCCAATTACCGCTCGAAAGAAATCACATATAGATGCCAGATACTTCCTTCGGTGCAACTTGTTTGTTCCAAAAAATGGTGCATTAGCGATATTATAAACAAGACCACAGACATTGGTGTTCGGCACTTTGTGTTCCCAAGCCACATGCCTGATCACTTTCTTTATGACTGAATTCTATGGCTATTAATTGCTTTGTTTTACTCTAATTCCTCTCTTGTAAAAGAAAGCAGCATTTTGCTTGTTTATCCTCTCCTGGAAGGTTTCCCTTTTTGCTTCAGCACCATCTGGCTCCCATCAGGGAGTCGTCATACTGAGCCTTCAATGTTTTTCCTTCTCATTTCTACCACTTAACATAAGCAAAGTGGAGAACTTATATTTGTATGAATCTGTTTTTTGGATGGCCATCAGAAGCTTTTCTCTGCTGCCGATTGTTGGTATGGTACATCAGCTTATGCTATTTGTCTGAGATCTATGCGTTCTTTGGGTATCAAAAACCCACTTGTTTTTCTATTAAAGCACACCAAACAAATGCAAGTCAATTCCACCCATCTCTGTAAACAATGACAAGATTAAACTAATATCCCATACTTTATTAGTCGGTAACGTAATGCAGAACAGCAATCAGAACCACTATGTACACAAGGGAAAAAATAAAAAAATAAATTGATGGAAATGATATGACTGAAGGAGATTCAGGAGAAGTTGTTATGGTTACTGAACCTACAAGTAACTTAGATTAAAATCATTTTGCATTCAGCATTCGGTGACATTGTCCTGAACAGTCAGGGAAGTAAAGCATTGAGAAAGGAAATTAATGAAAAATAGACTTACAGAATATTTATGCAAATGTAGAGTTGTCCAATTTTTTTATTTTTATTTTTTTTATTTTCAAGCTTCAGCATCCTGCAAACAAACAATCCCACCAGTACAAATTTAATTTATTTTCTGCCACACATTTTCAATTCCTCGCTAGATATTGCTTTGTTTTGTTTATTTCACCCTCTTCACATCAAAGGGTGATAACGAAGAAGAGATTGTTTTAGATACATTGCTTAAAATGCTGAAAAATTTAGGGGGAGTTGTAAAGTCTTAAAGCAGCCACTGCCACTAAATGGAATTTGTAATCTTTATAATATATAATTATATATATATATATATATATATATATATATATATATACACACATATATATAGACTGTATATATACAGTATCTCACAAAAGTGAGTACAACCCTGAAGAAATTACACTTTGCTACAATGTAAAGTAGTGAGTGTACAGCTTGTATAACAGTGTAAATGTTCTGTCCCCTCAAAATAACTCAACACACAGCCATTAATGTCTAAACCGCTGTCAACACAAGTGAGTATACCCCTAAGTGAAAATATCCAAATTGGGCCCAAAGTGTCAATATTTTGTGTGGCCACCATTATTTTCCAGCATGACATTAACCCTCACCAGAGCTTCACAGGTTGCCACTGGAGTCCTGCTCTGCTTCAGTATGTCACAGTACATGTTGGCATTCATGGTTCCCTCAATGAACTGTAACTCCCCAGTGCCGGCATGCAGCCCCAGACCATGAATCTCCCACCACCATGCTTGACTGTAGGTAAGACACATTTGTCTTTGTACTCCTCACCTGGTTGCCACCACACAAGCTTGACACCATCTGAACCAAATAAGTTTATCTTGGTCTCATCAGACCACAGGACATGGTTCCAGCAATCCATGCCCTTAGTCTGCTTGTCTTCAGCAAACTGTTTGCGGGCTTTCTTTTGCATCATCTTTAAAAGAGGCTTCCTTTTGGGACGACAGCCATGCAGACCAATTTGATGCAGTGTGCGGCGTATGGTCTGAGCACTGACAGGCTGAGCCCCCACCCCTTCGACCTCTACAGCAATGCTGGCAGCACTCATACGTCTATTTCCCAAAGACAACCTCTGGATATGACGCTGAGTATATGCACTCAAATTATTTGGTCGACCATGGCGAGGCCTGTTCTGAGTGGAACCTGTCCTGTTAACTGCTGTATGGTCTTGGCCACTGTGCTGCAGCTTAGTTTCAGGGTCCTGGCAATCTTATTATCACCTAGGCCATCTTTATGTAGAGCGACAATTCTTTTTTTCAGATCATCTGAGAGATCTTTGCCATGAGGTGCCATGTTGAACTTGCAGCGACCCGTATGGGAAAGTGAGAGCGATCACACCAAATTTAACACACCTGCTCCCCATTCACACCTGAGACTTTGTAAAACGAATGAGTCACATGACACCGGGGAGGGAACATGGCTAAATGTGCCCAATTTGGACATTTTCACTTAGGGGTGTACTCACTTTTGTTGCTAGCGGTTTAGACTTTAATGGCTGTGTGTTGAGTTATTTTGAGGGGACAGCAAATGTACACTGTTCTACAAGCTGTACATTGATTACTCTACATTGGAGCAAAGTGTCATTTCTTCAGTGTTGTCACATGAAAATATATAATAAAATATTTACAAAAATATGCGGTGTAAGTAAGATACTGTATATATATATATATATATATATATATATATATATATATATATACACTGCTCAAAAAAATTAAAGCAACAATTTGAAAACACATCAGATCTCAACAGGGCAAAATCTCATGCTGGATATCTATACTGATATGGACTGGGTAATGTGTTAGGAATGAAAGGATGGCAAATCATTTGATGGAAATGAAAATTATCTACCTACAGAGGACTGAATTCAAAGACACCCCGAAAATCAAAGTGAAAAAATTATACAGCAAGCTAGTCCATTTTTCTGAAATTTCATTGCAACAACTCAAAATGGTCCTCAGAAGTTTGTATGGCCCCCAAGTGCTTGTATGCATGCCTGACAACATCAGGGCATGCTCCTAATGAGACGACGGATGGTGTCCTGGGGTATTTCCTCCCAGATCTGGACCAGAGCATCACTGAGCTCCTAAACATACTGAGGTGCAACCTCAGCGGCACCGGATGGGCCAAAACATAATGTCTCAGAGGTGTTCTTTTGGATTTAGGTCAGGTGAGCGTGGGGGCCATTCAATGGTATCAATTTCTTCATCCTCTAAGAACTGGCTGCATGCTCTCGCCACATGAGGCCGGGCATTGTCGTGCACCAGGACGAACCCAGGACCCACTGCACCAGGTTCTGACAATGGGTCCAAGGATTTCATCCCGATACCTAATGACAGACAGGGTGCCATTGTGTAGCCTGTAGAGGTCTGTGTGTCCCATCACTGACCCACCACCAAACCGGTCATGCTGAATGATGTTACAGGCAGCATAAAGTTCTCTGCGGCTTCTCCAGACCCTTTCACGTCTGTCACATATGCTCAGGGTGAACCTGCTCTCATCTGTGAAAAGCATGGGGCACCAGTGGTGGACCTGCCAATTCTGGTGTTCAATGGAAAATGCCAATCGAGCTCCACAGTGTCCGGCAGTGAGCACAGAGCACACTAGAGGACATCGGGCCCTCAGGCCACCCCCATGAAGTCTGTTTATGATTGTTTGGTCAGAGACATTCACACCAGTGGCCTGCTGGAGGTCATTTTGTAGGGCTCTGGCAGGGCTCATCCTGTTCCTCCTTGCACAAAGGAGCAGATACTGGTCCTGCTGATGGGTTAAGGACCTTCTACATCTCTGTTCAGCTCTCCTAGAGTAACTGCCTGTCTCCTGGAATCTCTTCCATGCTCTTGAGACTGTGCTGGGAGACACGGCAAACTTCTGGCAATGACACATATTGATGTGCCATCCTGGAGGAGTTAGACTGCCTGTGCAACCTTTATAGGGTCCAAGTATCGCCTCGTGCTACCAGTAGTGACACTGACCCTAGCCAAATGTAAAACGAGTGAAAAACAGTCAGAAAAGATGAGTAGGGAAAAAAAATGTCAGACACCTCCACCTGAAAAAGCATTTCTGTTTTGGAGGTCGTCTCATTGTTGCCCATCTAGTGCACCTGTTGTTAATTTCAATTAACAGAAAAGCAGCTGAAACTGATTAACAACCCCCTCTGCTACTTAACTGACCAGATCAATATCCCAGGAGTTCCCAGGAGTTCTGATTCAAAAGTGTTCCTTTAATTTTTTTTGGGCAGTGTATATACAGTATATATAATATATATATATAGCGCACCCACCCCAGACTTTACCTGCTTTTCTTAATTTGGCTCCTCGGCAGGAAAGACTGAGGCACACCGCACTACAAGCTCGTACCCTCCTGGATGGGGAGGTTGAGCGGTGTTAGTTTTCTCGGGCCTGCCTGCGGCTGGTGTTAGAATCCTCCCGAGCTGACCCCGCTTCTGCCTTGGCTAGAAACAAGTCCTTAATTCTCCCCAGTAAGTAACTGTCCACACCAACTGAAAGTCCAACTTCTGTATTTATTTCACATGGATAATAAATAGTCCCTTTAAGAGCAGACAGGTTGAGACGAGACACAGGTCAGATAAGGTGGGAGGGAGGCCCAGGCACAAACTTAGTCACTGCCACCATGACCTACAGAACATGCACTGCCTTCTTGGAGAACTTGGCCCATGTCAAAGAGAAAAACGTCCCTCCAGAGAGTTACCAGAGGCCCTCACTGTCACCACGACTCTGCGCTGGGTCTTCAGAAAGGGTCACCTCCCTGGCCTCCTCGATCCAAGATACGGGTCCCCTCGCAAAGGCGGTACCCTGGGAGCTCTCGATCCTTAGCGGACCCCAGCCGAAGGTTGCCTCCTATTTAGTACCTCACCCCAGACTGAAGGTGTCTGGGATGGAACAGCAACTCCGCCTCTGGGCCTAGGGCACCCAGAGGCGACACACGCACACACTCAGGCCTAAGGTGCCTGGGCGCGGAACCACGACGACCCCTCTGGAAGATGGCCGCCCCTTTTTATACCCTCTCCCAACAGGCACAGCAGGTTCCCCGTCCCGCCGCACTGCTGTCAAGAGGGGACAAGAAAAGGCACAACCCTGTACTTTGGCTCAACCCGGGCCCATGGCAACAGCGCCACCTATAGGCCCCAGGGAACCGCACATCAACACCATCTCCCAGGGACAGAAATGGTCCATGAACCCTAACAATTTGTGTATCTGAGCCTTAATACCACTCAGATACTTCCCTTAAATATAGCACCCCGCTATATATATATATATATATATATATATATATATATATATATATATATATATAATAGTTTCAATTTAAAGTTAGTAATTGCTTATGTTATGTGGCTAAATAAACCTCCATTGTTTGCTCCTGTAGCGGCCCCACCCCGACCTCTTTAGCTAGGGGTATGTCGAGCGACAGAGTGAGGTGCGCTACGGCCCATGTCCTCCCCATAAATGTGGGTGAGGTGAAGGCCAGTACGAATCTTTTCTTCGGGCCAAATGTGTGCTGGTTATGAGGGTCAGTCCTTCCGTGATAGAATCTCCCTTTGTTCCCATCAACAGAGTCCATACACCCATCAAAGTCCAAACTCAGGTTTATTGCGTATCTCCACATACAGTCAAATGCAACGGCATGATACGATGGGGAAGCAGGTCGAGGCACTGTACAGGTTCCTAGTCCCTACACTCCCTGTGCTATGACCAGGGGTTGCAGGAGTCTTGATGAAAGCTCCTCCGCTGCGCTGTAGCCCCTATCAGGGGAAGATGTCCTCCAAGGGAGTTACCGAAGGCCCATCCGTCACCAGGTTGACACTGCACCGGGTCTTCGGACGGGTGACCCCCCCAGCCTCCTCACCTCAGATGCGGGTCCCCTCGCAAGGGGCGCCCTGGGGCAACTTCACCCTCGCGGGACCCAGTCGGAGTCACCGGGTCCCAGGCCTCCTCAATAGTACCTCACCCCAGGCTGAAGGTGCCTGGGATGGACTCCATCTTCATTTCGGCCAGGCCTAGGGCGCCTAGGCCGGAACCTTGAACCGCCCGCACCCAGGCCTAAGGTGCCTGGGTGCGTGAAGAGATGATCCCCCAAAAGACCTCGTGGTGAGGGCGTCTCCCCCTTTTTATCTCCTCCCATCGACACCACGGCGGGTTCCCCGTCCCAGCCGTACCATCTCCAGGAAGGGAGAAAAAGGGTAGCACTGTGGTAGTGATTCTACCTCGAGCCTGTAGGTACACTGACACCCACTGGTCGAAGAGAATATTACACCACCCAATCCTCCACGAATAACAAAAAGGGGTCTAATCCCTGACATAATTACACACCTGGGTCTCTCTACCCCCAGGTGTATCCCACTAACTTTGAAGACCCCGCTACACACTCCCCCTTGTGATTTGACGCTGGTCCCCAGCGTCAGGTGCACACCCATGTCTCCCAAGAAGTGGTGACATGAAGTGGGCCCCAGAGGCTATCCCTCAAATTTTGGATGCTGTGTGTGCCAAGACCTGCTCCAGGGGAAGGGAACTATAAAACATTAAAACTTTTGTATAAAACATCTGTCATGTACACATATACAATCCCTCCCGTCACTGTCTAAGAACCACCCCATACTCAGTAGTCTTGACCGACGAATCTCCTGCAGAAGGGAAACAAAAAAAACACATCCTAACACTCTGTGTTAACTTGGCATGAGTGGGTCCGTCAGCCGAGAGACCAACTCACTCCAATAAGTAAGTAATGCATGTGTAACATTTCAAACAACCGTTGCACAACACTGCCACCTGGTGACAGCGCTGCGGTAATGACACTTGGTGAGATCTTCATTCTTCCAGCTTTCCTACTCTAACTCTACCCCAAAAGTCTCTGCCTTTGGCACATGAAGAAAAGGGAGAAAAAAAAACACAACAGCTCCCAAGTCTCCAGTGAGTAAAAGAAAAGCCCAAATCAAAACAAAAGTAGGGCACAGTTCTAGGCGTCTGGGAATGTCTCTTCCAGAAAGTTTCAACAGCAACAAGATAGGAGCTCACTTCTCCTATAAATAGAACCTTGGATCCGGCAGAAACAGAGGCTTCAGGTGCCCGTCAAACACTTCCACCGAATACTCGACATCCTCTCCTTCTTTCCTGCAGATGAGCACCTTATCGGCATGAATATGACGCCCAAGTCTCCAATCAGCTCTGCAGTCCTTGAACTTTTTAGACACAGGCGGCGAACATGACAGGTATCGCCTGGCATGGGGTACTTTAAGTTTTTCCCATACAAACTCGTCATACCACCTTGGTCGCAGGACCTCGACTTCATACAATAAGTCCCGAGGTAAGTAGGGGTACTCCCACCCATATTCACGGGCGACTCTCTGGGAGAAAAGTCTCTGCAACCTGGCTAGAGGCGGCATCACATCTCGCTCACCTTCTCCTGGCTGCACGATGGCCTCCGGGTGCCGAGGTACCTTCACCATCTCGGGTTTCTTTGTCTTTGGTGCCCGCAACGAAGCACGCTGCATCCCCACCATCAGAGCGGGTGATGTAGTTGAATGCGGAAAGTTGTTCGGAGGACTAGATTTCCTCGGGAACTCCGGGGCCTTCATTCGGAGCGTACTGTCTTCTATGGACATGGGGGAATCCTGCGGTTTACTCAGCACAGGTAGTGGGCGTCTGTCCCAGCCCTTCCGGTGAAACAGTTCGTCTATCTCTCCGTCATCCCCACAGTCTGACAATGACTCTAAGTCGGAGGTGTCATACATCTCGGCGGGAAGGTAGTCTCTAGTAGACGGAAGGCTACCCTCCCTTGCGGGCTCCACCGACTGTGGACCCCCGACACCTCCAACCAACACCACAGTCCCAGCCCCTGGCTCACCTGGACCTTCTGAAGAACTGGGATGTCCGGGACTCTCTTCTCTACCGGCGCCATCTAGGCCACGCAAGCGGCGGGGTGAAGCTCGACCACGACCATAGGATGCCTGTACCAGGCCGACTTTCCTCTTCGGAGGTGGGAGCAGGGAGTCTGTAGTGACCGAAGCAGTGTCCTCGGATTTTTCTCTCTCAGTCTCTGGTTGGGCAGTCACTTCGCCCTGGTCAGCGCGCACGGGAAACTCCGCAAAGGCTTTGATCTCTCCCTCCGGAGTGGCGGTTCCTGTGATGCAGTTGAGGCGTAGGGCCCGGGGCCTTTCCGTGTGTGGTTCAACCTCAAAAAGGAACTCCTTGCATGCCTCACATCGCCCGAATGGCTTTAGTTGGACCACCAGTCCCGAGCATCCGGGACAGATCACACCGAGGGCCTCCGTGTCTCTGCATGAATACAGAGCCAACTGTCCTCGGGGCCTGAGCCTTATCCCCGTGTCTGTAATGGGCGCAGCAAATGCAGTCATCTTGAAAGGATAAGGTACCGGCATCCACGGGGAGCCTGAGTTCACTCCGACCACTTGCTGCTCCATCACGCGCTGACCTCGCGCCGGAGTCTCCACGTGTATCTCCACACGTGGCCAGACTCCTCCCACGACTTGCACGTTTTCGCGGGCTTCCTTCAGTCTCCTCCCACGAATTGCGCAGTCATGGGGTGCCTCGTGGCGCAGTGCAGCAAAAGTCCCCACATGTAGTTCGTCACACGGCTGGACTCCTCCCTCTTCCCGCTCTTTCTGCATGGGCCTCTCCCGGTTTTTCAGGGAAATTTCCACGACTTCGAGCACAGGGACGCACTTTGGCCAATCACATGGCCGACCTGCTCGGCCTCCTCCGGGCAGCAAAGTTCAAACACAGCCGTTCCAAACCTCAGGGTCAACACACATTTCATCCCGGACTCACGAGCCCCCACGTGTAGCGGCCCCACCCCGACCTCTTTAGCTAGGGGTATGTCGAGCGACAGAGTGAGGTGCGCTACGGCCCATGTCCTCCCCATAAATGTGGGTGAGGTGAAGGCCAGTACGAATCTTTTCTTCGGGCCAAATGTGTGCTGGTTATGAGGGTCAGTCCTTGCGTGCTAGAATCTCCCTTTGTTCCCATCAACAGAGTCCATACACCCATCAAAGTCCAAACTCAGGTTTATTGCGTATCTCCACATACAGTCAAATGCAACGGCATGATACGATGGGGAAGCAGGTCGAGGCACTGTACAGGTTCCTAGTCCCTACACTCCCTGTGCTATGACCAGGGGTTGCAGGAGTCTTGATGAAAGCTCCTCCGCTGCGCTGTAGCCCCTATCAGGGGAAGATGTCCTCCAAGGGAGTTACCGAAGGCCCATCCGTCACCGGGTTGACACTGCACCGGGTCTTCGGACGGGTGACCCCCCCAGCCTCCTCACCTCAGATGCGGGTCGCCTCGCAAGGGGCGCCCTGGAGCAAGTTCACCCTCGCGGGACCCAGTCGGAGTCACCGGGTCCCAGGCCTCCTCAATAGTACCTCACCCCAGGCTGAAGGTGCCTGGGATGGACTCCATCTTCATTCCGGCCAGGCCTAGGGCGCCTAGGCCGGAACCTTGAACCGCCCGCACCCAAGCCTAAGGTGCCTGGGTGCGTGAAGAGATGATCCCCCAAAAGACCTGATGGCGAGGGCGTCTCCCCCTTTTTATCTCCTCCCATCGACACCACGGCGGGTTCCCCGCCCCAGCCGTACCATCTCCAGGAAGGGAGAAAAAGGGTAGCACTGTGGTAGTGATTCTACCTCGAGCCTATAGGTACACTGACACCCACTGGTCGAAGAGAATATTACACCACCCAATCCTCCACGAATAACAAAAAGGGGTCTAATCCCTGACATAATTACACACCTGGGTCTCTCTACCCCCAGGTGTATCCCACTAACTTTGAAGACCCCGCTACACTCCTTTGGGGAATATTCACTTAACTGATATAATTAATAATCAATCAGGCCCTTCAATGCAGTATTAATACTGAACAACATTGTCCCATTCAGAATTAATAATGAACCAGACACTCCTATTCAGAACATGTGATTCGTTGGTGAAACCAAGATATTAGGACCTGTGTCACTTGCTGGTGGCACTGTGCTTCCCAGAGCGGAAAGTTGTAGTTCCAGTGTCCAACAGCAGGTGTCTCCCAGCAGCCAGCCATTTCTAGTAATCAGTCTCCACCTTATGCTGGTTGCTTGAAGGGTATTTAGTCTCTACTCTGCTTGTACACTTTGCGTCAATGATTTGCTTTGCTGTGCCAAGTCAGATGCTGCATGTCATTTATCCTGTTCCTGATTTTGCTCTTGCCCTACGTCCTGTACCCTGCTGCCCTATTTATGCTCCCTTGTTCCTGATCCTAGTCCTGGTTCTCCCCTTCCTTGCATCTCTGGTATTCTCTGTGACCTGTGTTGCTCATCTTGCATATATTGTTTTAGGTTCCATGCACACTGGCGTAAAAAAACTTTGCTTCTACAGCAGTTTTGTGTTCTGCCTGTAGAAGCAACTTAATGTTATCCTATATGTCCATGCACATTAGGACGTTTACAGGCATATTTTGAGATCAAGGTTTAGAGACAGGAAAAATAAACCTTCTCATTCCTTTTTCTGATTGGAGCTCACTGGCAGAAAAAACATAAATCTCTCCTAAATTCGTCTAAACTTTGTACAAAAATAGCTCTATATGAGCGTTTTTTACTCCAAAGAGCACAGACGCTTTTTTAAGCCCAGTGTACATGGAGCCTTAGGCCGCGTACACACGACCGGTTTTCTCGGCAAAAAACGACAAGAAAACTGCCGGGAGGGCTTTTTTGCCGAGAAAACCGGCTGTGTGTACGCGGCTTTCAGTTTTCTCATCAAGAAAACTGCCCAGATTCTCGACGAGAAAAAAGAAGACTTGCGGTCTTTTTTCTTGTCGAGAATCTCGTTGGCCTGTTTCTCGAGCGTGTGTACACTTACCTGTCGCCGTGGAAACCCGCGCATGCTGGAAATGACTTTGACGCATGCGCGGTAGCTTCCTAGGCATAGGCATAGGGTGTGGCAAGATGGCGGCGACGGCATCGAATCTGACGAGCGCACATTCGTTGTAGTTGATGACGTCACCGCTTTCGTGCCATTCAAAAGAACGGCGGTTCTTTTGAATCGTACGTGTGTACACTCGGCCGGGACAAGTTTCTTGTCAAGATTCTCGTCAGGAAAAACAACGTTTTTTTCCTGACGAGAATCTCGGCCGTATGTACGAGGCTCGATAGTTAGGTGGTAGGAATTTTATCATTCGGGTTTTTGTTCACATATCTTTATGTTATCTGTTTGCTGGTGTTTGGTTGTCGTTTGTTTTACTATTTATAAATTTGTATACAAAGACTGGCAAACTCTGAAGTATATACATGCATCAACAAATCATAATCATTACATAACCTGTGATATATATCATGATAAACATAAATAGCATATAAAGTGCATGGCAATAGTGCAGTCCATTTCAAAGGTGCATCTGTATGTTAAGGTGTATACCAATTCATTCACACACGATCGGATTTCCTATGGATTCTAATCCGATGGATTTTTCCATCGGAAATCCGATGAAGCTGACTTCCATCAGTCTTGCCTACACACCATCAGTCAAAAATCCAACCGTCCCAAACGCTGTGACGTAAAACACTCCGAGAAGCCGAGAAAAATTAAGTTCAATGCTTCTGAGAATGCGTCGACTTGATTATGAGCATACGTGGGTTTTTTGTCCAATGGAGTTCCACACAGACGATGGGAATTTGCTATAGTTTTTTTTCCCATCGGATAAATTTAAAACATGTTCTATTTTTTCTCACCGATGGAAAAAAGACCGATGGGGCCCATACACGATCGGTTTGTCCGATGAAAACAGTCCATCGGACTGTTTTCATTGGTAAAACCGATCGTGTGTACACGACATAAGCCTTTTGATTAAAATGCTTACGGCGATATTCCACCAATCCTAGCCTGGTTCCAGGTCTGTCAGATGTGTTTAACCACTTACAGACCGGAAGATTTCCCCCCTTAATGACCAGGCCATTTTTTGCGATATAGCACTGCATCAATTTAACTGACAATTGCACGGTCTTCCGCCGCTGTATCCAAACAAAATTGACGTGCTTTTTTTCCCACAAATAGAGATTTCTTTTGGTGGTATTTGATCACCTCTGCTGTTTTTATTTTTTGCGCTATGAACCAAAAAAGAGCAACAATTAAAAAAAAAAAAAAAAAACTATATTTTTTACTTTTTGCTATAATAAATATCCTCAAAAAAAAAATTCTCCATCAGTTTAGGCCAATACGTATTCTACATATTTTTGGTAAAAAATAAAAATAAAAATTGCAATAAGCGTATATTAATTGGTTTGCGCAAAAGTTATAGCGTCTACAAAATAGGGGATAGATTTATGGCAATTTTTTTTATAGTAATGGAGGTAATCAGTGATTTTTATCGGGACTGCGACATTGTGGCAGACAGATCAGACACCTTTGACACTTTTTTGGGACCATTGACATTTATACAGTGATCAGTGCTATAAAAATGCACTGATTACTGTGTAAATGTCACTGGCAGGGAAGGGGTTAACGCCAGGGGGCGAGCAAAGGGTTTAATGTGTTCCCTGGGAGGTGTTTCTATCTGTGGGGGGATGGGACTGACTGGAGGAGGAGAGAGAGATCTCTCTCTCCTACCCTGTCAGAACGGGGATCTGTCTGTTTAAATTGACAGATCCCCATTCTCTCTTTCCGGTGGCCGGCGAACATCGCGGCTGCCAGCCACGAGCATTGGCTTCCCCGCCGTGCAGCAGGCGCGCCTGCTATGGCTCTTAAAGGAGCCGACGTACACCTATGACGATTTGCGGGAACAAGCTGACCTGCCGCAGTATAATGATGGCGGCTGGTCAGCAAGTGGTTAAGTAATCCTGGGTAGTGGTCCCTTTAAGGCTCCATCCACCACGCTTACTCCATATGTTAGGGTAAAGCAAAGTAATCTCCCATAGTGTAGTAGTTAAAATCAATATATTTATAAAAAAATAGTAACACTTACATTCATATCGATAAAAAGCACAGTTTGTTATGTTAAAACATAGAGCAGCATACAGATCCCTGATATCACTTCTGGTCCAGGATGCCCTACGCGTTACGTCACGTCACACAAATTCATCAGGGTCTTATTAATAAATTCACTTTAATAAATATATGGTTTGCTCTCTAAATGTGTACCAGGCAGATCTGGCCATCTCTGCTGCTGATTCCTGACACAAGAGCTATTTCTTCACAGCAACAAAATGTAGGAATCCACTACGTTTGTTAAAATCCATTCTATGTTTATTGATCGCCCAGAGGGGTTTATTTTTTTTCTCAACAAATGTGGAGTTACTTTTTAAGAGCTCATGTTACATGCATTGTTATGATGCAGTGTCATTCTTTCTGTGTGACCTTTCTGATGCATTTGTATTGCAGTGCAGAACAATGGGCACCACGGTGTGGTACACTGCTGAGAATGTTGCATGCACAATTTCCGGTCCATTGTGATGCGATGGGCAGCCCATTCAAATAAACGCACATTATGTTTTATTTGTTTAATGCATCGTAGCAGAAAAATAGGGATGACCCGAACACCCCCCAGTTCGGTTCACATAAGAACAGGCAATAAATTTGTTCGAACATCCAAACATCGTTAAAGTCTATGGGACACGAACATGAAAAATCTAAAGTACTAATTTTAAAGGCTTATATGCAAGTTATTGTCATAAAAAGTGTTTGGGGACCGGGGTCCTGCCCCAGGGGACATGTATCAATGCATGAAAAAGTTTTAAAAATGGCAGTTTTTTTCGGGATCAGTGATTTTATTAATGCTTAAAGTGAAACAATTAAGGTTAAATATCCCTTTAAATTTCGTACCTGGGGGGTGTGTATAGTATGCCTGTAAAGTAGCGCTTGTTTCCTGTGCTTAGAACTGTCCCTGCACAAAATGTAATTTCTGAAGGAAAAAAAGTAATTTAAAAGTACTTGCGGCTGTAATGAATTGTCTGCTCCCGGCAATACAGAGAAAAGTCATTGAAAGTCATTGATAAAAAAAAAAAAAAAAAAATGTGTGGGAGTCCCCCCAAATTCAATTACCAGGCCCTTCAGGTCTGGTATGGATATTAAGGGGAACCCTGCACCAAATTAAAAAAAAAAATTATGTGGGGTTCCCCCAAATATCCATACCAGTTTTTAAAACAATTTTTTGCATTGATACATGTCCCCTGGGGCAGGACCCGGGTCCCCAAACACTTTTTATGACAATAACTTGCATATAAGCCTTTAAAATTAGCACTTTAGATTTCTCCCATAGACTTTTACAGGGTGTTCCGCGGATTTTCGAATTTTTTGAGAACACCCCAAATTGAAAATTTTCTGAAAACTCGAACTCGAAGCTCACCCCTACTGAAAAACCATCTTCCCCTCCTCTGGATGAAAGAAAAAAAACTTTCATAATTTTGGCCTAGGCCAGAAACCAGGAAGCAACTGAAGAAATGTATAAAAAAAGTTTAAAACACGTAAATATAACTTCCTATTTAGTAATGCTAGCAGCATAAGGATTAAAAATACATACCTCCCAACTTTTTGAGATGGGAATGAGAGACACCTATCAGCAAAAGTATGCAGGCATAGGACACACCCCTTGCCATGCCCCCTTAAAGGAGAATTGTACAAAAAAAAACAAGATTGGTTAAACCCTTAAAGGGGTTGTAAAGGATCTTTTTTTTTTTTTAAATAACAAACATGTCAGTGCGTTTTGCACAGAGTGGCCCCGATCCTGTTGTTCTGGGGTGCCAATACGATTCCATTCACAGAAGTGCTTTAATTCAGAACATCAGGATACATCAGATGACAGGTTACAGCAGATGAATAGGTTGTAGTATTGTGCGGTCAAAAGATGATACTGTCTGTAGCTTACTTATGCAGAATACATGTGCCCGTGTTACATGTGGCCTGTAACTATCTCCATTACACAGGAAGTACCAAACTCAGAAAGAAGGGTGGAGCATTACACAGAAAGGAAGTGTGTCATAAATCAGACAAAGAAAAAACGAATAGGTGCATTACCACAAAAGGTCACTAGATGGCAGCATGTAAACTAAACATAACGTACATAGAAAATGATTGAGAGAAACAATATATATAACAAATTCTATGCCCATTGGGCGGCACACTCCTCGTCGGGCATTGTAAATGTCACTATATACATCAGAACGGTAGTGATGCAACTGCAAATAGCAAACAGTGTAATTTGCCTTGATGTCTTCAAGACCTGAAAGACATAAAAGAACATGCATATATATGCAACAATAATAACTGCAATAAGGCATCAAGAAGTGTCACTTAAAGTTCAAGGCACATTCTTCTTGAAGTCACAAGTAGGATCCAGCAGCGTAAGAAAACAAGTTATTCTCCAAAGGGCAACAGCAGAATAAGTTCCGTGATAGGTCTGATGAAAGTCTTTACAGTCCCTTGTCTTGAAACCTTCACCTCCACCTTGCGTACCTTACCGTCATCACTAGGAACGCTCTTTACAATAAGTCCCATGGGCCATTTGATTCTTTCAGCTTGCTGGTCTTTAAGCAGAATGAGATCTCCAACTTGCATGTTAGGGTTCAGGCGTTGCCATTTCCTGCGTCCTTGCAGAGTAGAAAGATACTCCATCTTCCAACGATTCCAGAAGCAGTTGACGAGGTGTTGTATTCGCTTCCACTGGTCATAGCCCATAGACTTGTGCACAACGGAAAAATTAGTTCCGTTTCGGTTAGTTTCTTTCCGGTCCTGTTGATTCGTAATCATTCGTAATTTTGCTAGACGGGATTTTTCGTGTTCGGACTCATTCGTATTTTTGCAAGCGACATTTTTCGTTGAATTTTTTGTTGCTTTATAATTCGTACTTTCGGTAGAGTACGTTGTTTTTCGTTGATTCTGGACACAACTCCTACTTTCGTAACTTTTTTTGGGTTCGTTGATTCGTAATTTTCCGTGTCTCTCTCACAACGACGCTGCCTATTATGCCTAATGTGCTTCGAATGGATTTGTACTTTTCTAAATACATAGCGGTTATTTGTAACGATTCGAAATCTCGTATTTTACTTTCGTTTTTTACATGCGGCTATAGGCTCCGCCCCTGTACACCATTTTGAGAGGGTTCAGCACGGTGAGGGAGAAGCAGAGAGCAGAGCAGAGTGTTATTGTGCTTCGAATGGATTCGAAATCTCGTATTTTACTTTCGTTTTTTACATGCGGCTATAACCTCCGCCCCTGTACACCATTTTGAGAGGGAGTTCAGCACGGTGTGGGAGAAGCAGAGAGCAGAGCAGAGTGAGTGTTATTGTGCTTCGTATGGATTCGTACATTCGTAACTTTTTCATAACGAATTATGCCGAAGACATTCGGGCATTCGCTATTTGCGGTATAATTTATTTCGGATTCGGTCTTATTCGTAATTGCTTTGTTCGGAAATTCGAATGCTTCCGAATGTCCGAAAGTTGCTAAATTCGGACGAATTTCAATTCGTTACGAAACGAATTGCACAAGCCTAATAGCCCAGATTTCCTGCTTTAAAGTTTCCAGGTGGAACAGGAACAGACCCAAGCTTCTGGGTAAGAAGAGTAGCTGGGGTAAGGATAGTTGGAACCTCTATATCTTAGTCAGGTTCTAGAAGACTGAAGACATCAGCTGTGGTTTCTTCTGGATGATCCAGCAGGAATTCAGGATCTGTTAACCAAGAAGAATTTGCAAAGACACTTGCAGACACTGGCCTAGTGACATGATCTGCAGGGTTAATTTCCGATGGAACATAATGCCATTGTTCAGGTTTAGATAATTTCCTGATTCTCTCTACACGGTTGCTGACATAGACATACAAAAACGTTTAGTCTGGTTGTATATGTAGCCCAGAACAACTTTGCTGTCTGTGTAGAATTTGATGTCATCTATCTGAATGTCTAGCTCACGCAGTATGAAATCTGCTATTTCTACAGCTAGCACAGTCCCACAAAGTTCAAGCCTGGGAATTGTGAGTTCAGGCTTAGGTGCTAACTTGGCTTTCCCAAACAGAAACCCTATGTGGGCTTGATTAGAAAATCTCTTACCTTGAGGTAAGCGACAGCTGCTATGGCCTCAGTAGATGCATCTGAGAAGATGTGAAGCTCTTTCCTTTGACTTGTAGCAAGGGAGTCAGAAGTGTAGCAGCGTGGTATACAGATTCCATCGAAGGCATGTAGAGATTGTTTCCAGGACTCCCACTTTGAAAGCTGGTCTATTGGTAGTAGAGCATCCTAATCTTTAATAGTCTCTGAGAGCTGTCTAAGTAAGGATTTACCTTGCATGGTGATAGGAGCTAAGAATCCCAATGGATCGTATAGACTGTTCACCACTTACAGAACACCACGTTTGGTAAATGGCTTGTCTGCAGAGCTGACTTGAAAGCCGAAGGTATCTTCTAATAAGTCCCACCGTAGGCCCAGACTTCTCTGTACAGGTGGTATGTCCATTCCCAGATTTAAGTCTTTAAACCCTGTGGCATGATCGCCAGGTTGAAAGGCTTTCATAACAGCAACACTATTTGAGGCAATCTTGTGTAGACTGAGGTTGGCCTCAGAAAGCATACCTTGTGTCCTTCGGAGCAGGTCTATGGCTTCATCATCTGTAGGTAAAGATTTAAGTCCGTCGTCCACATAGAAGTCTCTCTCAATGAAGTGTTGAGCGTCCACGCCATACTTCTTTTCTCCAACAAGGGCAGTCCTTCGTAAACCATATGTTGCAACAGTGTGTGAGGGACTATTTCCGAAAACATGTACCTTCATGCGGTATTCAATCATCTCATTGTCCATGTTGTTGTCACGGTGCCACAGAAACCTTAGGAAGTTCCTATGGTCTTCACGTACAATGAAACAATGAAACATTTGTTCAATGTCCGCAGTTATGGCAACTGGCTCTCTTCTAAACCTCATAAGTACACCTACAAGGTTGTTGGTTAGGTTCGGACCAGTGAGAAGAACATCGTTCAGGGATACGCCTTGATGCTTGGCACTGGAGTCAAATACTAGTCTGATTTGCTTTGGCTTACGTGGATGATACACTCCGAAGAAAGGCAGGTACCAGCACTTATCGTGTCTTTGAAGTGGTGGAGCTGGTTTTGCGTGATCATTGTCAAAGATCCTTTTCATAAAGGTGATGAAATGGTCCTTCATTTCAGGCCTGTTCTTTAGTGTTCGCTGAAGTGAGTTGAATCTTAATAGAGCCTGTTCACGATTGGTTGAGAGTTTATCCCTTGTAGCACAAAGAGGTAATGGTGCAACCCAGCTGTAAGACTCATCATGGAAGAACTCTTTGTCCATTATTTTGATGAACTCTCTGTCTTCCACTGACAAGGCTATTTTGTTGTCATCGCTTGTAGTACAAAACACTGTGGTACCTAGGTTGTCATCAAAAAGGTTAGGAGTGACATCAGATATTTGGATGATGTCAAGAGGATTCACTTTTACGTCATAATGGCGAGGGCACTGTTTGAAGTGGGATGCACGTCCATTTCCTAACAGGTAAGTTTTGAAGGTGTGGATCTTGGATGACGTACGCATTCTATCCAAGCATACATCGCCCACGATTACCCAGCCTAGATCAAGTTTTTGTGCGTAAGGGGCATTAATAGGTCCATTGCACTGCTTGCATACTTTATGTACTCTGAGAATGTCTCTTCCTAGCAAGACCAAGATTTCAGCATTCATGTCCATTGCAGGAATCTCATTAACAAGGTGCTTTAAGTGAGGATGTGATATGCAGCCTCTGAATTAGGAATTTCTTCCCTTTTGTCTGGTATCTGGTCACGCTCAACTAATGTTGGTAGGGGTATGCCCTCTTCCTTATTGATATGAGAGACCATGAATCCATCAGCTCTTCTACCGAAGGTCTCTTTTCGACCAGAACAGGTTCTGAGAGTATACAGTGATGCATGTCCATCTAAACCAAAGATTTCAAAGAATTTAGGCTTAACCAGGGATCTGTTGCTCTGTTCATCTATTATGGCATACATCCTAATAGCTTCCTCAGGTTGGCCCTTTGGGTATACCTTGACTAGGCATATCTTAGCACAGCATTTGTGATCTTATCCCTTTCCACTGACTTCTGTGCATGAAGAGGAAACATCAGCTGTGACTGGAGCATGACCTTGTTGCTCCCTGCCATGATTTGAGACAGGGCTGGAGATAGGAGGCTGCTGTGAATTGTCAGAGGGTGGGCCTGGATGCATAACTGTAACATGTCTGTCGCTACTGCATTCTGTGCACTTGATGACAACTTTACAGTCTTTAGCAAAATGTCCATAACAAGCACAGCACCTGTAGCATATTCCAAGTTTCTGAAGAATCTTCCTGCGCTCTTGTAACGTCTTTGCCCTAAGCCCACGACATTTCTTTAGGGGGTGAGGCTTCCTGTGAATATGGCACTGACGATTAGGGTCTTTATCTCTGTCACCCGAATCGCTCTTGTGAGCAGGAGAGGATACGGGTGGTGTGATGTCTGTCCTTTTAACAGATATTGCTCTATTAAAGTCTCTACGCTTAGCTGCTGTGTTATCATACCTTGATGAAGATGATGATGATGAAGCAGGCAAGTTGGGTTTACTGAAGCTGAATCTGGGATAATTTCTCATCCAGGCTTGATCACTGATTAACCTGCAAAAATATGCGAATGGTGGAAAAGATACGTTATAGTCTCTTTTGTACCTTGAGCCCTGTTGTGCCCATTTCTCTTGCAGGCCATATGGCAGTTTAGACACCACTGGATTGAGACCATGAGCAGTGTCCAGGAAGCTTAGTCCAGATAGATGTGGGTCTGTCTTTGCCAACTCTAGCTCCATGAGAAGGTCACTCAGATCTTGATAGTCTTTGTTCCCTATTTTTGGGAAGTTTTGCAGTCTCTTGAATAGAGCGCTCTCTATGGCTTCAGAGCTACCATAGGCTTGCTCAAGTCTTGCCCATGCGGCGACAAGACCTGCATCTGGGTGGTCAACTTGCACTGTTCTCAGTCTTCTAACATGATCTGCAGATTCTGGCACCAGCCACTTTATGAGCAAATTAAGTTCCTCCTTGGCAGTAAAGTTGAGATCAGCAATAGCAGCTTTGAAGGTTGATCTCCAGGCCCTGTAGCTCTCTGGACAGTCATCAAACCTTGAGAGGGTAGTGTTAATGAGCTCACGGCGTACCATATATTTGGCAAAGTCATTCAAATCTGATCTCTCACTCTTTGGTGCCAAAGTAACTTGTGGAACCCCTTGGGTGTGAAAGTTCTTTGGTGAAGTAGGGTGAGGTTTACCAGGATAAAATGATGTTGCAAGAGCGTTTAACTGTGGTGTAGCCCCTAAGGCTTGTGCTGGCTGTGGCTTGAGCTGCGGCTTGTTATTGGAAGTCACCTTGTTGTCAGCTAGAGGTGATGTGGTTTGCTGCATAGATGCACTTGTGTTGTAGACTTGAAGAGGCTCAGGCATTTGAAGCTGAGAGGTCTCTGAGTTGAGAGTCAGAACAGTGTTGTTAGTAGGAAGTACAGGAGATGACTCTGTATCATTGCAAACATTATGCTTTAGTACATATTCACTGGTGCGCTCAACTGGGTCTTGCAGTTCTGCTGGGATGGAACAGTCTGAGTTAGCACTTTCTCCCATTGCTTGTTCAAGGACTCTCAGCCTTGCTAGGGCAGCTGCTTTGGGAATCTGCCTCTGCTTGTTGAGCTTTTATCTCTGCTTGGCGAGCTGCCATCTCTGCTTGGTGAGATGCTGCCTCTGCTTGTTGAGCTGCTTGTTCAGCTACCATCTTTGCATGGCGAGCTGCCTTGTGTGTTTCTATTTCTGCTTCCTTTCTGGTAAAGGAGCTTTGCTCTTTATTTTCTTCCAGATGTGCACAAGCCTCTATTAGCTTGTCACTTAATGTTGAGCTTCTGGAGCGAGAGGATCTGGAAGTACGTGCAGTGTGCTTGGTTGATGTGGATCTGTGAGATATGGTCTCCTGCAGTTGAGCAATGCGGAGTTCTGCCTTATTCTGAGATTTTTGCACTATGAGATCCCTTTGTTGGTTTAAGTGCATCAGCCCTGGTTAGTTCTGCTGAAGAGTCCTCTATATTACAGTCCTGCAAGAAAGCTGTGTATTTGGCAAACAGCCGCTGGTAGCTTTCATACGCGACAGATAAGCGATCTATAGAGTCTCTTAGTTCAGCTGGTTGATCATTAAAGTATGACAAAACTGACATGCAGTGTGAGGTTCTGTCCCATAAGTCTGACAGATTGCTGGAGAGCTCATTTCTAGTGGTTTCATAGTTTTCTCTGAGATTCTGTGTCGGTTTTATTGTACGTTTGGGTCTTACATTCTGTTCGGCAATATCTGCAGATTCTGATCCCTGTACATCTGCGGGTTCAGAGGCATGATGAATCTGCGTTGGTTCAGCCACAAAAAGGTCCTCAGAGTCTTGTCTGGACATTTTTCAAGTTTTTGCAAAAAAATGGTACTGTCTCTTTAAGAAGTTGAAGAGCAGCTTAGACAGGTGGGATAACACAGTTCAATATGGAGGAACAGTTTTTAACATTAACATGAGGTGAAGTAAGCTTGTGCGACCATGTGCTTTCACAAGATGGCGGATGGCGCTGAGCTTGATTGCAGATAAGGCACACACATATACACAGCAGGCTGTAGGAATTCTATACATCTTTTGACTATTCTGACTCTGACTGTTGTGAAGCGATTTATCCCTTGTGAGACCTCTATGCCTGGCCTGTATAAGCAGATATAATCACTGAGGACAATCCTTATCAGATAGCTTGAACTCACCAATACTGATTCCATTCACAGAAGTGCTTTAATTCAGAACATAAGGATACATCAGATGACAGGTTACAGCAGATGAATAGGTTGTAGTATTGTGCGGTCAAAAGATGATACTGTCTGTAGCTTACTTATGCAGAATACATGTGCCCATGTTACATGTGGCCTGTAGCTGCCTCTATTACACAGGAAGTACCAAACTCAGAAAGAAGGATGGCGCATTACACAGAAAGGAAGTGTGTCATAAATCAGACAAAGAAATAACAAATAGGTGCATTACCACAAAAGGTCACTAGATGGCAGCATGTGAATTAAAAATAACGTACATAGAAAATGGTTGAGAGAAACAATATATATAACAAATTCTATGCCCATTGGGCGGCACACCGAGTGTATGACTCGGCCCCGCCCCCTCATTGGATTTAATTGACAGCAGCGGGAGCCAATGGCTGCGCTGCTGTCAATCTATCCAATCAACGCTGACACTCCATGGGGAAGAGGACGCCGGGGGATGGGCTCAGGTAAGTAAAACGGGGGGGGGCTGAGGGGCTCGTTACAGCCAGGTGTTTTTTACCTTAATGCATAGATGGCATTAAAATGAAAAAACACGAACCTTTACAACCCCTTTAATTGCTTTTTTTACCACTACTATTCCTTTATATTGGCTTTTGAAATGTAAAAATTCAGCAATTTAGAAATCAGATGAAAGGTTTAGCACTGGAAAGCACTTTAAAAAAAATAAAAAGTGCATTTTATATACATCTACAGAGGTCAGACCAAAATGAGGGACACATGAGGAAGTATGAGGGACAGAGGGACATTGCTCCAAAACAGGGACAGTCCCTCGAAATCAGGGACAGTTGGGAGCTATGAAAATAGTTAATGTTGATTGAGAAAGTTTAATTCCTCTTTAAAAACCTAATTTGTTCAGCTGAGATTGGTTAAGAATGCATAGCATAGCATAGCATGCAGTATGTTCCCTGTAAGATATAATAGGGGCAATGCCCCCATCATCTTTAGCTGTAGGCCAGGATTACCAAACGTTGTCTGAAGGTCACTAATATCAAGCATAGGATATGCGAGGGCTCCTCAGTGTATAGAAGACTCAATTGCTGCTGTTGTTTTTTTTTAAATAAAAATACTGTATATAGTCTAGTATAAGCTGAGTTTTTCAGCACATCTTTTTGTGCTGAAAATGCCCCCCTCAGCTTATACTTGAGTCACCTTTTTGCGCCTGATCTCCCGGAATTTGGGGACTCAGTACCGGCTGGCCATAGGTCCCATAGGTCCCCTGGACCCCAAGCTTGGCACACATGTAGTCCCACTCTTACTCTACAAGTGTGCAAAGTTTGTTGTCCGGGGAACCTATGGCCGGGGAGCACCGATTTTTCAAAGCCAGGCACCCCTTCCATAGACTCCCATGTTAAACGGTCATTTCTCTGGTGACTTTGGGGACCCGGTACTGGACGGTCGTAGGTCCCCTGGACCCGAAACTTGGCACACATGTAGCCTAATTTCTCCTATGCAAGTGTGCAACGTTTTTTGTCTGGGGTACCTACGGGTGGGGAGCTGGGCACCCCTTCTATAGACTCCCATGTTAAACGTCAGTCTAGTCATGGACACAGTGAGGCATGGGCACAGTAAGGCATGGGCACCGTGAGGCATGGACACCGTGAGGCATGGACACCATGAGGCATGGACACCGTGAGGCATGGACACCGTGAGGCATGGACACAGTGAGGCATGGACACAGTGAGGCATGGACACCGTGAGGCATGGACACCGTGAGGCATGGACACAGTGAGGCATGGACACAGTGAGGCATGCACATGGACACAGTGAGGCAAAGTGAGGCACAGTGAGGCATGCAGATGGACACCCTAAGCCAGTGATGGCGAACCTTGGCACCCCAGATGTTTTGGAACTACATTTCCCATGATGCTCATGCACTCTGCAGTGTAGGTGAGCATCATGGGAAATGTAGTTCCAAAACATCTGGGGTGCCAAGGTTCGCCATCACTGCCCTAGGCTTATACTCGAGTTAATAAGTTTTCCCATTTTTTTGTGGTAAAATTAGGTGCCTCGGCTTATACTCAAGTATATACGGTAACTGTTTTTTTTCATATGTCACTCCTAATAAATGCACATCCTTTTTTTCTGTGTCTTAGTCTGTTCCTCTTTTCACACACACTGCTAAACATTTTGAACCTATACATCATTACACCCTGTTCCAAATTATTATGCAACTTCTATTTCAGTGTCACAAAGATTAAATATTTCGTTTTTCAGTTTAACCACTTGCTTACTGGGCACTTAAACACCCCTCCTGCCCAGACCAATTTTCAGCTTTCAGTGCTGTCACAATTTGAATGACAATTACTCAGTCATGCAACACTGTACCCAAATGATTTTTTTGTCCTTTTTTTCATACAAATAGAGCTTTCTTTTGGTGGTATTTGATCACCTCTGGGTTTTTTATTTTTTGCGCTATAAATGAAAAAAGACCAAAAATTTTGAAAAAAAACAAAATTTTCTTAGTTTCTGTGATAAAATTTTGCAAATTATTTATTTTTCGTCATAAATTTTGGCCAAAATTTATACTGCTACATATCTTTGATAAAAATAACCCCAAATTTTTGGAAATTATTTGGTCTGTGTGAAAGTTTTGGAGTCTACAAGCTATAGTGCAAATCATAAAAAATGTATCACATCTGATGTACTGGCGGCCTATCTCATTTCTTGAGACCCTAACAAGCCAGGAAAGTACAAATGCCCCCCAAATAACCCCTTTTTGGAAAGTAGACATTCCAAGGTATTTAGTAAGAGGCATGATGAGTTATTTGAAGTTGTAATTTTTTCCCACGATTCTTTGCAAAATTACGATTTTTTTTCCCTCAAAATTGTCATTGTAATAGCTTATTTCTCTCACATGGCATGTGCATACCACAAATGACGCCCCAAAATACATTCTGCTGCTCCTCTTGAGTATTACGATACCACATGTGTGGGACTTTTTTACTGCCTGGCCACATACAGAGGCCCAACATGCAGGGAGCACCATCAGGTGTTCTAGGAGCATAAATTACACATCTAACTAGTTGACTACCTATTACACTTTTGAAGGCCCTGGAGCACCAGGACAATGGAAACGCCCACAAAATGACCTCATTTTGGAAAGCAAACACCCCAACGTATAATCTATGAGGCATAATGAGTCTTTTGAACGGTTCATTTTTTTCCAGAAGTTTTTGGAATATGTGGAAAAAAAATGAAAAAGGATTTTTTTTTTACGCAAAGTTGTCCATTTATAAGATATTTCCAACACATAGCATGTACATAGCAAAAATGACACCCCAAAATACATTCTGCTACTCCTTCTGAGTATGGCGATACCACATGTGTGGGACTTTTACACAGCCTGTCCACATACAGAGGACCTACATTGAAGTAGCACCTTCAGGCGTTCTAGGCGCATAAATTACACATCTTATTTCTCAACCACCTTTTATAATTTTGAAGGCCCTGGAGCACCAGGACAATGGAAACACCCACAAAATGACCCCATTTTGGAAAGCTAACACCCCAACGTATAATCTATGAGGCATAATGAGTCTTTTGAACGTTTAATTTTTTTCCAGAAGTTTTTGGAAAATGTGGAAAAAATATGAAAACGCATTTTTTTTACACAAAGTTGTCAGTTTATAAGATATCCCCAACACATAGCATTTACATAGCAAAAATGACACCCCAAAATACATTCTACTACTCCTCCTGAGTATGGCGATACCACATGTGTGGGACTTTTACACAGCCTGTCCACATACAGAGGACCTACATTGAAGTAGCACCTTCAGGCGTTCTAGGCGCATAAATTACACATCTTATTTCTCAACCACCTTTTATAGTTTTGAAGGCCCTGGAGCACCAGGACAATGGAAACACCCACAAAATGACCCCATTGTGGAAAGCTAACACCCCAACGTATAATCTATGAGGCATAATGAGTCTTTTGAAAGGTTCATTTTTTTCCAGAAGTATTTGGAATATGTGGAAAAAAAATGAAAACGCATTTTTTTTACACAAAGTTGTCAGTTCATAAGATATCTCCAACACATAGCATTTACATAGCAAAAATGACACCCTAAAATACATTCTACTACTCCTCCCGAGTATGGCGATACCAAATGTGTGGGACTTTTACACAGCCTGTCCACATACAAGGAACACCATCAGATATTCTAGGGACACATAGCATGCACATACCAAGAATTACACCCCAAAATACATTATGCTGAGCAAAGCGTAAACAAAAGATTACCTGTGGTTTTAGTAGCGCAGTTCTACACAGCAGGATAGCACTGGTCCAGGCAGCAGGCAGGGACTTTGTCAGCAATGGCATACACAATTGTCCAGGCAGCAGGCAGGGATACTGTCCATAAACAGTCCAGGGTCAGTGCAGGCAGAGATATTGTCAGCAGTGACAAAAATATTAGTCCTGGTAGTAGGCAGGTCCATGTGGTGTGGTCAGTTCATGCGACAGGCAGAGGCATGATGGCATAGGTCCTACAGGCAGCAGGCAAAAGTAGGGCCTTGTTCAGGACAGAATGGGGACAGGGGTAGAGGCTTCTCCCACCCAAATCTCTTTGAAGCGTCCGAGTCTCCAGACCCTAATCTAGGATGAGAAAACAAAAAAAAATAGTTTTCTTCATCCAGAAAAAACTTTTCTGGAGCCCCTCAAATATGTGAGACCCCTGTGTTGAATCCCACTAGTCCAGTAGCAGGGTACAAGGTCAATCCAAGAGGCAGGCAAAAAGCATGGTCAAACAGTCCAAGGTCAGTTCCAGATCAGGCAGAGGTATTACAGAATCGTTAGGCAGAAACATGGTCGAATAACAGTCCAGGGTCAGTTCCAGATCAGGCAGAGGTAGTACAGAATCGTTAGGCAGAAGCGTGGTCGAATAACAGTCCAGGGTCAGTTCCAGATCAGGCAGAGGTATTACAGAATCGTTAGGCAGACGCGTGGTCGAATAACAAGCCAGGGTCAGTTACAGAGCAGGCAGTAGCATAAGGGGTGTGAAGGCAGGCAATGAGGATTACGTTTACCATACTTCACTAATAATTTAGTGAAGTATGGTAACGGCGAAAGCAGTCAATTACACAGAGGCCTGGTTGGGAAGGACACTCGGCACAATAATAAACTGTCTCATCTGACTCCTCCACTGGCACACACCTTACATTTTTTTTGACCTGATCAGCCTGTTGCTGTGGGAGGGACTTTATCGGGAAAGTGACGTTCGGAGAGTCGACTTAGAACATCTGATCGGATGTTTTGGGGTGGGCCATTCTGGAATATCAAGGCAGTGGTGATTTCCTCCTGGTAGCCAAGGAAGGGTAGGGGGTTTTGGGTGGACTTGCGGTAAATAATATAAGAGTTATATATGTTCAAATGAAAAAAATATATTGCTACTTTTTTGTACCAATGGTATGTCCGTCTTGTGGCAAGATAGGGTTCCAGCATTTGGCCGTTAAAGTCGACTCCCCCCATGAACGAATTGTAGTCCTGGATGCATGTGGGCTTTTGGATGGTGGTGCCATTCCTTCTGGGGATTTCCACGAAGGTATCGGTGTGGATGGAAGATAACATGTATACATCCCTTCTGTCCTTCCACTTCACTGCCAGAACCTCCCAGTTTCGCAGACTTGCCGACTCTCCTCTTCTCAACTTCTTATTTACAAGACTTTGAGGAAAGCCCTTCCGGTTCTTTCTGACCGTACCACATGCTGGCGTCTTCTTCAGGTGAAGGTTGCGAAACAGGGGAAGAGATGTATAAAAGTTATCTACGTATAAATGGTAGCCTTTGTCCAGTAGGGTGTTAATGAGTTGCCAAACAACTTTCCCGCTTGATCCCAAGTAGTTTGGGCAATTGGGGGGATGCAGCTGGGTGTCCTTCCCTTCGTACACTAAGAAGCCATACAGGTATCCTGTGACTCGGTCACATAGCTTGTACACCTTCACCCCATAGTGGGCCCTTTTGCTGAGGATAAATTGCTTTATTTTAAGCCTGCCACTAAACTTAACAAGGGACTCATCCACACATATGTGTTGGTCCGGGGTATATAACTGGGGGAATACTTCTGAAAAATAATTTAGTAAGGGCCGAATTTTGAAAAGCCTGTCATAATTTGGGTGATTTCGGGGAGGGCACTGGGTATTATCGTTGAAGTGGAGAAACCTCATGATCATGAGGTACCTGGTTCTGGCCATTGCTGTGGAGAAGATTGGCATATGGTAGATGGTGCGTTTGGACCAAAAGGAACTAAACGTGTTTTTTGGGTTGAGTCCCATGCAAAATGTGAGGCCTAAAAAAACCTTCAACTCCTCCACCGTTAGGTCTCTCCACTCGAAGGGACGGGCATAATATGATGTAGGATTACTTGCAATAAATTGCTGGGCATAAAGGTTGCACTGGGTGACAATGTCCTCGGTAAAAATTGGATTGAAAAAATTGATTGGGGAAAAATTGTCCGTGTTCACCTGGACTCCTGGCTGGGCAGTAAAAGGGGGAATGTTGGCTTCTCCTGAATTAGGAGGAAGCCACAAGGGGTTCTGGAGGGCATAGGGAAGGCCGGCATGGGTCCTTGGCCTTTCTTGCCGAGGCACTGCAGTTCTGATGGATGGCACTGCGGTGCTGGTGGATGGCACTGCGGTGCTGGTGGATGCTACTGCTGCCTCACCAGAGTGCCTTCTTTTGGCGGGCCGACTATCTTCCTCCTCTGAGCCTGTCTCTGTTCCACTACTGAAGACTGGCTCATAGTTTACGTCCGACTCAGAACCTGAATCGGAATCTAAAAAAGTGAGCTCCCCGTTGTTCTCGTCAGGCGTGGAAAGAATTTGGTATGCCTCCTCGGTGGTAAAACACCTTTTTGACATCTTTTGGTTGCTGGCGGTGGTGAATGCGACTTCACAGGTGTGTGGCACAGATGGGCCCTGATTGATTACACAGATGTGCACTAATGAGGCGGCACAGATGGGCACTAATGAGGCGGCACAGGTGGCACAGATGGGTACTGAGGTGGCACAGATGGGTACTGAGTTGGCGCAGATGGGTACTGAGATGGTGGCACAGATGGGTACTGAGGTGGTGGAACAGATGTACACTGATGAGGCAGCACAGATGTGCACTTATTGATGGCAAAGATGGCACTAAGGCGGCACAGATGGCACTAATGAGGCGGCACAAATGGCACTAATGAGGCGGCACAGATGGCACTAATGAGGCAGCACAGGTGAGGTGGCACAGATGTATTGATGGTACAGGGTATTGATGAGGTGGAACAGATGTGCATTGATTGCACAGGTGGGCACGGATGAGGTGGCACAGCTGGGCACGGATGAGTTGGCACAGGTGGGCACTGACGAGGTGGCACAGGTGGGCACTGATGAGCACGTATTGCACAGATGTGCACTGAGGCAGCACAGATGGGCACTGATCACAGGTGGCACAGGTGGCACAGGTGGGCACAGATGGCACATGTGGGCACAGATGGCACAGATGGCATAGGAGGGCAATGTGTTTTCACTGTGTTTTCACTGTGTGTCACTGGGCACTGATTGGGCACTGATTGGGCACTGAAAGAAGCTGTGTAACTCACTTACACTCACAGATCGCTCTCCCTCCTCACACGCGGTGTCTGTGTGAGGAGGGAGAGCCGGCAATGAGAGATGATCTCATATGTTTACATTTGAGATCATCTCTCATTGGGCACGCCGATCGCGATGTAAATAGCCGCTGTGATTGGCTATTTACAGCGATCTGTGATTGGCTGTGTCCAAGGGACACGGCCAGCACAGAAGTTCCCCGATGCGCGCTCGGGAGCACGCGCGGGGAACGAGGAAAGGGGAGGCCGTATAATGACGGCCTCCCGGCATTGTAGTGCCACATTGTGGCCGCTTAAAGTCGGATGCTGGGCGCGAAGTGGTTAACTCATGGATGGCATTGTGTCTCACGGCTCTTTTGATCACTGAAAACAATCTCGGACACCTGTGATAATTAGATTGCCAGGTGAGCCCAATTAAAGGAAAAACTACTAAAGGAGGGTGTTCCACATTATTAACCACTTAACGACCGCTCACTGTATATATACGTCGGCAGAATGGCACCGACAGGCACAATCACGTACAGTGTACGTGATTGCCTTTGTATAGTTGGGGGGTCCGATCGGACCCCCCTTGTATACAGTGAGCGGTCGTTATCCGTTAGGGAGCGATCCGGGATGAGGGGACGGCCGTTCGATTCCGACCACCCCCTCGCGATCTCTCCCATACGAATGAAAATCTTCCTCTGCCTGTGTAATGTAAACACAGGCAGAGGAAGTGATGTCATCTCCCCTCGCGGCGGTCTTTTCGTCCGCAGCACCGAGGAGAGAAGACGCAGGTTAGTGCACCAACAGTCCACTGACACGTAGGCACACATAGGCACACATTTCACCCCCAGATCACCCCCCAGCCCCCAGTCACAGTGTCACTGATTGCAGTGATCATTTATTTTACTGATCACTGCATTTAGTGTCATCTGTGACAGTAAAAAGTTGCAGGGCAGTTAGGTTTAGGCCCCTTTAGGTCCAGGGTAGCCCCCTAACCCCCCCTAATAAAGGTTTAACCCCTTGATCACCCCCCAGGTAACCCTTTCACCCCCTAACTCCAGCGTCACTAAGCGATAGTTTTTCCGATCGCTGTATTCGTGTCGCTGGTGCCCTAGATAGCCAGTTATTTTTTTTTAGGTTCGCCGCAGGTTTTTATAGCGTCAGGTACCCCCATATATTATTTTAACCCCCTGATTGCCCCTAGAGTTAACCCTTTCACCAGTGATCACCGTATAAGTTTTACTGGTGACACTGGTTAGCCAGTTAGTTATTTAGTTTTTTAGGTTACCCGTCAGGTTTTTATATAGCGTCAGGTACCCCCATATTTAACCTAATAAAGGTTTTAACCCCCTGATTGCCCCTAGTTAACCCTTTCACCAGTGATCACCATATAAAGGTTACGGGTGACGCTGGTTGGTTAGTTTGCTTTTTATAGCATCAGGGCACCCGCCGTATATAACCCAATAAAGGTTTAACCCCCTGATCGCCCGGCAGGTGAGATCAATTAGGTTTTAGCGCTAGAGAGGGTCTGCGTCGCCCCAGGCAGCGTTAGGTTGGTGCCAGTAGCGCTAATACCCACACGCAAAGCATACACCTCCCTTAGTGGTATAGTATCTGAACAGATCAATATCTGATCTGATCAGATCTATACTAGCGTCCCCAGCAGTTTAGGGTTCCCAAAAACGCAGTGTTAGCGGGATCAGCCCAGATACCTGCTAGCACCTGCGTTTAGCCCCTCCGCCCAGCCCAGCCCACCCAAGTGCAGTATCGATCGATCACTGTCACTTACCAAACACAAAACACATAACTGCAGCGTCCACAGAGACAGTCCTGATCCCTGCGATCGCTAACAGTTTTTTTTGAAGCGTTTGATACATTTGCTGACAGTCAGGTGCTTTTTTACCTGTGAATCTTACTAGTGTACCCCTAAATTTAGAGCCCAAAATGGCAAATCGAAGGTACACTAGTAAAGAGGCCTACGAGATTCTGAGCATGACAGATAGTAAAGAGGAGGTCACGCATCTGTCAGATTCAGGCTCAGAATATCTTCCCGTAGAAGACAGTGAAGTCAGCGGCTCCACGTCAGATAGCTCTGACGACGAAGGTGAGGTCCCTGCTAAGGTCAGGTGTACCCGATCCCGATTTTCTGCTGTTGTTGAGGAGCAAGAACCGCAGGTCTCTCGTATCATGGAGCAGAGTAGTACTAGCGCCGCTATTCCTTCTGGTGAATTGGCAAGCACCAGCGGCCTAGTACAGCCTGGGCGTACATCCAGCACTGCAGTATCACGTGGTGACATGGCGAGTCCCATAAGTGCAGTTCAAGATGGCAAGGTGGCAAGCACAAGTAGTGTCCCGCTGCCACCAAGAAGACAAAGGCAGGCCTGTCGTGCCCATAGTGCCCTTCCTGCAGAATTTGCCTATCCTAATTGGGTCCCCACCACTTCTGCAGAACCCGTACTTCCCCCATTCACTGCCCAACCCGGTATTCAGGTGGAAACAGCTGATTTTATGCCAATTGATTTTTATTCGCTGTTTTTCACGGAAGATCTCTATAGATCTATTGTGGACCAGAGTAATTTATATGCTGGTCAATTCATCGCCGCTAACCCCCAGTTGCCTTCCATTGCCAAAGATTGGAAACCAATTACGGTTTCCGAATTTAAGACCTTTCTGGGCCTTTCCCTCAACATGGGCACACATAAATTTCCGTCATTGCGTGCTTATTGGTCCACACACCCAATTGACCACATGCCCGTGTTCTCTGCCTCCATGCCCAGGAAACGATACGAGCAGATGTTGCGGTTCATGCACTTCAACGACAATGAACTTTGTCGTCCACGTGGAGACCCTGAATACGACCGGCTCTACAAAATTCGGCCCCTCATAAACCACTTCAACGAACGTTTTGCAGCCTTGTTTATTCCCGATCAAGTTGTCTGCGTTGATGAGTCCCTGATTAAATTTTCTGGCCGCTTGTCTTTCAAGCAGTACCTTTCCAGCAAGCGTGCCAGATATGGGGTCAAGCTCTATAAGTTCTGTGACAGGGCAACAGGCTATGTATGGAGCTTTACGGTTTATGAGGGAAAAGATAGTCAGGTTGAGCCGGTCAACTGCCCGGATTACATAGGGAGCGCTGGCAAGATAGTGTGGAACTTGGTGTCACCCTTATTCGGAAAGGGGTACCACTTGTATGTGGACAATTATTACACGAGCGTGCCACTGTTTAGTCACTTGTTTGATCATCAGATTGGAGCATGTGGCACCGTGCGACCTAATCGCCGGGGCTTTCCCCAGCGGCTTGTAGATGCCCGTCTTAGGCTGGGGGAGAGAGCCTGCTTGAAGTGTAATAACTTGCTCACTATGAAGTGGAGGGACAATAAGAATGTTTTCCTTCTTACCTCCCTTCATGCAGACACGACAGTCCAAATTCCTACGGCGACTGGTGTTGTGGAGAAACCCCTCTGTGTCCACGAATATAACAAAAATATGGGAGGGGTGGACCTCAATGACCAGTTGTTGGCGCCATATCTAATTGACCGTAAGGCGAGACGCTGGTACAAAAAAGTGTCTCTATCCTTATTCCGATTGGCTTTGCTGAACGCTCATGTGCTATACAGAGCTTCAGGCGGGATTTTATATCTCCTAAAATTCCAGGATGAGATAGTCACAGAATTCCTGTATCCAGGCGGTTCTGCACCTCACCATCCCCTACCAAATGCAGTAAGCCGGCTGCATGAGAGGCATTATACGTATGTCCTCGAGAGTACCCCTACCCAACGAGCCCCCCAAAAAAGATGTCTTGTCTGTAGCAAGCGCGGATTTAGGCGTGACCCGTTATTATTGTCCACGCTGTCCTGACAAGCCTGGTCTTTGCCAAGGTGAATGTTTTGAACGCTTCCACTCAAAAGTGAAGTTTTAGCGTAGGGTACAGCATTTCACAGAATAGGACAGACTTACACAGGGTCTCCCAAGATGCCATCGCATTTTGAGAGACCCGAACCATTACAGTTGTTAAAGTTACAAAAAAAAGTGTAAAAAAGAAAAAAAAAACGTAAAAACAAAAAACACAAAAAAATATAAAAAAAAAAAAAAAAAATAGTTGTCGATTTATTGTTCTCTCTCTCTCTCTACTTTCTCTCCATTGTTCTGCTCTTTTTTACTGTATTCTATTCTGCAATGTTTTATCATGCTTGCTTTTCAAGTATGTAATTTTTTGTTTTCGGGTGCGCCATTCAGCTGCAGCGCGGAATTATTTATCTTGACAGCAACACGTTTGCTCCCACGATACATAAAGCCGTGACTCCAGTGCTGTAGGAGGTGATTTCACCACCACAGTTAAAAAAAAGAGCATATATGCCGAAGCATGGGGGCAGCAGGGGCGGAGGAGCGATTTTGCTCCTAATACCGCGTACATACGGTCAAAATTCCGACGGAGGCTTGCCCGTGGAAAAGTCCGACCGTGTGTATGCGGCATAACTTTTTTGCGGGAGGATGCCCCCATGCTTCGGCATATATAAATGGTGCATGTATGCCCATCATTAGAAGTGGGTGGATGAAGGGCGGTATTCTAATGGTGGGCATACCCACCGATCAATCTCTTTTTTTCGTTCAGCCAACAGGCTGCATGAAAAAAAAGATTACAATACATGTCCAACAAGGACCAGCAACGTACTGGTATGTTGCTGGACTTTGAATGTTTATACCAGAATGATGCCTGCCGGTTCAGGTATCATCTTGGTATCATTCTTTTCAGCCAGCGGCCGGCTTTCATGTAAAAGCAATCCTAGCAGATAATTAGCCTCTAGACTGCTTTTACAAGCAGTGGGAGGGAATGTCCCCCCCGGATATAAACAGCGCCATTGGGAAATTGGGAAATCATTTTATCAGACCGATCTTCATGTGGTCAGATGCTTTGAGGGCAGAGGAAAAATCTAGGGTCTAACCCCCTATTTTTTTTCAAAAAAAGAGTACCTGTCACTACCTATTGCTATCATAGGGGATATTTACATTCCCTGAGATAACAATAAAAATGGTAAAAAAATATGGAAGGAACAGTTTAAAAACAAAAAAAAAAGCAAAATAAATAATAATAAAAAAAAAAAAGCACTGCTGTCCCCCCCTGCTTTTGCGCAAAGGCGAACGCAAGCGTCGGTCTAGCGTCATATGTAAACAGCAATTGCACCATGCATGTGAAGTATCACCGCGAAGGTCAGATCGAGAGCAGTAATTTTAGCAGTAGACCTCCTCTGTAAATCTAACGTGGTAACCTGTAAAGGCTTTTAAAAATGAATGTAGTTTGTCGCCGCTGCGCGTTTGTGCGCAATTTTAAAGCATGCCGTGTTTGGTATCCATGTACTCGGCCTAAGATCATCTTTTTTATTTCATCAAACATTTGGGCAATATAGAGTGTTTTAGTGCATTAAAAATAAAAAAGTGTGTTTTTTCCCCAAAAAATGCGTTTCAAAAATCGCTGCGCAAATACTGTGTGGGAAAAAAAAATGCAACACCCACTATTTTAATCTGCAGGGCCTTTGCTTTAAAAAATATATAATGTTTGGGGGTTCAACATAATTTTCTTGCAAAAAAAAAAATGTTTTCATGTAAACAAAAAGTGTCAGAAAGGGCTTTGTCTTCAAGTGGTTAGAAGAGTGGATGATGTGTGACATAAGCTTCCTAATGTTGTGCATAAAATGCCAGGACAGTTCAAAACCCCCCAAATGACCCCATTTTGGAAAGTAGACACCTCAAGCTATTTGCTGAGAGGCATGTTGAGCCCATTGAATATTTTTTTTTGTCCCAAGTGATTGAATAATGACAAAAAGAAAAAAAAATGTACAAAAAGTTGTCACTAAATGATATATTGCTCAAACATGCCATGGTTATATGTGGAATTGCACCCCAAAATACATTCTGTTGCTTCTCCTGAGTACGGGGATACCACATGTGTGAGACATTTTGGGAGCCTAGCCGCGTACAGAACCCCGTAAACCAAGCACTGCCTTCAGGATTTCTATGGGTGTAAATTTTTGATTTCACTCCTCACTGCCTATCACAGTTTCGGAGGCCATGGAATGCACAGATGGCACAAAACCCCCCCAAATGACCCCATTTTGGAAAGTAGACACCAGGGTTGCCAACTTTCAGTAAATTTACAAACAGTTTGTAAAATCCATAATTGTTGCATCTGTCCATGAATGTCAGTTACGGACATGCAACCTACATGTCCGTAATGGACATTCAAGGACAGATGCAAAAAGTACAGATTTTACAAACTGTTCGTAAATTTACTGAAAGTTGGCAACCCTGGTAGACACCCCAAGCTATTTGCTGAGAGGTATGTTGAGTATTTTGCAGATCTCGCTTTTTGTCACAAAGTTTTGAAAATTGAAAAAAAAAAAAAAAAAATTTCTTTCTTCATTTTCAAAAACAAATGAGACCTGTAAAATACTCACCATGCCTCTCAGCAAATAGCTTGGGGTGTCTACTTTCCAAAATGGGGTCATTTGTGGGGGTTTTGTGCTATCTTGGCATTTTATGGCCTTCAAAACTGTGATAGGTAGTGAGGAGTGAAATCAAAAATTTGTGCCCTTAGAAATCCTGAAGGCGGTGCTTGGTTTTCGGGGCCCCGTACGCAGCTAGGCTCTCAAAAAGTCCCACACATGTGGTATCCCCGTACTCAGGAGAAGCAGCAAAATGTATTTTGGGGTGTAATTCCACATATAACCATGGCATGTTTGAGCAATATATCATTTAGTGACAACTTTTTGTACATTTTTTTTTCTTTTTGTCATTATTCAATCACTTGGGACAAAAAAAAAATATTCAATGGGCTCAACGTGCCTCTCAGCAATTTCCTTGGGGTGTCTACTTTCCAAAATGGGGTCATTTTTGGGGGGTTTTGTGCTATCTTGGCATTTTATGGCCTTCAAAACTGTGATAGGTAGTGAGGAGTGAAATCAAAAATTTATGCCCTTAGAAACCTTGAAGGCGGTGCTTGGTTTTTGGGGTCCCGTACGCGGCTAGGCTCCCAAAAAGTCCCACACATGTGGTATCCCCGTACTCAGGAGAAGCAGCAGAATGTATTTTGGGGTGTAATTTCACATATGCCCATGGCATGTGTGAGCAATATATAATTTAGTGACAACTTTGTGCAAAAAAAAAAAAGTTTGTCATATTCCCGCAACTTGTGGCAAAATATAAAATATTCCATGGACCCAACATTCCTCTCAGTAAATAGCTTGGGGTGTCTACTTTCCAAAATGGGGTCATTGGGGGGGGGGGGGGGGTTGTGCTATTTTGGCATTTTATGGCCTTCAAAACTGTGATAAGTAGTGATAGGTAGTGAGGAGTGAAATCAAAAATGTACGCCCTTAGAAATCCTGAAGGCGGTGCTTGGTTTTTGGGGCCCCGTACGCGGCTAGGCTCTCAAAAAGTCCCACACATGTGGTATCCCCGTACTCAGGAGAAGCAGCAGAATGTATTTTGGGGTGCAATTCTACATATAACCATGGCATGTGTGAGCAATATATCATTTAGTGACAACTTTTTGTACATTTTTTTTTTCTTTTTGTCATTATTCAATCATTTGGGACAAAAAAAAAAAAATATTCAATGGGCTCAAAATGCCTCTCAGCAAATAGCTTGGGGTGTCTACTTTCCAAAATGGGGGTCATTTGGGGGGGTTTTGTGCCATCTTGGCATTTTATGGCTTTCAAAACTGTGATAGGTAGTGAGGAGTGAAATCAAAAATGTATGCCCTTAGAAATCTTGAAGGCGGTACTTGGTTTTGGGGTCCCGTACGCGGCTAGGCTCCTAAAAAGTCCCACACATGTGGTATCCCCGTACTTAGGAGAAGCAGCAGAATGTATTTTGGGGTGTAATTTTACATATGCCCATGGCATGTGTGAGCAATATATAATTTAGTGACAACTTTTTGTAATTTTTTTTTTTTTTTGTCATTATTCAATCACTTGGGACAAAAAAAAAATATTCAATGGGCTCAACATGCCTCTCAGCAATTTCCTTGGGGTGTCTACTTTCCAAAATTGGGTCATTTGGGGGGGTTTTGTACTGCCCTGCCATTTTAGCACCTCAAGAAATGAGATAGGCAGTCATAAATTTAAAGCTGTGTAAATTCCAGAAAATGTACCCTAGTTTGTAAACGCTATAACTTTTGCGCAAACCAATAAATATACGCTCATTGACATTTTTTTACTAAAGACATGTGGCTGAATACATTTTGGCCTAAATGTATGACTAAAAATTAGTTTATTCGATTTTTCTTATAACAAAAAGTAGAAAATATCATTTTTTTTTAAAAAATTTGGTCTTTTTCCATTTATATTGCAAAAAATAAAAATCGCAGAGGCAATCAAATACCATTAAAAGAAAGCTCTATTTGTGTGAAGAAAAGTACGCAAATTTCGTTTGGGTACAACATTGCATGTCCGCACAATTTACAGTTAAAGCAGCGCAGTGCAAAATTCTGAAAACACCTCTGGTCCTTTAGCTACAAAATGGTTCGGGGCTTAAGTGGTTAAGCAGAGCACCATTTTCAAGTAATATGGGGAAGAAAAAGGATCTCTCTGCTGCTGAAAAGAGTAAAATAGTTCAATGCCTTGGATGAGGTATGAAAACATTAGATATTTCACGAAAACTTAAGCGTGATCATCGCACTATTAAGAGATTTGTGGCTGATTCAGAGCACAGATGGGTTTCGTGCAGATAAAGGCACATTGAGGAAGATTTCTGCCAGATCCATGCATCGGATCAAGAGAGCAGCTGCTAAAACACCATTACATAGCAGCAAACAGATATTTGAAGCTGCTGGTGCCTCTGGAGTCCCACGGACATCAAGGTGTAGAGTCCTCCAGAGTCTTGCGACTGTGCATAAACCTTCCATTCGGCCACCACTAACCAATGCTCACAAGCAGAAACGGCTGCATTGGGCAGAAAAATACATGAAGACTAATTTTCAAACAGTCCTGTTCACTGATGAGTGCCGTGCAACCCTGGATGGTCCAGATGGATGGAGTAGTGGATGGTTGGTGGACGGCCACCCTGTTCCAACAAGGCTGCGACGTCAGCAAGCCGGTGGTGGAGACCCGTTTTGGGCCGGAATCATGGGAAGAGAGCTGGTCGGCCCCTTTAGGGTCCCCGAAGGTGTAAAGATGACCTCTACAAAGTATGTGGAGTTCCTGACTGACCACTTCCTTCCCTGGTACAGAAGGAAGAACTATGCTTTCCGTAATAACATCATCTTCATGGATGACAATGCACCATCTCATGCTGCAAAGAATACCTTTGCATCAATGGCTGCTATGGGGATAAAAGGAGAGAAAGTCATGGTGTGGCCTCCATCCTCGCCTGACCTCAATCCTATTGAGAATCTTTGGAGCATCCTCAAGCAAAAGATCTGAGGGTGGGAGGTAGTTTACATCCAAACAGCAGCTCTGGGAGGCTATTCTGACATCTTGCAAACAAATTCAAGCAGAAACTGTCCAAAAACTCACAAGTTCAATGGATGCAAGACTTGTGAAGCTGCTATCAAATAAGGGGTCCTATGTTAAAATGTAACGTGACCTGTTAAAATATTTAAAAAGTTAAAATGTTGTTCAAAGTTTGATTGAAATAGCTTTTGATTTCAGTAAATATGCTGCAAACACAACAAATTACAATTTTCAGTTCTTTACAACCTATAAAGGGTTTTAAAACTTACTGTGCGTAATAATTTAGAACAGTGCATTGTAAGTTTTTTATTTTGAAAAAAAAAACTGTTATCATTAGGAGGTTTGTTCAATAAAATTTGAATTGTACTCTTAATAGTTGATAACATGAGAATTATGCTGACTGTTGTTTACATCAATTATTTAGGTAAATGAGAAAAATATCATTGGCATAATAATTTGGAACAGGCATTTTGCAGATATCTCTCACTGAATGGTAAGGCGATATGTCCTCTTTTCTTTTTTACCACTTATTGTTATTATTTTTATTATTATAAAAAACGCAATTTAGTTATTGTTAGACAAATACCGGTATTTCTAAATTAGCATGTTTGCTCATTTAGAGGTGTATTATATCTGTTTGTTTCTCTTCCCATGCCACAAACTTGTTAATACAAACTGGCTGCAAACTGGATTTGTACGCAGGTTATCTTGTGCTTTCTCCTCTGCTCTGATCCACTAGGCTTACTTGTCTTGCTGGCCTCATGACACTGGGATTTGCAGCTACTTTTCTATGGATACAGCAAATTAATGAGGTACACTGGTACTCTATGAGCTGGAAGCTAGAACACGATCACTGTGTAGCAGTGCACGACTTCTTCGAGAAATAGGCACAGATTGCCCATTAGACAGCCTAGGCAAGTGCTTTGAGCCTGGGCATTTTTGGTAAGGGGCAGAAGTAAAAGATTTCAATGAAAATAGTGTTGGAAAAAAAATATATATATACTGTAAGTAAAACAAATCAGAGTGAAATACTAAATACTTATTTAAGGAAACATGTACTGAAAATTATATGGAGAATACCAGTGACGAGCACATTCAAAAAAACACTAGTTGCCTGGCTTCTAGCTTCAGTATATTGAAGATAAACCCCAGATAGTTATAATAGACACAAATGAATGCAGCTCTATATTTATGTAGCGGGGCTTTGAAATTTAGGGGGATGTTTGAGTGGTAGTTGTGCTCAAACACATTATTTGATAGGGTTCAGCAAACCCAATTTTAGCTGCAGGCGGGATACTGGTGTGTAGTTCCCCGTGGCCTGTTGGTGGCGCTGTCATTGGAGGACAGGGTTGAACCGCTGGTACAGTGCTGTGCCTTGGATGTCCCTTGTCGGTGGTGGTATGGTGGGCATGTTTGCCTGCGGTGCATCCCGGGAGGGGATATAAAAGGGGCAGACCCTGGCTGTCGGGGGTGAGTTCTCGGGGGTCCGACTCCGGGAGCGCGTGGTTCTGTTCGTGGCCACCCCAGGCACCTTTAGCTCTGGGGTGGATTTCCTGGTTCGGTACACTGGCGGATCAGTCCCAGGCACCTTTAGCCCTGGGGCTGCAACTGGAGGCCTTGGGCTCAGCACCTTTGGCTGGAGCCCACAGAGGATCGAGGAATACCAGGGTGCTGCCTTGCGAGGGTAACCGTATCTTAGATGAGGAGGCCGGGGGAGGACCGTTCTGAGAGACTGGTGAGGAAGGGGCCCGGTAACTCTCTGGAGGGATGTCATCTCCCTTAAAGAGGCTTAACATTGCAACCAAGTTCGCCAGATCTGTGGCAGAGACCAAAGTGTATCTAGTTCGAGCATCATTCCGGCTGCTAGGGCCCGTTCCATGGGGAGACTATCCGGATGGGCTGAGTCTACCTAAAGATATGGGTAGTGAATAAGAATTCGTTTGTGCCTGGACCTTCCACAACCTTTGCTGTCCGGTTCTTCCTCCAACCTTCTCCTGTCTAATTATCGTGTATAAGAGAGAAATAAACTCTAAGTTGGAGTTGCAATCAGTGTGAACTTTGAAGTTATTGGGGAATAGAGACTTGTCTTTGTCGTAGTGAAGACGGGAGCCATTTCTCTGAGGGAACCTGATCACAGAGACCCAGGTACATTACATCGCTCAACCTCTTTCTACAGGAGGGTACAGGCATGTAGCACGGTGGGCCCTTTTCTTTGCTCAGGAGCCAAAGGCAGAAAAAGGGTGATGTGGCGCTACATTTAATAATCTTTAATTAAATAATTTTTTTTAAATGCAAGCAGAGAAAGTACCTGCATTAGCCCTCTGCAATCCCCTGTACAGCAAAGCTTAGCCTTTTTTTTGTTTGTTTTTGTTAAATTCTTTTTTATTGAATTTAAAAGATGTAGTTATACAAACCAAAGCCTATTGGGCATATCAAGGCATACCAAGGCTTAAAACAAAAACAACAAAAAACTACACAATCTAACAAATAACACAAAACATAATTGGTATGGCAAGCAATGCCTGAGGGCAAACAAGCGTAATCTACTGAAGGAACAAACCAGTATTACAATGGGATAATAAGGCCCACAGTGCTCTGGGATGATTTGTATTCAATAACAAGTAAGTAATACAAAAAAATCCTAAATTCTATGGGGGGTATGGTGATGGAAGCCACCGTCTCCTTAGATTCAGGCCAAATGTCCTCTAGACCAGGGGTCCTCAAAGTACGGTCAGTGGGCCACTTATGGCTCGCTAAGGTCATTTACCTGGCCCATCTGGCCATTCGGGCACTGTAGCCCCCACAACAAGTGGTCTATCCGGATAGATCCCTGAGGACCCTGCCTCATAGGGGGAAGCAGGACCAATCTCTGGCATTGTCCAGGGTGGGGGGTGGACACACAGAGAGCCCATTCCAGTGTGGGAAAGCTACACAAGGATCCCGGCTCTTAGTCCTCCTCGCTGCTGACTTCCGTATGCCTGTTGACAGCGGTAAGTCCCCCGGTACTCCTCTCTCTAATCCCAGTGCACTGGAGAGGCTGGCTGTGCTGACGGGCACTGGTGAGGCTGCATTGCTGGTGAAGCTGCATTGCTGGGCACTGGTGAGGCTGCATTGCTGGTAATGCTGCATTGTTATTTTCTCAACAAAGGTGGAGTTACTGTTTCAATCTTTTTAGGCATACTAAAGTATCATCTTGGCTCTGTGAGGAGTATTCATAAAGTCAACTGGTTTACCTGCATATTCACTGAAAATATTTACCATGTTCTTCAAAAGGAGAAGGGCAAAAATAGGACATATCTAGATCTCAATGTATACTGAAAAAAAATTAATTAATGTTTATATTGTTGGTATATTTATTTTTTAAGAATAATTGTTGGAGGCTGTGGGGGATCCATATACTACATTTCTTTTTTTTCTCTTTTCGTCCATGGACGGACACAGCTCCTTAAATCTTGACATGTGGGTTATGTTCCTGTTCATAGGAGAGGACTAGGCAGAACATGTTAATTATCTGAAAACATGTAACTTTAACAGAGTTGAACAGCCCCGGGGGGCTGTCCCTCCGTACATAACCCTCCACCCTGCAGTCAGCAGCCTCAGTTTTTTCTGCCTAGCAGAGGAGAAGGACGTGGCTCCCTTTGGGCCCAGAGTCCTGAAGAAATTGTAAATTTTTATTTATTTTATTTTTGGATTCTTCTATCAACTGCCGGCTGGACGACAGGCTGGATGTTATAGATCCTTGTAGTCTTTCCAGTCCGGCCATCGAGCGTGCCAGTCCTTAGCTACGCGCTGGTTCTGCCACGACATACCCCATGGCTCCAGGGGTGGCCAGTGAGCACATGCTTCGGGTTCCACATATGACTGGGCTGCTTGCTGTCTCACTCACAGTGGACCGGGCCGACAGCTACTCCGTACCATCGGTTGTGGGTCTGTCAGGGACGCGCCAGCATGTCCTCACAAGGACAGGTAAGTATGGTTCCTCCTGTCTCGGCAGGATGGAACAGCTGGGCATTCCCAGGATTTAGGGGTTCTCCTGTCCTCCCTTTCCCTGCTCTCTGTCGCCCTTTCCCCTCCTGCCCTAGGACCCGCTGCGACCGGGGTGTACCTGTGGGGGGGCTCTGGGTCCCTGTGGGGAACCGTGGGGCGCCGGGGTCCGCTTCTGTGAGGGGGGTCTGTCTCCTGGAAAAGTCCCTGCACGGCCTTCGTGTCCACATCCCGGGGCTCGGGCGCCATTTTTTGCTGCGCCGCCGCCATTTTTAGTGTGCCTGCTTTCTCTATTGAAACTTCCATTGGAGGCCATTTTGTCGTGGCGGCGCTGTGGCGCAGGTCGGTATTGCGGGCGGCCATTTTCTTGTGGTCCATGCCCTTTTTTTCGGAGGTGTCTGGCGGCCATTTTGGAGTAGGTTTTGGCCTCTAGCACTGGCTTTCTGTACGGCGCACAGCTCCTTCTCCTCACAGCTTTCTTCCTCACACACACGCTGTGTATAAAAGGAAAGCGGGCAGCGGTGCAGAGCGGTCTCCCTCTGGGTGGTGAGTCCCCTAGGTTACCCCCCCCCGGTCAGTGCAGCAAGGAGGGTGGACTTTTTAAGTGTTTTTCACTTGGTCCCTGAGGGCTGTCAGTGGGTGTTAATGGAACCAGTATCTGGCCTTTCTTCCCCTAAATTGCCAGAGGCAGCTAACAGTGCCCCTGCACCTGCGGTTCCCATGGATACGCTGTCGGCAGTCCTGGAATCATTTGTTGCCAGGGTAGAAGCGGCGTAAGGGCGTAAGGGGGGTAAAAAAGCGCCCCCTTCCCTGCCATCTTCTGGGGAGTGCAAGATAGGGCACTTGTGAGTGCACTTCTTGATGCTGTGAGGGACACTCTCAGGCTGATATATGCAGCTGGGACTTCCGCAGAGGATTCTGTCTCCTTTGAGTCACACAAATCTAACCATTTTGTAACAGTTTTTCTCTATGTTACTTTCTTTGATAAGTTCATAGATAAGGAATGGGAATGACTGCAGAGGTCTTTTGTGGTCCCTCAGCGCATGGTGGTCCGTTATCCTTTTAGGGAGAGCCTTTTTTTAAAAAAAAAAATGAATGGGCCTCTCCTCCGGTCGTGGACACCCCGGTCTCTCGCCTAAATAAGGTAACCACTCTCCTGGTAGAGGGGACCCCTGCCTTTAAAGGCCCTAATGATAGGAGGTCTGGAACGGTGACCCGCTTCATGTTCGTCATGCTGGGGTCAGGGTTGCGACATTTATTAGCTGCGGCTTTTGATGTCTCAGACACTCCCTGAATGGGTTTCCAATAGACAGTAGGGGAGCATCAGCTTCCTCCAGAGTGTGTAAGGCTGGCTGACCAATTGTCCAGGGCCTTGTGTGTGTCTGTGATGCCACTCTGGATTTCCAGAGCCTCTGTATCTACGGTGGTACTGCGCCGCCTGTGAAATGCTGGTCCGCTGACCAAGCATCCAAAAAAGCTCCGGCAGATTTGCCATTCAAGGTGGGAGGCCTTTTTGTACCTCTCTGGACGACATTATTAAAGATGTCACTGGTGTTAAGAGCACACTTCTCCCACTGTCCTCTATGGGGAAGGAGCCGCGCCGTAAGCGGGGCCCTCCTATTCTGTGCAGAAGCGGTATTTTCGTCAGATCCTCCCTGACTGACAGGGCTCCAGCTGGGGGACAGGGGTGTCCCTGGGTGCATGAGCCGAACGAGACGGCTAACAAGCTTGTTACCACATGAAGTTTTGCCCCCGCCTTTCTCAGGGTGGGGGGACGGCTTCGCGAGTTTGCAGCTCGGTGGTCCTCCCTGCTCTCCATCCAGTGGGTCTGTGAGGTGGTCGTTTCGGGGTACAAGATAGAGTTTCTTTCTTGTCCGCCATACAGATTCTTTCCCTCGAATCTTCCTCTCCTTCCGGCTCGTAGGTCTGCTTGATAGGAGCAGTACGAGACTTGCTCAGGTGCGGAGGTGTCCGTCCAATATTGGACCTCATAGTCCTCAATGCCTTTGTGAGGGTGCGAAATCATCCAGGGATTTTCTGGCGTCCCTGGACATCGAGGACGCCTACTTGCATGTCCCTATATGCGACAGGCATCAGAGGTTTTTCTGCGCTTCGCGATCGGCGAGGACCACTATCAATTTGTGGCTCTTCCCTTTGGCCTAGCGTCAGCACCAAGAGTTTTCACCAAGGTGCTTGCCTCGATTCTAGCTTTGCTGAGACAGCAAGGCATTGCCGTCATAGGTTGCTTAGACAATCGTCTTCTGAGAGCTGCTTCCAGCCCAGTATTAGAGGAGGACGTGTCTATAGCCAGTCAGACTCTACAAGAATTTGGATGGATACTGAACCTCCAGAAGTCAGTGTTAGTTTCGATTCAGCGCCTAGAAATCCTGGGGCTGATTCTGGACTCATCGGAGGCGAGAGTCTTCTCCCTCCAGAGAAGTTGCAGACACTCCAGGCTGCAGTGAGGTCGTTAACATCCCGCAATTGGTCGTCTCTCCGTTTCTGCATGAGAGTCCTGGGCCTCATGGTAGCCTCCTTCGTGGCAGTACCGTATGCCCAATCCCATACTTAGGTGCTGCAGAGGGTGATCCCCGGCACTTCAGTCCGGGAAGTCTTTCCTTCCTTATCCACTGAACTGATCATGGCGGACGCCAGCCTGACCGGTTGGGGGGGAGTCTGGGGGGTTCAGTCGGCCCAGGGCCGCTGGACTCTGGAAGGATCTCTTATATCGATCAATGTCCTCGAACTTCGAGCGATTAGACTGTGCCTCTCCAAGTGGTCGCAGAGACTTCAAGGGCGTCCGGTCAGGATCCAGTCGGACTACACCACGGAGGTGGCTTATGTCAACCATCAGGGTGGAACAAGGAGCTCAGCCGCAGCGTCGGAGGTCGCTCACATCCTGAGATAGGCCGAAAGGAGCGTACCGGCTCTATCGGCTGCTTACATTCCGGGCATAATAACTGGCAGGCGGACTATCTGAGTTGTCAGATTCTGGACCACGGGGAATGGTCGTTACACCTGGAGGTGTTTCAACTGCTTGTCAGAAGTGGGGCACACCAGATGTGGATCTCCTGGCCTCTCAACTCAATTGCAAGGTGTCGAGGTTTGTGACCAGGTCCAGGGATGCCTGGACAGACACGTCAGACGCGTTAGTGGCTCCATGGAGTCAGTATCGGCAAATTTATGCCTTTCCCCCAATGAAAATGCTTCCTTGTCTGCTCCGTGGAGTGGAGGCCGAGGGGATTCCGGTGATTCTATTCGCCCCAGACTGGCCCCGGTGTTCCTGGTACGCCGACCTCCTGAGACTGGTAGCAGATGCTCCCTGGCACCTGCCAATGCGGGAGGACCTTCTGTCTCAAGGTCCCATACTTCATCCTGCCTTGCAGTCGCTGGCTTTAACGGCATGCTATTGAAAGCCAGGTACTGTGGGACCGTGGTCTGTCAGATTTGGTAATCTCTACCAGGTTGAGGGCCCGGAAATCTTCTTCCCGGAAGATCTACCATCGCACTTGGAAGGCATACATCTCTATGTGTGAAGAGATGTCTTGGTACCCACGGGCATATTCGGTTTCTCGGATCCTGCTGTTCTTGCAGCGCGGAGTAGATCAAAAACTTGCCTTCAGCACTATTAAGGGGCAGATTTCAGCCTTGGCTGTCCTCTTCCAACGACCCCTAGTGGCTCACTCACTGGTAAGTATGTTTATACAGGGGGTCCGACACGTGATTCCCCTGATTGGGCCATCACTTCCTCCGTGGCACTTGAATCTGGTTCTCTCAGTACTTCTGGAACCTTCCTTTGAGAACACCAGGGAGTATTCCTCTCTTAACGCTTTCTCAGGAAATTGCTTTTCTAGTTGCCATTACATCGGTCAGAAGCAGTGGCGGCCCGTCCATAGGGGGCGCACGGGCGCCGCCCCCCCCACCCAGGCAGTCACAAAAAAAATAAAAAATTTTTTTTTTTTTTAAACTGGCCCTTTAAGAAAAAAAAAGTGAAAAAAAGGTCCTCCAGTGCACTGTGTTCGGGCGCCGAGCGCCGGACAAAGGGAATTATGGGAAACGCCACGTCAATGCAATCATGTGATTGAAGACATGGCGTTTCAATTTGCAGGCTTTAAACTGTCTTTGCGGCGCAATACATTGCGCTAAATGGCTTCCGGGGCGGCGCCTGTAGTGTATATTGGCCGGGTGAATGATAGACATTTGCACCGCCCTAGGACATGGGAGGTGCTGTCTATCGTAGTTACAACGTCACTTCCGGGTTTCCCTGTGCATGGGATAACCGGAAGTGACGTCATTAGCTCAGTGGAACGCACATCCTGAGCGGAGCTGCATTAGGTAGGTAATTTTATCTACAGTTAGATGGCTAAACAAAACACCACAAGGCTTTACTCTCTGGGTACAAACAAACACGGAATGTGATTGGCTAGGATAGGCTGTGCAGTGAGTCCCGCCCCTCCTCCTTCCATCCAGGAAGTGTGTGTGCAGTGTATTGTGTGTGCTCGGCTGTCTTCATAGAGATACACTGCCTGGAAGAAGCCTGTTCTTTTCTGGACACCTCCTGTTTTAAGCCTCGGGTATGTACTAATAGAGAGCCACCTACATACCAAAGTCACATGTATAGGCTGTCTTAGGTTGTATAGTGTCAGCTCAGCCTGTACTGGTCCCCCATCACATGACAGCACAGGGTTTACTTTGTGAGTTTGTTGTCCTGTACTATCCCCTGATAAAGTGGAATCAGGTGGCTCTGTCCCTTATCTGTATGAATACCTGTGCCTTAGTTATTTAGGTTACCTCATGCTTTATCCTTTCCTATACATTGTTGGTTGGTGTCCCCCATGTGTATGTATTGGGGCAATGTGTGTGTATTCCTGTAATGCAGCTGCTCTGTGTGGCATGTTCATTGTGATAGTGACATCTCTTGCATTGCGTGTTTGTTTGAAGAAGTAAAACGTGTACTTTAACACTCCCCAATGGATCACTAAAGTGGGACGCAGCCTTTATTATTCTGTACTTTACTCCAGACCTTCCATGCCAAACAAAAAGGTCTTATTTTTTTTTTTGCAAGCCCCCTGTCCTCCCAGCACAAATGGTTTGTAAACAGATCTCTCAAAAGAAAAGAAAAAAAGAACCTTGGCCCTGGGGTGTGACACTTCCAGGATAGCTGGGCACTTAGGCCTCTTTCACACTGGGGTGCCCATAGCGTCGGCGGTAAAACGCCAATATTTTTACCGCTGGCACTATGGGCGGATTTGCGGCGCATTTCGGCTGCCAGCGGTGCGATTTTAACCCCCGCTAGCAGCCGAGAAAGGGTTAAAACCGCCCGCACACCGTGTGCGGGCAGTAAAGCCGCGCTGTCCCATTGATTTCAATTGACAGCAGCGGTAAAGGAGCGGTATACACACCCCCCCAAAGATGCGACTAGCAGGACTTTTTTTCTCGTCCTGCCAGCGCATCGCCTCAGTGTGAAAGCCCTCGGGCAGGGCAGGAGTTTTTCAGGTGGTATTTAGGTGCTATTTTTAGCGCTAAAATGCCTGAAAAACTCCTCAGTGTGAAAGGGGCCTTAATCCCATGAGAATGCATTCCTGTGCATTTGGATCTCTCGGCTCTGCAGGAATACATTGTGATGTCACCTGTGCCCAGGGCCGCTGATCAGGCAGTACAGCCAGCCCTTCTGTACTGGGACCAGGCCCCATCAGTTTAAAAGGGGGGCCCGGGCACCTGCTGACCAGGATGGCTGGCTGTACTGTCTTATTGCACTGTCAGCTTCTCCTCTTCTTTCTCCCTCTGGCTGCACTGCGGGGGGGATTGGTTCTAGCACATGCGCCACTTAGATCTGCTGTCTGTGCCCCTTTCCTTCGCAGCGCTGCCAGCTTCCCTCCTCTCCTGCTGGCAGCTGCTGCAGGCACACAGATTGATGTTTCATTATGGAGAGCGTAGGAAGGGACCGATAAATATGTCATTTTCTGGCTCCTTTCTTTACTAAATTAATACAGTAAGCGATTGGTACCAATCACTCATGAGTTCATTCATTACTGAAGCATAGTAAATTGTATTTACTATGTTTCAGTATGTGAATGAGCAGGAAGCCTCAGAGGGCTTCCTATTATTTCATCTGTGCAGCTGAGCTTGCAGAGAAAGGTACTGATCGATGTCCTCAATCATTTTCAGCTAGGGGGCCCCATGATTTCTAACAGCAGCCCTGCCTGTGCCTCTCAAAAGCATCAGGCCATTTTTATTTTTATTTATATATATATATATATATATATATATATATATATATATATATAAATCATTTTTTTTTTCCGGGCAATATGTTTACAGGTGGCTTTTTACCTTCTTCCCAGACTGCATAACGCATGTATACTGCAAAAGGTAGAGTGGGACTTAGCATTCAGTATGCCACATATGCGTCCACAGCAGTCGAAGGTTGTGTTATGAGTCTTGTTTATATACTCATCGCACACATTCCTGGATTAAAGGCTCCTCTGTAGTGTGTACTGCAGCGATCACCAGCTGGACACTGGATATATCACAGATAAGTACACGTTCGCCAGCACGCCATGGATCTTCAATTGCAGTCCAAAATGCTTATTGCAGATTCATAGAAAGATCACATCACAACAGGATAAGTGCAACAATTCGGAGCCAACATTTCGGGTCCTGCGTGGCTTCGAAACGTTGCACTTATCCTGTTGTAATGTGATCTTTCTGCATTAAAAGGTTTGCACTGCAATTCAAGATCCATGGTGTGCTGGTGAACATGTGTATTTATTTGGTTGTGTTATGAGAATGCGCTCTCAGTACACTGGCTGAGCAGTCAAAGACAGCTCTCTGTCAAGGCTTCTGATCAGGAGGCATAAGATGAGTTTTCCGTTATGTGATCACTGTGAGAGCCAATCACAATGGTCACATAATCAGAAAGCTACACTGCCTCTCTCCATTAAAGCATATCTAAAGGGGAGTTCCAGACGTTTTTGTGTTTATTGAAAGTCAGCAGCTAAAAAAAGTGTAGCTGCTGGCTTTTAATAAACAGACACTTACCTGTCCCTCGGTCCAGCGATGCGGCCACCTGAACCCTCAGTTCTCTCCCCAGCGTCAGCATTGCAAGCTGTGACAGCTTGTGGTTTTATATCCGGGGTCCCGCTGCGCCTCCTAAATACCAACGCAGTTTGCACAATTTCGAAGTGTGACATGTTGGCTATCGATTTACTCGGTGTAACATCATCTTTCACATTATATAAAAAAATTGGGCTAATTTTACTATTTATTTTTCTTTAAATTCATGAAAGTGTCTTTTCCCCAAAAAATTGTGTTTGAACGACCACTGCACAAAGACTGTGTGGCATAAAATATTGCAACAATCGCCATTTTATTCTCTAGATTCTCTGCTAAAAATATATATACATATATAATGTTTGGGGGTTCTAAGTAATTTTCTGTGATGCTGGGGCTGTATACTCTGTCCTGTGATGCTGGGGCTGTATACTCTGTCCTGTGATGCTGGGGCTGTATACTCTGTCCTGTGATGCTGGGGCTGTATACTCTGTCCTGTGATGCTGGGGCTGTATACTCTGTCCTGTGATGCTGGGGCTTTATACTCTGTCCTGTGATGCTGGGGCTTTATACTCTGTCCTGTGATGCTGGGGCTGTATACTCTGTCCTGTGATGCTGGGGCTGTATACTCTGTCCTGTGATGCTGGGGCTGTATACTCTGTCCTGTGATGCTGGGGCTGTATACTCTGTCCTGTGATGCTGGGGCTGTATACTCTGTCCTGTGATGCTGGGGCTGTATACTCTGTCCTGTGATGCTGGGGCTGTATACTCTGTCCTGTGATGCTGGGGCTGTATACTCTGTCCTGTGATGCTGGGGCTGTATACTCCTGACGCTATGAGTGGAAGCAAGTGGAATACAGGGGACGGAGTGGGTGGATTATATAAGGGGTGTGGCTTATGAGAAGTGGGAGGGGCCAACGTGGAGGGGCGGGGTCTTGCGCCCCCCCATCCTAAAACTTCACCAGCCGCCACTGGTCAGAAGGGGTTCTGAAATGGCGGCGTTGTCTTGCAAGTCTCCTTACTTGGTCCTCCATAAGGATAAGCGGTGCTGCGCCCGCAGCCCTCAATCATTTCTAAGGTAGTTCCGGCTTTTCACCTAAACGAGGACATTGTACTTCCAACCTTGTGTCCTCGGCCTTTGCAAGCCATGGAGGTTGCGCTACATACTTTGGACGGGGTACGTGCCCTACGGGTGTACCTGTTTGCTACGGCTCCGTTCCGGAGATCTGACTCACTGTTCGTGTCGGTGTCTGGTCCACAGTAGGGCCTGGCGGTTTTCATCGGCCACCTTTCTAGGTGGATCAGGCAGACCGTCATCCAGGCATATGCCCTTAAGGGGCGGGCGCCTCCCTTTCCTGTCACAGCGCATTTGACCAGGGCAATTGGTGTCTCCTGGGCTTTCCGACATCAAGTATCTGTCTCACAGGTGTGTAAGGCGGTAGAGCTGCACGATTAATCGTTTGAGGATCGCGATCTCGATTCACCCCCCCCCTACGATCTCCAGGCTGGATGACCGCGATTTTCTTAAATCCCCGCCAGTTCCACGTAACCAGCGTGGAACGCAAATTGATCTTAGAGCGTGATGCATTGAAACTGTCTCTCCTCTGCTCGCACACAGCCCCGCCTCCTCCTAACCCCACGCTGTGATAGACAGAATGCGGGTCCAATGCTGGGATGTGTTCTGTCTATCACAGCGCGGGGTTAGGAGGAGGCGGGGCTGTGTGCGAGCAGAGGAGAGACAATTTCAACATACGGGCGGTGAGTTTCTATAAGAAAATGTGTGCTGCTGTCCGTCCTCCCTTCTCCCCCCCCCCCACATACCACACTTGGCTGGCTGTCTTCGGGACTCCATCCTCCCCCCTCCCCCCGCCGCCGAGTCTGTCTCCTGTCTCCTGTCCCTGCAGCCTATGTTCACAGTGAGAGGGGAGACCTGTGCTTTTCCCATCTCAGCTGTGACAGGAGTTCTAGCACAGTGCTAGTGCTAGGACTCCTGTTTTTGGAAGTGAAAGGGTCAATAAAGAGAACCTGTCTCCTCCAATTGGTATCACACAGTGAATTGTTTTCTCCTGTGTGATAGCAATAAAGTGAAAAAAAAATGATTAAAAAAATAATAATTAAATTAATAAAATAAAGAAATGAAAAAGTAAAGAATAATAAAAATATTAAAAATAAGAAAATTTTGCAAAAAAAAAGCGATTTTTTTTTTTTTTTTTTTAAATTTACCATTTTAAAGAATCGTGAGAGAATCGTGATCTTTGTTCTAATCAAAAGAATCGTGATTCTCATTTTTCTCAGAATCGTGCAGCTCTATAAGGCGGCGACCTGGTCGTCTGTTCACACCTTCTCAAAGTTTTCTAAGATTAATGTGAGTGCATCTTCGGATGCTTTCTTTGGCCGCAAGATTTTGCAGGCGGCTGTTTGAGGTTGCAACTCCTCTGTTGAGGAGCTCTGTTTGTTTGGGATGAAGTTAAGTCTTCTTTTTATTACTGTTCCCACCCCTCGTTTTTTCTGACACTGCTTGGGGACGTCAAACATGTCAAGATTTAAGGAGCTGTGTCCGTCCATGGACGAAAAGAGAAAATAGGATTTTTTTGTACTCAACGTAAAATCCTTTTCTCTGTCATCCATGGACGGACACAGCACCCACCCCTCCTTTTTTAGTTTGTCCTGCTTTTCTACGAACTGAGACTGCTGACTTCAGGGTGGAGGGTTATGTACGGAGGGACCGCCCCTTGGGGCTGTTCAACTCTGTTAAAGTTACATGTTTTAAGATAACTAACATGTTCTGCCTAGTCCTCTCCTATGAACAGGAACATAACCCACATGTCAAGATTTAAGGAGCTGTGTCTGTCCATGGACGACAGAGAAAAGGATTTTTTACGGTGAGTACAAAAAATCCTATTTTTTCCCAAGGTGGAATTGACCTTTAATCCTTTATACAGCCATAAACAATAGTGAACAGATAAGAGATGAAGGACCCCCTTTAACAATTTACCAAGTAGGTTGCTTTGGGAACAATGCACCGTTTTTTCCAGAGGCATTTTTCCCCACTGTTTAAGGGCATGTGGGCTTGTATCTAAAAATCAGGGGCCTTTACAATGGCAATACACAGCCATGGCATAATATGATCTCTAATTTAGGGGTTTATCGAACCATTGTTAGCATCAAGTGTGCACAGCTATTAAGAAAGGAGGCTGTAAAAAATCCTCCATTAACCAAATGCATAGGGGTTATGTACTGCACATATCTGGAAGATGTTCAGTGACATAAAAAGATCAGCATGACTTAATCATTGTGTAGATCTACTAAGCAGGAAGCAGGGAGCACATACTGAATGAAAATCAGAAAATGTAGTCGTCCAATGCACATCACATAGGTAATTTGTAATTAGGCTGCTTTCAATAATATTTTAGTATATCTAAAAAATAATAAAACAAGTCTAAAGGTAGGCTATGTTCCCAATTTATATGGCACATTTTCCTACAAAATTGGAGTGTGACTTTATATTGTTCACTATTCCAGTACCAGGTTTCAAGCTAACTTTTCTGCAGCTTTCTAGCCATGACGCTGCATTTCTCTAAACTTTAGATCTCATTTAGCTTAAAACTAACATCTGTTTACACAAAGGTTTATTAATTCCTCCAGTCAAAACTTTTTTTACTCTTGGTTTGTATCAAATTCTTCAGCTCAAAGCAAATCCTACAGCATGGGTTTCTTTACCGTTAGGTGTTCAAACTGATGATTATGTATAAGCATGCTGAATATCCCTCAATAGAGACTTTTCAGCCAAATAAAATACAGCATTGTAAGCCTCTTTTTGAATAAATGTAATTTTATTTTGGCTTAATTGAAAACCCCAACGTTTTCTCTACTCATTATTTCTCTATCTGCATACATTTCAAAGCAAATATAAAGTGCAGTGTAGACTAGTTTAGAGATGTCCCACGTTGTTGTCTATTTAGAGGCATTTAACATAGATTTTGATCAATATTTCATTTTAAAAGTAGTCCTACTGGTTCAGCTATGTTTTGTGATATTATTTGATAAAAAAAAAGAAACAATAAAGTTAAAAATATTTTAATATAAATTGTAATAATAATAATAAAAAAAAAAATAATACAGTTAAAAGTGGAACTTCCGCTTATCTGCCTCCCCCCCCCCCCTCCGGTGTCACATTTGACACCTTTCAGGGGGAGGGGGGAAAGGGTACCTGTTTTTGACAGGAACCCTTCCCCACTTCCGGGAGACTGGCGCTGTCCCTTGGAAGTTCGGCCCCCCTCCTTCTTCCTCCACTGCCGGGCCAGTTAATTAGCATAGCGCGCTTCCTGCATGTGCAGTAGGGAACTGGCTGTGAAGCCAAAAGGCTTCACTGCTCGTCTCCCTTTCCCATGAATGGCGGCGGCAGAACCAGAGAGCTAATCCGACATCTGACTGGGGTGCCGACATCCCTGGAGGTTGCTGACTTTGAAGCTGCTGACTTTTAATTTTTTATGAGGGGGGGGGGAACTCCTCTTTAAGAATATTGTAATTACTGTATATACTCGAATATAAGCCAACCCAAATATAAGCCGAGGCACCTAATTTTACCACAACAAACTGGAAAAACGTATTGACTCGAGTATAAGCCTAGGGTGAGAATGCAGCAGCTACTGTAAGTGGAAAAGAGGATCAACAATGCCCATTTGCAGCTTCACTGTGCCCATTTGCACGTCTCACTGTGCCCATTGCACGCTTCACTGTGCCCATTGCAGCCTCACTGTGCCCATTGCATGCCTCACCTCACTGGGCCCATTGCATGCCTCACCTCACCGTCTGAGGTAGAGAGGATGTCCGTGATAGGTGGAACACTAAACACAGTCTCTGCTGGGAAACTGAGTGTTCCACTTATCACGAAACAGGACGTAGAGGAGGCGCTGCTTTTTTACACTGGATGCCCGCAGTCTGACTCTGCATGTCACGGATAATCAGGTACACAGACTTGAGTACAAGCCGAGGGGGGCATTTTCACAAAAAATGTGCTTAAAAACTTGGCTTATACTCAAGTATTTACGGTACTAGTTGCTGTGAGCAACAAAAGCAGGCCATCTTTTGTTCACTTATGGCCATAAGCCAAAAGAGATGATTAACTAAAGGTAAATAGGTTGTTCCCTTTGCAAAGAGAGTTTTTTTCTAGCTTGGTAAATGAGGTGAAGTTCTGCTGACTTCCATCTTCAATCAAGCAAGCAAGCAAAATACTGTATATACTCGAGTATAAGCCGAGTTTTTCAGCAAATTTTTTTGTGCTGAAAATGCCCCCCTCGGCTTATACTCGAGTCACCTTTTTTGCGCCTGATCTCCCGGACTTTGGGGACATGGCATACATGTAGCCCCACAGTTCCTCTACAAGTGTGCAAAGTTTGTTGTCCGGGGGACCTACGGCCGGGGAGCACCGATTTTTCAAAGCCGGGCACCCCTTCCATAGACTCCCATGTTAAACGGTCATTTCTCCAGTGATATTGGGGACCCAGTACCAGCCGGTCATAGGTCCCCTGGACCCGAAACTTGGCACACATGTAGCCCCATTTCTCCTCTATAAGTGTGCAAAGTTTGTTGTCTGGGGGACCTACGGCCGGGGAGCACCGATTTTTCAAGCACTTTTGATGTCAAGAGGATATGCAGTCTAACCCAGACTTAAGTCTTAACACTTCTTGAATTTTAAATGAACCTAATTCTTGCCTAATTCTTTCCTGGTTACTGAAATAATAATGGTGGTTGTAATAAGTTGCAATCTTACTATGATAAAATAGGTACCAATAAATCTTTGTTATTGTTTTTATTTTTAGCCATAATGAGCACCATCATGATAATAGTTCCAAAACTACAGTACTTCCAAAAGTTCCAAAAATCTGGTTATCAGGCCAAGTAATGCTGACCTTTTGGATATGTCAAGCTATACAGACTATTGGAATTGTAAAATTGATCTTCCAATTCAAAACTTTGTTATTAATATAACAAATCTCTTAGTAAAAAAGAAACTATGAATTTGATATTCAAAAAAGTATTGATTGAAATATATTATTATAAACTCGTTGAATATGGCTATTAAAGTGACTTTTTCAACTGGAAATATTTCAATCATTTTGGCTGTAATCTTTCTGTAAAAAATGAAATAAAATACTTACCTTTCCTGCCTCCCAGGCCACTGAAGGCTACTCAGTAGAAGAGAAATTGCTATATTAAGTCTCTTTAGAAACTGACATTTCCATGAGTGCCAATCTTCTGGTTCCCCAGTGTGCACTCTTGCTCCTTCTGCTAACCCCTGCTTACAGGACACATTAGTCAGGTTTTTATTGCTGTCTATGTTCACTGGGGAGATTACTTCCTCTTTCTATTTGACCATTGTTACTTGGATTGAAAATTACGAAAAATCCCAAATTTTGAGTTGTCATCGGAACAAGAACAGAACAGAACTCTTCCAATGAGGACATACTAATTATATATATATATATATATATATATAATTAGTATCTCACAAAACTGAGTACATAAGTACACCCCTCACATTTTTGTAAATATTTTATTATATCTTTTCATGAGACAACACTGAAGAAATTACACTTTGCTACAATGTAAAATAGTGAGTGTACAGCTTGTATAACAGTGTAAATTTGCTGTCCCTTCAAAATAACTCAACACACAGCCATTAATGTCTAAACTGCTGCCAACAAAAGTGAGTACACCCCTAAGTGAAATTGTCCAAATTGGGCCCATTTAGCGATTTTCCCTCCCCGGTGTCATGTGACTCGTTAGTGTTACCAGGTCTCAGGTGTGAATGGGGAGCAGGTGTGTTAAATTTGGTGTTATCGCTCTCACTCTCTCATACTGGTCACTGGAAGTTCAACATGGCACCTCAAGGCAAAGAACTCTCTGAGGATCTGAAAAAAAGAATTGTTGCTCTACATAAAGATGGTCTAGGCTATAAGAAGATCCCTGAAACTGAGCTGCAGCACAGTGGCCAAGACCATACAGCGGTTTAAGAGGACAGGTTCCATTCATTAGTTCTGTAGCAAACTGTAGTTCAAATGATGCCAGAGAACACAAGTCTGTGTTATTGTAATGGGTGTGGATCAGGGGAGAGCACAAACCGTGCAAGATTGATGGTGATACCCAGAGATGAAGAAGAAACGGTCTACAACTCAGGGCAGACCTCTTCAGGATAGCAGAAGCACGCTCCAAACATGAAGAAAAAGGGTAAAGTATGAGGCGCCTTCTAAGTATGAACTGTAGAAACTTTATGGTACAATAAATAAAAACACTCACATTGATGTTAAAAACAATCAGCATGAGGAAAATCCTGCAGCGGTGCATATCCTTGCTCGCTGGTTCAACAGGCTGTGTGACTCAGGAACTTCCACACTTCCTGGCTAAGGGACGGCGTGCGTTCCACTCGGCACACCTGGAGAATCTGGGTCCCCACACCACGCATATTGGATGGCATTCACCTGTCCGGCAAGATCGTGCACCCCCTCCTCCTACTGATCTATGGGGAGAGGGCTATGGAGGTAAGATTGTGCCTTGTATTTGGAGAGACCCCTATCCACAGGAATCCCGGTATAAGACTTGGTTCACTATTGGGGGAACACACACCCTCACCAATCCAAGTGTAGTACATATAAATTAAGTTTTTGATGTTAGTCGATAGTTATCCATTTATCTATTAATCAAATTTTTGTATCTATCTATTTATTTATTTATATATATATTTTCTATCAATCTAATTATCTACGGATTTATTTTTGACGTATTGGGTGGAGTTAGCTCACGCAGATGGGCGTGACCTATCTGGGTAGGTGTTACCCGGGGTGTGGCTACATGGATACATATAGGGACAGCTAGGAGAGACAAGCCATTGACCGTATAGGCTCTGAGGAAAAGGGTACGCCCTTGAAACGCGTCAGCCGTTTGTGGTACCACCTGATCCCCTCTACATCAGGTCCTGTCTGCAGATGTCAAGGGACGCAGTCCGATTAATTTACAAGCCTTGTTTTTTTTGCTCGTTTGTGAGGATATATATTGCTTTTATGTTTGGAATAAAATATTTTACCGCTGGTAGTGCACTAGGTCGGTGCGCCCTCCTTTTTTCCTTTTTTCTGTGTCACTCAGGAACCCATAGAAAGCCGTCCGCTGCCTCTGTACTCTCTGTGGCTCAGATGGTAATACAGAGGAGAGGTCTGAGGCGCTTGTGGACCGCAGCGGCGTCTGACGTCACTGGAAGTGTTTGCAATGCCCTTCCTGAGCCTGCGCACTGTCAGTGGAATGGACAGGCACGCTCCTTTGTCAAGCTGCTTGACAAAGGAGCGCACCTGACCTTTCCACTGACAGGGGACTGTTGAACCAGCGAGCAAGGAGATGCACTGCTGCAGGATTTTCCTCATGCTGATCATTTTTAACCTCAATGTGTGTGTTTTTATTTATTGTACCGTGAAGTTTCTACAGCTCATACTTAGAAGGCGCTTCTTTCTTTATCCTTTTTCCACTCAGAACTGGCCTCGACATGGTCGACCAAGTCATGGTCGGCAGAAGTTGAGTGCACGTGCTCAGCGTCATATCCAGAGGTGGTCTTTGGAAAATAAACGTATGAGTATGAGTGCTGCCAGCATTGCTGCAGAGGTTGAAGGGGTGGGGGTCAGCCTGTCAGTTCTCAGACCATACGCCGCACACTGCATCAAATTGGTCTGCATGGCTGTTGTCCCAGAAGGAAGCCTCTTCAAAAGATGATGCACAAGAAAGCCCACAAACAGTTTGCTGAATACAAGCAGACTAAGGACATGGATTAGATCTGATGAGACCAAGATAAACGTTTTTGGCTTAGATGGTCTCAAGCGTGCGTGGGGGCAACCAGGTGAGGTGAACAAAGACAAGTGTGTCTTGCCTACAGTCAAGCATGGTGGTGGGAGTGTCATGGTCTGGGGCTGCATGAGTGCTGCCAGCACTAGGGAGTTACAGTTCATTGAGGGAATCATAAATGCCAACATGTACTGTGACATACAGAAACAGAGCATGATCCTCTCCCTTCGGAGACTGGGCCGCAGAGCAGTATTCCAACATGATTACAATAAAACTAAAACACCAGCGCTCAATGGACAAGATATCAAATAAACCAAAAGGAGGGGATCAAATAATAAAAACTGCCTTTTAATAAAAATTCATAAGGCAAAAAATAATAAATTCTGTAGTTCATACACGACCACAGATAAAATCAGGAGAAAATCAGTATTAAAAATCATAAGACCTGATATCCATGGAGGTAGGAGCTAAATCCAGGTTGCAGCGTGAGGTGAGGGGAGGGCTCATCCGTCCGGCTCGCTCGTGCTCAAGTGAGCCGATGGGCCGTGATCCGGCAGAAGGAGAAAGCTTCCCAGGGGTAGATGATGCGGCAGGGAAGGCGGATGGCTTCCAGTGGATGGGAGACACTGGAGGGATCGGTTCCGACGGTCCGCACTGAGTGCTGGGGATACCGACTAGCTTCGGCAACAAAATCCTCCTGGATATCAGGTCTTATGATTTTTAATACTGATTTTCTCCTGATTTTATCTGTGATCGTGTATGAACTACTGAATTTATTATTTTTTGCCTTATGAATTTTTATTAAAAGGCAGTTTTTATTATTTGATCCCCTCCTTTTGGTTTATTTGATATCTTGTCCATTGAGCGCTGGTGTTTTAGTTTTATTGTATTCATGTCTGTGCTCCAGCCATAGGATCCATGCAGCACTGGGCACTTTGATCTATTTTTCTTTTTCTCCCACCGTCCCTCCTTCCCATTTTGCTACAGTCGCGATTGGGTTTTAGCACTGATGTTTTTTGTTTTGCTATTCCAACATGATAACGACCCCAAACACACCTCCAAGATCACTGCCTTGCTAAAGAAGCTGAGGGTAAAGGTGATGGACTGGCCAAGCATGTCTCCAGACCTAAACCCTATTGAGCATCTGTGGGGCATCCCGCAAACGGAAGGTGGAGGAGTGCAAGGTCTCTAACATCCATCAGCTCTGTGATGTCGTCATGGAGGAGTGGAAGAGGACTCCAGTGGCAACCTGTGAAACTCTGGTGAACTCCATGCCCAAGAGGGTTAAGACAGTGCTGGAAAATAATGGTGGCCACACAAAATATTGACACTTTGGGCCCAATTTGGACATTTTCACTTAGGGGTGTATTCACTTTTGTTGCCAGCGGTTCAGACATTAATGGCTGTGTGTTGAGTTATTTTGAGGGGACAGCAAATTTACACTGTTATACAAGCTGTACACTCACTACTTTACATTGTAGCAAAGTGTCATTTCTTCAGTGTTATCACATGAAAAGATATAATAAAATATTTACAAAAATGTGAGGGGTGTACTTACTTTTGTGAGATATTGTATATATATATATATTCACTGGCCACTTTATTAGGTACACCTTGCTAGTATCGGGTTGGACCCCCTATTGCGTTCAGAACTGCCTCAATACTTTGTGGCATAGATTCAACAAGGTGTTGGAAACATTCCTCAAAGTTTTTGGTCCATAGTGACATGATAGCATCACACAGTTGCTGGAGATTTATCAGCTGCACATCCATGATGAAAATCTTCCACCACATCCCAAAGGTTCTCCATTGGATGAGATCTGGTGACTGTGGAGGCCATTGGAGTCCAGTGACCTCATTGTCGTGTTCAGGAAACCAGTGGTGGGGTGATTGGAGCTTTGTGACCTGGTGCATTATCCTGCTGGAAGGAGCCATCAGAAGATGTGTACACTGTAGTCATAAAGGGATGGACATGGTCAGCAACAATACTCAGGTAGGCCGTGGCTTTTAAACAATGTTCAATTGGTACTAAAGGGCCCAAAGTGTGGCAAGAAAATATCTTCCACACTATTATACCACCAGCCTGAACTGTTGATATAAGACAGGATGGATCCATGCTTTCATGTTGTTTACCCCAATTCTGACCCTACCATCTAAATGTTGCAGCTAAAAAAAAGACTCATCAGACCAGGCAATGTTTTTCCAATCTTCTGTTGTCCAATTTTGGTGAGCCTGTGCTTATTGTAGCACTGTTTCCTGTTCCTAGCTGACAGGAGTGGCATCCAGTGTGGTCTTCTGCTTCTGTAGCTCATCTGCTCCAAGGTTAAATGTGTTGTGCATTCAGAGATGGTATTCTGCATACCTTGGTTGTAACAAGTGGATATTTGAGTTATTATTGCCATTCTATCAGCTGAACCATTCTCTTCTGACCTCTGACAACAACAAGGCATTTTTATCCACACAACTGCCGCTCACTGGATATTTTCTCTTTTCCCCACCATTCTCTGTAAACCCTAGAGATGGTTGTGCGTAAAAATCCCAATAGATCAGCAGTTTTTGAAATACTCAGACCAGCCCGTCTGGCACCATCAACCATGCCATGTTCAAAGTAGACATGTGCGATTTGTTTCGTACGAATCGAAAATTCTTACGAATTCCGAAAATTCGTACATTCGGAAGCATCCGAAATACGAATTTATATGCTTCCGAATTTTATGAAATACTAAATTTCGTTGACGAATTTCGGATCCGAATTTGAGAAAGGTATTTTTTGCTTTTTAAATTCATCATAACGAATGTTCGTAATTGTTACGAAAAGTTAACGAAAATTCGTATTCAATCCAAATTGAATTTCGGACACGGATTATGAAATTCGAACTAACGGCCTGGGCTACAATACCTTTCTTAATATGGCAGTTGTCGACTCATTATGCTCATTATGAGGGGCTCCCACCATCCCTGTGCTGTGCTGACTTCCTCTTGGGGCTGTACCTCTGCTGTGCTCATTATGAGGGGCTACCACCATCCCTGTGCTGTACTGACTTCCTCCTGGGGCTGTACCCCTGCTGTGCTCATCATGAGGGGCTACCACCATCCCTGTGCTGTACTGACTTCCTCCTGGGGCTGTACCCCTGCTGTGCTCATTATGAGGGGCTCCCACCATCCCTGTGCTGTGCTCATTATGGGGCTCCTACGATCCCTGTGCTGTGCTGACTTCCTCCTGGGGCTGTACCCCTGCTGTGCTCATTATGAGGGGCTCCCACCATCCCTGTGCTGTGCTCATTATGAGGGGCTACCACCATCCCTGTGCTGTGCTGACTTCCTCTTGGGGCTGTACCCCTGCTGTGCTCATTATGAGGGGCTCCCACCATCCCTGTGCTGTGCTCATTATGAGGGGCTACCACCATCCCTGTGCTGTGCTGACTTCCTCTTGGGGCTGTACCCCTGCTGTGCTCATTATGAGGGGCTCCCACCATCCCTGTGCTGTGCTCATTATGAGGGGCTCCCACCATCCCTGTGCTGTGCTGACTTCCTCCTGGGGCTGTACCCCTGCTGTGCTCATTACGAGGGGCTCCCACCATCCCTGTGCTGTGCTGAGTTCCTGGGCCCGTTGCCGTTAGTTCGTATTTTGTATTTCGTAATTTGTATCCAAAACTCAATTTGGATTGAATACAAATTTTCGTTGGTTCGTTAACTTTCCGTAACAATTACGAACATTTGTTATGATGAATTTAAAAAGCAAACCCAGGAAGTCAGCAGCACTGCTGACTTCCTGGGTTTTCTTTTTAAATTCATCATAACGAACGTTCGTAATTTTACGAAAAGTTAAAGAATCTAACAAAATTCGTATTTCAGACTAATCCAAAATGAATTTCGGACACGAACTACGAAATACGAAATAATGGCTAATACGAAACGGAACGGAACGAAACTAAACAAATTTAATGATGGCGCCCATGTCTAGTTCAAAGTCACTTAAATCCCCTTTCTTCCCCATTTCTTCCCCATTCTGATACTCGGTTTGAACTTCAGCAAGTTGTCTTCAACACATCTAGATGCCTAAATGCATTGAGTTGCTGCCATGTGATTGACTGATTAGCAATTTGTGTTACCAAGCAATTGAACAGGTGTACCTAATAAAGTGGCTGGTGAGTGCATATACATGTAAAGCAATGCGTAAATTGATGGCACTATATAAGTACCTGAAATAAATGTAAAATGTATAGAATTTTATTCAGAAGAAGCAGTATGTGACCACACCACCACCAGCAGGCTGGTAGCTTAGCTGTGGTTTAGACTAGAGGTATGATACTTATATTGTGGGTAGGGGTTAAACTTTTCAATCCAAAGCTAAGATTTAAAAAAATGTGACTTTCTTTTTTATGATGATGATGACATTTTCATCTCTCACTATCTACTAGACCAAACCTTAAGTCATAATACACCTTACTGTAAGTGTCTGGCAAAGCAGGACAGCTAATCAGTATTACAACTGCAATATCAACTAAGGGCAGATGTTTACAAGTCAGGTTGTATTGCCAGGGCTATGAGCAAGGATATGTCAGTAGAATGAAGTATCATATTCTGAAGAATCCTTGACATCCTGCAGAGGTCAAAGCTAAAGTAAATCCCTTGGTGTCAAGCTCTCATCCCACAGATCAACAATTTTCTTCAAACGCTACACATGATGACTATAATTGCTAGCAAATTATCAATTCTTAATATGAAGAGAAATCCCAGTATGATAAAACCTCTAAATTACTGAAGAATTAATTCCCGTAGATTTCCTCTCTGTGGGCCGCAGCATTTTAATCTTTAGTATTGCATTAACTGGAGTTTAAAGTCATGTGTTATACTTTGCTCTGGGATTTCAGAAAATTGCAAGACACAACGTTTTCACTTCAGCAAATTGTAAAATTTTGCTCACCTACTCATAACTGTAGCATAGGAGACAATTCACTAAAGCCCTGTACACACGATTGGATATCCTATGGCTTCTAATCCGATGGATTTTTCCATCGGAAATCCAATGAAACTGTTTTTCATCAGTCTTGCCTACACACCATCAGTCAAAAAACCGACCGCACCAAAACGACGTGACGTACAACACGTACGACGGCACTATAAAGGGGAAGTTCAAATCTAATGGCGCCACCCTTTGGGCTGCTTTTGCTGATTTCGTGTTACCGCGTGTTAGTAAAAGTTTGGTGAGAGCGGATTCGTGCTTTTCAGTCTCTGTGCTTTTCAGTCCGTTACAGCATGACGAATGTGCTCTCTCCATTAGGAACGCTAGTTTTACCAGAACAAGCGCTCCTGCCTCCCAATTCAGTCTGAGCATACGTGGGTTTTTTAACCGATGGACTTGCCCATAGACGATCGGAATTTGCTATCGGTTTTTTATCCAATTTAAAACATGTTCTATTTTTTGACACCGATGGAAATAAGACCGATGGGGCCCATACACGATCGGTTTGTCCGATGAAAAAAATCCATCGGACTGTTTTCATCGGAAAAACCTATCGTGTGTACACGGCTTAAGAGTTTAATAACGGCTAATAATATGCGGTAACAATTGTGCAAGTGTTCAATTCACTAAGAATTTACCGAAAGCGGTATTTGTTCAATTTACCTGTAATTACCGCATTAGTTAAAGCGGAGCTCCACCCTAAAAATCATACTTTGCTTCAGTAGCTTCCTTTTATTATTGTTAAAAAAGTTCTGTGTGAAAAACTCCGAAACTGTGATAGGCAGTGAGGAGTGAAATCAAAAATTTACACCCTTAGAAAGCCTGAAGGCGGTGCTTGGTTTTTGGGGTCCCGTACGCGGCTCGGCTCCCAAATAGTCTCACACATGTGGTATCCCCGTACTCAGGAGAAGCAACAGAATGTATTTTGGGGTGTAATTCCACATATAACCATGGCATGTTTGAACAATATATCATTTAGTGACAACTTTGTGCAAAAAAAATAAAAATAAAAAATAAATTGTCTTTTTTCCGCAACTTGTGTCAACATATAAAATATTCCATGGACTCGACATGCCTCTCAGTATATAGCTTGGGGTGTCTACTTTCCAAAATGGGGTGATTTAGGGGGGTTTTGAGCTGTCCTGGCATTTTATACACAACATTAGGAAGCTTACATCCACTCTTCTAACCACTTGAAGACAAAGCCCTTTCTGACACTTTTTGTTTACATGAAAACATATTTTTTTTTGCAAGAAAATTATCTTGAACCCCCAAACATTATATATTTTTTTAAAGCAAAGGCCCTACAGATTAAAATGGTGGGTGTTGCATTTTTTTTTTCCACACAGTATTTGCGCAGCGATATTTCAAACTTATTTTTTGGGGAAAAAATACACTTTTTTTAATTTTAATGAACTAAAACACTATATTGCCCAAATGTTTGACGAAATAAAAAAGATGATCTTAGGCCGAGTACATAGATACCAAACACGACATGCTTAAAATTTCGCACAAACGCGCAGTGGCGACAAACTACATACATTTTTAAAAGCCTTTACGGGTTACCACGTTAGATTTACAGAGGAGGTCCACTGCTAAAATGACTGCACTCGATCTGACCTTCGCGTGATAGCTCACATGCATGATGCAATTGCTGTTTACATATGACCGACGCTTGCGTTCGCCATTGCGCAAGAGCAGGGCGGGACAGGGGTGCTTTTTTTTTTATTATTAATTTTGCTTTTTTATTTTATTTTTAAACTGTTCCTTCCATATTTATTTATTTTTATCATTTTTATTGTTATCTCAGGGAATTTAAATATCCCTTATGATAGCAATAGGTAGTGACAGGTACTCTTTTTTTTAAAAAAAATGGGGTCTATTAGACCCTAGATCTTTCCTCTGCCCTCAAAGCATCTGACCACACCAAGATTGGTGTGATAAAATGCTTTCCCAATGGCGCTTTTTATATCCGGGGGGGGGGACATTCCCTCCCACTGCTTGTAAAAGCAGTCCAGAGGCTAATTAGCCGCTAGGATTGCTTTTACATGAAAGCCGGCCGCTGGCTGAAAAGAATGATACCAAGATGATACCTAAACCCGCAGGCATCAATCTGGTATAACCATTCAAAGTCCAGCAACATACCAGTACGTTGCTGGTCCTTGTTGGACATGTATTGTAATCTTTTTTTTTTCATACAGCCTGTTGGCTGAATGAAAAAAAGAGATTGATCGGTGGGTATGCCCACCATTAGAATACCTCCCTTCATCCACCCACTTCTAATGATGGGCATACATGCACCATTTATATATGCCGAAGCATGGGGGCATCCTCCCGCAAAAGTTATGCTGCGTACACACGGTCGGACTTTTCCACAGGCAAGCCTCCGTCTGAATTTTGACCGTATGTACGCGGCATTAGGGGCAAAATCGCTCCTCCGCCCCTGCTGCCCCCATGCTTCGTGATATATGCTTTTTTTTTTAACTGTGGTGGTGAAATCACCTCCTACAGCACTGGAGTCGCAGGTTATGTGTGTTGTGTTTTGTAAGTGACAGTGATCGATCGATACTGCACTTGGGTGGCCTGGGCTGGACGGAGGGGCAAAACACAGGTGCTAGCAGGTATCTGGGCTGATCCCGCTAACACTGCGTTTTTGGGAACCCTAAACTGCTGGGGACGCTAGTATAGATCTGATCAGATATTGATCTGTTCAGATACTATACCACTAAGTTAATTACTGGCACTAACCTGACGCTGCCTGGGGCGACGCAGACCCTCTCTGACGCTAAAACCTAATTGATATCACCCGCCGGGCGATCAGGGGGTTAAACCTTTATTGGGTTATATACGGCGGGTGCCCTGACACTATAAAAAGCAAACTAACTAACCAGCATCACCCGTAACACTTATATGGTGATCACTGGTGAAAGGGTTAACTAGGGGAAATCAGGGGGTTAAACCTTTATTAGGTAATATATGGGGGTACCTGACGCTATATAAAAACCTGACGGGGAACCTAAACAACAAAATAACTAACTGGCTAACCAGTGTCACCAGTAACACTTATACGGTGATCACTGGTGAAAGGGTTAACTAGGGGCAATTAGGGGGTTAAACCTTTATTAGATAATATATGGGGGTACCTGACGCTATAAAAACCTGCGGCGAACCTAAAAAAAAGAACTGACTACCTAGCGGTACCAGCATAACTAATACAGCGATCAGAAAAGCGATCGCTTAGTGACACTGGCAAAAGGGGGTGAAAGGGTTACCTGGGGGACGATCAAGGGGTTAAACCTTTATTAGGTAATATATGGGGGTACCTGACGCTATAAAAACCTGTGGCGAACCCAAAAAAAATAACTGGCTACCTGTCGGCACCACCGACACCAATACAGCGATCAGAAAAAGATTGCTTAGTGACACTGGCAAAAGGGGGTGAAATGGTTACCTGGGGGGGGTGATCAAGGGGTTAAACCTTTATTAGGTAATATATGGGGGTACCTGACGCTCTAAAAACCTGCGGTGAACCTAAAAAAAATAACTGGCTACCTATCGGCACCACCGACACTAAGACAGCGATCAGAAAAACGATTGCTTAGTGACAGTGGTGCTAGGGGGTGAAAGGGTAACCTGGGGGGGCGATCAAGAGGTTAAACCTTTTATTAGGGGGGGTTAGGGGGCTACACTGGACCTAAAACTAACTGCTCTAACACTTTTACAGTCACAAATGTCACTGATTGCAGTGATCAGTAAATAAATGGTCACTGCAATCAGTGACACTGTGACTGGGGGCTGGGGGGTGATCTGGGGGGGCCTGGGGGGGGGCCTGGGGGGGACGATCGTGTGCCTATGTGTGCTGGTGTCAGTGTGCTGTTTAGTGCACTAAACTGTGTGTCTTCTCTCCACGGCGCTCGGTATATGTGAGCGCCGCAGGAGAGATGACATCACTTCCTCCTGCTTGTGTAAACATTACACAGTCAGAGGAAGATTCTCGTTCGCCGGGAGCGATCGTGAGGGGGTGGCCGGAAACGAATGGCCGTCCCCTCGTCACGGATCGTTCCCAGAATGATGCTGACCGCTCACTGTATAGAAGGGGGGTCCGATGGGACCCCCTAACTATACGAAGGCAGGCACGTACAGGTACGTGAGTTTGCCTGTCCGTGCCATTCTGCCGACGTATATATACAGTGAGCGGTCGTTAAGGGGTTAATGCGGTAATATACCGCATTGAGCTGGTTGCTAAGGAGCGGGTCGGGAAGCTGGCCACCACGTCCTTAACAACCGATGACTCATCAGCTGTCAGCTGGCTTCTCCGCTTACAGCTGATTGTAAAAAAAAATGCAGAAAATTAAAAAGTATGAAAAAAAATGCCAAAATGGAAAAAAAAAAAAAAAGCGTCATGGGGTCCACCCCCAAAATCCACACCAGACCCTTATCGAAGCATGCAGCCCGGTAGATCAGGAAATGGGGGATGAGCGAGCAAACCACCAAACCACATGCCCTAAACATGGGGGGGGGGGTGGTTGACAAGATTAATTTAATCTCTAGTTAACAACTTATGTAACCCTTACTAGCCCTAAATAAGTTCTTCCTCCTCCATCTCAGTTTAGTTCATTTTTTTCCCCAGAGATAATAAACTTACTTTTTTTTACCATTGGTAATTTTTAAGTGGTTTCATTTTTTTTCTTATCTCACCAGTGATTCCAGTGCTACTGATTTATCATTCCTTTTACTTGTTAAAAACAGTTTAAATAAGTTCCCTTAAAAAATCCATGATAAGATTATTTAGCATTCTTATTTACCGAAGCCACAAAACACAGTGATATAGAAATGCAAATATGTGCTTTTTTAGATTGCACGATACAGTATAGAGAAAGGATATTATAAGGATGTGACCCCTATGTAATAAACCAAAATTAGGTTACTTATATTTACAAATATAAGTATTTATCATATTTACAACTTACTGCATCAAATGCTGTTAGCGTCTTAATTTTTTTAATTCCATTTACTCAGTGTTAAAAATTTACCATATGCTGATATTGCGGGGACTCCAGATTTGTACTCAGTGATTTAAATTATGCTTTTTTGCTGATGACTCCTTTTAATTTCCTGTCAAATTTACATTCTGAACTTCAATTCTACTCCTCTCTACCTGATTACGAATTAAATGTAAGAAAATCAGAAGTCCTTCCCATTAATATCCGTACCTTTACCCTTTAGGAACCCTTTGCTTATCACGGGAAGACAGAAGGCTTAAATACTTAAAATATTTTTCTTATTCCCCCACCCCCAAACTTCAACACTATATGATACAAACTACTATACACTCTTTACCTTGCTGAAATCCCTTACCAACCTTCCTGGAAAGGGAAAATATCAACAATAAAAATGACCCTCCTGCCTATATTGCTGTACTTTTTTTTTAAGACTTTGCCAGTTAGGGTGTCCATTATGTGTCTTTTCATTAGGTGATTCTTATATAATGTGAATTATAATGTATTTTTTATTATATGTGTAGACAATCTTTTGTATCATATGTGTATATGTGTTTCTGATCAGAGGAATGGTCGTGGATTGACGTCTGCTTTTAGTATTATATTTAATTTGAGGTAGAGTGCCGTTTTAGGTATTGGTGTGTTCCCCTTTAAATCTCATCTATGATATAATGAGGTTTTCCTTCCCGTTTAACTAATGACGATTGTTGCTAGTCTTTATTTTGGTGAACATGCTATTTCTATGTGTCATGGACGTATGCCTCTTGTACCCACAACAAGGCTCAGGCACATCCCCGCTAGTAGGCTTCCAAGTGTAAACAGAAGTTTTCCATTGCGCACGCACGCACAGTGACGCTGCCTTGGCGCCCAGTGGCCTTTAAAAGGGGCATCTTCTGTCCAGACTCTTGCTGTCTGATCTGCAGTTATCCGGTGACCTGATCCTGAACTTGCACCTGCTGTTACTCTGACCCGGCTTCCCGACCTTGCTGCTATCTTCAGTCCTGACCTTTGGCTTCCTAGACCCAGTCCTGCTCATCTGTCTGCCTGATCCTCTGTTGCCTGATCCAGCCTGAACTTGACCCTCCGCTGCCTGACGCTTCTGCATGTATCTGATCCGTTGTGCATGACCTGGCTCGTCTGACCTTTCTCCTGCCTGCTGCTTGTATCCGTATCCACCGGCATCCTCGGCTACCTGCATCAGCTGATCTGCACCTTCCCAGCCGCATCTCCAGCTACCTGCACCCGCTGGCCTGCATCACCTGACCTGCATCTTCAGCCGTCCATAGCGGTCTTCTCATCTAGTCCAGGAGAACCTAACAGGCACTCATATCCCACTGTGCTCCTTGGGCCACTGTCCCAACTCCAGTGACCTGGGAACCAGGGCTGTACGAGAGGGCTCCCTCTGCACGTCAGGCTCACCTCCAAGGTACGTGTCAGGAGCCATCTCTGCACCTGCTGTAACGGTGCTGCCTCTTTAGCCAAGGGTCCCCATTCCGGAGAAGTTTTCCAGGGATCAAAATAAGTTTCGGACATTCCGCAATGCCTGCGAGTTGTACTTCTCCCTGCTACCCCTAACGTTCTCCCGGGAGACCACCAAAGTGGGGTTTGTCATCTCGCTCTTGCTGGGGGAACCTCAGTCTTGGGCTCATCACCTGCTTGAAGAACGCCACGTTTCACTGGACTCTTTGCCATCCTTTTTCAAGGCCATGTCGCTCCTTTATGATGACCCCCAACGGACTTCCACTGCCGAAGCTGCTCTTCACGCGCTCCAGCAAGGCCGCAGAGCGGTTGAGGACTACATAACGGACTTCAGGCGCTGGAGTGCAGATACTCAATGGAACCATGCAGCGCTACGGCATCAGTTCTGTTTAGGCCTATCCGAAAGGTTAAAGGATGAACTTGCCCAAGTTGGCATACCAGACTCTTTGGAGAACTTAATGACATTGACCATCCAGATAGACCGGCGCCTTCCGCAGCGCATCGCAGAGAAAATGAACCAGCAGACTCGCCCAACCTGGGTGTTACCCCATGTGGCCACGACCACGCGTCCTGCTTCCGTCAGACCTGTCTCAGCTAGACCTGGACCAACCTCCTCTGAACCAGTACAGGTCAGTTTAATAAGACCCTCACTATCCGCTGAGGAACGCTCACGCTGGCATCAGCTCAATCTCTGCCTGTACTGCGGGGGAACCGGCCACTATGTACATTCGTGCCCAGTTAAACCTCAAAGATGCTTGTCCATCTCACCCACCAGTCAACCAGCACCTTCTGCCAATACCACTCATCTGGCCCTTGGCATCTCCTTCCAGCTTCCAGATAGGACTGTGCCTGCTACTGCGATTATAGACTCTGGAGCTTGTAGTTGTTTTATTGACCTGAACTTTGCCAACCAACAGCTCATCCCACTGCAGCACCGGGCTCAAGGGCTTTCCATTTTCCTGGCAGATGGGTCCCGTATAAAATCTGGCCTAGTCACCCAAGAGACTCCACCCTTACCCGTAGTCACAGCCGCGGGTCATAAGGAACTGTTGAAACTCGATGCAATTGCATCCCCTCTGTTCCCGGTCATCCTCGGCCTGCCAGGGCTACAGGCCCACAACCCACAAATTGATTGGGGCACTGGGGAAGTTAAGTTCCAGTTCCATTACTGTCAAAGACATTGCCTGCCTTCTCCTCCTAGGGTGTCTGGCCCTCTGCTGTGCCTGGAATCTGATGAAGAATTTCGCTCAAAGGTACCTGAACCATACCACAAGTTTCTGGATGTGTTTAGCAAACGGGGGCTGAGACTCTTCCTCCCCACCGTTCATATGACTGCCTAATTGAGTTGTTGCCTGGAGCTGAGATCCCCTTCGGGCGGATTTTCCCCCTGTCTGAACGGGAACTGGAAGTATTAAAGGAGTATGTGGATGAGAATCTCAAGAGAGGATTCATCCAGCCCTCTACCTCTCCAGCAGGGACCGGAATCTTTTTTGTTGAAAAGAAGGACCACTCCTTACGTCCCTGTGTGGACTATCGGGAACTAAATAAAGTGACGGTTAAGAACCGATATCCTCTACCTCTGGTGCCCGAGCTGTTTCAAAGACTAAGAACCACCGCTGTATTTACCAAGCTCGAACTTCGAGGAGCCTATAATTTGGTTTGTATCCGTACAGGAGACGAGTGGAAGACAGGCCTTCCGTACGAGATTCGGCCACTATGAATATTTAGTGATGCCCTTCGGCCTGTGCAATGCCCCTGCTACCTTCCAGCACTTTGTAAATGATATCTTCAGAGACTGGTTAGATATCTTTGTAATTGTTTATCTTGACGATATCCTGATCTTCTCCGCATCTCTAGATCAGCACCGGAAACATGTAAAGATGGTACTCTGCCGACTCCGTCAGCACGGGTTATATGCTAAACCAGAAAAATGTGAGTTTGAGCGGCAGAGTATCCAGTTCTTGGGCCTGGTGATTTCCACGGAAGGGTTCAAGATGGATCCACAAAAGGTCACAGCTGTTCTGGACTGGCCCGCACCCTCAGATAAAAAGGGGGTGCAGCGTTTTGTTGGCTTCGCCAATTTTTACAGAAGATTCATTAAGAGGTTTTCTGCAATCATTGCCCCCATCACTCAGCTAACAAAACAGAACATTCGTTTTCAATGGAACTCTGAGGCTCAGACTGCTTTTGCAACCCTGAAGGGACTTTTTACTTCTGCTCCCATCCTGAGCCACCCAGACCCCTCTCTTTCTTAGAGGGCGCAGCACATCCCATTCTTTTTAAAAATTTTCTTTTTTCTTTTTTTGAGTGTTTTTATTATTATAACATACCATCACTTCATTTGTTTATATACTTGCTGATCACTGCGTTTATTCATTTTTTACCCAGGGTCATATATATTCACTTATTTCAATATTTATTTGTTCATTCATGTGCTAATTGACTTTATCACTTTAGCGCTGCACTTATTTGAATTTTTATTTGTATTTAAGTTTTTGTACCAAACTTAGGTGCTAGCTGCTTTTTTTCATTAATCCATCACTCTTTATTACAAACCATAAGCAATTACTTTATAGCGCAGCGTTAGCCCTAGGGCTTTTTTTTCCCTAATGATTAGGGTAAACAGGACAAAGAGAAAGGGTGAATCTTCCTAACGGGGACACAGACAGAATTAAAAACTACCAGGTGTTCTAATCCATCTCCACTCTATCCAAAACAAAAAAAAAAATGGTCTTTAGTTATACTTTAAGTGTAAACAGGCAAAAGTAGCCAGACTTTGGGCCTACCTCTCAAGCCTGTGCCTTTTGATCTCTTCATCAGCTCAGCCCCAGCAGCACGTGGCCCTACACAGCAACACTGGATCAGTAAGAAAACGCTCATTCCTGTAAAGTAACACAGTCTCTGGTGGGCACAGCAGGTGACAGCATGCTGTAGCTGTAAAATAATTCAGCACTATGTGGCCTTGGGGCTCTTTGGCACATTTTCCCTAGTGACAGTACAGCACAGCCCAACTGCCACATGACTCTCAGTCCCCTGCTTGCAGAACAGGGCACGCTTCACGGTCTAGCACCAGCCTTGGGGCTATCCAGGCATCCATGCCTATTCCTGGGCTCCTAGCACACTCTGTCCAGGCCTCTCAATTCTCTCTTTGGGTTCCCAGCCCTGGCAACACAAGGGGACACTACTCTTACCTTCCCCAGACTCTCACACACTTTACTAAGATCTTGCTTCTCTCCCTTGCATCCCTAAGAATCGAGGAAGAGGCTGTACACATGGCTACAGCCATGACCAATCCGCATCCTCTTGAATCCCTTGCTAGGGGCTGGCAGAGTCCTAGGCTATGTAGGCAACCAAAGTCATTGTTAACTCTCCTTACCCTGTGCTCTGTCTCTGGGAAGCAATGAGAGAGACAGTGTACAGATGGAGGGGATGTACTGCCGAGCGGCTTAGAGGGGTTTTCGGCTAGCTCTACACTTGTAAAAGAAGACTGTGAATACTCTTCTTTCCTGCTGCCTGCCCAGCTGAATCCCACTACCATCCTAAGAAATCTTCATGTGAAGAAGGGGAATCTGACACTTTCAGTAGTGTTGATCTCCTGGGGTCCCCACATCTCTCACTGGTTCATCCTGCTGACCTCCATTCATTACTAGATACAATAGTGATGTTAAGGTCAGCAGGAGGAACCAGTGAGAGCTGTGGGGGAACAACAGGACAGACACATTTAGAAGATTTGTTTTGCAGTGTTTTGCAGTTCTTGCAGCAGGAGAGGAGAGAATTAACGATCTTCTTTTACAGGTTTATCTTGATTAAAAACTGTTGAAGGGGTTGCTTTAAGTACTTATATATTAACTATGTGCTTCCACAAAAACTTTTCTTTTTTTTTGTATCAATAATTTTTATTGAAAGTTTAAAGCATACAAAGGATAAAGACTTTTAGCGAACAAGAAGTAAAGAGATATACATAATATAGTAAATAATACAAAATAATGTAGAGCTGAGTTAGAAAGGAACACAGTCCCCTGGTGTATTAGACCATTCGTTAAGCGTATTAAGTAGTCCTGTACCAAGTGAGGAGGGGACATTGGTTGATTCCCACTAACTATGGCCGACCACTACCAAACACTCTGTCTGGTTGCAGTGATCAACCCACTACAATCCCTGAAGTCCCCTCCTTTGTATAATAGTATAGACAGTGCGAAATGCCACTATTCCTATGAAAAATCATGTTTCTCGTAACTACTTCATTAGGGACCAAGAAAGAAAAATAAAGTCAAACATATGAAATAACTGTAAGATTAACCAAAGTTGAAACGTATACCCTATTTAGCTCACGTTAGTTTAAATGCTTGTCATACCAGTCATGCCAAGGTGCCCATAACTTGGATATCTTGTCAAATTGCCCTCTCGCTGAAGCATGGAGAATCTCGTATGTACTGTGTGTTTGTACAGTAGTTATAACTTCCTGAAATTTTGGGGCTCCAATGTTCTTCCAGTGTCTAAGTAGAGTAAGGCGCGTAGCCATTAATATATGTGCTGTTACAGTCCTATGCGCCACAGGTACTAATTCCAAGTCCAGAGAGAGAGTGGCCAACTCGGGGCGTAAAGGTAAAGTGATATGTGATATAGTTTGTATTAGTCTCTCAATCTGAACCCACAGAGGTTTAACCCTTGGGCATGTCCACAATATGTGGAACAGTGTGCCCCTCTCTCCACATAGCCTCCAGCACTCTGAGGTAGTACCCGGGAAAATTTTGGACAATCTATGTGGGGTGAGGTACCAGCGAAGCAGGATTTTCTGGTGCAATTCCCATAAGTTTGTACTCTTTGTAGTAGTTAAATGAAGTTTAATTGCCCTTTCCCATTTTTTAGCAGTGAATGTCAGACCAATGTCTTTTTTCCATGCCAAAATGTTTGGGGTTTTAATTAATGTATCCTTGCTCTGTAGCGCCCTGTAAATGATTGATATACCTTTGGAACCTTTTGTGTCTTGTTGGTAAAATTCAGTTAGTTTCTTTTGGAAGTTGGGTAAACAAATTGGGGGTCTTCCTTATTACTTGAGTTAGTTGAATATACCTATAATGCTCCCTCAGTGGCAGGTTAAATTCTTCTTGTAGTAGGTGAAATGGTTTAATTTTGGAGTGAGTGATTATATCTTCCAAATGGTGAATACCATGTAAGTTCCATGTGTTGAGATTTATATCTGGAATAATATGACGGACTGCCAGTATTTTAAGGTTCAGGGGAACCTGCTCTTCCTCCCATACATGCGCTGTACAAAGATGAGCCCATGCCCTCAATGAAGCTAGTATGGGTGGCGATAAATTCCTGTCTAGATATTTGCAGTGACGAGCTGTCATCAAAAAGTCAGCCAAGTTGTCTTTCTGTATTTGTATGGCTTCTAGTTTTTTCCATGAGTGGGTGCAGTTAGGTCTTAGCCAGGCTTTAATCTGGGCTAATATTGACGCAAAATAATAATCCTGCAGTATAACATGGCCTATGCCCCCCGCCGCTCTATTTCTCACTAGTTTGCTAAATGCGCACCTTGCCTTCTTCCCCTGCCACAAATATCTGTTCAGGATCGATTGAAGGGAGGCAAAGTACGCAGTAGGTAAAGGTATCAGAAGGGTCCTGAACAAATACAGCAGCTGAGGCAAGATCATCATTTTAAAGGCCGCTAACCTACCCAGCCAGGACAATTCAGAATGAGTCAGTTTGTTCAGTTTGTTTTGAAAGGAGTTCAGGAAAGGTGTGTAGTTAGCATGGAGCAGCTCAGCCGTGTCCTTAGTTAGTGTTATGCCCAGATAACCTATGCCTCCATCTGACCACACATAAGGGTACCTGTTCTGTAGTTCTATTTTAGTTTCTGGAGCTAAACCCAATCCCATCAGATAGGATTTCGTTTCGTTCACCTTATAGTAAGAAACTAATGAGAAGGTCTGTAGTGCATCGTGAACACTGGCCAGGGAATCATCTACATTAGTTAAGAACAAAATTACGTCATCGGCAAATAGACTTATGACATGTTTCCTGTTGCCTACGTGCAAACCTGCTATTTGGGGGTGTCCTCTTATGTGTATGGCCAGAGGTTCCATTAACAAATTAAAAATGAGTGGGGATAAGGGGCACCCTTGACGCGTGCCATTCGTTATGTCAAAGGGAGTCGACAGAGCCCCTGCTATGTAAACCTGAGCTGAAGGAAATGTGTATAACGCCTTTATTGCAGAAAGTATGATGCCCCGAAAGCCGAACCTGCTCAGCACCTCTGTTAGGTATCCCCAATGAATTCTGTCAAACGCCTTCTCCGCATCCAGTGAGAGAAGCAGAGAAGGCGTTCCCCTCCGATTAGCAATGTGTATAAGGTTGACTAGTCGCCTAGTGGCATCAGCTGTTTGTCTCCCTTTAGTGAATCCAGATTGATCTATATCCACAATGTCAGGTAGGATATCTACCAGTCTAGTGGCGATGAGTTTGGCATAGATCTTGAGATCATTATTCAGTAATGATATTGGCCTAAAGTTTTGTGGTACATCTGGAGATTTCCCTGGTTTAGGCAAAGCTATGATTGTAGCAGTTAGCATTTCAGGGGGGAAAGAGGAAGATGCAGCAGCTAAGTTGAACGTTTCGGTGAGATGAGGGCACAGAATGTCCCGAAATGCCTTGTAGTACTCCCCTGTAAAACCATCTGGGCCGGGCGATTTGTTGGCGGGGAGAGCCTGGATCGTCTGTTTTACCTCTAGATCAGATATTGGGGAATTCAGGCTCTGGAGGTGTTCCTGTGTGAGTTTGGGGAAATTGAGTTTGTCTAAAAATGCTTCAATAGCCTCTTTTGTTGGCTGTGGTGTGGAAAGATCGTCTTTTAGGTTATATAATGAACTGTAGTATTGGCTAAATGCGTCAGCTATTGCTTGGGGGTGAGTTTGCTTGACCTGCGTTTTTGGCTGTAGAATATGGGAGATTTGGGTTCTGGTTCTGTGACCCTTTAGTTTGTTGGCCAGCAGTTTGCCTGCTCTGTTTCCACTGGTGTAGTATGCTAGTTTTAACCTTCTAGAGGTCTTTTCAAAATCGTCAAGAAATTTTAGCCGTAGTTCTGTGCGAAGTTGTGTTACTTGGTCAGATAATATGTGGGATGGGTTAGCTTTGTTTTGTCTATCTATGTCTTCAATTTTGGATAACAATTGTACGGTTTGCTGCTGCATTTCCCTCTTGTATCTCGCCCCCTGCTGCATCATCACCCCCCTCATCACTGCCTTATGTGCGTTCCAAATAACAAAAGGATTTGCCACTGAGCCTTGATTTACATCAAAGTATTCACTCAGTTTTCCCTGGATGTATGACCTGATCGGACCTTCCTGCAGTAGGCGATGGTTGGCTCTCCATAGGTAAGTAGATTTTTGAGAAGAAGGGTTTCCTATTGTTAAGCAAACCGAGGCATGGTCCGACCATGTGATACTATTAATCTTTACCGACTTACATTTCATCAGTAACCATCTGTCAACCAAAAATAAGTCAATTCTACTATAAGACCTATGACAATTAGAGAAAAAAGTATAGTCTCTTTCATTTGCGTTCAGGCATCTCCAAGAGTCATATAGGTTATGTTTTTGTAGGGACGTCAAAAGGGATGGAGGCCTCCTCTTTGGTGAAGAGGTAGAGTCAACTTCTGGGTCTGGTGTGATGTTGAAGTCCCCACAAATAATCAACATTCCCTTCTGCACCTTCCTCACTTTCTTCACAATCCTGTGAAAAAATTTAATTTGTCTCACATTTGGTGCATATACATTCGCCACAGTGTAAGTGACGGAATTAATGTCACAGATCAATATTATGAAACGTCCCTGAGGATCGCATATAGCTTCATGTAGATGAAAAGAGACTGTGTCTCTTATTGCTATCATCACTCCCCTTGTCTTTGAGGGCGCATTTGCTTGATAGACGTGGGGAAACTGGGGATGTGAGCATTTAGGAGGCGAGTCCTGTAAAAAGTGGGTCTCCTGGACACACAAAATGTCACAATGTTGATGCAAGGCCTCCCTCCACAGAGATCTCCGCTTGGCAGGGTGATTAAGACCCTTGGAATTTAGAGTCATAAACTGTACCGCCATGTGTGGATAATAAAGTTACTTACAGATGGTGGGAGTCGCTGGTTAATCCCTGTAGGTGCACTGCGCGAGATAGGCCTTACGTGCTCACACTTGTCTAGGGGTCTTTCAGCGAGGTATGGGAGGCAGTACTTCTGGCTATTAGGGCATAAGAGAGTTATTTCAAGAGAAACATGAAAGAGAAGAAGAAAAAAAAAATTAACAATGGCAACTGGCCAATTAATAGAGTGCAAAAGTGTGTGACTCATTATCACTCAAGCAGTAGGTGGGGAAAGGGAAAAAGTTCGGAACAGGAATCCGATCTATTCCAACAGGCACTCTACGAAATCATCAAAATTTAATCCTGGTTAGTTGTGAGAACGAGCGTTTCTGCGGTCAACTGTACGCCATTCAGGTTCTAGGTTTTTTGATGTGGGTCCCCGCTGGGGTTGTGGTTGATTATCAGGGACAATTCCCCAAGAGTGTAGCATTGACATGCCTTTGGCCAGGGAGTCTATAACATATTCCTTGTCATCTTTCGTGACTATCAGCTTGGTCGGAAAGCCCCACTTATAGGTCAGTTTGTGATTCCTGAGGGCCTTTGTGATGGTATTGAGATTTCTGCGTTTTTGGAGCGTATACTGCGATAAATCCGCATAGAACTGGAGGTCAGAGTAAGGAGCAGGGATCTGTCCTTTTTGGCGTGACACTGCCATCAGTTGTTCCTTGGTGTGATAAAAATGCAATCTAAGGATCACATCTCTAGGTATAGCATCAGATAGGTATGTGGGCTTCGGGAGCCTATGGATCCTATCCACAGTGAAGTCTAGAGCAGACAGGTCTGGCATAACTGTAGCAAACAGTTGAGCAGCATATCCACGCAGCTCCTGGTTTTTAACAGATTCAGGGATCCCCTTATCTTCACATTGTTCCTTCTGGATCTATCTTCCATTTCTGCCATCTTAGCTTTCACTGATTCCAGATCATCCTCTGACTTCTCACTAGCATCAACCAGGTCATTGATAGTGAAAGCATACTCCTCCATCTTATTCTCTATGTGAGAGACCCTTTCAGCCACATGTCTCAGTTCTGTGCCAAACTTGTGTACGCATGATACCATGTCTGACTGGAGTGAGCTCCTGAGAGACACCAACATCTCTTTCAATACTGTATCTAAGACAGGTTTATCATTTGTGGGGAATGAGTCAATGGAGTCTGGTAAGTCTCTTGTTTCATCCCCTGAATCTATGGGAGAGCTCACCTCATGACCAGCATCCGCTGCATCCAGCCGGCATCTCGCCTTCTCCGGGCTCCCAGATGAAGGGGTAGCTAGTGGGGAATGTGGGTTCCTCGGTGGGCTGCTTCTTTTCATGTTTATGCCCTTCTGAGATGAGCGCTGAGAAGAGCCTTGCACTGGCGTGGAGGATGAGCCGGCGCCATCTTGTGTAGGCCCCATAGAGAAGAACGCTGTGAGTTTGGTCGGCCGGTTCCCCTCCTTCTTGCGTCTCGTCATGCTGTATGTCCGTTTGCCGGGTCAGCGGGAGCTGAAACGCCGTATTTGGGCAACTTTTGGGTGCCTGGATCGTCCGTTACAAGCCGTTGAAGTGTCGCTGGTACCGGAGCTCAGCTACAGCATGTCCTCCTCAGTCTCCGGCTAGCTCCGCCCCCCACAAAAACTTTTCTATCTGACATCATTCATATATTTCACAGATTCAATTAAAAACCTTTAGCAGAGTTTTAGCGTTCACTATACATACTTTCAGAACCATGGACAGAAACTCCACTATGTAAAATAAATTCAGCACTATTCATTCAGCAGAATATACTAGACAGTGCTGGGATGTCAGTCTAGAACCATACAGCAGGGATACTTTATGCTAATATACTTAAAGATAAATTGATGCATGCACATATATATGAAATCTATGTGCACACCTGGCTTCAGGTGCAAAGGTCATGGGCTTACTTTGAAGTCACGATAAAGTTCTGCTGCATTATTTTACTCCTTGCTGGTGACTACATTTCATTTAGCCTGTTTACACATAATACCCCCCTTTGCCTAAAGTGACTGTAAACCTATTTTTTTTAAATAACAAACATGTTGTATTTACCAGCTCTGTGTAATGGTTTTGCACAGAGCAGCCCTGATCCTCCTCTTCTAGGGTCCCTCGCTGGGACTCCTGGCTCCTTCTTTTCTCTGTGTGCCATCATAGGAAGCCATTTCCTATTGTGACACACCTGTGGGCTCAATCCTGAGCCATGTTCTCTGCTTCCCCGCCCTTCACTCCCTTATCACTGGATTTGATTGACAGAAACATGAGCCAATGGCTCCCACTGTTGCCTCTCTGTCCTGTGAGGAGGCAGAGAGTGGAGAGAGCTGCTGTTCTTAGGCATAGTGCTGGATCGAGTTTGGGCTCAGGTAAGTATAATGGAATGAGGGAGCTGCACACACAATGTTTTTTTTACCTTAATGCAGAGGGAGCATTAATGTAAAAACCTTCTACCTTTACAACCACTTTATCAGTAGCAGGCAAGCCATGATTTTAAAATTTGCCATAGTTATGTTACAATGTTAATATTGAATATTTATTGTAAATGATTTCCTATAGACTGAGGATTGTGTCATTGTAGTAGGTTAAAAACATATTATGATATGTTAGATTTAAAGTGTTTGTAAAGCCAAAACGTTTCTTTTCTAATTTTATATCAGTAGGACATGGTTATATTTGCTGTCTGGTTTTATGCTGTGTATTTCCCTTCATTTCCTGTCTCAGAGACAAAACAGATAGTAAGAGGAGAGCAATGGGATATCCTCTGTAGCGATTACCCCAAAGGAGTCTCTATTTTTTCAGGTCCCCTATTCTCAGGGTCAATGACTCCGTAAGCATAACCAAACTCTCTATCACACCTGGGCTGAAGTAGGGATACTCATTGTGAAAAAAATATATATATATATTGTGAGGGAGTTAGCTCGGCAGCGGGTGTGTGTGACCCCCGAGATGGGCTCCCCACACAAAAACAGGCCCAGCAAACGGAGGTTGTGGTTTTCAAAATCAAAAAGGTGCGGTTTATTTTCTATTTACAGTGACAAAACACAGCAAAGAAAAAGAAACATAAACAAAATAAATCCTGGTCAACTTGACCTCTGACTAAACATACAGGTTTCCTAACTAACAACTGGGATCAGCCTAGTGCTGTCCTAGTCCCTAAGTCCCTGGTTTTAAATGTCCAAGCAAATAGCCACACAGGCTTTGTCTCACCGCACAGGGGTTCACTCTCCCTAGACAGTCCACACAGGTCTGGGTCCAGGCATGAGCTAACCTCTAATGAAGCTGGGAGTTCTTATAGAGGCCTAAATGAGCTGACAAGCTTCAGCTGGTCTCATCAACTCCCTGTCTGCACGACGCCCCACACTCTCCCTAGACAGTATGAGTCATCCATGAGCCCACTAGCCTCAGCTGGGCTTATACAACTCTCCACCTAGTTGTATAAGTCGGCGTAAAGCCTGAATCTGGGCGAAATATATCTACCCCCCTGGATGCAACCAGGTGACTTTACCTTCCTGCTGTCACATACCCCCCCTCTTGTTTTAACCTCGGGGTTGGAACACCAGCAATCAGGCATTCATGTACTCGAGACAAAGCATCCACATTCCCCATTTGAACGCCAGGGCGATGCTTTACTGTGAAGTTGAATTCCTGGAGGGCCAGGAACCACCTATTCACTCTTCTATTTGTTTCCTTGTTTTGAGCCATCCACTTTAACGGAGCGTGATCCGTAGCCAAGTCAAAGTGCCTACCTAGCAGGTAGTACCGAAGGGAATCTAGAGCCCACTTCACCGCTAAACACTCCTTTTCAACGGTGGCGTAATTTACCTCATGGGACTTCAACTTCCTGCTGAGGTAAATGACTGGGTGCTCTTCCCCGTTCCAGACCTGGGACAATACTGCTCCTAACCCCACATCTGACGCATCACTTTGTACGACAAAGTCTTTAGAGAAGTCGGGTGAGTACAACACTGGCTGGCTACATAAGGCTTGTTTCAAGAATTGGAATGCTGCCTCAGCCTCGGGGGTCCATTTAATCATGACCGACCCTTTCCCCTTCGTCAGGTTGGTTAGGGGCACAGCCTTAGAAGCAAAGTGGGGAATGAATCGCCGATAATACCCAGCGATTCCCAGAAAGGCTCGTACCTGCTTCTTGCTGTTGGGACGTGGCCAACTCTGGATGGCCTCGACTTTGTTGAGTTGGGGTTTTATTACTCCCCTCCCAATGGTGTACCCAAGATATTTGGCCTCCTCCTGCCCAATGGTACACTTCTTGGGGTTAGCCGTAAACCCCGCTTCCCGAACAGAGTCCAGGACTGCTTGCACTTTTGGCAGATGTGAGGCCCAATCTGTGCTATGGACAATTACGTCATCCAGGTAAGCCGCAGCATACTTCCGATGGGGCCTCAGCATCTGGTCCATTTTCCGCTGGAATGTGGCCGGCGCATTCTGTAACCCGAACGGCATTCTTTTATATTGGAACGCCCCGTCTGGGGTTACAAATGCGGTTTTCTCTTTGGCCGACTTGGCCAGGGGGATTTGCCAATACCCTTTTGTGAGGTCAAGAGTCGTCATGTATCGGGCTGTTCCCAGCCGGTCGATCAACTCATCTATGCATGGCATGGGGTAGGTGTCAAATTTTGTAACTTTGTTCAACTGACGAAAATCGTTACAAAATCGCCAGCTCCCATCCGGTTTAGGCACCAACACAATGGGACTAGACCAATCACTTTGGGACTCCTCTATCACCCCTAAGTTCAGCATTTTCTGTACTTCCTCCCGTATTGCCTCCCGTCGGGCCTCTGGGATCCGATAGGGTTTTAACTTCACCCTTTCACCGGGCGGGGTAATGATGTCATGCTCTACCCCAGATGTTTGTCCCGGCAGCTCAGAGAATACCTCCTTGTTGCGAAGCACAAACTCCTTAACCTCCTGTTGTTGGGGTTGTGACAAGGTGGCTGCTATTCCAACCTCAGGAATCACGCAACCAGTTTGAGCTGGTGACCAAGTGTCTGTGACTAGGGACTCTCTATCCCTCCAGGCTTTCAACAGATTAACGTGATAGATCTGTTCGGGCTTTCGCCTTCCTGGTTGTCTGACCTTGTAATTCACTTTGCTCACTTTTTCCATTATCTCGTAGGGGCCTTGCCATTTGGCAAGGAATTTACTTTCAACCGTAGGGACAAGTACCAGTATCCTATCCCCCGGGGAAAAGGTACGGGTCTTGGCTCCACGGTTGTACACTCTCTGCTGTGCTAACTGCGCTTGGGCCAAATGTTCCTTCACGATGGGCATTACCTGTGCAATTCGGTCTTGCATCAGGGCGACATGCTCAATCACACTCCTGTGGGGAGAACTCTCACTTTCCCAAGTTTCCTTGTCAATATCCAACAGCCCTCTTGGGTGTCTCCCATACAGTAACTCAAAGGGGGAGAATCCCGTAGAGGATTGGGGCACCTCCCTAATAGCAAACATCAGATAAGGAAGTAGACAGTCCCAATCCTTTCCATCTCTATCCACCACTTTCTTCAACATTTGTTTTAGGGTTTTGTTGAATCTTTCAACCAGCCCATCGGTTTGGGGGTGATACACAGATGTACGTAATTGCGTCACTTTGAACAATTTACACAGCTCCTTCATAACCCGGGACATAAAGGGTGTACCTTGGTCCGTAAGCAGTTCTTTACAAATACCCACGCGGCTAAACACAAGAGATAGCTCTTTGGCTATGGTTTTGGCCGAGGTATTTCGGAGAGGGATCGCTTCTGGATAACGGGTGGCATAGTCTATTATAACTAATATGTACTGGTGCCCCCTAGCGGACTTGATTATAGGACCTACCAAATCCATGGCGATCCTCTCAAACGGGACCTCAATGATGGGTAGAGGGACCAGCGGGCTACGGAAATGTGGCATCGGGGCCGACCTCTGACACACAGGGCAGGAGGAACAATAATTTTCTATGTCCTTCATCACCCCCGGCCAATAGAATCTCTGTAATACCCTCTCTCGGGTTTTCTCTGTCCCCAGATGACCTCCAAGAATGTGCCCATGGGCCAACTCCAACACCAACTTCCTGTAAGGTTTGGGCACCACAAGCTGCTCAACGGTTTCTTCTGCCCTTTTTGCCACCCGATACAGTAGGTCCTTCTCTACGCTGAAGTATGGGTAAGTGCAGGTATTATCTGGGTTCACTAACTCGCCATCTATTTTCACTACGTTTTCCCGTGCCTTTATTAGGGCGGGGTCTTTCAACTGTTCTGTGGCAAAGTTTTCCCTGTGAACCTCAAGATCAGAAAACTCCACAGACGGTAGGTTTTCGTCTGAGGAGGTGGGCTCCTCTCCAGTTTCTTGAGTCTCCCCTGCCAATACTGATGAGGGAAATTCCGGAGAGTCCTCACCACTCTCAGGGGAGTTCTGGCTATCACATTCCTGGTACATAGGGGCACCAGTGGGGGGCTCAGGATCATCCCACAGTTCCCAGAACTTCGGAAAATCCCTTCCCACAATGGCGTCATGCGGTAACTGAGATACTAAGCCCACTGGATGAGAGAGGGTACATTTGGGGGTCTCGAAACACACTGTAGTCACTGGATACTCTCGGGTGTCCCCATGCACACAAATAACAGCTACCTTGTTATTCCCAGAGACCTCTGTTTTAACTAACTCAGCCTTTATCAGGGTCACAAGGCTACCTGAATCCAGCAATACCACAACATTTCTACCATTAACACACATTTTGCATAAATGTTTCTCAGTTCCTCGAATGGCAGTGCATGCGACTGTCGCACACAGCGACTGACGTCTGCCCGTCAGAAAGTCACACTGCATGGGTTCCTCCACAACCGGGCAATTGGCTGCAATATGTCCCGCTTGCCGGCAGCGGTAGCAAACGATCCTTCTTGCGGCCTCTTGAGCCGCTGATTTCCCAGGCTGTTCTCGCCAAACTTGGGGTAGAGCTCCCACCCTCTCACTCTCTCCACCCTCACCCCTTGGAATCCTCTTATCCGCCCCTGGGGATGGTCTGGTCTTAGGGTGGAAAGTCCGAGTGTCTCTGGAAGAGGCCGTCAGGTTCTCTGTAGCCAAGTATTTCTCCACACGATCCACAAGACCATCGGCCGTCTCTGGGTCTCCATGGCTTACCCACTTTTGGATGGCAGTAGGAAGAGCTCTCAAAAACCGATCCATTACAACACGTTCCACAATCTTTGGTGCGGACAAAGTCTCTGGCTGTAGCCACTTTCTGCTCAGGTGAATGAGATCATACATTTGAGACCTGGGGGGTTTTCCAAGCTGGAAAGTCCAGTTATGCACACGCTGAGCCCGGACAGCCTGGGTGACACCCAGCCTTGCCAATATTTCAGCTTTTAGCATCACATAGTCTTTTGCTTGGTTAGGCTCTAGGTCATAGTAAGCTTTCTGCGATTCACCAGTTAACAGAGGAGCCACCAGTCCAGCCCACTGCTCCTCAGGCCACTTTTCTCTTTCAGCGGTCCTTTCAAATGTGGTCAAAAATACCTCTGGATCATCCTCTCCAGTCATTTTTGTCAATAAACGACTCACCCCAAAGGACGCGGTATTAGTGGGACGGCTTTCCTCACTGGTCTGCGGACGTTGCTGCATTACTGCTTCCATCTGTTGTTGTAGTCTCTGCTCTTGCTTCTGCAACAGGTCTATGAAGCGGGCCTCAGATTGCTGCTGGGCTTGTTGCTGAGCCTCCAGACTCTGTTGCAAAGTTGCGTTTGTCTGCTGCTGGGCTGCAAGGCTCTGTTGATGAGCTTGCTGCTGGGCTGCGAAGTTCTTTTGCAAACCTGCATTTGTCTGCTGTTGATTGGCATTTGCTAGAGCCAGCTGCTTCAGTATCTCCTCCATGCTGGCTTAAAAAAAAACTGCCTGCATTCTCCACCAACTGTGAGGGAGTTAGCTCGGCAGCGGGTGTGTGTGACCCCCGAGATGGGCTCCCCACACAAAAACAGGCCCAGCAAACGGAGGTTGTGGTTTTCAAAATCAAAAAGGTGCGGTTTATTTTCTATTTACAGTGACAAAACACAGCAAAGAAAAAGAAACATAAACAAAATAAATCCTGGTCAACTTGACCTCTGACTAAACATACAGGTTTCCTAACTAACAACTGGGATCAGCCTAGTGCTGTCCTAGTCCCTAAGTTCCTGGTTTTAAATGTCCAAGCAAATAGCCACACAGGCTTTGTCTCACCGCACAGGGGTTCACTCTCCCTAGACAGTCCACACAGGTCTGGGTCCAGGCATGAGCTAACCTCTAATGAAGCTGGGAGTTCTTATAGAGGCCTAAATGAGCTGACAAGCTTCAGCTGGTCTCATCAACTCCCTGTCTGCACGACGCCCCACACTCTCCCTAGACAGTATGAGTCATCCATGAGCCCACTAGCCTCAGCTGGGCTTATACAACTCTCCACCTAGTTGTATAAGTCGGCGTAAAGCCTGAATCTGGGCGAAATATATCTACCCCCCTGGATGCAACCAGGTGACTTTACCTTCCTGCTGTCACATACCCCCCCTCTTGTTTTAACCTCGGGGTTGGAACACCAGCAATCAGGCATTCATGTACTCGAGACAAAGCATCCACATTCCCCATTTGAACGCCAGGGCGATGCTTTACTGTGAAGTTGAATTCCTGGAGGGCCAGGAACCACCTATTCACTCTTCTATTTGTTTCCTTGTTTTGAGCCATCCACTTCAACGGAGCGTGATCCGTAGCCAAGTCAAAGTGCCTACCTAGCAGGTAGTACCGAAGGGAATCTAGAGCCCACTTCACCGCTAAACACTCCTTTTCAACGGTGGCGTAATTTACCTCATGGGACTTCAACTTCCTGCTGAGGTAAATGACTGGGTGCTCTTCCCCGTTCCAGACCTGGGACAATACTGCTCCTAACCCCACATCTGACGCATCACTTTGTACGACAAAGTCTTTAGAGAAGTCGGGTGAGTACAACACTGGCTGGCTACATAAGGCTTGTTTCAAGAATTGGAATGCTGCCTCAGCCTCGGGGGTCCATTTAATCATGACCGACCCTTTCCCCTTCGTCAGGTTGGTTAGGGGCACAGCCTTAGAAGCAAAGTGGGGAATGAATCACCGATAATACCCAGCGATTCCCAGAAAGGCTCGTACCTGCTTCTTGCTGTTGGGACGTGGCCAACTCTGGATGGCCTCGACTTTGTTGAGTTGGGGTTTTATTACTCCCCTCCCAATGGTGTACCCAAGATATTTGGCCTCCTCCTGCCCAATGGTACACTTCTTGGGGTTAGCCGTAAACCCCGCTTCCCGAACAGAGTCCAGGACTGCTTGCACTTTTGGCAGATGTGAGGCCCAATCTGTGCTATGGACAATTACGTCATCCAGGTAAGCCGCAGCATACTTCCGATGGGGCCTCAGCATCTGGTCCATTTTCCGCTGGAATGTGGCCGGCGCATTCTGTAACCCGAACGGCATTCTTTTATATTGGAACGCCCCGTCTGGGGTTACAAATGCGGTTTTCTCTTTGGCCGACTTGGCCAGGGGGATTTGCCAATACCCTTTTGTGAGGTCAAGAGTCGTCATGTATCGGGCTGTTCCCAGCCGGTCGATCAACTCATCTATACGTGGCATGGGGTAGGTGTCAAATTTTGTAACTTTGTTCAACTGACGAAAATCGTTACAAAATCGCCAGCTCCCATCCGGTTTAGGCACCAACACAATGGGACTAGACCAATCACTTTGGGACTCCTCTATCACCCCTAAGTTCAGCATTTTCTGTACTTCCTCCCGTATTGCCTCCCGTCGGGCCTCTGGGATCCGATAGGGTTTTAACTTCACCCTTTCACCGGGCGGGGTAATGATGTCATGCTCTACCCCAGATGTTTGTCCCGGCAGCTCAGAGAATACCTCTTTGTTGCGAAGCACAAACTCCTTAACCTCCTGTTGTTGGGGTTGTGACAAGGTGGCTGCTATTCCAACCTCAGGAATCACGCAACCAGTTTGAGCTGGTGACCAAGTGTCTGCGACTAGGGACTCTCTATCCCTCCAGGCTTTCAACAGATTAACGTGATAGATCTGTTCGGGCTTTCGCCTTCCTGGTTGTCTGACCTTGTAATTCACTTCGCTCACTTTTTCCATTATCTCGTAGGGGCCTTGCCATTTGGCAAGGAATTTACTTTCAACCGTAGGGACAAGTACCAGTATCCTATCCCCCAGGGAAAAGGTACGGGTCTTGGCTCCACGGTTGTACACTCTCTGCTGTGCTAACTGCGCTTGGGCCAAATGTTCATTCACGATGGGCATTACCTGTGCAATTCGGTCTTGCATCAGGGCGACATGCTCAATCACACTCCTGTGGGGAGAACTCTCACTTTCCCAAGTTTCCTTGGCAATATCCAACAGCCCTCTTGGGTGTCTCCCATACAGTAACTCAAAGGGGGAGAATCCCGTAGAGGATTGGGGCACCTCCCTAATAGCAAACATCAGATAAGGAAGTAGACAGTCCCAATCCTTTCCATCTCTATCCACCACTTTCTTCAACATTTGTTTTAGGGTTTTGTTGAATCTTTCAACCAGCCCATCGGTTTGGGGGTGATACACAGATGTACGTAATTGCGTCACTTTGAACAATTTACACAGCTCCTTCATAACCCGGGACATAAAGGGTGTACCTTGGTCCGTAAGCAGTTCTTTACAAATACCCACCCGGCTAAACACAAGAGATAGCTCTTTGGCTATGGTTTTGGCCAAGGTATTTCGGAGAGGGATCGCTTCTGGATAACGGGTGGCATAGTCTATTATAACTAATATGTACTGGTGCCCCCTAGCGGACTTGATTATAGGACCTACCAAATCCATGGCGATCCTCTCAAACGGGACCTCAATGATGGGTAGAGGGACCAGCGGGCTACGGAAATGTGGCATCGGGGCCGACCTCTGACACACAGGGCAGGAGGAACAATAATTTTCTATGTCCTTCATCACCCCCGGCCAATAGAATCTCTGTAATACCCTCTCTCGGGTTTTCTCTGTCCCCAGATGACCTCCAAGAATGTGCCCATGGGCCAACTCCAACACCAACTTCCTGTAAGGTTTGGGCACCACAAGCTGCTCAACGGTTTCTTCTGCCCTTTTTGCCACCCGATACAGTAGGTCCTTCTCTACGCTGAAGTATGGGTAAGTGCAGGTATTATCTGGGTTCACTAACTCGCCATCTATTTTCACTACGTTTTCCCGTGCCTTTATTAGGGCGGGGTCTTTCAACTGTTCTGTGGCAAAGTTTTCCCTGTGAACCTCAAGATCAGAAAACTCCACAGACGGTAGGTTTTCGTCTGAGGAGGTGGGCTCCTCTCCAGTTTCTTGAGTCTCCCCTGCCAATACTGATAAGGGAAATTCCGGAGAGTCCTCACCACTCTCAGGGGAGTTCTGGCTATCACATTCCTGGTACATAGGGGCACCAGTGGGGGGCTCAGGATCATCCCACAGTTCCCAGAACTTCGGAAAATCCCTTCCCACAATGGCGTCATGCGGTAACTGAGATACTAAGCCCACTGGATGAGAGAGGGTACCTTTGGGGGTCTCGAAACACACTGTAGTCACTGGATACTCTCGGGTGTCCCCATGCACACAAATAACAGCTACCTTGTTATTCCCAGAGACCTCTGTTTTAACTAACTCAGCCTTTATCAGGGTCACAAGGCTACCTGAATCCAGCAATACCACAACATTTCTACCATTAACACACATTTTGCATAAATGTTTCTCAGTTCCTCGAATGGCAGTGCATGCGACTGTCGCACACAGCGACTGACGTCTGCCCGTCAGAAAGTCACACTGCATGGGTTCCTCCACAACCGGGCAATTGGCTGCAATATGTCCCGCTTGCCGGCAGCGGTAGCAAACGATCCTTCTTGCAGCCTCTTGAGCCGCTGATTTCCCAGGCTGTTCTCGCCAAACTTGGGGTAGAGCTCCCACCCTCTCACTCTCTCCACCCTCACCCCTTGGAATCCTCTTATCCGCCCCTGGGGATGGTCTGGTCTTAGGGTGGAAAGTCCGAGTGTCTCTGGAAGAGGCCGTCAGGTTCTCTGTAGCCAAGTATTTCTCCACACGATCCACAAGACCATCGGCCGTCTCTGGGTCTCCATGGCTTACCCACTTTTGGATGGCAGTAGGAAGAGCTCTCAAAAACCGATCCATTACAACACGTTCCACAATCTTTGGTGCGGACAAAGTCTCTGGCTGTAGCCACTTTCTGCTCAGGTGAATGAGATCATACATTTGAGACCTGGGGGGTTTTCCAAGCTGGAAAGTCCAGTTATGCACACGCTGAGCCCGGACAGCCTGGGTGACACCCAGCCTTGCCAATATTTCAGCTTTTAGCATCACATAGTCTTTTGCTTGGTTAGGCTCTAGGTCATAGTAAGCTTTCTGCGATTCACCAGTTAACAGAGGAGCCACCAGTCCAGCCCACTGCTCCTCAGGCCACTTTTCTCTTTCAGCGGTCCTTTCAAATGTGGTCAAAAATACCTCTGGATCATCCTCTCCAGTCATTTTTGTCAATAAACGACTCACCCCAAAGGACGCGGTATTAGTGGGACGGCTTTCCTCACTGGTCTGCGGACGTTGCTGCATTACTGCTTCCATCTGTTGTTGTAGTCTCTGCTCTTGCTTCTGCAACAGGTCTATGAAGCGGGCCTCCGATTGCTGCTGGGCTTGTTGCTGAGCCTCCAGACTCTGTTGCAAAGTTGCGTTTGTCTGCTGCTGGGCTGCAAGGCTCTGTTGATGAGCTTGCTGCTGGGCTGCGAAGTTCTTTTGCAAACCTGCATTTGTCTGCTGTTGATTGGCATTTGCTAGAGCCAGCTGCTTCAGTATCTCCTCCATGCTGGCTTAAAAAAAAACTGCCTGCATTCTCCACCAACTGTGAGGGAGTTAGCTCGGCAGCGGGTGTGTGTGACCCCCGAGATGGGCTCCCCACACAAAAACAGGCCCAGCAAACGGAGGTTGTGGTTTTCAAAATCAAAAAGGTGCGGTTTATTTTCTATTTACAGTGACAAAACACAGCAAAGAAAAAGAAACATAAACAAAATAAATCCTGGTCAACTTGACCTCTGACTAAACATACAGGTTTCCTAACTAACAACTGGGATCAGCCTAGTGCTGTCCTAGTCCCTAAGTCCCTGGTTTTAAATGTCCAAGCAAATAGCCACACAGGCTTTGTCTCACCGCACAGGGGTTCACTCTCCCTAGACAGTCCACACAGGTCTGGGTCCAGGCATGAGCTAACCTCTAATGAAGCTGGGAGTTCTTATAGAGGCCTAAATGAGCTGACAAGCTTCAGCTGGTCTCATCAACTCCCTGTCTGCACGACGCCCCACACTCTCCCTAGACAGTATGAGTCATCCATGAGCCCACTAGCCTCAGCTGGGCTTATACAACTCTCCACCTAGTTGTATAAGTTGGCGTAAAGCCTGAATCTGGGCGAAATATATCTACCCCCCTGGATGCAACCAGGTGACTTTACCTTCCTGCTGTCACAATATATATATATATATATATACTGTGTATATGTACACTATACAGTATATGTGTGTGTGTATATATATATATATATATATATATATATATATATATATATATATTCATTTATTTTTTCACAATAAGTATCCCTTCTTCAGCCCAGGTATAATAGAGAGTTTGGTTATGCTTACGGAGTCATGGACCCTGAGAATAGGGGACTCCTTTGGGGTATAATCGCTACAGAGGATATCCCATTGCTCTCCTCTTACTATCTGTTTTGTCTCTGAGACAGGAAATGAAGGGAAATACACAGCATAAAACCAGACAGCAAATATAACCATTTCCTACTGATATAGAATTAGAAAAGAAACATTTTGGCTTTACAAACACTTTAAATCTAAGATATCATAATATGTTTTTATGGTCCAGAGAATGACACCTAATCTCCATACTAGGGAGGGTCCTGCCTAAGGGACAATGTTATGATAACAGTCTGTCAGTCTGTATTAAACCCTTTCCCTGCTGGCCAGCACATTGGGACCCAGATATGGTGTTGGAGCACCCAAGATAAGTACCTCTCAAACTCTCAAAATAGGAGCCTGCACTGTATCCCAAGCAAATAATTATGTTAGTCTTTAATAGGGTACAGGACGGGTTGGCCAGTGGCCTCTTACCAACTCGTGGGGTAAAAGCTGGTCTTCCTATTTCTCCTTTGGCATCTCAGCTCACTTTTTGTAGACATGGTCACCAGAACAAATAGTTAGGGTAAATCTCCCCAATGCGACACAGGCAGATGTAAAAATCAGACAGAGATACTAACCCTTTCACGTTTGTTCCAAAACGAAAAAAAAGGAGGAAGGCTTTACATACACTTTGATTTTTATTTGAAGCCAATTTGTGTGTGTCCCTGTTGCAAATTTTCTCATATGTCTTGTCTAGTGAAGCCTTTGTCACCATAGCAGAAGATGATGAGATAATAAGTAGTAGTAAAATCTTAACAGGGTTTCTAATCCTTCCTCACTCTGCCCAAAACGAAAAAAAAAGTTTTGGCTATATACTCTAAAATGGAAAAAAAAAAAAATGGAAAAAGGGTGTGAAGGAAAATAAGTCCACTTTTGTTTATATGCTCGGAACACAAAACCAGCTGTAGATATAATTAAACATTATTTAAATCAAATTAAACCTCAGTTATTTTTGGAGGTGTTTACCATCAAGCTAAATATCTCTCTTTCTGCAGAAACATGTTTCAGCTTTAAACTCCCATGGTACATCTGGCACTGGCATCAATTAACCATTCTCTTATCAGTCCCTCCAGATTTATTGACGAGGAAGGATAAATTTCTTAATTAAACACACAAGCTGTAACTCTTTAGCATCTTGCTGCAGTCACAGCGTACATATGTGTTTACACTTCAATGTGTCATTGGCGATTAAAATCACATTATGATACACAAATGAAGCTAAAGGAGAATGGGAGATAAGCATCAGATTTTTTTTTTCCTTTTTTTTTTTTTTATTACTTAGTTTACTGTAAGAGCAAGTCCCTGCAATCCTGAGAAGGGCTGGTTGGAACTGTATTTCACATTGGTTACTGTTTTTTTTTCCAAATTGTGCATCTAAAAATGAAAGACGAATAGGTTTTTACATATTTATTTCTGAATTTGTTTATTGCCCAGAGCTCCACTTTATAATTTATATCATTTTCTGCCATAAATATTTGTATATAACATGACTAAGGTGCCAGAGATGTTCCTATTCCTAATAGGATTTCCTGCTATGCCACCCCAAACCCAGTCTTTTAACCTACCTGCCAAAAACCAGACCACACAAGAATTTGCCACAAAATGGCCATAGCAGCCTTTTGTTAACATATAACAATATTAACAAACAAATTCCTTTAAAACAGAAATATTCAGTATATTAAAGATTGCTGATACTTGAGGGTACTAAACCTAAATCCGGTTATTTTGTATAAGTGGAACCCCTTACTTTTAATAGGCCTCCAGCGGCAACACACCAGCTCAGGGGCAATATCTCAACTATCCGCAGAGACCTCTATGTCCCCAATTCCTAGTAAACCAACCATTGCCTGGAATGCACCCAAGGATGCCATGCCGCATATAGTCCCCAACCATTAGAGTATCTCTGATTTTTACTACCTTCAAAGACCACAACCTCTAGGCTGTTGTGATGTCAAACCTAGGAACCATACCGAAAGCAGTGGGTTAGTGGGCAGTTCTTTCTCCATCCAATTACCACCGACTGAGGTATCTGTCGCTTTCCTGGCCTGGCTGAAGCCCCACCTGGACCCATGCTTCCACCAATCAGGTTAGTAAATGCAACATACAACATACAACCATGCCTTAACCCTTTCTATCCATGTTTCCCCTCTTCATCCAGTGATGCATGTCCTTCACTTGCTAATTTATTTTTTGCTTCGGGCCTACCACTTGTACTCTACAGACTAGTGTAATCTTACACCTAAATCTATATATTTTATTGGATAGTTTATCAAATAAAAAATCTCTGTTATCCTTAGTAACATCTTTTGTATGCTGAGTGTAATTTCCAGTATATTTTCCTACTCTACAAGTATGGGCACAGAAATGATGGCCATACACACTTCAATTTTATTATCAGAAATGCGATTCTATTCAATTATCAAATCCGCAAACAATCGAATAGCTGTAACTTTCCTTCCCATTTATTTAGACTTAATTTAGATTGGATTTGATCAAACTAATCTGATTGGCCAGGGTATAAAAAGATGTTTTGATAATTTTGCATTGATGGAAAGCATTGAAATACAGTATCTCACAAAAGTGAGTACACCCCTCACATTTTTGTAAATATTTTATTATATCTTTTCATGTGACAACACTGAAGAAATTACACGTTGCTACAATGTAAAGTAGTGAGTGTACAGCTTGTATAACTGTAAATTTGCTGTCCCCTCAAAATAACTCAACACACAGCCATTAATGTCTAAACCGCTGGCAACAAAAGTGAGTACACCCCTAAGTGAAAATGTCCAAATTGTCCCCAATTAGCCATCCCCCCCTGTGTCATATGACTCGTTAGTGTTACAAGGTCTCAGGTGTGAATGAGGAGCAGGTGTGTTAAATTTGGTGTTATCGCTCCCACTCTCTCATACTGGTCACTGGAAGTTCAACATGGCATCTCATGGCAAATAACTCTCTGAGGATCTGAAAAAAAGAATTGTTGCTCTACATAAAGATGGCCTAAGCTATAAGAAGATTGCCAAGACCCTGAAACTGAGCTGCAGGATGGTGGCCAAGACCATACAACGGTTTAACCGGATAGGTTCCACTCAGAACAGGCCTCACCATGGTCGACCAAAGAAGTTGAGTGCACATGCTCAGCGTCATATCCAGAGGTTGTCTTCAAGAACAAAGTACAGTATCTCACAAAAGTGAGTACACCCCTCTCATTTATGTAAATATTTTATTATATCTTTTTATGTGACAACACTGAAGAAATTACACTTTACTACAATGTAGAGTAGTGAGTGTACAGCTTGTATAACAGTGTAAATTTGTTGTCCCCTCCAAATAACTCAACACACAGCCATTAATGTCTAAACCACTGGCAAAAAAAGTGAGTACACCGCTGAGTGAAAATGTCCAAACTGGGCCCAAAGTGTCAATATTTTGTGTGGCCACCTTTATTTTCCAGCAGTCCCTTAACCTTCTTGGAGTTCACCAGAGCTTCACAGGTTGCCACTGGAGTCCTCTTCCACTGGAGTCCTCTTCCTCTTCTTATAGCTTAGGCCATCTTTATGTAGAGCAACAATTCTTTTTTTCAGATCCTCAGAGAGTTATTTGCCAATAGATGCCATGTTGAACTTCCAGTGACCAGTATGAGAGAGTGGGAGCGATAACACCAAATTTAAAACACCTGCTCCTCATTCACACCTGAGACCTTGTAACACTAACGAGTCATATGACACAGGGTGGGGGAATGGCTAATTGGGCCCAATTTGGACATTTTCACTTAGGGGTGTACTCACTTTTGTTGCCAGTGGTTTAGACATTAATGGCTGTGTGTTGAGTTATTTGGAGGGGACAGCAAATTTACACTGTTATACAAGCTGTACACTCACTACTCTACATTGTAGTAAAGTGTAATTTGTTCAGTGTTGTCACAAAAAGATATAATAAAATATTTACATAAATGAGAGGGGTGTACTCACTTTTGTGAGATACTGTACTTTGTTCTTGAATGCAATCGTATTTCGACCAATCAGATTTTGAGATTACATGGTGGAAACAAAGATACGATTAATAACTTATGAATGCACTGTAAGTTATGACCTATTGTTATCAAAACTATTAATTTAAATCCATTTTCCTGTTTGTGGCATATCAATTAAATGGGCTATTGAATAAATAGTAGATTGATTATTCATTGTGGAACAGATCAATCGGAAAATAAAGTGATAATTTATTGAAGTGTGTGTGGTCATTAGACATGTGCAATTAGTTTAGTTACAAATTCGTTATTCGTCAAAATTCGTTATATTCGTTGCTTCGTAAACATACGAATAATCGAACAGTTTGATAAAATTACAAACGAACAACGAATTATCGAAAATAACGAATATGGAAAACAACGAAAATACGAATTTAGTAAATTTGAAACAGCCAAAATACGAAAAAGTAAAAGACGAAAACATAAAAACAACGAAAATACAGAATAAAGATCAAAAAATAACGAAAATCAAAATGAACGAAAACGCGAAATTACGAATATTCGGAAAACGTAAAACAAAACAACGAAACAAAGATCCATATTAACGAAAATCAAAATGAACGGAAAAAAAATTACGAATCTTCGGAAAACGGAAATCAAAACAACGAAAATTCAAAAAAACGTAAATTCTATTTCGTTAGTTTTGAATTAGTTCTGGACGTTGGCCAATAGCCAATAAGCTTGTCCCTTCCCCTGAAGAGGTTGTCTATTCCCTCAATGAGCTTGTTTCTTATTCCCTTGTGTGTTTTTCTGTGTTAGACTGCAGTGCATTCCATCCACAGTCCAGATAGGTTGAGGTTGGGTAGGTTGCACTGTTCTGTTGGATTTGTAAGTAAAGTTGTGACTTGTGAGTAGGGATGAGCTCGGTGTTCGAGTCGAACATACGTTCGACTCGAACATCGGTTGTTTGACCGTTCGGCGAACATCGAACGATTTGGGCCGTTCGCGCCAAATTCGAGTGACGCGAACGGCCCACAATACACTGCGCCATCGCAGTGCAATCCCGGCGCTGTGATTGGCCAAGCATGCACTGTGACCCCGTATACTTGGCCAATCACAGCGCCGGCAGCTAGGAGAGCCATAATTGGCCACAGGCAGGTTGCCGTCTTGTGTAGTGTGTTCCGGCGCAGGGAAAGAGAAGGATAGGCAGGGACAGTGTTGATATTCTTTGTGCTATTCTTGTGTGCAGGGAGAGAAAAGGATAGGCAGGGAGAGTGTCAGTGTAATATTCTTTGCTAAACCTTGTGTGCAGGGAGAGAGAAGGATAGGCAGGGGACAGTGTCAGTGTCATATTCTTTGCTAAACCTTGTGTGCAGGGAGATAGAAGGATAGGCAGGGAGAGTGTCAGTGTCATATTCTTTGCTAAACCTTGTGTGCAGGGAGAGAGAAGGATAGGCAGGGAGAGTGTCAGTGTCATATTCTTTGCTAAACCTTGTGTGCAGGGAGAGAGAAGGATAGGCAGGGGACAGTGTCAGTGTCATATTCTTTGCTAAACCTTGTGTGCAGGGAGAGAGAAGAATAGGCAGGGAGAGTGTCAGTGTCATATTCTTTGCTAAACCTTGTGTGCAGGGAGAGAGAAGGATAGGCAGGGAGAGTGTCAGTGTCATATTCTTTGCTAAACCTTGTGTGCAGGGAGAGAGAAGGATAGGCAGTGGACAGTGTCAGTGTCATTCTTTGCTAAACCTTGTGTGCAGGGAGAGAGAAGGATAGGCAGGGGACAGTGTCAGTGTCATATTCTTTGATAAACCTTGTGTGCAGGGAGAGAGAAGGATAGGAAGGGGACAGTGTCAGTGTCATATTCTTTACTAAACCTTGTGTGCAGGGAGAGAGAAGGATAGGCAGGGAGAGTGTCAGTGTCATATTCTTTGATAAACCTTGTGTGCAGGGAGAGAGAAGGATAGGCAGGGAGAGTGTCAGTGTCATATTCTTTGCTAAACCTTGTGTGCAGGGAGAGAGAAGGATAGGCAGGGGACAGTGTCAGTGTCATATTCTTTGCTAAACCTTGTGTGCAGGGAGAGAGAAGAATAGGCAGGGAGAGTGTCAGTGTCATATTCTTTGCTAAACCTTGTGTGCAGGGAGAGAGAAGGATAGGCAGGGAGAGTGTCAGTGTCATATTCTTTGCTAAACCTTGTGTGCAGGGAGAGAGAAGGATAGGCAGTGGACAGTGTCAGTGTCATTCTTTGCTAAACCTTGTGTGCAGGGAGAGAGAAGGATAGGCAGGGGACAGTGTCAGTGTCATATTCTTTGATAAACCTTGTGTGCAGGGAGAGAGAAGGATAGGAAGGGGACAGTGTCAGTGTCATATTCTTTACTAAACCTTGTGTGCAGGGAGAGAGAAGGATAGGCAGGGAGAGTGTCAGTGTCATATTCTTTGATAAACCTTGTGTGCAGGGAGAGAGAAGGATAGGCAGGGGACAGTGTCAGTGTCATTGTTGCTAAGCCTCCTGCACAGTATACACCTGAAGCTAGCCCTTATTGCTGTGTTTTCCTGGTGTGTTACACTAACAGGCATTTGCAGCACTTACAGCGGGCGGAGTGTGCCTCCTGCACATTATACACCTGAAGCTAGCCCGTATTGCTGTGTTTTCCTGGTGTGTTACACCAACAGGCATTTGCAGCACTTACAGCGGGCGGAGTGTGCCTCCTGCACATTATACACCTGAAGTTAGCCCGTATTGCTGTGTTTTCCTGTTGTGTTACACCAACAGGCATTTGCAGCACTTACAGCGGGCGGAGTGTGCCTCCTGCACATTATACACCTGAAGTTAGCCCGTATTGCTGTGTTTTCCTGGTGTGTTACACCAACAGGCATTTGCAGCACTTACAGCGGGCGGAGTGTGCCTCCTGCACATTATACACCTGAAGTTAGCCCGTATTGCTGTGTTTTCCTGGTGTGTTACACCAACAGGCATTTGCAGCACTTACAGCGGGCGGAGTGTGCCTCCTGCACATTATACACCTGAAGCTAGCCCGTATTGCTGTGTTTTCCTGGTGTGTTACACCAACAGGCATTTGCAGCACTTACAGCAGGCGGAGTGTGATTCCTGCAAAATATACTCCTGAAGCTAGGCCTTATTGCTGGTTTTCCCATCTCCCTGCAGGCCATTAGAATGTCTGGAAGGCAAACAAGGAGAGGCAGACAGTCAGGAGCCAATAAAAGAGGGCAAGCAGGCTCTGTGTCTAGAGACAACAGTGCTGGTCGTAGACGCGGTGCATCGCCATCAGCACGTGGCCATGGGACATGCTTGTCCTTCTTTTCGGCAGCTGGACGTGTTGAGCCGCATCATGCCGAAGACTTGGTAGAGTGGATGACCAAGCCCTCCTCATCCTCCTCATCCTCTCTCACCCAGGCTCAGGGTACTGGCAAAGCAGCTGCCAAAGCGTCCTCTTCCCTGGTATCAATGTCATCATCAGTCACTCCTTCCCTAGACCAACCATGTCCTCCTGAGGAGTCCCCCGAACTGTTTGAGCACAGTGTTGGGTACATGCTCCAGGAGGATGCCCAGCGTTTTGAAGGGTCTGATGATGATACCCAGCTAGAGGAAGGCAGTAGCGTGAGAGCAGAGAGAGGGGATGCTCAAGAAGGACACCAATCTGGCAGTCATGTTCCAGCAGCTGCAGCATACTGCCAGATTGGCTCCAGTGATGAGGAGGGAGGGGATGATGAGGTCACTGACTCCACGTGGGTGCCTAATAGGAGAGAGGAGGAGGAGGAGGAGGATGAGGAGGAGGCACATCTCCAACGAGGCAGGATGCCCTCGGGGGGCCAGCGTAAGGGCAGCACACCGACTGAATCACACCGCAGAGCTCCGCCTGTGCAGGGCGCTGTCTCTGCCCGTTATTCAAAAAGTTATTTGGTGTGGGCCTTTTTTGAGTCGAGTGCATCAGATCGCACAGCTGCTGTTTGCAACATATGTCTCAAGCGTATATCGCGTGGCCAAAACATCACCCGCTTGGGCACCACATGCTTGACCAGACATATGTTGACCTGCCATGCAGCTCGTTTGCAAGCCTACCTTAAAGACCCACACCAAAGAACAAAGCGGACCTCTCCTTGCACCGCATCAGCTGGGATCTCCAACCCCACTATACCTTCAGTCCTCTCTGAAACCTGCACTGAGAGGAATGAAGGTGTAGAATTAGGTGTGTCACAGCCAAGTACTTGCGGGCACTCTGCTAGCAGTACACCGACGTCTGATTCTAGCAGGCAAATTTCCCTGCCCCAGCTGCTGGACCGTCAAAAGAAGTTCACTCCCAGCCATCCACATGCCCAGCGGTTGAATGCTAGCTTGGCTAAATTGCTAGCGCTTCAACTGCTGCCTTTTCAGTTGGTAGACTCGGCCCCCTTCCGTGAGTTTGTGCAATGTGCGGTTCCTCAGTGGCAGGTTCCCAAACGTCACTTTTTCTCACGGAAGGCGATTCTGGCTCTCTACCGGCATGTGGAAGGCAATGTCTTGGCCTCGCTGGACAGGGCGGTCAGTGGTAAGGTGCATATTACCGCTGACTCATGGTCCAGCAGGCATGGACAGGGACGTTACCTTTCTTTCACGGCCCATTGGGTCACTCTTTTGGCAGCTGGGAAGGATGCAGGACAAGGTGCAGTAGTGTTGGAGGTTGTTCCGCTGCCACGCCTCCAAAATGCTACTACTGGTTGTGACACACCTCTCTCTTCCACCCCTCCTCTTCTTCTTCCTCCATGGCCTCTTCCTGTGCTTTGTCCTCGGAACCAGCGGTGCTCCGTAGGCGTTCAAGGGGCTACGCAAGTACGCAGGCAAAAAGATGCCATGCTGTGCTTGCGCTGGTGTGTTTGGGGGACAGGAGCCACACTGGGGCAGAGGTTCTGTCTGCTCTGCAGGGGCAGGCCGAGAGGTGGTTGACACCACGCCAGCTTAAGCCAGGAATGGTGGTTTGCGACACTGGCACCAACCTCCTCTCCGCCCTCCGACAGGGACAACTGACCCATGTGCCCTGTGTGGCTCAGGTCCTTAACCTGGTGGTGCAGCGGTTCTTGGGCAGGTATCCAGGCTTACAGGATGTCCTGAGGCAGGCCAGGAAAGTCTGTGTGCATTTCCGCAGATCTTATAATGCCAGTGCTCGCCTGGCTCAGCTGCAAAAGGAGTTGAACCTGCCCAAGAACCGCCTTATATGTGACATGCCCACCAGGTGGAACTCAACGTTGGCCATGCTGCAGCGGCTGCACAAGCAGCAGAGGGCCATCAATGAGTACCTGTGCGACTACGGCACCAGGACAGGGTCAGGGGAGCTCGGGTTTTTTTCACCACACCATTGGGGCATGATCAGGGATGCATGCACTGTCCTGGCACCATTTGAGGAGGCCACGAGGATGGTGAGCAGTGACAGTGCATGTATCAGTGACACTGTACCTCTTGTCCACCTGTTGGAACATACGCTGCGTGGAATAATGGACAGGGCATTTGAGGCAGAACAGAGGCAGGAAGAGGAGAACTTCCTTGCCTCTCAAGGCCCCCTTTACCCAGACAGTGTTCCTTCTGTCCCACCCATCGCACAGGAAGAGGAGGAGGAGGAGGATTGTGTCAGCATGGAGGTGGAGCCTGGCACTCAGCATCATCAGCAGCAGTCTTTTAGGGATGATTTACAGTCCCAAGAAACCCGTGGACTTGTACGTGGCTGGGAGGAGGTGGCTGCGGATCATGTCGTCCTTAGTGACCCAGAGGACTCCGGACCGAATGCCTCAGCTAACCTACGCTGCATGGCCTCCCTGAGCCTGCAAAGTCTGCGGAAGGATCCTCGTATTCTTCGGATCAAGGAGAGGGACCATTACTGGCTGGCCACTCTCCTTGATCCACGGTACAAGGGTAAGGTTGCGGACCTTATCTTATCGCAGAGGGAGCAGAGGATGAGACAACTCCGGGAGGCCTTGCAGAAAGGTCTGTGCAATGCGTTCCCAGAGACTGGGAGGTTACAAACTCCTGGTCCTGGACAACGAGTTGCTGAGGCTTCGGTCAGTCAAAGAAGGAGCGGTGGGGAAGGTGGCCGTCTGACCGATGCGTTCAGACAATTCTTTAGTCCGCAGCCCCAAGGTATGATCGGTTCCAGCAACCATCGCCAGCGTCTGATATACATGGTGCAGGAATACTTGGACACCTTCCCCACCGAAAATCCTCTGGCTTACTGGGTCTTGAGGATGGATCACTGGCCAGAGCTTGCACAGTATGCAATTGAGCTACTGGCCTGTCCTGCATCCAGCGTTCTTTCAGAACGCACATTCAGTGCTGTTGGAGGATTTGTCACGGATCAAAGGGTGCGCCTGTCCACCGACTCGGTTGATCGACTGACCTTCATAAAGATGAACCAGTCTTGGATCACCACCAGCTACCAAACACCTGAAGCTGATATAACAGACTAATTTATTTTCAAATGTCACATCTCTTCAAGACTGATGCTGATGCTGAGAGACTGTCCTGTTCTGTTGACCGACTATCCTCCTCCTCCTCAATGATCCGATTGATGATGATAGCTTGGAAGAACATTTTTGTTTCTGGGTGCCGCCACCAGTGGCTAAGGCCCAATTTTTCAGCCCCTGTTTAACAGGGGCATGTAATTACAATTTTTTATGCAATGCTTTGCAGCAGGGCTCATTCCTGCACTCCAACTAGAGTATCTGGGAGAGGTTGCAGTGTTGTGGCACCAGCACCAGTGGCTAAGGCCCAATTTTTCAGCCCCTGTTTAACAGGGGCGTGTTATTACAATTTTTTATGCAATGCTTTGCAGCAGGGCTCATTCCTGCACTCCAACTAGAGTATCTGGGAGAGGTTGCAGTGTTGTGGCACCAGCACCAGTGGCTAAGGCCCAATTTTTCAGCCCCTGTTTAACAGGGGCGTGTTATTACAATTTTTTATGCAATGCTTTGCAGCAGGGCTCATTCCTGCACTCCAACTAGAGTATCTGGGAGAGGTTGCAGTGTCGTGGCACCAGCACCAGTGCCTAAGGCCCAATTTTTCAGCCCCTGTTTAACAGGGGCGTGTAATTACAATTTTGATGCAATACCTTGCAACAGGGCTCATTGCTGTGCTCCAAGTACAGTATCTGTGAGGGGTTGCAGTGTTGTGGCACCAGTGCCTAAGGCCCAGTTTTTCTGCCCCTGTTCAACAGGGGCATGTAATTACAAATCTCGATCTAATAAATCACAGCAGGGCCCATTCCTGCGCCCACCAAGAGTAACTGTGAGGCCTTACAGTGTTGTGTCAACACCACCACCACCACCACCAAAGGCCCAATTTTTCAGCCCCTGTTTAACAGGGGCATGCAATTACAATTCTTGATCTAATAATTCACAGCAGGGCCCATTCATGCGCCCACCAAGAGTAACTGTGAGGGCTCACAGTGTTGTGGCAACACCAACATGTAAGGGGCAAATTTCAGCAGAGTATATACGGCAGGCCCCTACTTTCAAACATCCAACTTACAAATGACTCCTCCTTGCAAACGGAAGGATACAACAGGAAGTGAGAGGAAATCTACCCCTAGGAAGGCAAATTCTCTCCTGTAAGAGTTAATATGGGAAAAAAAGTGTCTCCTCTCCACTGATGCTTTATCACCAATTCTTGTTTCAATAAAAACCCCAAATTTTCAAAAAACATTTGTCATTAGGACGGAAAGTGAGGTGAATCTGAACAGGTGCACACTGCACAGACAGCAAAACAAATGTTACAGGGGTGATAACCCTTCCCTATGTTTTCCAAAAAGCTTAAAAATAGATTTTTTGGCTGGAGCTACACTTAAACAATGTACCTGTTCAAAATTACAAACAGATTCTACATAAGAACAAACCTACAGTCCCTGTCTTGTATGCACCGCCTGTATACGGCTGTTCAGAGTATATAGGGCCTTTTTTATTTTGTGTGCGGGGTTCCCCTTAATATCCATACAAGACCCAAAGGGGCTGGTAATGAGCTGAGGTAGGGGGGGGGGGGGGTGTGATGGGGTAGCTATGCCATTTTTCTTAAAGATTTTCATCCATATTACCGGGACCAGACATTACATTAAAGCCACAAGCAGTTTTAAATGGCTTTTTTTCCTTTAGAAATGTAATTTTGTGCAGGAACAGTTCTAAACACGGGAAACACGTGGCACTTCATAGGCATACTTTAGACATCCCCCAGGTACGATATTTAAAGGAATATTTGACTTTTTTTTTTTCACTTTATGCATCATTAAAATGACTGCTCCCGAAAAACGGCCGTTTTTAAAACTTCTTTTTGCATTGATACATGTCCCCTGGTGCAGAACCCGGGTTCCCAAACCCTTTTTAGGACAATAACATGCATAGTAGTCGTTATAATTAGCACTTTAGATTTCGAACGTTCGCATCCATTGTATTTAATAGGGTTCTAACGTTCGTGCGAACTTTCGGTCCGTTCGCGGGTTCTGGTGCGAACCGAACCCGGGGGTGTTTGGCTCATCACTACTTGTGAGAGAGAAATTCTTTGTTTCTTAAGCATACTCTGTCTAGATTCTAATTTCTATATTTGTATTTTGTAATATCTCTGACATATTTTTGTTTTCTCCTATTCTGACACATTATGTAAAATTACGAATTATGCCCCGATTATTAATCTACGAAAACAATGTTACGAAAGTACGAATAAATGAGCCAGTCAATCTCACAAAAGTACGAATTACAAAATTACGACGAGTAGTGTTTTGAATAAACGGAAAATGTATTCTAACGAAAGTACGAATGTAATTAAATCTACAAAAGTACGATTTTCCAATCAACGGAAATTAGACACGAAAATACGAATCATTGCAAATCAACGAAAATATAGTTCTTACGAAAATACGAACGCGGCCGAATATAAAATATAACGTAAAATACGAATTTCGAATCAACGAAAATTAGACTAACGAAAAAACGAATCAACAGAAAAATAACCCTTACGGAAATACGAAAGAGTCCGAATACGATAACCCACATCTTAGGAAATTATGAATCGTTACGAATCAATGGAAACACACAGAAACGAAACCAAACGAAACAAATTTTTATGTTGTGCACATGTCTAGTGGCCATCATAACACTTCTCATATCTTGTATGCTAAATGCAGTTCTTTGCATCTGTTCCTATTCTGTATGTTTGGCCACTGCACAGTTAACGCTTCTCATGTTCTGTACGCTGCATGTAATTCTCAGTATCAGCACTTATTCTGTATGTATGGGGGCTGCACAGTAACATTTCTCTCATCCTGAATTTTGGGTGTAATTCTCAGTATCTATTCTTATTCTGTATGTATGGACACTGCAAAATAACATTTCTCTTATCCTGAAAGCTGGGTGTAATTCTTAGTATCTGTTCTTATTCTTGTAGCCAGCAGTGTGACTTTGCTGCTCACACCAACCCCCCATGCTGCTGTGAGCAGTTACAGAGCGGCTGGAGGGGTGGGCTGTGTTCATCGCAATCATCGCTTCCCTCCTGGCAGCATCAAAGTGCTCTGTGTGAAATCCCCCGCTGGCTCCTGCCCCCACTCTCTCCTGGCAGCAAGGCTCTGAGCCAATCAGGGGGAAGGAGAACTTTTTATGCAGACATAATGGACACTGGGATATGTAGTCCTCAAGGAGTGCTGTGAAATTAAGGCTATTGAGTTGTGAACTTCATTACCCAGAAATCCCTGCTGACAAAAAGGAGGATAGACTGGACTTTTCTTGGGCGATTCTGTAGAGATTGGGGTCTTTTTTGGAAAGAAGCATCTGTTGCACATTCTTAAAGGGACAGCTACACGTGCACCACCTTACAGAAGGGCCCCATTGATAACTGGCTAATATTGCCAGTTAGGCACCTAGTACTTGTAGTCACCTCCAGGGGTATATCTTTGTTAGGAACATATCTGCTATTGAGGCCATATGCGTAGTGTGCACACAAGGACATTTATTTATTTGGGTTAGTTAATGCCAAAACCCTGTTTGCATCAGCTAAAATTTGGTTTAGCATTACTACAGCTCAGTTGATGCCATAGTATGGGTCAGTGTTCACATGATCCAGTACAGCATCTTTAGAAAAGTCTAATTGCCTGTTTATTGCATCATTTAGCTGCATTGCTATATTACATCCTTTCAGTCTACCTTTTAGTTGTTTGTGACCTATTTTCTGTGCATGATAATAGAGTGGTAACATACAAACTTTTAAGTTACACAGATGTGTCAATCGGGAATGAGCAGCTTAAAAATTCATGGCAGAAAAGAGAACCCATCATATCCAGCGTTACATGTTGTATGTATGTGTAGATGCTGCCCAGTAACACTTCTCTTGTCCTGTATGCCAAGGTGATTTTGAATGTATGGACACTGCATAGTAGCACACAGTAGTATTTCTCTATACCGCTTCCTTTATTTATATGTACGAAGGTAGCATGCAATTGACCACAGGTTAGCTTGCTTAGTTGAAAAAGCATCATGTGCTAGACATGCTGAATTTTTATCCTACCTCACAAAAATGTCCTTCCAAATTATTCAAAAAAATATTGGTAACAATACCCATTATAATAAAATCAAACATCGCCTACTTTGATCTGTAAAATCAGCAATGTGTAACAACAACTGTACAGTGCAAGGGTCTCTCTGGTTAATTTAATTGGAATGGATTATTTAGGCAGGATCTCACATTTGTTCGTAAATATTGTGTAGCAAGGTGTCACTTTTTAACGTAGCTTACAGACTAGAATTTGTGCCTAATAACTACTTAGCTCCCTCTGGTGTTCGTTTGTGTCATATTTTTGCAGTTTGTTTGGTTCAGTTATGACAAGAGCAAAGCATGATGGACATTGTAGTGCAAGAGACAGAGACTCTATTGCTGTGGGTTTTAAATAGACTACAATGCCCACAGCGCCGAGTCCAGAGCAAATGACGAACAAAAAACAAAAAACGCTCAGGTGTAGATGTCCTCCAGGTGGTTATCTCCTCCCAACAGCCAAGGGTGCAGGCAATGCAATTTCAGGCAAAACAAAAGATCAAGTCTTCTGGACAGCAGCACTCCAATAAAAAGCCTTTATTATGCAAAATCTTCAAAAATCCAAATACAGCACAGCAAGTCACAAAATTCTGGTATAGAGCTGACTAGTTTCACACTTTCTTAGTGTTTAATCATAGCTAGCTATGATTAAACACTAAGAAAGTGTGAAACTAGTTAGTGCGCCTCAGCATCTGGAGTTGCCCATCCACCGGCACCTTGAGAGTGGCTGCGCGGAGGACCAGGGATCTCAAGCTACAGAGAGACTGGGAGCCAAGAGGGGTCCAGACGGAGCATACTGGCGAGGCGAGGACCCAATTGGTGAGAAGGCACTTGCCTATCCACATATCCACATAGTTAACTGAGTTATTAAAAAGGAGGGTTTGCTTACAGCTCTACCCGCGCTTGCTGGCGTCATTGAATTGGGAGATTCCTCCTCCGCGCACTTACCCAGGTCTGACTCCAGAATTAGAAAATGACCTGACGCACTCAAGGGAAACAAGGGCATGCTTCCATCCCTGTTTAAACGTATAAAGTAAGGGGCGGAGGAAGTGGGACTTTAAATGAAGCATGTCGTTGTAAAATAAAAATGGAAAAGGAGCATTGATTGAAAATGTAAATGTAATTATATGCCATATACCCCTAGGGGTTGTCCATAATATGAAAAAGCCCAAACATTCATTTGTATACCATGATAAAGTATAGGCAATCATACATGATTTACAGGATGATCATGGTATTAAATGTTCAGCTAATAATCAAAGGACATAGTTGAAACAATCAATATACACATAAATACAAAAGTTACAAGATCAGGACACAAAGCAAATAAATGTAATAAAAAATTCATGATTAAAAAGACAAAGGTTGAGCTGAACATCATAGATTGACAACCAAATAATACAGAAAAACTGGGCTGGACATCATGAGTTGAGAAACCGACGCGATTCTTGGCTTCAACCAATCATCAGGGGTATGATGTATAATTATATAAACTCTAAAAATTGGGAAAATAAATAGGTAATTAATTGGTAAATGAAGATTGAAAATTGCAATTGGGGATTGACAATGGAGGCTATAAGATGTAATTACTCACAGAGCAGCCCGTGAGTTAAGACCAGGTCCGGCAGCAGATTTAAAAAGTGATCCAGACACGCCATCTCACCCGTGGTTGAGGCAGGGTATAAACCGTTTTCCCATGGACCAAATAGGCAAAAGGCTAAGGGCAGGCATGGCAGCCAGGATATTTGATGCAACAAAAGATATGTGTAAAACCAATTCTGAAACAAAAAGAATGGAAACGTCAAAGTGAGGGACTGCAAAGTGAATAAAAAGTGTTTGCATGGATGAGGGAGATACCATATATCCAAAAGATATAGGGGATGAGTGAAGTGATGAGGTATGTGTGTATGGGGATGGAGTGTAGATTGTATAGGCAATTGGTGAATATGTGGAATGTGAAGGTTACCTGCTAATAGCACTGTATTGAATATAGTGGTCCTTGAATCATCAAGGGGAGTGAGGGAATGAGCTGCCAGTCTGACCCCGCTAAGTACCCGTGGTCCTGGGCGGATCCCTGCCAACATCATGTAGGGACGTCTAGAGGAGGCGGGAAGGACCCCCATCTAGGGCAAATGGTGCCCCAGTGGGTGGTCCATCCACCTCCGCCATGGCGTGTGGTGGAATGAACAAGCAAAGTTCCCGATCGCTGCATCCGGAGGTGCCATTTGCGGGACCGGCTTGCGTCATGACGCCGACTGTGTTGCGTTTGTTAAAAAATATGATTTTTATTATATTACTCAGACATGGGATACATGGGACAATTTTACAATAGTGAGTTGGTCAGATTACTGTCAGTTTTTTGGTTTGAGTAGATTTCTCAAACAAATGCTGTTTTCATACAATGGGGTTTAGATACCATTGTTGTATTATAGCTACAGTAAACAAGTAAGACATTACTTGTTTGAGATTTCTTTCAGCTCTCAAACTGAAAGAATGACTGTTAGATTACTGACAGATTTGGTTTAAGTAGACAATAGGTAGATAGCATTGTTGTATTCAACAGCTACAGTAAACAGGTATGTTTTCTGTTGTTTGGTAACTTTGCCTGACACATAAAAGCAGGCATAAGCTAGGACACACACATCATGTTGCTGTAAGATCAGAAGAAGCCACTCATCATAAGAAGAAGATGCCTGGTCACCAGGAATGGAGATCATGAACATAGCGTAATCGAAGTTAAGTAACCTTTAAATGTATTTGTACTGTTATAGACCATAGGCTGTTCATTTGCTAGGTATTTTTGCTTGTTATAGAGATCTGTCAGTCTTGTATTGTAGTCCTAATATTGTAATAGTTTTGTATGTACAGCATCTTTGTATAGTAAAAGCACATCCCTTGAAGCTGACTTGGGGTGATAAAGTCTCAGATAATTTTGTAGATTTTAGCCTTAAGGGGTTGGATTTAAGTAAGAAAGAGAAGAGGACAGTGTCCACAGTGGGTTGGTACTTCCTCCATGCTCTCTATACTGAATCACATAGAAGGGAGAAGGCAGAATTTAAGGTATTAAAAGACCAGCTAGCAGTTGCTTCAGAGTGTGTACGTTCAACCGCTAGTCGGGCTGATGATTTGCAAGAGTGGTGTGCAGCCCTCATGAACAATTCAATTAATGCCTTAAGGAAAAGGAAGGGGCGTAAACCTGTTAGTAAAGCCAGGGTACGTGCCATAGTCACATCCCAAAATTGGGATTGTGAGGATGTGCTCTCCTCAAATGATAGTGAGGATGAGGACATAGAGTTTGATATTTCAGATGATGATCTGCTAGTAGGAAAGAAAAAGTATGCCAGACCTCTCATTACTAAGCATAGGAAACGGCAACATGATAGAGAGGATATGGCAGATGAGGAGGTGCATTATCGCAACCCCAGAGATGTTGAAATTGAAGAAGTACGGGAGTTTACACAAACTGAACTCCATGAGCTGGCAAAACAATACAAACAAAAGGTCTGGGGAGCCCCTATTGAGTTGGCTCCTACGCTTATGGGATGAAGGGGCGGACAGTGTTGTTTTGTCAGGTAAGGAAGCAGTGGCTATGGGAGTGTTAACCCATGATCCACAATTGCGTCAGGCAATGCGAAAAGCCCGAGAGTTTAGCGTGAATTTTTCACTGTTAGACCTTGTGAGAGATGGAATAGTCAGAGTATACGCCAGTCCTACTGACCTGGAAAATACCTACTCCTGGAGATCAATAGGAGATTTCCAGGTTACGTGAGATGGGTTGTATAACCGGATTAAATACATTTCCAGAATGGATAGGTCCAGATATGGAACCCTTTACGTCTGCTCTGCGCTCTAAGCTGATGAAGTCTGCGCCATTTAATCTCAGGGCTCCATTATTGTCTTTGTTGGGAGGCCTGGGATTAAACAGCAAGATTCATGAAGCCACAACTCTTTTAAGCCAGTTGGGGGAGATAGAGGAGGCTAAAACAAAACCTGTCAGGGCAGTAGATAAGGTCAAGGCCAGACAGGAAGAATACAAGCAGAAAAGAACAGAGAAGAAACGGAATGGGGTAGAGAAGACAGAAGGTGAAGAGAAAACCAGGCTAGTTATTTCTAGGAAAGAAATGTGGGTGGACCTAATAAAGGCAGGAGTACCTAGAGATGAGATAGATGGCATTCCTACTGCAGAAATGCTGAAGAGGTGGAAACATTTAGTAGGTAAAACTGTCAGGGTTAGAAACACTACTCCTAGTGAAGATAACATCAGCCTAGACTTAGAGGAAACAGAACAGACCCCTCCTGTTAGCCCCAAACCAATTCCCAAAACTGAACATGAACCCAAATCCATTTATCCTTGGGAGGAGTTAGAGAGAATCAGAAAAGGGGATTGATAGTAGCAGGGGTAGTGACAGCAGGAGACCGACGCCCATATGCACCTGTCACTGTATGGTGGGGGAAGTCATCTTCTCCTACACATGTAATGGCTTTAGTCGATAGCGGAGCTGAAGTTACACTTTTGCAAGGAAATCCTTCCCATCACAAAGGAGAAATTATTTATGTAGAAGGTTTGGGAGGGCAAACTACACCAGCAGTTAGGATATGGGTGAAATTGGCTATTGGCAAGGGATCAGGATTTATGACAAATGTTTTGATATCAGAGTTACCTGAAAATATTCTTGGGATGGATGTACTTCAAGGTCAGTCAATTCAGACTAAAAGAGGTACATTCACCTTCGGGTATCCTGATAAAGCCTATCTGGTAAGGGCTGTGAAGGCTGTGGTCAGAGGTCATGCGAAGGCTGTGGTCAGCGGTCTGTCTACATTCCTCCACCAGAGAAGCCAGTCTGTCTCAAGCAGTACAGACTTCCTGGAGGCCATAAAGAAATTGGGGAGACTATTCAAGAACTGTTGAGAGTAGGGATCCTTAGACCTGCTGTAAGTCCTTTCTCGTCTCCGGTATTCCCAGTAAAGAAACCTGATGGGACATATAGAATGACTGTGGATTACAGAGGTCAAAACAAAGTGGCACCTCCATTGAAGTCAGCTGTACCAGATATGATCTCAATTGTTGAGAAAATTGCTAAAGATGCAGGAGAATATCATGCTGTGGTAGACCTGGCTAATGCTTTCTTTTCAATTTTGATAGACCCAGAGTGTCAAGACCAGTTTGCTATGGTGTGGGACGGCTGCCAGTATTTTTTCACTGTCCTTCCGCAAGGCTATCTTCATTCTCCAACGATTTGTCATGGACTGATTGCCCGAGATTTAAGTACCCTGAATTTGAAAGTTTCTGTGTTTCACTACATTGATGGCATCATGATCCCTGGGACAAAATAAGATGTAACTGAAGCACTGCACCTGCTGATACAACACTTGGAGAACAGAGGGTGGGCTATCAACAGAGACAAAGTCCAAGGACCTGCCACAGAGGTGAAATTCCTAGGAATGATGTGGACTGGGCCACAGAGGAAGATTCCAGAGACAGTTGTGCAAACTATCCAGGCGCTGTCGCCCCCTACTACCAAAAAGGAGGCACAGAAGTTCATTGGAGTTGTGGGATTCTGGAGATCATTCATCCCACATCTTGGACTGATATTGAGGCCTATATACAATGTTACCAGAAAAAAGACTGAGTTCTCATGGGGTTCAGAGCAGCGGACTGCATTCCTGGCTGCTAAAGAAGCTATTTTGCAGCATCAGGGATTGGGACCCGTGAGACAAGGAGTACCATTTCAGCTGGATGTAGTGGAGCAGAATGATACCATATCTTGGAGTCTGTGGCAGCCAAATGAAAAGAAAGGACTGAGAGCAATACCTATTGGATTTTGGTCCAAACAACTGACAGGGGCACAGACGAGATACAAGCCCCTAGAGAAGTACCTGTTTGGGGCCTACACAGCACTTCAACATGTAGAGACCATTACAGAAAAGGACACAGTCACCATCTATACTGCATTGCCAATAGTAGGATGGGTGAGAGATAATGGACTGACCACTAGGGCAGCTGTAGCCCAGAACCAGACACTGATGAAATGGAAGTGGTACCTTCAAGAAAGAGGGGGTATTGCAGCTGGGGATGTTAGAGACATTTTAAAACAGTTGGCAGGGCTTGTTACTTTTACCAGCACCCGGCCAGAAGAAGAAATTCCTGTGCTGCAGTCATCCCCCATTCAAGAGGCTCCACCCTTTGAGTCTCTGTCAGAAGACATGGAGTCAGCGTGGTTCACTGATGGTTCAGCCATAATCACCTCGTCTGGACGTAAATGGACAGCAGCAGCCTACAACCCAAGTACAGACACAGTCCTGCAGGAGTCCGGAATCAGAGGGTCCAGTCAGTATGCAGAGTTGAAAGCTGTAGTGATGACTCTTCAGGAGGATCCTTCTTCCCATGTCACTATCTACACTGACAGCTGGGCGGTTTTTAAAGGACTGACAACTTGGATGCCCACGTGGAAGTCCAATGAATGGATGATTCATGGAAAGGTGGTGTGGGGAGGCAAGGAAGTTTGGGACTACATCTGGAAGGAAGCTCACTCCCGCACCATAAAGGTGGGGCACGTTGATGCACATATGCCCCTAGTACCATACTTTGAGAACTATAACAGCGTTGCAGATGAAATCGCCAAAGTGAAGGCAGTTGTGCCAATTGATCCTGTTTTGATGAACTTGGCCAACTGGGCCCACAAGCAATCTGGACATTTGGGGCAGAAAGCAACATATGAATGGGCACAGCAGAGAGGATTACCTATATCCATGGACATGATAAAGACTGTAATAGGGAACTGTACAGTGTGTGGAGAAGTGCGACAATGGCCATTGCAAAAGTACTCCACCGGGTCGATTAAGAGCAGTGAGAGGCCTGCAGAGATCTGGCAGATTGACTTCATCGGTCCCCTGCCCCGGGGAAACAATGGACTGAGATATTGTTGCACTGCAGTGGACACCTATTCAGGACTTATGCTTGTTCATCCTTGCAAACATGCAGATCAAGCCACAACGCTTCAACTGCTTCAGAAACTTGTCGTTGCTTATGGTTGTCCCAAACAAGTCCAAAGTGATAATGGCTCACACTTCACCGGATCAACAGTACAGCAGTGGTCCAAAGATTCTGGAGTGTACTGGTTGTGCCACATCCCATACCATCCACAGGCAGCTGGTTTGATTGAAAGATACAAAGGGCTAGTGAAGCACCAGATACGCAAACTTACACCCACACATACACTAAGGGGGTGGGATCGGGTCCTCACACAGGCAGTCATGTTGTTAAATTCTAGGCCAATAGCCAAAAGCACACCATATGAGAGGATGGTAGGGGCTAAGGCACAGATTCCACAGCTGGAGCGCAGAGTTCAGTATTTATGTAAGGTTCCTGAAAGAACAGGGTTTAACAGATACCATGTTACTGCTTCCCATGACATAGAAACCAAGAGTGACATATCTGAAGCTGAAGCCTATCTAGGAATGAGAGGGAATCTGGCAGGAAGGTTTGAAGCTATATTTGCATTGGCAGATGAGCTTCAAGACAGTGGCTGGGACTCTGACTGGTTAGTGGATACTTCTCAGCAAGAGTGGAAAGTGAGGCTACATACCATCAAACCTTCCAAAATAAACAGCAGTGATCTTCTGGGAAATATCAGTATATTTCCTCTCCTCCCTATTGATGTTCTTTGGGAGGGTCAGAGGTGCATACAGGCAGGTGGCAAAGTATTGGTCAGATATCCAGGCAAGAAGCCATTTAGAGGAGAGATTATAGCTGAAGGGCCAGGATCTACTGTTTATGTATTGTTAGAAGGAACAGATAATCCGCTTTGTTTTCCACTCCACAGGCTTGATCCATAGGAAGACCAGAGAAAAGTGGTTACATGATGGAAAGAATGACGGAAGATCGCAAGAGCTGTGGAGAGCAAGGCCTTTGATGTATTTCAAGCCTGGACTTATTTCTAAAGAACTTTAGAATGGACTTTCTTATAAACTATTATCCAAACACTGAAACACCTTCCCAGTGACAGAAATATGGGAGGGGTTGCATTTAAGGAAAATTCATGTGTAGAATGAGTTGTTAGTAATGAAGAGATTTTCTGTGTAGTCTGTGTAGTCTGAGAGAGAGAAAAAAAATCATAGGGTGGAATGTGTTGCGTTTGTTAAAAAATATGATTTTTATTATATTACTCTGACATAGGATACATGGGACAATTTTACAACAGTGAGTTGGTCAGATTACTGTCAGTTTTTTGGTTTGAGTAGATTTCTCAAACAAATGCTGTTTTCATACAATGGGGTTTAGATACCATTGTTGTATTATAGCTACAGTAAACAAGTAAGACATTACTTGTTTGAGATTTCTTTCAGCTCTCAAACCGAAAGAATGACTGTTAGATTACTGACAAATTTGGTTTAAGTAGACAATAGGCAGATAGCATTGTTGTATTCAACAGCTACAGTAAACAGGTATGTTTTCTGTTGTTTGGTAACTTTGCCTGACACATAAAAGCAGGCATAAGCTAGGACACACACATCATGTTGCTGTAAGATCAGAAGAAGCCACTCATCATAAGAAGAAGATGCCTGGTCACCAGGAATGGAGATCATGAACAAAGCCTAATCGAAGTTAAGTAACCTTTAAATGTATTTGTACTGTTATAGACCATAGGCTGTTCATTTGCTAGGCATTTTTGCTTGTTATAGAGATCTGTCAGTCTTGTATTGTAGTCCTAATATTGTAATAGTTTTGTATGTACAGTATCTTTGTATAGTAAAAGCACATTTACACACTGCAGAAGTCTCAGCTTCCTTGTTATACCACAGAGTAACCTTGCTAGATAGATGCAAGCAAAACACAGACGCACTGAGGTTCAGCCCCGCCCCCCGTCACAAGACGGGTAGGGTGAAGAGACTGAGTGCGTCACAACCCCGGAAGTGAGAAAAACAGTATTCCGGTCTCACATCTGCAAGCCGGACTGGCTGTCTTAAAGTATAAGGACGGGGAAAGGGGATTGGGAAAGGGGGATTAGTTGTTTTTTTAAAAGGGATCTAATTGGTTACTGATGAATTAAAAATGTTGGTATAATTACTTTTATAAAAGAGTTTAATATAACTTGTATGGCTATTGTGTAACTGTAATGAAAAACGGTTACATCTACAAACTATCGGCTCAGGATCATGAAAAACACATATGGATATGGGAATGAATACAGTAAACACATAATGAACAGTAAATTCGGTGCGTGGGGTCATTGGTTGCGGGTGTCTACCACCCAATTCGTAGAGAAACTCAAAAATAGAAAATGACCCGACGCACTCAAGGGAAACAAGGGCTAGCTTCCATCCCTGTTTAAAATGCTCCTTTTCCACTTTTATTTTACAACGACATGCTTCATTTAAAGTCCCACTTCCTCCCCCCCTTACTTTATACATTTAAACAGGGATGGAAGCATGCCCTTGTTTCCCTTGAGTGCGTCGGGTCATTTTCTATTTTTGAGTTTCTCTACGAATTGGGTGGTAGACACCCGCAACCAATGACCCCACGCACCGATTTTACTGTTCATTATGTGTTTACTGTATTCATTCCCATATCCATATGTGTTTTTCATGATCCTGAGCCGATAGTTTGTAGATGTAACCATTTTTCCTTACAGTTACACAATAGCCATACAAGTTATTTTAAACTCTTTTATAAAAGTAATTATACCAACATTTTTTATTCATCAGTAACCAATTAGATCCCTTTTAAAAAAACATCAAATCCCCCTTTCCCAATCCCCTTTCCCTGTCCTTATACTTTAAGACAGCCAGTCCGGCTTACAGATGTGAGACCGGAATACTGTTTTTCTCACTTCCGGGGTTGCAATCCACTCAGTCTCTTCCCCCTACCTGTTTTTGTGATGGGGGCGGGGCTGAACCTCAGTGCGTCGGCGTCATGGCGCAAGCCGGTCCTGCGAATGGCGCCTCCGGACGCTGCGAGCGGGAACTTTGCTTGTTCATTCCACCGCACGCCATGGCGGAGGTGGATGGACCACCCACTGGGGCACCATTTGCCCTAGATGGGGGTCCTTCCCGCCTCCTCTAGACGTCCCTATATGATGTTGGCGGGGATCCGCCCAGGACCACGGGTACTTAGCGGGGTCAGACTGGCAGCTCATTCCCTCACTCCCCTTAATGATTCAAGGACCACTATATTCAATACCCTGCTATTAGCAGGTAACCTTCACATTCCACATATTCACCAATTGCCTACACAATCTACACTCCATCCCCATACACACACCCATATCTCATCACTTCACTCATCTCGTATATCTTTTGGATATATGGTATCTCCCTCATCCATGCAAACACTTTTTATTCACTTTGCAGTCCCTCACTTTGACGTTTCCATTCTTTTTGTTTCAGAATTGGTTTTACACATATCTTTTGTTGCATCAAATATCCTGGCTGCCATGCCTGCCCTTAGCCTTGTGCCTATTTGGTCCATGGGGAAACGGTTTATACCCTGCCTCAACCCCGGGTGAGATGGCGTGTCTGGATCACTTTTTAAATCTGCTGCCGGACCTGGACTTAACTCACGGGCTGCTCTGTGAGTAATTTCATCATATAGCCCCCATTGTCAATCCCCCATTGTAATTTTCAATCTTCATTTACCAATTAATTACCTATTTATTTTCCCATTTTTTAGAGTTTATATAATTATACATCATACCCCTGATGATTGGTAGAAGCCAAGAAACGCGTCAGTTCTAAACTCATGATGTCCAGCCCAGTTTTTCTGTATTATTTGGTTGTCAATCTATGATGTTCAGCTCAGCCTTTGTCTTTTTAATCATGAATTTTTTATTAAATTTATTTGCTTTGTGTCCTGATCTTGTAACTTTTGTATTTATGTGTATATTGATCGTTTCAACTATGTCCTCTGATTATTAGCTGAACATTTAATACCATGATCATCCTGTAAATCATGTATGATTGCCTATACTTTATCATGGTATACAAATGAATGTTTGGGCTTTTTCATATTATGCACAACCCCTAGGGGTATATGGCATATAATTAAATTTAAATTTTCAATCAATGCTCCTTTTCCATTTTTATTTTACAACGACATGCTTCTTTTAAAGTCCCATTTCCTCACCCCCTTACTTTACAGGTCTGACTCCAGGTTGTGTTAATTGGGTCTTTTGTACAGTAAAATACTGAAACTGACATATATGTGTATATCATCGACTCTCATAGGGACCTGTTTGTAGTCAAATGTTATTTGTGCAACCCCTATTCTGTTTTCTTCGCCAAGTAAACATCTTACCCTTGGCTAAACTACATCTTGTGTGGGACTCTGTCTGTTGCAGTTGTGAGGCAGGTGACCAACACCAAGGTAACAATATTCAAGTATATATATTATTGTATGGTATCATTGTGGTTCCCGACTGCCAGTGGGTCCCACAATTACATTATTTTCCAGTTGTGCCAAGGGAGGGTTTGAGCCAAACTTTTGGGGTTTATAGGCAGAGCGCAGGCCCAAATCTAAACCAGCAGCTCCTACGGGGGTAGTGCTACAATTGTTAATCATACAGCTTAGTCTTAATCAAAATCTGTCTGTTGCCAGATTTATACTTGATTGGTCACAAAGTGTAGCAAGGGAACTTACGCATTGCTCTAGTCTTTGCACAACAGGCGCATTTTTTCATTTTTTTCATGGTATAAACACATATTCTTTTATGGTGGTTAGCCCATGGGTGGACATACAAAAAATTCCCTAAAGTTGTTACTTAGGCTCAATTAAGATTGTGCTGTTGCGTTACAGTAATGCACAATCATTAATGTACAGTAAAGAAGCTCATTCTTTTTGAATCGGATGCCCATGCCCCCCCAAAATACATTCTTAAATGGACATGCGGCTTCTTCTAAGGGTCCATTTACACCAACTGCACTGATGTTCCTTATGTTGGTGTGGTTCATTTATTGTGAATGGCGTTCCAACCCAGCACAGAAACGCATGTGCACTGCCATGCACTGCACCTCAACACATGGTGTCCTGTGATTAGTACTGACTGCAAAAACTGCAGACAGCGCCTATATGTTTGTGCGCTAAAGTGATTGATTGACTTAGCATGCTTTAACGCAGGAAAGCACGTGTGCTGTGGTGCCTTGCTTTGTGGTATAAACGGGCCCAACAGTTGTTTCTTTTTTAAACTTGAACTAAAAAAAATCAGCTGAAACAGGTTACTATAGGCAATAAAAAGACTTTCTTGGCGTGCCTCCAATAAAATACAGACATTTTTTCATCTCAAATAAACATTTTTAGCACAAAACAACTAGTCAGATGCTCCTTTGCATTCTCTATGTGACACAGACAGAATTTCTTGCAGAAATGATTACAGTGTGAACCAGTAATCCCATATTGTGTCAGTAGGAATGCTAGTTTCTACACTGGTCTCCATCTGCTGCAGAACATATGGGAAGCACCATGAGGCCTTGATAAAACCTGAAAGAGCTTAAACTGCATATTGATAAAGGTATAAAATATCTGCTTTAAAAGAATGTATAGAGGCACTGCATATGTTTTCTTTATCATAGTGTAACAATACCCCCGAAGGGCAGCTGGTTTAAGATTTGGGCCTGCCGTTACCTTACTGTTCACCACGTCCATCCTAGGGGTCTTCCTCGAAGAGTTGTTAATAAATGTCTGCAATATGGATGAGCTTCGAGTTTGAGTCAAACCCATGTTCGACTCGAACATCGCCTGTTCGGCTGTTCGCCGAATTTCGAACATTATGGGCCGTTCGCGCCAAATTCGAGTGGGGCGTCACGGCCCATAATTCACTGTGGCATCGCAGTGCATTGCTGGCTGATGATTGGCCAAGCATGCACTATGACCTGCATGCTTTGGCCAATCACAGCGCGCAAAAAACGGAGAGCCATAATTGGCAAAAGCCAGGGTGGCTTTGTCTCAGGGGGTTTAGTACACATCCTACACTATATAAGTCTGCCTCTATGGCGGCCTTGTGTAGTGTGTTGCCGTGGCTAAAGAGAGAGGTTAAAGACAGAGAGAGACAGTGTCATTTATTTTGAGTTAGATAGAGCAGGCAGGCGAGTCAGTTAGCTGCAGTTACAGTGTGTAGAGGATATATATGCATCCTAGGTGTTGTATATTGTGACAGCAGGAAGGTAAAGTCACCTGGTTGCATCCAGGGGGGGTAGATATATTTCGCCCAGATTCAGGCTTTACGCCGACTTATACAACTAGGTGGAGAGTTGTATAAGGCTAGTGGGCTCATGGATGACTCATACCTCTAGGGAGAGGGCTGGGCGTCGTACAGACAGGGAGTTGATGAGGCCAGCTGAAGCTTGTCAGCTCATTTAGGCCTCTATAAGAACTCCCAGCTTCATTAGATGTTAGCTCATGCCTGGAACCAGACCTGTGTGGACTGTCTAGGGAGAGTGAACCCCTGTGCGGTGAGACAAAGCCTGTGTGGCTATTTGCTTGGACATTTAAAACCAGGGACTTAGGGACTAGGACAGCACTAGGCTGATCCCAGTTGTTAGTTAGGAAACCTGTATGTTTAGTCAGAGGTCAACTTGACCAGGATTTATTTTGGTTATGTTTCTTTTGCTTTGCTGTGTTTTGTCACTGTAAATAGAAAATAAACCGCACCTTTTTTGATTTTGAAAACCACAACCTCCGTTTGCTGGGCCTGTTTTGTGTGGGGAGCCCATCCCGGGGCTCACACACACCCGCTGCCGAGCTAACCCCCTCACAGTTGGTGGAGAATGCGGGCAGTTTTTTTTAAGCCAGCATGGAGGAGATACTGAAGCAGCTGGCTCTAGCAAATGCCAATCAACAGCAGACAAATGCAGGTTTGCAAAGGAGCCTTGCAGCCCAGCAGCAGACAAACGCAACTTTGCAACAGAGTCTGGAGGCTCAGCAACGAGCCCAGCAGCAATCTGAGGCCCGCTTCATAGACCTGTTGCAGAAGCAAGAGCAGAGACTACAACAACAGATGGAAGCAGTAATGCAGCAACGTCCGCAGACCAGTGAGGAAAGCCGTCCCACTAATACCGCGTCCTTTGGGGTGAGTCGTTTATTGACAAAAATGACTGGAGAGGATGATCCAGAGGTATTTTTGACCACATTTGAAAGGACCGCTGAAAGAGAAAAGTGGCCTGAGGAGCAGTGGGCTGGACTGGTGGCTCCTCTGTTAACTGGTGAATCGCAGAAAGCTTACTATGACCTAGAGCCTAACCAAGCAAAAGACTATGTGATGCTAAAAGCTGAAATATTGGCAAGGCTGGGTGTCACCCAGGCTGTCCGGGCTCAGCGTGTGCATAACTGGACTTTCCAGCTTGGAAAACCCCCCAGGTCTCAAATGTATGATCTCATTCACCTGAGCAGAAAGTGGCTACAGCCAGAGACTTTGTCCGCACCAAAGATTGTGGAACGTGTTGTAATGGATCGGTTTTTGAGAGCTCTTCCTACTGCCATCCAAAAGTGGGTAAGCCATGGAGACCCAGAGACGGCCGATGGTCTTGTGGATCGTGTGGAGAAATACTTGGCTACAGAGAACCTGACGGCCTCTTCCAGAGACACTCGGACTTTCCACCCTAAGACCAGACCATCCCCAGGGGCGGATAAGAGGATTCCAAGGGGTGAGGGTGGAGAGAGTGAGAGGGTGGGAGCTCTACCCCAAGTTTGGCGAGAACAGCCTGGGAAATCAGCGGCTCAAGAGGCGGCAAGAAGGATCGTTTGCTACCGCTGCCGGCAAGCGGGACATATTGCAGCCAATTGCCCGGTTGTGGAGGAACCCATGCAGTGTGACTTTCTGACGGGCAGACGTCAGTCGCTGTGTGCGACAGTCACATGCACTGCCATTCGAGGAACTGAGAAACATTTATGCAAAATGTGTGTTAATGGTAGAAATGTTGTGGTATTGCTGGATTCAGGTAGCCTTGTGACCCTGATAAAGGCTGAGTTAGTTAAAACAGAGGTCTCTGGGAATAGCAAGGTAGCTGTTATTTGTGTGCATGGGGACACCCGAGAGTATCCAGTGACTACAGTGTGTTTCGAGACCCCCAAAGGTACCCTCTCTCATCCAGTGGGCTTAGTATCTCAGTTACCGCATGACGCCATTGTGGGAAGGGATTTTCCGAAGTTCTGGGAACTGTGGGATGATCCTGAGCCCCTCACTGGTGCCCCTATGTACCAGGAATGTGATAGCCAGAACTCCCCTGAGAGTGGTGAGGACTCTCCGGAATTTCCCTTATCAGTATTGGCAGGGGAGACTCAAGAAACTGGAGAGGAGCCCACCTCCTCAGACGAAAACCTACCGTCTGTGGAGTTTTCTGATCTTGAGGTTCACAGGGAAAACTTTGCCACAGAACAGTTGAAAGACCCCGCCCTAATAAAGGCACGGGAAAACGTAGTGAAAATAGATGGCGAGTTAGTGAACCCAGATAATACCTGCACTTACCCATACTTCAGCGTAGAGAAGGACCTACTGTATCGGGTGGCAAAAAGGGCAGAAGAAACCGTTGAGCAGCTTGTGGTGCCCAAACCTTACAGGAAGTTGGTGTTGGAGTTGGCCCATGGGCACATTCTTGGAGGTCATCTGGGGACAGAGAAAACCCGAGAGAGGGTATTACAGAGATTCTATTGGCCGGGGGTGATGAAGGACGTAGAAAATTATTGTTCCTCCTGCCCTATGTGTCAGAGGTTGGCCCCGATGCCACATTTCCGTAGCCCGCTGGTCCCTCTACCCATCATTGAGGTCCCGTTTGAGAGGATCGCCATGGATTTGGTAGGTCCTATAATCAAGTCCGCTAGGGGGCACCAGTACATATTAGTTATAATGGACTATGCCACCCGTTATCCAGAAGCGATCCCTCTCCGAAATACCTCGGCCAAAACCATAGCCAAAGAGCTATCTCTTGTTTTTAGCCGGGTGGGTATTTGTAAAGAACTGCTTACGGACCAAGGTACACCCTTTATGTCCCGGGTTATGAAAGAGCTGTGTAAATTGTTCAAAGTGACGCAATTGCGGACGTCTGTGTATCACCCCCAAACCGATGGGCTGGTTGAAAGATTCAACAAAACCCTAAAACAAATGTTGAAGAAAGTGGTGGATAGAGATGGAAAGGATTGGGACTGTTTACTTCCTTATTTGATGTTTGCTATTAGGGAGGTGCCCCAATCCTCTATGGGATTCTCCCCCTTTGAGTTACTGTATGGGAGACACCCAAGAGGGCTGTTGGATATTGCCAAGGAAACTTGGGAAAGTGAGAGTTCTCCCCACAGGAGTGTGATTGAGCATGTCGCCCTGATGCAAGATCGAATTGCACAGGTAATGCCCATCGTGAAGGAACATTTGGCCCAAGCGCAGTTGGCACAGCAGAGAGTGTACAACCGTGGAGCCAAGACCCGTACCTTTTCCCCGGGGGATAGGATATTGGTACTTGTCCCTACGGTTGAAAGTAAATTCCTTGCCAAATGGCAAGGCCCCTACGAGATAATGGAAAAAGTGAGCGAAGTGAATTACAAGGTCAGACAACCAGGAAGGCGAAAGCCCGAACAGATCTATCACGTTAATCTGTTGAAAGCCTGGAGGGATAGAGAGTCCCTAGTCGCAGACACTTGGTCACCAGCTCAAACTGGTTGCGTGATTCCTGAGGTTGGAATAGCAGCCACCTTGTCACAACCCCAACAACAGGAGGTTAAGGAGTTTGTGCTTCGCAACAAGGAGGTATTCTCTGAGCTGCCGGGACAAACATCTGGGGTAGAGCATGACATCATTACCCCGCCCGGTGAAAGGGTGAAGTTAAAACCCTATCGGATCCCAGAGGCTCGACGGGAGGCAATACGGGAGGAAGTACAGAAAATGCTGAACTTAGGGGTGATAGAGGAGTCCCAAAGTGATTGGTCTAGTCCCATCGTGTTGGTGCCTAAACCGGATGGGAGCTGGCGATTTTGTAACGATTTTCGTCAGTTGAACAAAGTTACAAAATTTGACACCTACCCCATGCCACGTATAGATGAGTTGATCGACCGGCTGGGAACAGCCCGATACATGACGACTCTTGACCTCACAAAAGGGTATTGGCAAATCCCCCTGGCCAAGTCGGCCAAAGAGAAAACCGCATTTGTAACCCCAGACGGGGCGTTCCAATATAAAAGAATGCCGTTCGGGTTACAGAATGCGCCGGCCACATTCCAGCGGAAAATGGACCAGATGCTGAGGCCCCATCGGAAGTATGCTGCGGCTTACCTGGATGACGTAATTGTCCATAGCACAGATTGGGCCTCACATCTGCCAAAAGTGCAAGCAGTCCTGGACTCTGTTCGGGAAGCGGGGTTTACGGCTAACCCCAAGAAGTGTACCATTGGGCAGGAGGAGGCCAAATATCTTGGGTACACCATTGGGAGGGGAGTAATAAAACCCCAACTCAACAAAGTCGAGGCCATCCAGAGTTGGCCACGTCCCAACAGCAAGAAGCAGGTACGAGCCTTTCTGGGAATCGCTGGGTATTATCGGCGATTCATTCCCCACTTTGCTTCTAAGGCTGTGCCCCTAACCAACCTGACGAAGGGGAAAGGGTCGGTCATGATTAAATGGACCCCCGAGGCTGAGGCAGCATTCCAATTCTTGAAACAAGCCTTATGTAGCCAGCCAGTGTTGTACTCACCCGACTTCTCTAAAGACTTTGTCGTACAAAGTGATGCGTCAGATGTGGGGTTAGGAGCAGTATTGTCCCAGGTCTGGAACGGGGAAGAGCACCCAGTCATTTACCTCAGCAGGAAGTTGAAGTCCCATGAGGTAAATTACGCCACCGTTGAAAAGGAGTGTTTAGCGGTGAAGTGGGCTCTAGATTCCCTTCGGTACTACCTGCTAGGTAGGCACTTTGACATGGTTACGGATCACGCTCCGTTAAAGTGGATGGCTCAAAACAAGGAAACAAATAGAAGAGTGAATAGGTGGTTCCTGGCCCTCCAGGAATTCAACTTCACAGTAAAGCATCGCCCTGGCGTTCAAATGGGGAATGTGGATGCTTTGTCTCGAGTACATGAATGCCTGATTGCTGGTGTTCCAACCCCGAGGTTAAAACAAGAGGGGGGGGTATGTGACAGCAGGAAGGTAAAGTCACCTGGTTGCATCCAGGGGGGTAGATATATTTCGCCCAGATTCAGGCTTTACGCCGACTTATACAACTAGGTGGAGAGTTGTATAAGGCTAGTGGGCTCATGGATGACTCATACCTCTAGGGAGAGGGCTGGGCGTCGTACAGACAGGGAGTTGATGAGGCCAGCTGAAGCTTGTCAGCTCATTTAGGCCTCTATAAGAACTCCCAGCTTCATTAGATGTTAGCTCATGCCTGGAACCAGACCTGTGTGGACTGTCTAGGGAGAGTGAACCCCTGTGCGGTGAGACAAAGCCTGTGTGGCTATTTGCTTGGACATTTAAAACCAGGGACTTAGGGACTAGGACAGCACTAGGCTGATCCCAGTTGTTAGTTAGGAAACCTGTATGTTTAGTCAGAGGTCAACTTGACCAGGATTTATTTTGGTTATGTTTCTTTTGCTTTGCTGTGTTTTGTCACTGTAAATAGAAAATAAACCGCACCTTTTTTGATTTTGAAAACCACAACCTCCGTTTGCTGGGCCTGTTTTGTGTGGGGAGCCCATCCCGGGGCTCACACACACCCGCTGCCGAGCTAACCCCCTCACAATATATATTTACACACTGTATTCAGTTTAGCTATATCCGTTCCTGTTATTCTCTATACTGACAGGCAGGCAGGTGATTGTGCTAGCTGCAGTGTTTCACTTAGTGTACTGTGTCATTTGCACAGCGTGTACCTGAATACAATTGGTGGTGTTCTCATACCAATACCACAGGCAGGGAGCTGCGTTAATTTAATTTAGTGTACTTCTGTCCTTTGCACAGCGTTCACCTAAAGGTACCTCAATACTAGGGATGAGCTTCGAGTTCGAGTTCGAACAGCGAACAATTTGGAGTGTTCGTGGCAAATTCGAAAAGCCGCGGATCATCCTGTAAAAGTCTATGGGAGAAATCTAAAGTGCTAATTTTAAAGGCTTATATGCAAGTTATTGTAATAAAAAGAGTTTGGGGACCCGGGTCCCGCCCCAGGGGACATGTATCAATGCAAAAAAAGTTTTAAAAATGGACGTTTTTTCAGGAGCAGTGATTTTAATAATGCTTAAAGTGAAACAATAAAAGTGAAATATTCCTTTAAGTTTCGTACTTGGGGGGGGGGTGTATAGTATGCCTGTAAAGCAGCGCTTGTTTCCCTTGCTTAGAACTGTCCCTGCACAAAGTGTAATTTCTGAAGGAAAAAAAGTCATTTAAAAGCACTCGCGGCTATAATGAATTGTCGGCTCCCGGCAATACAGAGAAAAGTCATTGATAAAAAGAAAAAAAAAATGCGTGGGAGTCCCCCCAAATTCAATTACCATCCCCTTCAGGTCTGGTATGGATATTAAGGGGAACCCTGCGTCAAATTAAAAAAAAAATGACGTGGGGTTCCCCTCAAATATCCATACCAGACCCTTTATCCGAGCACGCAACCTGGCAGGCCACAGGAAAAGAGGGGGGATGAGAGAGCGCCCCCCCCTCCTGAACCGTACCAGGCCACATGCCTCAACATGGGGAGGATGCTTTGGGGGTCTGTGACCCCTCAAAGACCAACAAAGGGGACCCCAGATCCCGGCCCCCCCCTATGTGAATTGGTAAGGAGTACATTGTACCCCTACCATTTCAAAGAAAGTGTAAACAATTGTAAAAAAACACACAGACACAGTTGGGAAAGTCCTTTATTAAGGGTCTGGTATGGATATTTGGGAAGAACCCCACGTCATTTTTTTTTAAATTGATGCAGGGTTCCCCTTAATATCCCCTTAATATCCATACCAGACCTGAAGGGCCTGGTAATGGAATTTGGGGGGACCCTCACACATTATTTTTTTTTAGCAATTACTTTTCTCTGTATTGCCGGGAGCCGACAATTCTTTATAGCCGCGAATGCTTTTAAATTACTTTTTTTCCTTCAGAAATTACACTTTGTGCAGGGACAGTTCTAAGCACGAGAAACAAGCGTTGCTTTACAGGCATACTATACACCACCCCCCAGGTACAAAATTTAAAGGAATATTTCACTTTTATTGTTTCACTTTAAGCATTATTAAAATCACTGCTCCTGAAAAAAGAAGTTTTTAAAGCTTTTTTTTGCATTGATACATGTCCCCTGGGGCAGGACCCGGGTCCCCAAACCCTTTTTAGGACAATAACTTGCATATTAGCCTTGATAATTATCACTTTTGATTTTGAACGTTCGAGTCCATTGTATTAATTAGGGTTCTAAAGTTTGCGCAAACTTTAGGTCTGTTCGCAGGTTCTGGTGCGAACCGAACGGGGGGTGTTCGGCTCATCCCTACTCAATACAATTAGTGGTGTTCTCTTACTAAAACCACAGGCAGGAAGCTGCATTGTTTTTATTTAGTGTACTATGTCCTTTGCACAGCGTTCACCTAAAGGTACCTGAATACAATTAGTGGTGTTCTCATACCAATACCACAGGCAGGGATCGCTTTATTTTCACTTAGTGTACTGTGTCCTTTGCACAGCGTGCACCTAAAGGTACCTGAATACAATTGGTGGTGTTCTCATACCAATACCACAGGCAGGGATCTGCTTTATTTTCACTTAGTGTACTGTGTCCTTTGCACAGCGTGCACCTAAAGGTACCTGAATACAATTGGTGGTGTTCTCATACTAATACCACAGCAGACAGTTGATACTGCTAGCTGCAGTATAATAAGTATATATATATATATATATATATATATATATATATATACACATCCCACCTTTGTGCAGCTACATCTCACTGCAGGCCATTAGTATGTCTGGAAGGCAAACAAGGAGAGGCAGACAGTCACGAGCCAATAAAAGAGGGCAAGCAGGATCTGTTTCTAGAGGCAACAGTGCTGGTTGTGGACACGGTGCATCCTCATCAGCACGTGGCCGTGGGACACGCTTGTCCTTTTCGGCAGCTGGCCATGTTGAGCCGCAACATGCCGAAGACTTAGTAGAGTGGATGACCAAGCCGTCCTCATCCTCCTCATCCTCTCTCACCCAGGCTCAGGGTACTTTGTCTGGCAAAGCAGCTGCCAACGCGGCCTCTTCCCTTGGCTCAATGGCATTAGTCACTCCTTCCCTAGCCCCACCATGTCCTCCTGAGGAGTCCCCCCAAACTGTTTGACCACAGTGTTGGGTACATGCTCCAGGAGGATGCCCAGCGTTTTGAAGGCTCCAATGATGGTACCCAGCTAGAGGAAGGCAGTAACGTGAGCCCAGAGAGAGGGGGTGCCCAACAAGGACAGCAATCTTGCAGTCATGTTCCCCCAGCTGCAACATACTGCCAGATTTGCTCCAGTGATGAGGAGGGAGGGGATGATGATGTCACTGACTCCACGTGGGTGCCTGATAGGAGAGTGGAGGAGGAGGAGGAGGAGGAGGCACATCTCCAACGAGGCAGGATGCCCTCCAGGGACCAGCTTAAGGGCAGCCAACCGACTGCATCACACCGCAGTGTTCCGCATGTTCAGGGCGCTGCTGTCTCATTTTCAGGGCGCTGCGCGTTATTCCAAAAGTTCTTTGGTGTGGGCCTTTTTTGAGACGTGTGCAGCAGATCGCACCGTTGCTATTTGCAACATATGTCTGAAGCGTATCTCGCGTGGCCAAAACATGAGCCGCTTGGACACCACGTGCTTGACCAGACATATGTCGACCTGCCGTGCAGTCTGTTGGCAAGCATTCAAAAAAGACCCACACCAAAGAACAAAGCGGACCTCTCCTTGCTCCTCATCAGCTGGGATCTCCAACCCCACTATACCTTCAGTCCTCTCTGAAACCTGCACTGAGAGGAATGAAGGTGTAGAATTAGGTGTGTCACAGCCAAGTACTTGCAAGCAATCTGCTATCGGTACACCGACATCAGATTGTTCCAGGCAAATTTCCCTGCCCCAGCTGCTTCACCGCCGAAATAATTTTGCTCCCAGCCATCCACATGCCCAGAGGTTGAATGCTAGGTTGGCTAAATTACTAGCACTTCAACTGCTGCCTTTTCAGTTGGTAGACTCTGCCCCCTTCCATGAGTTTGTGGAATGTGCGGTTCCTCAGTGGCAGGTTCCCAAATTCCACAAGGCAATTCCGGCTCTCTACCGGCATGTGGAAGGCAATGTCTTGGCCTCGCTAGACAGGGCAGTCAGCGGTAAGGTGCATATTACTGCTGACTCATGGTCCAGCAGGCATGGACAGGGACATTACCTATCTTTCACGGTGCATTGGGTGACTCTGCTGGCAGCTCGGAAGGATGCAGGACAAGGTGCAGTAGTGTTGGAGGTTGTTCCGCCACCACACCTCCAAAATGCTACTACTGGTGATTCTGACACACCTCTCTCCTCCACCCCCTCCTCTTCTTCTTCCTCCATGGCCTCTTCCTGTGCTTTGTCCTAGGAACCAGCGGTGCTCCGTCGGCGTTCAAGGGGCTACACAAGTACGCAGACAAAAAGATGCCATGCGGTGCTTGAGCTGGTGTGCTTGGGGGACAGGAGCCACACTGGGGCAGAGATTCTGTCAGCTCTGCAGGGGCAGGCTCAGAGGTGGTTGATGCCACACCATCTTAAGCCAGGAAAGGTGGTTTGCGAAAATGGCACCAACCTCCTCTCCGCCCTCCGATAGGGACAACTGACCCATGTGCCCTGTTTGGCTCACGTCCTTAACTTGGTGGTGCAGCGGTTTTGGGGCAGGTACCCGGGCTTACAGGAGGTCCTGAAGCAGGCCAGGAAACTCTGTGGGCATTTCCGCTGGTCATATAATGCCAGTGCTCGGCTGGCTGACCTGCAAATGGAATACAACCTGCCCAAGAACCGCCTAATCTGTGACATGCCCACCAGGTGGAACTCAACGTTGGTCATGCTGCAGTGGATGCACATGCAGCAGAGGGCCATCAATGACTATCTGTTGCAATATGGCACAAGGACAGGGTCAGGGGAGCTTCGATTTTTTTCCCCACGCCAGTGGGCCATGATCAGGGATGCATGCACTGTCCTGGCACCATTTGAGGAGACCACGAGGATGGTGAGCAGTGACAGTGCATGCATCAGTGACACTGTCCCTCTTGTCCACCTGTTGGAGCACACGCTGCGTGGAATAATGGACAGGGCACTTGAGGCAGAACAGAGGGAGGAAGAGGAGGACTTCCTTACCTCTCAAGGCCCCCTTTATCCAGACAGTGTTCCTGCTAGCCCGCCTATCACACAGGAAGAGGACGAGGAGGAGGAGGATTGTGTCAGCATGGAGGTGGAGCCTAGCACTCAGCATCAGCAGCAGTCTTCAAGGGATCAATTACAGTCACAAGACACCCATGGACTTGTACGTGGCTGGGAGGAGGTGGCTGCGGATCATGTCGTCCTGAGTGACACAGAGGACTCTGGACCGAATGCCTCAACAAACCTACGCTGCATGGCCTCCCTTATCCTGCAAAGCCTGCGGAAGGATCCTCGTATTCGTGCTATCAAGGAGAGGGATCATTACTGGCTGGCAACCCTCCTTGATCCACGTTACAAGGGAAAGGTTGTGGACCTTATCTTGCCATTGCAGAGGGAGCAGAGGATGAAGCATCTTCAGGAGGCCTTGCAGAAAGGTCTGTGCAACGCGTTCCCAGAGACTGGGAGGTTACAAATTCCTGGTCCTGGACAACGTGTTGCTGAGGCTTCGGTCAGTCAAAGAAGGAGCGTTGGAGAAGGTGGCCGTCTGACGGATGCGTTCAGACAATTTTTTAGTCCGCAGCCCCAAGGTATGATCGGTTCCAGCAACCATCGCCAGCGTCTGGTTTACATGGTGCAGGAATACCTAGGGGCAAGATCAGACTTGAACACCTTTCCCACCGAAAATCCTCTGGGTTACTGGGTCTTGAGGATGGATCACTGTCCAGAGCTTGCACAGTATGCAATTAAGCTACTGGCCTGTCCTGCATCCAGCGTTCTTTCGGAACGCACATTCAGTGCTGCTGGAGGCTTTGTAACCGATTACAGGGTGCGCCTGTATCCTGTTATGCTGAGTGACTATCCTCTTCCTCCTCAATGATCATGCTGATAGCATGTAAGAACATTTTTGTTTCTGGGCATCGCCACCAGTGGCTAAGGCCCAATTTTTTAGCCCCTGTTTAACAGGGGCGTGTAATTACAATTTTTAATGCAATACTTTGCAGCAGGGCTCATTCCTGCGCTCCAACTAGAGTATCTGTGAGGGGTTGGAGTGTTGTGGCACCAGTGCCTAAGGCACAATTTGTGTGCCCCTGTTCAACAGGGGCATGTAATTACAATTCTTGATCTAATAATTCACAGCAGGGCCCATTCCTGCGCCCACCAAGAGTAACTGTGAGGGCTTACAGTGTTGTGGCACCAAAGGCCCAATTTTTGTGCCCCTGTTCAACAGGGGCATGTAATTACAATTCTTGATCTAATATTTCAAAGCTGGGCCCATTCCTGCGCCCACCAAGAGTAACTGTGAGGACTTATAGTGTTGTGGCACCAGCACCACCACCACTACCAAAGGCCCAATTTTTCCTACCACTGTTCAACAATGACATGTAATTACAATTCTTGATATAATAGTTCACAGCAGGGCATTCCAGCGCCCACCAAGAGTAACTGTGAGGGCTTACAGTGTTGTGGCAACACCAACACCTAAGGGCCAAATTTCTGCAGAGTATATACGGCAGGCCCCTACTTTCAAACATCCAACTTAAAAACGACTCCTACTTGCAAAGGGAAGGAGACAACAGGAAGTGAGAGGAAATCTACCCCTAGGAAGGGATATTCTCCCCTGTAAGAGTTAATATGGGGAAAAAGGTGTCTCCTCTCCACTGTTGCTTTATCACCAATCCTTGTTTCAATAAAAAAAACAAATTTTCAAAAAACATTTGTCATTGGGACGGAAAGTGAGGTGAAATGTTATGAATAGGTGAACAGACAGCAAAACAAATGTTACAGGGGTGATAACCCTTCCCTATGTTTTACAAAAAGCTTAAAAATAGATTTTTTGTCTGGAGCTACACTTTAAAAATGTACCTGTTCCAAATTACAAACAGATTCTACTTAAGAACAAACCTACAGTCCCTGTCTTGTTTGCACCGCCTGTATACTGCTGTTCAGAATATATAGGGCCTGGGGGCCCCACGCCTTTCTTTTTTTATTTTGGGTGCGGAGTTCCCCTTAATATCCATACAAGACCCAAAGGGGTTGGTAATGGGCTGGGGGGGTACCAATGCCGTTTTTCTCAATGATTTTCATCCATATTGCCGGGACCAGACATTACATTAAAGCCGCAAGCAGTTTTAAATGACTTTTTTCCTTTAGAAATGTAATTTTGTGCAGGGACAGTTCTAAACACGGGAAACACGTGCCACTTCACGGGCATACTATAGACACCCCCCAGGTATGATATTTAAAGGAATATTTCACTTTTTTTTTTCACTTTAAGCATCATTAAAATCACTGCTCCCAAAAAAACGGCTGTATTTAAAACTTTTTTTTGCATTGATACATGTCCCCTGGGGCAGGACCTGGGCCCCAAACCCTTTTTAGGACAATAACTTACATATTAGCCTTCAATATTAGCACTTTTGATTTCGAACGTTCGAGTCCGAAATGTCTTTATTAGGGTTCTAAAGTTTGCGTGAACTTTCGGTCCGTTCGCAGGCTCTGGTGCGAACCGAACCAGGGGGTGTTCGGCTCATCCCTAGTCTGCACCAAACATTTAGTCTCTTTTTCTCAAGCGTTTATTTCAATAACTTCAGACAGAGGGATGGAGGGTTGGGGAGATTCAGGTACCTTAGATTTTGCGGATCACGGGTACTTTCCTTTATCCAGAGGACCAATAACTTCCACACTGGATGTAGCATCCACCAGGTAGGCCTCTCTCACTGACCTAGCAGCCGGGGGGGGGGGCTTGTTCAAAAAGTCTCTGCCACAGACTTGTGTAACCACACACTTGGTAAAGTTTCGAAACACAACACACAGCGCCAGGATCTTTCAGCTAGGCCGGCAGCACTGTGAGGTAGATTTTTGATCCGGATGCGTCCTCCAATTGAGTCCTCAATTGCTCGGTCCCTGCCCGCAGGCAAGGACCATCTCTGGATCAGTAGGCCCCGGCAACTTCTGGGCCTACTCTCAGTAATGGAGCCTCAGGGGGTCCGTATGCCCCGAGGCATAAAACTGCTAACACATCCCTGAGGCCAGGAGGGCCGTCAGGTCAGGATCGGAAGAAGACCCCGCCAAAATGGTGTCTGCCCCTTAAGTACCCTCTCCCAGAATGCACAGAGGGGTGACCAAACCCACTGAGCTGCTTTTGGGCAAGAGGTACCCAATACATCCAGCCAGCTGCAGTTTCAACCTTGACCTGTGGTGACAACGACACCCAGAGAAAGGTGGTAAATGTGCAACTCAGCTGAACTGGAACAGAGACCCATAATTTGGTACAATTATTCTGAGTTGAACTATAACTCAGACAACTAAATTTACACTAGCGCCTACCCAATAGGGGCAGGATGCTACAATAGACATGAGTAAAAGGTGATTTAGAACAAAAACTTGTGTTAGCTAACTAAATATTATACAGTTATATTTTAATTTCAAGACAGTAGGTGGAGCTGTAGGCACTTTTTTCACATGTTATTATGTTGCTCATGGAGCTAAGTAGTTCAAGATCCAGTTTATACCCAAAACCGGCAAGAAAAGTGCAGCGAGAGCTTTTTTCTCGAGAAAAACGTTTGTGTGTATGGTTTTACGACGAGAAAATTGCCGTGAATCTCGACGAGAAAATAGAGAACCTGCTCTCTATTTTCTCGTCAGGATTCCAGGATTCCTCGTCGTGTTTCTCGTCAGCCTGTTTTGTGATGAGAAAATGGTTCATGTGTATGCTTTAACGAGTCTTTCAAAAGCGCGCATGCTCAGAAGCAAGTATGAGACGGGAGCACATCTTCTGGTAAAACAAGCCTTCGTAATGGAGATAGCACATTCGTCACGCTCGAAATTATTGCATCGTTTAAATGTTGTGCATTGAAATCTTCTTTAGAATGTTACATTAATCAAAACGAAAGAACTTCTTTTGCTGCTGATATTCACACAGAGTTATGACTATCTTTTTTTAACCTTTTTCATGCTGCTCTTAAGAAGATTTATGTGTATTATATCGTGCAAGTTTTTATGAATATTTAACATTTTTATATTTTTCAAACTGATGTTAATTTTAATTTCGCAATGTTTTGATAGTGATCTCCCATTGAATATTTTAATATATAGTTGTTAAATTTTACACCCTCTTTTTGGGAAATCAGATTCTTTTATTTTTTAGGGGGGTTGTTATCTGTCCCTTTTTTTGTCAGTCAAATGTCTCTGCTTACTCCAAAGCTAAATTTAAAATTTTTACAAATACACATAGTCAAGTATGAACTTAAAAAAAAATAGCATTTATTCATGTTTCAAATAAAATAAAGAGAAGGCAGCGCTGGAGAACCTGCTGCCATTTGTGCATCCCAGGGACCCCAGACCACACATCAACCCTGTGTGGACACTAAAATTGGGAGCTTGAGAAGGCCAACATTTCTGAGCACAATCTGATGCTGGCCTCCCAGAGGTCAGGAACAGCAGCAGGTGAGATATATGTCCCAAGTGTGTGGTACTACAACAGGCTGCCTTCTGTCTGACCACAATGAAGCAAGGCCATCACTTCCTCGTCTTCCTGGCAACCTTCCCTGCAACTTTTCCTGAAGCCTTCCCTGCAGCCTTCCTTCTTCGTTTGGCTGGAGGCTGGGCCACTGGAGGGGTACTCCTGTCAGGAGGAGGAGGAGCTGGAGGAGAAGGGGGTGGCGCAGAAGAACAAGTTGGAGGTGGAGGAGAAGGAGGTGGGGCGGAAGAACAAGGTGGAGGAGGAGGTGGAGGAGAAGGGGGTGGGGCAGAAGAACAAGGTGGAGGTGGAGGAGAAGGGGGTGGAGCAGAAGAACAAGATGGAGGAGGAGGTGGAGGAGAAGGGGGTGGGGCAGAAGAAGAAGGTGGAGGTGGAGGAGGAGGTTGAGGTTGGGACAGTTGTGCCACCTCACAAATTGCTGTATTGGGAGTAATTTTTCCCATCACCCCCTTGTTGAGCAAGGTGATGAGCAGGGGCTCGCATAGGAGGCGTTGCTCCATGCTCATCACCTTGAACTTTGCCTCCACTAGGCCGGCAATGGCCTCTTCAGAGGATGTGGGCTCTTTGAGGGTGGCATGGGCCTCTTTAATAAGGGCCATTGCTGCCTCACTGGTGGTCCTGTCCCTCCTGCCTCTTTTGGGAAATCAGATGGGAGGCACCTGTGATCTGGTGCTTCTCCTTTGCCCTGCCACCTCCTGGCTGCCACTGGGCCCTGCCACCTCCTGGCTGCCACTGGGCCCTGCCACCTCCTGCCTTCCACTGGGCCCTGACACCTCCTGGCTGCCACTGGGCCCTTCCTCCTCCTGCCTGACAGTTTCCAGACCCTCCTCCTGGCTGATTTCATCCTGTGTATGAAAAAGGGACATAGTTTAATATGTTGCTTTAATCTTTGCCTCAAAATTTATAATCATGATTAAACCAATTAGAATGTAAATCCTGAAATCATTTTCTAAAATTTACAACTACATCAGATTGACTATTTAGCACCCAATTAAGTGCAGACTAATGTCTAGAGATCTTGATTTCACTTGTGGAACTCTAAATAGTTTATGTTTGTCATCTTAACATATTTGTCAAACATTAATTTTATCACAATACATTTTCATTTAATACTATACCTGGCTCCAGATGGCCAAATCAGGATCATCCAGGATGGCTGCCTCCTCTTGCTCCAGAGAAGGCTCAGGTTGGCTGCAGGGAAGTCTGGGGGGAAGAGTGGATAGTGATGGCCTTGCCTCAATGTGGTCATCCAGAAAGGACATCCTGCTGTAGTACCACAAATTCGGGACATAAACATCATCTGCTGCTGCTCCTGACCTCTGAGAAGCCAGGACCTTAGAGCGTTCAGTCCTGTAGGTGCCTCTCAAGCTCCCAATTTTAGTGTCCACCTGTTTTGCTGTGGCTGTGGGCACCTTGGTATGCACAAATGGGAGCAGGGTCTCCAGCGCTGCTTTTCTCACCCATCTTTTTTTGTGGATGGGGTTTTTTGTCTCCCACAGAGCGGGCAGCTCCCTTACCCGGTCTATAAATTCCGCCAGGAAATCTCTATCACTAATGAAGACATTCATATTGTATCTGCAAGTAAAATAAATAATATATAACTAATGTGAGGCAAACAGTCTAACCTCCTTAACATTGTAGTCACCATATATATCCTACAACATTCTCAAGACAGTATAGGCCAACAATTTGTCCAACTCACAAAATCACATACCTTCGTTCGCACGTCCGTAACTTGAACTCCTCTCTCCGCACACCGAACGTAGTATAGTCACATGTGTGTTTGGTATATATACACCACGCATGCGTCAAACTACGAACACAACGCTCCGCACACGTCGCCCGCCCATGACGTTCTAACTAACATCTTTTCCCCGCCCCTTCTCTTTCGGCGCGCAGACAGATATGGCGGATTTACAGCAGGTGTCTGATAATTCCGCAACTAACGAGGAGGAGACAAGCCCGGAGACCGAGGAAACGTCACGATCAAGGAGGAGATTCAAGGCATCTAATATGTCTTGTGCGGAGATGGCGGAGATGGTGGACATCTTGCTCAAGTCTGATTATGAGGCAAAGCATGGGCCGTATAGCAAACCAAATAGAAGGAAGGCCAAAATCCTCAAGAAAGTCGTGAAGAGTCTGAAGACGAATTTCGGGGTGAAACGCTCAAATGAGCAGCTCAGAAAGAGGTGGTCGGACCTCAAACTGAGGGAGCCAGAGCAGTTAAGGAGCATTAAGAGAATGCTATCAAAAAGTAAGTAAAATTTACACTTTTCGGCTATTAATGTTTTTCTCAACTTACATGTTGCTCCTTTTTGTGATTTTATCATATTGGACTCCCTTCCATAATTTTATAATTTGAACTTGGTTTGGCACAGTAATCGTTCGTTACGTTACAGACACTTCGTTCGGCCACTATCCGCTGTTTTGGCTTATTTTATAGCCACAAAAGTAATTAGACATCTGCGTGTTTTTTTAACATTTTTGTTCCAAATTTTTAGGGTAGATGATGTGTTTGTAAAGAGAATGAAATGCAAACTTTAGTCAGTGTAAAGGAGAGGACACTCAGCAGCTGCTTCCACATCTGTACTTTGGAGCACTATAGTGTGGGCCACCAGACCCGCCTTTTTTGGGTGTCCCACACAGGTGCATTAGTGATTTTTTGTGGTGCCTCCATGTCTAAAAACTGACAGCCAAAGGTGAATACTAAACATATTTTTGGTTCCAAATAATGCATTCATCTTTAAATTCCGCACAAACATACACTTGTACCCCACTTCCAAGCAATTTAGCCTGTTTTTATTTTTCATAGCGAATTTCAGTGTGATAAATAGACCTTTTGTTTGATTATCATAGGGGAGAGAAGACTGGGAGGAGAACACTCCAGGGAGCACAGGAACCCCACAGCTTCACAACAACCCCAAACTCCCAAAGACCCACAACCGAAGGATGTTGAGGAAGTTGAGGTGGAGGAAGGAGAAGTGCAGGAAGGAGAGGTGGATGACGTTGTGGAACTGGTCACCACAACAGGTCAGTATCTGACACCACAGCTTCAGGTAAGAGATGTAGGCCTGCAGAGTTATAATACCTTTTTATTTTGTTTTTAGGGGATGTAAATGTTGTGGTGAAGGATAGTACACGTTTCTCTGCTGACAGTGCCCTCCGAATAATACAGCAAGTGATGGAATGTAGCACGGAACTGGACAGAATAAAACAAATAATTCATGTGATGGATCAAACATTTAAAGACATTCTAGATGTTTTGGGGAGAATCGAATAAGTCAACCAAACCCCCATTTTTTTTTCAGGAATGACTGTTCATCAACCTTTTATACTGTTTTTGACAATGCAACCAGCCAAAAATTGAATATGCACACAGTGTGTCAACATGTGCCATCTGCCATCAGGGGATATCCATGTACGTCTTTTGGGGGTGCAAACCCTTCCTCGTATCTAAAGTAGGTGAACTGAGGAAGGGGTTGCACCCCCAAAACACGTCAATTGATCACCCCTGATGGCAGATAGCAGATGTTGACAATAGGGATCAGGAGTCTTAAATCCCTAGTGGAAAATAATACAAAATGTGTGCATATTAAATTTTGGGCTGGGCAAGGGGTGGCAAGACCCCATATTAGGACGGGCACATACAGACATAGTTTGTGTAAGTGAATGTGTCAGATTGCTCAGAGGTATCCAATGTTGTAATTTTTGGAATGCAACTGTTTTTGTATTTTCCTAAGAAAAGAATTGGCGGTTTGTGGCCAGGAAAAAAAAAGAAAAAAAAAAGGAAACGTGTGTGAATGTGCACAGAGTAAAATGTTTGAACAGAAACAACGTGTAGCTTCTTTTTTCAATACGCTCTAACCTTATTTGTGTTTTTTTTAAGGTTACATAGTGAAATGGTTGTTATTTACTAAAGGAAAATACACTTGGCACTACAAATGCACTAAGACAAACTAGGAGACAGGAAACAAACCAAAGTTAAAATTAGAAATCAGAATTTTATTTAACTCATTCTCCAGGAATCTTTAGCCATAGCCTGGCATAGGAATTGCCCCCCTACTCGTGAAATATTCCATATATTTGTCCCAAACCTCACGGGCATTTTGGGGGGGCAAGCCAGGACGGGCAGATTCCAGGCCCGGCAGGGGATTAGCAGGTGAAAGTCCAGCCTCAGGCAATACTGAGGCCATATATGAATTGGATTTTCTGCTGAGAAAATTGTGTAGCACACAGCAGCATAAAACTACATAGTTTATTTTGTAGTCCGCCAAGTATATGGAAGTCATAAAAATGCGGAACCGGCTGGCCATTATGCCGAAGGCATTTTCAACGACTCTTCGGCCCCTGGCCAGCCGGTAATTGAACACCCTCTTCTCTGGGGTCAGGGTCCTGTGAGGAAATGGTCTCATAAGATGCGGTCCGAGTCCAAAGGCTTCATCAGCCAAGAAAACAAAGGGGAGTCCTTCAATATTCCCTGCATCCGGTGGCAATGCAAGGTCGTCACTCTGGAGACGGAGGGCAAACTCCGTCTGGATGAAGGATCCCCCATCGGACATCCGGCCATTCTTCCCTACATCAACATAGAGGAATTCATACCGTGCTGACACCACCGCCATCAGCACAATGCTATAAAACCCCTTGTAATTGAAGTAGTAGGACCCAGTACGGGGTGGCGACACGATGCGGACGTGCTTCCCGTCTATGGCACCACCGCAGTTGGGGAAGTCCCACCGCGTGGCAACCTCCGATGCCACAGTCTGCCATTCCTGTGGCATGGAAGGAAGCTGGGGAGTCAAACAAGATGAAAGAAAATTTGAATTTAAAAATATTACATTACAAGGAGATTATAATAAAAAACATTAGAGGCCAACATCAATCAAATTCTACGTTTATTAAGGTGTTTTCAATAAGTGTAATGGAACGCTCATGTTTCATATTCATCACCCCCTCTGATGGTCCATTAATACATTATTTTGGGGGGGGGGGTAGATGTGTTTGGCCACAGGATAGCAGTGCAGTGGCGGTGCGTCCAGAGTGGGCGCTGGAGCACTGCCCCCTCTCTCCTGTGCCCGTCACTCAGAACAATACATAGGTTCTTGCCTTGCATTAACCTATGTATTGTCAATGCCGCCCACTATTCAGGTGGATGGCCCCCTGTTAAGCGACCAACATATGAATAACTGCGGCATTTATGGGGTGAAAATTGCATATCAGAAACAGGGAGGCAAATAGGCTTGCACATTACAGCCTGAGGGATGTAATTGGCTTCATAAAAGTTAAATAGGGGACGCAGGGGGGGGGAGCATTCCTTGGGTAAACACTGACAAGCTGCTCTGCCAATCATGTTCACCAAGTCTGTTTAATGGTAACATGATTGGCTGATGCAACATCAAGGGAAGGAGAAGACATCAAGGACAGAAGAAGGATGGCGCTGACCACAAGAAGGTATGTGCAGGGCTGGGGACAAAATGGCTGCATTGGAGGGGACAAAATGGCTGCATTGGAGGGGACAAAATGGCTGCATTGGAGGGAACAAAATGGCTGCATTGGAGGGAACAAAATGGCTGCATTGGAGGGAACAAAATGGCTGCATTGGAGGGGACAAAATGGCTGCATTGGAGGGGACAAAATGGCTGCATTGGAGGAGACAAAATGGCTGCATTGGAGGGGACAAAATGGCTGCATTGGAGGGAACAAAATGGCTGCATTGGAGGGAACAAAATGGCTGCATTGGAGGGAACAAAATGGCTGCATTGGAGGGGACAAAATGGCTGCATTGGAGGGGACAAAATGGCTGCATTGGAAGGGACAAAATGGCTGCATTGGAGGGGACAAAATGGCTGCATTGGAGGGAACAAAATGGCTGCATTGGAGGGAACAAAATGGCTGCATTGGAGGGGACAAAATGGCTGCATTAGAGGGGACAAAATGGCTGCATTGGAGGGGACAACTGGGGGCGTTTAATAGGCACCTTTGCAAAAATGGAGGAAGTTTATTTCCTAAATTGGGGTTGGACCCCCAAACATTTGTTGCAACAGGCGCCCCTGCTGGAAAGGTTAGTGAAGGGAAATATGCATGGAGGAGAAAAAAGGGGCAATCTAAAGCTTCCAGCATGCATGGGGACAAAGGGGACATTCTCAGCATATTACAATCATGGTAATTAGGGAAGGATGAAAGAAATACAATACATTAGCATACATGTAATACATAAAATGTGATGTTAAAGGAGAAAACTTACCCTAATATAGTCCTCCTGCAGGACTTGTATAATGTCAGAACAGGTGTCTGAGATAATGAGGCCCAGAGCCTGGGGGGAGATGCCTGTCGTAAACTTCAAGTCCTGAAGACTTCTCCCTGTCGCCAGATAACGTAACGTGGCGATAAGCCTCTGCTCAGCACTGATGGCTTCCCGCATAACGGTGTCCTGCCTGGTAATATAGGGGGACACCAAAGCCAACAGTTCTGGAAAAACGGGGTCAGACATCCGCAGAAAATTCCTGTAGTCCTCAGGATTATTCTCGACTATCTCCCGCAGCAGAGGCATGTGGCAGAATTGGTCCCGCTGGAGCAACCAATTCTTGGTCCATGAACTCCTCCTCACACCATTCATGGACTGGTCTTGGTCCAAAACAAGCAGACCAACACCAAGTGCACGCACAGCACGAACTCGACGACGAGAACGTCCAGGCGACATGGCTAGGAAACGGTCGTCTTATCAGAACGTACAGAACAGAACGCACTTTAGAACAGCAAGGCCTATGAATAACGAACTGAAAATCAGAAACGAACGGGCAAGAACGCACTGTAAAACAGATACGACCTGCCTAGACGCCCTGAAAGTCAAGATACGAACCCACAAGCACAAACTGAACCTCAGAAAACGAACTGAAAAGCACGAAGACTGAAAAGCGCGAATCGTCTCTTCCCAAACTTTTACTTCACACACGGTAACACGAGATCAGCAAAAGCAGCCCAAGGGGTTGCGCCAAGAAAATCGATCTTCCCCTTTATAGTGCCGTCGTACGTGCTGGACGTGAGCGCGGAGAACAACGAGGAAATTGGGAAATGTCAGTGTGTACGCATAGAAAGCTTGACGAGAAACTCGTCAAGGTTAACAAGAATCTCGTCGAAAAAAACAACGTGTTTTTAACGACGAGAAAATCGGTCGTGTGTACGAGGCTTAAGAGATAGAAACTGTAAAAGAAGAAAGCTTCTGCTTTCTCCTGGGTCATAAGTGAATCAGTTTATAAGGTCCAATTTGTAAACATATGGACAGAGCCAAAACATTACACAGATGAAGCATTGTACAACACTATTTAAAAGAAAAATCTCTAACAATACCCATAATGTTTGTAATGTGAATTTCTATTTGTTGCATTTCGCAAGAGGAATGTACCATTCCTTAACATTCATTCCTAAGTGAAAACAGCATTTGACCAGAAGAAGTAAAGAACATTCAACCAATACAGGGGGTCCCCGAGTTACGAACACCCGAGTTACGAACGACTCCTACTTACGAACGGCCTCAAATGCCGGCCACTTGTGCTCTACGATACCTTTCGAGCAGCTCTGACACATTCCACACTGCCGTACTACGCCCCAGATAACATAACAAGCGCCCGGAACATCCCACATCCATGCACAGGCGGCAGTTACACTTACGAACACTTACGAATGCAGTGTTCCGACCGGAAGTTACACTTACAAATGCAGTGTTGCGACTTACGAACAACTTCGACTTACGAACGAACCTACAGTCCCTATTGTGTTCGTAACTCGGGGACCCCCCTGTATAGGAAATAACCCCAACACTTTAGACTAAGCGCTAGTTCACACCACATACAGTCCAGTGAGTTTTTTCTGCATCAAAAACACATGAAAAGTAGGTTATATGGTTTCCAATGGCATAGTTCATGCCAGTGCAGTCAGTTTCAGGGCTTTCAAGTTCCAGAAAAAAAAGTAGAACATGCTGCATTTTTCCTGCACTGGACTGTACTGAAACGCTGTAGAAAAAATAAAATAAAAAATGCTTCAAAAACGCACCGGACCCCAGAACAGTGAAAAGAAAAACAGGAAAAAATGCAGAAAACAAGCATCTAGAATGCATCCGGAAACGCATCAAAAACACACTGGAATGCGCCAAAAGCGCATTAAAAATGCGCATTCAAAAACGCGCATTCAAAAACGCATCTGTACCGGATCTGGAGTGCATTTTTGTGGTGTGAACCAGGTGTAAGTGCATTTGACCAGAAGGTGCCATTTTGCACATATTACAAATATAATAGGTATTATTTGTGACTTTTGCATGAATGCTGAGACATTTGCAGATTTTATTATATAAATAGACCCCTAAAATCTATGTCCAGCCAAAACTGGAAAGGTTAGAACACCTGTCCAGTTTATATTGCTATCTAGGAGTCTGTAAGGCTCTAATTCACACTAATGTGTTTTTTGATGCATTTTGCATTTTGCAGAAATGCAGGGAAATTTTTTAACATGTTCACATCAATGCATTTTTGTGCCTCTGCATTTTTGGAAAGGGTTGGGGGCTTTTTTTTCCCGCAAAATGCTGTGTTTTGCATGTAATAGAATTTCACAGCGATTTTGCCACGATTTGCGTTTTTCTTTATTTCTTTTTTTTACACTGTATATAGCTGGTTGCTAAGGAGGGGGCCGGGAAGCCGGCCGCCGCGTCCTTAACAACCGATGAGTCATCAGTTGTCAGCGGGCTTCCCGCTGAATGTAAAAAAAAAATAATTGCCGGCTAAAAGAAAATCGAGAAAAAAAACAGCGTGGGGTCCCACCCCCCCAGGTCCATACCAGGCCCTTGGGTCTAGTATGGATTCGGAGCAGACCCCCCCCCCCCCCCCACACCAAAATGTAAAAAAAAAATCCATACCGGACCCTTATCCGAGCATGCAGCCCGGCAGGTCAGAAAAGGGAGGAGACGAGCGAGTGCCCCCAGATCCCAGCCCCCCTATGTGAATGAGTATGGGGTACAATGTACCCCTACCCATTCACAAAAAAAATAAAAGTAGTGTAGTGTTAAAAAATACAGTAGACAGTTTTTGACGAGTCTTTTTTAAAAAATCTTCTTCTTCTCCGCTTCTTCCTCCATCTTCTCCCACATTACCGACCCATCATGCCCCGGGCGGTGATGTCACAAGGGGGCGTGGCCTCTGGATGACGTAATCCAATTGCCACGCCCCGTCGTTATTTAAGAAAAGCAGGACATCGGCGCCAACAGATCAGCGGGACGCAGCATCAGAGGAGGGTTGTCGGCGGGAGCGGCGGCAAAGGAAGAAGAACACAGGACAAAGAAGACAGAAGAAGAGCGGAAGAAGAAGCAGGGGGAGAAGGAGAAGACCGGAAGATGAAGATACGGGAGAAGATGGAGGAAGAAGCGGAGAAGAAGAAGAACATTTTTAATAAAAGACTTGTCAAAAACTGTCTACTGTATTTTTTAACACTACACTACTTTTTATTTTGTGAATGGGTAGGGGTACAATGTACCCCATACTCATTCACATACGGGGGGCCGGGATCTGGGGGTTTCCAGATTCCGATAAGCCCCCCCGCCCACAGACCCCGACAACCACCGGGCAAGGGTTGTCAGGAAGAGGCCCTTGTCCCCATCAACATGGGGGCAAGGTGCTTTGGGGTGGGGGGCGCAGAGCCCACCCTGCCCCAAAGCACTCATCCCCCCATGTTGAGGGCATGCAGCCTGGTATGGTTCAGGAGGGGGGGCGCTCAGATAAGGGTCTGGTATGGATTTTGGGGGGACCCCCTCGCCATTTTTTTTAAATGTTGGTGTGGGGGGCCCCTCTGAATCCATACAAGGGCATGGTATGGACCTGGGGGGTACCCCACGCTGTTTTTTTTCTCTATTTTTTTTTAGCCGGCAATTCTTTTTTTTATATTCAGAGGGAAGCCCGCTGACAACTGATGACTCATCGGTTGTTAAGGATGCCGGCCCCCTCCTTAGCAACCAGCTATATACAGTGTAAACAAAAAAACAAAAACGTAAAATGCAAATCGCTGCAAAATCACGGTAAAAACGCGTGTCCAAAAACGCGGCAAGCACCGCAAAAAGCACTGCAGAAACGCTCAAAAGCAACATGCATAGATGTGAATCGAAAGACATTTGCCCTCACTGTCTGTCATGCTGACAAAATTTTACCCAACAGGAAGTGAAGTAAGCTCTCCAACATTAAAGTGGTTCTAAAGTCAAAGTTTTTTATTTTCTTTTTTTTTTACCTTAATGCATTAATTTGCCTTTTTAGTTTTTTTTTTCTTTATCTTTAACTAGTGATTCAGCCATTAACACATATGGCTACACTCAGTCCTCTAATGTATCTATGGAGGAACAACATAGCCCCCTTGAACAGTATACCTTTTCTTCCAATACATATGTTCTAATTAAAATGCATTTCACAATGTTTTAATAAATAAATAACCAAGATGAATCTTTCTATATGTCTTGAGTTCAGTTTTGTTTTGGCAGGCATCCCTTGTAGTAAAAGCCCTAGCTACAAGACCCTGCACTTCCAAGCATAAAGACCTTTGAAGGATTGGAAGCAGAGAGCTGGGGCTACTTTATATAGGCCAATGATGAACAGTAATTTGAAACAAATACACATAACCTTAATATAGACTTAGGTGCAAAGTGTTAACTTAAACAGCATTAGCTGAGAACACACTGTACAGCAATTCTTCTTATTCGCCAAGCCATTTCATTAAGTCATTATAACAAGATATTTAGCTAGTATTAAATACTGTATATCAAATTTGCTTAATGTAAATTAATGGACTAGTAAGTGATATCGGTAATAGATCTTAACTGAGCCATTCAGCAGCAGCTTTGTATTACTCAATGCTCACAAAAATCATTATGTACTATGCAGTATATGAACACATGGAAATATTTGAACTGGGATTTTTATAACCACACAGATCACCCAGGTGAACTTTAGGCTAACCGATACATACATTTAGCTGTTCAAATAAACAAATTTGAACTATCTTCCCTGCCAGTGTCCTGATCTAAGCAGCCCTGCTAGACAGCACAACCGGGCCCTGACCTCCACTGCAATGACCGGCCGATTTGGCCCAGAACCATCCCCATACCATCTCCTTCTGTCAGCACATATGCCTTGCACAAGAACCTAATTGACTACTAGTGTTTCACCCCCCCCCCCTTTTTTCCCATGTGAGTGCTGCTGTTCAAGTTATTACATGACATCAAGGCAAAATTGGGTATTTAATACAATGTGAAGAGTGTTATAGCACAGAGTGGTATCTGTGGATAACAACATAGATAATAATGTGCCACATCCTGAAATATTTGAATAATAGGAAATGTTTGGGACTTGGACTTTTTAGGCACAGTAATACAAAAATTTATTAAAAAAGTATAAATTTATGGAGTGTAGCGCTACCCCCAGTTAAGAGAGCCGCTGGTTTTGTTTTGGGCCCTGTAGTGCACCACTGTCAACCCCTGGCAATCGGCTCTAACCTCCCGTGGCACAGCTAGTAAGGGGAGATAGGACCGCGTGACCGCAACTCTAGGCGACGCAGTCCTATGGCAAACACACACAGTGATATACTTTAAAACTTCTATTAAAGTAAGTGAAACTGACACCAATGTACTTGACCCAAATATTTTACTGAGGCCTCGTACACACGACCGATTTTCTCGTCGTAAAAAACACGTCGTTTTTTTCGACGAGATTCTTGTTAAGCTTGTCGATTTTCTCGTCAAGCTTTCTATGCGTACACACTGTCATTTCCCAATTTCCTCGTGGTTCTCTGCGCTCACGTCCAGCACGTACGACGGCACTATAAAGGGGAAGATCTTTTTTCTTGGCGCCACCCCTTGGGCTGCTTTTGCTGATCTCGTGTTACCGCGTGTGAAGTAAAAGTTTGGGAAGAGACGATTCGCGCTTTTCAGTCTTCGTACTTTTCAGATCGTTTTCTGCCGTTCAGTTTGTGCTTGTGGGTTCGTATCTTGACTTTCAGGGCGTCTAGGCAGGTCGTATCTGTTTTACAGTGCGTTCTTGCCTGTTCGTTTCTGAATTTCAGTTCGTTATTCATAGGCCTTGCTGTTCTAAAGTGCGTTCTGTTCTGTACGTTCTGATTAGACGACCGTTTCCTAGCCATGTCGCCTGGACGTTCTCGTCGTCGAGTTCGTGCTGTGCGTGCGCTTGGTGTTGGTCTGCTTGTTTTGGACCAAGACCAGTCCATGAATGGTGTGAGGAGGAGTTCATGGACCAAGAATTGGTTGCTCCAGCGGGACCAATTCTGCCACATGCCTCTGCTGCGGGAGATCGTCGAGAATAATCCTGAGGACTACAGGAATTTTCTGAGGATGTCTGACCCCATTTTTCAGGAACTGTTGGCTTTGGTGTCCCCCTATATTACCAGGAAGGACACCGTTATGCGGGAAGCCATCAGTGCTGAGCAGAGGCTCATCGCCACGTTGCGTTACCTGGCGACAGGGAGAAGTCTTCAGGACTTGAAGTTCACCACAGGCATCTCCCCCCAGGCTCTGGGCCTCATAATCCCAGACACCTGTTCTGCTATTATACAAGTCCTGCAGGAGGACTATATTAGGGTAAGTTTTCTCCCTTCACATCACATTTTATGTATTACATGTATGCTAATGTATTGTATTTCTTTCATCCTTTCCTAATTACCATGATTGTAATATGCTGAGAATGTCCCCTTTGTCCCCATGCATGCTGGAAGTTTTTAAATGCCCCTTTTTTATCCTCCCTAAATATTTCCCCTCACTAACTTTTCCAGCAGGGGCGCCTGTTGCTCCAAATGTTGGGGGGTTACAACCCCAATTTCGGAAATAAACTTCCTCCTTTTTTGCTCTGTTGCCTAATAAACGCCCCCAGTTGTCCCCTCCAATGCAGCCATTTAGTCCCCTCTATTGCAGCCAGTTTCCCCCCAGCCCTGCACTTACCTTCTTGTGGTCAGCGCCATCCTTCTTCTGTCCTTGATGTCTTCTCCTTCCCTTCATGTTGCATCAGCCAATCATGTTACCATTAAACAGACTTGGTGAACATGATTGCCAGAGCTGCCTGTCAGTGTTTACACAAGGAATGCCCCCTCCTTGCGTCCCCGATTTTTCTTTGAGGAAGCCAATTACATCCCTCAGGTTGTAATTTGCAAGACTTTTTTAATACCTGTTTCTGCTCTGCAATTTTAACCCCCTAAATGACGCAATTAATCATATGTCGGTCGCTTTACAAGAGGCCATCCACCTGAATAGTGTGCGGCATAGACAATACATAGGTTCATGCAACGCATGAACCTATGTATTGTTCTGAGTGATGGGCACAGGAGAGAGGGGACAGTGCTCCAGCGCCCACTCTGGACGCACCGCCACTGCAATGCTATCCTGTGGCCAAACACATCTCCCCCCCCCCAAAATAATTTAGTAATGGCCCATCAGAGGGGGTGATGAATATGATAAATGAGCCTTCCATTATACTTTTTTTACACACCTTAATAAACGTATAATTAGATTGATGTTGGTCTCTAATTTTTTGGTCTTGAATTTGCTTGTAATGTATGCCTTTGTTTTTCTAATATTATTTCATCTTGTTTCACTCCACAGCTTCCTTCAACGCCACAGGAATGGCAGACTGTGGCATCGGAGTTTGCCACGCGGTGGGACTTCCCCAACTGCGGTGGTGCCATAGACGGGAAGCACGTCCGCATCGTGCCACCACCCCGTTCTGGATCCTACTACTACAACTACAAGGGGTTTCATAGCATTGTGCTGATGGCGGTGGTGTCAGCACGGTATGAATTCCTCTATGTTGATGTAGGGAAGAATGGCCGGATGTCCGATGGGGGATCCTTCATCCAGACGGAGTTTGCCCTCCGTCTCCAGAGTGACGACCTTGCATTGCCACCGGATGCAGGGAATATTGAAGGACTCCCCTTTGTTTTCTTGGCTGATGAAGCCTTCGGACTCGGACGGCATCTTATGAGGCCATTTCCACAGAGGACCCTGACCCCAGAGAAGAGTGTGTTCAATTACCGGCTGGCCAGGGCCCGAAGAGTCGTTGAAAATGCCTTCGGCATAATGGCCAGCCGGTTCCGCCTTTTTATGACTTCCATCCACTTGGCGGACTACAAAATAAACTATGTAGTGTTATGCTGCTGTGTGCTACACAATTTTCTTTGCCGCAAAGCGAATTCATATATGGCCTCAGTTTTGCCAGAGGCTGGACTTTCCCCTGCAAATCCCCTTCCGGGCCTGGAATCTGCCCGTCTTGGCTTGCCCCCCCAAAATGCCCGTGTGGTTCGGGACAAATACATGGAGTATTTCACGGGTAGGGGGGCAATTCCTATGCCAGCCTATGTCTAAGTATCCCAATAAAAATCTTCTTTAAACCTTTAATTATTTGTTCTTTCCTGTCTCCTAGTTTGTCTTTGTGCATTTGTAGTGGCAAGTGTATTTTACTTTAGTAAATAACAACCAATTTCACTATGTTACCTTACAAAAGAACCAAATAAGCTTAGAGTGTATTATAAAAAGAAGCTACACGTTGTTTGTGTTCAAATATTTTACTCTCTGCACATTTTTTTTTGTTTTACTTTGGGGTTGGCCTGACCACAACCCGTCAAATTTTGGCTTATGAAAATACAAAAATACCACTTGCATTTCTAAAATGACAACATTGGATACCTCTGAGCAATCTGAGACATTCAGTTACACAAACTATGTCTCTATGTGCCCGTCCTAATATGGGGTCCTGCCACCCCTTGCCCAGTCAAAAATTCAATATGCACACATTTTTACTTTTTTGCAAATAGGAAGTTTACAATCCTGATCCCTATTGTCAACATGTGCTATCTGCCATCAGGGGTGATCAATGGATGTGTTTTGGGGGTGCATCCCCTTCCTCAGTTCACCGACTTTTGATACGAGGAAGGTGTTGCACCCACAAAAGACGTACATGGATATCCCCTGATGGCAGATAGCACATGTTCACACACTGTGTGCATATTCAATTTTTGGCTGCTTTGTTACTCAAAAAATTAGTAAAAATATAAAAACAAACATGTAAAAACAAATGTGTTTGGATGGCTTATTGAATTCTCCCCAAAACATCGAGAATGTCTTTAAATGTTTGTTCCATCACATGGATTCTTTGTTTAATTAGGTCCAGTTCCGTGCTACATTCCATCACTTGCTGGATGAGGCGGAGGGCACTGTCAGCAGAGAACGGTGTGCTATCCTTCACAACATTTCCATCCCCTAAAAACCATAAAAAAAAATTAATAAAACTCTGCAGGCCTACCTCGCTTACCTTAAGCTGTGGTGTCAGATACTGACCTGTTGTGGTGACCAGATCCACAACGTCATCCACCTCTCCTTCCTGCACTTCTCCTTCCTCCACCTCAACTTCCTGCACATCTTTCGGTTGTGGATCTTTGGGAGTTTGGGGTTGCTTGGAAGTTGTGGGGTGCATGTGCTCCCTGGAGTGTCCTCCTCCCAGTCTTCTCTCCCCTATGAGAATAAAACCAAAGGTCTATTTATCACACTGTAAAAATCTCATTTTTAAACTTAAAACAGGCTAAATTGTTTGGAAGTGGGGTACAAGTGTGTGTTTGTGCGGAATTTAAAGAAAAATGCATTCTTTATGACCCCAAATATGTTTATTATTCACATTTGGATGTAATTTTTTGGACATGGAGGCACCACAAATAAACTCTGATGCACCTGTGTGGGACACCCAAAAAAGGCGGGTCTGGTGGCCCACACTATAGTGCTCCAAAGTACAGATGTGGAAGCAGCTGCTGAGTGTCCTCTCCTTTACACTGATTAAAGTTTGCATTTCATTCTCCTTACAAACACATCATCTAGACTTAAAAATTATCCACAATACTTGATCAAAAATGGCAGATGTCTAATTACTTTTGGGGGTCTTAAATAAGCCAAAACCACGGATAGTGGCCGAACGAAGTGTCGGTAACGTAACGAACGATTACTGTGCCCAACCTAGTTCAAAATAATACATTTTGGAAGGGAGTCCAATATGCTTTAAAAAAAAAAAAAGTAAGTTTCTAAAAAGATTAATAGCAGAAAGGTCGTCATTTTACTTACTTTTAGCGAGCATCCTCTTTATGCTCCTCAACTGGTCTGGCTCCCTCAGTTTGAGGTCTGACCACCTCTTTCTGAGCTGCTCATTTGAGCGTTTCACCCCGAACTTCGCCCTCAGACTCTTCACAACTTTAGTGAGGATTTTGGCCTTCCTTCTATTTGGTTTGCTATACGGCCCATGCTTGGCATCATAATCAGCCTTGACCAAGATGTCCACCATCTCCGCCATCTCCGCCAAAGACATATTCGATGCCTTGAATCTCCTCCTTGATCGTGACGTGTCCTCGATCTCCGGGCTTGTCTCCTCGCTAGTTGCGGAATTATCAGACACCTGCTGTAACTCCGCCATATCTGTCTGCGCGCCGAAAGAGAAGGGGCGGGGAAAAGATGTTAGTTAGAACGTCATGGGCGGGCGACGTGTGCGGAGCGACGTGTTCCAATTTGGACGCATGCGTGGTGTGTATATAGCAAACACACATGTGACTATAGTATGTTCGGTGTGCGGAGAGAGGAGTTCAAGTGACGGACGTGCGGACGAAGGTATGTGATTTTGTGAGACTTGTTAAAATTGTTGGCCTATACTGTCTTGAGATTGTTGGAGGATATATATGGTGACTAGGATGTGAAGGAGGTTAGACTGTTTGCCTCACATTATTTAAATATAATTTATTTTACTTGCAGATACAATATGAATGTATTTATTAGCGACAAAGAGTTCCTGGCGGAATTTATTGACCGGGTAAGGGAGCTGCCGGCTCTGTGGGAGACCAAAAACCCCATCCATAAAAAAAAAGGGGTGAGAAAAGCAGCGCTGGATAAGCTGCTCCCATTTGTGCATACCAAGGTGCCCACAGCCACAGCAAAACAAGTGGACACTAAAATTGGGAGCTTGAGAGGTACCTACAGGACTGAACGCTCTAAGGTGCTGGCTTCTCAGAGGTCAGGAGCAGCAGCAGATGATGTTTATGTCCCGGTTTTGTGGTACTACAGCAGGATGTCCTTCCTGGATGACCACATTGAGCCAAGGCCATCACTCTCCACTCTTCCCCCCAGACTTCCCTGCAGCCAACCTGAGCCTTCTCTGGAGCAAGAGGAGGCAGCCATCCTGGATGATCCTGATTTGGCCATCTGGAGCCAGGTATAGTATTAACTGAAAATGTAGTGGGATAAAATTAATGTTTCCCAAATATGTCAGGATGAGAAACATACATTATTTTGTATTCAACAAGTGAAATCATGATCTGTAGACATTATTCTGCACTTAATTGTGTGGTAAATAGTCAAGCTGATGTAGTGGTAAATTTAAAGCAAGGATTTATGCATTTACATTCTAATTGCTTCCATCAGGATTACAAAGTTTGATGCAAAGATTAAACCAACATATTAAACTATGTTTCTTTTTCATACACAGGATGAAATCAGCCAGGAGGAGGGTCTGGAAACTGTCAGGCAGGAGGAGGAAGGGCCCAGTGGCAGCCAGGAGGTGGCAGGGCCCAGTGGCAGCCAGGAGGTGGCAGGGCCCAGTGGCAGCCAGGAGGTGGCAGGGCCCAGTGGCAGACAGGAGGTGGCAGGGCCCAGTGGCAGACAGGAGGTGGCAGGGCAAAGGAGAAGCAACAGATCCCAGGTGCCTCCCATCAGGCTTCACAAAAGAGGCAGGAGGGACAGGACCACCAGTGAGGCAGCAATGGCCCTTATTAAAGAGGCCCATGCCACCCTCAAGGAGCCCACATCCCCTGAAGAGGCCATTGCCGGCCTAGTGGAGGCTAAGTTCAAGGTGATGAGCATGGAGCAACGCCTCCTATGCGAACCCCTGCTCATCACCTTGCTCAACAAGGGGGTGATGGAGCAAATTACCCCCAATACCACCATATGTGAGGTGGCCCAACTGACCCAACCTCAACCTCCACCTTCCTCTTCTGCCCCACCCCCTTCTGCTACCCCTCCACCTTCTGCCCCACCCCCTTCTGCTACCCCTCCACCTTCTGCCCCACCCCCTTCTGCTACCCCTCCACCTTCTGCCCCACCCCCTTCTGCTACCCCTCCACCTTCTGCCCCACCCCCTTCTGCTACCCCTCCACCTTCTGCCCCACCCCCTTCTGCTACCCCTCCACCTTCTGCCCCACCCCCTTCTGCTACACCTCCACCTTCTGCCCCACCCCCTTCTGCTACACCTCCACCTTCTTCTTCTGCCCCACCCCCTTCTGCTACACCTCCACCTCCTCCTCCTGACAGGAGTACCCCTCCAGTGGGCCAGCCTCCAGCTAAACGAAGAAGGAAGGCTTCAGTAAAGGCTGCAGGGAAGGTTGCCAGGAAGAAGAGGAAGTGATGGCCTTGCTTCATTGTGGTCGCACTGGTCGGACAGAAGGCAGCCTGTTGTAGTACCACACACTTGGGACATATATCTCACCTGCTGCTGTTCCTGACCTCTGGGAGGCCAGCATCAGATTGTTTTCTGAAATGTGGGCCTTCTCAAGCTCCCAATTTTAGTGTCCACACAGGGTTGCTGTGTGCTCTGGGGTCCCTGGGATGCACAAATGGCAGCAGCTTCTCCAGCGCTGCCTTCTCTTTATTTAATTTATAAACATGAATAAATGTGTTTTTTGTTTAAGTTCATACTTGACTATGTGTATTTTTAAATAAAAAAAAACAAGCTTTGGAGTAAGCAGATACATTTGACTGACAATAAAAGGCACAGATATCACCCCCCCCCCAAAAGAATAACTAAATCTGATTAGCTCAAAAACATGGTGTGAAATTTTAAAAATATAGATTAGAAAATTAAATGGGAGATCGCTATCAAAACATTGAGAAATTATAATTAACATCATTTTGAAAAATCTAACCATTTAAATTATTCCTAAAAACTTGCACGATATAATACACATAAATCTTATAAAGAGCAGCATGAAAAAGGTTAAAAATAAGGCATAACTCTGTGTGAATATCAGCAGCAAAAGAAGGTCTCTCGTTTTGATTAATGTAACATTCTAACGAAGAATTCAATGCAGAACATTTAAACGATGAAATATTTATGAGCGTGACGAATGTGCTCTCTCCATTATGAAGGCTTGTTTTACCAGAAGATGCGCTCCCGTCTCATAGTTGCTTGTGAGCATGCGCGCTTTTGGAAGAGTCGTAAAAGCATACACACGAACCATTTTCTCGTCACAAAACAGGCCGACGAGAAACACGACGAGGAAATCTGGACTCCTGACGAGAAAATAGAGAGCAGGTTCTCTATTTTCTCGTCGAGATTCTCGTCAAGTTTCTCGTCGTAAAACCATACACACGAACGTTTTTCTAGACAAAAAAACTCTCGCGGCACTTTTCTTGACTGTTTACGACGAGAAAATCGGTCGTGTGTACGAGGCCTGAGGCTAATGGGCAAGTAATAAACAACAGTATAACAAGTTGCAGATCCCTGCAATAAACAGTAATAAAGATAAACAGAGTAATCAGAATAATAAAGTATTGCTATGCAACTCTAGCGCTGCCCTTTTACAGCTACTTCCCCTCATGGGTAGACTAACACCCAGCAAAGTCCACCTATGCAGTCAGGCCTGACTGATCTAAATGGAAGTTCAGTGAAACAATATTCGCTAGCAATCTTTCGGTGGTGCACTTGAAGAACAACTTTGTAATCCCAACGAATAGTAAAGATAAAGTATCTGTCTTTAAACAGCTCTCACCACCCGGACAAGTCCAAGTCAGTTTCCTCCGCCGATTCGTCTAGGAACAGGAATCCACCGACATCCAAGTCTTCAATCCTTCTGGTGTACTGCAGCAAGGAGGAGAAGATGTCTCTAAGGCTCTGCTAGGCTAGCGGAGGGGCTCTTTGGAAAAGAGCACAAGGCCCAGGCTTCAGGCCTTGTGCATACAGCAGTTCAGCACAGAGATCCTCTTGCTAGGAGAGGGGGTGTCCAAAAGAGACAGAACAAACCCCACCTCCCCTTTATAAAGTCTGCCCCAGCAGTCTCTGTTCCGGAGCAATGCACCCTGGGTGCTGAAAGATGTACTGGGAGATGTAGTCTCTCTGTATTAAAGGGGAATACCCCGCTACACACTCCCCCCACTTTGAATCTTTGGTCCCCAAAGACATCTAACATTTCTAGATCTGCAAAACATTTTAGCTTCAATGCGGTTGCATAGAATTGACAGAGGAGCCTCCTACCAATCATCATATGATGGGGAGCTGTCCTGTCCACAGGTCGCTTCAGTGGGGGCGACCTGTCTAACTGTGCCAGGAAGTGAGCTGGGGTTGCCCTCCACAAAATCCGTGGTGAGAAGGTCAGGCTCTCTTGGCAACCCTTGAGGGGTGAGGTTAACTTCTTCGGTGCTCTCACCCATCACTTCACAAGTCGGTATCTTGAGAGGATACTTAACTCTTCGCTTTCTCTGTTCCACTGGCTCAGACATGATATGCTCACTAGCCTCTTTGAGTACTTCTGCCTCCTGCAGATTGGTTTCTTCCACTACTGCTATGGATCCTTCTTCTGGCAGTGAGGGTAAGGGATCACATCTGGGGACAGCAGGGGCTAAAAGCCATTTCACCAGATCGGTATTGGTCCCAACGATAAGAGAGCATCTTGAGGGCCCTGGCAGCCATGGACAGACAATGGCCAGTGTCTCAAAATTCTGGGGCTCCCCAGCCCTCAATGGATCACACGACAACTTGATCCGCAGACATCCATCGCAAGAGTACTCTTCTGCTTGAATACCCTGAATCTTGGTGTCTCCCAACTCTTCCAGGGGCAGGTATGACAGGTACTTCTTGTAAAAGTCTCTGGTCATCAGGGTAACCTGAGCACCTGTATCAAGGATGGCTCTGGTGTAGATCCCTTCGATCAGAACAGGCACTACAGGTAGAGGACCTACCAATTGGGCAGCAGTCCTTTTGGAAACACCTGTAACAGCAGACTGGCATACTTGGACTTGTGCTCTCTTCAGCTTCCGACGCTGGGAATGCCGTTTCTGGCGTTGTTTGGAAGGCTGATAAGCGTTGTTCACTGAGACGGCATAAACTGCAGGTGTCCTCCACCGCTCCCTCGCAGATTCAGAGAAAGTTATTTTTGAAGGCCCGGATCTTCCCTCCATTCTTGGACTTGGACATACTTGCTGGTAGTGACCTACACCTCCACAGTTTCGACAGATGTCTTGCTTCGTGGGCTTTTGGGCGGACAATCCAGTACTTTCTGCCATCAATTTGTTCATCATCTCTGCCAGCTGGGACACTTGCACCTTCAGTGTGTCTATCTCAGACCTGACATCAAGTGACCCGGTCACCATCTCCATTATTTTGGACATCTGAGTCTTCAGGATCTCCACCTCTGAGTCCCGTTCTGTAGCCATAACTGATCTGACTCCCACCGCGGGGAGGGTAGTGGTCTTCTCAGCCCCTTGCTGTTCATTTAAGAGGGCTTCTTCATCTCTTATGATCCGTACAAGATCTGGGTAACTCAAAGTCATCACTCCTTCAGAGGTCTTCAAGTAGAGCCAAACTGGATCTGAACGCAGGGCTCCCCTCAGGATCTGCTTCATTCGGGTTGCGTCTATGACCTGCGGCAGTATTCCCTTCTTTAGGACAATTTGGCACAGCTTCCGGTTTAGCCTTCGCACATATTCGGATAACTTCTCTCCCGGCTGTTGGAGGGTATGTTCGAACTGGTATATCAGTTCAGTCGCCTTCTCCAGCTGGCCAAATTCCTCCTCCAGTATCGCCAGATAGTCGTATGCGGTGCAGGTAGCGTTGCTAAGCCTGAGGTTCTTTACAGCTTCAGCAGCAGCGCCCTTTAGACTGTCGCTGATGCGCTGCTTCTTCTGCGCCTCTGGTATCTCCCATCCTTCTACCGCTTGCATGGCCTGTTCAATCCAGGTGTCAAATTCTTCTTCTCCGGCAGGCACTGGTTGCTTCCCTGAGAAGGTGCTAAGCTTCCGGTAACCAGCCTCCACATGCACCGTACTGCTTTTCTGGCACTTAATTACAAGGTCTCCTAGAGCATTCAACAGTTCAGGCCCTATAGCGGCCAGCGATGATCCCGGGCTTAATAGTTCCTTAGGCTTTTCTGCTTTAGGGGATAGTGGTGGAGATAATCGTGGGGGTGATGGCTTTGGTGTCTGAAACCATTCTCCCTTCACTGGCAGCGTATGTATCAAGTGATAGATCTGATTATCTATGGCTTGTATACTCGGACTTTTAAAATGCTCTGGGATTTCGTTTTTCCATTCTACCAGTGCGTATGTAGACGAGATTACTGGATCTGGCCTAAAATCCATCACCCATGCTTTGTGGCTCGGAGACAGTAACAATACGAGCTGTTTTATCTCCTCTTCCTGCCATCTTTCCCCCGGGAGTACAATGACTACCGCCACGGTTGGATCGACGCCGATCGCTGCGCACCACTGTGACATTGCTAGCGGGTCCATGCTGGTACTTCTGACCGGCTTGATTGCAGCGTGCAACGTACAAGGATCCCAGACGAGCCCCCACGTGTAGCGCTATCCCCAGTTAAGAGAGCCGCTGGTTTTGTTTTGGGCCCTGTAGTGCACCGCTGTCAACCCCTGGCAATCGGGTCTAACCTCCCGTGGCACAGCTAGTAAGGGGAGATAGGACCGCGTGACCGCAACTCTAGGTGACGCAGTCCTATGGCAAACACACACAGTGATATACTTTAAAACTTCTATTAAAGTAAGTTAAACTTACACCAATGTACTTGACCCAGATATTTTACTGAGGCTAATGGGCAAGTAATAAACAACAGTATAACAAGTTGCAGATCCCTGCAATAAACAGTAATAAAGATAAACAGAGTAATCAGAATAATAAAGTTTTGCTATGCAACTCTAGCGCTGCCCTTTTACAGCTACTTCCCCTCATGGGCAGACTAACACCCAGCAATGTCTACCTATGCAGTCAGGCCTGACTGATCTAAATGGAAGTTCAGTGAAACAATATTCGCTAGCAATCTTTCGGTGGTGCACTTGAAGAACAACTTTGTAATCCCAACGAATAGTAAAGATAAAGTATCTGTCTTTAAACAGCTCTCACCACCCGGACAAGTCCAAGTCCGTTTCCTCCGCCGATTCGTCTGGGAACATGAATCCACCGACATTCAAGTCTTCAATCCTTCTGGTGTACTGCAGCAAGGAGGAGAAGATGTCTCTAAGGCTCTGCTAGGCTGGCAGAGGGGCTCTTCGGAAAAGAGCACAAGGCCCAGGCTTCAGGCCTTGTGCATACAGCAGTTCAGCACAGAGATCCTCTTGCTAGGAGAGGGGTGTCCAAAAGAGACAGAACAAACCCCACCTCCCCTTTATAAAGTCTGCCCCAGCAGTCTCTGTTCCGGAGCAATGTACCCTGGGTGCTGAAAGATGTACTGGGAGATGTAGTCTCTCTGTATTAAAGGGGAATACCCCGCTACAGGAGCATAAATATTGTTAGAAACAATCTTGTTAAAAAAGCCCACATCATTGAATCAATACAACAATACCACCATTATACAGAAAAAAACAATAACCCTCAATGGGATGATAAAGGAATTACAAAATTATTCCATATAGTACATAATCCATATGATAAATGAGGTAGGAGTATAGCGGTCGAGATTTGTTGAAATTGATGCAACATTCGTCTGACAATCATTGGTGGAGCCAAAACTTCCATGAAAACATCTTCTCAACACATGTCTGTGTATTGTGCATTCTGGACAATTCTTTCCCCATACACTGTCCAATCTGATTGGATGACATTTACATCCATTCATTTCTCTGAGCAATTCATTTCCCCATACACTGTGCAATCAGATTGGACAGTGTATGGGGAAATAATTGTCCAGAATGCACAATACACAGACATGTATTGAGAAGATGTTTTCATGGAAGTTTTGGCTCCACCAATGATTATAGACTATCACCATAAAATGCACAATTACAAGTCCAGTAAACATCTGCACAGTTGTTGATAGGAGGAAGATCTCTAGAATGAATATGGAGTTGTTTAAAAAATAAGTGAATGAAAGGAATAAAAGTGGAAGCAATATTCTCCATGTGATAAGGAAAAGCTCATTAACATGATCAGCATTACAATGAGCACAAGCCCAATGTATAAGCAGTTGTGCACTCTGGAGAACGCAGATGCGCCCGTGTGAAACACACATATTTAAAAACTAAAGCGTGTGCGCCCTGTCAGGCGAGCATAAAATGGTGGCTTTGTCAATGCACATGTGCAGTTGAGTAAGCTGAAAGAAGGGTGTAAAAAGGCTTGATTAGTTGTAAGACAGATCTACATGTTCTGGACAGAATTTGTGCATTTAAACAATATTATATACCGTATTTATCGGCGTATAACACGCACAGGCGTATAACACGCACCCTAACTTTAAGAGGGAAGTTTCAGGGAAAAAACTTTCCACAGCCCTCTGCGTATAACACGCAGGCACAGTTTACTCTCTATTTTCAGGGTAAAAAAGTGAGTGTTATACGCCAATAAATACAGTACATACTTTTTAGCCTGGTAACAGAAGATGGTAAACTAGTAAAGTTATCTACAGAATTCAGACAAAAATTTTGAAGATTACATTGGCTGCGCTTACAGCGCTTCCTATGTAAATATAGTTTGGTGCATATAAGTGCACCATAATTTTTGATAAATGTTTTGAGTCCCATTTTTTGTGCAATTGCTCCAATTTCTCCACTGCACTACAGGCGCAGGTCTTTAGTAAATCACCCCCAGTGTCTTACATTGTAAAAAAATTTTTTTTTATTTTCTCAGACAATAGATGCAGGAAATCAACCACACCCCCTCCCCCCACAGGAGAAGAGCAAATTGCATCAAAGGGTGCATGTGGCGAGATTGCACAGAGGGAGGGTATTAAAATGCATTGTTAAATACCAGGAGTGTGTTATGCAAAGGTTGCAGGTGTGTGCTACATACAGTGTGCAGGGTTCAGGAGTGTGCTATGTACAGAGTAGAGTTCAGGAGTGCGCTATGTACAGAGTGCAGAGTTCAGGAGTGTGCTATGTACAGAGAGCAGAATTCAGGAGTGTGCTGAGGTACATACAGAGTACAGGGTTCAGGAGTACACTACATACATTGTGTGGAGTTCAGGAGTACTCTACATACACAGTGTAGGGTTCAGGAGAGCACTACATACAGAGTGCAGAGTTCAGGACTGTGTCACATACAGCGTGCAGAATTCAGAAGTGTACAACATACAGAATACAGAATTCAAGAGTGTGCTACTTACGGAGTACAGGGTTCAGGAATGCACTACGTACAGAGTGCAGAGTTCAGGAGTGCATCACATACAGAGTGTAGAGCTTGCGTGTGTGCTATGTACACAGTGTAAGGTTCAGGACTCAGGAGTGCACTACGTACAGAGTGGAGAGTTCAGGAGTGCGCTACATACACAGTGCATAGTTAAGGACTGCTCTATGTACAGAGTGCAGAGTTCAGGAGTGCACTATATACATATAGTGTTCAGGAGTGTTCTATGTACAGAGTCCAGGGTTCAGGAGTGTGCAACGTACAGAGTGTAGGGTTCAGGAGTGCACTACGTACAGAGTGCAGAGTTCAGGACTACTCTATGTACAGAGTGCAGAGTTAAAGAGTGCACTACATACATGGTACAGAGTTCAGGAGCGTTCATTGTACAGAGACCATGGTTCAGGAGTGCACTACTTACAGAGATCGGTGTTCAGGAATACGCAAGGAGTGTGCTATATAGAGGGTGCAGGGCTCTGAAGTACATTATGTGCAGGGTGCAGGGCCCCAAAGTCTGTTATCTACAGGGTACAGGGCTTCAGGGTCTGTTATGTACAGGGTGTAGAGTTCATGAATGTGATATGTACAGTTTGCAGAGTTCAGGATTAAGCTATGTACAGGGTGCAGGGCTCAGGCATGCATATCTCACAGGCCAGTTTACCCCAAATTCTCCCCACCCCCCCCCCAGTATAAAGGTCTCCCCCAAAATTCCCCCCAACCCCCTCTTCCAGTACAGAACTTCTCCCTTATCCCCAAATCCTTGTTTTTGCACCTAGAGAGTACCAGAGAGAGAAGAGAGCAGTGCTGTGAGACTAGAGCTCCTGTACACATTCCCTGTCCCTTCCTCTCCTCTCATAGAGATAGTGAGGGTTGTGTGTGAACTGCTGGGAGAGGTGCACGGTCACTTGTAAACACTGAAGCCAGGCTTCTGTGTTTGAAAGTGACAGTAGTGAGTGGAGGGCAAAGGACTAGTGCTGGAGGTGGTGAAACGCTGGTCCACCATGTTCTGGCTGTAAAAAGGCCTGGTTAAAATACAAGGTACCCTCCCTCCCCTACATAGAAAGAATACCAGCCCACACAGATTGTTTTGGTGTGTGATCTGGACTGGTATGAATGAGCTCTTAATTGCATTTTTAACCCCTGCCTGCCCAGCTCTGGTGCCCATTTAACATAAGGTGACCAGATATTTAAAATGAAAGGAAGATCACTCCGCCAGGTAAGGCAAGGAGATAAGCAGGCAGGCAGCTGGCCGGGACTTGAACCAAGGCAGAAGAACATGCGAGCGGAGCTGAATGGGCATACACCCGGAACTGAAGAAATATTCCCTCTGCTCCGACCAGCACATGATCATCAGAAAGGGGCACAGATAATGGAAAAAATACACCCCTCAAGCTAGTAGGAGCGGCGGAGCGGGTGGGTGTGTAAATCTGATTTTCTTTTTTAATTCTGCACTGTCTTTGAAATTGCCCCAGCCCCTGTTCAAATCCAATCCGGGGACAAAACCGGGGACAGACTTGGTCCGGGGACAGTGTTTCCAATCCGGGGACTGTCCCTGAAAACCGGGGATGTCTGGTCACCCTACTTTAACAGAGTCGGTATGCCAGGGAGCAAGAAGGCTTGGCCAATCATGTGACAACTGTAATTGGCTTTCACAGTGTTCACATGATCTGGAGCTGGTCCCAATCTTCATGCGTGTCAAGTCCAGTGATTTTCAATCCACCAACACCAAAATGTTAAGTCTCCTACTGAACTGATTTGACCCCTAACCATTTGAGCTCATAAATGCATATACGTTATATGGGTAAATACAGTGAATAAAGAAAAAAGTGTGTGCAGCGCTATATAGTGATAAACCAAACACAGTATTAAATATATGAACTACTGTAAATAATAAAAAATACTGAGTGTAAAAAATAAGTGGAATTAAATGAATAAATAAAACACTTATAACATATGTGAACACCAAAATGTGAATGAATAATGGTGAACAATGTAAGACAAACAATAATAGAATAAGGCGGTTAAGCATATCAAATGATGTGAAAAAAATATAGAAAAATCACAAAAATAATAATAATGATAATAAAATATGTAGGTAGTGATGAAAAAAGTTCCAATGAGAAAACTAAGGCAGAGTCCAGAAAGTGAATCTTGACTATAAAAACAAAGTCCCAATGCTGAGCGAGAATAACAACAATGATTCAGTGTCCTTCCAAGATAAGGTATAAGGTAATTACCGGTAGGTGGAAAGGTGATCGTGAGAAGTGAAATCCTCCGTCCAGATTAGAGAACACCCAGAGTGTGAGCAAATGATCTGCTTACCAGATAAAAAGACCACTCATGCGGTCTCACCAAGCACAGGGATATCCAGGTCTCCCAAAAACCTATGCTGTGGCTCAAGGCTGCAGGATACGGTATCACTCAAAGATAAAAAGAATAAACCCTCATAGTGTAGTACTGATTGACTTACTGTATAAATACAGTGCTCAGCCAAAAGACAAAAAATTATATACAGTATATATTGTCGAAATGCGACCCCGTGTCTCTGTGTATACAGGGGGTCCCCGGGTTACGAACCAGTTAGGGACTTTCCTCCTGTTTGTAAATAGGAAATGTTCATAAGTCAGCCGCGCATGCGCAGAACGACAATTAAGGACATTTCCAATGTTTTCCGATGTTCTGTCGAATGCCGTTTTGCACATGCGCGGCCAATTACGGACATTTCCGACATTTTCCGAGGCTCCGTCTGGCCGCGAATGCGCAGAACAGCAGATGAACTGCGAAGAACGACAGAGGGTCCCCGCAGCGCCCGGTTCGTAAGTAGGAGGGGTTCGTAAGTCGGGCGTTCGTAAGTCGGGGACCCCCTGTATTGGCAGATTATCCCTGATTTTGGTAGGCTTGCTAATTGCATACCTATGGGCTGGCTTCATAATCCTCCCAGGAACGAGCTCAGGGCTCAGACTTGGAGACAGCTCCGCCTGGCAGACAGGAAGTCTGGACTACGAGGTCGAGAGGGTCCCAGTAGGAGATGACTCCAGTAGAAAGAGACAGGAGGTCTCGGAGTCTAAGGCTGCAGGTGGCAGTCTGTGTGTGCACGCTGTAGCAGGCAGATGTGGCCCGCGACCTAACAGAACAAAGCTGACAGTGAGTAAGCCAGGAGGCTGACGTGTGTGTTTATACAGTGATGGTGGAACCCCCCTGCAAGGGAAAATTACTGTTTGTTTGAATTTTTTTGTTTCCTTTAATTAACAGTGGGCTGCCATGCCCTAAAAACGCAGTCTGGAGTGGCATGTTTCTGGAAACGGCATGCACCACTTGAATCAAAGTACCTCAATATCGTACAATATATAAATAAATAAACAATTATATACACAGTGCTAATTATGTGCTCAATACTATATACAAAAATACCCTTCGTTTATACATAAAACCACATGCTGTTTAGGGTCACAACATGCTTAGGATCACAGGAGATTTCCCCACTCCTCCACCTCTCTTATTCAATCCTCTTTCTTCTCAGGGTCTGCACTGCTTATCTCTCCTGAGGGACTCCAGCACCACTATTGTTCTTCTTTACTTATCAGCCAGACCAGTCCGCCAATCACTATAAACTCACCTTCTTTTATTCTCACAGGGATGCCGGCATAGGGATAAAATCCAATAGAACTTCCATAGTGTAGTGTAACACCCTTTATTAATTAAAAACATACATAAAAGTCACAATGCCTTGTGCTGTCTCCCAGCACTAACATCAATCGCTCATTCACAGTTGGTTTGGGCTCCACCCAGGGCTGGTGCAAGGATTTTTGACACCCTAGGCGAAACCTCATTTTGCCACCCCCCCTCCTCCACCCCATTTGCCCTGCCCATGTATACCCCACCTTTTTAATGAAGTGCCCATCAAATGCAGCCCATCAGCGCCCATCAAATGCAGCCTCACCAGTGCCCATCAATGCAGCCTCATCAGTGCCCATCAAATGCAGCCTCACCAGTGCCCATCAAATGCAGCTTCACCAGTGCCCATTGAATACAGCCTCACCAGCACCCATCAATGCAGCCTCACCAGCGCCCATCAAATGAAGCCTACCAGTGCCCATCAAATGCAGCCTACCAGTGCCCATCAATTAATTTTTGCTTGTTTCCATTCATTCGAGAGTCGGGACACAGACACAGTTCTCCACTGCGCTTCTGACACTATGTGCGAATGGAGCGGCGGCTGCCTGCTGATTCTGAGACTTAGTTGCTTGCTGCAGAGAGAAGAGAGTAGGAACACCAGTGGCCGGGCGCCCTAGGCAGCAGTGCGCCCTAGGCGGATGCCTAGTTTGCCTAGTGGTAGCACCAGCCCTGGCTCCACGGCTCAGCTGTGTGCAAGCCCAACTCTTCCTGTGGGATAATGACACGTATAGCTCCTCTCCAACGCATTTTTCATCTTAACTGCCTCTTTAGTTTCCCTTATGAGGCCATTCAGTTATGATAGGTTGAAAATCTTTGATTATCTTTCTTACTCCTTCTAATGCTGGATTGTATGTGGTTACTAGAGGTACACAGTTATTCCGTTTTTTTCTCTTTGTATTGCAGATTCTCTCTTTAGGTTTGTAAGACTGTGTTTATGCTTGAGAAATGCATATTTACTATTGAAAAGTTGTCACCATCCATAATGGAAATGCCAGTCAATTCCAGAGGTTCAGGCGCATAAAAAAAGTATCAGGGACAGTACTCAACTGTTTATCTCCTGTTGAATATTTTTATAAGCAATTTCTGAGCGCAGTGTTACAGTAATTCCTTATATGGAAGTTTTTTTTGCTTATAAAATGTCAGTTACCTGCCCATTTGTTCTCATTTTATTAGTTAGTGTAAGCAGATGTAAACATTTCAGCTAGTGTACAAAATAAATGGGGAATTTTGCCTACCTCATCAATTGTGCAGTGTCCAGTGGAACCTGTCCCCTCACAACTACTACAGCCCCCTTCCTGCTCTATCCTACACTCTCTAACCCACATCTTTATTATCTCCTTCTCCACTGGCACCTTTCTGTCCCACCCCAAACATGCACTGGTTACCCCCATGCTTAAAAAACCCTCACTGGACCCCACCTGTTTGAACAACATCCCAAATAGCAAGCAATTGTGCTGCAAGTTTGAAAATGACTTGCTAAGCTATTGCTACACTTGCCAGGCTTCACAAGTTTGTTGCAAAGTTGCAGCAAGTCTGCATTGCATGACTCCAGATCAACTTTCTTTGCAAACATTCTGCAAGTCTGCTGCAAGTTCTGGTTCAGTTATGTTGTACAATAGTCATCCCACCACAGGGGTCACTGTGGCTGAATTGTCATGCTGTAGACTTGCAGGGCCCTTGCTGTAGACTCACCACTGCAACTTTGCTCTTGCCACGCAACTTTGCTACAAATTGAAAAAGTGTCAACTTGTGCTTCAAGTGCTCTGCAAGTGTACAAATTGCCAGTGAAAATGTGCAGCAAGTTAACAGACTTACAATTCAACACTGCCACAAATTTGTGGCAAATCATACGCTATCTGGGATAACACCCATCTCTCTGCTCCTGTTTGCCTCCAAGCTTCTGGAACGCCTTGTCCACAACAGTAGTTTTTACCTCATTGATAACAAACTTCTTGACCCCCTACAGTCTGGCTTCTGTCCACAACATTCCACTGAAACTGCCCTACTAAAACTCACTAATGATCTACTAACTGCTAAAACCAATGGCCATTACTCCATACTCATATTTTTAGACCTTCACCCTGCCTTTGACACAGTCAACCACCCGCTCCTCCTCAATAGACTCCACTCCCTTGGCCCCCATGACTTTGCTGGTTCTCCTCCTTCCTATCTCAACACATCTTTAGTGTCACCTGCAAATCTATCCCCTCTGCTCCTCTTTCACTTTCCGGTGGGCTGCTTCAAGACTCTGTCCTTGGGACCCTCCTATTCTCTCTCTACACTTTGTCCCAGGGCCAGTTGATAAAATCCCATGGCTTCCAATACCATCTCTATACCAATGACACCCAGATCTATCTCTCTACTCCCCAGCTCACCCCCTTAATCTCCTCACGTATCACACATTTATTGAGCAACATATCAATATGAATTTCACCTCATTTCCTCAAACTCAATCTGTCTAAATTTGAGCCTGTAATATTTCCTCCTCCCTTCTACCCCTCTTATGACCATTGAGTTCAACAGCACATATACTGGTCCCTCCACACATGCAAGGGTGCTAGGAGTAACCCTAACCTCTCTTTCAGGCCCTACATCTAATCACTGGCTAAATATTGCTGCCTTAACCTTCGTAACATTTCCAGAATTCGCTAATACTTAACTTCAGGGAAGCCTACCACACCTCCAACAAAAAACTGTACTTTGACCACCTACATAAGATCATCCCCCGCAGCTATTACTTTTTTTTATCACCTCCCTCTCCCTTTAGATTGTAAGCTCCAAGAGCAGAACCCTCCTGGTCCTTCTGTATATGATTTTACTGTCTCCCTTTATATTGTAAATCACTTTGCAAACTGTTGGTGGTATATAACTGCTAAATAATAATAATAATAATATTACAAATTTTAAATAGAAAAGGATTACAAGTTACTACAGGCAGTACATTTAAAGGGGTTGTAAAGGTTAATTTTTTTCACCTTAATGCATCCTATGCATTAAGGTAAAAAAAAGCCTGGCAATGACAGCCCCCCAGTCTCCCGTTTTACTTACCTAAGCCTGTTCACCTGCTGTGCTCGCCCCTGACGTCCTCTTCTCCGCTCAGTCTGGCCATTGATTGGCTAGATTGGATGGATTGATAGGAGCGCAGCCATTGGCTTGCGCTGCTGTCAATCACATCCAATGACATGGCGCGCCAGGGGGGCGGGGCCGAGTGATACAGTCTGCGGCTATAGCCGCCGGCTGGATCACGGGAGCGCGCCCGCAAGAACTAACCCCCATGGGAGAGAGCTCCCATGAAGGGGGTTAGTTCTTGCGGTGGAGGAGCCGAGACCGCCGCCGATGGACCCCAGAAGACCAGGATCGGGGCCACTGTGTGCAAAACGAGCTGCACAGTGGAGGTAAGTATAACATGTTTGTTATTTTTATTTTTTTAAACGGGAACCTTTAGTGTCCCTTTAAGTGTTTAGCTTTTCTACAATACATACATGTACAGACAGAGTGGGTATTTCATGTTTGGATCCACTATTCAATTTCTGGCCTTGTAAAAACATTTAGGGGAGGAACTTCAGGGGGGAGGGGTCTGCACATGACCAGGTGAGGGAGTGAGAGACAGAGCTCCTGGCTCCAGCCTGCTCCGTATGAGGCTGATTAACTGACCGACACCCCAGCAATGTATCAGGATTAGTCTGGTGGGACCTCAAGGCTATCTCTTGGTGAGACTACAGCGGTATGAATTCGGGGAGACGAGAACCGCACGCAAAGCAGCCCAGCTGGTCCGGCTACCCAGAGAGGGGGAGTTGCAGCCAGAGATCCACCAATACTTCCCCACGGTAGAGGGCGTGGGGCTTGAACCCGGAAGTGAGAGCGGGAAGGCAGACGTGTTGCTGCAGCCTAGGGAGAGCACACCTATGCAGCCAGTCCAGGGGCAGATGGCGGTGAGAACCAGTGTGGAAGCGCTACAGACTATCCCACAGAGGCCCAGAATGTTGGCTGTGGTAGAGGGGAGAAGGAAACAGCGGGGTGGAAAATGGAGGACCTAAAGACACTTATACAGGCTCTCCCCACACGGGCAGCCATAGAAGCCTTCCCCACGTGGGCAGACATAGAAGCCCTTATTGGAAAAGTGGGGGATGCACATCGCAAGGAGCTGGTCCGGGGTGAACTACAAATACTAGCGGAGCGTGTGACAGATGGGGAGAGTGCATATCAAAGCCTGGAACAGCGGGTGAGCAAACTGCGAGGAGACAGTTACACCCAAAAAGAGATTGCGGTGGCGTTACAGTTACAGTTGGAGGACCTTGAAGACCAAAGTAGATCCAACAATGTGCGCCTGCGAGGAATCCCAGAGGCATCAGACCAGGAAAACCTGCAGGACATGGTAAAATCTATTTTTGAAAATATACTAAAAGACGCTATGCCTTTAAATTTGGAACTTGATAGAGTCCATAGAACACTGGGTCCAAAGTCCAAGGACATTAATCGCCCCCATGACGTGGTGTGTCGTTTGCATTATTTTGCACATAGGGAGGCCATCTTGCGGAAAGCCTGGGAGACAGGAACAATAGACTTTAAGGGGGGCCAGTTAAAAATTCTACCAGACCTATCAAGAGCCACATATATATGTGTGTGTATGTGTATATATGTGTGTATGTGTATATATGTGTGTATATATGTATATATATATATATATATATACACATACACATAAGTGTATGCCAATTCCTTATTTTTTCCAGCAGATGTATTGAACTGAATTCTGGGACTGGTGAGAATTATAAGTAGGGCTGGAAATGTTTTTGTTTTGAATTTTTACTACTTTATTATTTTAATTGATTGATGATAAGAAAGGTGATGTGGTGGATATATAGAGGATCTGGGATGTGCTGGAGGGGGGGGGGGGGTAGAGGGTAAGAAGGATTGCACTAGATAGTATAAGGATCACCACACCTTCCCTGGGAGGGAAGAGGAAGGGGGACATATAGATCCTTTGTCTATTAATATATAAGTATATAATTTTGTGCCAATCCCTTTTCTCTTTCCTCTAACAGGGGTATCAAAATGAATATTTGGATTTATGAGATTTATAAGCCTAGATGGAAATGTTTTTTGTTGTCTTAATTATTATCCAACCTTTTTTTTTTTATTTGTTGACGATAAGAAAGGTGTGATGACGGCTGAAAAGAGGATCTGGGGTGCACTAGAGGGAAGAGGGGGAGCAGGGGGGGAGGGCAAGGGGGTAGGGGATAAAAGGGGACTGCACGAGACAGCACAAGGAAAAACTACACCTAATATATGAAAAAGGAAGGCCATACAACATGCCCCCCCCCGTACCCCTATTTATGCGGGCTTTAGCTGCACACATATACACGAAGTAGTGCACCCTTTTTTTTTTCTTTTTTTTTTGCACTAGACCCCCTGTGGGGCCTTTTTCACTTTTTATTTTTTTCAGTTTTGGTGTTGGAAGTTTAGATAAAAGGGAATTAGTAACACAGACTTGGTAGAGCCGACACCGTTTAACACTAAGACACAAAGGAACACAACACATAAGTGCACTAGACCCCCTGTAGGGCCTTTTTCCCCCTTTTTATATATTTTTCTTTTGCACTAGACCCCCTGTGGGTTTTTTTTTTGCACTAGACCCCCTGTGTTTTTTTTTGCACTAGACCTTTGGTGTTAAGTTTAGATAAAAGGGCATTAGTAATTTGGTAGAGCCGACACTGTTTAACACTTAAGCCTCGTACACACGGCCGAGATTCTCGTCGAAAAAAACATGTCGTTTTTTTCGACGAGATTCTTGGACAAGAAACTTGTCCCGGCCGAGTGTACACACGCTCGATTCAAAGAACCCGCGGTTCTTTGAATGGAGCAAACGTGGTGACGTAATCGAATACGATGAGCATGCGCTCGTCACATTCAATGCCGTCGCCGCCATCTTGGTATACCCTACCTATGCCTAGGAAGCTACCGCGCATACGTCAAATTCATTTCAAACATGCGCAGGCTTCCCGGAGGACAGGTAAGTGTACACACACTCACTTTTCTCGTCGAGAAACAGGCTGACGAGAATCTCGACGAGAAAATAGAGAGCAGGTTCTCTATTTTCTCGTCAAGATTACTTGTCGGTTTTCTTGACAAGAAACCATACACACGAACAAATTTCTCGGCAAGACATCACTGACAGCAAGTTTCTTGATGGTTCTTGCCGAGAAACTCGGTCGTGTGTACGAGGCCTAAGACTCAAAGGAACAAAGGAACACAACACATAAGTACACTAGACCCCCTGTGTGTTTGAAGTTTAGATAAAAGGGAATTAGTAACACAGACTTGGTAGGGCCGACACTGTTTAACACAAAGGAACACAACCCATAAGTACAAGAGTACAATAATAAAAAAAATCAATCACTAAGACTCCATTCACACAGGGGCAACACGACTTCCAGCGCGACTTTGGGAGGCAACTTGGACACGACTTGAGTATGAATCACAGCGCGACATGAGGCAACTTACAAGGCAACTTCAATTTGCCTCCAGGACAGGAGGCTTTCCAGTGGCCAATGAAACAATAATCAGCTCTGTGGGAGGGAGGGGGGAGGGAGGGAGGGGTTTGCCTGAAAAATGTATGTTCTCTTCCTGTATTGTTGCTTCTGTTAAGACAGTGATCTGACTTCTGAGGCGACTTCCATTGAAATCAATGGGTACAAGTTGCCTACAAGTTGCCTGAAGTCGGATTGAAGTAGTACAGGAACCTTTTCTGAAGTTGGAGCGACTGCAGTAGTGTGCATTAAGATGGCTCCATTCACTTACAGTATATTGATTTTCTCATGCAGCGTGACTTGAGGCGACTAGGAGCGCCTTGGGGCGACTTGAAGTCGGATCCAAAGTCGTCCCTGTATGAATGGGCTCTAAAGGAGATGTTTTTATTTTATTGTCACCTACTTAATTTATAGATTTATAAATAGACACAAAGGGGAGGTTGCATGGAATTGGCTGGGGGGGGGGGGGGGGTAAAAGAGCAGAAGCTAGCAAACAATGGAGTAGGATAATAGAAGAAGGGGCAGAGAAGTGACATTAGGGAGTAGTAGGAATTTGTTAGGGAGAGGGATAGGCTGAAGGTGTATAGGATAGGGGAAGGTAAGAGTGAGGGGGGGGTTGGTGTGCCTTTTTTTTTTTGGGGGGGGGAGGTTTATTATGCAGTTGATATATTTCCCTGTGGAAGTAGACAGGGAGGGGTAGGGAGATAGGGAAAGAGTTGACGAGGGGAGGGGACACTATAGGGCACTATACCCCATGATATATTGCAGTGATGGAGGGGAAAGCTTCTCCCCGGACCCTACTACTTTGAGGGCGGTATGTAGATAAAAGTTTTACTTTCATGAAGATCATATGAAATAGAGCAATGGGCAAGAAATTTATAATATAGAACGGTTGAGAATATAAATGTACAAAAAAAATAATAATTATGTATTGACTTAGAGATATAAACACATGTTGAGGCAATGATATAAGGAGCAGGAGCAGGAGGGAGGTCCGGGAGCTCCCCTCCCTGGTTCATGTGCAATCAATCCCCCATAGTAGGTTAGAACTCACCTAGGGTAGGGGGAGTTGAGTGCGTTAAGAAAGATATTCTTATATCCCTTCATCTTCATCTGTCGGAGGGAGATACGGGGGGGAGTATACCCCACGTAACACATTAGGGTTATCAGAACCCTTTTTGTTCTTTTCTTCTTATCGTTCCTTTTTCTATCTCTCTTTTTTTTGGTTTGTTGCTTTTTGGTAGGGGAGATGGAGGTTTTAAAGGTCACTTCTCTAAACGCGAAAGGGCTTAATGTACCGGAGAAAAGGAAGATTTGAATGCAAGATTTGAAACGCTCACACTCGGATGTGGCATATATTCAGGAAACCCATCTAAATCAAGAGGGGTTTCTATATTGGTTTCAAGACAAATTCCCTGGACGTTAATAGACAAAAAAACAGATACAGACGGCAGATTTCTGTTCCTCAAAGGGACAATGGTAGGCATAAAAGTGACTTTGGCCACGATATATGCCCCCAATAACAACCAAAATCAATTTATCTGCGCTACTATTTACAAGCTGATAAAATTTACTGACGGTAGACTTATCTTGGGGGGGGGGGCGATTTTAATCTTCCCCTAGACCTGAAGATGGACACATCAGGGGGAAGCTCCTCAGTAAGCTACAGGTCTACGTAAACGAGTCTTACAAATATTGCATAATTACCAACTTACTGACGCATGGAGAGCATATCACCCCGACGAAAGAGACTACACCTTTTATTCAGTGCCACATAAAGTATATTCTAGAATCAACTTATTTTTCACTCCACAGAGTATGTTAACGGCGATTAAAGAGGTGGCTATAGGGAGTATTACATGGTCAGACCACGCTGCGGTCTCACTGACTTTAACTATGAATGAGTATTCCTCTGACAAGAGGAGACAATGACGATTGAATGAGAGTCTGATGGAAGATAAGATGGTGGTAGAGGAAGTTATTAAGTAATTGCAGTACTATTTTCAATATAATACTGTAGAGGACACAGATGCAGGGACAATGTGGGAATCGCACAAAACGGTAATAAGAGGGGTACTCATTAAGCATGGTTCCAGAATAAAAAAGGAAAGGGAGGCCCAATTGACCCAATTACTGACAGATATACAGATGTTAGAGACCCAACATAAACAGAGCACGAGGTGTACAGGGGAGACAGAACTTCTTAAATTGCGTAGACAAGTGACAGATTTACTCCAACATAGAGCAAAGGCAGCACTTTAGAGATGCCGGAAATATTGTTATGAAACAGGAGACAAATGCAGCTGTTCACTGGCCAGAGCTTTACAGGAACAGAGGACTCAATCATATGTCCCCCACTTAGTGGACCCCCCGAAGGTAGAAAGGTACACCTTCCCTCCCAGATTGTCTCAACCTTCCGTAGATTTTACCAATCCCTATAAAATTTGCCTACCAGATCACAACCTCAAGATATCATAGAGGAATATATTTCCTCTTCAGGTATTTCTCAATTGACAGAACAGATTCGAGAAGAGTTGGACGTGGCTATTACCTTAGAGGAATTGCAAGAGGCCATCAGGACATCCAAACCCGGGAATGCTCCGGGTCCGGATGGCTTTACACATAAATACTACCAGACATTTTTTCCTCAGTTGGGTAAGCAGATGGTACAAACATTTAATGCAATGGGACATGGGACAGGATTTACTCCAGAAACCCTGAAAGCACATATTACCGTTATTCCGAAGGAGGATAAGGACCCATCAATATGTGGCAGCTATGGCCCCATTTCATTATTGAATGTAGATCTTAAGTTATTTACAAAAATATTAGCCACATGTATACAACCACATTTGATGACATTAGTACACCCCGACCAGGTAGGCTTCATTCCAACGCGCGAGGCCCGTGATAATACCATTAACATTTTGAATCTAGTCCACTTAGCTGGTCATTCTAAAACACATCCAATGTGTTCCTGGGAACGGATGCCAAAAAGGCATTCGACCGGGTCAATTGGTCTTTTATGTTTTCAGTCCTACGGTACGTGGGGGTAAGGGAGAGGATGGTAGGGTGGATCTCAAGCATATACACAAGGCCGGAGGCACAAATAAAAGCAAACAGAGTTCTATCTGAACCTTTCTCTATCTCTAACGGCACCCGTCAAAGGTGCCCTTTATCGCCACTCCTTTTTGCTATCACCTTAGTGCCATTTCTTTGTAAGGTTAGGCAAAATCCGGATATTAGGGGGTTAATAACCAGAGATTTACATCATAAAGTATCCGCATACGCAGATGATCTTTTATTCTGCCTTACTAAACCTGTTATATCTATGCCAAACCTACTAAGAGAATTGGAACAATATGGTGCACTATCCAATTTAAAAATTAACATGTCCAAGTCAAAGGCAATGGGTGTATCTATGACTACGACTCAAATTAATGCTTTAAAATTTAATTTTAAGTTTAGATGGACCTATACGGGCCTCAAATACCTGGGCACGTTGATTCCATCTAAATTGGACCAAACCTTTGAGTTGAATTTTCCACCTCTACTGAGTAGAGTGAAAGTCTTACTTTCTAAATGGCATCAGGGCCTTTTCTCTTGGTTCGGTAGATGTATCATAGGAAAATTTAGGCAATATTGACATTTTTATTATCTCTTTCCAACTCTACCCATTCATATACCCCCAGAATTCTTAAAACAGACTAATAAGATGATAACTGAATTCATTTGGGCCCATAAAAGGCACAGAATTCAACGCTTTATAATGACAATGCCTAAACAATATGGGGGGGTAGCGGTATCAGATATGCAGCTCATATGGTGCGACTAGTAGACTGGTGTAGGCACCCAAGTTTTAAAATATGGCCAAAGATCAAGAAATCACAGTGTGAGGTCCCATTGCGTCGTGCGGTTTGGTGTTTGGAGACCTGAGTCCAGCTCTCAAAAAGCACCCAACCTTGGGCCCTACCCTGCCTGCGTATTTGCTTGCGAATATGCTCTACCACTTTATTGTCATCCGTCAACTCCCCCCTGTACCCTATTGTAGGGAATCCTCAATTCCCTCCGGGACTACAGGAGGGACCTTTCAGGAAACTCTCAGACTCAGTGTTTTCAGGCCTCGCATTTTATATAAACAGCCACCGGGACATGGCCCTCATTACCCAAACTAACCTCATCCAATCGACCGTTTCGGTCTTGATTTCTGGAGTGGAGCTCAGTTGTGACATTTCCTTAACACCCCCATACGAAATCTACAAACAAGGGCACAGTTCCGACCACCAGCAGACCAACAATGGTTGGAAAGACTATAGGAACGAATATGAAGGTCCTAGACAATATGACAGAAGTCCAGAGAACCACTATTACTATGGACCGAGAGACGGACGGGGGTCTAGAAATGACCGAGGACATCCACCCACCTCTCAACGACCCAGGGACAGAAGTCCAGCCTATACATCTAACTACTATGCTCCTTTACGAGATCTACGAGATGTCGATGTTAGACCACATCGTGAGTACAGGAACGAACAAGGTCCCAATGTCTCTTTTTTAGAGAGGGGGACAGACCACCACCACCCCCCCCGGAGAGTCTAACATCAAACTCAACACCGAATGCCAGAAAGAGAGGGTGCAGAGGTGGGAAAGGTAAAAACATCAAGAAACCACCAATTGGAGAAGGGATATTTAATCTCGCGGAAGCACCGCTCTCTCAAGAAGAATTGATGACGTTGGACAGAGGGCTCAAATATGCCCCAGTTAGAAACTTAGACAAATTTCACGCATACATCAATATCCAGAAATACATTAGAAAACTAAATATTAAGAAGTATATATCAGAAAATCCCATCAGTGCTACAATACGCGAAGATAACTTGGTGGTACATAGCAATCTTAAAAATAGATCCACCTTCAACCCGAAACTAAAAGATAATAAGCATATTGAGGTCTTTAAACATATGGTGACAGACGAACTTAAGAGTATGACAATAAAAAGACTGCAAGAACCTAGAATTATTAAAACAGGGTTGCGCAAACTGACAGCGAGAAAAGAGTTAGTGATCAGACCCTCAGACAAGGGAGGAGGTATAGTTATACTAACTACTGAACAATACCATAAAGGGATGTGTGCACTACTAGAAGATAACAACACATACTGCAAACTTCGCAGTAACCCTGTGTTCCGGTGGAAAAAAGAATTGGAACAGGTAGTACATCTGGGACTGAAAAAAGGCGTTCTCGACAAAAAGGAAGCGAGATACCTAATACCGGAGGCGTGTAGAACCCCGATTATCTATGCATTGCCCAAGATACACAAAGATGGAGCCAACCCACCATATAGACCTATAGTGAACGGGATTGACTCCATAACAGCAAGACTTGGGCAATACATAGACCGCTTCCTCCAACCAGCAGTACAAAAGACCAGGGCATACTTGCGGGATACTAAAGAGATGCTGCAGATCTTAAATGAAGATAAGACAACAGGACCCATCTTGATGGCTACAGCTGATGTGTCATCGCTTTACACGATTATACCCCATTACTTGGCATGCAAAGCCACCAAGTGGGGCCTGAGGAAGTTCACCAAATTGGCGTGTATGCAAAGGAAATACATCATCAAATGCCTCGGTTTTTGCCTTAAACACAGCCATTTCTGGTATGGAAAGGAATACTACCAACAGAAGACTGGCGTTGCCATGGGGGCCAAATTTGCCCCCAGTGTAGCTGGACTATTCATGGCAAAGTGGGAAGACGAAAGTGTTTTCCTCGAAACACCAGAAGATTTAGTACTTTACAAACGCTACATAGACGACATCTTCCTTATATGGAAAGGTGGCCGTGAACAACTAGTAACCTTCTTCGAGAAACTAAATAACAACCATCAAAATATAGTACTAACCTGGCAAATTGAGGAATCAAATATATCCTTCCTAGACCTTACAATTATGAGAGTTAACAACACCTTTGCCACCAAAACCTTCTTTAAAAGCGTAGATCGCAACAGCTATCTCCCAATGAGAAGCTGCCACCATCAAAATTGGCTTTTTAACATTCCCAAAGGTCAGATGTTACGCTTACGACGGAACTGTACAGATATCACAGATTTCCACACTCAGGCAAACCTATTAGGTGAAAGATTTGTACAAAAAGGATATAAAGAAGAGTTTATAAAAAGCAAAATAGAAGAAGTCATACACATTCCAAGATACGAACTACTGCAGAACAAGGAAAAAACTTCCAAGCCCGACAAGGTGCCGGTCATTTTAGACTATAATATTCAATATAAGAAAGTTGAGAGTATTGTCAGACGCCACTGGCATATCTTGAAAGCAGATAAAAGCCTTAAAGATATACTACCTGATAGACCCCAGTTTATCTACAGACGCGCACCTACATTACGAGATCAGCTAGTGAAGAGCGTGGTTAACCCACCCAAAAAGATTTTCACTTTCTTCACTGGCAAAGGGTTTTATCCCTGTAAAAGGTGCTACGCCTGTAGACGCACAAAACTCCCGAATGAAAAAAGATCTTCATTCCAGTCCAATAGTAATGGGAGAGAATACGAAATTAAAGAATTTGTTGGTTGTAATACAGAAGGGGCGGTGTATGTGTTGGAGTGTAGTTGCGGCCTGCAGTATGTAGGCCGCACCAAAAGGCTACTTAGGATCCGCGTTAAGGAACACGTACAAAACATACAACGCGGATTCGTTAAACATAGTGTTTCAAGACACTTTGCAGAAACACATAACCGAGACTCCTCCCACCTAAAATTTTGGGGCATAGTACCTTATTCATGTCCATGGAGGGGAGGGCATAAGGTACGAACATTAAGCCAAATTGAATCCCACTGGATTTTTTCGATGGATACGTTTGCACCTAAAGGCCTAAACATAGAATTTGACCTTAATTGCTTTTTGAGTGACTATTAGTACATCTTGTCACATACCCCTCCCTACTCACAACCGACACTAGATCCTTGCCTATTACCATAGATGCCTTGTGCTTTTTGCTTTTCGAGTGACTATTAGTACATCTAGTCACATACCTCTCCCTATTCACAACCGACACTAGATCCTTGTCTGTTACCATAGATGTTTCCACTAAGACTGATTTGATGTACTCATCTAAACAGGGACTTTTTTCTGGACGTTGGACTTCATTTTATGTCAACCAAGATTCCTTTTCTGCCAAGGCAGGATTTATGCTAGTCTACCACTGTGGTGGGTTGCACCATATACTATACATATAGGCCCATTTCATTCTCTTTTATTAATTTATTATTTCATTATTTTCATATGCTGAGTTAGTGATTTTATTTTTATTTTTCTCCTGTTTAGACTTACCATGTCTGTATTTCACTATTTTAAATGTTTATTCTTATGCCAACATGTCAAGCCATTTAGTCATCTATTTTGGTTTATTTCCTCTTAGGATCACAGCTGGGGTGTGTCTGAGCTTTATACATTCCATGCATGACATATTGTAGCCCCATAGCATTGGAGCTGTTTACATTTAGAGGTTCCATGCTTTCCCTCTACATACTCATATTGGATTTACTCTGGGGATAGTAAGCCCCACTTTATCACTATGTCATGCATGTCTTAAGGTTGTTCCCCCATGCTGCACACTCCTTCGTCCTGCAGCATCCCTCTCTTCCCCTCCTCATTGTGCACAGTATATTGCTCGCTGACACTGATGTTAGTCAGATGCAAAAGTCACAGCAATCATGGCCGCGTGCATATACACACATTGGTCCACCACAAAATGGCCGCCGCCCGCCCTGTGCTGAGGACTATTTAAACTCCACATCCTGTGTCTAGTGCTAGCCTCTGATGAAGTCATGTGATATGACGACACGCGTCAGGACGGAAGCACAGACACACCGCCAGCAGATCTGAGAGGAGACGAGCTCGCCGCTCGTAAGGATTCAACACCCCGCTCTGACTTTTAAATGTGAGTTTTTTACTTTGATTTTATTAAAACGCCCTTAGTGGTTTCAGACCCACACTATTTTTTCTTCCTTTATTTTGTACATCTCAACTCTGTGACTGCCGCTGCTGACACCTGAGGGATGCACTGATTGCACCATAGATGCTACACCCTTTTCCCACTGGCACGAGCTCGGCGCTCGTTTGGATTGAGGTCCACGCTCACTTCATTACAAGTGAGTGTGCGAATTTATGCCCCAGTGATCCATCTTGCTGCACTCACAAAGCTGCGTTATTGATGTGCTGTTTGTTTGTATTTTTTCATATACACTCCAATGATTAACGGTGCCATAAAGACCAGCCCATAAGGACGTGATACCCTCCCTAACTACAGAGAGTTGCTGCATACCGCCCCCCTCCAACAGGGAGGTAAGCCAGGTGTGATCACAGGGTGGATGCCACAGGACTTTCTCCAAGCATTTGGTGACGGGAACTTATTCACATATATTATCCATTCACCATAAACTTATTAGTTATTTTTGCAAGCATTGGGAAGTCACTACCAGGACTTTTTTTGGGACTGTTTTTTTCTGTACCAGTCCAGTTCACGTATGCACTGAGTGTGTTACTCTATTTATCCTATCCACCCCATCCTTTTTAGTTATGGATAATGTTTGTGGATTACTATATGTTTTAGTGATTTAATTTTTTAACACGTGTTGTACATTTTGATTATTTAGATAGTGGTTGTACATGTCACTTATACTGCCTTACCACTCACTGTGTTATATAGTTTTTTCTTTTGTTGTTCTGATTATATTTTGATCAGTTCTCCATTAGTGCACGTACTTTTGTGTCACTGTGCACATTGCACATCGCTGTTAGTTAGCGGAATACCAGCTGATTACTTACTCACTCTGTCTCTTATTTTCCCTCATTTGCCCCTTCCCCTTCCCCTCCCCCTCCCTTTCACCCTTTTTTCACCTGTGTTTGCCCTATCCCCATCGTTTTTTCATTTACACTCCCTCTCCCCTCCCCAATTTTACTTTATCTGACACATTACAGCGCAGTCACCATCACGTTTTTTATATTTCCTTAACACTCTTCCACCTCCGGACAGATTTCAACGAACATTGACACCCTTAGAACAAATAAGTGAGGGGACTTAATCTCGCAAATGTATGCACTACTGGTTGCCCCCTAAGAGGATTATGTCCCTCCATATATAAGGAAGTGGGAAATTACATTAGACAGGATGTTCACCCAGGTACAACATAGGCAGATAGTAAATCTTGCGTTGAAATCTTCAATATCCACAAGAATCCAAGAAACTAATTTTAAAATAATGACAAGATGGTACCGTACACCCTCATTACTTAATACATTCTCCCCGGAGATCCCGGACAAATGTTGGAGGTGTCAGCAGGAAAGAGGGACCCTACTCCACGTTCTTTGGGCCTGCCCAAAACTGGAATACTTCTGTAGGGAGATACGGCGGATAGCACAAAATTCACTGAGTATAACCTCCCAGAGGATCCAGCCTTATTTTTGTTACATGTCTCAAACCTTCCCGGGGAAAACATATAGGAAATACATTTTGCGTCATCTTATCAACGCCGCTAGATCATGTATCGTAGGGCAGTGGAGAGATACGAGCCCTCCCACAATTCTTACATGGGCCACACAAATTGAAGAGGTTAATAGGATGAAGGATTTGTTATTATCAGCTCAAAATCGAAAGGAGACATATGTAGAAACTTGGGGCCAATGGAATAGGAATAGGAGTTCCCTCTTTGCTCCTGAGAGTATTTGAAAAAGAGAGGAGTGAGGGGCCTTAGGGTGCCCTCACCTCCCTGGATGATGGTTAAGTAAACTCACCTTTACCCTGGTACATTTCCTCCTCAACTCCGACTCCCCCTCCCCTATCAGTGTTTTTTTTTTTCTCTTTTTATAATTTTTCTCTCTCTTTTTTTTTTTTCTTTTAGGAATTCTTTCCCTCATGGGGCTTTTTACTTTCTCCTTCTTCCTCTTCAGATATGTAGAGGTTTTTCTTCTTAGTAAAGTATGTTGTCAGGGCATACAAGAGAAGCAGGTCTAACGGAAGATAGAATGGGGACTATCCCAAATAACTAGTTATTATTTTTTCTGTGGATGTATTTAAGATAGGAGTAATGCTGTTAATTGGATTTTGAATGGATTCGTTGGAGCTCATATGATTGATGGATTAAAGAAATTGTTTATTTCTCTGTATGTATGACAATTAAAATAAAGAAATAAAAAAAATAAAAAACATTTTGGGCCCATTTGCACCAAGACGATTATCCACAGTATGTTTAATGCATGTGCATTAATGCATATTATGTCACATATTAATGTGTGTTGCAATAAGCCAGCTGCCAATGCACCCCAGTAGGTCAAAAATGAGACCTGCAGCAGATTTGGTCAGAACAAAGCACCGCTGTAATGCAGGTGCATTGATAAGGTGTGTTGGGGTGCCATTGGGGTGTTGGTGTGTATACAATTCACAATGAATGACACAGCAGCTCATCAATGCAAGTAACATGCATGGGCATTGCCAGTATTACCGAAGTGCACTGGGGTGTATGAGCCATTGCAGTATTCATTATTTAATGTTTGAAAGCTAGATTGAATGAGTCCACGTCCAGGTCTATATAAATCATTGAGGTGTCCCTGCACCCATTTGGCCCCCATCTAATAACAATGGGCCCCTAAATTCCAGATGTCCCCTGTGCAGCTGCACAGTCTGTCCATCCCTCTGTAGAGATATTATTGGCATAAAAACTACGATTTAAAACACTGTGTAAAGAGCTATTTTGATTTATTGCTCAGTAAAGCCAGGAACATCACTAAAAGCATGGTCCAGAGGACCTTTCCTTAAGTTTAACAAATCGGCTTTTTCCACGGTACCATTATAATTTAAAGCTTTTTGACAGCAGAAAGAAAATTGTGGAAAATTAAAGTCGGTGACATTTCAAAAGCTTTTAATAATCTAACTAAACGCCAAAGAAAATAAGACACTTTAGCACTCACGCACAGCTTCCAGCCTTCTGTCCTACTATATTTTTATCTGTTTGACCTTTATTTAGTTACACCTCTTTAGTGAACCACAACCACTCCAGGGAGCACAATAACATGTACTGTTTAAATAACCTCCCGCTCATATATAATGACTGTGTGGAATACAGCTACCATTCCTTTTGGGACCCTTATAATGCTATATTGCATTATGGTGTTGCTGCATGACTTCGCCGTACATCTCCTGATTATTACTACTGTTTTAGACATCTGTGTCCTCAAAATCAAATATTCTATTATTTTTTTCTATATGTAGCGCCCTGCTCCTATTGAGTAGGTGCTATTTGTAAATTTAAGTTATCTGAGCTGTAGTTTGGCTCAGAATTTTTTTGCTAAATTGCTGGTTTCTGTTCCAGTCCAGCTGTGTTGCGCATTTTCCACTTGACTGTGGGTGTCGCTGTCGCCACAGGTCAAGGTTGGAAATGCAGTAGGCTGGGTGTATTGGGTACCTCTTTACCCAGAAACAGCCCAGTGGGAGTGCATACCTCCCAACCCGCACGGATTCTGCGGGTTTTTCCCACAGTGACACAACTTTCCCGCAGTCCCGCGATACCTTCTGTATTCCCGCACAGTCACAGCAGGACACAGGAGGCAGAGGAAGGAGGAGGAGGTAAGTTCTGAGCGACGTTTTGTGAAGTCTGGCACCCCCCCTTCTCGCGCCGCCCCCCCCGCTCATTAACTGTTAAAGTTAAAAAAACATCCGTCCATCCGTCGCGTCCCCCCCCCCCCGCTGCTCTCTGTCTTAGGCAAAAAAATCTGAATGAATGTCCGCAGAGGACATTTGAAAAGTTGGGGGGTATGTGCATTCTGGGAGGGGGTACTTAAGGGACAGACACTGTTTTCCGGGGCTCTCTGACCTGATGGCCCTCCTGGCCTAAGGTGTGTCGAAGCAGTTTTCTGCCTACTGGTTTTCGTTACTGATAGTAGGCCCAGGAGCTTCTGGGGCCTACTGGTCCAGGGGTGGTCCCATGCTGTCTTGCCTGCGGGAAGAAGCTGAACAATTGGAGAAACCAGGGGAGGACTTTTCTCAGAGAGGACCGAGCGCAAGGGCCGGTATCTCAGGAAGAGCCTGGAGACTCAATTGGGGGACACATTCTGGCCAAATCTACCTCACAGTGCTGCCGGCTGGCTGATAGAAACTGGTACTGTGCAGGTGTGTCCTTTTGAACTGTGCAAAGTGTGTGGTTATGCCGTCCTGCCGTCCTGTGGCAGAGGACTGTACAAGGACTCCATTACCTTCATCAAGTCTGTGACAGAGACTTTTGACCGAGCACCGCACCGGCTGCTAGGTCAGTGAGAGAGGCCTGTCCGGTGGTTGCTATATCCAGTGTGGAAACTGTTTGTCCTCTGGATCAAAGAAGTACCCGTGATCCGCAAAACAAGGTACTTGAATCTCCCCTAACCCTCCATCCCTCTAACTGACTTTGTTTAATAAAACCATTGAAAAAGAGACTATGTGTTGGTGCTAAACATCTGTGAACAACTCTTCAATGGGACCCCTATGACAGATGCTGTGGAACAGTAAGGTAATGGCAAAAGGCCCAAAATATAACCAGCAGCTCCTACGGGGGTAGTGCTACATTATTTAAAAAGTTTTTATTATTATTTATTATTATTAATTAGTTACGTACCATTTGTTTAGATGCAGCATTTGTTAGTTTGGATAATTTGTAACTTCGTATAAATTTGTATCACTAACAGCCAAATTTGAAAGGAAATACCTTTCATTTAATAATTAGTTATTATTAGTTAGTTAGTAATTTTTTCCAAATTTGTTAACTGCTTGCCGACCAGCCGCTGTAGTTATACTGCGGCAGGTTGGCTCGGCTACGCAAATCGCCACAGCTGTACGTCGGCTCGTACACGGCGAGTCGCCTGCGTTCGTTCCCCGCAGTGACTGAACAGAGATCTGCCATAGTAAACATGGCAAATCTCCATTCTGACAGGGGTTCACACAGAGATCCTATCTTTCTGCTATGCAGGAAGATGGATCTGTGTGTTGTCTAGGGATGAGCTTCGTGTTCGAGTCGAACATACGTTCGACTCGAACATCGGCTGTTCGATCGTTCGACGAAGATCGAACGATTTGGGCCGTTCGCGCCAAATTCGAGTGACGCGAACGGCCCACAATGCACTACGCCATCGCAGTGTCATCCAGGCGCTGTGATTGGCCAAGCATGCACTGTGACCCCGCATGCTTGGCCAATCACAGCGCCGGCAGCGAGGAGAGCAATGATTGGCCACAGGCAGGATGCCTGTGGCCAATTATTGCTGAGGGTGTTTAGTACACGCCCCACACTATAAAAGGCCGCCAGCACGGCGGCCTAGTGTAGTGTGTTCCGGAGCAGGGATAGAGCAGCATAGGCAGGGACAGTGACTGTTATTTCTTTCTTGCTTAACCTGGATTCCTTTAGTTTAGGGAAAGAGAAGGATAGGTAGGGAGAGTGTCAGTGTGTTTTGTGCTTGTGCTATAGTGTGCTTAAAAAAAACATTTATTCTAGGGACAGAAAACTGTAGGTAGGGACAGTGTCAGTTTCTTTCACTCTGCAAGTCCTTGTTTCCAGGGACCTGGAAGGACAGTGAGTGAATTGTCCTTGTGCTATATTGTGCTTAAAAAAACATTTATTCTAGGGACAGAAAACTGTAGGTAGGGAGAGTGTCAGTTTCTTTCACTCTGCAAGTCCTTGTTTCCAGGGACCTGGAAGGACAGTGAGTGAATTGTCCTTGTGCTATATTGTGCTTAAAAAAAACATTTATTCTAGGGACAGAAAACTGTAGGTAGGGAGAGTGTCAGTTTATTTCACTCTGCAAGTCCTTGTTTCCAGGGACCTGGAAGGACAGTGACTGAATTGTCCTTGTGCTATATTGTGATTAAAAAAAACATTTATTCTAGGGACAGAAAACTGTAGGTAGGGAGAGTGTCAGTTTATTTCACTCTGCAAGTCCTTGTTTCCAGGGACCTGGAAGGACAGTGACTGAATTGTCCTTGTGCTATATTGTGATTAAAAAAAACATTTATTCTAGGGACAGAAAACTGTAGGTAGGGAGAGTGTCAGTTTATTTCACTCTGCAAGTCCTTGTTTCCAGGGACCTGGAAGGACAGTGAGTGAATTGTCCTTGTGTTATATTGTGATTAAAAAAAACATTTTTTCTAGGGACAGAAAACTGTAGGTAGGGAGAGTGTTTTTTTTCTTTCACTCTGCAAGTCCTTGTTTCCAGGGACCTGTAAGGACAGTGAGTGAATTGTCCTTGTGCTATATTGTGCTTAAAAAAAACATTTATTCTAGGGACAGAAAACTGTAGGTAGGGAGAGTGTCAGTTTATTTCACTCTGCAAGTCCTTGTTTCCAGGGACCTGGAAGGACAGTGAGTGAATTGTCCTTGTGTTATATTGTGATTAAAAAAAACATTTTTTCTAGGGACAGAAAACTGTAGGTAGGGAGAGTGTTTTTTTTCTTTCACTCTGCAAGTCCTTGTTTCCAGGGACCTGTAAGGACAGTGAGTGAATTGTCCTTGTGCTATATTGTGCTTAAAAAAAACATTTATTCTAGGGACAGAAAACTGTAGGTAGGGAGAGTGTCAGTTTATTTCACTCTGCAAGTCATTGTTTCCAGGGACCTGGAAGGACAGTGACTGAATTGTCCTTGTGCTATATTGTGATTAAAAAAAACATTTATTCTAGGGACAGAAAACTGTAGGTAGGGAGAGTGTCAGTTTATTTCACTCTGCAAGTCCTTGTTTCCAGGGACCTGGAAGGACAGTGACTGAATTGTCCTTGTGCTATATTGTGATTAAAAAAAACATTTATTCTAGGGACAGAAAACTGTAGGTAGGGAGAGTGTCAGTTTATTTCACTCTGCAAGTCCTTGTTTCCAGGGACCTGGAAGGACAGTGACTGAATTGTCCTTGTGCTATATTGTGATTAAAAAAAACATTTATTCTAGGGACAGAAAACTGTAGGTAGGGAGAGTGTCAGTTTATTTCACTCTGCAAGTCCTTGTTTCCAGGGACCTGGAAGGACAGTGACTGAATTGTCCTTGTGCTATATTGTGATTAAAAAAAACATTTATTCTAGGGACAGAAAACTGTAGGTAGGGAGAGTGTCAGTTTATTTCACTCTGCAAGTCCTTGTTTCCAGGGACCTGGAAGGACAGTGACTGAATTGTCCTTGTGCTATATTGTGATTAAAAAAAACATTTATTCTAGGGACAGAAAACTGTAGGTAGGGAGAGTGTCAGTTTATTTCACTCTGCAAGTCCTTGTTTCCAGGGACCTGGAAGGACAGTGACTGAATTGTCCTTGTGCTATATTGTGATTAAAAAAAACATTTATTCTAGGGACAGAAAACTGTAGGTAGGGAGAGTGTCAGTTTATTTCACTCTGCAAGTCCTTGTTTCCAGGGACCTGGAAGGACAGTGACTGAATTGTCCTTGTGCTATATTGTGCTTAAAAAAAACATTTATTCTAGGGACAGAAAACTGTAGGTAGGGAGAGTGTCAGTTTATTTCACTCTGCAAGTCCTTGTTTCCAGGGACCTGGAAGGACAGTGAGTGAATTGTCCTTGTGTTATATTGTGATTAAAAAAAACATTTTTTCTAGGGACAGAAAACTGTAGGTAGGGAGAGTGTTTTTTTTCTTTCACTCTGCAAGTCCTTGTTTCCAGGGACCTGTAAGGACAGTGAGTGAATTGTCCTTGTGCTATATTGTGCTTAAAAAAAACATTTATTCTAGGGACAGAAAACTGTAGGTAGGGAGAGTGTCAGTTTATTTCACTCTGCAAGTCCTTGTTTCCAGGGACCTGGAAGGACAGTGAGTGAATTGTCCTTGTGTTATATTGTGATTAAAAAAAACATTTTTTCTAGGGACAGAAAACTGTAGGTAGGGAGAGTGTTTTTTTTCTTTCACTCTGCAAGTCCTTGTTTCCAGGGACCTGTAAGGACAGTGAGTGAATTGTCCTTGTGCTATATTGTGCTTAAAAAAAACATTTATTCTAGGGACAGAAAACTGTAGGTAGGGAGAGTGTCAGTTTATTTCACTCTGCAAGTCCTTGTTTCCAGGGACCTGGAAGGACAGTGACTGAATTGTCCTTGTGCTATATTGTGATTAAAAAAAACATTTATTCTAGGGACAGAAAACTGTAGGTAGGGAGAGTGTCAGTTTATTTCACTCTGCAAGTCCTTGTTTCCAGGGACCTGGAAGGACAGTGACTGAATTGTCCTTGTGCTATATTGTGATTAAAAAAAACATTTATTCTAGGGACAGAAAACTGTAGGTAGGGAGAGTGTCAGTTTATTTCACTCTGCAAGTCCTTGTTTCCAGGGACCTGGAAGGACAGTGACTGAATTGTCCTTGTGCTATATTGTGATTAAAAAAAACATTTATTCTAGGGACAGAAAACTGTAGGTAGGGAGAGTGTCAGTTTATTTCACTCTGCAAGTCCTTGTTTCCAGGGACCTGGAAGGACAGTGACTGAATTGTCCTTGTGCTATATTGTGATTAAAAAAAACATTTATTCTAGGGACAGAAAACTGTAGGTAGGGAGAGTGTCAGTTTATTTCACTCTGCAAGTCCTTGTTTCCAGGGACCTGGAAGGACAGTGACTGAATTGTCCTTGTGCTATATTGTGATTAAAAAAAACATTTATTCTAGGGACAGAAAACTGTAGGTAGGGAGAGTGTCAGTTTATTTCACTCTGCAAGTCCTTGTTTCCAGGGACCTGGAAGGACAGTGACTGAATTGTCCTTGTGCTATATTGTGATTAAAAAAAACATTTATTCTAGGGACAGAAAACTGTAGGTAGGGAGAGTGTCAGTTTATTTCACTCTGCAAGTCCTTGTTTCCAGGGACCTGGAAGGACAGTGACTGAATTGTCCTTGTGCTATATTGTGATTAAAAAAAACATTTATTCTAGGGACAGAAAACTGTAGGTAGGGAGAGTGTCAGTTTATTTCACTCTGCAAGTCCTTGTTTCCAGGGACCTGGAAGGACAGTGACTGAATTGTCCTTGTGCTATATTGTGATTAAAAAAAACATTTATTCTAGGGACAGAAAACTGTAGGTAGGGAGAGTGTCAGTTTATTTCACTCTGCAAGTCCTTGTTTCCAGGGACCTGGAAGGACAGTGAGTGAATTGTCCTTGTGTTATATTGTGATTAAAAAAAACATTTTTTCTAGGGACAGAAAACTGTAGGTAGGGAGAGTGTTTTTTTTCTTTCACTCTGCAAGTCCTTGTTTCCAGGGACCTGTAAGGACAGTGAGTGAATTGTCCTTGTGCTATATTGTGATTAAAAAAAACATTTATTCTAGGGACAGAAAACTGTAGGTAGGGAGAGTGTCAGTTTATTTCACTCTGCAAGTCCTTGTTTCCAGGGACCTGGAAGGACAGTGACTGAATTGTCCTTGTGCTATATTGTGATTAAAAAAAACATTTATTCTAGGGACAGAAAACTGTAGGTAGGGAGAGTGTCAGTTTATTTCACTCTGCAAGTCCTTGTTTCCAGGGACCTGGAAGGACAGTGACTGAATTGTCCTTGTGCTATATTGTGATTAAAAAAAACATTTATTCTAGGGACAGAAAACTGTAGGTAGGGAGAGTGTCAGTTTATTTCACTCTGCAAGTCCTTGTTTCCAGGGACCTGGAAGGACAGTGACTGAATTGTCCTTGTGCTATATTGTGATTAAAAAAAACATTTATTCTAGGGACAGAAAACTGTAGGTAGGGAGAGTGTCAGTTTATTTCACTCTGCAAGTCCTTGTTTCCAGGGACCTGGAAGGACAGTGAGTGAATTGTCCTTGTGTTATATTGTGATTAAAAAAAACATTTTTTCTAGGGACAGAAAACTGTAGGTAGGGAGAGTGTTTTTTTTCTTTCACTCTGCAAGTCCTTGTTTCCAGGGACCTGTAAGGACAGTGAGTGAATTGTCCTTGTGCTATATTGTGCTTAAAAAAAACATTTATTCTAGGGACAGAAAACTGTAGGTAGGTAGAGTGTCAGTTTATTTCACTCTGCAAGTCCTTGTTTCCAGGGACCTGGAAGGACAGTGAGTGAATTGTCCTTGTGTTATATTGTGATTAAAAAAAACATTTTTTCTAGGGACAGAAAACTGTAGGTAGGGAGAGTGTTTTTTTTCTTTCACTCTGCAAGTCCTTGTTTCCAGGGACCTGTAAGGACAGTGAGTGAATTGTCCTTGTGCTATATTGTGCTTAAAAAAAACATTTATTCTAGGGACAGAAAACTGTAGGTAGGGAGAGTGTCAGTTTATTTCACTCTGCAAGTCCTTGTTTCCAGGGACCTGGAAGGACAGTGACCGAATTGTCCTTGTGCTATATTGTGATTAAAAAAAACATTTATTCTAGGGACAGAAAACTGTAGGTAGGGAGAGTGTCAGTTTATTTCACTCTGCAAGTCCTTGTTTCAAGGGACAGAGAAGGACACCTGAAGGTAGCCCTTATTGCTTTTTTCCCATCTCCCTGCAGGCCATCTATTAGAATGTCTGGAAGGCAAACAAGGAGAGGCAGACAGTCAGGAGGCAATAAAAGAGGGCAAGCAGGCTCTGTGTCTGGGGGCAACAGTGCTGGTCGTGGACGCGGTGCATTGTCATCAGCACATGGCCATGGGACACGCTTGTCCTTCTTTTCGGCAGCTGGACATGTTGAGCCACATCATGCCGAAGACTTGGTAGAGTGGATGACCAAGCCCTCCTCCTCCTCCTCATCCTCTCTCACCCAGGCTCAGGGTACTGGAAAAGCAGCTGCCAAAGCGTCGTCTTCCCTGGTATCAATGTCAGACAAATCATCAGTCACTCCTTCCCTAGACCCACCATGTCCTCCTCCTGAGGAGTCCCCCGAACTGTTTCAGCACAGTGTTGGGTACATGCTCCAGGAGGATGCCCAGCGTTTCGAAGGGTCTGATGATGAAACCCAGCTAGAGGAAGGCAGTAGCGTGAGAGCAGACAGAGGGGATGCTCAAGAAGGACACCAATCTGGCAGTCATGTTCCAGCAGCTGCAGCATACTGCCAGATTGGCTCCAGTGATGAGGAGGGAGGGGATGATGAGGTCACTGACTCCACGTGGGTGCCTAATAGGAGAGAGGAGGAGGAGGAGGATGAGGAGGAGGCACATCTCCAACGAGGCAGGATGCCCTTTGGTGGCCAGCGTAAGGGCAGTACACCGACGGAATCACACCGCAGAGCTCCGCCTGTGCAGGGCGCTGCCTCTGCCCGTCATTCAAAAAGTTCTTTGGTGTGGGCCTTTTTTGAGGCTAGTGCATCAGATCGCACAGCTGCTGTTTGCAACATATGTCTCAAGCGTATATCGCGTGGCCAAAACATCAGCCGCTTGGGTACCACATGCCTGACCAGACATATGTTGACCTGCCATGCAGCTCGTTGGCAAGCCTACCTCAAAGACCCACACCAAAGAACAAAGCGGACCTCTCCTTGCACCGCATCAGCTGGGATCTCCAACCCCACTATAACTTCAGTCCTCTCTGAAACATGCACTGAGAGGAATGAAGGTGTAGAATTAGGTGTGTCACAGCCAAGTACTTGCGCCCACTCTGCTAGCAGTACACCGACGTCCGATTCTAGCAGGCAAATTTCCCTGCCCCAGCTGCTGGACCGTCGAAAGAAGTTCACTCCCAGCCATCCACATGCCCAGCGGTTGAATGCTAGCTTGGCTAAATTGCTAGCGCTTCAACTGCTGCCTTTTCAGTTGGTAGACTCGGCCCCCTTCCGTGAGTTTGTGCAATGTGCAGTTCCTCAGTGGCAGGTTCCCAAACGCCACTTTTTCTCACGGAAGGCTATTCCGGCTCTCTACCGGCATGTGGAAGGCAATGTCTTGGCCTCGCTGGACAGGGCGGTCAGCGGTAAGGTGCATATTACCGCTGACTCATGGTCCAGCAGGCATGGACAGGGACGTTACCTTTCTTTCACGGCCCATTGGGTCACTCTTTTGGCAGCTGGGAAGGATTCAGGACAAGGTGCAGTAGTGTTGGAGGTTGTCCCACCGCCACGCCTCCAAAATGCTACTACTGGTTGTGACACACCTCTCTCCTCCACCCCCTCCTCTTCTTCTTCCTCCATGGCCTCTTCCTGTGGTTTGTCCTATGAACCAGCGGTGCTCCGTAGCCGTTCACGGGGCTACGCAAGTACGCAGGCAAAAAGATGCCATGCCGTGCTTGCGCTGGTGTGTTTGGGGGACAGAAGCCACACTGGGGCAGAGGTCCTGTCTGCTCTGCAGGGCCAGGCCGAGAGGTGGTTGACGCCACGCCAGCTTAAGCCAGGAATGGTGGTTTGCGACAATGGCACCAACCTCCTCTCCGCCCTCCGACAGGGACAACTGACCCATGTGCCCTGTGTGGCTCACGTCCTTAACCTGGTGGTGCAGCGCTTCTTGGGCAGGTACCCGGGCTTACAGGATGTCCTGAGGCAGGCCAGGAAAGTCTGTGTGCATTTCCGCAGATCTTATAATGCCAGTGCTCGCCTGGCTGAGCTGCAAAAGGAGTTGAACCTGCCCAAGAACCGCCTTATATGTGACATGCCCACCAGGTGGAACTCAACGTTGGCCATGCTGCAGCGGCTGCACACGCAGCAGAGGGCCATCAATGAGTACCTGTGCGACTACGGCACCAGGACAGGGTCAGGGGAGCTTGGTTTTTTTTCTCCACGCCAGTGGGGCATGATCAGGGATGCATGCACTGTCCTGGCACCATTTGAGGAGGCCACGAGGATGGTGAGCAGTGACAGTGCATGCATCAGTGACACTGTACCTCTTGTCCACCTGTTGGAGCACACGCTGCGTGGAATAATGGACAGGGCACTTGAGGCAGAACAGAGGCAGGAAGAGGAGGACTTCCTTGCCTCTCAAGGCCCCCTTTACCCAGACAGTGTTCCTTCTGTCCCACCCATCGCACAGGAAGAGGAGGAGGAGGAGGAGGAGGAGGAGGAGGATTGTGTCAGCATGGAGGTGGAGGCTGGCACTCAGCATCATCAGCAGCAGTCTTTTAGGGATGATTTACAGTCCCAAGAAACCAGTGGACTTGTACGTGGCTGGGAGGAGGTGGCTGCGGATCATGTCGTCCTTAGTGACCCAGAGGACTCCGGAGCGAATGCCTCAGCAAACCTACGCTGCATGGCCTCCCTGATCCTGCAAAGTCTGCGGAAGGATCCTCGTATTCTTCGGATCAAGGAGAGGGACCATTACTGGCTGGCCACTCTCCTTGATCCACGGTACAAGGGTAAGGTTGCGGACCTTATGTTACCGTCGCAGAGGGAGCAGAGGATGAGACAACTCCGGGAGGCCTTGCAGAAAGGTCTGTGCAACGCGTTCCCAGAGACTGGGAGGTTGCAAACTCCTGGTCCTGGACAACGAGTTGCTGAGGCTTCGGCCAGTCAAAGAAGGAGCGGTGGGGAAGGTGGCCGTCTGACCGATGCGTTCAGACAATTCTTTAGTCCGCAGCCCCAAAGTATGATCGGTTCCAGCAACCATCGCCAGCGTCTGATAAACATGGTGCAGGAATATCTAGGGGCAAGGTCAGACTTGGACACCTTCCCCACCGAAAATCCTCTGGCTTACTGGGTCTTGAGGATGGATCACTGGCCAGAGCTTGCACAGTATGCAATTGAGCTACTGGCCTGTCCTGCATCCAGCGTTCTTTCGGAACGCACATTCAGTGCTGCTGGAGGATTTGTCACGGATCACAGGGTGCGCCTGTCCACCGACTCGGTTGATCGACTGACTTTCATCAAGATGAACCAGTCTTGGATCACCACCAGCTACCACACACCTGATGCTGATATAACAGACTAATTGATTTTAACATGTCACATCCCTTCAAGACTGATGCTGATGCTGAGTGCCTGTGCTGTTATGTTGACTGGCTATCCTCCTCCTCCGAGTCCTCAATGATACGATTGATGATGATAGCTTGTAAGATCATTTTTGTTTATGGGTGCCGCCACCAGTGCCTAACGCCCAATTTTTCAGCCCCTGTTTAACAGGGGCGTGTAATTACAATTTTTGAAGCAATACTTTGCAACAGGGCTCATTGCTGTGCTCCAAGTACAGTATCTGTGAGGAGTTGCAGTGTTGTGCCACCAGTGCCTAACGCCCAATTTTTCAGCCCCTGTTTAACAGGGGCGTGTAATTACAATTTTTGAAGCAATACTTTGCAACAGGGCTCATTGCTGTGCTCCAAGTACAGTATCTGTGAGGAGTTGCAGTGTTGTGCCACCAGTGCCTAAGGCCCAATTTTTCAGCCCCTGTTTAACAGGGGCGTGTCATTACAATTTTTGAAGCAATACTTTGCAACAGGGCTCATTGGTGTGCTCCAAGTACAGTATCTGTGAGGAGTTGCAGTGTTGTGCCACCAGTGCCTAAGGCCCAATTTTTCAGCCCCTGTTTAACAGGGGCGTGTCATTACAATTTTTGAAGCAATACTTTGCAACAGGGCTCATTGCTGTGCTCCAAGTACAGTTGCTGTGAGGGGTTGCAGTGTTGTGCCACCAGTGCCTAAGGCCCAATTTTTCAGCCCCTGTTCAACAGGGGCATGTAATTACAATTCTTGATCTAATAATTCACAGCAGGGCCCATTGCTGCACCCACCAAGAGTAACTGTCAGGGCTTACAGTGTTGTGGCACCAGCACCACCATCAAAGGCCCAATTTTTACTACCACTGTTCAACAATTATATGTAATTAAAATTCCTGATATAATAGTTGACAGCAGGGCGTTCCAGCACCAACCAAGAGTAACTGTGAGTGCTTACAGTGTTGTGCCAACACCAACAACTAAGGGGCCTATTTCTGCAGAGTATATACGGCAGGTCCCTACTTTCAAACATCCAACTTACAAACGACTCCTACTTGCAAACGCAAGAAGACAACAGGAAGTGAGAGGAAATCTACCACTAGGAAGGAAAATTCTCTCCTGTAAGAATAAATATGGGAGAAAGGTGTCTCCTCTGTACTGATGCTTTATCAGCAATCCTTGTTTCAAGAAAAACACCACATTTCAAAAACAGTTGTCATTGGGACGGAAAGTGAGGTGAAATGTTCTGAACAGGGGCACAGACAGCAAAACAAATGTTACAGGGGTGATAACCCTTACCTATGTTTTCCAAAAAGTTTAAAAATAGATTTTTGGTCTGGAGCTACACTTCAACAATGTACCTGTTCAAAATTACAAACAGACTCTACATAAGAACAAACCTACAGTCCCTGTCTTGTATGCACCGCCTGTATAGGGCTGTTCAGAGTATATAGGGCCTTTTTTATTTTATGTGCGGGGTTCCCCTTAATATCCATACAAGACCCAAAGGGGCTGGTAATGGGCTGGGGTAGGGGGGGGGTCATGGGGTAGCTATGCCATTTTTCTTAAAGAATTTCATCCATATTACCGGGACCAGACATTACATTAAAGCCGCAAGCAGTTTTAAATGGCTTTTTTTTCCTTTAGAAGTGTCATTTTGTGCAGGGACAGTTCTAAACACGGGAAACACGTGGCACTTCACAGGCATACTTTAGACACCCCCCAGGTACGATATTTAAAGGAATATTTGACTTTTTTTTTTCACTTTATGCATCATTAAAATGACTGCTCCCGAAAAACGACCGTTTTTAAAACTTCTTTTTGCATTGATACATGTCCCCTGGTGCAGAACCCGGGTTCCCAAACCCTTTTTAGGACAATAACATGCATAATAGTTGTTATAATTAGCACTTTAGAATTCGAACGTTCGCATCCATTGTATTTAATAGGGTTCTAATGTTCGTTCGAACTTTCGGTCCGTTCGCGGGTTCTGGTGCGAACCGAACCCGGGGGTGTTCGGCTCATCACTAGTGTTGTCCCAGGCAGACTATCCCCCCACACAGTTAGAAACACACTTGATCGCCCCTGATGTTAACCCTTTCCCTTCCAGTGCCATTAGTAAAATGTCAGTGCATACACTATCTGACAAAAGTGAGTACACCCCTCATATTTTTGTAAATATTTTATTATATCTTTTCATGTGACAACACTGAAGAAATTACACTTTGCTACAATGTAAAGTAGTGAGAGTACAGTTTGTATAACAGTGTCAATTTACTGTCCCCTCATGATAACTCAACACACGGCCATTAATGTCTAAACCTCTGGTAACAAAAGTAAAAATGTCAAAATTGGGCCCAAAGCGTCAATATTTTGTGTGGCTCACCATTATTTTTCAGCACTGCCTTAACCCGCTTGGGCATGGAGTTCACCAGAGTTTCACAGGTTGCCACTGTAGTCCTCTTCCACACCCCCATGATGACATCACGGAGCTGGTGGATGTTAGAGACCTTGCGTTAACCACTTACATACCGAGTCATAGTAATATGATGTCAGCAGGAACCCTCCCTCCCTCCGGGGTGGACGTCATATGACGTCCTGAGCTTCTCGGGCCGCTAGGGGGCGCACGCCCACCGCATCGCACGGGACCCGGTGCGCGTGCCCGGCGGCCGCAATGTCCGCCGTGCACCCGCGATTGCCCGCAATCACGGCAGGACCATGGATCTGTGTGTGTAAACACACAGATCCATGTCCTGTCAGAGGAGAGGAGACCAATGTGTGTTCCCAGTACAGAGGAACACACAGCGGTCTCCTCCCCCAGTCAGTCCCCTCCCCCTACAGTTAGAATCACTCACTAGGGAACATATTAACCCCTTGATCGCCCCCTAGTGTTACTCCCTTCCCTGCCAGTCACATTTACACAGTGATCAGTGCAGTTTCATAGCACTAATTGCTGTATAAATGTGAATGGTCCCAAAAACGTGTCAAAAGTGTCCGATCTGTGCGTCGCAATGTCACGGTCACAATAAAAATTGCAGAGAACCGCCGTTAATAGTAAAAAAAAAAAAATGCCATAAATCTATCCCCTATTTTGTAGATGCTATAACTTTTGTGCAAACCAATCATTAAACGCTTATTGCGATTTTTTTTTTTACCAAAAATATGTCGAAGAATACATATCGGTCTAAACTGAGGAAAAAAAATAAAAAATAAAAAATTGTGATATTTATTAAATCAAAAAGTTAAAAATATTGTGTTTTTTTCCCAAATTGTCTACCTTTATTTATTTATAGCGCAAAAAATAAAAACCGCAGAGGTGATCAAATACCACCAAAAGAAAGCTCTATTTGTGGGAAAAAAAACATAAAGATTTCATTTGGGTACAGTGTTGCATGACCGCGCAATTGTCATTCAAATTGCTACAGCGCTAAAAACTAAAAATTGGTCTGGGCAGGAAGGGGGTGAAAATACCCTGTATTGAAGCGGTTAATGTCTAAACCGCTGGCAACAAAAGTGATTACACCCCTAAGTGAAAATGTCCAAATTGGGCCCAAAGTGTCAATATTTTGTGTGGCCACCATTATTTTCCAGCCCTGCCTTAACCCTTTTGGGCATGGAGTACACCAGAGCTTCACAGGTTGCCACTGGAGTCCTCTTCCACTCCTCCATGACGACATCACAGAGCTGGTGGATGTTAGAGACCTTGCGCTCCTCCACCTTCCGTTTGCGGGATGCCCCACAGATGCTCAATAGGGTTTAGGTCTGGAGACATGCTTGGCCAGTCCATCACCTTTACCCTCAGCTTCTTTAGCAAGGCATAGGTCATCTTGGAGGTGTGTTTGGGGTCGTTATCATGCTGGAATACTGCCCTGCGGCTTAGTCTCCGAAGGGAGGGGATCTTGCTCTGCTCAGTATCTCACAGTACATGTTGGCATTCATGGTTCCCTCAATGAACTGTAGCTCCCCAGTGCTGGCAGCACTCATGCAGCCCCAGAGCATGACACTCCCACCACCATGCTTGACTGTAGGCAAGACACACTTTTCTTTGTACTCCTCAGCTGGTTGCCACCACACACGCTTGACACCATCTGAACCAAATACGTTTATCTTGGTCTCATCAGACCACAGGACATGGTTCCAGTAATCCATGTTCTTAGTCTGCTTGTCTTCAGCAAACTGTTTGGGGGCTTTTTTGTGCATCATCTTTAGAAGAGGCTTCCTTCTGGGGCGACAGCCATGCAGACCAATTTGATGCAGAGGCGTTGCTATGGGGGTGCGGAGGGGGGGTGCGGTCAGCACCCAGGTGACACCCGAGAGAGGGGTGACACCATCCCGAGGATGGAGAAAGCCGTGGCTCCCTTTGGCATTTTTTTTTTTTTTTTTTAGCCTAAATACATCCGGTGCGTGCTGAGGCTGCTCCTGTCTCTGTTTTTCTCCTCCGAGTCCCCTCTCACTACTGCTCTTCTGAGCTGAGCCTGTCACTACGGCTGCACACTGTGTGTGTGTGTCCTCACCAGCTGCCGCTGGGTGTATTCTGTATCAATCTGAGCCGCCCGCCCTGGCCCCGAGCTGGGGGTGTCCTCAGCCGCCGTAGCCCGAGGTGAGCTCTTGCAATGGGGGGAGGGGGTGTCATGGTGCCCGCCACCCAGTCACACCTGAGCTGACCAGAGCTGCTGTGGTAAGAAGGAGGAGTGCTAAGAGAGGGGTGGTTGTTTTTACTGCTGGACACAGCTATATCATATATATATATATATATATATATATATATATATATAAAAATATAGCTTTGTCCAGCAGCACCCACCCCCCCACCCCCCCCCCCCACTGGTTATCAGCTATATTATATACAGGTATAGTGACTGAGCTGCCCACCCTGAGATGGTCTGATAACTGGGGGGGGGGGGGTGGTGGAGGGCTGGGAGTGCTGCTGGACACAGCTATATTTTATATATATATATATCTGATATCTGTGTATATAGCTGTGTCCAGCAACACTCCCAGCCTCCCCCTGGTTATCAGACCGGCTCAGGGTGGGCAGCTCAGCCACTATACCTGTATATAATATATAGCTGATAACCAGTGGGGGGGGGATGCTACTGGACACAGCTATATACTCAGCTATACATATGCACATATATATACAGTATATGTGTGCATATCTATAATATAGCTGTGTCCAGCAGCAAAAACGCCCCCCCCCCATCAGACCAGTGGGGTGTCTGCAGCCAGGGCTGCTGAAGGGAGGTACCATCGGGCCTCTTGTAGGGGGCCTGGTCCCATCACTTTAACAGGGGGGCCGGCAGCTTCAAACTTCATAATGTAGTATACATGGGCATACATAGTGTGAACAAATAATGTTCCCCCGTGGCCCACTGGTGGTGAATCATATTTACTGGGTGGGGAGGGGGGGATTGCAGAATAGAGAGACTTCTTTTTTTCCTTTTCATTACTGGCGGACTGACACAACAACCAGTGTCGCACTTGCATAAAGTCATGGGTCATAGTTCCTGCAGCTGGCGGAGTGATATACTTGGCTTTCCCGCTGCCTGCCTCCTTCAGCAAGTAAGTGCTGAGGACAGGACAGACTCCGGCTGAGGGAATCAGTGGTAGGCTCAGAGCAGGCTGACAGCTATTAACAACATCAGCGCAGCAGGCATAGGTAGGTGCTGAGACTGATGTGGGGTGGCTTAGGCCCCTTTCACATGGACGTTCCGTATGTCCGTTTTTCATCCATCCGTTTTCGGATAAAAAACTGACATACATGTATCCCTATGGGATAGCGGATGTCAGCGGATGAACATCCGCTGACATCCGACGACATCAGTCTCCGCTATGGTCCGTTTAGCATGACGGAAGAAAATCCTACTTTTCCATCCGTCTGCGGATCGGATCAGATGAAAACGGACAGACGGTCCGTTTTCATCCGATCCCCCCATAGAGGAAAGCGGTGATCCGACCGGTCCGTTTCTGCACAGTGTGCAGAGACGGACAAGTCATCTGCCGGCTCAGCGGGGATCAACGGAGCGATCTCCGCTGAGCAAGCGGATATTCACGGGCGGATCATGACGGGATCCATCCGTGTGAAAGAGCCCTAACAGGGAACAGCAGGAAGACTAATCCCAGGGGCAGCATACATGCCAAGTGTCGCATGTACCTCACCTCCCGATCTACAATCTTAAACCACAATTTATATATATATATACACTGTATATATACAGTATATATATATTTGTATAGTCCATTGGTTCATCAGCCTTCCAATCTGCAGTGCCTGATTTTCCCTGATCCAGGCAAGCCACATCTCTGCTGAGAGCTGTCATTGTTTGCTAGGACCGCCAGCATCCTAGCAAACAATTACGTCATGTGTGCCCGCCCCCTGCAGAGTGCTTCTCTTTTCAGCTACTGTCTTCTGCTTGCTGACTACAGGGCCTTGTAGCAACACTCCTTGTTGTGGGCAGGTCACAGCACCTTGCCATCTTCCCTGCAGCCATCAGATCCCATCCAGCTAGCAAGACACCGTGTCAGCAGGTCAAAATCATGTCAAAATTATTGGGGGGGGTGACGCCATGTTTTAACGCACCAGGTGACACCAACCCTAGTGACGCCACTGATTTGATGCAGTGTGCAGCGTATGGTCTGATCACTGGCAGGCTGACCCTCCACCCCTTCAACCTCTGCAGCAATGCTGGCAGCACTCATACGTCTATTTCCCAAAGACAACCACTGTATATGACACTGAGCATGTGCCCTCAACTTTTTTGATTGACCATGGTGAGGCCTGTTCTGAGTGAAACATGTCCTGTTAAACCGCTATATGGTCTTGGCCATCATGCTGCAGCTTAGTTTCAGGGTCTTGGAAATCTTCTTATATCCTAGGCCATCTTTATGTAGTGCAACAATTTTTTTTTTGAGATCCTCAGAGAGTTTTTTGTCATGAGGTGCCATGTTGAACTTCCAGTGACTAGTATGAGAGAGTGAGAGCGATAACATCAAATTTAACACACCTGCTCCCCATTCACACCTTAGACCTTGTAACACTAACAAGTCACATGACACCGGGGAGGGAAAATGGCTAATTGGGCCCAATTTGGACATTTTCACTTAGGGGCGTAAACACCTTTGTTGCCAGTGGTTTAGAAATCAATGGCTGTGTGTTGAGTTATTTTCTCACTCTCTCATACTGGTCACTGGAAGTTCAACATGGCACGTCATGGCAGAGAACTCTCTGAGGATCTGAAAAATTTTTTTGCTGCTCTACCTAAAGATGGCCCAGGCTATAAGAAGCTTGCCAAGATCCTGAAACTGAGCTGCAGCACGATGGCTAAGACCATACAGCGGTTTAACAGGACAGGTTCCACTCAGAACAGGCTTCTCCATGGTCGACCAAAGAAGTTGAGTGCACGTGCTCAGCATCATATTCAGGTTGTCTTTGGGAAATAGGCGTATGAGTTCTGCCAGAATTGCTGGTTGAAGGGGTGGGAGGTTAGCCTGTCAGTGCTTAGACCATACGCCACACACTGCATTCAATTGGTCTGCATGGCTGTCATCCCAGAAGGAAGCCTCTTCTAAAGATGAGGCACAAGAAAGCCGGCAAACAGTTTTCTGAAGACAAGGACATGGATTACTGGAACCATGTCCTGTGGTCTGATGAGACCAAGATAAACTTATTTGGTTCAGATGGTGTCAAGTGTGTGTGGCGGCAACCAGGTGAGGAGTACAAAGACAAATGTGTCTTGCCTACAGTCAAGCATGGTGGTGGGAGTGTCATGGTCTGGGGCTGCATGAGTGCTGCCGGCACTTGGGAGCTACAGTTCATTGAGGGAATCATAAATGCCAACATGTACTGTGACATACTGAAGCAGAGCATGATCCCCTCCCTTCAGAGACTGGGCCGCAGGGCAGTATTCCAACATGATAACGACCCAAAACACACCTCCAAGGTGACCACTGCCTTGCTAAAGAAGCTGAGGGTAAAGGTGATGGACTGGCCAAGCATGTCTCCAGACCTAAACCCTATTGAGCATCTGTGGGGAAGCCTCAAATGGAAGGTGGAGGAGCACAAGGTCTCTAACATCCACCAGCTCTGTGATGTCATCATGGAAGAGTGGAAGAGGACTCCAGGACTGCCATGTGAATGAGGCCTTATGCTCAAATGAAAAGTATAATATGCTTTCAGTGAGCACATGCAGTCATTTTTGATGTGACTTTCATGTTTCTGTATGACTTCTAAAATTGTTCTTATATTGAATGTACATATTTGTAAATTAGCTACTAGAGGCAGTGTATATTAGCCACTAGAGCTGGGCAAACCATTCAGCCCAAGTATGAGTTTGGGCCAAACATTGGCTTTTAGCCCTGCTGGGACAACACCCGAATTCTGCATTATTCTGCACCCTTGATTGGGCAAAGCTTTGCCCAATCAGGGCACAGTAAGAGTTGGTTGTTAAAGAGCGGGGGCGGGAAGCCAGCCACTGCGCCATTAATGACCAATATGTAATCAGCTGTCAATGCGCTTCCCTGCTTACAGCTGAATTAAAAAAACAAAAACATTTGCCGCTAAAAACATATTTAAAAAAAGCTGCGTGGCCCCCCCCAAATCCATACCAGACCCTTACTTGAGCATGCAGGCTGTCAGGTCCGGAAAGGTGGGGGCGAGTGAGCGCCCTTCCCTCCTCAACCATACTAGGTCACATGCCCTCAACATGTCCTGCCCCGCCCCCCCACCCCAAAGAACCTTGTTCCCATGTTGACGGCGACAAGGGTCTCTTCCCCACAACCCTGGGCTGTGGTTTTGCGGGTCTGCAGGAAGGGGGCTTATCGGAATCTGGAAGCCCATTTTAAGAAGGGGGCCCCCAGATCCCACCCCCCCCCCATATGAATGAGTATAGGGTACGTAGTACCCCTACCAATTCACCAAAAAAGTGTCAAAAAGTAATAAAAACACAAACAGCTTTTTGACAGTTCCTTTATTAAAAAAAAAAAAAAAACAGTGTCCCTTGATGTAAATCAATCATCAATCACGCCGCCCGCGGCACCCGAAAAAAAAAAACCGCTCTGCACTCATTGACGGCCAACCTCTGAATGCCTCGGGCGGTGCCACCAGGTGACATTGCCAAATGCCCCCCCCCCCCCACCTCTATATAAACTGCCAACTCGGTGGTCGGCTGTCAATGAGTGCAGAGCATTTTTTTTTGTTTTCGGGTGCAGTGCGTGGTGTGATTGATGATGGATTTACATCGGGGGACGCTGTTTTTTTATTTTTTCATAAAGGAATTTTCAAAGACCGTTTGTGTTTATATTACTTTTTGACACTTTTTTGGTGAATGGGAAGGGGTACTATGTACCTCTACTCATTCACATGAGGGCGGAGGGATCTGGTTGCCCCTTCTTAAAGGGGGGCTTCCATATTTTGATAACCCCCTGCGCGCATATCTCCAAAAACCACAGCTAAAGGTTGTGGGGAAGAGATCCTTGTCCCCATCAACATTGGGACATGATGCTTTGGGATGGGGGGGTGCAGAGCCCCAAAGCACCCACCCTCCACCCCCCATGTTGAGGGCATGTGGCCTGGTGTAGTTCAAGAGGGGGAGACTTGCTTGTTCCCTCCCTTCCTGGCATACTCAAATAAGGTTTTTTTTTTTTTGTTTGTTTTTTGTCATGGGGTTCCCATTAAAATCCATACCAGACCTGAAGGTCCATTTTTTTATTTTCTGTTTTAAATACTTGGGTGCCGACAATTTCAAGTGCGAGTCATTTTAAATGTGATTTGACTCGTTCCCCCCACCGACACTATATTTAATGGAATTTTTCATTTTTATTGTTGCACTTTAAATACCAATAAAATCTCTACTCCTGAAAAAACAATTGTTTTAAAAAAATGTTTTCTCATTGATACATGTCCCCCAGGGCAGTACCCGGACCCCCATACCCCTTTTATGGCAAATTACTTGCATATAAGCCTTCAAAATGGGCACTTTTGTTTTTTCCTGTTTGCCTCCCATAGACTTCAATAGGGTTCGCCGCTCGGGTCAGAACTTTTCCCCGGTTCGAGAGATCTGTTGCGAACCGGGGGGTGTTCAGCTCATCTCTATTAGCCACTACTTGACTTGACTGCTCAACAACTATTAGCTAAATATGGAAATGATTGCAGCATTGCAATGAGGGATACAGAGCCTGCACATGTAATGAAATAAAAAAACATGCTTGGCCGGTGTACACGCATAATTAAAAACTATACAAAGAAAACGTTTTTGTTATTCCTAGCAGGATATACTTTCCTATCTCTGTGTTCCTGTTGTTTATTGTTAAAAGCAAGAAAGGCTCAGCCATATGCTTTGTAGGTGGGTCCCAAAACGTGACTGAATAACCATGTATCCCTCCAGGTACCTCCTGTATCAGGGCTTACTCAGGCCTAGCACCAGTCATACTCGTGGTCTACAGTCCTCCAAGTACTCAATTTCACTACATACCTGAATGTACAGTGTATCTGTAACCAAGTGCTGTCTAAAATGGCCTGTGTTATCAGGAGACACTCTGCCGCACTTGTTGCCAATGGGTATTTTCCCATGGTGCTCAGCCAGGACTCTATGCTGTCACATCCTGAATGCAGAGAGAATAAGACCTGGGAGTGGAGAAAAAGATCGTGGGACATGTAGTCCAGAGAGGCAGGTTTTACACTGAAGTCGGGCTGCTATGGACTAAAAGTTCCAGCCATCTGGGGAGAGAGAACAGAATGCTAGGAGAGGTGATTTATAGCCTTTGTTGGGATTGGATTGCCCACTTGGAACTTCGGGGACCTTCCCACCCAGGGCCGGTACGGGGGGAGGGGCAGCTGCTGGGCGTCTGTAGCATGGGAGGTGGAGGGGGGTTGCTAGAAGAGTTTCTGTGACTATTAGCTGACAGAAGTAGTAAAAGCAGCATCACTACTTCTGTCAGCTTAGTGTTGTATGATATATGCAAAATCTGGAGAGGAAGAGAGAGTGGGCTGTGCTCTCCCTCTCCTCTCCAGCTTCACACTCACTAGCGCTCTTTCATGGGGACTGTAAAATCAGGACTTTACAATTTACTTACCCGCCCCCTTCCTCATCTCCTCCCAGCAAACAATGTGTGTAGGGGGCGGGTAAGCAAACTCTGTATAGTCCTGACAGTGGCATCACTATGGGGATGGGGGCACACCTGTGTGACACCAGAGCCAGAACAAGGGGGGGTGGGGGGTGACAGAGTGCAGACTATGTTGGCTAAAGTCTGCCTGATGGTGGTTGAGCATGCACAGCAGTGCACAGATCACCACCGAAGTCCAGGAGAAGAGACCCTGCACAGTGCCCTTGCAGAGCTGCAGTGGGGTGCCGAGTGCTGGAATGCTCCTCGGTCCTCGCACTAGTAAACATCAATTGTAAACATAATTTCTAGTTCCTGCCTCTGACATGATGTCATTCTGAGGCCGGGACAGGAAGAGACAGAGGCACTGCAAGGGAGAGTCTGAGAGTGCATGCCTGCTTGGATAAGATAAGTGAGTAGACAGAGGAGAATTGCTGCAGTGACTCAGCATAACACTTTCCCGGTGCACTAGGGTTGCCACCTTTTCTTCAAGTCAAACCCAAACACTTTAGTGGTGCACAGCAATCTTTTTTTATAGTGTAGCGGCCTCACCCCCTCTTTTTTGGTCTAGGGGTATGTTGTATGTGAGGGTGAGATGCGCTACGGCCCATGTCCTTCCCATTGCAGCAGGTGAGGTGAAAGCCAGTACCAGTTATTCTTCTCGAGCCTGTGTGTTTCTATTCACAACCAAGTCTTGCTGTGCTGACACTCCCCTTTACTCCCATTAACCAGAGTTCCACACACCGATAAAGATCCAACGCTTGTTTTATTGTAACACACAATAAACAGTTCTTTGTCAGCCAACTAGTTGAGATCCATAAACAGTTCAATACGGTGAGGTGAGCAGGTCGAGGCACTGTCCTAATGATAAAACTAAACCACTGTGGTTTCACCAGCGGTTGCTATAGCCATTGGCTAGAGAGAGGAACTTGAAACTTGTGAGTCTCTACCAGCGACTCTGAAGAACATGAATTGGAGTACCTTCGCTGCGTTGTGGCCCCTGTCAGGGGGAAGATGTCCCTCCAAGGGAGTTACCAGAGGCCCCTCCGTCACCGGGTTGATGCTGCTCCGGACTCTTGAGACGGGTAACCTCTCCAGCCTCCTCACCTCAGACATGGGCCCCATCCACCTCAGGGTCCCTCTGACTCATCCGCCCTTGCGGAGCCCAGTCGAAGTCACTGGGCCCCAGGCCTCCGGTGTAGTACCTCACCCCAGGCTTAAGGTGCCTGGGATGGACGCCAACTCCGCTTCGACCAGGCCTAGGGCGCCTGGGCTGGAACTCCGGATCGCCCGCACCCAGGCCTAAGGTGCCTGGGCGCGCGCTCGAAAAGAAGACCTCGTGGCGAGGGCGTCTCTCCCCTTTATCTCCTCCCGTGACGCCACAGCAGGTTCTCCGCCCCCGCTGTACCACCGCCGGAACGGGACAAAAAGGACAGCACTGCGGCAGTGATTCTACCTCGACCTGTGGGAACACCGCCACCCCAGGCCAAGGAGAATAGTACACCACCAAAGTCCTCCACGACTGAAAGTGGTCTAAATCCTCTATGATTTACACACACCTGGGTCATACTACCACCCAGGTGTATCCCCCTAAATTTAGACCCCCGCTACACTCTCCCCCTAGTGATTTGACGCTGGTCCCCAGCGTCTGGTGCAAACCCATGTCTTCCAAAAAGTGGTAACATAAGCCTGACCCCAGAGGCCATCCCTCAAAATTTGAATCCTAATTGTGCCAAGACCTGTTTAAGGGAAAGGGAACATGAAATAATAAAACTTTTCAATAAAACCATCTGAACATATACACATATACAATCCCTCCCATTACTGTCTAAGAACCACCCCATACTCAGCAGTCTTGACAGATGAATCTCCTGCAGAAGGGAAACAAAAACACAACATCTTAACATATTTGTGTTAATTTGGAATGAATGGGTCCATCAGCCGAGGGACCCATTCGCTCCAATGAGTAAGGTGATGCAAATGTAAAAAAAAACAACAAACAGCCGTTGCGCAACACTGCCACCTGGTGACAGTGCCGCGGTAATGACACTTGGTGAAATCTTCCAGACAACCTTCCCTCTTCCTGCGTCCCTACTCTGATTCTACCCCAAAGTCTGTGTCTCTGATGTATGAAGAAAGAGAGAACAAAACAAAACAGCTCTCATTCCTCCAAAGAGTAGAAAAGCCCAAATAAAAAACTAGGGCCCAGTTCTGATATTCTGGTAAAACACTTCCAGAAAGTTCAGCAGCAGAAGAACATACAGGAAAGTTTTTTTTTTTCTCTTTTCTCTCTTCACAAATAAAATTTCGGGTGCAGCAAGAACAGGGGCTTCAGATGCTTATCAAAAGTTTCCACTGAATAATCAATGTCCTCTCCATCCTTCCGGCATATAAGCACCTTGTCTGCGTGGATATGACGGCCCCACATCCATTCTGCTCTACAGTCCCTGAATTGTTTGGACACTGATGGTGAATAGGACAAGTACGGGCGGGCATGCGGCACTTTAAGCTTCTCCCAAACAAACTCGTCATACCATCTCTGTCGCAGGAATTCGACCTCAAAAAGTAAGTCCCGAGGCAAGTAAGGATATTCCCATCCGTACTCACGGGTGACCCTCTGGCAGAAGAGCCGCTGCAGTCGGGCCTAAGGAAGCATTGTGGCCCGCTCACCTTCTCCTGGCTGAACAAGGGCCTCTGGATGCCGAGGTACTTTCACTACCTCCGTCGGTTTGAATCTTGGTGCCCGTAGTGATGCGCGCTGTGTCCCCGCCACCGGAACGGGTGATGCTGCAGGTGGTGAAATGACAAGCGAAGGACTAGGCTTCCTCGTGAGCTCCGGGGCTTCCGCCCGGGGCGTGCTGTCTCCCGTGGACATAGGCAAATCCCGTGGTGCACGTAACACAGGCAATGGCCTTTTGTCCCAGCCTTTGCGGTGAAAAAGTTCATCTATTTCACCGTCCTCTCCACAGTCCGACAGCGATTCTAGGTCGGAGGTGTCATACATCTCTGCGGGGAGGTAGTCCCTAGTAGACGTGGAACTACCCTCCCTAGCGGGTTCCACCGGCTGTGGACCCCCGACACCTCCAACCACCACCACAGTCCCAGCCCCTGGCTCACCTTGACCTTTCGTAGAACTGGGATGTCCAGGACTCTTCCAACCGGATCCATCCAGGCCCGGCAAGCGACGGGGTGAAGCTCGACCACGACCACAGGACGCCTGTACCAGGCCGACTTTCCTCTCCAGAGGTGGGAGCAGGGAATCTGTGGTGACTGAAGCAGCTTCCTCTGATTTTTCTTTCTCAGTCCCTGGTTGGGCAGTCACGTCGCCCTGGTCAGTGCGTACGGGGACCTCCGCAAAGGCCTGGATCTTCCCTTCCGGTGTAGCAGTGCCTGTGAGGCAGTTGAGGCGAAGGGCCCGGGGCCTTACTGTGGATGGCTCCACCTCGAATAGAAACTGCTTGCATGCCTCGCAACGCCTGAATGGCTTCAGGTTGACCACCAGTCCCGAGCACCCGGGACAGATCACGCCAAGGGCCTCTGTGTCTCTGCAAGTGTACAGAGCCAACTGCCCTTGGGGTCTAAGTCTTATCCCTGTGTCTGTAAGGGGAGCAGCAAAAGCAGTCATCTTCGTGGGGTAGGGAACCGAAATCCACGGGGAGCTTGAGGCCATCCCGACTATCTGCTGCTCCATCACGCACTGACCACGCGCGTCACTAAAGAGCTGAAAAACCATGTAGTTTTGTGTTTGTTGGCTGACAATTCTTTGCCGTTTGTATGCAATACAAGTTCACGGCCAATGCCCTTCGGACAAAAGTCCGAGGCTTTGTCCGCAGAAAATCTGATCGTGTGTATGAGGCTTAACACTGCCATTACCCAGTATGTGCAGCATGAAGGGGTTAATATACTGTTACTGATGCAGTAGTGGCCAGATTCAGTGTTAATTAACCCCTTTGTATTGCAGCATGAATGGGTTAATTAACTGGCCACTAATACAGCACAAAGGGGTTAAATAACTGCCACTGGTCACTACTGCATCAGTGACAGTACATTAACTAACCCCTTCATGCTGCACATACTGGGTAATGGCAGCGTTAGTTAACTAACCCCTTCACCCCCAATTACAAAACCCATCACACAACTCAAGGAGTTAACAAGTCCATGGGTTAGTTAACCCATTCATGCCGCAATACAAAGGGGTTAATTAACACTGGCCACTAGTAATACAGCACAAAGGGGTTATTTACACTGCCATGGATCACTAATGCAGGAGTGACAGGTGGCAGTGTAATTAACCCCTTTGTGCTGCATTAATGGTGAGTGTCTGTGCTAATTAACCCATTCATATATTTTGTTTCACAGCTTTTAACATAGCAGCACTTCTACTCAATTCATTCATGCTGCAGAATTTTAAAATGGCATATCAACACTGGCCACCTTTGTTGGGGGTTATTGCAGCTACTGCACCAATGCTGGAGATCATTGGAGAAACTGGCACCAATGTTGGGTGTTATTATTACAGAAAATGGCGCCAATGCTGGCGGTTATTATTGCGGAAACTGGCATTGATAATGGGGGTTATTATTTGTGCCAGGAGGGAGGATTTGTGCTGTGGGGTGGGGGGGGATTTGTGCTAGGAGGGGGATTTGGGGGAAGGGGAGGTTGTGCTAGAAGAGGTGATGGGGGGGAATTTGTGCTAAGATAGGAAATATTGGGGCTGTTAGAAATGGGGATTGGGGGGAGAATTTATGCTAGTAGGGAGTAGGCAGGATAGAGGGGAAATTTGGGGGAGGATTTATGCTAGGAGAGGGATTTTCAGGGGGTGACAGGGGTAAGATTTGTGTTAGGATGGGAAATTTGAAGGGTGATTTGGGGGGGGGATGTGCTGGAGGGATGGGGGAAGAGGCTTTGTGCTAGGAGGAGGGATTTGGAAGGGGGGATTTGTGCATGAAGGGGAAATTATTTGGGGGGAGATTTGTGCTAGTAGGGATGATTGATGGGTATTTGTGCTAAGAGGGGGGATGATTTTTTGCTAGTAGGGATGACTGGGGGTATTTGCTAGGAGGGGTGGATTTGTGCTGGGAGGGGGGGGTTGTAGAGGGGAAATATTTGCACTTGGAGGGGATATTTGAGTGGTGAGGATGTGTGCTAACAGGGTGATTTTTTGGGGGAGGGATAGTTGTGCTAGCAGGGAATGTCTGGGAAGAGAGAGGATGGGGAAAGTTGTTTGGGGAGAATTTTGGCTTGCAAGGGGAGTTTATGCTTAGGGCTAAGTATGCCAAATAGTGCTTGATTTTTTGGAGAGGGGGGGGATTTTTGCTAACACACGATGCTACATCTTGTGGTGGTGGGGGGCGCAGTTTGGCGTCTTCGCCCTGGGCGCTAAATTACCTTGTCCCAGCGCTGAACTCACCTACAGATGAATGGACAAAGAAAGGTCAATCAGCTCAAAATACTAATCCCCTGAGCATAGATGATGAAAAATTGTACACACATGTAATGGTAAAACTGCAAAAGAAATGGTGGAGGAGCTACAAAAAAATAAATATAAAATACACAAGCGAATCTTAAGCTGGCTGTAGATTTCTTTCACTCAACCTGCAGCCTGTGACTTTTGTGTTCTGACAGCTGGCTGTCAGAAAACTGGAACTGCTCCTGCATTTTATTACATGTAGGGCCTGTTTGGCCCACAGTTTTCTACCTGGCTCTTTAGATTTGTTCAAAGGGTGGAGTAGTGCCAACAGGGCCACCCCCTGATTGAATTTCAGCTGGAGCACTAGACTCCATCTAAAATTTGCTTAGTGTATGTCCAGCTTTAGGAATAAACTGTGTGTAATTAGAAATAATATATCAGAGCCAGCTGATGAAAGGTCAGCACTTGCAGAACTATTTAGGCCGGTTTCACACTGGGGCGGTGGGTGCGGTGGCGGTATAGCGCCGCTATTTTTAGCGGCGCTATACTGTCGGGATTGCAGAGGTATTCGGCCGCTAGCGGTGCAGTTTTAACCCCCGCTAGCGGCCGAAAAAGGGTTAATACCACCCGCAAACCGCGGCTACAGACTTTTTTTCACGTCCTGCTAGCGCACCGCTCCAGTGTGAAAGCCCTCAGGGCTTTCACATTGGAGAAACAGCAGCCGCTGTTTAGGCTCGGTTTGCAGGCGCTATTTTTAGCAAACCGCCCCAGTGTGAAAGGGGCCTGGGATGTACTTTAGAAATGGTAGAATATATGCTGGCTGTAGAATAAGCAATAAAGCACTTCAGCTGGCCATAGACAATTCATTTTGTTCCAAAAAATTTATGCATTTCCCCATCCACATAAGCAAAGTGGATAGAGGAATCCCCCCTGCTGGGATAATATTCTGACAGCGAGACCCTCGGCTGTCAAAATACACTGATCAGCGGCTGCAACTGGCTGTTAGGCCCCTTTCACACTGGGGCGGGCAGGTGCGCTGGCGGTAGGGTTGCCACCTCATCCCTTTAAACCCGAACACATATAAATTACACGGGTTCTGAGGCTAATTTAATGCAGTTAAGGCACCAAGTGAGTTTAATTACCACCTTAATCAGCCACAGAATCTGTGTAATTAATATGTGTTCGGTTTAAAGGGATGAGGTAGCAACCCTAGCTGGCGGTATAGCGGCACTATTTTTAGCACCGATATACCATCAGATTTGCCGTGACATTCGGGCGCTAACGGCCGAAAAGGGTTAATACCGCCCGCAAACCGGTATAGTATATACCGGTTTAGTATATACCGGAATAGCAAACCGGTATAGTACATACCTAGCCGGCGGTATAGCCGCAGTGTCCCATTGATTTCAATGGGAAGGAGTGGTAAAGGAGCGGTATACACACCGCTCCTCCACCGCTCCAAAGATGTGTCTTGCATTTTTTTTCCTCCCGCCCTCCCCCCCTCGGGCTTTCACATTGAGAATGCTGGGGCATTATTTCAGGCGTTATTTATGCGCTATTTTTACGCCTGAAATACGCCTCAGTGTGAAAGGGGCCTTTCCAACATGCCTGTTCAACAGAAGTCAGTCATGGGTTGAACTTGAAATTCGATTGGTTCCTGCTGAACGGCTAAATTTTAAACTACCTATGGCCAGCTTGTAACATAAAATTGTGTAGCGCAACCAATAAAGTAAAGTCCAAATGTGAAAATTCCACCGTTGTGCAACTCTAGGTGACAGTTCATTATTGGTTGCACCACACTAGTTTTTGTTTATTAGTATTGAACTGAGAGTCACATGTGGATACACTCTGAGAGGTGTTGGCAGCAATCACGCTAAGCCTAGCAGTAGGCTACTGACATTTGATTTGTTTAATATTGTGTTGCACTGAATATTTTATTTGCATTTAGTTTGAATATTGCGCTGATTATATTTTGTTTCATAGCTTTTAACATAGCAGCACTTCTACTCTCCCAGACAGTTATGAGTTATTTTTTTTATTTATTTTTTAAGAAGGGTGGGAAAGTTGAATATGGTTTCCGGGTTATGACTAGTTATTTACTAGATCACTAGATTCTGGGACTTTTCATTTCCCTAGTATGGAAATTGTCTGTACTGTTAAGTTGATTTATACTCCTTTATTCTCAATGTTCTACTATACAGGCATACCTTATGTACTAATTACAGTCACCCCAGGCATAGTATAGAAGTATATGTTGCTCCACTGTTCTCTGTTGCAACCCCGCCTTGTCCACGGTTCTAAAGTATAGTGCATTCTCTCTTAGAAGGAGACTTATTAACATCAGTTTTATCTAACACAGGTATTCACACGAAAACCGTTCTGTGGCTCTCCACCCTATGACGCCATGATTTTCCCCCACTCAGTTAGAGCATTCCCTCCCCCTAGAGGGTTAGCTCATTTTCAACTGAAATGCGAATACATTTGTTTGTTTATATATTTGTTTATTTCACTTTTTTCATAAGCTCCCATTTCGCATTGGTAAGTTGACAAGACTGAGTCTTGGGCCAATTGGTCCGTTATTATTCTGTGGTTGGTTAGGGAAAATCCTTTTTCCTAACCCCAAATGTTTTAGTAACTTTAATATAGGTTTTATTTCTTGTAGCTGTATTACTTTATTTAAATCTGGTACAATGTTTTTTTTTAACCGACAGTTTATACACGACAAGAATAGAGTCATTTCTACATTTGTCTCTAAGCATCTTATTCTCCATGGTCAGGTTTATAACATATGTTTGTTCATTCTCCTCCCAACCTGAAAAATGTCAGATAACAGCCTTCCTGTTGCTTCCCCAAAATTATGAACCCACATCATGACGATTAAAATAATATCTCACAATGTACAGGGATTCAATTCCCCTAACAAAAGGAAAAAGGCTTTTTTTGCAATATAAAAAATGTAATGCGAAAATAGTAATATTGCAAGAAACGCATTTTATGACGGATGCACACCCCACATTTTTTCATAAATCATTTAACCACTTCAATACCATGCACTTATACAGCTTCCTGCCCAAGCCAATTTTGAGCTTTCAGCGCTGTCGCAATTTGAATGACAATTGCGCGGTCATGCTACACTGTACCCAAACAAATTTTTTACCATTTTGTTCCCACAAATAGAGCTTTCTTTCGGTGGTATTTGATCGCCTCTGTGATTTTTATTTTTTGCACAACAAATAAAAAAAGAGCGAAAATTTTGAAAAAAACTATGTTTTTCTTTGTTTCTGTTAATTTTTTTTGTAAATAAGTACCTTTTCTACTTCAATGACGGGCACTGATAAGGCGGCACTGACGAGCACTGATAAGGCGACACTGATGGGCACCGATGAGGTGGCACCAATGAGGTGGCACTGATGAGGTGGCACTGATGGGCACTGATGATGGGCACTGATAGGCGGCATTGATGGGCACTGATATGTGGCACTGGTATGCGGCACTGATTGGCACTCATAGGCGGCACTGATTGGCACTCATAGGCGGCACTGATTGGCACTCATAGGCGGCACTGATTGGCGCTTATAGGCGGCACTGATGGGCACTTATAGGCGGCACTGATAGATGGCATGGATGGGCACTGTAAGGTGGGCACTTATGGGCACAGATAGGCACGGATGGGCACTGATAGGTGGCGCTGATGGACACTAGTAGGTGGCACTGATGGACACTGATGTCCAGCAATGCCAGCCACCACACATTGTGGTGGTGCCATCATAGTGCCAGTCAGTGCCCATTTGTGGGCACTGATTGGCATATTTTTTTAATCTTTTTTTATTTTATTACATGTGGATGGCCATGGGGGCCATCCACATGCTTGGGGCTTCCTGGGGCGTCCTGGGGGGCTTCCCTGGTAGTCTAGTGTGGGTATCCGAGGGGGGGCTGCGCTGATAAACGATCAGCGCGAACCCCCCCTGTCAGGAGAGCCGCCGATCGGCTCTCCTCTACTCGCGTCTGTCAGACGCGAGTGAGGAAGAGCCGAACAGCGGCTCTTCCTGTTTACATCGTGATCAGCCGTGATTGGACACGGCTGATCACGTGGTAAAAAGCCTGCGCCGGAGGCTTTTTACCGAGATCAGTGTAGCGGTGGGTCAGACTGACCCACCGCTCCACCGATTGCCGCGATGCGCGCCCCCCCGGGCGCGCGGTGGCTGTTATACTGCAGGACGTCATATGACGTCCAGTGTGGATAACAGAACCACTTCCCGGACGTCAATCTGCTATTGACGGGGCGGGAAGTGGTTAACCAATCTTTCTATACCACTTCCATCTCTAAAACTAAGGGAGTTGCAATATTTTTCCATCACTCTTTTCCCATAGAGGTTCAGCAAGTCTTTAAGGATCAAGAAAGTAGATTCATTATTATTAAAGGTACATTGGCTGGGAGAGACATTACAGTGGCAAACATATACGCCCCTAACGACACACAAACCACATTCTTCACACAATTTTTCAATAAATTACAACAATATCACTCACCACATATTATTCTAGGCGGAGACTTTAATTCAGTTCCTCAACCAAACCTCGATAGAAGCAAACAAAATCAGAACTCCAAAACCTTCTCTAAAACAACTACCACACATGTAAATGACTTGCAATTAATAGACTCTTGGAGGGCGTTAAACATAGGCGCAAGGGACTACACATTTTACTCACACCCACATGACTCATACTCCCGTATAGACCATATTCTCTGCACCCCTATAATTCTAGCTAATTCCCTAGACGCTACAATACACCCTTGCTCTTGGTCAGACCATCATATTGTTACCCTGAGTACAAAATTCATAGGCCTCATCTCCACTCCATACTCTTGGAGACTAAATGAGTCTTTGATTTCAGATCCCGTTCACCAACAGGAAATAGCTTCAGAAATAGAAGAATATTTCACTACCAATGCTACCCCTGATATCTCCTCCTCCACATTATGGATGGCACACAAAGCGGTCATGAGGGGTCATCTTATTAAGAGGGCAGCACAAAGTAACAGGACCAAATGGGAAAAAATCCACTCCCTCACTAGGGACCTCCATAAATTATATAGGGACCATAAGCACACTCATGACCCAAATATCTATAAGTTGATCACTCATAAACGCAACGAGTTAGATTCCCTTTTAACATTTAGAGCAGAAAAAGCGCTCCGCTGGTCGAAAGCAAAATTTTTCTTATCAAGCAACTCCTATTCTACGATGTTCGCCCGCAAACTTAACCAGTCAATAAAACCTACCCACATCTATAAGCTTAAAAACAGGGCAAACCAACTGGTTACACATCCTCAGGAGATACTTTCCATATTCAAAGACTTTTATTCCGACCTTCTCTCATCACCAAACACTCCCATTCCTCCCTCCTCACTTTCTTGGCTTGATAACCTCCCCTTTCCAAAATTAACCCAAACTCAAATAGATACACTAAATTCGCCATGTTCAGAAGAAGAATTGACTCAGATCATTAAATCACTTAAAAGGAACTCAGCTCCAGGCCCAGATGGCTTTTCTTCCTTATACTTTAAGCAATATCACCAACTCCTAATCCCTCACTTGGTGAAATTATATAACAACATTCTCACAGGAGAACAATTCCCAGAGGAAATGCTATTAGCCAACATGTCACTCATCCCAAAATCAAATAAAGATCACACTTTACCCCAAAATTTTAGGCCAATAACCGTTATAAATAATGACCTCAAAATTTTTAGTAGACTCCTAGCCAATAGACTTGCCACAATTATCTCTACACTTATCTCTCCTTTCCAATCCGGATTTATCCCTGGTAGACAGATCACAGACAACATTAGACTTGTCTCAAATATTATCCAAGACGCGAACATACATTCCAGACCCCTTTTAATGCTGAGCCTAGATATTAATAAGGCATTCGATAGTGTCTCTTGGAAATTCTTAAATCTAATACTACATAGATATGGCTTCAAAGGTGAATTTGTACATGGTTTTCATGCACTTTACCACAGCCCCTCAACTAGAATTAGGCTACCAGGCTGCAACTCAGAGTTTTTCAGAGTAGGTAGAGGTACGCGTCAGGGCTGCCCCCTCTCCCCGTTGTTATTTGCACTTGCAATCGAACCATTAGCTAAAGCCATCCTACTCAATGCAGGCATCAAAGGTTACACGTCAAACAATAACACATACAAACTGTGCATGTACGCGGATGATATGTTATTATTCCTCTCCCAACCTAATACTGCTTTACCTATTCTTTTACAAACTCTCAACATTTTTTTGTCCTTATCGGGCTTAACAGTCAACGTATCCAAATCAATGGGCATGCCAATTAATATCCCAACTTCAGATCTAGAATCCTTACGCTCTTCTTTCAGCTTCTCCTACACATTAGAGTCCCTTCCGTATTTAGGAATTCATCTCACTCCCAAATTCAATGATCTTGTTTCCAAGAATTACATACCATTGATGCATAAATTAGGAGCAACATTAAAAATGTGGAAATCCTATAAGATATCATTTTTAGGAAGGATCACAGCAATAAAAATGACATTACTCCCTAAGATTCTATACTTATTTAGGGCTCTCCCTATTAGACTGAATAAAGTATTGCTCACGAATAGGGATGAGCTTCGTGTTCGAGTCGAACATACGTTCGACTCGAACATCGGCTGTTCGATCGTTCGACGAAGATCGAACGATTTGGGCCGTTCGCGCCAAATTCGAGTGACGCGAACGGCCCACAATGCACTACGCCATCGCAGTGTCATCCAGGCGCTGTGATTGGCCAAGCATGCACTGTGACCCCGCATGCTTGGCCAATCACAGCGCCGGCAGCGAGGAGAGCAATGATTGGCCACAGGCAGGATGCCTGTGGCCAATTATTGCTGAGGGTGTTTAGTACACGCCCCACACTATAAAAGGCCGCCAGCACGGCGGCCTAGTGTAGTGTGTTCCGGAGCAGGGAAAGAGAAACATAGGCAGGGACAGTGACATTTATTTTTTTCTTGCTTAACCTGGATTCCTTTAGTTTAGGGAAAGAGAAGGATAGGTAGGGAGAGTGTCAGTGTGTTTTACTGTGCGAATCCTTGTTTCTAGGGACAGGGAAGGACAGTGAGGGAATTCTCCTTGTGCTATAGTGTGCTTTAAAAAAACATTTTTTCTAGGGACAGAAAACTATAGGTAGGGAGAGTGTCAGTGTGTTTTACTGTGCGAATCCTTGTTTCTAGGGACAGGGAAGGACAGTGAGGGAATTCTCCTTGTGCTATAGTGTGCTTTAAAAAAAACATTTTTTCTAGGGACAGAAAACTATAGGTAGGGAGAGTGTCAGTTTCTTTCACTGTGATAATCCTTGTTTCTAGGGACAAAGAAGGAAAGTGAGTGAAATTCTCCTTGTGCTATAGTGTGCTTTAAAAAAACATTTTTTCTAGGGACAGAAAACTATAGGTAGGGAGAGTGTCAGTGTGTTTTACTGTGCAAATCCTTGTTTCTAGGGACAGGGAAGGACAGTGAGGGAATTCTCCTTGTGCTATAGTGTGCTTTAAAAAAACATTTTTTCTAGGGACAGAAAACTATAGGTAGGGAGAGTGTCAGTTTCTTTCACTGTGATAATCCTTGTTTCTAGGGACAAAGAAGGAAAGTGAGTGAAATTCTCCTTGTGCTATAGTGTGCTTTAAAAAAACATTTTTTCTAGGGACAGAAAACTATAGGTAGGGAGAGTGTCAGTGTCTTTTACTGTGCGAATCCTTGTTTCTAGGGACAGGGAAGGACAGTGAGGGAATTCTCCTTGTGCTATAGTGTGCTTTAAAAAAACATTTTTTCTAGGGACAGAAAACTATAGGTAGGGAGAGTGTCAGTGTCTTTTACTGTGCAAATCCTTGTTTCTAGGGACAGGGAAGGACAGTGAGGGAATTCTCCTTGTGCTATAGTGTGCTTTAAAAAAACATTTTTTCTAGGGACAGAAAACTATAGGTAGGGAGAGTGTCAGTGTCTTTTACTGTGCGAATCCTTGTTTCTAGGGACAGGGAAGGACAGTGAGGGAATTCTCCTTGTGCTATAGTGTGCTTTAAAAAAACATTTTTTCTAGGGACAGAAAACTATAGGTAGGGAGAGTGTCAGTGTCTTTTACTGTGCGAATCCTTGTTTCTAGGGACAGGGAAGGACAGTGAGGGAATTCTCCTTGTGCTATAGTGTGCTTTAAAAAAACATTTTTTCTAGGGACAGAAAACTATAGGTAGGGAGAGTGTCAGTGTCTTTTACTGTGCGAATCCTTGTTTCTAGGGACAGGGAAGGACAGTGAGGGAATTCTCCTTGTGCTATAGTGTGCTTTAAAAAAACATTTTTTCTAGGGACAGAAAACTATAGGAAGGAAGAGTGTCAGTTTCTTTCACTGTGATAAACCTTGTTTCTAGGGACAAAGAAGGAAAGTGAGTGAAATTCTCCTTGTGCTATAGTGTGCATTAAAAAAACATTTTTTCTAGGGACAGAAAACTATAGGTAGGGAGAGTGTCAGTGTCTTTTACTGTGCGAATCCTTATTTCTAGGGACAGGGAAGGACAGTGAGGGAATTCTCCTTGTGCTATAGTGTGCTTTTAAAAAACATTTTTTTCTAGGGACAGAAAACTATAGGAAGGAAGAGTGTCAGTTTCTTTCACTGTGATAAACCTTGTTTCTAGGGACAAAGAAGGAAAGTGAGTGAAATTCTCCTTGTGCTATAGTGTGCTTTAAAAAAACATTTTTTCTAGGGACAGAAAACTATAGGAAGGAAGAGTGTCAGTTTCTTTCACTGTGATAAACCTTGTTTCTAGGGACAAAGAAGGAAAGTGAGTGAAATTCTCCTTGTGCTATAGTGTGCTTTAAAAAAACATTTTTTCTAGGGACAGAAAACTATAGGTAGGGAGAGTGTCAGTGTCTTTTACTGTGCGAATCCTTGTTTCTAGGGACAGGGAAGGACAGTGAGGGAATTCTCCTTGTGCTATAGTGTGCTTTTAAAAAACATTTTTTCCTAGGGACAGAAAACTATAGGAAGGAAGAGTGTCAGTTTCTTTCACTGTGATAAACCTTGTTTCTAGGGACAAAGAAGGAAAGTGAGTGAAATTCTCCTTGTGCTATAGTGTGCTTTAAAAAAACATTTTTTCTAGGGACAGAAAACTATAGGAAGGAAGAGTGTCAGTTTCTTTCACTGTGATAAACCTTGTTTCTAGGGACAAAGAAGGAAAGTGAGTGAAATTCTCCTTGTGCTATAGTGTGCTTTAAAAAAAACATTTTTTCTAGGGACAGAAAACTATAGGTAGGGAGAGTGTCAGTGTCTTTTACTGTGCGAATCCTTGTTTCTAGGGACAGGGAAGGACAGTGAGGGAATTCTCCTTGTGCTATAGTGTGCTTTTAAAAAACATTTTTTCTAGGGACAGAAAACTATAGGTAGGGAGAGTGTCAGTGTCTTTTACTGTGCGAATCCTTGTTTCTAGGGACAGGGAAGGACAGTGAGGGAATTCTCCTTGTGCTATAGTGTGCTTTAAAAAAACATTTTTTCTAGGGACAGAAAACTATAGGTAGGGAGAGTGTCAGTGTCTTTTACTGTGCGAATCCTTGTTTCTAGGGACAGGGAAGGACAGTGAGGGAATTCTCCTTGTGCTATAGTGTGCTTTAAAAAAACATTTTTTTCTAGGGACAGAAAACTATAGGAAGGAAGAGTGTCAGTTTCTTTCACTGTGATAAACCTTGTTTCTAGGGACAAAGAAGGAAAGTGAGTGAAATTCTCCTTGTGCTATAGTGTGCTTTAAAAAAACATTTTTTCTAGGGACAGAAAACTATAGGTAGGGAGAGTGTCAGTGTCTTTTACTGTGCGAATCCTTGTTTCTAGGGACAGGGAAGGACAGTGAGGGAATTCTCCTTGTGCTATAGTGTGCTTTAAAAAAACATTTTTTCTAGGGACAGAAAACTATAGGTAGGGAGAGTGTCAGTGTCTTTTACTGTGCGAATCCTTGTTTCTAGGGACAGGGAAGGACAGTGAGGGAATTCTCCTTGTGCTATAGTGTGCTTTAAAAAAACATTTTTTCTAGGGACAGAAAACTATAGGTAGGGAGAGTGTCAGTGTCTTTTACTGTGCGAATCCTTGTTTCTAGGGACAGGGAAGGACAGTGAGGGAATTCTCCTTGTGCTATAGTGTGCTTTTAAAAAACATTTTTTCCTAGGGACAGAAAACTATAGGAAGGAAGAGTGTCAGTTTCTTTCACTGTGATAAACCTTGTTTCTAGGGACAAAGAAGGAAAGTGAGTGAAATTCTCCTTGTGCTATAGTGTGCTTTAAAAAAACATTTTTTCTAGGGACAGAAAACTATAGGAAGGAAGAGTGTCAGTTTCTTTCACTGTGATAAACCTTGTTTCTAGGGACAAAGAAGGAAAGTGAGTGAAATTCTCCTTGTGCTATAGTGTGCTTTAAAAAAAACATTTTTTCTAGGGACAGAAAACTATAGGTAGGGAGAGTGTCAGTGTCTTTTACTGTGCGAATCCTTGTTTCTAGGGACAGGGAAGGACAGTGAGGGAATTCTCCTTGTGCTATAGTGTGCTTTTAAAAAACATTTTTTCTAGGGACAGAAAACTATAGGTAGGGAGAGTGTCAGTGTCTTTTACTGTGCGAATCCTTGTTTCTAGGGACAGGGAAGGACAGTGAGGGAATTCTCCTTGTGCTATAGTGTGCTTTAAAAAAACATTTTTTCTAGGGACAGAAAACTATAGGAAGGAAGAGTGTCAGTTTCTTTCACTGTGATAAACCTTGTTTCTAGGGACAAAGAAGGAAAGTGAGTGAAATTCTCCTTGTGCTATAGTGTGCATTAAAAAAACATTTTTTCTAGGGACAGAAAACTATAGGTAGGGAGAGTGTCAGTGTCTTTTACTGTGCGAATCCTTATTTCTAGGGACAGGGAAGGACAGTGAGGGAATTCTCCTTGTGCTATAGTGTGCTTTTAAAAAACATTTTTTTCTAGGGACAGAAAACTATAGGAAGGAAGAGTGTCAGTTTCTTTCACTGTGATAAACCTTGTTTCTAGGGACAAAGAAGGAAAGTGAGTGAAATTCTCCTTGTGCTATAGTGTGCTTTAAAAAAACATTTTTTCTAGGGACAGAAAACTATAGGAAGGAAGAGTGTCAGTTTCTTTCACTGTGATAAACCTTGTTTCTAGGGACAAAGAAGGAAAGTGAGTGAAATTCTCCTTGTGCTATAGTGTGCTTTAAAAAAACATTTTTTCTAGGGACAGAAAACTATAGGTAGGGAGAGTGTCAGTGTCTTTTACTGTGCGAATCCTTGTTTCTAGGGACAGGGAAGGACAGTGAGGGAATTCTCCTTGTGCTATAGTGTGCTTTTAAAAAACATTTTTTCCTAGGGACAGAAAACTATAGGAAGGAAGAGTGTCAGTTTCTTTCACTGTGATAAACCTTGTTTCTAGGGACAAAGAAGGAAAGTGAGTGAAATTCTCCTTGTGCTATAGTGTGCTTTAAAAAAACATTTTTTCTAGGGACAGAAAACTATAGGAAGGAAGAGTGTCAGTTTCTTTCACTGTGATAAACCTTGTTTCTAGGGACAAAGAAGGAAAGTGAGTGAAATTCTCCTTGTGCTATAGTGTGCTTTAAAAAAAACATTTTTTCTAGGGACAGAAAACTATAGGTAGGGAGAGTGTCAGTGTCTTTTACTGTGCGAATCCTTGTTTCTAGGGACAGGGAAGGACAGTGAGGGAATTCTCCTTGTGCTATAGTGTGCTTTTAAAAAACATTTTTTCTAGGGACAGAAAACTATAGGTAGGGAGAGTGTCAGTGTCTTTTACTGTGCGAATCCTTGTTTCTAGGGACAGGGAAGGACAGTGAGGGAATTCTCCTTGTGCTATAGTGTGCTTTAAAAAAACATTTTTTCTAGGGACAGAAAACTATAGGTAGGGAGAGTGTCAGTGTCTTTTACTGTGCGAATCCTTGTTTCTAGGGACAGGGAAGGACAGTGAGGGAATTCTCCTTGTGCTATAGTGTGCTTTAAAAAAACATTTTTTTCTAGGGACAGAAAACTATAGGAAGGAAGAGTGTCAGTTTCTTTCACTGTGATAAACCTTGTTTCTAGGGACAAAGAAGGAAAGTGAGTGAAATTCTCCTTGTGCTATAGTGTGCTTTAAAAAAACATTTTTTCTAGGGACAGAAAACTATAGGTAGGGAGAGTGTCAGTGTCTTTTACTGTGCGAATCCTTGTTTCTAGGGACAGGGAAGGACAGTGAGGGAATTCTCCTTGTGCTATAGTGTGCTTTAAAAAAACATTTTTTCTAGGGACAGAAAACTATAGGTAGGGAGAGTGTCAGTGTCTTTTACTGTGCGAATCCTTGTTTCTAGGGACAGGGAAGGACAGTGAGGGAATTCTCCTTGTGCTATAGTGTGCTTTAAAAAAACATTTTTTCTAGGGACAGAAAACTATAGGTAGGGAGAGTGTCAGTGTCTTTTACTGTGCGAATCCTTGTTTCTAGGGACAGGGAAGGACAGTGAGGGAATTCTCCTTGTGCTATAGTGTGCTTTTAAAAAACATTTTTTCCTAGGGACAGAAAACTATAGGAAGGAAGAGTGTCAGTTTCTTTCACTGTGATAAACCTTGTTTCTAGGGACAAAGAAGGAAAGTGAGTGAAATTCTCCTTGTGCTATAGTGTGCTTTAAAAAAACATTTTTTCTAGGGACAGAAAACTATAGGAAGGAAGAGTGTCAGTTTCTTTCACTGTGATAAACCTTGTTTCTAGGGACAAAGAAGGAAAGTGAGTGAAATTCTCCTTGTGCTATAGTGTGCTTTAAAAAAAACATTTTTTCTAGGGACAGAAAACTATAGGTAGGGAGAGTGTCAGTGTCTTTTACTGTGCGAATCCTTGTTTCTAGGGACAGGGAAGGACAGTGAGGGAATTCTCCTTGTGCTATAGTGTGCTTTAAAAAAACATTTTTTCTAGGGACAGAAAACTATAGGTAGGGAGAGTGTCAGTGTCTTTTACTGTGCGAATCCTTGTTTCTAGGGACAGGGAAGGACAGTGAGGGAATTCTCCTTGTGCTATAGTGTGCTTTAAAAAAACATTTTTTTCTAGGGACAGAAAACTATAGGAAGGAAGAGTGTCAGTTTCTTTCACTGTGATAAACCTTGTTTCTAGGGACAAAGAAGGAAAGTGAGTGAAATTCTCCTTGTGCTATAGTGTGCTTTAAAAAAACATTTTTTCTAGGGACAGAAAACTATAGGTAGGGAGAGTGTCAGTGTCTTTTACTGTGCGAATCCTTGTTTCTAGGGACAGGGAAGGACAGTGAGGGAATTCTCCTTGTGCTATAGTGTGCTTTAAAAAAACATTTTTTCTAGGGACAGAAAACTATAGGTAGGGAGAGTGTCAGTGTCTTTTACTGTGCGAATCCTTGTTTCTAGGGACAGGGAAGGACAGTGAGGGAATTCTCCTTGTGCTATAGTGTGCTTTAAAAAAACATTTTTTCTAGGGACAGAAAACTATAGGTAGGGAGAGTGTCAGTGTCTTTTACTGTGCGAATCCTTGTTTCTAGGGACAGGGAAGGACAGTGAGGGAATTCTCCTTGTGCTATAGTGTGCTTTTAAAAAACATTTTTTCCTAGGGACAGAAAACTATAGGAAGGAAGAGTGTCAGTTTCTTTCACTGTGATAAACCTTGTTTCTAGGGACAAAGAAGGAAAGTGAGTGAAATTCTCCTTGTGCTATAGTGTGCTTTAAAAAAACATTTTTTCTAGGGACAGAAAACTATAGGAAGGAAGAGTGTCAGTTTCTTTCACTGTGATAAACCTTGTTTCTAGGGACAAAGAAGGAAAGTGAGTGAAATTCTCCTTGTGCTATAGTGTGCTTTAAAAAAAACATTTTTTCTAGGGACATAGGTACTATAGGTAGGGAGAGTGTCAGTGTCTTTTACTGTGCGAATCCTTGTTTCTAGGGACAGGGAAGGACAGTGAGGGAATTCTCCTTGTGCTATAGTGTGCTTTTAAAAAACATTTTTTCTAGGGACAGAAAACTATAGGTAGGGAGAGTGTCAGTGTCTTTTACTGTGCGAATCCTTGTTTCTAGGGACAGGGAAGGACAGTGAGGGAATTCTCCTTGTGCTATAGTGTGCTTTAAAAAAACATTTTTTCTAGGGACAGAAAACTATAGGTAGGGAGAGTGTCAGTGTCTTTTACTGTGCGAATCCTTGTTTCTAGGGACAGGGAAGGACAGTGAGGGAATTCTCCTTGTGCTATAGTGTGCTTTAAAAAAACATTTTTTTCTAGGGACAGAAAACTATAGGAAGGAAGAGTGTCAGTTTCTTTCACTGTGATAAACCTTGTTTCTAGGGACAAAGAAGGAAAGTGAGTGAAATTCTCCTTGTGCTATAGTGTGCTTTAAAAAAACATTTTTTCTAGGGACAGAAAACTATAGGTAGGGAGAGTGTCAGTGTCTTTTACTGTGTGAATCCTTGTTTCTAGGGACAGGGAAGGACAGTGAGGGAATTCTCCTTGTGCTATAGTGTGCTTTAAAAAAACATTTTTTCTAGGGACAGAAAACTATAGGTAGGGAGAGTGTCAGTGTCTTTTACTGTGCGAATCCTTGTTTCTAGGGACAGGGAAGGACAGTGAGGGAATTCTCCTTGTGCTATAGTGTGCTTTAAAAAAACATTTTTTCTAGGGACAGAAAACTATAGGTAGGGAGAGTGTCAGTGTCTTTTACTGTGCGAATCCTTGTTTCTAGGGACAGGGAAGGACAGTGAGGGAATTCTCCTTGTGCTATAGTGTGCTTTAGAAAAAAAAAATTTCTAGGGACAGAAAACTATAGGTAGGGAGAGTGTCAGTGTCTTTTACTGTGCGAATCCTTGTTTCTAGGGACAGGGAAGGACAGTGAGGGAATTCTCCTTGTGCTATAGTGTGCTTTAAAAAAAAAAAAATTTCTAGGGACAGAAAACTATAGGAAGGAAGGGTGTCAGTTTCTTTCACTGTGATAATCCTTGTTTCTAGGGACAAAGAAGGAAAGTGAGTGAAATTCTCCTTGTGCTATAGTGTGCTTTAAAAAAACATTATTTCTAGGGACAGAAAACTATAGGTAGGGAGAGTGTCAGTGTCTTTTACTGTGCGAATCCTTGTTTCTAGGGACAGGGAAGGACAGTGAGGGAATTCTCCTTGTGCTATAGTGTGCTTTAAAAAAACATTTTTTTCTAGGGACAGAAAACTATAGGAAGGAAGAGTGTCACTTTCTTTCACTGTGATAATCCTTGTTTCTAGGGACAAAGAAGGAAAGTGAGTGAAATTCTCCTTGTGCTATAGTGTGCTTTAAAAAAACATTTTTTCTAGGGACAGAAAACTATAGGTAGGGAGAGTGTCAGTGTCTTTTACTGTGCGAATCCTTGTTTCTAGGGACAGGGAAGGACAGTGAGGGAATTCTCCTTGTGCTATAGTGTGCTTTAAAAAAACATTTTTTTCTAGGGACAGAAAACTATAGGAAGGAAGAGTGTCAGTTTCTTTCACTGTGATAAACCTTGTTTCTAGGGACAAAGAAGGAAAGTGAGTGAAATAATCCTTGTGCTATAGTGTGCTTTAAAAAAAACATTTTTTCTAGGGACAGAAAACTATAGGTAGGGAGAGTGTCAGTGTCTTTTACTGTGCGAATCCTTGTTTCTAGGGACAGGGAAGGACAGTGAGGGAATTCTCCTTGTGCTATAGTGTGCTAAAGCATTCCTCATCAACCATCTTTGAAATCCTTGCTTTTTTGGACAGTCAGGGAAATTGTCGTTGTGATATTCTGTGCAAAAGCAATCATCCTCAACCATATTTAGAAATCCTTAAGTAAAGGGACAGAGAAGGACACCTGAAGGTAGCCCTTATTGCTTTTTTCCCATCTCCCTGCAGGCCATCTATTAGAATGTCTGGAAGGCAAACAAGGAGAGGCAGACAGTCAGGAGGCAATAAAAGAGGGCAAGCAGGCTCTGTGTCTGGGGGCAACAGTGCTGGTCGTGGACGCGGTGCATTGTCATCAGCACATGGCCATGGGACACGCTTGTCCTTCTTTTCGGCAGCTGGACATGTTGAGCCACATCATGCCGAAGACTTGGTAGAGTGGATGACCAAGCCCTCCTCCTCCTCCTCATCCTCTCTCACCCAGGCTCAGGGTACTGGAAAAGCAGCTGCCAAAAGCGTCCTCTTCCCTGGTATCAATGTCAGACTCATCATCAGTCACTCCTTCCCTAGACCCACCATGTCCTCCTCCTGAGGAGTCCCCCGAACTGTTTGAGCACAGTGTTGGGTACATGCTCCAGGAGGATGCCCAGCGTTTCGAAGGGTCTGATGATGAAACCCAGCTAGAGGAAGGCAGTAGCGTGAGAGCAGACAGAGGGGATGCTCAAGAAGGACACCAATCTGGCAGTCATGTTCCAGCAGCTGCAGCATACTGCCAGATTGGCTCCAGTGATGAGGAGGGAGGTGATGATGAGGTCACTGACTCCACGTGGGTGCCTAATAGGAGAGAGGAGGAGGAGGAGGATGAGGAGGAGGCACATCTCCAACGAGGCAGGATGCCCTTTGGTGGCCAGCGTAAGGGCAGTACACCGACGGAATCACACCGCAGAGCTCCGCCTGTGCAGGGCGCTGCCTCTGCCCGTCATTCAAAAAGTTCTTTGGTGTGGGCCTTTTTTGAGGCAAGTGCATCAGATCGCACAGCTGCTGTTTGCAACATATGTCTCAAGCGTATATCGCGTGGCCAAAACATCAGCCGCTTGGGTACCACATGCCTGACCAGACATATGTTGACCTGCCATGCAGCTCGTTGGCAAGCCTACCTCAAAGACCCACACCAAAGAACAAAGCGGACCTCTCCTTGCACCGCATCAGCTGGGATCTCCAACCCCAGTATAACTTCAGTCCTCTCTGAAACATGCACTGAGAGGAATGAAGGTGTAGAATTAGGTGTGTCACAGCCAAGTACTTGCGGCCACTCTGCTAGCAGTACACCGACGTCCGATTCTAGCAGGCAAATTTCCCTGCCCCAGCTGCTGGACCGTCGAAAGAAGTTCACTCCCAGCCATCCACATGCCCAGCGGTTGAATGCTAGCTTGGCTAAATTGCTAGCGCTTCAACTGCTGCCTTTTCAGTTGGTAGACTCGGCCCCCTTCCGTGAGTTTGTGCAATGTGCGGTTCCTCAGTGGCAGGTTCCCAAACGCCACTTTTTCTCACGGAAGGCTATTCCGGCTCTCTACCGGCATGTGGAAGGCAATGTCTTGGCCTCGCTGGACAGGGCGGTCAGCGGTAAGGTGCATATTACCGCTGACTCATGGTCCAGCAGGCATGGACAGGGACGTTACCTTTCTTTCACGGCCCATTGGGTCACTCTTTTGGCAGCTGGGAAGGATGCAGGACAAGGTGCAGTAGTGTTGGAGGTTGTTCCACCGCCACGCCTCCAAAATGATACTACTGGTTGTGACACACCTCTCTCCTCCACCCCCTCCTCTTCTTCCTCCATGGCCTCTTCCTGTGGTTTGTCCTCGGAACCAGCGGTGCTCCATAGGCGTTCAAGGGGCTACGCAAGTACGCAGGCAAAAAGATGCCATGCCGTGCTTGCGCTGGTGTGTTTGGGGGACAGAAGCCACACTGGGGCAGAGGTCCTGTCTGCTCTGCAGGGCCAGGCCGAGAGGTGGTTGATGCCACGCCAGCTTAAGCCAGGAATGGTGGTTTGCGACAATGGCACCAACCTCCTCTCCGCCCTCCGACAGGGACAACTGACCCATGTGCCCTGTGTGGCTCACGTCCTTAACCTGGTGGTGCAGCAGTTCTTGGGCAGGTACCCGGGCTTACAGGATGTCCTGAGGCAGGCCAGGAAAGTCTGTGTGCATTTCCGCAGATCTTATAATGCCAGTGCTCGCCTGGCTGAGCTGCAAAAGGAGTTGAACCTGCCCAAGAACCGCCTTATATGTGACATGCCCACCAGGTGGAACTCAACGTTGGCCATGCTGCAGCGGCTGCACATGCAGCAGAGGGCCATCAATGAGTACCTGTGCGACTACGGCACCAGGACAGGGTCAGGGGAGCTTGGTTTTTTTTCTCCACGCCAGTGGAGCATGATCAGGGATGCATGCACTGTCCTGGCACCATTTGAGGAGGCCACGAGGATGGTGAGCAGTGACAGTGCATGCATCAGTGACACTGTACCTCTTGTCCACCTGTTGGAGCACACGCTGCGTGGAATAATGGACAGGGCACTTGAGGCAGAACAGAGGCAGGAAGAGGAGGACTTCCTTGCCTCTCAAGGCCCCCTTTACCCAGACAGTGTTCCTTCTGTCCCACCCATCGCACAGGAAGAGGACGAGGAGGAGGAGGAGGAGGAGGAGGATTGTGTCAGCATGGAGGTGGAGGCTGGCACTCAGCATCATCAGCAGCAGTCTTTTAGGGATGATTTACAGTCCCAAGAAACCAGTGGACTTGTACGTGGCTGGGAGGAGGTGGCTGCGGATCATGTCGTCCTTAGTGACCCAGAGGACTCCGGAGCGAATGCCTCAGCAAACCTACGCTGCATGGCCTCCCTGATCCTGCAAAGTCTGCGGAAGGATCCTCGTATTCTTCGGATCAAGGAGAGGGACCATTACTGGCTGGCCACTCTCCTTGATCCACGGTACAAGGGTAAGGTTGCGGACCTTATGTTACCGTCGCAGAGGGAGCAGAGGATGAGACAACTCCGGGAGGCCTTGCAGAAAGGTCTGTGCAACGCGTTCCCAGAGACTGGGAGGTTACAAACTCCTGGTCCTGGACAACGAGTTGCTGAGGCTTCGGCCAGTCAAAGAAGGAGCGGTGGGGAAGGTGGCCGTCTGACCGATGCGTTCAGACAATTCTTTAGTCCGCAGCCCCAAAGTATGATCGGTTCCAGCAACCATCGCCAGCGTCTGATAAACATGGTGCAGGAATATCTAGGGGCAAGGTCAGACTTGGACACCTTCCCCACCGAAAATCCTCTGGCTTACTGGGTCTTGAGGATGGATCACTGGCCAGAGCTTGCACAGTATGCAATTGAGCTACTGGCCTGTCCTGCATCCAGCGTTCTTTCGGAACGCACATTCAGTGCTGCTGGAGGATTTGTCACGGATCACAGGGTGCGCCTGTCCACCGACTCGGTTGATCGACTGACTTTCATCAAGATGAACCAGTCTTGGATCACCACCAGCTACCACACACCTGATGCTGATATAACAGACTAATTGATTTTAACATGTCACATCCCTTCAAGACTGATGCTGATGCTGAGTCCCTGTGCTGTTATGTTGACTGGCTATCCTCCTCCTCCGAGTCCTCAATGATACGATTGATGATGATAGCTTGGAAGATCATTTTTGTTTATGGGTGCCGCCACCAGTGGCTAAGGCCCAATTTTTCAGCCCCTGTTTTACAGGGGCGTGTAATTAATTTTTTTTTAGCAATAATTTGCCATAGGGCTCATTGCTGTGCTCCAAGTACAGTATCTGTGAGGGGTTGGAGTATTGTGGCACCAGTGCCTAAGGCCCAATTTTTAAGCCCCTGTTTAACAGGGGCGTGTCATTACAATTTTTGAAGCAATACTTTGCAACAGGGCTCATTGCTGTGCTCCAAGTACAGTATCTGTGAGGGGTTGTAGTGTTGTGCCACCAGTGCCTAAGGCCCAATTTTTCAGCCCCTGTTCAACAGGGGCATGCAATTACAATTCTTGATCTAATAATTCACAGCAGGGCCCATTGCTGCACCCACCAAGAGTAACTCTGAGGGCTTACAGTGTTGTGGCAACGCCACCACCATCACCACCACGAAAGGCCCAATTTTTCAGCCCCTGTTCAAAAGGGGCATGTAATTACAATTCTTGATCTAATAATTCACAGCAGGGCCCATTGCTGCACCCACCAAGAGTAACTCTGAGGGCTTACAGTGTTGTGGCAACACCACCACCACCACCACCACCACGAAAGGCCCAATTTTTCAGCCCCTGTTCAACAGGGGCATGCAATTACAATTCTTGATCTAATAATTCACAGCAGGGCCCATTGCTGCACCCACCAAGAGTAACTCTGAGGGCTTACAGTATTGTGGCAATGCCACCACCACCACCACCACGAAAGGCCCAATTTTTCAGCCCCTGTTCAAAAGGGGCATGTAATTACAATTCTTGATCTAATAATTCACAGCAGGGCCCATTGCTGCACCCACCAAGAGTAACTCTGAGGGCTTACAGTGTTGTGGCAACACCACCACCACCACCACCACCACGAAAGGCCCAATTTTTCAGCCCCTGTTCAACAGGGGCATGCAATTACAATTCTTGATCTAATAATTCACAGCAGGGCCCATTGCTGCACCCACCAAGAGTAACTCTGAGGGCTTACAGTGTTGTGGCAACACCACCACCACCACCACCACCACGAAAGGCCCAATTTTTCAGCCCCTGTTCAACAGGGGCATGCAATTACAATTCTTGATCTAATAATTCACAGCAGGGCCCATTCCTGCACCCACCAAGAGTAACTCTGAGGGCTTACAGTGTTGTGGCAACACCACCACCACCACCACCACCACGAAAGGCCCAATTTTTCAGCCCCTGTTCAACAGGGGCATGCAATTACAATTCTTGATCTAATAATTCACAGCAGGGCCCATTCCTGCACCCACCAAGAGTAACTCTGAGGGCTTACAGTGTTGTGGCAACACCACCACCACCACCACCACCACGAAAGGCCCAATTTTTCAGCCCCTGTTCAACAGGGGCATGCAATTACAATTCTTGATCTAATAATTCACAGCAGGGCCCATTGCTGCACCCACCAAGAGTAACTGTCAGGGCTTACAGTGTTGTGGCACCAGCACCACCATCAAAGGCCCAATTTTTACTACCACTGTTCAACAATTATATGTAATTAAAATTCCTGATATAATAGTTGACAGCAGGGCGTTCCAGCACCAACCAAGAGTAACTGTGAGTGCTTACAGTGTTGTGCCAACACCAACAACTAAGGGGCCTATTTCTGCAGAGTATATACGGCAGGTCCCTACTTTCAAACATCCAACTTACAAACGACTCCTACTTGCAAACGCAAGAAGACAACAGGAAGTGAGAGGAAATCTACCACTAGGAAGGAAAATTCTCTCCTGTAAGAATAAATATGGGAGAAAGGTGTCTCCTCTGTACTGATGCTTTATCAGCAATCCTTGTTTCAAGAAAAACACCACATTTCAAAAACAGTTGTCATTGGGACGGAAAGTGAGGTGAAATGTTCTGAACAGGGGCACAGACAGCAAAACAAATGTTACAGGGGTGATAACCCTTACCTATGTTTTCCAAAAAGTTTAAAAATAGATTTTTGGGCTGGAGCTACACTTCAACAATGTACCTGTTCAAAATTACAAACAGATTCTACATAAGAACAAACCTACAGTCCCTGTCTTGTATGCACCGCCTGTATACGGCTGTTCAGAGTATATAGGGCCTTTTTTATTTTATGTGCGGGGTTCCCCTTAATATCCATACAAGACCCAAAGGGGCTGGTAATGGGCTGGGGTAGGGGGGGGGGGGTCATGGGGTAGCTATGCCATTTTTCTTAAAGATTTTCATCCATATTACCGGGACCAGACATTACATTAAAGCTGCAAGCAGTTTTAAATGGCTTTTTTTTCCTTTAGAAGTGTCATTTTGTGCAGGGACAGTTCTAAACACGGGAAACACGTGGCACTTCACAGGCATACTTTAGACACCCCCAGGTATGATATTTAAAGGAATATTTGACTTTTTTTTTTTCACTTTATGCATCATTAAAATGACTGCTCCCGAAAAACGACCGTTTTTAAAACTTCTTTTTGCATTGATACATGTCCCCTGGTGCAGAACCCGGGTTCCCAAACCCTTTTTAGGACAATAACATGCATAATAGTTGTTATAATTAGCACTTTAGAATTCGAACGTTCACATCCATTGTATTTAATAGGGTTCTAATGTTCGTACGAACTTTCGGTCCGTTCGCGGGTTCTGGTGCGAACCGAACCCGGGGGTGTTCGGCTCATCACTACTCACGAAGTTCCAATCAGATGTTAATAGATTAGTCTGGTCGGACTCCCATCCCCGCCTTTCAAGATCGATCCTATATAGTTCTCAAAGACATGGAGGTCTTGGCCTCCCAGACTTTTGGTTGTATTACCTATCGGCTAGATGGTCACAAATGGCACAGTGGCACATCCCCAACCCAAAAGTACCATGGGTTGAATTCGAAAAGAACTCCATCTTGCCATTCTCCATCTCAGGTTTACTGTGAGGAAACAAAATTCCAAACCATTCTATTGACTCTTTAAATCAAATAGTCTCACAGTCATACCAATTATGGAAAACATACAACCAGAAATTTAATCTTAAGTCCAAAACCCCTCCACATGCATCTTTTATAAGCGACCCTAAATTTCTCCGAGCTGCACGTGTTCCAATTGACCTCACTTGGTGGATAGACAATAACCTTACATCCCTTTCCAATTTTATAGATGGTACAAATTTCATTTCCCTCCCCTCTCTTATCTCTAAATCCCAAATTCCTGAAACTGAATGGAATAGATTTTTTCAGATCAAACATTTTTTTGACACACATTTTCAAACCTCTAATATACAACCCCCATCCTTTTTTGAGACCCTCTGTCTTAAATCCCCCAGAAAGCAAAGTTTCATCTCGGAAGTATACGTCAACCTACTTATCAACACAGACACAAACAAACTTCCATACATGATGAAATGGGAACAGGAGGTAGGCTTCACGTATTCATCTGTGAACTGGGACAACTGCATCAACAATTTGCACAAGAGCACCAAGTCTATAGCCATTAAGGAGACAGCGTTGAAGCTATTCACTAGATGGTACTATACCCCTATCAAACTTCACACCATTTTTCCTACCACCTCCCCTTCATGCTTCAGAGGATGCAACTCCACCGGTTCTTTTATACACATCTTTTGGAGCTGCGAAAAAATCACTCATATCTGGAAACAGAGAATTTTGCCTCTAAAATTGCAGATAAGAACATCACCTTGACCTTACATAATTGCCTTCTATTCTCACCCATCGCAGGGCTCTCTACTCAAGGTATTAGACTAATACATACTATATGCGTAGCAGTCCACTGGTTAATTGCTTTCCATTGGAAATCCCCATCAGTCCCTTTAACACATCTCAAAACTAGAATCAATAATATTATTTTGATGGAAAAAATCTATCATACTGTTCGGAACACTAACCAGGTCTATAAGCAAAAATGGGACCCCTGGGTCGCACATAGCAATGAGTTCCTTAACCCAGATCAACATGCCTCTCCTTAATTCATTGTTCAAATATATGTACACATCACTGTAACTCCGTTTATAATGCCTGTCTTCCTTTTTACATCTACATATTTGATGCAAATTGTATTTCTACATATCTATTTTATACTGTCCATATGTATAACTGGCTCTATAGAATTGGTATTTTACTTTTGTCATGTCGGTTTTGTACCACCTTTAACCCCAAAAAAAAAAATTGTAAACAAAAAAAAAAGTAGTTGGATCCCTATAATTAATCGAAATTAATCGATTAATCGATTAAAAAAAAAAATCGATTAATCGAACACGAAAATTTTAATCAGTAACAGCCCTAAAAAAAAAGCCATAAAAAAAGCCATAAAAAAAGCCATAAAAATGCCATAAATCTATTCCCTTTTTTGTAGACGCTATAACTTTTGCGCAAGCCAATCAATATACGCCTTTTGCAATTTTTTTACCACAAATATGTAGAAGAATACACATTGGCCTCAACTGATGAAGAAATTAGTTTTTTAAAAACATTTTTGGGGATATTTATTATAGCAAAAAGTAAACATTTTTTTTTTCAAAACTGTCAAGCCCCGTACACACGATCGGTTTAACTGATGAAAACCGTCCGATGGATTGTTTTCATCAGACAAACCGATTGTGTATGGGACCCATCGGTCTTTTTTCCATCGGTTTTAAAAAATAGAACATGTTTTAAAATTATCCGATGGATAAAAACCCGATAGCAAATTCCGATCGTCTGTGGGCAAGTCCATCGGATAAAAAACCCACGCATGCTCAGAATCAAGCGAACGCATGCTCAGAAGCATTGAACTTCCTTTTTCTCGGCTCATCTGAGTGTTTTACATCACCGCATTTGGGACGGTCGGTTTTTTGACTGATGGTGTGTAGGCAAGACTGATGGAAGTCAGCTTCATCGGATTTCCGATGGACAAAACTATCGGATTAGAATCCATAGGATATCCGATCGTGTGTACAGGGCTTAAGTCTTTTTTTTGTTTATAGCACAAAAAATAAAAACATCAGAGGTGATCGAATACCACCAAAATAAAGCTCTATTTGTGAGAAAAAAAAAAGGACGTCAATTTTGTTTGGGTACAGCATTGTCTTTTTTGTTTCTTTAGCAAAAAAGCAAACAAACACCGTGGTGAATAAATATCAGCAAAATAAATCTCTATTTGTATGAAAAAAATTATAACAATTTTGTTTGGGTACAGTGCTGCATGATTGTGCAATTGTCATTCAAAGTGTAACAGCACTGAGAGCTGGAAATTGGCCTAGGCAGGGAGGGGGTATACTGTAAGTGCCCAGTAAGCAAGTGGTTAAAGGAAAATAAGTAGGCTTCCTTTTTTTTTCTTTTACAAAAACTCATATAAGATGTACATTTACATATATTTTCATGCAATCTATATTCACTGTCTTTCATTTGTATGTATTATGCCGCGAACACACGATCATTTTTCCCGTCTCGAAAAACGACATTTTTCCCTTTGGACGAGAAAAACGATCGTCTGTGGGCTTTTTTGTCATTTTTCTCGATGGGAAAAATGGCATTAATCACGACGAGAAAAATTAGAACATGCTCTAATTTTTCTCGTCGTGATTCCCGTCGTTTTTTGCCGCGGCAGTTTTCCCATAGGGAAACACTGCCGGGGAGCCCACACACGGTCATTTTTTTCGACCAAAAAAAAAATGTCATTTAAAACGGCCGTGTGTGGGGGGAACAAGCTGTTCCTCGTTTTTCACGTAGATTTTCTCGACGGTGTTTTCACCGTCGAAAAAATCGATCGTGTGTACGCAGCAATAGAGCTGCACGATTAACCATCTAGAATCGTTATCGCAATTTTTTTTCACCATTGTGATCTTGACAAAGTATTTCCCAATCTTTCTATGCAGAATTCTCTCTGCTCTGCTGAAGCCGACAGCCGTCAAAAGAAAGGAAAAAAAATCTGAGCAATCTAAGTATCACAACATTCTTTAGCAGTGGAGCTAAGTCTAAACATTGTAACAATTTGTCCTTTAGATCAAATATATATATATATATATATATATATATATATATATATATTTAGTAGAGACCCTAGAGAATAAAATGGTGGTTGTTGCAATATTTTATGTCACACTGTATTTGCGCAGCGGTCTTTCAAATGCAATTTTTTGAGAAAAAATTTCTTTAACCACTTCAGCCCGAACCATTTTGCTGGCAAAAGACCGGGCCACTTTTTGCGATTCGGCACTGCGTCACTTTAACTGACAATTGCGCGGTCGTGCGACGTGACTCTCAAACAAAATTGATGTCCTTTTTTTCCCACAAGTAGAGCTTTCTTTTGGTGGTATTTGATCACCTCTGCGGTTTTTATTTTTTGCGCTATAAACAAAAATAGAGCGACAATTTTGAAAAAAGTGCAATATTTTTTACTTTTTGCTATAATAAATATCCCCAAAAAATATATAAAAAAACATTTTTTTTCCCTCAGTTTAAGCCAATACGTATTCTTCTACATATTTTTGTTAAAAAAAATCTCAATAAGCGTTTATTGATTGGTTTGCGCAAAAGTTATAGCGTCTACAAAATAGGGGATAGTTTTATGGCATTTTTATTAATATTTTTTTTTTTACTAGTAATGGCGGCGAACAGCGATTTTTATCGTGACTGCGACATTATGGCAGATACATCGGACACTTTTGACACCATTTGGGACCATTGTAATTTTTACAGCGATCAGTGCTATAAAAATGCACTGATTACTGTAAAAATGACACTGGCAGTGAAGGGGTTAACCTGTAGGGGGCGCTGAAGGGGTTAAGCGTGACCTAGGGAGTGCTTCTAACTGTTAGGGGGCGTGGCTTGCTGTGACATGTCACTGATCGCTGTTCCCAATGACAGGGAACACGATCAGTGACAGTGTAACTAGGCAGAACAGGGAGATGTTGTGTTTACATTAACATCTCCCCGTTCTTCAGCTCTGTGACCTGATCGCGGGACACCAGCGGTGATCAGGTCCGTGGGTCCCGCGGGCATGGTCACGGAGCTCGCGACCGGCGGCGTGCGCGTGACCACACGGCTCGCATCTTAAAGGGGATGTATATATACGCCCATATGTGCAGCCGTGCCATTCTGACGACGTAAAAGTGTGTGCGGTGATCGGGAAGCGGTTAATGAATTAAAAAAAAAAAGTTAGCCCAAAGTTTTTTGTTAAATGCAAGAATCGTGAGAGAATGGTGATCTTTATTTTAAGCAAAAAAATTGTGATTCTCATTTTGGCCAGAATCGTGCAGCTCTACTATGTAACATGCATTTTTTAAGGAAAATGTTACAAATTGTGCAAAAATGTAAAGAAGTGAATGGTTAAAATTAGAAAAATATTAACTAACTCAACATGCATTTTACATGTTTTACTGTGTCACATACATGTGCCGAGTAGCATCCTTAAAGTGACTCTGTTACTATTTAATAAATAGAAAATTAGTCCTGCGATCGAGCAATTAATACTTACCTGTCCTTCTGACAACGCTGCTAAACTAGGATGCATTGATGATCCTGCTGAAAGATTTTCTACTTTGAACACTTCTGACATTGCTTGCTTCTGCTGTGGTCTATGGTTTCTTACAGACACTGGAGGAAGGAACTATAAAGAAAAGCGGGGATTAGTAGCATCTGACCATTCTGGAAGTGTCAAAAGTAGAATATCTTTCAGCCAGTTGCAATATCTTTTTCAGACTCTCTGATGCCGTGTACACACGACTGTTTTTCATGACGAGAAACATGCTATTTTTTAAATTGGTCGTGAAAAACGGTCGTGTATAGGCTCCAGAGCATTTTTCTCGACGAGAAAAATGGTCATTAAAAATTTAGAACCTGCTCTATTTTTTCTCGTCATTTTTCTCGTCGTGAAAAATGGTCGTGTGTACGCTTTAAAGACGGGAAAAAAACACGCATGCTCAGAAGCAAGTTATGAGATGGGAGCGCTTGTTCTGATAAAACTAGCTGTAGCAAAATACTGAAACTTATGCCGCGTACACACGATCGATTTTCTCGACGGTGAAAACACCGTTGAGAAAATCGACGGGAAAAACGAGGGAACGGCTTGGTTCCCTACACACGTCCGTTTTCCCTGACAATTTTTTTTTGGTCGAGAAAAACGACCGTGTGTGGGCTCCGTGGCAGTGTTTCCCTATGGGAAAACTGCCGCGGAAAAAAACGACGGGAATCACAACGAGAAAAATTAGAGCATGTTCTAATTTTTCTCGTCGTGATTAATGCAGTTTTTCCCGTTGGGAAAAATGACAAAAAGCCCACACACGGTCATTATTCTTGTGTCGTCCAGTTACTGGGGGGATAACAGGTTGCCTTGGATAAGTTAGTACTTCCTCAGCTTCAAGGATTTCCCAGCGGACTTTGGAGTTCCGAAACACTAGCATTCGTAATGGAGATAGCACATTCGCCATGCTGTAACGGACTGAAAAGCACGGAGGCTGAAAAGCGCAAATCGTCTCTCACCAATCTTTTACTAACACGCGATAACACGAAATCAGAAAAAGCAGCCCAAAGGGTGGCACCATCCGAATGGAACTTCCCCTTTATAGTGCCGTCGTACGTGTTGTCGTACGCGTTGTACGTCACCGCGCTTTGCTCGAGCATTTTTTTTCACGATAGTGTGTATGCAAGGCAGGCTTGAGAAGAATCACGTCGAGAAAAACTTTGTTTTTTCCCATGACATTAAAAACGGTCGTGTGTACGCGGCATAAGGGTTGGCCAGGTCTAAAGCTCTGTACACACGATCGGATTTACTATGGATTTTAAACCAATGGATTTTTCCATCGGAAATCCGATGAAGCTTCCATCCGTCTTGCCTACACACCATCAGTCAAAAAAACGATCGTCCCAAATGCAGTGACGTAAAACACTCAGACGAGCCCAGAAAAATGAAGTTCTATGTTTCTGAGCATGCGTCGACTTGATTCTGAGCATGCGTGGGTTTTTTTTATCCGATGGAGTTCCCCACAGACGATAGTAATTTGCTATCGTTTTTTTTTCCATCGAATAAATTTAAAACATGTTCTATTTTTTAACACCGATGGAAAAAAGACCGATGGGGCCCATACACGATCGGTTTGTCCGATGAAAAAAATCCATCGGACTGTTTTCATCGGTAAAACCGATCGTGTGTACAGGGCTTTACTGTTTATCCAATTTCCATTGATGTAAGGACGTAGCTATGGAATCTGACTGTTTGCCTTCTTCCTCCTCCACAGACATATACACCCAGGCAATCCAAATGTGTGCATGTTAACATTAAGATTGTTTTAAAAAAAATACTTTTTGGCAGTCAGTCTGATCATCCAACTGCCATTTAATGTCTCTGCCATCTTTATACCTGTCCTGCTTGTCATGTTGCTTTTACCTGTAGGCTGATAATCAAATGTCTGCCAAATATCTGTCTAAATTGCACAAATAGAACAGAAGATATATTTTTCTCAATTATTTCTCCAAATTCCTGCAATTATCTTTACATAGACAGGCATTCACCGTGACCTTCTTATCTTGTAGAACAGGTACAACTCATAACTTGGATCTGACAAGTACAAAAAGGAAAAAAGATGTCTAAAAGTAAAGTTGAAACATAAATTAATAGATAAAGCACAAGACAAGTCTGAGAAAGCGAACTCCGAAAATGGATATTGCTCAGTGTGTTGAAAACACAAAGAACAAAGGACTGTACAGAAGAAATGAAGCGTAGCTAGGAACGCATAGTGAAGGCGAGCCTGTGACTGATTATTCAAATGGGCCCATGATTAATTCATTTTGTATTGATGCAAATAATCCTAACAGAGACCTCTGAGAGCTAATGTATTTTCTGTACTGTGGTTTCCTATTGATCTCTTCAAATGGTGGAGGAAAGCTATTTTCATAATATTAATAAAGGGATTACGAAACCAGGTCACATAAATGAAGGAAGCTGAGTCAGCGGAAACACAGCTTGCATGGCACGGAATGTGAAAATTAATTCACTTCGGTAAAACTAAATGCAAAGCTACTTCTCGCTGACTTTCTATTGGCATCACGCTGGGCTAATCGAGACCCCTGTGTGGGGAAAGCTTGCACATTTATTGTAGGAATGTCATATGAGCTCAGTCACCATTATTTTATACAATTTGCGCATTCGATGACTTTCCTAGCAGGGAAATACAAACATGTCACAGTATACTATGGCGCCTTCTAATATACATCTTGGTGAAAAATGATCAGCATCAAGGCCATGCTGACAAATAAATGAAATATTCACAGGGTCATCACTTAAAGCGGAGTTCCACCCAAAAGTGGAACTTCCACTCATCTTATTCCCCCCCCCCTCCGGTGTCACAATTGCCACCTTTCGGGGGGGGGGGACAGGATACCTGTTTTTGACAGGTATCCTTTCCCACTTCCGGGAGTCTCTGTCGTGGAGCTGTGACGTCACCGCGGGGCTCCCTCCTCTTTCCCCGGCCCCGGGCCTATAGGAGAGGGGAGCGGGGCCTCGTGCATGCACAGTAGGGTTCCCGGCGTGAAGCCGAAAGGCTACGCTGCCGGGTTCCCGTACCCGCAATGGCGGCAGGGCACCCGACAGCTGATGGAGACATCAGCTGCGGGTGCCGACATCGCTGGACATCGCTGGACTCCAGGACAGGTATGTGTCCATTTATTAAAACCCCCAGGCTGGGACTTCCTTGCCTCCCTGGCCACATCTCTAGCACTCTAAAACATGAACACACATACAAGCACATGCCTCTTTCTTTGTATTAGCTTGAGCTGAAAGTACTAAGTACTATAAGGCTGGATTCACACCTATGCATTTTTAGTGCTTTTTGCATTTTGCAGATTTGCACTACAGTCCATTTTACATGGTTTCCTATGGAACACGTTCTGTAGTGCAAATCTGCAAAATGCACTAAAAATGCATAGGTGTGAATCCAGCCTTAGAGCCCTTTCAGGCTGATGCGCTTCTGATGCTCTTTTTTGCAGAGTAAGGGCACTTTCAGACTGATGCGCTTTTGATGTGTTCCCTGTGATGTTTGGGGGTTGTTTATCTTAAATGTTGCGCTCACCAGTGTGTGAAGTTGAGAATCCTGGGTGACCTAAAACCCTTTTAGCACAGTGGAAGGGCACCACATTGTTACATATCATTGACTTACAATGGGAGGTGCCTTTTTGGTGCGCTATTGAAAAACTACACCAAAGATGCAGTATATGCAGTATGCAGGACTTTTCAAAGCACAGCACACCTGTAGTGTGAACAGTTACATAGGATTTCATGGAGAATTGTTTCCATGTGCTTTTTTCGTCTTGGCCTAAAAGTGTTAAGAATAAGACTTAGATGCTCACATTTAGTCATTTCCAGTCTGTTTTTGCTTGGAAATAAGTTGGAAGACTGCACTGAAAGCTTAAATAAACAATTGTGCAGCGCTGAAGGATAAAAACATATGTAGCGGGGTGTTCCCCTTTAACGCAGAGAGACTACATTACCCAGAACCCCGTTCGGCAATGTTTCTGCCGCAGAGACTCATGGGAGGGGTTATAAAAGGAGGAGGCGAGGCTGGGCTCGGCCTCTTTGGGACACGAGACTTCAGAGACTGATCCTCCTGTGCGGATGTGTCGGAGTGCAAGGCCTGAAGCCTGAGGTCTTGCGCAGCACCAAAGAGCCTTCCACCCCCCTGCGAGCCTGGGTGGCATCTGACTTCGCTCGACTACAGCCTTGTTGGATCGGGGACCCGATCGCTGAAGAGACTGAGTGTGTGTGGGACACAGTTGGTGGAAGTTCCCGGACTGGAACCGTAGTCTGGGCGGGTGAGAGGGCTTATGCCCAACCGATATACTGTTACTGCATATAGGCCTATAGACTGCAGTGGCCTACGAGTTATTCTTGGTGCTCTTATTGAAGGCCCTTGTCAGAGCTGAACCTACTGTTCGTATCACCAAGTTTCTACCCCATCTTTACCTACCCCATTGGATTACAAAGTTTGTACTCTGTTAATGTGCACCACCGTTAAAGATCTGCCGGTGAAGAAGAAAAGACTAAGTTGTAGATATCAGAACCAGGCCTGGTGGGGTTCCTAATGTGTTTTGGTTACTGCGCCATAGGGCATTTAGCTAACGGTCGCCTGTGTGGCGCACTTGTTGTGTGTTAACCCTTTAGTGTGTTAGTGTGGCAGGGCTCTGCATTACTAATGATTATTCTGTAAACTGTTATTGATGTTACCCCTTTTCTTACCAAGAGAATAAGTAAAAATCTTGTACTTATTATAATTTAGTATTGTGTCAATGCTCAATTATTCATACAGCATAAGATATACAATTTACTGTCAGTACTAGCTGTGCCAGAAGGGGGTAGAGCATATTGCCGGGGGTTGGCGGAGCTGTCTTCAGGGCCCAAACTAAATCTGCGGCCTTCTTAGTTGGAGGTATCGCTACACGTGGGGGCTCGTCCGGGATCCTGATGCAGCAAGTGAACGCCAGAGGTGCCGGCATGGACCCCATGGATCCACGAGCGGTAGAAGAGTGGTGCAAAGCCTCTAACGCAGAGCCAAACCAGTCGATAGTCATCAGCCTCCCTGGGGAGGAATGGTCGACTGAAACGGTAGAGGAGTTGATGAAGTCAGTGTCCCCAGATCACACACTGTGGGTGACGGAGATAAAGTCAGACCCAGACATCTCATATCAGTATGCATTAGTGGAGTACTGGAACGGGATGCCAGAGGCCTGTAAGCGCAAGTGTGTGCGGACGGCAGACAACAGAACCTATAGGTTGGCGCACGCAGTAACTGAAAGAAAGGAACCATCACCAACGGGATCACCGCAGGCTGCGGCCCGTACCCCACTGGAAAAAGGGGACAGGGCGACGCCCCCGGTGGCGCCTGCACCTGCCACTGCTATATCACCAGAACTGATAGGTGCGATAGGGGATCTGCTAACCAAGTGTCAGAAGGCAAACACGGTGCATGTAGAGACTAGCTACCGGAGACTAAAGACATTCTCAGGGAAGCTCCCTGTCCCCGCAGGGGAAGAAGACTTTGACACCTGGGTGGAGCAGGCATTGCAGGCAGTAGAGGCATGGGAGGTGCCTGAAGCGCAGAAGAGGCAACGAGTGATGGAAAGCCTTAAAGGCGCAGCAGCAGAAGCAGTGAAAAGTTTTCAGTTTGGGAATGCAGATTGCACGGCTCAAGACTGTCTAGCCATGCTGCAGGAAGAGTTTGGTCAATTAGAAAAGGTGACAGAGATGGTCTACCAATTTGAACACACTTTCCAAAAACCGGAGGAGAAACTTTCCGAGTATGTTAGAAGACTGAACAGGTTGTTGTGCAAGATTGTGTTGAAGAAGGGGATGAGGCCCCAAGATACAGATGCGGCAAGAATGAAGCAAGTTTTAAAGGGAGCGCTGCGCTCGGATCCAGTCTGGTTGCACCTGAAAACCTCAGGAGGAGGAACGTTGCTGACTTATGCTGACTTGATAAAAATCATCAGAGATGAGGAGGCGCTGCAACAGGACCAGCAGATGATTAAGACAAATGTTGTACCCGCACAGGTGCTAGTCAATCCAGTAATGACCCCTGAAAGAGATTTGGAGATAGACACCCTGAAAGCTCAAATGTCCAAGGTGTTAGAGATGTTGACCTCTCTGATGGAAAAAGACACAGAGGGTCCCAAGAGAGAAGTACCAAGGAAGGAATTATTCCCAGTTGCCTCAGCACCCGCATCTCTACAAGAATGGGGAGATATAGTCTGCTTTAACTGTGGAGGAATTGGACATATTGCGGCTACATGCTCTAGTCCCAAGAAGAAGAAAATAGACAACCGCAAGTCGGAGGGAAACTCCAGAGGGCCCCGGTGAAGGAGTCAACCGGGTGCCCATCACCTTCAGTGAGCTCCAAGCTGAAAGCAAAGCAGAAAATAACAGGAGATAAAACGCCTCGGGGGAAACACAACATTCCTCAACAGAGATACACCCCAGAGAAAGGGGGCAAGACCCCTCAGAAGAGGCACAGCACTCCCCAGAGGGGGTGCACACCTAAGAAAAATAATAGTATCCCTCAGCGGGTCCCTACACCCAGTAGGAGGAGGGAAGTCAATGCATACCAGACTCAAGAAAGACTGAAGTCCAAAAGGGATTGGACGAGAGAAGGTTCAAAGGGAAAAAGTCTGAAAAAGGCGACCCCTGCCGGGCCATATCCGGAGAAGCTGGTAGGCCCATCTCCTATAGTATCCATTCAAGTGGAGGGAGTTTACACCAGAGCAATCTTGGATACTGGGGCACAAGTGACCCTGCTATACAGAGACTTTTACGATAAGCACTTGAGTCACCTACCCATCCGCAAGATAGAGGGACTAGAGATATATGGGATTGGAACCCAGAACTTCCCCTACGATGGCTATCTGCCTGTCAGGATGACCTTTGACCCATCTATGGCTGGAAAAGCCGAAGTGTTTGACACCCTGGCAGTTGTGTGCCCTCGGCCGCCAGGAGCCAACAAGAGTTCCCTGATAATAGGGACAAACACGGACCTGGTCCGAAGACTTCTGACCCCTCTAGTGAAAGAGAAAGGGGCAGCGGTCACCAAGATCCACCCTATGCTGAAGACAGCTTACCAAAGGCTGGTCTTAGAGCAGAAGACCCCAGGAGAGGGGATAGGGAAGGTGTGGAGACTTGGAAGAGGAGGGATAGTGCTGCAGCCCGGCGAAGTAACCTGTCTCAGAGGCACTGTGAAGCTTACTTGGGAGCAGCCTGGACCCTTTGTCATGCTGGAATCTGATCCAAGGGAAGGGTCCCACGGTCTGGAAGTGATACCAGAAGTGATTCCGCTGAAGGCCCTAAAGAAGGCCCATTGTAGAGTCCCAGTGAGTGTTAGGAACAATACAGATGGCCCCATGGAAATCCCAGCCAGGATGCTGCTGGGCCAGGTGAGCCCTGCTGCCCCTGTCAACCTGTCAGAGATGGGCGAAGGAGGAGATGCTTGGGAGAAGATATACATGGAAAACCCGAATCTGCCCAGGGCTTGGAAAGAGAGAGCCAAGGCCCAGTTGAACAGATGGGAGAAGATCTTCTCTAAAGATGAGTTTGATGTGGGGTGTGCAAGGAGTGCCACCCATCGGATCCGCCTCCAGGAAGATAAGCCCTTCAGAGAGAGGGTCAGGCGGGTCCCACTAGCAGATCTGGAGGATCTAAGGGAACGACTTGCAGAACTCAAGAGGACTGGTGTGATACGGGAGTCTAGAAGCCCCTATGCCTCTCCGATAGTGGTGGTCAGGAAGAAGAATGGGTCATTGAGGCTCTGTATCGACTACAGGACTCTAAACAGGAGAACCATACCCGACCAGTATACCACTCCAAGGATAGAGGATACCCTACAGAGTTTATCTGGAGCCAAGTGGTTCAGCGTTATGGATCTCAAGAGCGGGTACTATCAGATCCCTATGCACCCAGAAGACAAGGAGAAGACAGCTTTCATAACCCCAGTGGGGTTCTTTGAATTCGACCGGATGCCCCAAGGTCTGTCTGGAGCCCCAGCTACTTTCCAGCGTCTCATGGAGAAGACTGTAGGAGACATGAACCTTATTGAAGTCCTTGTATACCTGGACGATGTCATAGTCTTTGGAAGAACCCTGGAGGAACATGAGGAGAGGCTGGAAAAAGTCTTGAGGAGACTCAGTGAGGAGGGACTCAAACTTTCGCCTGAAAAGTGTCGGTTCTACCAGTCTTCTGTGAACTACCTGGGGCACATAGTGTCCGAAGAAGGGGTGGCCACAGACCCCGAGAAATTGGAGGCAGTTACCTCCTGGCCACGGCCCACCACAGTAACAGAACTCAGATCCTTCTTGGGTTTCTGCTCCTACTATAGGAGGTTTGTGGAGGGATTCGCCCGAATTGCTAGACCATTGAATGAACTGCTCAAGACTGAGGGAGATGAGGATGACTCAGGGCCCAGGAAGCCGGGAGAGTCCATCAGAGATCAGTGGAATCAGAAGTGTGAAGAGGCCTTCCAGGCATTGAAGAAGAGCCTGACCACTGCTCCAGTCTTGGCCTACGCAGAGCCAACCAAGCCCTATGAACTACACGTAGATGCTAGTCATGACGGTCTGGGAGGAGTACTTTATCAAGAACACGAAGGGCAACAACGGCCTGTTGCCTATGTGAGCAGGAGCCTGACCCCCTCTGAGAAGAACTACCCCACTCACAAGCTGGAGTTCCTGGCCCTTAAGTGGGCGGTAGTAGACAAGCTCAAAGACTACCTGTATGGGGCGGAGTTCAGTGTGAAGACCGACAACAACCCCCTTACCTACCTCTTCACCACGGCCAAGCTGGACGCCACTGGACACAGGTGGCTGGCCGCGCTGTCTGGATTCAAATTCAGCTTAAAGTATAGGACAGGGGCTGGGAATAGAGATGCAGACGCTCTGTCCAGGAGATCTCATGCCCCCACCAGTGATGTAGAAGATTGAGCCTAAGTGGCACCGGACGGGGTGCGGGCCCTTTGTCAAGGAGCTGAATTCCAGGCCAGAGGAGGCTCCAGAGCAGAAGAAATAGGAGTTACCATGGTGGGAGTCCCAAAACACTACTGTGGAGTGACTCAATTGGACGAAGACAACCTGCCGAGATTGTCCAAGAAGGAGATTGGTCCTGGAGGCCCTGGAGAATCAGGATCCAAACAGACTCCTGCGTCATCCCTCAAAGGAAACTCGCCTGTTGAGGAAAGAATGGGACAGGTTGCAGGTACATCAGGGAGTGGTCTACCGAAGGGGCCCCTCTGATGACTCAGAAGATAAGTGGCAACTGTTCCTCCCAGAGAAACATCGAGAGACTGTTCTGATTGCCCTGCATGACAATCATGGCCACCTAGGGGCTGAAAGGACCTTTCAACTTGTCAGAAGTAGGGATGGGCCCGGTGCTCGATTCGAACCCATGTTCGAATCGAGCATCGGGCGTTCGCTCGCTCGTCGAGCCCAGAACTATTTGGGCCGTTCGCATCACATTCGTGTGATGCGAGCGGCCCCGCAATGCATTGCGGCCGGCGCGGCCGGCGCAGTGCATTGCTGGCTGATGATTGGCCAAGCATGCACTGTGACCCCGCATGCTTGGCCAATCACAGCGCCCGAAACTCGGAGAGCAATAATTGGCTACAGGCAGGACGCCTGTAGCCAATTACAGCTCAGGGGCTTTAGTACACGCCCCACCATTTAAAAGGCCGCCACGCCATCGGCCCCGGTCACATGAGTTCCGGCTTTAGGAGAGATTAGTCTGCTGATTCTGTCTTTGCTTGATACTGAAAGATTTGCTCTTCTTTGCTAAACCATTGGCTATTTCTTTGCTAAACCATTGCTACCTAAGTCATTGATCGTTCATTGCTGCTGATTGCACAGTTAGTGTGTTATTAGCTGCTGCTGGGGATTAGTCTGGTGCGTGCTTACTGTTAGTACAGTATTGCAGTAGTACCAACCGCAGTGCTGTTAGCACAGCATTGCACCCCAACAGCACCCATAGGACTTCTAGTGTGTTAGTGGCAGCAAACAGAGCTCCTATATTTTCTTCTCAGCAGCACCCATAGGACTTCTAGTGTGTTAGTGGCAGCAAACAGAGCTCCTATATTTTCTTCTCAGCACCACCCATAGGACTTCTAGTGTGTTAGTGGCATCACACAGAGCTCCTATATTTTCTTCTCAGCAGCACCCATAGGACTTCTAGTGTGTTAGTGGCAGCAAACAGAGCTCCTATATTTTCTTCTCAGCAGCACCCATAGGACTTCTAGTGTGTTAGTGGCAGCAAACAGAGCTCCTATATTTTCTTCTCAGCAGCACCCATAGGACTTCTAGTGTGTTAGTGGCAGCAAACAGAGCTCCTATATTTTCTTCTCAGCAGCACCCATAGGACTTCTAGTGTGTTAGTGGCATCACACAGAGCTCCTATATTTTCTTCTCAGCAGCACCCATAGGACTTCTAGTGTGTTAGTGGCAGCAAACAGAGCTCCTATATTTTCTTCTCAGCAGCACCCATAGGACTTCTAGTGTGTTAGTGGCAGCAAACAGAGCTCCTATATTTTATTCTCAGCAGCACCCATAGGACTTCTAGTGTGTTAGTGGCATCACACAGAGCTCCTATATTTTCTTCTCAGCAGCACCCATAGGACTTCTAGTGTGTTAGTGGCAGCAAACAGAGCTCCTATATTTTCTTCTCAGCAGCACCCATAGGACTTCTAGTGTGTTAGTGGCATCACACAGAGCTCCTATATTTTCTTCTCAGCAGCACCCATAGGACTTCTAGTGTGTTAGTGGCAGCAAACAGAGCTCCTATATTTTCTTCTCAGCAGCACCCATAGGACTTCTAGTGTGTTAGTGGCAGCAAACAGAGCTCCTATATTTTCTTCTCAGCAGCACCCATAGGACTTCTAGTGTGTTAGTGGCAGCAAACAGAGCTCCTATATTTTCTTCTCAGCAGCACCCATAGGACTTCTAGTGTGTTAGTGGCAGCATACAGAGCTCCTATATTTTCTTCGCAGCAGCACCCATAGGACTTCTAGTGTGTTAGTGGCATCACACAGAGCTCCTATATTTTCTTCTCAGCAGCACCCATAGGACTTCTAGTGTGTTAGTGGCAGCAAACAGAGCTCCTATATTTTCTTCTCAGCAGCACCCATAGGACTTCTAGTGTGTTAGTGGCAGCAAACAGAGCTCCTATATTTTCTTCTCAGCAGCACCCATAGGACTTCTAGTGTGTTAGTGGCAGCAAACAGAGCTCCTATATTTTCTTCTCAGCAGCACCCATAGGACTTCTAGTGTGTTAGTGGCATCACACAGAGCTCCTATATTTTCTTCTCAGCAGCACCCATAGGACTTCTAGTGTGTTAGTGGCAGCAAACAGAGCTCCTATATTTTCTTCTCAGCACCACCCATAGGACTTCTAGTGTGTTAGTGGCAGCAAACAGAGCTCCTATATTTTCTTCTCAGCAGCACCCATAGGACTTCTAGTGTGTTAGTGGCATCACACAGAGCTCCTATATTTTCTTCTCAGCAGCACCCATAGGACTTCTAGTGTGTTAGTGGCAGCAAACAGAGCTCCTATATTTTCTTCTCAGCAGCACCCATAGGACTTCTAGTGTGTTAGTGGCATCACACAGAGCTCCTATATTTTCTTCTCAGCAGCACCCATAGGACTTCTAGTGTGTTAGTGGCAGCAAACAGAGCTCCTATATTTTCTTCTCAGCAGCACCCATAGGACTTCTAGTGTGTTAGTGGCAGCAAACAGAGCTCCTATATTTTCTTCTCAGCAGCACCCATAGGACTTCTAGTGTGTTAGTGGCAGCAAACAGAGCTCCTATATTTTCTTCTCAGCAGCACCCATAGGACTTCTAGTGTGTTAGTGGCAGCAAACAGAGCTCCTATATTTTCTTCTCAGCAGCACCCATAGGACTTCTAGTGTGTTAGTGGCAGCAAACAGAGCTCCTATATTTTCTTCTCAGCAGCACCCATAGGACTTCTAGTGTGTTAGTGGCAGCAAACAGAGCTCCTATATTTTCTTCTCAGCAGCACCCATAGGACTTCTAGTGTGTTAGTGGCAGCAAACAGAGCTCCTATATTTTCTTCTCAGCAGCACCCATAGGACTTCTAGTGTGTTAGTGGCAGCAAACAGAGCTCCTATATTTTCTTCTCAGCAGCACCCATAGGACTTCTAGTGTGTTAGTGGCATCACACAGAGCTCCTATATTTTCTTCTCAGCAGCACCCATAGGACTTCTAGTGTGTTAGTGGCAGCAAACAGAGCTCCTATATTTTCTTCGCAGCAGCACCCATAGGACTTCTAGTGTGTTAGTGGCATCACACAGAGCTCCTATATTTTCTTCTCAGCAGCACCCATAGGACTTCTAGTGTGTTAGTGGCAGCAAACAGAGCTCCTATATTTTCTTCTCAGCAGCACCCATAGGACTTCTAGTGTGTTAGTGGCAGCAAACAGAGCTCCTATATTTTCTTCTCAGCAGCACCCATAGGACTTCTAGTGTGTTAGTGGCATCACACAGAGCTCCTATATTTTCTTCTCAGCAGCACCCATAGGACTTCTAGTGTGTTGGTGGCAGCAAACAGAGCTCCTATATTTTCTTCTCAGCAGCACCCATAGGACTTCTAGTGTGTTAGTGGCAGCAAACAGAGCTCCTATATTTTCTTCTCAGCAGCACCCATAGGACTTCTAGTGTGTTAGTGGCAGCAAACAGAGCTCCTATATTTTCTTCTCAGCAGCACCCATAGGACTTCTAGTGTGTTAGTGGCATCACACAGAGCTCCTATATTTTCTTCTCAGCAGCACCCATAGGACTTCTAGTGTGTTAGTGGCAGCAAACAGAGCTCCTATATTTTCTTCTCAGCAGCACCCATAGGACTTCTAGTGTGTTAGTGGCATCACACAGAGCTCCTATATTTTCTTCTCAGCAGCACCCATAGGACTTCTAGTGTGTTAGTGGCATCACACAGAGCTCCTATATTTTCTTCTCAGCAGCACCCATAGGACTTCTAGTGTGTTAGTGGCATCACACAGAGCTCCTATATTTTCTTCTCAGCAGCACCCATAGGACTTCTAGTGTGTTAGTGGCAGCAAACAGAGCTCCTATATTTTCTTCTCAGCAGCACCCATAGGACTTCTAGTGTGTTAGTGGCAGCAAACAGAGCTCCTATATTTTCTTGTCAGCAGCACACATAGTACCTATAGTGTGTTAGTGTCAGCACCCATAGGACCTACAGTGTGTTGTGAGCACACATAGGAGTTCTATTTTTTATACTATATACACTACCGACTACAATGGCTGGAAGACCGCCAAGGAGAGGCAGAGCGTGCCGAGGCAAGAACACAGGGCAGGCAGGCTCTGTTTCTAGAGACAACAGTGCTGGCCGTGGACGTGGTCGTGCATCGTCATCAGCACGTGGCCATGGGACACGCTTGTCTTTGTTTTCGGCAGCTGGACATGTGGAGCCGCATCATGCCGAAGGCTTGGTAGAATGGATGACCAAGCCCTCCTCATCCTCCTCATCCTCTCTCACCCAGGCTCAGGGTACTGGCAGAGCAGCTGCCAACGCGTACTCAATGGCATCATCAGCCACCCCTTCCCTAGACCCACCATGTCCTCCTGAGGAGTCCCCCGAACTGTTTGAGCACAGTGTTGGGTACATGCTCCAGGAGGATGCCCAACGATTCGAAGGCTCGGATGATGATACCCAGCTTGAGGAAGTCAGTAGTGTGCGCGCAGAGAGAGGGGATGCTGAAGGACAGCAATCTGGCAGTAGTGTTCCACCAGCTGCAGCTTACTGCCAGGTTTGCTCTAGTGGTGAAGAGGGAGGGGATGATGAGGTCACTGACTCCACGTGGGTGCCTGAAGGGAGAGAGGAGGAGGAGGAGGAGGATGCAGCGTCACATGTCCAACGAGGCAGGATGCCCCCTGGAGGCCAGCTAGAGGCCAGCACAGCAACTGTACCACACTGCAGAGCTCCGCCTGTGCAGGGCGCTGCCTCTGCACATTATCACAAAAGTTCTTTGGTGTGGGCCTTTTTTGAGACGAGTGCATCAGATCGCACCACTGTTATTTGCAATATTTGTCTCAAGCGTATCTCGCGTGGCCAAAACATCAGCCGCTTGGGCACCACAAGCATGAGCAGACATATGTCGACCTGCCATGCAGCTCGTTGGCAAGCACACATAAAAGACCCACACCAAAGAACAAAGCGGACCTCTCCTTGCTCCTCATCAGCTGGGATCTCCATCCCCACTATATCTTCAGTCCTCTCTGAAAGCTGCTCTGAGAGGACTGAAGGTGTAGAATTAGGTGTGTCACAACCAAGTACTTGCAGTACACCGACGTCCGATTGTAGCAGGCAAATTTCCCTGCCCCAGCTGCTGGACCGTCGAAAGAAGTATACTCCCAGCCATCCACATGCCCAGCGGTTGAATGCTAGCTTGGCTAAATTGCTAGCACTTCAACTGCTGCCTTTTCAGTTGATAGACTCGGCCCCCTTCCGTGAGTTTGTTCAATGTGCGGTTCCTCAGTGGCAGGTTCCCAAACGCCACTTTTTCTCACGGAAGGCGATTCCGTCTCTCTACTGGCATGTGGAAGGCAATGTCCATGCCTCGCTGGACAGGGCGGTCAGCGGTAAGGTGCATATTACCGCTGACTCATGGTCCAGCAGGCATGGACAGGGACGTTATCTTTCTTTCACGGCCCATTGGGTCACTCTATTGGCAGCTGGGAGGGATGCAGGACAAGGTGCAGTAGTGTTGGAGGTTGTTCCGCCACCACGCCTCCAAAATGCTACTACTGGTTGTGACACACCTCTCTCCTCCACCCCCTCCTCTTCTTCTTCCTCCATGTCCTCTTCGAGTGCTCTGTCCTCGGAACCAGCGGTGCTCCGTAGGCGTACAAGGGGCTACGCGAGTACGCAGGCAAAAAGATGCCATGCCGTGCTTGCGCTGGTGTGTTTGGGGGACAGGAGCCACACTGGGCCAGAGGTTCTGGCAGCTCTGCAGGGGCAGGCCGAGAGGTGGTTGACGCCACGCCAGCTTAAGCCAGGAATGGTCGTTTCTGATAATGGCACCAACCTCCTCTCCGCCCTGCGACAGGGGCAGCTCACCCATGTGCCCTGTATGGCTCACGTCCTCAACCTGGTGGTGCAGCGGTTCTTGGGCAGGTTCCCAGGCTTACAGGATGTCCTGAGGCAGGCCAGGAAAGTCTGTGTGCATTTCCGCCGATCTTATAATGCCAGTGCTCGGCTGACTGAGCTGCAAAAGGAGCTGAACCTGCCCAAGAACCGCCTAATATGTGACATGCCCACCAGGTGGAACTCAACGTTGGCCATGTTGCAGCGACTGCACACGCAGCAGAGGGCCATCAATGAGTACCTTTGCGACTACGGCACCAGGACAGGGTCAGGGGAGCTTGGCTTTTTTTCCCCACGCCAGTGGAGCATGATCAGGGATGCATGCACTGTCCTCTCACCATTTGAGGAGGCCACGAGGATGGTGAGCAGTGACAGTGCATGCATCAGTGACACTGTACCTCTTGTCCACCTGTTGGAGCATACGCTGCGTGGGATAATGGACAGGGCACTTGAGGCAGAACAGAGGCAGGAAGAGGAGGACTTCCTTGTCTCTCAAGGCCCCCTTTATCCAGACAATGTTCCTTCTGTCCCACCCATCACACAGGAAGAGGAGGAGGAGGAGGAGGAGGATTGTGTGAGCATGGAGGTGGAGCCTGGCACTCAGCATCAGCAGGAGCAGTCTTTTAGGGATGATGTACAGTCCCAACAAACCAGTGGACTTGTACGTGGCTGGGAGGAGGTGGCTGGCGATCATGTCATCCTCAGTGACCCAGAAGACTCCGGACCGAATGCCTCAGCTAACCTACGCTGCATGGCCTCCCTGATCCTGCAAAGCCTGCGGAAGGATCCTCGTGTTCTTCGGATCAAGGAGAGTGACCATTACTGGCTGGCCACTCTCCTTGATCCACGGTACAAGGGTAAGGTTGCGGACCTTATCTTGCCGTCGCAGAGGGAGCAGAGGATGAGACATCTCAGGGAGGCCTTGCAGAAAGGTCTGTGCAACGCGTTCCCAGAAACTGGGAGGTTACAAACTCCTGGTCCTGGACGACGAGTTGCTGAGGCTTCGGTCAGTAGCAGAAGGAGCGGTGGGGAAGGTGGACGTCTGACCGATGCGTTCAGACAATTTTTTAGTCCGCAGCCCCAAGGTATGATCGGTTCCAGCAACCATCGCCAGCGTCTGATATACATGGTGCAGGAATACCTAGGGGCAAGGTCAGACTTGGACACCTTTCCCACCGAAAATCCTCTGGCTTACTGGGTCCTGAGGATGGATCACTGGCCAGAGCTTGCACAGTATGCAATTGAGCTACTGGCCTGTCCTGCATCCAGCGTTCTTTCCGAACGCACATTCAGTGCTGCTGGAGGATTTGTCACCGATCATAGGGTGCGCCTGTCCACCGACTCGGTTGATCGACTGACCTTCATAAAAATGAATCAGTCTTGGATCACCACCAGCTACCAGACACCTGAAGCGGATATAACGGAATAATTTATAATGTCACATCCCTTCAAGACTGCCTATGCTGATGCTGAGTGACTGTCCTGTTATGTTCACTGACTATCCTCTTCCTCCTCCTCAATGATCCATGCCACCACACCAGTGCCTAAGGCACAATTTTTCAGCCCCTGTATAACAGGGGCGTGTAATTACAATTTTTTAAAAAGATGCTTCGCAACAGGTGTGACTGCTGTGCTCAGAGTACAGTATCTGTGAGGGGTTGCAGTGTTGTGGCACCAGCACCAGTGCCTAAGGCACAATTTTTCAGCCCCTGTTGGGGCGTGTAATTACAATTTTTAGGCAATGCTTTGCAACAGGTCTCATTGCTGTGCTCAGAGTACAGTATCTGTGAGGGGTTGCAGTGTTGTGGCACCAGCACCAGTGCCTAAGGCACAATTTTTCAGCCCCTGTATAACAGGGGCGTGTAATTACAATTTTTTAAAAAGATGCTTCGCAACAGGTGTGACTGCTGTGCTCCAAGTACAGTATCTGTGAGGGGTTGCAGTGTTGTGGCACCAGCACCAATGCCTAAGGCACAATTTTTCAGCCCCTGTTTAACAGGGGCGTGTAATTACAAATCTTGATCTAATAGTTCACAGCAGGGCCAATTCCTGCGCCCACCAAGAGTAACTATGAGGGCCTACAGTCTTGTGGCAACACCGTCCACCACCACCACCACCACCAAAGGCCCAATTTTTCTGCCCTGTTCAACAGGTGCATGCAATTACAAATCTTGATCTAATAACTCACAGCAGGGCCCATTCCTGCACCCACCAAGAGTAACTGTGAGGGCTTACAGTCTTGTGGCAACACCGTCCACCACCACCACCACCACCACCAAAGGCCCAATTTTTCTGCCCGGTTCAACAGGTGCATGCAAGTACAAATCTTGATCTATTAACTCACAGCAGGGCCCATTCCTGTGCCCACCAGTCTTGTGGCTACACCAACATCTAATAGGGCAGATTTCTGCAGAGTATATACGGCAGGCCCCTACTTTCAAACATCCAACTTACAAACGACTCCTACTTGCAAACGGCAAGAGAAAACAGGAAGTGAGAGGAAATCTACCCCTAGGAAGGAAAATTCTATCCTGTTAGATTTAATTTGGGAAAAAGGTATCTCCTCTCTACTGATGCTTTATCACCAATCCTTGTTTCAATTAAAACCCCACTTTTCCAAAAACATTTGTCATTGGGACGGAAAGTGAGGTGACATGTTCTGAACAGATGTGCAAAGACAGCAAATGTTACAGGGGTGATAACCCCTCCCTATGTTCTCCAAAAAGCTTAAAAATTGATTTTTTTTGGGATGTAGCTACACTTCATAATGTACCTGTTCAGATTCTACTTAAGAACAAACCTACAGTCCATGTCTTGTTTGCACCACCTATATACTGCTGTTCAGAGTATATAGGGTTGTAGGTATAGGGTTTTATTTTGGGTGCGGGGTCCCCCTTAGTATCCATACAAGACCCAAAGGGGCTGGGGTGGGGGGGGTGATGGGGTAGCCATGCCATTTTTCTCAAGGATTTTCAGCCATATGGCGGCCAGGACAAGACATGACATTAAAGCCGCAAGTGGTTTTAAATGGCTTCTTTTTTTCCTTTACAAATGTCATTTTGTGCAAGGACAGTTCTAAACACGGGAAACACATGCCACTTCACAGGCATACTTTAGACACCCCCCAGGTACCATATTTAAAGGAAAATTTCACTTTTTTTTTTCACTTTATGCATCATTAAAATGACTGCTCCCGAAAAAACTTTAGTTTTTAAAATTTCTTTTTGCATTGATATATGTCCCCTGGGGCAGGACCCGGGTCCCCAAACCTGTTTTATGACATTAACATGCATATTGGCCGTTGTAATTAGCAATTTTGATTTCGAACGTTCGCGTCCATTATAACGAATAGGGTTCGAAAATTCGCGCGAACTTTCGGTCCGTTCGAAGGTTCTGGTGCGAACCGAACCCGGGGGTGTTCGGCTCATCCCTAGTCAGAAGTCGCTTCTATTGGCCCTGCATGAGGGCAGAGGTAGAAGAGTACTGCCACTCATGTGCACGATGCATCCAGAGGAAGACTTTACCCCATCAAGCTGCCCCAATGGGCCATCTACAAAGTCAAGGCCCAATGGATCTGGTATGCATTGATTTTCTCTGCCTCGAACCCGACCTGAGTGGACTAGGAAATGTTCTGGTGATAACCGACCATTTCACCCGGTATGCCCAAGCTTTCCCAACCAAAGATCAGAAGGCCTCCACTGTAGCCAAGGTGCTTATGGAAAAATACTTTGTCCTAGACATGTGCAAAAGGAAAAAATTCGTTTCGTTTCGTTTCGTTTTAATTCGTTAATTAATTAATTTCGTTTAGTTAGATTCGTTAAATTTGTTAAATTCGTTTTCGGATTTCGTTTTGTTTTCGACCGAATTCGAAAATCAGTCGCATTCGAAAATATTTCAACCGAATTCGAAAATATTTCTACCGGATTCGAAATTATTTCAACATGATTCGAAATTATTTCAACCGCATTTGAAACTATTTCAACCGGATTCGAAAATATTTTGCGACCCGACTTTGGGTCCACGTATCTCAGGGTCACTTAGTAATAGAAACCCCAAATTTGGAGATGTTATAGTGCTAGTTCTACTGTGTTTGCATACCAAATTTGGGGTTTCTAGCTACAAGTGGCCCCGAGATATGTGGACCCAAAGTCGGGTCGCAAAATGTCAAGCACTTTACTGGAGCAGAGAATGACATTTTGCGACCCGATTTTGGGGCCACATATCTCGGGGCCACTTGTAGCTAGAAACCCCAAATTTGGTATGCAAACACAGTAGAACTAGCACTACAACATCTCCAAATTTTGGGTTTCTATCACCAAGTAACCCCAAAATACATGGACCCAAAGTCGGGTCGCAAAATATTTTCGAATCCGGTTGAAATAGTATCAACATGATTCGAAATTATTTCAACTGCATTTGAAACTATTTCAACCGGATTCGAAAATATTTTGTGACCCGAATTTGGGTCCATGTATCTCGGGGTTACTTGGTGATAGAAACCCCAAATTTGGGGTTATTGTTTTTCTAGTCTATTTTCTATTTTATTATAATCTTTTCTATCCAAAGTTAAAATTAATTAATTAATTAAAAAATTTGAATTCATACTATTCGAAATTCAAATTTATTCTATTCGAAATTCGAATTTCAGAAGATGGTTGTATATTCTTTCTATTTTATTCTTCTAAATTATATTTTTTTTCTATTCTGTTCTAATCTTTTCTATTTGAATTATAAATTTTGGAAGAAGGTTATTTACTTACTTATATACATCTGTCACATAAAAAAAAAGATGTGAAATGGCTGTCACGGATGTCGATCGCAAGGCAAGTACATATGCTGTATGTCATTGTCCACTTACCACAACACCTGCCATGAGTGCCACGACACCGGCCACGAGTGCCACGACACCGGCCACGAGTGCCACGTGACCTGCCACGAGTGCCACGTGAACGGCCACGAGTGCCACGTGACCTGCCACGTGACCTAGTTGTGGATTGTCTACTTGCCATGTCACCTGCCACAAGTTATGGGGCTCCTGGCACCAAGTGACCCCCAGATATGGGCGATATTTCAAGTACTTTTCTGCAGCAGAGAATGACATTTTGTGACCCGACTTTGGGGCCACGTATCTCGGGGCCACTTATAGCTAGAAACCCCAAATTTGGTATGCAAACACAGTAGAACTAGCATTACAACGGGGTTACTTGGTGATAGAAACCCCAAATTTGGGGTTATTGTAGTGCCAGTTGTAATGTGTTTACATACCAAATATTTTGGGATTTCTAGCTATAAGTGGCCCCGAGATACGTGGCCTCAAAGTCGGGTCACAAAATTTAATTCTCTGCTGCAGAAAAGCACTTGACAGATCGCCCCTATCTGGGGGTCACTTGGTGCTAGGAACCCCATAACTTGTGGCAGGTGACGTGGCAAGTGGACAATCCACAACTTGGTCACGTGGCACTCATGGCAGGTGTTGTGGTAAGTGGACAATGACATACAGCATATGTACTTGCCTTGCGATCGACATCCGTGACAGCCATTTCACATCTTTTTTTTTATGTGACAGATGTATATAAGTAAGTAAATAACCTTCTTCCAAAATTTATAATTCAAATAGAAAAGATTAGAACAGAATAGAAAAAATATATAATTTAGAAGAATAAAATAGAAAGAATATACAACCATCTTCTGAAATTCGAATTTCGAATAGAATAAATTTGAATTTCGAATAGTATGAATTCAAATTTTTTAATTAATTAATTAATTTTAACTTTGGATAGAAAAGATTATAATAAAATAGAAAATAGACTAGAAAAACAATAACCCCAAATTTGGGGTTTCTATCACCAAGTAACCCCGAGATACATGGACCCAAATTCGGGTCACAAAATATTTTCGAATCCGGTTGAAATAGTTTCAAATGCAGTTGAAATAATTTCGAATCATGTTGATACTATTTCAACCGGATTCGAAAATATTTTGCGACCCGACTTTGGGTCCATGTATTTTGGGGTTACTTGGTGATAGAAACCCAAAATTTGGAGATGTTGTAGTGCTAGTTCTACTGTGTTTGCATACCAAATTTGGGGTGTCTAGCTACAAGTGGCCCCGAGATATGTGGCCCCAAAATCGGGTCGCAAAATGTCATTCTCTGCTCCAGTAAAGTGCTTGACATTTTGCGACCCGACTTTGGGTCCACGTATCTCGGGGTCACTTAGTGATAGAAACACCAAATTTGGTATGCAAACACAGAAGAACTAGCCCTACAACATCTCCAAATTTGGGGTTTCTATCACCAAGGAACCCCGAGATACATGGACCCAAAGTCGGGTCAAAAATATTTTTAGATTCGAAAAAATTCGGATTCGGTTAAATTCGTTAGTATTGTAATTCGGTAATTCGGATGCATCCGAATGTCCGAATAATGAAAAATTCGTCCGAATTTCGATTCGGAACGAAACGAAATGCACATGTCTACTTTGTCCATTATGGGCTGCCCCAGCGACTTCATTCAGATCAAGGAAGGGACTTTGAGAGTAAACTGATCCGGAAACTCCTGGATTCGTTGGGAATCAAGAAGACTCGAACTACACCTTACCACCCACAAGGAGATGCTCAGCCGGAAAGGTTTAACCGAACCTTGCTCAACATGTTGGGGACTTTGGAAAGTGAGAAAAAGCAACATTGGAGCAAACACATAGCAGCCCTAGTACATGCTTACAACTGCACCATCAGTGATGCTACAGGCTACTCCCCATATCGACTCATGTTTGGGAGAGAAGCGAGACTACCTGTGGACTTGGCCTTTGGCACCTCTCTGGACCATTCCTCAGCCACATCCCACAAAGGATATGTGGACAGGCTCAGACACAGCCTGAAAGTAGCCTATGAACAAGCTCAAGCAGCCTCAGATCAAAGGGGAGCTCGAAACAAAAGAAACTTCAACTTGAAGGTCCGGGTACAAGACCTACAGCCCGGGGATCGAGTACTGTTACGCAATCTGGGGGCCCCTGGGAAGCACAAACTTGCAGATAGATGGAGATCTGAACCTTATGTCATCTGTAGGAAGTTGCCGGGCCTGCCTGTCTACAAGTTGAAGCCGGAAGGAAAGGTGGGCCCCCTGAAGACGTGGCATCGAAACCACCTGCTCCCACTTGCTGAGGCAGTCAGAATACCTCCCGTGAGAGACTCCCCTGAACCGGCCTCTATCCTGGATACTCCTAGGCCGAACACTCGGTCGCAGACCTCCCGAGCCAAAGATGGAGAGGCCTCTCAACTTAGTGAAAATGAAGAAGGAGAACTTGATTGGTTGTGGCCTTCCCCAACTCCAGGAACTTCCACTATAGATCTTCCAACCACTGAAGACACTCCTGATGGAACACTGAACCCAGAAGCTACAGAGTTCATCCCATCTAGTCCTTCAGCAGATTACTGGGAAGATGCCCATGATAGTTGCTCAGAGGAAGAGGAGCCTGTGGCACCAGAGGCAGAAATCCCAAGAGAGCAAAGGGCTCGAAGAGTCATCCGGCCTCCTAGGAAGCTGACCTACCCACAAATGGGGAATAGCTCAGAGGACTCTGTAGTTACCGCTAGGAGGAATGCTGAAAATCTGGATCCCTCCACTGTCCATTTAGTGGAGGGCAACCCCAGCTCACTCTCTGGCACAGCTAGGCAGGCCACCCATGATAATGTGACCTGTGGGCAAGGGAATTCTACCCCTCAGTTTTGGTGGGAATTCCCTATGCCAACATCGTTTGCAGAATTAACTAGAGTTGTACATAGTCTTTGTTAAGGTTTATCTTTGGGGACCAAAGAGTTTAAGTGGGGGGAGTGTGTAGCGGGGTGTTCCCCTTTAACGCAGAGAGACTACATTACCCAGAACCCCGTTCGGCAATGTTTCCGCCGCAGAGACTCATGGGAGGGGTTATAAAAGGAGGAGGCGAGGCTGGGCTCGGCCTCTTTGGGACACGAGACTTCAGAGACTGATCCTCCTGTGCGGATGTGTCGGAGTGCAAGGCCTGAAGCCTGAGGTCTTGCGCAGCACCAAAGATCCTTCCACCCCTCTGCGAGCCTGGGTGGCATCTGACTTTGCTCGACTACAGCCTTGTTGGATCGGGGACCCGATCGCTGAAGAGACTGAGTGTGTGTGGGACACAGTTGGTGGAAGTTCCCGGACTGGAACCGTAGTCCGGGCGGGTGAGAGGGCATATGCCCAACCGATATACTGTTACTGCATATAGGCCTATAGACTGCCGTGGCCTACGAGTTATTCTTGGTGCTCTTATTGAAGGCCCTTGTCAGAGCTGAACCTACTGTTCGTATCACCAAGTTTCTACCCCATCTTTACCTACCCCATTGGATTACAAAGTTTGTACTCTGTTAATGTGCACCACCGTTAAAGATCTGCCGGTGAAGAAGAAAAGACTAAGTTGTAGATATCAGAACCAGGCCTGGTGGGGTTCCTAATGTGTTTTGGTTACTGCGCCATAGGGCATTTAGCTAACGGTCGCCTGTGTGGCGCACTTGTTGTGTGTTAACCCTTTAGTGTGTTAGTGTGGCAGGGCTCTGCATTACTAATGATTATTCTGTAAACTGTTATTGATGTTACCCCTTTTCTTACCAAGAGAATAAGTAAAAATCTTGTACTTATTATAATTTAGTATTGTGTCAATGCTCAATTATTCATACAGCATAAGATATACAATTTACTGTCAGTACTAGCTGTGCCAGAAGGGGGTAGAGCATATTGCCGGGGGTTGGCGGAGCTGTCTTCAGGGCCCAAACTAAATCTGCGGCCTTCTTAGTTGGAGGTATCGCTACACATACATAAAGCAAAAACTAATATTAACTACTGGTTCAGAGATATCGCTCTCAGTACCACAAAGTTATAAAATAAACCACTCTAATCAATGTGAGATGTCTATGGTGGTCAAAATGTGATAATCAAACGGTAGTGAAATGCAAACAAAAAATTCATAGATATTAAAAATCAATTAAAAATCAATAGTCCAGTAAACAATAGTGGAATGGTGTCATTCTAAGGCCGCGTACACACGAAATTCCGTCGGACTTAGATAGAGAGCAGGTTCTCTATTTTTCCGTCTGAAATTCCGACGGAAGTTTTCCCGTTGGAAAGTCTGACTGTGTGTACGCAGCATTAGACGTTCAGGTTAAACTGTCATCTGCAGGAGATAGGCTGTAGTATTACCTGTATAACCCTGCCTCCAATCATTTTTTGCTAGTTTCCTAGCAGGTAGGATACCGTTTTTTGGCTCTGCTGAAATAAGTAGAAAATGCCCCAGGCATCAGTGGGAGTAAGCAATGCCTCAGGCTTGGTGGGAAGTGGGAGGAAAACAATTACATTGCACCTGTGGTCAGTAGGACACGGGATAGTGCTCCATCATCGTTGTTAATGAGAGGAATAGTACCTCATTGTTGGTGTCAGTAGAAGAATGAAAGGAATGGTTCCTCATCATTGGTGTCAGTGGAAGGAATTATGCCCCACTGTTGGTGTCAGTAAAAGTAATGGTGCCTCATTGATGTCTCAGTGGGAGGAATAGTTCCTCATATCAGAGTGAAGTATAGTCCGCCAAGGGCTGGATAAAGGCAAGCAAAGAGCCCACGGGCCTCAGTTTGGAGTCCACTGCTCTACAAAGTAGCTTCCTGGATCAGCGTATTCTCAGCAAAAGCTCTACGGTCCATATCCTGACTCTCCTGGACTGAAAGATTACAGAGCTAGCCTTGAATGTAACCTTCAGACATGAGGCTGTGCTTTGTGGTGATTTCCTGACCTCTGTATATTTTGTTAGTTAGCCATACAAAGCCCATTAGGTCCAGAGCCATGGCGCAGTCTCTGAAGATTCATGTAGTGAGTAGGGATAAGCCCGATGTTCGAGTCGAACGTAAGTTCGTCTCGAACATCGGGTGTTCACCTGTTCACCTTGTTCACCTGTTCGCCGAAACATATCACTGGGTAACCCCGTGGCGTTTCCCCATGGCGTCAGAGGGGCGGGGTCTTAAAGGGGGCTTCCAGATTCCGATAAGCCCCCGCCCGCATACCCCCACAAGCACCGGGCAAGGGTTCTGGGGATGGGGTCCTTGTTGAGGGCATGTGGCCTGGTACGGTTCAGGAGGGGGGGCGCTCTCTCATCCCCCCCTCTTTTCCTGCGGCCTGCCAGGTTGTGTGCTCGAATAAGGGTCTGGTATGGATTTTTGGGGGGACCCCCACGCCATTTTTTTTTTTATTTTGTCACGGGGTTCCCCTTAAAATTCATACCAGACCTATTGGGTCTGGTATGGATTTTGAGGAGGACCCCTATGCCCGCCCCTCCACTATCTTCTTGCAGCTCTTTTGCTAGTGAAGGGGCGGGTCTTCCCGTCGCCTTTGCCGTCTTCTTCCCTCTTCTCCTCCTCGATGTTGACTCGTCGCTTCCTCTCGCAGTAATGCTAAATCTTCGGTCCGCAGAGATTTATATAGGCTTCTCATAACGTCACAGTCACATGCTCCGGGTGGCCCGGAGCATGTGACTGTGACGTCATGGGAACATGTGACTGTGACGTCATGAGAAGCCTATATAAATGTCTGCGGACCGAAGATTTAGCATTACAGCGAGAGGAAGCGACAAGTCAACATCGAGAAGGAGAAGAGGGAAGAAGACGCCGACGGCGACGATGGGAAGACCGGCCCCTCCACTAGCAAAAGAGCTCCAAGAAGATAGTGGAGGGGCCGGCAGAAGGACAACGGAGAACCGGACGAGACGACGGGGAAGACCGGGCCTCCTCTAGCAAAAGAGCTGCAAGAAGATAGCGGAGGCCCGGCAGAAGAAAGAAAGAACTGGAGAGAAGAAGAGGGAAGAAGGCGACGGAGAAGACTGGGCCCCGCTAGCAAAAGAGCTGGAAGAAGATAGCGGTGGCAGAAGAAAGAACCGGAGAGTGCGGCGACGACACCGGAGACCCCCGAAGACGGAAGAAGACCCCCGGAGCTGTGCAATAAAATACTTTAAAAAGCTGTGTGTGTTTTTTTTATTGTCATTTTTTTTCCACCAGGTGAATGGGTAGGGGTACGATGTACCCCATACTCATTCACATAGGGTGGGGGGGCCGGGATCTGGCTTATTAAAGGGAGCTCCCGGATTCCGATAAGCCCCCCGCCTGCAGACCCCGACAACCAACGGCCAGGGTTGTCGGGAAGAGGCCCTGTCCTCATCGACATGGGGACAGGGTGCTCTGGGGTGGGGGGGCCGCAGGTCGCCCCCCTGCCCCAGAGCACCAAACCCCCCATGTTGAGGGCATGCAGCCTGGTACGGTTCAGGAGGGAGGGGGCCCGCTCTCTCGTCCCCCCCTCTTCCCCTGCGGCCTGCCAGGTTGCGTGCTCGGATAAGGGTCTGGTTTGGATTTTGAGGGGAACCCCCACGCCGTTTTTTCGGCGTAGAGTTTCCCTTTCAAATCCAGACCAGACCCAAGGGCCTGGTATGCCCCTGGAGGGGGAACCCACGCCGTTTTTTTCTTTTAAAATTTGGCGTGGAGTTCCCGCTCAGGATTCATACCAAACACAGTGCCTGGTATTGGCGGGAATCCATGTCGGATCTCCGTCTACCGGCAATGCGTGTCGCTCATCGCGAAAGGAACATTTTTCCTTTCCCGATGATGAGACAGCTCGGCGCTGTCTCTCGCGACATAGCTCATAGGGTGTCAATCTCGCCGCTAGAAGCGGCGAGATTGACACAATATCGGCGGCACCTACTATAAATCACTCAAATGTCTACTGACACTTTTATAAAGATAAATAAGCATATAACAGTAAAATACTGTGGTCACTCAGCGGGTTCCCTGGTGGATGGCGGTGTGTAGATGTTGACACGAGAGGAGAGGAGAGGAACAACCGGCCGGACATCCATCTCTTCGTCTCGGAACCAGCGTGGTACGCGCAGGGCCGCCATCAGGGGGGTACAGGCAGTACACCTGTAAGGGTCCCGGAGGTCCCCAGGGGCCTGGGTGGCCCCCCTTTTTTTGTAAGGGGCCCGGAGTTCCCCAGGGCCCCGAATGTCGACCCCCCTTTTTTGTATTTTTTTAATATTTTTTTTTTTTATTTATTTTATTTTTTATTTTTATTTTTTTTGTAAGGGGCTCAGAGGTCCCCAGAGGCCCGGAGGTCCCCAGGGCCCCGGATGGAAACCTCCCTTTTTTTATTTATTTTTTATAAAAATAAATTATTATATATTTTTTTATTACATTTTTTTTATTTATTTATTTTATTTATTTTTTTATTTTTTTGTAAGGGGCCCAGAGGTCCCCAGAGGCCCGGAGGTCTCCATGGCCCCGGATGGAAACCTCCCTCTTTTTTCTTTTTTATAAAAATGATTATTATTATTATTTTTTTATAATTTTTTTTTTTTTGTAAGGGGCCCAGGAGGTCCCCAGGGCCCTGGATGGCAACCCCCCTTTTTTTTGTTTTTTTTGTGTTCATCAGCACCCAAACCCCCCGCTTCTCAATTTGCTCCAGGTGGGGCCCTATGTCTGAAGCTGTGTAAGGGGCCCCAAAATTCCTGATGGCGGCCCTGGGTACGCACTTGTAGTCGCATCGGAAGTGACGTCAGAACATGGAGATAACCTTTCAAAGCATCCGCTTCTTCATCAGATCGAAATGGCTATTGATCAATACTCCTACTTCCTACTATTACTTCTACTCCTCGTCTACTCCTGCTTCATTTTACATCACTTCAAACATACAACAAACTTAACATTAGTATATCAAAATGTATAATTATACATGCCTTTACATACAATCCCCAATAATATCAAAAATATAATAATAAAAAGAAAATACTTACAGACTAACACATTAAAACATAACAAAAAAAAAAGGAAAACCCCCTCTCTCCTCTCCCTAAAGACCTCCCCTCCTCACTCCTCTGAACTTTTATCTCCCATCCTATATTTTAACCCCCTTCATTCTATACATCATTCTATATTATTCTATCTGGAGTCAAAGAAAATGCAGCCAATCCTGAGGTTATTAACCACGGGCCCCACAGCTTAATTAATATATCTGGTGTACCCCTATTATGATAGGCCTGTCATTCTATTAGTATTGTCTCATTTACTTGGGAACGGCACTCCTCGAATATTGGTACACTGGGGGACATCCACTTTCTAGCTATTAGCTTACGGGCTATGAATAACAATCTACCGATTACGGTTAACACTTCCCTTGAATATAGCCCTTCTTTCAGATACCCTCGTAAACAGGTTTTTGGATCTAATTCTATCTGAGTATTGTAAGCCCCATTAATTGTGGAAAGCACCTCTCGCCAATATCTACTCAGTTTGGGGCATTTCCACAGCACATGGATCAAGTCTGCCTGAGATTGCCCACACCAAGGACACTGTGAAGTTTCCCTCCGTCTCCACTTATGTAATTTTACCGGTGTCCTATATGTTCTATATATGATAAACAGTTGTGATAGGCATTGTGTAGATGATAGCGATACCAACGGGGCACTCTTCAGGATTAGGGATGAGCTTCGTGTTCGAGTCGAACATACGTTCGACTCGAACATCGGCTGTTCGATCGTTCGACGAAGATTGAACGATTTGGGCCGTTCGCGCCAAATTCGAGTGACGCGAACGGCCCACAATGCACTACGCCATCGCAGTGTCATCCAGGCGCTGTGATTGGCCAAGCATGCACTGTGACCCCGCATGCTTGGCCAATCACAGCGCCGGCAGCGAGGAGAGCAATGATTGGCCACAGGCAGGATGCCTGTGGCCAATTATTGCTGATTGGGTTTAGTACACGCCCCACACTATAAAAGGCCGCCAGCGCGGCGGCCTTGTGTAGTGTGTTCCGGAGCAGGGAAAGAGAAGCATAGGCAGGGACAGTGTCATTTTTTTTCCTTTACTAATCCTGGATTCCTTGTGTTTAGGGACAAATAAGGATAGGTAGGGAGAGTGTCAGTGTGTTATTCTGTGCTAAACCTTGTTTGTAGGGACAGAGAGGTACAGTGAGGCAAAGTGTCAGTGTGCTATTCTGTTCTAAACCAATCTTGCTGAACCATATTTTCAATCCTTGAGTTTAGGGACAGAGAGGTACAGTGAGGGAAAGTGTCAGTGTGCTATTCTGTGCTAAATCTTGTTTGTAGGGACAGAGTAGGACAGTGAGGGAAAGTGTCAGTGTGCTATTCTGTTCTAAACCAATTTTGCTGAACCATATTTGAAATCCTTGAGTTTAGGGACAGAGAGGTACAGTGAGTGAAACTGACAGTGTGCTATTCTGTTCTAAACCAATTTTGCTGTTCCATATTTGAAATCCTTGAGTTTAGGGACAGAGAAGGACACTCGTGGAAACTATCAGTGTGCTATTCTGTGCTAAATCTTGTTTGTAGGGAGGGACAGAGTAGGACAGTGAGGGAAAGTGTCAGTGTGCTATTCTGTTCTAAACCAATTTTGCTGAACCATATTTGAAATCCTTGAGTTTAGGGACAGAGAAGGACACTCGTGGAAACTATCAGTGTGCTATTCTGTGCTAAATCTTGTTTGTAGGGAGGGACAGAGTAGGACAGTGAGGGAAAGTGTCAGTGTGCTATTCTGTTCTAAACCAATTTTGCTGTTCCATATTTGAAATCCTTGAGTTTAGGGACAGAGAAGGACACTCGTGGAAACTATCAGTGTGCTATTCTGTGCTAAATCTTGTTTGTAGGGACAGAGAGGTACAGTGAGGGAAAGTGTCAGTGTGCTATTCTGTTCTAAACCAATTTTGCTGTTCCATATTTGAAATCCTTGAGTTTAGGGACAGATAAGGACACTCGTGGAAACTATCAGTGTGCTATTCTGTGCTAAATCTTGTTTGTAGGGAGGGACAGAGTAGGACAGTGAGGGAAAGTGTCAGTGTGCTATTCTGTTCTAAACCAATTTTGCTGTTCCATATTTGAAATCCTTGAGTTTAGGGACAGAGAAGGACACTCGTGGAAACTATCAGTGTGCTATTCTGTGCTAAATCTTGTTTGTAGGGAAGGACAGAGTAGGACAGTGAGGGAAAGTGTCAGTGTGCTATTCTGTTCTAAACCAATTTTGCTGAACCATATTTGAAATCCTTGAGTTTAGGGACAGAGAAGAACACTCGTGGAAACTATCAGTGTGCTATTCTGTGCTAAATCTTGTTTGTAGGGACAGAGAAGGACAGTGAGGGAAACTGTCAGTGTGCTGTTCTGTGCTAAACCAATCTTGCTGAAGCATATTGCAAATCCTTGTGTTTAGGGACAGAGAAGGATAGGCAGGGGACAGTGTCAGTGTCATTGTTGCTAAGCCTCCTGCACAGTATACACCTGAAGGTAGCCCTTATTGCTCTTTTTCCCATCTCCCTGCAGGCCATCCATTAAAATGTCTGGAAGGCAAACAAGGAGAGTCAGACAGTCAGGAGGCAAAAAAAGAGGGCAAGCAGGCTCTGTGTCTGGGGGCAACAGTGCTGGTCGTGGACGCGGTGCATTGTCATCAGCACATGGCCATGGGACACGCTTGTCCTTCTTTTCGGCAGCTGGACATGTTGAGCCACATCATGCCGAACACTTGGTAGAGTGGATGACCAAGCCCACCTCATCCTCCTCATCCTCTCTCACCCAGGCTCAGGGTACTGGCAAAGCAGCTGCCAAAGCGTCCTCTTCTCTGGTATCATTATCTTCATTAGTCAATCCTTCCCTAGACCCACCATGTCCTCCTCCTGAGGAGTCCCCCGAACTGTTTGAGCACAGTGTTGGGTACATGCTCCAGGAGGATGCCCAGCGTTTCGAAGGATCTGATGATGATACCCAGCTAGAGGAAGGCAGTAGCGTGAGAGCAGAGAGAGGGGATGCTCAAGAAGGACACCAATCTGGCAGTCATGCTCCAGCAGCTGCAGCATACTGCCAGATTGGCTCCAGTGATGAGGAGGGAGGGGATGATGAGGTCACTGACTCCACGTGGGTGCCTAATAGGAGAGAGGAGGAGGATGAGGAGGAGGCACATCTCCAATGAGGCAGGATGCCCTTGAGTGGCCAGCGTATGGGCAGCACACCGACGGAATCACACCGCAGAGCTCCGCCTGTGCAGGGCGCTGCCTCTGCCCGTCATTCAAAAAGTTATTTGGTGTGGGCCTTTTTTGAGGCGAGTGCATCAGATCGCACAGCTGCTGTTTGCAACATATGTCTCAAGCGTATATCGCGTGGCCAAAACATCAGCCGCTTGGGCACCACATGCTTGATCAGACATATGTTGACCTGCCATGCAGCTCGTTGGCAAGCCTACCTTAAAGACCCACACCAAAGAACAAAGCTGACCTCTTCTTGCACCGCATCAGCTGGGATCTCCAACCCCAGTATACCTTCAGTCCTCTCTGAAACCTGCTCTGAGAGGAATAAAGGTGTAGAATTAGGTGTGTCACAGCCAAGTACTTGTGGGCACTCTGCTAGCAGTACACCAACGTCCGATTCTAGCAGGCAAATTTCCCTGCCCCAGCTGCTGGACCGTCGAAAGAAGTTCACTCCCAGCCATCCACATGCCCAGCGGTTGAATGCTAGCTTGGCTAAATTGCTAGCGCTTCAACTGCTGCCTTTTCAGTTGGTAGACTCGGCCCCCTTCCGTGAGTTTGTGCAATGTGCGGTTCCTCAGTGGCAGGTTCCCAAACACCACTTTTTCGCATGGAAGGCGACTCCGGCTCTCTACAGGCATGTGGAAGGCAATGTCTTGGCCTCGCTGGACAGGGCGGTCAGCGGTAAGGTGCATATTACCGCTGACTCATGGTCCAGCAGGCATGGACAGGGACGTTACCTTTCTTTCACGGCCCATTGGGTCACTCTTTTGGCAGCTGGGAAGGATGCAGGACAAGGTGCAGTAGTGTTGGAGGTTGTTCCACCGCCACGCCTCCAAAATGCTACTACTGGTTGTGACACACCTCTCTCCTCCACCCCCTCCTCTTCTTCTTCCTCCATGGCCTCTTCCTGTGGTTTGTCCTCGGAACCAGCGGTGCTCCGTAGGCGTTCAAGGGGCTACGCAAGTACGCAGGCAAAAAGATGCCATGCCGTGCTTGCGCTGGTGTGTTTGGGGGACAGGAGCCACACTGGGGCAGAGGTCCTGTCTGCTCTGCAGGGGCAGGCCTAGAGGTGGTTGACGCCACGCCAGCTTAAGCCAGGAATGGTGGTTTGCGACAATGGCACCAACCTCCTCTCCGCCCTCCGACAGGGACAACTGACCCATGTGCCCTGTATGGCTCACGTCCTTAACCTGGTGGTGCAGCGGTTCTTGGGCAGGTACCCGGGCTTACAGGATGTCCTGAGGCAGGCCAGGAAAGTCTGTGTGCATTTCCGCAGATCTTATAATGCCAGTGCTCGCCTGGCTGAGCTGCAAAAGGAGTTGAACCTGCCCAAGAACTGCCTTATATGTGACATGCCCACCAGGTGGAACTCAACGTTGGCCATGCTGCAGCGGCTGCACACGCAGCAGAGGGCCATCAATGAGTACCTGTGCGACTACGGCACCAGGACAGGGTCAGGGGAGCTCAGGTTTTTTTCACCACGCCAGTGGGGCATGATCAGGGATGCATGCACTGTCCTGGCACCATTTAAGGAGGCCACGAGGATGGTGAGCAGTGACAGTGCATGCATCAGTGACACTGTACCTCTTGTCCACCTGTTGGAGCACACGCTGCGTGGAATAATAGACAGGGCACTTGAGGCAGAACAGAGGCAGGAAGAGGAGGACTTCCTTGCCTCTCAAGGCCCCCTTTACCCAGACAGTGTTCCTTCTGTCCCATCCATCGCACAGGAAGAGGAGGAGGAGGAGGAGGATTGTGTCAGCATGGAGGTGGAGGCTGGCACTCAGCATCATCAGCAGCAGTCTTTTAGGGATGATTTACAGTCCCAAGAAACCAGTGGACTTGTACGTGGCTGGGAGGAGGTGGCTGCGGATCATGCCGTCCTTAGTGACCCAGAGGACTCCGGACTGAATGCCTCAGCTAACCTACGCTGCATGGCCTCCCTGATCCTGCAAAGTCTGCGGAAGGATCCTCGTATTCTTCGGATCAAGGAGAGGGACCATTACTGGCTGGCCACTCTCCTTGATCCACGGTACAAGGGTAAGGTTGCGGACCTTATCTTACCGTCGCAGAGGGAGCAGAGGATGAGACAACTCCGGGAGGCCTTGCAGAAAGGTCTGTGCAACGCGTTCCCAGAGACTGGGAGGTTACAAACTCCTGGTCCTGGACAACGAGTTGCTGAGGCTTCGGGCAGTCAAAGAAGGAGCGGTGGGGAAGGTGGCCGTCTGACCGATGCGTTCAGACAATTCTTTAGTCCGCAGCCCCAAAGTATGATCGGTTCCAGCAACCATCGCCAGCGTCTGATATACATGGTCCAGGAATACCTAGGGGCAAGGTCAGACTTGGACACCTTCCCCACCGAAAATCCTCTGGCTTACTGGGTCTTGAGGATGGATCACTGGACAGAGCTTGCACAGTATGCAATTGAGCTACTGGCCTGTCCTGCATCCAGCGTTCTTTCAGAACGCACATTCAGTGCTGCTGGAGGATTTGTCACGGATCACAGGGTGCGCCTGTCCACCGACTCGGTTGATCGACTGACTTTCATCAAGATGAACCAGTCTTGGATCACCACCAGCTACCACACACCTGATGCTGATATAACAGATGAATTGATTTTAAAATGTCACATCCCTTCAAGACTGATGCTGATGCTGAGTGCCTGTGCTGTTATGTTGACTGGCTATCCTCCTCCTCCTCCTCAATGATACGATTAATGATGATAGCTTGGAAGATCATTTTGGTTAATGGGTGACGCCACCAGTGGCTAAGGCCCAATTTTTCAGCCCCTGTTTAACAGGGGCGTGTAATTAAAATTTTGGATGCAATACTTTGCAACAGGCCTCATTGCTGTGCTCCAAGTACAGTATCTGTGAGGGGTTGCAGTGTTGTGCCACCAGTGCCTAAGGCCCAATTTTTCAGTCCGTGTTCAACAGGGGCATGCAATTATAATTATTGATCTAATAATTCACAGCAGGGCCCATTGCTGCGCCCACCAAGAGTAACTGTCAGGCCTTACAGTGTTGTGGCACCAACACCACCATCACCACCACCACCACCACCAAAGGCCCAATTTTTCAGCCCCTGTTCAACAGGGGCATGCAATTATAATTATTGATCGAATAATTCACAGCAGGGCCCATTGCTGCACCCACCAAGAGTAACTGTCAGGTCTTACAGTGTTGTGGCACCAGCACCACCATCACCACCACCACCACCACCAAAGGCCCAATTTTTCAGCCCCTATTCAACAGGGGCATGCAATTATAATTATTGATCTAATAATTCACAGCAGGGCCCATTGCTGCGCCCACCAAGAGTAACTGTCAGGCCTTACAGTGTTGTGGCACCAGCACCACCATCACCACCACCACCACCACCAAAGGCCCAATTTTTCAGCCCCTGTACAACAGGGGCATGCAATTATAATTATTGATCGAATAATTCACAGCAGGGCCCATTGCTGCGCCCACCAAGAGTAACTGTCAGGCCTTACAGTGTTGTGGCACCAGCACCACCATCAAAGGCCCAATTTTTACTACCACTGATCAACAATTATATGTTATTACAATTCCTGATATAATAGTTGACAGCAGGGCGTTCCAGCACCCACCAAGAGTAACTGTGAGTGCTTACAGTGTTGTGCCAACACCAACACCTAAGAGGCCAATTTCTGCAGAGTATATACGGCAGGTCCCTACTTTCAAACATCAAACTTACAAACGACTACTACTTGCAAACGTAAGAAGACAACAGGAAGTGAGAGGAAATCTACCCCTTGGAAGGAAAATTCTCTCCTGTAAGAATTAATATGGGAGAAAGGTGTCTCCTCTCTACTGATGCTTTATCACCAATCCTTGTTTCAATAAAAACACCACATTTCAAAAACAGTTGTCATTGGGACGCAAAGTGAGGTGAAATGTTCTGAACAGGGGCACAGACAGCAAAAAAAATGTGACAGGGGTGATAACTGTTCCCTATGTTTTCCAAAAAGCTAAAAAAAAGGAATTTGGCATGGAGCTACACTTAAACAATGCAGCTGTTCAAAATTACAAACAGATTCTACATAAGAACAAACCTACAGTCCCTGTCTTGTATGCACCGCCTGTATACTGCTGTTCAGAGTATATAGGGCCTTTTTTATTTTGTGTGCGGGGTTCCCCTTAATATCCATACAAGACCCAAAGGGGCTGGTAATGGGCTGGGGTAGGGGGGGGGGGGTTGATGGGGTAGCTATGCCATTTTTCCTAAAGATTTTCATCCATATTACCGGGACCAGACATTGCATTAAAGCCGCAAGCAGTTTTAAATGGCTTTTTTTCCTTTAGAAATGTTATTTTGTGCAGGGACAGTTCTAAGCACGGGAAACACGTGGCACTTCACAGGCATACTTTAGACACCCCCCAGGTACAATATTTAAAGGAATATTTGACTTTTTTTTTTCACTTTATGCATCATTAAAATGACTGCTCCCGGAAAACGTCCGTTTTTAAAACTTCTTTTTGCATTGATACATGTCCCCTGGTGCAGAACCCGGGTTCCCAAACTCTGTTTCGGACAATAACATGGATAATAGTCGTTATAATTAGCACTTTAGAATCCGAACGTTCGCATCCATTGTATTTAATAGGGTTCTAATGTTCGTGCGAACTTTCGGTCCGTTCGCGGGTTCTGGTGCGAACCGAACCCGGGGGTGTTCGGCTCATCACTATTCAGGATACTTTTCCATTCCTCTTCCAATATAACCCCCAGATCCATCTCCCATCCCTTTCTACCTGGGTTATCCATAATGTCTTGATAATTTGCCATAAATTGTTTATATACTAACGAGATTAAACCCACCCTGCTAATAGAAATACCAATAGCATTGGTCTTATATTCGGGCCACTTCCTTTAAACTGAGAGTAAACCGCATGTCGTAATTGCAAGTATTTATAAAAATTATTATGCAGCAGTTTATATACCTCCTGTATCTCCTGAAAGGACCGTATAATATTTTGGGAAAAAAACTGTAACTGCAAAATCTATTGTATTCCTTTAGAGCGCCAATATTCGAACCCTTCTAGTTTACGTAATTCCTCATAGTGCCTATTCCCCCATATCAATGAGAACTCTGACACCCCTTCATATTACATTATTTGTCTTATTTCCTGCCACACTTTATTCATGAGTATCATTGCTGGGCTACTTCCGATGTGGGCAAATAATCTTGATTCCAACTGGGCCATAAGATTATAGTGCGAGCATTGACTCACTAGTACAGCTTGTATTGGGTCTTTCCAGTCTATCATCCCCCACCCCGCAAGATGCTGCAATTGAGAATCTATAAAATACATTCTTGGCTGTGGCACTGCTACCCCCCCCCCCTCTTCTTTAGCCCTCTGAAGAATATACAATCTGATCCTCGAACTCTTACCTTTCCATATTAATTTGCGAAACAGGGATTCTATTTTTTTAAACCATTTTAACGGGATCCATACTGGTGAATTATGTAGAATGTAAAGTAGCTGTGGGTCCCATATAATTTTTATTAAATTTGCTCGGCCTACCACCACTGATAATGGCAATTTAGACCACGCTAAGCTCTTTTTTAAAAAATGTATCCAAAATTTGGGTTAAATTATACTGCAGATGCTCTTTCATCTTTTGGATATATCCATATTCCTAGATATTTAAAATACTTCATGACTTTAACTTTTTCAGCCACTTCTGGTATATTCAAGCTATCATCATCTAATGGAAACAGGACCGATTTATCCCAGTTAATAACAAAGCCTGAAAATGAACCAATTTTTTTTATAAGGGTCATTAATGAAATCAATGATTTATCCGTATCTCCAAGAAACAATAATGCGTCATCCGCGTACAGTGAAATTTTTTCATTTTTTTTCCCTCTGATAAACCCACCTATATCTTCTGACTGTCGGACCGCTTCTGCTAGTGGTTCCACCGCCAACGCAAACAACAAGGGGGACAGTGGGCACCCCTGTCGTGTGCCTCTTGATAATGAAAAAAACTCTGTCATTAATCCGTTAATTTGCATACACGCCCTTGGATTAGAATATAATAGCTTTACCCATCGTTTGAATTTGTATCCCAGGCCAAACCTATCCATTACCTCCCACAGATATGTCCACTCAACGCTATTGAATGCTTTCGCAGCATCGAGTGACAAAATAGCCCTCTTCCTCATATTATCTGCTGGTAACTGCATATTTAAAAAAAGTCTCCTTAAATTAATAGCTGTTGACCTGTTATGTATAAAACCGGATTGATCTGGATGTATCAGTCCCTGTATGACTCTGCCTAATCTTGTTGCCAGGATCCTAGCCAGGATCTTTGCATCCGAGTTTAATAATGATATCAGGCGATACGATTCCGGTAGCAAAGGATCTTTATCTGGCATTGGCAGCACTATTATACAGGCATCATTCATTGAATCTGGAAGTTTGAGGGTTTCCCATGCCTGGTTAAGCACTCTCAATAGCTCCGGTAGCAAAACATCCCCGTAATGTTTGTACACTTCTACCGGTAACCCGTCTAAACCTGGGGCCTTACCATTTGGGGATTCTGACAATGCTCGTCCTACCTCCTCCAGAGTAGGAGGGGCATTAAGTTCCTCTCTTGCCTCATTGGAGAGAAAGGGCAATTTTAAGGGGTCTAGAAATTCTCTAATGCCGTGTACACATGATCGGTTTTACAGATGAAAACAGTCCGATGGACTTTTCTCTTCGGGCAAACCGATGATCGTGTATGGGCCCCATTGGTCTTTTTTCCATCGGTGAGAAAAAAAAGAACATGTTTTAAATTTATCCGATGGGAAAAAAAACGATAGCAAATTCTGATCGTCTGTGTGGAACTCCATCGGACAAAAAACCCACGCATGCTCAGAATCAAGTCGACGCATGCTCAGAGGCATTGAACTTAATTTTTCTCGGCTTGTCGGAGTGTTTTACGTCATGGCGTTTGGGACGGTCAGATTTTTGACTGATGGTGTGTAGGCAAGACTGATGGAAGTCAGCTTCATCAGATTTACGATAGAAAAATCCATCGGATTAGAATCCATAGGAAATCCGATCGTGTGTACAGGGCTTAAGATGTTCCATGGGATAGTCACCCTTACTCTGATAAAGATTTCTATAGAAAGATGCAAAAGAATACATAATTTCATTTTGGTCCTGTGTAGTCCCCCCCCCCCCTATTTTACGAATGGCGGAAATTAAATTTATTTTCTCCTGAGATTTTACTACAACTGCTAGCATATGACCTGGTCTATCACCTTCATCCCAACCGTGACATCTGGAGAGAAAACAGGCCTTGTCCGCCTTCTCCAATACTATTTGACGGTTTAGTTGTTGTGTATCCCTCCAGGCGCAGCGGTTAGGAGTGGTAGGGTCCTGCATATACTGGGCTTCCCTCTGTCGTGCCTCTGTTCCTACTAAAGACTCCTGTTCTAATTTAATTTTTTTATGAACACTTATTGCCTTCAATAAGACCCCCCCTCAAAAATGCCTTCATAGTGTCCCACACCACCTGAAGTGATGGTTCTGAAGCACTTCATAGATCAACTGGTCTTGGGTCTAGTTCCACTGTCCATCTACAGCGACATGGTCACTTCTGGTGCTCTAGAACTCTCTTCAGCCTCAGCTGCTTGGGTTAATGAGTACAGAAGCCCTTGCCTTACATCGGGCCTAGGTATTCTCCATTGCATGGTACAAAATAGCTTTTCAAAGACAAGAGGAGTCCTGCTTAGTGAACATTAAACAGCCATATAATGTGAGTACTTTGATGCATAGTACAATGCTTGATTTATGTACACTCTCCATTTATCCAGCAATCAGCATTGGAAACTGCTGGTCATTTACCAGCAACAAGATGCAACTCATACTCACTCAGTTTCTCAGTCGTTCAGTTCATCCATGCTATCAATTATTTGTAATTTCAAAGCCTGACTGGAAAACACATGTGCTCTGTGTGCCATAATTCTTTTTAAAGACATACACTATATTACCAAAAGTATTGGGACGCCTGCCTTTACACGTACATAAACTTTAATGGTATCCCAGTCTTCGTCCGTAGCGTTCAATATTACGTTTGCCCACCCTTTGCAGCCATAACAGCTTCAACTCTTCTGGGAAGGTTGTCCACAAGGTATAGAAGTATGTCTATGGGAATGTTTGACCATTCTTCCAGAAGCGCATTTGTAAAGGTCAGGCACTGATGTGGACGAGAAGGCCTGGCTCACAATCTCTGATCTAATTCACCCCAAAGGTATTCTATCGGGTTGAGGTCAGGACTCTGTGCAGGCCAGTCAAGTTCCTCCACCTCAAATTTGCTTATCCTTACCTTTATAGATATTGCTTTGTGCAATGGTCCAAATCATTTGGTGGAGAGGGGATTATGATGTGGGGTTGTTTTTCAGGGGTTGGGCCTGGCCCCTTAGTTCCAGGGAAGGGAACTCTTAAGGTGTCAGCATACCAAGAAATTTTGGACAATTTCATGCTCCTAACTTTGTGGGAACCGTTTGGGGATGGCCTCTTCATGTTACAACATGACTGCACACCAGTGAACAAACAAGGTCCAACAGCCAAAGGTATTCTATCAGGTTGCGGTCAGGACTGTGCAGGCCAGTAGAGTTCCTCCACCCCAAACTTGCTTATCCATGTGTAGCGCCCTCCTCACTCCCCTCTTTCTCTCGTTTTGTCTTTCTCTTGTCTAGGGGTATCTTAGAGGGGAGGGAGCGGGGACACCACGCCTGGCCTCCACCACATGTGTCAGTGCGGTATAAGCAACGTTCTTGTATTACCTTCGGGTCAGTGCTGTGCACCTGGGTCCTCCCTCCAAGAGTCACCTTGAACAATGTCTGCTAGGAAATGAGCCCCACACCATTAAAGTTCAACACTCCTTTATTCTTCTGCGAATGAACACAATCAGTTGAACTCCCTTGGTTAACAGAACAGGAAAGGAGGTGTGGATGCGAATGGGCCCAGACACAATTTGGTTCTCCACTTTCCTTCCTGAAAGTGGGTTACGGTCTCCGCACAAGGGGAATTTCCTTCCAGGCAGTCTCCGACGAGAGGCTCACCTGTCACCGGCAATATGCTGCACCGGGTCTTCAAGTGAGGAGCTCCCCCCGGTCCATTGCGCCTTCCGGATTCGGGTACCCACTCCCGGGGTTCCCTAGGATCTCCTTCCCTCGCGGAACTCAGTGTTGGGCACTGAGCTCCGGACCTCCATCCGAGTACCTCACCCCAGGCTAAAGGTGCCTGGGATGGAACACGACCTCCGGTTGTCCTCTAGGCCTAGGCCACCCAGAGGACAGACACGAACCACCGTCCACAAGCTGAAGGTTCCTGGGACTCCAACCCGTGACAAAGATGGCCGGCCCCTTTATACCCTCTCCCGGCAAGCACGGCGGGTTCCCCGCCCCACCATACCGCTGCCAAGGGAGGACAAAAAGGAGGTACGGCACACAGCAATGATTCAACCCCAACCCAGGGCGACAGCGCTACCCACTGGGCTGCGGGGAATTACACATCACTAATGTCTCTGCCAAGTTCAAATTTACACCCGGGAAAGTACATACCCGCTACACATGTTTTTATGGAACAAAAAGGGGGAGCATGGGAATCCCACCTGATTTTAGAACTATGGACCTTGTTTGTGCACTTCTTTCAGGTGCTTTTACAGACGCTTTTTTTAACGGTAAAGCGCCTGAAAAACGCCCAGTGTGAAAGGGGTCTCAGTGTGAAAGCACTCGGGATTTCACATTGGGATTGCAGATGAGGCTTCTTTCAGGTGCTTTACAGGCACTATGTTTAGCGCTAAAGCGCCTGAAAAACGCCCCGATGTGAAAGGGGTCTAAAGTTTTAGCTGGAGTTCAGCTTTAATTTGTTGTCAAGTCATTCTAAATCTGCTTGTCTAACACTATACCCTCCCCCCCCAGGCTGATAATGCTGCTTGTAGGCAGGTGCCTACAAGGGGTTAATGTTTTTTCTGCTGTGCTAATTCATGTTCTGCAGCTATCTGTCTCAAGCTGTCCTGTCTGTGCTCATGTCCCCAAGTTTACTGAGCCAACCAGGTGCAAATTGTTACAGCGTAGATGTGTTGTTGGTTTTGCCGACAATTTTTTAGAGATCCACATAAAAAGAGCTCACTGAAATGCCCTGGGGGAGCTGTTGGGAACCACTGCCAAGATGTAGGCTGTTACTCTGTTGGTCTGTACCCATATTTGGGGGGGGGGGGGCATTCGGGGTTCCCTGTGGGACTGGAAACCTGAGGGCTTTATGGACTCCTAACTGCAGATTATGAACTACAAAGGACTTGCAATACCTCTTGTGGATTTTTGCCTAAATGCCTCTTAAGGACTCTGAACTCTTTGTTGTTATTGAGGTGTGATTATCTAATGGGCACTAGAACACCTCTGTACAGGGATGTGTATGAGAAGCGTCTTTACAAGAACTCTACCTGTAAGTTTGCCTTTAGTAAATTTATAATTTTACTGTTAATTGCCTGGTCTGAAGTCTTTCAGCAGCATATCAAAAGAACAAGGCTTGCAACACAACAAGGGGACTGAGCTAAAGGAAGATGAAATATATGGATCTAACACAGAGTACTATCCAGAGAAAGTAATGTGCTGTTGCTAAGGACTAAAGTAATTGTGTCACATGCAAAGCAACCAATCAGCCAGGAGACGGGTGACTGGCATGGGTGATGGTTCCTCTGGTAGTGGAGGGAGTTGAATGCTTGCCACCTCCCCCAGTGGCTGGTTTCCCACTCTTTGGGACCGGTCCCGCAGCACAGAGTGCCTAGGAACCCAGCCTGGAGTCATGGAAAAGAGTGTGTAGAGGGGCCTCTGGGGAAAAGAGCAAGTAAAAAGGATAGAAAGAGATAGAGAGAGAGTGAGTGAGTTTCCTGTATCCCATAGCAACCATGGGATGTGTCACTGGGAGAGAAGTGGCATGAACTGCTTAATTAATGGATACAGGCTCAGCGGTACCGACTTCAAAATGCTGAACTCCTGGGAAGTGTTGTCCTCTTTACAAAGGAGCGCTTAAGTGTCATCAGTGTAATCGAGTCAGCAAGGAGTTAACAGTATCATTGCAGTTTACTTCTAAGTCTGGGAGACCTGCCTTAATGTTGACTGTCACGTGACCACAGCTCCCAGTCTGAAGTCCAGGCTTTAGTGAGTGCAGTTTCACTTGTCCCCACATGGGAGCCTAAGCCACCCAGACTGGAGACACCCTAAGACACGAAGGTCACCAGGTCAAAATAAAGGAAACAAAGTCTAAAAAACAAAAACAGATGCAGCCACCACATTTGAAGTGGTATTAAACCCAAAACCGAAAATGTTATATACTGCAGCTTTGATCCTTGCATCCTTAAATTTGGTGGCTGCATTTGTTTCCTTTTATAGTTTTTTTCCTCTCTGTTCACCTGATGATCTTGCCAGTAAAACATTTTGTGTATTAGAGTGCCTGATAAATGGAGCTGGATGATGTAGCTACACCTTTTGGCAGCAGCATTTTTAATCTGGGGGGGTTCGGTGTTAGATGCACTACCATATTTAGATACACTAACACATTGAAGCCAAACTCCACCTCACACTTTTTAAGCAGTTACAGCAAACTGATTTTTTTTTCTTTTGGGATAAATGTTTACATAAATAAATAAAAGCTGACCATTGTAAGCATCCCTGTCAGCAGTAAAAGGTTTGTTTCAACCCTCTAATGTCTACATCTGCAGGACAGCTTGTTCTGTTGAAAAACAACAGACTTACTGGCAGGATTACTAGGTAAAAATAAAAGAAAGAAAGCCTAAAAACAGAAAAGGAATGCAGCCATCACATCTATGAATTGGTAAGCTGCGGTATTGTAAATGCTTACTTTTTGGTTTAAAGGGGTTGTAAAGGTTCATGTTTTTTCACCTTAATGCATCCTATGCATTAAGGTGAAAAAACATTCAGCGGTTATCCGACGATTATCGGCCCCAGCCCCCCGTTTTACTTACCTGAGCCCTGGAAAGTCCCACGTCGCGAACGCACTCTTCCTTGCTCGGTCTTCTCGGCTCTTCATTGGACAGATTGATAGCAGCGCAGTCATTGGCTTGTGATGCTGTCAATCAAATCCAATGACGCGGGCGCCGGGGGACGGGGACATGTCCTGCAATTGGCGGCTATGGATGCCAAATGCAGGACTCGGGAGCGCGCCCGCAAGATAACCCCCTCTGGGAAGCGCTCTCCCAAGGGGGTTATCTGATGCGTGGAGGACCCGAGAGAGCCACGAGGGTCCCCAAAACAGCAGGATCGGGGCCACCCTGTGCAAAACGAACTGCGCAGTGGAGGTAAGTATGATATGGTTGCTATTTTTTTTTTTTAACGAACCTTTACAACCACTTTAATACCACTTTAAGGACGGGTAGGCTGCAATATATTACGTTTTTATTTTTGGGTTTAATAGCATGCTAAGAACTAAAAATAAAACTAGGCATTAAAGACAGTTTAAAAATGTATATAGGTTGAAATCCTGGCATATGCTGCCAATTTGCTTTCCTTGTAGCATTTGGGATAAAGTGAGCATTGCTAGAGTTGAGTTAAAAAAGTAGTAAATCCACTTAAAGTGGTTCTGAAAGTAGATGTTTTTACCTTAACCACTTCAGCCCCAGAAGGTTTTACCTTAATGACCAGAGCATTTTTTGCGATTCGGCACTGCGTCGCTTTAACTGACAATTGCGCGGTCGTGCGACGTTGTACCCAAACAAAATTGATGTCCCTTTTTTCCCACAAATAGAGCTTTCTTTTGGTGGTATTTGATCACCTCTGTGTTTTTTATTTTTTGCGCTATAAACAAAAAAAGAGCGACAAATTAAAAAAATATATATATATTTTTAACTTTTTGCAATAGTAAATATCCCACATTTATTTATTTATTTATTTTTTCTTTCTTTTCAATGTTTGTATTGTGCAATAATAAGGTACAAACTGTTTTATGAGAAGCACAATGCTTGGTATAAGAGTTAACGTGTAAGCTTATCTGATATTGACCTTAACAGGATCGATTCAAAATGTATTTATTTTAAAACAAATTTCTTCATCAGTTTAGGCCGATGTATATTCTTCTACATATTTTTGGTAAAAAAAATCACAATAAGCATATATTGATTGGCTTGCGCAAAAATTATAGCGTCTACAAAATAGGGAATAGATTTACGATTTCTTATTTTACTAGTAATGGCGGAGATCTGCGATTTTTATTGGGACTGCGACATTGCGGCGGACAGATCGGACACTTTTGACACTTTTTTGGGACCACTGACATCTATACAACGACCAGAGCTAAAAATAGGCACTGATTACTGTATAAATGTCACTGGCAGGGAAGGGGTTAACACTAGGCGGCGATCAAGGGGTTAACTGTGTTCCCTATGAGTGTTTCTAACTGTGAGGGGATGGGCTTACTGGGACATCAGAGATGTCACTGACACAGATACAGTGATACAGAGATCACTGTTTTCCGACCACTGGGAACAGTAGATCCCTGTCATGTCACCTGTCAGAATGAGGACATGCCTTGTTTACATAGGCATTTCCCCGTTCTGCCTGTGTACAAGTCAATCGTGGGCCGCCGGAGAACATCGAGTCCTTCCGACCCACCGGCACGCCCCCGGTGGTGCGAGCCGCCGTACAGCTACGGCGATTCGCGCAGGAGAGCCATTGTGCCGGCGGCTGGTCTTAAAGCGGTTAAAGCATTCTATGCATTAAGATAAAAAAACTTCTGTGTGAAGCAGCTCCCTAAAAACGTATCTGAGACCCATCTCGATCCAGCGATGTGCATGGGAGACTCCGCTCTCCACGGACTCTCCCTCCTCACTGGCTGAGACAGCAGCGGGCACCATTGACTCCTGCTGCTGTCAATCAAGTCAGTGTGTCAATGAGGAGGGGATGAGACTGAGCCATAGCAAACGGCAAGCTGCTTGCTCTGGGGGCACTCGGCAGGTGAGAGGGGCCAGGAGCATCACAGGGGACCCAAGAAGAGAAGGATCAGGGCTGCTCTATGCAAAACCACTGCACAGAGCAGGCAAGTATTACATGTTTGTTAATAAAAACAAAAAACAAAAAAAATAACATAGACTTTAATATCACTTCAGAGGCAAATAAATCTTTATTGTTTTCCAAAATAACATATAGGTATGGAAATAAAGCCACAACAAGTCACACAACAAGCCACAACAAGTCAAGAAGTGCATAATTCACAATAAGCAAATTACAGTTTGACCAACAATCAAGTAAATATGAGCTATACATACAGTATGTGGTCTTGGGGTACAGAAATAACCCATAAATACGGTGGCAAAGATATTATGGAAGGATATGGGGGAGGGGAGAGAAAAGAAGGAGAAGGAGATGAGATGGCCGAGACTGAACAGAGGAGAGAAAAATAAAGAATAAGGAAGAGAGACAGAGTCTTGACCAGTGGCGGGGGGCAGCAGACAAACCCCTCCAGGTCTGCACTCACCCCACAAACGGAGCCCTCCAGCCGTCATAGATCCTCTGCCGCGGCTTCCCGGCTTTCACCCGGGTAACCTGGTCTTCTTTAGATCCGCCTTCTGTCCTGATTGGCCAGGATGAGAAGCCGGCAACCCGATGGCGAATATTGATTCGCTAGTATCACAAGTAGAAGGGTTTGGAGTGCTCTGCACCCTGAGGACAACATTTTAAAAGAGAATTAGAGCTTGAAGCCTCGTACACACGTCCGACTTTCTCGACGTAAAAAACCCATCGATTTTCTCGACGAGATTCTTGTCAAGCTGTCCTTGCATACACACAGTCAATTCAAAATCTCGTCGTTGTTCTGCGCGGTCACGTACAGCACGTACGACGGCAGTATAAAGGGGATAAAGAGCCGACAATTCATTATAGCCGCGAGTGAGTTTTAAATTACATTTTTTCCTTCAGAAATTACACTTTGTGCAGGGACAGTTCTAAGCACGGGAAACAAGCGCTACTTTACAGGCATACTATACACACCCCCTAGGTACGAAATTTAAAGGAATATTTCACTTTTATTGTTTCACTTTAAGCATTATTAAAATCATTGCTCCCGAAAAAACTGCGTTTTTAAAACTTCTTTTTGCATTGATACATGTCCCCTGGGGCAGGACCCGGGTCCCCAAACACTTTTTATGACAATAACTTGCATATAAGCCTTTATAATTAGCACTTTAGATTTCTCCCATAGACTTTTCGAATTTGCCGCGAACACCCCAAATTGTTCGCTGTTCGGCGGACGGGCGAACAGGCAATGTTCGAGTCGAACATGAGTTTGACTCGAACTCGAAGCTCATCCCTAGTGCTGATGCAGAATTACTGTTGAGCATCTCTTTGAGGGTATCAGAAATGGAGAAATTAGGCCAAACACACCACAATACTTTATATTTCTCAAAGGTATCATTATCCCTTTAATATCACTTTAATATGTGTTGGTAAAGCCAAGATATTGTCAATTTTTCAGCCTGAATGGATTGTATACATGTTTCACATTGTCTATTCTGTGCCTAGTTTGAATTAATAGAAGATGGATTGTCTCATGTGTACAAGTCCATTATCCACAGGCTGTGTCTGACAAGCAGCTCAGGCTACCTAGCAGACAGATAGGAGATGTAGGTTTGATATGTACATATGAGTCTTGCTTGGCTTCCCATGCATCAAGCCGTACATTGCTGTACAATGCCTCGGCTTCTAATTCTCATCTCTCTTCCACAGATAGTAAAATGACGGAATAAGACATGAAATGCAAAGAAAACAAATGTTTCGCACCGATCCAATGGTGTCTTCACACTTAATAATGCATGTGTCCCAGCAGCAAAGACACACGCCACCCGTTTTTCAGATGCCTCTAACCTTTGGTAACATCGGTGCGATGAATATTTCATTACTGATGCTGACAACATTTTAAAAAGAAAACAAAAGGTGCATAAAGTGTAAGTGTTAATATCAACACTAATACCAGCTGTGATATGGCCTCTCAGGGGAGATGTTTTCCCTTGTACACTGTACACCCTTACCTGCGCTTCCGTGTGCGGGCGGCCCATGTCTGTTTCATCTGCTGCAAGTAGAACACGCTGTTTGATCATCTGTCTTTATACTGTCACATCAGTCACATGTACAGCATATCTAAGGGGCTGTTAACTTTGTATACAGCAGCTATATGTGCACTACTGTGTTTCAAGAAAAACCGCTATGGATTGTCTGTTCTTTTTCCTTCACTTCTCATTCTCTTTCTTCTCTCTTTTTTTAACTTTTATTTCGTATACCAAAGTTCAACAGATTCTGGGCATCAGCTTGCTCTGATCTTAATAAGCAACTTTCAGAAAAATTCCGTGGACATCTTGTAGCTATAACCAGGATAAATTAACAAGTTAAAGAGTTGTCAAACCCTACTTTAAAAAATGTATGTAGTGCGGCGGATGTCAATGCTTACCATGCTTTCATGCCCATTTTTCTTTTTAAAGGGGTTGTAAAGTTACATGTTTTTTCACCTTAATGCATCCTATGCATTAAGGTGAAAAAACATTCGACAATACCACCCCCCCCCCCCAGCCCCCGTTTTACTTACCTGGCCCCTCGAAAGTCCCGCGCTCGCTCTCGTCATCCTCCGAGTTCCTGAGCCTGGCCGTTGATTGGCTACTGTGGATGGATTGAAAGCAGCGCAGCCATTGGCTGGCACTGCTGTCAATCACATCCAATGACGCGGCGCGCCGGGGGCGGGGCCGAGTGATACAGTCGGCGGCTATGGTCGCCGCTGTATCACGGGAGCGCGCCCGCAGTAACTCCACACCATGCGAGCTCGCTTGCATTATGGTGTTGAGTCCTTGCGGGGAGGAGCCGAGACAGCCGCCGTGGGACCCCAGAAGACCAGGATCAGAGCCACTGTGTGCAAAACGAGCTGCACAGTGGAGGTAAGTATAACATGTTTGTTATTTGACAAAAAAAACGGGAACCTTTAGTGTTCCTTTAATTCTGGGGTTGCTTTCATTTGCAGCTCTTTAAGCCTAAATTTAGGTAAAACGTAAAAAAAACAAAACAAAAAAACAAAACAAAAAAACAGGACAAGAGATGGTACTTACTTTTATCCTGAAATGTTGCTTGTGATGGTTCTGGCTGTCATAGTTGAAACTCTCTGTCCTCTGTGTCACTGTCTTCCCATACCCCTTAGACATGTACTGCACCCCACGGGATCCCCCGCCCTATACAGCCAGGCAAACAGGGGATAAAACTTGGATGGAGTAGAGGTATTATGGGATGCCCACTTGACTTCAGACAACTTCAGGGACAACTCTCCTTTATACACTCCTTCTCTACCCCCAGCACTAGCTTGCTTGCAGAATTTCAGCTTTTGGTTAAGCAATAGCACTAGCTTGCTTGCAGAATTTCACTAATGGTTAATCTGACAAAAACACTCAGATTTTTAAGCAATAGCTCTTTGCAGGCAGGAACCCGAGGCCCCCTTTAACCACTTCAATACCAGGCACTTACACCCCCTCCCTGCCCAAGCCAATTTTCAGCTTTCTGCGCTGTCGCTGTTTAAATAACAATTGCGTAGTCATGCTACACTGTATCCAAACAGAATTTCTATCATTTTGTTCCCACAAATAGAGCTTTCTTTTGGTGGTATTTGATCACCTCTGCGGTTTTTATTTTTTGCTAAACAAATAAAAAAAGACCGAAAATTTTGAAAAAATAAAAAGTTTTTCTCTTGTTTCTCTTATAAAATTTTGTAAATAAGTACGTTTTCTCCTTCGCTGATGGGCACTGATAAGGCAGCACTGATGGGCATTGATAAGGCGGCACCAATGAGGTGGCACCAATGAGGTGACACTGATTGGCACTGACAGGCACGGACGATGGGCTCTGATATGTGGCACTGATGGGCACTGGTAGGCGGCACTGATGGGTGGCACTGATATGCGGCACTGATGGGCATTGATAGGCGACACTGATGGGCACTCATGGGTGGCACTGGTGGGCACTGATGGGCACTGAAAGGCTGCAATGATGGGTACTTATGAGCATTGATACGTGGCACTGATGGGCTCTGATATGCGGCACTGATATGTGGCACTGATAGGCATCCCTGTTGGCACTGGCACTGGTAGGCATTGTGGGTGGGCACTGATTGGCAGCTGCCTGGGCATTGGTTAGCAGCTGCCTGGGAACAGATTGGCATTTCCCTGGTTGTCTAGGGGGGCATACTTGGTGGTCCAGTGTGGTGGCCATCCCTGGTCCCGGCAGCATCATGGTGGTTCTGGGTGGGCATCCGAGGGGGGGCTGCGCTGATAAACAATCAGCACAGACCCCCCCCCCTGTCAGACGAACAGCCGATCGGCTCTGCTCTACTCACATCTGTCAGATGCGAGTGAGGAAAAGCCGATCAACGGCTCTTCCTGTTTACATCGTGATCAGCCGTGATTGGACACGGCTGATCACGTGGTAAAGAGCCTCCGTCGGAGGCTCTTTACCAAGATCAGTGTAGCGGTGTGTCAGACTGTCATACCGCATCACCAATCGCCGCGATGTGCGCCCCCACGGGAGCGCGGCAGCTGTTATCCTGCTGGACGTCATATGACGTCCAGTCAGGATAACTGAATCACCGCCCGGCCGTCATTTTGCTATAGGCTGGGCGGGAAGTGGGTTAATGTTTAGTAAAAAGTCAGTGTCCAGCTTTACATCCCTGTGGCTACTGATCCCAGAACCACCTCTTCAGGCACTGCCAGCCCGCCTGGCTGCAGCTGCCTCTTTCCCTAGCCCTCCTGGCTAATTCTCCTCAGTCCTCCCAGACTGACACCACAGTCCTCCCAGACTGCTCATTGACCAGCCCACCCAGCTGACTCTCCTGGAGAACTCCTGGATGTGCTGACCTGCTCCTGCTGTCCTCTCTTTCTTCCCGTGCCTCCAGGAAGGACATCCTCTGTAGAGGGTCCTTCCAGCACACGAGCCCCAGGCCCGAGGTCAGCCCCCCCAGACTAGGGGGCGCCCTCAAGGGCCACTGACCGCCTCCTTAGCACGCCTTCACCATCTTCCACTGACTGCCCCTGCTGGCATGACTCATGAGTATTTAAGAGGTACCCGCCCTGTTCCAGCCCATTTTGCTGGGTATTGGCTGGGGGCCCCCACCAATACTCCAAGCAGCTTCTCTTAAATTCCACCCCCTATTTCTGTAAAGATTCTCAAGAGAGCAGGGTGAGTTACCAGAGGTGCTGCTTGCTGAGTCATTCAGCCTCCCTGAGTAACTCAGCCCTGACCCAGATTTAACCCAGGCCTGCCTCTCAGCCAGGCCAAATGTTCCTACACTAACAACTATGCACACTAGCACCTAGCTAGAGGGTGCTACAGACATAATTTTCCACTGTTGCAGGAGCTCACAGAGCCTAGGGACTTGTCACGGGTACTCATCAAGTGTGCTGACTATGCCTGCCCTTTACACTCCCCTCCTCCATTCATAAAAGCTGTGCTATAGCTTTCCTAAATGAAAAGCACTCTATGACTGGAGGAGGCGAATGCTTCATTAATCTGCCTGTCCTCCATTCATAGATAACTTATCATTTATGAAAGCTATAGTACAGCTTCTATGAATGGAGGATGGAGAAGGAAAATATGAGCATAACCAGCTCTCTTAATGAGTGCCCGTGACAGCACCCTAAGCTCTATTAACTCTTGCAGCACTGGAAGATTACAACTGCAGGGTATGGGAGGTGGGGGCAGAGGACAGATAATTTCAGCTATGACAGCTGGCACCAGCACAAAGGACACTTTGGATATAAATGTAAGTACCGTCCCTTGTGCTGTTTTTTTAAAAAACGTTTTACCCAAACTTGGGCTTTGGTTTGCTCATTTCCCTGGGTCTTCTTTTTTTTGGGTGATTAAATCCCCTAACAGAATCCCCTTTGGCCACTTTTGCATCTGCGTTTTCAGTGTGCTCTCTGATGGCACTAAAGAGAGGTCTTTGCATGCTGTGTGCATACTCAGAAAGACATATACTATATAAGATCTTACACTTGTGGCACCATATAAGATATCTGTACAGGCTTGTTCACAAGAGCCCACATGCATGTGGGTTGGCGTCCATTGTGTAGCTTATAGGTGGGGTGCAGCGTATTGCGGCACAAATAACACACACAGTCTGGGTGCAATGTAAAGTAATTGTATTGAAGTAAAGCAAAAACAGTTCACAACAAACCTGGTAGGAGAAGGCCTAACCAGAAACACTCACAAATTCCAACAGCGTGTAGTGAAGCGGGTTTCAGCCAAACGGACAGTGCCTATTTGGAGGGTCGTCTTTTGCTCAAACGGGAAGATGGCAAAAGAAGTTGCAAACTTTCCCTCCTCATCTGGAACCTTTCCCTGCTGCTAATACTGTCCCTGACAGACGGGAAACCTGTCCCTATGCTACCCACTCGCAAATGTGTGCCAAAACCTGGGGGCAGAGACTTAAAAAGACCCCGCTGACCCAAGATGGCCACAAACGGTCACCTGGACACAGCGCAGTCAACCAGAATGCTGCCTCTAGGAACCAGTGCTACCCACTCCCAAATGTGTGCCAAAACCTGGGGGCAGGGACTTAAAAAGACCCTGCTAACCCAAGATGGCCACCAAGGGTCACCTGGATGCAGCACAGCCAACCAGAACGCTGCATTCAAGAAACCACAGAGAAACTGAGTTTCCCTTGACTCTAGGCTGTGATGCCTCTCTGGTTGTGCGCCATTAACAGTGGAGGAAGCAGACTTCATCTGCCTACAAGTGGGGATGAGTCAGTGTGTTTTTTTTTTCATTTTTTTTCATAAAATGAAATCTCATTCATCACTATGCACTGCATTTTTGCATTTCTACTCAATGCTTTGCAACCCACTTCAACGTAGCCTTGTGGTGTGAACAGGGCACACCTTGAAAACAATTGTTTTTATGCGTCCTTTCATTGAGCCTGTGTTGATCTATACAGTTTATTGCAGGTCACCACACAAGGGGGCTGATTTACTAATAACAGTGCGCTGCGCTGCTTCTAACCTTAATTGGTGCGCCGGATAACTCCTTCACTGGGCGCAGGAAGCAGCGGCGCACTGTTATACTAAATAGAAATGTCAGCGGCGCTCTATTGAAAATGAATGGTTCCCTATGGGAGCCCATTGATTTGAATAGAGGTCGCCCGGGAAGTCGGATCCGACTTGCGGGCGACTCGTGTGTCGGCTGACACAGGGACAGCGCGACTCTGCGAGGCGACCTGGACACGACCTGAGCGTGAAGCAGCCGCTCAAGTCGTGTCCTAGAGGCGACTAGCCGGCCGAGAATGTGTCCAGCGCGATGTGATCGCGCTGGTCCTCGGCAGCCTCGCTGTCCCATGTTTGGTATGAATCATGAAGGGGAACTCCAGGCCAAATTTTTATGAAAAAACCGGCATGGGTTTCCCTCCAGGAGCATACCAGGCCCTTAGGTCTGGTCTGGATTTTAAGGTGAACCCCCTAAGCCGAAAAAGGGCGTGGGGGTCCCCCCAAAATCCAAACCAGACCCTTAGGTCTGGTCTGGATTTTAGGGTGAACCCCCTTAAGCCGAAAAACGGCGTGGGGGTCCACCCAAAATCCAAACCAGACCCTTATCCGAGCACTCAACCTGGCAGGCCGCAGGGGAAAAGGGGGGGACGATAGCGGCCCCTCCTCCCTCCTGAACCGTACCAGGCCGCATGCCCTCAACATGGGGGGTTTGGTGCTTCGGGGCAGGGGGGCGACCTGCGGCCCCCCCACCCCAAAGCACCCTGCCCCCATGTTGATGGGGACAAGGGCCTCTTCCCGACAACCCTGGCCGTTGGTTGTCGGGATCTGCGGGCGGGGGGCTTTTCTGAATCAGGGCGCCCCCTTTAAAAAGGGGGCCCCCAGATACCGGCCCCCCACCCTATGTGAATGAGTATGGGGTACATCGTACCCCTACCCATTCACCTGGTGGCAAAATAAGTCAATAAAAAAAAGACAACACAGGTTTGAAAAGTAATTTATTGGGCAGCTCCGGGGGTCTTTCTGCCGGGCCCCCGCTATCTTCTGCTAGCTCTTTTGCTAGTGGGGGTCCCGGGCTTCCTCGCCATCTTCTTCCGACTTCGGGGGTCTTTCTGCCGGGCCCCCGCTATCTTCTGATAGCTCTTTTGCTAGTGGGGGTCCCGGGCTTCCTCGCCGTCTTCTTCCGACTTCGGGGGTCTCTTGTTCTGTTCTCCGGTTCTTCTCCCGCTCTCCGACGCCTTCTCCACGATCTCCGGTTCTTTCTGCCTTCTGCTGGGCCCCCGCTATCTTCTCGCAGCTCTTTTGCTAGCGGGGGCTGGTCTTTTACGTCACCTTCTTCCTTCTTCTCTTCGCCCGATGTTGCCTCGTCGCTGTCCACCGCCGCAATGATCTGTCCGAGCAGCGGTGCCACTTTTATTGGCATGGGGCGTGGTCACCGGATGATGCCACCGCTGACCCCGCCCCCGTTTCACGTCACAGTCCCATCATTCCCCAGGACTGTGACATCATACGGGGGCGGGGTCAGCGGTGGCATAAGCCGGTGACCACGCCCCTTGCCAATAAATGTGGCACCGCTGCTCGGCCAGATCATTGCGGCGGTGGACAGCGATGAGGCAACATCGGGCGAAGAGAAGAAGGAAGAAGGCGACGTAGAAGACCGGCCCCCACTAGCAAAAGAGCTGCGAGAAGATAGCGGGGGCCCAGCAGAAAGAACCGGAGATCGTGGAGAAGGCGTCGGAGAGCGGGAGAAGAACCGGAGAACAGAACAAGAGACCCCCGAAGTCGGAAGAAGACGACGAGGAAGCCCGGGACCCCCGCTAGCAAAAGAGCTAGCAGAAGATTGCGGGGGCCCGGCAGAAAGACCCCCGGAGCTGCCCAATAAATTACTTTTCAAACCTGTGTTGTCTTTTTTTATTGACTTATTTTGCCACCAGGTGAATAGGGTGGGGGGCAGGTATCTGGGGTCCCCCTTATTAAAGGGGGCTCCCGGATTCCGATAAGCCCCCCGCCCGCAGACCCCGACAACCAACGGCCAGGGTTGTCGGGAAGAGGCCCTTGTCCCCATCAACATGGGGGCAGGGTGCTTTGGGGTGGGGAGGGCCGCAGGTCGCCCCCCCTGCCCCGAAGCACCAAACCCCCCATGTTGAGGGCACGCGGCCTGGTACAGTTCAGGAGGGAGGGGGGCGCTCTCTCCTCCCCCCCCCTTTTCCCCTGCGGCCTGCCAGGTTGAGTGCTCGGATAAAGGGTCTGGTGTGTATTCTAAGGGGACCCCACACAATTTTTTTTGTTTTTGGCACTGGGTTCCCCTTAAAATACATGCCAGACCTGAAGGGCCTGGTATGGATTCTGGGGGGACCCCCACGCCATTTTTTTTCTTTTTTTTGGGGGGGTCCCCTTTGAATCCATACTAGACCCAAGGGCCTGGTATGGACCTGGGGGGGGGACCCCACGCTGTTTTTTTTTTTTTTGTTTTGTTTGTTGAACCGTTTTTTTTTTTTTTTTTACATTTCCTTTAACAACCAGCTATAAACAGGTCAAACAAAAAATCGCCGCAAAATTGCGGTACTTGCGTTTTGGATGCGGGTCCATTGAATTCTGTTACATCCAAAACACTGTTTTTGTCCTGGCAAAAAAAATCTGCAGTTGAGTTTAAAATCGTTTTTCACAAACCCTCAAAATGCCTTCAGACGCCAAAAACTTCCACATTTCAGACGCGGTACCAGCGTTTACCCGCATTTTAGTTTAGAAGCGTTTTTAAAGGTGACCTATTTTTTTACATTGAAAAACTCCAAATTTATGGCAAATGAGGAAAAACCATAATATATATATATATATATATATATATATATATATATATAAAAGAAATTGCTTCCATTGCATTGTGGACAATCCACAACTTGGGGCAGCTGATGTGGCAAGTGGACAATCCACAACTTGTGGCAAGTGATGTGGCAAGTGACACGCTAAATACAACTACACTGCTGCTCTCAGCTGCTCATATCACTCTGGTCTCACTAAATAGCTAAAATCGTAAATAATACTGTTTTTGGAGATTAGGGCGGCTCCTTATCATATACACGCAAATGTGGTAAAACACGGCATGCAAACGCCACAAAGCGCGCCTTTCTAAACGCCACTTTCAACCTTACTTCTGAACACTTTGCACCAGCGTCCCGTCTACATGGAGCCTAAAAACGCCTATGCCATTTACAGCTCAAAAACGCCATGGTGGCCATGAGGCCATAGGCTAACATGGAGAGATGTTTTTAAGCTGCAAAAAACGCTCAAACAAGCGGCTTGAAAAACGTCCGTGTGCATGTAACCACTTGCGCACTGCCCAGACCAAGTTTCACATTTCAGCGCTGATGCACTTTTAATGACAATTGCGCGCTCATACAACACTGTAACCCAATGAAAATGTTTTATTTGTTGGCACACAAATAGAGCTTTCTTTTGGTGCGATTTGATCACCTTTGTGTTTTAGTTTTAGTTTTTTTCTATAAATACAAAAGACTGAGTTTAAAAAAAAAAAAAGGGATTTTTATAACAGCTTACCTGTAAAATCCTTTTCTTGGAGTACATCACGGGACACAGAGCGACTTAGTCACTACTAATGGGTTATATAGTTTACCTTCAGGTGTTGGCACTGGCCAATTCCAAACCGGAAGTACCCTCCCCTATATAAGCCCCTCCCACCCGGGAGCACCTCAGTTTTGTAGCCAAGCAATAAGTGTCCCAAAAAGAGGGGTGGGAGCTCTGTGTCCCGTGATGTACTCCAAGAAAAGGATTTTACAGGTAAGCTGTTATAAAAATCCCTTTTTCTTTTTCGTACATCACGGGACACAGAGCGACTTAGTCACTACTAATGGGACGTCCCAAAGCAATGCCAAATGAGGGGGGGGTACATAAGCTGGGCGCCATCAGGCATGAGGATCTTTTGCGGCCTGCAACACACTGCGCCCAAAGGCGACATCCTCCTGACTTCTAACGTCTACCTGATAGAATCTAGTAAACGTGTGTACCGAAGACCATGTTGCGGCCTTACATACTTGAGCCAGGGAGGCCTGGTGATGCACTGCCCATGAAGTTCCAACCGCTCTTGTGGAGTGCGCCCTAACTTTGAACGGAGGCGGTCTCTTTCTCAAGCCATAGGCTTGTATTATGACCTGTCGAATCCACTTGGCTAAAGTAGATTTTGATGCTGCCTGACCCCTTCTGGGGCCTTCCGGCAGAACAAACAAAGAATCCGTTCTGCGAATCTGAGCAGTGGCTTTTAGATAAGCTTTAACTGCTCTTACCACATCCAAAGAATGTAATAACTTTTCCTCTACTGAGCTAGGTTTGGGGAAAAAAGAAGGAAGAACCACATCTTGGTTCAAATGAAACCTCGATACCACCTTAGGAAGAAAGGCTGGATGAGGACGTAATACTACTCTGTCCTTATGGACAACCAGATATGGCTCCTTACAGGACATAGCTGCTAATTCCGACACTCTTTTAGCCGAACAAATGGCTACTAAGAAAACCAATTTCCTGGTGAGAAGAACCAAGGAAATGTGTTGTAATGGTTCAAACGGTTGTTTCTGTAGAACCGACAGAACCAGGTTTAAGTCCCAAGGACATATGGGAATACTAACCGGAGGGCTAATACGCATCACTCCTTGTATAAAGGCTTTGACTAGTGAATGCGAAGCCAAGGGCCTTTGAAAAAATATTGACAAGGCCGAAATCTGACCCTTGATAGTACTCAAGGCCAGTTTCCTATCCACAGCCCACTGTAGGAAGTCCAGAATCCTCCCTATCATGTACTTACGTGGATGCCATTTCTTGGTCTCACACCACGTAATGTACGCTTTCCAGATCCTATAATAGATCTGCCTGGATACCGGTTTCCTGGCATTGATCATGGTAGATACCACAGAATTAGAGAGCCCTCTCTTTTTCAGAATGTGGGCTTCAATAGCCAGGCCGTCAAACCTAGGGCTGGTAAGGAAGGGTGGTATATCGGTCCCTGCGAAAGCAGGTCCGGACGAAGTGGGAGGGTCCAAGGACTCCTCACTGACATTTTTACCATCTCCGCGTACCATGCCCTTCGGGGCCACGCTGGAGCCACCAGAATCACTGGTTTCTTTTCTACCCTGATTCTGCGGAGTAATCGCGGTAACAATTGTGGCGGTGGGAATGCATATATCAGCTTGAACCGATCCCAAGGGAACACTAGGGCATCCGAGCCGCAAGCTAGGGGATCCCTTGTGCGAGACACAAACCTGTCCACCTTTGCGTTGAATCTGGATGCTAGCAGATCTACATCCGGTGTTCCCCACCGCTGGCATATTGCCTGGAAAACCTCGGGGTGAAGAGACCATTCCCCCGGGCATAATTGTTGGCGACTTAGAAAGTCCGCTCTCCAATTTTCCACTCCTGGGATGAAAACCGCAGATATGGCTGGGACATATCTTTCTGCCCACTCCAGGATGCAATTTGCTTCCTTCTGGGCTGCACGACTTTTGGTGCCACCCTGATGATTGATATATGCCACTGCCGTGGCATTGTCTGATTGAATTCTGACAGGGGACCCCTGGAGTTTGGATGTCCATGCTACTAGGGCATACCGGGCTGCTCGTATCTCTAAGAGATTGATGGGCAGGGCCTTTTCTGCTTCTGACCACCTGCCCTGGAGAGACCATTGCTCCAGCACTGCCCCCCAGCCGATGAGGCTGGCATCTGTAGTGACCACCTTCCAAGAAACCGGACTGAAGGGTTTCCCTCTTTCCAGATTCTGGGGCACCAACCACCAATGGAGGCTCTTGCGAACGGAAGGGGACAGGGACATTGGTAAGTCTAAAGCCTGAACTTTTTTGTTCCAGGCTGACAGTATGGCCCTTTGCAAATTCCTTGAATGGAATTGACCGTAGGGTACCGCTTCGAATGAAGCCACCATCTTTCCCAGCAGCCTCATGCAGAGACGTATGGATGGTTTTCTTTTTGTACCCACTAAGTGGGTCAAATTTCTTAAAGACGACACCTTCTCTGGAGGTAAGAAAATCTTTCTCTGATTTGAATCCAGCCTTAGCCCTAAGTATTCCAGACTTTTGACTGGTCTTAGAGCTGACTTGTCCCGGTTGATAATCCAACCGTGATATTCCAGATACTCGATTGTCTTGTGAATAGCTACTTCCAGCTTTTCCACTGAGTGGTCTATTAGTAGCAGGTCGTCTAGATATGCCATTATCGTTACACCCTGTGTTCTTAGATTGGCCAATAATGGGGCCAGAATTTTTGTGAACACTCGTGGTGCTGTGGCCAGACCGAAAGGTAAGGCTCTGAACTGAAAATGGCGCCCTTCTACTGCAAAGCGTAGAAATTTCTGATGGGCCGGAAAGATGGGAATATGCAGATAAGCATCCCTTATGTCGATCGAGGCTAGCCATTCCTGCCCTTGTAGGGCGGTGGCCACTGATCGGATCGACTCCATCCGAAAGGTCCTGATATTTAGGAACTTGTTTAGCCCTTTTAGATTTAATATGGGCCTCACGTCCCCATTTGGTTTGGGGACTGTGAAAAGGTTCGAGTAAAACCCGAATCCGCTTTCTTCCAGGGGAACCTTCATGATTACCCCTTGGAGCAATAGTTGTTCTAGTGCCAGAAGGAGGGATCCTCTCTTTTGGGGATCTCTTGGCACGTTTGACCTCATAAATTGGGCAGGAGGAGTGCCTTTTAACTCCAGCTTGTATCCCAGACTTACTGCGGAGAGCACCCATCTGTCTCTGATGGTGTCCCGCCAGGTCTCTGTGAACAACTGAAGTCTTCCCCCCACCCGATTGAGCGGGGGCAATACTTCATGCCTTAGGGGGAGGTTTTGTACCTCTCTTGATCCAGGGCTTCTTGTTACCCTGTGATTGTCCCTGATTTCTGCCCCCTGAATTTGACCGCGGAGGCCGTCGGAACTGCTTCACAGCCGATGTGCCCGGGACTGGAGAGGTAGGCCTCTTAAAAGAAGGACTTCTACCCTTGTTCTTAACCGGTAAGAGTGAACTTTTACCGGCAGAAATTTTCTGGATATATTTGTCCAGATCTTCTCCAAATAAGCGTTCTCCATGAAATGGGAAGCTAACCAGCAGTCTTTTACAGGGAGCTTCAGCAGACCAGTTTTTGAGCCACAAAAGCCTACGCATATGTACTATAGACAGCGTAAAGCGGGAGGCCTGTTGGATTGTATCCTTTATGGCGTCCACCGCAAAACACAAGGCTCTAGGCAGGTCAGCTAGGGCATGAGCCTGCTGATCTGGTAAGTCCCTTAAGACTTGTTTCAACTGATCTTTCACTGCTTGGCAGACTCCAATCGCTGCTACCGCAGGTTGTGTCACCATACTTGCTGTAGAGAAAGCAGATTTTAGTAAAGACTCCAATTTTTTATCTATTGGGTCTTTGAACATTGGAACATTATCTACTGGACATGTCAGTGATTTGTTAACAGAAGAGATGGCTGCGTCCACTATAGGGACCCTCCATTTTCTTATGAACTTATCCTCCATGGGATAGATCACCGGAAATCTCTTGGGGGGAGCAAATATTTTATCAGGATGCTCCCAATCCTGGTAAATAAGCCCTTCTAATAAAGGGTGGATTGGGAAGGAACAGACCGCCTGGGGAGCTTTTAGCGACCCCAGCGAGGAAACCGTAGTGGATGGTGGTTCCGCCAGAGGCATTTTAAATGCTGATCGGACCATGTTAGTCAGAGACTGAACCCATAATCTTTCAGCCTGAGAAGCTGAGAAAGGTTCTTCCACTGTTGATTCCTCTATAAGTGAATCAACCTCATCCTGATCCCCTTCAGGTAGGTCGATCTCTGTGTGGGGCTGTTCCTCCACTAACAGGCACTCTGAAGGAGGAGACGGAGATCGGACGCGCTTTTCCTGTGACAGGGAAGCAGCGATCAATGCTGTTAATCTCTCTTCCAATCCTCCCAGAGTTGAGGATAAAACCTCCTCTGTTATATATACAGGAGCAGGTGGACTGGGGACAGCCGCAGCACCAGACATTCCTGCGGGGTTTCTACGGCTACTGACCTCTGCATTCTCAGGGGAGATTGGTGCAGTGCAAGCATGCCCAATATCCTCAGAGCCCGATGGAGACCCCTTTGGCTTCCTGGAAGATTTATTTCCGGAGCGTCTGGACGACATATCCTTTAAGCACAAAGCTGAGGTATTCCCGTCGTCATACACCAATTTTTGCTGGTAATAGTCTAACACAGGTGCTGCTATATACCAGCTGGTGTCCACTAAAGTGCCTTTCTATGGGGATGCCTGCATCAACCGCCTCTGTGTGCCACTGTTTGTTGCTAGCTCTGTTTGCATGCAGCTGACACTTGTACTGTGTCTTTTAACCATGCTGGGACGCCCGCACATGCGCAGAAGCGCCGCGGCGCGCATCGAGCGTCATCCACCCGCCCCGCCCCTTTTTTTTCATAGGAGGCGCGTGCACGCGCCCGCGCGCGCGCCCGTGCGCCAATGGCGCCCTTTTCGAAAACCAACAGAGGACTAGGAGCCAGGGCCCTTTTTGCCGGAGGGCCTGTGCGGTGGATGAACGCAGCAACAGGGCAGAGGAAGTGGATTCCCTCAGAGAAACTTACCATCTGCCTGGATCTTTTGAGTTGAGAAAACCAAAGATCCACATTTACAAGAAAAATGGACTACAGCGGCCTCTAGTGGTTTAACACAGGTACCGCGGTCCCTGTTTTTTTTTTTTTTCTTGACTACTATTAAAATTTTACATTTTCAGTAGTTATAGGCAAACACAGATATTTAGCGGGAATACCGTTAGGTAACAGACAGAAAGACAAATTAGGCTTGGGGGTCCCCCAATAGAACCAAGTTCCTGAGGGCCCCCACTTACCTGATCCCCGCCGCAGGACTTTGTTTGGTCCACAAAAGTCCAAACTTCACCTATCACGGCAGGCATTGTAATTAAACCTTCAGGGACCGGGTTCCCAAGGATTCCACTCCCCTGGACCTGTATAGCACCCTGCACAGACAGCGTCTTGGTCGTGGGTATGACCAGAGCTCTGGATCCCAGGGTCCAGCCCTCCTAAGAGAAGCATTACAGGCAAAACCTTGCTCTTCTGCTGCAAGGCCCGGGTACCGACCGTTTAGCTATGAAGCTTTTTTTGGTGGGATCCGGAACAGCTTACTAAGGCCCAAAAGAACCTGTACGCAAGCCCAGTGAAAACACATGTTACTCTTTGGCCAACACCTTAGACACTGGCAAAAAACTGAGGTGCTCCCGGGTGGGAGGGGCTTATATAGGGGAGGGTACTTCCGGTTTGGAATTGGCCAGTGCCAACACCTGAAGGTAAACTATATAACCCATTAGTAGTGACTAAGTCGCTCTGTGTCCCGTGATGTACGAAAAAGAAAATGATATTTTACCCACTTCAGCACTGGGCCTATTCTGGCACTTCTCTCCTTCATGTAAAAATCATAAATTTATGGCTATAAAATTACTTCAAAACACCAAACATTATATATTTTTTTGGAGCAGACACCCTAGGGAATAAGATGGCGGTCATTGCAAATTTTTATCTCGCTCGGTATTTGCGCAATAAATTTTCAAACGCCTTTTGTTTGCTAAAAATATTACAAAACAGTAAAGTTATGGCCAATTTTTTGGTATAATGTGAAAGATGTTGTTATGCTGAGTAAATAGATACCTAACACGTCACGCTTTAAAATTGCGCACAAACATGGCATGACACCAAACTTCAGTAATTCTAAATCTCCCTAGGCGATGCTTAAATTTTTTTTACACGTTACCATTTTGCCATTACAGAGGAGGTCTAGTGCTAGAATTGCTGCACTCGTTCTAACGCACACAGCAATAACTCACATGTGTGGTTTGAACGGCGTTTACATATGTGGGCGGGACTTACGCGTGTGTTCGCTTCTGAGCGCGAGCTACCGGGGACATGGGCGTTTTTTCTTATTTTTTAATTACTTTTTTTTACTTTTTTGTATTTCTTACTCTTTTTTTTATTATTTTAAATTTTTTGGGATCACTTTTATTCCTATTACAAGGAATGTAAACATCTCTTGTAATAGGAATGTGTGTGACAGGTCCTCTTTATGGAGAGATGCAGGGTCAATAAGACCCCGCATCTCTCCTCCAGGCTGGAAAGCATGATATTGTTCCAAAAAAAATCACCAATCTCATGCTGACAGCCAAGATCACGGCTTGGTTAACATACGGGAACACGGCATGATGTCATAACGTCGTGCCCGCGCCTCCGACGGTCATAGAGATGACTGATGACCATCTGGTCACCAGTCATCTCCAAATTGTTCTCTGAGCCCCAGATGGCACGGGAGAGCCCGGAGAAGCACCGGATGGCGGCAAGAGGGGGGGGGGGAACGTCCCCTCCCCCCGCCTATAAGAACGATCAAGCGGCGGAACTGCCACTATGATCGTTTTTTCTGTGCACAGAATCGCTGGCTGAAAAGAATGATATCTGAATGATGCCTGCAACTGCAGGCATCATTCAGATGTCACCGCTCAAAGCCAAGGATGTCATTTGACGGTGGGCAGTAGGAAACTGGTTAATATTTTTAAAAAAGGTAATTTTTCTTCTTCATTGATGTACACTGATGAGACTGCACTGATGGGCACCGATAAGGTGGCAAGGGTGGGCACTGAGAGGTGGCATTGCTATTTGGCACTGGTGGGCAGTGAGAAGTGGCACTGCTAGGTGGCAATGATAGTTGGCAGTGATGGGCACTGATAGGCAGCACTGTTAGGTGACACTGATTGGCACCAGTGGTGGGCATTGATAGGTGGCACTGGCAGGGGCTACTAATTGTCACAGATGATGCAGAATTGCCTCTTCCTCTTCGGGCCCGATGTCACTTGCACATAAGCCGGTGATTGCCTTTTTTTATGCTCACGCTGTCAGCACAAGGAGAAAACAAAAACCATTACCCAGCTTTTGTTTACTGACAGCTGATCACATGGTAAAGGGCAGGGATCGGCCCCTTACTTTGATCTGTCATCACCCAAGTCTCAGTGACTCGGTGACCACAGCTCACGCGCGCGAAGGGGAGGACTTTTATTGACGGACTCCCGGCAATTGAGGACCATGCTGTGGCCGTCGATCAGTTATAGCGCTGATCTCAAGTGATTAAAGAGGGTCAAAATGGGCCATTGACATGCATCACAATTCAACTTAGGAATGAGTCTTTGAAAAGTTAAACTAAATAATTTGGCCACTTTATCCTTCCAAATAATTCACTTCCTGTCACATAGCCACCCAGGAAGTGAGGGGAAATCCCTAACAATGTCTTTCCTTGGGGACACACAGGTCAGTCTAAATACTTTCCCCATTATGCACATTGCACTCCAGCATATTGCGGGGTACACCACAGATTATTTGGTAGTTTGGACTGTGGGGTTTATTTACTAAAGGCAAATCTACTTTGCACTACAAGTGCACTTGCTGTATATCTGAGGGGGACATGCAAGCCAAAAAAAACCACCATCTTTGCTTTTACATGATTGCAACATCCAATCACCAGTACTTTCCCTCAGATTTTCAGCAGCTACACTTTTACTGCAGAGTGGATTTGTCTTTACTAAACCCCAAACTACCCAATGATTTGGGGTGTACACAACAAAGTGCTAGAGTGTAATTTGCTTAATGGGGACACTAGTTAGATTGATCTGTGTGTCCCCAAGAAAAGCCATTGGTAGGGTTTTACCTTCACTTCCTGTTTAGCTGTGTGACAGGAAGTGAAGCCAATGTTAAGAAAAAGGAGACAAAGGCCAAACTACAAAAAAAATAAAAATTCTAAAAAAAAATACACACACGCAGGGGTTCTAACACTTACTGCGTTTCCCTCAAAATGCCCACAATTAGAATTGTATGGCCTTGAGCTATTTTTAAGTGCAGTGCTCTAAATCAGTGCTTCTCAAGTACCCCCAACAGGCCATGTTTGCAGGTTTTCCTTCATCTTGCACATGTGCTTTAAATCAGTCAATGGTTTTGATTTTTGGACAGCAATTCGATAAGATAATTTCACAAAACATGTCCTGTTGGGGGTACTTGAGGACTGAGGCTGAGAACCACCGCAGTAAAAAAAGGAAAATTGAATACTTACCGCTCTGTATTTTTCATTTCCTGGTGACGCTCCATGGCAGCACACAATCCATGCATATGCTACCATGAAGGCACCAGGGTAGACAAATCACACCAGTTTTGTTTTGACATGCCAATCAGCTGTCACATTTTTTGCAAAGAAAACACAAAACAAACATCAAAACTTTGCATCTAATTTTATTGTTCAACAAAACAAAAGGGAAGGCAAAATAAAAAACATGGTCAATTTGAAACAGTTACACTCAACATCTTGAGCAATTTTTGGCCAAAAAAATGCAGCAGACAATTAAATCAAAGTGAACAAACAACACACATTAACAACACCAGAATTATTTCAGGGGAACATATCTCCCCCACACCAAAAATATACAATCCACATAAGTTAACCAATCACCTGTTTTTCAAAGACATAACAAATAAAATACATGTGTTACAAATTCGATAAGGACACCAACATGTACATTTTGCCCCACACACACTTGCCTCTTCTCAAGGCAAGCGACCGAATGCTCTGTGAGCTTTATATAACATATGTTTGTGTGCTAATGAGGCAATTGAAAACACATGCACAGTCCATGAAACACCCAAAATGCAAGTTCTCCCAATGTAGAGACTGAAATTCAAAGTGGCTACACCTGTTAAGGATGTCCTTCAATTTCTAACCCATAAAAACACTCTCTGAGTGAGCATGCCCAGAAATATCCAAGCGCTGTTCACACACAAAAAGCACGCCAAAAAAAAATAACTGGCTGGGCATGTGCAGAACAACACCAATACAGCTAGCAAAAAATAACCCCCCCTCCCCCCGTCCAAAATTAAGCACATCATCCAGCATGCTACAAAATTAGAGATGGGACAATCACCCCTCCCCCCCACCAACAAATCCCATTGCAGTCTATGGGAACTGACTTGTTAATTTTGCTAGTCCCCACTTGGCTGGCTTATCTTCTAGTTAATGGCCTTAAAATGGGGGCCCAGGTCCCACCCTAAGGGACATATATCAATGTCACCAATTTGGAAAACACCAAAAACAAAACAAGGAGAAGTGCCTTTAAATATGCCAAATTGCTTAAGGGCCATTTCACACCACATGCAGTGCATTGCGTTTTTTATGCATCCAAAATGCATTGAAAGTTGGTTATATGGTTCTAAATGGCAGTGTTTGTTCCAGTGCGTTCCAGTTCCACCAAAAAAGTAGAACATGCTGCATTTTACCTGCACTGGACTGTACTGGAACGCATCAAAACGCATCATAAACGCACTGGAACGCACAGGAACACACCTAAATGCACCAAAAACGCACTGGAACACACTTGTCCTTATCTATGGTTAATAAAAAAGAGGGGTGAAACAAAAGCACTGGACTGCATCAAAAACGTAACAAAAATGCACTGGAACAAATGAAAAACGTGCATGCAGAAAAGCACCTGGAACGCATCCGGATTGCGTTTCTATGGTGTGAACTGGCCCTAGTTCACACCATAGAAACGCAGTCTGGGTGCGTTCCAGGTGCTTTTCTGCATGCGCGTTTTTGACACATTCCAGTGCATTTTGATGCGTTTTTGATGCAGTCCAGTGTTTTTTTCCCCCTCTTTTCACTTAGGACAAGTGTGTTGCAGTGCGTCTTGGGTGCATTTAGGTGCGTTCCGGTGCATTCCAGTGCATTTTTGGTACGTTCCGTTGTGTTTTTGATGTGTTTTACTGCGGTCCAGTACAGTTCTGTTCCTAAAAAATGCAGCATGACCAATTTTTTTTTTTTGCTTTCTGAAACGCACTGGAACGGACTGCAGTGGTGTGAACTATGCCATTGGCATTAATGTGATCAACTTTCTTTGCGTTTTTCAGGCATCAAAAAAACGCACTGCACTGCATCCGGTGTGAACTGGCCCTAAATATCATCCCCGGGGGGTGTCTATAGTATGCCCGTAAAGTAGCACATGCTTTCCATGTTTATAACAGTTGGAGAGCAAAATGACATTTCTAAAGTAAAATAATAGTCATTTAAAAGTCCTTGCGGCTGTAATGAATTGCTGGTTCCTATCAATACAGATAAAAGTCATTGAAAGTCTTTGATTACACAAAAAAAAAAGCGTGGGGGTTCCCCCAAATTCCATAACCAGGCCCTTCAGGTCTGGAATGGATATTAAGGGGAACCCCGCTGAAAATGTAAAAAAAAATGACGTGGGGTTCCCCCCAAATATCCATACCAGGCCCTTCAGATCTGGCATTGATTTTAAGGGGAACTCCACCCCAAATAAAAAAAAAATGGCGTGGAGTCCCCCCAAAAATCCACACCAGACCCTTATCTGAGCACATAACCTGGCCGGCCGCAGGGAAAAAGGGGGGGGACGAGAGCGGCCCCCCCTCCCTCCTGAACCGTACCAGGCCACATGCCCTCAACATGGGGAGGATGTCGCCATGTTGATGGGGACAAGGGCCTCATCCCCACAACCCTTTCCCGGTGGTTGTGGGGGTCTGCGGGCAGGGGGCTTATCGGAATCTGAAAGACACCTTTAACAAAGGGGACCCCCAGATCCCGGCCCCCCCTGTGTGAAATGGTAATGGGGTACAAATGTACCCCTACCATTTCACGAAGAAAGTGTCAAAATGTAAAAAATGACAAGAGCCGGTTTTTGACAATTCCTTTATTAATGCCTTCTCCTTTCTTCCATCTTCTTCGTCTTCCATTTTCTTCTTCCATCTTCTTCTTTTCTCCATTCGGGTTTCTTCCTCCATCTTCATCTTCCTCTTCATCTTTATCTTCATCCTCATCTTCATCTTTATCTTCATCTTCATCTTCCTTATTCCTTCGGTCTTCTCGTCCGCATCTTGCTCCGGCGTCTTCCCTTCTTCTTTCTTCTCCGGCCGCTCCGCTTGAATTGGAGATTCCCGCTGTGCGACGCTTCAGTTCTTCAGTTCCCCATCGGGTCCGCTTACACCCGGTGACCCCGCCCCCCTCTGACGCACATGCATTTCACGGGGACTTTCCCCGTGGTATCAGAGGGGGGCGGAGCCACCGGGGGGGCAGCGGACCAAGTGGAGAACTGAGGCGTCGCACAGCGGGAACCTCCAATTCAAACGGAGCGGCTGGAGAAGAAAGAAGAAGGGAAGATGCCGGAGCAAGATGCTGGACGAGAAGACCGAAGGAAGAAGGAAGATGAAGATGAAGATGAGGATGAAGATAAAGATGAAGAGGAAGAAACCCGAATGGAGAAAAGAAGAAGCTGGAAGAAGAAGGAAGAAGAAGAAGAAGAAGGAAGAAATGAGAAGACATTAATAAAGGAATTGTCTAAAACCGGCTCTTGTCATTTTTTACATTTTTTACACTTTCCTTGTGAAATGGTAGGGGTACATTTGTACCCCATTACCATTTCACATAGGGGGGGCCGGAATCTGGGGGTCCCCTTTGTTAAAGGGGTCTTCCAGATTCCAATAAGCCCCCCGCCCGCAGACCCCCACAACCACCGGGCAAGGGTTGTGGGGATGAGGCCCTTGTCCCCATCAACATGGGGACATCCTCCCCATGTTGAGGGCATGTGGCCTGGTACGGTTCAGGAGGGAGGGGGGCCGCTCTCTCGTCCCCCCCTCTTCCCCTGCGGCCGGCCAGGTTATGTGCTCGGATAAGGGTCTGGTATGGATTTTTGGGGGGACTCCACGCCATTTTTTTTTAAATTTGGGGTGGAGTTCCCCTTAAAATCCATACCAGATCTGAAGGGCCTGGTTTGGATATTTGGGGGAACCCGCACGTCATTTTTTTTTTAAATTTGCAGCAGGGTTCCCCTTAATATCCATTCCAGACCTGAAGGGCCTGGTTATGGAATTTGGGGGGACCCCCACGCTTTTTTTTTTGGTTAGCAAAGACTTTCAATGACTTTTCTCTATATTTCCGGGAGCCGACAATTCATTATAGCCGCGGCTGCTTTTAAATGCCTTTTTTTTCCTTTAGAAATGTCATTTTGCTGGCACACTGGCAAGTTCAGAGCTGCGCCTGTTCAACTTATGCAAATTAGTTTACGTGACTTGACATTCACTAAGATTTTGCCGGCGCAGTGTATCGGCGCATTTGAACCAATGAAATTCCCGCGCTGAGCTCAAAAAAAACTCCCGCAGCTCGAATCATACTTGCCGGCGCAGAGGGCTGGTTTTGAAAAAGTTACTTTATTACTCAATTTTGGCCATGTTTGTTATTTGGGCAGGTGTCCCTACACTTCCTCACATCACCCCATGTCACCCCCATTATATTCTCACTTCCAGTTTCTTTATATTTATATTTTAACATGCTGTGCGCCAGGTCCCTAGTGGCGCACTGAGCGCCTCCTCCCGTCCGCCGACAACACTATAGTAAATGGGAAATAGGGCTGCGCTACAGGCGCTAATGTTTTGTAAATACCAAAACAGCCATTGCGCACGCAGATGCGCCAATACTCATGGCGCAAACGTTTGGTAAATCAGCCCCAAGGTGTCAATGAGCCCTACAGAACTATGCCCAAGAACTACAGACCATAAACATGTGCAAAGCTGTCCACACATCGATTGGCAGAGACTGGATAGAGTTGGCCATATGGTGAGACCATTCCCACACACCAATCACGGTAGAAACAAAACACGGAAACCCATGCTCACAGAAACAAGCAGCAACACACACGTCTCTAAAGCAGATCTTTGCATTCCCTCCTCCTTGATAAATGTGCATTTTCTATGTAATTAACATTACAGTTGAGCAAAATTAGTAATTATGAATAAAACATTACTAAACGATGTGTGTGAGAAGAAAATAAACATTTCAATTTGCAATCCCAGAATGTGAATGTGTAAATGACATGCTAGCTAAGGTGGTCTTGATCTGCACTAATCACAAAATTCAAGTGTGCTGCATATAGTACAGTGTAGCAAAGCAATCACATTTCTGCTTTCTCAGATATTACTACATCTTATGTCTTTAAAGGATAACGATTGCATAATTATCCTAAGCCGTTACAGTAGAAACCGGACGACTTTTGGTCTGTGTGTACAGCTGCTTGTCCGACAGAAGCGAATCTCATGATCGGCTTCTGTCAAACGAACATATCTGAAAACCAGCATCCAATCTGCATCCGATCAGCACTTGCAGCCAATGACTACAAGCACAGACTAGTGTGTTCTAGTGTGGGGTGGGAGGGCAGCAGCCCCCCGGTCAGAACACAATAGCACAGCAAGGGATATCACTGTACTAACATCACATAGTTACAGAGACCTGTCAGTTTTTTTTTTTTTTTTAGTTTAGCCTGGGCTTAATGAAAAAAAAATGTATGTGTATACAAGGCTTTATACTCAACCATGCTCTTGTTCTTTCTATGTAGGGTGACCCACAGGAAGCTGTACATGCACTGCTCCATACTCTCCAGTCCTTCCCTTACACAGAGAAAATCCCATTCATTCCTATGAAGAGGCCCTTTATTTTCTCTGTGAATGGTACAAACAGGTCCAGCCAGAAAGTTTGCGTTGGTGGCTGTGTAGCTCCTTGTGGGACGCACAGTGTGGCCAGGTAAAATACTTTTGGTGGGGGGTGAGTATATATGTGTGTGTATGTTGGTTTAAAGTGGATGTAAACCTGATTCATCAAATTTGAGCTGGGCACATATATCTGCAGTGTTTTGTTTTCTCTCTTCAAAAAGCTATGTCCCGTAGCTCTCTCCTGAACCGTTCCTCTGTTATCAGCCTGATAACTCCTGACAAATTCTTGGACACATCAGATAAAAGCAGCCTGAAATTTCTGTCAGGGGAGGTTGCTAAAATAGAATAACAGGGAGCTGGCCCTATTACAAAACACCTCTGAGAGTCTCTGCCTATGATGAGAGGGGGTGTGCGCCTTTTCTCCAATCAGCAATTTTAGCTATCTTGGCTGTATGCCCAGACATCACACTCTGTGTTAAACAGGAAGAGAAAATCTACTAACACAATCTGAACTGTCTAAACATTATATAAATGTGAAGACAGCAGATATACATGTAAAACCTATGTAGGGAGATTTGGTTCATCTCTGTGTATCATCTAAAGGCTGTTCACTTCACTGGGTGTATGGAGGGTTTACATCCACTTTAAAGTTAATGAAACATGGGCAAACAATACATGCATGTATGTGTATATACAGTATATATATATATATATATATATATATATATATATATATATATATAGCGGTACCCTCAGTTAAGAGGGCTGCTGGTATTGATTTGGGCCCTGTAGTGCACCGCTGTCAACCCCTGGCAATCGGCTCTACCCTCCCGTGGCACAGCTAGTAAGAGGAGATGGGACTGTGTGACCGCAACTCTTGGTGACACAGTCCTATGGCAAACACACACAGTGATATACTTTTAAACTCACTTTTAAAGTAAGAGAAACTGACACCAATGTACTTGACCCAGATATTTTACTGAGGCTAATGGGCAAGTAATAAACAAGAATATATATAAATTTGCAGGTCCCTGCAATAAACAGTATTTAAATGAACTGAATAAACATGTATTACTATGCAAATCTAACGCTGCCTTTTTACAGCTACTTCCCCTCGTGGGCAGACTAACGCTCAGCAGTGTCTACCTACGCAGCTAGGCCTGGCCTGACTGAACTAAATGGAAGTTCTGTAAAACAATCTTCGCTAGCAACTTTCGGTGGTGCACTTGATGAACAAACTTTGTAATCCAAACGAGTAGTAGAAATACAGTATTTGTCTATGAGCAAGTGCTCTCTCACCACCCGGACCAGTCCAAGTCCGTTTCCTCCGCTGATGCGTCTAGGCACATGGATCCATCGGCATCCGAGTCTTCGGTCCTTCTGATGTAGTACAGCAAGGATGAGAAGATGTCTCTCAGGTTCCGCTAGGCTGGCGGAGGGCTCTTTGGAAAAAAATGCACAAGGCCCAGGCTTCAGGCCTTGTGCAAACAGCAGTTCAGCATAGGGATCCTCTTGCTAGGAGTGGGGGTGTCCAAAGAGACAGAATCAACTCTGCCTCCCCTTTATAAAGTCTGCCCCAGCAGTCCCTGCTCTGTGGCAATGCACCCTGGGTGCTGCAGGATGTACTGGGAAATGTAGTCTCTGGTGCTTAAAGGGGAACACCCCGCTACACACTCCCCCCACTTTGAATCTTTGGTCCCCAAAGACAGCATCAACAAAAAGTACCCACTACATTACTCAAGGCTGTTAGAGATGTTGGCAGGGGAAGTTCCCACCAAAAACGAGGAAGAGAATTACCCTGCCCACAGGTCACATCTGCATTAGTGGCCTGCCTAACTGTGACAGGGAGTGAGCTGGGGTTGCCCTCCACCAAATGTACAGTGGAGGGACCAAATGTGGGTATGGTCCTTCTGGCAGTTAGGACCGTGTCTTCTGAACTTTCTCTCATCTGGGCGTAAGTTAATTTCCGGGAGGGCGAATGGCTCTTTTCATTCCTTGCTCCCTGGGAGTCACAGTTTCAGCCACTCTTGGCTCTTCTTCTATCACTGAAGTGGGGACTTCCTCTGTTTCCTGGACATCCAGTTCAGATGCAGAAAGGTATATGGAATCCCTTGAATTTTCAGCAGGCAAATGGTCTTGAACATCTTCCCATTCCTGGAACTGAGGAATGGATGGGACAAATTCAGTGGCTTATGCATTTAGAGTGCTGTCCACAAGATCTTCAGAAGGTGGAAGGTCAATGGACAAGGGTACCAGGGCCTGAGACGGCCACAACCAGCTGAGTTCTGTTTCCTCCTCACTTAGGTCTGAGTCGTCTTCCTCCCTAGGCAAAGTTGCTCGCGACCTAGTATTAGGACGAGGGGTATGAGTGGTAGGAGGTAACTCAGGAGAATCCAGAGTGGGTGGCATCCTGACAGCCTCAGACAGAGGAAACAGATGGTTCCGGTGCCAGGTCTTCAGTGGCCCTATTTTCCCTTTTGGCTTCACTTGGTAAACAGGTAGATCCGGTAACTTCTTGCAGATCACATAAGGCTCTGATCTCCACCTGTCTGCCAGCTTATGTTTTCCAGGAACACCTAAATTTCTCAACAAGACTCGGTCTCCAGACTGTAGATCTTGAATCAGAACTTTCAAGTCGAAATTCCGCTTGTTTCGGGTTTCTCTTTGATCGGATGTTAACTGAGCCTTCTCATAGGCCAATTTCAAGCTTTTCCTCAGCCTGTCCACATATCCCTTGTGTGAGGCAGCAGATGCATGATCCACGGAAGTGCCGAAGGCCAAATCCACTGGCAATCTCGCCTCTCTCCCAAACATGAGTCTATAGGGGGAATATCCTGTGACATCACTGACAGTGCTGTTGTAGGCATGCACTATTGCTGCTATGTGCTTGCCCCAGTGTTGCTTCTCCTCATTAGACAGGGTTCCCAACATGTTTAGCAATGTAATTTTGAACCTCTCTGGTTGGGCATCCCCTTGAGGGTGATAGGGAGTAGTGCGAGTCTTCCTTATCCCCTAAAGAATCCAGCAACTTCTTGATTAACCAACTCTCGAAATCCCTGCCTTGGTCCGAGTGAAGGCATTGAGGCAATCCATAATGGACAAAGTACTTTTCCACCAGGATTTTGGCAACGGTGGAGGCCTTCTGGTCTTTGGTGGGAAAAGCCTGGGCATAGCGAGTGAAATGGTCGGTTACCACCAGAACATTTCCATGACCACTCAAGTCAGGTTCTAGACAAAGGAAGTCAATGCATACCAAGTCCAGGGGTCCTTGACTTTCTAGATGGCCCATTGGGGCAGCTTGACGTGGCAGTGTCTTCCTTTGTATGCAGCGGGCACACGAGTGACAGTACTCCTCCACTTCAGCCCGCATACAGGGCCAGTAGAACATACTTCTCACTAGTTGAAAGGTTCTTTCAGCCCCTAAGTGGCCATGATTATCATGCAGAGCAGCTAGGACGGTTTTCCTGTGCTTTTCTGGCAAGAACAGCTGCCACTTCTCTTCCAGGTCATCAGAGGGGCCCCTTCAGTAGACCACCCCTTGATGTACCTGTAACCGGTCCCATTCTTTGTGGATGGATCGGGCCTCCTTTGAGGAGTCATGTAGGAGCCTGCCCGGATCCTGATCCTCCAGAACTTCCAAAGCTAATCTTCCCCAGGGGTCTTCCAACTGATCCCTTCTGAGGTCCTTCTTGGATAGCTTTGGCAAGTTGTCTTCACCAATCTGGGTCACATCACAATAGTACTTGGGTACTCCCACCACAGAAACTCTGACTTATTTGGCCCTGGATCCTCCACTGGCTTGAAGCTGGGCCCCTTGACATAAGGCCCTCACTCCATCCGGGGTCACTTGGGTCCAATCTTCAATGCGGCAAGTGGGGGCATGTGACCTTCTAGATAAAGCGTCAGCATCTCGGTTCCCCGCTCCAGGCCTATACTTCAGGCTGAAGATGAAACTGGAAAGGGTTGCCAACCAACGATGGCCGGTGGCATCCAACTTGGCTGTGGTGAAGAGATATGTAAGCGGATTATTGTCAGTCTTTACAGTGAATTCAGCCCCATACAGGTAGTCTCTGAGCTTATCCACAACTGCCCACTTTAGGGCCAGGAACTCCAAATTGTGGGTGGGGTAATTCTTCTCCGCTGGTGTTAGGCTTCTACTGACATAGGCGACTGGTCTTAGCTGTCCTTCATATTCCTGGTACAACACACCTCCCAGGCCATCATGGCTGGCATCCACATGAAGTTCATACGGTTTCTTGGGGTCAGCATAAGCCAGTACTGGGGTAGTGGTCAGACTCTTCTTCAACATTTTGAAAGCGTCTTCACATCTTTCTGTCCACTGTCCTTCCACGGACTCTCCCGGCTTCCTGGGGCCTGACTCATCTTCCTCTCCCTCTGTCTTCAATAACTCAATTAGGGGTTTTGCTATTTTTGCGAACCCTTCCACGAATCGACGGTAGTAGGAGCAAAATCCGAGGAAGGATCTGAGTTCAGTCACAGTGGTTGGGCGAGGCCAGGAGGTAACTGCTTCAAGCTTGTCAGGGTCGGTAGACACTCCCTCTCCGGACACTATGGGGCTGATTTACAAAACGTTTGCGCCATGAGTATCGGCGCATCTGCGCGTGCAATGGCTGTTTTGGTATTTACAAAACATTAGCGCCGGTAGCGCAGCCCTATTTCCCATTTACTATAGTGTTCTCGGCAGACGGGAGGAGGCGCTCAGTGCGCCACTATGGACCTGGTGCACGGCATGTTAAAATCTAAATATGAAGAAGCTGGAAGTGAGAATATAATGGGGGTGATGTGGGGTGATGTGACGAAGTGTAGTGACACCTGCCCAAATAACAAATATTCCCAAAATAGAGTGAGAAAGTAACTTTTTTAGAACCAGCCCGCTGCGCCGGCAAGTACGATTAGAGCTGCGAGTTTTTTTTTTTTTAGCTCAGCGCGGGAATTTTACTTGTTCAAACGCGCCAAGACACTGCACCGGCAAAATCTTCGTAAATGTCAAGTCACATAACTCAATTTGCATAAGTTGAACAGGTGCAGCTCTGAACTTGCCAGTGCGCCTGCAAAATTACATTTCTAAAGGAAAAAAAAAGGCATTTAAAAGCACCCGCGGCTATAATGAATTGTCGGCTCCCAGCAATATAGAGAAAAGTCATTGAAAGTCATTGATAAAAACAAAAAAAAAAGCGTGGGGGTCCCCACAAATTCCATTACCAGGCCCTTCAGGTCTGGAATGGATATTAAGGGGAACTCTGCCGCAAATTTAAAAAAAAAATGCGTGCGGTTCCCCCAAATATCCATACCAGGCCCTTCAGATCTGGAATGGATTTTAAGGGGAACTCCACCCCAAATTTAAAATAAAATGGCGTGGAGTCCCCCCAAAAATCCACACCAGACCTTTATCCGAGCACGCAACCTGGCAGGCCGCAGGAAAAGAGGGGGGGGCGAGGGAGCAGCCCCCCTCCCTCCTGAACCATGCCAGGCCACATGCCCTCAACATGGGGAGGATGTCCCCATGCTGATGGGGACAAGGGCCTCATCCCCACAACCCTTGACCGGTGGTTGTGGGGGTCTGCGGGCGGGGGGCTTATCGGAATCTAGAAGACCCCTTTAACAAAGGGGACCCCCCGATCCCAGCCCCCCCTGTGTGAAATGGTAAAGTGGTACATTGTACCCCTACCATTTCACAAAGAAAGTGTCAAAAATTTAAAAAATGACAATAGCCGGTTTTTGACAATTCCTTTATTAATGTCCTCTCTTTTCTTCCATCTTCTTATTCCATCTTCTTCTTCTTCCATCTTCTTCTTCCATCTTCTTCTGTTCTCCATTCGGGTTTCTTCCTCCATCTTGTTCTTCCTCTTCCTCTTTATCTTCATCTTCATCTTCCTTCTTCTTTCGGTGTTCTCGTCCGCATCTTGCTCCGGCTTCTTCTTCCCTTCTTCGGCCGCTCCGTTTGAATTGGAGGTTCCCGCTGTGTGACGTTCTTCATTTCTCCTCTTGGTCCGCTGCCACCCGGTGACCCCGCCCCCCTCTGACACCACGGGGAAAGTCCTTCGTGAAATCCATGTGCGTCAGAGGGGGGCGGGGTCACCGGGTGGCAGCGGACCAAGAGGGGAACAGACGCGTCACACAGCGGGAACCTCCAATTCAAATGGAGCGGCCGAAGAAAGAAGAAGGGAAGAAGAAGCCGGAGCAAGATGCGGACAAGAACACGAAAGAAGAAGGAAGATGAAGATGAAGATAAAGAGAAAGATGAAGAACAAGATGGAGGAAGAAACCCGAATGGAGAACAGAAGAAGATGGAAGAAGAAGATGGAAGAAGAAGATGGAAGAAGAAGATGGAAGAAGAGGATGGAAGAAGAAGATGGAAGAAAATAGAAGACATTAACCACTTCGCATCCGGGCCAATTCTGACACTTCGCTCCTACATGTAAAAAGCCTCATTTTTTTGCTAGAAAATTACATATAACCCCCAAACAATATATATGTTTTTTAGCAAAGACCCTAGAGAATACAATGGCGGTCATTGCAACTTTTTATCTCGCACGGTATTTGCGCAATAATTTTTCAAACGCATTTTTTTGGGAAAAAAAACGGTTTTATGAATTAAAAAATATTAAAACATTAAAGTTAGCCCAATTTTTTTGCATAATGTGAAAGATGAAGTTACGCCGAGTAAATAGATACCTAACATGTCACCCTTCAAAATTGTACACGCTTGTGGAATGGCGCCAAACTTCGGTACTTAAAAATCCTCATGGGCGACGCTTTAAATTTTTTTATTGGTTACATGTTTTGAGTTACAGAGGAGGTCTAGGGCTAGAATTATTGCTCTCGCTCTAACGTTCGCTACGATACCTCACATGTGTGTTCTGAACACCGTTTTAATATGTGGGCGGGACTTACGTATGCGTTCGCTTCTGCGTACGAGCTACCGGGGACAGGGGCGCTTTACATTTTTTTTTTTTATTTATTGTTCATTTTACACTTAACTTTTTACTTTGACAGTTAGAAAAAAAAAAATGATCACTTTTATTCCTATTACAAGGAATGTAAACATCCCTTGTAATAGGAATAAGCATGACAGGTCCTCTTTACAGTGAGATATGGGGTCAATAAGACCCCACATCTCACCTCTAGGCTGAGAAGCCTGAAATAAAAAAAAAACGATCACCGCTTCCTAGCCGAAGCGGCGCCGTTTTTTTGAATGCAGAGGCCGGGCGTGACGTCATAACATCGCGCCCGGCCTCCGAACGATCATAGAGACTCCGGCGACCATCTGGTCCGCCGAAAATCTCTATTGTAAGAAGCCGGGGCCGGCGGATCCTGTCACCGACTCACCGATCGCTCAGGTGAGTCGGTAGAAGCACCGGAGGGCGGCGGGAGAGGGGGACGTCCCCTCTCGCCGCCTGTAAGAACGATCAAGCGGCGGAACAGCCGCTATGATCATTCTTACGGTACAGAGAATCGCCGGCTCTAAAAAACGATATCTGAATGATGCCTGTAGCTGCAGGCATCATTCAGATATCCCGGCTCAAAGTCAAGGACGTCCATGGACGTCCTTAGGCGCGAAGTGGTTTAATAAAGGAATTGTCAAAAACCGGCTATTGTAATTTTTTAAATTTTTGACACTTTCTTTGTGAAATGGTAGGGGTACAATGTACCCCATTACCATTTCACACAGGGGGGGCGGGATCTGGGGGTCCCCTTTGTTAAAGGGGTCTTCCAGATTCCGATAAGCCCCCCGCCCGCAGACCCCCACAACCACCGGCAAGGGTTGTCGGGAAGAGGCCCTTGTCCCCATCAACATGGGGGCAGGGTGCTTTGGGGTGGCAGGGCCGCAGGTCGCCCCCCTGCCCCAAAGCACCAAACCCCCTATGTTGAGGGCATTCGGCCTGGTACGGTTCAGGAGGCGGGGCGCTCTCGTCCCTCCCTCTTCCCCTGCGGCCTGCCAGGTTGCGTGCTCGGATAAGGGTCTGGTTTGGATTCTGGGGGGACCCCCACGCTGTTTTTCGGCTCAGGGGGTTCCCCTTAAAATCCATACCAGACCTAAGGGCCTGGTATGCTCCTGAAGGGGAACCCATGCCGGTTTTTTCATTAAAATTTGGCGTGGAGTTCCCCTTCATGATTCATACCAAACACGGGACAGCGAGGCTGCCGAGAACCAGCGCGATGCCTCTAGGACACGACTTGAGCGGCTGCTTCACGCTCAGGTCGTGTCCAAGTTGCCTTGCAAAGTCGAGCTGTCCCTGTGTCAGCCGGCACACGAGCTGCCCCGCGAGTCAGATCGGCTTCATCCGACTTCCTGGGCGACCTCTATTCAAATCAATGGGCTCCCGTAGGGAACCATTCATTTTCAATAGAGTGCTGCTGACATTTTTATTTACTATAACAGTGCGCCACTGGTTCCTGCGCCCAGTGAAGGAGTTATCCGGCGCTCCAAAGACAATGATGTCATCTAAGTACACCAGGACTTCAATAAGGTGCATGTCCCCCACCGTATTCTCCATTAGCCTCTGAAAAGTGGCAGGGGCCCCCAACAGGCCTTGGGGCATCCTGTTGAACTCGTAGAACCCTATCGGGGTGATGAAAGACGTTTTCTCTCGGTCCTCAGGATGCATGGGGATTTGGTAGTACCCACTCTTCAGGTCCATAACGCTGAACCACTTGGCTCCTGACAGGCTCTGCAGGGCATCCTCAATCCTGGGAGTGGTGTACTGATCCGGTACGGTCCTCCTATTGAGAATCCTGTAGTCTATGCACAGTCTCAATGAGCCATTTTTCTTCCGGACTACCACAATAGGGGAGGCATAGGGGCTTCTGGATTCCTTAATCACTCCAGTTCTCTTCAGTTCGGACAACTGCTCACGCAGGTCTTCCAGATCAGTGAGAGGGACTCGCCGGACCCTTTCCCAAAAGGGTTTGTCGTCCTGCAGACGGATCCTATGGGTAGAACTCCTTGCACACCCTACATCAAACTCGTCTTTTGAGAAGATGTTTCTCCATCTGGTCAGCTGGGCCTTGGCTCTCTCCTTCCACTTCGGTGGTAAGGTGGTGTCTTCCAGGCACAACCCCTGCAGGGTCTCTCCTTTATCTTGTTTCAACTCCGACATAGCCACTGGAGTAGCTGGGTTTACTCTGCCCAACAATACCCAGGCTGGAATCTTCATAGGAGAACTGGAGACATTCCTGATGCTCACTGGGATCTGGCCCTTGGACTTCTTCAACGCTCTCAAAGGGATCACTTCGGGAATCACTTCCAACCCTGGTTGAGTATCCAGGGGGTCTGGTTCCCGAACCACGATAGGGCCAGGTTGCTCCCATGAGAGTTTTACGTGGATTGTATTTTTTATGCTGGCCCCTTTGAAGTAGTCAGAGATTCCGTTCCTCCACTCACACAATGCATAGGTGTGGGGATTTACATTATCTGTCTTCATGTCAATAACCCATGGCTTCCTGTCCGTGGACAATGCCCTCAAGACTGGAGTTAGCTGCTCCTCTACCCAGGCCTCTCTCTGGATTTCAACCACCAGGCCATTTCTGGGTAGGATGCCTTCCTCCCTGCACCACCAGGCTACGGCAGCAGGGTCCATGCTGGTGCTTCTGACTGGCTTGATTGCAGCGTGCAGCATACAGGAATCCCGGACGAGCCCCACATATAGCGGTACCCTCAGTTAAGAGGGCTGCTGGTATTGATTTGGGCCCTGTAGTGCACCGCTGTCAACCCCTGGCAATCGGCTCTACCCTCCCGTGGCACAGCTAGTAAGAGGAGATGGGACTGTGTGACACAGTCCTATGGCAAACACACACAGTGATATACTTTTAAACTCACTTTTAAAGTAAGAGAAACTGACACCAATGTACTTGACCCAGATATTTTTCTGAGGCTAATGGGCAAGTAATAAACAAGAATATATATCAATTTGCATGTCCCTGCAATAAACATTATTTAAATGAACAGAATAAACATGTATTACTATGCAAATCTAACGCTGCCTTTTTTACAGCTACTTCCCCTCGTGGGCAGACTAACGCTCAGCAGTGTCTACCTATGCAGTCAGGCCTGACTGAACTAAATGGAAGTTCTGTAAAACAATCTTCGCTAGCAACTTTCGGTGGTGCACTTGATGAACAAACTTTGTAATCGAAATGAGTAGTAGAAATACAGTATTTGATCTGTGAGCAAGTGCTCTCTCACCACCCGGACCAGTCCAAGTCCGTTTCCTCCGCCGATGCGTCTAGGCACATGGATCCATCGACATCCGAGTCTTCGGTCCTTCTGAAGTAGTACAGCAAGGATGAGAAGATGTCTCTAAGGTTCCGCTAGGCTGGCGGAGGGCTCTTTGGAAAAAATGCACAAGGCTCAGGCTTTAGGCCTTGTGCAAACAGCAGTTCAGCATAGGGATCCTCTTTCTAGGAGTGGGGGTGTCCAAAGAGACAGAATCAACTCCGCCTCCCCTTTATAAAGTCTGCCCCAGCAGTCCCTGCTCTGTGGCAATGCACCCTGGGTGCTGCAGGATGTACTGGGAAATGTAGTCTCTGGTGCTTAAAGGGGAACACCTGCTACATATATATATATATATATATATATATATACAGTATATATATACCGTATTTATATATATCTATATATATAGATATATATATCTATATATATATATATATGTAGCACTACCCCCGTAGGAGCTGCTGGTTTAATTCTGGGTCTGCCGTTACCTGACTGTTCACCGTATCCGCCATAGGGGTCCCATTGGAGAGTTGTTCACAGATGTCTGCACCAAACACTTTAGCCTCGTACACACGATCGGATATCCTATGGATTCTAATCCGATGGTTTTGTCCATCGGAAATCTGATGAAGCTGACTTCCATCAGTCTTGCCTACACACCATCAGTCAAAAAAGCGACCGTTCCAAACGTGGTGACGTAAAACACTCCGATGAGCCGAGAAAAATGAAGTTCAATGCTTCTGAGCATGCGTCGACTTGATTCTGAACATGCGTGGGTTTTTTATCCGATGGACTTGCCCATAGACGATCTGAGTTTTTGATCGGTTTTTTATCCATCGGAAAAATTAAAAAAATTTTCTATTTTTTTAAACCGATGGAAAAAAGACCGATGGGTCCCATACACGATCGGTTTGTCCGATGAAAACAATCCATCGGACGGTTTTCATCGGTTAAACCGATCGTGTGTACAGGGCTTTAGTCTCTTTTTCCAATGCTTTATTAACAAACGTCAGATAGAGGGATGGAGGGTTAGGGGAGATTCAGGTACCTTGTTTTGCGGATCACGGGTACTTCTTTTAATCCAGAGGACAAACAGCTCCACAACTGGATCTAGCAACCAACGGATAGGCCTCTCTCACTGACCTAGCAGCCGGTGCGGTGCTCGGTCATAGTCTCTGCCACAGACTTGTTGAATACACTTGAATCATTGTACAATCCTCTGCCACAGGACTGTATAACCAAGAACTTTTGCAAAGTCAGAATACAATCTCACAGTACCAGTATCTTTCAGCCATCCGGTGATATTGTGAGGTAGATGGGCCGGGATGCGTCCTCCAATTGAGTCTCCAATTGCTCGGCTTGTCCCCACAGGCAAGACAGAAACTCCTGGGCCTACTTTCAGTAATGAGGCATCGGGCCAGCAGGCCTCGAGGCAGAAGAGCTGCTACGGCACCCCTTAGGCCAGGAGGGCCATCAGGTCAGAGAGACCGCGAAAACGGTGTCTGTCTCTTAAGTACCCGCTCCCAGAATGCACAGCGGGTGAACCACACCCCCTGGGCTATCTCTGGGTAAAGAGGTACTCAATGCATCCAGCCTGCTGTATTTCCAACACTGACCGGGGGTGACAATGACACCCACGGCCAAGTGGAAAATGTACAACACGACTGAACTGGAACAGAAACCAGCAATTTAACATAATACTCTGAGCTAAACTACAGCTCAGATAAACCTAAATTTACATCTAGCGCCTACTCAATAGGAGCAGGGCGCTACATATATATATATATATACACAAATACATCTGTATCCTTCATCACTATTGCCATGCAGTGGTACAGCGAGAATACAATGTATCTGTGTATGATGAATAGTCTCATTATTGGCCTCATCCTCTAGAGACTAATAACACAATCTTTAGAATGGTAATTACTCATTAATAATTGCTTTGTTGGGTTCCTTTTTGGAAACTATATTATTATTATTTGAAATGTTTGAAATGCTGAAATAGTATTATTTTACTTAACCATGCACGCAAAGTTACTAGAGTTAAAAGAAAAGAGCACAGATTAAAATAACTATGGTTAATAAACTCAATCCCTTATTAATATATTTATATATGTATCCTGTATATACAGAAACAAAAAAAAAAAGGTCCATTGGTGTGCTATGACATTGACAGGCATTGCTTACAGTACCATTTTTCACTTGGAAGGAAATCTTTGCGGGCAGCAATAAAAAACAGACATAATTATCCCTCTCTTTATAAAAAAAAAAAAAAAAAAGGCTAAACTTTTTTTTTTTTAGATTCTAATATTTCTTCTTACAAACTCTAGCTCTTTTTCTTTATCTGCTATAACTTATTTTTTTTTTTTTAAAAGAAAACACAAAAAAATATTAAATGGCAGAATTGACAGCAATCTGTTGGCCACTTAGGTTTGCCATACAATTTAGTTTAAAGATTTTTTTTAGAACATTCTGATTTTCTAATGGTTAGTGGGGTCAAATCGATGTTCATTTTTGACTGCAGTGATGAGAAAATTTAAAGAAGAATATAATTTTTTTCTCGTATGAACACATTTCTAATAGTGAATGTGTTTTTTGTTTGGTAAAGTCCTTTCATTTCAAAACCGAATGTTAAATACACAAACAATGTTGAAGTGCTTTTCGAACAATATTCAAGCAGTGGCGGTGCGTCCATAGTGGGCGCAGGAGCGCCGCCCCCTCTTGCTCCTGCGCCCGTCACTCACAACAATACATAGGTTCATGCATTGTATGAACCTATGTAATGTCGCCGCCGCTGCCGCCCACCATTCAGATGGCCGGCCCCCTGTCGAGCGGCTGGTTGGTTTTTGGAAGTGCCTATCAGAGCCAGCGGCTCTGATAGGATTCCCGATTACAGCCTGAGGGCTGTAATCGGCTTCCAAATAGTTAACAAGAGGACGCACGGGGGGTGCGTTCCGTGGGTAACACTGACAGGCGTTTCAGCCAATCGGGTTCACCGGGTCTGGTTACCGGTAACCTGATTGGCTGAAGTGACATCGAGGGCAGGAGAAGACATTGAGGACGGAAGAAGGACAGTGCTGACCCGAGGAAGGTAAGTGCAGGGCCGGGGACAAACTGTCTGCATTTGGGGACAAATTGTCTGTATTTGGGGACAAACTGGCTGCATTTGGGGACAAACTGGCTGCATTTGAGCGGAAACTGGCTGTATTTGGGGACACACTGGCTGTATATGGGGACAAACTGGCTGTATTTGGGGACACACTGGCTGCATATGGGGACAAACTGGCTGCATTTGGGGGGAAACTGGCTGCATTTGGGGACAAACTGGCTGCATTTGGGGACAAACTGGCTGCATTTGGGGACAAGCTGGCTGTATATGGGGACAAACTGACTGTATATGGGGACAAACTGGCTGCATTTGGGGACAAACTGGCTGCATTTGGGGACAAACTGGCTGTATATGGGGACAAACTGGCTGCATTTGGGGACAAACTGGCTGTCTATGGGGACAAACTGGCTGCATTTGGGGACAAACTGGCTGCATTTGGGGGAAACTGTCTGCATTTGGGGACAAACTGGCTGTATTTGGGGACAAACTGTCTGTATATGGGGACAAACTGTCTGCATTTGGGGGAAACTGGCTGCATTTTGGGGAAACTGGCTGCATTTGGGGACAAACTGGCTGTATATGGGCTAATTATGTGCCACTTTGTGTTGGTCTATCACATAAAATCCCAATAAAATACATTTATGTTTTTGGTTGTAACATGACAAAATGTGGAAAATTTCAAGGTATATGAATACTTTTTCAAAGCACTGTACAGTATTATGGAATATCAATAGTATACTGTACAATGTATTATATGCTAGAGCCTATTTAGAGCTGCTGACCAACTCCCCATCACCTTCTGGGCACAATAATATTAATAAGCACATTAATAGCGCTCCCAAATCCCCTTTTCTCCCTATATGTTTATGGGGACAAACTGGCTGTAGTTGGGGACAAACTGGCTGTATTTGGGGGAAACTGGCTGCATTTGGGGACAAACTGGCTGCATTTGGGGACAAAATGGCTGCATTTGGGGACAAACTGGCTGCATTTGGGGGAAAACTGGCTGTATTTGGGGGGAAACTGGCTGCATTTGAGGGGGCAAACTGGTGGCGTTTGGGCACAGTGGCTGCGTTTAATGGGCACAGTGGCGGTAATTGATGGTTTTTTTTTTTCAGTTTGTTTGCGCCCCCCAAAAATTTTGAGCACCAGCCGCCACTGTATTCAAGTCATTATGTACTGAGAATTTTCATATGAACTCCCCATCACCTTCTGGGCACAATAATATTAATAAGCACATTAATAGCGCTCCCAAATCCCCTTTTCTCCCTATATGTATATGGGGACAAACTGGCTGTAGTTGGGGACAAACTGGCTGTATTTGGGACAAACTGGCTGCATTTGGGGACAAACTGGCTGCATTTGGGGACAAAATGGCTGCATTTGGGGACAAACTGGCTGTATTTGGGGGGAAACTGGCTGCATTTGAGGGGGCAAACTGGTGGCGTTTGGGCACAGTGGCTGCGTTTAATGGGCACAGTGGCGGCAATTGATGTTTTTTTTTTTTCAGTTTGTTTGCGCCCCCCAAAAATTTTGAGCACCAGCCGCCACTGTATTCAAGTCATTATGTACTGAGAATTTTCATATGAACGTTTGTTCAAAAATCTACAATACATGGCAAGTTTAAGGCTGGGTTCTCACCATTGCGAATTGAATGAGGGTTTCTCGGCATCCAATTCTCATGTCAGGAGACTGTGACCGGCTCTCAATGAAGCTGGTTCACACAGCTCCAGGACGGCTGCGGAGCGCATTGCACTGGAGTTCTGTGCGTCTTCTCTTCCATTTCAGGTCCCAATTCAGACCAAAATTCAGACCAAAATCAGGCCTCAAACTGTGAACAGGGTTGGCAGTTTGAACCGAGCCTTAAGCCTGGTACACACTATAAGTTTTTATTTCAGTCAACCCAGAGGGCTGAACAAAAAAAATGAGGAGCTCAGAAGCAGCTTGCTGTACTAACTGTTCACTGTTAGTACAGCGATCTCCCTGGTGAGCTATTGTGTTTTGACGGAGGGACTGTTTCCGCCGGACAGAACACACCGGTCAGAGCTGGCAGCTATTGGCCAGACAACCAGGAAAAGAGGTGTTGGGGAGCAGTTCTCACAAGATTGCAGGGCTGTGGAGTAAATTAGGTAATAATCACTATTAAATAATCCCTTGCAAAAAGCAGCATTTTACTCCACACTTTACTTGATCCCTAAATACGGGTGGGACTTTTAAGATGCCAAACAAAATTTTGAAACTAACTGATTTCAAACTCCACCCATTTAGCGCAACAATTTCATTTATTCTAGAAGTCTACTTCTCAACGTGTTTCACTGTCCACTTCCTCAGAAGGAACGAGGCAATCTAAATTGTAACATATAATATGTACCTGGATCATGCACAATTTACGACTCATGTAAATGTTATATATTCCAATTTAGATGGTCTCTTTCTGCTTGAGGAACCAGGCAGTGAAATGTGTTGCGAACACCACCTCTATATGTTACATATGTGAAATAGTCTTCTAAACGAGGTAAAAAATTTTAACTGTTATACTATATGGGTAAAGTTTGCAGGCAGCCCCTGATGTGTTTATGGGCAGTTGAGAGGCAAAACAAATTGTCAAACCTGTATTCCCTTTTTTTAAATGGATACACAATACAAACTATGATCTGACAACTACAAAAAAGTTGTCTTCTTTTAATGGTTTGTTTTCAAAACTATTGAAAGCTGTAATAAATTGTGCTTTTTTAAATGAAATAGCTTGTAATTTTTGTTCTTCAACTTTAAAATCCCACCCTTATTTAAGAAATTTAGTAAAGTGCATGTTCATTTTTTTGGATGTAGTGCCAATGGTTACCCCTTGCACCATTATATTCTGTATCAGGGTGGGCACATTTATTTTTGTTGGCCAGCCTGAACTTCCATTTTAATCACATTATGTAAATGACAGGTGAAAACAAAACTTTTTAAGGAATTATAAAAAAAAAACCTTTTTAATATCAAACTTTGGGAATGTACCTCTTTTTAATCTGTAAGTATGTTTTTACATATTATTTGTATGTAAACTAATTAACAAATTGGCTTTGATTCCATTTTTTCAGATGTGATTGGTTTGGTTATTTTATGTTCATTCTTTTTCCAATCTATGTTTTAATGATTTTTAGATAAAGAAAAACAAGGGGTAGAGAACATAAGAAAGGGGAGAGGTACAGATGACATAGTATAGGCATTTTATAACAATGCTTATGTACATTTTTACAGATTAAGAAGAAGCCAAATCTATCTGGAGACTCTCTACACCGGCAAACGTCATGCACATCTAGTTCCATGCAAAGACTGTAAGTGACTGTTGAGCTGATCTAGAATTTCATTGTTTTTTTTCCACACATAACGTGGATGAATATTGAATGGAATTGCTGTTCCCGCAAGTCTGTATAAACATTTTACACTAAATAGTGCTAAGGGAGCACATTTTACTTACTCATTTCAGAATACTGTTATCTGGAATTGTCTATGCCAATACAAAACACTGGGAGTGAACTGATGAAGATCTGCGTCAACATAAATATGCTCAGGAACGAGTAGTGTCTCTAGGCTGTCAGCGGTGACCTAAGTGTAGATCTGTCCTCAAACAGTGATCAGCAACCCCATCTTGTAAAGCTGAGCTCATCTGTACCTTGCCTTGCACTGTGATCAGTTGCTCAAACCCTTTACATTATCACCACAATTTGTGACCTCTTATGCTGTCCTCTCTACCAGTCTCTTCCAGCAAGCCAAGTGAGCTCTCAACCTGGCACACCCCATATTTCTTAGAACACAACTGTCCAACTGGCACTCCACAAGCGTCATGCAGCCTTGAGACCTTTTTTTGTGGCCAATGAGGTTGCTTAGAGAATATAATTTATTCTATTATGGGTAGCACAGTGGCTAAGAGCTTAGCACTTCCACCTAGCAGCGCTAGGGTTGTTGGTTCGAATTCCAACCACGGTACTACTGCCTGGAGTTTTTATGCTCTCCCTATGCCTGTGTGGGGTTCCTATGGGTACTCTGGTTTCCTCCCACACTCCAAAGAAAAGCTGGTAGGTTAATTGGCTCTTGTCTAAGGCCTGATTCACACCTATGCATTTTTATTGCTTTTTGCATTTTGCAGATTTGCACTACAGTCCATTTAACATGGTTTCCTGTGAAACATGTTCTGAAGTGCAAATCTGCAAACTGCAAAAAGTATGTACTTTTCAGAGTGTTTGAATCTGGTAAAGACATCAGTGATGACCAGTTCCCTGCAACACAGCAGGTGGCGCTGTCACTTTGGGCCGGGGTTGAACCGTCACTGCAGTGCCGTACCCTTTGTGACCTCTCGCAGCAGTTGTATGGCGGGGCGGGGAACCCGCTGTGCTTGCTGGGGGAGGGTATAAAGGGGGCGGACATCTTCGCCACGAGGTTCGAGTCCCAGGAACCTTCAGCCTGAGGGCTGCGGTTCGCGGTCGGTGTCCAGGCGGCCTAGGCCTGGACACTTGGAGTTCGTGTTCCATCCCAGGCACCTTCAGTCTGGGGTGAGGTACTCGGCCGGAGGCCTGGGGCCCAGTACCTTCCACTGGGTCCCACCAGGGAGGGACTGTCCTAGGGTGCCCCGGGTGTTGGGCACCCGAATCCAGAGGCGTATGGAACCAGAGGAGGGATTCATCCGAAGACCTGGTGCAGCATATTGCCAGTGATGGATGAACCTCTGGAGACCGCCCGGAGGGATGTCTTTCTCGAACAGGGGCCAAGTTCATGGAGGAAGGTGGTTCATGTTTAATGACCGGTGGCAGCGGTCCAACTAGTCAATTCAGGTCAGTGGCAGAGACCTGCTATTATGCCTGTGGCAGGGGCCTCAACGGTTCACCCGGTCGGTGGCAGCGACCAATCTCACGGTCGGTGGCAGAGACCGTGCGCCAGGCCTATTCGCTTGCAAAGGGATAGGAGAGTTCATTTGTGCCTGGGCCTACTCGTATCCACACCCCTGTCTGTCTGTTACTGAAAGTTCAACTGTTATGTTCACCCTGCGATGGAGAAATAAAAGAGTGTTGGACTTTTAATTGGTGTGGGGCTCTGTTACTGGCAGACACATCTCCACGGAACAACTGGAAGCTTTGTATGCAGTGAGCAGACCCAGAGGTAATTTAAGTGACTTTGCTCAACCCTCATACACATACGAGGGGAGAGCTTGGCGTAGTGTTCCTGCACTCTCCTCTCCCAGGTACCCCTAGACCACACCAGCCAATAACCAGGAGAAACGGAGAGGGAGAGTGAGGCTCTGCTACACGTGTATGTATGAATGTGAGTTAGGGACCTTAGATTGTAAGCTTCTTGCAGCTTTTGGAACACATTAAATGTTCCACCCGTATATAGGGTGGAACATATAACATGTGCTACAGCCTTGTGAATTTTTTTTTATTTTTATTAAAAGGTGAACCTATCCCTTTAGCAGTCTGATGTCAACTGTTTCCTCTCTTACCCACCAACACTTTACGTAGCTATTTGTTCTACCTGGTGAGTTCACAATTTGTAAGAGAACATTAGAGAAGTGATACTAAAATCTCTCTCTGTGCTCTTCAAGTGATTCACTTCTTAATCAAACCCACCCTGATTGCTCTGGGAAGTCCCATCTTTCGAGTTTTTTTTGTTTCTCATGGATACATATGTAGCCTTTGGGCCTTTTTAACTGCTTCCGGACCAGCCGCCGCAGTTATACTGCGGCAGGTTGGCTCCTCTGCACGAGTCGTCGTAGCTGTACGTCGGCTCTTTAAGACGCCTCCGGCAGCGCCTGGAAACGTGTCCTCGGAGCCGATGCGAGTGCCTGCCGGGCACGATGACCGCCGGGCACCTGCGCTCGTGACAGAGCGAGAACCGGGATCTGTGTGTTCTCTCAGGGGAGAGGAGAAAGATTGTGTGTTCATACTAAGTATGAACACCGATCTCTCTCCTCCTCCAGTCAGTCCCATCCCCCCCACAGTTAGAACACACCTAGGGAACACAGTTAACCCCTTGATCGCCCCCTAGTGTTAACCCCTTCCCTGCCAATGACATTTATACAGTAATCATAGCATTTTTATAGCCCTGATCGCTGTATAAATGTCACTGGTCCCAAAAATGTGTCAAAAGTGTTCGATTTGTCCGCCGCAAAATCGCATTTCCGATAAAAATCGCAGTGTACAATGTTTTTTGCACAGATTCACTTTATATGAAGGTTTAGCGCAACCTAATATTGCAGACATCCCAACCTGCAAAAACTCATTTCAGGGAGGTGGCGCTTCGCGCCCGCAACCCCCCTCCCCCCGCTGAAAAATATTCTGGGGAAGGGGGTGGGGGGTGGGTGGTATGCGGCAGTGGATGGTGTCAACGTTTTTTTTATTTTTAATAATAGATTTTTTTACAAATTAATTTGTTTTTAATTTATTTTCGCAATACTTTTTGGGGGGAGGGGGTTGGGGCAGTGGACAGTGTTGGTAGGGCAGGGGAGAGTGGTGTCAGTTTTTTATTACATTTTTTTACACTTTTTCATCTTTTAGAATTTTTTAACAATCATTTATTTTTTATTTTTTTGGGGGGCTTTGGTGAGATGTCAGGGGTCTAAACAGACCCCTGTGTGTACAAAAGGTATTTCCATGCTGCTATTCTGGTAGTGTATCAACTGCTACAAAGCACTGGAAAGGCAAAAACCATAACCTAAATGGGAAATATATATAAGAAATAGTGCTGAGCTGTTATAAGTGATCCTGAGGTCAAAATATAAAAGTGCTGTGTGCAAGACTCCGTAATGTCAGAATCAACATTAGTCCAAAACTTTAGTGTACTGGCAGTACTAAAAAAGTATATTACACAATTAAATAATTATTGTAATGGAGTGCAAAGGTGCAAGAAAATTGAGTAAGTATTAAACAATCCAAAACCTTAATATACTGCCTGTATTAGTAAGGTAACTTGCTCTGTCAGCAAGTACTGAAGCAATGGTAAAGTGCAAACGTGCAAGAAAGAAAGACTGTGACAATACAATTGTGCCAAATAGAATAAATCCTTATTGTAAAATTGATGAAGCCATATTAAAGGGCAAACATGCAAATACCAAACTAAAAATGGTTGCTTGATAGATATGAAAAAATGGTGAACGTGCAAAGTTATGGTGTTGTATTTGAAGTCCAAAATTAGCAATTATAATATGTGCTGGGTTTGAGTGCTGGGTGACGGATTCTTCTGTGACTTCCATTACTGTGGATATCCTTCTATTAATGTTAATAGGTGGCCCCTTACCTCACTGCTGTGAGGTTACAGCATGTGTGTAAAATCCTATGCGGGCCTGGTCTGGTGCTGCCTGGATGGTTCCTTAGAGCATGGGGGTATGATGTCTGGATGTGCTGAACAATTACTCTATCCGTGGAGTATGGGGTCTCCAAATGGAATGCATAAGTTAGCAGGGGAAGGTAAAGGAATCCCAATATAGTGTAGTATGTTTAGACATTCACGTTTATTTGAAAACAATAATTTAAGTACTCACATTTAAAAAGTATATTCGTGCATATCAAAATACGAGCGCCGAGCTCGTCCGCGTCACCTCCGGTGCTTGTTACGTCCCTACGCGTATCGTCATTGACCACGTGACTTCATCAGGGGTCTAAACAGAGGAGGAGGACAGGAGGGGCAGAGGAGAACACGGGGCCGGAGGAGAACGGGGGGTGTTCGGAGAAGGATGTGGAGGGGGCTGGGGGAGGAGCACACAGGAAACAGTTGGGAATGCTCGGTGCACCGGGGAACAGCTGTGAACACCGATCTCCCTGTATAGCTTTTTAGCCGACAGTCGCGGGAGGGAGAGAAGGAGAAGCGTCTGTCAGCTAAAAATCTATACAGGGAGATCGGTGTTCACAGCTGTTCCCCGCTGCACCGAGCATTCCCGGGAGTTAGCAAGGTGCTTGCGGGTGTGCGGGAGCCGCCGCAGAAAGATGGGAGACTCCCGCACCTCGCGGGAGACTTCAGATGTCTGATATTGAAACTCTAAAAACATGCTGGTAGGTAAATCAGATTCTGTCTAAATTGGCCCTAATATGTATGAATGTGTGTTAGGGACCCACACAAACACCACCCCATGTTAAAAAAAAATGCAAATAAGGATCATCTCTTTCTCAGAGAACAGTGAGCGGGGCATGGTGGTGGGAAGAAATTAGCAGCAGTACAAGCAACTTCCTGTAGGGACGTGATGTCATTCCTGTGTGCTGTCCGCCACTTCCCGGCACCAGATATGCGCCACGGGTACATACCTCTTCACACACAGCAGTTGCACATCTCACATACACAGCGGTCGCGCATCTAGCTGCAGGATCCCAATTTTTAGGGAAATTAATAGTAAAAATGTTTCTAGTGAAAGACAACTGGTGTATTCTATTAAACAAGGTCTAAATGGGCCATTGACATGCATCACAGTTGAACTTAGGAATGTGTATTTGCAAAGTTAAACTAAATAAAATCCTTTCTTATTTTTGCTTGGGGATAGAGTGCAGAGGGATTAGAAGTCTTGTCAGTTTTTGGGGATGTCTGCACCACTGATAGGGTGAAGACACCTCCAAAATTTTGCCACTTTCTCTTTCAAATTTATTCACTTCCTGTCACATAGCCAAACAGGAAGTGAGGGTAAAACCCTACCAATGTCTTTCCTTGGGGACACAGGTCAATCTAAATAGTTTCCCCATTAGGTACACCCCAAATTATTAGGTATCTAGGACTTTATTTACTAAAGGCAAATCCACTTTGCACTACAAGTGCACTTGGAAGTGCAGTTTCTGGAGATCCGAGGGGGACATGCAAGGAAAATAAAAAAACAGCATCTTTGCTTCTACATGATTGGATGATAAAATCTCCAGTGCTTCCCCTCAGATTTACAGCGAGTACACTTGTATTGCAGAGTGGATTTGCCTTTTAATAAACCCCAAAATACCTAATAATTTGAGGTGTACGTAATAAAGTGCTAGAGTGCATTTGGCCTAATGGAGACACTCTGTCACAATCACAACCTCAAAATGATTGGATCTTTCGCCCTAGAACACATTCCACCCAACGAGAGAGGTGGTGATCCAGACAGACAATTGCTTCAAATTGAAGCTAAATGGATTTACCGTTTACAAGCCACAAAATACCCCGGCCTAAATGAAGGCATAAGCTATGAACCCTTCTTGTAGTTGGCACATGCCGGCTGCGTTACCATTACAATTCTGCCACTCTGGATGTTCTTGATGATGCTTGACCCTCTTCTTCTTTCCGCTGTTTCTTTGTCCACCGGGGATTGGGCCCTGCTTTTTGTCCTCTCTGAGACTGGTCCTGAGGGTGCCATTTGGGCCCTTTCCTTGTACTGTCACTGGTCATAAAGGACTGGCGATGACCCATTGCCATTGCGGTCCTTAAATGCTCATATATTAAATGTTTTTGTTCTATTTATACAAGATGAGTATGTACCTACCCTTTTGCCATGTATACATATCCTTATCATATACCTCTTAAAAGTTTTTTGATCTTACTGTGTAAATGGTGCCTTAGAACTCATGGAACCTCAAATTGCATATTTGCACATGTGTCCACATGATATGCATTTAACTACTCAACTTTTTTTCGTTTCTGTGGCCTATTAATATCAACTTTGGTATCAGGTTACACCAGTTTTGCCACACAATTTTTTCTGTGTGTATTATTTATTACTGCTTATTACCGTATTTATCGGCGTATAACACGCAAAGATATGTGGAGGTCAAAGAGGCTATTTGCTCATCCGGATTCGCTATATTTTGATAAGGGGGGAGGGGAACTGAGTAAGGGGAGGGAGGGGGGGGGGTTCACTATTGGTATAGTTGCTATCAATGGATGGCGTGTGGTTGTATATTTTCTGCCGACCATGTTTGCCGAATGAGGGAAAGGGAGTTACTGCTCCAGGTGGATGTGCTTATACAATCAGTGTCTTCTCAGGAAATCACGGGTGCCGGCAATGCCATGAATAAGCACCAACCAATAGTGTGAAACGCGTAGGCTGTTGATCCCCATTTTTTGCTGTGATTGTAGTGTTTTTTTATCCTTTTTTACAATAAAGACAACCATCAAAGGTTTTTTGGAGTGTGGCTGTCCATTCATCTTTTCTATATGTTTGCCAAATGTTGTGCCAAATCAGTTATGTGTTGTATGTTCTGTCTTAAAAAAACTCAATAAAAATAATTTTTCAAAAAAGAAATCAGTCAATAGCTTGGTGTTCAGGACAGCTATTTTAGCTAAGATAAATTCCCAAAACATGTCCTGTTGGGGGTACTTGAGGACTGAGGCTGAGAATCAGATCCTTCTCTGTGCTGGCAGCTCAGCTGTCAGCTAATTGCCAGCTCCCATCTCTCCACAGTGATCCACCTGTTGATGATCCTGCTTGTCAGCTCTGCCTACTTAAAGCCTTCCAGTTCATTTGCTCTCCGCCTTCGCCTGTGTTAACATCACAAGAGACTTTCTCCTGCGTTCCTGTTTGAGGACCTGCTTGACTGTCGTTCCCTCTGGCTACAGATCCTGCTTGCTGTACTACTACCTTTATCGCTGGCTCTTGGACTACCCGATCCGGTTACTGAACTCTGGCTATGATTGACTACGCTTACTCTGTTTACCTTTTTATTTTTATTATTAAACAAGTGTGATTTAACTGTACTTCTGTCTCGGTCTGATTCATGGTTTCTGACAGTAGGCGAAGGCCATGAATTCAGAAGATGCAGCCAATCCACTTGTTGATAATATGATTTCCAGACTGGATGACCTGGATCACCGCATGGATCAGTTTGCCACGGCGATACAGACGCTCCTGAGTCGCACGGCTCATCTAGAATCTCCCACTGTGGCCGCTCCGGTAGTCTCTGTGCAGGCACCCGCCTCGAGTATTACCTCTATAAGAGGTATGTCTGGTTCCGCTTCGCTTCCCCAGCGATTGGGGGCGATCCAGTTCAGTGCAGAGGGTTTCTCAACCAGGTTGAGATATACTTTGAGATGCTGCCCCAGGTGTTTCCCACGGACAAAAGCAAAGTGGGTTTTGTGATATCTTTGCTTTCTGACAGTGCCTTGGCCTGGGCAAACCCTCTATAGGAGACGCAAAAACCCGTGGTCCTGAGTTACCCAGAATTTGTGGCTCCCTTCAAAAGGGTATTTGACATTCCCGCACAATACGCTTCTGCTGCCAAGTGCCTCATGTCCATCAAACAGAGTACGAGGATGGTTGCCGATTACGCCATTGAATTCCGTACTCTGGCAGCAGAGGTTGCTTGGAACAATGAGGCCCTCGTGGCTGCTTTTTCTCATGGCCTCTCGGATAACATCAAGGATGAGATAGCAGCCTGAGATATAACCACTGAGCTGGAGAGGTTGATCACTTTTGCCATCCTCATTGACTCCGAGAGAGATTCTCTCTTAAGGAGTGGTTGCGGAAGCCTCCTGTACAGTTGCCTCCGAGCTTTGCAGTCTCACCCTTGCCTCCCTCACCTCCCATGCCTCCTGATACCGAGTCGGTCTGTGAAGATGAACCCATGCATTTGGGCTTCACACGTCTCTCTGCGGACGAGAGAGTTCTTAGGAGGAGGGCGAGATTGTGCCTTTATTGTGGCCAGGCTGGTCACCTTCTGAAGTCTTGTCCTACCCATCCAGGGAATGCCCGAACCTTGAGGTCCTGTCACGGACAGACCTTAGGTGGCCTTGTTTCGTCTCCAATTTCCCAGAAGGATAAGCCCCTGGTTTTGGTTACCCTGTCGTGGGCTGAGTCGTCCGTCGAGATACAGGCTCTAATCGACTCCAGGGCTGCAGGCCTGTTCATTGATGCTGTCTTTGTATCAAAGCACTCTATTCCGCTGCAGCTGCGTGACACTCCACTTGCCATTGAGGCTCTTGACGGGAGACCTCTACAGCCTGCCCATGTGACTCATGAGACTGTTCCGTTGTCCATGGCTGTAGGGGCTCTTCACCATGAGATAATCCAATTCCAAGTTATTTCCTCACCTAAGTTTCCGTTGGTTATTGGTTATCCTTGGTTACAGAGGCACAATCCCTCTTTTGATTGGCTCCGTGCTGAGGTTCTGTCCTGGTCACCACAATGCAGTAAGAGATGCTTTCAAAAGGTAGCCAAAGTCCTGTGCACCTCTTTACTCTCCTCCCTGCCGGAGGAGTATCGCGATTTTAGCGATGTCTTTGATAAGGGTCAAGCTGGTACTTTGCCTCCACACCGGTCGTATGATTGCGCAATTGACCTTCAACCTGGTGCCATACCCCCTCTTGGCTGGGTTTACCCTTTGTCGGTCTTGGAGGATAAGGCCATGGAGGACTATGTTGCAGATGCACTCTCTCGAGGTTTCATCCGCAAATCCTCGTCTCCTGCTGGCATACAATCTCGTGAGGATTAAGGAGGGCGACGAGTGGAAAACTGCATTTAATACCAGAACAGGTCATTATGAGTATCTCATAATGATTTTGGCCTCTGTAACGCTCCGGAAGTTTTCCAAGAGTTTATTAACGATGTCCTCCAAGATTTGTTGCAGTTATGTGTGGTGGTCTATCTCGATGATATCCTCATATTTTCCAAGTCCCCGGGAGAGCCACCACACAGATGTCTGTCGAGTGCTACAAAAACTAAGAGAGAACAATCTCTATTGTAAACTGGAGAAATGTGAATTCCATCGGGAACAGGTCAAATTCCTGGGTTATGTACAGTAATTTCCACGACTGGTTTTTCGATGGACCCAGAGAAACTTTCTGCTGTCCTACAGTGGCCTCAACCCATGGGTTTACGTCCTCTGCAGCGTTTTCTTGGCTTTGCCAACTATTATCGGAACTTCTCGTCTCTGGTCAAGGCCCTGACTGATCTGACCAGAAAGGACCAGAAAGGACGGTAACCCACAGAGGTTTCTGGTCTCCAGAGTCTATTAAGGCTTTTGAGAGTCTTAAGACTACCTTTGTTTCTGCTCCTGTGTTGGCACATCCTGATCCTACGTTGCATTTTATCCTTGAAGTTGATGCTTCTGAGACTGGAGTTGGCGCCCTTCTGTCTCAACGTCCTAGCTCTGACAGCGATATGCATCCATGTGGCTACTTTTCCAAGAAATTGTCACCTGCGGAGTGCAATTACGAGATTGGTGACAGAGAGCTGTTGGCGATCATTTTAGCCCTGAAAGAATGGAGGCATCTCCTCGAAGGTACCACGGTCCCGGTTCTCAGTCTTACTGACCATAAAAATCTCACATTCTTGTCTGAGGCTAAGCGCCTCTCACAGAAAGGTACGATGGGCTCTTTTCTTGTCGAGTTTCAATTACATTGTCTCATTCTTACCCGGTACTAAGGATGTAAGGGCTGACTCCTTGTCACGACAATTTTCCTCCACTTCCAAGATGGAGTCGGTTCCGGTTCCTGTGATTCCTCCTGATCGTATTCTGGCTACGATTCGCACCAGTCTCACTTCTCCTTTGGGAGACAAAATTCTTGCTGCTCAGGTCGATGCCCCTCCTGAGAAACCTTGTGACCGCTGCTTTGTTCCCGAGAGTCTCCGTACTGCCGTGCTCCAGACTTACCATTCTCCCAAGGCTGCTGGCCACCCTGGGAAGAATCAACTCTTTTGGGCCATTTCCCAACAATTCTGGTGGCCTAGTCTACGTGCTGATGTAACCGCCTTCGTAGCTGCCTGTTCCGTGTGTCCTCAGAGTAATGCCCCATACACACGATCGTTTTTCATGCCGTTAAAAATGCCATTAAAAAAAATGGCCATTAAAAATGATCGTGTGTAGGCTCCAGAGCATTTTTAACGACGTGAAAAACGGGCATTAAAAATTTCGAACATGCTCTCTTTTTTCACGTCGTTTTTCATGTCGTTTTTTTTAACGACGTGAAAAACGATAGTGTGTATGCTTTAACGACGTGAAAAAAACGTGCATGCTCAGAATCAAGTATGAGACAGGAGCGCTCGTTCTGGTAAAACTAGCGTTCGTAATGGAGATAGCACATTCGTCACGGACTGAAAAGCACGAGACTGAAAAGAGCGAATCGTCGCTCAACAAACTTTACTAACATGAAGGGTGGTGCCATTCGAACGGAACTTCCCCTTTATAGTGCCGTCGTACGTGTTGTACGTCACTGCGCTTTGCTTGATCGTTTTTTTAAATGATCGTGTGTACGCAAGACAGGCTTGAGAGGAAACATGAAAAAAAACGACGTGAAAAACGGCAAGAAAAAAAATGGCAAGAAAAACGATCGTGTGTATGGGGCATAAGACTCCACGACACCTTCCAGTGGGCCTCCTACAACCCATACCCAATGGAGAGAGGCCCTGGACCCACCTGTCTATGGATTTCATTGTGGAGTTACTCAACTCCCAGGGCAACACAGTTGTCCTTATGGTGGTAGACCGGTTCTCGAAAATGTCTCACTGTATTCCACTTAAGAAGTTGCCTACGTCTAAGGAACTGTCTTCCATTTTTGCTCGGGAGATCTTACGCTTACATGGCCTACCCAAGGTCATTGTCTCAGACAGGGGAAGTCAGTTTGTGTCCCGGTTCTGGCGAGCCTTTTGTGCACAGTTGGGAATTCATCTTGTTTTCTCCTCTGCGTATCATCCGCAGTCTAATGGGGCCACAGAACGAGCCAATCAGTCCTTGGAGCAATTCCTGCATTTCTATATTTCTGACCATCACAACAACTGGTCAGACATTTTACCATGGGCGGAGTTTGATCACAATAGCGCTCTGAATTCTGCTTCCCGTTTGTGGCGAATTATGGTTTCCAACCTTCCATGTTGCCTGATTGTTTGTTCCTCAGAGTATTCCTGTGTTAGAGGAACATCTCCGTGGTCTTCGTTCCACTTGGGTACAAGTCCAGGAGGCTTTGCAACAGGCTAACGAGAGATACAGACTCCATGCTGACCACAGACACCTGTCTGCGCCTTCCTACCAGGTCGGGGACAGGGTCTGGCTGTCATCTCGCAACCTCCGTCTTCGTGTTCCTTCTCTGAAGTTCGCACCTCGGTTTATTGGGCCTTTCCGTATCCTTCGCAGGATAAACCCAGTGGCTTACACGTTGGACCTTTCTTTCCAGTATGCGTATCTCTAATGTGTTTCATGTCTCCTTATTGAAACCTTTGGTCTGCAACCGTTTTACCACGTCGGTGCCACGTCCTCACCCTATACAGGTTGAGAACCATGAGGAGTATGAAGTACAGTTCATTGTTGACTCCCGTAGTTTCCGTGGGCGCATACAGTACCTGGTGCATTTAAAAGGGTACGGTCTGGAGGAACACTCTTGGGTCCCATCCTCGGACGTACATGCCCCTGTCCTCCTCCGTGATTTCCATAGACGTTTTCCCCTCAAGCCCGGTGGTCCTCCGAGGGGGAGGGGTCGTTGAGGAGGGGTACTGTCAGGGCTGGGCTCAGCCCTTCCTTCTCTGTGCTGGCAGCTCAGCTGTCAGCTAATTGCCAGCTCCCATCGCTCTACAGTGATCCACCTGTTGATGATCCTGCTTGTCAGCTCTGCCTACTTAAAGCCTTCCAGTTCATTTGCTCTCCGCCTTCGCCTGTGTTAACATCACAATAGACTTTCTCCTGCATTCCTGTTTGAAGACCTGCTTGACTGTCGTTCCCTCTGGCTACAGATCCTGCTTGCTGTACTACTACCTTTATCGCTGGCTCTTGGACTACCTGATCCGGTTACTGAACTCTGGCTATGATTGACTACGCTTACTCTGTTTACTTTTTTATTTTTATTATTAAACAAGTGTGATTTAACTGTACTTCTGTCTCGGTCTGATTCATGGTTTCTGACAGTAGGCGAAGGCCATGAATTCAGAAGATGCAGCCAATCCACTTGTTGATAATATGATTAAAGCCTTCCAGTTCATTTGCTCTCCGCCTTCGCCTGTGTTAACATCACAAGAGACTTTCTCCTGCATTCCTGTTTGAAGACCTGCTTGACTGTCGTTCCCTCTGGCTACAGATCCTGCTTGCTGTACTACTACCTTTATCGCTGGCTCTTGGACATTGGCTTGGCCGATTACCCGATCCGGTTACTGAACTCTGACTATGATTGACTACGCTTACTCTGTTTACCTTTTTATTTTTATTAATAAACAAGTGTGATTTAACTGTACTTCTGTCTCGGTCTGATTCATGGTTTCTGACAGCAGCATACGCACAATCCATGCATATGCTACCATGAAGGCACCAGGAAAGTAACTTTTAGACAAATCACACCTTTTTTTGGTTTTGTCATGCCAATCAGCCTAGTTAAGCTGCAGCTGGGAAATCTGTTGCATGAAAATTAACAAAACACATAAAATATAAAAATTTGCTACAAATTTTATTGGTCAACAAAACAGGACTTGGAAAAGAGCAAGGGAAGCAAAAAAAAAAACATGTACTGTATGTTAATTTGAGACACTAACAGAATATGGTTTTGAGGTCTGACCATTTGCAGAGGAAATTAACAGGAGTTAAAAGCACTGCACCCACAAATGAACATCTATTAAGGATTAAGGATATTAAGGAACATTAAGTAGTTACAACATCTTGAGGTAGATTTTGCAAAATAATGCAGCACAGACAATTAAATCAAAAACAAACGACACACACTGGCAACATCAAAAATATTTCAGGGGAAAATACCCCCCCACCCAAAAAAATACAATAAACAAAACTGAAAAAAAAACACACACACACGCGTACGCACACAAGTACGTTAAGGATGTCCTTTAATGACTAACCCAAAAAACACACTCTCTAAGCATGCCCAGAAACATCGAAGTGCTGTTCACACACAAAAAGCTGAAAAAAAATCAAAGTCCCTGAGCATGCCCAGACCAACCCAAATGCAGCTAGCACAAAATAATCCACCCCCTGTCCAAAATCCAGCATGCTACAAATTAAAGATGGTCCAGGGGGGCAAACAAAGAGCCTAACATGGGCAAAAGTTATACAACAAATACCAATTCAGTCTATGGGAACTGACTTGTTAATTTTGCGAGTCCCCACTTGGCTGGCTTATATTCTAGTTATTGGCCTTAAAATGGGTATGGGGGCCCAGGTCCCACCCTCAGGGGCATATATCAATGTCACCAATTCGGACAACACCAAAAAAGAAACAAGGCGAAGTGACTTTAAAAATGCTTGGGGGCAGGAGGGGCTCAGGCTCCCCAAAAGTAAACCACCTTGTTCCCATATTCAGGGGGACAAGGGCCTCTTCCACACAACCCTAGGCTGGGGTTGTGGGGGGCTGCAGACAGGGAGATTTACGGAATGTGGAAAGGCCCTTTAAACTAGTGGGTACAAGGTGCTTTGTAGTTGGTATTGGGCTGAGCCCAACATGCCCCAAAGGCAGCCAGCTATGTTGAGTGCATGTGGCCTTATATGGTTTAGGAGGGCGATCGCTCTTCTCGCCCCTTTCCTAGCTGGTCCTGTTGTATGCTCTGAAAAAAGGATGTGGTTTGGAGTGGTGAAGGCATCTCACAGCCTTTTGAGAATGAAGTGGAGTGTGCAGTTCCCCTTTAAAAGCAAAAGCTAGCCAATGGAAATCCAAGGGGTTAGACAAGAGCATTGGAGAATATAGTGTGAAGTTCACCTTTAAAAGCAAAAGTTTACCCAAAGAAATCATATACATTAGAGGGGGGAGACAAGAGCATTGGAGAATGGAGTGTGGAGTTCCCCTTTTAAAAGCAAAAGCTAGCCCAAGAAAATCATATGCATTAGAGGGGGAAGGTTAAATGCTCTTTTAGAAGGAGCTAGAAGAGCGAGAGTCTTTTTACATAATTTTAACAAGGTGCATGTCACATGTTGGCAACGTAACATGCTAACATGACCTGTGTGCAAATCTCCTTAAAATAATACATAAAGGTGAACCAGCGTTATAAAAAAAAAGTTTAGAGGTGCAATTGTATTTACGTTGCTTGACATTTACTAAGATTTTGGCAGCAGAGTAAATAAGCGCATTTGAACGAGCGCAAGAGCCGCTTGCGCATGCGCAGTGCATAAATTGATCTCACGCAGTTCTAAACGTACTTGCAGGCACAGCAGGCTTGCTCTGAAAAAGTTACTTTCTCATTCTATTTTGGGAATATTTGTTACTTGGGCAGTTGTTACTAAACTTCCTCACATCACCCCAAATCACCCCATAATATTGGCACCCCCATCTTCTGTTAATATTGGATTGAAGATGCCGTGTACCATGTCCATAGTGGCACATTAATTGCATTCTCCCGTGTGCCGAGATTGCTTTAGTAAATGGGGATTAGCGCTTTGTTACCGGCGCAAACGTTTTGTAAATATCGAAATGTGCGTTGCGCCTCGCTGTGCGCCTCAACTGATGGCATATCAACGCATAAATCAGCCCCATTGAGTTTTTTTCAAATTTGTTGCTCTTCTTTTGTTTATAGCGCAAAAAATAAAAACCACAGAGGTGATCAAATACCACCAAAAGAAAACTCTATTTGTGGGGAAAAAAAGGACGTAAATTGTGTTTGGGTACAATGTCGCAAGACGGCACAATTGTCAGTTAAAGCGACGCAGTGCCGTATTGCAAAAAATGGCCCGGTCAGGAAGGGGGTAAATTTTTCCAGGGCTGAAGTGGTTAAGTTGGACACCACTGTCTTAAAAGATTGTCACAGAAAGCAAGAAAAAAAAAGTTTTGTCTATAGTTCTACTTTAAAGTTACATCCAGAATTATCAACATACTGTATTTCCTAATTCCTTACTTCACTCGCTACAGTCTCGATTCTTTTCTCTTCAGTGTACAGAAACACGTATTTCAGTTGACCGTGGAAACACCATGGGTGACAGCTGACTAAGAGGCAGGACAGCTGATAGAGCAATGTAAGTCCACAGAAAGATGGTCAGAGCAAACAGCAAACAGAGGCAGAGTGGGCAACCTGAAGGTGAGTATACATAGACAAATAGATTTTAAACAGAATCCAGGTTCTGGACAGGCAAACTGATCAATGACTGACAATAGCAAATATAACAAGCCTATGATCAGGATAAGCACAGACAGGCAGAAGTCAGAACCAACCTGTATGTTCAGCAGTCTACTTAAAGGGTAACTCCACTTTCGTGGGGAAAAAACTCAACAAAAGTGGAGTTACTCTTTAAACATTCAATACCAGCTGATGGGGAAGGCTGAGGCTGATTGTTATCTACGACTTGCCAAAGTCTCTAATGATCTACATGCTGTTAAAGCCAAACCTCTCTAGTAATCCTGCTAAGGCTACGGCCCCCTTCACACGGGGGGATGCGTCCGATCCGTCCGAGTGGAATCCGCCTGCTCAGCGGGTGATCTCTCCACTGATACCTGCTGAGCAAGCAGATGACAGGTCCGTGTCCGCTCGGACCGCTATTCAGAGCAGACAAGGACAGAGCCCACTCTCCTCTATGGGGTGGTTGGATGGAAACAGACTATATGTCCATTTCCATTCGATTGTCATCCGATCTGACCCACTGGATGGATGGCGAATCGCCATACGTCTGTTTTCAGCTTTTTCTGATTTTATCACATTGGATGTCTGCTGACATTCACCGGCCCATAGAGGGCAATGGGTGGCCTGGTCAGGTCTGCCTGAAAAACGGACAGGCGGACCTGATCAGTCCATTGGTGTGAAAGGGGTCTAAGTCATTCCTATAAGCTTCTTTATATCTGTTGATTCTGCATGTAGCGCTACCCTAGGGTTGCCGCCTCATCCCTTTAAACCAGAACACGTATTACTTACACAGGTTCTGTGGCTGATTAAGGTGGTAATTAAACTCATGCAGTGCCTTACCTGCATTAAATTAGCCTCAGAACCTGTGTAATTAATATGTGTTTGGTTTAAAGGAATGAAGTGGCAACCCTACGCTATCCCTGTGAGGGCCACTTAAAGATTCTGTACTCCACTGGTTGATTTGACCTTGAAAGTCCCCTGACACCTCTGACACACTGGTTTCTGCCATTTTCATTATAAATAAAGGAACTTAAAGACACACACATGTAAAGTAAACTAGTTAGATCAGTGTTTCTCAACTCCAGTCCTCAACAGGTCATGTTTTCAGGCTTTCCATTATTTTGCACAGGTGATTTGATCAGTTTCACTGCCTTAGTAATTACCACAGCTGTTTCATCTGAGGGAAATCTTGAAAACATGACCTGTTGGGGCGCCTTGAGGACTGGAGTTGAAAAACACTGAGTTAGATTTATTTACTGGCAGATTAATGGCAAAATAATTCAGCAACATAGATTTTGTGACATGCAAGTGACAATATACTTTCAATAAACTTGATGGCAAAGCCAACTAAGAAAATAGACAATTAGAACACTTTAAGAACATATAGCCATCAGAAGTTAACCCTAAATAGGTACTATGGCTAAGACTTTAGGTCATGACACAGGAAGGAGTTGACCAGCTGATCTCAACAGCACTCACCCTGCACCATCTACCCTCAGCTGGTCAATTCCTTCCTGTATCATGACCTAAAATCTGTCCAGGAAGTAAGGAAGAAGTAATCGAGCAGTGTTTTTAAACAGCTATGAAGAGAGTGAGATAATTGTGTGTAGCATAAATGGAAAGCTGTTTTATTTGATTACAAGAGGGTCGAGTCAAAAGTATCGATTGAATTGGGTCCATCCTGTCTACATTGCCCCACCATCTGTTGCAGTTGAGAAGCAATAAAATACATCTTTGCATTTGGCACAGCAAGCCCCCCCCCCTTATCTTTGGGAAGTTGTAACGTAGAAAGCTTAATTCTAGGAATTTTACCCTTCCAAAGTAGGATACGGAACAGGGAATCTATTTTTTTTAAACCATTTAAGGGGAATCCACATAGGAGAATGATGTAGAATATAAAGTAACTGAGCGCCCCAGAACATTTTAATCAAATTTGCACGTCCCACCAGCGATAAAGGTAATTTAGTCCATATTCTACTCTTTGCCTTAAATTTATCTAAAAGTGGCGTCAAAGTTTGATTTAAATATTCCTTGCCTTTAAAGGAGACCCAAATACCTAGATACTTAAAAGACTTACATTAGCTATTCTAATCTGATTTACCTTCTGTGGTAGGATTTGAGACATCTGATCTAGTGGGATCAATGCAGATTTATCCCAGTTTATGCTGAAACCCAAGAAGGAGCCAAAGGTCTCTATCAGGGCTACAGCAGAAACTAGTGATTCATCCGTATCTCCCAGAAACAGCAGAGCAAGGTCTGCATACAACCAAAGTTTAAAACTTTGTGAAACAAAAAAAAAAAAAAGTTTATGTTCCCTTTCTCCTCTCTTTAAACCTTTAATTAGGGGTGTTGGTCTCATTGCTATCGCTTGGGGCTCTATTGCTAATGCAAACAACAATGGGGATTACAGGCAGCCCTGTCTGGTACCCCTAGATAAGGAAAAAAATATATAGTACCATTAATCTGTAAACATGCTCAGGGGGCATGATATAATAATTTTATCCACCTCACAAAACCTTCACCCAGGCCAAATCTTTCCAAAACCTCCCACAGGTATGTCCACTCGACACAGTCATACGCTTTTGCTGCGTCGAGAGACAAAACTGCTCTTTTCTCCACATTATCAGGAGTCTTCTGCAGGTTAAGAAACAGTTTCCTCAAATTTATTGCTGTGGACCTTCCTGGGAGGAAACCTGCCTGGTCCTGGTGTATCAATTTCCCGGCTATAACGGTATTTAGTCTCTTGGCCAAGACCCTTGCCAATACCTGAACATCTGAGTTCAGCAACGAGATTGGCCGATAAGAATCTGGTAGTGTCTGATCTTTATCTGGTTTGGGTATTACGATAATAGTTGCTTCATTCATTGATTCCAGAAGCCTACCTGTGTCGAATGCCTGGTTAAGCATTTTCAATAATTCCAGGAGCTGTTATTCTCCATAGATCTTATAAATCTCCAGTGGCAAGCCATCGGTATCTGATGCTTTACCACTAGCCAATTCTGAAATGGCTCTTGTTATTTCCTCCAATGTGAGTGGGGAGTTAAGTCTTTCTCTGTGATCTGCAGAAATTGAGGGTACAGTATCTCCAGGGGATGAAGAAAGTCTCAAAGTTGGTCCAATTTATAAGTCACCTTGCTCCTATATAAATCACCATAAAAGGATAAAAAGGATGATATAATATCTATCTGAATATAATTTGAGCAGGTCTGAGATTTGGCTAATACAGCTTACATTTTCTCATTCCTTTCCCATTTCTCATAATACGTACTGCTTACAAACAGGAGACATTGTTCTGCACTTCTCCTACAAGGCGAGTTTCCCACTCTGCATTCGATTCTTTAAACCGGCTAATTGCTTGTATTAGTATTCCTCTTAAAAATGCTTTCATCATATACCATATCACCTGTGATGCTGCAGTATTTGCATTATTCTTGAAGAAATCGACCAGAGATTGACGTGTTCAATGACAAATTTTACAGTTTACAGTTACAGAGCAAGAATCGAGGTTACATCTTCCAACGTGATCACCACAGCCAACGATAACTATTTAAGATAGGATTTCCCTTCAGTTTGGAGAGATAGCTACTTACATATTGTGTTTTGAAGACAGAAAGTGAGGGAAAATCCTCAAAAGCACAAGCACAGCAAAAAAAAAAAAGTTAGATAGCAGAAAAATGGATAGCATAGAAATAACAGATAAAAATGTCATCAGCCCAGTTCCTCAAGCTTGCTGACCTGAAGCTCTCTTTCTCTCTGCTTTCTCTGTCATTCTCAAATTATTATTAACTCATCCATGTCTTCCTACTCCAAATATCTTTTCTATTTCTACCTTAAAGAATTTATGTCGGTGGAGCACTGTATCGGGATTTTGGTAGATATTTAGATCTGTTGATATTTTAACTAAAGTTATGCTAAAGCCTAGTTTAAAAAAAAATAGCAAACACATTATACTTACCTGCTCTGTACAGTGGTTTTGCACAGAGCAGCTCAGATCCTCCCCTTCTCGGGTCCTTCCTTGGAACTCCTGGCCCCTCCCTCCTGTTGAATGCCCCCACAGCAAGCAGCTTGCCCGAGCTGAGCCACAGCTCCCTGTATCCATTCTGACACAGATCTGTGGCCCTGCCCTGTCCCCTCTCTCTCTCCTCATTGGCTCATTGACATGACTGATTGACAGCAGCGGAAGCCAATTGCGGTTTGATGCTGTCTCAGCCAATGAGGAGGGAGAGGCAGCCGAGTCTCTCGTGCAACATCACAGGATCGAGATGGGGCTAAGGTAAGTATTAGGGGGGCTGGTGCCAGGGTTGCCAACTTTCAGTAAATTTACAAACAGTTTTTAAAATCCATAATTGTTGCATCTGTCCATGAATGTCAGTTACGGAAATGCAGCCTACATGTCTGTAATGGACATTCAAGGACAGATGCAAAAAGTACGGATTTTACAAACTGTTCGGAAATTTACTGAAAGTTGGCAACCCTGGCTGGTGCATACAAAGGTTTATTTATTAACGCATAGAATGCATTAAGATAAAAACACCTTCAGCCTTTACAATCACTTTAACCACTTCCCACCCAGTCAATAGCATATTGACGTCCGGGAAGTGGTTGTGTTATCCACACTGGACGTCATATGACGTCCTGCAGGATAACAGCCGCCGCGCGCCCGGGGGGGGCGCGCATCGCGGCGATCTGTGGAGTGGTGTGTCAGTCTGACACACCGCTACACTAAACTCGGTAAAAAGCCTCCGGCGGAGGCTTTTTACCACGTGATCAGCCGTGTCCAATCACGGCTGATCAGGATGTAAACAGGAAGAGCCGTTGATCGGCTCTTCCTCACTCGCGTCTGACAGACGCGAGTAGAGGAGAGCCGATCGGCGGCTCTCCTGACAGGGGGGGTTCGCGCTAATTGTTTATCAGCGCAGCCCCCCCTCGGATATCCACACTGGACCACCAGGGAAGCCCCCCAGGACCACCAGGGAACCCCAAAGCATGTGGATGGCCAGGTAAGTACCCCATGGCCATCCACATGTAAAATTTCTCAAAAAACATATGCCAATCAGTGCCCACAAATGGGCACTGACTGGCACACCACAATGTGCAATGCCCAGCAATGCCACCTACAAGTGTCAACAGTGCCACCTACAAGTGTCAACAGTGCCACCTACCAGTGTCCATCAGTGCCACCTATCAGTGCCCATCCATGCCCATCTGTGCCCATAAGTGCCCACCTATCAGTGCCCGTCTGTGCCACCTATCAGTGCCACCCATAAGCGCTCATCAGTGCCACCTATAAGTGCCCATCAGTGCCGCCTATGAGTGCCCATCAGTGCCGCATACCAGTGCCACATATCAGTGCCCATCAGTGCCGCCTATCAGTGCCCATCATCAGTGCCCATCATCAGTGCCACCAGTGCCACCTCATCAGTGCCACCTCATTGGTGCCACCTCATCGGTGCCCATCAGTGTCACCTTATCAGTGCCTGTCAGTGCCGCCTTATCAGTGCCCGTCATTGAAGTAGAAACGGTACTTATTTACAAAAAAAATTGACAGAAACAAAGAAAAACTTCGTTTTTTTCAAAATGTTCGCTCTTTTTTTATTTGTTGTGCAAAAAATAAAAATCGCAGCGGCGATCAAATACCACCGAAAGAAAGCTCTATTTGTGGGAACAAAATGATAAAAAAATTGTTTGGGTACAGTGTTGCATGACCGCACAATTGTCATTCAAATTGCGACAGCGCTGAAAGCTCAAAATTGGCTTGGGTAGGAAAGTGTATAAGTGCATGGTATTGAAGTGGTTAAGAAGCTGCTCAGCAAGATCTGATGGGTCCCAAGAGGAGGTCCCTGGAATGACAGTAATAAGTTTGGTATAATGAAGAGAGCACCAGTTATATGGTTGATGGTTTAGTGAAAACGTTCTTTGTTATTAGAGTAAAAATAATAGCCAACATGTTTTGGGGGCTTTACTGATCAGGGTTTGTGCAGGTATAGGTTGGGAAAGCTGGGCTGAGATCAGGTATACTGAATTAGATGCATGTTTTAGCATGTATTAGGAGCCTTGTCTTGTCACTGTTTAGGCACAAATATGCACTTATCTTAAGGAAATTGAATGTATTTGTATTGCAAGAGTACTTATAGATACTGGAAATTTTGGTAATTTATTGTGTTATTCTTGAAGACTAGTTATAACTCTGACATTTATACTATAGGTATAAAGATGTCATAGACAGGGGTCAGGCTCAGAGACAGGGGGTAGAGAGGTTCACACCGGCCAGCACATCGGTACATGAGCAGGTCACCCTGACAGATGACACAAGCTGACCCAAGGCGAGGGGTCTAAGTACTAACTAGTCTTCACTAGAGCTTTTGCTGCGTTCTAGTGCCAGGTTGAGGTCTTAAAGATTCCCACACCATCAGGTGAACAAGCTGTGGTCCAGTAACAGATGTAACAGGTAAGGGTCAAGCAGAAGTATAGTCAATAAACAAGCCAAAGGTCAGTAGCAAGTTGTTGCAGGTTGGGAACAAGCTGAAGTGTTGTCAAGGAACAAGTCAAAGGTTGGTAACAAATGGTAGCGAAGATAAGGACAGCTGCAGGTATGCAAGGAGCAATGTATAGGCTGGAGAGTGCACAATAATCTGGCAAACAGAGGCAGTGCAGAAACATCGCTTGAATAAGGAAGTTCATATAAGGTGCAAAGAGTTCAAGGTTCACCAGAAACAAGATACAATATAAGATTTTCCAGGGGATCAGGCAAGGAGCTGTCCAGCATCTCAGGTGGCACAGTAAAAAGAGCTACAGCCAGACACCACCGAGGTCCCAGGTTCAGTTCTGGACCCTGGCAACAGAATGTTCCGTCTTGTAAGTACTTTTATGTTTAACAATTAGTCACATGTAAGCAATGTCATTGACTTTAGCATGTAACTATATAAACATTATTTTATAAGGTCAGTGTATGTAAAGTGGAGTTTACAAATTAATTGAGTAAAATTTGACATTGTTAGACAATCACGTGCGAGAAAGGGTCAGGTTTTCTTATCGTATCTTAATACTTCAATCCCTTTGGTGGCAAGAACTCCCATTTCAAACTCCAAGCTCTCTGTCGTTCGCTAGGGAAGCAAGATTTAATAACTTTTAACTAGTTTCTGCATTCTAGAAGTATGAGCTAGGCAGTGCAAATTACACTGTGCGAAAGCTTAGTAGGACATTTAAAAGAGAATTAGATATGAATAAAAAAGATCATTTTTGTCTAATTCCCAATAAGGATTACTGTAATTTAGCATATTTTCATTGGTAAAAGGAATAAAGAAGATATATTACAAACATGAACTGAATTTCACATTGTATTAGAGGAGAATTAAATTTTAATATAACATAACAAAGTTGGAGACGGCATAAGTTATGTCCAATGTCAGAAGATAATTAGTTGAATTACAATCAAGGCTTATACAAAGGTAACCCTGCTTAAAGTGACACTATCTTTTTAACCTCAAATATCTGTTATATTTTCTATATGTACAGTATATATTATTAGTATTTTAATAATATATTAACATTATTAAAATTGTATATATTATGTAAAGGAACATAAAAATATATACCAATTTAGGTTAACCAATATTAGTCTCATCACATTTATGGAAATAATGGACACCCTATTGATATTTAATGTTATAAGGTCTCACTTTCTAGTAGCTACCATGGCTACTGTATGGAAGAAAACATAATACTGTTGATATTATTATTAGTAGTAGATTACATTATGATATAAAAGGCAGCTCTACTTTTGTTAAACAAATTAATGCAATTAATTAAATTACTAAACAAGCTATTTTGTCATGGATTTTTTTTTGTATATTAACCGCTTGCCGACCAGCTGCTGCAGTTGTACTGCGTGAGGTTGGCTCGGCTGCGTGAATCGCTGTCTGGAGCGTACACAGCGATCTGTGGCCATTTGCTAGCGGGGGAGCCAACCAGCGGGTCTGGCAGACTTGATGTTCACTGGCAGCCCGCAATCGCTCCAGAGAAAGGCAGAACTGGGATCTGCCAGCGTAAACAAACAGGAGGCGTTCTGTACACAGAATATGTACAGAACACCCCCCAGAAACATTATTTCCTGCTTGTGTGATTGGCTCACTGGATTTCTCAGAAGTCTGCACTATGATACAAGTCAGATTTCACGCTTTCTCGCAATAAAATTTAAATTTTTTGTGAGATACTCCCAGAAGGAAATTTCATCTAAAGAGATGCAGACCCTGCCACTTTTCTTATTAGAGCTCTGCAGGTGCAGCAGCTGATTGATAATTATGAAACCACTACCATACAGATTCACTTACATAGTTACATAGTAGGTGAGGTTGAAAAAAGACATCAAGTCCATCAAGTCCAACCTATGTCTGTGATTATATGTCAGTATTACATTGTATATTCTTGTATGTTGCGGTCGTTCAGGTGCTTATCTAATCGTTTTTTTAAACTATCGATGCCCCCCCCCCCCCCCCTGAGACCACCGCCTGTAGAAGGGAATTCCACATCCTTGCCGCTCTTACAGTAAAGAACCCTCTACGTAGTTTAAGGTTAAACCTCTTTTCTTCTAATTTTAGTGAGTGGCCATGTGTCCTGTTAAACTCCCTTCTGGGAAACAGTTTTATCCCTATTGTGGGGTCACCAGTATGGGATTTGTAAATTTAAATCATATCCCTTCTCAAGCATCTCTTCTCCAGAGAGAATAAGTTTAGTGCTTGCAACCTTTCTTCATAACTAATATCCTCCAGACCCTTTATTAGCTTTGTTGCTCTTCTTTGTACTCGCTCCATTTCCAGCACATCCTTCCTGAGGACTGGTGCCCAGAACTGAACAGCATACTCCAGTTGAGGCCAGACCAAAGTCTTGTAAAGTGGGAGAATTATCGCTTTATCCCTGGAGTTAATCCCCTTTTTAATGCATGTCAATGTTCTGTTTGCTTTGTTAGCAGCAGCTTGGCATTGCATGCCATAGCTGAGCCTATCATCTACAAGGACCTTTTCCATCCTAGATTCCCCCAGAGGTTCACCACCTAGTGAGTAGATTGCATTCATATTTTTGCCACCCAAATGCATTATTTTACATTTTTCTACATTAAACCTCATTTGCCATGTAGTTGCCCACCCCATTAGTTTGTTCAGATCTGATCTTCTTGCAAGGTTTCCACATTCTGCGGAGAAGTTATTGCCCTGCTCAGCTTAGTGTCGTCCCCAAATACAGAGATTGAACTGTTTACCCCATCCTCCAGGTCGTTTATGAACAAATTAAACAGGATTGGTCCCAGCACAGAACCCTGGGGGACCCCACTTCCCACCCCTGACGATTCCGAGTATTCCCCATTTATCACCACCCTCCAAACTTGCCCTTTCAATCCATGTACTCACCCTATGGTCCATGCCAATGGAACTTACTTTGTACAGTAAACGTTTATGGGAAACTGTCTCAAATGCTTTTGCAAAATCCAGATACACCACGTCTACGAGCCTTCCTTTATCTAGATGGCAGCTCACCTCCTCATAGAAGGTTAATAGATTGGTTTGGCAAGAACGTTTCTATATGAATCCATGCTGATTACTGCTAATGATACTGTTTTCATTACTAAAATCTTGTATATAGTCCCTTATCATCCCCTGCAAGAGCTTGCATACTATTGATGTTAGGGTGACTGGTCTGTAACTCCCAGGGATGTATATTGGCCCTTTTTTAAATATTGGTGCTACATGGGCTTTTCTCCAATCAGCTGGTACCATTCCAGTCAGTAGACTGTCAGTAAAAATTAGGAACAATGGTCTGGCAATTACTTGACTGAGTTCCCTAAGTACCCTCGGGTGCAAGCCATCTGGTCCCAGTGATTTATTAATGTTAAGTTTCCCAAGTCTATTTCTAATTCTGTCCTCTGTTAGCCATGAGGGTGCTTCCTGTGATGTGGCATGAGGACAAACACTGCAGTTTTGGTTACTGAAGCCCCCCCGATTCCCTTGTGAAGACTGAGGAGAAGCATACATTTAATACCTTCGCCATCTCCCCATCCTTTGTAACCAGATGTCCTTCCTCATTGCTTATGGTGCCTATATGTTCTGTCCTCCCTTTTTTAACTGTTTATATACTTAAGGAATTTCTTGGGTTTTTGTTTGCTCTCCTCCACCATGTGTCTTTTGTGTTCTATCTTAGCCACCCTAATTGCACCCTTACATATCTTTTTGCATTCTTTGTAAAGTCTGAATGCTGATGATGATCCCTCAGCCTTTTATTTTTAAAGGCCTTCTCCTTTGCATTTATATGCATTTTTACATTGGAGTTAAGCCATCCAGGGCATTTGTTCGCTCTTTTAAAGGTATTTCTCAATGGGATTCACTGGCTAATTCCCTTACTTAATATGCTCTTAAAGCAAACCCATCTCTCCTCCATGTTCTCTGTTTCTAAGTTGGCTCTTTTGAAATTCAGTTTCTTTGTGTTCCCCTGAAGCCAATTGACCTGTGATCACTGTTTCCTAAATTGCCCAGTGTTTCCACATCCGTGATCAGGTATGTATTGTTGGTAATCAGTAGATCTAGTAACGCCTTGTTTCTAGTTGGTGCGTTTACCATCTGACCCATGAAATTGTCCTGCAAGACATTTAGGAACTGGCAAGCCTTAAACGAATGTGTGCTACCCAGTCTATGTCTGGATATTTAATACCCCTCTTTATGATGACACTTCCCATCCTTGCCGCTAATCCAAATTGTGATAGGCGGTCTGTCTCCCCCTCCTCCTTCACTTGCCACATGAACACAGACAAATGGCTATTTCTTCAGAATAAGAAAAGGTAGGAATCCGCAACAAAGTTTGTTAAAATCCTTGCAATGTACATAGATTACACAGAGGGGAATGTTTTTTTCTCAACAACAGTGGAGTTACGCTTTAACAATGAGTGCACCAGGTGGTTATAATGCGTGTAGACCATTTAGAAATCAGTATGGAAAAACAGGGTAAAAAATAAGCAGCAATATCTTCAGAAAAGAAAAAGGAAGGAATCTGGAGCAAACTTTGTTAGAATTCTTGCAATGTATATAGATCATAAACAGTTTTTTCCCCCAACAAAAGTGGAGGTGCACTTTAGCTTTCTCATTTTGGACCTGATTAAGCCCATTTATTCTATTTAGGCACACAAAAGGGTTGTTGTATTGTTGCATGGAAGCCCTGAAGTGACATTGTGTTCCAAGGTAATAGAAAGATGTATTTGTGACTTTTGTGAATACAATATTTTATATATTCTTGCAATTCAATTGAAAGAAACAAGATACATTGAAACTATATATATTTATGTACTTTGAATATTCATACTGCAGAAAGTATTGTTACCTATACTGTAAACAATAAGGCTGCATTCACACTTTAGCATTTTATGAATGTGCATACAATCACGTGAAAAATGCCTGTTGAGCTTACGTTGCTGTTCATTGTTAATGACATCCTAAGCACGGCAAAAAAATAAAAAAAATAAAACCTGCCAAATGTGGAAACACTTGCAATAAAAAAAGTACACAAAAGCTTGATGCTTCAAAAGGTGCATGAAATACTTTGTAGGGCTGCCCTATGTGCGTGTCCCAAAAATGCGCACAAATGCGCAACAAGATGGCATGATTTTGCTCTTGTTTACAAAACGCTTAATGCGTATGTAGCTTAAAACAGTGTACAAATTAGTTGCCAATATGTTGTAGAAGATGTGCTTGTTAAACATTATACTGTACTATATTATACTATATAGTGATATATAGCATGTGATGTACTTTGTAGAAAATAGCTACTCTACTTAAATCTTATATACAGTATATCATGATTTACACATAAATATTTACAAGGTGCCCTATAAGGCCTCTTGCATACTGCAGCTTGAAAAAGCTCAGTACAGCTTTTTTTTTATGAGCTAAAATACAGCCCATTAATTGCCTATGCACACAGGGGCGTAAACAAGCGCTGTGCATTCTTCAGTGAAAAAAATAGAAAAATCAGCTTTTTTGGCCAGTAATTTACACCTCATGCGCACAAATCTCGATTTACATATTGTGGAGAATAAGAAGGTGACAATACGTTTTCACGCATTTGCACGAAAATGCGACAGGGCACGCAAAAATGCGCAAAGCAATAAAGGCGAAAACGCGCGTTTATTGCACAAATACATACAAAAGATGACATCTTAAAAAGTAGATGCTCAAATAGGAGTATCATGTGCAAGAAACCTAAGGATGAGGTTCGGGTTCACCGCTACCATGGGTTGGCCACTTATACCGCATGTTTGAAGTTCACAAACGCCTTGCTAACTAATGAAAGAAGACAAAACCAGAGAAAAATCCCAGCTCAAATCACCAAACAGTCTACTTACCAACCAAATTAACCTGTCTAACAATATGCGTTTAGGGGTTTAGTTAGCACACATTTGCAAACACATGCGTAAGCTGCAAAACCACTTCACGGCATCCTGTATTACTTGCAGTCCTAACCCTTGTACATTTATGAGAGTCTCCAACAGTGGGAGCACATGCATTCTAATGGATAGATAAGGGGCAGGTGGGCCTAGAGGTAGCCCAGTTCTCCTTAAAGGTACAGGGGCACAATGGACACCCAGCATATAGCACCATGGCAGCAAAGGTGTCCAGTGTGTCCTCTCACCAATATATACACCAGTAACAAACAAATATCCCCTGCCCCCATAAAAGAACCAAACCAAATTCTTCATTCCATATTTCATTGCCTAGGAGGGGCAGACGATTTCACAACACCTCACCGCTGCCTGTTTAAAGCATATGACAGGTGTATTTACAGGCAGGAGAATGTGAGCAGAGAGTTGTCACCTCATAACACAAGGTGCCTAAACAATGACCTTTATATCATTATCACCATCTGTTATTTTCATGAAAGCCAGCTATTAAAATAAAAGTCTTTCGAAGTGATAATATCATAGAAAAGCTTATATGAGATTTTAGTGGCTGCATTTACATCTACTTTACAAACTATGTTTGAGTCCTTTAAATTGCATCTTTTATTTTGATGTTTATTCGATTATAACTTTTAGTTTAAGAGGATCAGGAGGCAGGAAATGCGAACAGGTTATTCAAAAGCTTCCTTTTTTTTGCAGCTCCTCACTACATTGTTTGAAAAAACTCTGTAAAACCCTATATACCCATAAATCGTTTAGCCTTAAATGTATGTAGCGGGTGTTAAATTTAGTGGGGTGTATCTGGGCAGTAGATGGCCCAGATACATTGATCTTAGGGATTTATGGACATTTTGGAGTGTGGGAGGTATGAATGGTGTCATGTTCCCTGCGGTCCCTGGCTGGCGCTGTCACCTGGGACCGGGGTTGAACTACCATTCTAGAGCCATGCCCTTTTTGTCCTCTCTCGGCAGTAGTGCGGCGGGGCGGGGAACCTGCTGTGCCTGCTGGGAGAGGATATATAAGGGGGCGGACATCTTGCGCACAAGGTCCATTCCCCAGGCACCTTTGGCCTGGGGACTGCTGTGGTTCGTCTGTGCCCAGGCGCCCTTGGCCTGGGCGCGTGGAGTTGAGTTCCATCCCAGACACCTTCAGCCTGGGGTGAGGTACTACATCAGGAGGCCTGGGGCCCAGTACCTTCGACTGGGTCCCGCGAGGGCGAAGCATTCCTAAGGTGCCCCGGGTATTGGGTGCCTGAATCCTGGGAATAAGGGACCGGAGACGTGACCTCCCCGTAGAGCCAGCGCAGCATTTGCTGGTGCCAGTGGAGGCCTCAGGTGACCGTCCGGATGGATGTCTTCCTCTGACAGGGGTCGTTTGTTTTAAAGAAGGTACTTCATGTTCTTATGGTCTGTGGCAGGGACCCAACTTTCTCAGGTCAGTGGCAGGCCTCATCCAAGGCCTGTGGCAGGGGCTTCAATGTTCACCCAGGTCAGTGGCAGTGACCAAATTCACGGTCGGTGGCAGCGACTGTGCACCAAGCCTGTTTGCACTAAACGGAACAGGAGAAACTTTAATTCATTAGTTGTGCCTGGACCTACTCTTCCCTACACCTTGTCCGTTCTTTTAAAAGTCAACCAGTTCAAGTCAATAAAACAGTGTTGAACTTTTCTTGGTGTGGAACTCTTGTTACTGGAAGCTAAGTGTCCCTGTCAGTGTCAGTGACAATCATCCTCCATAGGAGAAGCTGAGGTTCCGGCCTAAAGCGCAGACCCGACGGTAAACGGTTAGCTCATATCTCTGCATACTACATCAGAGAGCCGAGCTGGTGGTGTACATCTTCCCCTTCTCCCAGATACCCCTAGATGAGTAAGACCAGCCGTGAAGAGAGGGGAGAAGCTGGGGGAGGACCGCTACATGTATATAAAATAAATGTATTGATTTGATCAGCAAATTCTGCAGTGGGTGACAGGAGACACAGCTGCCCGGTTACCTGTGGCTAGGGATACTGTAAATGACTGGTACCGGAGAGAGACAGATAACATTTAGGACCAGTGCCGAACTACCAAATAGGCAGAGTAGACACCGGCCTATGGGCCCCACGCCGTTTTAGGGCCCTGCGACAACGGATTAAAATAATATTGATTTGATCTTGAAAGAAAATGACATTGAAGCTTTCCTAAATTGTTTACAAAAGATAGGAACAAAATTATCAATTCAAAGAAATGAAAACTTTACATTAAAGACTCTATAGAGAAAATGCAGTATTACTGTAATGTACTCAATAAGATCTTATAGTCTATAAACCATAGACAATAGGTTGACATTACAGTTTGTCATGTTCTTTCAGCTGTAAACAATTTTGGTGCAACCTACATAAGTGTAATGTACAGAAGTGATGGTCATCTCCATCTAGCATCCAACATACACAACAACTTAGTTTAATGTTTTCCCACAAGAGTGTGAACAGGAGGAACCTGCAGAACCCTGCAAGGGAGGTCCCAATGTTTTGACTGCCTAGGAGCCTGCACAGAGTTTAATTCGACACTGTCCAGGCAATCATCTGTGCCTAAAAACAGGTATCCACAGCCCTGACTCCTGTCAGCCTGTCATTGCTTTGTACAGGCTTCCTGACCACAGCTGTTTGCACGCACACGTGATTCCAGCTGGAGAATCTGTAGACTCTTGCTGCAGAAATCCATTGATGGTCCTAATTGGGAAAAAAACACACTTAAGCCGGCCATAGACGGTTTGTATCTCAGCCAGTTCAGCAGGAACCGGCCGACATTCGAATCATGTATGGGCAGGCTGAATGTACCAATTTGATGGATCAATCAACTTGGGTACAACCAGCCTTCCAGATCTTACAAGCGATTATCACTAGCAATAATCACTGTCTTCTCTCTGCTGGGAGAATGTAATGAACTGGCAGGAGGGATTCCCCTGTCAACACTGTCTGTGTTGATGATGGAATCAAGCAAATTTCTTTCCTGCAAAATAATTTTGCACGATGTATGGCCTGCTTTATGCATTACCTGTTTACTGTAATGCCCCATACACACGATCATTTTTCATGCTGTTAAAAATGCCATTTTTAAAAATGGGCATTAAAACCGATCGTGTGTATGCTCCAGAGCATTTTTAACGACGTGAAAAACGGCCATTAAAAATTTCGAACATGCTCTATTTTTTCACGTCGTTTTTCATGTCGTTTTTTTTAACGACGTGAAAAACGATAGTGTGTATGCTTTAACGACGTGAAAAAAAACGCGCATGCTCAGAATCAAGTATGAGACGGGAGCGCTCGTTCTGGTAAAACTAGCGTTCGTAATGGAGATAGCACATTCGTCACGCTGTAACTGACTGAAAAGCACGAGGCTGAAAAGCGCGAATCGTCGCTCAACAAACTTTACTAATATGAAGGGTGGCGCCATCCGAACGGAACTTCCCCTTTATAGTGCCGTCGTACGTGTTGTACGCCACTGCGCTTTGCTTGAACGTTTTTTAAAATGATTGTGTGTATGCAAGACAGGCTTGAGAGGAAACATGAAAAAAAACGACGAGAAAAACGTTGGTTTAAAAAATGGCATGAAAAACGATCGTGTGTACACCGCATAAGAACTGCAATGCAACATGTTGGTGTAAGATGGCTTCATTGAAAGCAATGGGTTTTCTTATATCAAGGTATTTTACCTTTGTTGGAAAATGCAGCAAAATGACAACACATCTAGCTACAGAAATGAAGTGAATTAGTTGAGGGGTTGACTATCAAGAGTATTAACCACTTGCCGACCGCCTACCACAGATGTACTGCGGCATCTCAGCTCTTCTGCACAAAACAACATACCTGTAGGTCATTTCATACAATAGACACCGCACGTGCTGCCGGATGCCAATCAGAGGGTCCGGCAGACCCGATGTCCGCCGGACACCCGCGATCATTCCCCAGAGAGGCAGAATGGCAATTTTGCCATGCTGACAGGGTAGAAGATAGAGTTCTTGTGTTCCCGCTAAGCAAGGACACCGATCTCTGTCTTCATCCAGTCAGAGCAACCCCCACACAGTTAGCAAACACCAGCTAGGCACACAGTTAACCCTTTGATCGCCCCTGATGTTAACCCCTTCCCTGCCAGTGTCATAAGTACAGTAACAGTACATATCTTTAGCACTGATCACTGTAATAATGTCACTGGTTCCCAAAAAAGTGTCAGTTAGGTATCCGATTTACCTGCCAAAATGTTGCAGTTCCGTTAAAAATCGCAGATCGCTGCCATTGGTGCAAAAAAAATATCCCATAGTTTGTAGACATGATATCCTTTGCGCAAACCAATCAGTATACGCTTATTGGGATTTTAGTTACCAAAAATATGTAGCAGAATACATATGGGCCTAAATTCATGAAGAAATTAGATGTTTTACATTTTTTTTATTGGATGTGTTTTATAGCAGAAAGTAAAAAAATATATTTTTTTTTCAAAATTTTGTTTTTTCGTTTATAGCGCAAAAAGTTAAAACCGCAGAGGTGATCAAATACCACCAAAAGAAAGCTCTAATTATGGGAAATAAAGGACATTTGTTTATTTAATGTTTCATTTATTTGGGTACAGCGTTGCATGACCACGCAATTGTCAGTTAAAGTAAAGCAGTGCCGTATCACAAAAAAATGGCCTGGTCATTAAGGGGGAAAAACCTTCTGGGACTGAAGTGGTTAAAGGACAAAAACATAATCCTTTGCATCATTCATATCTATCAACAGAGAAACACCTTGGCTATGGTCACTGGTTCTGAACAATAATTGTGGCTTTCTTTTAAATGTCACAAACATTTGCATACATACAGAACCATAATATATAAGCAATTAACGCTCCAGTCATTTGTGACCGACCAACTCTGATAGCACCATGTTAAGCAGAGAAGATACAGTCTGAGGAAAATCACTGTTAAAACTGACAGGGTAAAACAAACACTGAGAACCAGCTGAAGCAACTTGTTTATTTTATGACAATGTTTTTACAAGTCATTAATCATGGGTGGTACTCACTCAGTGGCTGGGCTGAGATATGGTTTAATTAACTGTATTTGCCCTTTTAAAGGAGAAAGGTTATAATGAATTATGATTTGACAACTTTGTACTTGTAAAATTCCTAAAGGTATTACAAGGAAAATAAGATTGTCATTACATTATAGAACAACTCCATACTAATCAAAAGACAACATGATCAGTATACAAAATATGGAACTATATAATTAAACAATTGAAACTCTTGTTGTCTTTGTCTTGTCCTAATAACTGCAAAGGGCAAAGCATATATTCAAATTACAGCATCTCTGATCTTGGCCTGAGATTGACTGACCGTATGCTTGTACAAACATGTGGCTAAGTGGTTGGCACTTCTGCCTGGCAGCACTAGGGTCATCGGTTCAAATCCCAACCATAGCAATATCTGCCTGGAATTTGCATGTTCTCCCTGTGCTTGTGTGCATTTCCCCCAGATACTCCAGTTTCCTCCCACATTCCAAAGACGTGCTGGTAGGTTTATTGACTCCTGCCTAAATTTGGCCTAGAATGTGTATGTATGAATGTGAATCAGGGACCTTAGATTGTAAGCTCCTTGAGGGTAGGGACTGATGTGAATGTACAAATTACTGTATGTGTAAAGTGCTGCACAAATTGTTGGTGCTATATACAGTAAATACCTAAACTAAATTATTATTATTATACACGATTTATATAGAGCCAACAGTTTACGCAGCACTTTACAATGTAGAGGAGAGACAGCACAATTACAGTACAGTTCAATACAAAAGGTACAGGAGGGCCCTGCTCATAGAGCTTACATTCTAAAGGGGGGGGGGGTTGTGGTACACAAAAGGTAATAGCTGCAGAGAATGATTTGATGGGGGTGGCTTGGGGACAGTTATTAGGTGGGTGTGGGATAGGCTTCCCTGAATAAATGAGTTTTCAGGGATCTCCTAAAGGTGGACAGGGTATGGGCTGATCAGACATACCAGGGCAGGGAGTTCCAGAGGATGTGAGAGGCTCTGGATAGGTCCTGAAGGCGAGCATGGGAGGAGGTAACAAGGGAGCAAGAGAGCAGGAGGTCCTGAGAGGAACGGAGGGGACAATTTGGGCGATATCTGCAGATGAGGTTGATGATGTAGATGGGGGCGATGTTGTGAATGGCCTTGTATGTTGTGGTTAGCATTTTGAATTTTACACAGTGGGGTAGGGGAAGCCAGTGAAGGGATTGGCAGAGAGGAGCAGCAGTCACGGTTTGGTTAGTGAGGTGTATTAGTCTAGCAGCAGAATTCATAATAGACTGAAGGGGGATAGCCTGCGTAAGGGTAGGCCATTAAGGAGAGAGTTGCAGTAGTCAAGGCGGGAAATAGTCAAGGAGTGATTTACAAATTAACAAATGCATTTGAGTAACTTTCCATTCAGACTCAGGTAGTACAAAGCGCTTGAAGTTTGTTCTAGAAACCTAAGAGACCAGTGTCCAACTCATACTAAGTGTAGAGCCACTGGATTGTTTGGGTCCTAAGTATATGGCCTGGAGCTGAGTGAAACTAGGAGGAGGGCCAGCATGAATGGGGCCTGCAGAAAAGGTGGAGTATTAGTGGGTGATTTAGAATGATGTAGTCTGCTTAGCAGATTGAAGAGTTCAAGACAGAGTTCTGTAGTGGGTAGAGTGGAGGGGGTAACTTGTCACAGCTCAGCCAGAGCTTATCACAGCATCAGACAGTTTTTTCTCCCACCCTCTATCCCTTGTTTATTTTGGTTTGGGGGAGCCTCCTACTTTCTCAAGGTGCTGGGGTATTTGTAGTGGGTTTTCGGGTTGTATGTTGTTAGCTTGCCATTCAATTTCTTGGTCCTTTTATTTTCTTGTCATAGCAGCAGGCAGGGGGTCTATTGGGTCTTTAAAGGCGGTGCTGGTTAAATAATTGTAGAAAATTGTGGGTTGGGCCCATCTGAGGTATGGGTGTCCCTTCCTAACTGTGGAAAATTGTGGGTTGGGCCCATGTGAGGTATGGGTCTCCCTTCCTAACTATACGGTGGTAACATCGGGGTATTAATTAGGTTGAATCTGGTAGTATATAAGTGGTTAATTGTCCCTGAGTCAGTGTAGTTGCAGCTGGGGGCCTTTGATTGGGTGGCAGATACAACCAGTTAATTGTGAGTATGTAGGCCTTGATTGTATTATATGCATTAAACTTGTTTTCTTGTGAATGTTGTATTTATTGGTTTGTAATAAAAGCCTGCTATGGCCATTTGACTCCAAATAAAATGTGTTGTCTGGTCATTTTGGGAGGGGGTATGGGTCAAGTGTTTAATGTTTTATAGATAATAGGAGCATCTGCATTCTGCAGGTCCCTCAGTCATGTTATTACAGGCTTTACTTAAGCAAAGCCTTGTAGGGAAGGGAAGCACAGCCAGACAAGAATCTGTTTATAACAGCACAGGCTTACTTCAAAGATGCCCTATGTAACCACTGGACAGGGTCACTAACAGACTGTTGGCATCGGGGTCCTTTAAGAGGCTCAATTACTCCACAGTATGTAAACCACTGCATAAGGAATAGCTCCTCCTCACACAACTTTCTGGTGAACACTGATAATGGCAACATCAGTCATATGAACCCTCAAAATGGCCAACAGATTGCCAGTGAAATGGCCCCCTTTCAAGCTAGCATCCAGCAGTGGTAGCAGGTGCTCTTCTTCCTAAAGTTCAGAGTCAAACCACAGTCTGGACAGCAGGATGTTGGAACAGATGAAACACTCTGGAACAAAGCAGTCTATAGAACAGTACCACTGCTCACGGCAGCATGTGGACTTCTTCCCTCTGGTCCCTACAGTCAACAGCTCTTTGCACAGAAGCACAAGGTCCTTCAGACTCACAGTTTACTTCTGGGAACACACACTTTAGCTGTAACGCATATCGTCCTTGCCCCCTACTCCATCTGCACATCCCAGCTGGTATGCCTTTTCAGGTGGAGGAAAGGTTACAGCATAGCCTCACAGCACCCAATCAAAAAGCTTGTTGACCTCTGTTGCTAGAGGCGGGCAGTCCTAAGTTGCCAATCAGTGACAATTTTCCATATCCTCCTCTCACTGCACTGTTTATCAAGCAGGGAGGGAGAGACAGCTGAGCAGGGCAGAGTGCAACCTCTTGCAGAGTGGCTTAAATGGGCAGTTGGAGGTCAGCCCTACACAAGGCTAGCCAATCATAAATAGATTTCTTTAATTTAGCCTGTGGGCTGAACTGTAAAAATGTAATATATACCTTCATCCACATAAAACAGTGTGGATGAAGAATTCTTCCCTGCTGGTTATTGTATTTAGACATCCCGCACCCACAGCAGTCTGAATACTGAAAGAGCGACTTATTGGATGGGGTCACTGTTTAGCCAGCAATTTTCCACTCCACTCCATTTTTAATTAAAGTTTGTGAAGACAGGTGGTGCTGACACGGCCACCCACAGATGAATTCTGGCTAATTTTGTATGTATGTTAGGCTTAGGTCACCAATTTGGGCAGAAAAATTGTTTACCAGACTGTTCAGACTGATTTTATTTACAATTCATTGCCAATTCCCATAGCTTTCAGTCCCTAGAATAGTATAACAACACAATTATCTTAGAAGTGCTTTCTGGGAAATGATAGGAGGGGGGTGCCTTTTGATTTAGGGACCTTGGAGAAAGTGAGTTTTTAGGGTTCCATGTTTATATCACTCTTTAAAATACTTATTATAGGGAATGATATGAGTATTACATTCTTCACAATATGAATTACTATGCCTTATATATTATTGCAGTTAGTGATACTTAAAGTGATTGTAAAGTCAAAAAGTTTTTTTTTTTTTCGTAATGCATTCTATGCATTAAGATAAAAAGCCTTCAGTGTGCAGCAGCCCACTTCAGCCCCCCCTAATACCTACCCGATCCCATCTCGATCCAGCGATGTTGCAGGAGTGTCTTGGCTGCCCGGGACTCTCCCTCCTCATTGGCTGAGACGACAGTTTGGCGCCATTGACTCCTGTTGCTGTCAATCAAAGTCAGTGAGCCAATACTGAAGCAGAGCATGATCACCTCCCTTCGGAGACTGGGCCGCAGAGCAGTATGCCAACATGATAACGACCCCAAACACACCTCCAAGATGACCACTGCCTTGCTAAAGAAGCTGAGGGTAAAGGTGATGGACTGGCCAAGCATGTCTCCAGACCTAAACCCTATTGAACATCTGTGGGACATCCTCAAATGGAAGGCTTAGGAACGCAAGGTCTCTAACATCCACCAGCTCTGTGATGTCGTCATAGAGACGTAGAAGAGGACACCAGTGGCAACCTGTGAAGCTCTGGTGAACTCCATGCCCAAGAGGGTTAAGGCAGTGCTGGAAAATAATGGTGGCCACACAAAATATTGAGGCTTTGGTCCCAATTTGGACATTTTCACTTTTGTTACCAGCGGTTAGACATTAATGGCTGTGTGTTGAGGTATTTTGAGGGGATAGAAAATGTATACTGTTATACAAGCTACTCGCTACTTTACATTGTAGCAAAGTGTAATTTCTTCAGTGTTGTCACAGGAAAATATATCATAAAATATTTACAAAAATGTGAGGGGCGTACTCCCTTTTGTGAGATAATGTGTATGTGAATGCACTTTTCTAGCTTATAATATGTATATCTATAAGTAACAGAGTCTTCTTAGAAGCATTTTGGTCTTTTATTTCTTCTGCGCTTTTGTGAACAACACATTGTTAACTCTTTTTTTTTCATAAAAACTGGATGTTGGTGCCTGCGTGTTTGTATGTGCACGTGTGTTGGTATTTTAAAATCCAGTGAATAAGGAAATTTTTAAAAAAGCATGCAAATCCATTTCTCTCAGTTTGGTTTGAAACAAGCTGTAATTGCCAGCTACTGACCAGAACAAAACCAAATGAAACCGTACAGGATGTTTGCACTTGGATTATTTATTTGTAGTTTAAAATAACAAAGCTGGCAAGAAAATAATAAATCAATGTATGCTGCGTGTGCTGCAGACACAACTGAGGCGTAATTAAAAGTAAAACATCAGGACGTTGGGTTTTTTCATATTCATGTCAGAACTTTGCAATTTCAATATGAAAGGAAAGAGTTCAAATCAAACATTTTTCCGTGTTTGAATGAGCAAAATGCAGAGCTGTGTAAAATTATGATAGCCCAATTAGAGGTATTACATAAAAATGCATCAAAGTTGAAAAAAAAAATATATTCTCGATAATCCCTCATGGGAGGCTGTGATCATAACTATTTATCTTCTTGTATCATACATGCCATTAGCTTTTTCTAAGGTGTGTTATTTTTGAAGGTGAGTTTTGTTACCAGCATTGGAATGCACGACCCACTGGCCTCATTAAATACAGCATAACTATAGCAATAAACTTTTAACAAATACTGTAAATACACATGTAAGGTTTTGCTGTCTTCAACTGCCTGGATTTGTAAATGCCTTTAAAGTGATTGCAAAGGCTAAATTAAATAAAAAAAAACACTTACCTATTTTGTGCAGTGGTTTTGCACAAAGCACCCCTGATCTTCCTCTTCTCAGGTCCACTTTAGGTGCTCAGGGCTCCTCCTCTTATCGGTGTGCCACCATAGAAACCTGCTTCCTATGGTGGCACAGCTGCAGTGCTCCCACTCTCTCTTCACAGGCTACCATTGTTGTCTCTGAGGCAGTGTGAAGAGAGAAATAGACAGCAGCTCTTCTTCTCTTGGGCACAGTTGTGGATTGAAATCGGGCTTAGGTAAGTATTTTGGGAGAGAGAGAGAGAGAGAGAGAGAGAGAGGAAATCTCATTCACATGTACTGTCCATGCTCCAAGCCAAAAGAGACTATTATGCAGACACTACTAGGGTGGGGGGACTAAAGTGCAGAGTAGATAAGCTGACTCTCAGTTCCAGTGCCACTCCACTGTTCCTGACGGTGAGAAGTTCCCTTCCGGGCTGCTTGGACAACATTCGGAGTATCCTCCCATGACCATGGATCTTGTCTTCAGATCTCTGACATAAGGGCAGATGCCGTATCATCTTCAGGGGTTACTGCAACTGGACCTTGCTGCAATCTGGAGGTATCTCTAATAATAACTATATATACAGTATATGTGCACAATTCCACCAGGACTTCTACTGGCCATTTTGCTGACAATACCTGTTTGTACATTGGATGCATGTACTGTTATTAATCTCTTCATATATAAAGCTTGTATTTCTATCATAGTGTGCATCTCAATGCTTATGGTTAATGTTATGTAGCATCCTCCTAGATAGGGGATAGGATTAGTTTGTTTTAGTGCTGGCTCACTGTGATCAGTGGCGCTCGGTGTGTTTTTGTCAGGTAAATTTAGCTTGCCTCATTGTAACCAGTGTGGCTATAATTATTGTGTTAGGTAAATTTTATTGTGTTAATTGTAGCCAGTGTAGCTGATTCATTAGGTCAGTTCAGTGTTCTTAGCTGCTGCCAGTCTAATAGCTCCCTCTGCTCTCTAGAGTGCTGTGAGAATTCTATGGAACAAAGGAGTGGAGCTATGCAGATAGCAGAATGAACATTTTTTCAGCCCTAGCCAGTCCCAGGAAGCTGGGCCCTGAAGCCTGCTGGGAGTCTGTATAAATTATCTGAGGAACTGGGCTTCTGGGTCTTTTCCTGCATAGGATCAGTCCAGCCTGGAGGGCTGCTGCCTTCCAGGACAATGTTCCATGTGCTTGCTATTCGTGAGGTCTCAGGTGGGCGACCTGAGGGTCTGAATGTTGAAGCTACAGAGAGCTGACTGAAGGGCTGTCTGCTGAAGATCTAGTCTGGTATCACTGGAGAAAGGTGTCGCTTGGAAGTTGGAAGGAAGCAACCAACAGATCTTGGACAGTATAGACTGCTGTGAAAGATCGTAGAGACGGGTTGCTGCCACCCCACTTGTGGTAGAGAGTCAGCTGTGTGTTTGTCTAAAAGGGACATCGGCTGGTGTCCTGAAGAGCTTAGTCTGATTTCTTGTGAAGGGACTCAGCTCTTGTGGCTCCAAAGAAATTAGTTTGCATGTAACTGTTCCTACTACAAAGCCAAGTCCACAGTTTGCTACAAACAATGACTTCTGCTTCAGTTTTTCAGAAAGGAGTTAATTGTTCTCAAGTCTTTACATAGTTGTATTTATTTTTTGAGTATCCCACTCAGTTTCCTCAACCCTATCCAAGTTCTTCAAAAGTAAAAACAATGTTATCTGAGATTGTGTGCCTGGCTGCGGGGAAGAACCTGGGCAAATTCAAGTCGCTCCTTCAGTAGTAAGCTCTACAGTTATATGCTGTTTGCAGTAGTTACTTTGTTTAGATTACTGATCAGATAAATATGTGGGTGTATATAATTACATGTTGAATAATTTTCCAATAAAAAGTAAATAAAAAAAAATAATAATTTGAAACTGAACTTGTAACACGTACTAGCTAATAGGAAATTATTAACCTGAATTTGTTTCTTTACTGTAACACGTATGAGCTTGGTCGACTCCTCCCATCCCAACCTTTGTCCCCTAGACCTGCATAAATATCCATGTCTGAAGCTGATTAAACAGATATCTTTTTGAGCGCAAAAAAAAAAAAAAAAAAAAAAAAGATTACTGATTAGTAATTTCCCAGGAAGGGAATCCCCTCTGCTCCCAGAAGCCCTGTCCTGGGTGAGGGCACCGCCAACTTTATTATCAATCCCACTCTTCCACTTAGTGAAGGTTCTGGTTCTCATATTTACCAACAAGTTTAGCACATCATCCCGTTTGGTGAGGGCTATTTGTCATAACCCCTCCCAAAAGAAAGCTACAGTCCAGTACAGTACTCCAAAAGCCAATAATGAGTCTGGCACTTTATTGTTGTTAAATAGAATTCATAGAATGCATGAAGGTAAATAAACAGGAGAGAAGGATGAATGTGCAGGATACTCCAATATGCAAAACAGGCACAGGAGTACACATTTTCAAACACAAATCCTTTAACAGCAACCTTTTCTGGATGTATAGGGGATAGCCAATTAATCTGAGATGCTGCATGAGCAGTCCCAGTCCTTACAGTAACCTCTGACATTCAACTGCCAAAGCACATGCACAACTGGAGTCCTAGACAAAGGTCTTACTCACAATGTCTAAGGACAGCTGTTGCCAACCAGCTTCCATGTGACACTCTGCAGTGATGAAAGAGTCCTTTTCCAGCCCAGCTGCCGAGGTAGTGTCCTCTATCAAATGTTTTTGAGTCCAAGTTCTTTCAGGCCCTCAGCCAAGCACATGCTGAGTCTGAGCTCTTCAATACACAGGCTGCATCCCAGGGGCAGCATGTAGGTGGGGTGCACTATAGTGCGGCAGCAATAATTCACACAGTCAGTTGGACAGCTAAGCACACCCTCAGTTTACAGTAACGTGAAGAAGCATGTAACAGTGTCTGTTGAGAGGGGACAGAATGTGGCCTGGCGGTCTTGTGCCTAAACAGGAAGGTATCCAGAGAGATGCGATCCTGCGCTTTCCCTCCTTGTCAGGAACCTTTCTCTAGTACTGTCCCTAACAGACAGGTTACCTTTCCCTATACTTCCCACTCACATCAAACACACCAAACCCAGGGGCTGGGGCCTTAAATAGACCTGTCAAAGTGACTCAGGAAAGTATAGAGGGACCCTGTTCCCCATGACCTTCTCTCCCTCTGCATTGCTGCGGTTGAGCGCCATCTTCAGAGGAGACAGCAGACTGCACATGCCTACAAGCATCCCCAGGAGAAGAACCTCTGAACTCCCCAACTATCTTCTGGTTAACATTCAACTATTAAGTATTCTTTGGGCATCCCATGTCCCTTCCCCATCCAAGTTCAATTCCCCAAATAAAATAAACAAAACAAAACGTTTTCATTGACTACAGAGTGGGTCGAATGGATATCTGGCAGCAGGGTGAAATATGCTTGGATGTTGTAACTAGTAGCAACCACCCGCTACATGTCAATTAATAGACATGAACTCTTGGTGACTCTGTCCTCTACTGAGTCATGAGTTGGACTAAGATGTGCGCTTGCTGTGTTTTACAGACAAGATTTTATTTGAATAACAGTAATAATATATGCAGTTCAGTTTTGGGCACAAAAAGGATAATGGAGAATTTGATAAAGTTAAAGGGTAACAGAGTTGGAGAACTGGAGAATGGAGAATTTGATAAAGTTAAAGAGAACTTGATAAAGTAAAGGATCTTTTTTTTTTTTTTTTTTAAATAACAAACATGTCATACTTACCTCCACTGTGCAGCTCGTTTTTCACAGAGTAGTCCCGACCCTCCTGTTCTGGGGTCCCACGGCGGCTCTCACGCGGCTCCTCCCCGCAATAGCTAACCCCCTCTGGGAAGCTCTCTCCCGAGGGGGTTACCTTACGGGCACGCTCCCGTGTCATACACTCAGCGTGCATAGATGCTGAGTGTATGACTCGGCCCCGCCCCCGGTGGGGGCCAATGGCTGCGCTGCTATCAATCTATCCAATCAACGCAGAGACTCTGTGGAGAAGAGTATGCCGGGGGACGCGCAGAGCAGGTGAACGGGCTAAGGTAAGAAAAACGGGGGGCTGGGGCGTCCATGACAGCCAGGTGTTTTTTAACCTTAATGCATAAGATGCATTAAAGTGAAAAAACACAAACCTTTACAACCCCTTTAAGAGAAGGGCAACCAAACTGATAAGAGACATGTAGGAGCTCAGCTATGGGGAAAGATTAGAAGAACTGAAGCTGATCACTATGTCTAAATACATAAGTGGTTCTAGCGAACTTGGTGTTGAGTTATTCATTTTCAGGTCAATATAGAGGCAAGGGGGCACTCTTTACATCTGGAGAAAAGAAGATTTACCTCAACATTAGGGATGAGCCGAACACCCCCCGGTTTGGTTCGCACCAGAACCTGCGAACGGACCGAAAGTTCGCGCAAACTTTAGAAACCTATTAAATACAATGGACGCGAACGTTCAAGATCAAAAGTGCTAAATATAACGGCTAATATGCAAGTTATTGCCCTAATAAGGGTTTGGGGACCCGGGGGCCTGCCCCAGGGGACATGTATGAATGCAAAAAGAAGTTTTAAAAACGGCAGTTTTTTTGGAAGCAGTGATTTTAATGATGCATAAAGTGAAAAAAATAAAGTGAAATATTCCATTAAATATCGTACCTGGGGGGTGTCTAAAGTATGCCTGTGAAGTGGCACGTGTTTCCCGTGTTTAGAACTGTCCCTGCACAAAATTACATTTCTAAAGGAAAAAAAGTCATTTAAAACTGCTTGCGGCATTAATGTAATGTCTGGTCCCGGCAATATGGATGAAAATCATTGAGAAAAATGGCATGGGTACCCCCCCCCCTCAGCCCACTACCAGCCCCTTTGGGTCTTGTATGGATATTAAGGGGAACCCCGCACCCAAATTAAAAAACGGCCCTATATACTCCGAACAGCAGTATACAGGTGGTGCAAACAAGACAGGGACTGTAGGTTTGTTCTTAAGTAGAATCTGTTTGTAATTTGGAACAGGTAAATTTTTTAAGTGTAGCTCCAGCCCAAAAATAAATTTTTAAGCTTTTTGTAAAACATAGGGAAGGGTTATCACCCCTGTAACATTTGTTTTGCTGTCTGTGCACCTCTTCAGAACATTTCACCTCACTTTTTGAAAATGTTTTTTTTTTTATTGAAACAAGGATTGGTGATAAAGCATCAGTGGAGAGGAGACACCTTTTTCCCATATTAACTCCTGTTGTCTCCTTCCGTTTGCAAGTAGGAGTCGTTTGTCAGTTGGATGTTTGAAAGTAGGGGCCTGCCGTATATACTCTGCAGAAATTTGGCCCTTAGGTGTTGGTGTTGCCACAACACTGTAAGCCCTCACAGTTACTCTTGGTGGACGCTGGAACACCCTGCTGTGAACTATTATATCAAGAATTGTAATTACATGCCATTGTTGAACAGTGGTAGGAAAAATTGTGCCTTTGGTGGCGGTGCTGTTGCCACAACACTGTAAATCCTCACAGTTACTCTTGGTGAGCGCATGAATGGGCCCAGCTGTGAAATATTAGATCAAGAATTGTAATCACATGCCCCAGTTGAACAGGTGCAGAAAAATTGGGCCTTTGGTGGTGGTGGTGGTGTTGCCACAACACTGTAAGCCCTCACAGTTACTCTTGGTGGGCTCAGGAATGGGCCCTGCTGTGAATTATTAGATCAAGAATTGTAATTACATGCCCCTGTTGAACAGGGGCAGAAAAATTGTGCCTTAGGCACTGGTGCCACAACACTGCAACCCCTCACAGATACTGTACTTGGAGCGCAGAAATGAGCCCTGTTGCAAAGTATTGCATCACAAATTGTAATTACACACCCCTGTTAAACAGGGGCAGAAAAATTGGGCCTTAGGCACTGGTGCTGGTGCCACAACACTGCAACCCCTCACAGATACAGTACTTGGAGCGCAGCAATGAGCCCTGTTGCAAAGTATTGCATCAAAAATTGTAATTACACGCCCCTGTTAAACAGGGGCAGAAAAATTGGGCCTTAGGCACTGGTGCTGGTGCCACAAAACTGCAACCCCTCACAGATACAGTACTTGGAGCGCAGCAATGAGCCCTGTTGCAAAGTATTGCATCAAAAATTTTAATTACACGCCCCTGTTAAACAGGGGCTGAACAATTGGGCCTTAGGCACTGGTGCCACAACACTGCAACCCCACACAGATACTGTAGATGGAGAACAGCAATGAGCCCTGCTGCAAAGCATTGCATTAAAAATTTGAATTACACGCCTCTGTTAAACAGGGGCTGAAAAATTGGGCCTTAGCCACTGGTGGCGGTGCCCAAAACCAAAAATGTTCTTTCGAGCTATCAGCATGATTATTGAGGAGGAAGAGTATAGTCACTCAGCATAACAGGATAGTCACTCAGCATCAGCATAGGCAGTCTTGAAGGGATCTGACATTTCCCAAAAAAATATTCAGTTACATCAGCATCAGTTGCTTGGTAGCTGGTGGTGATCAAAGATTCATTTTTATGAAGGTCAGTCGATCGACCAATTCGGTGGACAGGCGCACCCTGTGATCAGTTACAAAGCCTCCAGCAGCACTGAATGTACGTTCCGAAAGAACGCTGGATGCAGGACAGGCCAGTACCTCAATTGCATACTGTGCAAACTCTGGCCAGTGATCCATCCTCAAGACCCAGTAACCCAGAGGATTTTCGGTGGGAAAGGTGTCCAAGTCTGATCTTGCCCCTAGGTATTCCTGCACCATGTAAACCAGACGCTGGCGATGGTTGCTGGAAGCGATCATACCTTGGGGCTGCGTACTAAAAAATTGTCTGAATGCATCGGTCAGACGGCCACCTTCTCCACCACTCCTTCTTTGACTGACTGGAGCCTCAGCAACACGTTATCCAGGACCAGGAATTTTTAACCTCCCAGTCTCTGGGAAAGCGTTGCACAGACCTTTCTGCAAGGCCTCCCAAAGATGTTTCATCCTCTGCTCCCTCTGTGATAGCAAGATAAGGTCCGCAACCTTACCCTTGTAACGTGGATCAAGGAAGGTTGCCAGCCAGTAATGATCCCTCTCCTTGTTCGCACAAATACCAGGATCCTTGCGCAGGCTTTGCAGGATCAGGGAGGCCATGCAGCGTAGGTTTGCTGAGGCATTCGGTGCAGAGTCCTCAGGGTCACAAAGGTCGACATGATCCACAGCCACCTCCTCCCAGCCACGTACAAGTCAATGGGTGTCTTGGGACTGTAATTGATCCCTTGAAGACTGCTGCTGATGCTGAGTGCTAGGCTCCACCTCCATGCTGACACAATATTCCTCCTCCTCCTCCTCCTCGTACTCTTCCTGTGTGATAGCTGGGCCAGCAGGAACACTGTCTGTATGAAGGGGGCCTTGAGAGGTAAGGAAGTCCTCCTCTTCCTGCCTCTGTTCTGCCTCAAGTGCCCTGTCCATTATTCCACGCAGCGTGTGCTCCAACAGGTGGACAAGAGGGACAGTGTCACTGATGCATGCACTGTCACTGCTCACCATCCTCGTGGCCTCCTCAAATGGTGCCAGGACAGTGCATGCATCCCTGATCATGGCTCACTGGCGTAGGGAAAAAAATCCAAGCTCCCCTGACACTGTCCTGGTGCCATATTGTGACAGATACTCATTGATGGCCCTCTGCTGCATGTGCAGCCACTGCAGCATGGCCAACGTAGAGTTCCACCTGGTGGGTATGTCACAGATTAGGCGGTTCTTGGCCAAGTTCTAATCCTTTTGCAGGTCAGCCAGCAGAGCACTGGCATTATATGACCGGCGAAAATGCCCACAGAGTTTCCTGGCCTGCTTCAGGACCTCCTGTAAGCCCGGGTACCTGCCCAAAAACCACTGCACCACCAAGTTAAGGACGTGAGCCAAACAGGGCACATGGGTCAGTTGTCCCTATCGGAGGGCGGAGAGGAGGTTGGTGCCATTGTCGGAAACCACCTTTCCTGGCTTAAGCTGGCGTGGCGTCAACAACCTCTGAGCCTGCCCTTGCAGAGCTGACAGAATCTCTGCCCCAGTGTGGCTCCTGTCCCCCAAGCACACCAGCTCAAGCACCGCATGGCATCTTTTTGCCTGCGTACTTGCGTAGCCCCTTGAACGCCTATGGAGCACCGCTGGTTCCGAGGACAAAGCACAGGAAGAGGCCACGGAGGAAGAAGAAGAGGAGGGGGTGGAGGAGAGTGGTGTGTCAGAATCACCAGTAGTAACATTTTGGAGGCGTGGTGGCGGAAAAACCTCCAACACTACTGCACCTTGTCCTGCATCCTTCCCAGCTGCCAGCAGAGTCACCCAATGGGCCGTGAAAGATAGGTAACGTCCCTGTCCATGCCTTCTGGACCATGAGTCAGTGGTAATATGCACCTTACCGCTGACCGCCCTGTCCAGCGAGGCCAAGACATTGCCTTCCACATGCCGGTAGAGAGCCGGAATCGCCTTCCGTGAGCAAAAGTGGCATTTGGGAACCTGCCACTGAGGAACCGCACATTCAACAAACTCACGGAAGGGGGTAGAGCAGTTGAAGTGCTAGCAATTTAGCCAAGCTAGCATTCAACCGCTGGGCATGTGGATGGCTGGGAGCGAACTTCTTTTGGCGGTGCAGCAGCTGGGGTAGGGAAATTTGCCTGGTACAATCGCACGTCGGTGTACTGAAAAGAGATTGCCCGCAAGTACTTGGCCGTGACTGTGACACACCTAATTCTACACCTTCATTCCTATCAGTGCAGGTTTCCGAGAGGACTAAAGGTATAGTGGGGTTGGAGATCCCAGCTGATGAGGAGCAAGGAGAGGTCCGCTTTGTTCTTTGGTGTGGGTCTTTTAGGTACGCCTGCCAACATATGTCTGGTCAAGCACGTGGTGCCCAAGTGGCTGATGTTTTGGCCACGTGAGATACACTTCAGACATATGTTGCAAATGGCAACGGTGCGATCTGCTGCACACGTCTGAAAAAGGCCCACACCAAAGAACTTTTGGAATAACGCACAGATACAGCAGCGCCCTGCACATGCAGAGCTCTGCGGTGTGATGCAGTCGGTGTGCTGCCCTTAAGCTGGCCCCTGGAGGGCATCCTGCCTCGTTGGAGATGTGCCTACTCCTCCTCCTCCTCTCTCCTATCAGGCACCCATGTGGAGTCAGTGACCTCATCATCCCCTCCCTCCTCATCACTGGAGCAAATCTGGCAGTATGCTGCAGCTGGGGGAACATGACTGCCAGAAAGCTGTCCTTGTTGGGCACCCCCTCTCTCTGGGCTCACGTTACTACCCCCTCTCTCTCTGGGCTCACGTTATTGCCTTCCTCCAGCTGGGTTCCATCATCGGAGCCTTCAAAACGCTGGGCATCCTCCTGGAGCATGTACCCAACACTGTGGTCAAACAGTTCGGGGGACTCCTCAGGAGGACATGGTGGGGCTAGGGAAGGAGTGACTGATGCCATTGAGCCGAGGGAAGAGGCCTATTTGGCAGCTGCTTTGCCAGACAAAGTATCCTGAGCCTGGGTGACAGAGGATGAGGAGGATGAGGACGGCTTGGTTATCCACTATACAAAATCATGGGCATGTTGCGGCTCAACATGGCCAGCTGCCGAAAAGAAGGACAAGCGTCAAGTGCTGATGAGGATGCACCGTGTCCACGACCAGCACTGTTGCCTCTAGACACAGAGCCTGCTTGCCCTCCTTTATTGCCTCATGACTGTCTGCCTCTGTTTGTTTGCCTTCCAGACATACTAATGGCCTGCAGTGAGATGTAGCTGCACAAAGGTGGGATTTTAGAAGGCGGCGCGCAGGCCCGCCCGAATTTGTAGGAGGGGCCTCGCCTTTTTAAGCTAGCCCTAGGGCCTCCTTCCCTCTGTTGTATCGCTTCGTTGTGGGGGCGTGTCATTTCCGGTGCGCCGGCCTGTGTCATTTCCGGGGTCATCGCGGCATAGGACAGCATGTTGTGGTCTTCTCCTGCTGAAGCGCAGGTTCAGGTATCGTGGTCGGGGATCAACCAAACCGCCGCTCGCTGTGCGGCAGGGAGAGGGTACATGGCGGTGTTCTTATTGCAGCAGGGAGGGGGGCCCCCACTTATCTACATTCATTCTTTCTCAATGTCCAGAGAAGTCCTCCAGTTCAGCGCAGCTGCAGTGCAGGTTCAGGTATCAGGGTAGGGGTTCAGCTCGTCTGTGCAGCAGGGAGGGGGTACATGGTGGTGGTCTGTTCATGTCGGGGGGGGGGGCCCACATACCTACATGCATTATGTCCTGATGTCTGGGGAAGTCCTCCGCTTCCACCCCACCCCCCTCAGCCTCCTATTGTCTCTCCCTGTTAGCTCTGTATGGGACCCCCTCCGTGCTCTTCGTTCATACAGCAATTCTATGGTATCACGCAGAGCACCGCAAACCAGCCAGGTTGTCTGTTATTTCTGCTTTTATGTGTGCTACCGTGTGTCCTAAAAAAATATAGCGCATGTGTTGTTACTCACAGTCGTTTGTTGGGGTTATTTCTTCTTGTCATTTCTGTGCTCTAAGCTGTTATATACACACTTTGCTTTTTATTATTATACTGTTCATCCCCCCACTTAGTGGCAGTCACATAGTCCTTGTATACGTTACATATACTCTTCGTCCTACTGCTAGTGTACACAGCTATCTTTTTCCAACCCCAGCGGGGTGGTTCATTTCTGTAAGGTTAACCTTTTTTATTGCTATCTCTATGTCATGTTGGGGGGGCCATGTGTTCACTGCTTCTGTAAACAGTACTCATTGGGCTAGCGTGCGTTACCCGAAGGGTCAGCCAGAGTGCCGGACGCAGCCTTGTCGGGGCTGTTCGGGGTTGGTTACGTACAGTTATCTGGTCTTCTTATAGCCTGCTCCCCGGGCATTTGGTCTTCTGCATTTCCTTAAGGATGTTGCTGGCTTGTTGGGGGTTTGGGGTTAACATGTTTAGGTTTCATTTAATGCAGGTTTTTCATTTCATGTGGTTTTACTACTCTGTCCACTTGTCTTTCTCATGTCATGTTTATTTCTCGTTATTCGCAGGAACTGGTTGCTAGGTGTATTTCAGTTAAGTGCGTTTTATTTTCGTTATCAAGTAACCCGACAAGTTTCTGCGGTTCCCGTCTTGGTACTTCATCTCTCGTTTCATTTTGGGGTTTTAGGTACCTTTCTCAGGGTGTCGCATTTCATGTTTTTATTTTTCTTTATCCTCAGGAGCTGGTTGGAGTGTGTAAGTGGGCGTGTGCTATCAGATTCTTTCAATTCAGCAAGCGCAGTAAGTGCCGTCTCCCCTCTTTTAACGCTGGTTGGGTCGCTCACAAGTTGCACTTCCAGTTGTTAAATCACTTGCCGTGTGGCTAGAGGCGCCCCCCTTTTTTCTTGGGGGCCATCACCTAGGAGTTAAGGCGGCCAGATTGTAGGACGGGGCTTGGGTGGGGGGGGGGGTTCTTCTCACACTCCTCGTAATCACTTGTGCTCTCAGGGATAGAAGGTGGGGGGAGGGAGCAGTAGAGTGGGGTTAAGGGAATGTTGTGTAGTTCTATTCAGTGTTCGGTCTTCTGTCAGTTCACGCCTATAATTTTACTGGTTGGGGGGGTTCTTCCAGGGGGCTTCAGGGCACCCCTTGGTAGGTTGATAGTTCACAGTTTTTCAGGGTATGGTCCTCCTTCACCTGGGGGATCCACGGTGTTCAGTCTCACAGGGATGGGTTGCTGGTGTTTCGCGGCCATGGGCATTTCATCGTACCTTTTGTTATGTTCTCAGGGGATATTTCTACTTTCCAAGTTCCAGCGTGTCAGGTATGTATTGGGTTTCGTTCCTCACTGGATATTTAGTTTCGTGTGGTGGCAGGTTTCACCATGTCCTTCACCATAATTTCATTACCTATCACGTTTATAGGTATGTTCGGATTGAGATGTTCGTTTTTAACGGACTTGTACGTTAGCAAGTCCGCTCATCCGTTGAACTCATTTTCATTTTACGATTCTATGTTTCACCTGACACATTTTCAGGTATTAGGGGCCTGAGTGTACGTTGTTAATTACCTGTCACACCGCAGGTGACTCGGCTCCTCTCGCTGTTCATGATCAGTCTTTCACATGGATGTCTTGTGCCCACTTGCACCGCAGGGGGGGTTTTTTCACCAGTTAATCACTCACTCATTTCAATGTCACAATCTGTCACGAGTTTCGGTTCGGATATTTTGGATAACCTACCTACCCTCCTTTTGTTATGTCATATTAGGCAATGTCTCAGGCGGCAGATATTGAAGATGGTTCGCTTGTCCCCCCTTCCCAGGCTGGAGACTCCGAACTCGGCAGCACGCCCTCCCTGAGGTCCTGGACCATTCCTAGACTTGTGGCTGAGCTCCAGCGGAGGGGTATCTCTTACTCGGCTTCGGCCCGCAAGGCAGAACTTTTCAGACTCTTATTTCCTAGTGCTTCAGGCACCACTCCTGAGCAAGTTACCCTGCGTTCGGTTGGGGCTTCTCTTACACTCATCCATTCCTCCCTGGGTGTTTTAGCTACTTCTTTTCAGGATTTACGTGCTAGGATAGAGCTCCTGGAAAGCCCTCCTTGCCTGACGTTGGTGGCGTCTGACGTTCCCGGCCCGTCAGCAGCACATGTGTTACCCCGGGTCTCGTCGGCCGTACCTGCTGTTCCTGGCCCTTCAGCAGTCCCCGTGTTACCCCTGGTCCCGGTTGCCACAGGTAAGGCCGCTAGTTCTTTGTCGGTCACTCCTGTCCATTTTATCCCGGCTAACATCAAGAAGGACATTTTGGATGGCAAAGATGTTAATTTAGCTTTCCTCTTGATTGCCACCCATGACGTGGCCGATAATAGGTCATATGCTTGTGGCGATGTCTCTGTGGTAGTTAAGACCAGGGACCATAGGTTGAGTCGCAAGCTCTCCATTCCCGATTTTGTGCTGGCATTCAGCATCTTTAGGGATGTGGTATGCTCAGTTAGTCCTCAGAGGAGGGAGGAGCTTGACTTGTATTTATATGCTGTAGTTGAGCTGGGCCAGAAATATGGTGGTTCGGCTTTCTATGACTACCATCGGTCATTTTCTGCCAAGGCAGCGGCTGTGTTTATCCAGCATCAGGCAGTGACCGATTGGAGTGTTGTAGACACCAAACTCTTTTGTCGCCATTTTGCAGGGTTAAGATCTCCTGTCTGCTCTACGTGCCAGTGGTCTTCACATACTTCCTACTGGTGCCCTCTTGTGGGACCGCTGCTGTGCCGGGTACCTCCAGAGCACCCCCCAGTTTGTTGTCAGCCCCCGGCCCTTCCTCCTCTTTTGACAAACTCGGTCGGCCGATCTATTTCTTGGGCAAATCTCAGATTTGCAATAATTTCAATCAGGGGTCATGCAATTACAGTCAGTGTCGCCTGTTACATGTTTGTGCTAACTGTTACAGGGCTCATCCCAAGTCTTCCTGTTCACTTAAGCTGGGGAAGTCCTCATGACTGAGCCGGATCAACGTGGCCTTCTTGCAGTCCTGTTTAGCTTCCCATCCGTCCCCCTCGCTGTGTCAGTTCTTGGTGGAGGGTTTTGTTCAGGGGTTCCACACGGGTTTTGTCACGTTGCCTCAGGGGACCTTTGAATGAAAGAATTTGTTGTCCACAGGTGCGGACATGGAGGCAGTGGATGGGTTGCTTCAATCAGAGCTGGATAAAGGCTTTGTCATAGGGCCTTTTTCTTCCCCGCCATTTCATAACTGGAGGGTCAACCCTCTTGGCCTAGTAAAAGGCAAATTTTCAAATAAACTACATTTAATTTATGATTTGTCAGCTCCTCATTGCTCTCACATGCCTAGCTTGAATTCTTTGATACCATCAGAAGAGTTTTCACTCAAGTACGCGTCAGTAGACCAGGCCATCTAGTGTATTATCAGCATAGGAAGGAATGCTTGGTTGTCCAAGGCCGATATTTTGGATGCTTTCAAGCTCCTTCCTATTCGGCCCTCTCTATGGCAGTGGCATGGTGTTAAGTGGAGGGGGAAATACTATTTTGCTACTAATCTCACCTTCGGTTCCATGAGCAGTCCTTGGCTCTTCAATGTATTTGCGGACGCTCTACATTGGATCCTCTCCCATAGAGTACACTGTCAGGAGGTTATACATTACCTGGATGACTTCCTCCTGATCGAAGGGTCAGGTTGTGCTCCCTTTGATCTCCAAGGTCTGGTGGCTGTGTTTTCCGCTCTTAATGTTCCATTGGCAAGCAAGAAGATGGAGGGCCCAGCCACCTCCTTGACCTTTTTGGGAATCACGCTGGATTCTCGATCCATGCAGGCGAGTCTGCCGGCGGATAAGTTGGTCAGGATCAGGGATCAGGTTCATGGGTTCTTGGTGTCCCGAGTCACCTCTAGGAAGGATCTACAGTCGCTGCTGGGAATGTTGAACTTTGCCATGAGGATTATTCCTTAGGGCAGGTCTTTCATCTCCTGGTTGTTTACATTGCTTCCCGGAGCCCCTGATTCTGATTCTGTGGTCTTTTTAGACATATCGGTCTTGGCTGACCTGCGGATGTGGGATCAGTTCCTCCGGGATTGGAACGGCGTGTCCATGTTTATTCCTGCAGCCTCGGAGGCTTCTTTTCAGGTTACCACTGATGCTGCTGCCTCTGGGGGGTACGCTGCAATTTTTGGCACTCATTGGCTGGCGGGTCCATGGCCGGACGAATGTCGTGCGATTCCGGGGTTTGTCCGGACGTCGGCCTTGTTTGAGGTTTACCCCATAGTGGCGGCAGCTCAGGTTTGGGGACACTTGTGGTCAGGCAGTTCTGTTGTGTTCTTCACGGACAATCAGGCTATCGCAGAGGTTATTAATAAGGGGAGGTCTGGGTCACTACACATCATGGTGTTCATACGTAGGTTGATCTGGCTGTCCTTGCAGTTTAGTTTCCACATCCATTGTAGGTTCATTAGTGGGGTTCAGAATTCGGCAGCGGACGCCCTGTCACATTTTGATATGTCTTCCTTTTACCAGCAGGTCCCAGATGCAGACGTGTGTGCCACCCTGTCCCCGCATGTCTCGCTGCTGAGGATGGACTGAACATGCACTGGGCAGGGGCTTTAGGGCTAATTAACAGCTCACTGGCCGTCAACACTAGGAAAGCTTACAGTACAGCCTGGAGAACATTTCAGGCCTTCCGTTCTCAGTATCCTAGGTCGGATTGTTACGAGATCCGGTATCTTCTGTCTTTTTTTGCATATTGCCATTTCCAGTTGAAGTTGTCCCATAGTACGATCAAGGGGTATTTGGCGGGTATCCAACATTTCTTGTCTCTTCTTCACCCGGGTAGGCAATCTTTGTTTGCGGCTCATTCTGTCAAGGCTATCCTCAAAGGTATTCAGAAGAGTGGTCCCCCGGGCTCCACTAGTAGGCTACCTATTACAGGACACGTTTTCAGGGCCATGTCGGACATGTTGTCCAGGGCACCGTTTGGGCTGAGGACTAGCCTGGTACTGAAAGCGACCATTTATCTGGCCTTTTACGGCTTCCTTAGGCCAGGGGAGTTCGCTCGTATGGGAGTCAATTCCCGTTCACTGTCCATCAGCCAGTTAGTCAGGGGCCCTGATTGTTACGTGTTGCATCTACAGGCATGTAAAATGCAGCAAACTGGGCCTGGTACCGATGTCAGGTATTTTAAGGTTGAGACTGGTTGGTTCCCAGTGTTGGTGTTAGATCTGCTCATGACCCAATTAATGGGGGAACCCAGGGATAGTCCTCTTTTGCCAATTAATGGGGCCCCGCTCACCTCAATGCTTTTCATGAGGTATTGCCTCACTCTCTTGGGGAAACTGGGTTTGAATCCTATGTCCTACTCTGGACATTCATTCAGGATTGGGGCCGCTTCTGCGGCCTCGCACCAGGGTGTCCCGGTACATATTATCAAAAGGTTAGGCAGGTGGAGGTCTTCTTGCTACTCCAGGTACATCCCGGAGCCACTTGTTGAAATGTCCCAGGCCTTTGTACATTTGGTTGATTAATCTGTGTTTCAATAAACCACTTTCATATTTTTCCTGATGCCGCGTACACACGATCGTTTTTCATGCCGTTAAAAATGCCATTTTTAAAAATGGCCATTAAAAATGATCGTGTGTATGCTCCAGAGCATTTTTAACGGCGTGAAAAACGGCCATTAAAAATTTCGAACATGCTCTATTTTTTCACGTCGTTTTTCATGTTGTTTTTATTAGTGTGTATGCTTTTACGCGCATGCTCAGAATCAAGTATGAGACGGGAGCGCTCGTTCTGGTAAAACTAGCGTTTGTAATGGAGATAGCGCATTCGTCACGCTGTAACGGACTGAAAAGCACAAGGCTGAAAAGCGCGAATCGTCGCTCAACAAACTTTACTAACATGAAGGGTGGCGCCATCCGAACGGAACTTCCCCTTTATAGTGCCGTCGTACGTTTTGTACGTCATTGTGCTTTGCTCGAGCGTTTTTTTTAATGATCGTGTGGATGCAAGACAGGCTTGAGAGGAAACAAGAAAAAAAACGACGAGAAAAATGTTGGTTTAAAAAATGGCATGAAAAACGATTGTGTGTACGCCACTTAAGTGTCTTTGTTTTTTGCCCCATTTTAGGCATACTGACCTTGTGACCACGGCACACCCCTGGTCACCTTTTCAGCTTCCCCTATTCTTTCCCCTAAGTTCCACAAAGAGGCTCTGAGTACAAGTTAGAAGGCGGGGCGCAGGCCCACCTGAATTTGTAGGAGGGGCCTCGCCTTTTTAAGCTAGCCCCGGGGCCTCCTTCCCTCTGTTGTATCGCTTCGTTGTCCCTCCCTCCCTTTCCCTTATTTTATTACTTTGCATTTCTTTTCTCCTTTTTTTTGAGTATGCCCCCTTTTAGGCATACTGACCCTGTGACCACGGCACACCCCAGGTCACCTTTTCAGCTTCCCCTATTCATCCCCCTAAGTTCCACACAGAGGCTCTGAGTACATATATATATATATATATATATATATATATATATACACAGTATATATATATCTGTATATATATATATATATAATGCAGCTATCAGACTCCACTGCCTGCTGTGGTATTAGTATGAGAAAAGCAGAAATGGTCTTCAGTTAGTTTTAGGTGAACACTGTGCAGAGGACACCGTACACTAACTGAAAATACTAGCAGCTCTCTGCCTGTGGTTTTATTACGATACCACCACAAATTTTATTCAGGTTCCTTTAAGTGAACGCTCTGCAAAGGACAGAAGTACTGCAGTACACTACATGAAATTAATGCAGCACTCTGCCTGTGGTTTTATTATGAGAACACCACTAACTGTATTTAGGTAAGCTTTAGGTGAACGCTATGCAAAACACAAAATACACTAAGTGAAACTCTGCTGCAGCTAGCACAATCACCTGCCTGCCTGTCACAGTATAGAGAACAACAGTAACGGATCTAGCTAAACTAAATACAGTGTATAAATATATATACAACACCTAGGATGCATATATATCCTCTACACACTGTAACAGCAGCTAACTGACTCGCCTGCCTGCTCTATCTAACTCAATATAAATGACACTGTCTCTCTCTCTGTAACCCTCTCTTTCACAAACGCCAACACACTACACAAGGCCGACTTCCAGGTGGCCTTATATAGTGTGGGGCGTGTACCTACTCCTCTGAGCCATGATTGGCCAATTACGGCTCTCTGTACTTACAGCGCTGTGATTGGCCAAGCATGCGGGTCATAGTGCATGCTTGGCCAATCATCAGCCAGCAATGCACTGCGATGCCGCAGTGAATTATGGGCCGTGACACGCCACTCGAATTTGACGCGAATGGCCCATAATGTTCGCAATTCGGCGAACGATCGAACAGCCGATGTTCGAGTCGAACGTGGGTTCGACTCGAACACGAAGCTCATCCCTACTCAACATATGGAAAGGCTTCCTTACAATGTAATTATGGTGTCCACACTGTGCAAACAGTATAAGTACCAAAGGCATCTAAGAAATGCATATCGTACTGGAAGAGCAATGATGCATAATTACAATTCTCACATGTAGCAGAGCTGTAGAAGGACAGTTGACATATCCCAAAGTCCATGTGCCGTGTGGTATTGGGCTAATAGCATGTGTACGATTATTAGCAGATGTCCATTTTGTGTTTGATTTTCTGTTCCAAACTCAAGTATGAAATGCACTATGCAATGAGAATGTTGGATGTAAATTAGCCCTGTTAGACTGCGTTTTTCTCTCATTAACAGGTTATTCTCGGGACAGATCTGTCATATTAAGCATATTCACACTCATTTACAGATGTCATCCTGGCTATATCTGGTGAGTCCTGCTGGAGGATAAAGATAGTCTATATGACTTCAACTTACCACATGGGTGTGTCAGATGAATGCTGTCAAAGCTTTCAGTATTTCTCTTCTTAAGATGCTCAATTAAGCACAGCACTCAATATATTACAGAACTCTTTCTTGGACTCATTAGGAAAACTGTCTTTATCATTTATGGAGCAAATTAGTTGTTAGTAGAAAACTACTACTTTTAATCTTGTGTTTCATATGGTTAATACTTGTAATAGCCTAAAACACTTAACTGTTAGGAAAGATCATCAAAGCTTCTTTCATATGGAAATTTATGGTATTTCCACCTCTGCCTTCTTACAATGCAGTCAGTAATTTATTTAATGCTTTATTACATTTATGAAATGTACACAGATTTTGTATAAAATGTGTCTTTCTTTGATATAATTAAGTTTTAAAAAAAAAAAGTCATATAAATATTGCACATAATACAACAAATACAAGTAAAACCTTGGATGACGAGCACAATTCGTTCCAGAAACATGTTTGTATTCCAAAGCACTTGTATATCAAAGTGAATTTCCCCTTAAGAAATAATGGAAACTCAAATGATTTGTTCCACAACCATTTATTCATAGGCCCTTCAGGTTATAGTCCATATAAAAAGATTATAGCAATGTGACCAGATTATGTAACCATAACATGTCCATACACAAATTGAAGTCTCCACAAAGGGAATTAAAAGCAAAATCCAGCAGGAGCTACAGAGTATAAAAGAGAAGAGAGGCGCCTCTAAGTGTAGCAATATGTTGCTAAATATTGTACCTTCATTAAATGTAACCATATTTCTACACTTAGAGGCACCTCTCTTCTCTTTTATACTCAGTTGTGACGTGACGCTACTTGTATATCAAGACATCGCTTGTATATCAAGTCAAAATGTATTTAATTTTGCTTGTCTTGCAAAGCGCTCTCAAACCAAGTTACCAAATTACTCTCAAACCAAGGTTTTACTGTATTGTATACTTATCCATATAACAATTAGCAGTATCCTAATAACAAGATTCTCCCGGCAGCTACATTACTTACTCACAGAGCAAATTACTGTATATACTCGAGTATAAGCCGACCCGAATATAAGCCGAGGCACCTAATTTTACCACAAAAAACTGTGAAAACGTATTGACTCGAGTATAAGCCTAGGGTGTCCATCTGCATGCATCACTGTGCCTCACTTTGCCTCACTGTGTCCATGTGCATGCCTCACTGTGTCCATGCCTCACTGTGTCCATGCCTCACTGTGCCCATGCCTCACTGTACCCATGACTCGACTTACGTTTAACATGGGAGTATATGGAAGGGGTGCCCGGATTTGAAAAATCGGTGCTCCTCGGCCATAGGTCCTCCAGACAAAAAACTTTGCACACTTGTAGAGGAGAACTGGGGCTACATGTGGCCGGTACCGGGTCCCCAAAGTTACCAGAGAAATGACCGTTTAACATGGGAGTCTATAGAAGGGGTGCCCGGTTTTGAAAAATCTGTGCTCCCCGGCCGTAGGTCCCCCAGACAAAAAACTTTGAACACTTGTAGAGAAAGAGTGGGGCTACATGTGTGCCCGGCTGGTACCGGGTCCCCAAAGTCCAGGAGATCAGACGCAAAAAGGTGACTCGAGTATAAGCCAAGGGGGGCATTTTCAGCACAAAAAAATTTGCTGAAAAATTTGGCTTATACTCGAGTACATACGGTATCTTAAAAAAATGATGGCTGTGAAAATGTAGCCACTCTTATGTAAAATGACACTTGCAGTTAGGCTGCAAGTGTTTTTGAGTAATACAATGTAACAATGTATTGTTACAGTTTACAGTATTTACCATTTTATTTATTTGTAGATCAAAGGGGCGACCTTTGATTGACATATGACATAAGTTAGAAACCTTAAAAAAACTTTTTTCTTCAGATAATGTGTATTCCTATTAAACCACTTCCTGTCTGTCCTGTAGCAGAATGACGGCCAGGCGGTGGTTCTGTTATCCTGACTGGACGTCATATGACGTCTTTTTGGATTACATGCCAGTCCTGTCTATTTTTGGTCTGCCAATGTCCATTCATAGGTGGTGTATAACCCAGATAGTAATGTATATAGCCTGCTCTGTGTCCGTGATGTACTCAAAGAAATGGATTTTACAGGTAAGTAGGTTGAAAAAATTGAATTTTTAAGGTGTACAGCCTGATTGACTTGAGTAAATCAACTCCTTTATGTATGCATACCATTGAAGGGTTTCTGTGCCGTGCAGACATTTGACATATTAGGGTTGATTTACTAAAACTGGAGAGTGCTAAATCTGGTGTAGCTCTACATAGAAACCAATCAGCTTCCAGGTTTTATTGTCAAAACTTAATTGAAGTTAGAAGCTGGTTGGCTACCAGCCAACCAGCTGCACCAGATTTTGCACTCTCCAGTTTTAACAAATCAACCCCATTAGGTTTCTGGGGGCATCATCCTGATTGTTGAAGACAACACGTTTAAGATTTGCACTCCAACTTACAAGAAATGCAGTGTATGTACAGTGGAACTTTGGTTTACGAGTAACGCGGTTAACGAGCATTTTGAAAGACGAGCGACTTTTTTTTTTAAATTCTGACTCAGTTTGCGAGTGTTGTCTCACAAAACGAGCAGAATTCAAGCTAATAGGGTGTGTAGTACAACATTTGGCCTGAGATGGGGGGCGCCCGAGCCGAGCAGAGCCAAGCGGAGCCGATCAGAGCCGTTCGGAGCTGTTCGGAAATACTCAAAAATACTCGAAAATACTCTGTCCCCGAGGGTTTCCGAGATCAGCCGAGCTGTCCTCGATCATTTCTGAGGCTCTCCGACGCCCCCCCCCACCTCTGGCTACATGCGTTATTGCATGCCATTGAAATCAATGCGAAACAAATTATTTTCGTTTCTATGGGGAAACTCGCTTTGATATGTGAGTGCTTTGGATTACAAGAATTCTCATGGAACGGATTATGCTCATTATCCAAGGTTCCACTGTATTACTTTATAGCATTGCTTGCTTACATTCAATGAGCTACAACAGATTGATGCGCACAGCCCCTATAAGTATGTGTCATTATTCAGAACTGCTAAAACAGACCATTTGATATTTTGTTCTTCAAACCAAGAGATTCAGTGTCTACTGAACTATTTCACAAGAAGCTGCTGCCTGTCACTAGTCTGGACTTCTATGTACTTTATTACTGTATACTGGGTACATTTTGACCTCTACATACAATATTTATGTGCATATTTCAAGAAAGTGTACATTGGCTTTACCTCATATACAGGTGATCTGGATATGGGAGCATTACCCCCTCCCTGTTGCTCGAGTTAGATTTGTTGAACATTGATTTCTCTTGGATGTACCTTTGGAGAACTTTCTGGCACATTAATAACTCAATACTATATAGATTGTTATCTTGTTGGATGTCCTTGAGATCTAATTATTACCACTGGCTACTCACCTGCTGTTGAGCTTGAACCAGCATTCATTCATCAGAATTTCCCAAGTGGTGTGGCATATGGACATTTATGGATTGGTTATTATAGTTTTCAAACCGTCTATGTTTCAGATGTATGATTATTATGCATATCATTTTTTTAATGTGAATATATGGTTGTCAGACAAGGAAAGGGAACAGCACAGACACCAAACTCCATGCCTCTCATAGACAACAATCAAAGGCATGCCTCTATCTCCCTGTCCACTGCATGAAACTGCAACTCTGCTCCATCTGCTGTATAGAGAGGAATCCTTCTGGGGGTCACTTCTTAGAATTTTACTGAGATTAAGGGCCAGTTCACACCACATGCAGTCCAGTGCGTTTTTTGCATCAAAAACGCATGGGAAGTAGGTTATATGGTTTTCAATGGCATAGTTCACACCAGTGCTTGCAGGTCCAGTGCGTTCCAGTTCCAGAAAAAAAAGTAGAATATGCTGCATTTTACCTGCACTGGACTGTACTGGAACGCTGTAAAACGCATCAAAAACGCACTGGAACGCACCGGAACGCACTGGAACACACTCGTCCTTATATAAGGTAACTAAAAAAGAGGGGTGAAAAAAAGCACTGGACTGCATTAAAAACGTACCAAAAACGCACTGGTATGCATTAAAAACACGTCAAAAAGGCGCATGCAAAAAAGCACCTGGAACGCATCCAGATTGCGTTTCTCTGGTGTGAACTGGCCCTAAGAGAAGTGAAAACCCTGCGCTATGGTGTACATTTCCTTATAGCTGCCTGCACTATGATTACCCTGTATGGGATAATCTCCATGCTAACACCACTAAGTATGTGCAACGCTATTTCTACATATACAAAAGAGTGCTTAAATCAATAATAATCTCGATAAATTAAACAATAAAAAATAAATAATGTAAGTGAATCACATTGAAAAATGCAATAAATCTCATTAAAGCGGAGTTTCATCCTAAAGTGGAACTTCCGCTCATTGGATTCCTCCCCCCCTCCGGTGCCACAATTGGCACCTTTCGGGGGGAGGGGGGACAGGATACCTGTCAAAGACATGTATCCTTCCCCACTTCCGAGAGTCCGGCCACGGCCGCGACGTCACCGCGGGGCTCCCTCCTCCTCCTCCCTTGGCCGCCGGGCTAATAGGAGAGAGGAGCGGGCCTCGCGCATGCGCAGTAGGGTTCCCGGCGTGAAGCCGAAAGGCTACACTGCCGGGTTCCCTTACCCGCTATGGCGACGACAGCTGATGGGAAACATCAGCTGCGGTGCCAACATCGAGGGACACCAGGACAGGTAAGTCTCCATTTATTAAAAGCCAGCAGCTGCAGTATGTGTAGCTGCTGGCTTTTATTTTATTTTTGCCCGGAACACCCCTTTAAGGTGCTACATGCTAAAAAAGGGGGTCTTTATACATTCAATCACAAAATAAAGTTCATGTGCTTAGAAAGTACTTCAGTGCTTCAACAGTTCATTAATTTGTGATTTGCAGTGCTGCGTGCTGCAACCAAGTACTTATACATCCATTCACAAATAAAGTTCATGTGTTGTAAAAAGTGCTCAGTGCCAGGAGCGGCCTGTCCATTAAGGGCGCACAGGCACCCCCCCTCTATTCACGCCACCCCCCTATATGGTTAATGGATAGATTCATGCATAGCATGATCTAGCCATGGCTGCCGCAGCCACCCCCTATTCATGCGCCCAGCCCCATTCAGGACGCCGTGCTCCTGAATTACAGTGACAGGGCATTTTTTTAAGCACCTGATTAGAGCCATAGGCTCTAATAGGCTTCAAAATAGGGTGGACTCAGAGTGCAGAGCATTGCACTTGGAGCCCACCCAGGTGTGTTAGAAAAACAAATGAATATTCGCTTTTCTAACACTGAATCGCCTCTCCGCCAATCTGGAAGCATAGGTCTGTTACCCCTTTCCCGATTGGCTGAAAGTTCAGCGATCCTATTGGACACCTAGGAGGAGGGGAGGAGACGCACTGCGGAAGCCACTGTGATCTCAGAAGAGAAGAGGACACAGGAGATGCTGCCAGATGCCTGCCGCAGTCTGATCCCCTGCCCGATAGTGCCCGCTGATCCCCGCCGTTGTGTGCTTGCTAGGGGTGAGCTTCGAGTTCGAGTCGAACCCATGTTCGACTCGAACATCGCCTGTTCGGCTGTTCGCCAAATTTCGAACATTATGGGCCGTTCATGCCAAATTCGAGTGTCGCGTCACGGCCCATAATTCACTGCGGCATCGCAGTGCATTGCTGGCTGATGATTGGCCAAGCATGCACTATGACCAGCATGCTTGGCCAATCACAGCACCGTAAGTACAGAGAGCCGTAATTGTAAGGTGACCAGATTTTTAAAATGAAATCCGGGGACATATTTTTTTTTTTTTTACTAGTAATGGCGGCAATCAGCGACTCTCTGCCCGTCGGTACCGCCGCCGCCCGCCTCACAGCCTGCCAAGTCTTACTCCCCCGGCCCCGGCTACTACTGGGTGGGTTGCAGAGGAAGATCACTCCGCCAGGGATGGCAAGGAGATAAGCAGGCAGGCGGCTGGCCGGGACTTGAGCCAAGGCAGAAGAACATGAGAGCGGAGCTGGATGGGCACCCGAAACTGAAGAAATATTCCCTCCGCTCCAACCAGCACTTGATCATCAGAAAGAGGCACAGATAATGGAAAAAAATACACCCCCCTAAGCTAGTAGGAGCGTCAGAGCAGGGGAGGGGGTGTAATTCAGAATTTTTAATTTTTTTTGTTTATTCTGCGCTGACTGTCTTTGAAATTGCCCCAGCCCCTGTTCAAATCCAATCCGGGGACAAAACCGGGGACAGACTTGGTCCGGGGACAGTGTCTTCAATCCGGGGACTGTCCCCTGAAACCGGGGATGTCTGGTCACCCTACGTAATTGGCCAAAGCCAGGGTGGCTTTGGCCAATCATGGCTCAGAGGAGTAGGTACACGCCCCACACTATATAAGGTCGCCGGCTTGGCGGCCTTGTGTAGTGTGTTGCGGCGTTGGTTAAAGGAAATAGACAGAGAGAGAGACAGTGTCATTTGATTTGAGTTAGATAGAGCAGGCAGGCGAGTTAGTTAGCTGCAGTTACAGTGTGTAGAGCATATATATGCATACTAGGTGTTGTATATATATTTACACACTGTATTCAGTGTATTTAACTAGATCCATTCCTGTTATTCTCTATACTGACAGGCAGGCAGGTGATTGTGCTAGCTGCAGTGCTTCACTTAGTGTACTGTGTCTTTTGCACAGTGTGCACAAAAAGCTTACCTGAATACAATTGCTGGTGTTCTGATACAAATACAGGCAGGGAGCTGCAGTATTTTGCTTTAGTGTCCTTTGCACAGTGTACACTAAAAGCTTACCTCAATACAATTGCTGGTGTTCTGATACAAATACAGGCAGGGAGCTGCAGTATTTTGCATTAGTGTCCTTTGCACAGTGTGCAACTAAAGCTTACCTCAATACAATTGCTGGTGGTCTGATACAAATACAGGCAAGGGAGCTGCAGTATTTTGCTTTAGTGTCCTTTGCACAGTGTGCACCTAAATCCATACAAGACCCAAAGGGGCTGGTAGTGGGCTGGGGGAGGGGGGTACCCATGCCATTTTTCTCAATGAGTTTCATCCATATTGCCGGGACCAGACATTACATTAAAGCCGCAAGCAGTTTTAAATGACTTGTTTTCCTTTAGAAATGTCATTTTGTGCAGGGACAGTTCTAAACACGGGAAACACGTGCTACTTCACAGGCATACTATAGACCAGGGCTCAAAATTTCAAGTCCTGAGCCACTAGCCAGGCCTTAAGAGTTAAGCCTCGTACACACGACCGAGTTTCTTGTCGACAAACGACAAGAAACTTGCTGGCAGAGCTTTCTTGCCGAGTAAATCGGTCGGTCGTGTGTACGCGGCTATCAGGTTTCTCGTCAAGAAAACCGACAAAAATCTCGATGAGAAAAATAGAGAACCTGCTCTCTATTTTCTCATCAGGATTCTCCATTTTCTCGTCGAGATTCTCGTCAGCATGTTTCTCGACGAGAAAAGTGTGTGTGTGTGTGTACACTTACCTGTCGCCGTGGAAACCCGCGCATGCTCGAAATGACTTTGACGCATGCGCGGTAGCTTCCTAGGCATAGATAGGGTGTAGCAAGATGGCGGCGACGGCATCAAATGTGACGAGCGCACGCTCATTGTAGACGATTACGTCACAGCGTTCGCTCCATTCAAAGAACCGCGGGTTCTTTGAATCGAGCGTGTGTACACTCGGCCGGGACAAGTTTCTTGTCCAAGAATCTCGTCAAGAAAAACAAGTTTTTTCCTGACGAGATTCTCGGCCGTGTGTACGAGGCTTCACTCGCCACCAGTTGCCCCACCAAACCCCTCCCATCCCCTCCCCTGCCACACCCCTAAGTCCGCCCCTAAACACGCCCTTGTAAATTATCTCATGAAATGACACTGTTAAATGTTTTATGCAGAATTAAGTTCCAAAAATAAATATTAACAACTTTAACAATATTAACATAATGCATATCAGTACACATCAGTGCAGCCTCACTGTGCCCATCAAATGCAGCTTTACGGTGCCCGTAAATGCAGCCTCACTGTGCCCCTAAATACAGCCTCACCGTGCCTCTTAAATGCAGCCTTACCGTGCCCCATCAAATGCAGCCCTCACTGTGTCCCATCAAATGCAGCCCTCACTGTGCCCCATCAATGCAGCTTTACTGTGCTCAATCAATGCAGCTTTACTGTGCCCCATCAATGCAGCTTTACTGTGCCCTATCAATGCAGCTTTACTGTGCCCCATCAATGCAGCTTTACTGTTCCCCAGCAAATGCAGCTTTACCGTGCCTCATCAAATGCAGCTTTACCGTGCCCCATAAAATGCAGCTTCACAGTGCCCCATCAATGCAGCTTTACCATGCCATCAAATACAGCTTTACCTGCCCCATGAAATGCAGCTTTACCATGCCCCATCAAATGCAGCTTTATCATGCCCAATAAATGCAGCCTCACAGTGCCCCATCAAATGCAGCTTTACCGTGCCTCATCAAATACAGCTTTACTGTGCCCCTTCAATGCAGCTTTACTGTGTCCCATCAAATGCAGCTTCACAGTGCCCCATCAAATGAAGCTTCACAGTGTCCCATCAATGCAGCTTTACCATGCCATCAAATGCAGCTTTACTGTGCCCCATCAAAAGCAGCTTCACCGTACCCCATCAAATGCAGCTTTAATGTGCCCCATCAAATGCAGCTTTACTGTGCCCCATCAATGCAGCTTTTTCTGTGCCCCATCAATGCAGCTTTATTGTGCCATATCATTGCAGTCTCACTGTGCCCCATCAAATGCAGCTTTACCGTGCGGCCGTGCCCCATCAATGCAACATTTCTGTTCCTCATCATCACTCCAGACTCACCATTGCCTGGATGATGGATCTCATTAGGGATGAGCCGAACACCCCCCAGTTCGGTTCGCACCAGAACCTTCGAACGGACCGAAAGTTCGCACGAACGTTAGAACCCTATTAAATTCAATGGAGGAGAACGTTCGAAATCTAAAGTGCTAATTATAACGACTAATATGCATGTTATTGTCCTAAAAAGGGTTTGGGGACCCGGGTTCTGCCCCAGGGGACATGTATCAATGCAAAAAGAAGTTTTAAAAACTGACGTTTTTTTCTGGAGCAGTCATTTTAATGATGCATAAAGTGAAAAAAAAAAAGTGAAATATTCCTTTAAATATCGTACCTGGGGGGTGTCTAAAGTATTCCTGCCCATTACCAGCCCCTTTGGGTCTTGTATGCATATTAAGGAGAACCCCGCACACAAAATAAAAAGCAGTATACAGGCGGTGCAAACAAGACAGGGACTGTAGGTTTGTTCTTAAGTAGAATCTGTTTGTAATTTTGAACACGTACATTGTTTAAGTGTAGCTCCAGCCAAAAAATATATTTTCTCTTATCATCCATGGACTGACACGGTGTCTCTTTACACTTTACACGTGGTTTATGTCCCTGCTTGCAGGAGAAGACCTAGGCAGAATAATGTGAGATGTTATACATACATTCTAAAAGCCAGAGCTGAACAGCCCCACCCAGGGGGCGGTCCCTCCGGACATAACCCTCCCACTACAGTCAGCAGACTTCAGTTTTTTTCTGCCTAGCAGAAGGAGAAGACGTGGCTCTCAGGAGCCAATCTCCTGACCTATTTTTATTCCTTTTCTGGAATTCTTTTTTATTTTATTTTTGAGAATTTTCTGTCAACTGTCGGCTGGGCAACAGGTTGGGTACAAGATATCCTCGTAGTCTTCCCTGTCCGACCATCGAGCGTGCTGATCCTCGCCATGTGTGCGTGAGACTCAGTTCACGACAGGCCCCATGACTCCAGGGGTGGCCGGGTTTGCTTTCATGCTCCCACGGTCCTCTCAAGACTGAACAGTTCCTGACTGACTGTATCTTTCGCGGTGGACCGGGCCGACAGCTACTCAGTACTGCACTGTGATAGTCCTGTCAGAAACACACCAGTGGGTTCCTCAGGGGACGGGTAAGTAGTCTCTCCTGCCTGCAGGTGAGTACAAAAGGCTGTGTGTTTCTCTGTGGGGGATTTTCCCTGTCTCCCCCTGTATTTCATTGTCACTCTCTGTCACCATTGCTTGCGCTGTGCTGTGTGGGGTGCCTGGGGGTCACACTGTTCTTGGTGGGGCTAATGCTGGTCTGCAGATATGCTTGGGGCCTTTTTTTGTGTGTTTTGGGGCCTGAGCGCCGAGTGGCACTGTGTGTGTGCTGTTTTTTTCACTTTTGCTGAGTCATGGCGGCCATCTTGCCGCGGATCGCCTCAGTGAAGTGCGGCGGCCATTTTCTTGTAGCCCGCACGCTCTTCAGCACTAGTTTTGGCCTCTAGCGCTGCTGTAACAGCGCGGATCTCCTCACAGCTCACCAGCGCTGACACAGCGCGGTACAGACAGCGGAACTGAGCGGTCCCTGGTCCGGTTTGGTGAGTCCCCTGGGCGCCCCCTCCTCAGTCAGCACAGCCTGTGGGTGGACTTTTTATCTGAGGAGTCTCAGAGGGGGGCAATATGGAGTCTCTGTCACCAGCTTCCCCTAAATGTCAGTGGACAACAGGCAGTGCTTCAGCACCTGCGGTCCCTAGGGACCAGTTGTGGGCAGTCCTGGAATCATTTCTGACCAGGATGGGAGCTGTGTGCAAGCGAGCAAAAAAGCGCCCTCTCCCCACTTTACTTCATGATGTGCTCTGATTCAGATATGGGCCTAGCCACTACCGCTCAGGACCATAGTTCTGAATGTATTGGATGGTTTTGAACAGGACATTCCTTATGAGGAAAACTCCAGTTCTGTGTCAGTAAATGACAGGGCGCTTGTTAGTGTACTCATAACTGCGGTGAGGGACACTCTCAAGCTAAAATGCTGCGGATGCAGAACCTCAGGCGGATACAGTCTCCTTTGGTTCTTTTAAGGCCAGGCCTTCTAAAGAGGTTTTTCCATATGTACTTTCTTTGACCAGCTCATTGACAAGGTCTGGGAAAAGCCGCAGAAGAATTTTTTTTTTTTATGGTCCCGCGGCGTTTGTCTATCAGATACCCCTTGAAGATGCCCTACTTAAAAAGTGGGCTTCTCCCCCAGGGTCGACCCTCCAGTCGCCCGGTTGAACAAGGCCATCACTCTCCCGATGGAGGGGACTCCTGCATTTGAGGACCCCACTGACAGGAGGTCAGAAGTGGTGAGCAGAGCCATGTTTGCCTTGTTGGGATCCGCCCTACGGCCTGTGGTAGCGGCGACCCTTGTGTCTTAAACACTTACAGGTTGGGCAAAAATGTTGCACCTAGCTGTACAGGAGCATAATCTTCCTCCAGACACAGTTGCTCTGGCCCACCAACTGGTTCAGGGCCTGGTTTATGTGTGCGACGCCACGTTGGACGCGGCCCCTTTAATATCCAGGGCCTCTGTCTCGGCGGTGGTATTGCGTCGTCTTATCTGGTTGAAATGCTGGTCTGCTGACCTAGCCTTAGGAAGCTCCTGACGGATCTACCATTTAAAGGTGGTAGACCTTTCGGTGCTGCTCTGGATGACATCGTCATGGATGTCATGGGAGGTAAAAGCACTCTTCTTCCTTAGACTAGCAAGGGTGAGGAGGCCCGCCGCAAACAGGGGCCTTCCTTTCCAGCAAAACGGTTTTTTTTCGTCAGTCAGAGTCCACGGGTAGGCCCTCTCAGACTGACGGCAGTGCGGCTGGTGAGCACAAGTGCCCCTGGGTGCATAAGCCGAACAAGCGGCTCCCAAGCCCACCTCCGCGTGAAGTCTTGCCTCCGCCCGACTCTGGGGTGGGGGGACGACTTCGCAGGTCACGAATCGGTGGTCCTCCCGAATCTCCGACTGGTGGGTGTGCGAGGTGGTCACCTCAGGATATAGGATAGTATTCCACTCCTGGCCCCCAGACAGATTATTTCCCTCAAATCTTCCTCTCCTTCCTACCTGTCAGGCAGCCCTCTTGGGGGCTGTACAGGATTTGATCAGGTCCGGAGTGATTGTGCCGGTTCCGTCACAGGAGAGTTTTCAGGGATTCTACTCGAATCTGTTTGTCGTCCCAAAAATAGGACGTGGTTCGACCTATCCTGGACCTCAAGGCCCTGAATGCCTTCGAGAAGGTGCAGAAATTCCACATGGAATCCATTCGCACGGTGATTGCTACACTCCACCAAAGGGATTTTCTTCTGGCGTCCTTGGACTTCAAGGACGCCTACTTGCATGTTCCGATCTGCGCAAGTCACCAGAAGTTTCTGCGCTTTGCGATCAGCGAAGTCCACTATTGATTGTGGCTCTTCCTTTCGGCCTAGCCTCAGCACCAAGGGTGTTCACCAAGGTGCTTGCTCCGGTTCTAGCCTTCTGTTACAGCGAGGTATTGCTGTCGTGGGCTATCTGGACGATCTTCTGCTAAGAGCAGAAAGTGGATCGGACTTAGAGGAAAGGTGACTATCGTCAATTAGACCCTCAGGGACTCGGGTGGTTCCTGAACATTCAGGAGTCAGTCCTGGTCCCGACTCAGTGTCTGGAGTATCTAGTTCTGATTCTGGACTCCTTGGAGGCAAAGGTATCCTACCTCTGGAGAAGTTGCTGGCACTTCAGTCTGCGGTGCGGGTGCTGACATCCCAAAAATGGTTGTCAATCCGTTTTTTGCATGAGAGTCCCGGGACTCGTGGTGGCCTCCTTCGCGGCCGTTCCGTATGCCCAATCACACACCAGGGCATTGCAGAAGGAGATCTTGTCCACCTGGGACAAATCCCCGTTGTCCTTGGATCTTCAGATCCAGGTGATTCACCTGGTCAGGGCACCCCTGACATGGTGGTTGAGATCCTCGGCTCTTCGGTCCGGAAAGTCATTCCCCTCCCATCCAATGGACTGTACTCATGATGGACACCAGCCTGACGGGCTGGGGTGGAGTCTGGGGAGTCCTGTCGGCTCAGGCCTTGGACTCCGGACGAGCCCGTTTACCAATCACTGTTCTGGAAATACGGGCCATCGGACTGTGTCTCTCCTCAGGTCGGAGAGAGTACGGGGTCGCTCCATCAGGAGCCAGTCGGACACCGCCACGGCGGTGGCGTATGTAAACCATCAAGGGGGAACTCGGAGCTCAGCTGCGGCTTCCGAGGTAGTCCATATCCTGAAGTGGGCCGGAAGAAACGTGCCGGCTCTGTAGGCCATTTTACATTCTGGGCATAGATAATGGGCAGGCGGACTATCTGAGTCGCCAGATGCCGAACCAAGAAGAGTGGTCCTTGCATATTTCAACTCCTTTACCGACGTTGGGGCACGCCGGATGTGGACCTGATGGCCTCTCGACTCAATCGCAAGGGTCGAGGTTGTGGCCAGATCCAGGGATCCTTGGGCGATGCCTCGGATGCGTTGGTGGCCCCATAGGGTCCTTATCGCCTGATATAAACTCCGGCGATCCTAATTGTTCCGGATTGGCCTCGGCATCACTGGTACGCTGATCTGGTACGTCTCGTCGCGGACGTTCCCTGGCGGTTGCTGATGAGGGAGGACCTTCAGTCTCAAGGTCCTATGTTTCATCCAGCTTAAAGTCTCTGGGTTTAACGGCAGGGCTGTTAAAAGCCAGGTGTTGAGGGACCGAGGTCTCTCGGACTCGGTCATTTTGACCATGTTAAGGACACGGAAGTCTTCCTCCAGGCAGATCTATCACCGTGCCTGGAAAGCTTATATCGCCATATGCAAAGCGCTGGACTGGCGTCCTCGGACGTATTCCGTCCCCAGAATCCTGCGTCCTCTGCAGTGTGCAGTGACCCAAAAGCTTGCTTTGAGTTCCATCAAGGATCAGATTTCGGCCTTGGCCGTCTTCTTTCAGCGACCTCTAGCGGGCATTTCTTGGTTAGCACCTTGTGTTGGGGGTTCACCATGTGCTCCCTCCTGTCAAGCCTCCTTTCCCACCGTGGGATCTGAATTTGGTGCTCTCGGTCCTCCAGGAACCTCCTTTTTGGAATATCCGGGATATTCCCCTCTTGTCTTGTCTCAGAAGGTGGCCTTTTAGTGGCAATCACTTCTGTTTGACGGGTGTCTGAGTTGGCGGCTTTGTCCTGCAAGTCGCCATATTTAGTCATCCATAAGGATAAGGCGGGGTTGCATCCGTGACCTTCCTTTTTGCCAAAGGTGGTGTCGACCTTTCACCTACATGAGGGCATTGTCCTCCCGTCTTTGTGTCCTCACCCATCGCATCCCAGAGAGTTTGCGCTGCACATATTGGATGTGGTACGAGCCTTACGGGTGTACCTGTCTGCTACTGCTTCTAATCGGAAGTCCGACTCACTGTTTGTGACTGTCTCTGGTCCATAACAGGGCCAAGCGGTTTCGTCTGCCATCATTTCTAGGGGAATCAGACAAACCGTCATTCAAGCCTATGCTCTCAAAGGGCGGGCGCCTCCCTTTCCGGTTACGGCGCATTCCACGAGGGCAATTGGTGCTCCCTGGGTTTTCCGACATCAAGCATCGGTTGCACGAGTGTGCAAGGCGGCGACCTGGTCGTCTGTTCATGCCTTTTAAGTTTTATAAGGTTAATGTGGCTGCATCTTCGGATGCTTCCTTCGGCCGCAGGGTGCTGCAGGCCGCTGTTTAAAGTTGTGACTCCTCCGTTGAGGAGCTCTGCCTTCTTGGAGTGAAGTTTTTGGTTTTTCCATTTATACTGCTCCCATCCCTCTTGACACTGCTTTGGGACATCCCACGTGTAAAGTGTAAAGAGACACCGTGTCAGTCCATGGATGATAAGAGAAAATAGGATTTTTTGTACTCACCGTAAAATCCTTTTCTCTGACATCCATGGACTGACACGGCACCCACCCTTCCTTTTTAAGTTTGTACTGCTTTGTTACGAACTGAAGTCTGCTGACTGTAGTGGGAGGGTTATGTCCGGAGGGACCGCCCCCTGGGTGGGGCTGTTCAGCTCTGGTTTTTAGAATGTATGTATAACATCTCACATTCTGCCTAGGTCTTCTCCTGCAAGCAGGGACATAAACCACGTGTAAAGTGTAAAGAGACACCGTGTCAGTCCATGGATGTCAGAGAAAAGGATTTTACGGTGAGTACAAAAAATCCTATTTTTAAGCTTTTTGGAAAACATAGGGAAGGGTTATCACCCCTGTAACATTTGTTTTGCTGTCTGTGCCCCTTGTTCAGAACATTTCACCTCACTTTCCGTCCCAATGGCAAATGTTTTTGAAAAGTGGGAGTTTTATTGAAACAAGGATTGGTGATAAAGCATCAGTAGAGAGGAGACACCTTTTTCCCATATTAACTCTTACAGGAGAGAATTTCCCTTCCTAGGGGTAGATTTCCTCTCACTTCCTGTTGTCTCCTTCCGTTTGCAAGTAGGAGTCGTTTGTAAGTTGGATGTTGAAAGTAGGGGCCTGCCGTATATACTCTGCTGAAATTTGCCCCTTACATGTTGGAATTGGGCCTTTGGTGGTGGTGCTGGTGCCACAACACTGTAAGCCCTCACAGTTACTCTTGGTGGGCGCATGAATGGGCCCTGCTGTGAATTATTAGATCAAGAATTGTAATTGCATGGCCCTGTTGAACAGGGGTTGAAAAATTGGGCCTTTGGTGGTGGTGGTGGTGGTGTTGTCACAACACTGTAAGCCCTCACAGTTACTCTTGGCGGGCGCATGAATGGGCCCTGCTGTGAATTATTAGATCAAGAATTGTAATTACATGCCCCTGTTAAATAGGGCAGAAAAATTGGGCCTTAGGCACTGGTGCCACAACACTGCAACCCCTCACAGATACTGTACTTGGAGCACAGCAATGAGCCCTGTTGCAAAGTATTGCATCAAAAATTGTAATTACACGCCCCTGTTAAACAGGGGCAGAAAAATTGGGCCTTAGGCACTGGTGCCACAACACTGCAACCCCTCACAGATACAGTACTTGGAGCACAGCAATGAGCCCTGTTGCAAATTATTGCATCAAAAATTGTAATTACACGCCCCTGTTAAACAGGGGCAGAAAAATTGGGCCTTAGGCACTGGTGCTGGTGCCACGACACTGCAACCTTTCCCAGATACTCTAGTTGGAGTGCAGGAATGAGCCCTGCTGCAAAGCATTGCATCAAAAATTTTAATTACATGCCCCTGTTTTTTTGTTTAATATATTTTTATTGAGAAGCTATGTAGATACAACAATAGAAACAGATACAAAGAAAATGGTACGTCGGGTTAGAAAACAAAGGAGAGTCAACCCGTTTTAGAATGAAAACATCTTGAGTAACCCAAGTACAATGAAATAAACAACAACTTAATTAACAAATATAGAAGAGGAGAGGAAAAAGGAGGAAGAAAAGAAAAGGTGAAAAAGGGGGGGATAGGAGAGAGGGGGCAAGGGAGGAGGGAGCAGGAAGGGGAGAGGGGAGGCTGGCATACTTGGCAGTAGCAATGAGCAAATATCAAATACGTTTACAGTAGGAAGATCTTAGAGGGAGGTTAGTGCCTCCACAGTCAATATAAATGTAACAAAAACGGTACCAGGAATAGCGGTTAAGCTATGTAAGAAGCTTGGACAGCTCAAGGGGAAGAGGAGATAATGTCTTTGTAGCATTGGGTGGAGAGGAAGGAGGACCAAGGTGCCCAGGTTAGGTTATGCTGTTTAGTAGTGTCTCTCGCAATGTGGGTGAGTTCCTCCATGAGACATACTTCTGAAACTTTTTGTATCCAGGTCTTTATGGTTGGAGTTGTGGGTTGGCCCCAGAGGGTAGGTATGAGAGCTTTAGCAGTATTGAGGAGATGTGGCGTGAGTGTACGTTTATATCTTCCTATGGACATCGAGGTAGCGTGAAATAGGACTATCCAAGGATCCATAGGTAATCTAACTTTGGTGACTTGGTGAATCAGGTCTAGTACTTCAGACAAGTAAGGGCGAATAAGGGGCAAAACCACCATATGTGGGCATGAGTGGCATTTTGACCACAATTCCTCCAGCATAGCGGGGAGTTAACAGGGAACATGCGGTGAAGTTTAACAAGCGTGTGGTGCCATCTAGTAAGAAGTTTAAAGTTAGACTCAGCCATGGAAGAAGCCAAAGAGAAGACATGGGTAAGTTGGAGAATTTGGTCTTTAGTCTTGTCTGTGATAGTAGCATCCAGGTCAGTCTCCCATCTGGGCAGGTAGTTTGGGTACGCAGGACTCTGCAAATTTATGATCGCTTTGTAGAACTGGGAGATGCTGTGTATAGGGGGGTCCTTATGGAGAAAAAGCTGTTCAATACCATTTAGATCTTGGATGCCCCGTAATGGTTGGGGGAGAGTTTGAAGGAAGCATTTCAGTTGATTATATCTCCATGTGTCCATAAATGTAATTGCTTTATGCCCCTAAATTTCTGGCAAAGGTTTAAGGGCATTGGAGGATAGGACATGATATAGCTGGAGAGGGCCACTGGGCGACCAGGATTTAAATCCTGGGTCAAAGAAGCCTGGCATAAAGTATTTATGATGTAGCAGGGGGGTTAGTGGGGAGTCATAAGACCACGCAAATTTTCTATGGAGACCATCCCAAACGTCCAATGAGGACGTGGAGAGAGGCGATGTGTTGTGGGAGAGGTTTCTAGAAGGGCGTGGGATCCACGGGGCCGTGGAGAGATCTGAATCACTTAAGGAATATTCCAATTGTACCCAGAGTTTAGAAGCAATGGCATACTTCCAGTCTGCTATACGTGACAGAATAATAGCATTATAATAGGCTTTAAAATTAGGAAGGGACAGCCCCCCAGAACGCTTGGCTCGGTAGAGAACTTCCCGAGAGATCCTGGGGTGACCGTCCCTCCAAACAAAGCGAGCGATCATGGTCTGCAGTAGAGTAAAGAAGCCTATGGGGACCTTCAAGGGGATCATTTGAAGAATGAAGAGGATGCGGGGGAGTATGTTCATCTTGATTATATTAACCTTGCCTAGCCATGAGTGTGAGAGGGAAGACCATTTCCTGAGATCCGCTCTGATATTATTAAGGAGAGGGATGTAATTATGCCTAAAAAGGGAATGTAGGCGAGGGGTAAGGTATATGCCTAGATATTTCATTCGTGAGGATTCCCATCGAAAGGGGAATAAGGGTTTCAATTGATCAGCTATTGATTGGGGTACTGTGATGTTTAAAATTTCAGACTTAGCTAGATTGATTTTGACGTTAGATAAGGTTTGGAAGGTAGAGAATTCGGACATTAAATTCGGCAGGGAAATGCGCGGTTGTTGAATGTAAAACAAAATATCGTCAGCGTATGCTGCATATTTATGAAGTCTATCACCGACTTGGATGCCATGAATATTCCTATTGTGTCTAATGGTAGCTAGGAAGGGTTCAAGGGAAATGGCAAATAAGAGAGGAGATAGAGGGCGGCCCTGTCTGGTTCCGTTACGTAAAGTGAAGGGGTCGCTCAAGGAGCCGTTTATACGTATTTGCGCGGTGGGGTTAGAGTAGAGAGAGGAAATACGGTGGAACATTTTGGCGCCACGGCCAAAGTACCTAAGGGTAGTTTTAAGGTAGTCCCAGTCCACCCTATCAAACGCTTTCTCCGCATCAGTAGAGAGAAGGAGGGTGGACTGGGAGCACCTGCGGACATGGTGGATCAAGGACAGAGTGCGGAGAGAGTTATCTCTGGCCTCTCTATTAGGAATGAACCCAGTTTGGTCAGCTGAGACCCACTTAGGAAGAAGGGGGAGCAGTCTATTTGCCATTACCTTGGCATATAATTTGGTGTCGACGTTTAGGAGAGATATGGGCCTATAGCTACCGCATAGTGTGGGGTCCTTGTCAGGTTTGGGAATAACGGTGATGTGGTCAGATAGGGATTCCGGACGGAGGCCAGATTTGTGGGAAATTGAATTTGCATAAGTTGTGAGATGGGGGAGTAAAATGTCACTGAAGGTCTTATAATATAAAAGGATGAAACCGTCTGGGCCAGGAGCCTTGCCGGAAGGAGAGGATTTTAGCGCGCATTGGAATTCTTCTACGGAGAAATCTGCTTCTAGGTCATTAAGGGCCAATTTTGACAGTTTTGGGAGGCTGGCGTCCTTAAGATATTTGAGGATACGCTTACGTTTTTCTGGTAGTGATAGAGAAGCCAAACCTCCCTCCACATTGTATAAATCAGCGTAAAATTCCCTGAAGGCCTTTGAAATTTGTGGGGTGCACTAGATCTCCTGATGGCAATTTGATTTTGGGTATAAAGGATGACGTTTTTTTGGCTATAAGGGATCTATAAGGGATCTAGCCAATTGTTTACCAGGTTTGTTACCCCATTCATATACTTTCTGAGATACGTAGTGAAATTTCCGCTTAGTTTCTAGGGCGAGGAGAGTTTTAAGTTCTTCTCTTTTAAGGGTGAGCGCTTCGAGGTGTGAGGCGTGCAACGAAAGTTTGTGCTTTTTATCTAATTCAGCAATTTGTTGTAGGACCTGTTTAAGCTGTTGACCATGTTCTCTCTTTCTCCTTGCACCCAATTCAATAAGGCTACCTCTCATTAAGGCCTTGTGTGCCTCCCATAGAACAGAAGGGGAGGTGTCCGAGGCGGAGTTTTCTATAAAGTATTGGGATAAAGTAGTAGAGAGGATGGAAACCTCTGTTGAGTTAGTGATGAGAGAGTCATTAAGCTTCCAGCTATTGGGGCGAGGAGGTAAATCGGGCACGGTCAAGCAGACAGAAACAGGTGCATGGTCAGAGAGGGTAGCCTTCCCTATGTCGGCTGAGCTCAGGAGGGGAAGGTGGAAGTGGTCTAGGAAAATGTTGTCTATTCTGGAGTATGAGTTGTGCGTTTTTGAAAAGTGGGAGTAGTCTCGTCCTTTAGGATGCAGGAGACGCCAAGCGTCCATAAGTTGTAGATCTAGTAGTTTTTTTTTCACTTGTGCTAATCTTTTAAATGGGATACTAGAACGGCCATGGGAAGTATCTATAGCGGGATCTAGAGGCATATTTATGTCCCCCGCAAAGACTAACATTCCCTCAGTGAATTGTGAAAGTTTTGTGAGGGTTTGAGTGAGAAAAGTAGGCTGATTTCGATTGGGACAATAAACATTGGCTAGGGTGCAGCGAGTATTGCCAATATAACCTTTAACAAAAAGAAAGCGACCATGATCGTCCGCTAACATGTCAGTAAAACGAAATGACGTACCTCTGCTGATTCCAATGGCCACCCCTTTGGCCTTGTTAGTGTCTGATAGACTATAGTACCATAGAGGAAAGTGTTGCGAGTATAATTTCACAGAGGTAGTATGAGTCAAATAGGTTTCCTGAAGGAAAGCAATAGAACATGCGGAGCTCCTTAATTCTTGCAACACTTGATGTCTCTTTGCGGGCACACTGAGGCCTCTTACATTATAAGAAAGGAGCTTTAAGTTAGCCATGTCATCAGCGGGAGGCAGATCACTACTTTATATAACCTTGTATGCCAGTAATACAGAGGGGGAAGTGGGAGAGGGACAAAAGGAGGGGGGCGAGGAGAATCCAGAAGGGTAGGAGAAGAGGAAAAGAAAAAGGAGAAGAGCGTATGAAAAACCTTAGAACAATCGGTAGAACGAATGGGATTGCAAGAATAGTCACGCAGAAATCTGCGGTGTTCCCAGTGGGGATGAGGGGAGCAGGCAGTCAAAAAGGTTTCCCAAAGGGAATTAACAAGGAGAAAGTAAAGACTGCCAACTCCCATCAACCCCAAGAGAATAGGGGCAGGGAGCAAACGCCTTTGTGAGGGCATCAATTGGAGCATTAAGCTCCGTCAGCTATCGGCCTATATATAAAAAAAAAAGGGAATTAACATTTGTAATAGACAAGCAATGGTCAGAACATGGATGTAACACTCTCCAAACATCAGAGTAACTAACAGACCTAATGTGAACATAATAACGGTTCTCTAGGAGTATATCTAAGAGAATTTAGCAAGGTAGGTCAAACTTTTTGTATGGGAGAGAAGTAATTGAAATTGAAGTGCAGATTGTCATCCAGATAAGGAGGAGAGCTATCAAGAGGGATGATTGTATTCAGGAGAGGACCTCAACCATTCTTCTGAGATGAACATGGAGTAGGAGCACGCCTTTGCTTGGCTGGGGTTTTCCGCCACTGGGAGGATTGGGGAGCAGAGAAAATGGGTATGGGGTTCTGCCAGCCTGGCAGCTCCACGTGCGGTAAGTTTAGGTCCTGAAGAAAGGTGGGAAGATCCTCATGGAACCGCAATGTGGAGGAGCGGCCATTCTTAGTAGCAATTAAGCATGCGGGAAAACCCCATCGGTAGTTAGTTCCATTACCCCTTAGTTGCTCCAAGAGGGGCTTCAAAGCCCGACGGCGATCAAGAGTCTCCTTAGAAAGATCCAGAAAGATGTTAAGAATAGCACCGTCAAAGTCAATGTTAGGGGTGTTCCGCATTTTGGTCATGATGGCGTTTTTGTCTTCGAAATAATGGAGACGGCAAATCACATCTCTATGTTGGTCAGATGAGAAATTGCGGCGTCTCAGAGCGCGGTGCACTCTGTCGAATCGCAGAGGGTCTGTAGCAGGATTACCCAGTATAGTATTAAGGATACCTCGGACCGAGGGTTCTAGGTCATTATCCCTGGTTGCTTCTGGCAGTCCGCGTATACGCAAATTATTTCTGCGGTTGCGATTCTCGAGATCTTCGAGTTTGTATAGTGGGGCCCTATTTGCATATGCTAATTGAGTGACGGTTTCCTGCAATTCTTTGATAGCAACCTCATGTGAGTCTTGACGCTGTTCTGTTTCCTCTATTCTGACGAGTAAGTGCGCCACATCCGCTCTGACTGCGGAAATCTCCTTTTTGATGGATTTTTCCATACTGTGAAACATACCCGCCATCTCCTTTTTAAGTTAATTCATCAAGGAAGACATATCGGAACCCGTGGGGGACCCGGGCTCCTCCATTAATTCCGAGCCGCAAGAAGAGGCTGGCGAGCTCTCGCGGGCAGAGGCCACGTGAGAGGCTGGGGAGATAAGCGATCTTGTGGCTCTGGTTTTGTTGAACCTAGAGCTGGGGCTTTCTCGTTCCGCGGCTAGGAATTTTTTAATGGTCCCCACACTGGTTTGATGCAGTTTTGCAGAACGTTTACCTAATGTTGAGCGGGAGGAAGAGCCTTTGGATGGCATTGCTTGTTGCCGTGAGGCCGACAGCTAGACGGAGGTAATTTCAAGTGCTTCCTTTTAGCGCCATGCGTAGGCTAGCTTCCCCGGAGGGGTCGTGTAGGTGGCGCAAATGAAGCAGGGGGAATGGCCTTTTGAAATAAGTCACCCATGTACCAAGGGAGTTGTGGAGGTTAAATTGGGGAGAGGTAAAGAGGCTGTGAATAAGTTTCAGGGTGTAGCAAAATGTCCGCCGACCACTTGCTATGGTCACTTGCCTATTGAGAAGGGCACCTCTGCAATGTCCGTGGGGAGGGGATATAAGAGCAGGCCACTGTGTTGTAAAAGAAATTGGAGCTGGGCAGCAGAAGAGCTGGGATTGTGAGGAGTTTTGAGCTCCTGGGTGTAGCAAGATGGCCGCCGCGTTCCGGGAGTAGGCCGAAGCCGGGGACTTTCCTGAGAGCGGCGCAGGAGCTCCACTCCGCTCGGGCCGCAGATTCGCTACGCCGGATAGGGGACAGTTCCCAGCAGGTATGATGGAGGTGGCAGCACGGGGATGAGCTCGGGGGTGAGGGCGAGGGATGGTGGAGGAGCCAGGGAGTCACAGTACCTGAGGGGGGTGGCTTCAGCCAGGTCAGCAGGCCGCAATATGGCGCCGGTTCCCAGGATGTTGGAGCAGTCCTCCGGTGATCGCTCCCGCTGTGTCGCTGCCCAGTGTCCTCCGTGCATGCAGCGGCTGTTGGACAAGCCTGGAGAGTGAGATCCCCCCGTTATACACGTCACGCTGGCTCAGGGGCATATGAGGCTTCACAGGCCTCAAGATGGCTGCGGGCCTCAGCAGTGTGGAGCCAGATGCAGGCTAAATGCAATAATAGCCGGATTACCTCCGCAATATCGACAGGCACTGCCTCAGTACGTGTCCATGGGTGGATATAGGTAGTTGGAAGTGTCTCTGGGTTAAAATAATAAAAGGATGGGGAAGGATTGTCTCTGGATATGCGGAGCACAGTACCAACACGTCTTCTCAGCTTCACGTCCGGACACGTCCCCTACATGCCCCTGTTAAACAGGGGCTGAAGAATTGGGCCTTAGCCACTGGTGGCGGCACCCAGAAACAAAATAGTTCTTCCAAGCTATCATCAAGAATCGGATCGTTGAGGAGGAGGAGGATAGTCAGTCAACATAACAGGACAGTCACTCAGCATCAGCATCAGTCTTGAAGGGATGTGACATTTGAAAATAAATTATTCTGTTATATCAGCTTCAGGTGCTTGGTAGCTGGTGGTGATCCAAGACTGGTTCATCTTTATGAAGGTCAGTCGATCAACCGAGTCGGTGGACAGGCGCACCCTGTGATCCGTGACAAAGCCTCCAGCAGCACTGAATGTGCGTTCCGAAAGAACGCTGGATGCAGGACAGGCCAGTAGCTCAATTGCATACTGTGCAAGCTCTGGCCAGTGATCCATCCTCAACACCCAGTAAGCCAGAGGATTTTCGGTGGGAAAGGTGTCCAAGTCTGACCTTGCCCCTAGGTATTCCTGCACCATGTATATCAGACGCTGGTGATGGTTGCTGGAACCGATCATACCTTGGGGCTGTGGACTAAAGAATTGTCTGAACGCATCGGTCAGACGGCCACTAGGGGTGCGGAATTTAATCGTTGCATCGGTGCATCACGATTCGGGCGTCCCCGATGCGGCACCGATGCAGGGAAACCTAATAATCGATTATCCCCGATGTCTAGCCCCGCCCCTTCCTTCCCGGGAGAGCCGTTACCTCATTTGTTATTTTTTTCCTATGACGCGCTCATGTGACTGCACGGCCCGCCTTTCTACTTTCACGTCTCACGTCTCTCCTGGCGTCAGGAGAGACGTGAAAGCAGAGAGGAGAGAGGGCAGTCACATGAGCGCGTCATATACACACACTGTTCCCCCGCCGGATTCTGTTCCCCTGGCTCTCTGCTACTATCGGAACTCTGCCCCTCCAGCCCTGTACATTGCAGCACCCTCCTCCTACGAATGCTAATGCTCCTAATACCGCCCGCCCTGCCTCTCCAGCCCTCTGCTTACGCCTACTGTTTAATGAATGCTAATGAGCAGAGGGCTGGAGAGGCGGGGCGGGGCGGTATTAGGAGCATTAGCATTAGTAGGAGGAGGGAGCGGCAATGTACAGGGCTGGGGGGGCGGAGTTCCGATAGTAGCCGAGAGCCAGGGGAACAGAATCCGGCGGAGGGAACCATTCTCGGCACAACAGGAAAGTTCTCACTACTGCAGAAAAGGTTAGTTTGGAATTAGGAATTAGGTTAGGGATTAGAATAGGGTAAAGAAGAGTTACAGTACAATTAAAGGCAGCTTACATATTTTTAGTGTACTGTGAATAAAGTTCATTAAAGTGCCACATTTTAATAAGTATCATAAATAAGTATTATTTTTTCTTTAAAGTAAAACGGATATTATACTTACCTACTGATCTTCTGTAGCATGTCCACAGTCACCGACCATCTCCTGTAGCATGTCCGCAGTCACCGACCATCTCCTGTAGCATGTCCGCAGTCTCTCTGACCATCTCCTGTAGCATGTCCGCAGTCACCGACCATCTCCTGTAGCATGTCCGCAGTCACCGACCATCTCCTGCAGCATGTCCGCAGTCACCGTCCATCTCCTGTAGCATGTCTGCAGTCACTGACCATCTCCTGTAGCATGTCCGCAGTCTCTCTGACCATCTCCTGTAGCATGTCCGCAGTCTCTCTGACCATCTCCTGTAGCATGTCCGCAGTCACCGACCATCTCCTGTAGCATGTCCGCAGTCACTGACCATCTCCTGTAGCATGTCCGCAGTCACGACCATCTCCTGTAGCATGTCTGCAGTCACCGACCATCTCCTGTAGCATGTCCGCAGTCTCTCTGACCATCTCCTGTAGCATGTCCGCAGTCTCTCTGACCATCTCCTGTAGCATGTCCGCAGTCACCGACCATCTCCTGTAGCATGTCCACAGTCACTGACCATCTCCTGTAGCATGTCCGCAGTCACGACCATCTCCTGTAGCATGTCTGCAGTCACCGACCATCTCCTGTAGCATGTCCGCAGTCACTGACCATCTCCTGTAGCATGTCCGCAGTCTCTCTGACCATCTCCTGTAGCATGTCCGCAGTCACTGATCATCTCCTGTAGCATGTCTGCAGTCGCCGACCATCTCCTGTAGCATGTCCGCAGTCACCGACCATCTCCTGTAGCATGTCCGCAGTCACCGACCATCTCCTGTAGCATGTCCGCAGTCTCTCTGACCATCTCCTGTAGCATGTGCGCAGTCACCGACCATCTCCTGTAGCATGTCCGCAGTCACCGACCATCTCCTGTAGCATGTCCGCAGTCACCGTCCATCTCCTGTAGCATGTCCGCAGTCACCGTCCATCTCCTGTAGCATGTCCGCAGTCTCTCTGACCATCTCCTGTAGCATGTCCGCAGTCTCTCTGACCATCTCCTGTAGCATGTCCGCAGTCACCGACCATCTCCTGTAGCATGTCCGCAGTCACTGACCATCTCCTGTAGCATGTCCGCAGTCACTGACCATCTCCTGTAGCATGTCTGCAGTCACCGACCATCTCCTGTAGCATGTCCGCAGTCTCTCTGACCATCTCCTGTAGCATGTCCGCAGTCTCTCTGACCATCTCCTGTAGCATGTCCGCAGTCACCGACCATCTCCTGTAGCATGTCCGCAGTCACTGACCATCTCCTGTAGCATGTCCGCAGTCACGACCATCTCCTGTAGCATGTCTGCAGTCACCGACCATCTCCTGTAGCATGTCCGCAGTCACTGACCATCTCCTGTAGCATGTCCGCAGTCTCTCTGACCATCTCCTGTAGCATGTCCGCAGTCACTGACCATCTCCTGTAGCATGTCCGCAGTCTCTCTGACCATCTCCTGTAGCATGTCTGCAGTCTCTCTGACCATCTCCTGTACTATGTCTGCAGCCTCTGACCATCTCCTGTACTATGTACAAGTTGTTGTCTGCTTTGTTTAGACTTTGCTACATGCAGGGAGTGTTGTCTTTTTTTAAAAAGAACAGATATAATAAAAAAAATGGAGATCTCCTGACTGCTTGAATTTTTTTGATGAAAACCATGCGCACTTGCGCTGTAATCGTGATGCATCGTGATGCATCGTGGAATCGAATCGAATCGAATCGTTGACCTGATAATCGTAATCGAATCGTGAGGCCAGTGAAGATGCGCACCTCTAACGGCCACCTTCCCCACCGCTCCTTCTTTGACTGACCGAAGCCTCAGCAACTCGTTGTCCAGGACCAGGAGTTTGTAACCTCCCAGTCTCTGGGAACGCATTGCACAGACCTTTCTGCAAGGCCTCCCGGAGATGTCTCATCCTCTGCTCCCTCTGCGACGGCAAGATAAGGTCCGCAACCTTACCCTTGTACCGTGGATCAAGGAGAGTGGCCAGCCAGTAATGGTCCCTCTCCTTGATCCGAAGAATACGAGGATCCATCCGCAGACTTTGCAGGATCAGGGAGGCCATGCAGCGTAGGTTAGCTGAGGCATTCGGTCCGGAGTCCTCTGGGTCACTAAGGACGACATGATCCGCAGCCACCTCCTCCCAGCCACGTACAAGTCCACGGGTTTGTTGGGACTGTAAATCATCCCTAAAAGACTGCTGCTGTTAATGCTGAGTGCCATGCTCCACCTCCATGCTGACACAATCCTCCTCCTCCTCGTCCTCTTCCTGTGTGATGGGTGGGACAGAAGGAACACTGTCTGGTTAAAGGGGGCCTTGAGAGGCAAGGAAGTCCTCCTCTTCCTGCCTCTGTTCTGCCTCAAGTGCCCTGTCCATTATTCCACGCAGCGCATGCTCCAACAGGTGGACAAGAGGTACAGTGTCACTGATGCATGCACTGTCACTGCTCACCATCCTCCTGGCCTCCTCAAATGGTGCCAGGACAGTGCATGCATCTCTGATCATGCCCCACTGGTGTGGTGAAAAAAACCTGAGCTCCCCTGACCCTGTCCTGGTGCCGTAGTCGCACAGGTACTCATTGATGGCCCTCTGCTGCTTGTGCAGCCACTGCAGCATGGCCAACGTTGAGTTCCACCTGGTGGGCATGTCACATATAAGGCAGTTCTTGGGCAGGTTCAACTCCTTTTGCAGCTCAGCCAGCCGAGCACTGGCATTATATGATCTGTGGAAATGCACACAGACTTTCCTGGCCTGCCTCAGGATATCCTGTAAGCCCGGGTACCTGCCCAAGAACCGCTGCACCACCAGGTTAAGGACGTGAGCCACACAGGGCACATGGGTCAGTTGTCCCTGTCGGAGGGCGGAGAGGAGGTTGGTGCCATTGTCGCAAACCACCATTCCTGGCTTAAGCTGGCATGGTGTCAACCACCTCTCGGCCTGCCCCTGCAGAGCAGACAGAACCTCTGCCCCAGTGTGGCTCCTGTCCCCCAAACACACCAGCGCAAGCATGGCATGGCATCTTTTTGCCTGCGTACTTGCGTAGCCCCTTGAATGCCTACGGAGCACCGCTGGTTCCGAGGACAAAGCACAGGAAGAGGCCATGGAGGAAGAAGAAGAGGAGGGGGTGGAGGAGAGAGGTGTGTCACAACAACCAGTAGTAGCATTTTGGAGGCGTGGCGGTGGAACAACCTCCAACACTACTGCACCTTGTCCGGCATCCTTCCCAGCTGCCAAAAAAGTGACCCAATGGGCCGTGAAAGAAAGGTAACGTCCCTGTCCATGCCTGCTGGACCATGAGTCAGCGGTAATATGCACCTTACCGCTGACCGCCCTGTCCAGCGAGGCATGGACATTGCCTTCCACATGCCGGTAGAGAGCCGGAATCGCCTTCCGTGAGAAAAAGTGGCATTTGGGAACCTGCCACTGAGGAACCGCACATTGCACAAACTCACGGAAGGGGGCCGAGTCTACCAACTGAAAAGGCAGCAGTTGAATTGCTAGCAATTTAGCCAAGCTAGCATTCAACCGCTGGGCATGTTGATGGCTGGGAGTGAACTTCTTTCAACGGTCCAGCAGCTGGGGCAGGGAAATTTGCCTGGTAGAATCGGACGTCTGTGTACTGCTAGCAGAGTGCCCGCAAGTACTTGGATGTGACACGCCTAATTCTACACCTTCATTCCTGTCAGTGCAGGTTTCAGAGAGAACTGAAGGTACAGTGGGGTTGGAGATCCCAGCTGATGAGGAGCAAGGAGAGGTCCACTTTGTTCTTTGGTGTGGGTCTTTAAGATACGCTTGCCAACGAGCTGCATGGTAGGTCAACATATGTCTGGTCAAGCATGTGGTGTCCAAGCGGCTGATGTTTTGGCCATGCGAAATACGCTTCAGACATATGTTGCAAACAGCAGCGGTGCGATCTGATGCACTCGACTCAAAAAAGGCCCACACCAAAGAACTTTTGGAATAACGGTCAGAGGCAGCGCCCTGCACAGGCGGAGCTCTGCGGTGTGATTCAGTCGGTGTGCTGCCCTTACGCTGGCCCTCCGAGGGCATCCTGCCTCGTTGGAGATGTTCCTCCTCCTCATCCTCCTCCTCTCTCCTATCAGGCACCCACGTGGAGTCAGTGACCTCATCATCCCCTCCCTCCTCATCACTGGAGCCAATCTGGCAGTATGCTGCAGCTGCTGGAACATGACTGCCAGATTGCTGTCCTTCTTGAGCATCCCCTCTCTCTGCTCTCACGCTACTGCCTTCCTCTAGCTGGGTATCATCATCAGACCCTTCGAAACACTGGGCATCCTCCTGGAGCATGTACCCAACACTGTGCTCAAACAATTCGGGGGACTCCTCAGGAGGACACAGTGGGTCTAGGGAAGGAGTGACTGATGATGACCTTGATACGAGGGAAGAGGATGCTTTGGCAGCTGCTTTGCCAGTACCCTGAGCCTGGGTGAGAGAGGATGAGGAGGATGAGGAGGGCTTGGTCATCCACGCTACCAAGTCTTCGGCTCAACATGTCCAGCTGCCGAAAATAAGGACAAGCGTGTCCCATGGCCACGTGCTGATGACGATGCACCGCGTCCACGACCATCACTGTTGTCTCTAGACACAGAGCCTGCTTGCCCTCTTTTATTGGCTCCTGACTGTCTGCCTCTCCTTGTTTGCCTTCCAGACATTCTAACGGCCTGCAGGGAGATGGGAAAACCAGCAATAAGGGGTAGCTTCAGGTGTATACTGTGAAGGAGGCACATTACGCCCGCTGTAAGTGCTGCAGATGCCTGCCTGTGTTACACAACAGGAAAACACAGCAATAAGGGCTAGCTTCAGGTGTATATTTTGCAGGAAGCACACTACGCTCGCTGTAAGTGCTGCAGATGCTTGTTAGTGTAACACAAAAGAAAAAAACACGAGCAATAAGGGTGTATATTTTGCAGGAAGCACACTACGCCCGCTGTAAGTGCTGCAGATGCCTGTTAATGTAACACAAAAGAAAAAAAACACAAGCAATAAGGGCTAGCTTCAGGTGTATAATGTGCAGGAGGCACACTACGCCCGCTGTAAGTGCTGCAGATGCCTGTTAGTGTAACACAAAAGAAAAAAACCACGAGCAATAAGGGCTAGCTTCAGGTGTATAATGTGCAGGAGGCAGACTATGCACCACTGTAAGTGCTGCAGATGCCTGCCTGTGTTACACAACAGGAAAACACAGCAATAAGGGATAGCTTCAGGTGTATATTTTGTAGGAAGCACACGCCGCACGCTGTAAGTGCTGTAGATGCCTGTTAGTGTAACACAAAAGAAAAAAAACACGAGCAATAAGGGCTAGCTTCAGGTGTATAATGTGCAGGAGGCACACTACGCCCGCTGTAAGTGCTGCAGATGCCTGCCTGTGTTACACAACAGGAAAACACAGCAATAAGGGCTAGCTTCAGGTGTATATTTTGTAGGAAGCACACGACGCCCGCTGTAAGTGCTGTAGATGCCTGTTAGTGTAACACAAAAGAAAAAAAACACGAGCAATAAGGGCTAGCTTCAGGTGTATAATGTGCAGGAGGCACACTACGCCCGCTGTAAGTGCTGCAGATGCCTGCCTGTGTTACACAACAGGAAAACACAGCAATAAGGGCTAGCTTCAGGTGTATATTTTGCAGGAAGCACACTACGCCCGCTGTAAGTGCTGCAGATGCCTGTTAGTGTAACATAAAAGAAAAAAAAACACGAGCAATAAGGGCTAGCTTCAGGTGTATAATGTGCAGGAGGCACATTACGCCCGCTGTAAGTGCTGCAGATGCCTGCCTGTGTTACACAACAGGAAAACACAGCAATAAGGGCTAGCTTCAGGTGTATATTTTGCAGGAAGCACACTACGCCCGCTGTAAGTGCTGCAGATGCCTGTTAGTGTAACACAAAAGAAAAAAAACACGAGCAATAAGGGCTAGCTTCAGGTGTATAATGTGCAGGAGGCACACTATGCCCGCTGTAAGTGCTGCAGATGCCTGCCTGTGTTACACAACAGGAAAACACAGCAATAAGGGCTAGCTTCAGGTGTACAATGTGCAGGAGGCACATTACGCCCGCTGTAAGTGCTGCAGATGCCTGCTTGTGTTACACAGCAGGAAAACACAGCAATAAGGGCTAGCTTCAGGTGTATATTTTCATACCTTCCAACTTTTCAAATGTCCACTGCGGGACATTTATTCACATTTTCCCCGCTCCCATCAAAGTTGTTAAGCGGGGGGGGGGGGGCGGCGCGGGACGGAGTTTTGATTTTTTACAAACAGCTACTCAGAGTTGTACGGAGGTTTAATTTTTTACAAACAGCTACCTCTGAGTTGTTGAGCGGGGGGGTGGGGGATTGGTTCTGCCGCCGGACAGAGTTTTTTTTTTAAAACTAACGTCGGATTGTTGAGCGAGGGGAGGGCTGACTTACCGCTGCCTGCGTGTCTTACGATCCTCTTCTATTGCGGGAAATTACATCCTCTCGCGGGACTGCGGGAAGTCAGTGTCCGTGCGGGTAGTTCCCGCAGAATCCGTGCGTGTTGGGAGGTATGTATTTTGCAGGAAGCACACTACGCCCGCTGTAAGTGCTGCAGATGCCTGTTAGTGTAACACAAAAGAAAAAAACCATGAGCAATAAGGGCTAGCTTCAGGTGTATATTTTTCAGGAAGCACACTACGCCCGCTGTAAGTGCTGCAGATGCCTGCCTGTTTTACACAACAAGAAAACACAGCAATAAGGGCTAGCTTCAGGTGTATACTGTGCAGGAGGCTTAGCAAAAATGACACTGACACTGTCCCCTGCCTATCCTTCTCTCTCCCTGCACACAAGGTTTAGCAAAGAATATCACTGACACTGTCCCTGCCTATCCTTCTCTCTCCCTGCACACAAGGTTTAGCAAAGAATATCACTGACACTGTCCCTGCATATCCTTCTCTCTCCCTGCACACAAGGTTTAGCAAAGAATATCACTGACACTGTCCCTGCCTATCCTTCTCTCTCCCTGAACCGGAACACACTACACAAGGCCGCCGCACTGGCGGCCTTTTATAGTGTGGGGTGTGTACTAAATCCCCCTGAGCTATAATTGGCCACAGGCATCCTGCCTGTGGCCAATTATGGCTCTCCTGGCTGCCGGCGCTGTGATTGGCCAAGCATGTGGGGTCACAGTGCATACTTGGCCAATCACAGCGCCTGGATTGCACTGCGATGGCGTAGTGCATTGTGGGCCGTTCGCGTCACTCGAATTTGGCGCGAACGGCCCAAATCGTTCGATCTTCGTCGAACGATCGAACCACCGATGTTCGAGTTGAACGTATGTTCGACTCGAACACCGAGCTCATCCCTAGATCTCATACACACACACACAAAGCGGGCATCTCCCGCTGTGTGTCATGGAGCTCATGGGTCTGTGTTCGGCAGCACGGTGTAACAAGGTCCCGCCCCCCCTAGACCGGCTCCTTTCATAGGCGGAACACTGAATAAATCTACTATCACAGAGCCAGTCTGGGGGGCGGGAGCTTGTTACACCGCTCCGCCGAACACAGACCCAGCCAGCTCTGTGACAATGCCCACTGTGTGTGAGAGGAGGAGAGAGAGAGAGAGAGATGGGAGCGATGCAGCCTCTGCTCAAACGGCGCCAGTACAGTCCAGACCTGCCGCTCTTGTGTCCTCCTGCTGACAGTTTCCTGGCTGATCGCTTCAGCCAGGAAATGGTCAGCCTGGTCCATCCCTGCACCTCACTCGCCCTACACTAACTTCCACTCACAAAATGCGAGCATGCAAGTGGAATTTTTTAGGGCTGCTATAGACACCCCCAGGTACGATATTTAAAGGAATATTTCACTTTTTTTTTCACTTTATGCATCATTAAAATCACTGCTCCCGAAAAAAATGCAGTTTTTAAAACTTATTTTTGCATTGATACATGTCCCCTGGGGCAGGGCCCAGGTCCCCAAACCTTTTTAGGACAATAACTTGCATATTAGCCTTTAAAATTAGCACTTTTGATTTCGAACGTTCGAGTCCCATAGACTTTAATAGGGTTCTAAAGTTTGCGCAAACTTTCGGTCCGTTCGCAGGTTTTGGTGCGAACCGAACTGGGGGGTGTTCGGCTCATCCCTAGTGCCTGCCGATCCCCGATGTATCCACTGATCCCCGATGTGCCCACCGATCCCCGTCGCCGATGGGGTAAGTTCCGGGGGGGAGGGGTTTGAGGTGCCGCGGGGGGGTGGTTGCAGCACCCCCCAAACAAAAAACCACCAGCCGCCACTACTCAGTGCTTCAACAATTCAACCACTCTGTGCTCCCCACTTACCAGAAGTTATCAGCACCTGTTTTAACAGAATCAGAAAGCTTCTCCTTTAGCTATCTCCATGTCCTTGTGTAAATGGGAAACCTCCTTTACCAGCAGTACTCCGTCATCACTCCATCATATGCATACATAGAGAGGGAAATAGAAGCCAAACAACAACCCATAGTGTGACTCCATTTTTTATTTATTTTTTTAATCATACAGTATACTACTCACATTATAAAAAGTTTACATCACACGAGCTACATGCGCATGTAATCTATACAAATGATTTGCGTTCCACGGTCCGGAACCAGACAGACGGAAATTACACCAGCAACATGTTTCATCACTCTGGCATCATCAGGAGATGCTCAATCTCCTGCCTTCTCTTTTTGTTTAGCACGTAGCACCTTAATGAGATTTATTGCACTTTTCAATGTGATTGACTTAAATTAATTTATTTTTTATCGTTTAATTTATTGAGATTATTATTAATTTAAGCACTCTGTTGTATATGTTGAAATAGCGCTGCACATACTTAGTGGAGTTATATAAATATATAATGATAATAGTGTGTTATTGTATATTGATAAGAAATATGTCAGACCTATATAAACAATAATAATAATGTGTAACTGTGCAACAATATGTCAGAGCTGTATAAATGTATATTAATAATGTGTGATTAAACAACTCTATGGGCTATGTCAGAGGCTGAGCTGTATCCTTAATCCTTCATATATGAATAAGTTCTACTGTTTTGGCATTTGGGGAGAGAAATATAAGCACACAAAATGCGGCGTCTCTGTTTCATGTCCCCCAGTAACAAAATGGCAGTAAGATACAGAGACTGCAAGCTAAGCCCACCTACCCCCTCTCGGACTTTAAAACCTTCTTACAACCCCCCTTGCCACCCTAACACACCCCTTCACACAAATCCATTCCAACATCTGGCCAAACCCCACCAACTCACATCCTCACAAACAACCCTGACAATTTAAACAGCTCTTGGGACTCACATCTCTACATGAAGACCAAGTCTGAGCAACATACTCCTGTCCTGCTAGCAAACATCACACTAGATCTCTTAACAAGCAGAACACATCACTATCTGGCCTGTTATTATCCCGCTGCCCCGCCCCCCACCTCCAACTCCACAACTCTGCTGAAAGACAGCCCCCATGTGACTTCAACAAACAGACATCCCTTCACAGTTGCCCCATACCCCAATCGACTTCTGACAGACATCTCTCCTTGTCCCTTAGGGCAGGGGTCGGCAACCCGCACCTGGCCTGCAACCACTGAATGTCCATCCCCTCAGTGCTTGTGATTAATTCATGGGCACATAGCCCGCGGACATTTTCGCCACTGTCCTCTTCATTGGACAGCAGGGAGCGGCCATTATTAAAGGGCCGGATGGGGGTGGGAACCGATGGAGTTAACTTTTTCATTAAACAGCAGGTGATTGGTTGCTGGGTGATCCTAGCAACCAATCACCAGCCTGTTAATGTGTAAAGGTAACTTCAGCAATTCCCACCCCATCCAGCCCTGTGATGCTGATCTCTGCTGCTTTGCTTGCTGTACACCTCTGTAAGGTAGGAGAGTTCTACCTACACTGTGTGTGTTTGTGGAGTGGGGTGCAGGGGACAGAGGACACAACAATGGGGGGGTGCAGGGGACACCACAGTGGGAGGAGTGTCGGGGACAGATGACACTGCTATAGGGGTACAGAGGACACTGCTATAGGGGGGACCCTATTAGGAAACCCATCTCCCCTGGGGACAGGGACACCCCGGGCACGAGCTCGGGAGCCGCTTTAGGTAAGTTCGCAATTTAACCAGCAAGTGATTCGTTGCTAAGCAGTCCTAGCAACCAATCCTCAGCTTGTTAACATGTTAACTCTGGCAGCTCCCACTCCCACCCTTCATCCAGCATTGTGTTGCCTCTCACTCTGTTCTGATGTACACTTCTTTGGGGGGGGCAGAGGAAACAGCTATGAGGAGACAGAGGGGGGCAGAGGACACTACTTGGGGGGGTGAGAGGACACTGCTATGAGGGATGGGGATACTACTACTTTTAAAAGGGCGACGATGATGCCAGGACATGCAAAAGGACATGCAAAAGTTGCAGGACCGCACTGCCGCCATTGAAGGGCGCATTAGTACTATTGAAGATGATTGGGCATCCATGCAGAGTGAGTCACACGCTCAGCAGATGCTGGTAGCTAAACATGCTGCGAGACTTGACGATTTGGAAAACAGACTTTGCAGAAATAATATTAGAGCCATTGGCATTCCTGAAAAGATGGAAGGAAAGAATCCGGTTCATTTCATAGAACAATGGCTGTTTGAAAAATTTGGGAAGGATTCGTTTTCCACAATGTTCGCAGTTAAGCGTGCGCATCGGGTCCCCTCCAGGCCCCTGCCCCCGGGTAATGCCCTCAGAGCCTTTTTGTTTAAACTGCTTAACTACAAGGACCGAGATGTTATTCTTTCTAAGGCCTGTACTATGGGGGATGCCCTTGTGATGGGCAATTCAAAAATTTTCCTGTTCCCGGACTTCTCAGCGGAGGCGCAAAAGCAGAGAGCCCAGTTTAATAATGTAAAGAAAAGGCTCCGCTCCCTGGAGTTACAATATGACATGCTTTACCCTGCCCGCTTACGGGTGGTGGCCAGGGATGAAATGCATTTTTTTGAGAAACCTACACTAGCAATGCAATGGTTGGATAGGGAGGAGCGTTCCCTACAAGATTAGCTGGGCAGACGGCAGAGGGCGACCTGATTATCATTCACCTACATCGCATAACATGGAATACAATACCTATAAAAGAGAACTGAACAGTTAGAGTTCAATAATCCTGTCCTGGCGGAAGACTGTTGTCATGGATATGCAGTAGTGTTTGTCTGTCAGCTTACCTTCCTTCCCATGTGTTCATCTTAGAGGCCTGAGCCCTTTCACCTGGCTTCCTTTATAATCTCCTCCCAGCCAGACTCCACCCCAGGCCCTATCACAGAACACTATATTAACCTGTGCACTGCAAGCCTGCCTTGCTGATCAACGTGTTTGTTAGGCATTGTGTGTTTGGGTTCCTGCCTGCCGTGTGCTACGTCTGTCTCTCTGTTACGTTATTGGCTTGTCCCCGACTATTCCTGTCTGCTCGTGACCCTTGACCTTCGGCTCGTTCTTTCGTTATCCTTGTCTGCTTGTGGCCCCTGACCTTCGGCTTGTTATTCGGTTCTCCCTTATCTTGTGCTGCTGCTTCCCCTCTTTTCCCCTTATCCTACGGGGCGTGAGCTAGGAAACTCCAGGGGCCGCGACCTGGTCCCAGCCTGCAGCGCAACATCCTCACCACTGGAGGCCCTGGAGAAGACCAGCTGGGTCTTAGACTCCGCGCCCTGGGGAATCTTGGCTCTAGCTTCCGTTAGGATCTCGGTTGTGCTCCTCTGGTCCCGCTTTCCACAACCACCCAGTTTCCTATCCGCAGCAGTCAGCCATAGGGTTCACTACCTTGCGGTGCACTCCTGTCCCCCTACGGTGTGCATCTGTCATCTGGCCACAGGTGACCTTGACAACTGTGTTCCCAAGGTGTGGCAACAACACCTATGTCGTTGGATACAGCAAAAAGCCTGTTGCCTATTGGCTCTTCAATGCCAGCTACTGAACTTAGCCCCCCAGATCAGAGTCCCTCGTGGACATTACAGTTTTTGTTTTTGTTTTTTTTTGTTAATCAGGACCCAGTTGGTCCACATGATTCCTACCTGCCTAACCTTTTTCTTTCTAGGATTTGTTTCTCTGTTCAGAGACTGCTCACTACCTTTCATAACCTAACCAGGGCCTACCTGTTTCTGCAGGATGTTACCTAGATAATGCTGTGCTTTTATCTCTTACCTTACTGCCCCATGTTTTTCATATATGTGTTTTAGCCCCTCATGGTTAAGCAAAGTGTTATAACCAGCTGGAATGTTAGGGGCCTAGGAGACAGAGTGAAATGATTGGCTGTACTTCATATGGTCAAATGGCTGGGCTCCTCTGTGGTGTGTCTGCAGGAGACCCATATGTCCCCTGGCCAGGAGTCCACGTTTTCGGTTAAATTGTTCGGTACCCAGTTCCATTCTGCCTTCTCCTCCTATGCCAGAGGGGTTAGTGTGCTGATTGGCACAAATGTTCCTTTTGTATGCACGACTTCACTCATTGACCCCTATGGTCGGTTCATATTTTTACTATGTTTGCTGGATGACTTGCAATGCATTATTATGAATGTGTATATACCACCTCCCTTTTCAGTGGAAGTTCTTAAAATTCTGGCTACCTTTCTGTCACACCCTCCTGGTATTCCTTAAATTATTGTGAGTGATTTTAACAATTACTTGAATGCCGACCTTGACAAATTTTCTACAAAAGCTCTGACAAGTAATTTGCGAGGGGGTCTGACATCCTTCACTCGGCTTCTATCGGAACTGGGGCTGAGGGATGTTTGGTGGATCAAGAGCCCGCAAGTGAAGTGTTATTCATGTCACTTAGCAACTCACAGAGGCTTCAAAAAACCCTCAGCTAGTCCTGGTATCTTTTGGGATACGCTAAAAGCCTTTTTAAGATGCCAATTTATCAAAGCCATCAAGACTGAGACCAAGTCATTGGAACAATCTGTGCTTTAGGAGGTTGAGAGGGCTGAGTCTGCTTTTGTTGACTCCCCCTCTGAACAAACTGAGAGATCTTTGCAGGAAGCTCAAAATATTGCTAAGCATCTGGTTTTAAAAAAAGATGAAAACAAACGGTTCTTCCTCCAACAGAAATATTTTGAGGAAGGTGAGAGTACGGGCCACATGTTGGCTATGATGGTGCGATCACAGAGGGGACTTTCCCACATAGAGGCAATTGTTGGCCCCTCTGGGGATCTGTTTTCTGTTCATGCTGATATTCTATCTGTATTTCGTGATTTCTATGCTGATGTGTACTCCTCTAAGGTCTCGCCCACTTTAGCTGAAATTGACTCCTTTCTTAATCAGTGTCGAATCCCACAGCTTCCGGCCTTAGATGTGGAGCAACTGAATGCTCCCCCCGCGGTTGATGAGCTGTTGGAGGCACTGGCCCTTTCCTCTCCAGGTAAGTCTTCTGTTTCGGATGGCCTGCCGGTGGAGGTATATAAATGTTACTCTGACACACTGCTGCCCCATCTCAGGGAGGTATTTGTGGATGCGCTGGAGAAGGGAAATTTTCCCCAGTCCATGAACAAAGCGATAATTGTGCTATTGTTGAAACCTGGTAAGGAGGCTTATTCTCCAGATTCCTATAGGCCTATCTCGTTACTGACATCAGATGTGAAATTATTGGCCAGGGTTCTGGCTACCAGACTAGTTAAAGTAATTTACAAAATTGTCCATAAAGACCAATCGGGTTCATTCCATCTAGATCCTTGGCCCTTAACATACGGCACCTATTTCTCAACCTCCAGATCCCCGTTGGCAACCCAGGACGAGGAGCGATTCTCTCATTATACGCGGATAAGGCCTTTGACGGCGTCAAATGGCCTTACCTGTGAGAAGTGCTGAAGTGTTTTGGGCTGGGTGAAAACTTTATTAATTGGGTTAGACTGTTGTACGCAGCCCCCATGGCTAGGATCCGCGTGAACGGGGACCTCTCAGATCCTTTTCCTCTTTTTTGGGGTACTAGACAGGGGTGTCCACTGTCACCCCTGTTATTTGCGTTAGCCCTTGAACTGCTTGCGGCTATTATACGGTCGTCCCCATCCATTGTGGGCTTTAATAGAGGGCAGGGCATTGAGAAGGTCTCCCTTTAGGAATGACACTCTACTGTATCTGGGGATGTGGATACTTCCCTAACTAATGGTATGGTGATAATTCAGCACTTTGGCTCCTTGTCGGGATTCTCCATCAACTGGAGTAAATTTGTCCTTTTACTCTTAGATGATCCAATGATTTTGTTGTCGGTTGCTGCAGAATCCCTCAAGGTAATTTCCTCCTTAAAATATCTGGGAGTACATGTGTCTGCGAACCCGATGTCCTACCTAGAAGAGAATCTCCTGCCCCTTTTCAAAAGATTCCAAATGACATGTAACACTTGGTGTAAACTACCATTGTCAGTAATAGGAAGGATAAACCTAATTAAAATGGTCTGGTGCCCCCAATTGTTGTACATCATGCACAATTCCACAGAGTGGATACCCCGTATATGGTTCACTCGTATTTACACTTTGTTCAGATTCTTGATATGGAGGAAAGGAGTTGCTAGAATCAGTCTTTCCACTCTGCGATATGGCAAAGATCGGGGAGGAGCAGCAGTCCCTATCCCTAAACTTTATTTTTATGCATCCCAACTTCAACACCTGAGTGGTTTTGGGCTATTGGACGACTCTGACTTGATAGAGAGCCTATTGCGCACTGCTGGAATGCATAACACCGCAGTGCTAGCAAGTCTGGAGGCGGGGTTACCTCGGTTGCCACCAGAGGCTCCCACTGTTGTCCTTCTAAAAAGACTTTGGACTACTGTCAGGTCTAGTTTGAGGATCATGGGATTTCTGGAAGAAACACCACTGTGATGTAATCCCAATTTAGCGGAAATATACAGAACAAACTGGAAGGTTTTCAGGAGTGGAGGTGGGCTGGTATTCGCAATGTTGACCAATTGTATAACCAAATGTGTTAAAATCCTTCATGGACCTGCTAAATGAATTTAATCTCCCTAGAAGTCAATTTTATAGGTACCTCAAATTGAGACATGCTCTTCAGGCCTAAGCCCAAATCTCCACTCTTTTACTTGCCAGTCATTCTCTGATCAAAGATGTTTTTATGGACAGGAGAAAAAGGGCTTGATATCTCATATTTACTCTTGCTGGATGACAGTAAGCTAATCTACCGAGTAGACGGGGTTGGACACAGGACCTGGGGGAGATTACTGATGAAAATTGGGATTTGTGTTTACAATCGGGTCCCATCACTTCTGTTTCACAATCGCATAGGTTGTCTCATTTGTTCTTATTGCACAGGGCCTACCGCACGCCTATACAATTGCATCGTTGGGGAAGAAGATACTCCTCTATATGCCCCAAATGTTGTGGGGACGAGGGGTCTCTAATTCACCTAATTTGGCACTGTCCCAAGTTGCATCGATATTGGGCAGGGCCGTCTTTAATATGGTTTGGGCCCTGGGCAAACATTTTTTTTGGGCCCCCCCCCTCCAGCTTATTTTGGGCCTGGCTGGTTCACATGTATGTGTTTTAGCGGCCCTCATTTGCGCAGGCACAGCAGCCCATTCATTTGAATAGGCTGCCATGCCTTTGTTTCCTGCAGAAAAAAAGGTGCATGCAGCATTTTAAAAATGCAGTTGCCTTGAAATCCATTCTGCTTCTGCACCATGTAACTTACCTGCAGTTCCTGCACACACAAATGCACTGTGTTTTTAAAATCGTGACCTAAACATCTAAAAATGCAGCAAGTTTTGCCGGTGCAGGAACTGCAGATAAGTCACATGGTGCAAAAGCAGAATGGACAACCAGTGCTGTATTTCATTGCTTGATGGGCATAGGTGTGCCGTGTGCAGGAAATGCAGGCATGGCAGCCCATTCAAATGAAAGCAGTATAATGGGAGGGGTGTTAGTGGAGGGCAGTATAATGGGAGGGGTGTTAGTGGAGGGCAGTATAATGGGGGGGTGTTAGTGGAGGGCAGTATGATGGGAGGGGTGTTAGTGGAGGGCAGTATAATGGGAGGGGTGGTAGTGGAGGGCAGTATGATGGGAGGGGGGTTAGTGTAGGGCAGTATAATACGAGGGGTGTTAGTTGAGGGCAGTATAATGGGAGGGGTGATAGTGGAGGGCAGTATAATGGGAGGGGGTTAGTGGAGGGCAGTATAATGGGAGGGGGGTAGTGGAGGGCAATATAATGGGGGGGTAGTGGAGGGCAGTATAATGGGGGGGTAGTGGAGGGCAGTATAATGGGGGGGGGTAGTTCAGGGCAGTATAATGGGGGGGTAGTGGAGGGCAGTATAATGGGGGGGTAGTGGAGGGCAGTATAATGGGGGGTAGTGGAGGGCAGTATAATTGGGGGGGTAGTGGAGGGAAGTATAATGGGGGGGTAGTGGAGGGCAGTATAATGTGGGGGGTGTTAGTTTAGGGCAGTATAATGGGGGGGTAGTGGAGGGCAGTATAATGGGGGGGTAGTGGAGGGCGGTATAATGGGGGGGTAGTGGAGCGCCGTATAATGAGGGGGTAGTGGAGGGCAGTATAATGGGGGGGTGTTAGTGGAGGGCAGTATAATGTGGGGGGTGTTAGTTTAGGGCAGTATAATGGGGGTAGTGGAGGGCAGTATAATAAGGGGGGGGTAGTAGAGGGCAGTATAATGGGGGGGTAGTAGAGGGCAGTATAATGGGGGGGTAGTGGCGGGCAGTATAATGGGGAGTGGGTAGTGGAGGGCAGTATAATGGGGGGGTAGTGGAGGGCAGTAAAATGGGGGGTATTGGAGGGCAGTATAATGGGGGGGTAGTGGAGGGCAGTATAATGGGGGGATAGTGGAGGGCAGTAAAGTGGGGGGGTAGTGGAGGGCAGTATAGTGGGGGGGTAGTGGAGGGCAGTATAATGGGGGGGTGTTAGTGTAGGGCAGTATAATGGGGGGGTATTAGTGGAGGGCAGTATAATAGGGGGGGTAGTGGAGGGCAGTATAATGGGGGGGTGTTAGTGGAGGGCAGTATAATGGGGGGGTGTTAGTGGAGGGCAGTATAATGGGGGGGAAATGGGGGGCAGTAAAGTGGGGGGTAGTGGAGGGTAGTATAGTGGGGGGGTAGTGGAGGGCAGTATAATGGGGGGGTGTTAGTGGAGGGCAGTATAATGGGGGGGGTGTTAGTGGAGGGCAGTATAATGGGGGGGTAGTGGAGGGCAGTATAATGGGGGGGGTGTTAGTGGAGGGCAGTATAATGGGGGGGTGTTAGTGGAGGGCAGTATAATGGGGGGGTGTTAGTGGAGGGCAGTATAATAGGGGGAGTGTTAGTGGAGGGCAGTATAATGGGGGGTGTTAGTGGAGGGCAGTATAATGGGTGGGTAGTGGAGGGCAGTATAATGGGGGGTGTTAGTGGAGGGCAGTATAATGGGGGGGTAGTGGAGGGCAGTATAATGGGGGAGTGTTAGTGGAGGGCAGTATAATGGGGGGTAATGGAGGGCAGTATAATGGGGGAGTAGTGGAGGGCAGTATAATGGGGGGGTAGTGGAGGGCAGTATGGGAGGGCTTTACAGCATGACTGTGTATGGGAGGGAGCAGAGTGACCGTGAGCTACTCAGGGCAGTGCAGGGAGCATTTCTCCTACCTTTCTTCCAGCGGCAGGAACAGCCTTCACCTTCAGGGGAGACCCAGAGTCGGGGGGCGGAGCTTAGGCGCGAGGAGGAGGAATCCGATTGTTGGGGCTCCGCTCTCCTCGTCGTGATGTCACCAGGCAGGCAGCAGTGACTGTAATGTGCACGGATAGCAAGGGGCGGGGCCAGAGCGTCAGTGGCGCTCAAGGCCCCGCCCACCCGCGGCCAGCTCCTTCATTGAAAAAATTCACACTGGCACTGCTGCACTGTACGCGCATCACGCTGACAGTGACAGACTGTGTGTGTGTGGGTTTTCAGAGCCGATTTGCGGGCAGCACGGGGGCTTAATGGCAGCTCTGCCTTGGGCCCCAAACAGCGAAAGGGCCCTGGGCAGCTGCCCCGGTTTGCCCTGCGGTAAAGACGGCCCTGATATTGGGGCGATATCATTGAGGTTATTTCCTCAGTTTATCAGGCTAGGGTCCCTTTGGATCCCCTGATATGTGTCTTGGGAGCAGTAGATGAAGGAACATTTCTCCCTCCTATCAATATAGCGGTAATTAGATTATTATACCTAGCTCGAAAGCTGGTGGCCAGGTTCTGGCTATCCGCACACGTTCCGACCAAAAATCAATGGGTGGATCAGGTCAACTACACCCTTATCCGGGAGCACCTAACAAAGCAGCATAGAAACGCAGCTCGAAAGTTTTATTCTATATGGCAGGCATGGTTGGAGACCCCTAGGTTTGCACCCCCGTGACTGATTTTACATCGGTTGTTACAAGTATAAGCAGCTTCTGTGGCGGAGTGGATGATAAACTCTATGTTTGTTATTCATGATTAGATAATGCTATCTTTGCATACACCCTCTGCTGCAAAGGGGGAGATTCAATATGTGCAGGTGGAATATTATGGGTAATATTGATTATTTGTTGGCCCGTTGGCCCTTTGCTTTGTAGTGTTGGGTTTGCGCCTGTCTGCCTTATTTCGATTTTCTTTCCTTTTCTGTCAAGATATGCCATGTGAACTTCTTTGGTGCCACTATTTTATACGTCTTTATCGGCGCAATGCACTGTTCTCAGATGTAATGTAGATATGGATATGTAATGTGTGTTTTATTTTGATGGCACAATAAAACTTTTTTCTGAGTTAAAAAAATAAATAAAAAAGTGACTTTTTCATATGCGGTGCTTTGAACCAGAAACACTATTGTATTGTCATGTTAAATGAGACAAATGGTAAAATAAAGTGTATACTTTTTATTAACACCAAAACCACTCTTTTTACAAACTAATACTGGTCAAAAAAGTTTTGTTTAATGTTTTTGTGTCATTTTGTTCATTGATTACGTAGAAAATAAAAATCATTTGCAAGACAATATTGCCAAAAGAAAGCCCAGTCTGTCCCCAAAAAACGATTACTTATTTTATGTAATGACAAAGTGATTTCTGAATAAACAGGCTCATATTAGAAATATAAAATTTGCTCTGGTCTATAAAGACTATAATGGTCTGGAAGCTGAATTGGTTAATATGGAATTTTATCAATGAAAACTTACTACAAGATGGAGTTATATTCTAATATAAAAAAATAAGCAAAATTAATAATGTAACACCTCTGGTACCTTTGACATCCTGTAACCTTTGACATTTTCTTGTGGAATTGCAAAGTAGCCATACATGTAGGAATAATAGTTGCCATGCTGGCAGGCTTGAATGAATGTTAAAGAGTTTATGAGCTACCACAGATAACCTTGGAAACCTTTTACTGGAACAAAGCTGAATTTTTGGCTTCTTCTCATTGTTCTGTATGGCTTATGCAGCGATAAATACTGTAGTATGGATTGCAAATTCTTTATGCTCATGATGCAAGGACGTTTTGCTTCTTTCTGCCTCCTGAGACAATATGGAAAGTTAAACTTCTAAATTATGCCCTAGAGATATATTTTGTTTAAAAGCTCAGAACCTAGAACTGGGCTTTAAGGATAAAAACGATGTTTTGAATTTTCTACATGCAGTACTTCCTAGGTAAGGTTGTTCTAAGCTAAAGTGTGCATCATTGACAGCTAAAAGAGAATACAATTTCATCTGCTTTGTTCTGAACATGTAGAGGTTCTGGTACAAATAAATCACACATAAAAAAGAGGGAGGAACCAGATAAGAATTAAAGATGTGAAAATGAATATTACAAAGCAAACATACCACAGGCAAAATGGTAAATAGAGCCTTTGATGGCTGCCCTACCTTTGAGTTAAGCAATATCTGCAGTTGAAAGACCCAACTTCCTCCAAAACTTCTTCTGCAAGTCACTGGAAATGCATGGACTCCAACTTTGTTTCCCTAATATCTGTATAAAGCTAAAGACAATAAGTAGTCAGTGGGTGAATATAAAGCAGAAAGTGTTAAGTTCCCTCCAACTTTAATAAACTATATAATATTTAGTTTCATTTGTAAGATAAGTACCGCATGTAACGGGGTATCGCTTTAAATGAGCACAAAGACTACCATACCCAGTGTGCAGCGGGGCACCCACTTTGCATTGCCCGGCGCAAGGTCTGCTGGGGAAGGACTATTTAAGGAGGGAGGAGCAACATGCGGGTCTCTTCGGACACCGCCTTCCTAGCAAGTGGAGCCTACGTTGGGGCCTGTTGTTTTGGACTAGGCCGGAGAGCCTGGGCCTAGGGGATCCGGAGAGCTTGCCAATCATCACTGGAGAACCCAGAGTCGTCTCATCCATCAATCTCTCCCCCGGATGGTCGAGAGGATTGGAGACTACGGGTATCGTGAGACTGTGTTCTGGGACATCAGTTACTGAAGTCGGTTATACAGACTGGTCCGGTCGGGTGAGAGAGCACTTGCTCAGTATACTTTGACTACCTTTTAGTCCCAGTATCCTTTGGTCAGGGCCCACCGTTACCGGAGTGTTATACTGCACCCCAGAGAAATAAGTGCACCACCATTGCTAGCGAAGAACCTTCTCAACGACTAACTGTGTGTGAATCAGTCAGGCCTGACTGTTCAGCAGGGAGACATTGTTTGGCCGCCATATTGGCCACGAGGGGAAGGCTCGTGAGTGTAGTTTATAGACATGTGCACACTGAAATATTTCATTTCGGAATTTCGTTTTCGTCCGAAAAATACATTTATTTAGTTTCTCCCGAAATTCGTTTTTATTTATTTCGTTTTCCGTTAGAAATTGCATTCGTCCGAAAATCTGAATTAATTAAGGTCAAATCTGTCATTGAAGGCTTATGGTGTCTGTCGAATGTTCAAAGAAGATTCAACGGAGCAGTGAAACTGTACGACGCTGCAATCATACATTTCCGGTCGAATGTTCCGCCCACAAGCTATAGAAGAATTCTAATGTTGTATGACACTAGTAATAATTATATTTATTCATTACTATTACTAGTCAACCAACATTAGAATTCTTCTATAGCCTATGGGCGGATGCATTTGACCGGAAATGTACGATTGCAGCGTCGTACAGTTTTGCTGCACCGTCGAATCTTCTAACTTTCGATGCTTTGTCGAATCTTCGTCATTCTAGCTATTTTACTGCTCCTCCTCTTTGGTTACAATCAGCCAATAACATTCATCATCAACTTTATTTTTATTTTACTTCCCCCACCCAATTCCAGCAGTGATCTTTTCTCTCTATGTCAAATCTTTTCTCTCTATAATAACAAATCTTTTCTCTCCTATGTCGAATCTTTTCTCTCCTATGTCGAATCTTTTCTCTCCTATGTCGAATCTTTTCTCTCCTATGTCGAATCTTTCTCTCCTATGTCGAATCTTTTCTCTCTATAATGTCGAATCTTTTCTCTCCTATGTAGAATAATCTTGGACTAATAGAGTTAAGGTTAGGCACATTCGACCACAGGTTCGATAGACACAGATTGTTATTGTCAGCGTCACGTCGAATCTCCTATCTATATCGAACTGTTGTAGCAACGAAAACGAAAATAAAGCATTTGTTTATGTCGGATCTTTTGGTTTTCGGATTCTGTGCTTTCGTTTTCGTTTGTTAAAACGATAACGAAAATAGCTGAAATTCGGATGAAAATGCATTCGGACGAAAACGAATGCACATGTCTATTGAGAGACATTGAGTGCGCATAAGATTGTTAGAACATAATACTTGTTATTTGCTTGACTATTGATATTGCAGGGCCCTGCATAGATAAATGTACCATTGTCTAACTTTATATTTCTATTCAGTAAAAGTATTTGTGGTTAAGCAAGCAAGTGTGTGGCATACTGTTTATCCCAGCTGAAGCAGTCGGCTCAAGTAATTTGATATTAACCATTGTGTATGCTTTATTGCGGAGTGGTGATTCCTATAGCCTAGTGGGTTTTTACACTTCCATTTGTGCTAGCTGTGTCAAGGGAGGTTAGAGCCAATTCCTGGGGGTTGACAGCAGTATGTTACAGGCCCAAAACTATACCTGCAGCCCTCTTAACTGGGGGTATTGCTACACGTGGGGGCTCAAGTCCGGGATCCTGTACGCTGCAATCAAGCCTGTCAGAAGTACCGGCATGGATCCTCTAACAGTGACCCAGTGGTGCGCATCAGTTGGCGCTTTTCCAGACATGGCTGGAGTCGTTGAGCTCCCCGGAGAAGATTGGTCGGGGAGGGAAGTAGACAGGCTCATGGAATTACTGTCCCCGAGCCAGAAGGCATGGTTAATTGACCTCAGGCCAGACGAGGGGGCCTCCCGTACCTACGCATTGGTAGAATGGAAGGATGAGATACCTGAGAGTTTCAGAGGCCAGAGTGTACAGTCCATAGACCAGAAGACATACCGCCTAGCACATGCAAAGTCTATTAAGAAAGAACCCCCCGAACCGGGCCTCAGGGAAAAGCAGCCAAAAGAGACAACGATCTCTGCGGCGCCTCTGACCACTATAGGCCCCGAACTCCTCAACGCTTTAGGGGACCTTGTCACAAAGTGCCAGAAGAGTAACATGGTGTGTGTGGAGACTGGGTACCGGAAGCCGAGATTTTTTTTGGGTAAGCAGCCTGTACCACTCGGGGAAGAGGACTTTGATACATGGCTGGAACAAGCAATGAAGGCTGTGGAAGGATGGGAAGTGACGGAAGCCCAAAAGAAACAGTGCATAAACGAAAGCTTAAAGGGGGGCGCTGCAGAAGCTGTGAAGAATCTCAGATTCAGCAATACCTCTTGCACTGCCTATGACTACTTAACTATGCTGCAGGAGGAGTTTGGCCAGTTGGAGTTACTGACTTAATCTACCAGTTTGAACATACCCTTCAACAGCCAGGAGAACGTTTCTCTGAATATGTCCGAAGGTTGAATAAGATGCTCTGCCAGATAGTCCTGAAGAAAGGGATGGTACCACGGGCCATAGATGCAGCCAGGATTCAGCAGGTCATGAGGGGAGCACTGTGCTCTGATCCAGTTTGGCTCCATCTAAAGACTACTGGAGGAGTTATGTCCTTAAAACGGAGGTCCACCCTGAAAAAATGTTTACATTAAAAATCCTAAAAAAAAAAAAAAAATTCATAGAAAAAAAAAATGTTATACTCACCCTAAATGCCTGTTGCTATGCGGAAGTCCCCTAATCTGCCTCTAATGTGCCTCTTCTCGTCCGTGGTGGGTCTCCTTCCGCTTCCTCTTCTTGTGAATGGGGCGCGCTACCTTCTGGGAACTGTGTGTATCCCAGGAGGCAAGCCGCCTGTCATGAACCTTTGAATATCTGTCCCGGCTAGATCTGTCACACCGCCCATTCACAAAGCACCGTGCGAGTGGTGCATGCGCAGTAGGAAACGGGCAGTGAAGCTGTAAGTCTTCACTGCCTGCTTCCCTTAGTCAGGATGGAGGAGCCGGGAGCTGCCAGCAGCGATCGATCGCCGTGGCGGGACCGACATCGTGGGCGAGTAGGACAGCTAAGTGTCCTTATTAAAAGTCAGCAGCTACACTGTTAGTAGCTGCTGACTTTTTTTTTTTTTGGCTGCACCTCCGCTTTAAGCTATCCAGACCTCATGAGTGTAGTGAGAGATGAAGAGGCTTTACTCAAGGACCAACAGGCAACTGAGAAACCCACTCCCCCTCCCTCAGCAGGGGTTGGATCTGTCATGGCCACAGAACGGGACTCTGAGGTGGCTGTCCTAAAGTCACAGATGGCCCAAGTGTTGGAAATGCTGACTTCTTTAATGGCTAAAAGTTCAGGAGCTACCAAAAAAAAGAAGACTTAAAGAAGGAAGTGTTTCAGAATGCCCCAACACCAGTCTTCCAGCAGGACAGAGGAGAAGAAGTTTGCTTTAACTGTGGAGGGGTTGGACATTACGGACGGGTGTGTCCCAGCCCGAAGAGATCCCAAAGCAAATATCGCAAGCCGGCAGAAAACTCCAGAGGGCCTCGGTGAAGGAGACAACCGGGTGCCCATCAGTTCCAGTAAGCTTCAAAGGAATCAGAGAACAGGAGAAGCTAAGAAGGAGGGACAATTCCCCACCCTGCCAACTTAATACTTCTCACTTTAAGTCCTTAATGCATACCAGGCCCAACAAGGCTTAAGGTCCAGGAAAAGATTAAAGAAGAAGAAACCACAGAAGGCCAAACCCATGGAACCAAGGAAGGAGACCTTCACGAGAAAATTTCCTGTTAAATTGGTGGAACCCTCTCCAGTGGTCCCCATTCAAGTAGAAGGGATCTACACGAAGGCCATTCTCGACACGGGAGCTCAAGTAACCCTTCTGTACCGAGACTTCTACCAGAAACATCTGAGGCATTTTCCCTTGCAGAAGCTAGAAGACTTGGAAATATAGGGACTTGGAACTCAAAACTTCCCGTATGATGGATACCTCCCAATTAGACTGGCCTTTGACCCCTCAGTAGCCGGAGGCGCAGAGATCTTCCACACTAGGCTTGTGCAATTCGTTTCGTAACGAATCGAAATTCGTCCGAATTTAGCAACTTTCGGACATTCGGAAGCATTCAAATTTCCGAACAAAGCAATTACGAATAAAACCGAATCCGAAATAAATTATACCGCAAAATAGCGAATGCCCGAATGTCTTCGGCATAATTCGTTATGAAAAAAGTTACGAATGTACGAATCCATTCGAAGCACAATAACACTCACTCTGCTCTCTGCTTCTCCCTCACCGTGCTGAACCCTCTCAAAATGGTGTACAGGGGCGGAGGCTATAGCCGCATGTAAAAAACGAAAGTAAAATACGAGATTTCGAATCATTACAAATAACCGCAATGTATTTAGAAAAGTACAAATCCATTCGAAGCACATTAGGCATAATAGGCAGCGTCGTTGTGAGAGAGACACGGAAAATTACGAATCAACAAACCCAAAAAAAGTTACGAAAGTAGGAGTGTTGTTCAGAATCAAAGAAAAACAACGTACCCTACCGAAAGTACGAATTATAAATCAACTAAAAATTCAACGAAAAATGACGCTTGCGAAAATACGAATTAGTCCGAACACGAAAAATCCCGTCTAGCAAAATTACGAATGATTACGAATCAACAGGACCGAAAAGAAACGAACCGAAACTAAACTAATTTTTCCGTTGTGCACAAAAAACGAACCGAAACTAAACAAATTTTTCCGTTGTGCACAAGTCTATTCCACACATTGGCGGTAATTTGTCCTCGCCTGCCAGGAGCCAATAAAAGTTCCCTCAAAATAGGGACTAATACTGACCTGGTCAGGAGATTACTGGCCCCTATAGCCCAGGAGCAAGACGCCTCAACAGCCATAATTCACCCTAAGTTACAACGGGCCTGGAACAGATGGCTCCAGAAGAAGGAGTGGGGAAAGTCTGGAAGTTAGACAAGAAGGAAAGGATCTTACAGCCCGGGGAAGTAACTTACCTAAGGGCAACCGTAAAACTCACCTGGGAGCAACCTGGTCCCATCGTAGTCCTGGAACCAGAACCTTTGGATACCCATCAAGGGCTGGAAGTGATTCCTGAGGTGGTCCCATTGAGAGCTCTGAAGAAGGCTAATGGCAGGGTGTCGGTGAGCATCCGAAACACCACCGACACACCTGTAAATATCCCAGCCCGGATGCTGTTGGGTCAAGTGAACCCTGCCACCCCGGTTGCCTTGTCAGACTTAAAGAAGGACCAGGGAGAGAGAGCTATTGTGGAGAGTCTCTGTTTGGAAGATACGGCTTTACCACCAGCTTGGAAGGAGAGGGCCAAAACCCAGTTGACTAGGTGGTGGAAGATCTTCTCCAAGGATGAGTTCGATGTGGGGGGACAGACTGCTCAGGGAAAGAGTTTGGCGGGTCCCCTTGGCTGATTTGGAAGATCTGCGAGAGCAACTATCAGATCTCAAGAGAACTGGGGTCATCCGAGAGTCTAGGAGCCCATACGCCTCTCTAATAGTGGTAGTCAGAAAAAAAATGGGTCATTGAGGCTATGTATTGATTATTGGACCCTCAATAGGAGAACAATACCCGACCAATACACCACTCCACGAATAGAGGATGCCTTACAGAGTTTGTCTTGGGCAAAGTGGTTCAGTGGGATGGATTTGAAGAGCGGGTATTACCATATTCCAATGCACCCTGAAGATCGAGAAAAGACAGCCTTCATCACACAAATGGAAGACCCACTGGGGAGATTGGCTCTGGAAGCATTGGAAAGCCAGAACCATGACTTGCTTCTGAAGGACCCCTCAAAGGAGGCTCGTCTATTAAGAAGAGAATGGGACCGGCTACAAATGCATCAAGGGGTGGTCTACCGGAGGGGCCCCTCTGATGATTTGGAGGATAAGTGGCAATTGTTTCTGCCAGAGAAACACCGGAGGACTGTTCTGACTGCTTTGCATGATGATAATGGCCACCTGGGGTCGGAAAGAACATTTCAACTCGTAAGGAACAGATTCTACTGGCCCTGTATGCGGGTTGAAGTGGAGGAATATTGTCACTCATGTGCAAGATGTATACAGAGGAAGACTCTGCCTCATCAAGCTGCCCCAATGGGCCACCTACAAAGTCAAGGGCCCTTGGATCTGGTATGCATTGATTTTCTTTGTCTGTAAACTGATTTGAGTGGACATGGGAATGTTCTGGTGATAACCGATCATTTCACTAGATGCGCTCAGGCACTCCTAACCAAAGACCAGAAGGTCTCCACAGTGGCTAAGGTTCTTGTGGAAAAGTTCTTTGTACACTACGGACTATCTCAACGCCTCCACTCAGACCAGGGAAGGGATTTCGAAAGCAGACTGATTCGGAAATTGCTAGATTCACTGGGTATAAAGAAGACCCAAATAACCCCATACCACCCACAAGGGGATGCACAACCTGAACGATTCAATCGGACACTATTAAATATGCTGGGGACATTGAGTAGTGAGAAGAAGAAGCACTGGGGCAAGCATGTGGCCGCCATTGTGCATGCATACAATAGTACGACTAGTGATGCTACTGGGTATTCTCCATACAGACTGATGTTTGGCAGGGAAGCAAGACTACCGGTAGATTTAGCTCTTGGCACTTCAATAGATCATACCTCAGCAGCTTCCCACAAGGGGTATGTGGATCGGTTGCGACAGAGCTTAAGACTGGCTTATGAGAAGGCCCAGGTGACTTCCAATCAAAGAGGAGCCAGGAATAAGCGTTATGACCTCATGGTCCGAATTCACGACTTACAGCCAGGAGACCGGGTGCTGTTGCGGAACTTAGGCATTCCAGGGAAGCATAAGCATGCCGACCAGTGGAGATCACAGCCCTATGTAATCTGTAAACAATTGCCAGTTTTACCAGTGTTTCAACTCAAACCAGAAGGGAGTGTGGGGCCGTTGAAGACATGGCACAGAAATCACTTGCTGCCCCTCTCCGAAGCAGTTCGTTTGCCTCCCACCTCGGATCCCTTTCAGCTTCTAACACCCCTAGATCTGTCACCAGATCTCAATCAACTCTTTCAGGGGAAATGGATGGCCAAGATCTGAGTGAAGATGAGGAATTGGAACTCGACTGGCTATGGTCCTCCCAAGTACCTGAACCCATGACCATGGCCTCTTCATCATCTGAAGTTATCACTGGGGACCCTTTAAATGCTGAGGCTGCTTAGTTCATACCACTTGATATTCTTACCGAAGAATGGGAGGATGCTCTGGACTTTTTTCCTTGTGTCTCTCTGCACCTGAATTGGATGCCCCTGGACCAGTGGGGCCCAATATACCTGACTTAATAGAGGAAGAATTGGAAGGACCCATTGCAATTGAGACCTCGGCTCCTAGGGAGAAAAGAGAGAGAAGGACCATACACCCCCCAAGAAGACTAACCTACACTCAAATGGGGGAGTGCTCGGAAGAGACTGTTGTTACAGCAAGAAGGACAGTAGATAAGCCTGGTCCCTCTAATGTGAATTTAGTAGAGGGCAACCCTAGCTCACTCCCTGGCACAGATAGACAGGCCACTTCCACTAATGTGACCTGTGGGCAGGACAACCTCTCTCCCAAAGCTTGGAGGGAGGTCCCTATGCCAGGCTCCTTTGTAGCCGTGAACTGTATTTCACGTACATATGCTAACAATGATCTTTACTGCTTGTCTTTGGGGACCAAAGATTTTAAATGGGGGGAGTGTGTAGCGGGATATCGCTTTAAATTAGCACAAAGACTACCATACCCAGTGTGCAGTGGGGCACCCACAGTGCATTGCCCGGTGCAAGGTCTGCTGGGGAAGGACTATTTAAGGAGGGAGGAGCAACAAGCGGGTCTTTTTGGACACCGCCCTCCTAGCAAGTGGAGCCTACGTTGGGGCCTGTTGTTTTGGACTAGGCCGGAGAGCCTGGGCCTAGGGGATACGGAGAGCTTGCCAATCGTCACTGGAGAACCCAGAGTCGTCTCATCCATCAATCTCTCCCCCGGATGGTCGAGAGGATCGGAGACTACGGGTATCGCGAGACTGTGTTCCGGGACATCAGTTACTGAAGTCAGTTATACGGACTGGTCCGGTCGGGTGAGAGAGCACTTGCTCAGTATACTTTGAATACCTTTTAGGCCCAGTATCCTTTGGTCAGGGCCCACCGTTACCGGAGTGTTATACTGCACCCCAGAGAAACAGTGTGTTGTGCAGCCGGAGTTAAGTTGTCTTATTGCTTGCTGAGTAACCAACAGTTTAATACCATTGGATTACAAATAACCTACAAAGTGCACCACCATTGCTAGCGAAGAACCTTCTCAACGAACTAACTGTGTGTGAATTAGTCAAGCCTGACTGTTCAGCAGGGAGACATTGTTTGGCCGCCATATTGGCCACGAGGGGAAGGCTTGCGAGCGTAGTTTATTAACCACTTCCCTACCCAGCCATAGTCAAATGACGTCCACAGATGGGATCTCCCATCCTGGGTGGACGTCATATGACGTCCTGGCTTTGTAGGGGGATATCTGAATGATGCCTCCAGCTAGAGGCATCATTCAGATATCCTTTTAAAGTGCCGGCGATTCTGTGCACCATAAGAACAATCATAGCGGCGGTTCCACCGCTTGATCGTTCTTATAGGCGGCGGGAGGGGACATCCCCCCCTCCCGCCGCCATCCGGAGAGAATCTTCTGGCGCGGTTGGTGGGTCACGTGACGAGACAAGCATAGAGATGACTGGTGACCAGATGGTCACCAGTCATCTCTATGATCGTCGGAGGCCCTATGATCGTTGGAGGCCCGGGCGCGATGTGATGACGTCACGCCCGGGTCCTCAAATGTAAACAAAGCCGCCATTGCGGCTAGTAAGTATGAGATCAGTGAAAAAAAATTCACTGATCTCATGCTTTCCAGCCTGGAGGAGAGATGTGGGGTCTTATTGACCCCGCATCTCTCAATAAAGAGGACCTGTCACACACATTCCTATTACAAGGGATGTTTACATTCCTTGTAATAGGAATAAAAGTGATCAAAAAAAAAGTAAAATAATTGTAAAAAAATAAATAAAAAAGTAAAAAAAATAAAGAAATAATAATAATAAAAAAAAATTAAAACGCCCCTGTCCCTGGTAGCTCGCGATCAGAAGCGAATGCACACGTAAGTTGCCCACATATGTAAACTCCGTTCAAACCACATATGTGAGGTATCGCCGCGTGCGTTAGAGCGCATGCAACAATTCTAGCACTAGACCTCCTCTGTAATTCTAACCTGGTAACCTGTAAAAAAAATTAAAGCGTCGCCTATGGAGAGTACCGAAGTTTGGCGCCATTCCATGAGTGTGCGCAATTTTAAAGCGTGACATGTTAGGTATCTATTTACTCGGCGTAACATCATCTTTCATATTTTCCCCAAAAATTGGGCTAACTTTACTGTTTTGTTATTTTTTAATTCATGAAACCATTTTTTTTTTTTTTTAAAAAGGCATTTGAAAAATTATTGCGCAAATATCGTGCAAGAAAAATAGTTGCAATGACCGTCATTTTATTCCATAGGGTGTCTGCTAAAAAAAAACATATAATGTTTCGGGGTTCTGAGTAATTTTCTAGCAAAAGAATGATGATTTGTACATGTAGGAGAGAAGTGCTAGAATAGGCCCGGTATGGAAGTGGTACAAAAAGCCCTGTATTGAAGTGGTTAAGAGACATTGAATGCGCATAAGATTGTTAGAACATAATACTTGTTATTTGCTTGACTATTGATATTGCAGGGCCCTGCATAGATAAATGTACCATTGTCTAACTTTATGTTTCTATTCAATAAAAGTATTTGTGGTTAAGCAAGCAAGTGTGTGGCATACTGTTTATCCCAGCTGAAGCAGTCGGCTCAGGTAATTTGATATTAACCATTGTGTATGCTTTTGTAGCGGGGTCTTTAAATTTATGTGGGACACCCAGGTGTGGAAGTATAGGGATAGTGGACCACTTGTGTTCGTGGAGGATTGGATGGTGTAATAATCTCCTTGGCCTCTGGGTGGCGGGGTACCTGGAGGCTCAAGGTAGATTTGCCATTACAGTGCTAGCCTTTTTGTCCCTTTCCGGAGATGGTACGACGAGGGTGGGGAACCTGCCGTGGTGTCGATGGGAGGAGATAAAAGGGGGAGACGCCCTAACCACGAGGTCTTCTGGAGGAAGTTCTTCACGCGCCCAGGTACCTTAAGCCTGGGTGCGGGTGGGTTCTGGATTCCGGCTCAGGTGCCCTAGGCCTGGCCGGAATGGAGTTGGAGTCCATCCCAGGCACCTTCAGCCTGGGGTGAGGTACTGAACTAGGAGGCCTGGGGTCCAGTGACTTTGACTGAATCCCGCAAGGGTGGAGACGTCCGAGGGTCCCTGAGGTGGACGGGGCCCATGTCTGAGGTGAGGAGGCCGGGGAGGTTACCCGTCCGGAGAGTCAGGAGCAGCATCAACCCAGTGACGGATGGGCCTCTGGTAACTCCCTTGGAGGAACATCTTCCCCTGATAGGGGCCGCAACGCAGCGAAGGTACTCCTATCTACGTTCTCTTGAGTCACTGGTAGAGACTCTCAGATTCTAAGTCCTTTCTAGCTGAATGCTATAGTAACCGCTGGCGAGATCGCAGTGGTTTAGTTGATAACCAGGATAGTGCCTCGACCTGCTCACCCCCGTATCAAAATGTTATCAAGTCGCAACCAGATGGCTACTGAAGCACTGTTTATTGTGAGATGTACAATAAAGCAAGAGTTGGACTGTGATCGGTGTGTGGAACTCTGGTTAATGGGAGCAGAGGGAAGTGTTGACACAGCAGGACTGTATTCTAGAACAAAGCACATAGGCCCGAGGAAATATCTGGTGCTGGCCTTCACCTCACCCACAGCTATGGGGAGGACATGGGCCGTAGCGCATCTCACCCTGTCGTGTGACATACCCCTAGACCAAGGAGATGGGGTGAGGCGGCTACACGTGGGGGCTCGTGAGTCCGGGATGATATGTGTTTTAACTTTGGAAGAAAGAATGGCTGTGTCTGGACTTTGCTGCCCGGAGGAGTTCCGAGCAGGTCGGCCATGTGATTGGCCAAAGTGCATCCCTGCTCAAAGTCGTGGAAATGACCCTCGGACGGGAAAGGCCCATGCAGAGGAGCGAGAAGAGGGAGGAGTCCAGCCGTGTGAAGTACTACATGTGGGGGCTTTTATTGCACTGCGCCACGAGGCACCCCGTGACTGTACAGTTCGTGGGCGGAGCTTGAAGGAAGCCCGCGAAAACATGCAAGTCATGGGAGGAGTCTGGCCATGTGAAGGAACTCACGTGGAGACTTTGGCGCGTGGTCAGTGCGTGATGGAGCAGCAGATAGTCGGGATGGCCTCAAGCTCCCCGTGGATTCCGGTTCCCTACCCTACGAAGATGACTACGTTCACTGCTCCCCTTACAGACACGGGGATAAGACTCAGGCCCCGAGGACAGTTGGCTTTGTACTCATGCAGAGACACGGAGGCCCTCGGCGTGATCTGTCCCGGGTGCTCAGGACTGGTGGTCCACCTGAAGCCATTCGGGCGTTGCGAGGCATGCAAACAGTTCTTGTTCGAGGTAGAGCCATCCACGGTAAGGCCCCGGGCCCTTCGCCTCAACAGCCTCACAGGTAACGCTACTCTAGAAGGAGAGATCCAGGCCTTTGCGGAGGTTCCCGTACGCACTGACCAGGGCGATGTGACTGCCCAATCAGAGACTGAGAGAGAAAAATCCGAGGATGCTGCTTCGGTCACCACAGATTCTCTGCTCCCACCTCCGAAGAGGAAAGTCGGCCTGGTGCAGGCCTCCTGTGGTCGAGCTTCACCCCGTCGCTTGCCTGGCCTGGATGGATCCGGTTGGAAGAGTCCTGGACATCCCAGTTCTACAAAAGGTCAAGGTGAGCCAGGGGCTGAGACTGTGGTGGTGGTTGGAGGTGTCGGGGGTCCACAGCCGGTGGAGCCCGCAAGGGAGGGTAGTACCACGTCTACCAGAGACTACCTTCCCGCTGAGATGTATGACACTTCTGACCTAGAGTCGCTGTCAGATTGTGGAGATGACGGGGAGATTGATGAACTGTTTCATCGGAAGGGCTGGGACAAACGCCCATTGCCTGTGTTACGTGTACCGCAGGATTCCCCTATGTCAATAGGAGACAGCACGCCCCGGGTACAAGCCCCGGAGTCTACGAGGACGTCTAGTCCTCAAAGTGCCTTCCCACAATCTACAACATCGCCCGTCTTGGTGGCGGGGATGCAGCGAGCCTCACTGCGAGCACCGAGAGAAAAGCCATCAGAGGTAGTGAAAGTACCTCGGCATCCGGAGGCCATCGTTCAACCCGGAGAAGGTGAGCGGGAAGCCATGCCTACTTTGGCCAGATTGCAATGACTTTTCTCACAGAGAGTCGCCCGTGAGTATGGGTGGGAATATCCCTACTTGCCTCGGGACTAGTGATGAGCCGAACACCCCCGGGTTCGGTTCGCACCAGAACCCGCGAACGGACCGAAAGTTCGCACGAACATTAGAACCCTATTAAATACAATGGATGCGAACGTTCGGATTCTAAAGTGCTAATTATAACGACTATTATCCATGTTATTGTCCGAAACAGAGTTTGGGAACCCGGCTTCTGCACCAGGGGACATGTATCAATGCAAAAAGAAGTTTTAAAAACGGACGTTTTCCGGGAGCAGTCATTTTAATGATGCATAAAGTGAAAAAAAAAAAAGTCAAATATTCCTTTAAATATTGTACCTGGGGGGTGTCTAAAGTATACCTGTGAAGTGCCACGTGTTTCCCGTGTTTAGAACTGTCCCTGCACAAAATAACATTTCTAAAGGGAAAAAAGTCATTTAAAACTGCTTGCGGCTTTAATGCAATGTCTGGTCCCGGTAATATGGATGAAAATCTTTAGGAAAAATGGCATAGCTACCCCATCAACCCCCCCCCCCCCTACCCCAGCCCATTACCAGCCCCTTTGGGTCTTGTATGGATATTAAGGGGAACCCCGCACACAAAATAAAAAAGGACCTATATACTCTAAACAGCCGTATACAGGCGGTGCATACAAGACAGGGACTGTAGGTTTGTTCTTATGTAGAATCTGTTTATAATTTTGAACAGCTGCATTGTTTAAGTGGAGCTCCATGGCAAATTCCTTTTTTTTAGCTTTTTGTAAAACATAGGGAACGGTTATCACCCCTGTCACATTTTTTTTGCTGTCTGTGCCCCTGTTCAGAACATTTCACCTCACTTTGCGTCCCAATGACAACTGTTTTTGAAATGTGGTGTTTTTATTGAAACAAGGATTGGTGATAAAGCATCAGTAGAGAGGAGACACCTTTCTCCCATATTAATTCTTACAGGAGAGAATTTTCCTTCCAAGGGGTAGATTTCCTCTCACTTCCTGTTGTCTTCTTCCGTTTGCAAGTAGTAGTAGTTTGTAAGTTGGATGTTTGAAAGTAGGGACCTTCCGTATATACTCTGCAGAAATTGGCCCCTTAGGTGTTGGTGTTGGCACAACACTGAAAGCACTCACAGTTATTCTTGGTGGGTGCTGGAACGCCCTGCTGTCAAGTATAATATCAGGAATTGTAATAACATATAATTGTTGATCAGTGGTAGTAAAAATTGGGCCTTTGATGGTGGTGCTGGTGCCACAACACTGTAAGGCCTGACAGTTACTCTTGGTGGGCGCAGCAATGGTCCCTGCTGTGAATTATTAGATCAATAATTATAATGGCATGCCCCTGTTGAACAGGGGCTGAAAAATTGGGCCTTTGGTGGTGGTGGTGGTGGTGATGGTTGTGCTGGTGCCACAACACTGTAAGGCCTGACAGTTACTCTTGGTGGGCGCAGCAATGGTCCCTGCTGTGAATTATTAGATCAATAATTATAATTGCATGCCCCTGTTGAACAGGGGCTGAAAAATTGGGCCTTTGGTGGTGGTGGTGGTGGTGATGGTGGTGCTGGTGCCTCAACACTGTAAGGCCTGACAGTTACTCTTGGTGGGCGCAGCAATGGGCCCTGCTGTGAATTATTAGATCAATAATTATAATTGCATGCCCCTGTTGAACAGGGGCTGAAAAATTGGGCCTTTGGTGGTGGTGGTGGTGGTGATGGTGGTGCTGGTGCCACAACACTGTAAGGCCTGACAGTTACTCTTGGTGGGCGCAGCAATGGGCCCTGCTGTGAATTATTAGATCAATAATTATAATTGCATGCCCCTGTTGAACAGGGGCTGAAAAATTGGGCCTTAGGCACTGGTGGCACAACACTGCAACCCCTCACAGATACTGTACTTGGAGCACAGCAATGAGGCCTGTTGCAAAGTATTGCATCAAACATTTTAATTACACGCCCCTGTTAAACAGGGGCTGAAAAATTGGGCCTTAGCCACTGGTGGCGTCACCCATAAACCAAAATGATCTTCCAAGCTATCATCGTTAATCGTATCATTGAGGAGGAGGAGGAGGATAGCCAGTCAACATAACAGCACAGGCACTCAGCATCAGCATCAGTCTTGAAGGGATGTGACATTTTAAAATCAATTAGTCTGTTATATCAGCATCTGGTGTGTGGTAGCTGGTGGTGATCCAAGACTGGTTCATCTTGATGAAAGTCAGTCGATCAACCGAGTCGGTGGACAGGCGCACGCTGTGATCCGTGACAAATCCTCCAGCAGCACTGAATGTGCGTTCTGAAAGAACGCTGGATGCAGGACAGGCCAGTAGCTCAATTGCATACTGTGCAAGCTCTGGCCAGTGATCCATCCTCAAGACCCAGTAAGCCAGAGGATTTTCGGTGGGGAAGGTGTCCAAGTCTGACCTTGCCCCTAGGTATTCCTGGACCATGTATATCAGACGCTGGCGATGGTTGCTGGAACCGATCATACTTTGGGGCTGCGGACTAAAGAATTGTCTGAACGCATCGGTCAGACGGCCACCTTCCCCACCGCTCCTTCTTTGACTGACCGAAGCCTCAGCAACTCGTTGTCCAGGACTAGGAGTTTGTAACCTCCCAGTCTCTGGGAACGCGTTGCACAGACCTTTCTGCAAGGCCTCCCGGAGTTGTCTCATCCTCTGCTCCCTCTGCGATGGTACGATAAGGTCCGCAACCTTACCCTTGTACCGTGGATCAAGGAGAGTGGCCAGCCAGTAATGGTCCCTCTCCTTGATCCGAAGAATACGAGGATCCTTCCGCAGACTTTGCAGGATCAGGGAGGCCATGCAGCGTAGGTTAGCTGAGGCATTCAGTCCGGAGTCCTCTGGGTCACTAAGGACGGCATGATCCGCAGCCACCTCCTCCCAGCCACGTACAAGTCCACTGGTTTCTTGGGACTGTAAATCATCCCTAAAAGACTGCTGCTGATGATGCTGAGTGCCAGCCTCCACCTCCATGCTGACACAATCCTCCTCCTCCTCCTCCTCCTCCTCCTCCTCTTCCTGTGCGATGGGTGGGACAGAAGGAACACTGTCTGGGTAAAGGGGGCCTTGAGAGGCAAGGAAGTCCTCCTCTTCCTGCCTCTGTTCTGCCTCAAGTGCCCTGTCCATTATTCCACGCAGCGTGTGCTCCAACAGGTGGACAAGAGGTACAGTGTCACTGATGCATGCACTGTCACTGCTCACCATCCTCGTGGCCTCCTCAAATGGTGCCAGGACAGTGCATGCATCCCTGATCATGCCCCACTGGCGTGGTGAAAAAAACCCGAGCTCCCCTGACCCTGTCCTGGTGCCGTAGTCGCACAGGTACTCATTGATGGCCCTCTGCTGCGTGTGCAGCCGCTGCAGCATGGCCAACGTTGAGTTCCACCTGGTGGGCATGTCACATATAAGGCGGTTCTTGGGCAGGTTCAACTCCTTTTGAAGCTCAGCCAGGCGAGCACTGGCATTATAAGATCTGCGGAAATGCACACAGACTTTCCTGGCCTGCCTCAGGACATCCTGTAAGCCCGGGTACCTGCCCAAGAACCGCTGCACCACCAGGTTAAGGACGTGAGCCATACAGGGCACATGGGTCAGTTGTCCCTGTCGGAGGGCGGAGAGGAGGTTGGTGCCATTGTCGCAAACCACCATTCCTGGCTTAAGCTGGCGTGGCGTCAACCACCTCTCGGCCTGCCCCTGCAGAGCAGACAGGACCTCTGCCCCAGTGTGGCTCCTGTCCCCCAAACACACCAGTGCAAGCACGGCATGGCATCTTTTTGCCTGCGTACTTGCGTAGCCCCTTGAACGCCTACGGAGCACCGCTGGTTCCGAGGACAAACCACAGGAAGAGGCCATGGAGGAAGAAGAAGAGGAGGGGGTGGAGGAGAGAGGTGTGTCACAACCAGTGGTAGCATTTTGGAGGCGTGGCAGTGGAACAACCTCCAACACTACTGCACCTTGTCCTGCATCCTTCCCAGCTGCCAAAAGAGTGACCCAATGGGCCGTGAAAGAAAGGTATCGTCCCTGTCCATGCCTGCTGGACCATGAGTCAGCGGTAATATGCACCTTACCGCTGACCGCCCTGTCCAGCGAGGCCAAGACATTGCCTTCCACATGCCTGTAGAGAGCCGGAATAGCCTTCCGTGCGAAAAAGTGTCGTTTGGGAACCTGCCACTGAGGAACCGCACATTGCACAAACTCACGGAAGGGGGCCGAGTCTACCAACTGAAAAGGCAGCAGCTGAAGCGCTAGCAATTTAGCCAAGCTAGCATTCAACCGCTGGGCATGTGGATGGCTGGGAGTGAACTTCTTTCGACGGTCCAGCAGCTGGGGCAGGGAAATTTGCCTGCTAGAATCGGACGTTGGTGTACTGCTAGCAGAGTGCCCGCAAGTACTTGCCTGTGACACACCTAATTCTACACCTTCATTCCTCTCAGAGCAGGTTTCAGAGAGGAGTGAAGGTATAGTGGGGTTGGAGATCCCAGCTGATGCGGTGCAAGAAGAGGTCAGCTTTGTTCTTTGGTGTGGGTCTTTAAGGTAGGCTTGCCAACGAGCTGCATGGCAGGTCAACATATGTCTGATCAAGCATGTGGTGCCCAAGCGGCTGATGTTTTGGCCACGCGATATACGCTTGAGACATATGTTGCAAACAGCAGCTGTGCGATCTGATGCACTCGCCTCAAAAAAGGCCCACACCAAAGAACTTTTTGAATGACGGGCAGAGGCAGCGCCCTGCACAGGCGGAGCTCTGCGGTGTGATTCCGTCGGTGTGCTGCCCATACGCTGGCCACTCAAGGGCATCCTGCCTCGTTGGAGATGTGCCTCCTCCTCATCCTCCTCCTCCTCCTCTCTCCTATTAGGCACCCACGTGGAGTCAGTGACCTCATCATCCCCTCCCTCCTCATCACTGGAGCCAATCTGGCAGTATGCTGCAGCTGCTGGAACATGACTGCCAGATTGGTGTCCTTCTTGAGCATCCCCTCTCTCTGCTCTCACGCTGCTGCCTTCCTCTAGCTGGGTATCATCATCAGATCCTTCCAAACGCTGGGCATCCTCCTGGAGCATGTACCCAACACTGTGCTCAAACAGTTCGGGGGACTCCTCAGGAGGAGGGCATGGTGGGTCTAGGGAAGGATTGACTAATGAAGATAATGATACCAGAGAAGAGGACGCTTTGGCAGCTGCTTTGCCAGTACCCTGAGCCTGGGTGAGAGAGGATGAGGAGGATGAGGTGGGCTTGGTCATCCACTCTACCAAGTCTTCGGCATGATGTGGCTCAACATGTCCAGCTGCCGAAAACAAGGACAAGCGTGTCCCATGGCCATGTGCTGATGACAATGCACCGCGTCCACGACCAGCACTGTTGCCCCCAGACACAGAGCCTGCTTGCCCTCTTTTTTTGCCTCCTGACTGTCTGCCTCTCCTTGGTTGCCTTCCAGACATTTTAATGGATGGCCTGCAGGGAGATGGGAAAAACAGCAATAAGGGCTACCTTCAGGTGTATATTGTGCAGGAGGCTTAGCAACAATGACACTGACACTGTCCCCTGCCTATCCTTCTCTGTCCCTAAACACAAGGATTGAAAATATGGTTCAGCAAAAAAGTTTTAGAACAGAATAGCACACTGACACTTTCCCTCACTGTCCTACTCTGTCCCTCCCTACAAACAAGATTTAGCACAGAATAGCACACTGATAATTTCTCCGAGTGTCCTTCTCTGTCCCTCAACTCAAGGATTGAAAATATGGAACAGCAAAATTGGTTTAGAACAGAATAGCACACTGTCAGTTTCACTCACTGTACCTCTCTGTCCCTCAACTCAAGGATTGAAAATATGGAACAGCAAAATTGGTTTAGAACAGAATAGCACACTGTCAGTTTCACTCACTGTACCTCTCTGTCCCTCAACTCAAGGATTGAAAATATGGAACAGCAAAATTGGTTTAGAACAGATTAGCACACTGTCAGTTTCACTCACTGTACCTTTCTGTCCCTCAAATCAAGGATTGACAATATGGAACAGCAAAATTGGTTTAGAACAGAATAGCACACTGTCAGTTTCACTCACTGTACCTCTCTGTCCCTCAACTCAAGGATTGAAAATATGGAACAGCAAAATTGGTTTAGAACAGAATAGCACACTGTCAGTTTCACTCACTGTACCTCTCTGTCCCTCAACTCAAGGATTGAAAATATGGAACAGCAAAATTGGTTTAGAACAGAATAGCACACTGTCAGTTTCACTCACTGTACCTCTCTGTCCCTCAACTCAAGGATTGAAAATATGGAACAGCAAAATTGGTTTAGAACAGATTAGCACACTGTCAGTTTCACTCACTGTACCTTTCTGTCCCTCAAATCAAGGATTGACAATATGGAACAGCAAAATTGGTTTAGAACAGAATAGCACACTGTCAGTTTCACTCACTGTACCTCTCTGTCCCTCAACTCAAGGATTGAAAATATGGAACAGCAAAATTGGTTTAGAACAGAATAGCACACTGTCAGTTTCACTCACTGTACCTCTCTGTCCCTCAACTCAAGGATTGAAAATATGGAACAGCAAAATTGGTTTAGAACAGAATAGCACACTGTCAGTTTCACTCACTGTACCTCTCTGTCCCTCAACTCAAGGATTGAAAATATGGAACAGCAAAATTGGTTTAGAACAGAATAGCACACTGTCAGTTTCACTCACTCTACCTCTCTGTCCCTCAACTCAAGGATTGAAAATATGGAACAGCAAAATTGGTTTAGAACAGAATAGCACACTGTCAGTTTCACTCACTGTACCTCTCTGTCCCTCAACTCAAGGATTGAAAATATGGAACAGCAAAATTGGTTTAGAACAGAATAGCACACTGTCAGTTTCACTCACTGTACCTCTCTGTCCCTCAACTCAAGGATTGAAAATATGGAACAGCAAAATTGGTTTAGAACAGAATAGCACACTGTCAGTTTCACTCACTGTACCTCTCTGTCCCTCAACTCAAGGATTGAAAATATGGAACAGCAAAATTGGTTTAGAACAGAATAGCACACTGTCAGTTTCACTCACTGTACCTCTCTGTCCCTCAACTCAAGGATTGAAAATATGGAACAGCAAAATTGGTTTAGAACAGAATAGCACACTGTCAGTTTCACTCACTGTACCTCTCTGTCCCTCAACTCAAGGATTGAAAATATGGAACAGCAAAATTGGTTTAGAACAGAATAGCACACTGTCAGTTTCACTCACTGTACCTCTCTGTCCCTCAACTCAAGGATTGAAAATATGGAACAGCAAAATTGGTTTAGAACAGAATAGCACACTGTCAGTTTCACTCACTGTACCTCTCTGTCCCTCAACTCAAGGATTGAAAATATGGAACAGCAAAATTGGTTTAGAACAGAATAGCACACTGTCAGTTTCACTCACTGTACCTCTCTGTCCCTCAACTCAAGGATTGAAAATATGGAACAGCAAAATTGGTTTAGAACAGAATAGCACACTGTCAGTTTCACTCACTGTACCTCTCTGTCCCTCAACTCAAGGATTGAAAATATGGAACAGCAAAATTGGTTTAGAACAGAATAGCACACTGTCAGTTTCACTCACTGTACCTCTCTGTCCCTCAACTCAAGGATTGAAAATATGGAACAGCAAAATTGGTTTAGAACAGAATAGCACACTGTCAGTTTCACTCACTGTACCTCTCTGTCCCTCAACTCAAGGATTGAAAATATGGAACAGCAAAATTGGTTTAGAACAGAATAGCACACTGTCAGTTTCACTCACTGTACCTCTCTGTCCCTCAACTCAAGGATTGAAAATATGGAACAGCAAAATTGGTTTAGAACAGAATAGCACACTGTCAGTTTCACTCACTGTACCTCTCTGTCCCTCAACTCAAGGATTGAAAATATGGAACAGCAAAATTGGTTTAGAACAGAATAGCACACTGTCAGTTTCACTCACTGTACCTCTCTGTCCCTCAACTCAAGGATTGAAAATATGGAACAGCAAAATTGGTTTAGAACAGAATAGCACACTGTCAGTTTCACTCACTGTACCTCTCTGTCCCTCAACTCAAGGATTGAAAATATGGAACAGCAAAATTGGTTTAGAACAGAATAGCACACTGTCAGTTTCACTCACTGTACCTCTCTGTCCCTCAACTCAAGGATTGAAAATATGGAACAGCAAAATTGGTTTAGAACAGAATAGCACACTGTCAGTTTCACTCACTGTACCTCTCTGTCCCTCAACTCAAGGATTGAAAATATGGTTCAGCAAAATAGTTTTAGAACAGAATAGCACACTGACACTTTCCCTCACTGTACCTCTCTGTCCCTAAACTCAAGGATTGAAAATATGGTTCAGCAAAATAGTTTTAGAACAGAATAGCACACTGACACTTTCCCTCACTGTACCTCTCTGTCCCTACAAACAAGGATTAGCACAGAATAGCACACTGTCACTGACACTCACCCTACCTATCCTAATTTGTCCCTAAACACAAGGAATCCTGGAATAGTAAAGGAAAAATAATGACACTGTCCCTGCCTATGCTTCTCTTTCCCTGCTCCGGAACACACTACACAAGGCCGCCGCGCTGGCGGCCTTTTATAGTGTGGGGCGTGTACTAAACCTCATCAGCAATAATTGGCCACAGGCATCCTGCCTGTGGCCAATCATTGCTCTCCTTGCTGCCGGCGCTGTGATTGGCCAAGCATGCGGGGTCACAGTGCATGCTTGGCCAATCACAGCGCCTGGATGACACTGCGATGGCGTAGTGCATTGTGGGCCGTTCGCGTCACTCGAATTTGGCGCGAACGGCCCAAATCGTTCGATCTTCGTCGAACGATCGAACAGCCGATGTTCGAGTCGAACGTTTGTTCGACTCGAACACGAAGCTCATCCCTACTCGGGACTTACTTTTTGAAGTTGAGGTCATACGCCAGAGATGGTATGACGAATTTGTTTGGGAAAAGCTCAAAGTACTCCATGCACGAAGATATTTGTCCTGTTCGCCATCCGTGACGAAAAAGTTTCGGGATTGCAGAGCAGACTGGATGTGGGGTCGCCATATCCACGCAGACAAGGTGCGCATCTGCAGGAAAGATGGAGATGATGCTGACTATTCAATTGAGGTTTTTGATAAACATCTGAAGCCCTTGTTCTTGCCTGACCCGAAGTTTTACTTGTGAGAAGAGACTCACTTGTTGTTCCTTTCCTACAGTCTTCTAGAAGTGTTCCTGCCGGAGCATCCGAACTGTGCCCTAGTTTTTTATTTGGGCTTTTGTTTTCTGCTCTTCAGGAGGACTGAGAGAAGTTGTTTTTTTTGTTGTTGTTCTCTCTTCCTCACAGTTCTAAGACAGACTTTGGGGTTGAATTAGTGTAGGGACGCAGGAAGAATGAAGATTGCACCAAGTGTCATTACCGCGGCACTGTCACCAGGTGGCAGTGTTGTGCAACGGCTGTTTTTTTTTTTTCTCACACGCATCACTTTACTCATTGGAGCGAGTGGGTCCATTGGTTGATGGACTCATTCATTCCAAAATAACACCAAATGTCAGGATGTGATTTTATTTGTGTGTTGTGTTTTTTTTCCCTCTGCAGGAGATTCGTCTGTCAAGACTGCTGAGTATGGGGTGGTTCTTAGACAGTGACGGGAGGGATTGTATATGTGTACATGATAGATGTTTTAAGGAAAAGTTTTATTGTTTTATATTCCCTTCCCCTCTGAGCAGGTCTTGGCATGGTTGAGGTTCAAAAATTTAGGAATAGCCTCTGGGGCTAAGCTTGTGTCCTCACTCCATGGGAGACATGGGTTCGCATCAGACGCTGGGGACCAGCGTCAAATCACATGGGGGAGTATGTAGCGGGGTCTTTAAATTTATGTGGGACACCCAGGTGTGGAAGTATAGGGATAGTGGACCACTTGTGTTCGTGGAGGATTGGATGGTGTAATAATCTCCTTGGCCTCTGGGTGGCGGGGTACCTGGAGGCTCAAGGTAGATTTGCCATTACAGTGCTAGCCTTTTTGTCCCTTTCCGGAGATGGTACGGCGAGGGCGGGGAACCTGCCATTGTGTTGATGGGAGGAGATAAAAGGGGGAGACGCCCTAACCACGAGGTCTTCTGGAGGAAGTTCTTCACACGCCCAGGCACCTTAAGCCTGGGTGCGGGCGGGTTCTGGGTTCCGGCTCAGGTGCCCTAGGCCTGACCGGAATGGAGTTGGAGTCCATCCCAGGCACCTTCAGCCTGGGGTGAGGTACTAAACTAGGAGGCCTGGGGTCCAGTGATTTTGACTGGATCCCGCGAGGGTGGAGACGTCCGAGGGTCCCTGAGGTGGACGGGGCCCATGTCTGAGGTGAGGAGGCCGGGGAGGTTACCCGTCCGGAGAGTCTGGAGCAGCATCAACCCAGTGACGGATGGGCCTCTGGTAACTCCCTTGGAGGGACATCTTCCCCTGATAGGGGCCGCAGCGCAGCAAAGGTACTCCTATCTACGTTCTCTTGAGTCGCTGGTAGAGACTCTCAGATTCTAAGTCCTTTCTAGCTGAATGCTATAGTAACCGCTGGCGAGATCGCAGTGGTTTAGTTGATAACCAGGATAGTGCCTCGACCTGCTCACCCCCGTATCAAAATGTTATCAAGTCGCAACCAGATGGCTACTGAAGCACTGTTTATTGTGAGATGTACAATAAAGCAAGAGTTGGACTGTGATCAGTGTGTGGAACTCTGGTTAATGGGAGCAGAGGGAAGTGTTGACACAGCAGGACTGTATTCTAGAACAAAGCACATAGGCCCGAGGAAATATCTGGTGCTGGCCTTCACCTCACCCACAGCTATGGGGAGGACATGGGCCGTAGCGCATCTCACCCTGTCGTGTGACATACCCCTAGACCAAGGAGATGGGGTGAGGCCGCTACACTTTATTGCGGAGTGGTGATTCCTATAGCCTAGTGGGTTTTTACACTTCCATTTGTGCTAGCTGTGCCAAGGGAGGTTAGAGCCAATTCCTGGGGGTTGACAGCAGTATGTTACAGGCCCAAAACTATACCTGCAACCCTCTTAACTGGGGGTATTGCTACACATATATGTGTTTGTACTTTGTAGATGATGTCATTGGCCTTTTTTTAGGCGATTAAGAATTCAGTTTGATAATAGCTGGTTAATGACTGCATAGTCATTACACCACTAATGAAATGGAAAAAGATTGAGCAGGCACAGGGATTTCTGTGAGGACACTGAATAAATATTGGCATGCAGGCTGGACAGTGGTTTATAGAGCTTGTGGAATCTATTACTTATAAGACAAATTCTTCAAAGTTAGACTATTGATCCAGAAACTGAGAATGTTTCTTGGGGTCAGGGAACAAAATGTCTCTACTTGCTAGTAAGAATATTTTTTATAAGACTGCATATGGATGGAAATAAAGACAAGCAAAGTTTTCTCCGTTCATTAAACAAAATTTTCTCAGTCACTGATGCAGTAGGTTTTTCCTTGCCCAATTACCTGGTCAACTTTTACCTGACCCCAAACCAAAAAATGAATACAGTTCTACTGATGCTTTTCTATGCTGCCATAGATGCATGAATAGTAAATGCAATCATTTTGTACGGGCAAAGCAAGAAGAGTGTTGACAGGAAATGCACATTTTGACTTGACTTTCACATGGGCAGTCTAGTATGACATCACTTAGGCTACTTTCACACTGAGGCGCTGGATGCGCTGGCGGTATAGCGGCGCTATTTTTAGCGTCGCTATATCGTTTTTTTTGCCGCGAATTGCGGGCGCTAGCAGGGCTATTTTAACCCCCGCTAGCGGCCGAAAAAGGGTTAAAAACGCCCGCAATAACGCCTCTTTGAGGAGTTTTGCGGGCGTATTAGAGGCGCTACCCCATTGATTTCAATGGGCAGGGGCGCTATAGGAGCGCTCCTATTGCGCCTCAAAGATGCGGCTTGCAGGAGTTTTTTGAGCCTCCTGCAAGCGCAACGCTCCAGTGTGAAAGCCCTCGGGCTTTCACATTGGATAGTATTGAGAGGCTTTTTTGGGGCGCATTGCAGGCGCTATTTAGAGCGCAATAGCGCCTGCAAAGCGCCTCAGTGTGAAAGGGGCCTTACAATACAGGATTGTCTTTGTCATAAGCCACTGCTTCTGGGTTGCCAACCCCCCCGTGACTTTTTTACTGAAAAAAACTAGGAAAATATACTGACAAACCAATTGTTTACTGACAACCTGAAAAAATACAAAAACTCATATTATAAAAGGCAACCAATAATTTAAACAGTATGTAAACATTGACAATGCCCATAACAAGCAATCTGTCTGACTTAACAAAAAAGTCAAAACAGCATTATCACCGCCAGGGTATACAGTTGAAAAGCAAGATCTGCCATGCATGACATGGCAAGCAGTGGGCATTGACCAGAGTTCGCTTAACAGTGGGAGTGGATAACAAGAAGGTGGTTAAACAGAACCTCTTTGTAGTAGCTGTATTAGCTGCACACATATGCACAGTCCTTGTACCTTTAAATTACTCCTAATTATTGTGCCACAATTGACAATATCACAGACACATAAAAACCTCAGGGCAAATGATCATGTTTTAAATGAATTAAACATTTCTATTACATTGGCTTTTCATGGCAAAGGCCATGGATTTTGCTAATTTTTTTCCTTCCACCATTGGTGGAAGGAAAGAAAATTGCTTGATTCCCCCCATCAACACAGTCAGTGCTATAGGGTTCTGCCAGCATGGAGCCATCCATGTTGGCAGAACACGATGATTAGTTTTGCAGGCTGTAGCCAACAACACTAGTTGCTTGGGAAAAACCTGACAGGCTGGTTGTACAGAAGTCGATCAATAGACGTTAATCGAAGACTGGCCAAATTTCGATCAATGTGCGGCAATCATTTGATCAACTTTTGTTGACAAGATATGTTGGAAAGTTTTATCGGTCAGCATTAGCAGCTAATCATCTGTGGGTGCCACTGTCAGAATACAATGGCTGTTCGGATTCTGCTTTCTAAGCACTGAAAGTGTGATCTCTATAACTGATCCTATAATGAAATGTTTATCAGTTTCTTGGCTCTGTGTGTGTTTGTGGAGCACAGACTACTTTCTGGCAGGCAGCTTCTACCGAATACACGTGTAATACACATGTTGACCTATATAACAGTCCCATAAAAAAAAAAAAGGAATATTGCTCTTTTGTGGGCTGTAGGCTGCTGTCATTTGCATACAGTCATGTACAGGCTTGTAGGACAATGGCTGCACTATCCTAAGCTGCTCTATATACCGGGTGATATCACATTTCACAGTGTATTGCAGAGCTATAGATGATTTTTTGCCTGTTCTGTTTCTGCAATCCAAGCACTGAAAGTGTGATCTCTATAACGGATCCAGTTGTGGCGAGATACCTTTATTTACAGTCCAGTAGCTTGGCAGACAGTGATTCGATCCAAATGACAGCCTACAGATCATAGAATGCCTTAATAAAACACTAATGCAGCTCTTCACAGATATACATCAGATAGGTAAAAAAATAAAAATAATCATAGTGCGTGTAGCTCCAGCAGAACACAGTACGTGTTGTGAATGGAGGCTAAGGGCTCTTTCACACGGGGCGGATCAGTCATGATCCGCCCCGTGAAGCTCCGCTTGCTCAGCGGGGATCGCTCAGTTTATCCCCGCTGAGCCGGCGGATGACTGGGCGGTCCCCGCACACTGTGCAGGGACCGCCCTGTCAGAGCGCCGCTCTCCCCTATGGGGAGATCGGATGAACACGGACAGTCTGTCCGTGTTCATCCGATCCGCTCCGCCGACGGAAGGAAAAATAGGGGTTTCCTCCGTCACACTTTGTCGGAGCGGAGCGGATGTCAGCGGACATGTCACCGCTGACATCCGTGGCTCCATAGGGCTACATGGAGCGTCCGTCCAGGTCCGCCTAAAAAACTGACAGGCGGACCTGAACGGACCCTCCGTGTGAAAGGGGCCTAAGCATTGAAAAGAAGGTTGGGACTAACTACATAGAACATGCCCTAGCTAGAGAGTAATGTAGAGACAAAATAATTTAAAGGCAAACAAACAACAGTGCATGTGTAACATGTGTAGCGATACCCCCCTCTCTGAGATCGGGCTGCTGGTTTTGTTTTGGGTCATGCAAACTACTTTCAAGGCTTCCGTTGTCAGGGTATGGAAAGTCCTTAGAAAAGCCAATGTCCACACAGATGTAAAACCCAAACAGTCAGGCTTTATTTACTTTGCTGAGGGAACTTGAGAGAAAAGCAGGAAACGAGAGAACAGGGGAAGGTTCAGACACGCAGCACTAAAATCACAACGTCGCCACTCAAGCCTAAGTGGGTATTGCTCACCCGGATAGTCCCGTTCAATAGTCCTAGCAGCCGGGATGAAGCACGAATCAACTTTATCTAAGAAATAGGGATACAATCAGGAATCCTCTGCCACAGGATTATCAAAGTCCCGAACCTCCCGGCCAAGCAATAGAGAGAGAACCTTTATGCCAGATCGGGGTATTGCAGGGCTTGTAATAATGGTTTCCTCCTTAGGTGAGTCCCAGCCCTCCTCCCGAGACAGCAGTACCATCGCTGGTCTTCTCTGGGGCAGATCCTACCCTGGTCTCCTTTCCTAAAAGCAGGCTCCCCGCAGGTGGGTAGCTTGGGATCCTTTCCTAAGGCATAGGCCCCAGCTAGCAGAGCTGGGCCTACCAGGCAGAGATGCAGCCTCGGGCTGAAGGTGCCTGGGGCTGAAACACACGCATGCACCCCGTGCCATATGGGCCACGAGGCGTGCACACTCTCCAGGCCCGATGGGCCCCCAGGAACGAATGAAAATTAATGGCGTCTGCCCCTTATGTACCCTCTCCCAGCATGCACAGCGAGTTCACCACGCCCACTGCACAGCTGCAGACAGAAGACACCCAAGGTGTTGTGATACCCCCTGTAGTTCAACCTGGGCCGGTGGTGGCAGTGCCACCTACAGGCGAATAGGGAACATTACTGCCAGGCAGTATCACACCCAGAGCAGAAGCGAATTTAGAACAATCAATTGGTCTGAGCCCATCTACTAGATCAGACTACCCTTAAATTTATGCATATCATCCCAAATATTTGGGAGGGGCGCTACACATGATAATGTCCCAACAGAGTGATTCCTCCATTAACCTCATTTGTGTGCATGAAGGAACCTGCTAGTATTTTGTCGTTCAGCAGTGTATGGCCAGCTTTTAAGTGCACCTGTGCCTAGACTATGGATATGAAAGTATTATGAAAGTATTTGCATACACTTAGGCCATTCCTCACCTTTCTAGCTGCATGCAATGTGAAGTAATGCATCCTCAAAAGTCCTCAAAGATCATAACAGAAATTCTGATGTAGAAGTTATTATTAGAGAGAAAAAATGGCCTTTAAAAAATACAAAGTGGGGAGGGGGCATTATCAGCATTCCAACACTAACAATGAATGCAATAAGAAGTGTAAGAATGAAATCAGGGTGGCTAAAAAGGACTACGAGAGACACACAGCATAGGAGAGTAAAGAAACTCCCAAGGATTTCTTTAGATATATTAACAGTAAAAAAAAACGAAATCAAAGTACATTGCCCACATGAAAGACAATGATGGGAGGATGGTCACAGATGACACAGAAAAGTCAACTGTACTAAATGCTTTCCTTTCCTTCGTTTTTACACAGGAAAAGGAGGGATATACTGACCAAAGCAGTATTATTAGTAACACATCACATGATATACCCTCTTGGATAACAGAGGCCGGAGTCAAGGAAAGACTAGATAAGCTTAACACAAATAAATCACCAGAACCAGATGGCTTACACACGAGAGTCCTCAAAGAACTCAGTCGGGTTTTAGCTAGACCATTGTTCCTAATCTTTACGGATAGCATACTGACAAGAATTGTACCAGCTGATTGGAGAAAAGCCAATGTGATACCAATATTCAAAAAAGGGCATAGACATATTCTGGGGATTTACAGGCTGGTCAGCCTAGCATCAGTAGTAGGTAAATTATTGGAGGGGATGAAAAGGGACTATATCCAAGAATTTGCTGATGAAAACAGTATCATTAGTAGTAATCAGCAGGGATGAGCTTTATGTTCGAGTCGAACTCATGTTCGACTCGAACATTGGCTGTTCACCCGTTCGGCGAACAGCGAAAAATTTGGGGTGTTCGCGAAAAATTCGAAAAGCCGCGGAACACCCTTTAACCACTTGGCGCCCAGAGGACATCATTTGACATCCTGGGCTTTGTGGGGCTATATCTGAATGATGCCTGCAGCTACAGGCATCATTCAGATATCAGCATTTTCAGCCGGTGATTCCCTACACCATGGAATGATCATAGTGGCTGTTCCGCCGCTTGATCATTCCTACAGGCAGCGAAAGGGGACATCCCCCCTCCCGCCGCACTCTGGTGCTTCTACAGACTCACCTGTGCAATCGGTGAGTCGGTGACAGGATCCACCGACCCCAGATGTTGATCATAGAGATTTAAGGTGGACCAGATGGTCGCCTGAGTCTCTATGATCTTAGGAGGCCGGGCGCGATGTTATGACGTCACGCCCTTCCTCTGCATTCAAAGAAACGGTGTCGCTTCGGCTGTGAAGCGGTGATCGTTTTTTTTTTGTTTTTTTTAGGCTTCCCAGCCTAGAGGTAAGATGTGGGGTCTTATTGACCCCAAATCTCACAGTAAAGAGGTCCTGTCATGCCATATTCCTATTACAAGGAATGTTTACATTTCTTGTAATAGGAATAAAAGTGATCACATTTTTTAATTTTTTTTAAAGTGTCAAAATAAAAATAAAAAAAGTAAAATTAACAATAATAAAAAAAATAATAATTAAAGTGCCCCTGTCCCCGTGTGCTCGCACACAGAAGCGAACGCATACGTACCATTTATTCTGGTATATAACAATATAAATAGAAGGCAGCGCTGGAGAACCTGCTGCCATTTGTGCATCCATGGGACCCCAGAGCACACATCAACCCTGTGTGGAAAATAAAATTGGGAGCTTGACAAGCACATCAGTTGTGAGCACAATCTGATGCTGGACTCCCAGTGGTCAGGAACAGCAGCAGGTGATATATATGTCCAAAGTCTGTGGTACTACAACAGGCTGCTTTCTGTCAGACCACATTGAAGCAAGGCCATCACTTCCTGGTCTTCTTGGCAGCCTTCCCTGCAGCCTTCCTTGCATCCTTTCCTGCAGCCTTCCCTGCAGCCTTCCTTTTGCGTGTGACTGGAAGCTGTGCCACTGGAGGTGTACTTGTGTCAGGAGAAGGAGGTGGAGGAGGAGGAGGAGGTTGAGGTTGCGTAAGCTGGGCGACCTCACATATGGCCATATTGGGGGTAATTCTCCCCATCACCCCATTGTTCATTAAGGTGATCAGCAGGGGCTCGCATAGGAGGCATCGTTCCATGCTCATAATATTGAATTTGGCCCCAACTAGGCCGGCAATGGCCTCTACGGTGGATGTTGTCTCCTGGAGGGTGGCATGTGCCTCTCTAATCAGGGCCATTGCTGCCTCACTTGTGCTCCTGTCCCTTCTGGTTCTTTTTGTAAGGCAGATGGGAGGCACCAGAGATCTGGTCCTGCTACTTGGCCCGGCCACCTCCTGTCTGCCACTGGGCCCAGCCACCTCCTGTGTGCCACTGGGCCCTGCCACCTCCTGGCTCACAGTGGGCCCTGCCACCTCCTGGCTCACAGTGGGCCCTGCCTCCTCCTGGCTCACAGTTGGCACTGCCACCTCCTGGCTCACAGTGGGCCCTGCCCCCTCCTGCCTGACACTTTTCAGACCCTCATCCTGGCTGATGTCATCCTGTGTATGAAAAAGGGACATAGTTTTAGTTTTTGGGTCATCATTTACACACAATTTTTTAGCTCATGACTGTTGCAAATTGAATGTAAATCAATAGAAAAGACTATTATTATGACCCCAGCAGTTTTCATTCTTCTTCCCAAATTTTTGGGCCACTACTGTCTATTGATATTTAGAACACTTTTTGATCAAACTTTTTTTTTTGGTTTACATATAACATTTTTGGTTGCTGCATTAATTTTATCACAAGAAATGTTTATAAAATACTATACCTGGCTCCAGATGTCCAAATCAGGCTCTTCCAGGATGGCTGCCTCCTCTTGCTCCAGAGAAGGCTCAGGTTGGCTGCAGGGAAGTCTGGGGGGAAGACTGGACAGTGATGGCCTTGGCTCAATGTGGTCACCCAGAAAGGACATCCTGCTGTAGTACCACAAAATCGGGACATATACATCTTTTGCTGCTGCTCCTGACCTCTGAGAAGCCAGGACCCTAAAGCGCTCAGTCCTATATGTGCCTCTCAAGCTCCCAATTTTACTGTCCACCTGTTGGATGGTTGCTGTGGGTATCTTGGTCTGCACAAATAGGAGCAGGCTCTCCAGCGCTGCTTTCCTCACACCTTTTTTTCTGTGAATGGGGTTTTTGGTCTCCCACAGAGCGGGTATCTCCCTTACTCAGTCAATAAATTCCCCCAGAAATTCTTTATCTAAGAAAGCATTCATCTTTTGTCTGCAAGACAAAACACAAGCCAAAAAAAGTAATGTCAGTCACACAGTCTAAACTCAAGAAAATCTTAATCCCCATATATATCCTCAAACAATCTCTAGGCAGTATAGGCCACCGATTTCACAAAGTATAAAAATAACATACCTTCGTTATCACGTCCGTCACTTTTCCTCCTCTCTCCGCACACAGAACGTAGTAACGTCACATGTGTGTTTGCTTTATATACACTACGCATGCGTGAAACTCCGCACATGTCACTCCGCACATGTCGCCCGCCCATGACGTTCACATTATTAACTTTTCCCCACCCCTTCTCTTTCGGTGCGCAGACAGATATGGCGGAGTCACAGCAGGTGTCTGGTAATTCATCAAATAACGATGATGAGACCAGCCCGGACTGTGAAACATCACGATCAAGGAGGAGATTCAAGGCATGTAATATGTCTTACGCGGAGATGGCGGAGATGGTGGACATATTGCTAAAGTCGGATTATGATGCAAAGCATGGGCCATATACACAACCTAATCTAAGGAAGGCCAAAATTATGAAGAAAGTAGTGAAAAGTCTGAAGAAGAATTTCGGGGTGAAAAGATCAAAGGAGCAGCTTAGAAAGAGGTGGTCTGACCTGAAACTGAGGGAGCCAGAGAAGTTAAGGACCATTAAGAGAATGCTAGAAAAAAGTAAGTACAGGCATACCCCACTTTTAAGTACACAATGGGGTTTAGTTACTAAAGCTGGAAAGCGCAAAAACAGGCTCACTTCTGCATAGAAACCAATGAGCTTCCAGGTTTTATTACCAGGCTTAATTGAACAAGCTGGGGTTAGAAGCTCATTGGTTTCTATGCAGAAGTGAGCCTGATTTCGCGCTTTCCAGCTTTAGTAAATAAACCCCATTGTGTACTTAGAAGTGGGGTATGCCTGTACTTCTCCTATGTTCCTATTATTGTATTTCAGAACTTGCATGTTGCTTCATGTTGTTGCTTTTTACTATTGTACCTTAGAAAATGGCATCTCTCAAAATTTAGTGGGCCCAGTAATCGGTCATTACAGACACATCGTTTGCCCACTACATACGATGTTTGGCGAAGATACAGGGTTCCAAAAATCTAGAGACATGTTTTTATTCCATAAATGTTAGTACATTGTTGTCTAGATGATGTGTTTGGAACTAAAATGAAATGCAAACTTGAATCAGTGTAAAGGAGAGGACACTCAGCAGCTTTTTACACATCTGCACTCTGGAGCACTAGTGTGGGCCACCAGAACAACCTTTTTAGGGTGCCCCACACAGGTGCATCAGTGTATTTTTGGGGTGCCTCCATGTGTAAAACTTGTCATAAAAAGGTGAATAGTCAAGATTTGTTTATTTTAAAATAATGTCTTCAGCTTGTAACTCGGCCCAAACAGACACTTGTACCCCACTTCCAAGCAATGTATCATGTTCCTATTTTTCCATAAAATATCGGTGTGCTAAGTATACCTTTTGTTTCATTCACATAGGGACTGGGAGGACACCACTCCAGGGAGCACAGGAACCCCACACCACAGAGAGAACCCCAACCTCACCAAGAACCCCAACCTGAGGAAGTAGAAGAAGTGGAGGAAGGAGAAGTGGATGACGTGGTGGAACTTGTCACCACAACAGGTCAGTATCTGTCACCACAGCTTCAGGTTAGAGATGTAGGCCTGCAGAGTTATAATACCTTTTTTAATTTTTTTTAGGGGATGAAAATGTTGTTGAGAAAGAAAGTCCTTGTTTCTCTAGTGATAGTGCCCAAAGAATAATCCAGCAAGTTATGGAGTGTAGTAGTGAACTGGACAGAATGAAGCAAAGAATGAATGTTATGGAGCAAAGGAAGGACATCATTGATGTTTTGGGGCAAATTGAATGAAGCACAAAACCCCCCTTTTTCTATTTTTCTTTAAAACATTTTCCACTTTTATACAATCAAGCCAAAATTTGAAGATGCACACAGTGTGGATGCAACCCCTTCCTCGCATCTCAAGTAGGTGAAAGGAAGAAGGGGTTGCACCCCAAAAACAGGTCCATTGATCACCCATGATGGCAGATAGCACATGTTGACAATAGGGATCAGGAGGGAAATACCCCTTTTTAAAAACACTCTAAATTGTGTGCATCTTCAAATTTTGGCTTGGTCAGGGGTGACAACACCCCATATTATGAAGGGCAGATAGAGACATTTTTCTTAAACTAGAATGTCTGATATTGCCGAGAGGTTTACAATGTTGTATTTTTTTGTATGGTAATGAGAGTTTTGTATTTTCTTACCCCCAAAAAAAGGCCTGTTTATGGCCAAACCAAAAAATTAAAAAACTTTTCTAACACCAAAAGTGTTATATTTACCATGTGTGTGAATGTGCATAGAGTAAACTGTTTGAACAACAACAAAGTGGAGCTTCTTTATCAAATACGCTCTAACCTTTTTTGTGTATATTTTTGGTGTTACTAGTGAAATGGTTGGTATTTACTAAAGGAAAATACACTTGTCACTACAAATGCACTAGGAAAAACTAGACAGCAAAAAAAAACACAAGTAATACATCAAAAATCTGATTAAACAAGATATTTATTTTTGGTTTGTCAAAAAAAAATTATGCATGGCCTGGCATAGGAATTGGCCCCCTACCCGTGAAATATTAGACATATTTCTGCCGAACCTCACGGGCATTTTGGGGGGGCAAGCCAGGACGGCCAGATTCTAGGCCCGGCAGGGTATTGACATTTGAAAGTCCTGCCTCAGGCCCAATTGAGGCCATATATTTTCGTGATTTGATTCGAAGATAATTGTGTAGCACACAGCAACAGAATACTACGTAGTTCAGTTTGTACTCCGCCAAGTTAATTGGTGTCATGAAAAGGCGGAACCTGCTGGCCATTATGCCAAAGGCATTCTCCACAACTCTTCGGGCCCTGGCCAGCCGGTAGTTGAACACCCTCTTCTCCGGGGTCAGGGTCCTCTGGGGAAATGGCCTCATGAGATGCGGTCCCAGTCCAAAGGCTTTATCAGCCAAAAACACAAAGGGGAGTCCTTCAACATTCCCTGCATCCGGTGGCAATGCAAGGTCGTCACTCTGGAGATGGAGGGCAAACTCCGTCTAGCTGAAGGCTCCCCCATCGGACATTCGGCCATTCTTCCCCACATCCACATAGAGGAATTCATACTGTGCTGACACCACCGCCATCGGCACAATACTATGAAACCCCTTATAATTGAAGAAGTAGGACCCAGAACGGGGTGGTGGCACGATGTGGACGTGCTTCCCGTCAATGGCTCCACCGCAGTTGGGGAAGTCCCACTGCGTGGCAAACTCCAATGCCACAGTCTGCCATTTCTGTGGCGTGGAAGGAAGCTGTGGAGTAAAACAAGATAAACAAATATTAGTACTTTTGCACATAACATTGCAAGCAGATTATACAAAAATACATTCTTGCCCAACATCATTAGAAGTTGCAGTTTAATGTGTTTTTAAATACTAAAATAGAAGGCTCAAGTATCATATTCATCACCCCCTCTGATGGCCCATTGTAAAAATATTTGGGGGGGGCTAGATGAGTTTGTGAATCCCAAAAAATAAGGAAAATTAACATTTGTAATCATTTTAGGGGGTGATTAGGGGGGGGGGTAAAGCACTACAATGGAGCTAACAAAATACATTGAGAAGTGACTAGGCTAGGTGTGTTTGGGCCCAGGATAGCATGCTGGAGAGCAGTGGCGGTGCGTCCATAGTGGGCGCAGGAGCGCTGCCCCCTCTCTCTCCTGCGCCCGTCACTCAGAACAATACATAGGTTAATGCCTTGCATGAACCTATGTATTGTCACTGCCGCCCACTATTCAGATGGCCAGCCCCCTGTTCAGCGATGGACATCTGAATAACAGCGGCTGGTTGGTTTTTGGAAGTGCCTATAAGAGCCAGCGGCTCTGATAGGCTTCCCGATCCTTGGTAAACCCATGCTGATTACTATAGAATTCATTAAGATAAAAAATCTTTTGCCTTTACAACTACTTTAAGCTTTTGATTGACAGCATTTCTTTATTAGCACTACACTACATCATTTTATATAGGTATATGTGAATCACTACTGAGCACTATTTGCATTGAAATGACAAATAATATAACCCATTATCCATATTAAAGAAAGTTAATGAAAATTGCAAATATTTGTGTAAAAAATAAAAAAAACTGGAAATGTTATGTACTTTATATTCTATAATGTCCCCAAACCTCCAAGTACCAGATACTTGTGTGGAAAATTAAAGCTTGTTTGTGCATGTGACCACTCCCGCTCAATTTGTCAATTCTAAATACGTCTGCACCACAAAGGAACATCAGCTACCAGGATGAAATTGAACTTGTGCTGTACCGCGCTATAAGCTGTGTTGTGATGGATGGGTAAGTACAAACACTAATTGTGTGTTAAGTACTAATTTGCATATTACTTGCTTTTCCTTCCAACAACAGTAGGTGTGTTAAATGGGCTAAATGCAATTGTTTCAGTTATTTATCAATTTTTTAAATAAGGTTGGAAAACTTCTTTAGTCAGGTCAACCTCTGATTAACTGGTGAGTTAGTGCACCTCCACCTCCTATGCGTTACACAAAGTTTCAGTTCTATAATTAGCAAAGCACACAGCAAAAGACTATTGTCTAACTGTAAGCCAGCCAAAATTATAGCCTTTCGAGTCTATGCCTTTTAATTTTGTGGAATTAGAATGATTCCAGAAATTGATGAGAAATGATTGAGTGTTCAGAAAGCCTCTCTGGATAATTTCCAACCAGCTTAATTCTTCAGCAAGACTATTGGAGCTGTATGCAGGGATTAGGTGTTATGATACTGTATCAGAAGTATCATCCTTCTCCTCTGTATTAAGAAAGGGGTGTGTTAGGTGTTTCTCTGCATTGCAGTTTATAATATAGGCCAGTAGTTAATTATTTCAGACTGCACTTCATTTGTTAGGTGTAGGATATATATATATATATATACACACACATAAATATAAATATATATATATATATATATATATATACCTGTGTGTATATATATATATATATATATATTTGTGAGTCAAGGGCTGAATCACATAATATGGTGTTTAATTCTTTCTTCCACCTCATTACAAAAATATAACTTAACTCAAAGCAGTAATATGTTTGTATTTTCTTATATATTTATGCCTAGTATATAAAATGGTCATAGACTATAAGGACTACGGATAAACAAATTGGGTATAGGCCGTTCATTGCATCCATTGCAAAGTCCTAAAATTGCAAACTTTAATCCCCCCTATTAAAGTCTATCAGGGGTGAATCCTGATAAATAACTCTGACTATTTTCAAAGCTATTAGGCAAATTATTGTCTAAAGGGCATGAGAACGTTATCTCTTCTGAAAGCTAGAGATGGAGCCCTAGATGCTTCTTTGTACTATAATGCAGCGATACTCACTCGCATACTATACTGGTTTCACAACTCTATGACTAAGCTTTGGATTCGCTTGGAAAGCCATATGAACCCCATTGAACTCTCAGCTCTTCCATGGACCATACCTGCACATCGTAGGGGTTCATACCCCCTCTGTGACCTTACTCGTCAAATGATCCAAATTTGGAATTGCTTGTTATCTAGTGGGAACATATCCAATCTTTTGGGGCCTATGACTCCCTGATTTAGGACTCCCGCCTTCCCACCGGCTGCACATGTAACTAGCTTTGGACCATGTCGAAAAGAAGACCAAAGAAGGCTTGCCCAGGTTCAACGAGCACGCCCTACTTTAGGGCCAGATGCCCCTTCCAGGTTGCTTTCTCGATACCCTATGCAGGGGCTCCAGAGATGAACTTCCTATATCCGAACCTTCCTATCCGTATTAGATATTTTAGCTGAACCAACAGGATTTGATGATATGCTTTTCCAAGCCGACCCTTCAACGCATTTTGTAGTTCAGCTTTATTCTTTATTTCTGAATGCTTCTATTGCCGCGTACACGCGATCGGACATTCCGACAACAAAACCGTGGATTTTTTTCCGACGGATGTTCGCGCAAACTTGTCTTGCATACACACGGTCACACAAATGTTGTCGGAAATTGCGAACATCAAGAACGCAGTGACGTACAACACTACGATGAGCCAAGAAAAATGAAGTTCAATGATTCTGAGCATGCGTCAAATTGATTCCGAGCATGCGTAGAATATTTGTGCGTTGAATTGTGTACACACGGTCGGAATTTCCGACAACAACTTCTGTTGTCGGAAAATTTGAGAACCAGCTCTCAAATTTTTGTTGTCGGAAATTCCGACAGCAAATATCCGATGGAGCATACACACAGTCGGATTTTCCGACAACAAGCCCACATCGAACATTTGTTGTCAGAAATTCCGACCGTGTGTACGCGGCATTACCCTGATCTCCCACCCTATACGAGGGCCTGGGAAGAAGAATTACGACACTCCATCTCCTTCATTGACTGGCAAAAATGTTTTATCCTAATGCACAAACTCTCTCCAGCCACTAAAACTCAAGAAAAAGGGTTTAAAGTGGTGACAAGGTGGTATAGATGTCCTTCGACTATACATAATTTCAACTCGAGAACACCTGTGCTGGCGGTGTCTAAGCTCCAGGGTACCATGCTCCCCATTTGGTGGGATTGCCCTCCCATACAGAAATTCTGGCAGCAGATCTTTCAACTATACTGTGACCTCTCTCTCGCCTACACTTGAGGTAGCTCTATTATGCATGCTCCCGGGAATGTTCAAGTACATTAAAAAAGATATATTGCTTCACTTTTTGGCCACGTCCAGAATAGTGATTCCACGTTACTGGAGATCGATGACTGTACCTTCCCTGGGGGAGTGGGCTACTGAAGTATACCATATTAGGGACCTTGAACGTCTGTTGGCTGAGGAAGCTAATAATAAAGAACAGTTCTCTCTCACTTGGACTTCATGGTCCATGTTCTGCTACTCGTCTGACTTCATCTCCTGGGCAGAGGGTGACCTAGGCAACACCACCTCATGACCATGATGGAGCGATCCCTATTCCTAATCTTTCTGCTTCCCCTGCTTTATCTTAACACCTTCTCCTCTATGTCACAGATCAGCTGCGGAGCTGATCTGTGTCTTACCTTTACTGCTGTAGGTCGGCTGGCACCTGTTGTTCCACAAGCTTATGTTCAGCTCTGGCTGCACTCAGCAGCTATTGGTGTCGCCGGCTTCACCTGTTGCTTAATATATCCTTCCTTCCTGCTACTTCCTGTCCAGCCCCCCATGTGCCTCGCTATTTAAATTCCACTCAGACCAGTTTCTGGTTGCTTGAGCAACACTTGTTTCTGACCCCGCTTCCTGTAACCTGTTTAACCTGACTTCTCCATGAAATGATCTCTTGTGTACCGACTCGGCTAGTTCTCCTGATTACGTTGTCTGCTGCCCACCCCGACCTTGGCTCGCTATCTGGCTCTCCTTTTGCTTCATCCATCCATGTCTGGCTGGGTCTTCTGGTACTCTCCTTGCGAGCAGGGTGAACCTGGGGGTCGTGACCTGGGTTCAGCACGCAGCTAAGCCCAAACCCTTGTGAGGGGGTCCCTGGCAGAATACCGGCTGGCCCTTAGATTCCACGCCCTGGGGGATCCCGTGTCACCTGCTCGCTTGTGGGCTCACATCAGTACCATTGTGACACTCTACAGTCAAGATGTGCTTTAACTGCAGACTTTCAGCTTTAATTTGAGGGCATTTGCATCCAAATCCAGTGAACGGTGTAGGAATTGCAACAGTTTGTATATGTGCCTCCCACTTTTTAAGGGACCAAAAGTAATGGGACAGATTACCAATCATAAATAAAACTTTCACTTTTTAATACTTGGTTGTAAATTCTTTGCAGTCAATTACAGCCTGAAGTCTGGAACGCATAGACATCACCAGACGCTGGGTTTCATCCCTGGTGATGCTCTGCCAGGCCTTTACTGCAACTGTCTTCAGTTCCTGCTTGTTCTTGGGGCATTTTCCCTTCAGTTTTGTCTTCAGCAAGTGAAATGCATGCTCAATCAGATTCAGGTCAGGTGATTGACTTGGCCATTGCATAACATTCCACTTCTTTCCCTTAAAAAACTCTTTGGTTGCTTTCGCAGTATGCTTCGGGTCATTGTCCATCTGCACTGTGAAGCGCCGTCCAATGAGTTCTGAAGCATTTGGCTGAATATGAGCAGATAATATTGCCCGAAACACTTCAGAATTCATCCTTCTGCTTTTGTCAGCAGTCACATCATCAATAAATACAAGAGAACCAGTTCCATTGGCAGCCATACATGCCCACGTCATGACACTACCACCACCATGCTTCACTGATGAGGTGGTATGCTTTGGATCCTGAGCAGTTCCTTTAATTTTCCATACAAGTCTCTTCCTATCACTCTGGTACAAGTTGATCTTGGTCTCATCTGTCCATATGATGTTGTTCCAGAACTGTGAAGACTTTTTTAGATGTTGTTTGGCAAACTCTAATCTGGCCTTCCTGTTTTTGAGGCTCACCAATGGTTTACATCTTGTGGTGAACCCTCTGTATTCATTCTGGTAAAGTCTTCTCTTGATTGTTGACTTTGACACACATACACCTACCTCCTGGAGAGTGTTCTTGATCTGGCCAACTGTTGTGAAGGGTGTTTTCTTCACCAGGGAAAGAATTCTTCGGTCATCCACCACAGTTGTTTTCCGTGGTCTTCCGGGTCTTTTGGTGTTGCTGAGCTCACCGGTGCATTCTTTCTTTTTAAGGATGTTCCAAACAGTTGATTTGGCCACACCTAATGTTTTTGCTATCTCTCTGATGGGTTTGTTTTGTTTTTTCAGCCTAATGATGGCTTGCTTCACTGAGAGTGACAGCTCTTTGGATCTCATATTGAGAGTTGACAGCAACAGATTCCAAATGCAAATAGCACACTTAAAATGAACTCTGGACCTTTTATCTGCTCCTTGTAAATGGGATAATGAGGGAATAACACACACCTGGCCATGGAACAGCAGAGCAGCCAATTGTCCCATTACTTTTGGTCCCTTAAAAAGTGGGAGGCACATATACAAACTGTTGTAATTCCTACACCGTTCACCTGATTTGGATGTAAATACCTTCAAATTAAAGCTGAAAGTTGTCTGCAGTTAAAGCACATCTTGTTTGTTTCATTTGAAATCCATTACTGTTAATGACATTTTCTATGCTGACTGCATTTGTCACCTTGTTCCCTTCAATAAAATAAGATTGAATTAAAAGGGCATTAGAAGTTGGACACCGCCTTAAAAGACATGTATCAATGCACAAACAAATGTATTAAATACCATTCAGTAGGGAAAGAATCCTCTTTTTTTATGCAACTTTAAGCACCCTTTTTTCTAACAGATACCTGAAAGATTCCTTTAAGCTGTAAGAGGTGTTATGGAACAGTACGATCCTCATAGACAATGTCAAGGAAGTACCAGCTATTGTGCAAGTGAAGGCTCAAGATGCATACATAAGCGCAAGCACAGATCTACAGGTGCTTGCTTTGCTGCACATAGACATAAATATATACGCGCGCACCTGCTGCTAACATTGGCGCCAATGGGACTATTTAAACTGCAGAAGCTGCACTAGCCGGTGCTGTCTGATCTACAGCTATTACTTATGTTCCTACATCTGTGTTTGACTTCTGTGATTGACCCAGCTTGCTCTGACCATGCTTGAAAGCTACCTGCCCTGACCATGGCTTGTCTCTGGACCTGGTACTTCTTTGACAGACAGTGTTAGCAAGTCCACAGAAACACTTAAAAACCACAATCTCACAATCCAGAGCTAAATGGTGGAACACAGAGTGGTGGTCATTAACTTAATAAACACAATCACAAGTGGAACATATAGTCACTTACTATGGACTTGATTTAGAGGACTGCTTTTATTGATATACAGTACATAGTCAATTTTGAATATTTCACTTGGATTGAGAACTGTTTGTTTTCTTTGCACATTGGAATCCATATATATATATATATATATATATATCCCAGAGGGGATAATTGAGGACACTATTATATCCAGTAACACACTGTTTGATGTAGTTTTACATTTAATGACTTAAAGCGGAGTTTCACTATGATTTTTATTTATTTTTGCATATTCACAGACCTTTAATAGTATTAAGAAACATTTGGGGGGAAATGCTATGTAGTGGCTCCTAATCTGCCACTTCCTGGTCCGTGGCTCTCCTCGTCACTTCCTCCCTCGCCTGTGCTCCTGGCAAAAGCTATTTATCATTTCCCAGGAGTCAGTGGGCATTACTGTGAGCAAACATCGTGTTATTTCCCAACAGGAAATGACGCAATTTAAGGCGGTTGCCATAACAACGGGGTGGGACCTTCCTCCGTCGCCGCCTGTTGTTATGGAAACTTTCTAAACAATCGGAGCTACGGACGCCGGTTACCCAGCATGCACCTCTTCATCGGTAATCCAGGAAGAGATTGCGATTGGGCTTCACATGCCCACAATCATCATGGGAACGGCCAGAAGAGGATTGTATTATCTGCTTAAGAACCGCCGCACGTAGATTTACGTTGACAGAATGGCACAGACAGGCAAATGGGCGTACAGGTACGTCCCCTTTAATTTGCCGCCGTGTGGTCGCGCGTGCGCTGCCGGCTCCACGCTCGTGACCCTGCTGCGAGCGCTGTGACTGTGCCTGCGGGAACCGCGGACTTAATGTCCGCCAGTGTCCTGTAAACGTGTCACGAAGCTGAAGAATGGGGAGATATCAGTGTAAACACAACATCTCCCCGTTCTTCCTAGTGACATGTCACTGATCGAATGTTCCCTCTCATCGGGAACAGCGATCAGTGATGTGTCACTCGTAGCCACGCCTCCTAACAGTTAGAATCACTCCCTAGGACACACTTAACCCCTTCAGCACCCCCTACAGGTTAACCTCTTCACTGCCAGTGTAATTTTTACAGTAATCAGTACATTTTTATAGCACTGATCTCTGTAAAAATGACAATGGTCCAAAAATGGTGTCAAAAGTGTCCGATGTATCCGCCAAAATGTCGCAATCACAATAAAAATCGCTGATCGCCGCCATTACTAGTAAAAAAAAATAATAATAAAAATGCCATAAAACTATCCTCTATTTGTAGACGCTATAACTTTTGCGCAAACCAATCAATAAACGCTTATTGCGATTTTTTTTACCAAAAATATGTAGAAGAAAACGTATTGGCCTAAACTGAGGAAAAAAATAGTTTTTTTATATATTTTTTGGGGATATTTATTATAGCAAAAAGTAAATAATATTGCATTTTTTTCAAAATTTGTCGCTCTATTTTTGTTTGTAGCGCAAAAAAAAAAAAACGTAGAGGTGATCAAATACCACCAAAAGAAAGCTCTATTTGTGGGAAAAAAAGGACGTTAATTTTGTTTGGGAGCCTCGTCGCACGACCGCGCAATTGTCAGTTAAAGCGACGCAGTGCCGAATCGCAAAAAGTGGCCTGGTCTTTGTCCAGCAAAATGGTTCGGGCTTAAGTGGTTAATAGTAAGTATGTGTAGCTCCCCTCCCAAATATTGGGACGCTATGTTAAATTTAGGGGTAGTCTGAGCCAGTAGTTAGGCTCAGAACAGCTAATTGTTCTAAATTTTACTTCTGCTCTTGGTGTGATACTGCCTGGCAGTTGTGTTCCCCGTTCGCCTGTAGGTGGCACTGCCACCACCAGCCCAGGTTGAAATACAGGGGTATCACAGCACATTGGGTGTCCTTTCTCGGCAGCCGTGCAGTGGGCGTGGTTGTCCCACTGTGCCTGCTGGGAGGGGGTACATAAGGGGCAGACGCCATTGATCATGGTGGTTGGTATGCACGCCTCGTGGCCCGCATGGCACGGGGTGCGTGCGTGTGTTCCAGCCCCGGGCACCTTCAGCCCGAGGCTGCATTGCCGCCTGGTAGGCCCAGCTCTGCTGGCTGGGGCCTACACTTTTGAAGAGGATCCCATGCTACCCATTTTCAGGAAGTCTGCTCTTGAGGAGGAAAGCCGGGGGAGGACCTTACCCAGAGGAGGCTGGCGATGGTACTGCTGTCTCGGGAGAGGCCTGGCAACCTACTCAAGGAGCGATCCAAGAACTTAAAAGCCCTGCAATACGCCAATCTGGCATAAAGTTTCTCTCTTATTGCTTGGCTAGGAGGTTTGGGACTTTGAAAATCCTGTGGCAGAGGATTCCTGAACGCATCCTCAGATTCACCTCAGGGTCTGTGACAGAGACCGTTAAAGATAGATCCGTGCATCATTCCGGCTGCTAGGACCGAAGGAAACGGAACTATCCGGGTGAGCAATACCCACTCAGGCTTGAGCGGCGACGTTGACAAAATTCTGTGTGCCTTTAGTGCTGCGTGCCTGATCCTTCCCCTTTACTTCTCTCGTTTCTTGCTTCCTCTACAAGTTCTCACAGCATAAGGAAAATAAAGCCTTCCTGTTTAGGTTTTAAATTTGTGTGGACGTTGACTTTTTCTAAAGACTTTCTATACCCTGACAACGGAAGCCTGGGAGGTAGTTTGCATGATCCAAAACAAAACCAGCCGGTCCCTTAAATGGGGGTAAGTGCTACATAGAAAAAAAAAAAGACATTCAGACCCACTAGCAAACATCTATAAACTTTATTTGTGTAATTAAAGCATTATGATGGGATGCCTAAAAAAGAAAAAAAAATATGTGCCTGGAACTCCGCTTTAAGGTACTAAGAGTTGATTGGTGGCGCTGCACTTTTTGATATACTTATTTGAGTTTGATGGGGGAACACATAACAGTGTTCAGCTGTAGATAGGTGTGGATATTTTTATTTTATTTTTGTTTTTATATTTGTACACAGAGTCAACACGTTATTGGTAGCACAGAGAAGTTTCCTGTTTACATGAGTTTATTAGGTGGAGGTAGGATACCCCTCCCTAAAGAGATAAGCTTTCATTGATCACATAAAGATAGACAAGGCCGGATATAGATGAACAGATTGGTTAGGGAGTTCCAGTTCCAGACGATGGGAGAGGCTCTGGAGGAGAACTAGAAGAAGAGGATAATTCGGGTGTTATTTTGAGATGAGGTTGGTGATTTAGCTTGAAGAAGAACTGAGGATGGCATTCTATGTTGTAGTTAGTATTTTTAATTGTATTCGTTGGGTGAATGAAAGCCAGTGGAAGGGATGGTGGACACTGAACAAATTCTGGACAAGTCTGACATCAGCATTCATGAGAGACTAAGCTGGGTTCAGACTATTGCAAATTGGATACAGGTTTCCCCGTATCCAATTTGCATGACAGGAGAGTATGACCGGCTCTCAATAGTGCCGATTCACACATCTCCGGGGTGGGCACCGAGCTCATAGCAGAAGAGTCCTGTGCGTCTTTGGCTTCGTTTCAGTTCCGAATTCAGCCAAACATTCGGACCCAATTTGGACCTGAAATGGTGAATGGTGATGCACCGGACCCCCTGCTGTGAGCCGCTCCCCACACAGTGTGAAACCAGCCTCAAGAGGGGATAGCTTATGTAAAGGTAGGCCAACAAGGCTCCTCTTATTCCCCAACATCAGATATAATTAATTACTGTGCATCCTTCAGCAGAAATTAGTGATGCTGAGCTGGAGTTCTGCTGACTTCTCAATACCAGTTTCAGGGAAATGGTAGGATTAGCTGTAGTGGAGGAGTTAAGCCTCGTACACACGGCTGGTTTTCTCGTCAAGAAACGACAAGAAAACTGCCGGGAGAGCTTTCTTGCCGAGAAAACTGTCCGTGTGTACGGGGCTTTCAGGTTTCTCGTCAAGAAACCTGGCCAGAATCTCGACGAGAAAAATAGAGACCCTGCTCTCTATTTTCTCGTTGAGATTCTCGTCGGCCTGTTTCCCGACGAGAAACACGAGTGTGTGTATACTTACCTGTCGCCGTGGAAACCAGCGCATGCTCAAAATGACTTTGACGCATGTGCGGTAGCTTCCTAGGCATAGGTAGGGTGTGGTATGTGAATTTTAAGTGAAAAAATAGTAGCGCTCTGTTTATGCAAAAACAGTCCTAACAAGTGATATACAAATCAAAAATACTATAATGTGTATATAAATAATATTTCACCAAGTGAAAGTGGCCTGCACGGTAACTTTTTGTGAACTCTGAACGTAGACACCACCACCGAGGCTGATACGACTCTGGCCGGGAAGGAGAGCGAGCAATTGGAGGGTGAGATCTGCTGGTTATTCTGGGTCCGCCGTGACCGCAATTCCTAGTACGCCATTGCAAGCCTCCTTCATTCATTTCTGTTGCTTTTTATTTGAAGTGCCTGTTTGAATTTTGAACAATGTGAGTACGATGGTTGAAGATGTGTGTGCAATTTTAAAATAAATTGTTTTTACTTACTTCACCATTGGAAGCACTTATTCATTTTTTACATGTGGAGTGGATTCTCTTGTAAAAATTCCGGTGGATTTGTCTATTAACCCCGGTGGGGTATCAAGCTTTTATGCCGAACATGAGAGTGTGAGGCATATCTATCTGGTGAGTTTTTTTTCCCTTTGGGAGTGGATTCATAGACACAAGTGATGTGGTGAAGGAGCATAATTACATTTTCAAGATTAAGCATATTTTTTGGAAGCACTCGAGTTTTCATCACCTGGATTTCTTTATCACTTGTACTTTGCTTTATGAACTTTTTATTCATGAATATTGTTTTATGGACTTTTATTTATGATTCACTGCACATATATTTCATTACTTTTGTTGCTTGATTATACGTTTTGGATACATAGGACTACTATATTTATCATTTGTCCACTTTCACTTGGTGGAATATTATTTATATACACATTATAGTATTTTTGATTTGTATACCACTTGTTAGGACTGTTTTTGCATAAACAGAGCGCTACTATTTTTTCACTTAAAATTCACATACCACATTGTTTCAATTTTTAAGTAGCAGCTTCAGGATTATTTGTTCTAATTCCATCTGGGCGCAGTGGTGGTTTGAGGAGTTAATTAGGGGGCGTGTTTAGCCCTCCTTACCAGCTTTTACATATAGGTAGGGTGTAGCAAGATGGCGGCGGCGGCATCGAATGTGACAAGCGCACGCTCGTCGTAGTCGATGACGTCACCGCGTTCATTCCATTCAAAAGAACGGCGGTTCTTTTGAATCGAGCGTGTGTACACTCGGCCGGGACAAGATTCTTGTCAAGAATCTCGTCAGGAAAAACAACGTGTTTTTTCCTGACGAGATCCTCGGTCGCGTGTTCGAGGCTGTAGAAGGGGGTGCATTTGCAGCTGCAGGGAAAATGTCTTGCTTTGTGTCTGGGAGGTGGAGGATGAGGAAAACTTGGTGAGCCATTCAGTGACATGCTCTAGCTGTACAGCACAGCCACCACATAAAAGGAAAGGAAGATGTGCCCTGTCTCTTAAAATTGTGGCCCGAACACTGCTTTTTTCTGTGGATGGAAAACCAATAACTCTGCAAGAAGAAACTTTGCCTCTCCCTTTAGACCTTCCAGACATGCTGAATACAGGGGCTTGTCTAACTGTATGAGCTGTTGGGTCTATGCACTGTGAGCACAAAGAGGGTACACAATACTATATAACCCACATCGATGCAACTCACAGTAAAGTAGAACAATACAGAACCATGTACATTATAGCACTGTATGCCTCTGAGCAGCAACTTTCTCTACCTAAAAATACACACTGATAATAGGAATCCTAACTTTTATAGGAAGGTGGCTAGCACACATGAACACCCTCATTAATGGACCTTCTAAGCCAACAGACCACAGTTTAAAGTGCATTATTGGTAATTGGTTGCTATGGCAGCCAAAATCACATTAGTTTGCAAAAAACTTGAATTCAGGTCAAGCTCATTGTCAACCTGAATCCTGGAGCTCATCCCTAATCATTACTATAGTCTTCCAACATTTAAGCCCTTTAAGTTTTACCATTTGTTCCTTAAGTATTAGAAAATCAGCTGTAAATCAAAAGTGCTACCTTGGCTGGCATTTCATTTAAGTGAAAGAACACAGCAACAGTCTAGTCCATTGAGCCAGGCACATATTTTCACACATGTTTTACCATGGTTTTCGCCCATTTTTTCACAGGACACCCGCAACGAAATTGAACCGCATTTGGGGTGCTATTAAGAATGAATGGTACGTCACACATGCGCGCCACACATTTTTCTGTAATTTTAGCTCAATTTAGAAATGCGGGAAGTATCATGCCTCTTCTGTCCACAATTCCAAACCACTCAAATCTGAACAGGGCCTAACAAACAAAGCTAACGTAAGTAAAAAAAAAGAAGGAAAAATGTAATTAGTATATAAGGAGAAGAGAAGGGGGGATGAGTTAATTAGGGCTAATTTTAAATACAACAGCACTACTCTAAGACCCCATTTACACAGGGGCAACATGACTTCCAGCGCGACTTTGGGAGGCAACTTGGACACGACTTGAGTTTGAATCACAGCGCGATTTTGGGCGACTTACAACACGACTGAAGGCTTTCCAGTGGCCAATCAAATAAGAATCAGCTCTGTGGGAGGGAGGGGTTTGCCTGAGAAATGTATGTTCTCTTCCTGGAAAGTTGCTTCTGTTAAGACCGTGATCCGACTTCTGAGGCAACTTCCATTGAAATCAATGGGTACAAGTCGCCTAGCAGTCGCCTAGAAGTAGGATTGAAGTAGTACAGGAACCTTTTTTGAAGTCGGAGCGACTGCAGTAGTGTGCATTAAGACGGCTCCGTTTACTTACATTGATTTTCTCATGCAGCGTGACTTGAGGGGACTAGGGGCGACTTGGGGTGACTTGAAGTCGGATCCAAAGTCGTCCCTGTGTGAATGGGGTCTAAAAGAAAATATATAGGAAAACAAATAATCCATACCATAATAACTATAAGCACAAGTAGAGCATTAAATCTATATATCAATGCATGAAAAAATTATATGCAAATCAATAAGGGTGCTTTCACACTGCCCCACTGCTTAGGTGAGGGGAGAATACCCACAGTTTTCATGCGGGTTACCCGCACTTTTTCATAGAATTATATTAGATCTGGTGTGTTTGGTGCATTTTCTGAATGCGCACCAAAGAAGCAGCATGCAGGACTATTAGTGCGTTTCAGAAAATGCAACAAAATGCCCAATCGATTAGAAATCTATGGGAGAGCACGAGTAACTTGCATGGAAACCATGGGTACACTGTGCTGCACTTGCACTGCAGGGAAACCGCAGTGGGGCAGTGTGAAAAGGGTCTAAATCGCTTATCGGATTTAGTTGAACATTTGTTATAAAATGGCCAAACAATGTTGGATAACATTGCTCAAAAGCCCAAAAATCCCTTGGTTCTTCATAACACTCCTGTTCCTAATTGCTCAGCCCAGAACTAAGGCTAAGTACACATATGTGCGGGTCAGAAAGGCGCGCATAATCACGTGAGTTCCCGACCTGCGGGCAAAATGTGCTGTTCCTTGGCAGATGTGTGGGCGTGCCATTAAATTCAAATAGCACCCCTACTCATCGGCAAAATGCCCACTGATTCTGTGCGGCGCTTTGTTAAAAAAGGCTTGAGGAATTTTTTTCTCACGTTTCATTTGAATGAACTGCTGTACCTGCAATGTGCGAGTTGCAATCAAACGCCTATAAATGTAAACCTAGGCTTATAATCTGGGCTTATAATCTGTTAGCTAAAACATAATCACTTCATGTTCTGTAAGTGGTCTCCTGTCAGTGTGCTGACATTGCAGTGCTGAAGCCCGCCCAGCATGTTTCATCTATACGGATGTCATCAGGAGTGAGCCGTATTGATGAAACCATGTTGGTTGTAGTTATTATAGTATGAATTCATTTTTATATATTTTTTTTTTTTGGAGAAGAGCTGTATGTTGTATATAACATTTGTAATATTACACAGGTATTTATAGATCTGTGGGTGAATTGGTTTAGGGAGATTGCAGAAATTGTTGCATTTGCTTTTTGAATTAGGGTTAATTTACAAAGGATTCATTAAAAAAAAAGTTGCTACATCTCAGATTGTTATGTGCAGTTCAAAGGACAATCCATAATGATAGGTTCAGACTTTTGAATGCACATTTGCTCATGCATGTCATGGGTGCAGCAGCCTATTAATTTGAATGGGTCGCTGTACCCACAAGAAACATGGGGAACGAAGTCCCCAACCCTTTTTTTTAAATATGCACCACATGGAAACGCATGGGGGGCGGGATCATATGGTTTTGCATATGCGTCAAAATGTGGGCATTTTGTCAATACATGAGGGTACCATTAAGAATGAATGGCATCTCCGCTGGTCTGCTAAAGAGCAGCATGTTTTGCCTAGGGGTCAAGAACGTATGCGATTATGAATGTCTTCTGGACCCACATAAATCCGAACCTAATTTTAAGCTGCAAAAAATACATTTTAACAAATTGATTTTCATTTATTTATGAAATAATTGCAAAATACAGGAGCTGTCACTGTATCTGAGACACAGAGCAGTAAAGGCTGTCACTAAGTGAACTGGGTTGGGGGAGAAGTCTTAGGCACCCAAAGTATATGCAAGATATTTAAATTACATTATATTTTTTGTACTTTGTTAAATATGCAATGATTTTATGAACAAATTATTGGAAACACATAGGTTATGAGGAATACAGTATAGAGTTTTTAAAGCAATGATCATTTTAATTAAAAACCGAGATCTCAATTATAAAGAGTTTTTTTCTTAATATTATATTTAAATCTTAAAAATTCACAAATATAACTTTTTATTGATATTTAAATTACAAGGTATTTATAGTTATTTAAAATTATTTGTAAGCTAAATGCGTCCATTTATCTTTGCTGTAGCTAATGTCTAATCATTCTTATTTGGACGTGTTTACTTTAAAGCTGGAGAAAAGGATGAACCTCTCTATTATTTTAATAAATGTGGAAGAGAAAACCAGGTTTTCACAAAATAAAAAGTTGATCATCTGAAAATGAAGATATTTTGCTTGCCTGAATAAAGACCCAAAATATAAATTTTAAAGAGAACCAGTCACCAATTGGCATTTGTAGAGATTGAAATTTCCAATCCTGAAGTGTTCAAATAATGAAGTCCCCCTTCTTAAGCCCTGTTCACACGATCGGTTTTACCGATGAAAACAGACCGATGGACTTTTTTCATCGGACAAACCGATCATGTATGGGCCCCATCGGTCTTTTTTCCACCGGTGATTAAAAATAGAACATGTTTTAAATTTATCCGATGGAAAAAAAACAATAGCAAATTCCGATCGTCTGTGTGGAACTCCATCGGAGAAAAAAAACATGCATGCTCAGAATCAAGTCGACGCATGCTCAGAAGCATTGAACTTAATTTTTCTCGGCTCGTCGGAGTGTGGGACGGCGTTTGGGATGGTCGGATTTTTGACTAATGGTGTGTAGGCAAGACTGATGGAAGTCAGCTTCATCGGAAATCCGATGGAAAAATCCATCGGATTTTATTCCATCGGAAATCCGATCGTGTGTACAAGACTTTTGAAATCTTTTCTCTCTTCTCTGAAGTGATTATAGCAGATAACACATTCCTAGATTTGTCAATTAACAAACTTGCTGTCAGAATTACATCAAAAAGACTGTGTCACTACCCTATAAATTCCTGGCCCTTATCTTGTAAATCTACCCACTTAATCATCTTCAACACTTTGTAGGCTTTGTATTCAGGGCAAATGCAGCTGCTCCCCCTCCTCAACTTACCTTTTGTCCTAACAGTCAATGGGTAAGCCTTGCACAGTCTGTAAAGGCCCATTCACACTTGCCCACACACTAAACTGGAGCGGTTTGGTGTGCTGGCAGCAGTTGGTTTTGGGTTGCAGTGATGTTCCAGGGAGCGGTGTGATGCTTGTTTTACAACATCACACAGTTCCCTTTTTTTCTTGGTATTTCTTGGTATTCCAGAGCTCAAACAGGTAACAGGTCAACCTCAGTGAAGGCCATCTAACCTGACACTGGACTGCCCTCAAGGTCCCTATCTAATATGCACACATACATGCACTAGAGACAGTTTACATAATAGCAAATTAACCTACCAGTATGTCTTTGACATGTGGGAGGAAACCAAAGTACCCAGGGGAAACCCACACATGCAATCTCCATGCAGATAGCATTCTGGGTGGGAGATGAACCATGGACCCCAATGCTGCAAGACAGAAGTGCTAACCACTAAACTACTGGAATGCCCAGAGTAAAGATTCAGATTCTTTCAAAGGCTTATTTTTAACTGATTCTCTTTAACACCTTCCCACCCGACCTTTAGTAGAATGACAGAAAGCGCCACGGGACACAGCCAATGACTGATCTTTGTACCGTCTCGCTGCCGGGAACCATGTGACCACCATGACCAATCACAGCAGGTCACATGACAGTTGTACACAATGGATGTTTTTCTTTCATGCCATCCATTATGTACAGTTATGTTTCTAACTGTGATTGGTCAATTTGACCACATGGTACAGACAGAGCCCATCACAGCCTATCTGTACCATGTGATTAGCTTTGAACAAACGCAGCTTATCACAAACTGAATAAATCTGTTTCATTCAGTAAAATGCTTGCTTATAGCAATGCAATTCACTGCTATAAGCAAACATAATGTGTAAAAAAAAGAAGAATATCCTGATCACTTCCCCAGAGTAGTACAATGTTACTATGTACTAAAAAATAAATACAAATATATATATATATTTTTTTGTACTGCCAGAGTGAGGAGTAATCAGTGTCCCTGATTACCGACACACCAGTTATATGATGATGCTATACTGCACTGGTGACAGTATGTAAAAAAAAAAAAAAAAAAAGAACTATGTAAAATGTTTTTTTTTTACATTTCTTCATTTTCAAAAAAATCTGCCAAAAAATAACTTAAAAAAAACCCACCATGCCTCTTACTAAATACCTTGGATTGTCTACTTTCCAAAAAGGGATAATTTGGGGGGTATTTGGACTGTCCTGGAATTTTAGGGCCTCAAGAAATTAGATAGGCCATCAGTACTGATCAATTTTCAGATATGTATGGTACCATAGTTTGTGGACTCTATATGTTTCCTACAGACTAAATGATATACACTGATTTGGGTTATTTTCACTGAAGAAATGTAGCAGAATACATTTTGGGCTAAATTTATGAAGAATAATTACTTGTGTGACGTGTGAACAAAATTATAAAAAATTTGTTTGGGTACAGTGTTGCATGGCCGTGCAAATGTCATTCAACGTGCTACAGCGCTGAAAATTGAAAATTGTCTTGGGCAGGAAGGGGGTACAAGTGGTTAAAGAAACTTACGACCCCCCCCAACCGCCACACACACACACACACACACACATAAACACAACCCCCACCCCTCCCCTTCCCAAATCTAAAAATGCTTTTTAGGAGATGACAAGGTGTAATACTTACCTTATTCCTTGCTCCAGAAGGCTCCCTCCAGTGGTCCCCCAAATCCTCTCCTATAAGATGCTTCAGACCACAGTTGCACAATGACGTCATCGGGTACAATTAAATGTCATTAGCCCTGGATTGTCTATGAGGATTGGAAGGGACTACTGAAAACCCAGAGTGGAGGAGAGCCCCAGGGCCTGCCAGAGTGAGGAGTAAAGTAAGTATTACATCTTATTCCTTTTTCCCTGCAGTTAATAAGCACTTAACCCTTGCATTGAGGGGTGGTCCAGCTGCAAGAGTAGTTCTTTGTAATCCTGGGAGTTGGGTTTTACATTTTAAGGTCTTTTTTTTAATGGTTCATAGTATCATATATTTAATCCATGAACTGCCCAGTTATTATCAGAAAAAAACATCTGGTACCAGGTTCAGATTACAAATCTGGCATCTTTAGCATTTGAAATGAGGCTGGATTTGCCTCTGTAGGCCTTTGCGCTGTTGTCCTTCGCATTGGGTCGCTTGGTGCAATAATCAGACAGGTGATTAGCAATCAAACAACTGCACTGTAACGCAGCCTTCTAAAAAGTACTATTGATATAGAAGAAAATTACGTGCTTTAGTTCAATTTAAATGATTGCTTCATTTTGTCTGTGAGCGGAATTTTTGAAATACAGAAGAAGAAATTGCAGTAATATAAAGAAAATAATGATCATTATTTCAAGAATACCTAATGACAGTGGTTTAAATGTACTTATTTATTAGTGTAGTGCAATCAGTGGAGCTATTCTGTGAAGCTGGATGGGACCCAAGCTACAACACACCCAGTACACTGGAGTACAAAATAGGCAGTCTATGCAAATTACATCTTTGGAAGCATTCTGATAACTCAAGATTTGGTTAAAACAACAGAATAAAATCTAGACTAACATATGTTAGCAAATCTGGTCTTTAGCCTATAGCCCATGCACACTACTTGAGCATTATGATACTGCAGGCAGCTAACATAATTGCTCTATTGTGTTTGACCAAGTTTGATCAGGTAGCATTGCCTTATTGTGACCACTTACATATTGAAATGATTGTTCACATTATCACTGAACAAACAAAAGACTCTCCCTTTGATCAAATAGTTCTTTGTTGATTTTGGCTCTGCTAAATTCTGCCTTAACAAAATGTTGATTGTTTAACCACGTCTGGACCACCTTCCGCACATTTACTGCGGCAAGGTGGCCCGGCTGCGTGAAACGACGTACCTGCCACCCACTATCGTTCTCCAGAGAGGCAGAAAGGGGATCTGCCTTTGAAAACAAGGCAGATTGCCGTTCTAACAGAGGAGAACATAGAGATCTCTGCGTTCCTCCAGTCAGAGCAATCCCCACAGTTAGCACCCCCTAGGGACAAACTAAACCCTTTGGTCGCCCCAGTTAACACCTTCCCTGATAGTGTCGTTAGTACAGTACATATTTTTTAGCACTAATCACTGTACTAGTGTCACTGGTCCCCAAAAAAGTGTCCCATTTGTCCGTCGCAATGTCGCATTCCCACTAACAATCGTTGATCGCCGCCATTACTAGTAAAAAAATAAATAAATAAAACTTCCATGAAAATATTCCATCATTTGTAGACGCTATAACTTTTGTGCAAACCAATTAATATACACTTATCAGGATTTTTGTTACCAAAAATGTGTAGCAGAATACATATTGGCCTAAATTGATGAAGAAATTAATTTTTTTCTTTTTGGGGGCTGAAGTGGTTAAAGAAAAAACTGCATGTGTGCAATACAGTTCCATTAGGCAATTATCTTAATAGATTGTTCACATTTATGACTGACAGATCGCATTGTTAATTTGTGTAGCGGGGTGTTCCCCTTTAATGCAGAGAGACAAGAAGTTCCAGGTGAGAGGTGAGTCGGGAGGAAGGAGAGAAGAGACATGACTGGAAGTGAAAGCAGAAGAGAGAGACTACATCTCCCAGTACATCTTGCAGCACCCAGGGTACATTGCTCCGGAACAGAGACTGCTGGGGCAGACTTTATAAAGGGGAGGTGGGGTTTGTTCGGTCTCTTTGGACACCCCTCTCCTAGCAAGAGGATCTCTGTGCTGAACTGCTGTATGCACAAGGCCTGAAGCCTGGGCCTTGTGCACTTTTCCGAAGAGCCCCTCTGCCAGCCTAGCAGAGCCTTAGAGACATCTTCTCCTCCTTGCTGCAGTACACCAGAAGGATTGAAGACTTGAATGTCGGTGGATTCCTGTTCCCAGACGAATCGGCGGAGGAAACGGACTTGGACTTGTCCGGGTGGTGAGAGCTGTTTAAAGACAGACACTTTATCTTTACTATTCGTTGGGATTACAAAGTTGTTCTTCAAGTGCACCACCGAAAGATTGCTAGCGAATATTGTTTCACTGAACTTCCATTTAGATCAGTCAGGCCTGACTGCATATGTAGACATTGCTGGGTGTTAGTTTGCCCATGAGGGGAAGTAGCTGTAAAAGGGCAGCGCTAGAGTTGCATAGCAATACTTTATTATTCTGATTACTCTGTTTATCTTTATTACTGTTTATTGCAGGGATATGCAACTTGTTATACTGTTTATTACTTGCCCATTAGCCTCAGTAAAATATCTGGGTCAAGTACATTGGTGTCAGTTTCACTTACTTTAATAGAAGTTTTAAAGTATATCACTGTGTGTGTTTGCCATAGGACTGCGTCACCTAGAGTTGCGGTCACGCGGTCCTATCTCCCCTTACTAGCTGTGCCACGGGAGGTTAGAGCCGATTGCCAGGGATTGACAGCGGTGCACTACAGGGCCCAAAACAAAACCAGCGGCTCTCTTAACTGGGGGTAGCGCTACATTAATATTTTAACTTGTGCATTGCATCATTCAATAATCAATGATAAATTGCTTGTTTGCCATTGTTCATATCCAGATCAATTTATGGCCACATTTAGATTTCGAGGGGCCATGATTCCCACATCAGTTTAGCATACAGTATATTTTGTTCATAGACAATAATGAGTTAAAGTGTATCTCTAGGCACAACTTTTTTTTATATCTTTGGATAGAGTGGGTAAGGGTTAGACCCTCTGTCAAGATTTTATTGCTGTCCTTGTTCCATTGTCAATGAAAAAGAAAATAGAGGAAAAATGCAATTAAAAAATGTTATAGCCTAAATTCTAAATTTTAGAATTGTCACCAGAATTAGATATAAGATTAGTTTTGTAAAAAAACTAAACTAATGCCGCGTACACACAATCGTGATTCACGGCGGTGAAAACACCGCCGTGAATCACGGCATGAAAAAAAATGAGAAACGAGGGAACGGCATGTTCCCCCACACACGACCGTTTTTCCCGTCATTTTTTTCTTTGACGAGAAAAACGACCGTCTGTGGGCTCCGCGGCAGTGTCTCCCTATGGGAAAACTGCCGCGGAAAAAAATGATGGAAAAAACGATGAGAAAATGTTCTAATTTTTCTCGTCGTTTTTCCTGCCGTTTTTCTCAACGAGAAAAACGGCATAAAGCCCACAGACGATCGTTTTTCTCGGCGAAAAAAAAAAATTTCATTTTTCCCGACGGGAAAAATGATCGTGTGTACGCGGCATAATAGTTTTGCTCTGAAGGGACGTCACCGTCTACATGCAGTGTGAATATCTCCTAAACAGTGCAAGTGTAGGAGATATTATATTTAAAAAAAACTTTACTATAACTTTAACATCAACAGCAACATCCACACACATAGGACACCCAATGTTAACCACTTCAGCCCCAGAGGATTTGGCTGCCAAATGACCGGGCCACTTTTTGCGATTCGGCACTGCGTCGTTTTAACTGACTATTGCGCGGTCGTGCGACGTGGCTCCCAAACAAAATTTACGTTCTTTTTTTCCCACAAATAGAGATTTCTTTTGGTGGTATTTGATCACCTCTGCGGTTTTTATTTTATGAGAAAAATAGAGCGACAATTTTGAAAAAAAAAGCAATATTTTTGACTTTTTGCTATAATAAATATCCCCAAAAAATATATAAAAAAACACATTTTTTCCTCAGTTTAGGCCGATACGTATTCTTCTACATATTGTTGGTAAAGAAAATCGCAATAAGCATTTATTGATTGGTTTTCCCAAAAGTTATAGTGTCTACAAAATAGGGGATAGTTTTATGGCATTTTTATAAAAAAAAATTTTTTTACTAGTATAGCGATACCCTCAGCTTAAGAGGGCTGCTTGTTTGTTTGGGCCCCTGTAATGCACTGCTACCAACCCCTGGCAATCGGCTCTGACTTCTCTCATGACACAGTTAGAAAAGAGGGAAAGTAGTGGTATAACTGTACTATCTCTATACATATATATATTACACAGTACAACCCCCTTTGTATACCAGCACAATAATGGACACTCACAATCAAGTTACTTAACTATAACGGTTTACTGTAAGCAACAATATAAAAGAGTAATTTGAGTGTAATATCTTATGCAGATCCCTGCAATAAAGGTGTATACATTATATGCATCTGACATTCAATTAGGCAATAGAACGATATTAACCCCGCTGCAGCTATCCTCCCTTGTGAGCAAAGAAATGGCGCCCAGCAATGTCCTAACTACCCAGTCAGGCCTGACTATAACTGTGGGTATAGTTTGGTGAGGAATCTTCGCTAGCAACTGTCGGTGGTGCACATAGAGAAACAAATTGTAATCCAACAAGGGGGGGGAAAGGTTTTGTGAATAACCGCTGACTTGGCAAACTGGAGAGACTGGCAAACTCAGTTCAGGACAACAGTCTCTCCAAAGTATAACTATGTTCAATAGAAGGCCTAGGTAAAGTTATTGTTTTAAGGTTCCGAGCAGGCGCTCTCTCACCCAAACCGGACCGACTCCTGTCCGGTTCCTCCGCTACTGTGAATGGCGTCACAGTGGTCCGCGATGCACTGAGTCTTTGGTCCTTCAGAAGAAGATGGCACCTCAGGTGGATCGGATGCTCTGCAGACTCCCCAGCGGAATGGAAGCCCTCTGGAACAGGAACGCAAGGCCCAGGCCTCAGGCCTAGCGCGCGCAGCAGGTCAGTGCAGGGGATCCTCTTGCAAGGAGGGCGGCGTTCCAAGAGAAAGAGCGAGCCCCGCCCTTCCCTTTTAAAGTCCACCCCAGCAGTCCTTGCACGGGGAATAGCACCCTGGGTGCCGCAAAGCATCCCGGGAAATGTAGTCCTGCGGGTAAATCGACACCCCGCTACACTAGTAATGGCGGCGATCAGCGATTTAGGGTCTGGGTGAAGTGCTTACAGATGATTGCCGTTTAGCCATGCCCCCTAGCACTTCACGCTGCACACCAGATCAGGGAGTGACGGTTCGAGCTAGAGGAGCGGGTGAGAGTGATATCTAAGCCGCACTTCTCGGGTCCGCCGTGACCACACTATACACCACTACAGGCGTTTTAACCAAGAGCTTTCTGCTGTGATTTTACTTGCTGGCTTTGAAGTGATGTGATGTGAGTGTAATGGTTGAAGTTTTTCACTTAGCATTTTTTATAAACTGGTTTTACAATATTACACTATTTGGAGCACTTTTTTATTTACATGTGGAGAGATCCTTTACACATGCTTGCGGTTGGATAATGGAGATCAGTTAACCCTGTTTGTGTGGTTTAACCTCCCTGGCGGTATGATTATTTCTGATTTTAGTTGCTGAAAGCGGTACAATTATTTTGCATGGAAATTTGGCGTTTTATATTGTAGGCCTGCAATTCTTAGGAATAACTCACTTAAATCTGACCAAACCAGAGTCTAGTAGACATCCCGGGTATGATAAAGTTTGAAACACAAAATCATAAATTATAATATAATAAATAACTCTAAATAATTATAACGAATAATAATGTAATTATAATAAAAAATATTCAATAATGTAATCAAATAAAAAACACTAAAATTTGCTCAGTTGCAGAAATGTCGCTGTCATTAGATTTAGTGTTTTAGGACGAATTTCCCCACAAATCGCTATCGCTCAATTCTGCAAGTGATTCTAATTTATTTTCGCTGTTTTCTAGCTGGTCTAAAACCACTTTTGACGTAAAGGGACACCTTTTGGTTGCTATGGACAATCTCCAGTTTCCAGGCAGAAAGAACAGTTTTTATAATATAAAACTGCATGCAGGACACTGGACAGACCACTAGGGACAGAGGGGATGTGTAATTATTTGATACAGTACTGTAATCAGTAAGATTACAGTATACTGTATCTATACTGTGTTTTTCACGTTTTGAAATTGGCGCCGAACTCCGTCCCCGTGCGCCGCAACGTCGCAGGGACGCATGAGAGTGTAAGGCATAAATATCTGGTGAGTGTGTCATCTAAAGTGCGGAATCACTGGCACTTATTGGTGTGGTGGGAGATCAGAAAAGTTTGCACTGAATCAATTCCTTTTCGGGTGAATTTTTTTAAGCTTATGGACTTTTAAGTTGAATTCAGTTCACTTGTCACAGGGTGATAATGTTACACTGTTAATTTTAATCATTACATTGTTGCACTGATTATTTTAATTATCTTTCTAGCGTTACTTCAAATTGTATTGTTTATGAAGTTTATTTCACTTTATATTTAGGTTCACGATTTTTACACTAATGTAGTTTTAGTTTCATACACATGAGTGTAATTTAGCGCCACTTATTTTTCACTATCAAGTTAAGATAGGGGTTAAAAATACAGTTCACATTTTACATCATTAAAGTGGCAGCAGGTTAATCATTTTCATTTTCTAGAGGCGCAGTGGTGGTACTTCAAGTGGGGGCGTACGCAGTGTTGCCAACCGTGCGTATTTTTACGGACAGTCCGTAAAAATTTGCATTTTTCCCCTCCGTACGTAAATGTCCGTAGTTGCGGGAATGTGCCAGTAAAAATAGCCAAGATTGGTTTGGCTTAGAACTGCGCATGCGCAGTTCCGGAGGTTGCCGAGCCGAGCATATGCTGTATTCGGCCGGTGGATTTCACAGAGGCTGTGCCGCACTGGTCGGCGAGTGATGTATTAGGACATCCCGCCAGGCGCGCGCGCACCAGAATTTTAAATCTGTAACTAACCAGGAGTATGGAGGAGCACAGCACTGGAGCAGGAGTCAGGGCTCGGAGGCTGTGCAGCATGTGGCGGCGGCGGAATGGAGGAGCCTGCTGCATCCAGGCAATACAAAGTTCACAGGGGAGTCGGGGATGGACAGAGTGACAGACAGCCCAGCCGACAGTAACATCAGGTGATGGTGGCAGAGGGGGATCCGATGGAGGCAGGGGGTGATGGTGGCACCGCAGAGGGGGACGATGGTGGCAGGGGGTTAAATGGAGGCAGGTGGAGATTGGAGGCAGGGGGAGATGGTGGCACCGCAGAGGGGGATGGAGGCAGGGGGCAATGGAGGCAGGGGGAGATTGGAGGCAGGGGGTCCTGTGGAGATTGGAGGCAGGGGGAGATTGTGGCACCGCAGAGGGGGGTGAAGGCAGGGGGTGTTGGTGGCAGAGGGGGATGGAGGCCGGGGGTGATGTGACTAAATAATTTGCCCTTATTATATCGAAAATAACAAAAATATGTTTTTTTTACCTTAATATCTACCTTAAATCATATTGCTATTTGCATAGCGTACTTGTTTGTAGCCTAAATACTGAAATTTGCACCTAAAAACTTTAATTTAGTAACTTTTGTGAAATGTCAGTAAAAACGTGGCTGTGCCAGTAAATTTTGGGTGTCATGCCAGTAAATTTCAATCTGGTAGGTTGGCAACACTGGGCGTACGAGACTTGCTGACCATCAGCCATAAAGAAAATTGAACATACCTGTACGTATAATTTATGGTCATGTTTATTGCTACTGTAGTCTGTGGTGTTAACTTCATTATTTCTTTCTGAGCTCATAGTTACATTTAAGTATTAACTACTGCTGTGCATTCTTATCCATCAGAAATACAATTCAAAGTAAAATGAATGAGGATTAAGCATATACAGCTATGTCCTTTGTACAATACATGCACTAAATGTTACTATGTTACTATAAGATGACCAACCTTATATCATTATTTTGTTCTTACATATATGTATGAATATATCTCACAAAAAAACAACTTTATATAAAAAAAATGGTGGTGTCCTAATTTAGAAAAAAGTTGGGCAGTTCTGTGATCTCTGTAAAGCCCTGTACACACGATCGGATTTCCTATGGATTCTAATCCGATTGATTTTTCCATCGGAAATCCAATTAAGCTGACTTCCATCAGTCTTGCCTACACACCATCAGTCAAAAATCCAACCGTCCCAAATGCCGTGACGTAAAACACCCCGACAAGCCGAGAAAAATGAAGTTCAATGCTCCTGAGCATGCGTCGACTTGATTCTGAGCATGCGTGCGTTTTTTCTCCGATGGAGTTCCACACAGACAATCGGAATTTGCTATCGTTTTTTTTCCCCCCATCGGATAAATTTAAAACATGTTCTATTTTTTCTCACCAATGGAAAAAAGACCGATGGGTCCCATACACGATCGGTTTGTCCGATGAGAAAAGTCCATCGGACTGTTTTCATCTGTAAAACCGATCGTGTGTACAGGGATTTAGAGGCTTTAAATACTTGTATGTATTACACTGAAGCCGTGTACACACGATAGGTTTTACCAATGAAAACAGTCCGATGGACTTTTTTCATCGGACAAACCGATCGTGTATGGGCCCCATCGGTCTTTTTTCCATCTGTGTTTAAAAATAGAACATGTTTAAAATTTATCCAATGGTTAAAAAACCGATAGCAAATTACTATCGTCTGTGGGGAACTCCATCGGATAAAAAACCCACACATGCTCAGAATCAAGTCGACGCATGCTCAGAAGCATTGAACTTCATTTTTCTCGACTCATCGGAGTGTTTTACGTCACAGCGTTTGGGACGGTCGGTTTTTTGACTGATGGTGTGTGGGCAAAACTGATGGAAGTCAGCTTCATCGGATTTCCGATGGAAAAATCCATCGGTTTAAAAACCATAGGAAATCCGATCGTGTGCACAGGGCTTTACACGTTACTTAGTACATGCATGCACTTAAAATATGAAGCGTACAGACCGGATTGGTCTGGCGATTTGATCCCAGGTTTTGAGCCCTAAAGGATAAGTTTACCTTTTTAAAAAAATAACAAATGCACATCTTTTTGCCGATAAAGAAATGTGTATTTTTTAATTTTTTTGGGAGTCTGGAAAGCATTGCACCCAGGACCAGCAGATCGTCAGTGCAATGCAAGGCTCTTGCAGACTCTGTGTGTAAGCTGTCTGGCCAAACATCATACGACCTGGCAGGTACACACTAACAGGAAGCATCCATAAACTAAAAAAATAAAAAGTGCAGCGCTAGTGATTACAGATCATAAATAAATATGAAACAAGTGTACAAGTGATAAACAAGCACATATGTGAGTGGATGTAGCTAGAAAATTCCACTAAGAATACAAAGTAAAAAATATAAAATAATAGAGTTTTCTGTACAAAATGTAGCAACAGCTTTTAGCACAGGAGGGCTTCCTCTAAGGCACAGCCCTGGCAGCAGGTCTGGAATGGTTTTTCAGGATTTCTCTGTGGCCTACTCACTGCGATCCAGGCAGTCTGAAGGCTTTCTTTCAGCTTCAGTTAACCACTTAAGCCCCGGACCATTTGGTAGCTAAAGGACCAGAGGTGATTTCAGAATTTTGCACTGCGCTGCTTTAACTGTAAATTGTGCGGACATGCAATGTTGTACCCAAACGAAATTTGCGTCCTTTTCTTCCCACAAATAGAGCTTTCTTTTAATGGTATTTGATTGCCTCTGCGATTTTTATTTTTTGCGATATAAACGGAAAAAGAGCGAAAATTTTGAAAAAAATTTATATTTTCTACTTTTTGTTATAAGAAAAATCGAATAAACTCAATTGTAGTCATACATTTAGGCCAAAATGTATTCAGCCACATGTTTTTAGTAAAAAAATGTCAATAAGCGTATATTTATTGGTTTGCGCAAAAGTTATAGAGTTTACAAACTAGGGTACATTTTCTGAAATTTACACAGCTTTAAATTTATGACTGCCTATCTCATTTCTTGAGGTGCTAAAATGACAGGGCAGTACAAAACCCCCCCAAATGACCCCATTTTGGAAAGTAGACACCCCAAGGAAATTGCTGAGAGGCATGTTGAGCCCATTGAATTTTTTATTTTTTTGTCCCAAGTGATTGAATAATGACTAAAAAAAAAAAAAAAAAAAATTACAAAAAGTTGTCACTAAATGATATATTGCTCACACATGCCATGGTTATATGTGGAATTTCACCCCAAAATACATTTTGCTGCTTCTCCTGAGTACGGGGATACCACATGTGTGGGACTTTTTGGGAGCCTAGCCACGTACGGGACCCCGGAAACCAAGCACCGCCTTCAGGATTTCTAAGGGCGCAAATTTTTGATTTCACTCCTCACTACCTATCACAGTTTCGAAGGCCATAAAATGCCAAAATAGCACAAAACCCCCCCAAATGACCCCATTTTAGAAAGTAGACACCCCAAGGAAGTTGCTGAGAGGCCTGTTGAGCCCATTGAATATATTTTTTTTTGTCCCAAGTGATTGAATAATGACAAAAAAAAAAAAAATTACAAAAAGTTGTCACTAAATGATATATTGCTCACACATGCCATGGTTATATGTGGAATTACACCCCAAAATACATTTTTCTGCTTCTCCTGAGTACGGGGATACCACATGTGTGGGACTTTTTAGGAGCCTAGCCGCGTACGGGACCCCGAAAACCAAGCACCGCCTTCAGGATTTCTAGGCACAAATTTTTGATTTCACTCCTCACTACCTATCACAGTTTCGAAGGCCATAAAATGCCAAAATCGCACAAAACCCCCCCCAAATGACCCCATTTTGGAATATAGACACCCCAAGCTATTTGCTGAGAGGAATGGCGAGTATTTTACAGCTCTCATTTGTTTTTGAAAATGAAGAAAGAAAATATATATATATATTTTTATTTTTTTTCAATTTTCAAAACTTTGTGACAAAAAGCGAGATCTGCAAAATACTCACAATACCTCTCAGCAAATAGCTTGGGGTGTCTACTTTCCAAAATGGGGTCATTTGGGGGGGTTTTGTGCTATCTGGGCATTCCATGGCCTCCGAAACTGTGATAGGCAGTGAGAAGTGAAATCAAAAATTTACACCCTTAGAAAGCCTGAAGGCGGTGCTTGGTTTTTGGGGTCCCGTACGTGGCTAGGCTCCCAAAAAGTCTCACACATGTGGTATCCCCGTACTCAGGAGAAGCAACAGAATGTATTTTGGGGTGTAATTCCACATATGCCCATGGCATGTTTGAGCAATATATCATTTAGTGACAACTTTGTGCAAAAAAAAAAGAAAGAAAAAAAAATTGTCGTTTTTCCGCAACTTGTGTCAACATATAAAATATTCCATGGACTCGACATGCCTCTCAGTATATAGCTTGGGGTGTCTACTTTCCAAAATGGGGTCATTTGGGGGGGTTTTTGAACTGTTGTGGCATTTTATACACAACATTAGGAAGCTTACATCCACTCTTCTAACCACTTGAAGACAGCCCTTTTTGACACTTTTTGTTTACATGAAAACATTTTTTTTTTGCAAGAAAATTATGTTGAACCCCCAAACATTATATATATTTTTAAAGCAAAGGCCCTACAGATTAAAATGGTGGGTGTTGCATTTTTTTTTTCTACACAGTATTTGCGCAGCGATTTTTCAAACGCATTTTTTGGGTTAAAAAATACACTTTTTTTAATTTTAATGCACTAAAACACACTATATTGCCCAAATGTTTGATGAAATAAAAAAGATGATCTTAGGCCGAGTACATAGATACCAAACACGACATGCTTTAAAATTTCGCACAAACGCGCATTGGCGACAAACTACATACATTTTTAAAAGCGTTTAAAAGCCTTTACAGGTTACCCCAGTAGATTTACAGAGGAGGTCTACTGCTAAAATGATTGCCCTCGATCTGACCTTCGCGGTGATACCTCACATGCATGGTGCAATTGCTGTTTACATATGACGCCAGACCGACGCTTGCGTTCGCCATTGGGCAAGAGCAGGGCAGGACAGGGGTGCTTTTTTTTTTTCTTTTTTTTTTTATTATTAATTTTGCTTTTTTATTTTATTTTTAAATTGTTCCTTCCAAGTATTTTTTTTTTTTATCATTTTTATTGTTATCTCAGGGAATGTAAATATCCCCTATGATAGCAATAGGTAATGACAGGTACTCTTTTTTGAAAAAACTGGGGTCTATTGGACCCTAGATCTTTCCTCTGCCCTCAAAGCATCTGATCACACCAAGATCGGTGTGATAAAATGCTTTCCCAATTTCCCAATGGCGCTTTTTATATTCGGGGGGGGACATTCCCTCCCACTGCTTGTAAACTAGCCACTAGGATTGCTTTTACATGAAAGCCGGCCGCTGGCTGAAAAGAATGATACCAAGATGATACCTAAACCCGCAGGCATCATTCTGGTATAAACATTCAAAGTCCAGCAACATACCAGTACGTTGCTGGTCCTTGTTGGACATGTATTGTAATCTTTTTATTTCATGCAGCCAGTTGGCTGAACGAAAAAAGAGATTGATCGGTGGGTATGCCCACCATTAGAATACCGCCCTTCATCCACCCACTTCCAATGATGGGCATACACGCACCATTTATATATGCCGAAGCATGGGGGCATCCTCCCGCAAAAAAGTTATGCCGCACACACATGGTCGGACTTTTCCACGGGCAAGCCTCCGTCGGAATTTCGACCGTATGTACGCGGCATTAGGAGCAAAATCGCTCCTCCGCCCCTGCTGCCCCAATGCTTCGGCATATTTGCTTTTTTTTTTTAACTGTGGTGGTGAAATCACCTCCTACAGCACTGGAGTCGCAGGGATCAGGCCTGTCTCTGCGAACGCTGCAGTTATGTGTGTTTTTGTTTTGTAAGTGACAGTGATCGATCGATACTGCACTTGGGTGGCCTGGGCTGGACGGAGGGGCAAAACGCAGGTGCTAGCAGGTATCTGGGCTGATCCCGCTAACACTGCGTTTTTGGGAACCCTAAACTGCTGGGGACGCTAGTATAGATCTGATCAGATCAGATATTGATCTGTTCAGATACTATACCACTAAGGGGGGTGTATGTTTCACGCGTGGGTGTTAGCGTTACTGGCACTAACCTGACGCTGCCTGGGGTGTGACTCAGACCCTCTCTGGCGCTAAAACCTAATTGATATCACCCGCCGGGCGATCAGGGGGTTAAACCTTTATTGGGTTATATACACGGCGGGTGCCCTGACACTATAAAAAGCAAACTAACTAACCAGCGTCACCCGTAACACTTATATGGTGATCACTGGGGAAAGGGTTAACTAGGGGCAATCAGGGGGTTAAAACCTTTATTAGATAATATATGGGGGTACCTGACGCTATAAAAACCTGCGGCGAACCTAAAAAAAATTACCAGCTACCGATCTGCATCACCGACACTAAGACAGCGTTTAGAAAAACAATTGCTTAGCGACAGTGGGGATAGGGGGTGAAAGGGTTACCTGGGGGGCGATCAAGGGGGTTAAACCTTTATTAGATAATATATTGGGGTACCTGACGCTATAAAAACATGCAGCGAACCTAAAAAAAATTACTGGCTACGATCTGCATCACCGACACTAAGACAGCGTTTAGAAAAACAATTGCTTAGCGACAGTGGTGATAGGGGGTGAAAGGGTTACCTGGGGGGCAATCAAGGGGGTTAAACCTTTATTAGATAATATATTGGGGTACCTGACGCTATAAAAACCTGCGGCGAACCTAAAAAAAATTACCGGCTACCGATCTGCATCACAGACACTAAGACAGCGTTTAGAAAAACGATCGCTTAGTGACAGTGGTGATAGGGGGTGAAAGGGTTACCTGGGGGGCGATCAAGGGGGTTAAACCTTTATTAGATAATATATTGGGGTACCTGACGCTATAAAAACATGCAGCGAACCTAAAAAAAATTACTGGCTACCGATCTGCATCACCGACACTAAGACAGCGTTTAGAAAAACAATTGCTTAGCGACAGTGGTGATAGGGGGTGAAAGGGTTACCTGGGGGGCGATCAAGGGGGTTAAACCTTTATTAGATAATATATTGGGGTACCTGACGCTATAAAAACCTGCGGCGAACCTAAAAAAAATTACCGGCTACCGATCTGCATCACAGACACTAAGACAGCGTTTAGAAAAACGATCGCTTAGTGACAGTGGTGATAGGGGTGAAAGGGTTACCTGGGGGCGATCAAGGGGGTTAAACCTTTATTAGATAATATATTGGGGTACCTGACGCTATAAAAACCTGCGGCGAACCTAAAAAAAATTACTGGCTGCCGGTCGGCATCACTGACGCTAAGACAGCGATCAGAAAAATGATCGCTAAGCGACAGTGGTGATAGGCGGTGAAAGGGTTATCTGGGGGGTGATCAGGGGGTTAAACCTTTATTAGGGGGGGTTAGGGGGCTACACTGGACCTAAGACTAAACTTTGGTGACACTTTTACAGTCACAAATGTCACTGATTGCAGTGATCACTAAATAAATGGTCACTGCAATCAGTGACACTGTGACTGGGGGCTGGGGGGTGATCTGGGGGGTGATCTGGGGGGGCTGGGGGGGCGATTTATGTCCCTATGTGTCCTGGTGTCAGTGTAGTGTTGTGTGCACTGACCTGATGTCTTCTCTTGTACGGCGCTTGGTATATGTGAGCGCCGCACCAGAGATGACATCACTTCCTCCTGCTCCCTCTGTCTGACACAGACAGAGGGGGCATTTCCATTCGCCGGGAGCGATCGCGAGGGGGTGGCCAGAAACGAATGGCTGCCCCCTCATCCCGGAACGCTCCCGGACACTTAGCCACTGCTCACTGTACAGAAGGGGGGTCTGATTGGACCCCCCAACTATACAAAGGCAATCAGGTATGCTCTATGTGATTGTGCCTGTCGGTGCCATTCTGCCGACGTATATATACAGTGAGCGGTCGTTAAGTGGTTAATGCTGGCATAAAGTATCCCAAGAAGATCCCCCCCCCCCCCCGGGTGTTGCCTTGGGTGTTCCTGTGACTTTGGGGGTTATCCTTCAGCTCCATGATGAGCTAGAATCATCCAGAACTTCTTAAGGCTTCTCCTAAGCCTTGGGAGGTTTAACAGTACTTTCAGACTGGGTCACTCTCCTACAGGCAAAAGACCCTGCTACTCTCTGCTCTCACCCTTATATAACACTCTCAGCCCCCTGCTGGTCACTCTTCTCGACCAGGGATTGGCTGAGGCTGTATCCAGGCCCAGCTCAGACTCTGCATTATCCTGCTTACTATGTTTCCAGAAAGTTCTGGAAAGACAGGGGGAGACAGGCAACCCTGCAGCTGCAGAACTCAGAGTAGGCAAAACACAATTATATCTCGAATTCTAACAGCAGGGCCTAAAACTAAACTTGCTTCACTTTTATCACCTAAACTAGGAGGGTGCTACATACACTATATTACCAAAAGTATTGAGACACCTGCCTTTACACACACATGAACTTTAATGACATCCCAGTCTTAGTCCATAGGGTTCAATATTAAGTTGGCCCACCCTTTGCAACTATAACAGCTTCAACTCTTCTGGGAAGTCTGTCCACAAGGTTTAGCCATTTGTGAGGTCAGGCACTGATGTGGACAAGAAGGCCTGGGTCTCCGCTCTAATTCATGCCAAAGGTGTTCTATCGGGTTGAGCTCATCCATGTCTTTATGGACCTTGCTTTTTACAATGGTGCACAGTCATGTTGTAACAGGAAGGGGCCAACCCCAAACTGTTCCCACAAAGTTCTAAGTTAGGAGCATAAAATTGTCCAAAATGTATGCTGACACCTAAATGTAGAACTTCAGCTTATATGCTTACTTCCCCCCTCCGGTGTCACATGTGGCACCTTTCATGGGGAGGGGGAATGGGGACCAGTTTATGACATGTCCCCTTCCCCACTTCTGGGAGATGGGCTGCAGCCAATCTCCCTAAATTTCGGACCCCATCCTCCTTCCCCCGCCGCTGGGCCAATTAGAAATCGCAGCACGCTTCGCGCATGCGCAGTAGGGAACCAGCAGTGAAGCCAAAAGGCTTCACTGCCTAGTTCCCTTACCAGCAATGGCAATCCAAAGATCGTCTGGGGCGCCGACATCCTGGGCTCCCTGCACAGGTAAGTGCGATAATACATTTATTTATTTTTGGCTGGACCTCCTCTTTAAGAGTTCCCTTCACTGGAGCTTAGGGGCCTAGCCCAACCCATGAAAAACAACCCCATACCATAATCCCCCCTCCACAAAATTATTTGGACCAGTTCACAAAGCAAGATCCATAAAGACATAGATGAGTGAGTTTGGGGTGGGTGAGTCCTGACCCCAACCTGATAGAACACCTTTAGGATGAATTAGAGAGGAGACTGCGAGCCAGGCCTTCTTGTCCAACATCAGTTCCTGACCTCACAAATGCGCTTCTGGAAGAATGGTCAAACCCATAGACACTCCTAAACCTTGTGCTTTGTGGACAGCCTTCCCAGAAGAGTTGAAGCTCTTGTAGCTGCAAAGGTTGGGCCAACTCAATATTGAACCCTACAGACTAAGACTGGGATGCCGTTAAAGTTCAGGTGCGTGTAAAAGAAGACGTCCCACTACCTTTGGTAATATAGTGTATATCTAATATCTCGTTCACTTTAATCAGTGTAAAGTTTGATCACATAAAATAAAATCAGCAATAGATTCAGTACCAAAACAAGCATGATCGAATGGAGAAAGCCTGTTGGCAATCTCCTCATTGATAATTGGAAAATCATTCTCCAGGACTGTATATCTCTTTTATAATAATCCTTTATGTGTTAAGTCATAAGAAAAGGTGTTGAACTGCCCCAACTTGTCCGTCGCAGACCCAGAAACAAGCATGTTTTGGCTTCAACCACTGTCATCCCTCCTGCAGCTTATGCACAGATGTACTCTGTCGGTATTGTGCTTGTTTTCAGTCTTTAAGGTGAGCAGTTACACAGTCTAAGCTTTTCAAAAGATTGAATTTCATGTTGCCTTGCTCTCTCACTGTGATATATTTTATCTAAGCTACAGATTTGTAATGTTCGCTAAACCAATAGAGCATGTAGTTTGTCCTGCTGTGATCATCTGAACATGTCTATTGGAGTGAATCATTGTGATGCGGTTAATGGAACGCAATGCAAAGAAGTAGAAAAAATATATATCAGTGTTTGAATATTTCCAGCTCTTGGAAAAGCTGGAACATGAACAACAAATCTCTTTTCCGTGGACCATGCTTTCATTCCACATTAACACTTGTTACAAGCCCCACTATTTCTGTCTCTTAACATTATGATATATTCAAAGGTATAGAACTGACTGGGTAAGCAGGCATGAAGGATATGACAAAATGCTTTCTGTTTTATTGGCAAAGGCTTTGCTATATTATAATTGTATATTTTGCCCTTTGCATGGCAGTGTACATCTAGTGTCCTCAGCAATACTGCTGTGATAAGTACACAGTTGTCATTCCATAACCAAGGCTTCCCAGAAAATGAAATTGAACAATACCATAATCTGTACCTTCTTGTGGTCATCTTTTCATAACGCACAAATTTGTTTTATTTGTTTCCAATGTAGCATTGACCCCCGAAGGAGCTGCTGGTAATTGACTGGGCCTGTACTCTGCTCTCCTACCCCCAAATAAATTGGCTCAGCCCGCTTGACACAGCTGTGTAACAGTGTTGATGTGAAGCTTTTACTACAAGGAACAATCCCACAATAACAATGTGCATATAGTGTACATTTACCTTTATCTGGACATCCGTTGTTCCACCTGTCAGGATAATGAACAAACCTCACACCAATTGTAATTAACTAGAATGTAAGTTTACTGAAACTGGTATAAAAACAGTGGTTATAATAACTGTATCAATATACAAACTTAGAATAATAGTGCAATGAGTGTCTGCAAATTATTAACACTTAAAAGGCTCCTTGAATCTCTACTGCAGGCGCGTCTCCAAGTGGGACTAGTGCTCAGAGTGACAATGCCTTGACACTGGCCACCTTCCCACTTCCAGTATGGCCGCACTAAACACACTAATGCAAGGGTATCAAACACAGCACAATTTAGGGTGACCACGTGTCCCGGATTGCCCGGGACAGTCCCGGATTTTGCAGGTCTGTCCCGGGCACCTTCATTTCAGGACAATACAGTGTCCCAGAATGAAACTGACACAGCTACCCCCAGGCCAATCTGATGTCCTCAAAAAAGGCCGCCACATCACTGCTTTACTCACTGACAGTACTTGCCCTGGCTGGGAATGCCTGGAGGAGCACAATCCCCGCCCCCTGCTTGTGATTGGAGAAATCATAAATCCCGCCTCTTGTGTCCAAACACTGTGCTGTGATTCATTACAGCACAAGCTGATTTTTGGGAAGAGGGGGGTGTCCCTAAATGTTAGTTTGGAAATGTGGTCACCCTAAGCACAATTAAATTTCTCAAGAGCTCCCCCATAGGTATAATGCAGTCCTTTTTACTGTAACCGAAGCACAAAACCTCCCAGTGAGAAGTGTAGTCTCTGGTCTTCTTTCTTCTGCTAGCTATTATACTGCAGTGTTTGTAATCCAAGGGTTTAACAAGTAATGAACTAACATAAAATGAAGAGTGATAACCATTCCTGCTATGCAACACACTTGTAGATGCCTCCGGTGTAGGTATCCCTTAACCGTCAGTCAACCCTCAATGAAGTATAGGCTTTGAGGCCTGATTGAATTCAGTCTATTTATATGAGACCTCCCTGTAGGACTACAGGTCTCAGCAACTCTGTGAGATGAGTCTAAGTGTGTTAAGTGTGTTAAATAACTTCTGGGTGACAGCCCCCTCACCACACCAGGCCTGGAAAGTTGGGAACCTCTGCTCCGGTTGTCTCAGCCCTGCTGCAAGTCAGCACCGTCACGCTGCACTGCTCCGCAAGATGACCTGGACCCTCACTTAGCTCCGTCAGGGGTTCTGGATCCTCAAACCTGATCACACAGCTTCTCCAAAACACTGTGGTAAGGCAGAGTCAATGGTTGCTGTTCCACTCCGCGCAATGTGGGCCCTCTTCCATGCGTCCAGAAGAGACAGAAAATGGCTGCACTCGGCCTTTTATTACCTACCCAGCATGCCTGCAATTCAGCCACCTAGGGTTCATGGGTAGGTGGATGTGCATTGTGGGTAAGTGAGTCCTTTCACAGAATAAATAAGTCACTTCCTGCATAGGTTTTTATGTGGAGAATAAACAAATCTCATTCCCACTATACGCCACCAGAGGGAGCCAAATACCAATCTTTAGCATTGTCCATTATTTAGCATTACATGGCAAAAATACCAGCGCTACACCAAAATACCAAGGCTTAAAGCGTTATTAAACCCAGGACCCTGCATTCACTATATCTGGTCTGCCACGGTACACAGAACATGGAAATGCAATTATTTTTGTAAATATAAACTGCTAAATACCTTTTCTCATCAGCAGTTAGAGCAGTCTTGCTGTGTTACACTATGTGATGTATTATCATTTCTCTGTATGCATAACTTGGTTATCAAGACTTTGTGTCTTTAAGGTGCTTTCTGCTGTCTAAGGTGAGCTTTTATCTCACCATTAGGGATGAGCTTCGAGTTCGAGTCAAACTCATGTTCGACTCGAACATTGCCTGTTCGCCCGTTCGCCGAACAGCGAACAAATTGGGGTGTTCGCGGCAAATTCGAAAAATCTATGGGAGAAATCTAAAGTGCTAATTATAAAGGCTTATATGCAAGTTATTGTCCTAAAAAGTGTTTGGGGACCCGGGTCCTGCCCCAGGGGACATGTATCAATGCAAAAAAAGTTTTAAAAACGGCCGTTTTTTCGGGAGCAGTGATTTTAATAATGCTTAAAGTGAAACAATAAAAGTGAAATATTCCTTTAAATTTCGTACCTGGGGGGTGTGTATGATATGCATGTAAAGTGGCGCATGTTTCCCGTGCTTAGAACTGTCCCTGCAAAAAATGTCATTTTTGAAAGAAAAAAAGTCATTTAAAACTCACTCGCGGCTATTAATGAATTGTCGGCTCCCGGCAATACATAGAAAAGTCATTGATAAAAAAAAAAAAAAAAGTGTGGGGGTTCCCCAGAATTCAATTACCAGGCCCTTCAGGTCTGGAATGGATATTAAGGGGAACCCCGCCGCAAATTTAAAAAAAAATGACGTGGGGTTCCCCCAAATATCCATTCCAGGCCCTTCAGATCTGGCATGGATTTTAAGGGGAACTCCACCCCAAATTTATAAAAAAATGGCGTGGAGTCCCCCTAAAAATCCATACCAGACCCCTTATCCGAGCACGCAACCTGGCCGGCCGCAGGGGAAAAGGGGGGGACGAGAGAGCGCCCCCCCCTCCCTCCTGAACCGTACCAGGCCACATGCCCTCAACATGGGGAGGATGTCCCCATGTTGATGGGGACAAGGGCCTCATCCCCACAACCCTTGCCCGGTGGTTGTGGGGGTCTGTGGGCGGGGGGCTTATCGGAATCTGGAAGACCCCTTTAACAAAGGGGACCCCCAGATCCCGGCCCCCCCTATGTGAATTGGTAAGGGGTACATTGTACCCCTACCATTTCACGAAGAAAGCGTAAAAAAATGTTTAAAAAAACACACAAACACCTTGAAAAAGTCCTTTATTTTAAAAAAAAAAACATTCCTGCGGTGAAATCCAGTGTCCCGCGGCGATCCCAGCGCTGTCCTTCATTGGTTGTGCCTGAGCGGACCTGATGGGGAACTCCCTCTCAGTGTTTTAAATGTATAGACCCGCCCCTTCTAAAGTTCCCCATCAGGTCCGCTCAGCGGACCAGATGCGGAACATGAGAAGGGGCGGGTCTATACATGTATTACCAAAGTGAGAGAAGTTCCCCATCAGGTCCGCCCCCTCGGTATGTCGGACCCGCCTACGTCATTGGCCTGAGCGGGGAACTTCCTTCACTGTGTAATTTAAATTTACACAGTGAAGGAAGTTTCCCCGCTCAGGCCAATGACGTAGGCGGGGTCTGACATACCGAAGGGGCGGACCTGATGGGGAACTTCTCTCACTTTGGTAATACATGTATAGACCCGCCCCTTCTCATGTTCCGCATCTGGTCCGCTGAGCGGACCTGATGGGGAACTTTAGAAGGGGCGGGTCTATACATTTAAAACACTGAGAGGGAGTTCCCCATCAGGTCCGCTCAGGCACAACCAATGAAGGACAGCGCTGGACATCGGGATCGCCGCGGGACACTGGATTTCACCGCTGGAATGTTTTTTTTTTTTTAATAAAGGACTTTTTCAAGGTGTTTGTGTGTTTTTTTTAAACATTTTTTTACGCTTTCTTCGTGAAATGGTAGGGGTACAATGTACCCCTTACCAATTCACATAGGGGGGGCCGGGATCTGGGGGTCCCCTTTGTTAAAGGGGTCTTCCAGATTCCGATAAGCCCCCCACCCGCAGACCCCCACAACCACCGGGCAAGGGTTGTGGGGATGAGGCCCTTGTCCCCATCAACATGGGGACATCCTCCCCATGTTGAGGGCATGTGGCCTGGTACGGTTCAGGAGGGAGGGCGGCCGCTCTCTCGTCCCCCCCTCTTCCCCTGCGGCCGGCCAGGTTGCGTGCTCGGATAAGGGGTCTGGTATGGATTTTTAGGGGGACTCCACGCCATTTTTTTTAAATTTGGGGTGGAGTTCCCCTTAAAATCCATGCCAGATCTGAAGGGCCTGGAATGGATATTTGGGGGAACCCCACGTCATTTTTTTTTAAATTTGCGGCGGGGTTCCCCTTAATATCCATTCCAGACTTGAAGGGCCTGGTAATTGAATTCTGGGGAACCCCCACGCTTTTTTTTATTTTTTTTATCAATGACTTTTGTATGTATTGCCGGGAGCCGACAATTCATTAATAGCCGCGAGTGAGTTTTAAATGACTTTTTTTCTTTCAAAAATGACATTTTTTGCAGGGACAGTTCTAAGCACGGGAAACATGCGCCACTTTACATGCATATCATACACACCCCCCAGGTACGAAATTTAAAGGAATATTTCACTTTTATTTTTTCATTTTAAGCATTATTAAAATCACTGCTCCCGAAAAAACTGACATTTTTAAAACTTTTTTTTGCATTGATACATGTCCCCTGGGGCAGGTCCCGGGTCCCCAAACACTTTTTAGGACAATAACTTGCATATTAGCCTTTATAATTAGCACTTTAGATTTCGAACGTTCGAGTCCATTGTATTTAATAGGGTTCTAAAGTTCACACAAACATTTTGTCTGTTCGCAGGTTCTGGTGCGAACCGAACAGGGGGGTGTTCGGCTCATCCCTGCTCACCATACCTCTGTTTACTCCTCCCCCCTCCATCTCTCTGGAATCATTCCACTGTATCCTGTCATGGTGTGGACATCTTTCCATGTAGCTTACAATATTAAAGTTTTTCTGCGTATGAGTATCCTTCATTAAATGGGACATTCAAAAGGCTTCATTGTCTGTCTCCTCAACGTGAGTTTATTCATCGAGTTAAACTGTCTGAATTGATGCAAGGGATAAATATATCACCAGATTGTATAAGCCCCATATGAAGCTGGAGATAAAGCTTATGGCCTTACAGTTGAGTCAGAACAAGTCTTGTGACTTCTATCATTGTCCAGCCAAACAATGGTTAAAGCTTGAGGGAAGGAGTTTTCTGACTGACCTACGAGACTGCAAGACCCCTGACCCTCTGTCTAAACCTCTCTAGCAATACACAACTGAGCATGTGCAGCCTGACTCCATAGACTCTGTGTTATCAGGAAATTATTACAAGTCAGTGAAAGGAGGGGAGGATCAGAGAAGCCAGGATCAAACAGCATTTTTACACAATGCAGAGGATTAACCCCTTAAGTTCCAAGTGAGTATAACAAGCACGCTTTACTGCATATACAGACTGATTTTACTTTTGTGGGTTTAATAACACTTTAAAGACATTGTGCACTTTTCAAATGTTTTTGTTGTTTAACGAAATATTAGTGTAGTTTTCTTCCCTGTGCTGTTTGTTTGGCTTGTCTTGGAATGATGGGCTTACATGCTGTGGCTGCAGTTTTTAGTGTAATGTCTGATCAATTCCCCAATGTTCATGTATTCATTCACCTAGCTTGTCCCTATTCACCAAAGAGACAAGACAACTTCCTGTTCCAGGTCACATTGGGGTTGATTTAATAAGACTGGAGAGTGCAAAATCTGGTGCAGCACTGCATAGAAACCAATCAGCTTCCAGGTTTTACTGTCAAAGCTTAATTGAACAAGCTGAAGTTAGAAGCTGATTGGCTACAATGCACAGCTGCACCAGATTCTGAGTGCACCAATTTTAGTAAATCTCCCCCCTGGTGTCCAATGTATGCTTTGCCGTCCAACCTGAGCTGCATCAAAAATGTAGAAATGCAAAAAAAAAAAAAAAAAAACATTCTCTAGTGGAGATATTTACTTTAGATGCAGCCAGTGACATCACCGGCGTATGCACTTTGAAGGAACTGCATACCCGTGCCGTTTCTTCAGAGACATGCCCTAAACAGTGACTCCCGTGCGCATCATTTCACCATAAACTGGCCACGACCAGGTGCTCCTCGCAAGATTTCTGACAGATGAGTGAAAAGAATTATCAGAAGAGTTATCGAAGAGCCAAGGACCACTTGTGGAGAGCTTCAGAAAGACCTGGAATTATCAGGTACAATTGTTTTTTTTTTTTTTTTTAACGTTAAACAAAGGTTTTTATTGCTCAAAGGGTGCATACATGTGAAGTGTATTTTGCATATAAACTTGGTAACTGATACATTGAGAGTCATACTTGAGGTAGGTAAGGCAACAGATTCATTATCATTGTCATGTGAGCATGCGCTACAAGAATACATTGCACATCCAAAGACTTCCTAGGAAAACCTATGTCTGAGCATTAATTTCTGACTGATATGGTCTTGTTATGTACAGTAGGCTTGTGCACAACGGAAAAATTTGGTTAGTTTCGGTTCGTTTCTTTTCGGTCCTGTTGATTCGTAATCATTCGTAATTTTGCTAGACGGGATTTTTCGTGTTCGGACTAATTCGTATTTTCGCAAGCGACATTTTTCGTTGAATTTTTAGTTGATTTATAATTCGTACTTTCGGTAGAGTACATTGTTTTTCGTTGATTCTGGACACAACTCCTACTTTCGTAACTTTTTTTGGGTTCGTTGATTCGTAATTTTCTGTGTCTCTCTCACGACGACGCTGCCTATTATGCCTAATGTGCTTCGAATGGATTTGTACTTTTCTAAATACATAGCGGTTATTTGTAACGATTCGAAATCTCGTATTTTACTTTCGTTTTTTACATGCGGCTATAGCCTCCGCCCCTGTACACTATTTTGAGAGGGTTCAGCACGGTGAGGGAGAAGCAGAGAGCAGAGCAGAGTGTTATTGTGCTTCAAATGGATTCGAAATCTCATATTTTACTTTCGTTTTTTACATGCAGCTATAGCCTCCGCCCCTGTACACCATTTTGAGAGGGAGTTCAGCACGGTGTGGGAGAAGCAGAGAGCAGAGCAGAGTGAGTGTTATTGTGCTTCGTATGGATTCGTACATTCGTAACTTTTTCATAACGAATTATGCCGAAGACATTCGGGCATTCGCTATTTGCGGTATAATTTATTTCGGATTCGGTCTTATTCGTAATTGCTTTGTTCGGAAATTCGAATGCTTCCGAATGTCCGAAAGTTGCTAAATTCGGACGAATTTCGATTCGTTACGAAACGAATTGCACAAGCCTAATGTACAGGTACTCGACTCTTGAAGCCAGCGGTCCCATATCTTGTTATATTTATTGGGGCATCCCCTGTTGATATATATACATTTCTTGCATGGCAGGGTATTATTCACTTCTATTTTCCATTCTACTATTTTGGGAGGTGTTTGTCTCATCCATTTTTTAGCAATGACTTTCCTGGCCGAAAACAGTGTCTCATGAAGAAATGTTTTAGTGTATTTATCTATTGTGTCTGGTAACATTCCCAGAAGGCATTGTTTGGGGTCTAATGCAAGGGGTGAGCCCATCTCGTCGTGTAGAAATGTCACAATTTGTTTCCACAAACCTTGTATCTTAGGGCAGGCCCAGATCAGGTGGAAAAAAGTGCCCGTCTCTTGTCCACACATCAGACATGTTGTAGAATAGGTGCGCTTGTATCTTGCCACTCTGAGGGGTGTGAGGTACGCTCTATGTAGGACATAAAGTTGCGAAAGTCGATCGGACAGCTTGGGAGACACTGCTTTACAGGACTCCAGCGCCTCGCCCCACTCCTCATCCTCTATTGGCCCAACCTCCCGCTCCCATCTGGGTTTCAGATCGTACGCTAGTTTGGTAGAAATGGGAGTGGAAAGCATATTGTAAAATGCTGAGATCAGTTTGTGCGAATCTGTGCTCTTAATTACTGCCATAATTACATTGGGCGTGGGGTGTGGGACGGAGTCAGGGAATTGCGACTGCGTCACGTGGCGGAGTTGTAAAAATCTAAAAAACATTTGGTTTTGAAGTGTAAATTCTTCTCTAAGGGAATCAAAGGTTTTTAGGCGCCCCTTGTCTAGGAGGTGATGGAGGTAAAACACCCCTTGCGTGGACCACGTACCCGTATCCTGTATTTTGGTAAGCTCAGGGAGATTCATATTATGCCATAGCGGTGTGTAGTCGTTGTAGTGTGGAGTACTGAGTTTGGAAGAGGCTAAGTCCCATATTTTCCTGTAGTGATATAACATGGTATGCCTATTTGTCCCCGGCTCCGCCCCTCCTGAGCCCGATGCAATTGCATATATCGGGTCTTTGGTGTGCTGCGCCCACTTTGGACATAAGAGGGTGAGGAATCTCTCACTGTCCGTCTTGTCCAAGTGGAACAGCTGTGACAACTGTGATGCAATGTAGTATAGATTGAAGTCAGGGAGAGCCGTGCCACCAAGATCGGTCGGGTTCTTGAGAGTTTGCCATGCTAATTTGTGTCTATTGGCTCCCCACACAAAGGGCTTGAGTATGGCCTCGAGCGATTTGAAATGTTTCAAAGGTAGGTATACTGGGGTGTGCCACAACACATATAATATCTTAGGGAGTAAGACCATTTTAATTAAATTTATGCGTTCCCAGATCCCAAGTGGAAGTCGGGACCAAATCCGTACTTTGGTTTTAACCATGGAAAGAAGGGGCTCTATATTGAGGGAAATGTAGTCCATCGGGGACCTAGATATATGAACCCCTAGGTATTTAATGACATCGACTCTTTGTAGTGGCAATCTGGTTTGGGATTCTGGGGGCGGGAAGCTGTCAATAGGCAGAATTTGGGACTTGTCCCAATTGATTTTCAATCCTGAGAACATCCCAAATCCCTCGATCGTGCGGAGTGCAGTATGTAGAGATGGGCCCGAATCTGCTAAATATAGCAGCGTATCATCAGCATACATACTGATTTTTTCAATCAGGGAACCCAGTCTCAGACCCCTAATCCCTGGGTTTGCTCGGATGGATATCGCAAGAGGTTCTGCCGCAAGGGCATACAGCAGCGGGGACAAAGGGCAGCCCTGTCTCGTGCCTCTACTGAGGTCAAAAATTCGAGACGGCCACCCGTTGGCCACCACCTTGGCTGTGGGCGCCTGATACAGCAATTGAACCCACTTAATGAAATTGGGACCAAAGCCATATCCCTCCAAGCATCTCCATAGATATTTCCACTCCACCGAGTCGAAGGCCTTCGCCGTATCCAACGTCACTACAACCCGGGACCCAACCTCCTCATGCGTGGCTTGCAGATTTATATATAATTTTCTAAGATTAAACAATGTGTTACGGCCGGGCATGAAACCCGCCTGGTCCGTGTGTATTAGGGACAAGATGACCTGATTGAGCCTAATAGACAGTACTTTGGCTAGTATTTTGATGTCAACCTGTAATAGGGATATGGGGCGGTACGATTCAGGGTATCCTGGGTCTTTTCCAGGTTTAGGAATGAGGACTATGGTAGCCTCCGTCATGGATGGAGGTAGTATGCCAGACTCAAAAAGATGGTTGTACAGCGCTAGTAATTTAGGAACGAGAGTTTCGCTAAATTGGGAATAAAACTCAATGGGAAGTCCATCCGATCCCGGAGATTTAGACCTGGCAAAGCTAGCAATTGCCTTTGCGATTTCGTCTGTGGTGAGGGGTGCCTCCAGAAGGTCCATCTGTTCCCTGGTCAGTTGCCGGAAAACGACCCCCTCTAGAAAGAGGGACATCGATTCCGACTCGGTAGGGGCTGTCGTTTTGTACAAGTCAGCAAAGAAGTCTTTAAACATTGAAGTTACCGTGGGAGGGTCCGTAATGCTTTGTCCATCAGGGCCATGTAATGTGATAACCACTGGGGGTCTGTCTTCACTGTGTATCAGGTATGCTAGTAGCTTGCCGGCTTTTTCCCCGTGTTCAAACATTTTTTGTTTAGAGAAAAATAGTTTTTGTCTTGCTTTTTGGAACTGAAGCTGGGCGACTACTCTAGTGTGTAGTTTGAGCTGGTTTGCCTTTGCGGGAGTCGGGGCAGTGGCAAAATCTCGCTCAGAGGATGACAAGTTCGCCATTGCCTTATCAAGGACGGTGGCCGAGTCAGCCTTATTTTTATTGATTCTGGTCGTTAGTGTGGAGCGAGCGAACAACTTAAAGGAGTCCCAAACCGCAGAGGGTGACGCCGAGTTGTCGTTCTCTGTAAAGTATTGTGTCCATTCATTCGCAAGCTCGTCATCCTCCGGTAGGAGTGAGAGCCAAAACGGGTTTATACGCCAGGATCTAGGTGGTTTATTAATGGGTATGCTTAAAGTTATCCAGTAGGGACTATGATCCGAAAGTATTCTGGGACCGAATGCGGCCTCAATTAATCGCGGTGTCAGTCTACGAGATATTAGTATAAAGTCTATGCGAGACAGAGAATTATGGGTAGATGAAAAACAGGAGTATGATTTCGTATTTGGGAACATGTGGCGCCATGTGTCTATTAAGTGAAAGGTGGAAATAAGCTTACAAAACTTAGTTTCGTTGGGGGCGATCAGGGTGGGAGGAGTCAGTTGTAGCCTGTCTAGAGTGGGATTTAGCGTAGTATTGAAATCACCCATCCATACCGCAGAAATGGCAGGGTGTCGGGCCATGAATGACAATCCCTCTTTAATGATTTTAATGTTGAATGGGGGTGGCACATAGTAGGCCAATATTAGGATGGGTTCACCATATAGTTTAGCTAGGAGAAATATGTACCGCCCCTGTGAGTCAGTGAACAGCTCACATAGCTCGAAGTGTACAGATTTAGCTATCAAAATTGACACTCCCCTGGCGTGGGATGTATGGGTAGAATGAAATGTCCACCCAATCCAAGGGCGGCGTAATGCCATCTGAACGCTCCCCTCCACATGTGTCTCCACCAGGACTATCACATCTGCACGTTGTTTCTTAAGGAATGTGAAGACTGCCACGCGCTTAAGCTTGTCACGCAGGCCCCTCACATTCCACGTAAGAAATTTTAAAGACGCCATCGGGAGAAGGTGTCGGAATCATACGTCCCAGGCCTATCATGTAATATTCCCCTAGTGTAGGCATTCCCTAGGTTCCCTATAGTCAGACATAAATGTAGCGGTTCTGTTACACCCAACATATATGAACACTCACATAAACATATCTCTCGTAAACGTTACCTGTTCTCTGAAGTTAGCATGCACAATCAAGTTCAACAAAACAATAAACAAATTAACCCCCACCCCCTCCCTGCCCTGCACTGTCCCCAACTGGTACGGGCGTAATCCCTTAACTTGTGTAACCCAACTGGGAAAAACTCTATCTGCAAAAGTACATAAAGGAGATAGTGGAGCTGGTGGGGCCTCTGAGATCCAGAGGGGTCAAGGGATACCCTCCATATTGGCAGGGCAAGATTAGTCAAAGTAGGTCGATCTCCTCGTTTTCTGTAGATGGCACCAAGTGTGCCCTGGATAGAGCTCCAGTAGACATGAGAATGATTCCCAGTGGTGTATGGGGCAAAGTCTCGCTGCACAGTGCACGTTGCTGGCAGGGCCTCTGTATCCCAGAACTCCTATGGTCAATGTTTTCTGAAATAGTGTATAGTGTCTCAAAAATATAATGGGTATGAATGAATGGACTCCTGTATAGCAGATGCCTGGGGTTCGTATTTTGTACTCACGTTGATGCACGATCAGTTCCATAGCTCATCAGGGAGCGCGCTGTGTATGCCACGAGACGTTCCATTTCCAGAAGTAGATAGTTGCAAGGAAAAGTCCATGTGGCTCCAGGAAACTGTGCGGCTATGTGACATCGGAACAGAATGGTACTATCAATGATTGTGAGCAAAGTTAGTCATATTTGTATACTTGGGACTCGGTCAAGCGACTCTCTCAGGGTCATTGCGGCGATCCAGCCAGGATATTACTTCCTCCGGATACTCGAAGAAGACAGCACGGCCGTCACATTCCACCCTAAGATGGGCAGGGAAAAGCATGGAATACTTGTAGTGTTTGATCCGGAGCCTGCGTTTGGCCTCAGTGAAGCTCTGGCGACGGCGCTGCACCTCTGCCGAAAAGTCAGGAAAAATTGCCACCGTAGCGTTTCCCATAGGGATGTTTCCTTTCTCTCTTGCCATTCTCAATGCTGCATCCCTGTCCTTATAGTTAAGGAGTTTGGCTATAAACGTGCGAGGGGGGGCTCCCTGCGGGGGGGTCTGGCTGGCATGTGGTGCGCTCGTTCCACCGCAAACATGGGGGAGAAGACTTCTCTACCATAGGTGTTGATTAAGAGTTGTTCCAGGAATGTGGTGGTGTCCCTACCTTCGGCCCCCTCCGGCAGACCTATGAGGCGTAGATTACATCTTCTAAGCCTGTTCTCCATGTCATCCTGTTTAGCGAGGATTTGACGTATTTGCTGTTGCATGCGGTCTGACGATGTTTGTAGGGGTGGGATGACATCTTCCACCGTGCTCAGTCTGGTCTCTGTCTCCGTCACCCGGTCCCTGAGCTTTTGAAAATCCTGCCTAAGAAGGGAAATGTCCACCTTTACCTCCTCAATTTGCGCTGTAAGGGAAGTTCTGCATAGGGTAATCGCTTCAAGTAGACGGTTAGTATCGCCTGCTGTTCGTTCTCCCCCTCCTGCCTTCTCAGGGGCATCATCTCCCACCATATCTTCCCCTTCTTGTCGGCGGTACTGATCAAGTTTCGTCGCCGCCGTTGCCGCCGCCGCCTTCTGGGATTTGGAAGGCGACATACTGAGGGAATCAAGGGTACAGTAACAAGGCGCCCCTAGCTCGCAGAGGTGAATCAGCAAAACAGTAATGTCAGTTTAGTGCATGTGTCGAAGGACCGAGAGGATCAAAATGGCCACGGAACTCCTGGAGTGGGCCCAAGCTTCCGACTGTCCTGGACGCGGCCGCACAGGTCAAAGGACGGCTAAAGGCCTGTGAAATCAAGGTTAGGCGTGTTGAGGGGTCCCTGGAAGGCTATCAGCGTTGGGCTGACCGGTGACTGAGCCTAGACACGGCGCTGGCCTGAGGGGGAGGTGTAGCAAGATGGCCGCGGACTTCCGTCTGCAGGCCCAAGCCGCAAACCCTCCTGATTGCGGCCGCGCTGGCCGATGGGCGGCCGGGGCCTAGAGAGTCAAAAGGCCAGGTGTGTCGGAGGGCCCTAAGAAAGCAAGCAATGCCAGAGTGGCCGGTAGCAGTGTCAGCCCGGATACTGGGTGTAGCAATATGGCCGCGACCTCCGCGTGAAGGCCGAAGCCGCGGACTTGCCTGGATGCAGCGGGTGGATGGTCAGGGGTTCCTGCAGGCAAAGGCTAGGTGTGTTAAGAGGCTCCAGAGGGGTACTGGCCGGCGGTGTACTGGCCGGCTATAGTGGTGATCAGGAGAGCGGGTGCAGCAAGATGGCCGCGACCTCCGTGTGTAGGCCGAAGCCGCGGACTTGCCTGAATGCGGCCGCCGCATGCGGGAGATCATCGATCCGTTCGAGCCGTCGGGCGGTTTGGGAGTCAGCGAAGTTCAGGTAGGGTATGCAGAGGGTCCCCCAGCAGTTATCCAAGGTAGATGACAGGAATTGCGGAGTGCAGGATAAGTACTTTCAGGAGTATTAGACGGAGCTCAGGGCACACAGGTCCTACTCCATGCTGCGTCAGGCCACGCCCCCAGGTACAATTGTTTTAAAGAAAACAATAAGTAATGCACTCAACCGCCATGGCTTGTATGCATGCTCACCACGCAAGACTCCATTGCTGAAGAAAAAGCATGTTGAAGCTCATTTAAAGTTTGCTGCACAACCTTTAGACAAGCCTGTGAAATACTAGGAGAATATAGGAAAAAAGGGTAAAACTGCGCTAAATATTGATAAAGAAAAGACACCAAGTGTTCTCACTGGTGACTCAATGGGAGCTGCGATTAAGATGTGAACCACCATACATAATAGCAAATAGGAAAGGAGAAAAATCGCGCTAACCCGTGTCATAGGCTCCGTGAGGAGTCTATAAATAATTTGGATCTGTAATTGTTTAAAAAAGAACAGAACATAAGATTTAAATAAATTAAATAAACACCCATCAAACGATGGAAAAAAACGATGGAAAAAAAAAAAAAAGTGTACTGTGATGTAACTTCAAAATGTAAGGTCCATAAATGATATAAAGTCCATAAAATAAATCTCTTAGGTAAAGTCCGTTATGAAACACCAGTGCTCCGTGTAAAAAGTCATACGAAGTGGATAATTGCATCCAATTTTGTGATCTTCCACCACCAAACAACAGAAATTTCTCCTTACCAGCTACAATTGACCCCCCATGACAGAGGATCAATAAATGCAGAGATTAAGCAGTTCCTCCCACAGGTCAGCACAGCAATTGGGACTCCTAAATCACCAATCCCCGATGGACATCCGTGGACACAGGTAGTATGTAAAAGATAGACACACTCCACATAGCGCATTACCGTTTAAAATATTTATTCTTTAAAATAAAGTTTGCACTTACATTAATGCAGTTTTAAAATAGCCCATTCAGTCTGGTGTGCCGGCCGCTGCACATTCATCAGACACCCGTCCCGTCCTTCTCGGAAGCGTTTGAGGTGACGTCAGTGCGTCGCTCCGCCCTACGTCCGTTTCACAAAAACTTGCTTCTTCCAGGGGCACGGGCGGCGCACTGCGTCACCTCACTTTATAGTGCAGAATAACCAAGCCTCGTTTTAGGTCCAAACCATCGATCGGACATGCGCGGTCTCACTAGGTGTCACTGCAATGTAGACACCAGCCGCGTACGCTAGTCTGGTTGGCTGCACTGTTCACCACCCTATTGGCTGCTAGCTGCATACCAGAATCTGATTTGCTACGCTAGTTTGTTATTACTGGTATACTTGGGCCTGTTGATTTCAATATATACTGGGCATCCCCGATGACATCTTTACTACTGGCATGGTGCCCGTATTCACAGACTCACATGCCTAGCATAGGGTGGGGGACAAGCCCAAAAGTAAATAACTGAACTCATTTAAGCCCTATAGCCACATTCCCGATGAGCCGGAAACGTGACTAATTCTGACCACAGGGGCCACCGTCAGATCACGATTAGTGACCCCTAGTGGACATCGATCTAGCTGCTCCCCAGATGCAAGGACAAAATAACTAAATGTCGGTCCATGCACCGGTGAGCAGCACACCCTACAGCCACATTCCTGATAAACCGGAAGTATGACTCTTCTGACCACAGGGGCCACCCTCGGATCACAAGCGGTGACCCCTAGTGGACATTAGTTTAATTATTCTCCAGATGCAAGGACAAGGCAGCTGAGGTGCCAGTCCATGCACCAGGAGATCTCACAGCTCAACCTCGAGCTGGGGACTAACCTGATTTTGATTGTACAAATTTTAAATTTATTATTAAAATTGATATAAAAATTTAAATATGAGTATAAAGCCAATGGGAGTGTGGACCATGAATTCCCACACCCCTGGGGGCTCAATCGGGCTGAGATAACCTAAGGCCGGGTTTATATAGCCCAACCATGGAGATCCCAAACCCAAAGGGGAACACAAGAAACCCCCTGAGTCCTAGCCTGCTCACTATATCTCTTCTTTTTGGGTAATAACATGCTACACATGTATTCCCAAACAGTGTGCCTGAGTCGCAGAGGGAATCCTATAGTTAAATTCCTTTCCGACCTCCCATAGCTCCTGACTCAAGTCATGGGAAGGTATACACTACCCTATCCACTGAGGGATAAGAAGGGAGGGGACGTGGAAGGGGAGGAGTGAGATCCAAAGGATTTAACGCACGAGGAGATCAAAGTACCAAAACAACCAGCCCCTAGTGTTCAGGGCCTACGTTGATGGTACCAGGCTCCTCAGGCCCCCAATCAGACCGCCATTATGGAGAAGTATGTCAGTATCCCTTAAATCATCGCTGTGGGCACCCAATGTGGGCCCCACTCTATTAATGAAAAAGGAAAACGCATACAGAATAGACTATTGCTGTAAACAAAAACCTATTGAATTGTGTTTAAATATACAAATTAATTAATTAAACACCCAAGTAAATGAACTTGGTTATATAAACAATAATGAATGTAACAAAAATAGTCCGTGTATGTGAAGTGAACACACAAAAGGAGGCTCGATCAATATCTTCTGGCCACAACGTCACACCATATGGGATGATAAACTCCCTAAACAATGTTGACAAAACCATATACAAATTAACGAACCCTATGGTACGGAACCATAAACATTCCATTAATAACACAAATTATATGTTAATACACCAACCACCAAATAATAGTCTATACCTTCAGGAATTGTTAATAAATGCGTTTACGTCAGTATCGACGTTCAACCCAAAGGGAACATATGTCTTTAGTTTATGTATCCAGGACATTTCCTGTTTGGAAATCTCCCGCACCAAAGAGCCCCCCCTCCAGTGGGGCTTGTATTTATCTATCCCCATATATAAGGTGTTTGACGGGTCTCTTTGGTGTACCTCATCATAATGTCTAGAGACAGAATGTTTGGGGAACCCTGCTTTAATATTGCTGATATGCTCATTTAATCTTACTTTTAGGGCCCTTTTTGTCCTCCCGACATATTGCAGCCCGCAAGGACATTGAATGAGGTATACCACCCCCTCTGTGGCACAGGTGATAAACGATTCCACCTCAAACGCCCTAGATGTACTTGTAGATGTAAAGCTGCAAATCTTTCTCTCTTTGCACCTATTCATGGAGCAAACTCTACACGTCTTACAGCGATAGTAACCCGTGAGGTTTTGAAAGAAGCATCTATTGGCCTTAGGGGGATCAGAAACACTGGGAGCGACCCTATTGCCAAGTGATGAAACCCCCCTAAAGATGATCTGGGGCTTAGCCGGCAATATGTCTTTCAAGACCTGATCGCTTTCCAAAATATGCCAGTGCTTCTGTATGAGTTGTTTCACCTTACGATGTTGTAGAGAGTATGTTGTAATAAAAGGCACAGAGATCTTTTTGGTCACGGTCTGATATGATTTTTCTGCCAAAAGAGAAGATCTGTCTACTTCTCTAACCTCATTCACCGTCTGAGCCAATATTTGAGAGTCGTAGCCCTTTTCCACAAATCTAGCTGACAACATAGATGCTTGAGAATCAAAAGTGTTGACCTCAGTGCAATTCCGCCTAAGGCGTGTAAACTGTCCTCGAGGGACCGCCTTCAGCCAGGGTTCGTGATGGCAACTGTCCAAGGCAATGTATGAATTACGATCCGTTGCCTTGAAAAAGGTTGATGTAACAAATTTGCCCTCTTCCACCCTAATTGTCAAGTCTAGAAAATTGATTTGTTCCATACTAGCCTCAAAATTAAATTTGATACCCCTATCATTGTTATTAAGGGATGCCATGAAACTCTGGAGGTCCAACTCAGTGCCATGCCACAGGAGGAGGACGTCATCGATGTAACGTACCCAAAGGGCCAATTCTGGCCTCCTTGGGGCATCTATGACGTCCTCCTCCCATTTGGCCATAAACAAATTGGCCAAACTTGGGGCATATTTGGCCCCCATCGCCACACCCCTGTCCTGACGATAAAATTGTTGGTCGAACAGGAAATAGTTATGTGTGGCGGCGTAACTCAATAGTTCCATAATAAATTCTATCTGTATCGGAGATAATCCAGAATCCCTTATCAGATATTTATTCACCGCCTCCAGCCCCAAACAGTGGGGGATAATGGTGTACAGTGAGGCCACATCCGCTGTAACCATCCATAAACCCCTCTTAGGTGTAATCCCTGTTAACAAGTTAATCACCTGTTTAGTGTCCTTGAGATAAGAGGGAATCCTCTTCACCAGAGGCTGGAGATAGTGATCAATATACTTACCCACCCGGGAAGTGATTGAATCAATCCCACTTACAATGGGACGTCCCGGGGGGCAGATAAGGCTCTTATGGATTTTAGGAAGGTAATAGATAATGGGAATTCGGGGAGCAACAGGCACCAAGAACAATTTCTCCTTCTTGGTGAGAATGCCTCTATTGAAACCTTTATCCACGATAATCTCTAGTTCTTTCTTATACCTGATAATAGGGTCCCTACTCAAAGGGGTATAGGTTTCACTGTCCCCAACGATCCGGTATAATTCTGTGGTGTAGTCACAGCGGTCTAAGACCACTATGCCCCCCCCCTTGTCCGCTGGTCTGATTACCAATGATTTATTCTGACAAAGAGAGTCAAGACCTCTCTCAAGATCACGTGACATTTTTTTCTTTTTAATTTTAATATCTTCAAGGTCTCTTAGTACCACATCCCTAAAAACTCTAATAGGGGGGGCTACGGGACCTGGGGGGTTGAAAAGTGAGGCATTTGATAAACCGGAATGTTGAAATTCGGTCATTATCTCAGTCCCCTCGGTAACTGGGTTTGAAATCATATACCGCTGAATGTTGAGTTTGCGTACATATTTATGTACGTCCATAAACGTCTGAAACTTACTGATACTTCGTGGTGGAGCAAATTTGAGGCCCTTATCAAGGAGCTTCTTTTCAGGCTCTGTTAGTTCCTGTTTGCTTAAATTGAATATCCCTGTTCCTAGACTCTTTTTCTTTTTTGCTGATTGAACCTGCCTCCCCCCTCTAGTTCCTCTCTTGACTCTATAGGCCTTCTTAGGCCTCGATTGTTCCTGGGAAAATCCCAGTGCTGACTCCTCTGCCCACCAAAAGGTTCATCATAATAATCAAATCTTGGTTGGGCATATCCTTGGTCATATCCCCCCTGGTAATGACCGCCACGATGTCCTCGTGGTGAGTCATATCCATACCCCCTCTCACTATAACCCCCGGGGGTTTCCATGTCAGACAAGGGAAAGAATCGATTACGTATAGGAACATTAGAAGTCTGATCTTCCCCTTCCCTATCTGAATATAGATGATCACCCCGGTATTGACTCTGTGGGTATTGGGGTGGTCTTGGTCTCATTTGCCCCCTATCCCAAGCCTGGGATGGGTCCTGCCGGAAGTATTGAGTATGATAGTCCTTTTTATGGCTATCCTTACTTTTTTTCCCCACTGGGGGTTGCATAGGGCCCTTTTTAGGGGGTTTTCTTTGGCTTTGATTATTAAATTTATTAGGAGTGTCCCTTTTGGGTGAGGGATGAGCCTCTCTCCTAAGTTGGGTAAGGGTGGGGGTAACACCCAACCCATTAGGCGTTGTCCCTAAAGGCAAAGTATCCATTGCATTACCACTCTCATTTTGTGAAGCCAACTTTTTTTGCCATAAAAAGATGAGGCCAGACTGGTAGTCCTCCTTATCTCTAATGAATTTCTTCTTTTTCTTAATCTTTTGGTCTCTGTCCTCTTTCTCAAGGGTTTTCAAAAGAATTTTTGAGCATTCTTTATACTCATCCCCAGTATTAAAGGGTATAAGCTTATCTTTTACTATCTTCACCTCGGCATCAAGACGAGTGAGTTTCTCACGTTTCCTATCTGAAAGGAAACGGAGGAAATTCACACCGGAATCATTGAAATATTTGAACCAGCTTGTGAGGTCTGATTCGCCTATTTGGGGACTTACCTCCCATCTCAGACTCCTAGGGACCATGGATGCCTTTATATAGGTCTCCAAAAATACAATGTCCCACTGTGTGTGGATTTCAGATGTGGTGAGGTTTTTTAGTCGCATAAATAATCCACTAACATCTGATTCTATAGATATAGGATTTGTGTCAAACACACCCTCTATATCAACCACCCTAGAGGCTCTAAAGTCAAAAATGTCCATGATTAAATGGACCAAAAGTGTGTATAAAGCTGCAGTAAATTTGTTGGAAAATTAGTAATTGGAAAAAAGGGTAAAACTGCGCTAAATATTGATAAAGAAAAGACACCAAGTGTTCTCACTGGTGACTCAATGGGAGCTGCGATTAAGATGTGAACCACCATACATAATAGCAAATAGGAAAGGAGAAAAATCGCGCTAACCCGTGTCATAGGCTCCGTGAGGAGTCTATAAATAATTTGGATCTGTAATTGTTTAAAAAAGAACAGAACATAAGATTTAAATAAATTAAATAAACACCCATCAAACGATGGAAAAAAAAAAAAAAAAAAAGTGTACTGTGATGTAACTTCAAAATGTAAGGTCCATAAATGATATAAAGTCCATAAAATAAATCTCTTAGGTAAAGTCCGTTATGAAACACCAGTGCTCCGTGTAAAAAGTCATATGAAGTGGATAATTGCATCCAATTTTGTGATCTTCCACCACCAAACAACAGAAATTTCTCCTTACCAGCTACAATTGACCCCCCATGACAGAGGATCAATAAATGCAGAGATTTAGCAGTTCCTCCCACAGGTCAGCACAGCAATTGGGACTCCTAAATCACCAATCCCCGATGGACATCCGTGGACACAGGTAGTATGTAAAAGATAGACACACTCCACATAGCGCATTACCGTTTAAAATATTTATTCTTTAAAATAAAGTTTGCACTTACAATAATGCAGTTTTAAAATAGCCCATTCAGTCTGGTGTGCCGGCCGCTGCACATTCATCAGACACCCGTCCCGTCCTTCTCGGAAGCGTTTGAGGTGACGTCAGTGCGTCGCTCCGCCCTACGTCCGTTTCACAAAAACTTGCTTCTTCCAGGGGCACGGGCGGCGCACTGCGTCACCTCGCTTTATAGTGCCGAATAACCAAGCCTCGTTTTAGGTCCAAACCATCGATCGGACATGCGCGGTCTCACTAGGTGTCACTGCAATGTAGACACCAGCCGCGTACGCTAGTCTGGTTGGCTGCACTGTTCACCACCCTATTGGCTGCTAGCTGCATACCAGAATCTGATTTGCTACGCTAGTTTGTTATTACTGGTATACTTGGGCCTGTTGATTTCAATATATACTGGGCATCCCCGATGACATCTTTACTACTGGCATGGTGCCCGTATTCACAGACTCACATGCCTAGCATAGGGTGGGGGACAAGCCCAAAAGTAAATAACTGAACTCATTTAAGCCCTATAGCCACATTCCCGATGAGCCGGAAACGTGACTAATTCTGACCACAGGGGCCACCGTCAGATCACGATTAGTGACCCCTAGTGGACATCGATCTAGCTGCTCCCCAGATGCAAGGACAAAATAACTAAATGTCGGTCCATGCACCGGTGAGCAGCACACCCTACAGCCACATTCCTGATAAACCGGAAGTATGACTCTTCTGACCACAGGGGCCACCCTCGGATCACAAGCGGTGACCCCTAGTGGACATTAGTTTAATTATTCTCCAGATGCAAGGACAAGGCAGCTGAGGTGCCAGTCCATGCACCAGGAGATCTCACAGCTCAACCTCGAGCTGGGGACTAACCTGATTTTGATTGTACAAATTTTAAATTTATTATTAAAATTGATATAAAAATTTAAATATGAGTATAAAGCCAATGGGAGTGTGGACCATGAATTCCCACACCCCTGGGGGCTCAATCGGGCTGAGATAACCTAAGGCCGGGTTTATATAGCCCAACCATGGAGATCCCAAACCCAAAGGGGAACACAAGAAACCCCCTGAGTCCTAGCCTGCTCACTATATCTCTTCTTTTTGGGTAATAACATGCTACACATGTATTCCCAAACAGTGTGCCTGAGTCGCAGAGGGAATCCTATAGTTAAATTCCTTTCCGACCTCCCATAGCTCCTGACTCAAGTCAGTTTTTTTTTTTTTTTTTTTCCATCGTTTGATGGGTGTTTATTTAATTTATTTAAATCTTATGTTCTGTTCTTTTTTAAACAATTACAGATCCAAATTATTTATAGACTCCTCACGGAGCCTATGACACGGGTTAGCGCGATTTTTCTCCTTTCCTACTAGGAGAATATAGTCTAGTCAGATGAGACCAAAATTTAACTCTTTGAATGCCATAATACTCACCTTGTTTGGAGGTAAAATGGCACTGCACATCACCCCAAATACACTATACTAACAGTGAAGTTTGGAGGTGGGAACATCTGCTGCCATCAACTAGGATGATGAAGTTGAAACAATGGTGGACATTTCAGCAAGGTAATGATCCCAAACACAAAGACAAGGAAACTCTCAATTGGTTTCAAAGAAAGAAAATAAAGCTTCTAGAATGGCCCAAACAAACATCTGACTTGAATCCTATAGAAAATATATGGAAAGAACTAAAGATCAGAGTTAATAGAAGAGGTCCACGGAACCTTCAAGATTTGAAGACTGTTTGTGTGGAAGAATGGATCAAAATCACACCTGAGCAATGCATGCGACTAGTTTCCATACAGGAGGCATCTTGAAGCTGTCATTACCAACAAAGGATTTTGTACATGTAGCGGGCACCCCAAAATTGGGGGTCGCTATGTTCTAAATTTAGGGGTAGTATGAGCCATAGTTGGCTCAGGTTCTCTAATTTGTTAGGTATGGACTATGCTCTGCCATGTTGTTGCCTGGTGTATGGTTCCCCTTGTCCTGTGGTGGCGCTGTTGCCCAGGTCTCGGGTTGAACCGCAGGTGGCATTGTGGTGTGATTGGGTGTCCTCTCTCGGCTACCGTGTGCTGTGCGGGGTTTCGCCTGCTGTGCATGTTGGGAGACGGTACATAAAGGGCAGACACCAGAGGAGCGAGAGAGTGTGCCGGGGGGGATTCCAAGGAGGACCCCTGGTGGCGAAGTCCCGCCCTTAGGCCCTGCTGGCTGGGGGGTGCGTGAACTGGCCGAGGAGTCTCGGGCACCTTTAGCTCGAGGCTACAATGTTCCAGGTAGGCCCAGTACCTTCAACTGGGTCTACAGCCAACACACTGGAGTCCCAGGGAGCCTGTGTGAGGGTGGCCCAATCTGAAAGAGAGGAAACCGGGGGAGGACCTGTCCGATGGATCAGTGATGGAGTTCACGATGAAGGAGAGGCCTGGTTACCTATCAGAGGAAGGATCCGTGAGTTGCAGTATAGCCCCTGTAGTGTGTCCCACTGACACTTATGGTCTCTACTAATCTACGGGGTTTTGTTCAGAAGTCATAATTCAATCATTATGCCCCATACACACGATCATTTTTAATGTCATTTTTAAAACTGACGTTTTTCTCGTCATTTTTTTTCTTGTGTCCTCTCAAGCCTGTCTTGCGTACACACCATCATTTTAAAAAATGTTCAAGAAAAGCGCAGTGACGTACACCACGTACGACGGCACTATAAAGGGGAAGTTCCGTTCGAATGGCGCCACCCTTCATGTTAGTAAAGTTTGTTGAGAGACGATTCGCTCTTTTCAGTCTAGTGCTTTTCAGTCCGTTACAGCATGACGAATGTGCTATCTCCATTACGAACGCTAGTTTTACCAGAACGAGCGCTCCCGTCTCATACTTGATTCTGAGCATGCGCATTTTTTTTCATGTCGTTAAAGCATACACACTATCGTTTTTCACGTCGTTAAAAAAAACGACATGAAAAATGACGTGAAAAAAGAGAGCATGTTCGAAATTTTTAATGCCCTTTTTTCACGTCGTTAAAAATGCTCTGGAGCATACACACGATCATTTTTAATGGCCATTTTTTTTAATGGCATTTTTAACGGCATGAAAAATGATCGTGTGTATGGGGCATAAGGGATTCTGTGGCAGAGGATCTCTAGGACTTGTCCGTGAAGGGGACTAAATTCAAGTAGCAACTGTTCGTGCTTCACTCCGGCTGCTAGAACTGTGAGAGGGATCTATCCAGGTGAGCAAAATTCATACTCAGGCTTGAGTAAAGAATAGGGTAACTGGGTGCCGCGTGCCTGAACCTATCTCCCTACCTTCTTTGTCGCTATCTTCAACCTGTTCCCGAATCTGTTTGAGCAAGATAAAAATAAACTCGGCTGTTTGGAGTTTGAACACTGTTTGGACATTGAGTTTCTTTGGGTAAAGAACACAGACTTTTCCCTACATTCTAGGAACGAGAACCAGTGAACGGGAGGTAACTCGCTGCAGGACCCAAAAATAAAGAACACTGCTCAACCTTCTAAACCAGGAGGATCCGGGCATGTGGCACGGTGTGCCTTTATCCCTGCAAGGTGGAGGTAAGCAGGAGAAAAGTGTCCGTGTGCTACATACAAAATAATAAATACATTTCAGTTAGCCTGTTTAATACTTTTTCCCTGTGTCATTCGATTTTATTACACATAACTTGTTTTGGTTTCTTTGTATGTATGAATTGCATGGGTTGTTACCGACATATGGTAAAAATGTAATGTCAATATCACCTTTAGAAATATATTTACCTAGAAAAATGGTGACCTGTTCAATACTTATTTTACCCGCTGTATAATGACATCTATACTGCAGCTGTCCCAAGTCAACTCTAATACTTCTCAGGTATTGCAGTGAAGATTAGCAGCCATCCTTCCTCATAGGAAGAGGGGCAAAAAGAGAAATCTTATCTCTGTTGGCAGGAAATGTCTACAGTACCTTTTCCCTGCCAGAGCCTCTCTACCCACCTGTATATAGGGCACACCATGTCATTATTCCACCAATAGCAGGAGCAATCCTTAAAGGTGCCTGCACCTGCCTACACTCTTCTCCCAAGACCTCTTGCTCTTTAACTCCTTCATCACCTCGACCCGTAATTGCCACCAGTATTCTCCAGGACCTCTACCATCATCTGAAACTTCTAACTCCAATCTGTCCAATTATCTCCTACCCTGGCCACCATTTGGTGGTCCCTGAAAACTCATTTATTTAGGGAAGCCTACCACGCCTCCACCTAAAAACTGTACTTCGACCACCTCCATCAAGTTATCCCCCATAGCTATTTTCTTTTGTGCCACTTCCCTCTCCCTTTTAGATTACCCAGGAGCAGGGCCCTCCTAGTCCTTCTACATGAACTGCATGGTAAGTGTATTGTCTTTCTTTATATTGTAAAACACTGTGTAAACCATTGGAACTAACAAAATCCTATATACGGTAATAATAATGTATAATAATTTCCCTGTTACACAGTTTTTTGTTAAAGAAAACTACAAGTGTCTGTTTCAACCCATATTATGCAGACATGGTCCATCATTGTCACCATCAGGAAACCCACAATGAGAAATGCCACTGCTGTACTGCATGCATTTAGACAGAAAATGGTTGCATAGAGGCTGCAGGAGATCAGCAGATAACAAACGATGGAAAAATGATACGAGTAAGCATTTTATTTAAAAAAATAATAATTTCTATTGTTTTTGTTACACATTGAATTATCAAACTAGATGTCATTTAGGTAGGGTTTAAATCTTCTTTAAACTTCTAAATATTTAAAATGTACGTATAGATAAAGCAGAAATCTCTGTTCTGCAAATGCTGATTGTATTCCACCTCTGATTTTTAAGAGCATCTCAGCACTGCTAGATTTACAGTATTCGAGGAAGGGTTGAAGGCCGACTAATTAAAACAAAGGAAACAGTGATTTGTTTGCTAATAATGTAGGATGAGCATATACACGTGCAAACACTTCCATACATGCTTGATTTACTTCCTAAACAGCCTTAAATGGCATGGATAAGAGAAGACATGACTATTTTCTTATTATAGCTTGACCTGTCCTTTGCTCTTAGATACATGGTTTAGCATTTTACAAGCTTCATTTCCTTCTCAGTGATAAATAGGAGGTCAGCCTAGCGGTGAAGAAGTCCATTTTAACAGATGTCTCCCGAGTTACCGAAAACCATAAGATGTCCTTTATAACGGGGCACTCACTCAGTGTATTATCGATAAATGAGCCTGGCCTGTGAATACTTCACAATTATGTTTCATACCTCAGAGAACACTTGTAATTGGAACATAAATTAGATTTCATTTGTATCCATGTGTCATATTTAACAAGAATCAGGTCTCTGTGGAGGAAGCTGACACACACCTGCCTCGCTCCTCTGAGACCTTTTCCATTTCTGGCTTGTGCCTTTACTGGATTATCCATCATATTGATATTTATTCTTTTTTTTTCTAATCCCGCAAGGCTATAAGTTCTCCTGTGGTATGGCTTTGTAGTCCCTGCCTCCTTCACCTGTATTTACAGCCATCAGAATTGCTTCCTATATATTTTCTTTTTTATAGCTGTTTTTGACAATGTCACTGAAGTATACACGGGTGTAACAACAATAATAAACAATGCAGAGCAGCTGCGGAAAGCATGCTGGGAATGGTGATTAAAAATCTATGAGCTTATTCAAACAACGACACGAGCAGTGCAGTAACCCAAAGCAACCAATAAGTACTTAATTTACTGAAGTTAGCTTTAGAGAAACTTGCTCACTATGGTTACTGCATCTTTCCTATCTTCATTGGATTTTGAACTACCTTGATGGACGAGCATGTCCTACTTCATTAAAAGAGGAAAATGAAGAATGTGGCCAACAGATTGGGTAACCCAAAGATCTAACCCAAAGGAGCCTATTTACTAGTTCTATGCATGAATACCCATCTTTCCACAGTTCCAATTTTATGTCCAAGCCTTGCCAGCTTTATCTATTGTGATTGATATATGGTAAACTTTAAACAGAGTGGGTGGGGGAACTCATTCTCCTTTTTAGTTTAGTCCCTTTCCCACCTTTCCACAGACAAATCAAGCAGCACTGCAATACATTTCACTGGAAGAACTGTTGACACAACATTATGTTCATAGTTGGATGTCCTTAGCAAGTTAGAGCACGAAAATTTGCTACATCCAACCCTAACCACCTGAGTTAATGCTCAGTAGCAAACTTAGCTGCAGTGTACTTTACGTCTCTGGAGCAGAATGTAAGCTTGGCAGCCCAAAGCTGATTCAATTTTCTTTACTTCCACAACAGGGGAAAGGAAATAAAATTGCCCCATCAACACTAACTTTTCCCTTACGCATTGCTATTGTGTTCTGTTGACGGGGAGCCTACCCTACTGGCAGAGCACAATGATGTACTGAAGTCGATTGATGGATCAACTTCAGTACAACCAGCCTGCCCATAGATGGATTGAATCTCGGCCGGTCTCTGCTGAACCGGCCAAATTTCGATCCATATATGGCCAGCTTTTGTCTTTCTTTAGCAGGAGATTTGTCCCCATTTGTCATGGTGTTGAGAGATTGTATGCATGGTTCCGCTTCAGAGAGGGATTTAGTAATTCAATTCTTGCCCCCCCCAGGAGTTTGTAAATAAAGCAGGAGACAGGTAAGTATAAATCTTATCGTTTTGGTACAGTGTAGAACACATACAGTATGTGTAAAAGCTTTGTGTCTGGAGGTCACTTCCAATGAATAGCAGAGTTTGGCCATCAAGAGACAGAATGCAAGTTTTTCTGTATCGCTGCACAATAGCAAGTTTGTCAGCATAATTAAGATATTTTTAATCTACTTTTACCAGCCTAGAAATCTCCTTGTCTGTTAACTTGTGGTGTCTTGTATGGAATGGTGCAAAAAACTCAAACGGAGAACCCAGCTTGTATTTTTTAGGGAGGCTGATGATGTACAGTTTGTCCCTCCTGGAGCTGCTTGTCTGCTTCTGCAGGGCAATACAAGACTATGCAATGCAATGTTTCTAATGCTGAAATGCAGCGTGCACCTTTAGTTAGGCATTGGACCTATTCCTTTCCCTTACATCAGCCGTTTGTCTTTATTTATATGTAGCGGGCTGGTCAATTTAGGGGGAGTCTCTGAGTGGTAATTAGGCTCAGACCCCTTAATTTGTTAGGGGTTATGGACCAATTTTGTCCTCAGGGGATAATGCTGATGATGAGTTCCCTGTGGCCTGCGGGTGGCACTGCCATTCTGGGCTGGAGTTGAACCGCGAGCGCAGTGCTGTGCATTTTGTGTCCCCTCTCGGCAGCCGTACAGTGGGGCGGGGAACCTGCTGTGCATGCCGGGAGAGGAGATAAAAGGGGCAGACATCTCCTGATCGGGGTCCTCGCCCAGGCACCTTCAGCCTGGGAGTGAGTGAGGTTCATGTCCGAGTGCCCTAGGCTCGGAGGCTGTGTTCCTGTTCCATCTCAGGCACCTTTGGCCTGGGATGAGGTACTAACTTGCCGTCCTGTTCGCCTGGGTATGAAGACCCAGGGGTTGCGGAAGAGGCCGGGGCCCAGGACCTTCGGCTGGGGTCCGCTAAGGATTGAGGAGTCCAGGGTGCCACCTTGCGAGGGGACCCGCACTCTCAGAGAAGGGAGGATCATTCCAAAGGACCGATGTGGGAGCCACGGTGAAGGAAGGGGTCTGTTGACTCTCTAGGGGGATGTCTTCTCTTTGATAGGGGCCATGTTCTAGGAGGGAGACTATTTCACCAGGTCAGTAGCAGTGACCTTATTCACCAGGTCTGTGGCAGAGACCAACCTCACAGTCTGTGGCAGAGACCGTGCGCCTAGTATACTGCTTGAGAATCTGAGTAGTAAAGTAAAGAGCTACGTTTTTGTGCCTGGACCTCCTCCACACCTTGGGTTGTCTTGTTTCCTTGCTCCAACCTTTTTCTTATCCAAAAGACTGTTTATTGCAAAGCGAGAATAAATCTCAAGTTGGAGTTTCAGCTGGTGTGGACATTCATGTTACTGGGGAAGTTAAGGACTCGCCTCTACCCACGATAGAGGTGAGAATCATTCTCTGGGAGGATTTTGACTCTGGCTGTGGACAAGACCCAACAACAACACCGCTCAACCTCTTTAAACAGGAGGGTAAGGGCTTATGGTGTGGTGTGCCTTTCTCCCTCCTGCGAGGAGCCAAGTTTAAATGCAGGCTGGGAGAAAAGGTGTGTGCACTATATATATATTTAGGATTAGGAGGACGTAGTACAGGATCTAGAAGAATACATTTGCGGATTTCTTAATGTATTTTTTTTCCTTACGGCCCTGTTCACATCACTTCATTTCCATTGTCATGCATTTTTGCTTGAAAATTTTAAGTGCCTAATTTTTGTATATTTTAGTGCATTTTACATGAACTTTACATGCATCTTCACGTGTTATGCATTTTTTTGTTAACCAGTGAGAATGCTTTTCATGTAGGTGACCTACATAGGAGAGAATATGTTTTTTGTTTTCAGTGTAGGGACTAAGAAAACGTTGCTGATTTTACATTGCGGCAACAACTGTTGTAGTTTTCATTATAGCTGGTGCTTGTGACCATGGGATGGCAAGTTGCCATGTGCTCACCCACAACAAGTTGAAAATGTGCATTTTCATGTGAAGTCAGGTGCTTGGCTGGGAATGGAGAGTGGAAGAAACAATGGCTCCATCTACTCACTGTTGCTGCTGCCCTGCTGTGCTGAACTGGTTAACAGCTATAGCAGCAAGAGAAGGGAGCTGCTGAGCAGGGAGAATTCAATAGACAGAGTCAGGTAACACTTCAGACCCTGCCATAATCGAGCTTTTGAACTGCATTTTCCAGAGGGAGATTGCCAGGAGGGAGGGAAAGGGCTCCATTTTCTCAAGTTGTACAGGACACAGTTTCTTTTCCCATGAGGGAGCTCAGAGAGTGCATATAGCTGTCCAGAGTGCACAATTACTGCTGCATAATGGCAGAGTGCTGCAAAATGAGCAGAGTGCTGAGTCCAGGTGGCAGGTGACGTGGCCAGTGACAAGCTGTATCTGAAGGCAGGTGGCGTGGAAAGTGACAAGCCGCATCTGGTGGCAGGCGACATGGCAAGTGACAATCCACATCTGGTGGCAAGTGACAGGCGATGGTGGCAAATGGCAATTGACACATTCAGGGCTCCCACTGATTCGCCAATATGGTGAGTTGAACAATTTCATTTTATATTACATGTATTATGTATAAATAGCAATAATGTGCTTCAATCATCCTGACACCATATCAACCATGGTGTCGTGATGATCCATTGCCCTGACAAATTGCCCACAAAAAACTTTATTTCCTGGCAGTGCCGCTCCTGAGACTAGACTCTGGATCCGCCCCTTTCCTCACTGTGAGTATATCACAAGGATGCCACACTGCCCATCTGTGACAGCATGCAAAAAGAAAGAAACCTGGAGTTTGCTGCACTCCTTAATGTCTTTGTTTTAGCATCGTGACCTTATTGCAGGCATGACAGGTACAATAAATGGTAATGTGTTTCGCGCTAAACAACAACGCTTTTGCCTTTAGTTCTACTTTAAGTGGATTTGCTCCCACACTCCAAATTACATTCTGGTAGATTCTTTGACTCCTGCATAAATTATCCATAGTAGGTGTATGAATGTCTGTGAGATAGGGACGTTAGATGGTAAGATCCTTGATGGCCGGACTAATGTGAATGTACAATATATGTAAAGCGCTGTGTAAATTGCCAGCACTATATAAATACAGTAAAACCTTGGTTTGAGAGTTACTTGGTTTGAGAGCGTTTTTTAAGACAAAAATGTTTAATAAATTTTGACTTTATATAGAAGCGATGTGTTGATATGAGAGCAGCATCATGTCACAACTTAGTATAAAATAGAAGAGAGGTGCCTCGAAAGGCCCATACACACGATCTGACTTTTTGACAACAAACTTAAAAATGACCAGGTTTTTCAGTAAATCCGACCGTGTGTACGCTCCATCAGACAAACTTTTTCGGTTTTCATCGGACAAATGTTCGCTCTGCAAACAGACAAACTTTCCGGCAACAAAAGTCTGATGGTGCAAAGTCCTGCCGTGTGTACAGAAATCCATCGGACTTAAGTCCAAAGTACAAACACACATGCTCAGAACCAATGCAAAAGATTAGACAACAATACAGAAGTTGACCAAAGGGTAAAGAGGTGAAAAACCACATGATTTGGTCAAAGTTTGCTGAAAAAGTCCTGCCATGTGTATGCATACCAAGTTCACGGCCAACGCCCTTCGAACAAAAATCCTCGGAAAAGTTTGTTTGAAGTCCGACCGTGTGTATGAGTCTTAAGTGTAGCAATAAAGGGATTTTTATAACAGCTTACCTGTAAAATCCTTTTCTTGGAGTACATCACGGGACACAGAGCGACTTAGTCATTACTAATGGGTTATATAGATACCTTCAGGTGCTGGCACTGGCAACTTCCAAAACCGGAAGTACCCTCCCCTATATAAGCCCCTCCCATCCGGGAGCACCTCAGTTTTGTAGCAAAGCAATAAGTGTCCCAAAAAGAGGGGTGGGAGCTCTGTGTCCCGTGATGTACTCCAAGAAAAGGATTTTACAGGTAAGCTGTTATAAAAATCCCTTTTTCTTTTTCGTACATCACGGGACACAGAGCGACTTAGTCATTACTAATGGGACGTCCCAAAGCAATGCCAAATGAGGGGAGGGATACACTATACATAAGCTGGGCGCCATCAGGCATGAGGATCCTTTGCGGCCTGCAACACACTGCGCCCAAAGGCGACATCCTCCTGACTTCTAACGTCTACCTGGTAGAACCTAGTAAACGTGTGTACTGAAGACCATGTTGCGGCCTTACAGACTTGAGCCAGGGAGGCCTGGTGATGCACTGCCCATGAAGTTCCAACTGCTCTTGTGGAGTGCGCCCTAACTTTGAACGGAGGCGGTCTCCTTCTCAAGCCATAGGCTTGTATTATGACCTGTCGAATCCACTTGGCTAAAGTAGATTTTGATGCTGCCTGACCCTTTCTGGGGCCTTCCGGCAGAACAAACAAAGTATCCGTTCTACGAATCTGAGCAGTGGCTTTTAGATAAGCTTTAACTGCTCTTACTACATCCAAAGAATGCAATAACTTTTCCTCTACCGAGGTAGGTTTGGGAAAAAAAGAAGGAAGAACCACATCTTGGTTCAAATGAAACCTCGATACCACCTTAGGAAGAAAGGCTGGATGAGGACGTAATACTACTCTGTCCTTATGGACAACCAGATATGGCTCCTTACAGGATAAGGCGGCTAATTCCGATACTCTTTTAGCTGAACAAATGGCTACTAAGAAAATCAATTTCCTGGTGAGAAGAACCAAGGAAATGTGTTGCAATGGTTCAAACGGTTGTTTCTGTAGAACCGACAGAACCAGGTTTAAGTCCCATGGACATATGGGAATACTAACCGGAGGGCTAATACGCATCACTCCTTGTATGAAAGCTTTGACTAATGAATGCAAAGCCAAGGGCCTTTGAAAAAATATTGACAAGGCCGAAATCTGACCCTTGATAGTACTCAAGGCAAGCTTCCTATCTACAGCCCACTGTAGGAAGTCCAGAATCCTACCTATTATGTACTTACGCGGATTCCATTTCCTGGCTTCACACCACGCGATGTACGCCTTCCAGATCCTATAATAGATCTGCCTGGATACCGGCTTCCTGGCATTGATCATGGTAGATACCACAGGATTAGAGAGCCCTCTCTTTCTTAGAATGTGGGCTTCAATAGCCAGGCCGTCAAACCCAGGGCTGGTAAGGAAGGGTGGTATATCGGTCCCTGCGAAAGCAGGTCCGGACGATGTGGGAGGGTCCAAGGACTCCCCACTGACATTTTTACGATCTCCGCGTACCATGCTCTTCGGGGCCACGCTGGAGCCACCAGAATCACTGGTTTCTTTTCTACCCTGATTCTGCGGATTAATCGCGGTAACAATTGTGGCGGTGGGAATGCATATATCAGTTTGAACTGATCCCAAGGGAACACTAGGGCATCCGAGCCGCAAGGTAGGGGATCCCTTGTGCGAGACACAAATCTGTCCACCTTTGCGTTGAATCTGGATGCTAGCAGATCTACATCCGGTGTTCCCCACCGCTGGCATATTGCCTGGAAAACCTCGGGGTGAAGAGACCATTCCTCCGGGCATAATTGCTGGCGACTTAGAAAGTCCGCTCTCCAATTTTCCACTCCTGGGATGAAAACCGCGGATATGGCTGGGACATATCTTTCTGCCCATTCCAGGATGCAATTCGCTTCCCTCTGGGCTGCACGACTCCTGGTGCCACCCTGGTGATTGATATATGCCACTGCTGTGGCATTGTCTGATTGAATTCTGACAGGGACCCTTGGAGTTTGGATGTCCATGCTACTAGGGCATACCGGGCTGCTCGTATCTCTAAGAGATTGATGGGTAGGGCCTTCTCTGCTTCTGACCACTTGCCCTGGAGAGACCATTGCTCCAGTACTGCCCCCCCCCAGCCTATGAGGCTGGCATCTGTAGTGACCACCTTCCAAGAAACTGGACTGAACGGTTTCCCTTTTTCCAGATTCTGGGGCACCAACCACCAATGGAGGCTCTTGCGAGCGGAAGGGGACAGGGACATTGGTAAGTCTAAAGCCTGAACTTTTTTTGTTCCAGGCTGACAGTATGGCCCTCTGCAAGTTCCTTGAATGGAATTGACCGTAGGGTACTGCTTCGAATGAAGCCACCATTTTTCCCAGCAGCCTCATGCACAGGCGTATGGATGGTTTTCTTTTTGTACCCACTAAGTGGGTCAAATCTCTCAAAGACGACACCTTCTCTGAAGGTAAGAAAATCTTTCTCTGATTTGAATCCAGCCTTAGCCCTAAGTATTCCAGACTTTTGACTGGTCTTAGAGCTGACTTGTCTCGGTTGATAATCCAACCGTGATATCCCAGATACTTGATTGTCTTGGGAATAGCTACTTCCAGTTTTTCCACTGAGTGGTCTATTAGTAGCAGGTCGTCTAAATATGCCATTATCGTTACACCCCGTGTTCTTAGATTGGCCAATAGTGGGGCCAGAATTTTTGTGAACACTCATGGTGCTGTGGCCAGACCGAAAGGTAAGGCTCTGAACTGAAAATGGCGCCCTTCTACTGCAAAGCGTAGAAATCTCTGATGGGCCGGAAAGATGGGAATATGCAGAAAAGCATCCTTTATGTCGATCGAGGCCAACCATTCCTGCCCTTGTAGGGCGGTGGCCACCGATCGGATCGACTCCATCCGAAAAGTCCTGATATGTAGGAATTTGTTTAGCCCTTTTAGATTTAATATGGGCCTCACATCCCCATTTGTTTGGGAACTGTGAAGAGGTTTGAGTAAAACCCGAACCCGCATTCTTCCAAGGGAACCTTCATGATTACACCTTGGAGCAATAGTTGTTCTAGTGCCAGAAGGAGAGATCCTCTCTTCTGGGGATCGCCTGGCATGTTTGACCTCATAAAATGGGCAGGAGGAGTGTCTTTTAACTCCAGCTTGTATCCCAGACTTACTGCGGAGATCACCCATCTGTCTCTGATGGTGTCCCGCCAGGTCTCTGTGAACAACTGAAGTCTTCCCCTCACCCGATTGAGTGGGGGCAACCCTTCATAACTTGGGGGGAGGTTTTGTACCTCTCTTGACCCAGGGTTTCTTGTTACCCTGTGATTGTCCCTGATTTCTGCCCCCTGGATTTGCCCGCAGAGGCCGTCGGAACTGTTTCACAGCCGATGTGCCAGGGACTGGAGAAGTAGGCCTCTGAAAAGAAGGACTTCTACCCTTGTTCTTAACCGGCAAGAGTGTACTTTTACCGGCAGAAATTTTCTGGATATACTTGTCCAGATCTTCTCTAAATAAGTGTTCTCCATGAAATGGGAAGCTAATCAGCAATTTCTTACAGGGAGCTTCAGCAGACCAGTTTTTGAGCCATAGAAGCCTACGCATATGTACTACAGACAGCGTAAAGCGGGAGGCCTGTTGGATTGTATCCTTTATGGCGTCCACCGCAAAACACAAGGCTCTAGGTAGGTCAGCTAGGGCAAGAGCCTGCTGATCTGGTAAGTCCCTTAAGACTTGTTTCAACTGATCTTTCCCTGCTTGGCAGACCCCAATCGCTGCTACTGCAGGTTGTGTCACCATGCTTGCTGTAGAGAAAGCAGATTTTAGTAAAGACTCCAATTTTTTATCTATTGGGTCTTTGAACATTGGAACATTATCTACTGGACATGTCAGTGATTTATTCACACAAGAGATGGCTGCGTCCACTGTAGGGACCCTCCATTTTTTTATGAACTTATCCTCCATGGGATAGATCACTGGAAATCTCTTGGGGGGAGTAAATATTTTTTCAGGATGCTCCCAATCCTGGTAAATAAGCCCTTCCAATAAAGGGTGGATTGGGAAGGAACAGACAGTCTGGGGAGCTTTTAGCGACCCCAGCGAGGAGACAGTAGTGGTTGATGGCTCCGCAAGAGGCATTTTAAATGCTGATCGGACCATGTTAGTCAGAGACTGAACCCATAATCTTTCAACCTGAGATGCTGAGAAAGGTTCTTCCACTGTTGATCCCTCTATAACCGAATCAACCTCATCCTGATCCCCTTCAGGTAGGTTGATCTCTGTGTGGGACTGTTCCTCCACTAACAGGCACTCTGAAGGAGGAGACGGAGATCGGACGCGCTTTCCCTGTGACAGGGAAGCAGCGATCAATGCTGTTAATCTCTCTTCCAATCCTCCCAGAGTTGAGGAAAAAACCTCCTCTGTTATATATACAGGAGCAGGTGGACTGGGGACAGCCGCAGCACCAGGTACTCCTGCGGGGTTCCTATGGCTACTGACCTCTGAAATTTCAGGGGAGATTGGTGCAATACAAGCATGCCCAAAATCCTCAGAGCCCGATGGAGACCCCTTTGGCTTCCTGGAAGACTTATTTCCAGAGCGTCTGGACGACATATCCTTTAAGCACAAAGCTGAGGTATTCCCGTCGTCATACACCAATTTTACTGGTAATAGTCTAACACAGTTGCTGCTATATACCAGCTGGTGTCCACTAAAGTGTCGTTCTATGGGGATGCCTGCATCAACCGCCTCTGTGTGCCACCGTTTTGTTGCTAGCTCTGCTTGCATCCAGCTGACACTTGTACTGTGTCTTTTTGCTGGGACGCCTGCACATGCGCAGAAGCGCCGCGGCGCGCATCGAGCGTCATCCACCCGCCCCGCCCCTTTCTTTTCATAGGAGGCGCGTGCACGCGCCCACGCGCGCGCCCGTGCGCCTTTGGCGCTCTTTTTTGAAACCAAGCAGGAACTAGGAGCCAGGGCCCTTTTTGCCGGAGGGCCTGTGCGGTGGATGAGCGCAGCAACAGGGCAGAGGAAGTGGATTCCCACAGAGAAACTTACCAACTGCCTGGATCTTTTGACTTAAAAAAGCCAAAGATCCACATGACAAGAAAAATGGACTACAGCGGCCTCTAGTGGTTTAACACAGGTACCGCGGTCTCCTTTTTTTTTTTTTTTTCTTGACTACTATTAAAATTTTACATTTTCCAGTAGTTACAGGCATACACAGATATTAGCGGGAATACCGTTAGGTAACAGACAGAAAGACAAATTAGGCTTGGGGTCCCCCAATAGAACCAAGTTCCTGGGGGCCCCCACTTACCTGTTCCCCACCGCAGGACTCTGTTTGGTCCACAGAAGCCCAAACTTCACCTCTCACGGCAGGCATTGTAATTAAACCTTCAGGGACCGGGTTCCCAAGGATTCCACTCCCCTGGACCTGTATAGCACCCTGCACAGACAACATCTTGGTCGTGGGTATGACCAGAGCTCTGGATCCCAGGGTCCAGCCCTCCTAAGAGAGGCATTACAGGCAAAACCTTGCTCTTCTGTTGCAAGGCCCGGGTACCAACCGTTTAGCTATGAAGCTTTTTTGGTCGGATCCGGAACAGCTTACTGAGGCCCATAAAAGAACCTGTACGCAAGCCCAGTGAAAACACATGTTACTCTTTGGCCAACACCTTAGACACTGGCAAAAAACTGAGGTGCTCCCGGATGGGAGGGGCTTATATAGGGGAGGGTACTTCCGGTTTTGGAAGTTGCCAGTGCCAGCACCTGAAGGTATCTATATAACCCATTAGTAATGACTAAGTCGCTCTGTGTCCCGTGATGTACGAAAAAGAAATGGTTACATTTAGGTCCCTTTAACACTTATACGAATTGTCCCACGATTTTTGATGGCAAAGTAGCATGACAAGTCCTTTCCCATGATTTCCAATGACAACCATTCATATTAGTACGACTTCAAGTCGTTCCGACTTCAAAGTAGTCCCTGTACTACTTTGGTCCGATTTTGATGCCACTTACACAGGCATTCCCTGAAATCGCGGAAAAATCGCGGCCGCGAATCACGGCAAAATCTTGTGACTTTGAAGTTGCAGTAGTGTGAAAGGAGGCTTAATGAAGGTACAACATTTAGAAACTCACATGGTTGATGATTAAAATAGGCACAAAAAAAAAATAGGCACAAAAAAAAAAAAAATAGGCACATCTAAGTATGCAGGCATCTGGGGTAAAGCTGTCCACATAGACCACCACCATCTATGTCCTCCCTTCCACGAGTGCTTCAAGCCTCGCTTTCAGATCGCTCTACTGTACGGTAGTCTTCACGGTCATGATTGCAGACTTAAGCCCTGTACACACGATCGGATATCCTATGGTTTCTAATCCGATGGATTTTTCCATCGGAAATCCGATGAAACTGTTTTCCATCAGTCTTGCCCACACACCATCAGTCAAAAAACCGACCGCACCAAAACGACGTGACGTACAACACGTACAACGGCACTATAAAGGGGAAGTTCAAATCTAATGGCGCCACCCTTTGGGCTGCTTTTGCTGATTTTGTGTTACTGCGTGTTAGTAAAAGTTTGGTGAGAGACGATTCGCGCTTTTCAGTCTCCGTGCTTTTCAGTCCGTTACAGCATGACGAATGTGCTCTCTCCATTAGGAACGCTAGTTTTACCAGAACGAGCACTCCTGTCTCATAATTCAGTCTGAGCATGCGTGGTTTTTTTAACCGATGGACTTGCCCATAGACGATCGGAATTTGCTATCGGTTTTTTATCCATCGGAAAAATTTAAAACATGTTCTACTTTTTGACACCCAGATGGAAAAAAGACCGATGGGGCCATACACGATCGGTTTGTCTGATGAAAAAAATCCATCGGACTGTTTTCATCGGAAAAACCTATCGTGTGTACACAGCTTTAGAGCCGGCGGTGAGGAGGCCAGTTTATGTGGATCGCTTTACCCCAGATACCTGCATACTTAGATGTGCCTTTTTTAATCATCAACCATGTGAGTTGCTAAATGTTGTACCTTTATTAAATGTAACCATATTGCTACACTTAGAGGCGCCTCTCTTCTCTTTTATACCCTGTAGCTCCTGCTGGATTTTGCTTCTAATCCCCTTGGGGAGGCTTCCATTTGTGGATGGACATTTTATGGTTAAACAACCTGGTCACATTGCTATAATCTTTTTATATGGACTATAAACTGAAGGACTTATGAATAAATGGTTGTGGAACAAATCATTTGAGTTTCCATAATTTTTTATGGGAAAATTAGATTTGATATACAAGTGCTTTGGATTACAAGTATGCTTCGGGAACAAATTATGCTTGCAATCCAAGGTTTTACTGTACTTGAAAAAATGGCAGAGCTGGTGTGTCACAGATAGATTCTAAATGTTTCTATCTCTATCCTCAAAGCTGGTCATGCATTGGAGATCTCTCATTGACACAAGATTATAAACCTGACATTTGTCATTGGAATCACCACATTACTGAAATGGTTCTGACTTTCCTCCCTGACCTGGCTGTCACTTGACTTTGGTGCACTGTTGAGAAAAAAAAAAAAAAAAGATTGTTCATCATTTGAAGAGTTTAATCTCTGCAAGGTAAAACAAGCACTTCTGAAGCTCTGAAGGGTTCATTATTGCTTGCAAGGGCAACCACACACTATCAGGATTCTATTAGGCACATAACAGAGAGCACAGAGTAGCTGTAATAAGCTTGGTGCAGTAACCAATTACAGCCAACCAGAAATCTTTCCAGAAAACTGGAGTTGATTGTTTGTTACGGCACTTTCCATATGACAACTGCTCTTTGTACTGCATTACTAAACGTGTCTAACTTAGGGTGACCAGACATCCCCAGTTTCAGGGGACAGTCCCCAGATTGAGGACACTGTCCCCGGACCAAATCTGTCCCCGGTTTTGTCCCCAGATTGGATTTGAACAGGGGCTGGGGCAATTTCATTGACAGTCAGTGCAGAATTAAAAAAAAAAAAATCTGAATTACACACCCCCCGCTCTGCCGCTCCTACTAGCTTAGGGGGGTGTATTTTTTTTCCATTATCTGTGCCCCTTTCTGATGATCATTTGCTGGTCAGAGCGGAGTGAATATCTCTTAAGTTTCGGGTGCATGCCCATTCAGCTCCGCTTGCATGTTCTTCTGCCTTGGCTCAAGTCCCGGCCAGCCGCCTGCCTGCTTATCTCCTTGCCTTCCCTGATGGAGTGATCTTCCTCCTCTCCCCACCCAGTAGTAGCCGGGGCCCGGAGAGTAAAGCCTCGTACACACGACCGATTTTCTCATCCAAAAACGACAAGAAAACTGTCGAGAGAGCTTTCTTGTCGAGAAAACCGTTCGTGTGTATGGTTTTTCGTCGAGAAAACTGCCGTGAATCTCGACGAGAAAAATAGAGAACCTGCTCTCTTTTTTCTCGTCAGGATTCTCGATTTTCTCATCGTGTTTCTCGTCGGCCTGTTTTGCGACGAGAAAAACATTTGTGTGTATGCTTTTACGAGTCTTCAAAAAGCGCGCATGCTCAGAATCAAGTATGAGATGGGAGCGCTTCTTCTGGTAAAACAAGCCTTCATAATGGAGATAGCACATTTGTTCCGCTGTAAATTATTGCATCGTTTAAATGTTGCGCATTGAAATCTTCTTTAGAATGTTACAATAATGAAAAATAAAGAACTTGTTTTGCTGCTGATATTCACACAGAGTTCTGACTAACTATTTTAAACCTTTTTCATGCTGATCTCATGAATATTTAGCTGTATTATATCGAGCAAGATCTGCTTAATAATTATATTATTTTAATTTTGAATTCAGATCTTCATTTTAAATGCTTCTTTATTTTATAGTGATCTCCATGTTTTGATTTATTATTTTTGTTGTGTCAAGTTTACCCCTTATTTTAATTTTTTTATTTTTTTTAGACCTTCAAGGAGATTTTTTTGTGTTATCTGTCCCTTTTATTTTATTTGTTAAAATGTATCTGCCTACTCCAAAACTAAATTTATAATTATTATAAAAACACATAGTCAAGTATTAACTGTAAAAATAAAAACCATTTATTCATGTATCTAACAAAATAAATAGAAGGCAGCGCTGGAGAACCTGCTGCCATTTGTGCATCCATGGGACCCCAGAGCACACATCAACCCTGTGTGGCCCATAAAACTGGGAGCTTGAGAAGCACAACAGTTGTGAGCACAAACTGATCCTGGACTCCCAGAGGTCAGGAACAGCAGCAGGTGATATACATGTCCCAAGTCTGTGGTACTACAACAGGCTGCCTTCTGTCAGACCACATTGAAGCAAGGCCATCACTTCCTGGTCTTCTTGGCAGCCTCCCCTGCAGCCTTCCCTGAAGCCTTCCCTGCAGCCTTCCTTCTGCGTGTGGTTGGAGGCTGTGCCACTGGAGGTGTACTTGTGTCAGGAGGAGGAGAAGGAGGTGGAGGAGAAGAAGAAGGTGGAGGAGGAGGAAGTTGAGGTTGGGATAGCTGGGCGACCTCACATATGGCCGTATTGGGGGTAATTCTCTCCATCACCCCCTTGTTCAGCAAGGTGATGAGCAGGGGCTCGCATAGGAGGCGTTGCTCCATGCTCATCACCTTGAACTTGGCCTCAACTAGGCCGGCAATGGCCTCTTCAGGGGATGTGGGCTCCTGGAGGGTGGCATGTGCCTCTCTAATAAGGGCCATTGCTGCCTCGCTTGTGCTCCTGTCCCTCCTTGATCTTTTTGGAAGGCGGATGGGAGGCACCTGCGATCTGGCCCTGCTACTTGGCCCAGCCACCTCCTGTGTGCCACTGGGCCCTGCCACCTCCTGGCTCACAGTGGGCCCTGCCTCCTCCTGGCTCACAGTGGGCCCTGCCTCCTCCTGGCTCACAGTGGGCCCTGCCTCCTTCTGCCTGACACTTTCCAGACCCTCCTCCTGGCTGATGTCATCCTGTGTATGAAAAAGGAACATAGTTTTAGTTTGTGGTTCATCATTTTCACACAAATTATAGCTCATGACTGTTGCTAATTGAATGTAAATCAATAGAAAAGACTATTATTATGACCCCATCAGTTTTCATTCTTCTCTGCCAATTTTGGGCCCACTACTGTCTATTGATATTGAGATCACTTTTTGCTCCCAATTTTTGGGGGGATTTACATATTATCTTATTTTTCATGCATTAATTTTCTCACAAGACATTTAATGAAAATACTATACCTGGCTCCAGATGTCCAAATCAGGTTCTTCCAGGATGGCTACTTCCTCTTGCTCCAGAGAAGGCTCAGCATGGCTGCAGGGAAGTCTGGGGGGAAGACTGGACAGTGATGGCCTTGCCTCAAGGTGGTCGTTCAGAAAGGACATCCTGCTATAGTACCACAAATTCGGGACATATACATCAGCTGCTGCTGCTCCTGACCTCTGAGAAGCCAGGACCCTAAAGCGCTCAGTCCTGTATGTGCCTCTCAAGCTCCCAATTTTACTGTCCACCTGTTTTGTGGTTGCTGTGGGTACCTTGGTCTGCACAAATGGGAGCAGGGTCTCCAGCGCTGCTTTCCTTACACCTTTCTTCCTGTGAATGGGGTTTTTGGTCTCCCACAGAGCATGCAGCTCCCTTACCCGGTCTATAAATTCTGCCAGGAATTCACGGTCGCTGATAAAAGCATTCATTTTGTTTCTGCAATCCAAAAAAGAAGACAAAAAAAGGAATGTCAGTCACACAGTCTAACCTCCTGTAAATCAGATTCCCCATATATATCCTCCAACAATCTCTAGGCATTATAGGCCACCGATTTCACAAAGTCAAAAAATCACATACCTTCGTTCTCACGTCCGTCACTTTTCCTCCTCTCTCCGCACACCGAACGTAGTATCGTCACATGCGTGTTTGCTTTATATACACCACGCATGCGTGAAACTCCGCACACGTCGCCCCGCACACGTCGCCCGCCCATGACGTTCAAAGTATCAACTTTTCCCCGGCCCTTCTCTTTCGGCGCGCAGACAGATATGGCAGCAGGTGTCTGCTAATTCTTCAAATAACGAGGAGGAGACCAGCCCAGACCGTGAAACGTCACGATCAAGGAGGAGATTCAAGCCATCAAATATGTCTTACGCGGAGATGGCGGAGATGGTGGACATATTGCTAAAGTCGGATTATGACGCAAAGCATGGGCCGTATACACACCCTAATCTAAGGAAGTCCAAAATAATGAAGAAAGTAGTGAAAAGTCTGAAGAAGAATTTCGGGGTGAAACGATCAAAGGAACAGCTTAGAAAGAGGTGGTCTGACATCAAACTGAGGGAGCCGGAGCAGTTAAGGAGCATTAGGGAATGCTAGAAAAAAGTAAGTACTTCTCCTGTATTCCTATTATTGTATTTCAGAACTTGCATGTTGCTCCATGTTGTTGCATTTGACTATTGTACCTTCCAAAATTTCATTGTTAGGACTTGGTTTGGCCCAGTAATCAGTCGTTCCAGACACATCGTTCGCCCACTATATACGATGTTTAGCGATTTTACAGGGTGCCAATAATTTACAGAGATGCCTGTTTTTATTCCATAAATGTTAGTACATTGTTGGCTAGATGATGTGATTGGAAAGAGAATGAAATGCAAACTTTAATCAATGTAAAGGAGAGGACACTCAGCAGCTGTTTCCACATCTGGACTCTTGAGCACTATAGTGTGGGCCACCAGAACCACCTTTTTAGGGTGCCCCACACAGGTGCATCAGTGTATATTTGGGGTGCCTCCATGTGTAAAAAATGTCATCAAAAGGTGAATAGTCAAGAATCTTTTTGGGCAAAAAAAGTCTTCATCTTGAAATTCCTCCCAAACAGACACTTGTACCCCAATTCCAAGCAATGTATCATGTTCATTTATTTTTAAGAAAATATCTGTGTGCTAAGGGTAAGTATACCTTTTGTTTGATTCTCATAGAAGAGAGAAGACTGGGAGGACACCACTCCAGGGAGCACAGGAACCCCACACCTTCTAAACAACCCCAACCTCACCAAGAACCCCAACCTGAGGATGTTGAGGAAGTTGAAGAGGTGGAGCAAGGAGAAGTGGAGGAAGGAGAAGTGGATGACGTGGTGGAACTGGTCACCACAACAGGTCAGTATCTGTCACCACAGCTTCAGGTAAGAGATGTAGGCCTACAGAGTTATAATACCTTTTGTATTTTTTTATAGGGGATGAAAATATTGGGGTGAAAGAAAGTACGCGTTTCTCTGCTGACAGTGCCCTACGAATCATACAGCAAGTAATGGAATGTAGTACAGAACTGGACAGAATTAAGCAAAGAATTAATGTGATGGATCAAACCTTTATGGACATCCTAGATGTTTTGGGGCAAATTGAATAAGGCACAAAACACCGAATTTTATTTTTTTATATTGTTATTCCCCCAATTTTATTATGCTTTTTGACAATCAATCAAGCCAAACTTTGAAGATGCACACAGTGTGTCAACATGTGCCATCTGCCATCAGTGGATATCCATGTACGGGTTTTGGGGGTGCAACCCCTTCCTCGCATCTCAAGTAGGTGAAATGAAGAAGGGGTTGCACCCCCAAAACACGTCCATTGATCACCCCTGATGACAGATAGCACACGTTGACAATAGGGATCAGGAGTCAAAAATCCCATTTTAAAATGACTCTAAATTGTGTGCATCTTCAAATTTTGACTTGGTCAGCGGTGCCAATACCCCATATTATGACGGTCAGATAGAGACATTTTTGGTGAAATTGAATGTCTCATATTGCCAAGAGGTATACAATGTTGTAGTTTGTTGGATGCTACTGATGGTTTTGTATTTTTTTACCAAAAAAAAGGCCTGTTTCTGGGCAGGCCAAAAAAAATAAAAATAATGTTCTATTTACCATGTGTGTGAATGTGCACAGAGTAAAATGTTTGAACAACCACAAAGTGTAGCTTCTTTTTCAAATACGCTATAACCTTATTTGTGTATATTTTTGGTGTTACTAGTGAAATGGTTGTTATTTACTAAAGGAAAAGACACTTGGCACTACAAATGCACTAAGACAAACTAGGAGACAGCAAAAAAAAACAATAAAATACAGATTAAACCAGATTTTTATTTTGTACTTTCTCTAGAAAAAGTCAGACATGGCCTGGCATAGGAATTGCCCCCCTACCCGTGAAATATTCTAGATATTTCTGGCGAACCTCACGGGCATTTTGGGGGGGCAAGCCAGGACGGCCAGTTTCTAGGCCCGGCAGGGTATTGCCAGTTTGAAGTCCTGCCTCAGGCACTATTGAGGCAATATAATTTTGGGATTTCCGGATAAGAAAGTTATGTAGCACACAGCAACAAAAAACAATGTAGTTAATTTTGTACTCCGCCAAGTGAACTGGAGTAATGAAAAGGCGGAACCGGCTGGCCATTATCCCAAAGGCATTCTCCACGACTCTTCGGGCCCTGGCCATCCAGTAGTTGAACACCCTCTTCTCCGGGGTAAGGGTCCTTAGGGGATGCGGTCCCAGTCTGAAGGCTTCATCAGCCAAAAACACAAAGGGGAGTCCTTCAACATTCCCTGCATCCGGTGGCAATGCAAGGTCGTCACTCTGGAGACGGAGGGCAAACTCCGTCTGGCTGAAGGATCCCCCATCGGACATCCGGCCATTCTTCCCCACATCCACATAGAGGAATTCATACCGTGCTGACACCACCGCCATCAGCACAATGCTATGAAACCCCTTGTAGTTGAAAAAGTAGGACCCAGAACAGGGTGGCGGCACGATGCGGACGTGCTTCCCGTCGATGGCTCCACCGCAGTTGGGGAAGTCCCACCGCATGGCAAACTCCGATGCCACAGTCTGCCATTCCTGTGGCATGGAAGGAAGCTGTGGAGTCAAACCAGAAAAATAAATATTATTACTTTTGCACATAACATTGCAAGCAGATTCTACTAAAATACATTCTAGCCCAACATCATTCTAAGTTTCCGTTTAATGTGTTTTTCCAAAATCAAAGTGAAGGCTCAAGTATCATATTCAGCACCCCCTCTGATGGTCCATTCTAAAAATATTTGGGGGGGGCTAGATGAGTTTGGGAAAGGCCAAAAATAAGGAGAACTAACATTTATTGCAAAATTTTAGGGGGGGAATCGGGGGGGGGGGGGGTAAAGCACTACAATGGAGCTGCAGAAATACATTGGGAAGTGACTCGGCTAGGTGTGTTTGGGCCCAGGATAGCATTGCAGTGGCGGTGCGTCCATAGTGCAGAACAATACATAGGTTCATGCCTTGCATGAACCTATGTATTGTCGATGCCGCACACTATTCAGGTGGATGGCCCCCTGTTGAGCGGCGGACATCTGAATAACAGCGTCAGGGTTTTTAAGGGAAGTGCCTATCAGAGCCAGCGACTCTGATAGGCTTGCCAATTACAGCCTGAGGGCTGTAATTGGCTTCCAAAAAGTTAACCAGGGGACGCAGGGGGGGTGCGTTCCTTGGTTAAACACTGACAGGCTCCTCTGCCAATCATGTTCACCGAGTCTGTTTACCGGTAACCTGATTGGCTGATGCAACATCGAGGGTGGGAGAAGACATCGAGGAGAGAAGAGAGAAGAAGGACGGCGCTTACCAGAGGAAGGTAAGTGCAGGGCTTGGGGGGGGGGACCTGGCTGCATTTGAGGGGACAAACTGGCTGCATTTGAGGGGACAAACTGGTGGCGTTAAATAGGCACAGTCGCGGAAATGGTAGTTTTTAAATTATTAAATTATTTGGGTGGCCCCCCCAAACATTTTGAGCACCAGCCACCACTGCTGGAGAGGTTAGTGAAGGGAAATATGCATGGAGGAGAAAAAAGGGGCATTTAAAAGCTTACAGCATGCATGGGGACAAAGGGGACATTCTCAGCATATTACAATCATGGTAATTAGGGAAGGATGAAAGAAATACAACACATTAGCATACATGAAATACATAAAATGTGATGTTAAAGGAGAAAACTTACCCTCATATAGTCCTCCTGCAGGACTTGGATAATGGCAGAACAGGTGTCTGGGATTATGAGGCCCAGAGCCTGGGGGGAGATGCCTGTCGTGAACTTCAAGTCCTGAAGACTTCTCCCTGTCGCCAGGTAACGTAAGGTGGCGATTAGCCTCTGCTCAGCACTGATGGCTTCCCACATAACGGTGTCCTGCCTGGTAATATAGGGGGACACCAAAGCCAACAGATGCTGAAAAATGGGGTCAGACATCCGCAGAAAATTCCTGTAGTCCTCAGGATTATTCTCCACGATCTCCCGCAGCAGAGGCATATGGCAGAATTGGTCCCACTGGAGCAACCAGTTCTTGGTCCATGAACTCCTCCTCACCCCGTTCATGGACTCGTCTTGGTCCAAGGCAAGCAGACCAATACCAAGCGCCTGCACAGCACGAACTCGACGACGAGAATGTACCCACGACATGGCTAGGAAACGGTCGTCTGATCAGAACGTACTAAACAGAACGCACTTCAGAACAGCAACTGAAATTCAGAAACGAACGGGCAAGAACGCACTGTAAAACAGATACGACCTGCCTAGACGCCCTGAAAGACAAGATACGAACCCACAAGCACAAACTGAACCTCAGAAAATGAACTGAAAAGCACGAAGACTGAAATGCGCGAATCGTCTCTTCCCAAACTTTTACTTCACACGCGGTAACATGAGATCAGCAAAAGCAGCCCAAGGGGTGGCGCCCTTGAAAACGATCCTCCCCTTTATACTGCCGTCGTACGTGCTGGACGTGACCGTGCAGAACAACGACGAGATTTGGAATTGACTGTGTGTATGCAAGGAAAGCTTGACAAGAATCTCGTCGAGAAAAACAAAGTGTTTTTAACGTTTTTAACGACGAAAAACTCGGTCGTGTGTACGAGGCTTAAGACTTGACAGGCTGTGAAGCGGGCGGAGGCGACGGGCAGAAAGTCGCTGATTGCCGCCATTACTAGTAAATAAAAAAATTAAAAATATGTCCCCGGATTTCATTAAAAAAATCTGGTCACCTTAGTCTAATGCCGCGTACACACGTCCGTTTTTAATGTCATTTTTTAAACCAACGTTTTTCTCGTCGTTTTTTTTTCTTGTTTCCTCTCCACCCTGTCTTGCGTACACACAATCATGAAAAAAAAACGCTCGAGCAAAACGCAGTGACGTACAACACGTACTATAAAGGGGAAGTTCCGTTCGAATGGCGCCACCCTTCAGGTTAGTAAAGTTTGTTGAGTGACGATTCGCGCTTTTCATCCTCATGCTTCTCAGTCCGTTACAGCGTGACGAATGTGCTATCTCCATTACGAACGCTAGTTTTACCAGAATGAGCGCTCCCGTCTCATACTTGATTCTGAGCATGCGCGTTTTTTTTCCCCTCGTAAAAGCATACACACTACCGTATTTCACGTTGTTAAAAAAAAAACGATGTGAAAAACGACGTGAAAAAATAGAGCAGGTTCTAATTTTTTTAGCCCATTTTTCACGTCGTTAAAAATGCTCTGGAGCCTACACACAATCGTTTTTAATGCCCAATTTAAAAAATTGCATTTTTAACGACGTGAAAAACGATCGTGTGTACGCGGCATAACTGTCATTATATCAAGTAGTACCCTGATCTGTGCCTACATTGCCATTGAGAACTTCCTTATTTCTTCAGTTATTGCACAATACTGAGAATACAAGTGTCTGTGGCTGATGGAGGTGGAAACCATATAAGCAATCAATAAAGCCAAATCTTGCAGCTTAGCAATCATTAGAAGCTGCATTCATTTTCTTTTTTTAGGCTTTTCCTCTCTGTTTTCACCTGGTGATCTGGCCAGTAACACACCTCCTGTATTAGAGCGCCTCCGCTCTGGATGAAGGAGCACAGGGGGCACATTTGGACAGCAGCATTGTCAGTGGGGGGGAAAGGGGAGTGTTAGATGGACTAGAAGATTTAAATATACTAACGCATCAAAGACAAACTCCAGCTCACACTTTATAAGAAGTTACAGCAACATTTTCTTTTCCTTTTAGGATACAGTTTTTCATAAATAATTAGAAGCTGATCATTATAAGCACCTTTGTCAGTGTTAAATAGTTTGTCTCATCCCTATAACTACTACATCTTTAGGACAGCTTGTTCTTTTGAAAAACAACAGACTTAGACCCTTTTCACACTGGGGCGCTTTTCAGGCGTTTTAGGGCTAAAAATAGCGCCTGTAAAGCGCCTCTCAAGACACCCCCGTTTGAAAGCCCGAGTGCTTTCACATTGTGGCGGTGCGCTTGCAGGACGGCAAAAAAAGTCCTGCAAGCAGCATCTTTGGGGCGGTGCTGGAGCGGTGTATACATCACTCCCAAAACGTCCTGCCCATTGAAATGAATGGGCAGCGCCTGTAAAGCACTTCGGCAGCACCACAACACGGGCGCTATTAATCCTTTCTTCTGCCACTAGCGGGGGTTGAAAGCACCCCGCTAGCGGCTGAAAAGCTCAGCTATAAAAGCGATAAAGTGCCGCTAAAACTAGCGGCGCTTTACCACTAACGCCTGCACCGCCGCAGTTTGAAAGTGTCCTTACTGACTGTATATCACTAGATGAAAATAAAAGAAATCCTAAAAAAGAAAATGAATGTAGCCATCACATCTAAGAATTTGTAAGCCACAATATAATAAATGATTGCTTTTGGGTTTATTACCATTTTAAGTCACATAGAGGAGTACAGATAGGAAATCTCATTTACATTATAAATTGTTTTGTGTAAAAAGATCATTTTATTGTAATATTGGTTTAATATGTAAAATATTGAGATATGTTTACACTGAGAGAGAAGTTGTAAAGCATGCTGAGATAGTCTGAAGTATGTAGAAAATTATCTGCTCCGCAATCCCCTAGAGAATTAATGCAATTGGTCATTTTTAGGTGTCTGTATTATTAAATATAAGCACTGGTGCTTTTGTAGTGATTGAAACTGATTAGAGAATCAGGGATTCTGTTTTTGGCCTCTCCTTTACATAACCTACTGAGGGATAGAATACAAGGCTCCATTTTAGCTACTATTATTGAGAAATTCCAAAAAAAAACAAAGGTAGAGGGTCGGACAATTTACAGAAATTGCAGCAGAAATGTTCAGTACATAGCAAAGTTGCTTTAGGAGGTACCATAGTTCAAAGTAGTCCTTATGCTGCTAGCATTAGTAAATGGATATGAAAGTATATCATATTTGCTTGTTTTAAACTTTTTCTTTACATTTCTTCAGTTACTTCCTGGTTTCCATGCCTACGTAAATGATGGAATACATCACATGTGTCTACAGGAGGGGAGGATGGACTTTCTTAGCTAAGCACATCATCTCCTGCTTGTATGCCTTGGCTAAGGGCAGGTGGATTCCAGTAAGTAAATACATGAATCATCTGCCCTTACTCAAGATGGCCATAGCCAGAAATTATAGGGGGTGTTTTTCAAAGTGATTTCTCATCAATATAAAGCATAGAGACATTGATGGATGGTTAAGTTTGCTTTGAATATTAAAAATGAATTAAATAGCTTTTTTGGTTTGTGGTGCTCAGAGGAAGTGTAGTTCCACTTTATGTTTTAGTTTAATAGGAAGAGCACATGGGTATGGTGAAGCATATCATATTCTGTGGCAACAGGAGGTATATTCATGCCAAAAATATATACATTTTCTATCAATTATTATTTAATATCAAGTAAAAGGATACAGTTGTAAATGTTGTAAGGTTATAAGGTATGGCTCCTTTTTTTTTTTTTTTTTTTTTTATAATCTTTATTTTAGTCAGCATTGTGAGAGAACAAATCAAAAGTAAAGGACCAGAAAATAATAAAAACAAGGAAAACAAACAAGAGAGTAACAATATAGGTAAACAGTTTACCTAACCAGAGTACCAGGAGTCGTCACTCACAACATAGGTAACAGACACCATAGAGAGGTTGAGAGCTACCTCAACACTATTAAGCACAAGAGAACTCTCCTGTGTCATGGACTTTCGGTCCCAGTCAACATATCTCCTCTCTCAACTGACAGAGGACCGGAGAAAACCACTCTCAGGAAAATAAATGAAAATGTGTCTAAAGCTCACATAAAATTATTCTCCATTATCCTGAGCTATCATGTGACTGAACTCTTGTACACACTCCAAGAATATGGTCGTGGCCTTCACACCAGGTTCAAAGCTACTGAGATGCATTACCTGGTAGATTGATAGTGGATGGGGAACGATCAGCTAAGGCCAATTTTTTAAATGTGGGGTCTGCCAACGCCAATAAGGTTATATCTAAGCTGGACGAGATTGAGACTGGTTGGGCAATATGTTCCTTCCAGTTTGCCCAAATGGACTCTCTTGCGTCTGTCTTTACATGTGGCAAGCCACTCTTCTGCCTCCATGATCTCCCTCACCTTCCGCATCCACTCCATTTCACTCAAGATTTGAGAGCTTTTCCAGTGAACTGGTATGAGGCGCTTAGCAGCACTGAGGAGGTGGGGGGCAGCACTACGTTTATAGATAGAGAGAGGCATATGGGGAGTTCCTGGAAGGGGAAAGCACTTCAGAGAATTAGGGAGGTCTATCCCGAGGCCCTCCAGCACGTGTTTACCTATCATTTGCCAGAAAGGTAGGACAAGAGGGCACTCCCACCATATATGCAGGAAAGTACCTCTCTGTCCGCAGCCTCTCCAGCACAAATCAGAATGTGAAGAGTACATTTTTGCTAGAGTTTTGGGAACACAATACCACTTGGTCAACAGCTTTTAATTATTTTCCTGTGCTTTGGACTATACTGAGCTAGAATGGGTCAAGTAGTACAACTGCTGCATTTGTTCTTTAGAAATGGTTCACTTTGAGCAGTGCTAAAGGCTAAGTGAAGTTAGAAGAAAGGTCTGTGCTATCAGTGCTTAAGAGTTTATTTCCAGATATCAGTGGGCAATAAGTGTTTTAAGAGTAGAATCCATGTAGACAATGAAGTTGCTTATTTAATGTATTGTTACTGTAGGCACCCCCCTAGCTGCAACACATGACCAAATCTTTCAGCTAGTGACCTACAGTAAAAAGAGTCAGCCAGGGGCCAGACATGCATGAATGCTCACTCATGCATGGTTGGCAGGTTTTATACTCTTTCGCCTCCATCCTCCTGATCTGAAACCATGATAACCCCTCTTCATATCTGGAGCACACTCCCAGGCAGGGCTCTACATTCTACACCTGGGTAAAGGTTAAGGCACCATAGGTCCAACTAAACACCTAGGACTGATGAAGACTGAGGAAGGAGGACAGTCCTAGACTCTGAAATGCATTTCCTGACAGCCCTTGTGACTACACATGTCCAGACAGTGTGAACACATCACTCGGCAGTGTCTTCTGTGTCCCACCTCCAGGAGGGTGACACCGTTTCTACACCACCACCAGTTTCTAGGCCAATTAAGAGTGTACTCAACTCATAAAGACAGGTATTGTCTGTACATGGTAAATTACATCTTCTGCTCTCCACATTACTCATTACTAGGGATGAGCTCGGTGTTCGAGTCGAACATACGTTCGACTCGAACATCGGCTGTTCGATCGTTCGCCGAACAACGAACGATTTGGGCCGTTCGCGCCTAATTCGCGGCCCACAATGCACTACGCCATCGCAGTGTCATCCAGGCGCTGTGATTGGCCAAGCATGCACTGTGACCCCGCATGCTTGGCCAATCACAGCGCCGGCAGCGAGGAGAGCAATGATTGGCCACAGGCAGGATGCCTGTGGCCAATTATTGCTGAGGGTGTTTAGTACACGCCCCACACTATAAAAGGCCGCCAACACGGCGGCCTAGTGTAGTGTGTTCCGGAGCAGGGAAAGAGAAGCATAGGCAGGGACAGTGACATTTTTTTTTCTTGCTTAACCTGGATTCCTTTAGTTTAGGGAAAGAGAAGGATAGGTAGGGAGAGTGTCAGTCTGTTTTACTGTGCTAAACCTTGTTTGTAGGGACAGGGAAGGACAGTGAGGGAAATTCTCATTGTGCTATACTGTGCTAAAGCATTCCTCATCAACCATCTTTAAAAAAAAAAAATTATAGGGACAGAAAACTATAGGTAGGGAGAGTGTCAGTGTGTTTTACTGTGCTAAACCTTGTTTGTAGGGACAGGGAAGGACAGTGAGGGAAATTCTCATTGTGCTATACTGTGCTAAAGCATTCCTCATCAACCATCTTTAAAAAAAAAAAATTTTATAGGGACAGAAAACTATAGGTAGGGAGAGTGTCAGTGTGTTTTACTGTGCTAAACCTTGTTTGTAGGGACAGGGAAGGACAGTGAGGGAAATTCTCATTGTGCTATACTGTGCTAAAGCATTCCTCATCAACCATCTTTAAAAAAACATTTTTTATAGGGACAGAAAACTATAGGTAGGGAGAGTGTCAGTGTGTTTTACTGTGCTAAACCTTGTTTGTAGGGACAGGGAAGGACAGTGAGGGAAATTCTCATTGTGCTATACTGTGCTAAAGCATTCCTCATCAACCATCTTTAAAAAAAAAAAAATTATAGGGACAGAAAACTATAGGTAGGGAGAGTGTCAGTGTGTTTTACTGTGCTAAACCTTGTTTGTAGGGACAGGGAAGGACAGTGAGGGAAATTCTCATTGTGCTATACTGTGCTAAAGCATTCCTCATCAACCATCTTTAAAAAAAAAAAATTATAGGGACAGAAAACTATAGGTAGGGAGAGTGTCAGTGTGTTTTACTGTGCTAAACCTTGTTTGTAGGGACAGGGAAGGACAGTGAGGGAAATTCTCATTGTGCTATACTGTGCTAAAGCATTCCTCATCAACCATCTTTAAAAAAAAAATTTTTTATAGGGACAGAAAACTATAGGTAGGGAGAGTGTCAGTGTGTTTTACTGTGCTAAACCTTGTTTGTAGGGACAGGGAAGGACAGTGAGGGAAATTCTCATTGTGCTATACTGTGCTAAAGCATTCCTCATCAACCATCTTTAAAAAAAAAAAAATTTATAGGGACAGAAAACTATAGGTAGGGAGAGTGTCAGTGTGTTTTACTGTGCTAAACCTTGTTTGTAGGGACAGGGAAGGACAGTGAGGGAAATTCTCATTGTGCTATACTGTGCTAAAGCATTCCTCATCAACCATCTTTAAAAAAACATTTTTTATAGGGACAGAAAACTATAGGTAGGGAGAGTGTCAGTGTGTTTTACTGTGCTAAACCTTGTTTGTAGGGACAGGGAAGGACAGTGAGGGAAATTCTCATTGTGCTATACTGTGCTAAAGCATTCCTCATCAACCATCTTTAAAAAAAAAAAAAATTATAGGGACAGAAAACTATAGGTAGGGAGAGTGTCAGTGTGTTTTACTGTGCTAAACCTTGTTTGTAGGGACAGGGAAGGACAGTGAGGGAAATTCTCATTGTGCTATACTGTGCTAAAGCATTCCTCATCAACCATCTTTAAAAAAATAATTTTTTATAGGGACAGAAAACTATAGGTAGGGAGAGTGTCAGTGTGTTTTACTGTGCTAAACCTTGTTTGTAGGGACAGGGAAGGACAGTGAGGGAAATTCTCATTGTGCTATACTGTGCTAAAGCATTCCTCATCAACCATCTTTAAAAAAAAAATTTTTTATAGGGACAGAAAACTATAGGTAGGGAGAGTGTCGGTGTGTTTTACTGTGCTAAACCTTGTTTGTAGGGACAGGGAAGGACAGTGAGGGAAATTCTCATTGTGCTATACTGTGCTAAAGCATTCCTCATCAACCATCTTTAAAAAAACATTTTTTATAGGGACAGAAAACTATAGGTAGGGAGAGTGTCAGTGTGTTTTACTGTGCTAAACCTTGTTTGTAGGGACAGGGAAGGACAGTGAGGGAAATTCTCATTGTGCTATACTGTGCTAAAGCATTCCTCATCAACCATCTTTAAAAAAAAAAAAATTTATAGGGACAGAAAACTATAGGTAGGGAGAGTGTCAGTGTGTTTTACTGTGCTAAACCTTGTTTGTAGGGACAGGGAAGGACAGTGAGGGAAATTCTCATTGTGCTATACTGTGCTAAAGCATTCCTCATCAACCATCTTTAAAAAAAAAAATTTTATAGGGACAGAAAACTATAGGTAGGGAGAGTGTCAGTGTGTTTTACTGTGCTAAACCTTGTTTGTAGGGACAGGGAAGGACAGTGAGGGAAATTCTCATTGTGCTATACTGTGCTAAAGCATTCCTCATCAACCATCTTTGAAATCCTTGTTTTTTGGACAGTCAGGGAAATTGTCATTGTGCTATTCTGTGCGAAAGCAATCATCCTCAACCATATTTAGAAATCCTTAAGTAAAGGGACAGAGAAGGACACCTGAAGGTAGCCCTTATTGCTTTTTTCCCATCTCCCTGCAGGCCATCCATTAGAATGTCTGGAAGGCAAACAAGGAGAGGCAGACAGTCAGGAGGCAATAAAAGAGGGCAAGCAGGCTCTGTGTCTGGGGGCAACAGTGCTGGTCGTGGACGCGGTGCATTGTCATCAGCACATGGCCATGGGACACGCTTGTCCTTCTTTTCGGCAGCTGGACATGTTGAGCCACATCATGCCGAAGACTTGGTAGAGTGGATGACCAAGCCCTCCTCCTCCTCCTCATCCTCTCTCACCCAGGCTCAGGGTACTGGCAAAGCAGCTGCCAAAGCGTCCTCTTCCCTGGTATCAATGTCAGACTCATCATCAGTCACTCCTTCCCTAGACCCACCATGTCCTCCTCCTGAGGAGTCCCCCGAACTGTTTGAGCACAGTGTTGGGTACATGCTCCAGGAGGATGCCCAGCGTTTCGAAGGGTCTGATGATGAAACCCAGCTAGAGGAAGGCAGTAGCGTGAGAGCAGACAGAGGGGATGCTCAAGAAGGACACCAATCTGGCAGTCATGTTCCAGCAGCTGCAGCATACTGCCAGATTGGCTCCAGTGATGAGGAGGGAGGGGATGATGAGGTCACTGACTCCACGTGGGTGCCTAATAGGAGAGAGGAGGAGGAGGAGGATGAGGAGGAGGCACATCTCCAACGAGGCAGGATGCCCTTTGGTGGCCAGCGTAAGGGCAGTACACCGACGGAATCACACCGCAGAGCTCTGCCTGTGCAGGGCGCTGCCTCTGCCCGTCATTCAAAAAGTTCTTTGGTGTGGGCCTTTTTTGAGGCTAGTGCATCAGATCGCACAGCTGCTGTTTGCAACATATGTCTCAAGCGTATATCGCGTGGCCAAAACATCAGCCGCTTGGGTACCACATGCCTGACCAGACATATGTTGACCTGCCATGCAGCTCGTTGGCAAGCCTACCTCAAAGACCCACACCAAAGAACAAAGCGGACCTCTCCTTGCACCGCATCAGCTGGGATCTCCAACCCCACTATAACTTCAGTCCTCTCTGAAACATGCACTGAGAGGAATGAAGGTGTAGAATTAGGTGTGTCACAGCCAAGTACTTGCGGCCACTCTGCTAGCAGTACACCGACGTCCGATTCTAGCAGGCAAATTTCCCTGCCCCAGCTGCTGGACCGTCGAAAGAAGTTCACTCCCAGCCATCCACATGCCCAGCGGTTGAATGCTAGCTTGGCTAAATTGCTAGCGCTTCAACTGCTGCCTTTTCAGTTGGTAGACTCGGCCCCCTTCCGTGAGTTTGTGCAATGTGCGGTTCCTCAGTGGCAGGTTCCCAAACGCCACTTTTTCTCATGGAAGGCTATTCCGGCTCTCTACCAGCATGTGGAAGGCAATGTCTTGGCCTCGCTGGACAGGGCGGTCAGCGGTAAGGTGCATATTACCGCTGACTCATGGTCCAGCAGGCATGGACAGGGACGTTACCTTTCTTTCACGGCCCATTGGGTCACTCTTTTGGCAGCTGGGAAGGATGCAGGACAAGGTGCAGTAGTGTTGGAGGTTGTTCCACCGCCACGCCTCCAAAATGCTACTACTGGTTGTGACACACCTCTCTCCTCCACCCCCTCCTCTTCTTCTTCCTCCATGGCCTCTTCCTGTGCTTTGTCCTCTGAACCAGCGGTGCTCCGTAGGCGTTCAAGGGGCTACGCAAGTACGCAGGCAAAAAGATGCCATGCCGTGCTTGCGCTGGTGTGTTTGGGGGACAGAAGCCACACTGGGGCAGAGGTCCTGTCTGCTCTGCAGGGCCAGGCCGAGAGGTGGTTGACGCCACGCCAGCTTAAGCCAGGAATGGTGGTTTGCGACAATGGCACCAACCTCCTCTCCGCCCTCCGACAGGGACAACTGACCCATGTGCCCTGTGTGGCTCACGTCCTTAACCTGGTGGTGCAGCGGTTCTTGGGCAGGTACCCGGGCTTACAGGATGTCCTGAGGCAGGCCAGGAAAGTCTGTGTGCATTTCTGCAGATCTTATAATGCCAGTGCTCGCCTAACTGAGCTGCAAAAGGAGTTGAACCTGCCCAAGAACCGCCTTATATGTGACATGCCCACCAGGTGGAACTCAACGTTGGCCATGCTGCAGCAGCTGCACACGCAGCAGAGGGCCATCAATGAGTACCTGTGCGACTACGGCACCAGGACAGGGTCAGGGGAGCTTGGTTTTTTTTCTCCACGCCAGTGGGGCATGATCAGGGATGCATGCACTGTCCTGGCACCATTTGAGGAGGCCACGAGGATGGTGAGCAGTGACAGTGCATGCATCAGTGACACTGTACCTCTTGTCCACCTGTTGGAGCACACGCTGCGTGGAATAATGGACAGGGCACTTGAGGCAGAACAGAGGCAGGAAGAGGAGGACTTCCTTGCCTCTCAAGGCCCCCTTTACCCAGACAGTGTTCCTTCTGTCCCACCCATCGCACAGGAAGAGGACGAGGAGGAGGAGGAGGATTGTGTCAGCATGGAGGTGGAGCCTGGCACTCAGCAGCATCAACAGCAGCAGTCTTTTAGGGATGATTTACAGTCCCAAGAAACCCGTGGACTTGTACGTGGCTGGGAGGAGGTGGCTGCGGATCATGTCGTCCTTAGTGACCCAGAGGACTCCGGACCGAATGCCTCAGCTAACCTACGCTGCATGGCCTCCCTGATCCTGCAAAGTCTGCGGAAGGATCCTCGTATTCTTCGGATCAAGGAGAGGGACCATTACTGGCTGGCCACTCTCCTTGATCCACGGTACAAGGGTAAGGTTGCGGACCTTATGTTACCGTCGCAGAGGGAGCAGAGGATGAGACAACTCCGGGAGGCCTTGCAGAAAGGTCTGTGCAACGCGTTCCCAGAGACTGGGAGGTTACAAACTCCTGGTCCTGGACAACGAGTTGCTGAGGCTTCGGCCAGTCAAAGAAGGAGCGGTGGGGAAGGTGGCCGTCTGACCGATGCGTTCAGACAATTCTTTAGTCCGCAGCCCCAAAGTATGATCGGTTCCAGCAACCATCGCCAGCGTCTGATAAACATGGTGCAGGAATATCTAGGGGCAAGGTCAGACTTGGACACCTTCCCCACCGAAAATCCTCTGGCTTACTGGGTCTTGAGGATGGATCACTGGCCAGAGCTTGCACAGTATGCAATTGAGCTACTGGCCTGTCCTGCATCCAGCGTTATTTTGGAACGCACATTCAGTGCTGCTGGAGGATTTGTCACGGATCACAGGGTGCGCCTGTCCACCGACTCGGTTGATCGACTGACTTTCATCAAGATGAACCAGTCTTGGATCACCACCAGCTACCACACACCTGATGCTGATATAACAGACTAATTGATTTTAACATGTCACATCCCTTCAAGACTGATGCTGATGCTGAGTGCCTGTGCTGTTATGTTGACTGGCTATCTTCCTCCTCCGAGTCCTCAATGATACAATTGATGATGATAGCTTGGAAGATCATTTTTGTTTATGGGTGCCGCCACCAGTGCCTAACGCCCAATTTTTCAGCCCCTGTTTAACAGGGGCGTGTAATTACAATTTTTGAAGCAATACTTTGCAACAGGGCTCATTGCTGTGCTCCAAGTACAGTATCTGTGAGGGGTTGCAGTGTTGTGCCACCAGTGCCTAAGGCCCAATTTTTCAGCCCCTGTTGAACAGGGGCGTGTAATTACAATTTTTGAAGCAATACTTTGCAACAGGGCTCATTGCTGTGCTCCAAGTACAGTATCTGTGAGGGGTTGCAGTGTTGTGCCACCAGTGCCTAAGGCCCAATTTTTCAGCCCCTGTTCAACAGGGGCATGTAATTACAATTCTTGATCTAATAATTCACAGCAGGGCCCATTGCTGCACCCACCAAGAGTAACTCTGAGGGCTTACAGTGTTGTGGCAACGCCACCACCACCACCACCACGAAAGGCCCAATTTTTCAGCCCCTGTTCAAAAGGGGCATGTAATTACAATTCTTGATCTAATAATTCACAGCAGGGCCCATTCCTGCACCCACCAAGAGTAACTCTGAGGGCTTACAGTGTTGTGGCAACACCACCACCACCACCACCACGAAAGGCCCAATTTTTCAGCCCCTGTTCAACAGGGGCATGCAATTACAATTCTTGATCTAATAATTCACAGCAGGGCCCATTGCTGCACCCACCAAGAGTAACTGTCAGGGCTTACAGTGTTGTGGCACCAGCACCAGCATCAAAGGCCCAATTTTTACTACCACTGTTCAACAATTATATGTAATTACAATTCCTGATATAATAGTTGACAGCAGGGCGTTCCAGCACCAACCAAGAGTAACTGTGAGTGCTTACAGTGTTGTGCCAACACCAACAACTAAGGGGCCTATTTCTGCAGAGTATATACGGCAGGTCCCTACTTTCAAACATCCAACTTACAAACGACTCCTACTTGCAAACGCAAGAAGACAACAGGAAGTGAGAGGAAATCTACCCCTAGGAAGGAAAATTCTCTCCTGTAAGAATTAATATGGGAGAAAGGTGTCTCCTCTGTACTGATGCTTTATCACCAATCCTTGTTTCAAGAAAAACAACACATTTCAAAAACAGTTGTCATTGGGACGGAAAGTGAGGTGAAATGTTCTGAACAGGGGCACAGACAGCAAAACAAATGTTACAGGGGTGATAACCCTTACCTATGTTTTCCAAAAAGTTTAAAAATAGATTTTTGGGCTGGAGCTACACTTAAACAATGTACCTGTTCAAAATTACAAACAGATTCTACATAAGAACAAACCTACAGTCCCTGTCTTGTATGCACCGCCTGTATACGGCTGTTCAGAGTATATAGGGCCTTTTTTATTTTATGTGCGGGGTTCCCCTTAATATCCATACAAGACCCAAAGGGGCTGGTAATGGGCTGGGGTAGGGGGGGGGGGGGGTCATGGGGTAGCTATGCCATTTTTCTTAAAGATTTTCATCCATATTACCGGGACCAGACATTACATTAAAGCCGCAAGCAGTTTTAAATGGCTTTTTTTTCCTTTAGAAGTGTCATTTTGTGCAGGGACAGTTCTAAACACGGGAAACACGTGGCACTTCACAGGCATACTATAGACACCCCCCAGGTACGATATTTAAAGGAATATTTGACTTTTTTTTTTCACTTTATGCATCATTAAAATGACTGCTCCCGAAAAACGACCGTTTTTAAAACTTCTTTTTGCATTGATACATGTCCCCTGGTGCAGAACCCGGGTTCCCAAACCCTTTTTAGGACAATAACATGCATAATAGTCGTTATAATTAGCACTTTAGAATTCGAACGTTCGCATCCATTGTATTTAATAGGGTTCTAATGTTCGTACGAACTTTCGGTCCGTTCGCGGGTTCTGGTGCGAACCGAACCTGGGGGTGTTCGGCTCATCACTACTCATTACTCGTCGTCGCCATTAACTTGGCTGTGCATCTCGCCTCCTAAAGGCACTCCTCAGCTCCACAAGTACTCGGTTTCACAATAACAAGGCATTTCTTTAAAACTCTCTTTACTGAGTAAAGAACTTGAAATAACAATATGCATTATTAGGCAAAGTTCCATATATTGGCAATAACAGTCTTGCATATTTGGCAGAACAGTTCCATATAATGGGTGGTAACAGCTCCACTCTATGGCATATTCCAGTGCATGGAACCAACCTTTTGATAGAGTTGACATGCAATTGAGTGATTGCTGGTGCTTGCTTCCTGCTATTCACTTCTCTAGGCTCTCGGCTAACTACTCCTCCCCAGAGAGGAAGGCAACTTGCTAACAGCTCTTGATGCTGACTTCTGGGGAGCAAGGCTGCTCCCTGGACAGGGCAGCCATGTGGTACAAGCGCCCAGATTCTTAGTGGTTGATAGGGATGAGCTTCGATTTCGAGTCGAACTCATGTTCGACTCGAACATTGCCTGTTCGCCCGTTCGCCAAACAGCGAACAATTTGGGGTATTCGCGGCAAATTCGAAAAGTTTATGGGAGAAATCTAAAGTGCTAATTTTAAAGACTTATATGCAAGTTATTGTCATAAAAAGTGTTTGGATACCCGGGTACTGCCCCAGGGGACATGTATCAATGCAAAAAAAAGTTTTAAAAACGTCAGCTTTTTCGGGAGCAGTAATTTTAATAATGCTTAAAGTGAAACAATAAAAGTGAACTATTCCTTTAAATTTCGTACCTAGGCTGTGTGTATAGTATGCATGTAAAGTCGCGCTTGTTTCCATGCTTAGAACTGTCTCTGCACAAAGTATAATTTCTGAAGGAAAAAAAGTCATTTAAAAGTCACTCGCGGCTATAATGAATTGTCGGCTCCCGGAAATACATAGAAAAGTCATTGATAAAGAAAAAAAAAAAAGCGTGGGGGTCCCCCAAATATCCATACCAGGCCCTTCAGGTCTGGTATGGATATTAAGGGGAACCCTGCCGCAAATTTAAAAAAAAATGGTGTGGAGTCCCCCCAAAAATCCATACCAGACCCTTTATCCGAGCACGCAACCTGGCAGGCCGCAGGAAAAGAGGGGGAGGACGAGAAAGCGCCCCCCCTCCTGAACCGTACCAGGCCACATGCCCATGTTGATGGGGACAAGGGCCTCATCCCCACAACCCTTGCCCGGTGGTTGTGGGGGTCTGCGGGCAGGGGGCTTATCGGAATCTGGAAGACCCCTTTAACAAAGGGGACCCCCAGATCCCGGCCCCCCCTATGTGAATTGGTAATGGGGTACATTGTACCCCTACCATTTCACGAAGAAAGTGTAAAAAAAATATAAAAAAAACACACAGACACCTTGGAAAAGTCCTTTATTAAAAAGAAAAAAAGAAAAAAGAAAAAAAAACATTCCAGCGATGAAATCCAGTGTCCCGCGGCGATCCGATGTCCAGCGCTGTCCACACGAAACGTCATTGGCTGAGCCTGAGCGGACATGATGGGGAACTTCCTCGGCAATGTATTTAATGAATAGACCCGCCCCTTCTAAAGTTCCCCATCAGGTCCGCTCAGCCAATGACGTAGGTGTAAGGCTAAGCGGACCAGATGCGGAACGTGAGAAGGGGCGGGTCTATTCATTTAATACACTGCCGAGGAAGTTTCCCATCAGGTCCGCTCAGGCTCAGCCAATGACGTTTCGTGTGGACAGCACTGGACATCGGATCGCCGCGGGACACTGGATTTCATTGCTGGAATGTTTTTTTTTCTTTTTTTCTTTTTAATAAAGGACTTTTCCAAGGTGTCTGTGTGTTTTTTTTACATTTTGTTTACACTTTCTTCGTGAAATGGTAGGGGTACAATGTACCCCTTACCAATTCACATAGGAGGGGGGCGGGATCTGGGGGTCCCCTTTGTTAAAGGGGTCTTCCAGATTCCGATAAGCCCCCTGCCCGCAGACCCCTACAACCACCAGGCAAGGGTTGTGGGGATGAGGCCCTTGTCCCCATCAACATGGGGACATCCTCCCCATGTTGAGGGCATGTGGCCTGGTACGGTTCAGGAGGGGGGGCGCTCTCTCAACCCCCCTCTTTTCCTGCGGCCTGCCAGGTTGCGTGCTCGGAAAAAGGGTCTGGTATGGATTTTTGGGGGAACTCCATGCCATTTTTTTTTTATTTGGGGTGGAATTCCCCTTAAAATCCATACCAGACCTGAAGGGCCTGGTATGGATATTTGGGGGAACTCCACACATTTTTTTTTTAATCTGCGGCAGGGTTCCCCTTAATATCCATACCAGACCTGAAGGGCCTGGTAATTGAGTTTGGGGGGACCCCCACATTTTTGTTTTTTTTTTATCAATGACTTTTCTATGTATTGCCGGGAGCCGACAATTCATTATAGCTGCGAGTGAGTTTTAAATTACTTTTTTTCCTTCAGAAATTACACTTTGTGCAGGGACAGTTCTAAGCACGGGAAACAAGCGTGACTTTACATACATACTATACACACACCCTAGGTATGAAATTTAAAGGAATATTTCACTTTTATTGTTTCACTTTAAGCATTATTAAAATCACTGCTCCAGAAAAAACGTCAGTTTTTAAAACTTTTTTTTGCATTGATACATGTCCCCTGGGGCAGGACCCGGGTCCCCAAACACTTTTTAGGAAAAAAAACTTGCATATTAGCCTTGATAATTAGCACTTTTGATTTCGAAAGTTCGAGTCCATTGTATTTAATAAGGTTCTAAAGTTCACACAAACATTCTGGCTGTTCGCCGGTTCTTGTGCGAACCGAACAGGGGGGTGTTCGGCTCATCTCTAGTGGTTGATGTCATTTCCTTCTCCCATCTAAGACCTTTAAAATGGTGGGCACATGAATGTATACTGGCAACGCCAAATTGGCTGTTCAAATCTTACAGTTTCAGTGCCAATCCCAGGCATGAGCTTTCCCAAGATAGTTTCCTGGAGCACATAACAGGGTACAACCTAGTCCCCAATGAGTTCCAGTCAGCTTGAAGTAGCAACACAGCTGCACCTTCAGGTTGATGACACACTTCGGCATTACAACTGTCTGCATACAGTAGATGAATGACAAAACCAGCCGTAGAGCACATTGTTGGAGCCATAGGGGCTTACATATTGAGGCTGGATGTTCGGTAGTTGGCAGTGTGCAGTTTTCACTAGGGAGAGTCACTCTCACTTCCTGTCACAGTGAGAATTGTCACCAGGAGATAGGGTGAAGAAATTAGCAAACATTTTCACTTGTCACAGGAGGGATATATTTCCAATTGTCTAAGAGCAGATTTCCTGTCCTTGTGAGAGATTTTCTGTTTTGTCTCTGGGACAGGAAGTGAGGGTTATTCTCCATAATTTAGTGTGGACAGTAAAAATACCTGACTGGAGGTTCAACAACTTTCTACTCTATCAAAATAAAGTACTATACTTATAGCACAGCTGTGACTGTTAATCTTAAGAAGAATTATAAAGAGAGATTGTGTGTACATATGCTGAAGTTATGCTTAATTTCTCTCATACAATTGTAGCCAGGTGTTTAGCTAAGATTGGACAGCAGCTGCTCTCTGTAGCTGCTGCCCTGTGGTGCTGAACCGGTTAAAAGCTATATAAGCAAAATGAGGGAGCTGCTGAGCAGGAAGGGTTAAATAGATGGAGTCAGGCAGCATTGCACTGTGGGAACTGTAGTCCAGACAGATACTCTACTGTAATCAAGAGCTTTTGAACTGCATTTCCCAGAAGGATATTGCCAGGAGGAAGGGAAAGAACTGCATTTTCCCAGGCTGTAGAGAATACAGCTTTCTCTTGCCGTGAGGGAGCCCAAAGAGTGTACATTGCTGTCCAATGTGCACCACCACTGCTGCATAATGGTGACCTGAGCAGGATCCGGAGTGATAAGTCCTGGTGTCCTGACAGTAAGAATCACCTGGGTGAAGAGCAAAGAGTGTACCGATCGCTGTGTGTGACTGGATGACGAGCTGTAATATCTCTGGAACTAGTGAGCTGATGCTGTGGGGATTTACTATCTACTGCTAGAAAGAGAGAGACTGAGTCCTTTAGGAGCTGACCATACAGCCATATAATAGCCTTATTGTAGCCTTCAGGCTTGATTGGGACTTGTGCACCAGTGGTAAAATTAAGCCCCATCACTAGCCGGCTGAAGAGTTAGGACTAAAGATTGCCCCTTTACAACTGCAACACAGAGAACTTTACTTATTGCCTATGCTAAGAGCTACCACTCAGAGGAAATTGCACTATATCCAAGCCATCCTCCTAGAGTGCACTCTAGACTAGTTATAGTATTCGTTTTCACATTGCAGTTAATGCTTATATGCACTGTTTATTGCAGACTTATTTCCAGTATAGTTGTACCGAACTCTATTTTAACTTACATTGGCATACCGATTATGCTCTCTAGCAGCCTGTTTCTGAATCTACCTTCTGTATGCTCATTTATACTCAAACCACCACTTACTCTAACCCAATGTTTCTCAACTCGAGTCCTCAAGTAACAGGTCATGTTTTCAGGATTTCCCTCAGATGAAACGGCTGTGGTAATTATTAAGGCAGTGAAACTGATAAAATTACCTGTGCAAAGTAATGAAAAGCCTGAAAACATGACCCTGTTGAGGGTACTTGAGGACTGGAGTTGAAAAACATTGCTCTAACCGATGCAAATACATTGAATTAATTTACCACTAAATGGCCTAAATTTCTTGATACCAATTCACAGTCAAGTTAAAGGTAGCCACACCTGGGTTCCTATAAGTATGTGCTTTAACTTTCACTCAAATAGGTGTGCCAAAGGGGGCACAGGTTGTTCTTGGAGTCAAGGCACAGAACAGAGAACCCAAATTACCATATGGCTCCTTCAGGGGTAGTGCTAAACAATAAATCTGATAATGGTTATAATCTCTTCCCAAATAAACAATAATTAATATTTAAATGCCTTTTTAACATTTGCTATGTGGTTGTTATAAGGCTTTTTAGTACTGGAACTTTCTTAAATATGATTTCATCTGATTGGCTGTGGAAAACAATATTTACTGTGACATTTATTAAGTAATTTCTGGGCTATATACACTTTTAGCAGAGTTATTACATTTTTTAAACATGTGTTTAGCGACTGTGATCTTTCTGTAATAAAAAATAATCCTTTTGAATGTTTGATTTCTGAGTCCCTTATGGATTGAAATGGATGAAAAAATATAGTAGCTTTAAGTACTTTTTTGTAATATATAATATTGTAGCATTAGATTTCCTTTGGGCCACTTGTGAAGCTTGCAGCCTCCATTCCATTCACTCACTAAATAATTGATATTCTTTTCCCTTAGTATCTATGTTGTATTTAAGATAAGTATATCCTTCTAAAACACACACATAAAACACATGACATTGTATTACCCCCTAAAGTGGTAGTAAACTCGGAAATTAAAGAAGAAAAAAAACGATTCCCCTGCAAGGCAATGTTATAATGTGCTAGTATGCATTGCATACTAGCACATTATGTGAAACTTACCCTAAGACATAACCCACCAGTGGTTCCACCTACAGAAGGTATTCTTTCAGGAACAGACTAGTACCACAAAGGTGGATCCTGATGTGAGGCCGAATTTGCCATTTCTTACTCTCAGAGTCATTAGGTCCACCAAGAACTCCCCCTATTTTCTATGGTAATATGGTTGAATAAAACAGAACCTTCCAAGTAGCTTCTGACACCATATCCTGACTGTCCAAATATCACCCAGAATAGGCGAATGAGGGAGGGAAAACAGAAAAATTCCATCCATTGCTCACTGTGTCTCCAATACACCTCCTCTCATGCCAACCATGTATATACACTGTCCACACCACTGGAAATTTAACTTATAGAGCCTTTGGACTTATAGCTCCAGTAGATGAATAGAGTGGTGGAAAAACACAGGAACAGTGATTAACAGTGGATGGGAGGCAGTGTAGCCAATGCTCCACAGTGAAATTTACTGACAGGACACCCACAACTTACAAACAACACCAATTTTTACTGACAAAAAGACAGAGCCACATTTTTTTAATGATACCTCAAAAAAGTACATATAATGGTAGTTTTAAGTGCAAAACAGTGCAAATATCAATATTTAAGCTATAAACACATAGCTAGTGCTATTAGCAATATGTTTAAGTTGCAGACTCTGATGTAAAGGGGAACTCTGTGGACACTGATTTAAGGGGGATTGCTTAGAACGCTGATGTGGAGGGGACTTTGGTGACCACAGTCCACCTTCCGCAGAGTGAATACAAAAAGGTAAGGGGGGTTTGATTTGATTTGATATGGGATTTGTACTGCCCCGAATGCGCTCCCATAGGAGCACGTGTAGGCGCACAGAGACCCTAAAGTCAAACTTTAATTACCAATAGAAAGGTAAAAGAGCCTAGGGTATAGAATTTGAAGGAGGTAACGTAAAAGAGAAAAACTGGGGGGGGGGGGGCTAACCCTCCAGATGGAGGAGGAAAAAGAGCATTCAAAGTCGATGTTTTTTGCATGATTTCTATTCTTCATCAGGTTATCCGTAGGCCTGGATAAAGAGGTAGGTTTTTAAACCCTTCCTGAAACTCAGGAGGGAGGATAAGGACCTTAGAGACGCTGGAAGGGAATTCCACAGCTCTTTGCCCTTTGTGACCAGGCGTCTGTTGCCAGTGGATTGTAGTCTGCTGATTGTTGGTTCTGTGAGATGTAAGTTGGCTGAACAAAGTGATCTTGACGGTACATGGTGAGAGGCCCATTCAGACAGATAGATTGGGCCCAGTTTCCGGTGTGCCCTATACATATAGCACATTGCCATGAATAGTACTCGCTTGGCGATAGGAAGCCAGTGCAGTTTTTCCAGCACAGGAGTGATGTGGTCTGTTCTGGCGCATCCGGAAACCAGGCGAGCAGCTTGATTCTGGGTTACTTGCAATTTTCTTTGGGTTACTGATATAAGGGGAAACCTTTATATTAGTGCACTCCCTTAGCTTACTGTATTCCCTCCCTCTTACATAAGTGACCCCTCCCCCCGACTGGCCTGGCAGCGCTTTCAGTGACCCCCTTTCAGGTGCACAGTGCAGGGCTCAGTCAGATGGGCCTTTCCAGCTCCAGCTTGGCGGCTCTGCTTTCATCCTTTGTTCTCCTCTCCACAGTCCACACACCTCTGACTCCTCCCGTGACTTCAGTCCCTGCAGCGCTCCCGCTCTTGACTCCTCTTTAGGCTCCCCCTCAGAGACTATGACATGATACAAGACAAGGGATGGTTATGATACAGATGATGGTTAGAGACTGCGGACATGATAGATGGTAGAGGCTGCAGACATGATACAGGAGATAGTTAGAGACTGTGGACATGATACAGGAGATGGTTAGAGGCTGCGGACATGATACAGGAGATGATCAGAGACCGTGGACATGATACAGAAGATAGTTAGAGACTGTAGACATGATACAGGAAATGGTTAGAGGCTGCAGACATACTACAGGAGATGGTTAGAGGTTGCGGACATGAAACAGGAGATGATCAGAGACCGTGGACATGATACAGAAGATGGTTAGAGCCTGTGGACATACTACAGGAGATAGAAAGAGGCTGCAGATATACTACAGGAGACGGTCAGAGACTGCAGACATACTACAGGAGATGGTTAGAGGCTGCGGACATGATACAGAAGTTGTTCAGAAAATGTGGACATGATACAGGAGATGGTTAGAGGCTGAGGACATGATACAGGAGATGGTTAGAGGCTGAGGACATGATAGATGGTGAGAGGCTGCGAACATGATAAATGGTTAGCGGCTGCAGACATGATAGATGGTTAGAGGCTGCGGACATGAGTGGGGGGGAAGGAGCCAGGTGGATGGAAGTGAGGGGGGATAGAGTCCTTAGCCTTACTCAACAGATGGATCCCAGGCATGATCGTCCATTCCTCACCATTGGCCTAATGTTGGCATAGTGAATTTTTACCACATTCACCAAAATTCATCAAATTCCCTCGCAAAGTGAGAAGCCTATTTGCCTTTAGTAAATCAACCTGAATGAGTCCTTTAAATCCTGGGTGTCTCTTTATGTTTTCCATGTTGTCAAAGGTTTAATGAATGCTTTTGTTTTTCCATTCTCAATATTTAATTCCCCACATTAACTGTAATTTTCATAATTTGGTTGGCTTGAAACAATTACATCCTTACCCCACTTTTAAGTACACAATGGGGTACACAAATACAACCATGGGTGTAGATTGTAATGGACAACAGTTCAGTTCTATCTGATTGTTTTTCAGTTTAAAGCTGATGGAAAGCTCCAAAACTCAATCAAACCACATGTCCAGCATTAGTCTTAAGTAACAGAAACTGATAGCATACTGCACATTAATGTTTCTTGTTTTCAGTACTACACAAGTCAAACATCTACATACTTGTCTATCAAGCCAGCAATGAGAAGTACATTCTGGTCACTCAAGACAATTTTCAAAAAACACAAAATATAACATATATACAAGATATTTTATTGTGTAGAAACTATATGAAAAATTAATATCCATTTGTCCCACATGGAGTTCCTAAAAAACTCACACATAGATATATTATGTATTCTAGTTTGGTGATGTCTCAATCATTTTTCCTTATCCCTTCTTAATATCACTAACTAACTAACTACTGTGCCTTTCTACAATTGTGATAATTTTTGCCTGTGCCCATTGCTGTCTGAAAAAAAAAAAAAAATTTCTTTGTTTGTACCCACCTCAGAGCTATTGCTATGCTACTTATTGTGTACATGTTTTGCATAACTGTTTCACTTTGCAAAACAGAGATTTTGTTATGCATTTGTTTATCATTTTACACAGAGTATTTTCTGCCACTAGAGGACGATCTTTCCCAGGCAGTTTGCTAGCGAATCATTTCAAAACATCTCAAAATGGCCACTACAACCTATAGAAATAAGAGACACAATAGTTAGCCTACATCATAGTGGCATCATAGGGTGGAAGAAGGTCAGTGAAAGAACGTATTGTAATATGTTAGCTGATAGGCTAGAAACATATCTTGGATTCTCCAGGCCAGATTCCTGTTGTTCTGTGCCTAGTAGACAGTGCAGAGCAGGTCCATCTGTTTTTTTTATCTGTCTGCCTTATGCCTTGTACACACGATCGGAATTTCCATCGGGATAAACTCACTGGATTTTTCCGACGGCATTCCGTTCAAGCTGTCTTGCATACACACTGTGTCACCAAATTTTGACCGTCCAAAACGCGGTGACGTACAACACTACGATGAGCCGAGAAAAATTAAGTTCAATACTTCCGAGCATGCGTCGACTTGATTCTGAGCATGCGTGTTTTTTTCTCCGTCGGGGTTCCACACAGAGGAACGGAATTTTCGCTAGGATTTTTTTCCATCGGAAAAAAAGAGAACATGTTCTCTTTCTAAATTCCGACGGAAAAAAGTCCGATGGGGACCACACACTTTCGGAATATCCGATGAAAAAATTCCATCGGACTTTTTCCATACGTGATTCATTTTTCTTTTGTTGGACCAGCAGGTTAAATAAAAAAAAATGAGCCAATGTTCCATCCACACATTCGATGGGGATGTGGGAATCCTTCCTGCTGTGCTATTATATTCTGCCAGCGGGGAGCTTTCATCGCTGTCAGAATGCAATGATCAGTGTTATAGGCTATAGAAATACAGCAAGAAAAAAGCAAGCTCTAATATCACCACATCTAAGGCCTGGTCAGTTGTCATATGTTAAAGTGTATTTTTAGTTTTGAATAGAATAGGGAATGATTAACCACTTAAGCCCCGGACCATTTGGTAGCTAGAGGACCAGAGGTGAATTCAGAATTTTGCACTGCGCTGCTTTAACTGTAAATTGTGCGGACATGCAATGTTGTACCCAAACGAAATTTGCGTCCTTTTCTTCCCACAAATAGAGCTTTCTTTTAATGGTATTTGATTGCCTCTGCGATTTTTATTTTTTGCGATATAAACGGAAAAAGACCGAAAATTTTGAAAAAAAATGATATTTTCTACTTTTTGTTATAAGAAAAATCGAATAAACTCAATTTTAGTCATACATTTAGGCCAAAATGTATTCAGCCACATGTCTTTAGTAAAAAAAATGTCAATAAGCGTATATTTATTGGTTTGCGCAAAAGTTATAGCGTTTACAAACTAGGGTACATTTTCTGGAATTTACACAGCTTTTAATTTATGACTGCCTATCTCATTTCTTGAGGTGCTAAAATGACAGGGCAGTACAAAACCCCCCCCAAATGACCCCATTTTAGAAAGTAGACACCCCAAGGAAATTGCTGAGAGGCATGTTGAGCCCATTGAATATTTGTTTTTGTCCCAAGTGATTGAATAATGACAAAAAAAAAAAAAAATTACAAAAAGTTGTCACTAAATGATATATTGCTCACACATGCCATGGTTATATGTGGAATTGCACCCCAAAATACATTCTGCTGCTTCTCCTGAGTACGGGGATACCACATGTGTGGGACTTTTTAGGAGCCTAGCCACGTACGGGACCCCGGAAACCAAGCACCGCCTTCAGGATTTCTAAGGGCGCAAATTTTTGATTTCACTCCTCACTACCTATCACAGTTTTGAAGGCCATAAAATGCCAAAATAGCACAAAACCCCCCCAAATGACCCCATTTTAGAAAGTAGACACCCCAAGGAAATTGCTGAGAGGCCTGTTGAGCCCATTGAATATTTTTTTTTTTTGTCCCAAGTGATTGAATAATGACAAAAAAAATTACAAAAAGTTGTCACTAAATGATATATTGCTCACACATGCCATGGTTATATGTGGAATTGCACCCCAAAATACATTCTGCTGCTTCTCCTGAGTACGGGGATACCACATGTGTGGGACTTTTTAGGAGCCTAGCCACGTACGGGACCCCGGAAACCAAGCACCGCCTCCAGGATTTCTAAGGGCGCAAATTTTTGATTTCACTCCTCACTACCTATCACAGTTTTGAAGGCCATAAAATGCCAAAATAGCACAAAACCCCCCCAAATGACCCCATTTTGGAAAGTAGACACCCCAAGCTGTTTGCTGAGAGGCATGGTGAGTATTTTACAGCTCTCATTTGTTTTTGAAAATGAAGAAAGAACATTTTTTTTTTTTCTTTTTTTTTCAATTTTCAAAACTTTGTGACAAAAAGCGAGATCTGCAAAATACTCACAATACCTCTCAGCAAATAGCTTGGGGTGTCTACTTTCCAAAATGGGGTCATTTGGGGGGGGTTTGTGCCATCTGGGCATTCCATGGCCTCCGAAACTGTGATAGGCAGTGAGAAGTGAAATCAAAAATTGACACCCTTAGAATGCCTGAAGGCGGTGCTTGGTTTTTGGGGTCCCGTACGCGGCTAGGCTCCCAAAAAGTCTCACACATGTAGTATCCCCGTACTCAGGAGAAGCAACAGAATGTATTTTGGGGTGTAATTCCACATATGCCCATGGCATGTTTGAGCAATATATCATTTAGTGACAACTTTGTGCAAAAAAATAAAAAATACATTTTTATTTTATTTTTTCCGCAACTTGTGTCAACATATAAAATATTCCATGGACTCGACATGCCTCTCAGTATATAGCTTGGGGTGTCTACTTTCCAAAATGGGGTCATTTGGGGGGGTTTTGAACTGTTCTGGCATTTTATACACAACATTAGGAAGCTTACATCCACTCTTCTAACCACTTGAAGACAAAGCCCTTTTTGACACTTTTTATTTACATGAAAACATATTTTTTTTTGCAAGAAAATTATGTTGAACCCCCAAACATTATATATATTTTTAAAGCAAAGGCCCTACAGAATAAAATGGTGGGTGTTGCATTTTTTTTTTCTACACAGTATTTGCGCAGCGATTTTTCAAATGCATTTTTTGGGGAAAAAATACACTTTTTTAATTTTAATGCACTAAAACACACTATATTGCCCAAATGTTTGATGAAATAAAAAAGATGATCTTAGGCCGAGTACATAGATACCAAACACGACATGCTTTAAAATTTTGCACAAACGCGCATTGGCGACAAACTACATACATTTTTAAAAGCCTTTAAAAGCATTTACAGGTTACCCCGTTAGATTTACAGAGGAGATCTACTGCTAAAATTACTGCCCTCGATCTGACCTTCGCGGTGATACCTAACATGCATGGTGCAATTGCTGTTTACATATGATGCCAGACCGACGCTTGCGTTCGCCAGAGCAGGGCAGGACAGGGGTGCTTTTTTTTATTTATTTTTTTTATTATTAATTTTGCTTTTTTATTTTATTTTTAAACTGTTGCTTCCATATTTATTTATTTTTATCACTTTTATTGTTATCTCAGGGAATGTAAATATCCCCTATGATAGCAATAGGTAATGACAGGTACTCTTTTTTGAAAAAACTGGGGTCTATTGGACCCTAGATCTTTCCTCTGCCCTCAAAGCATCTGATCACACCAAGATCGGTGTGATAAAATGCTTTCCCAATTTCCCAATGGCGCTTTTTATATCCGGGGGGGGACATTCCCTCCCACTGCTTGTAAAAGCAGTCCAGAGGCTAATTAGCCACTAGGATTGCTTTTACATGAAAGCCGGCCGCTGGCTGAAAAGAATGATAGCAAGATGATACCTAAACCCGCAGGCATCATTCTGGTATAAACATTCAAAGTCCAGCAACATACCAGTACGTTGCTGGTCCTTGTTGGACATGTATTGTAATCTTTTTTTTCATGCAGCCTGTTGGCTGAACGAAAAAAAAAGATTGATCGGTGGGTATGCCCACCATTAGAATACCGCCCTTCATCCACCCACTTCTAATGATGGGCATACATGCACCATTTATATATGCCGAAGCATGGGGGCATCTTCTCGCAAAAGTTATGCCGCGTACACATGGTCAGACTTTTCCACGGGCAAGCCTCCGTCGGAATTTCGACCGTATGTACGCGGCATTAGGAGCAAAATCGCTCCTCCGCTCCTGCTGCCCCAATGCTTCGGCATATATGCTTTTTTTTTTTTAACTGTGGTGGTGAAATTACCTCCTACAGCACTGGAGTCGCAGGGATCAGGCCTGTCTCTGCGAACGCTGCAGTTATGTTTGTTGTGTTTTGTAAGTGACAGTGATCGATCGATACTGCACTTCGGTGGCCTGGGCTGGACGGAGGGGCAAAACGCAGTTGCCAGCAGGTATCTGGGCTGATCCCGCTAACACTGCGTTTTTGGGAACCCTAAACTGCTGGGGACGCTAGTATAGATCTGATCAGATCAGATATTGAGCTGATCAGATACTATACCACTAAGGGGGGTGTATGCTTCACGCGTGGGTGTTAGCGCTACTGGCACTAACCTGACGCTGCCTGGGGTGTGACGCAGACCCTCTCTGATGCTAAAACCTAATTGATATCACACGCCAGGCGATCAGGGGGTTAAACCTTTATTGGGTTATATACGGCGGGTGCCCTGACACTATAAAAAGCAAACTAACTAACCAGCGTCACCCGTAACACTTATATGATGATCACTGGTGAAAGGGTTAACTAGGGGCAATTAGGGGGTTAAAACCTTTATTAGGGTAATATATGGGGGTACCTGACGCTATATAAAAACCTGACGGCGAACCTAAAAAAAAATTACTGGCTACCTATCGGCATCACCGACACTAAGACAACGATCATAAAAACGATTGCTTAGCGACAGTGGTGATAGGGGGTGAAAGGGTTACCTGGGGGGCGATCAGGGGGTTAAACCTTTATTAGATAATATATGGGGGTACCTGACGCTATAAAAACCTGCGGCGAACCTAAAAAAAATTACTGGCTACCGATCAGCATCACCGACGCTAAGACATCGATCAGAAAAATGATCGCATAGTGACGGCGGTGCTAGGGGGTGAAAGGGTTACCTGGGGGGTGATCAAGGGGGTTACACCTTTATTAGGTAATATATGGGGGTACCCGACGCTATAAAAACCTGCGGCGAACCTAAAAAAAATTACTGGCTACCGATCAGCATCGCCGACGCTAAGACATCGATCAGAAAAATTATCGCTTAGTGACAGTGGTGATAGGGGGTGAAAGGGTTACCTGGGGGGGCGATCAAGGGGGTTAAACCTTTATTAGGTAATATATGGGGGTACCCGACGCTATAAAAACCTGCGGCGAACCTAAAAAAAATTACTGGCTACCGATCAGCATCACCGACGCTAAGACATCGATCAGAAAAATGATCGCATAGCCACGGCGGTGCTAGGGGGTGAAAGGGTTACCTGGGGGGTGATCAAGGGGGTTAAACCTTTATTAGGTAATATATGGGGGTACCCGACGCTATAAAAACCTGCGGCAAACCTAAAAAAAAATACTGGCTACCGATCAGCATCGCCGACGCTAAGACATCGATCAGAAAAATTATAACTTAGTGACAGTGGTGATAGGGGGTGAAAGGGTTACCTGGGGGGCGATCAAGGGGGTTAAACCTTTATTAGGTAATATATGGGGGTACCCGACGCTATAAAAACCTGCGGCGAACCTAAAAAAAATTACTGGCTACCGATCAGCATCACCGACGCTAAGACATCGATCAGAAAAATGATTGCTTAGTGACAGTGGTGATAGGGGGTGAAAGGGTTATCTGGGGGGTGATCAGGGGGTTAAACCTTTATTAGGGGGGGTTAGGGGGCTACACTGGACCTAAGACTAAACTTTGGTGACACTTTTACAGTCACAAATGTCACTGATTGCAGTGATCACTAAATAAATGGTCACTGCAATCAGTGACACTGTGACTGGGGGCTGGGGGGGGCTGGGGGGTGATCTGGGGGGGCCTGGGGGGGCGATTTATGTGCCTATGTGTCCTGGTGTCAGTGTAGTGTTGTGTGTACTAACCTGGCATCTTCTCCTGTACGGCGCTCGGTATATGTGAGCGCCCCAGGAGAGATGACATCACTTCCTCCTTCCTGGCAGGCAGGGGAAGCTCTCTCATTCGCCGGGAGCGATCGAGAGGGGGTGGCCGGAATCGAACAGCCGTCCCCTCATGCCGGATCGCTCCCGAAGGTAAAACGATCGCTCACTGTAAAGAAGGGGGGTCCGATCGGACCCCCCAACTATACAAAGGCAATCACGTATATATACGTGATTGTGCCTGTCGGTGCCATTCTGCTGACGTATATTTACAGTGGGCGGTCGTTAAGTGGTTAAGGATGTTTTTTCTTATGGCTGTGTTCCTTATAGGAAGATATCACTTAATTTCCTGTTCCAGAAACACAGTGTTAGAAGATACGTTTCCAAAGAAAGGAGGTATACCCTCACCAGAAAAAGTTTCCCCACTGAAAAACATTTTCTTACTGTGACTGTAACTCCAAAAAAAAAAAAAATGGATTTCCTTTCACTTTCTGCACTGGACACAATGATCATCAGGACAACTAGTGAGGGTGACATGGCAATAAAGACCTGGACATTTCTAACCTACATAAACTAGATTTAGACAAACATTTATGCTGGCCATATACTATATGAAAAATCGGCTGAAATTCGATCATTTATGCTGGCCATACACTATACAAAAAATTGGCCAAACCCATTTTCAAAAAACGAACATTTGGCCGTGAGCACAAACGATGGTGCCATCATGTAATGACCGATAAATCGTTCACAGGACATAAATAAAAAAAAAATTGGTTCGTTTTTTTTACATATACCTAGTGCAGACAGTTCGGATGGGAAACACATTAACCTTTCAATTTATCGTTCGTTCGGCAGAAAATTTTCAAACTTGTCCTTCGTTTTTTCGGCTCAAAAATGTCCCAACGGTTATCGATTTTGTGCCCATTAACTGTCCGAAAAACGAACAAACTGTCTAAGGCTGCTCATAAACAGCTTGATAAAAGCAAGCAAGCAAATGTTCCCTATTTCTAGCACTGCTTGAATTGTTGTGACTGCCTCAGGCAGCCAGAGACTCTTATGCCCAGACAAGGAGATTTCCATCCCCTGGGAGCTAGCTACACCTATGGCCAGCCTAAGTAACGAATATACAACCAAATCAGACGGCTCATTAATCTAAAGTGTTGAACAAACAGAATAATTAATATCATTTAATTTATTTGGTGATAGCACTCCTTGCAATGCATAGTATTAACAAGGACTTCAATTACTCCTAATACCTCCCTTTTTAAGGAGTATTGTAAAACAAACAAATCTGTCTTGATTAAGGTCTGCATGCCAACAACATAGATCTTTACAGCTACATTTGTTTTAATTGCATAAATAAACGCACATAAAAAATACCTTTAAATAAGTCACATTTCTATTGTGTTGGCAAGAAGCTTTTTTCTAATAAAAAGAAGAGATAACATGCATGACTGAAGGTTAGGCTACACAAGAAATTAGTCACAGTCTCTGATCTTTGAATCTAGGGTTGTTGTTTCCCAGTCCCCGTAGTTTGCAAGATTTTTTACTTTTGTCTGGTCTCTCTTGGAACATGGTGTTCTGGGCTTCCTGAATTTCACTTTACCTTCAAGTCACTCTTTTAAGGAAGGCTGTGTCTGGGGTTTAGGAATTCTTGTTGGTCCTGCCAACTAGCCAACCCTTGGTGAGTTTGTGACTAGTAGTTTGGACCAGGTTTTGGCTAAACAGTCCTGTTCTAGAATGGCCCTTCAGCCTTCTCCATTGTAGGGAAAAAGGCAATAAAAAAATCAGGGGGAAAAAAACGTTGCAGAGTCCTGCCCAATGCATTCCAGGTCGTTCGGGTCTGGTATGGATTTGGAAGGGAAGCCCTATGCCAAAATGTAAAAAAGTAAATAAATGACGTACCCCCCCCCCTAAATCCATACCAGACCCTTATCCGAGTATGCAGACAGCAGGTCAGGAAAGGGAGGGGACCAGCAAGCGCCCCCCATCCAGAACCATATTAGGCCACATGCCTTCAACGTGGGGGGGGTGCTTTGGGGCAGAGGAACCTCTACCCGCCCAAAGCACCTTGTCCCCATGTTTATGAAGACAAGGGTCTCTTCCCCACAACCCTAGCCAGTGGTTGTAGGGGTCTGCAGGTGGGGGCTTTTTGGAATCTGGAAGCCCCCTTTAACAAGTGTGCCCTCTATGTGAATGAGTAGAGGTACATAGTACCCCTACTCATTCACCAAAAAATAAATATGTGTAGTGTGAAAAAATACATTAGACAATTTTTGACAAGTCCTTTATTTAAAAAATAAATTATGACACCCGCTGCCACCGCTGACCCGAAAAAAGAAAAAAGGTCTGCTTGTGGCGAAGGCTCCCCCCATCTAACAGCTCCGCCATCTGACAATTCTTAAATGACGAAGGGGCGGGGGCCACCCAATGACGTCAGCGGGTGACCCCACCCCTTTGTGACATCATTGGCCAGGGGCATGCTGGGTCGATGATGTCACAAGGGAGCAGGGTCACCTGGTGGTGTCCCTGCCCCTTAGTTATTTAATAACTGTCAGACGGTGGAGCTGTCAGACGACGGGAGCCTTTGGCGCAAGCGGACTCTTTTTTTTTTCTTTTTGTGGTATTTTAACACATTTTTAAGGGAAGCACTGCTTTTTGAATGGATCCCTTTGTGCTTGGTTCTGGGCCCCAGGGCTGGAGCTGGGGTCTGGGGGCTGTTGCCTCTCTTCATGCAGGCAGTGTACCTGGAGGCCATGCTGGCCAAACGTTGTTCGATGCTAGAGTCCTCACTGGGACAGGGAAACAATAAAATCTGCAGTGTGATGGTCTTGGATGCTGAGACCCATCCAGTAACATCTAGTCTGAAAAGCTGTCAGAGCCTGACCATTGAGTTTCAGGATATTTCATCTTCTTTTGCCCTTCCTCCTATCAAGTCTATGATTAAACAATTAAACTACATTCAGATATTGACCTGCACTTTTTCATCTACAGAAAGTGTAAATGTGTTTCTAGGAAGGAGTCTCCCTTATCTTTTTTTTTTGTTCCATAAAGTTTTATTGAGCAAATTGACAGGAATCACAGTACAGAGATTGATGCAAAACAGGTGCATTTACAGAAAACCAGATTTTGGTACAACTTAAACAAGCCTTACAGACGGGTGTAAAATAGTCTCCAAGGTTTGTATCAGTGAGACTGAAGGTGCAGATGGGCCAGAGCCTTTATTAGTTTGATCCGCATTCCAACCGCCTGCTAACTTTGCTGCATTGCCTGTTGATTCCAACACCAAAGAGATGGTGTCTAAGATATGGTGATAAGGGGATGGGGTGGGAGGGAAAATATCTATTCATGGTGAGGGGGTATGGGATTGGAGGGGGGGGTAGGAGGGGGGGATGAATCAGAGCGCAAGGGACAACAACGGGGATGGGGGGAAGAGGTCGGGAAGGGTTGAGGATGGGGGTGAGGAAGAGGATGGGGGGAGTGACCTCTCGTTTGGGCCTCCGTGTGAAAGAGGGGGATAAAGAGCTCCTCAGAGTACAGACTCTAATCTGAGGGAACATGCTGATTGTATTCAGCTGTAGTTTTGAAGTGTGACCAACAGGACCAGGTAGTCGAAAAATTCTCCAGTCTCTCTTGAGAGATGTGGATCAGTTCTTCCATGTCGCAAATTCTAGAGATGGTCATAAACCATTCTTTAAGTGACGGTGTATGACAGGAGCGCCAGTGTTTGGGGATGCACAGCCTGGCAGCATTCACCATGTGCATGGCTAGGGATTTGAAATAATCCTTCCTTGAGAGAGAAGTGTGATGCAGAAGAAATTGTGCTGGTGTGAAGTCCAAGGTGTAAGTGGTGATGGATGTGATGTATCTGTGTACTTCCCTCCAAAAGGGTTGGATGTGTGAGCATTCCCACCAAATATGTACCATGGAACCCACCTCTGTATTGCATCTCCAGCAAATATTGGAGGTTGAAGGAGCAAACTTATGAAGGAGAGCTGGGGTCCTATACCATCTAGTGAGCACTTTATACCCATTCTCCTGGATAGCAACGTTCAATGACCCCCTGTGTGCGTATTCGTGAATTCTTGTCCATTCAACTGATGTCAGGGGGATAGGTAGATCTCTGTTCCACGAGGCCTGTGATGGCGAAAGGGTGGAATCGGTAGGTTCTAAGAGTAAAGCGTAGAGCAGGGAAATAAGGTGCCGTTGGGGGGTTCTACGATAGCAGAGGGTTTCAAAAGGGGTAAGTGGTCTTGTCCAACTGCCCTGAGCTGCATGTGTGGATAAAAAATGACAAATTTGTCTGTATGTCCAAAAGGGGAAGGTAGAGGTGTTAGAAATGAGCCTAAGGTCCTCTATCGAAGCAAGCTTACCGTCAGTGTAAAACTGTAAAGCAAGGATATCTTGATGCGGCCATTCTGGTTTGAGGAAAGTAGAAGACTCGCCTGGGATAAAGTCGGGGTTCCCTCTCAGCGTAGTCAGCGGGCCCGGGGTGGGTGAGAGGGAACCTCTGGAGGGGGACCCCCTAAGAAGCGTTAAGGAAGTATGGATGAAGGGATGTGAGGTCAGAGACTGTGGCCATTGTTTCGGGGACAGCCATGGGAGAAGGTGTAGCGGCATGGGCGAGAAAGAGTCTTCGATAGCAGTCCAGACCTTTTCAAAGGAGTGGATGGACCAGTCCGCGATTCTCGTAAGGTGACACGCAACATAGTATTTATGCAGGTCTGGAAGGGCGATACCCCCTTTAGGCTTAGGCAAGGTGAGTCTGGTATATTTGATTCTAGGGGGAGAACCTTTCCATAAAAATGCCGAGCAGGCCTTCCGATAAGAGGAAAAGAATCCTGCGGGTATATGCATCGGGATGGTTTGGATCAAGTATAATATACGTGGCAGGACAATCATTTTGATCAGAGCCGCTCGGCCAAACCACGAGACATTCAATGAGGACCACTCCAAGAAGTGGTCTTGGGCTTTTTTCAGGGCAGGGTGGAAGTTAAGGGCATACAAATCTTTAAGGCAGGGTGGGATCTGAATCCCAAGATAGGAGATCGCAGTTTTTTCCCAACGAAATGGAAGAAATTCTTGACAATGAAGAACCTCCTGTGGTGGGAGGGTGATATTCAGGGCGTGGGACTTTGTGTAGTTAATTTTTAGGTTTGAAATTGTACCAAAGGCTTCCAGGTCATGTAGGAGAGATGGGAGGGAGGTTCGCGGGGATGTGAGAGAGAGCAGGATATCATCCGCGAAGGCGGCCACTTTAAAGTCTTTGCCTTTGACCATCAAGCCCCTAATGTCCGTGTTTTCTCTAAGTTTGTTTAAGAGGGGTTCTAGGGAGAGAATGTAGATCAGGGGGGAGAGGGGACACCCCTGGCGAGTGCCATTGCTGATGGAGAGGACGTTCGACAGGTGTCCGTTAACTCTCACCGCCGCCGTGGGGTTCGAGTATAATGCCATTATGGAGGTGAGCATGCGGTCCCCAAGGCCCACCCCTTTTAGGACCTCTCGCATGTAGTCCCAGGCCACTCTGTCAAACGCCTTCTCCGCATCAAGGGAAAGCAAAAAGCCGGGTGTTTTAGTTGAGGTGAGCCAGTGGTGTAGGTTGAGGGTTCGTATGGTATTGTCCCGCGCCTCCCTTCCCGGGACAAACCCCACTTGATCATTGGAGATAAGACCGGGGATTAAAGGTATTAACCTGTTGGCAAGGATCTTGGCATAAATTTTTATATCGACATTAAGGAGTGAGATCGGCCTATAATTCGCCACCTGGAGGGCATCCTTCCCTTCCTTAGGGATTACCGTGATGTGTGCCTCTAATAGTCTATTAGGTCGGTCTTGCGGATTGGCCAGGGCATTAAACAGCTGTAAAAGGTTGGGGGCAAGGGTGTCTGCGAATGACTTATAGTACTGGAGGGTGTACCCGTCCGGGCCCGGGCTTTTGCCCAGCCTCATTTGTTTCAGGGCTATCTCCAGCTCTCCTGTCGAGAATTGTCCCTCTAAGGATTGTGCTTGTTGGGAGGAAAGGGGTTTAGGGCCATATTGTGCGAGAAAATCCGCAATGAGCGTTTGACGTGTCTCTCCCGATGCTCGGGGTGGCAGGGCAGGGCGAAGGTTATAGAGCCTTCGGTAGAAGGATTCGAATTCTCTCGCGATGTCCTCGCTCTTAGCCAAGAGGGTGCCCCGGGGATCACGTAGGGCATGTACGGTGGAGGAGAGTTTGGCCTTCTGGACTGACCGCGCTAAAAGGCGCCCACTCTTATTGCCATGTTCATAAAAGACCCTCTGCCCAAGAATATAGCGCCTTCTCGTGCGCTTACCCAGTTCGTCTGTAAGGAGTGTGCGGAGCTGAGTTAGTTCCTGAAGGGTGTTCTGGGCTTGCGTTTGTTTGTGGGACAGCTCTAGTGCTCTAATCCTTTTGATAAGAGCATTCACTTTCTCCTGATAAGCTTTTTTGGCTTGTGCATTCAGGGCAAGCAGTTCTCCCCTTACCACACATTTGTGGGCTTCCCATATGGATATTGGAGAAATGTCAGGGTTAGCATTCTCCTGAAAATAAAGCTTGATGCATGAGCGGATCCGTTCCAATGAGGTTGGATCCGTCAAGCAGGAAGGGTTGAACCGCCAAATTTTAGTCTTGGGGAACGTTTCCGGGAACGATAGTGTAACTGTGATGGGATGATGATCCGATAAGAACATCGGTTCAATGGAGGCATGTTGGAGGGCGGGGAGGTCTGTCTGGGATAGAAAAAAAAAATTGATTCTGGAGTATTTCTGGTGGGGGGCCGAAAAGTAGGTGTAGTCTTTGGTTGAAGGATAGAGGGTACGCCAAGTGTCATGAAGGGACAAGGTTTGTAATTGGGCTTTAATTTGGCGTAATGCCTTATAGGGCAGAGAAGTCGTGGCAGTGGAGGTATCTAGGAGGGGGTTCAAGGGCACATTAATGTCGCCTCCCAGGAGGACCAGGCCGCTCTGGAATGAGGACAGGAGGGCGCAAGTCTTGCGGAAGAAGGAGACTTGATGTTCATTAGGGCAATATATGTTAGCCAATGTAATAGGCTTAGTTGCATATGTTCCCTTAACAAAAATGAATCTGCCTTCAGGGTCCACTAGGGAGTCAGTCAGGAGGAAGTTGGCGTGTTTTGAAATAAGGATTGAAACTCCCTTAGATTTGGCCACCGGGTTAGTGGCGTGTAGGGCAGAGCGATACATGTGATTAGTCAGTTTAGGGATAGCATCAGATCGGAAGTGCGTCTCCTGTAGGAAGATAAAGTGAGCCTTTTGTTTGGTGAGCGAAGCTAACACTTGTGACCTTTTTTCCGGTGCATTCAGGCCTTTTGTGTTCAATGAAACACACTTCAGAGTCAGTGGGACATTAGTCTTAGGGGGGTTCTGCATTATGAAGAGTTAAGGAGAGGCGAAAATGAGTGTCTGGTTGTCGATTAGGTTAGGACCTTCCTATAGAGGATGAGTGTGAGGGTCACTCCCCCAGGGGAAGGGAAAGAAGGGGGGGGGACACACAAAAAGGGAGGAGGGGTAAGGAGGGAGGACACACGAGTGGGAAAATCAGGAAGATTTGGGGGTAGGGAGAGTCAGGAGGATCAGAGCAGAAAAAGAAAAGAAAAAAGAAAAGAAAAGAGAAGAAAAGAAAAGAAAAGACAAAGAAAATAAAAGAAAAAAAGGGGGGGGATATGAGAGCTAAATGTAAGGGAATAGATATGGGAAAGGGGAAAGAAAAACCAGAGGTGGACTGCGCTAGGCTATCTACCTGTAGGAGTCAAGAGGAAATCTGGAGTGTCAGCAACGTCTCAGTGAGACTGCTGTGTGGGGGTAGTAGTGTGAGCGGTAACCACGGCCTAGCTGTGGACCGGGGGTCAAAGTGAAGCGGATGAGGGATCCCGCTTACGGCGAGAGCCCAAGAAGCGTAGTGGGGAGCCTACCATAAGGAACAAGCTGCCGAAAGTTCAAGTATCAAGTGCATAGGAGCAATACACAAATCAACATAACATAACACATATAACCTATTCCAGCTCGCAGTGCTGAAATCAATATAACCGAGCCATAATATTTAGAAAGTAAACCTTTTAAAGTGTATTCAGGAGAATCAACCGAGAAATCCACAGCCCGTGAGGCAAGCTGGGGAGAGGAGACCCTCTTCAAAGACTTACGTTAAGCCACTCTATGGTGGGGGGGAGGGGGTGAGTAGGGGGGAAGGGGCAGGGCAACAGGTCCAAGGACGGTGGGTGAGGGAGGAATGGGAGGGGGGAGGGAGAATGAGGGACAAGGGGATGAGGCAGGGGAAGGGGCAGGTTGAGGGGAGTGGGGAAAGGAAGAGGGGAAGAGGGGGGAGGGGAGGGAAAGGAGGGGGAAGGGATGGCTAGGAGGATAGGGGCGGAGGGGGAGAAGAGGGGATTAGGGGGAGGGGGAGAAGAGGCAAGGGGAGGGGGGGAGAAGAGGTGCAGGGGGGGGGAGAGGGGGTGAGGAGGGGGGGAAGAGAGATGGAGGGGAAGGAGAGAGGAGGAGGGGATGGGAAATGCAAGGAAAAAAGGGGAAGGGAGGGGAAGAGATGTGGGGAGAAAGGAGGGGGGGGTAGGGAGGAGAGAACAAGGGAGCGGGGGAGGGGGGGGAAGTGGGGGGGAAGAGGGGAAGAAGCGGGGGGGAAGGGGGGAAGGAGTGGAGAGGGGAGGAGGGGAGGGATGAGGGGGGGAAGGGAGAGCCCAGAGTGAGTTAGGGTGACGGTATCTCGACGTCTACCTTCGCATCGGGGGCGGAATGGGGCTCCCGGAACCTAGGAGTCCCTGGCCTCTCCCAAAACCCCCCCCCCCACCCAACCGACGCCCGGCAGACCGTATCTGTATAACCGGGGGTCAAGGGAAAGCACATGCAAATAAGGAACATATAATAGCACTGGTAATGTTATTGAGAGACAATATAAAGTAATATTTGGGGGAATAAAAGTAAGACATAGATTGCGAAAACATTGCCTACAGGAGTTTAGGATCGTCTTCCGTGAAAGAAGTATCCAAGGGGGGGATGATGTGTTCGTGTTGCAGGCCGAGGTTTCGGGCAATTTAGAGATCAGTCCTCCCGGTTCCAAAAAAAAAAAAAAAGGGGGGGGGGAAGTCTGCTCGGGCCCGAATTGCAGAGAGATCTCCGTAGCTGTGTGGGTAGGGGCCAATGACAGAAACCCAGGCCTACTCCTGGACACTCATAGGGAGTCTCTCCCAGGACGGGAACTTGTCGTGGGGGCATCCATATCTTCGACAGAGAGTTCAAACTTTGAGTGCAACCTCCCAGCTTTGGGGGATCCGGGCGTGTACGAGGGATTAGGTGCTCTGGGGTAAAAAGGCGTAGGTAGCTTTTTCGGGGATACGCACTTTCCACATCCGCCACCTGAATAAGGCAGGCCCTAGGTCGTCCGCTGGGTTACAGGTTGTGGAGCTATTGGGTGACTCCCGATGGAGAGGCATTGTATGGAGTCCCAAACAGGGAAAGAAGGTCACCGTTAGGGCCATTGGGACACGGGGTTGTCAGCTATGAGGTGCAAGAGACCGGGGTGGGAATGGCATGTCTATCTCAAATGAGGGTCTGGGGGGTCTCCGGGAGAGTGAGAGATCAGTGCATAACGCTTACACATCTCGGGGGGGGAGGCATACTCACGGGCTGCAGGTCTCAGTCTATCCAGCAGACAGTCAATAGATTTCTCGCATCACATACGCGGTGGTGAGGGGCTATGTTGTTGCAGATCCCGGCGTGAGGAACGAGCATTCGGTGACATCGGTCCAGGTCTACGGTGACGCGGTCTCTGGCGTGCAGCTTTCGGCGACGGATGGAGCGAAACAGGAAGCCAGGGTTCCGCTGGGAAGTAAAGCGCATACCAATCCGGTAGTTCTAAGGCGGGCAAGTCGAGTTGATCACAGAACGCCTGAAGATCTTCCGGTGTGCGAAGCAATGCAGAGCGCCCCCTCGCTGAAGCAGACAGGCCAAACGGGAATTTCCAGCGGTACTGAATGTTTCTCGCACGCAGAGCATCTAGCAGTGGCCGTAGTGCCCTCCTGTTTTGAAGGGTAATCTGTGAAAGGTCCTGGAACAGTTTCACCTCCGCGCCATTATAAAGAATACGTCCCCTTTCCCTCGCCTTGCGGAGAATCTCTTCCTTAAGGGGGAAGCTAACTATACAGCATATAATGTCTCTGGGGGGTTCGTTATCCCGGGGTATGGGGCGGAGGGCGCGGTGGGCCCTTTCCATATCAATGGGGGAATCCGCAGGGCGCTCAATCAGGTCATTAAAGATAGCGCTGACGGTTTGCTGTAAGGCGGTGGGGTCTACGGATTCGGGGACCCCCCGTACCCTAACATTGTGCCTCCTTCCCCGGTTATCCAGGTCTTCCACATGTCTGTGGAGCTCAAAAACTTGGGCAAGTTGGGAGTCATATGCCGACTGTACCTGGCGAATGGCCGCCGCGTGCGTCTGGGTCGTCTGCTCCACGTTATCCACTCGGTGGGCGACCGCGAGCATTTCGGCCTTCAGGTCTGCTATGGCAGCAGTGACCGTGTTTTTGATGTCCGTCGCAACTTTCTCCAAGTCGAGTAGGCTGGGGGGGAGAGCCCCGCTGGAGCTGGGAGAGGATATCCCCGGCATATTGGCTGAAGGCGGCCTGTCAGGCGAGGCCGCGGCTTGGGCCTGTGCTGGCGCGAGGATCCGCAATGGCGCAGAGGCCTGCGTCTTTTGGGACCGGAATATGTCCGGTATATTCCTCCCCGAGTGCGTCTGAGAGTCCTTGATGGTGCGAGAGGTGGACGAGCTCCTTGTGGCTCTGTGCATAGCAAGCTTAGGATGGTAGGCTCCCGTTCAAGGTGATAAAGCGGCCCGGTCACACAGGAGCTCTCAGATTAGGCGTCCATCTCGGTCGGAGTCTCCCTTATCTTTATATGGCCCTTCTAGGTAGAGGCACTAAAGGTTTTAATACTGCCCTCTCACTCAGTCGCATCTCAGTACACATATTTACTCAGCTTTGGGTGTAGCTGTTGCAAGTAGAGAGGCATCACACATGTGGATTTTTTTACATCATAAAAAATCCACAAACTATGAAAGTGGTCCTAACAGATTGCCTGGGAGCCCTGAGATTTAAGTGCAAAGTGTATTTCCGCAATGTATATCCAACTGCAATGAGCTACTGAGAGCTTCTTCTAATATCTAATCTACACATTCCTATATTATAATAACAAAAATATGTGTAGCTGGGCTTTAAAATATAAGGGAATGTTTGAGTGGTAGGTGTGCTCAAACACACTATTTGATAGGGTTCTGTAAAACCCATTTTGAACTACAGGTGGGATACTGGTGTATAATTCCCCGTGGCCTGTTGGTGGCGCTGCCATCAGAGGCCAGGGTTAAACCGCTGGTACAGTGCTGTGCCTTGGATGTCCCCTTTTGGCGGTGGTATGGTGGGCGTGTTGGCCTGCTGTGAATCCCGGGAGGGGATATAAAAGGGGCAGACCCTGTCTGTGAGGGGTGAGTTTCCGGGGGTCCGACCCCGGGAGCGTGTGATTCTGTTCGTGGCCACCCCAAATACCTTTAGCCCTGGGGTGGATTTCCTGGCCTGGTACACTGGCGGGTCAGTCCCAGGCACCTTTAGTCCTGGGGCTGCAACCGGAGGCTTTGGGTCCAGCACCTTCGGCTGGAGCCCATGGAGGGAGGAGGAATCCCAGGGTGCTGCCTTGCGAGGAGACCCGCATCTAGATGAGGAGGCCGGGGGAGGACCGTTCCGAAGGACTAGTGAGAGATCACAGTGAAGGAAGGGGCCCGGTAACTCTCTGGATGGATGTAATTTTCCCGTTAGAGGCCTAAAACCAGAACCAACATTCACCAGGTCTGTGGCAGAGACTGTGTGTGTAATCTGATTTGAGCATCATTCCGGCTGTTAGGATTCACTCCATTGGGAGACTATCCAGATGAGCTGAGACTACCTGAAGATATGGGTAGTGAATAAGTACTCGTTTGTGCCTGGACCTATTCCAACACCTCTTGCTGTCCTGATCTTCCTCCAACCTTTCCTGTTCAATGATTGTGCATAAGAGAGAAATAGACTCTCCGTTGGAGTTGCAATTGGTGTGGACCTTGGAGTTATTGGGGAATAGAGACTTGTCTTTATCACAATGAAGACGGGAGCCATTCTCTGGGGAACCTGACCATAGAGACCCAGGTACATTACACCGCTCAACCTCTTCACACAGGAGGGTACGGGCATGTGGCATAGGTGTGCCCCTTTCTCCCACGAGTGAGCCAAAGGGAGAAGGGGTGGTGAGTGCTACATATGGAAGAGCAAGTTTGTAAAAAGTTGAAAGCAGTTTAAAAAACGGTTTCGCCCAAGTACTCACATATCCAAGTCTCACAATGTAGATTACGGGTTTTTATTAACAAGTTAAATACTGAAACAGCCTAAAGCTTACCACAGACATTACAATCTAATTTTACGATTGCTGATGAATCACATTTCGATTTAATAAGACCTAAATCTATAAATGTAACGGACTGCCTAAACAATCTTTTCACTGTCTCCAGTCATGCAGGTCCTCATACTACATTACTTTTGCTAGATTCAAAGAAGATTGTACAATGTAATTGTAATATGTATTTTTATGAATAACTCATACAGCGCTACCATGTAAATCAGTAATACTAAATCAATATATCCCAATCATATATATAAGTGCATAATAATAATTCATATTTAAAAATTGTGGTACAATAAATAATGATAAAAAAAGTCCATATAGAACAAAATTCACGTAGCAGAAAGTTCATATAAAAATCCTATATACCATCCAGTGAATGTGCATGGGGGGTGTATGGGATTTTTATATGAACTTTCTGCTACATGAATTTTGTTCTATATGGACCTTTTTTATCATTATTTAATGCACCACACTTTTTCGTATGAGTATGGATTATTAGTATGCACTTATATAGATGATTGGGATATATTGATTTAGTATTACTGATTTACATGGTAGCGCTGCACTACTTAGGATTTATTTATAGTCATTAATGCATTTTAGCACAGGTTGGTGTATGCAATTTCACGTGACAGCTGCTTCCTTTATTATTTGATTGTGTATTGATCATGATATATCTTTGTAAACTATTTTATTGTGAATAGTATTTTGGTTTTAGTACCTATTATAGAAAACTTTTTGATAATCAGAGGTTTTTTTTTTTCATTTTCAATATGTATTTTTAGTTTGAGTGTCAAGTTCACGTAAGGTTAGTGATGTGGATTTGAAGCAGGTTAAACTGCACCCAATTTATTTCCTTTATGTTGTCAGTACACAGGGAATTTTAAACTGATCTTTAACAATTATTCTGCCCTTCACAAGACCCTGTCTATGTCTGATACACACATCTGAACTTTATTGTCCATCACTAGAAAATATGATGCTTTGCTTCACAAAGTCCTATAGGTCTTTTTTTCTGTAAGACCTTGAAGAGCTGTATGGTTGCTCACAGACATAAAAGGCAGTTGGATTGTGCCTGCATGGCTAAACTCTCTTTAGCCGGGGCATGAATGCACCATGGGCAGTGAATTTCTACCTGGCTAAACATTCATGGTCATCATGTCAATAGAGAAGGGGGGGGGGGGGGTGTATAGGAGATTAGAGGTGCAGATATGCAACATTTGGCTCTTATAATTAGGGGCCTCCCATAAACAATAAATTGTCTCCTCATGGCTTGATCAGGAGCCTGCCATCTAGTATGTATTGCTCTCATTAAATTAATACACATGATGATTTGAGTTGTAGCTGGCTGTGCCCAGCTCTCTTACTTCTCCATCCCAACTCCCCACCTTCCGTGCTGTGAGCAATGCCAGAGCCAGAACTTCTATGTGTTATGCAGCAGCTGGCTCCTTTCACCCCTCACTTTCCTGTTGTGTGAGCTCCTGACCCCCCCCCAGAAGCAGAGGATCTGAGACAATCGACAGAGAGAAAACTTGCAATGCAGCAGCCACCGTGGATTCTGGGAAATGTAGTCCTTAAAGGGACACAGTGCAATGCAAGTGAAGGAAGAGGAGGAGAGATAGAGCTTTTCCCGGGCAATTCTGGAGAGATCGGAGTCTTTTGCAGGAGGATGCCAAGCCGTTAGACATGTGCAATTCATTTCGTAATGAAACAAAATTCTGCCAAATTTTGCATCTATCGGACATTCGGATGCTCCCGAATGTCCGAAGAAAAAAATAACGAATTTCAACTAATATGAAAGAAATTATAGTGAAATTAACGAATGAATTTGACATAATTTGTTAATTTGTTAAAGGTCTAATGAAACAAAAGGTCAACTCTGACTTAGCCGCCTGACAAGTCACGCTCTATGCATTGCAATAGAACCGTTCTAATAGGAGCGACTCAAGTGCATAGCATCCTAGCTCATTATGAATGACTTACCTGAGATCGAAGCCACCAAAGCGCTCCTTGTTCCCCTCCGCCGCCGACACCATGTCTCCTCCGAGTGCCTTCTGGGTATCGCCGCTCCGGCGCTGTGACTGGCCGGAGCGACGATGACGTCACTCCTGCGCATGCACACGGGACCGGCACGATCCCGCACATGCGCGTGGGGCCGGCATGATCCCATTCATAAACCCGGGAAGCTCAGTGCACCTGCGGCGTTGTCTATGGCGCGCATGCGCCGAAGACATCTGTGCATTTTTTGGGCAAATATCTCCTAAACCGTGTAGGTTTAGGAGATATTGCAAACACCTACAGGTAAGCCTTAATCTAGGCTTACTTGTAGGTAAAACTTGTCAGAGAGGGTTTACAACCACTTTAACTGCTGCTGGGGCAATGAGCCGGCTGCTCCATCTCCCGTACTCTCATCCAGTTGCTGGGAAGACATTTCTCTGGTACTGTCTCCCAAGTACACGGATCCTCTCTATATGTCAAAAATAGGGAAAAGGGTCTCAGCACTTATGGTCACTCTGACTACTTCAATTTCTTAAAATGTCTCCCCTGGATGATTTTCTTGCTGGACAGCAGGCTATTGGGGTCCCTGATCTACAGTGCCACACTTTTATTATATAGTCAACCTTGTAAGTATGGTAGAGAGTGGGTTTTTATACTTGGTTTTATTTTATTTTTATTTTAATGATTTTTATTTTTTCCTTGGGTAGGATCAGACCACACAGCAACTCCTTCTATTATATATATTTTTTATTGAACTCACGTGCATGCTCCTGAAGAGTGGATCAATCCACGAAATGCATAGAGCTATTATATACCGTGTTCCTATGATTCAATTGATATCTGTATAATTTCTTATATTAATCGTTTATAATCATGTGGCAACCCGTCTATATTGTATGTATGGATATCCATTTTTATGAATTGTACCAGTTATTTGAATTGTATTAGATATACTCTCATTCATGATTATGCGTTTATATGTTAATTTATATGAAAAACTGCATTCTTTATACCTACATGCTTCATTCAAAGTCCCAATCCTCTTTTCCCTCCTTTCTGACATATAGATAGGGATGGAGGCAATTGACCTTACAAGGTCACCCACCGCCTCATATAAAGTCCCAATTGTTCTCCTTTTTCTATGACAGTTTCCTCTTCTCTGGCTGACTGTTGGGGAGAGAGGATGGCTTCCTCCGCTTCTGGACTGTGGATCTGCCACCAGGGAGGGAGGACAACTATCTCCTCTCCCTGGTCCTTGGCCTGGGAAAGAAGAACTGCCAGCTTCTCAACTTGGGCCTCCGGAACTGCTTCCAGTATGGGACAGAGGTCTGTAGCACTGCCCTGATGCCAGCTCTTCCACTGGAGAAGTCTTTTGTAACTCCACAGATGCTGCTGGCATGAAATCCCATGTCCCTGTCAGTGGTGTGGGAGAAAGGCTGGCTGCCTCTTCTCTCAGTTAGGCTGAAACTGATGTTGGTGCTGGGCAGAGCTCAGTGATGTTCTGCCCTGATGCCAGCTCTTCCGCTGGGAAGCAAAATGAAAAGTCGTGGCCTTGCACAAATCCTCCAGGGCAACCGATTGTTGCCGGCAAAGGTCAGCAGTGCTCTGCCTTGATGTCAGCTCTTCTGCTGGAGGTTCACTGGGTTGTTCCCCCTCATCAGAGAAGTCTAATAAATCCCCAGTCTCTGAAGCTGGTGGCGGGCGATACCATCACCATCTCCCTAGATCCCCAAAGCCACTGATGTGCTGGGCAGAGGTTGGCAATGTTCTGATCGGATGCCAGCACTTCAGTTGAAGGTTCAGTAAAGGTTACATCTTCCAATGATAAGTCAATTCAATCCATGCTTTCTGGGATCTGTGGCTGGGGAGTGAGAACGGCTTCCTCTCCTCCCTGGTCCTTGAACTGCCACTGGGGAGATGAGCCAACTGCTCCATCTCCCGTTCCCCTTATTCGGCTGCTGGACAGACACATTCCTCCATCTAAGCTCGTTCTGTACGAAACAGGTTCATCAAGATGAGTCAGCACTTGCTGCATCCGCCATAAGAGCTGGAGGGCCACCATATTCCCTCTGACCATTAACCTGTACAAGATTAATATTACATCTTTCCATCCACTCCAGAAGGGAAGCTTTATTATCCTTACTCCAAGCCTCGCTCTCAGAGTTCATCACTTTATTATCCATCATTAGAGATGATGATCTTCTCTCCATGGGCCATAATCAGTGGATAGGTGGCAAGCCCCTAGTCCCCTCCAAAAGCCCCTGTCCAAGTTTGGTCCATCACATACACTGGCTGCTCCTAAACTCACGTTTAGGAGCTTTAGGCATTGTTTTGACAGAACCTCTATACGCAACTCAATAAAAGCCTATGTGTCCATGTACACATAGGCTTTTAGCAGAGTTTAGGAGCAGCTGCATTTAGGGGAAGTTAGGAGAGGAATGTTTTGGGCAAAGACCACTGAACACTGCAAAAACTTGTGTAAACCGTGGTAAACCATGTAGTTTATACATTCCACACATCTTTTCCATGTTCCTGATTCTTTGTGTTTGGAGGCAGAGTCATCCTTTAATCATTTATATTCTCAACATACCTATCATGAGCCACCTCGCTGTAATCTAAGCAATTAATTTTTTCAAACATTACCGGTAACACAATAACCTCATAGGTTTTATAGTGGATGACAGGTCCAATTTAACCATCCATTGTTCCATCAGTTTAGTTGTTTCAAGCCTCAGAATATTCTTTTGTCTCTTCTCTAGTTGCAATGCTTTATGAATGGTTCTGCGTCTTTGTTCTCAATCCACCAACTGATCTTCCAACAATAGGCAGCATTGAAGAACTGCTAATTAAATATTCAATCTTGTAACAAGGAGTTTTTAGAATTCCTCATAATTTTTTTGTTAGCTCAGGGCTCTAGTTTTCAATTAAAGCAAACCTGTCGCAACAACAAATGAAATGCCAACCTAATCTAATAGCAACTGACTAATGTAATCCGGTTAGATATGTAGATGCAGTCTGGCCTTTAGTCTCTTCTGGCAGAAAGTCTCGTAGTTGTTAGATTTTACTGTGTGGGTGGAAGGACCAAAGCTGAACTTGCAAAGAGTAGCATAGGTGGAAGATGATATACCAGTACATGCAAGTCAGGAAGGGCTGTATTTGCAAGTCAGAAGTTTATATGCATAGAAAATCTGACACTTTATATTTCATCTGTCAACATATGTACATCCAAAACCACAACCTGTTGTGTTATAGACAAACTTATGCTGCAAAAAACACAGAAAATCATGTATAAATTTAGAACATGAAAACAATAGGCTAAATACCAGATGTAAAGAGGAACTGCAGTCTGCTCACATAATTTGTAATAGAAAGATATTTGCCATTCTGAAGCTTTCCTCCAACCACTTTGCATATTAATTTATATATACTGTGATTCTGTACTTGTCCTTAAATGGTTAAAGAGGTAGGGTTTACATGGGCAGGGAAAAAGGGGTGGAATCAGGGTTGGAGCCAATGGGGGGGTGGCAAAATGAGGTTTTCGCCTAGGGTGTCAACAATTCTTGCATCGGTTGCATGCCACCAGCAATCTTTCCAGGCTCCTAAAAAAATTGTAAATGCACATTTTTTACCTGCAAAAAAATGTGCGTTTATTATTTTTTTAAAGGTGAACTTATTCTTTAACCCCTCAGGAGCCACAACAGGTGTCACAGTACTCCAAAAGAATAATAATATCCGTGTCAAATTTTGTTTTCTAAATATTATATGTTAAATATGTTGCAATGAGATTGGTGTTTATCACTTTACTCTATGCAAAAACGGTTGTGGCATTTTAATTGCCATGTACGGACTAAAAGTTGTAGCTAAACAACTATCTGATTAATTTTAGTAGTGAACAGTAACTTCTGGGCTGTGTTTCTGTACTTATTATGATAAATCTTCCAGTATGTACAACATTTTAAAATTAAATTGTCCAATAGGCTAAAGATATGCTTATTATAGAACCATACCCATTTTAAATGAATGTCCCACTCCTAATTAAAGTATATTCTTCACCTATAATGGATACCCAGCCAAAAACAGTGTCCTTGGAAATCTTTTGGAAAGGTTGGCAACTACAGTATGTGGGGTATTGGATAAAAGGGTGCTGCAATTGTATTTATTGCAGGTACTTATATAGTAGGCTTGTGCAATTCGTTTCGTAACGAATCGAAATTCGTCCGAATTTAGCAACTTTCGGACATTCGGAAGCATTCGAATTTCCGAACAGAGCAATTACGAATAAAACCGAATCCGAAATAAATTATACCGCAAAATAGCGAATGCCCGAAGGTCTTCGGCATAATTCGTTATGAAAAAAGTTACAAATGTACGAATCCATTCGAAGCACAATAACACTCACTCTGCTCTCTGCTTCTCCCTCACCATGCTGAACTCCCTCTCAAAATGGTGTACAGGGGGCGGAGGCTATAGCCGCATGAAAAAACGAAAGTAAAATACGAGATTTCGAATCCATTCGAAGCACAATAACACTCACTCTGCTCTGCTCTCTGCTTCTCCCTCACCGTGCTGAACCCTCTCAAAATGGTGTACAGGGGCGGAGCCTATAGCCGCATGTAAAAAACGAAAGTAAAATACGAGATTTCGAATCGTTACAAATAACCGCTATGTATTTAGAAAAGTACAAATCCATTCGAAGCACATTAGGCATAATAGGCAGCGTCGTTGTGAGAGAGACACGGAAAATTACGAATCAACGAACCCAAAAAAAGTTACGAAAGTAGGAGTTGTGTCCAGAATCAACGAAAAACAACGTACTCTACCGAAAGTACGAATTATAAAGCAACAAAAAATTCGACGAAAAATGTCGCTTGCAAAAATACGAATGAGTCCGAACACGAAAAATCCCGTCTAGCAAAATTACGAATGATTACGAATCAACAGGACCGGAAAGAAACGAACCAAAACGGAACAAATTTTTCCGTTGTGCACAAGTCTATTATATAGCACTATCAATTTATGCAGAGCTTTATATATATCAGTATCTCACAAAAGTGAGTACACCCCTCATATTTTTGTAAATATTTTATTATATCTTTTCATGTGACAACACTGGAGAAATTACACTACAATGTAAAGTAGTGAGTGTACAGCTTGTATCACAGTGTAAATTTTCTATCCTCTCAAAGTAACTCAACACACAGCCATTAATGTCTAAACCGCTGGCAACAAAAGTGAGTACACAAAAATGTGAGGGGTGTACTCACTTTTGTGAGATACTGTATGTATACAGTGGGGATCGAAAGTTTGGGCACCCCAGGTAAAAATGTGTATTAATGTGCATAACGAAGCCAAGGAAAGATGGAAAAATCTCCAAATGGCATCAAATTACAAATTAGACATTCTTATAATATGTAAAAAAAAGTTAGATTTTATTTCCATAATTTACACATTCAAAATTACAGAAAACAAAAAAATGGCGTCTGCAAAAGTTTGGGCACCCTGCAGAGTTAATATCTTGTACTGCCCCCTTTGGCAAGTATCACAGCTTGTAAACGCTTTTTGTAGCCAGCCAAGAGTCTTTCAATTCTTGTTTGAGGTATCTTTGCCCATTCTTCCTTACAAAAGTCTTCCAGTTCTTTGAGATTTCTGTGCTGTCTGTCACGCACTGCTCTTTTAAGGTCTATCCATAGGTTTTCAATAATGTTGAGGTCAGGAGATTGTGAAGGCCATGGCAAAACCTTCAGTTTACGCCTCTTGATTAGTGTTGAGCGAACCTGAACTGTAAAGTTCGGGTCCGTACCGAACTTTAGCTTTTTCCCGAAACCCGAACCCGAACCCGGACTTTGCGCAAAAGTCCGGGTTCGGGAATCTAATTACGCATTTAGAAATGCTTCAGGGGCCAGCCAATCACCTTTTGATTAGCTGGTGTGCCCTTAGAGGCCATCATAGCCATGCCTACTAATGGCATGGCTGTGATTGGTCAGTGCAACATGTGACCCAGCTTCTATATAAGCTAGAGGCACACAGCACACACGTCACTCTGCTTCAGAATAGATAGGGAGAGGATCTTGGCTGCTGCTGTTGCTTTTAGGGAGAGATAGAAAAATACATGAGGTAGTCCTGATTCTGCAATCTGAGGGAAAAGATAGAGAGATAGTGTAGTGTAGGGCCAGGTTCCTGTTGGTGCTTTCAGGGAGAGAGAATATTATATAGGAGTCCAGATTCAGAGATTAAAATCAGCGATCTGCATAGGTTTACCTGTTTGTGTTGCAGTGCAGTCTTTTTACACTGCCATGAGCCCAGTGTCAGAGAAAATCTAAGTTTTAGGGGGAAAAAAAGGCACTTTATTGTGCTCTTTTCCAAAAGACCCATAGGGCAAAAAAAATAAAAAATTGCATTTTATTTTGCTCGTGCAAAAAAAGACCCGTTTAGGGCAAAAAAAATAAAATAAAAAAAATTTGCACTTTAATGTACGCTTGCAAAAAGAGCCATTCAGGGCCACAAAAAATAGTTTGCAGTGTGTTATACATATTTGGAGGTGTGTGAAATAAACAATTTCTATATAGTTTTCTCCTACTGTGCTATACTAAAAAAACAACATTTTGTTTGAATAGCATTTTCTGCAGTTCTGTAGCTGTGCGATTCAGCGGTTACGTACTGTGGGTGTGTTCTGCTCTTCCAAAAAACGCCGTTTAGGGGCACAAAAAATAGTTTGCAGTGTGTTATACATATTTGGAGGTGTGTGAAATAAACAATTTCTATATAGTTTTCTCCTACTGTGCTATACTAAAAAAACGAAATTTTTTTGGAATAGCACTTTCTGCAGTTCTGTAGCTGTGCGATTCAGCGGTTACGTACTGTGGGTGTGTTCTGCTCTTCCAAAAACACCCATTTAGGGCAACATCCTAAATTTGGAAAATATGAGGAGAAGGTCAAAGGGACGTGGTGGCCCCGGTCGTGGTGCTGCTGGTGGAGCTCCTGTTGCAGGGAGAGGACGTGGTGGATCTGTGCCAGATACACGCACAAGTGAAACACCTTCCTCAGGTGCGAGTAGGCGACCGAGCCTGCGGCGGTATTTTGTCGCGCCTAATGAGGCTGTACGAATGTTTAGGCCAGGACAAGTACAGGCGATAGTAGATTGGGTTGCTGACAGTGCCTCGGGTTCCTTCACATTGTCTCCCACCCACTCTTCTGATGAAAGATCAGAGTTGGCACCTGAAACCCATGTCCATCAGTCTTTCACCTCACCCCCTTGCAAATCAGCCAAGCAGTCTGAGCCCCAAATCATGCAGCAGTCTCTTCTGCTTTTCGATGACTCTGTTAGCAGGGTTTCCCAGGGCCATCCACCTAGCCCTGCCCCAGAAGTGGAAGAGATTGAGTGCACCGATGCCCAACCACTTATGTTTCATGATGAGTACATGGGAGGACCATCGCAGTACGTCTCGGATGATGACGAAACACAGGTGCCAACTGCTGCTGCTTTTGCAATTGTGCAGACAGACAAGGAGGGCAGGGGTGAAGACTGGGTGGAAGATGATGTGGAGGACGATGAGGTCCTCGACCCCACATGGAATCAACGTTATGCAGGTGACCAGTGTAGTTTGGAGGAAGAGGCGGTGGTCGCACAGAGCCACCAGCACAGCAGAAGAGGGAGCAGGGTGCAAAAGCGGAGCGTCCGTCCCCTAGACAGTATGTCTGCTACTGCCCAACGCAGCAAGGGACAGAGCACACCAAAGCCAGGTCCAAGGAGTTCCCTAGCGTGGCAGTTCTTCACACAATGTGCTGATGACAAGACACGAGTGGTTTGCACGCTGTGCAATCAGAGCCTGAAGCGAGGCATAAACGTTCTCAACCTGAGCACAACCTGCATGACCAGGCATCTAAGTGCAAAGCACGAGCTGCAGTGGAGTAGACACCTCAAAAACCAAGAAAGGTCTCTGGCTCCTCCTGCTTCCTCTTCTGCTGCAGTCTCGGCCTCTTCATCCACCTCTGTAGTGACAGTGGCACCTGCCACCCCGCAAACAGAGGATCTGCCAGCAACACTACCACCTGGGTCACCAACCATCTCCACAATGTCCCATGGAAGCGTTCAGCTCTCTATCTCCCAAACATTGGAGCGGAAGAGGAAGTACCCCCCTAGCCACCCGCGATCCCTGGCCCTGAATGCCAGCATTTCAAAACTCCTGGCCTTTGAAATGCTGTCATTCCGTATGGTGGAGATGCAGAGTTTTAGAAGCCTGATGGCATTGGCTGTCCCACAGTACGTCGTGCCCAGCCGCCACTATTTTTCCAGACGAGCCATCCCTTCCCTGCACAACCAAGTGGGGGACAAAATCAGGTGTGCACTGCGCAACGCCATCTGTGGCAAGGTCCACCTAACTACGGATGCGTGGACCAGTAAGCACGGTCAGGGACGTTATATCTCCCTAACAGCACACTGGGTAAATGCAGTGGCGGCTGGGCCTGAGGCAGATAGCAGTTTGGCGCATGTCCTTCCACCACGGAGGATTGCAGGGCGCTTCAGTTTGCCTCCTGTTGCTAACTCCTCCTACTCCGCTTCCTCATCCCCTACCGCCTCCTCATCCGGTCAGCGTAACACCTTCACCACCAACTTCAGCACAGCCACGGGTAAACGACAGCAGGCAGTTTTAAAACTTTCCTGTTTGGGGGAAAAACCCCACACCGGAGTTGTGGAGAGACATGGAACAACAGACCAATGAGTGGTTGCTGTCAGTGAGCCTCAAGCCCGGCCTGGTGGTGTGCGATAATGGGCGAAATCTCGTAGCAGCTCTGGGCCTAGCCGGTTTGACGCACATCCCTTGCCTGGCGCATGTGCTGAACTTGGTGGTCCAGAGGTTCCTTAAAAATTACCCCAATATGCCAGAGCTGCTGCAGAAAGTGCGGGCTGTGTGTGCGCACTTTCGGCGTTCTCACCCTGCTGCTGCTCGCCTGTCAGCGCTGCAGCGTAACTTCGGCCTTCCCGCTCACCGCCTCATATGTGACGTGCCCACAAGGTGGAACTCCACCTTGCACATGCTGGCCAGACTGTGCGAGCAGCAGCAGGCGATAGTGGAGTTTCAGCTGCAGCAATCACACGTGAGTCGCTCTGCGGAACAGCACCACTTCACCACCAATAACTGGGCCTCCATGCGAGACCTGTGTGCCTTGTTGCGCTGTTTCGAGTACTCCACCAACATGTCCAGTGCCAATGACGCCATTCTTAGCGTTACTATCCCAGTTCTATGCCTCCTTGAAAAAACGCTTCGGACGATGATGGAAGAGGATGTGGCACAGGAGGATGATGAGGAGGAGGAGGAAGCGGGATCATTTCAAAGGCTTTCAGGGCAGTCTTTCACAAGTGGCTACGAGGGTGGGTTCCTGCACCAACAAACACCAGGTACACAATTGTCCGGCAGAAAGGGCACAGTTCTGGAGGATGACGAGGGGGAGGAGGAGATGGAGGAGGAGGAGGAGACATTTTCACAGCAGGGTGGCACCCAGACCAGCTCGTTGCCATCACTGGTGCGTGGCTGGGGGGATACAGAGGACACAGACGATACACCTCCCACAGAGGACAGCTTTTCTTTGCCTCTGGGCAGCCTGGCACACATGAGCGATTACATGATGCAGTGTTTCCGCAATGACCGCCGAGTTGCCCACATTTTAACTGGTGCTGATTACTGGGTGGCCACCCTGCTGGATCCCCGTTACAAGGACAACGTACCGTCCTTAATTCCCTCACTGGAGCGGGATCGTAAGGTGCGCGAGTACAAGCGCACGCTGGTAGACGCGCTGCTGGTGGCATTCCCACCTGACAGCGGGCGTACGGTGGAAGCACAAGGCGAAGGCAGAGGAGGAGGAAGAGGTCGCCAACGCAGCCGGGGCACCGGCAGCACCTCAGAAGGCAGGGTTAGCATGGCTGAAATGTGGAAAAGCTTTGTCAGCACGCCACAACAACCAGCACCACCAGCTGAGATGGAACGTCTTAGCAGGAGGCAGCATTTCACCAACATGGTTGAGCATTATGTGTCCACAGGCCTACACGTACTGGATGACGGGACTGCCCCCTTTAACTTCTGGGTCTCCAAATTGGGCACATGGCCTGAGCTTGCCCTTTATGCCTTGGAGGTGCTGGCCTGCCCTGCAGCCAGTGTATTATCTGAACGTGTATTTAGCACGGCAGGGGGCGTTATCACAGACAAGCGCAGCCGTCTGTTCAGAGCCAATGTGGACAAGCTCACGTTCATTAAAATGAACCAGGCATGGATCCATGGATCCCACAGGACTTGTCCGTACCTTGTGCAGAATAGACATGTATACCGGTGTTGTGACAAAAACTGTCCGGCCATCGGATTGTGTCCGGCTCATACTGCGAAGGCGCAGCGCTTGCGCAGTACAGAGGACAAGGAGATTCACAAAATCTCCGAAGATGAACGGCGCCTGCGCTGTGAGTGCAGGTTCAAGCCCCACCATCCAAGTGGACATACGGTAGCACATAGTAACAGGGCCCCTCACGGGCTCGGTTCGATCGCCACGCTTCGGGCACGGCCTCACTTGGCTCGGCTTTAACCACGGATGGTGTGGCCTTCACCTGAACTCACCACGCAGGCGCCGTTCGTCTTGGGAGATTTTCGAAATCCCCTTGTCCTACATACTGAGCAAGCGCAGTACAGGGTGGACACTATTTGACGGGGGACAGAATTCGACACATCACCGGCCTTACCCACCCATTGTTGTATTTTTGAACCAGTGTTGGCTACCTCGTCCTCCTCCACCGCCGCTTCCACCTACACAGCCACATCCACCGCCACCTCAACCTCCTACTCCATATGGACCTCGTCCTCCTAGGTCAAGATTATAATTTTTATTTAATTTTTTTGTAGCGCACAGATCCTTTCCCCCCTTACCTGCCTTTATGTTGTTGGCTCCTCGCAGGAGGGAGAAAGGCACACCGCACTACCAGCCCGTACCCTCCTATATAAAGAGGTTTAGCGGTGTACTTGACGGGCCGTGTCCACAGCCGGAGTCAAAACTCCTCCAGAGGATGATTCTCACCTCTACTGTAGGTAGAGGCAAGTCCTTTAATTCCCAGTAAAGTCAATGTCCACACCAGCTGAAATTACAACTCTTATTCTCTCATGGCAAAATAAACTCTACTCGGATAGAAAAGGTTAGAGCAAAGAAACAGGACAGCTTAAGGTGTGGAGGAGGTCCAGGCACAAACGTAGCACATTCACTTCACTGCTTAGGTTTCTCAAACAGTTTTAGGTGCACGGTCTCTGCCACAGACCTTGAGGTTGGTCTCTACCACAGACCGGGTGTACAAGGCCCCTGCCACGGACCTGGAGAACTTTGGTCTCTGCCACAGACCAGGGTGTATAAGGCCCCTGCCACGGGCCGGGTGAATAAGGCCTCTGATACAGTCAAGATGACCTTGAGCTTCTCCTTCTACGAACCTAGCCCATATCAAGGGGAAGACATCTCTCCAGGGAGTCAACAGACCCTTCCTTCACCGTGACTCCCGTATCGGTCCATCAGAATGATCCTCCCTTCCCTGGAACATGGTCCCCTACACGAGGCGGCACCCTAAGACTCCTCGACCCTTAGCGGACTCCAGACGAAGGCTCTGGACTCCAGGCTTTACTCTCGCACCTAGGCCTCCATACCCAGGGCAGCAGGAACTCCAGGATAGTACCTCACCCCGGGCTAAAGGTACCCGAGATGGAACAGGAACACATGCACCCAGGCCGAAGGCACCTGGGCGTGGACCCCACTGGACATCAGCCCCCAGGCCAAAGGTCTGCCCCTTTTATATGCTCTCCCGGCATGCACAGCAGGTTCCCCGCCCCGCTGTACTACTGCCAAGAGGGGACACAAAAGGCACAGCACTGTATCGGCGGTTCAACCCTAGCCTACCATGGCAGCGCCACCTGTAGGCCGCAGGGAACTGCACACCAATACTGTCCCCCGAGGACAAAATGGTCCATGAATCCTACAGAATTAGGGTGTTTGAGCCTATTTACCACTCAAACACTTCCCTTAAATTTAGCACCCCGCTACATTTTTATTTCAAAGTATTTTATTTTCCCACTAGCTTATCCATTAAATTGAATAATTTATTCCAGAAAGGGCGTATTCTGGGGCATTCCCACCATATGTGTGGCATCGTGCCGTTGAGTTTTTGAGGTTCTTAATGACTTCCCGTACCTCTTCTGCTGAAAAGGGGGCCTCCAGCATATTTTTTTATTATTTTATATTTTTTATGTTATTTTAAGTTATTTCCATATCCACATTTGTTTGCACTTGCCATGCTCTTAACAACATTTTGCTGCCATTTGCAGCCCTCTAGCCCTTTCCATTACTTTTTTAGAGCCTTTGTAGTCCTTAGAAGTCCGGGTCCCCATTGACTTCAATGGGGTTCGGGTTCGGGTCCGGGTTCGGGTTAAAGTTCGGTCCCGAACCCGAACATTTTTCAGAAGTTCGGCCGAACCCGTCGAACACGACCATCCAGGTGTCCGCTCAACTCTACTCTTGATGTAATCCCCTGTGGATTTTGAGGTGTGTTTAGGATCATTATCCATTTGTAGAAGCCATCCTCTCTTTAACTTCAGCTTTTTCACAGATAGCATCAAGTTACCATCCAAAATTTGCTGAAATTTTTTTGAATCCATTTTTCCTTATACTCGTGAAATGTTCCCTGTGCCACTGGCTGCAATACAACCCCAAAGCATGATTGATCCACCCCCATGCTTAACAGTTGGACAGAGGTTCTTTTCATTAAATTATGTACCCTTTCTTCTCCAAACGTACCTTTGCTCATTCCGGCCAAAAAGTTCTATTTTAACCTCATCGGTCCACAGAACTTGTTTCCAAAATGCCTCAGGCTTGTCTATATGTTCATTAGCAAAGTTCAAACGCTGATTTTTGTGGTGAGGACGTAGAAGAGGTTTTCTTCTGATGACTCTTCCATGAAGACCATATTTGTACAAGTATCTCTTTATAGTGGAATAGTGTACCACAACTCCAGTGTCTGCCAGATCTTTCTGGAGGGATCATGCAGTCAAACATGGGTTTTGAATTGCTTTTCTCACAATCCTGCGAGCTGTTCTGTCTGATATTTTTCTTGGTCTTCCAGATCTTGCTTTAACTTCCACTGTTCCTGATGACTGCCATTTCTTAATTACATTCCGAACAGAGGATATTGACATCTGAAAACGCTTTGCTATCTTCTTATAGCCTTCTCCAGCTTTGTGAGCGTCAACTATTTTCAGTTTCAGTTTTCTAGACAACTGCTTAGAAGAACCCATGGTGCTGATTGTTGGGGCAAGGTCAGATGAGTCTGGCCATTTAAAACCTTTGAGATTGACATCACCTGGTCTTTCCAGACGATGATTGAGAACAATCCATGACACTGGCAGGTCTCAGCTTTGCAAAGGGGGCAGTGCATGCTATAAATTCTGCAGGGTGCCCAAACTTTTGCAGACGCCATTTTTTTGTTTTCTGTAATTTTGAAAGTGTAAATGATGGAAATAAAATCTAACTTTTTTTGACATTTTATAAGAATGTCCAATCTGTAATTTGATGCCATTTGAAGATTTTTCCATCTTTCCTTGGCTTCGTTATGCACATTAATACACATTTTTACCTGGGGTGCCCAAACTTTCGATACCCACTGTTTATATAACATACACTTGCATCAGTCCTTGCCCTCAAGGAGTTTACAATCTACGGTCCCTAACTCACATTTAGCCCAGGGTTAACACTGACATGCGGGATTGAAATTTCATTCCCGTATGTCAGTCCAACTTTGGGGGCAATTTCAGAGACATCTGTGCGGGTTCCTGCACAGTTGTCTATACGAATCGTACCCCAAAGTCGCCAAAAGTAATACAGAAACTACTTTTGGGAATAGGTGCGAGCGCCGCAAACATGGCGTTGCACCGATGCGGACAGTGCCATTGCCGGTGTTCTATCGAATAGTGCCCTCCGTCGAAAAATGCCTCCACCGTGCTGCGCATGCGCAGTGCAGAGCAGCACTCCAGCTGATTTCCCGATCAGCTGTTGTGAGGGCGTGAAGATGCATGTGCAGATCGTAGGAGGCAGTATTTTCGACGATCTGCTAAGCACTGAGGGAGAATGTAATTGGCAGATTCTTCCTTGCTTTTGTGGGGTGGGTTGTGGATGTGTTGAAGCGCAGGTTTTGTGTGTGTTTTAACCTCCCTGGCGGTATTCCCGAGTGTGGCTCGGGGGGGAATTTTTCATACCAAAAGCAGTAACACTGAGCCACACTCTGGATTCTATCGCAGGATCCATGTAGAGGTTACTTACCTTGTCCCCTGGATCTTGCGATGTCTCCCCACTGTGATCTGCGAGCCACCGTGTCTCACTCGATCCACACTGCCGAGTGCCGAGCTCCGTTCCCTGCGAGCGTTGTGACGAACAGGGATGGAGTTCGGCGCCAAATTCAAAAAGTAAAAAACACAGTATAGATACAGTATACTGTAATCTTACTGATTACAGTACTGTATCAAATAATTACACACCCCCTTTGTCCCTAGTGGTTTGTCCAGTACCCTGCATGCACTTTTATATTATAAATACAGTTCTTTCTGCCTGGAAATTGGAGATTGTCCATAGCAACCAAAAAGTGTCCCTTTACGTCAAATTTTAGAACAGCTAGAAAACAGCGATAATAAATTAGAATCACTTGTAGAATTGAGCAATAGTGATTTGTGGGGAAATTCGTCATCAAACACTGAAAGTAATGACAGCGACAATTCTGCAACTGAGCAAATTTCAGTGTTTTTGAGTTGATTACATTATTGAATAATTGTTATTATTATTATATTATTATTTGTTATAATTATTTATAGTTATTTATTATATTATAATTTATTATTTTATGTTTCAAAGTTTATCATACCCGGGATGTCTACTAGACTCTTGTTTGTACAGATTTAAGTGAGTTATTTCTAAGAATTACAGGCCTACAATATAAAACGCCAAATTTCCATGCAAAATAATGGTACCGCTTTTAGCATCAAAAATCTGACATAATCATACCGCCAGGGAGGTTAACCCGCTCTTAGACACAGACAAAACATGCCGTTTATCACACTGAACCCACCGTGCAACAGACAGAAAACACAGCGTTCAAAAAAAGCAAAACCCGCCTCGCAACAGCGAGGGAGAATCTGACAAGTGCGTTCTCCCTTGGCTGTTTGCATAGCATCGGATAATGCCTCCGACGATGTGTGCATGCGCTCTGTTGACATCACACCAGCTGATCAACATATCAGCTGGAGTGATGTTAGCACAGACCCATTGGAGGCATTTTTAGACGGGGGGGGGCATTTCTTGAATTGCCACCGATTTGGCATGCAGTTTGACATGACAAATCGCTTCAATGTGAACCTAAGCTCATACATACATATACTAAGGCACCAATTAACCTACCAGCATGTCAAAGTTACAAAGTTAGTTTGGCTGAAAAAAAGACACAAGTTCATCTAGGTGAAGTGGTTGTAAACTCTTCTGGGGAAGTTACACCCACAGGTAAGCCTAGATTAAGGCTTACCTGTAGGTGTTTGCAATATCTCCTAAACCTACACGGTTTAGGAGATATTTGCCAAAAGGAATACACCATTGTCTACGGCGCATGCACGCCATAGAGAACGGCGCAGGCGCACTGAGAATCCCATTCATAAAACCGGCAGAGCCGGCTTTGATGGCACCCCTGCGCATGCACGGAGTGACGTTTTCGCCGTTCCGGCCAATCACAGCGCCGGAGCGGCGATACCCGGGAGTAACCTTCCGGAGCGATGTCTGCGGCCGGAGGGGGAGACGAGGACGGCTTCAGGGGCTGCGATCTAAGGTAAGTAATGCATAATGAGCTAGTATGCTAGTCATACTAGCTCAATATGGCTTTGTCTTTCAGGTTATTATTAAAAAATAAATAAAAATACATTTGGGTTTACAACCACTTGAAACCAATAAAATGGGGAAAAAAATATCATACACTCTTATATACACAATCCTATACCCAAGGTTGATCCAGAGGAAGGCAAGAAAAAAGCACAGCAAAGCATGATCCACTCCAGCAGGGGAAAAAATCCTTTCTAAACCCCAAGAGGTAATCAGATATTCAACTTTACCTACAAATGATGGTATCAAAATGTTTTTGGAGTGTGGGAGGAAACCCATGAATGCACAGGAAGAACATGCAAACTCCAGGTGGGTAATATTGTGGTTGGGATTCAAACGGAAGTCCCTAGTGCTGCTAGGATGAAGGGCTAACCACTTAGCCACTGTGCTAAACCTATTCCTAACTCCTACAAATTTGTCTTATATGGCAAATATTCCTGACCCCACACTAAAGACTGCAGTTATACAGAACAACTGGTTACATTGTTATCCCTATATTTTCCCAGTAGAGTGCAGGTACCATTAATACAGTACATAATGGTTTAGCAATATACATAGATACCATGTATAACAAAGCAAAGCTACATACCCATTAAAGTTACTAGCCTTGGGTGATACCCAGTGATGAATTAAATCTTCCTACATAAGCTGTGCCTGTTTATCTACAGCCCTCTCTCTTTTTACAGCTTTCCAAAGTACACAGATCAGATGGTATGTTTCAATTTCCAGGAGGCAGTGGGCAGGGATCAGGTGTCAAACACTTATTACGGATAGCTTACCCCCCCCCCGACGCACCCAGGCTACCCAGACCTACAGCACCGACCACCACTACTCCGCTGCACAGAGCAGGAGGCAGGAACTCCGGTCGCACCGCTTCACAGAGCAATCCACACACATGGTCTAGGGAAGTGGACGTGTGTGGCAGGAGCTCTGGCCATCAGGCCATCTAGGACTCATTCTTGGAACCCCTGCGCTTTCTTTCCCCCAGCAAACGGGAACCTGACGACCGGTGGCTTCCTTTGGACCCAACCCCCCCCCCCTAGTTAAGTCCCCCAGCTCACCATCACACTGCCCACAGCCGCCGCCTGCCGCCATCTGGGCACCAGCCTCTAGACCGCTAGACCTGCAGGACAGACTGCGGCTGCGGCATAGCTCCAGCCAACCCATCATCCTCTCCCCGATTCTTTTTCCAGCGGGCCCGCGTACGCCGACCTGGTAAGTACATTGGGGCGCCTCCAACCAATAGAAAGTTGATCCGGGGTTCACCCGATCGCCTCTCGGGGGGTCAGGAAGGAATTTTTCCCCTGCTGTATCAATTGGCCTAGGCACAGTTGGGGTTTTTTGCCTTCCTCTGGACCAACGGGGGGTGGTTTAGGTCATTGGGCCCTTTTCACTATCGCCATTCACTCTTGTTTTTCCCATCATGTGCAATTTTAAATACTCAGCGGACACCCTCCCAATTTTAAGGAATACTGCCTCAACACTACCAATCTCCACCCAAAAAATACTACGAAAAGAACAACTGCTAAGGATCAATCGGCAATCGACCATCAAAAACACGAAGGGACCACTTTCTCTACAACACATATCATGCGCCCTGATCAACACGAGATCTGGAGTCAAGCACAGAAAGGAAATCCACGACTTCATCACCCAAAACAACATAGATTGCCTCTTTATCACGGAAAGCTGGCTAACACCTGACTGTAACACCATCCTAACAGAACTGGTGCCTGAAAACTACTGCATCCTAACCGAGCACAGAATAGGACAAACAGGAGGAGGCCTAGCAGTGATCTTCAAATCTCACCTCTTGCTCATCAAACCGAAGCTACAGAACTCATTGCCTTTCATGGAGACACTCACTCTGCATCTTCAAACAACACCTCACGACACGAATCACATACTGCTATGCTACAGACCACCAGGACCAAAGACAAATCTCCTCACACCCTTCACCGAATTCATCTCGACATACACCTTGAAAACCAAAAACGTTTTATTACTCGGGGACTTCAACCTCTGGGCTAACTCCACCGAGGACCCCATCGCCACCTCCTGCATCAACCATCTGGAAGAAGTACTGTAGGTCTGCAGCAACTGATAAATGCCCCCACGCATGGATCGGGTCACATTCTTGACCTCATCCTCAAACAAAATATGGACGTCAACACACTGGACAACATGCCGTTACCATGGACGGACCACCACGCTATCAAATTTAAAATCACCATCAACACCATCTCCCAAAAACCGAAACACTCAATAACAACATACTGGACAAGATCTCAGAAGAAACTACACTCTGAACTCTTCAAAACTACACTATCAAAAAAAATCTGAACGCTAAATCAAAACCACTCAAGGGAACAAACACTCAGCTCCTTAAACACAGCATTACTACAAACAGCAGACATAGTCGCTCCGAGACGCAGAGCACTCATCCGCAGAAACAATTCAGGATGGTTTAATGACACTCTGACTCTACTGAAGCAAGAACGCAGAAGAGCTGAAGGAGCCTGGAGAAGAAACCCAACAAAGGAAAACCACTCTAACTATAAAGCACTCACTAATAAATACCACAAAGCGATCTTCAAAGCAAAAAAAGAACATTTCTCAAACACCATTTCAAAAGCCCTAAACCGACCTCGCAAACTTTTCAAACTTGTCGCTCAAACTATGAACCCCACCTGTTTGGACCCCCCCAGCAAACGAAACTCAAGAATTCTGCAATGAACTATCGGATTTTTTTATCGACAAAATCGAAAACATTCGAGAAATTATTCAAAAGAAAAAAACATCCAACCTCACTCAGGCTAAACAAGAAGAGGAAATCAATATACAATCGATTAAATTTTCACTGGTCCCGGTCACCATCGACATCACCAAAAACATCATCAGAAGTCTCAGAGACAGCACATCACCAAATGACATCATGTCACGTACCTGACGGTGACGAGCCCGGTTTAGCAGAGTGAGGCCTCCCTTATGGCTTCCACCAGTGGCCCCTGGTAGTGTAACAGGAGGCACGGAGGTAGAAGGGGTACGAGTGCCTGACAGGATCAACCACGGAGCAGGTGGCTGGATAGTCTGGGCTGGGTCCAGGTGCACGGAGGTATGGCAGGTAGACCGGAACCAGGAACTCTGGAACACAGCAGGTAGACAGGAATCAGGAACTCTGGAACACAGCAGATGGACAGGAACCAGGAACTCAGGAACACAGCAGGTAGACCGGAACCAGGAACTCAGGAACACAGCAGTTAGACAGGAACCAGGAACTCTGGAACACAGCAGATGGACAGGAACCAGGAACTCTGGAACACAGCAGATGGCCCTTCAGGAAGCAGGACTAGAACAGCTCAGCAGACCAGGGCTGGGGTCTGGGATCAGCGGGGTAGTCAGACAAGCCGGGTCGGTAAACTGGCAGGCAGCAAGGTACAGAGGGACAAGGCAGAGCAGAGGTCACAACAGGCCGGAGGTCGGGTGCAGGTGGATAGCTGGAAGGTCACAGGCAAGCCAGGTCAGATACAGATGGGAACACAGATCAGGTTTCTCAGGCACTAACGCTGTAGAGCAGACAGCAGGGACTGTCTGTAGTTGATGGATTTAAATAGCCCTTCTGGCGCCACCCGCAGGGCGCGCACGTGCATGCGCAATCATGCACGCAATCGGGAACCAGGAAGTCCAGGGCGCCTGTTACTAGCAGGATCTCCATGACACATCATTTCTACAAAACTCCTGAAAGAATGTACCGACATTCTGGCACCCTCCATAACACATCTCGTAAATCAATCGTTCAAAGAAGGCATTGTTCCGATCTCCCTAAAGCAAGGCATAGTCAAACCCCTCCTAAAGAAGCCCAACCTCGACCCTAAAGACCCAAGCTACCGCAGGCCGATAACAAGTCTCAACACTATCTCAAAGATCATGAATAAAGCAGTAGTACAACAACTACAACTCCATTTGGACACCCACAAACTCTTGGACCCACTACAATCAGGCTTCCGCCCAGGCCATGGCACAGAAACGGCACTTCTCAAAATATGGGATGACGCCCTCGAAGCAGCAGATGATGGAGAATCATGTCTTCTGGTGCTGCTGGATCTCAGTGCAGCGTTCGACACAGTAGACCACGAAACTCTACTTATCCGCCTTAAAGAAGTAGCAGGAGTAGCAGACCCTGACCTACACTGGTTCGCATCCTTCTTAGAAAATCGCTCCCAGACAGTGAAACTAGGAGTCTTCACCTCTGAAACTCGTGCAATTTCTTGCGGAGTCCCTCAAGGATCACCCCTTTCACCCGTGCTCTTCAACATCTTCCTCCACCCACTACTTAAAATCATCAGGAAACAGGATCTGTGCTACCACTCATATGCTGACGACACCCAACTCTACTTTCGTATCACCGGAAAAAAAGACCAATATCGCGGACTGGAAGAGTGCCTCGCATTGATCGATGATTGGATGACTGAGAGTTCCCTCAAACTCAATGGATCCAAAACAGAACTTCTTCTACTCCACGCAAACCATAAGACAAAAACAAAGACGTCTTGGACACCACCCACCATTCTTGGACAGACCGTTACCCCGAGCACCAAAGTCAAAAGTCTCGGAGTCATCTTTGACTCGGAGATGTCGTTGGACACACAAATAGGATCGGTAGTAAGCGGATCGCACCATCTTCTTCGTCTGTTACGGAGACTCATCCCCTTCATCCCGGAAGAGGACACAGCAGTAGTAGTTGGAACAATCATCAACTCCCGACTCGACTATGCAAACTCCCTCTACATAGGACTACCTAAATATCAGATCTCGCGCCTACAAGTCATCCAAAACACGGCAGCCAGACTGGTAACAGGGAAAAAACCTTGGGAATCGATCACCCCTTCGCTGAGGACCCTGCATTGGCTAACCGTAAAGGATCAGGTCACATTAAAGACCCTCTGCCTCAACCACAAGTGCACACAAGGAAACGCACCACAATATTTATGCGAGAAAATAAAACACTACTCCCCCAAATGCATTCTCCGATCAACCAATCAAAACCTCCTTCACATCCCCAAATCCCGCTACAAATGGAAGGGAGAACGAAGATTTGCAGTCCAAGGACCACGGCTATGGAACGCTCTACCCACGGACATCCGCATGGAAGAAAACCATCGGGCCTTCAGGAAAAAACGTAAGACCCACCTCTTCTGATGAATCAAGATGTCACTGGATGCAAAGCGCCTTGAGGCGATTCAGTTTGCATTTGTAGCGCTATATAAGTTATTCACTCACTCACTCACTAACTCACACACTGTGCAGCACAGAGCTGAGTGTAATCTGGGACCTGAGTGAAGGGAATAGGCACACCCCTCTACATAGTCTCACAGCGAAGTGTGCACAGCCAAGGCTGACAATCACCTTCTGTGTGCTGGAGGGGGGCGGGGAGATCTGCAAGGATTCCTTAGTGTCTGGAAATACTTTAAGAAATGTTTCATGCACAGATAGGAGGGAAAGGAGAGAGCAGACAGTATCCACAATAAGGGATCTCTGAATAAGGTAGACTTTAAAAAAATGTGGGTATATGGCGTTGTCCAAGACTGAAGATGGGGTGGGCAGGTAGTGTCAGGTATAGCACCACAGCAGCACTCCAGGAGAGAGAAGCATAAACTATTGGAAACAAAACCAAGGAGAAGGCATTTCTAAGTGCAGTAGACACTAAACTTTAATAGCCCAAACAAGGTTAAAAACACTTATAAGATTTATCTTGTGTATCTTATAAGTGTTTTTAACCTTGTTTGGGCTTTTCAAGTTTAGTGTCTACTGCACTTAGAAATGCCTTCTTCTTTGCTTCCACACTAAGGGGTCAATTTACTAAAACTTGAGAGTGCAAAATGTGATGCAGCTCTGATTCTGCAAAGAAACCAATCAGCTTTGAGGTTTTATTGTCAAAGCTTAATTGAACAAGCTGAAATTAGAAGTTGATTGGTTACTATTCACAGCTGCATGAGATTTTACACTCTCCAGTTTTAGTAAATCAACCCCTAAGAGCCCGTTCACACAGGGGCAACACGACTTACAGCACGATTTTATGAGGCAACTCAGACACGACTTGAGAATGAATCACAGCGAAACCTGGAGCTACTTACAAGGCAACTCCATGTTGCCTGCAGGACAGGAGACATTCCAGTGGCCAATCAAACAAGAATCAGCTCTGTGGGAGGGAGGGGGAGGGAGAGGTTTGCCTGAGAAATGTATTTTCTCTTCCTGGAGAGTTGCTCCTATTAAGACAGTGATCCGACTTCAGAGGCAACTCCCATTGAAATCAATGGGTACAGATCGCCTAGAAGTCGGATTGAAGTAGTACAGGAACCTTTTTTGAAGTCGGAGCGACTGCAGTAGTGTGCAGTAAGACGGCTCCATTAACTTACATTGATTTCCTCAGCCAGCGCGACTTGAGGCAACTAGGGGCGACCTGGGGCGATTTGAAGTCGGATCCAAAGTTGCCCCTGTGTGAATGGGCTCTAAGTGCTATGGACTGTGGCAAATACACACTATGTGAGGACTTGCTTTGATCATTTTTATTTCAGAAGTTTATGACTACTTTAAGAATACACGCTTGAATCGAATAAATATATTTTTCGTAAACCGAAGTTTAGTGTCATTTTAACACTTCATCGCTAGAAAGGATTCAGCAACAACTCTAGCTTATCCTTGAACTTTATACAGTGGAACCTCGGATTGCGATTAACGCGATTAACGAGCGTTTCGCAATACAAGCTTTTTTTTTCTTCAAAATCCTGACTCGGTTTGCGAGGAATGTCTTGCAAAACCAGCAGGATTCAAGCCTCTGCGGTGTGCAGTACCGAATTTGGCCAGAGGTGCGGGTGCGCCGGTGACACTCAGAGCCGTTCGGAAATACTTGGAAACACTCAGAAATACTCCGTTCCCGAATGTTTCCGAGCCTTTTCAAGGATTTCCGACTGAATTCTGAACAGTCTCCCAGTATTTCTGAGTTTCTCCGGGTCTCTCTGGCACCCCCATCTCTGGCCACATGGGGTATTGCATACAATGGAAGTCAATGCGGAACAAATTATCTTTGTTTCCATTGACTTCTATGGGGAAACTCGCTTTGATTTGCGAGTGCTTTGGATTACAAGCATTCTCCTGGAACGAATTATGCTTGTAATCCAAGGTTCGACTGTATTGAATGGACATCAGTGATCCTATGATGATCCTTTTATCACCTGTTAATAGGGATGAGCTTCGGGTTCGAGTCAAACTCATGTTCGACTCGAACATTGCCTGTTCGCCCGTTCGCCGAACAGCGAACAATTTGGGGTGTTTGCGGCAAATTCGAAAAGTCTATGGGAGAAATCTAAAGTGCTAATTTTAAAGGCTTATATGCAAGTTATTGCAAGTTATTGTCATAAAAAGTGTTTGGGGACCCGGGTCCTGCCCCAGGGGACATGTATCAATGCAAAAAAAAGTTTTAAAAACTGACGTTTTTTCGGGAGCAGTGATTTTAATAATGCTTAAAGCGGAGGTTCCGCGGTTCATACATTTTTTTTTTTATATGCATTCTATGCAAGAACGTATGCATTGTAATTACTCACTTCTTCCACGTGGGAAAGATGCCCTGTCCGTTTTGCGATAAAAAAACACTTTATATAATGTTTCCTGCATTCTCATTTTGCTTGTGGGCATCTTGAAGCCCACAAGCATATTCTTCCGGGTAGCGATGTATGCTTGACTCCCAGCATTCATCGCGGTATCTCGCGCATGCGCAGTGTTTCCTGCATTCTCATTTTGCTTGTGGGCATCTTGAAGCCCACAAGCATATTCTTCCGGGTAGCGATGTATGCTTGACTCCCAGCATTCATCGCGGTATCTCGCGCATGCGCAGTGTTGACGGCGAGCAGCGCCGTCAACACTTCCTGGTTGCCATCACAATGGGCATCAACAGTTAAAGTACACCTGCGTGCCCTTACTTAAAATGGCGGAATTAGATCCGCCCTCATCGCGTGACCGGGTAGACGAGTCACGTGACGATTAAATTATCATGATGTTTGGAAGGAAGGCGTAACTATATTACTCCTGGGAAGCAGGACAGTTTGCTCCCAGGAGACATTGCAGGACAATGTCACAGAAAAGGACACGCCTACTCCTGCGGGAGGAAATCCCAGAAGTAGGAATAAAGAAACAAGAATAAAGAAAACTGGTCATGAAAAAAAAAGGTTAGTCTTTTAGTTATATACATGCAAAGAGGGACTGTTGACATGAAACTTCAAAATGTGGGTGAACCTCCGCTTTAAAGTGAAACAATAAAAGTGAAATATTCCTTTAAATTTCGTACCTAGGGGGTGTGTATAGTATGCATGTAAAGTCGCTCTTGTTTCCCGTGCTTAGAACTGTCCCTGCACAAAGTGTCATTTCTGAAGGAAAAAAAGTCATTTAAAACTCACTTGCGGCTATAATGAATTGTCGGCTCCCGGCAATACATAGAAAAGTCATTGATGAAACAAAAAAAAAGCGTGGGGGTCCCCCCAAATTCAATTACCAGGCCCTTCAGGTCTGGTATGGATATTAAGGGGAACACCGCCGCAAATTAGAAAAAAAAATGCGTGGAGTTCCCCCAAATATCCATACCAGGCCCTTCAGGTCTGGTATGGATTTTAAGGGGAACTCCACCCCAAATTTTAAAAAAAATGGCGTGTAGTGCCCCCAAAAATCCATATCAGACCCTTTATCTGAGCACGCAACCTGGCAGGCCGCAGGAAAAGAGGGGGGACGAGAGAGCGCCCCCCTCCTGAACCGTACCAGACCACATGCCCTCAACATGGGGAGGATATCCCCATGTTGATGGGGACAAGGGCCTCATCCCCATAACCCTTGCCCGGTGGTTGTGAGGGTCTGCGGGCAGGAGGCTTATCGGAATCTGGAAGACCCCTTTAACAAAGGGGACTGCCAGATCCCGCCCCCCCCATGTGAATTGGTAAGGGGTACATTGTACCCCTACCATTTCACGAAGAAAGTGTAAAAAACAAAACAAAAAAAAAACATCAGGTCCGCTCAGCCAATGACGTAGGCGGGGTCTGACATACGAGGGGGTGGACCTGATGGGGAACTTCCTCCACTGTGTAATAAATGAATAGACCCGCCCCTTCTCACATTCCGCATCTGGTCCGCTTAGCCTTACACCTACGTCATTGGCTGAGCGGACCTGATGGGGAACTTTAGAAGGGGCGGGTCTCTTCATTAAATACACTGCGGAGGAAGTTCCCCATCAGGTCCGCTCAGGCTCAGCCAATGACAGACAGCGCTGGACATCGGATCGCCGCGGGACACTGGATTTCATCGCTGGAATGGTTTTTTCTTTTATTCATTTTTTATTTTTAATAAAGGACTTTTCCAAGGTGTCTGTGTGTTTTTTTTACATTTTTTTACACTTTCTTCGTGAAATGGTAGGGATGAGGCCCTTGTCCCCATCAACATGGGGACATCCTCCTCATGTTGCGGGCATGTGGCCTGGTGCGGTTCAGGAGGGGGGGGGCGATCTCTCGTCCCCCCCTCTTTTCCTGCGGCCTGCCAGGTTGCATGCTCGGATAAAAGGTCTGGTATGGATTTTGGGGGGAACTCCACGCCATTTATTTTTTAAATTCGGGGTGGAGTTCCCCTTAAAATCCATACCAGACCTGAAGGGTCTGGTATGGATATTTGGGGGAACTCCATGCATTTTTTTTTTTATTTGCGGCAGGGTTTCCCTTAATATCCATACCAGACCTGAAGGGCCTGGTAATTGAATTTGGGGGGACCCCACGCTGTTTTTTTTTTTCTATCAATGACTTCTCTCTGTATTGCCGGGAGCCGACAATTCATTATAGCCGAGAGTGAGTTTTAAATGACTTTTTTTCCTTCAGAAATGACATTTTGTGCAGGGACAGTTCTAAGCACGGGAAACAAGCGTGACTTTACATGCATATTATACACACCCCCCAGGTACGAAATTTAAAGGAAAATGTCACTTTTATTTTTTAATTTTAAGCATTATTAACCTCCCTGGCGGTATGATTCTGTCTGGAATTATGTACCAAAAGCGGTACAATTATTTTGCATGGAAATTTGGCGTTATGTACTGTAGGCCTGCAATTCTTATTAATTACTTACTTAAACCTGACCAAACAAGACTCTAGTAGACATCCCAGATGTGATAAATTTGAAACACAAAATCATGAATTATAATCTAATAAGTAATATAATTTTATTCAATAATGCAGAAGAAAATAATGACATTTGTCAAACAAAGAAAATTCAATACACATCCTGAGTGTGATACATTTTAAAGCATGGAACTAGACAAAGTCCAACGTCACAATCTGGACAATGGTATCTTGTTTCTTTTCTGACTTTTTTACCATTGCCATCTCTCTTGGAACAGCAGACCACGCACATCCTGGTAGGTGCTTGCTTTTTTGCGGTTGGCGGTATATAGTCCAAAAAATGACGTCCAGTCAGGCTTTCTGGGTTGACAACGCCAACAGCACGTCGTCCGGGTCTGTTCACAGCTACTGATGGCATCTGGTGGTTGACAAAAATCTGCTCAGCCACCTTCCAGATAAAGTCGGAATGAACAAGAGGCATGCCACTCTTTGCTTTGTATAGGATATACACATTCCAAAGGCATTGTTCCAAAAGATGCCTGAAAATCTTTTTATAATATTTTTTCTGCTGTTTGCGCATAGCCGGGTAAAATGTCATTGCCTGATCGGCTCTGTCGACACCTCCCATTGTATTATTGTAGTCCATCACAACTTGCGGCTTCAACAGATCTTTCCCCCCTCTTGTGTGGACCATGGCAGTGGCGGTATTGTGCACAGTACTCATGAGACACACGTCCTTCTTGTCTCGCCATCGCATTGCCATCACCTTACCCTTCTGCCAGGCAACCATTTCTCCTGTTTTTAGTTTTTTCTTGCCAAACATAGATGGCATGCCACGTCGGTTAGGCCTAACGGTACCATACCCATCAGTTTTATTTTGTAGCAAAACCTCAAAAAGTTCCAGAGATGTATAGAAGTTGTCCGTGGTCACACAATATCCCTGGTTCAGCAATGGCTCCAGCAGCGTAAGGACAGATGATGTGGCCATCCCATAGCCGCTGTACCTTGGGTTGAACTTCGTGCCTTTACCGGTGTAAATGACCGAATTCCATATGTATCCGGTGGATGACTCGCAGAGCATAAAGAATTTGATGCCAACCGCGCTCTTTTGGATGCAATGTATTGTATCCAGCTTAGGCGTCCCTTGTAGGCCATCAGACTTTCATCCACGCTGACGTCCCTGTCTGGCACGTAGGTCCGCTGGAAATTGGCCGCGATCATTTGGCATACCTCCCAGATTTTCTTTAGCTTGGGCGCAGGATGCGTGGCCTCATCAAACTCCTCATTGTTCGTGAAGTGGAAATATTTCATGATGAGGGAAAAACGATATTCTGACATCACGGTGCTAAAAAACGGAGTGGCCAGTAGCTTATTGGTGGTCCAGTACCATTTCTGGAGCGGTTTCCCAACCACCCCCTGAAGAATAATGAGTCCCAGAAAGTGCCAGATGTCCTCTTTCGTCACCGGTTCCCACTTTCTGCTTCGGGAAAATCTGGCATGCAGCGTAGCGGATTGCTGATCGTGGTAACGATTTGTCTCTGTGACAATTTTTTCAATTACCTCTTCAGTGAGAAATAATTGCAGGTTTGCCAGAGGGTTGTCACACTCCACAACTACCTTCATCCCAGGTGATCCAGTGAAGGGAAATCTTGGGGGAGCTACCTGGTCCGTATCGGTGTCTATAGGGCACCAAGTGCGCACATCGCTGAGGTCGCTGAGGTCAGGTGCAGGATCATGATCACCGTTGTCACTTGCCAGATCCGTGTCGGATGACAAATCTCCCCACGACTCGCTATCGCTCTCTTCTGCGAGCAACTCCGTGTTGCTGCCGCTGTCACTCATCTGCTCCAAAAGCGCCGTTTTGGTAAAGCGCTTTTTTGATGCCATATCTTTATGGGCACAGATGACAGGCAAGGGGGCACTGTACAGGGCACTGTATGGTGATCAGAGATGATACAGTGTAATACAGTGTAATCAGATACAATATAACTGCTTTTATTTCTGTGTTTGTGTTGTGTGAACTTTTGAACTTTTTAAATTTGCCACCCAGTTCCGCTCCTATGCGACGCTGCGGCTCGCAGAGAACGGAACCAGGAAGCGCCGACACTCGCCGGAGGTCTCGCTGGCGATCACAGCAGAGGACATCATCGCTGGATCGCCAGGAGAAGGTAAGAAACCTCCGCTGCGGGCTCTGCAATGTTACCCCGAGCGTGACTCGGGGTTACCGATCCTAGCTAAAAAAAACAACCCCGAGTCACGCTCGGGATTACCGCCAGGGAGGTTAAAATCACTGCACCCGAAAAAACGGCCGTTTTTAAAAACTTTTTTTTGCATTGATACATGTCCCCTGGGGCAGGACCCGGGTCCCCAAACCCTTTTTAGAACAATAACTTGCATATTAGCCTTTATAATTAGCACTTTTGATTTTGAACGTTCGAGTCCATTGTATTTAATAGGGTTCTAAAGTTCACGCCAACAACATTCTGGCTGTTCGCAGGTTCTGGTGCGAACCGAACAGGGGGGTGTTCCGCTCATCCCTACCTGTTAACATGCATTTTTTACTTCTGTATTAATGTCTTTTGGTTCCTGTTTTCTCTTTGCACTTGATAGTGGTATATTTTTATGTGTTAAAGACTCTAATGCGGCGTACACATGATCGTTTTTCATGCCATTTTTTAAACCAACGTTTTTCTTGTTGTTTTTTTTTCATGTTTCCTCTCAAGCCTATCTTGCATCCACACGATCATTAAAAAAAAACGCTTGAGCAAAGCGCAGTGACGTACAACACGTACGACGGCACTATAAAGGGGAAGTTCCATTCGAATGGCGCCACCCTTCATGTTAGTAAACTTTGTTGAGCGGCGATTCGCGCTTTTCAGCCTCGTGCTTTTCAGTCCGTTACAGCGTGACGAATGTGCTATCTCCATTACGAACGCTAGTTTTACCAGAACGAGCGCTCCCGTCTCATACTTGATTCTGAGCATGCGCATTTTTTTTACCCTCGTAAAAGCATACACACTATCGTTTTTCACGTCGTTAAAAAAAACATCATTAAAAATGCTCTGGAGCATACACGCGATTGGTTTTAATGCCCATTTTTAAAAATGCCATTTTTAACGGCATGAAAAACGATCGTGTGTATGGGGCATAACTCTATGGCACAGCCACAGTCCACGCAAAGTTCTCCCAGGATATCTTACTGAGAGATGGTGCAGGAATGTAAGCCAGACAACATCAAACACAATGTCAGTGAATTATGCTTGATTATCTATCAGGAGGTAAAAACTCAAGAAGGTAATGAACCAAGGAGAAATATACATGAAAGAGAGAGGTTCTTAATGCTAAAATTGAGCTCTTTGAACTTGTGAATGAAGACTTCAGATTTAAAGTAGATCTAAACCCTATTTGCATGGCCTTTAGTTTGCTAAAGCAATATGTCACAGACATTTACTATTTCTTTTTTTTTTTTTTATATACCATGCTGTTTTCACCTGTTTTTCTGTCTTTTTTTGCGCTTCAGTACTGCTGATCTTGTTCAGCCGCTTTCTTTCTACACGGACGCGCTCTAGTGTTAGTTGCACTTCATTGCTCAGGTTAAGCTTCCTGACAGTGATTATGGTGGACCACGCCTGTGTAGAATGTGTCCGCGTGGCAGCCAGTAACCTCTATCTGGGGTGCATGTGACTTTCTAACAGCAGAAGAGTACAATTAGAAGATTGCTGTTACCCCATAAGTGGAATGGCCCTAACAAAGGCCTTCATGGCAGGTATTATTTTAATAAAAGCTACATATTTCTTAAGATTAAAAACAACTTTTGAAATGAAAGTATAATTTAGGGCATTTATGTTTTTTAGTTTATGATATAGTGGAACCCAAATTTCTGTTGTCACCAAAACAGAAATAGAGAGGAAATTTTCCAAGGGGTGACACTAGTTCTGATGGCCTTGGCATCCAGGGAAGGTTTACCTCTAACTTCCTATTGTTGCTATGGGACAGGAAGTGAAGCAAAACCTCCCCAATGGGACACGGATGGCAAAACAAATTACAGTAATTTTAAATACTCTGTCCAAAATAAATAAATAAATAACTCTTAGTTCTATTTTTTTTTATGTTAAAACTTTATAGGATTTTCTAGATTTGGCTTAGAGCTACTTTGATGATGAAAGAGGGTGCATGCCTAGATGCGGTACATGCTCTGAAACGCGTTGTTTCCTGCGGTGACGTCATCCCGCTGACACTGTGGGTCACGTGTGTGGTCCGTGCCGTTAGGAGCTCCGGCCAGCTTCCTTCCTTGACCAACCCTTTCCTGTTCTTCGTCCCTAACTCCTTACTAACAGATGAGCCTGTCTTGTTTATACATCTTGTAAGTGGTCAATTGGCTATTTTATCTTCATAATAAACATAGAAATCTGCACTTAGAGGCGCTTTTATTCTGCTCTCGCTCACACAGAATCTGGTGCAGCTGTGCATAGTAACCAATCAGCTTCTAACTTCAGCTTGCTCAATTAAGCTTTGACAATAAAACCTAGAAGCTGATTGGTTATACTTATATGCACAGCTGCGCCAGATTCTGTGTGCACCAGTTTTAGTAAATCTCCCCTAGTGTCTCTTTAAGAAGAACCTTTTTTCATATTTTCCTTATTTTTTTTTTCATCTTTTATCTCAGCAACCCCCACTCTGTAAAACAGATTAGGAAATTCAGCGTGTTTGCTACAGGTGATAGGAATTCTCTATATGAAAATTGCAGATAATTACACAGGTACAAAAATAATAATATGTGTAGTATTTCTCAGTAAAAGTGCCTTAAAAAATATTTGACATATTTAGTACAAGTACAAGTCATACAAGTTGAGGTGAGCTCTGCAAGGAACCCCAATGAGCGTCCCAGGAGACCTGTTAGCATTTCAAATACAATAATTCCCCACTGCCCATGTGTTTAACTCTGAAGAGCACATTAAGGAAACCCAGCTAAGCTGGACAGACCATAAATATTTTATTATAGATCTTATATCTAATATCTAATTAAGCTATTTGGCTTCCCATAAAGTGTGCTATGTCTATAGCTGATCACTTCCAACATTTGCATATCTGGAGCATTTTAATAGCCCCCAATGCACAATCAGAGAATAGATCACCGCCACTCATGAAAGATGTCCTCTGAAAGGGATATTACCAGGATCAGGACGACGGGGGGGGGGGGGGGGGGGCAAAGGGGCAGAATTTTTAAGGTGGTTCCTTTGGGTTCTGTTTTTCTTTTGCACTGGGAGACCCTGTCATATTTCTCATGATGGCTAAAGCACACAAATTGCATGTAGGATAGGAGAAGTTGTGCCAATGTTTTAACATGGAATTGAAGGTGATGTTTGTATATAGGGGGGTTCTCATGAGATACAGTAAAACCTTGGTTTGTGCGCACAATTAGTTCCAGAAATATGCTTGTAATCCAAAGCACTTGTATATCAAAGCATTTTACAGGGTATAAAAGAGAAGAGAGACACCTCTAAGTGTAGCAATAAGTTGCTAAATGCTGTATCTTCATTAAATGTAACAATATTGCTACACTTAGAGGCTCCTCTCTTCTTTTTTATACTCGGTTGTGACATGACGCTACTCTTATATCAAGACATTGCTTGTATATCAAGGCAAAATTTATTAAAACATTTTGCTTGTCTTGCAAAACGCTCTCAAACCAAGTTACTCTCAAACCAAGGTTTTACTGTACTTTTCCAAGAAATGAAAGCACATTGTTCTGTTTACTATTGGCATATCTGTTCAGCTCAATAGCCACATTTTATTGACAGGTTTAGTTTATAGAAGGTTTAAAGACAATGGAAGTATAAGGGTTAAAGCATTTGATAGTCTGTCTCCCTGGCGATTTGATTCTAGCTGACTTATTTTAGGATATGCAGATACATAGTTACCTTTTCATACAATTCAAAAGGCTGGTTGGCACAGGCCAATACAGCAAGTGAAAACCAAATATAATTGGCATCAGCGGAAGAAACATCAACCATCTGCCCATCCTGGCACTGTTCTGTGCATCATATGGCTCAATAATGGTGGCTAAATCAGCAGTCAATGGAAATTGACAGCACTCTTATGAATATATTCCATGTGTAAACATTTACAGTATCATAGGAAGCAAGCAAGTTAAATGAGCCCAATACTAAGTTCCATCGGGTCCACTGAAAAATAAAATAAGCAAGCTCTGGTAAAAACCGCCTTTGGACAAAAGCAAAAACAACAATGCAGCCATGTCGTATCATTTTCAAAGAGTTAAAACTGTACTTTAAGCCAGCGGTTCGCAAACGTTTCCCACTTGAGTCTTAAATCCTAAGCTCCGATGACCCCCAAGCCTCACCTTTAGCAGACTTCGACCAAAAGATAAAAATAATCATAAATGTGGCTATAAATTAAAGTTCCCTGCACAATCTCTTTCATTTATGTCATTTAGTTGATTCTAAATCAAAACACATACATTTTTAACACAATAAATTGCGGATTTAAGATGCGTATTAAAAATAATGCTTTAAAAGAGAAAGTATGACCTCTGTGGATGTCCTTTATCTGACGTCTATACTCAGTCTCAATAATATTTGCTGTATGTGTACATTGAACACCATTTATCCAATCACCATTTTAACTCCATCGTCCTCCATATGTTTGCAATTTCCTTATTATCAGTATAATTTTCTTTACGCATTTTGCCTGCTTAGTTATCAGCTAATGCTGTCTTCTGCATCTTCCATCCATTCTGTCTGTTCCATAATTTGCCCATTCTCTCTGTTTCATAATTTGCCCATTCTGTCTGTTCCATCTTCCAACCATTCTGTCTGCTCCCACATTTACCCACACTGCCTGCTCCATCATTTGCCCATGCTATCTGCTCCATCTTCCACTTCCACCCATTCTGTCTGCTCCACTATTCATCTATGCTGTCTGCGCTATCACTTGCCCATGCTATCTTCTCCATCTTCCGCCCATTCTGTCTGTTCCATCATTTTCTCATGCTGTCTGCTACATTTTCTACCTAAAAAAATTTGCTCCAAATTTCACCCAGTCTGACTTCCCCATCTTCCACCCATGCTGTCTGCTTTCCAATACTTCCACTAATATAGTATCTTATACATGTTTAGGAATACTATAAACAGCACCTTTAACTTGCACTGTCTGCTCAATCTTCTACTCATACTATTAGCTTCCGTTTTTAGCTCTCTGCTTCATCTTTCACCCATATTGTCTACTCTATCTGCATGCTCCATCTTTAACCTATACTATCTTGATGTCTACTCTATCTTCTACCTATGCTATCTGTTCTTTCTACTGTGCATTCCGTCTATGCAAATGTAGCGCCCACCCCATTTATGGTGCTATATACCCAAATTTAGGGGCTGGTTTGAGATAGTAGTTGGGCTCAGACCATTCTCAATTTATATGTTGTGTTGTTTATTTCCAGGATGGTATACTGGTGTGCAGTTCCCTGTTACCTGTAGGTGGCACTGTCATAATGGGTCAGAATTGAACCACTGGTATTAGTGCTGTGCCTTGGGTGTCCTCTCTTGGCAGCGGTATGGTGGGTGTGGTCGACCTGCTGTGCATGCTGGGAGAGGATACATAAGGGGCAGACGCTGTCTGGGAGGGGTCTTCAGTGGTTCTTCGTCCCAGAGTCGGAGTCCTGGTGCGTGGCGCATGGCCCTCCAGGCCATGGGGCCACGTGTGCATCAGTCCCAGGCACCTTTACTCCTGGGGCTGCATCTTCAACACTGGGCCCAGCACCTTTAGCTGGAGCCCGCTTCGAGGAGGAGAAGTCCCAGGGTGTCCCTCGCGAGGGAGCCCGCATCTAAGAAGAGGAGGCCGGGGGAGGACCTTTCTGACAGACCAGTGAGAGTTCATGGTGAAGGAAGGGGCCCGGTAACTCTCTGGAGGGATCCTTCTATCCACCAAGTGCCCAGTAATGTGCTGCTGCTGGCACCTGTCCTTAAGTATCCAGAAGATAAGAGGTTTGGGGTCTGATAGATTCTGTGGCAGAGAGTCTCCCGATCGCATCTAGGAAAGAACTTGATCAAACGTCCGAGCATCACTTTGGCTGCTAGGATCCACTTGTAGGAGACTATCCGGGTGAGCTGAACCTACTCAGGGATAGAGTAGTGATTGTGCTATCCATTGTGCCTGGACTAACGTCCCAAACCTTGCTGTCCTGTCTCTCTTCCACCCTTTACCTGTCTACTGAACATTGAGAAAATAAACTTAACGTTGGAGTTTAGAGTGGTGTGGACATTGGAATTACTGGTGGGAATACAGAGACTTGTCCCTATATCCTAGGAGATGAGAACCAACTGATGGAAGAACCTAGCTGTGGGACCCAAATACATAACACCGCTTAACCTCCTCATCCAGGAGGGTACGGGCATATAGTACGGTGTGCCTTTTTCCTGCAATTGAGCCAAAGCAAGGGAAAAGGGTCAGTGTGCTACACAAACTTTTGTCAACTCTGTCCACTCCATCATCCTTCCTTCTTTGTCTAAACAGGCTTCAGAATCAGAAAATGTTACTGTCATTTTAGAAATAGCAATCATAAAATGAAACAGAGTTGTAGCTACCTCACATTAAAGCGAAGTTCCACCTAAAAAAAACAAATACTGCAGCTGCTGACTTTTAAAATAAGGACACTTACCTGTCCAGGGCACCCGTGATGTCCGCACCCGAAGCCGACCCATCCCTCAGCTCCGGGTGGAGACGCCAGCATTGCTAGTAAGGGAATCAGGAAGTGAAGCCTTGTGGCTTTACAGCTTGGTTCCCTACTGCACATGTACGAGTCGCGCTGCACGTTCTGTGTGGTACCTGCTGTCTTCTGTTCTGGGACATGTGTGTTTCCCAGAAGACAACGGGGGGGGGGGGGAGGGGCCGGACATGGCGTAGATCGCCACGGATTCTGCAGCGATCTTTTGTCGGAAGTGGGAGCAAATACCTGTTCCGTCTGCAAATTTTAGCACAAAGTCCTCCTCGGAGTGAGAAACACAATCATAAGCGTATAGAGTAAACAGAAAGGCACCCCTGTACTAAGGGACAGCATTGATGAGTGGCAATTACCAACTTGCTTATTACACTCTGCTGCCTATCAGCCAGGAAATCCAAAATCCAGTTACAAAGCATTTGGCTCTGTCCCAAGTAGTTCAGCTTAGCATTGGCAAAATTGTATTAAATGCTGAACTGAAATCAATAAAGCGTATGCGGGCATAACTATTCTTATTTTCCAAATGAGACCAGACCAGAATGCAAGACCAATGTAATGGCATCCTCTGTAGATTTATTTTCCCTAAAATTGGTAGCTATCTAACCCCGGAGGAATATGCTGTTTAATATGATGTAAGATACATTTCTCAGAGCACTTCATTACAATGGGAGTCAGGGCCACAGGGTGATAATCATTAAGGCAGGTAACACTGGATTTCTTTGGGATTGGAACAATTATTGATGATTTCAAGCAAGAGGGCACCACCCCCTGCTCTAAAGAAACATTAAGGATGTCTGCAAAGACATCTGCCAATTGAAAGGCACATCTCTTTACAACAATCCCTCGGATATTATCAGGCCCCGCAGCTTTCCACTCATTAACCCTCAACAACTCCAAACACACATCCTGAGCAGAGACTTTAAAAGGCATATCCCCAGATAGTATTGGGAACCTAACAATAATATCCGTATTTTGACAATTGAAACGCGCATAAAACGGATTCAATTCCTCTGTTAAAGAGGCCTCATGTTCCTCCCGTGTCAACCTGTCTTTTTTTATAACCTGTAGTTGACTTAATAGTCTTCCACATGGTCCTACCACTAATGCATCCCAGATCTCTCTCTAATCTCAATTTACACCTTTGCTTAGCCTCCCTAATGCCTACTTTTAACATTCCCCCTGCCGCTCTATATGCTTTACTATCACCTGTCCTCACCTCCCTATTAGGGATGAGCTTCGTGTTCGAGTCGAACATACGTTCGACTCGAACATCGGCTGTTCGATCGTTCGACGAAGATCGAACGATTTGGGCCGTTCGCGCCAAATTCGAGTGACGCGAACGGCCCACAATGCACTACGCCATCGCAGTGTCATCCAGGCGCTGTGATTGGCCAAGCATGCACTGTGACCCCGCATGCTTGGCCAATCACAGCGCCGGCAGCGAGGAGAGCAATGATTGGCCACAGGCAGGATGCCTGTGGCCAATTATTGCTGAGGGTGTTTAGTACACGCCCCACACTATAAAAGGCCGCCAGCACGGCGGCCTAGTGTAGTGTGTTCCGGAGCAGGGATAGAGCAGCATAGGCAGGGACAGTGACTGTTATTTCTTTCTTGCTTAACCTGGATTCCTTTAGTTTAGGGAAAGAGAAGGATAGGTAGGGAGAGTGTCAGTGTGTTTTGTGCTTGTGCTATAGTGTGCTTAAAAAAAACATTTATTCTAGGGACAGAAAACTGTAGGTAGGGACAGTGTCAGTTTCTTTCACTCTGCAAGTCCTTGTTTCCAGGGACCTGGAAGGACAGTGAGTGAATTGTCCTTGTGCTATATTGTGCTTAAAAAAACATTTATTCTAGGGACAGAAAACTGTAGGTAGGGAGAGTGTCAGTTTCTTTCACTCTGCAAGTCCTTGTTTCCAGGGACCTGGAAGGACAGTGACTGAATTGTCCTTGTGCTATATTGTGATTAAAAAAAACATTTATTCTAGGGACAGAAAACTGTAGGTAGGGAGAGTGTCAGTTTATTTCACTCTGCAAGTCCTTGTTTCCAGGGACCTGGAAGGACAGTGACTGAATTGTCCTTGTGCTATATTGTGATTAAAAAAAACATTTATTCTAGGGACAGAAAACTGTAGGTAGGGAGAGTGTCAGTTTATTTCACTCTGCAAGTCCTTGTTTCCAGGGACCTGGAAGGACAGTGACTGAATTGTCCTTGTGCTATATTGTGATTAAAAAAAACATTTTTTCTAGGGACAGAAAACTGTAGGTAGGGAGAGTGTCAGTTTATTTCACTCTGCAAGTCCTTGTTTCCAGGGACCTGGAAGGACAGTGACTGAATTGTCCTTGTGCTATAGTGTGCTTAAAAAAAACATTTATTCTAGGGACAGAAAACTGTAGGTAGGGACAGTGTCAGTTTCTTTCACTCTGCAAGTCCTTGTTTCCAGGGACCTGGAAGGACAGTGAGTGAATTGTCCTTGTGCTATATTGTGCTTAAAAAAACATTTATTCTAGGGACAGAAAACTGTAGGTAGGGAGAGTGTCAGTTTCTTTCACTCTGCAAGTCCTTGTTTCCAGGGACCTGGAAGGACAGTGACTGAATTGTCCTTGTGCTATATTGTGATTAAAAAAAACATTTATTCTAGGGACAGAAAACTGTAGGTAGGGAGAGTGTCAGTTTATTTCACTCTGCAAGTCCTTGTTTCCAGGGACCTGGAAGGACAGTGACTGAATTGTCCTTGTGCTATATTGTGATTAAAAAAAACATTTATTCTAGGGACAGAAAACTGTAGGTAGGGAGAGTGTCAGTTTATTTCACTCTGCAAGTCCTTGTTTCCAGGGACCTGGAAGGACAGTGACTGAATTGTCCTTGTGCTATATTGTGATTAAAAAAAACATTTTTTCTAGGGACAGAAAACTGTAGGTAGGGAGAGTGTCAGTTTATTTCACTCTGCAAGTCCTTGTTTCCAGGGACCTGGAAGGACAGTGACTGAATTGTCCTTGTGCTATAGTGTGCTTAAAAAAAACATTTATTCTAGGGACAGAAAACTGTAGGTAGGGACAGTGTCAGTTTCTTTCACTCTGCAAGTCCTTGTTTCCAGGGACCTGGAAGGACAGTGAGTGAATTGTCCTTGTGCTATATTGTGCTTAAAAAAACATTTATTCTAGGGACAGAAAACTGTAGGTAGGGAGAGTGTCAGTTTCTTTCACTCTGCAAGTCCTTGTTTCCAGGGACCTGGAAGGACAGTGACTGAATTGTCCTTGTGCTATATTGTGATTAAAAAAAACATTTATTCTAGGGACAGAAAACTGTAGGTAGGGAGAGTGTCAGTTTATTTCACTCTGCAAGTCCTTGTTTCCAGGGACCTGGAAGGACAGTGACTGAATTGTCCTTGTGCTATATTGTGATTAAAAAAAACATTTATTCTAGGGACAGAAAACTGTAGGTAGGGAGAGTGTCAGTTTATTTCACTCTGCAAGTCCTTGTTTCCAGGGACCTGGAAGGACAGTGACTGAATTGTCCTTGTGCTATATTGTGATTAAAAAAAAACATTTATTCTAGGGACAGAAAACTGTAGGTAGGGAGAGTGTCAGTTTATTTCACTCTGCAAGTCCTTGTTTCCAGGGACCTGGAAGGACAGTGACTGAATTGTCCTTGTGCTATATTGTGATTAAAAAAAACATTTATTCTAGGGACAGAAAACTGTAGGTAGGGAGAGTGTCAGTTTATTTCACTCTGCAAGTCCTTGTTTCCAGGGACCTGGAAGGACAGTGACTGAATTGTCCTTGTGCTATATTGTGATTAAAAAAAACATTTATTCTAGGGACAGAAAACTGTAGGTAGGGAGAGTGTCAGTTTATTTCACTCTGCAAGTCCTTGTTTCCAGGGACCTGGAAGGACAGTGACTGAATTGTCCTTGTGCTATATTGTGATTAAAAAAAACATTTATTCTAGGGACAGAAAACTGTAGGTAGGGAGAGTGTCAGTTTATTTCACTCTGCAAGTCCTTGTTTCCAGGGACCTGGAAGGACAGTGACTGAATTGTCCTTGTGCTATAGTGTGCTTAAAAAAAACATTTATTCTAGGGACAGAAAACTGTAGGTAGGGACAGTGTCAGTTTCTTTCACTCTGCAAGTCCTTGTTTCCAGGGACCTGGAAGGACAGTGAGTGAATTGTCCTTGTGCTATATTGTGCTTAAAAAAACATTTATTCTAGGGACAGAAAACTGTAGGTAGGGAGAGTGTCAGTTTCTTTCACTCTGCAAGTCCTTGTTTCCAGGGACCTGGAAGGACAGTGACTGAATTGTCCTTGTGCTATATTGTGATTAAAAAAAACATTTATTCTAGGGACAGAAAACTGTAGGTAGGGAGAGTGTCAGTTTCTTTCACTCTGCAAGTCCTTGTTTCCAGGGACCTGTAAGGACAGTGAGTGAATTGTCCTTGTGCTATATTGTGATTAAAAAAAACATTTTTTCTAGGGACAGAAAACTGTAGGTAGGGAGAGTGTCAGTTTATTTCACTCTGCAAGTCCTTGTTTCCAGGGACCTGGAAGGACAGTGAGTGAATTGTCCTTGTGTTATATTGTGATTAAAAAAAACATTTTTTCTAGGGACAGAAAACTGTAGGTAGGGAGAGTGTTTTTTTTTCTTTCACTCTGCAAGTCCTTGTTTCCAGGGACCTGTAAGGACAGTGAGTGAATTGTCCTTGTGCTATATTGTGATTAAAAAAAACATTTTTTCTAGGGACAGAAAACTGTAGGTAGGGAGAGTGTCAGTTTCTTTCACTGTGAAAGTCCTTGTTTCAAGGGACAGAGAAGGACACCTGAAGGTAGCCCTTATTGCTTTTTTCCCATCTCCCTGCAGGCCATCTATTAGAATGTCTGGAAGGCAAACAAGGAGAGGCAGACAGTCAGGAGGCAATAAAAGAGGGCAAGCAGGCTCTGTGTCTGGGGGCAACAGTGCTGGTCGTGGACGCGGTGCATTGTCATCAGCACATGGCCATGGGACACGCTTGTCCTTCTTTTCGGCAGCTGGACATGTTGAGCCACATCATGCCGAAGACTTGGTAGAGTGGATGACCAAGCCCTCCTCCTCCTCCTCATCCTCTCTCACCCAGGCTCAGGGTACTGGAAAAGCAGCTGCCAAAGCGTCGTCTTCCCTGGTATCAATGTCAGACAAATCATCAGTCACTCCTTCCCTAGACCCACCATGTCCTCCTCCTGAGGAGTCCCCCGAACTGTTTCAGCACAGTGTTGGGTACATGCTCCAGGAGGATGCCCAGCGTTTCGAAGGGTCTGATGATGAAACCCAGCTAGAGGAAGGCAGTAGCGTGAGAGCAGACAGAGGGGATGCTCAAGAAGGACACCAATCTGGCAGTCATGTTCCAGCAGCTGCAGCATACTGCCAGATTGGCTCCAGTGATGAGGAGGGAGGGGATGATGAGGTCACTGACTCCACGTGGGTGCCTAATAGGAGAGAGGAGGAGGAGGAGGATGAGGAGGAGGCACATCTCCAACGAGGCAGGATGCCCTTTGGTGGCCAGCGTAAGGGCAGTACACCGACGGAATCACACCGCAGAGCTCCGCCTGTGCAGGGCGCTGCCTCTGCCCGTCATTCAAAAAGTTCTTTGGTGTGGGCCTTTTTTGAGGCTAGTGCATCAGATCGCACAGCTGCTGTTTGCAACATATGTCTCAAGCGTATATCGCGTGGCCAAAACATCAGCCGCTTGGGTACCACATGCCTGACCAGACATATGTTGACCTGCCATGCAGCTCGTTGGCAAGCCTACCTCAAAGACCCACACCAAAGAACAAAGCGGACCTCTCCTTGCACCGCATCAGCTGGGATCTCCAACCCCACTATAACTTCAGTCCTCTCTGAAACATGCACTGAGAGGAATGAAGGTGTAGAATTAGGTGTGTCACAGCCAAGTACTTGCGCCCACTCTGCTAGCAGTACACCGACGTCCGATTCTAGCAGGCAAATTTCCCTGCCCCAGCTGCTGGACCGTCGAAAGAAGTTCACTCCCAGCCATCCACATGCCCAGCGGTTGAATGCTAGCTTGGCTAAATTGCTAGCGCTTCAACTGCTGCCTTTTCAGTTGGTAGACTCGGCCCCCTTCCGTGAGTTTGTGCAATGTGCAGTTCCTCAGTGGCAGGTTCCCAAACGCCACTTTTTCTCACGGAAGGCTATTCCGGCTCTCTACCGGCATGTGGAAGGCAATGTCTTGGCCTCGCTGGACAGGGCGGTCAGCGGTAAGGTGCATATTACCGCTGACTCATGGTCCAGCAGGCATGGACAGGGACGTTACCTTTCTTTCACGGCCCATTGGGTCACTCTTTTGGCAGCTGGGAAGGATTCAGGACAAGGTGCAGTAGTGTTGGAGGTTGTCCCACCGCCACGCCTCCAAAATGCTACTACTGGTTGTGACACACCTCTCTCCTCCACCCCCTCCTCTTCTTCTTCCTCCATGGCCTCTTCCTGTGGTTTGTCCTATGAACCAGCGGTGCTCCGTAGCCGTTCACGGGGCTACGCAAGTACGCAGGCAAAAAGATGCCATGCCGTGCTTGCGCTGGTGTGTTTGGGGGACAGAAGCCACACTGGGGCAGAGGTCCTGTCTGCTCTGCAGGGCCAGGCCGAGAGGTGGTTGACGCCACGCCAGCTTAAGCCAGGAATGGTGGTTTGCGACAATGGCACCAACCTCCTCTCCGCCCTCCGACAGGGACAACTGACCCATGTGCCCTGTGTGGCTCACGTCCTTAACCTGGTGGTGCAGCGCTTCTTGGGCAGGTACCCGGGCTTACAGGATGTCCTGAGGCAGGCCAGGAAAGTCTGTGTGCATTTCCGCAGATCTTATAATGCCAGTGCTCGCCTGGCTGAGCTGCAAAAGGAGTTGAACCTGCCCAAGAACCGCCTTATATGTGACATGCCCACCAGGTGGAACTCAACGTTGGCCATGCTGCAGCGGCTGCACACGCAGCAGAGGGCCATCAATGAGTACCTGTGCGACTACGGCACCAGGACAGGGTCAGGGGAGCTTGGTTTTTTTTCTCCACGCCAGTGGGGCATGATCAGGGATGCATGCACTGTCCTGGCACCATTTGAGGAGGCCACGAGGATGGTGAGCAGTGACAGTGCATGCATCAGTGACACTGTACCTCTTGTCCACCTGTTGGAGCACACGCTGCGTGGAATAATGGACAGGGCACTTGAGGCAGAACAGAGGCAGGAAGAGGAGGACTTCCTTGCCTCTCAAGGCCCCCTTTACCCAGACAGTGTTCCTTCTGTCCCACCCATCGCACAGGAAGAGGAGGAGGAGGAGGAGGAGGAGGAGGAGGATTGTGTCAGCATGGAGGTGGAGGCTGGCACTCAGCATCATCAGCAGCAGTCTTTTAGGGATGATTTACAGTCCCAAGAAACCAGTGGACTTGTACGTGGCTGGGAGGAGGTGGCTGCGGATCATGTCGTCCTTAGTGACCCAGAGGACTCCGGAGCGAATGCCTCAGCAAACCTACGCTGCATGGCCTCCCTGATCCTGCAAAGTCTGCGGAAGGATCCTCGTATTCTTCGGATCAAGGAGAGGGACCATTACTGGCTGGCCACTCTCCTTGATCCACGGTACAAGGGTAAGGTTGCGGACCTTATGTTACCGTCGCTGAGGGAGCAGAGGATGAGACAACTCCGGGAGGCCTTGCAGAAAGGTCTGTGCAACGCGTTCCCAGAGACTGGGAGGTTGCAAACTCCTGGTCCTGGACAACGAGTTGCTGAGGCTTCGGCCAGTCAAAGAAGGAGCGGTGGGGAAGGTGGCCGTCTGACCGATGCGTTCAGACAATTCTTTAGTCCGCAGCCCCAAAGTATGATCGGTTCCAGCAACCATCGCCAGCGTCTGATAAACATGGTGCAGGAATATCTAGGGGCAAGGTCAGACTTGGACACCTTCCCCACCGAAAATCCTCTGGCTTACTGGGTCTTGAGGATGGATCACTGGCCAGAGCTTGCACAGTATGCAATTGAGCTACTGGCCTGTCCTGCATCCAGCGTTCTTTCGGAACGCACATTCAGTGCTGCTGGAGGATTTGTCACGGATCACAGGGTGCGCCTGTCCACCGACTCGGTTGATCGACTGACTTTCATCAAGATGAACCAGTCTTGGATCACCACCAGCTACCACACACCTGATGCTGATATAACAGACTAATTGATTTTAACATGTCACATCCCTTCAAGACTGATGCTGATGCTGAGTGCCTGTGCTGTTATGTTGACTGGCTATCCTCCTCCTCCGAGTCCTCAATGATACGATTGATGATGATAGCTTGTAAGATCATTTTTGTTTATGGGTGCCGCCACCAGTGCCTAACGCCCAATTTTTCAGCCCCTGTTTAACAGGGGCGTGTAATTACAATTTTTGAAGCAATACTTTGCAACAGGGCTCATTGCTGTGCTCCAAGTACAGTATCTGTGAGGAGTTGCAGTGTTGTGCCACCAGTGCCTAAGGCCCAATTTTTCAGCCCCTGTTTAACAGGGGCGTGTCATTACAATTTTTGAAGCAATACTTTGCAACAGGGCTCATTGGTGTGCTCCAAGTACAGTATCTGTGAGGAGTTGCAGTGTTGTGCCACCAGTGCCTAAGGCCCAATTTTTCAGCCCCTGTTTAACAGGGGCGTGTCATTACAATTTTTGAAGCAATACTTTGCAACAGGGCTCATTGCTGTGCTCCAAGTACAGTATCTGTGAGGGGTTGCAGTGTTGTGCCACCAGTGCCTAAGGCCCAATTTTTCAGCCCCTGTTCAACAGGGGCATGTAATTACAATTCTTGATCTAATAATTCACAGCAGGGCCCATTGCTGCACCCACCAAGAGTAACTGTCAGGGCTTACAGTGTTGTGGCACCAGCACCACCATCAAAGGCCCAATTTTTACTACCACTGTTCAACAATTATATGTAATTAAAATTCCTGATATAATAGTTGACAGCAGGGCGTTCCAGCACCAACCAAGAGTAACTGTGAGTGCTTACAGTGTTGTGCCAACACCAACAACTAAGGGGCCTATTTCTGCAGAGTATATACGGCAGGTCCCTACTTTCAAACATCCAACTTACAAACGACTCCTACTTGCAAACGCAAGAAGACAACAGGAAGTGAGAGGAAATCTACCACTAGGAAGGAAAATTCTCTCCTGTAAGAATAAATATGGGAGAAAGGTGTCTCCTCTGTACTGATGCTTTATCAGCAATCCTTGTTTCAAGAAAAACACCACATTTCAAAAACAGTTGTCATTGGGACGGAAAGTGAGGTGAAATGTTCTGAACAGGGGCACAGACAGCAAAACAAATGTTACAGGGGTGATAACCCTTACCTATGTTTTCCAAAAAGTTTAAAAATAGATTTTTGGTCTGGAGCTACACTTCAACAATGTACCTGTTCAAAATTACAAACAGACTCTACATAAGAACAAACCTACAGTCCCTGTCTTGTATGCACCGCCTGTATAGGGCTGTTCAGAGTATATAGGGCCTTTTTTATTTTATGTGCGGGGTTCCCCTTAATATCCATACAAGACCCTAAGGGGCTGGTAATGGGCTGGGGTAGGGGGGGGGTCATGGGGTAGCTATGCCATTTTTCTTAAAGAATTTCATCCATATTACCAGGACCAGACATTACATTAAAGCCGCAAGCAGTTTTAAATGGCTTTTTTTTCCTTTAGAAGTGTCATTTTGTGCAGGGACAGTTCTAAACACGGGAAACACGTGGCACTTCACAGGCATACTTTAGACACCCCCCAGGTACGATATTTAAAGGAATATTTGACTTTTTTTTTTTCACTTTATGCATCATTAAAATGACTGCTCCCGAAAAACGACCGTTTTTAAAACTTCTTTTTGCATTGATACATGTCCCCTGGTGCAGAACCCGGGTTCCCAAACCCTTTTTAGGACAATAACATGCATAATAGTTGTTATAATTAGCACTTTAGAATTCAAACGTTCGCATCCATTGTATTTAATAGGGTTCTAATGTTCGTTCGAACTTTCGGTCCGTTCGCGGGTTCTGGTGCGAACCGAACCCGGGGGTGTTCGGCTCATCACTACTCCCTATCTATTCAAGGTTTCTGATTAGGAATGTGCTTCATTCTCTTTACAGTTGCTACATCTTCTGCACACATATGCCTTGTACACACAATCAAAATTTCCGATGAAACAAGTCCGATGGACTTGTTTCATCAGAAATTCCAATCGTGTGTGTGGCCCATCGGATTTTTTTCCATCGGTGTTTAAAAATAGAACATGTTTTAAATTTTTCCGATGGAAAAAAAAAAACGATAGGAAATTCCTATTGTCTGTGTGGAACTCCGATGGAGAAAAAACCCACTCATGCTCAGAATCAAGTCGACGCATGCTCAGAAGCATTGAACTTAATTTTTCTCGGCTCTTCGGAGTGTTTTACGTCACCGCGTTTTGGACGGTCGGAATTTAGTCTGACAGTGTGTATGCAAGACAGCTTCAACGGAATTCCTATGAAAAATTCCATTGGATTTAAGACCATCGGATACTCCGATCATGTGTACAGGGCATAACTCTCATATGCCATTACCACTGAGCAATAGTCCTCTATATTGAGATGATTGCCTGTGGTAGCTGCATCCCTAAACACCTGCCACTTATTCCCACTTTTTCCACTCCACGTTCTGCCCACTCTTCCTCTGTGTTTTTCCTGTATTTTGCAGCAGTAGGCAGCGTTCAAACACAAATTTTTCCCTTAGAGTATCTAATTTTCTCCATCCCCGATTGTGATTCCCAAAATTCTGCAAACCAGTCTGCCTTAAAAGCCAATATGTGTGTAGCACTAACCCCCCTCTCTGAGATCGGGCTGCTGTTTTTTTTGGGTCTTGCAAACTACCTCCAAGGCTTCCGTTGTCAGGGTATAGAGAAGTCTTTAGAAAGGCCAATGTCCACACAGATGTAAAACCCAAACAGTCAGGCTTTATTTACTTTGCTGAGGGAACTTGAGAGGAAAGTAGGAAACGGGAGAACAGGGGAGGGTTCAGGCACGCAGCACTAAAGGCACAACTTCGCCACTCAAGCCTAGCAGCCGGGATGATGCACGGATATCTGAAAAACGTATGGATGCGATCAGGAATCCTCTGCCACAGGATTATCAAAGTCCCGAACCTCCCAGCCAAGCAATAATAGAGAACCTTTAGGCCAGATCGGCGTATTGCAGGGCTTGTAGTAATGGATCCCTCCTTAGGTGAGCTCCAGGCCTCCTCCCGAGACAGCAGTACCCTCACTAGTCTCCTCTGTGGCAGATCCTCCCCTGGCCTCCTTTCCTAAGAGTGGGCTTCCCGCAGGTGGGTAGCCTGGGATCCCTTCCAAAGACGTAGGCCCCAGCCAGCAGAGCTGGGCCTACCAGGTAGCGATGTAGCCTCGGCTGAAGGTGCCCGTGGCTAAAACACACACACCCCGTGCCATGCGGGTCACGAGGCGCACCACAAGAACAGACCTAGAACTAATGGCGTCTGCTCCTTATGTACCCTCTCCCAGAATGCACAGCGGGTTAACCACACCCACTGCACGGCTGTTGAGAAAGGACAATCCAAAGTGTTGTGATACCCCCCTGTAGTTCAACCTGGGCCGGTGGTGGCAGTGCCACCTACAGGTGAACAGCAAACACTACTGCCAGGCAGTATCACACCCAGAGCAGAAGCAAATTTAGAACAATCAATTGATCTGAGCCCAACTACTAGATCAGACTACCCTTAAATTTATTCATAGCGTCCCAAATATTTGGGATGGGCGCTACATGTGATTATCAGACAATTGTGACACTGTGTGTTAAAATGCATGAGTAAGCTACATTTTAGGTGTCTTTCCTACAGATCCGCATGTGACAAACAGCAAGTGTTAAATATTGCTAATTAGAGTAGATTGCAAACCTGTTCAGGGAAGAAGTAAGCAATATATCATTTTTTCCACCTCTTGGGTCACACGAACACCTCTGCCCCCACTGCTTGTCTCAAATAGATACATTAGTTCGATTTCAATATAACAAAATCATTACTTTTTTTTACAAGATGTATCCAAGAAATGCATATAATAATAAAATAATTCACAACCTGTGCCCTCCAAAGGTTTTGCCATCACAGGGTGAAACATATATGGCCATCCTATATATAAGGTTTTGTAACAGATGAGAGATGAGTCAAGTGTAGAGAGTCACTGTTACTACAATCGTGGTCATATGAACAGGTATAGCCAATAACACTTAGCTCTCTGAGTTAGTCAGTTACAGCTGCAATCACAGTGATTTTATTATGCTGCTGGATGTCAATGTCCAAGGCTGAAGCCTCGTACACACGGCCGATTTTCTCGTCGTTAGAAACACGTCGTTTTTAACTACGAGATTCTTGTTAACCTTGACGATTTTCTCGTCAAGCTTTCCATGCGTACACACTGACATTTCCCAATTTCCTCATTGTTCTCCGCGGTCACGTCCAGCACGTACGACGGCACTATAAAGGGGAAGATCGATTTCCCTGGCGCCACCCCTTGGGCTGCTTTTGCTGATCTCGTGTTACCGCGTGTGAAGTAAAAGTTTGGGAAGAGACGATTCGCGCTTTTCAGTCTTCGTGCTTTTCAGTTCGTTTTCTGAGGTTCAGTTTGTGCTTGTGGGTTCGTATCTTGTCTTTCAGGACGTCTAGGCAGGTCGTATCTGTTTTACAGTGTGTTCTTGCCCATTCGTTTCTGATTTTCAGTTCGTTATTCATAGGCCTTGCTGTTCTAAAGTGCGTTCTGTTCTGTACGTTCTGATCAGACGACCGTTTCCTAGCCATGTCGCCTGGACGTTCTCGTCTTCGAGTTCGTGCTGTGCATGCGCTTGGTGTTGGTCTGCTTGTTTTGGACCAAGACCAGTCCATGAACGGGGTGAGGAGGAGTTCATGGACCAAGAATTGGTTGCTCCAGCGGGACCAATTCTGCCACATGCCTCTGCTGCGGGAGATCGTCGAGAATAATCCTGAGGACTACAGGAATTTTCTGCGGATGTCTGACCCCGTTTTTCAGGAACTGTTGGCTTTGGTGTCCCCCTATATTATCAGGCAGGACACCGTTATGCGGGAAGCCATCAGTGCTGAGCAGAGGCTCATCACCACGTTACGTTACCTGGCGACAGGGAGAAGTCTTCAGGTCTTGAAGTTCATGACAGGCATCTCCCCCCAGGCTCTGGGCCTCATAATCCCAGACACCTGTTCTGCCATCATACAAGTCCTGCAGGAGGACTATATTAGGGTAAGTTTTCTCCTTTTACATCACATTTTATGTATTCCACGTATGCTAATGTATTGTATTTCTTTCATCCTTCCCCAATTACCATGATTGTAATATGCTGAGAATGTCCCCTTTGTCCTCATGCATGTTGGAAGTTTTTAAATGCCCCTTTTTTCTCCTCCATGCATATTTACTTTCACTAACGTTTCCAGCAGTGGCGCCTGTTGCTCCAAATGTTTGGGGGTCCACCCCCAATTTTAGGAACTAAACTTCCTCCTTTTTAGCGACCGTGCCTATTAAACGCCACCAGTTGCCCCCTCCAATGCAGCCATTTTGTCCCCTCCAATGCAGCCATTTTCCCGCCAGCCCTGCACTTACCTTCTTCTGGTCAGCGCCATCCTTCTTCTGTCCTTGATGTCTTCTCCTGCCCTTGATGTTGCATCAGCCAATCATGTAACCGTAAAACAGACTTGGTGAACATGATTGGCAGAGCAGCCTGTCAGTGTTTACCCAAGGAATGTCCCCCCCCCCCTGCGTCCCCAATTTTACTTTTATCAAGCCAATTACATCTCTCAGGCTGGATTTTGCAAGCCTATTTGCCCCCCTGTTTCTGTTATGCAATTTGCACCCCATAAATGCCGCAGTTATTCATATGTCGGTCGCTTAACAGGGGGCCATCCACCTGAATATTGTGTGGCATTGACAATACATAGGTTACTGCAACGCATGAACCTATGTATTGTTCTGAGTGACCGGCACAGGTGAGAGGGGGCAGTGCTCCAGCGCCCACTCTGGATGCACCGCCACTGCAATGCTATCCTGTGGCCAAACACATCTACCCCCCCCAAAATATTTTAAGAATGGACCATCAGAGGGGGTGATGAATATGAAACATGAGCCTTCCATTATACTTCTTCAAAACACCTTAAACTGAGATTTTTATTGATGTTGGCCCCTAATGTATTTTCTTATAATCTGCTTGTAATGTTCTATTTTTTAAATTCTAATTTTTTTTCATCACATTTTATGTATTCCACGTATGCTAATGTATTGTATTTCTTTCATCCTTCCCCAATTACCATGATTGTAATATGCTGAGAATGTCCCCTTTGTCCTCATGCATGTTGGAAGTTTTTAAATGCCCCTTTTTTCTCCTCCATGCATATTTCCTTTCACTAACGTTTCCAGCAGTGGCGCCTGTTGCTCCAAATGTTTGGGGGTCCACCCCCAATTTTAGGAACTAAACTTCCTCCTTTTTAGCGACCGTGCCTATTAAACGCCACCAGTTGCCCCCTCCAATGCAGCCATTTTGTCCCCTCCAATGCAGCCATTTTGTCCCCTCCAATGCAGCCATTTTCCCGCCAGCCCTGCACTTACCTTCTTCTGGTCAGCGCCATCCTTCTTCTGTCCTTGATGTCTTCTCCTGCCCTTGATGTTGCATCAGCCAATCATGTAACCGTAAAACAGACTTGGTGAACATGATTGGCAGAGCAGCCTGTCAGTGTTTACCCAAGGAATGTCCCCCCCCCCTGCGTCCCCAATTTTACTTTTATCAAGCCAATTACATCCCTCAGGCTGGATTTTGCAAGCCTATTTGCCCCCCTGTTTCTGTTATGCAATTTGCACCCCATAAATGCCGCAGTTATTCATATGTCGGTCGCTTAACAGGGGGCCATCCACCTGAATATTGTGCGGCATTGACAATACATAGGTTACTGCAACGCATGAACCTATGTATTGTTCTGAGTGACCGGCACAGGTGAGAGGGGGCAGTGCTCCAGCGCTCACTCTGGATGCACCGCCACTGCAATGCTATCCTGTGGCCAAACACATCTACCCCCCCCAAAATATTTTAAGAATGGACCATCAGAGGGGGTGATGAATATGAAACATGAGCCTTCCATTATACTTCTTCAAAACACCTTAAACTGAGATTTTTATTGATGTTGGCCTCTAATGTATTTTCTTATAATCTGCTTGTAATGTTCTATTTTTAAATTCTATTTTTTTTTCATCTTGTTTGATTCCCCAGCTTCCTTCCACGCCACAGGAATGGCAGACTGTGGCATCGGAGTTTGCCACGCGGTGGGACTTCCCCAACTGCGGTGGTGCCATAGACGGGAAGCACGTCCGCATCGTGCCGCCACCCCGTTCTGGGTCCTACTACTTCAACTACAAGGGGTTTCATAGCATTGTGCTGATGGCGGTGGTGTCAGGACGGTATGAATTCCTCTATGTTGATGTAGGGAAGAATGGCCGGATGTCCGATGGGGGATCCTTCATCCAGACGGAGTTTGCCCTCCGTCTCCAGAGTGACGACCTTGCATTGCCACCGGATGCAGGGAATGTTGAAGGACTCCCCTTTGTTTTTTTGGCTGATGAAGCCTTCGGACTTGGACCGCACCTCATGAGGCCATTTCCACAGAGGACCCTGACCCCAGAGAAGAGGGTATTCAATTACCGGCTGGCCAGGGCACGAAGAGTCGTTGAAAATGCCTTTGGGATAATGGCCAGCCGGTTCTGCCTTTTTATGACTCCCATCCACTTGGCAGACTACAAAATAAACTATGTAGTTTTATGCTGCTGTGTGCTCCATAACTTTCTCAGCAGAAAATCAACTTCTTATATGGCCTCAGTTTTGCCGGAGGCAGGACTTTCCTCTGGCAATCGGCTGCCAGGCCTCAAATCTGCCCATCCTGGCTTGCCCCCCAAAATGCCTGTGAGGTTCGTGAGAAGTATCTGGAATATTTCACGGGTAGGGGGGCAATTCCTATGCCAGGCCATGTGTAAAGATGCATGGAGAACAAACTCAATAAAAATCTGATATAATCTTTTAAATTTTGTTTTTTCATGTCTCCTAGTTTGTCTTAGTGCATTTGTAGTGCCAAGTGTATTTTCCTTTAGTAAATACCAACCATTTCACTATGTAACCCCACAAAAAAAAAAAAAAGGTTAGAGCGTATTTGAAAAAGAAGCTACACGTTTGTGTTCAAACATTTTACTCTGTGCACATTCACACACATGGTAATAATTTTTTTTTTAGGATTTTGGCTGGCCACAAACCGGCAATTTTTTTAATATGAAAATATAAAACCATCAGTTGCATTGCAAAAAGTACAACATTGGATACCTCTGAGCAATATGAGGCATTCACGTACACAAACTATGTCTCTATGTGCCCGTCCTAATATGGGGTCTTGCCACCCCTTGACCAGCCAAAAATTGAATATGCACACATTTTGAAGTCATTTCCAATAGGGATTTGAGACTCCTGATCCCTATTGTCAACATGTGCTATCTGCCATCGGGGGTGATCAATGGACGTGTTTTGTGGGTGCAACCCCTTCTTAAGTTCACCTACTTGAGATACGAGGAAGGGGTTGCACCCACAAAAGCCGTACATGGATATCCCCTGATGGCAGATGGCACATGTTGACACACTGTGTGCATATTCAATTTTTGGCTGGTTTGAAAGGTAATAAAAAGGGGAACGAACAATCATTAAACCAAATTTGGGGTTTTTATGCCTTATTCAATTCTCCCCAAAACATCGAGAATGTCTTTAAATGTTTGATCCATCACATGAATTCTTTGTTTAATTCTGTCCAGTTCTGTGCTACATTCCATCACTTTCTGTATTATTCGGAGGGCACTGTCAGCAGAGAAACGTGTACTATACTTCACCACAACATTTACATCCCCTAAAAACAAAATAAAAAAGGTATTATAACTCTGCAGGCCTACATCTCTTACCTGAAGCTGTGGTGACAGATACTGACCTGTTGTGCTGACCAGTTCCACCACGTCATCCACTTCTCCTTCCTGCACTTCTCCTTCCTCCACCTCTTCAACTTCCTCAACATCCTTAGGTTGTGGGTCTTTGTGAGTTTGGGGTTGTTTCGAAGCTGTGGGGTTCCTGTGCTCCCTGGAGTGTTCTCCTCCCAGTCTTCTCTCCCCTATGAGAAGCAAACCAAAGGTCTAGTTATCACACAGAAATTCTCTATGAAAAATGAAAACAGGCTAAATTGCTTGAAAGTGGGGTACAAGTGTGTGTTTGTGCGGAATTTAAACATGAAGGCATTATATATGTCCAAGAATCGGTTTAGTATTCACCTTTGGCTGTCAATTTTCAGACATGGAGGCAGCACAAAAATTCACTGATGCACCTGTGTGGGACCCCCAAAAAGGCGGTTTTAGTGGCCCACACTATAGTGCTCAAAAGTACAGATGTGGAAGCAGCTGCTGAGTGTCCTCTCCTTTACACTGATTAAAGTTTGCATTTCATACTCTTTACAAACACATCATCTAGCCAACAATTTTAAGAAATCCGGCAGATGTCTAATTACATTTGAGGGTGAAAAATAACCCAAAAAAGAGGAGAGTGGCCGAACGATGTGTCTGTAACGAACGATTACTGTGCCAAACCAAGTTCAAACTATGACATTTTGGAAGGGAGTACAATAGGAAATGAAAAAAAATGGAGCAACATGGAAGTTGAGAAATAAATTAATAGCATAAAGGTGAAAAATATACTTACTTTTTGCTAGCATTCTCTTAATGCTTCTTAACTGCTCCGGCTCCCTCATTTTGAGGTCTGACCACCTCTTTCTGAGCTGCTCATTTGAGCGTTTCACCCCAAAATTCTTCTTCAGACTCTTCACGACTTTCTTCATGATTTTGGCCTTCCTTCTATTTGGTTAGCTATACGGCCCATGCTTTGTGTCATAATCCGACTTTAGCAATATGTCCACCATCTCCGCCATCTCCGCATAAGACATATTAGATGCCTTGAATCTCCTCCTTGATCGTGACGTTTCCTCAGTCTCCGGGCTTGTCTCCTCCTCGTTATTTGAGGAATTATCAGACACCTGCTGTAAATCCGCCATATCTGTCTGTGCACCGAAAGAGAAGGGGCGGGGAAAAGATGTTAGTTAGAACGTCATGGGCGGGCGACGTGTGCGGAGCGACGTGTGCGTAGTTACACGCATGCATGGTGTATATATAGCAAACACAGATGTGACTATACTACGTTCGGTGTGCGGAGAGAGGAGTTCAAGTGACGGACGTGCGAACGAAGGTATGTGATTTTGTGACTTTGAACAATTGTTGGCCTATACTGTCTTGAGAATGTTGGAGGATATATATGGTGAATAAGATTTTAAGGAGGTTAGACTGTGTGCCTCACATTAGTTATTTTTTTTTTGACTTGCAGACCCAAAATGAATGTCTTTATAAGTGACAAGGAATTCCTTGCGGAATTTATAGACCGGGTAAGGGAGCTGCCCGCTCTGTGGGAGACCAAAAACCCCATCCATAAAAAAAAGGGGTGAGAAAAGCAGCGCTGGAGAGCCTGCTCCCATTTGTGCATACCAAGGTGCCCACAGCAACAGCAAAACAGGTGGACACTAAAATTGGGAGCTTGAGAGGCACATACAGGACTGAACGCTTTAAGGTCCTGGCTTCTCAGAGGTCAGGAGCAGCAGCAGATGATGTGTATGTCCCCAATTTGTGGTACTACAGCAGGATGTCCTTTCTGGATGACCACATTGAGGCAAGGCCATCACTATCCACTCTTCCCCCCAGACTTCCCTGCAGCCAACCTGAGCCTTCTCTGGAGAAAGAGGAGGCAGCCATCCTGGATGATCCTGATTTGGCCATCTGGAACCAGGTATAGTATTTATAGAAAATGTATTGTGATAAACCTAATGTTTGACAAATATGTCAAGATGACAAACATAAACTATTTTGTGTTACACACGTAAAATCAAGATCTCTAGACATTAGTCTGGCCTAAATTGGGTGCAAAATAGTCAATCTGATGTAGTTGTAAATTGTCAAAAAAAATTTAAGGATTTACATTCTAATTGCTTCAAACATGAGCTGAAAGTTGGATGAAAACAATAAAACAAAAAATTTAACTATGTCCCTTTTTCATACACAGGATGAAATCAGCCAGGAGGAGGGTCTGGAAACTGTCAGGCAGGAGGAGGCAGGGCCCAGTGGCAGCCAGGACCCAGTGGCAGCCAGGAGGTGGCAGGGCCCAGTGGCAGGCAGGAGGTGGCCGGCCAAAGGAGAAGCACAACATCACAGGTGCCTCCTATCCGACTTCCCAAAAGAAGCAGGAGGGACAGGACCACCAGTGAGGCAGCAATGGCCCTTATTCAAGAGGCCCATGCCACCCTCAAGGAGCCCACATCCCCTGAAGAGGCCATTGCGGCCTAGTGGAGGCAAAGTTCAAGGTGATGAGCATGGAGCAACGCCTCCTATGCGAGCCCCTGCTCATCACCTTGCTGAACAAGGGGGTGATGGAGAAAATTACCCCCAATACCGCAATTTGTGAGGTGGCACAACTCCCACAACCTCAACCTCCTCCTTCACCTCCACCTTGTTCTTCTGCCCCACCCCCTTCTCCTCCACCTTGTTCTTCTGCCCCACCCCCTTCTCCTCCACCTCCTCCTCCACCTCCACCTTGTTCTTCTGCCCCACCCCCTTCTCCTCCACCTCCTCCTCCACCTTCTTCTTCTGTGCCACCCCCTTCTCCTCCACCTCCTCCTCCTCCTGACAGGAGTACCCCTCCAGTGGCCCAGCCTCCAGCCACACGAAGAAGGAAGGCTGCAGGGAAGGCTTCAGGGAAGGCTGCAGGGAAGGCTGCCAAGAAGACGAGGAAGTGATGGCCTTGCTTCATTGTGGTCGGACAGAAGGCAGTCTGTTGTAGTACCACACACTTGGGACATATATCTCACCTACTGCTGTTCCTGACCTCTGGGAGGCCAGGATCAGATTGTGCTCAGAACTGTTGGCCTTCTCAAGCTCCCAATTTTAGTGTCCACACAAGGCTGATGTTTGCTCTGGGGTCCCTGGGATGCACAAATGGCAGCAGGTTCTCCAGCGCTGCCTTCTCTTTATTTTGTTTCAAACATGGATAAATGTTATTTTTGTTTAAGTTCATACTTGACTATGTTTATTTTAAAAAAAAAATAATTTAGCTTTGGAGTAAGCAGAGACATTTGACTGCCAAAAAAAGGGACAGATAACAACCCCCCAAAATATATATATATATATATTATTGAAAATAGAGGGTATAAAATTTACCAAAAATAATTTAAAATATTCAATGGGAGATCACTATCAAAACATTGGCAAATTACTATTAACATCTGTTTGAAAAATATAAAACAGAAAAATATTCAGAAGATCTTGCACGATATAATACACATAAATCTTCTGAAGAGCAGCATGAAAAAGGTTAAAAAAAGATAGTCATAACTCTGTGTGAATATCAGCAGCAAAAGAAGTTCATTCGTTTTGATTAATGTAACATTCTAAAGAAGATTTCAATGCACAAAATTTAAACGATGCAATAATTTAGAGCGTGACGAATGTGCTATCTCCATTACGAAGGCTTGATTTAGCAGAAGATGCGCTCCCGTCTCATACTTGCTTCTGAGCATGCGTGCTTTTGGAAGAGTCGTAGAAGCATACACACGAACCATTTTCTCGTCACAAAACAGGCCGACGAGAAACACGACGAGGAAATCTTGAATCCTGACGAGAAAATAGAGAGCAGGTTCTCTATTTTCTCGTCGAGATTCACGGCAGTTTTCTCGTCGTAAAACCATACACACGAACGTTTTTCTCGAGAAAAAAGCTCTTGCGGCACTTTTCTTGCCGGTTTTGGACGAGAAACTCGGTCGTATGTACGAGGCTTTAGTCCATGTTTTATTCCATGTTTTATGCTACACCCGTATTTAGGATGTAACATGAAACGCTGTATAAATCCCCAAAATCCAAACCACCCCCTTACCTGAATCTGTCCTCACATTCATTTCAAAGAAGTAGTAAATGCACAATATTTATGAGATCATTGTTGCTGCAATTAATGATTTTTTTTGCAAAAGGTAGACTGTGTCCCTAAAATAGCAGTAGTACGGGATTTCAGGATGTATTTGACTTCCAAGAAATATACTCTATTTCTACACATTAGATATGATGATCTGACTTGTAAGGCCCCATGCACACGAGACGCAGGTGCAAACTCTGCTGAACACACGTTTTTAAACGCTGAAACCGGCGTTTATAAACGCGCGTTTTGCCGCGTTTGCGGCCGCGTTTAGTGGCGTTTAACCGCGTTTGCGTTTATAAGCGTTTCATCATAGACCCTCCCTAAGCTCAAAAAAGAGTAAATTTTAACCATTTCAGACAGTTTGTGAGACCAGAGTGAGTAGCAGCAGCTGAGAGAGCAGCAGTGTACTTGTATTTAGCGTATCACTTGCCACATCATCTGCCACAAGTTGTGGATTGTCCACTTGCCACGTCACCTGCCACGTCACCTGGCCACATCACCTGGCCACGTCACCTGGCCACAAGTTGTTAATTGTCCACTTGCCACGTTACCTGCCACAAGTTGTGGATTGTCCACAATGCAATGCAAGCAATTGCAGTTTTCTTTTATATTTTTTAATAGTTTTTCATCATTTGCCATCATTTTTGAGATTTCTAATGTTAAAAAATAGGTCACCTTTAAAAACGCTTATAAACGCAAACGCGGCAAAACGCCGGTACCGCGTTTAGCCGTGTTTAGCCGCGTTTAGCAGCGTTTAGCGTCTGAAACGTGGAAAACTTTTGCGTCTGAACCCATTTTTTTGCTTCTGGAAAAACGAGGTTAAACGCAACTGCTTGTAAACGCCAAAAAACGAGAGTGTGTGCATGGACACTTAGGATAACATTGAATGGGTTCAGGAGCAGTTGAAAAAAGCGTCCAACTGCCTCTGAACGCGCGTTCAACAGCAAATAACAGCGTCTCGTGTGCATGGGGCCTTAGGTGGTGTTAAAGGAGAAGTCCAGCCTGAGCTTGTTTGGCTGGGCTTCTCCTCTGGGTTACAGGAGTGCAAATCGTTTTGCACTCCTGTGACCCGTTTTCAGCAGAGAGCAGTCTGAAGTCCGCTCTCTGCTGATGTCACTGGAATCAATCCAGGCATACCATCATCAGGACAATAAAGTCTGGATCTGCCAGGTGCCTGGACTGATGCCAATCTCAGGCTCTCAGCAAAGTGCACATTCTCTTTGCCTGTGGCGACCTATCCATAGAGGGCGCACAGGCACCGACCCCTTATCCATGCGTCCGGCCCCCTGATCTACATATGGATTCCAAATAGGGGTTGCCACCTGTCCGGGACAGTTCGGGTTTGGAATCATGCGTCCGGGTTTCAGACTGCCTGAAACCCAGACACATTATTCAGACTGGACTATGGCTTCCCAGCAGGGTTGCTTGCTGCAGTTGTCTAAGCTGATAATGTCTGTTACACTCCCTTTCATTGTGCCCAAAGCCAACACTAACAATCCCCCCAAATACACACACAGACGGGGAGGCTTGATCTGCACCTCTTCCTCCCACCTCTACCCCTCCGTGTCTGCTCACACTCCAATCCCAGGCACTGTGCCTCAGAAGAGGAAAGTTGGGGCCAGAAATTTGAAGTCCAGCAGCCTCAGATACATCGGGATGAGAGGTGCTGACTGCCAAAGGGGTGAGTGAGCTCACCATCCATCCCTGTCTGTGACTGAAGTCTCCTCCTTATCTCTATTGCATGAGTACACCGAGGTAAATCAGGGTTCTCAGAACACCCCTTACATCAAAGTTCCCCTTTACACCAAAGGCCACAGTGTTCCCTTTTACATCAGAGTCTTCTCCGTACATCAGAGTTCTCAGTGTTCCCCCTTACATCAGAGTCCTCTCAGTACATCAGAGTTCTCAGTGTTCCCCCTTATATCAGAGTCCTCTCAGTACATCAGAGTTCTCAGTGTTCCCCCTTATATCAGAGTCCTCTCCGTACATCAGAGCTCTCAGTGTTCCCCCTTAAAACCAGAGTTCCCGGAGGATCCCTTATGTTTAGAGTCCCAAGAGTTCTCCCTTACATCAGAGTCTGCAGAGTCCCACCTTACAGTGAAAGGGAACTCTGTGGATTGAGATGTAAAGGGGGACTCTTGTTATTAACTTCATATGATTAGAAATGTTATTTATTAGCCAAATGTATGTATGAAAAAAAAATTGCCGTGCGCCGCTAAACTGTTCGGGTTTGACTTGAAGAAATGGTGGTAACCCTAATTCCAAAGGGGGGTGTTTTTTGAAGCACGTGATTGGAGCCAGAGGCTCTAATAGGCTTCAAAAAAGGGTGGGCTTGGGGCACAGAGGACTGCGCTCTGAGCCCACCCAGTTGTGTGATGATAGCAAATAAATTTTCGCTATTTTCACACTAAAGTTCCTCTCTGCCAATCAGGAGGCAGATCGTGAGACCTGTTCCCGATTGGCCAAAGCACCAGGCAATCCTATTGGATCCTAGGCAGAAGAGAGGACACTGTGGAGGAAGCTGCTGGAGGAGTGGACACCGGAGCCGCTGGCCGCACCACGCCGCCCGCACAGTGGGTGGACCGTGCTGGAGGACACCACAGCCCGCTACCTAGATCAGGTAAGTGCCAGACCACTGGCCACCCGGGGTGGGGGGGTGGTAGTGCCACGCCGCCAGAGGGGTGGTTGTTAGTGCCGTGCCGCCGATAGGGGGGGGTTGTGTGACTGTTTGCTGCCCCCAAAAGAAAAACCCACCAGCCACCACTATTCTTTGCCTTTAGTAAATCAACCGCATAGACTTTTAGAGGAGTTTAGAAGCAGCAGAGTTTAGAAACAGTCAAAGCTTCTTCTCCTGAATGCAATTCTTCTGCGCGTTTAGAACTTCAGCGTTTATTAATTTCTATGGCCAGAATTAATTGCAATTCGGGCCAATGAAATAAATAAACACCCAAAGTCTGCTAAACTCGCCTAAATTGATTTGAAAATATACAGCTTAGGTGAGTTTTTAATGTTGACTCAGCACTTACAATAAACCAGTGTGCATGAGGCCTAATGCTACAAATGCCCTATTCTCTAATCATAGCTCCCAACTGTCCCTGATTTGGAGCAATGTCCCTCTCCCCCTCATTCCACCTCATTTGTCCCTCATTTTGGTCTGATCTATATAGATGTATATAAATCACACTTTTTATCTATCAAAAAGTGTCGTCCAACACTAAACCTTTCATCTGATTTCTAAATTGCTGCATTTGTAAATTCCAAAAGCCAATATAAAGGAATTGTAGTGGTAAAAAAAGCACTTGTGGTATTAACCAATCTTGTTTTTTTTTGTACAATTCTCCTTTAAGGGGGAGTGGCAAGGGGTGTGTCCTATGCCTGCATACTTTTGCTGATAGGTGTCCCTCATTCCCATCTCAAAAAGTTGGGAGGTATGCTCTTATAGGTTGCAAATTTGCCCCAACCAGAAATAGGATCTAATTAGTGAAGATCATTTTACAAAGACAGCAGAAGATAGATGTGCACCATATGTTCAGTAAGTAGAAACTGGATATTCAAGACCAGAAAAAGATTTATGAGGTGTTAACAAATCTTATTTGTTGCAGGATCACTAATAAAGTTTGTAATAATTTGACATTAAAGTTTATAAAATACACACTGGTGTCTGCTGAAGGTTGTTCATTTCTGTCACAGCTACAGACTCAATGAAGGAAAAGTGCTGGAAATGCAGAGAAGTACCATCCTGCAAAAATCATCTGAATTATTTTTATTTTATCTCATTCTGTATTAGTAAAACTTGTCTGTTTCTGTCTGTTTGAACATGCTGATTTCATTCCTCACTTGTATTCATAGTAGTCCCAATCTTACATCCACATTCCATAAGCTGCCCATGGGTAATCCTTTTTAATATTTTGCAGCGTTAAGCACAAACTATAAAAGCAAGTTGTCTTATATTCTTCCATGGTTCTCTCCCCTGTCACAGGCAACACTCGGCGAAGCTTCATTATAAGCTAAAGCTGGATGTTTCTTCTTCTCAGCCTACATATAAAATAGGTGGATATTTATATCTTTATTTATTAATATTTCTTTATCTATTTATTAATATACAGTAACTATAAATTTAAAAGCATTTTCTATCTACACAGTACTCCAGTCTAACAAAAAAAGGAGGACGTTGTTAATAGTGAGGAGTGGGGATAAGTATAGTATTAAAATTCTGCTCCACCAGTGATTTGTCTGAGCTGCACCCTTGATTTATAGTATACCGCCAACAAAAACGTTTCTAAGCTTTGAACTGACTGAAGTGGGGTTAGAACTTCTGTCCTACATTAGGAGTCCTTTCACACATTGCCACCCATTCAGCAGGGGATCAGTGAACCGATCCCCTGGTGAATTTGAGCTGAACAATTTATCCGTGCATTATCCAACATCCATGCCCGTTCAGGTTGTGTCTGCATTTTGACAGTGGACTGTGCAGACCCAGGATGGCTTTATGGATAGACAGATCTAAACTTGTGTCTGTTTACATCAGGCTACCTCTGATCTGTCATGTTTAGGTCTGTCATGCAGTACAGTATTTTTTTCAGACTTAAAGTGGTTGTAAACCCACTTTTTCAACTTGCACCTACAGGTAGACATGTGCACACTGAAATATTTCGTTTCGGAATTTCGTTTTCGTCCAAAAAATAAATTTATTTAGTTACTCCCGAAATTCGTTTTTATTTATTTCGTTTTTCGTTAAAAATTGCATTCGTCCGAAAATCTGAATTAATTAAGGTCGAATCTGTCATTGAAGGCTTATGGTGTCTGTCGAATGTTCAAAGAAGATTCGACGGAGCAGCGAAACTGTACGACTCTGCAATCATACATTTCCGGTCGAATGTTCCGCCCACAAGCAGTGATCTTTTCTCTCTATAATGTCGAATCTTTTCTCTCTATAATGTCGAATCTTTTCTCTCCTATGTCGAATTTTTTCTCTCTATAATGTCGAATCTTTTCTCTCTATAATGTCAAATCTTTTCTCTCCTATGTCGAATCTTTTCTCTCTATAATGTCAAATCTTTTCTCTCCTATGTCGAATCTTTTCTCTCTATAATGTCAAATCTTTCCTCTCCTATGCCGAATCTTTCCTCTCCTATGTCGAATCTTTCCTCTCCTATGTCGAATCTTTCCTCTCCTATGTCGAATCTTTCCTCTCCTATGTTGAATCTTTCCTCTCCTATGTCGAATCTTTCTCTCCTATGTCGAATCTTTTCTCTCTATAATGTCAAATCTTTTCTCTCCTATGTAGAATAATCTTGGACTAATAGAGTTAAGGTTAGGCACATTCGACCACAGGTTCGATAGACACAGATTGTTATTGTCAGCGTCACGTCGAATCTCCTATCTATATCGAACTGTTGTAGCAACGAAAACGAAAATAAAGCATTTGTTTATGTCGGATCTTTCGGTTTTCGGATTCTGTGCTTTCGTTTTCGTTTGTTAAAACGATAACGAAAATAGCTGAAATTCGGACGAAAATGAATTCGGACGAAAACGAATGCACATGTCTACCTACAGGTAAGTCTAGATTAAGGCTTACCTGTAGGTGCAAGAAATATCTCCTAAACCTACACGGTTTAGGAGATATTTACTAAAAATGACAGGCGCCGCTGTCTACGGCGCATGCGCGCCGTAGACAACGGCGCATTCATGGGGTTAATCCCATTCACAAAATAGGCTACTTCCCAGCAATCGCTGGGCGTAGCCGAATGTGACGGCTCTCGCGCGCATGCGCAGAGTGACGTCTCCGCCGCTCCGGCCAATCACAGCGCTGGAGCGACGCTGTGATTGGCTGGTGCGGCGATACCCGGAAGTAACCTTCCGGCTATCGCCGCAGCAATGGATGCGGCTGAAGAGGGAGACGAGGACGGCTTCGGGGGCCCCGATCTAAGGTAAGTGATGCATAATGAGCTATTATGCTAGTCATATTAGCTCATTATGCCTTTCTCTTACAGGTGGTTATGAAAAAAAAAAAAAAAATATCGGGTTTACAACCACTTTAAGCCTCATACACACGCTCGGATTTTCTGCGGAAAAAGCGTAGGGCTTTTGTCCGAAGGGCGTTGGCCAGGAACTTGTATTGCATTCAAACGGCAAAGAATTGTCACATATAAAATAATTCCGTGCTGCCCTCTGGATAAGCTGCTGACACGACAATTAGACAAATAGTGGTAAACGTGGAAATAAAAAGGGTAGCACTAATCAAAAGTTGAAATATATCAATGAACAAAAATGCATGAAACACTCAAATAAATGATAAACCAGTGCAATATGAACATTGAAATATGAAGAAAACAATGAAAAGTTCTCATGTATATACAACGTCCATATATAAATTGCAAATGAATGCAAAAGGATATTTCTGCAATGTGCAAAAATAAGTGACAGTAGTGAGTTCAAATATAAATGTTAAAAAAGTGATGACGGTGAGAAGATGAAGAAAACCACCACCAGTAAGATAGAAGCTTACCAGATGGTTTGAACCCAGAGGAACATATGCTTAATGGGTCAAACGGGCTTGGTGTGGTGGAACCACGATGAAACCTGGACACTCTATGTGCTGCGGATACTGTGTTGGAAATGGCCAAACATCAACAGGGAGATATAAACCACAGAAGAAGGATGACTCCTTAGCAGGTAACCTCATATGCAGTAGTGGTCCAGGAAAGGCAGTTATATATCATAAAATGGAGGAAAAAAAACAGCCACATAGCGTAACTCTGTATGTAGATCAAGATTTAATGAAGGTGGAAACACTTACATTTGAGTTGAAATAAAAGCGCTTATCAAAGAATGTGGCAACAATGGAATCCTCCCTGTTTTTTTTCTCCAAAGAATTGTCGGCAAACAAACATGAAACTATGTGGTTTTACAGCTCTTTAGCGCCACCCGTTGGGCAACTTCTGCTAATGTTGTGTTATGGTTAGCATTGCTTCTGAGCATGCGTGTTTGTACCTTGGAGTTTTGTCCAAATGACTTGTGTACTGTACAAACGATCGGATAATCAATCAACACACATTTGTTGGCAGACACTTTTAAAGCATGCTATCCTACATTTGTTGGTGGAAAATCCTACAACAATTGTCCGATGGAGCATACAAACGGTCGGATTTTCAGACAACAGCCTGTCATCACACAATTCCAGTCGGATAATCCGATCGTGTGTACGAGGCTTTAGATGGACTTGGAGGTAGGTAGATGTAAATGGACACAGGTCTGTTTACATCCGCCTGCCCATAGAGCTGCATGGAGCTTCCACTCAGTTCTACCTGAAAAACCGAAAGGGGGATCTGATTTGAAAGCCTGTCATTCAGTACAGTACTGCGGTTTGCAGTATGGAGTCCGGTGTGTTTCTGTTCACCGGTTCTGGTGCGATTTGCGAACTGGACCCAAAAACGCACAGGACCCTTTTCAAAACCCGCAGCGCTGCTGCCCCACATGTGTGAACCGGTTTCTTTGAAAGCTGGTTACATTCGCATATTATGTGAATTGGTTGCGGTTAAAAACACAACCAATTTGCATATATGTGAACCCAGCTTTAGATGGACTTGGAGGCAGGTAGATGTAAACTGACACAGGTCTGTCTACATCCGCCTGCCCATAGGGCTGAGTTGAGCTTCCAATCAGTTCTACCTGAAAAACCGATGTGGCATCTGATTTGAAAGCCTGTGGAAAGGGGCCCTACGGCTGTTCAAGGTGAAGACATTCTGCTTCATTCCTCACCCCTGAGATCACAGTGGAGGAGTAAACAAATCATCCCAATAGAGACACAGACAAACAAAATCCTGAGGGACATTATAACTTTTACACTATCCATCCAAAACTAAAGTTTGGGAGCGAATCCCACTTTTTGCTAAATTAAAATGTGCAATCCATTCCTACTGTATGTATGCATTCTCATTACATACTTCTCTATTGGGCTTCATTCACATAGACATACATAACCGTACACCTACAGTATGTGATGGTTGTGTTTTGCCTGCATGGGATGCACAGGTGTTCTGTGCATCCATATGCAGGCAGTCCAATTCATGTTTATAGGAATACAGCTGCTTCACGGAGATAGCCGCAGCTCCCAATTTGCCATCTATGTGGGTGCATGTCTCCGAACGCAAAAAATGACATGCAGCAACACAGTTGTCAAATTGGGAGCAGCAGCTACGTCCATGCAGCTGCTATGTCCCAATTGACAAGAATGGGATTACCTGCGCACAGATGCATGGAACACCTGTGCACCACATGCAGGCAAAACACGGCTCTCAAACGGCCCTCAAATGGCTCCAAAGGAGGTGGTACAGAAATTGGAGGCAGCAAGATCACCAAATTACCAACAAAAGTCAGGAAGGCAAAGAAGAAATGTTAGATGCAGTACAGAAATACCTGGATTAAAAAAAAAAAAGTCTGATATTGAACAGGTAGACTGTACTCTGTATGAATCTCAAAATTTCATTTTCATTTTTTACTGAAGTGTACAGGTAATGAATTAATTAAATGGGAACTGTTATGATGTATTATTTCAATGCTTAAACTAATTAAGGAAAGGGAACTGATCCCTGCTAATCTTCCAGAATCACACCTAGTGAAGGTAGATGAAATGTTTGTTTATTCCATAGAGAAGGTAGTGTGATTAGACATTTACTAAAAAAATCAAACTGATCATGGTTGGTTTTAGGAGCAGTGATGCCTTCTAAAGTTTCTACGTACAGCGATCAGCATAAATGAGTACACCCCTTTTGAAAAGTAAGATTTTAATCAATATCTCAATGAACACAAACAATTTCCAAAATGCTGACAAAACTGAGTTTTATAGAACATTTGTTTAGCTCATTACATGAAAGTAAGGTTAATAATATTACTAAGGCCCCTTTCACACTGAGGCGCTTTGCAGGCGCTATTGCGCTAAAAATAGCGCCTGCAGGGGGCGTGGCCTGGACATGACTGTGTGAGGCTGTTTTTTCTTGGAGCTCCCGGCCCCAGGCCCTCCTAAACCGGCAAAAAGACGTTAAATACCGGTATGGCCAAAAAGTATAGTACCAGGTCAGCAACTAGAGGAACAACCTACAGGAAGACCCAGAACGAAATTAGCAGATATTTCAAGAGTCTGCAGGACGGATCCCCTGGGACCAGAGCAACGGCACCACGAGGCTCCACACCGGGAACTGCACGGAAGGCCCAGGCACAATCCTCTGGTGACATCTTACCTGACTCCATCGTAACAACACCAGAGGCACACCACGATCCGGGGATGTCGTCTGACCCACAACTAGAGGCCGAGATACAGGAGCAGGACATCCGTGCCCTGCTGATGGCCCTCCCCACCCGGGCGGACATAGAGGCCCTCCCGACCCGGACGGACATCGAATCCCTTATCCTCCGTTTGGAGGAGACGCACAGGCGAGATATCCAGGAGGTGCGGGGCGAGGTGTCCACACTCGCGGAACGAGTGACCTTGGGAGAGACCTCGGTGGCCTCCCTGGAGGTCAGGGTGGCGGCCTTGGAGCGTTCCAGGGACTTGCACCGGGAGACCGCGGTAGACCTACAGCTCCACCTGGAGGACATCGAGGACAGGAGCAGACGCGGTAACCTCCGGATACGTGGCCTGCCTGAGATGGCTGACGGGGAAGACCTCGGAAGCTCGATGCGGGAGCTATTCCGGACAGTCCTAGGGGAACCGGAGGTGGAGATACTGCTAGACAGGGCCCATAGAGCCCTAGGCCCCAGACCAACAGATCCTAGTAGGCCGCGTGACGTCATATGCCGGCTCCATCGCTATGCCCAGAAGGAGGCGATTCTACGGCGGGCGTGGGACCGTGGAGATGTAGAGGTGGAAGGCGTCCCGGTGAAGATCCTGCCTGACCTCTCCAGAGCGACGCTACGTCGCAGGGCCCTGCTGCGTCCCCTCCTAGAGCTGGCCAAACAGAGGGGACCTACCTACCGCTGGGGATACCCATTATCGGTATCCTTCCGGAGTGACTCCGGCTCCTTTACCTTACAGACCCCGGCGGACCTCCCTGAGCTGTTTCGCTTCATGGATGTGGAGCCCATCCAGATCCCCGACTGGCTGCAGTTGCTGCCGCGTCCCACCGGACGATCGGGTTTCTCGGCACAACGTGGCCCCTTTCCACCCCGCCAGCAGAGGGGCCGACGGAGGAACCGATCTAGACCCCGGGAGGGACCACGTGAGTAGGCCGTAGGCCATATTCGCATATATATGTCTCCATCCCCCCTTCCCCATTTGGCAGTAAATGCTGACCGCGTCCTCCCGGGCGCCCCCTCCCCCTTTGACGCACAATGTGAATCTGGGCCTTCTCCCGGGGAGGTCTGCGGATCTTTGATTCCCTTGAGGAATGCGGGGGACGCCAGATTCTTAGGCTAATGCCGCCCCCCCCCCGGCGCCCGATGGCCAGGTGCTGTCACCCATACATGAGAAACTGACATTTGACGTGGCAGAGATGGGACACCGATTCAGCCTGCACAGGAGAGAAGGTACTTTTAGGAATAGCCGCCACGATGCTACTGGAGATCTGTTCTGTGCTACTGTTTGGGTGGGGGGTTTTTGGGGGGAGGTGAGGGACTTTGCAATTTTATTCCTGATCCGGGAAGTAGACCCCCGCTTTGCGGTTGAGGAGATCGAGACTACCTTCAGCCTAATGAAGAACGCTGAAGCCCCCCGAGATCTGGGCGGGGACGGCGCCATGTTGGGTCACAGTCCGCACTTGCGGGGGAACTGTGTTGTGCTTGGGAGGGGGAGGGCAGTTGTAGTTTGAGTCTGCTTGTTGGGAGGCGGGGATGGATGGATACCGATTGACAGTTCTGGGGTTTTTTGATTTTTGACGTTTGACTTTTGACCATTGATCCTTGCACTTTTACTGTTGGTCATCAATGTCAGGTTTCCTGTGATGCTGCTGCTGTTCGTTAGTAAGCAAAAAGTTTGAACACAATGTTATACTTTTGTTGTTGCCTTTGTTTTTGTTTTGTTTTTTCACTTTACGTATATATGTTTTTTATTTTATTTTATTTACATTACCGGTATTTGCCTTTTTCAGCTGACAAACACGGGGAGGGAGGGGCGGGGAGTTCGCATCTCGGTCCTGAACACCCACCACCCCACTTAGGATGGCGCTCAATACCCCGGGGGCCTTCTTTTTAGGGACCTCCGGCGAGTGCCATTGCCAGTTAGGCTGTTGTAGACTCCTATTATTGCTGCCTGTCTAGGGGCAGCTCTCTCTTTCTTTTGCTACCCACTCTTTAACTGTATTTCTCTACACCTAGTCCCTATATCTCTGATTTTTTCTCCCCCCCCATCCCTTATCCTCTCCCCCTCTGTACCTTACTCTAACCCCCCCCCCCTTTTTGGTGTTGTTTGTCGCTGTGAGCTGCGGGCATGGACTTGCTTAATGTAATGTCCTTGAATGTCAAGGGCCTAAACATCCCGGAGAAGCGGAGGATGCTGCTCAATGACATGCGCCGCGCGAGAGTAGATATCATGATGTTACAGGAAACGCACTTCAGAGACACTAAATTACCACTACTTAAGAACAGACTGTACCCCCTGGCCTACCACTCTGCCTATGCACAGGCCAAATCTAGGGGGGTATCCATCCTTATCTCCGCCAGAGTTCCTTGGAGGCTGGTGGATGTTCAAACAGATGGAGAGGGCCGCTTCCTGTTTTTGAAGGGCCTGATTGGAGATAGGAAGGTGACATTGGCGAACATGTATGCACCCAACGTTCATCAAGACACTTTTCTTAAGAGACAGATAGACAGGCTGGGGCATTACACTGAGGGACAGCTCATTGTAGGGGGCGACTTGAATATACCCCTATCGCCGTCGGAGGATACCTCTACCGATACGTCCTCCACTTCACGAGACGTCCGTAAACGCATAGGCTCAACACTGCACACTGCACAGTTAGTAGATACCTGGAGACTTTTCCACCCGGGAGAACGGGATTATTCCTTTTACTCCAAGCCGCATAAGTCATACTCCCGTATCGACTATTTCCTAGTACCCCACGGACAACTACACGCGGTCAAGGACACCTCAATTGGCTCGATAACATGGTCGGACCACGCCCCGATAGGGATGAGGTATGCGCTATCAGACACCATAGAGGGACAACGCCCGGTGTGGCGACTTAATGAGAGTCTTCTGCAGGAGCCGGAGGTTCTTGCGGAGGTGACAGCGGAGGTAGGCCACTACTTCGACACTAATGCCACAGCTGACAGTGACCCCGGCCTTGTGTGGGAGGCACACAAGGCCGTGATTAGGGGGGTGCTCATAAAACACGGGGCCAGATTGAAGCGTGAGCGGACGGCGAAACTGACACTACTTCTGACCAACCTGCAGGCCTTGGAAAACTCACACAAGACAAGCCCGACTAGACAACTGGAGACGGAACTAGACATGACCCGACGCCAGATCACGGACATCTTGCAATTCAAGGCGAAAGCTGCTATGCAGATTTGCCGTAGGAAAGTGTATGAGTCTGGTAACAAATGTGGCAGACTCTTAGCACAGACCCTGAAATCACAACGAATGGCGTCGTATATACCACATGTGGTTTCCCCCTCTGGACAGAAGGTATCCCTACCCCACCGGATCCTTCTATAGCTCCCTGTACAACCTACACGCGCCCGACCCCGCTCTCGACTCCACGCAGACCTATCTTGAGGGGTCCCTTATGCCTAAGCTACCGACGGACATACAGGAGGCCCTGGAAGAACCCATCACTAGTCCCGAACTGCAACTTGCTCTTAAAAATACAAAGCCTGGTAAGGCCCCGGGACCAGACGGTTTCACCACTCAATACTATAGAGCCCTCCTTCCCTCACTGAGCCCATATATGGTGAAACTTTTTAACGCACTGGGTATGGGAAAGTCCTTTCATACCAATACACTGCAGGCACAGATCTCGGTTATACCGAAAGAGGGAGCTACCGGCCTATATCCCTCCTGAACGCGGACCTTAAATTGTTTACCAAAATCCTTACGTCCAGACTCCAGGGCCACCTACCCCACCTGGTCCACTTGGATCAGGTGGGCTTTGTCCCAGCCAGGGAGGCCAGGGATAATACCACCAAGGTCCTCAACCTGCTGCATATAGCGGTAAGCGATAAGACACCGTGCGTGCTGCTGGGGACGGACGCCGAAAAGGCGTTTGACCGAGTGGATTGGAGATTCATGTTTGTGACACTGCGATACGTGGGCCTGGGGGATCAGATGATGAGGTGGGTAGCGGCGGTTTACTTGAACCCGACGGCCAGGGTCAGAGCGAATGGAGTCCTCTCGGAACCATTTCCAATAACGAATGGGACACGGCAGGGTTGTCCCCTGTCGCCCCTGCTCTTCGCTCTGACCCTGGAACCCTTTTTGTGCCATATACGGCATAACACTGGCATCACTGGGGTGAACGCCGGTGGTACACAGCATAAAGTGTCGGCCTACGCCGACGACCTAATGTTCACGCTTACAAGCCCCTCTGCTTCTCTTCCGCGCCTCCTGTGTGAGTTTGACACATACGGTAAGCTTTCCAACCTGAAGATAAATCTCTCCAAATCGGAGGCTATGGGGGTGGGGCTCCCTCCACACCAATTGGCGAGGCTTAAAACCAGTTTCAACCTGAAATGGACAGAGGATGCCCTGAAATACCTGGGCACCTATATCCCTGCATCGTTCTCCCGCCTATTTAAGCTTAATTTCCCCCCGCTTCTAGCGAAAGTACAGAAGCTCCTGGACCAATGGGACAGTGGTCTGCATTCGTGGTTGGGCCGCTGTAACATTCTTAAGATGTCAATCTTACCCAAATTCCTTTATATACTGCAGGCCCTCCCGATCTCCATTCCGGGATCCTTCTTTAAACAGATCCACTCGGTCTTTACTAGATTCCTTTGGGCAGGGAAAAACCCGCGCCTTAACAGGAATACGCTTTCCCTCCCAAAGCTACACGGAGGCTTGGCCATGCCGGATATTCGGGTTTATTACCAAGCGGCTCACCTTAGCAGGCTCCTAGACTGGTGCCGACATAAGGACGCCAAGCTCTGGACGCAAATTGAGCAGTCACGGAGCATGGTGCCCCTCCGTAGAGCACCATGGTGCCACGCGGCCCTGCCCCCGGAGCTTAAACGACACCCGCTGATAGGTACAACGGTCAAGATTTGCGCACAACTGTTGTCAAAACCCTCAATTTCGACTCCTGACTCACCGCTGAGACCTGTGTTGGGGCACCCTCACTTTATGCCGGGCATCCAAGATAGGAGGTTTCTCGATTTACAAGCGGCGGGACATCATCAGGCGGCGCATTTCAGTACTATGGGACGGTGGAAAACGATCGCAGAACTATTAGACCGTTCGGGACCATACAAACTAGACTTTATGCAAGCACACCAGCTCAGTCACTTCCTGCAGAGCCAGCCACCCCCCCAAGATGCCACCCGTTCCACGTCCACAGTGCTAGAGGAACTCTGCATGGAATCAGGGACGCTCCCTCATTCCTTATCCTTGACGTATGACATGTTGATTACGCCACCAGCGGGCAACCCCATACCATACCTAACTGAGTGGGAGAGGGACCTGAATTGTCAATTCACCGAAGGGAAGAAGAAACAGATACTTCACTTTGCCCATAAATCCTCTCTGTGTTCTAGATTCCAGGAGACTAATTACAAAATCCTCACTAGGTGGTACAGGACCCCCGCCCTCCTGCATACTCTCTTCCCGGCGTCTTCGGATCTTTGCTGGAGATGCCGGGAGGAGAAAGGAACCCTCCTGCATATCTTTTGGTCCTGCCCCCGACTGCGGAATTTCTGGGGGGAGGTCCGACGAATTACCCAGGACTTCACCGACCGTGAAGTGCCAGACGACCCAGCCTATTTCCTACTCCACGCAACAGATACACCGTTGCGAACCTACCAAAAATCAGTTGTGAGACATCTGCTGGACGCTGCTAAGACATGCATCCCACTTCACTGGAAATCACCCCACCCGCCGTCCATCTCCCTCTGGCTTAAAAAGGTAGACGACATATGCCAGCTGGAGGACTTGATCCTTACCAGCCAAGAGAGACAGGAGACTTTTAAAAAGACCTGGCAGTTGTGGAACGTGTTCAAATACTCCGTGGAGGGTCAGAGACTTAGAGGCGTGGACGAGACAGTCATTTAGATTAAACGACGGCCACCCGTCCGGGCCTACCGACTCTACTGATGACCTACTGGGGATACCAATGACCAGCTGGGGAATCTACGGAGGGGTGGGTTCCCCCCCTCCCCCCCTCTACCATATCCCTGCTCGCACTCACAGCTCCTTCCCCCTCTTCAATCTCCTCCCCTCCCCCATTCTTCCATCTCCCTCTACCTTTTCTCATATTTTCTGTTTCTCTAATCTTGTATTTCTCTTCTTTTGTATTTGTATAAAAAAAAAAAAAAAAAGTTGAGGGGCGGGCCCTGCAGGACCGGATTATTTAGGGGAAGCTTCTGGGGTGGGATTCCCGTTTGCCCCGGGGTAGGGGGTGGCGGGGATTACGCCTGGGGCCATAGTGTGGGCCATCCACACACATACTGTTCCCCTGACGCGCACATAACCACACATCCCCCTTTGGGGGATGTCGGATAACGGACCATACATGAACACCTATGGCAAGCATTGTCTGTATGTGTATGTATGTGTATGTATGTATGTATATATATATATATATATATATATATATATGTTGCTATAATTGAATAGAATACACCCACCTGTACCAATGATTGCCGCGTGTGCTATGTATTATACTGTATGTGCTGTATTGGTCCGTGCAGAGCGGTCTCTCTGTTACAAATAAACAAATTAAAAAAAAAAAAAAAATAGCGCCTGCAATGCGCCCCAAAAAAGCCGCTCAATTGTATCCAGTGTGAAAGCCTGAGGGCTTTCACACTGGAGCGTTGCAGGAGGGTCAAAAAACTCCTGCAAGCCGCATCTTTGAGGCGCGATAGGAGCGGTAAAAATACCGCTCCTATAGCACCCCTATAGCGCCCCTGCCCATTGAAATCAATGGGGTAGTGCCTCCAAAACGCCCGCAAAACGCCGCAAAGAGGCGTTATTGTGGGCGTTTTTAACCCATTTTCGCCCGCTAGCGGGGGTTAAAATCCCCCTGCTAGGGCCCGCAAATCGCGGCCAAAAATACGGTATAGCGGCGCCTCAGTGTGAAAGTAGCCTTAGGCCTCGTACACACGACCGATTTTCTTGGCAAGAACCAGCAAGAAACTTGCTGGCAGAGAGGTCTTGCCGAGTAAATCGGCCGTGTGTACGCGGCTATCGGGTTTCTCGTCGAGAAAACCGACAAGTAACCTCGACGAGAAAATAGAGAACCTGCTCTCTATTTTCTCGTTGAGATTCTCCTCTGCATGTTTCTCGACGAGAAAAGTGAGTGTGTGTACACTTACCTGTCCTCCCGGAAGCCCGCGCATGTTCAAAATGAATTTGACGCATGCGCGGTAGCTTCCTAGGCATACGTAGGGTATACCAAGATGGCGGCGACGACATCGAATGTGACGAGCGCATGCTCGTCGTAGTCGATGACGTCACCGCGTACGCTCCATTCAAAGAACCGCGGGTTCTTTGAAACGAGCGTGTGTACACTCGGCCGGGACAAGTTTCTTGTCCAAGAATCTCGTCGAAAAAAACGACATGTTTTTTTCAACGAGAATCTCGGCCGTGTGTACGAGGCCTCAGGTTACAAAATCTTTGGTTTTACTCTAATTAGTTGATGCAAAAATAAATACACCACACAACAAAAACTTCTACATCTAGTATTTTGTATGACCACCATGATTTGTGAGGACAAAACCAAATCTTCTAAGCATGGAATGAACAATTTGGCAACATATGGCAACATCTATTTTTTTCCATTCTTGAAGAACAAGCTCTTTTAGAGCCTTTATGCTGGATGGAAAGTGAGGCTTAACTTGTCTCTCCAGAATTCCCCATAGGTGTTCGATTGGGTTCAGTTTAGGAGACATACTTGGCCGATGAATCACTTTCACTCTGTTCTTTAGGAATGCAACAGTGGCCTGTGTGTTTTGGATCATTGTCATGTTGGAAAAGTGCACGACGATCAAGGGCACGGAGTGATGGTAGCACCTTCTCTTCACCCCAGTTTGGGTTTCTACGTCTTTAGCTAACTGCAGTGAACTTGCATGGTGATTTTCTTCAACCCTTCTCCTCAGAAGATGCTCATGTTGAGGTGTTACCTTCCGTGGACGGCCTGGACATCTCTGTGTGATGGTTGCAGTTCCATCTTTGTAAAAATGTTGTATCACATTTGCTACAGTATTCTGATTGATAAGAGAAGCTTTGCTGATCTTGTAGCCTTCACCTTTCTTGTGTAAAGAAATTATTTTCTTTTTCAAGCCTTGTGGCATTTCTCTTCCATGTGGTGGGTAGGGATTTTCTTTTTAAAGCGGAGCTCCGCCGTAAAAATAAATATTTAAAAGCCAGCAGCTACAAATACTGCAGCTGCTGACTTTTAATAAATGGACACGTACCTGTCCTGGAGTCCAGCGATGTCGGCAGCAGAAGATGAGAAATTGCTTGTCTCTCGGCTGCCCCCACCACTATCATCGGTGAGGGAATCAGGAAGTGAAGTGTTGCGGCTTCACTGCCCGGTTCCCTACTGCGCATGCGCGAATCGCGCTGCTCTGTCCTCACTGTTCCTCGCTGTGTTCTGGGAGCCATGTGTTTCCCAGAACACAACAGGGGAGGGGGGAAGTGGCATAATGCCCGCAGTTTCCTGCAGAGTCTATGCCCGGAAGTGGGTGCAAATACCTGCATATCTGCACCCCCCTCCCCCCTGAAAGGTGCCAATTGTGGCACCGGAGGGGGGGAGGAATCCGATGAGCGGAAGTTCCACTTTAGGGTGGAGCTCCGCTTTAAGTAACGTCCTTTTATAATCAACTGTCTGCTGGACACCTGTTTAATGAATAATTAGGCTCACCTGTAGATGAATTCTTGTTAATTAGGATTTTATTGTCTAAGATTTAGCTTTGTTCCTAAGGCCCGGTTCACACTGGTGCGATGCAATGCAAATCCACTGCAGGTTCCTGCATCGCACCCGACTCGTACGGCAGTTGACACTGCCATATGCAAACTGCTGGGGAGTGTCATTATATGTTAACAACACCCCCATTTCAGCTCTCGTATCGCACATGAATCGGATCGCATATGTGTGAATATGTGCGTGTTTGGACCGAATACGGTGCGATATCAGCCATACTATCTGTATGGCTGAAATCGCATCGCACAGACATCGCATGTAATGTGAACAGCAGTGCGCCGATGTCTGGCATCACACAAGTGTGAACCTGGCCCTTAGACTTTCATTGGGGTGTATTCATTTTTGAAACATGGTCTTGAACGAATTTGTTAGGAAAAATACTTTTTTTGTGTGTGCAAATTAACAAATCTTGGTTGCAATCAATGGCCCACATTTGTGGGAGTATTTTGTAGTATAGTACCCCATAGAAAATTTTGATTCTGAAAGGAAAGTAAAGGTTTTCTGATAAATCTGTTAGGGTGTACTCATTTATGTTATGTATATACCTAAAACATGCAAGATTCTTATTTAAAACATGCATTCTCTATGCTTTCAATTAATAGTTGGGTAGAGTATATGCATCAAAGAACCTGCTGAAGACCTGTTTAGAAATCTGTAAGATCCCCTGTAGCGCCCCTTTACTTTTTAGGGGTGTTATGTGCCTAAATTTAGGGGTTGGTCTGAGCTGGTAGCCAGGCTCAGACCGCTTTGATTGCTAGGTATTTGCTTCTGCCTATGTGATGCTGCATGATGTATGGTTCCCTGTGGCCTGTAGGTGGCACTGTCATTACAGGTCAGGGTTGAGCCAAGGGTGGCATTGCTGCGCCTTAGGGTGACCTCTCTCGGCAACAGTACAGTGGGCATGGTCAACGTGCTGTGCATGCCGGGAGAGTGTACATAAGTGGCAGACGCCATCTTAGTCAGGAGTCGGGGGAGTTGGAGTCGAGGAGTTGGAGTGGAGGAGCCAGAGGGGTGTGCCCCTCGGGGGTGCGATGACTGCCCGAGAAGTCTCGGGCACCTTTGGCCCGAGGCGGCAACATTCCAGGTAGGCCCAGTACCTTTAACTGGGTCTACAATTCGCCCAACGGAGTCCCAGGGTGCCTGGGTGAGGGTACCCGCTCTGACCGAGAGGAAGCCAGGGGAGGTTCGGTCCCACTGAGGAGATGAGTAATGGAAGATTGCTGTCTCGGGAGAGGCCTGGTGACCTGTCAGAGGGAAGGATTCTTTTTTCAGGAAAGCTAACCTGTAGAGTGCCCATTGGCATTGTCCTGTTCTTAGAAGTCTACAGAGGTTAGAGTGTCTCCTGTATCCGTCCCTTGAGGGGATAGGGTGGCAGAACTGTTCGAGCTCCACACCGGCTGCTAGGACTGTGAGAGAGGACTATCCAGGTGAGCTAAACCCACTCGGGATCGAGTGGCGACAAAGTTACTAGATGTGCCTGGATCTAATCCCTCACACTTATTCTTCTTTCATCCATCTGTCTCTGTCTACTACGCAGCAAAATAGAAAACAAACTCTCTGTTGGAGTTAAAGTGTTTCTGGACATTGGCTTCTTTGGGGGGAGAAATAGAGACTTGACCCCATACTCTGGGGAAGAGAACCAGTGAAAGAAGGTAACTCGCTGCAGGACCCAAAATTTGTGAACACTGCTTAACCTCTTCAAACAGGAGGGTACGGGCATATAGCACAGTGTGCCTTGACTTGCAAGTGAGCCAGGCAAGAAAAAGGTCCGTGTGCTACACCCCTTTCACACTGGGGTGCTTCTCAGGCATTTTAGAGCTAAAAATAGCTCCTTTAAAGGGCCTGAAAAACGCCTCTCAAGCCTCCCTAGTGTGAAAGCCTGAGTGCTTTCACACTGGGGCGGTGCGCTTGCAGGACTGAAAAAAAAAGTCCTGCAAGCGGGGTCTTTGGAACGCTATATGCCACTCCTAAATCACCCCTGCCATTGAAATCAATGGGCAGCGCTGCCGAATCGTCTGCAAAGTGTTTCGGCAGCGATGCTTTGCAGGCGGTTTTAACCCTTTCCTTGGCCGTTAGCGGGGTTAAAAGCCCCCCTTCTAGTGGCCGAAAAGCGCTGCTATAACAGCGGTAAAGCTAGCAGTGTGAAAGGGGTCTTACTGCTGAACGGATAATTCGAATTTTTAGCTGATTCGATTTTGTTTTCTCTTTTGATTGTAGGATTCAAAGCTGCAATTCTATGTTAAAATAAACAAAGGCGCAAAACCTTTTATTACTAACATACACAATGTTTATATATTTTTTTAATAACAGATATGCACACTGTCCTGCTGTTATTCATTGTGCAGTATGACTAATGCTCTAATGAATAATTAGATCATAGTTTTAGGGGCAAGCTTTCGCACTGAATACAGCTTGGTAGATTTCATTGTAAAGAATGCTCATGCTTTGTTGTCTTCCACTTTTCTGTCACTTAAAATTCTCAAGATGCAAAATGCCTTAACCTCCAAACAAATAATACTGATTGTATAGTGTCAGTCTTGTTTCACAGAAAGTAGAAGACACTGCCCACACAAATGATGCCTTTTATTCATTTCCGCTTTTCCTTGGAAAGATTTAGTACAAATATAGACTGTACATCTATACCATGTACATGTAGATACGTTTCCCAGGAAAGTATGCTTTTTTTCTTTCTGCAGATCATTCACTTATATCGCCTATATAACCATTAAACACCAAAACTAAAATGCATATAAAATATAAAAGTAAAAAATTTTTTTTACTATCCTCTGATACCACTCTAGTGTGTGTGCAATCTTTCATCTGAATTACACAGCTGAATTCCTTCCAACCTCTTTAGGACATCTTCCAAATGAAAACAGGAAAATGCTGTGCCTGCAATCTTTTCAGTGGCTGTAACTGATGCTGGTCCTTGTCTGTACACACTGCAATCATTTAAGCTGTTGTGACTTCACCTGTCCTTCCTCTGCATACGAACTAAACAATGGAGTTGATTTACAAAAGGCAAATGGATTGTTCATTTTGCAAGAGAAGCTGCACTTTGTAAGGGAATTTTCCCCAGAGCTTAGTGGATGTGGTTACATTTTTCTTTTTACAGAATACCCAATCACGTGCAAACAAAATAGAAAAAAATGAATTTTTTTGCTTGTGCATGATTGGATGAATGAAATCAGCAGAGCTTTGTCTCGCTTACTAAGCTCTGGAGAGACTTCCCTTGCCAAATACAACTTTTCTTGCAAAGTGAAAAGTTTTTTTTGGGTTTCATAAATCAACCCTATTCAGTCAATGCGTAAAATAAGTCTTCAGCCAACCATTGGCTCCACTAACATGGTAATCTAAATCAGTGGTAAAAGCCTTAAAGTGGTTGTAAAGGCAGAACGTTTTTTAGCCTAATTCATTCTATGCATTAAGATAAAAAGAAAAGCCTTTTGTGTGCAGCAGCCCCCCTCAGCCCCCCTAATACTCACCTGAGGTCCATCTAGATCCAGCAATGTTGCAGGAGTGTCTAGGCTGCCTGGGACTCCCCTCCTCATTGGCTGAGACAGCAGCACGGAGCCGCTGGCACCCACTGCTGTCACTCAAAGTCAGTCAGCCAATGAGGAGAGAAAAGGGGCGAAGGTGGGCTGCGGCTCTGAGTCTTAATGGACACACAGAGCTGAAACTCAGCTTGGGTGCCCCCATAGCAAGCTGCTTGCTGTGGGAGCACTCACCAGGAGGGAGGGGCCAGGAGCACCAAAAAGGGACCCTAGAAGAGGAGGATCTGGGCTGCTCTGTGCAAAACCACTACACAGGGCAGGTAAGTATGACATGTTTGTAATTTTTAACAAAAAAACCCCAAGACTTTAGTATCACTTTAAGCCCCGTACACACAGGACAAATGTTGGGCAGCATCAGCATGTGTGTACTGTAGCTGGTCCGACAAAAGCCGACTGTTCAACCAGTCACTTTTATGCTTAAACAAAGAGAAGTTTATTTCTCACAACTGGAAAATTGTGGGAGAGAGGAGATAGGGCACAGGACATCCTTAGGCCCCTTTCACACTGGGGCGGGAGGTGTGCTATACCGTCGTATTTGCAACGTATTTGCTGCGATTTTTAGCCGTTAGCGGGGTGATTTTAACCCCCGCTAGCGGCCAAAAAAGGGTTAAAACCGCTACAGCAGCGGTTTGCGGGCGGTATAGCCGTGCTGTCCCATTGATTTCAATGGGCAGCAGCGGTAAAGGAGCGGTATACACACCGCTCCTTCACCGCCTCAAAGATGCGGCTAGCAGGACTTTTTTTGTCGCCCTGCCAGTGCATCGCCTCAGTGTGAAAGCACTCTGGCTTTCACATTGAGACTGCAGGGCAGGAGTTTTTCAGGCGGTATTTAGGCGCTATTTTAAGCGCTAAAACGCCTGAAAAACTCCTCAGTGTGAAAGGGGCCTTAGTCAAAAATAGTAACGATCAGCAAAAAGGCAGATTGGAAGACTCCTTAGACAAAAAATGGTGAGATAAGGTCGACAGCAGTACAGGAAAAGAGCCTTTAAGCTGAACCAGCACATCTGTACTTTCCTATTGTAACTAAACTTAACTCATGGAAGGTGCAGAAACTCTGTGGATGATACCATAGTTACATAGTAGGCGAGGTTGAAAAAAGACACAAGTCCATCTAGTCCAGGGATATGCAATTAGCGGACCTCCAGCTGTTGCCAAACTACAAGTCCCATGAGGCATAGCGAGACTCTGACAGCAGCAAGCATGACACCCAGAGGCAGAGGCATGATGGGACTTGTAGTTTTGCAACAGCTGGAGGTCCGCTAATTGCATATCCCTGATAGTCCAACCTATGTGTGTGATTTTATGTCAGTATTACATTGTATATCTCTGTATGTTGTGGTCGTTCAGGTGCTTAACTAATAGTTTTTTTAAATTATCGATGCTTCTCGCTGAAACCACTACCTGTGGAACAGCATTCCACATCCTAACCGCTCTTACAATAAAGAACCCTCTGCGCAGTTTAAGGTTAAACCTCTTTTCTTCTAATTTTTGTGAATGGCCGTGTGTCTTATTTAATTCCCTTTCGCTGAAAAGTTTTATCCCCATTGTGGGGTCACCAGTACGGTATTTGTACATTGAAATCATATCCCCTTTCAAGTGTCTCCTCTCCAGAGAGATCAAGTTCAGTGCTCCTAACCTTTCCTTATAACTAAGGTCCTCCAGTCCCTTTATTCATTTTGCTGCCCTTCTCTGGACTCTCTCCAGTTCCAGCACATCCTTCCTAAGGACTGGTGCCCAGAACTGGACAGCATACTCCAGGTGCGGCCGGACCAGAGTCTTGTAGAGTGGGAGAATTATTGTTTCATTTCTGGAGTTAATTCCCTTTTTAATGCATGCCAATATTCTGTTTGCTTTGCTAGCAGCAGCTTGGTGTTGCATGCCATTGCTGAGCCTGTCATCTACTAGGACCCCCAGGTCCTTTTACATCCTAGATTACCCCAGAGGTTCTCCCCCTAGTGAGTAGATTGCATTCATATTTTTGCCACCCAAATGCATTATTTAAAATTTTTAACTTTCCCAGGCTCTCCACGGATCCCCGGTCCATGCAAGAGTCACCTCTGGTACTTCATCTTAGGTCTTAATCCTTTCTTTTCAGCATTGTTTCCGGAAATTGAGCAGGCTTATCTCAGCAGAATCTTGAACACCCGCATAGGTCTCAGATAGGCCTATCAGCTAGGCGAGCACCTGGATAGGCCTCAGGCTTCAGGCCTAGCAGCCAGGAGCTGTTTCACACACATTCACCCAGGCCACAGCCCTGGGCGGGAAGACTAACCCTGATCACCTGACTTCTCCAAAATAACTACCTTTTCTGAGCAGGGAATATGATTAGCTGAGAAAGGTATGTTTATTCATAACCTGAACTCACTGTAGCTCATCACACAAATGTCAAAGGCAACAGCACCACCTACTGACAGAAGGGAGAGACCACAGCTGAACGGGATTAGGAGAGAAGCCATTTGACCTCTAAACACTACAAATTAACCAGGCTGGCTACCACCCAGCATAACTAAATTTACCTATAGCCCTATTCTAGGATGAGGGTGCTGCATTCTCCCCCTGCCAAGGAAACAACGTCCTCGGAGTCTGCAAAAAAAAAATACTCTCAAGCCTGAGAGTGGATGAACTGGCAAAAGTGGATGGGAAAAGGGTAACAGGAAAGGATAAACTTTTAAGTTACAAATATGTGTGGCATTCCACACGAAAACAGATGAAAAATGCAATAAAGCAATGACATTACATAACAACATTACATCCTGTCTATCTAACTAATATATTCCACAAAGTTTGCACTGCTCGGAACGGTGCTTCAAGGAGAGGGGGAGGGCAGCTCACACACAGACTAGCTGACAGGCAGGGAGGGGAGGGAGGAGGGGGACACAGGGGACACAGGAGAGCAGGGCTGTGGTTGACGAAGACACGTAAACTGACAACAGTGTCCGGGCTCAGCAGCCATAATTAACTGTGGTCAGTTTACAGGGGGGATGGCAGAAACTGGCAAAATCAACCAGGTATTTCAGGTGATACAGGTGGGCCAAATTACACAGCACAAGCACTGTGCTGCATAACATGCTTTAAGGCAACAGGATCCATTTTTTTTTAGGGTAACAAAAGCTTTAGGGTAAAAAACATTTTTCATTTACAACTACTATAAAGTATGACAGTATTTTTTGAGCTTTGTTGGTGTGCTGTAGCATTGCATGTTATTGCCCAGTCTGTGATATTCATATTGAACCACTTAGCAGCCCAACTCAATTTTTTACCAAGGTCTTCACATAATGACATTACATCCTGTGCCTAAATTTATTTTACTGCATACTATGGTATTATCAGCAAACATTGAAACTAAACTCTTGATTTCAACCTCTAAATCATTATTAGATAAATTAAAGAACATTGGCCCCAAGACAAAACCCAGAGGAACACCACTGACAACTTTAGATCATTCAGAGAATAAGTCATTTATCACTACTTTCTGGATCCAACCATGTAACCAGTTTTCTATTCATGATCATACAATTTCATCAACTCCAAAAGACCTTATTTTATAGACTGAGGTATAATATCCAATGCCTTAGCATAATCTAGATAAACTATGTACACTGGGCTTCCACCATCCAATTTATTGCTTGCTTCCTCATATAAAGATACCAGGTTGGTCTGACAAGTTCAGTCATTCATAAATCCATGCTGGTTGTCACATATGATACAGTGTCAGAACTTTATCTGTCAGAATGACCAGGCATTTGCCCGTAACAACGAGATTTTAGAGGTACAGTGCCTTAAAAAAGTATTCACACCCCTTGAAATTTTCTACAATTTGTCATGTTACAACCAAAAGTGTAAATGTATTTTATTGGGATATTATGTGATAGACCAACATAAAGTGGCACATAATTGTGAAGTGGAAGGAAAATGATAAATGGTTTTCAAATTTTTTTTACAAATAAATATCTGAAAAGTGTGGCGTGCATTTGTATTCCACCCCCTTTACTCTGATACCCCTAACTAAAATCTAGTAGAACCAATTGCCTGTGTGTAATTTAATCTCGGTATAAATACAGCTGTTCTGTGAAGCCCTCAGAGGTTTGTTAAAAAACCTTAGTGAACAAAAATGCATCATGAAGACCAAGGAACACAACAGAGAGGTCAGGGATAAAGTTGTGTAGAAGTTTAAAGCAGGGTTAGGTTTTAAAAAAATATCCCAAACTTTGAACATCTCACAAAGCACTGTTCAATCCATCATCCGAAAATGGAAAGAATATGACACAACTGCAAACCTGCCAAGACATGGCTGTGCGCCTAAACTGACAGGTCAGGCAAGGAGAGCATTAATCAGAGAAGCAGCCAAGAGGCCCATGGTAACTCTGGAGGAGCTACAGAGATCCACAGCTCAGGTGGGAGAATCTGTCCACAAGACAATTATTATTCATGCTCTCCACAAATCTGGCCTTTATGGAAGAGTAGCAAGAAGAAAGCCATTGTTGAAAGAAAGCCATAAGAGGTCTCGTTTTCAGTTTGAGAGAAGCGATGCGGGGGACACAGCAAACATGTGAAAGAAGGTGCTCTGGTCAGATAAGACCAAAATGTAACTTTCTGGCCTAAAATCAAAATCCTATGTGTATTGAAAAACAAACACTACATCACCCTGAACACACCAGGAAACATGGTGGTGACAGCATCAAGTTGTGGGGATGCTTTTCTTCAGCAGGGACAGGGAAGCTGGTCAGAGTTGATGGGAAGATAAATGGAGCCAAATACAGGGCAATCTTAGAAGAAAACCTGTTAGAGTCTGCAAAAGACTTAAGACTGGGGGGCAGAGGTTCACCCTTCAGCAGGACATCGACCCAAAACATACAGCCAGAGCTACAATGGAATGGTTTATATCAAAGCATATCCATGTGTTAGAATGGCCCAGTCAAAGTCCAGACCTAAATCCAATTGAGAATCTGTGGCAAGACTTGAAAACTGATGTTCCCAGACACTCTCCATTTAATCTGACAGAGCTTGAGCTATTTTGCAAAGAAGAATGGGCAAAAACTTCACTCTCTAGTTGTGCAAAGCTGGTAGAGACATCCCCAAAAAGACTTGCAGCTGTAATTGCAGCAAAAGGTGATCCTACAAAGTATTGACTAAGGGGGGCTGAATACAAATGCATGCCACACTTTTCAGATATTTATTTGCAAAAAAAAAAATGAAAGTGCAGTCGCTGTAGATCGCTGTAAATCTGAGGGGAAGCTCTGAAATTAGGGGAAGCTCTGCTGATTTTATCATCCAATCATGTGCAAGCTAAAATGCTGTTTTTTATTTTCCTTGCATGTCCCCCTCAGATCTACAGCATCTGCACTTCCATGTGCACTTTCAAGTGCAAAGTGGATTTTCCTTTAGTAAATCAACCCCTTTGTGTTGGTATATCACATAAAATCCCAATAAAATATGTTTATGTTTTTGGTTGTAACATGACAAAATATGGAAAATTTCAAGGGGTATGAATACTTTTTCAAGGCACTGTATATCCCCTAGGTGCTTGCCTTTTATAACAGCTTCTCTTTTAAAATGAATCAGCTATGGTGGCTCCAGTATCTGTGCTTTCATAGATCCACTTGTCATAAATCGCCAGTGTTTTAACCAATGCACTTATTTTAAGCGGACAGTAGATGTCAGCAGTGACACAAAATACAAAAAAGCCACACAATTTAGTGATTATAAGTGCTCTCACAGTCTTAAAACAAATTGCCCTTTCAGTTTAACCCTGAATGGTTTTCCCTATTAAGATATGCAAGCACTGGGAATATACAGTACATACAAAAGGAGAAAGAGCGAACAAAAAATAACCCTTCTACCAATAATTATAACAGTGTTATCCGAGAGATGCATTTTTTTTTTTCTCTAAATATGCAGAGATTGTACTCCACAATGTTTACTTTTAATGGTAGCTGAGCTAAAGCGATGTACAAATAAATCATCCATTCAAATATAAATGCATCCTGTATTACAATAGGATTCATTGATCTCATTCAGATCTTAAGTGCATCACTTTTCAGAGCATCCGCTTTTGTAGATGTTTTTTTTTTTTAAGTGGATATGAAGAAAGGGTTTAAATTTTTTAGGCACCTGTTAAATCTAATGGCTGAAATTTGCTTTTTTTCTTTCTCGGCATATTACCAGGTAGCTAATCACACATCAAATAAATGCACAGTAATGAAGTCTCACAGGAAAGGATTTTTGAGCCTTCATTTGCACTTTATTTTGGATTTGACTGTTAGCAGAGTATTTGGGATATTGAAGAGATCCCCCAAATATATTTTAAATATGTTTTTAAAGCATATCTAAACCCCAAAAGAAAAATGTATTGTATTGCAGCTTAGCAGTCCCAAAATGTGGTATCTATTTTAGTTGTCTTCTTTTTTTTTTTTGGGCTTTTTATTTTATTTTCACCTGGTGAACCAGGCAGTAACACACTTAGGGGGTTATTTACTAAAGGCAAATCCCATTTGCACTACAAGTGCAAACTACAATTGCAAAGTGCACTTGAAATTGCACTGAAAGTGCACTTGGAAGTGCAGTCGCTGTAGATCCGAGGGGGACATGCAAGGAAAATAAAAAACAGCATTTTAGCTTGCACATGATTGGATAATAAAATCAGCAGAGCTTCCCCTCGTTTCAGATCTTCCCCATTTACAGCGACTGCACTTCCAAGTGCACTCTGCACTTGTAGTTTTCACTTGTAGTGCAAAGTGGATTTGCCTTTTCGTAAATAACCCCCTATCTGTCTTGGGGTGTTTCCACTCTGTGGAGGAGCAATGAAGTCATCCTTGGACAGCAGCATTGTCAATCTGTGGGAGGATGGTGTTAGATTCACTAACAAATTTAGATGGACTTGGCTAATAAATTAAAGCCAAATTCCATCTAGCACTTTTTAGGCAGTTACAGCAACAGCTTTTTTTCCCCTTTGAGATAAAGGTTCTGCATAAATTAATAAAAGTTGACCATTGTAAGCACCCCTGTCAATGTTAACTACTTGCCTACTTTTACTTGCACTTTTTTCCCCTTCCTGCCCAGGCCAATTTTCAGCTTTCAGCGATGTCACACTTTGAATGACAATTGCACATTTATTATACACTGTACCTGTGACAGGAGGGTCACTTTGGACACAGGGTGAGCCAGGAAATAATGGACATTAAGAAATATATCTTGGGCTACCTAAAATGGGTCTGTAATATTTATCCACCATATCCCCAAGGATATCTGTAAAGGACTATTTACTGTTTCTGAACTCAACAGGTTAATTGAGAGATACTGAGGTGTTCAGCCTCAACCACCTGTCTAGTGTAATGTTAATGAATTCCAGCTTCTAGAAGACCTGTTCATTGTTTGTGGTGATGTGGATTGGGGAAATTAAGTCTGTCCTTGTGTGTATTGTAAAGTATCAGACAGTCTGGTGAATACAAAGGTCATGCATAGTCATTCAAACATAAAGGGGATTATTAGAACCTGTTGTCTCCTAGCAGACGTCAAAATAATGTGTGGAGTCTTGTAATGTGTGGGTGGAGCTGGGCCATTGTTCATGTTAAACTACTGTGTATTAGATGTATATAAAAGTTACAATGTTTCTCAATAAAAAGTCATTCGATTTAGGAAGATACAGAGCGTGCGTCTCGTTCTTCCAGAAGGATTAAATCTTATGGGAAGTGATCGCCTGGCTGTGGAAGATTGGTAGCGAGTGGATGTGTGTCCAGGAGAGGGGAACATCTTATACGGCGTTAACCCCCTTTCGTATTTGGGGTGCCGTTACATTGGTTGGCAGCAGCGGGATTTTCCTTCCAGTTCCTGGGACACTCCAAACCACCACAGTGAATGACCAGCTATGCAGCCTGCAGGAAAGTCACACGGAAAGACCTACTTGAGAGCCGAGATGGACCAGAAGAAGGGTGATGCAGGACCCCGGTCAGTTGAAGATTTGTTTCAGCAACGAGTGCGACAGCGGTTGGCATTATATGGGGCTAACCCATCAGAGACCGCCATACAGGAAGCCATTAAAGGCATCCAGCTGCAGGATGCTCGACAAGAGAGAGCACGAGAGCGACAAAAGAGAGAACTAGAGCGGCAACATGAGCGGAGAATGGCGGAAATACGGCAATCGGAGACAAGGCCTAAAGAACCAGCCGCCATGGAAGAGGAATTCGGAAGGAGGTTGCGAGAGATGCAGATACAGCATAGAGGACCAGTATCAGAGGAGGTCCTGCTGGGATGGTCGGATTTGATCCGCTGCGAACTCTGGAAGAAAGTGCTAGCTCTCGAGCAGCAACACCAGGGAAAGATTCTCCCCTCCATCTATGTAAGGTACTGGTCGCAATATGAAGTACGAATGCCGTTATTGGGGAAACAACCAAAGCAGGAGTGGACAGCTGAGTTAAGCAGGCTGATCTGGGCAGAGATGCGGTTGGACGAGAGCTACAGAGCCCTCCGGTGGTATGTAGCCCAAGAGTGCCCATGGTCAGCGGATGACAGCCCCACAGAATGCTTTGACTATGATGGCCTGGGATTGTTGTATTGGGGGCTGTCCAGTGACCCTGACTTTGGGAGTGATCGGGAGTGGCGTTTGGAGGAAATAATGGAGCACAGAGAGCGAAAACTGAATGTCTCGGAAGGGCACTGGGCAGAGGAAGATTTGGAATTTCTGGCCGTTCAGGAATGGGAGCTGGAGATCGCCTACAGACAGCTGCTAGAATCTGCTCAGCAGCAGGGTTGATGCTACGTTTGCCTGGGACTATCAGAAAATACCAGTTGACAACTATGAAATCCTGGCTGAAGAATCGGCAGTGGAAAATCTGGAGATTGCCATCCCTAAAGCCGAAGTGGATGAGGTGGAGTTCCAGGGAGCTAGAGCAGTTGGCTCATCCCCCCAGCCACAGATTACAGAAGGTATGGATTTAATGGGCTGTTCAGAGGATGTTATGGGTTATGCATCGCCCCCTCAAGTACTGGCAGCAGGACAGAGTACTGCAGACCCCTGCTCTACACCCGTGGCAGTTTTGGAGGCCCGAGGTGAGAAGGTGATGGTTCCTCTTTCCCAGGGGATTTCAGAGATGCAGGGAGGAGAAGCAGCCCTTTTCCCTCCCCAACAGTTAGCCAGAGCAGATGGTGTGAAGTCCCCAGCATAAGTGCTGGCAACAGGGCAGAGTGATATCAACCTCTGCCCAGCACAGGAAAGAACTGTGGAGTTTCAGGGAGCCGGGGCAGTTGGCCCCTCTCTCCAGCAACAAGCTGAGGTGGTAAAGCTTTTACCCCCAGCTGAATCACTGGCAGCAGGGCAGAATGCTACTGGCCTCTGCACACAACTGCAACTTGAGCGGATATCGGTGGATGGGACTGCGGTCTCCACTCACAGCAACCCAGCACAAGAGCTGGCAACAGAGCAGAGTGCCGCGGGCCGCTGCTCTCAACTAACAAAAGAGGGAGTTCCGGTGGTACTGGATGGGACTTCGGTCCTCACTGACACAACCCCAGAAAATGGTGTGACACTGGGACAGGAGGATGTCAGCCTTGCTTTGCAAGCACTGGGGGATTTTCACCTGCCACAAGGGGATGGGACTTCAGCCTCCACTTGTATACCCCAGGGATGCCAGGCAGTCGACCCAGATCCCCAACAGCATGACGGACTGAGCCCAGTCACCCTGTTTTCTCTCCAGCGGCTGAAAGGACTCCAGGGAGAAGGGCCAGTCCAGGCCTCTCCCCAGCGGCGGGTATGTTCTCTGAGAGAGGCAGAGGTTGGCTGGGTAAGTAATGCTCTGTTTGGAGCAATTTATTTGGGGTACTGTGTGGATACCGGCATTAGAGGAATGGACCTATGGACTAACTTCGGAGTCAACCCGTCTGGGGTCGCCTCCTCTGTTAGTCTCCTGCCGAAAGGGGAGATGTGTGACAGGAGGGTCACTTTGGACACAGGGTGAGCCAGGAAATAATGGACATTAAGAAATATATCTTGGACTATCTAAAATGGGTCTGTAATATTTATCCACCATATCCCCAAGGATATCTGTAAAGGACTATTTACTGTTTCTGAACTCAACAGGTTAATTGAGAGATACTGAGGTGTTCAGCCTCAACCACCTGTCTAGTGTAATGTTAATGAATTCCAGCTTCTAGAAGACCTGTTCATTGTTTGTGGTGATGTGGATTGGGGAAATTAAGTCTGTCCTTGTGTGTATTGTAAAGTATCAGACAGTCTGGTTAATACAAAGGTCATGCATAGTCATTCAAACATAAAGGGGATTATTAGAACCTGTTGTCTCCTAGCAGACGTCAAAATAATGTGTGGAGTCTTGTAATGTGTGGGTGGAGCTGGGCCATTGTTCATGTTAAACTACTGTGTATTAGATGTATATAAAAGTTACAATGTTTCTCAATAAAAAGTCATTCGATCTTAGGAAGATACAGAGTGCGTCTCGCTCTTCCAGAAGGATTAATTCCTATGGGAAGGGGTCGTCTGACTGTGGAGGATCGGCAGCGAATGTGTGTCCAGGAGAGGGAAGATATCTAAACGGTGTTACCCCCTTTCGTATTTGGGGTGCCGTTACAGTACCCATATGAAATTTTTATCATTTTTTTTCCACACAAATGGAGCTTTCTTTTGGTGATATTGACTCACCACTGGGGCTTTTATTTTTTTTGCTAAATAAACCAAAAAAGACCAGAAATTTTGAAAAAAAGAAATACATTTTTTATAGTTTGGTATACAATTTTGCAAACAGGTAATTTTTCACCTTCCTGCTGATGTGCTCTGATCAGGCTGCACTGATAGGCACTGATAGGCTGCAATGGTGGGCACGGATGAGGAGACACTGATGAGGCTGCACTGATAGGCGGCACTGATGGACACTGATAGGTGACACTGATGGTCACTGATGGGTGGCACTGAAGGGCTCTAATAGGCGGCACTGATGGGCACTGATAGGTGGCACTGATAGGTGACACTGATGAGGAGGCACTAGTTGGCAGCACTGATGGGCACTGATTGGTAGCCCCAATGAGCACTGATTGGAAGCACTGATGGGCACTGTTGGGGCTGCACTGATAATCAGGACACTGATAATCAGTGCCCTGATTATCAGTGTAGTTATCCCTTTCACACAAGCTGGTTACCGGCTCTCCTCTCTTCATGCTGTCAGTGTAAGGAAAGGAATGCCAATAACTTGCTTGTGTTTGTATTGTTATCAGCTGTGATTGGACACAGCTGGTCAGGTGGTAAAGGGCAGCTGTGATTGGCCCTTTACCCTGATCTTTGATCAGCTGTGTCAAAAGGACACAGCGATCACAGAGCGCACCACTGCACATCATATGACACCCCCCAGAACTTGCCGACCTTAAATTGGCCATCATTGGTCGGGAAGTGGTTAAAGTGGAAGTAAAGGCTAACTATAAGTGAAATGTTTCTTATTGCCCTTTCCTACCTATGCTGCATAGCTTTTATAAAAGAGAACAGTGAAAATATATTTTCTTCTATCTGCTCCAGTGCCGTCACATGATTGAGAAGCTCTGGCTCCACCATGTCAGAGCGTCCACAATGGCTCTTAATTTCCAGAGCAATGACATCACCAGCTGGCTCCCATTGCCCTCCACCCCTATTGTTGGTGCTATCTCCTTGGGTCTCTGACAGCTGTCACATGATACAGTAGCTCCTACGCCCCTTTTTCAGAGAGCATTGGCTGCAGGGGAGAGGAGGGAGCACTGGCAATGGAGGGGGATCAATGGGAGCCAACAGGTGTGGTCAAGGCTCTGGGAATTTTTTGAGCGTTCCCTGACACAGGGGAGTCTGAGTTTCTGAACCATGCGATGTCCCTGGAGCAGATAAAAGAAAATATATTTCCACTGCTCTCTTTTATAAAGGCTATGCAGCATAAGTAGAAGAAGGCAGTAGGGAAAATTTTAACACCACTTATGCCCCGTACACATGACCGGTTTTCCTGTAGGAAAAAGTCTTTTTTTCAACAGGAAAACTGCCGGGAACCTCGGCGGAATCGAGCAAGATCTCCTTTTTCCCGTCAGGAAAAATCCTAGCGGGAAAAACGTTCGTCTGTATGCTTTTCCGACGGGAAAAAAAACACGCATGCTCGGAAACAATTTGACGCATGCTCGCAAGCATAAAACTAAATTTTTCCGGCTCGTCGTAGTCTTTTGCGTCACAGCGTTCTTGCCAGTCAAAAGTTCACCGAACTTTTGTGTGACCATGTGTATGCTACGTATGTATGTTGAGAGGAATTCCGTTGGGAAAACTATTGTTTTTTTTTCCGACGGGAAAACCGCTTGTGTGTACATGGCATTATAGTTTGCCTTTACTTCCACTTTAAATGGTTTAAATTGTTTGTCTCAATACCCTAACTGCCACTTTTTCTGGACAGCTTGGTCTTAAGCCCTGTACACACGATCGGCTAACCTATGGATTTTCGTCCGATGGATTTGTCCATCGGAAATCCGATGAAACTGTTTTTCATCAGTCTTAGCCACACACCATCAGTCAAAAAACCGACGGCAAGAAAACGAGGGCACGCACAACACGTACGACGGCGCTATAAAAGGGCCGAACAAATCTAATGGCGCCACCCCTTGGGCTGCTTTTGCTGATTTCGTGTTACCGCGTGTTAGTAAAAGTTTGGTGAGAGCCGATTCGCGCTTTTCAGTCTCCGTGCTTTGCAGATCGTTTCCTGGTGTTCAGTTTGTGCTTGTGGGTTCATATTTGTTCTTCAGTGCGTGCAGTCAGGTCGTTACTGCCTTGCAGTGCCTCCTTGGCCGTTCGTTTTCTGTTTTTCAGGTCGTTCTTCTCTGGCCTTGCTGTTCCACGGTGCGTTCTGTTTGAGTTTGTTCTGACCAGCCGACCGGTTTAAGACCATGTTTGAAGTGCGTTCTCGTTCTCGAGCTCGTGCTGGCTTTGGACTTGGTGTTGCAGTTAACACTGTAACCCAAGTTCAGTCTGTGAACAGGGTGAGGAGGAGTTCATGGACCAAGAATTGGTTGCTCCAGCGGGACCAATTCTCTCATATGCCTCTGCTGCGGGAAATCCATGAGAATAATCCTGATGATTTCAGGAATTATCTTAGGATGACGGACCCCGTTTTTCACCGTCTGTTGGATTTGCTGTCCCCCTATATAACGAGGCAGGACACTGTGATGCGCCAGGCCATCACTGCCGAGCAGAGGCTTATTGCCACGTTGAGATACCTGGCGACTGGGAGAAGCTTGCAGGACCTCAAGTTCACAACAGGCATCTCCCCCCAGTCTCTCGGGATCATTATCCCTGAGACGTGTTCGGCCATTATTCAGGTCCTGCAGAAGGACTATATGAAGGTAAGTTTGCTCCTTTAACATCACATTATATGGTTGGATTGTTTAATAATGTTCTAAATTTTTATCCTCCTTCCCAAATTTGCCTGTTTGTAATATCCTGGTAATGTCCCCATTTTCAACATGCATGTTTTTACCTGTAAAGGCCTTTTTTGGGCCCTACATGCCTATTTCCCTTCACTAACCTCTCCAGCATGCTATCCTGGGCCCAAACCCAGCTAGCCTTCTATTTTCCTTTTAAATTTTTTGGGGTCAGTGCCCTCGTAGTTTGACAACCCTCCCTCCCCCCCCTAAAAATCTAAAAATAGTTTTAGTTCTCAATCAAGATCAGCAGAGTGGCAGAGCCTTTATTTGGATCCCCCACAATCACCTCAAGCCCCCCCCCTTAGATTATTTTAGAATGTCCACTCAGCAGGGGTGAGGCATCTGCTAAGTGGGCCTTTGTTTATTGGTAGGAAATACTCCCTTAAATAATAATGTTAGAATGATGTTGGTCAACAATGTCTTTGTGTGTAATCTGCTTGCACTGTAAACATAAACCGTACTAATGTCTTCTTTTTGTTTGACTCCACAGTTTCCTAGCACACCACAGGAATGGCTGACTGTGGCAGATCAATTTGCCCAGCGGTGGGATTTCCCCAACTGCGGAGGGGCAATTGATGGGAAGCACGTCCACATAGTGCCGCCACCCCATTCGGGGTCATACTATTTCAACTATAAAGGTTTTAATAGCATAGTGTTAATGGCGGTGCTGTCGGCACGGTACGAGTTCCTGTTTGTGGACGTGGGGAAGAACGGCCGGATGTCCGATGGCAGAGTATTCGCAGAGACGGAGTTCGCTCACCGTCTGCAGGCTGGGGGTCTTGCACTGCCTCCAGATGCAGACAACGTGGAAGGACTACCGTTCGTTTTCATCGCGGATGAAGCTTTTGGACTTGGACCCCACCTCATGCGGCCGTTTCCCCAACGCACACTCACCCCGGAGAGGAGAGTTTTTAATTACCGGCTGGCCAGAGCCCGGAGAGTTGTGGAGAATGCCTTCGGGATAATGGCCAGCCGGTTCCGCCTATTTCAGACAGCTATCCATTTGGCGGAATACAAACTGAACAACATTGTGTACTGCTGCTGCATAATGCACAATTTCCTAAGACATTATTCAACAACATATGTGTCAACAGTTGGGCCTGAGGCCGGTCCATCCGAGATGACCATTCTGACCGGCCTCAACACTGCCCGTACTGGCTTGGCCCCCCAAAGTGCCCGTGAAGTACGTGAGAAATACGTTGAGTACTTCACGGGTAGGGGGGCCATCACAATGCCAGACCACATCTGACCTTTATAGCTTTTTGATAATAAAAATATTTTTTATATTTACTACAAACTTGTTTTGTCATTCTTGTATTTTGGGTTTATGTGTCTCCCAGGTTCTAGTAGTGCCAAGTGTATTTGTCCTTAGTAAATAGTCAATTCTCACAGGTAAAAACCTTGATTTTGCATCTTCAGAACTGCTATTGAGCATAGAAAGAACAAGCCACACCTTTTTTAGACTTCCAGAATCTTTTTACTTTGAGCACCACATTTGTTGGTGGTTTTCTATATTAAGCTTTTTTTTTTTTTTTTTGGAGGCTTTTTTTGCAGAAACATGCATGGGTCAAAATCCCAAACTTTTTGTTTATAAAGTAAAAAAATAACACAGTGAAAAACACAAACATGAGATGGGGTGATGTCACCCCTGATCCATACCAAATGTGAAGAACCACACTTTCTTTTTGGGGCTCAAATGGGTATCTTCAACATGATCCCATGGCTAAGGTAAACATGTGCTATCTGCCATCATGGGGGATCAATGGACGTGCTTTGGACTGAAAACCCTTCCTCTCACCTACTTGAGTAGGGAGGAAGAGGTTGCACCCCCAAAACAGGGACATAGATATCCTGTGACAGCAGATAGCACATGTTGAGTCACTGTGTGCATCTTCACATTTGGGCAGGTTGAAATACCGTTGCACATTTTGGATGCCAAATAGCACACTTAAAAAGGCGGGGGGGGGGGCTCAGACTATTCGGCCCAAAATATCGATTATATTTTTATATTTCTGCTCAATCACATTCATTCGAGTTCGCATAATGTCCATTTCGCTACTACATTCCATTATTTCCGGAATGATTATTTTGGCGCTAGCACTCGAGAATGGAGGATTTGGAGTTCCTGACACACCACCATGTTCAGTCCCTAAAAAAAAAAAAAAAAAATTTAAACTATGCAGGCCTAGATCTGTATTTACCTCGAAGCTGTGGTGACAGACACTGACCTGTTGTGCTGATAAGCTCCACCTCCCCTTCCTCCACCTCCGCTTCCTCCACCTCCGCTTCCTGAACATGCTGATCTTGGTCTGCTTTGTGATCTTCGGGGAGTTTCTGTGGTGTTTGGTTCCTCGTCTCCTGAGCATGGTGTCCTCCCAGTCTCCTCTCCCCTATGGGAATGTCAAAAATAATGTATCCTTTAGCACACAGAGATTTTAGGCCTGAAAATGGATTCATTGTTTTGAAGTGGGGTACAATTGATATTTGGCCCTGAGTTCCAAGATGAACATATGAGATCTTGCGAACTCTACAAAGCAACATGTTATTTTTTAGGACACTCACAAATACACTTGGATAACCACCAAGGTATCCACTGGACCACCTGTGTGTGACCCCGTTTATAAATTTGGTCATGTGGCCCAGACTATAGTATCTTGATCCAGAAAAAAAAGCTGAGTACACAACTGCTGGAGTGTCATCTCCTTTACCCAGAAACCAGTTTAGCCTTTCATTCACATTCTAGTTTTACTTACAACACATCATCTAGCCAACAATGTGTAGATAAACATTGTTTAATTAAAATGAGGCATGCCCACATGTAGTTTACGTGGATATGTGACAAACATGTTTTGGGGAAGACCATCAAGTGTTTTTTACAACACATTTACCAAATAAGTGGACTCTCAACTTAACATAAAAGTTGACATTTTAAAATGTGAAACCAGTCAAGCCAAGCACATGTTGCAAAACATGGAAGAATACATATTACAATGTGAAAGAACACAGTAAAAAAAGCTTACTTTTTTCTATGCTTTTTTGAAGCTTCCTATACTGCTCCGGCTCCCTCAGCTTCAGGTCAGACCACCTTTTACGGAGTTGTTCCTTGGATCTCCTGACACCATATTTTTTATAGAGAGTCCTCGCCACTTTGTCCATAATTTGAGACTTCCGGAGATTAGGGGTGTCGTATGGGCCATGTTTGCCGTCGTAATCCTTCCTCCGCAGAATGTCCACCATCTCCGCCATCTCAGCAAATGACATATTAGTCGCCTTGTATCTTTTTTTACTTTATCGGGACGTTTCCGCCTCCGGGCTTTCCTCGTCGGTAATTTCTAAGAAAGAAGCCACCTGTGTCTGCGACATGTCGCCGTCTCACACTGTGCGCTGATCGTTAAGGGGCGGGGAAATGCAGAAAAAGACCATCATGGGCGGGCGACGAGGGCGGAGTTACACGCATGCGCAGGGTATAAAAAGGGGAAAGAAGTTATTAGGGATGCGCGGAGTAAGGACGACCGGAAGTGCACAAACGAACTCAACTAAGGTAAGAAGGGAACTCGGGCCTGCAGTGGCCTATAATGGTTCATGATTGTAAAGGGCAATATTGTGATAAGTTGAGGAGAATCAAATCTGATCTGTCTTTTTTTATCCTTGTTTTTTTACTTGCTGATCCAAAAAGATGCATAAACTACGTGAGCCGGAGGTCATGTTGATTTTTATTGATAAATATAAGGAACTGCGCAACCTGTGGGAACTGAAACACCCAGCGTACCACAAGAGTGATGTGAACTATTACCAAATTAGCAGAGGATATGAAGCCATGGATCCCAGATGCAGACTACACTATGATAAATAATAAAATCAACAACCTGCGTAATTCCTATAAAAAAAAATACAAGGAAGTGCGCGAGTCGAAGAGATCAGGAGCAGCAGCCGACGATGTAGTACAGCCCAAGCTGTGGTACTACAAACATCTTCAATTTCTGGATGACCAGATCGAGGCCAGGGAATCTATTTCCAGCCTTCCCTGAACCCTTCCTTCCACCCTTCCCTCCACCCCTGCAGAGGCGGAGGAGGAGCCACCTGAACTTGAAGAGCCAGATCTTCGCATCTTCAGCCAGGTATAGTATTTTTGCACATAATTATTGCCCTCTAAGTAATATTGTGATGAAATTGTTGGATTAGCCCAAAATGATAACATCCCCCCCCCCCCACAAAAAAATATGCACCAGTCACGATATCCAAATTGTGTGTGATAGATTCCCCAAATAATCAAACTTTTTATTTATTTTTTAAAACAGGATGAGGCAAGCCAGGAGGAAGAGGCTCAGGAATGTGGCAGGCAGGAGGAGGCAGGGCCAAGTGGGACTCAGCAGGTCCCCAGGTCTAGTGGCAGTACAGTCTCACAAGTGGCTCCCCTCCACGTCAGACCGCCAAAACATCGGCAGATGACACAAGTGGAGGAGGAGTCACAAAAGATGATCCGTGAGGCTGCTGCCATCATGAGGGCCCCCCTCAACCCTACGGAGGGTTTCAGTACTTATCTGTCAGATAAGTTGCTCCAAATGGAGGTGGGACAACGGGCCCTCTGTGAACACCTTATCTTCACGGCCGTACACATGGGGGTGAGGGGGCAGCTGACTGAGGCCACCCATATCTCTCAGCAGGCCAATCCCTCTCCTCCTTCTCCTCCTCCTCCTGCCACAACACCAACCACAGTGGCCCAGCCTGCAAGGGTGCGTGGACGGGGCCGTGGAGAGAACGCTGCAGGGAAGCGTGGAAGGAAGGCTACAGGGAAGAGCAGGAGGTGATCCTCTGGCCTCGAGCTGCTCTTCCAGAAGTTGCAGGTTGATGGAGTACCACAGCTTGGGATGATGCATGTCTTTGGCTGCTGCTCCTGATTTCATGCTGTTGTTTCTCTTATTGTTCATCATAGTCATGTCTGCCTTTGGGGTCCAATGACTTCATATTGCGTGCTAATTTCTGAATAGTTGCCCTTCGTTTTTTGTTTGCTTTTTTGCCAAAATAAATGGAGATTTGATTTCAGCCAACATACATGCCTGATGTGTTTTTTTTTAGGAGTAGCAATAACATTTCATAAATACAATGTGTAATTAATAACAAGGGACACCAACCTCCATGAGGAAACGTTAAAATATAAAATGTTGTTGTGAGAAATTGACACACCAAAAAATGCACAAGACATTTAAATACAAAAAAAAAAAAAGGTTTGGTGTAATTTGTGAGGTCGGCCTTTAAGAATTAAACTAATTATTCATAAGATCACAAGAAAGAAGAAAGACATAAGTTTGTCAGAACTCGTGATAAAGATCTGCAGCAAAAATGACATTTTAAACACCGTTCTAAAGCAAAAAAACATGCGCTGCATTAAACGAGGCAATAACTTGCAGAATGACGAATGTGCTCTCTCCATTAGGAACGCTAGTTTTACCAGAACGAGCGCTCCCGTCTCCTAATTCAGTCTGAGCATGCGTGGGTTTTTTAACCGATGGACTTGCCCATAGACGTTCGGAAATTACCATCAGTTTTTGATCCATCGGAAAATTTTAAAACAAGTTCTATTTTTTAAAACCGATGGGAAAAAGACCGATGGGTACCATACACAATCGGTTGGTCTGATGAAAACCATCCATCGGACGGTTTTCATCAGTCAAACCGATCGTGTGTACAGGGCTTTAGACTTCCAAAAAAACAAAAAAACAAATGCAATCGTCACTTTTAATAAGTGTAAATGTTTGCTTTTGGGTTTAGATACATTTTAAAGAGGACATGTTTGTCGCAGAGAATTCTTTATTACATGTAACCCTTTAGCTGCCACTGATATAAGGCTTACATTGGTGGCAGCTGAGGCTTTTACACACACTCATCGAGGGCCTGCATGAGCTAGTACAGCCAGCTTTCAGCTGGAAGTAATTTGGGTGGCTATAAAGGTTTCTGATTGCTCGCACAGGCACTGGAACACATCACTCACACGCACGACTCCTCCGCTATGTAACCCAGGTTCCACCTGCCCAGGCTGTGCTCCATTAGATTCAGACTAAGGCAGGAGAGACATCAGGGGTTTAATAGACCCTGATGTCTCATTAAAGAAAACCTGTCACAAGTTATATGCTATCATATAGAGATTATAGATATTAGTCCCGTTTGGGATAGCACAAAATGTGAAAAAAATGTTTTTTTAACCACTTAACGACTGCCCACGGCATATACAGTAGGTGCCGCCGATATTGTGTCAATCTCGCCGCTTCTAGCGGCGATATTGACACCCTATGAGCTCCGTCGCGAGAGTCAGCGCCGAGCTGTCTCGTCATCGGGAAAGGAAAAAATGTTCCTTTCACGATGAGCGACACGCATTGCCGATAGGCGGGGATCCGCCGTGGATTCCCGCCAATACCAGGCACTGCGTTTGGTATGAATCCTGAGCGGGAACTCCATGCCAATTTTTAAAGAAAAAACCGGCGTGGGTTCCCCCTCCAGGGGCATACCGGAGAGCGCGGCGACGACACCGGAGACCCCCGAAGTCGGAAGAAGACCTCCGGAGCGGTGCAATAAAATACTTTTAAAAACTGTGTTGTGTTTTTATTACCATTTTTTTCCACCAGGTGAATGGGTAGGGGTGCGATGTACCCCATACTCACTCACATAGGGTGGGGGGGGCCGGGATCCGGGGGCCCCCTTATTAAAGGGGGCTCCCGGATTCCGATAAGCCCCGCGCCCGCAGACCCCGACAACCAACGGCCAGGGTTGTCGGGAAGAGGCCCTGTCCTCATCAACATGGGGGCAGGGTGCTCTGGGGTGGGGGGGCCGCAGGTCGCCCCCCCCCCCCTGCCCCAGAGCACCAAACCCCCCATGTTGAGGGCATGTGGCCTGGTACGGTTCAGGAGGGAGGGGGGGCCGCTCTCGTCCCCCCCCTCTTCCCCTGCGGCCTGCCAGGTTGCGTGCTCGGATAAGGGTCTGGTTTGGATCTTGAGGGGGACCCCCACGCCGTTTTTTCGGTGTAGGGTTCCCCTTCAAATCCAGACCAGACCCAAGGGCCTGGTATGCCCCTGGAGGGGGAACCCACGCCGTTTTTTTCTTTAAAAATTGGCGTGGAGTTCCCGCTCAGGATTCATACCAAACGCAGTGCCTGGTATTGGCGGGAATCCGCGTCGGATCCCCGCTCAATACAGTGTCGCGTCTCCTCACCATTGCAGTGAGCGCGACACGTGTCGCCAACCTGCTGCCGTCATCTCGGCACTCCTGTCGCCGAGAATCTCGGCGATGGGAGCGCGATAGAAACACAATATCGGCGGCACCTACTGTATACGTTGGCAGAATGGCTCGTACAGGCACAATCACGTACCTGTACGTTGCCCTTTAACAGCCTGCCGTGTGGTCGCACGCGCTCTGGCGGCGGCGCGCTCGCAACCCTGCCGCCATCCCCGTGAGTCGGACCGCGGGTCCTGCAGACTCGATCACCGCGGGGATCCCCACGATCGTCTCATGGAGGAATGGAGCGGGGAGATGTTAGTGTAAACACAACATCTCCCTGCTCGCATACTGACACTGTCATTGATCTCCGCTCTGTGTAATCAGAGCGCAGATCAGTGATGTGTCACTCGTAGCCACGCCCCCTAACAGTGAGAATCACTCCCTTAGGCACACTTAACCCCTTCAGCGCCCCTAGTGGTTAACCCCTTCACTGCCAGTGTCATTTTTACAGTAACCAGTGCATTTTTATAGCACTGATCGCTGTAAAAATGAGAATGGTCCCAAAAATGTGTCAAAAGTGTCCGAAGTGTCCGTCATAATGTCGCAGTCACGAAAAAAATTGCCGATCGCCGCCATTACTAGTAAAAAATTATTTTTTTATAAAAATGCCATAAAACTATCCCCTATTTTGTAAACGCTATAACTTTTGCGCAAACCAATCAATAAACAGCGATTGCGATTTTTTTTTCTCCAAAAATATGTAGAAGAATACGTATCGGCCTAAACTGAGGAAAAAAATGTATTTTTATATATATTTTGGGGATATTTATTATAACAAAAAGTAAAAAATATTGAATTTTTTTCCAAATTGTCGCTCTATTTTTGTTTATAGCGCAAAAAATGAAAACCGCAGAGGTGATCAAATACCACCAAAAGAAAGCTCTATTCGTGGGGGAAAAAAGGACATCAATTTTGTTTGGGAGCCATGTTGCACGACGTTAGAAGAGGCGAGATTGACACAATATCGGTGGCACCTACTCTATATGCAGTAAAGCATGCTTGTTATACTCACTGTGGAACCTAAGGGGTTAATCATCTGCGATGTGTAAAAAGGCTGTTTGATCATGTCTCCTCTGATCCTCCCCTTCTTCCACTGTTCCCAATATATTTCCTGATAAAGAGCCAGGGGACAGGCTGCACATGCTCAGGTTGGTGTGTATTGCTAGTGAGCTTTTTTTTTCTTTGCATGTGATCAGCACAGGGCTAATCAGCACTGTCCAGATAGAGGGTCAGGGGTCCTGCAGCCTCATAGGGCAGTCAATGCAGAATGAAAACTACGGATACAAGCTTTAACCAGACACTCATAGAAATCCCAAGACTGCTATATACTGTACTGCTGGGAAAAGGGTATTTAGTAGTTCGTATTTACTAAAATAATTGCATTTCCATGTTCTGTGTACTGTTGGAGATAGTGAATGCAGGGTCCTGGGTTTAGTAACACTTTAAGGCTGGTTTTAACTTTACTTGACCCAGCCTTTTATTTTCGATTTTACCAAAAATGGGTCATATATTTTGGCTCAATGTAGTACAATGTGTACATTCTGTCACAAATATAATCCCTACTGTGGATGGAGATTTGCTTGCTGGGATTGGTTGACCCCTTAGCCCCCACAAAGGTGATCCAAATTCTCCTAATCGTGTTGTTCTGTTATGCCAGAAAAGCATTATCATTTCATGGAAAAAATCTAATGCTCCAACCATCACGACCTGGAAGTTTCTAATAAACAAAGTCCTACCTCTTTATAAAACTACATAAGCCAGGTTGCTGAATCAAGTGTGGAACTGAGTGGTCCTCTGGATATAGGATTGTGCCCGTGATCCGCAAAGCAAAGTGCCTGAGACTCCCCTCTCCCTCTATCCCTCTGTTGGAACTGGTAAAATAAAGCATCTTGAAGAAAAGGTATCCAGGTGTTGGTGTGAACATTTATACAGCTCTTCAAGGAGGATCCCTGACACAAGTGCGGTGAACAGAAAAGGTAACGGTAGGCCCAAAACTTTAAACCAGCAGCTCCTACGGGGGTAGTGCAACACGTGGGGGCTCGTCCGGGATGTCTGCCGTTACCTATAGCAACTAAAGTGAACTGTTCATCTGGGACTTATGCTACAGAGGGCTCTGGACTTTGTCATTTTTTTCCCGTCAAAAAGAAGGGTGAGAACTTTGCGATCACTTCTGGGCTGCGTGGGCGAAGCCAAGAAAGTAAGAAGGTGGGAGGAGTTCCCGTCTGCTTGCCACGTGAGAAGATGCGCGTGTGTGTCCAGTGTCCATATAGAGACGGAACGCCACCATGTCTTCAACCCTATCAACGCAGTCTGCTATAGGGCCCAGGATGTTTTCTGTGGGTACCTCCACCAGTGTCATACTGCCGGGGACTGTACTGACGGACACTGGTATTCGTCTGGAGCCGCATGGGCGGTTCGTGCTCTATACTATCGGTGATGTAGAGGCTTTGGGGATGCTGTATAACAGGTGTGATGGACTGGCTATTCACCCCGACCTTTTGTTCGATGCCTACGATGCGGGGAGTACCTGTTTACTGTGGAGCAACCCACCATGTCGCCTCGTGCCTACAGAGTGGACTGGATCACGGGTAACGTAACAGAAGAAGTTGCTGCCTTCAATCTAGTAGTAAGGCCTACATCTGCAGCATCTGATGCCATGAGTAATCCCGGGGGGAATGGCGCTGTTACCGCTATGGGAAAGTCATTAGCGGACATCGCCGATATTGTCACCTCAACATTATTGCACCTGTTCTTGCGGCACCTGTGTTTGCAGCACCTGCACAAGGAAGGTGGGATACGTGAAGGCCTCCCGCGGCCGCAGACAGGGCCCACCCTGGAGATTGCCCGAACCGGACCCGGAGAAAAGTTTGATTTCCGAGAAGTCCACGACAGGAACGGGTGAGAGATCTAAGGGGAGCATGTTGGGGACTGTATGTAATTATCTGCCGGCGGAAGAGCTGGGAGATTCGGAGATAGACTCTTTGTCAGACATCAGCGGGGATGACGATTTGTTTGAGACTATGTCGCAACAGCTATTATGGGCAAATAGCGATGATGTTGTCTCTGCTTTCCGCGGTACCAGTTCGCTGGGTCCAGGAAAAATGTTTGCAAGTGCTAGGGTGCACAAATCCACAGACTCATGTGTAGGGATGAGCTTCGAGTTCGAGTCGAACTCATGTTCGACTCGAACATTGCCTGTTCGCCCGTTCGCCGAACAGCGAACAAATTGGGGGGTTCGCGGCAAATTCGAAAAATCTATGGGAGAAATCTAAAGTGCTAATTATAAAGGCTTATATGCAAGTTATTGTCCTAAAAAGTGTTTGGGGACCGGGGTCCTGCCCCAGGGGACATGTATCAATGCAAAAAGAAGTTTTAAAAACGGCCGTTTTTTCGGGAGCAGTGATTTTAATAATGCTTAAAATGAAAAAATAAAAGTGAAATATTCCTTTAAATTTCGTACCTGGGGGGTGTGTATGATATGCATGTAAAGTGGCGCATGTTTCCCGTGCTTAGAACTGTCCCTGCAAAAAATGTCATTTTTGAAAGAAAAAAATGCATTTAAAACTGACTCGCGGCTATTAATGAATTGTTGGCTCCCAGGAATACATACAAAAGTCATTGATTAAAAAAAAAAAAAAAGCGTGGGGGTTCCCCAGAATTCAATTACCAGGCCCTTCAGGTCTGGAATGGATATTAAGGGGAACCCTGCCGCAAATTTAAAAAAAAATTGACGTGGGGTTCCCCCAAATATCCATTCCAGGCCCTTCAGATCTGGCATGGATTTTAAGGGGAACTTCACCCCAAATTTAAAAAAAAAATGGCGTGGAGTCCCCCTAAAAATCCATACCAGACCCCTTATCCGAGCACGCAACCTGGCCGGCCGCAGGGGAAAAGGGGGGGACGAGAGAGCGGCCCCCCTCCCTCCTGAACCGTACCAGGCCACATGCCCTCAACATGGGGAGGATGTCCCCATGTTGATGGGGACAAGGGCCTCATCCTCACAACCCTTGCCCGGTGGTTGTGGGGGTCTGCGGGCGGGGGGCTTATCGGAATCTGGAAGACCCATTTAACAAAGGGGACCCCCAGATCCCGGCCCCCCCCCATGTGAATTGGTAAGGGGTACATTGTACCCCTACCATTTCACGAAGAAAGCGTAAAAAAATGTTTAAAAAAAACACACAAACACCTTGAAAAAGTCCTTTATTTAAAAAAAAAACAAAAAACATTCCAGCGGTGAAATCCAGTGTCCTGCGGCGATCCCGATGTCCAGCGCTGTCCTTCATTGGTTGTGCCTGAGCGGACCTGATGGGGAACTCCCTCTCAGTATTTTAAATGTATAGACCCGCCCCTTCTAAAGTTCCCCATCAGGTCCGCTCAGCGGACCAGATGCGAAACATGAGAAGGGGCGGGTCTATACATGTATTACCACAGTGAGAGAAGTTCCCCATCAGGTCCGCCCCCTCGGTATGTCGGACCCGCCTACGTCATTGGCTTGAGCGGGGAACTTCCTTCACTGTGTAATTTAAATTTACACAGTGAAGGAAGTGAAGGAAGTTCCCCGCTCAAGCCAATGACGTAGGCGGGTCCGACATACCGAGGGGGTGGACCTGATGGGGAACTGCTCTCACTTTGGTAATACATGTATAGACCCGCCCCTTCTCATGTTCCGCATCTGGTCCGCTGAGCGGACCTGATGGGGAACTTTAGAAGGGGCGGGTCTATACATTTAAAATACTGAGAGGGAGTTCCCCATCAGGTCCGCTCAGGCACAACCAATGAAGGACAGCGCTGGACATCGGGATCGCCGCGGGACACTGGATTTCACCGCTGGAATGTTTTTTTTTTTTTTTTAATAAAGGACTTTTTCAAGGTGTTTGTGTGTTTTTTTTAAAAAAAAAATACGCTTTCTTCGTGAAATGGTAGGGGTACAATGTACCCCTTACCAATTCACATAGGGGGGGGCGGGATCTGGGGGTCCCCTTTGTTAAAGGGGTCTTCCAGATTCCGATAAGCCCCCCGCCCGCAGACCCCAACAACCACCGGGCAAGGGTTGTGGGGATGAGGCACTTGTCCCCATCAACATGGGGACATCCTCCCCATGTTGAGGGCATGTGGCTTAGTACGGTTCAGGAGGGAGGGGGGGGGCCGCTCTCTCGTCCCCCCCTTTTCCCCTGCAGCCGGCCAGGTTGCGTGCTCGGATAAGGGGTCTGGTATGGATTTTTAGGGGGACTCCACGCCATTTTTTTTTAAATTTGGGGTGGAGTTCCCCTTAAAATCCATGCCAGATCTGAAGGGCCTGGAATGGATATTTGGGGGAACCCCACGTCAATTTTTTTTTAATTTGCGGCGGGGTTCCCCTTAATATCCATTCCAGACCTGAAGGGCCTGGTAATTGAATTCTGGGGAACCCCCACGCTTTTTTTTTTTTTTTTATCAATGACTTTTGTATGTATTGCCGGGAGCCGACAATTCATTAATAGCCGCGAGTCAGTTTTAAATGCATTTTTTTCTTTCAAAAATGACATTTTTTGCAGGGACAGTTCTAAGCACGGGAAACATGCGCCACTTTACATGCATATCATACACACCCCCCAGGTACGAAATTTAAAGGAATATTTCACTTTTATTTTTTCATTTTAAGCATTATTAAAATCACTGCTCCCGAAAAAACGGCCGTTTTTAAAACTTCTTTTTGCATTGATACATGTCCCCTGGGGCAGGACCCCGGTCCCCAAACACTTTTTAGGACAATTACTTGCATATTAGCCTTTATAATTAACACTTTAGATTTCGAACGTTCGAGTCCATTGTATTTAATAGGGTTCTAAAGTTTACACGAACATTTTGTCTGTTCGCAGGTTCTGGTGCGAACCGAACAGGGGGGTGTTCGGCTCATCCCTGCTCATGTGTGCCTCCTGGATATGGAAGTACCAGATCCCTGCCAAGACTTGCCCGGTCACAAAGGTTGTTTAATAAACAGGTGGAAAGAGAATATGGACTGGAATTCCCTTATGTTCCCCGGTAGATTATGCAGGAAGTTGAGTCTCGCAGGGAACAGTGGTACCATGAGGCTGTTTGGGACTATCTTGCCGTGCCAAAACCGTTCCGGAAGAGGGGTTATTTCCTTGCCATGGATGAACGTTTTAAAGGGTGTCTGCAGCACTGGAGTTATGGCAGGCATATTCATGGAGACAAAGTGGTCATTTGCCGACCAGTTTGTGGTTTACTTTGTTACCACAATTGAAAAACAGGGAAAATTCCTAACTTTGCCTGATCCACACTTTTACTGGTGAAAAAAAAAGTTACGGTGACTGTACTGGTTCTTTGTCTTGCACCTTGCTAAGAGAGAGGAAGATTTTCTTTCTAAAAGGACTGTGGGTATGTAGCTAGGTAGTGCTAGGGTACCGGAAGATGTTGGAGTCAAGATTTAGTCTATGGGTCCAGTACTGAGGACTATGTTATGTGATATTTTTGCCACTAGGTGGTGGGAGTTTGCTTAGAAAAACTGGACTTTCATACTTTTCTTCCTTAACTACCTACACTTAGTAATGTTTATATGTATATATGGAGAAAGAAAGGCTAATTTCTCCAGTAAATGAGGCTTTGCTTCTCAGGAGACATTTTATATTATAGTATATGTCTGTTTGCTTTGTTCTTTTTCAGGTATTAAAATCTCCTTTCAAAAACCACCGGAGAAAGGGTGGGTTAGATAGAGAGAGATAGGAATTTTGTATAATACTGTGTATTTATATTGATGTGATTTCATTGCATGTGTATGTTAAACACATTGTTTCTTGTACTGTTTACTCCCCTCCTTTCCCGTACAAGTTTTTGGGTTTCAGGCACTGACCCTCAGGAGTGAGGGTCATGTTTTTTTTTTTTAGGGTCATGTTTTTTCTCGACGATGAGGACATCGTCTTTTTGCGGTGGGGGAAGTGTGTAGCGCCCTACTCCTGTTGGGTAGACGCTATATGTTAAATTTAGTTATCTGAGCTGTAGTTCAGCTCAGAAAGAATTATGTAAATTGATGTCTCTGTTTCAGTCTAGCTGGGCAACGTGTTTTCCATCTGACAGTAGGTGTCACTTTCATCACAGGTCAGGGTTGGAAATGCATCAGGCTAGGTGTATTGGGTATTCCTTTCCCATAAGTGGCTCAGGGGGTGTGGTCAACCCGCTGTGCATTCTGGGAGGGGGTTCTTAAGAGGCAGAGACCGCTCTATCGCGGTTCGTTGCCTGGGGTCGTTGCCGGATCCTGACCTGAGGGCCCTCCTGGCCTCAGGGATGTATGAGCCATTTTCGGCCTCGGGGCCTGCTGGCCCAAGGCTCTGCAACTGAGAAGTAGGCCCAGGAGTTGTTGGGGCCTACTAGTCCAGGGATGGTCCTACGCTGTCTTGCCTGCGGGAAGAAGCGGAACAATTGGGGACTCAATTGAAGGACGCATCCTGGCCAGTTTGCCTCGCGGTGCTGCCGGACGGCTGAAAGATTCTGGCACCGTGAGCTTTGTATTCTTGAAGGAACTTTTTGCAAAGTGTCAGTGTGGTTACACGATCTTGTGGCAGAAGGTTGTGGAACGGCACTCATCAAGTCTGTGGCAGAGACTTTTGAGCGAGCTTCGCACCGGTTGCTAGGCCAGTGAGAGTAGGCCTATCCGGTGGTTTCTGAATCCAGCGTGGAACTGAGTGGTCCTCTGGATATAGGATTGTGCCTGTGATCCGCAAAGCAAAGTGCCTGAGACTCAACTCTCCCTCTATCCCTCTGTTGGAACTGGTGAAATAAAGCATCTTGAAGAAAACGTATCCAGGTGTTGGTGTGAACATTTATACAGCTCTTCAAGGAGGATCCCTGACACGAGTGCGGTGAACAGAAAAGGTAACGGTAGGCCCAAAACTTTAAACCAGCAGCTCCTACGGGGGTAGTGCTACACCGGTATCTAGCTTCATATGACCTCATCAAATTATACCCCCACAGTGGATGGGCTTGTGAGTGTTTTAACCGTCCTAACAAAACAGAGTTGCGTTCTCACACCCACAACATCACCAGCATTGTACCAATTATAACCCAAAGTGAAACAGTGGGGAAATAAAAGAGGGGGGGGTGGGCATACCTAAAAACAATAAACATGACTATCAAGCAGCACAACAGTAGTGAGTGTAAATCTGTGACCTTAATAAAAGGACCTAGGGATCCGTAGAATGCAGGTTTCTCTCTCCGGGGACTTATGTACCATCCACCACTAATCAGCCTGCCCAGGGGTAACATTCAATGGCATCTGCGTCATGCTAGACGTATAGTGTATCCTGGTGGCTCAAATAGCATAAAATTTATCATACCTGTCCTTGAACTTCACCATCCACTCCTCCGCTGCCATAATAGAATTGAGCAAGCGTATCCAGTCGGATAGCCCCGGAACATGGGCCGACTTCCAGTTTGTCAAAAGTATTTTGACGTCTGTCTTTAACACACACATGAACTTTAATAGCATCCCAGTCTTAGTCCATAGGGTTCAATATTGAGTTGGCCCACTCTTTACAGTTATAACAGCTTCAACTCTTCTGGAAACGCTGTCCACAAGGTTTAGGAGTGTGTCTATGGGAATGTTTGACCATTGTTCCAGAAGCGCATTTGTGAGGTCAGGCACTGATGTTGGACAAGAAGGCCTGGCTCGCAGTTCATCCCAAATGTGTTCTATTGGGTTTAGGTGCAGGCCAGTCAAGATTCTCCACCCCAAACTCTCTGTACATGTATTTATGGACCTTGATTTGTGCACTGGTTCAAATCATCTGTTGGAAGGGGGATTATGGTGTGGGGTTGTTTTTCAGGGGTTGGGCTTGGCCCCTTATTTCCAGTGAAGGGAACTCTTAAGGCGTCTGCATACCTAGACATTTTGTACAATTTCATGCTCCTAAATTTGTGGGAACAGTTTGAGGGTGGCCCCTTCTGTTCCAACATGACTGCATACCAGTGCACAAATCAAGGTCTTTAAAAACATGGATGAGCAAGTTTAGGGTGAAGGAACTTGACCGGCCTGCACAGATTCCTGACCGCAACGCGAACACCTTTGGGGTGAATTGGAGCGGAGACTGCGAGCCATGCCTTCTCGTCCAACATCAGTGCCTGGGAATCTTTTAGGTGGAGGGAAGTAAAAATAAAAAAAATATAGTTGAATAAGTGTGCACACCCTTAAACTAAACACCCTTAAACTAATACTTTGTTGAAGCACCTTTTGATATTATTACAGCACTCTGTCTTTTTGGGTATGAGTCTATCAACATGGCACATCTTGACGTGGCAATATTTGCCCACTCTTCTTTGCAAAAACACTCCAAATCTGTCTCCGCTCCAATTCACCCGAAAGGTGTTCGGGTTGCGGTCAGGAATCTGTGCAGGCCGTTCAAGTTCCTTCACCCTAAACTTGCTCATCCATGTTTTTAAAGACCTTGATTTGTCTTTTTTTTTTTTTTCAAATTTTCAAAAATTACAAGCATATATTATCATACAAATATAGTCACTGTAAATAGTAGCAGTAAGGCCCCTTTCACACGGGACGGATCCGTGAAGATCCACCCCGTGAACCTCCGTTTGCTCAGCGTGGATCGCTCTGCTGATCCCCGCTGAGCCAGCGGATGACAGGGCGGTCCCCGCACACTGTGCAGGGACCGCCCTGTCAGATCTCCGCTCTCCTCTATGGGGGGGATCGGATGAACACGGACCGTCTGTCCGTGTTCATCCAATCCGCTCTGCAGATGGATAGAAAAATAGGATTTTCCTCCGTCTGCAGAATCGGAGGATTGCGGGCCCGGATGACACCCGCAATCTCATAGGGACCAATGTATGTCTCTTTTTCATCCGTAAACGGATGGATGAAAAAGCAGACATACTGTCCGTTAGTGTGAAAGGGGCCTTAAGGAGAACACAAATTAGATATTTATATCAAACTCCAGTGTTTTTTTTTTTTAAAAATGAATGTAACAATGACAAAATGAAACAGTAATTTGAGTTTAACATATGTTGATCATTATCTGGAGGCTAGGAAAGAAAAACAACAATTTTTTTTTTTTTAAAAGATCTAAAGAGACAGGATAGAAGAGAGGGAAAGATAAGGAGAAGAAGAGCAAAAAATAAAGATAGAATGTAGATAAGATAAAATAGATAAAAGAGGTTCCCGGGGTATCTTATTGTGGTAGTCTTTAGATATTATTACGTTAAGTAGCTATTTGCAGTTACATTACCATGGTCTTAATAATACGATGTCAAAGTTGGGAGGGAAAAAATGGGTCACCCTAGTATTCCAGATTTTTTAAAATGTTTCAATATTATTGGCTTGGTTTATTCTGTTTTTGGTTTCTGAGATCAATAATGTTGGGGTTTTCCACGCTTTGGCGATTGTCTGCTTTGCTGCTGTAGTGATTTGTAGAAGCAGTTTGAACTGAGTGTGGGTAATAGAAGTCGGTTTTAGATTTAGTAACACAATTGAAGGATCAGGTTTGATTGACTTTTTGAATAGGGTAGAAAGGATAAGAAAAACCTCTTTTCAAAAACATTTTGTAACCTGACATTCCCAAAATATGTGTATGTGTGACCCTAGTTCACCACAGCCACGGAAGCAAAGTGGAGCGTATTGTGGAATATATTTAGAGATTCTGACAGGAACCAAGTACCATTGCAAAAGTACTTTATAATTTGTCTCAAGAGCTATTATATTTTGTGAAGATATTTTTGTTGCGGACCAAATTTTATCCCAATCGGATGATTCCAACCGAAGTCCAAGGTCTCTCTCCCATTTTTACACGTATGATGGTGGATCTACAGTAGGCAAAGTAATAAGGTATTTATATAATGTTGATATAAGACCCTTATAGTGAGGTTTACATATATGTTCAAATTGTGTGAGTTCATCAAGTTAACTGATATTTTGTATACAGTAGGTGCCGCCGATATTGTGTCAATCTCGCCGCTTCTAGCGGCGAGATTGACACCCTATGAGCTCCGTCGCGAGAGCCAGCGCCGAGCTGTCTCGTCATCGGGAAAGGAAAAATGTTCCTTTCACGATGAGCAACACACATTGCCGATAGACAGAGATCCGACGTGGATTCCCGCCAATACCAGGCACTGCGTTTGGTATGAATCCTGAGCGGGAACTCCACGCCAATTTTTAAAGAAAAAAAACGGCGTGGGTTCCCCCTCCGGGGGCATACCAGGCCCTTGGGTCTGGTCTGGATTTGAAGGGGAACCCTACGCCGAAAAAACTGCGTGGGGGCCCCCCTCAAAATCCAAACCAGACCCTTATCCGAGCACGCATCTGGCAGGCCGCAGGGGAAGAGGGGGGGACGAGAGAGCGGCCCCCCCTCCCTCCTGAACCGTACCAGGCCGCATGCCCTCAACATGGGGGGTTTGGTGCTCTGGGGCAGGGGGGCGACCTGCGGCCCCCCCACCCCAGAGCACCCTGCCCCCATGTTGATGAGGAGGAGAAGAGGGAAGAAGACGCCGACGGCGACGACGCCCCTCCACTAGCAAAAGAGCTGCAAGAAGATAGCGGAGGCCCGGCGGAAGAAAGAACCGGAGAGCGAGAGAAGAACCGGAGAGCGGGAGAAGAAGAAGGCGACGGAGAAGACCGGGCCCCGCTAGCAAAAGAGCTGGAAGAAGATAGCGGAGGTCGGGCAGAAGAAAGAACCAGAGAGCGCGGCGACGACACCGGAGACCCCCGAAGACGGAAGAGACCCCCGGAGCTGTGCAATAAAATACTTTAAAAAACTGTGTTGTGTTTTTATTGCCATTTTTTTTCCACCAGGTGAATGGGTAGGGGTACGATGTACCCCATACTCATTCACATAGGGTGGGGGGGCCGGGATCTGGGGGCCCGCTTATTAAAGGGGGCTCCCGGATTCCGATAAGCTCCCTGCCCGCAGACCCCGACAACCAACGGCCAGGGTTGTCGGGAAGAGGCCCTGTCCTCATCAACATGGGGGAAGGGTGCTCTGGGGTGGGGGGCCGCAGGTCGCCCCCCTGCCCCAGAGCACAAAACCCCCCATGCGGCCTGGTACAGTTCAGGAGGGAGGGGGCCGCTCTCTTGTCCCCCCCTCTCCCCCTGCGGCCTGCCAGGTTGCGTGCTCGGATAAGGGTCTGGTTTGGATTTTGAGGGGGACCCCCACGCCGTTTTTTCGGCGTAGGGTTCCCCTTCAAATCCAGACCAGACCCAAGGGCCTGGTATGCTCCCGGAGGGGGAACCCACGCCGTTTTTTTCTTTAAAAATTGGCGTGGAGTTCCCGCTCAGGATTCATACCAAACGCAGTGCCTGGTATTGGCGGGAATCAACGTCGGATCCCCGCTCAATACAGTGCCGCGTCTCCTCGCTATTGCAGCGAGCGCGACATGTGTCGCCACCCTGTTGCCGAGATGTCGGCACCCCTGTCGCCGAGAATCTCCGCGATAGGATCGCGATGAATATACAATGTCGGCGGCACCTTCTGTATACGGCAGGAAATGTTTTTTGATCTGCAGATATCGAAAAAGTTCTGATTGGGGGAGTCGATATCTAACACATAGCTCAGGAAATGTTATACCTGTAAATGAGGTAGCTGTTGACATATCACAGTGTTGAGTTTTGTCAGAGGAAATCCATTTTTTAAAGGAGTTAGGGAATGTGCAAGCTGGGTAGAATAATGGATTTCTAATAAATGATAAAAGGGGGGCATGAGGAGATTGTAGTCCTTTGATAAGTTTACATTTATCCCAGATAGTAATTGTGTGTTTGGTAATCTTATTTTTTATATGTTTATGATCTGAAGGTTTAGACCAAATTTAATTTGTTATAGAGAATGGGTCACAGTCAATTGCTTCAATTGCAACCCAGAGTGGAGTTTCGAATTTTGCGTGATATTTGGGGATGTATGCTAACTCAGCTGTATGATAGTAAGAGGCGAAATTGGGAAATCCTAGTCCACCTTTAAGTTTGGGAAGGTAAAGTGTGTGTTTATATAAACAATGTTTTAAAGAGCCCCAGATGAATGCTAGTGTTTTGCGTTGAAGATTTCTAAGAAAGTATGCTGGAACTGATATGGGCAAAACCCGAAATAGATATATTATCTTGGGAAAATCTGGCCGAGAAGATTTCAGTTGGGAGTAATGCGTCGTGCACACAACCGGTTTTCCCGAAGAGAAAACTGCAATTTTTTAGATTGGTTGGGAAAACCGGTCGTGTGTATGCTCCATAGCAGTTTTCCCAACGAGAAAAATGCCTGAAAAAAATTTAGAACCTGCTCTATTTTTTCCCGTCGTGTTTCCCGTCAGTCTTTTTCTCATCGCGAAACCCGCTCTTGTGTATGCTTTTACGAGGGGAAAAAAAACGTGCATGCTCAGAATCAAGTATGAGACGGGAGCGCTCGTTCTGGTAAAACTAGCGTTCGTAATGGAGATAGCACATTCGTCACGCTGTAAATTATTGCCTCGTTTAATTCAGCGCATTCTTTTCTTCTTTATAATGCTACTATAATGAACTTCTTTTGCTGCTGATATTCACACAGAGTTATGACAAAATTGTTTCTTTAGTATTTATCGGGATCTCATGAATAATCTTTTGTTTTTGAAAGCTGGATCTCCATAATAAATATTTTTTTTTTTTGTAAAAATGTTAATGAAGTTCTTAATTTTTGGTTATTATTTTTAAAATATTTTAGACTGATCTCCATATTTTGTTTGTTAATTTTAGTGTGCAAAGTTACCACAACAACATTATTATTTAGTATTATTTACCCTCAAGGAGGTAGTTTGGTGTCCCTTGTTAATTTGACATTGTATTTTTGAAATGTCCCTGCCTACTCACTAGCAAACTCTCCTTTTTGAATAAAAACACATGGTCAAGTATTTACTGTAAACAAAAATTCAATTTATTCTGGCTCATAATAACAAATTAAAGGTGAAGGCAATGCTGGAGAACCTGCTGAAATGTGTGCATCCTTTGGACCCCAGGGCACACATCAAATAATATGAATGCAAAATTGAGATTTGGAGAAGCACATATAGTTGGGAGCACAATCTGGTCCTGGACTCCCAGAGGTCAGGAAGAGCAGCAGGTGAGGTATATGTCCCCAGTCTGTGGTACTACAACAGCCTGTGCCTTCTGTCAGACCATCCAGAAGCAAGGCCATCACTTCCTTGTCTTCCTTGTAACCTTCCCTCCAGCCTTCTCTGCAGCCTTCCTTACATGCTTCTTCAGAGGCTGTGTCTCTGGAGGTGAGCTTGTGGCAGAAGGAGGAAGAGGAGGAGGATGGCCGACCTCCGCAATGTCTGTGGATTGTGTAAGCTGGCCCATCAACCCCCTGTTTATTACCTTACAAATTAGGGTTTCACTCAGGAGACGTTGGCCCATCTCCATTTTAGACAATTTGTCTGCCATTAGGGCGCCATAGCCCTCTTCAGTGGTGGGGAGGTCTCTGAGGGCCGCAGTAGCCTCCCTAATGAGGGCAAGTGTTTCCTCCTCCATGTGACTACCCCTCTTCGCCCTTCTGGTTTGAATGCGGAGGGGAGGCATCTGGGATCTTGTGCTGGGCCTGGCCACCTCATGACTGCCACTGAGCCCAGCCTCCTCATGGCAGACACTCACCCCTGCCTCCTCCTGGCTGACACTCACCCCTGCCTCCTCCTGGCTGACAATTTCTACACCCTCATCCTGGCTGAGCTCTGCCTGTGTATAAAAAAGGGTCATACCGTATATACTCGAGTATAAGCACACATGTAGCCCCATTTCTCCTCTACAAGTGTGCAAAGTTTATTGTCTGGGGAACCTATGGCTGGGGAGCACCGATTTTTCAAAGCCGTCACCCCTTCCATAGACTCCCATGTTAAACGTCAGTCGAGGCATGGGCACAGTGAGGCATGGACACAGTGAGGCATGGACACAGTGAGGCATGCACATGGACACAGTGAGGCATGCAGATGGACACCCTAGGCTTATACTCGAGTCAATACGTTTTCCCATTTTTTTGTGGTAAAATTAGGTGCCTAATTAGGTGCTTATATTCGGGTTGGCTTATACTCACGTATATAGGGTAGTTATATTTTTTGCTTCATCAATCATACACATTTTTCAGCTCATGACTGTTGCAAATTGAATGCTAATAAATAGAAAAGACAATCATTCTGACCCCAGCATTTTTCATTCTTGTCCCCATAATTTTTGGCCACTACTGTCTATTGATATGTAAAACACTTTTTGTTCAAACATTAATTTGTTAGCAATAGTAACATCTATTTTACATCATTACTTTTAGTACAAGAAATCTTTAGCAAAATACTATACCGGGCTCCATATGTCCAAATCTGGTTCATCCAGGAACTCAGGTTGTTCCTCCGAAGAAGGCTCAGCTGGGGTGGAGGGAATAGACATGTGCAGGATGAAAAAATTTGTTTTGTTTTGTTTCGTTTCGATTCGTTATTTAGCTAAATTTGTTTAGTTAAATTTGTTGCATTTGTTACATTCGATTTCGGGATTCGTTTCGTTTCGTATTTGATTTCAAATAAATTCTACTAAATTCAAAAAAAATTCTACCGCATTCGAAAAAAAATCTACCGAGTTCGAAAAAAATAAATCTAATTCGAAATAATTCTACCGCATTTGAACGAAACTATATTTAACCATTTCCGAAATTCGTATAGAATGAAATCGATTTTGAATAGAAAAGATTAGTATAGAATCGAAAATACTAGAAAAGAATAGCATAGAAAAACAATAGCATAGAACAGAAAAAAAAAAATTCTGATAGATATATAGATATATATTATATATATCTATATATTTATATTTAACATCTTCTGAAATCCGAATTTCGTATAAAGTGAAATCGAATTCCAAAAGAAAAGATTAGAACAGAATAGAAAATAATAGAAAAGAATAGCATAGAAAATAAATAGAACAGAATAGAAAAAATATAATATATTCCATTCTAATCTTTTCTATTCTAATTCATTCTGTACCAAATTCGAATTTCGGAAGATGGTTTTTATATATTTTTTTCTATTCTGTTCTATTGTTTTTTTCTATTCTAGTCTATTCTATTAGAATTCTATTTTATTCTATATATATATTTATAAAACCATTTTCCAAAATTCAAATTTCATATAAAATCAATTAGAATAAAATAATAGAAAATAATAGAAAATAATATACTAGAAAAACAATAGAACAGAATAAAATATGATATATATTATATTTTATTCTATTCTGTTCTATTGTTTTTCTATTTTATTATTTTCGATTCTTTTCTACTCTAATTCAAATTCATTCTATACGAAATTCGAACTTCAGACTTTCAGAAATCTCTAAAATTTGAATAGAAAAGATTAGAATAGAAAATAATAGAAAGGAATAGCATAGAAAAACAATAGAACGGAATAGAAAAAAATATAATATGCTATGCTATCCTTTTCTATTATTTTCTATTCCAATCTTCTCTATTCAAATTCGATTTTACTCTATATGAAATTCGAATTTCGGAAGAGGTTATATATATCTTCCAAAATTCGTATAGAATGAATTCGCATTCGAATAGAAAAGATTAGAATAAAATAGAAAATAATAGAAAAGAATAACATAGAAAAACAATAGAACAGCATAGAAAAAATATATAATATCTTCCAAAATGAATTTGAGTTTAAATAGAAAATATTAGAATAGAGTAGAAAAGAATAGACTAGAAAAACAATAGAACAGAATAGAATAAAATATAATATATGTTTTTCTAGTTTGTTCTTTTCTATTTTCTGTTCTAATCCTTACTATTCAAATTCGATTTCATTCTATACGAAATTTGAATTTTGGAAGGTGTTATAATAATAATAATATATTGTGACAGCAGGAAGGTAAAGTCACCTGGTTGCATCCAGGGGGGTAGATATATTTCGCCCAGATTCAGGCTTTACGCCGACTTATACAACTAGGTGGAGAGTTGTATAAGCCCAGCTGAGGCTAGTGGGCTCATGGATGACTCATACCTCTAGGGAGAGTGTGGGGCGTCGTGCAGACAGGGAGTTGATGAGACCAGCTGAAGCTTGTCAGCTCATTTAGGCCTCTATAAGAACTCCCAGCTTCATTAGGTGTTAGCTCATGCCTGGACCCAGACCTGTGTGGACTGTCTAGGGAGAGTGAACCCCTGTGCGGTGAGACAAAGCCTGTGTGGCTATTTGCTTGGACATTTAAAACCAGGGACTTAGGGACTAGGACAGCACTAGGCTGATCCCAGTTGTTAGTTAGGAAACCTGTATGTTTAGTCAGAGGTCAAATTGACCAGGATTTATTTTGTTTATGTTTCTTTTGCTTTGCTGTGTTTTTGTCACTGTAAATAGAAAATAAACCGCACCTTTTTGATTTTGAAAACCACAACCTCCGTCTGCTGGGCCTGTTTTTGTGTGGGGAGCCCATCCCGGGGGTCACACACACCCGCTGCCGAGCTAACCCCCTCACAGTTGGTGGAGAACCAGTGGCAGTTTTTTTTAAGCCAGCATGGAGGAGACACTGAAACAGCTGGCTCTAGCAAATGCCAATCAACAGCAGACAAATGCAGGTTTGCAAAAGAGCCTTGCAGCTCATCAACAGAGCCTTGCAGCTCAACAACAGAACTTCGCAGCCCAGCAGCAAGCTCATCAACAGAGCCTTGCAGCCCAGCAGCAGACAAACGCAACTTTGCAACAGAGTCTGGAGGCTCAGCAACAAGCCCAGCAGCAATCTGAGGCCCGCTTCATAGACCTGTTGCAGAAGCAAGAGCAGAGACTACAACAACAGATGGAAGGAGTAATGCAGCAACGTCCGCAGACCAGTGAGGAAAGCCGTCCCACTAATACCGCGTCCTTTGGGGTGAGTCGTTTATTGACAAAAATGACTGGAGAGGATGATCCAGAGGTATTTTTGACCACAGTTGAAAGGACCGCTGAAAGAGAAAAGTGGCCTGAGGAGCAGTGGGCTGGACTAGTGGCTCCTCTGTTAACTGGTGAATCGCAGAAAGCTTACTATGACCTAGAGCCTAACCAAGCAAAAGACTATGGGATGCTAAAAGCTGAAATATTGGCAAGGCTGGGTGTCACCCAGGCTGTCCGGGCTCAGCGTGTGCATAACTGGACTTTCCAGCTTGGAAAACCCCCCAGGTCTCAAATGTATGATCTCATTCACCTGAGCAGAAAGTGGCTACAGCCAGAGACTTTGTCCGCACCAAAGATTGTGGAACGTGTTGTAATGGATCGGTTTTTGAGAGCTCTTCCTACTGCCATCCAAAAGTGGGTAAGCCATGGAGACCCAGAGACGGCCGATGGTCTTGTGGATCGTGTGGAGAAATACTTGGCTACAGAGAACCTGACAGTCTCTTCCAGAGACACTCGGACTTTCCACCCTAAGACCAGACCATCCCCAGGGGCGGATAAGATGATTCCAAGGGGTAAGGGTGGAGAGAGTGAGAGGGTGGGAGCTCTACCCCAAGTTTGGCGAGAACAGCCTGGGAAATCAGCGGCTCAAGAGGCGGCAAGAAGGATCGTTTGCTACCGCTGCCGGCAAGCGGGACATATTGCAGCAAATTGCCTGGTTGTGGAGGAACCCATGCAGTGTGACTTTCTGACGGGCAGACGTCAGTCGCTGTGTGCGACAGTCGCATGCACTGCCATTCGAGGAACTGAGAAACATTTATGCAAAATGTGTGTTAATGGTAGAAATGTTGTGGTATTGCTGGATTCAGGTAGCCTTGTGACCCTGATAAAGGCTGAGTTAGTTAAAACAGAGGTCTCTGGGAATAGCAAGGTAGCTGTTATTTGTGTGCATGGGGACACCCGAGAGTATCCAGTGACTACAGTGTGTTTCGAGACCCCCAAAGGTACCCTCTCTCATCCAGTGGGCTTAGTATCTCAGTTACCGCATGACGCCATTGTGGGAAGGGATTTTCCGAAGTTCTGGGAACTGTGGGATGATCCTGAGCCCCCCACTGGTGCCCCTATGTACCAGGAATGTGATAGCCAGAACTCCCCTGAGAGTGGTGAGGACTCTCCGGAATTTCCCTTGTCAGTATTGGCAGGGGAGACTCAAGAAACTGGAGAGGAGCCCACCTCCTCAGACGAAAACCTACCGTCTGTGGAGTTTTCTGATCTTGAGGTTCACAGGGAAAACTTTGCCACAGAACAGTTGAAAGACCCCGCCCTAATAAAGGCACGGGAAAACGTAGTGAAAATAGATGGCGAGTTAGTGAACCCAGATAATACCTGCACTTACCCATACTTCAGCGTAGAGAAGGACCTACTGTATCGGGTGGCAAAAAGGGCAGAAGAAACCGTTGAGCAGCTTGTGGTGCCCAAACCGTACAGGAAGTTGGTGTTGGAGTTGGCCCATGGGCACATTCTTGGAGGTCATCTGGGGACAGAGAAAACCCGAGAGAGGGTATTACAGAGATTCTATTGGCCGTGGTTGATGAAGGACATAGAAAATTATTGTTCCTCCTGCCCTGTGTGTCAGAGGTCGGCCCCAATGCCACATTTCCGTAGCCCGCTGGTCCCTCTACCCATCATTGAGGTCCCGTTTGAGAGGATCGCCATGGATTTGGTAGGTCCTATAATCAAGTCCGCTAGGGGGCACCAGTACATATTAGTTATAATGGACTATGCCACCCGTTATCCAGAAGCGATCCCTCTCCGAAATACCTCGGCCAAAACCATAGCCAAAGAGCTATCTCTTGTGTTTAGCCGGGTGGGTATTTGTAAAGAACTGCTTACGGACCAAGGTACACCCTTTATGTCCCGGGTTATGAAGGAGCTATGTAAATTGTTCAAAGTGACGCAATTACGTACATCTGTGTATCACCCCCAAACCGGATGGGAGCTGGCGATTTTGTAACGATTTTCGTCAGTTGAACAAAGTTACAAAATTTGACACCTACCCCATGCCACGTATAGATGAGTTGATCGACCGGCTGGGAACAGCCCGATACATGACGACTCTTGACCTCACAAAAGGGTATTGGCAAATCCCCCTGGCCAAGTCGGCCAAAGAGAAAACCGCATTTGTAACCCCAGACGGGGCGTTCCAATATAAAAGAATGCCGTTCGGGTTACAGAATGCGCCGGCCACATTCCAGCGGAAAATGGACCAGATGCTGAGGCCCCATCGGAAGTATGCTGCGGCTTACCTAGATGACGTAATTGTCCATAGCACAGATTGGGCCTCACATCTGCCAAAAGTGCAAGCAGTCCTGGACTCTGTTCGGGAAGCGGGGTTTACGGCTAACCCCAAGAAGTGTACCATTGGGCAGGAGGAGGCCAAATATCTTGGGTACACCATTGGGAGGGGAGTAATAAAACCCCAACTCAACAAAGTCGAGGCCATCCAGAGTTGGCCACGTCCCAACAGCAAGAAGCAGGTACGAGCCTTTCTGGGAATCGCTGGGTATTATCGGCGATTCATTCCCCACTTTGCTTCTAAGGCTGTGCCCCTAACCAACCTGACGAAGGGGAAAGGGTCGGTCATGATTAAATGGACCCCCGAGGCTGAGGCAGCATTCCAATTCTTGAAACAAGCCTTATGTAGCCAGCCAGTGTTGTACTCACCCGACTTCTCTAAAGACTTTGTCGTACAAAGTGATGCGTCAGATGTGGGGTTAGGAGCAGTATTGTCCCAGGTCTGGAACGGGGAAGAGCACCCAGTCATTTACCTCAGCAGGAAGTTGAAGTCCCATGAGGTAAATTACGCCACCGTTGAAAAGGAGTGTTTAGCGGTGAAGTGGGCTCTAGATTCCCTTCGGTACTACCTGCTAGGTAGGCACTTTGACATGGTTACGGATCACGCTCCGTTAAAGTGGATGGCTCAAAACAAGGAAACAAATAGAAGAGTGAATAGGTGGTTCCTGGCCCTCCAGGAATTCAACTTCACAGTAAAGCATCGCCCTGGCGTTCAAATGGAGAATGTGGATGCTTTGTCTCGAGTACATGAATGCCTGATTGCTGGTGTTCCAACCCCGAGGTTAAAACAAGAGGGGGGGGTATGTGACAGCAGGAAGGTAAAGTCACCTGGTTGCATCCAGGGGGGTAGATATATTTCGCCCAGATTCAGGCTTTACGCCGACTTATACAACTAGGTGGAGAGTTGTATAAGCCCAGCTGAGGCTAGTGGGCTCATGAATGACTCATACCTCTAGGGAGAGTGTGGGGCGTCGTGCAGACAGGGAGTTGATGAGACCAGTTGAAGCTTGTCAGCTCATTTAGGCCTCTATAAGAACTCCCAGCTTCATTAGGTGTTAGCTCATGCCTGGACCCAGACCTGTGTGGACTGTCTAGGGAGAGTGAACCCCTGTGCGGTGAGACAAAGCCTGTGTGGCTATTTGCTTGGACATTTAAAACCAGGGACTTAGGGACTAGGACAGCACTAGGCTGATCCCAGTTGTTAGTTAGGAAACCTGTATGTTTAGTCAGAGGTCAAATTGACCAGGATTTATTTTGTTTATGTTTCTTTTGCTTTGCTGTGTTTTTGTCACTGTAAATAGAAAATAAACCGCACCTTTTTGATTTTGAAAACCACAACCTCCGTCTGCTGGGCCTGTTTTTGTGTGGGGAGCCCATCCCGGGGGTCACACACACCCGCTGCCGAGCTAACCCCCTCACAATATATATATATATATATATATATATATATATAAATAACAAAGGGTGTATACAGGCCTACAATACACCACTCAGCGCCACAAACACAGCTTTGCTCAACCTAAGCAGTAGGTAAAATATCTAAAAACCAAATATGGTATAAAGGACTAAGCAGCAAACTGAGTTCCCTAGTGGTATACTAGAGCAACTCTTCCCTAAGCAGTTGGTGTTCTGAAGGAACAGGAAGACGGAACACTGAGGAGGAAGCACTTCATCTGTGGTGACGGAGAAGGCGTGAGGCTTGGAGAGGAGACTACGAGGACTGTGTTTAAATTATGCTATGGGCTTTTTTTCTATTCATTTATTGCTACGTCTGAGCCTCCAATGATCTGATGTTTCCCTGACTGATGCGAGTGCAGTTCGTGTTTGGTGTTGATTATCCTCCTGTTGTCAAGGCTTGATATAGATCTTGCTTCGGTGAGTTTAAACCCCTGAGGGGGAGTGTGTTCCCACTGGGTGGACCTGGATGTTACGGTGAAGGTGCACGCTGCTATTATCCACGATCATTTATGGACACTTTCTGACACCTCTGCACTGTTTATCTGTCTTAAAACTGTTTGACACCTTTTAAGGTGATGTTGGTCACCTAATTCATACCAACATTTAGCGCTGTTTTGGTAATATTTTGAAACATCATTATTGTTTTTATGTTTATACCCTTATTAATATATATATATATATATATATATATATATATATATATATATATACACATGTGTTATATTTTATTCTATTCAGTTCTATTGTTTTTTTGGTCTATTCTTTTAAATTTTTTCTATTCTAATCTTTTCTATTCAAATTCAAATTCATTCCATACAAAAATTCGAATTTCGTAAAATGGTTATGTATATATAATAATTAACCCTAACCCTAATATTTGTATATGTAAACATTTTCCGAAATTCGAATTTCATATAAAATGATTTTGAATTAGAATAGAAAAGATTAGAATAGAAAATAGAAAAGAATAGAATAGAATATATATAATATTTTTATTCTATTATTTGTCTATTGTTTTTCTAGAAAAACAATAGAACAACAATAGAAAAATATATAATATATATTATATTTTATTCTATTGTTCTTCTAGTCTATTCTTTTCTATTATTTTCTATTTTAATCTTTTCTATTCAAATTCATTCTATACAAAATTAGAATTTCGGAAAATGGTTTTATATATATATATATATATATATATATATATATATATATATAATAGGGTTAGGGTTAATATATATTATATTATATTTTTTCTTTCAAATCTTCCAAAATTCGAATTTCATATAGAATGAATTTGGATAGAAAATATTAGAATAGAATTGAAAATAATAGAAAAACAATAGAACATAATAGAAAAAAAAAGAAAATATAATATATAAATATAACCATCTTCTGAAATTGGAATTGTGTATAGAATGAACTTGTCTAGGAAAGATTAGAATAGAATGTAAAATAATAGAAAAGAATAGCATAGAAAAACAATAGAATAGAATATATATATATATATATATATATATATATTTTTATATATATATATATATATATATATATATATATATAAACCATCTTCCGAAATTCAAATTTCGTATAGAATGAATTTGAATGGAAAAGATTTGAATAGAAAATAATAGAAGAGAATAGACTAGAAAAACAATAGAACAGAATAGAATAAAATATAATATGTTTTTCTAGTCTATTCTTTTCTACTCTATTCTAATCTTTTCTATTCAAATTCAAATTAATTCTATACAAAATTCGAATTTCGGAAAATGGTTTTATATATATGTATATATATATATATATATATATATATATATATATATATATATATATATATATATATATATTAGGGTTGGGGTAAACCCTAACCCTAATATTAATTTATATATATAACCATTTTCCGAAATTCAAATTTCGTATAGAATGATTTTGAATTAGAATAGAAAAGATTAGAATAGAAAATAGAAAAGAATAGAATAGAAAAACATATAGAACAGAATAGAGTAAAATATAATATATGTTTTTCTAGTTTATTCTTTTCTATTATTTTCTATTCTAATCTTTTGTATTTAAATTCATTCTATACGAAATTCGAATTTTGGAAGATGGTATATACACACACATATATATTATATATTTTTTCTGTTCAGTTTTATTGTTATTTTCTATTCTATTCTAATCTTTTCTATTCAAATTCGATTTCATTCTGTACGAAATTTGAATTTCGGAAGGTGTTTATATATATATATATATATTTCAATTCTGTTCTATTGTTTTTTATGCTATTATTTTCTAATATTTTTTATTCTAATCTTTTCTATTTGAACTGTATGAATATATATATATTATATTTTTCTGTTCTGTTCTAGTGTTTTTCTAGTCTATTCTTTTCTATTCAAATCTTTTCTATTCAAATTCATTCTATACAATTTGGAACTTCAGAAGCCATCTTCCGAAATTCGAATTTTGTATAGAATGAATTCGAATTTGAATAGAAAAGATTAGAATAGAATATAAATAAATAGCATAGAAAAACAATAGAACAGAATAAAAAAAAAATATATAATATTTTTTTTTTAGTCTGTTCTATTGTTTTTCTATGCTATTCTTTTCTATTATTTTCTTTTCTATTCTATTGTAATCTTTTCTATTCAAATTCATTCTATACGAAATTCAAATTTCAGAAGATGGCTTCAGAAGATCGAATTTTGTATAGAATGAATTTGAATTCGAATAGAAAAGATTTGAATAGAAAATAATAGAAAAGAATAGACTAGAAAAACAATGTAACAAAATAGAATAAAATCCAATATTTATTAAATTTTATTCTATTCTGTTATATTGCTTTTCTAGTTTATTCTTTTCTATTCTATTCTAATCTTTTCTATTCTAATTCGATTTCATTCTATACGAAATTCGAATTTTGGAAAATGGTTATATATAGTTAACGTTTTCGAATTCGGACAAATTTTTTCGAATTTGATCGTTTTTTCTAATCCGGTAGATTTTTTTCAAATGTGGTCAAATTTTTTCGAATGCGGTCGATTTTTTTCGAATTTAATAAAAATTTTCAAATTTGATCGACTTTTTTGGAATTCGGTCAACATTTTTTCAAATTCTAATACGAAACTAATCTATTATAATCTTTTCTATTCATATTCGATTTCATTCTATAAGATAAGATAAAAGAAAAAAATTTGTATAGAATGAATTCAAATTTGAATAGTAAAGATTAGAATAGAATAGAAAAGAAAAACAATAGAACAGAATAGAATAAAATATAATATATATTATATTTTATTCTATTCTATTCTATTGTTTTTCTATTGTTTTACTATTCTTTTCTATTTTAGTTTCCATTGTTTTGAATTATTTTCCAATCTATTCTCGAATTCAAATTCATACTAATCGAATTTTGGAAGACGGGCATGTTCTATTTTATTACATTCTATTAAATTCTATTCTATTCTTTTCTATTCTTTTTTTTTATTATATTGCTTTATTGTTTTATATTCTATTTTATTGCATTTTTTAGAAAATCGATTTCTATTTTTTTGAATATGATTCGAATTTGTTTCGAATTTGATTCAAATTTGTTTTGAATAGAATCGTTTTTTCGAATTTGTTTAAATTCGTTACATTTGTAATTCGGAAATTCGGATGCATCCTAATTTCTGAATAATTAAAAATTTGTCCGAATTTCGATTCGGAACGAAACTAAATACACATGTCTAGGAGGGAAGGGTGGAGGGTTGGCTGGAGGGAAGGCTGGTGCGAAGGCTGGAGCGATGTCTGGAGGGAAGGGTAGAAAGTGATTCCCTGACTTCCAGATGGTCGTCAAGAAAGCTCAATTTGGTGTAGTACCACAGACTGGGGACATACACTTTGTCTGCTGCTGCTCCTGACCTCTGTGATTGCAGGCCCCTACCGCGCTCCTTCCTATATGTGCCCCTAATCAGGGCTGGTGCAAGGATCTTTGACACCCTAGGCGAAACCTAATTTTGCCGCCCCCCCCGGCTGCGCCCCTGACTCCACTTTACCCTGCCCTTGCAACACATGTGACCTATCTGACCCCTACACTGACCCCCTGACACATACACTGACCCCCTGTCCCCTACACTAACCCACCTGACAATTACACTGACCTGACACATACACTGACCCCCCTTACCTGAAAAATACACTGACTCCCCCCCCCTTACCTGAAACATACATTGACCCCCCCTTACCTGAAACATACATTGACCCCCCTTACCTTACACATACACTGACCCCCCTTACCTGACACATACACTGACCCCCCTTACCTGACACATACACTGACCCCCCTTACCTGATACATACACTGACCCCCCTTACCAGATACATACACTGACCCCCCTTACCAGATACATACACTGACCCCCCCTTACCTGACACATACACTGACCCCCCTTACATGACACATACACTGACCCCCCTTACATGAAACATACACTGACCCCCCTTACATAAAACATACACTGACCCCCCTTACATAAAACATACAGTGACCCCCCTTACATGAAACATACACTGACCCCCCTTACATGAAACATACAGTGACCCCCCTTACATGAAACATACACTGACCCCCCTTACATGAAACATACACTGACCCCCCCTTACCTGACACATACACTGACCCCCCTTACCTGACACATACACTGACCCCCCCTTACCGGACACATACACTGACCCCCCTTACATGAAACATACACTGACCCCCCTTACATGATACATACACTGACCCCCCTTACATGACACATACAGTTACCCCCCTTACATGAAACATACAGTGACCCCCCTTACATGAAACATACACTGACCCCCCTTACATGAAATATACAGTGACCCCCCCTTACCTGACACATACACTGACCCCCCCTTACCTGACACATACACTGACCCCCCTTACATGAAACATACACTGACCCCCCCCCTTACATGAAACATACACTGACCCTCCTTACATGAAACATACACTGACCCCCCTTACATGAAACATACACTGACCCCCCTTACATGAAACATACACTGACCCCCCCTGACATGAAACATACACTGACCCCCCTTACATGACACATACACTGACCCCCCCTTACATGAAACATACACTGACCCCCCCTTACATGAAACATACACTGACCCCCCCCTTACCTGACACATACACTGACCCCCCTTACATGAAATATACAGTGACCCCCCCCCTTACATGATACATACACTGACCCCCCTTACATAAAATATACAGTAACCCCCCCTTACATGATACATACACTGACCCCCCCTTACATGAAATATACAGTGACCCCCCCTTACATGATACATACACTGACCCCCCTTACCTGACACATACAGTGACCCCCCTTACATGAAACATACAGTGACCCCCCTGACTCCTACTTCCTGCACTACTCAAACACACACCCCCCCCTCCCCATCACACAGCATGTAGATCGATCCGTCCTCCTTACCTCTGCTCTTTGGTGCTTCGTCAACCATCATCAGGGCTCTGCTCAGGGGCCAGGCCAGAGCCATCCATCCGCTCCACGGAGTCCCCGCCAGGGCCAGGCCAGCGCCACCAATGCCATCCACCCGCTCCATGGAGTCCTCGCTGGGCGGGAGGTCAGCTACTCCTCTCAATGCTCCCTTCTTCGTCAAAACCCCGCCCCTCCGCTGCACACAAAAGACACACAGCGCCGCACCAGAGGGACAGGCTGGAGCAAAGGAGTCCCGGAGCGGTACTGTGTGATTATACCTGAGGACTGAGGAGATGTGACAGCGCAGCGGGGTGCTCTGCGCTACACATGGGGGGATTGGTGGCACCGTGGCAGCACACTGAATGGGGCCATCGATCAGGAGAGGAGAGCCTAGCTCACAGAGGCTGTGGTTGCGCCCTAGGTGGTAGTGCGCCCCTAGGCGGCTGCCTACTTCGCTTTCTTACCTGTCTGTGGAGCCGCACGCTATCGCACCTGCCCGCAGAGCAGCCCGACGTGACTCACTGACGTCACTCGTTGCTAGACGCCAAGTGGCCCAGGCATTAGCAACGAGTGCAGGGAAGAGGCTCCACCCATCTCCTCCTCCGCTCCTGGTATCGTGTCAGTGCGCCGCGTAACTACATTAGACGAGTCTCTCTCTCTGCGCCGCTGATCGGCTGATGTGAGAAACTGAGAGAGAGACTCAGAGAGGCAGCGGCAGCCGCAGAACAAGTACTGTATATACTCGAGTATAAGCCGACCCGAATATAAGCCGAGGCACCTAATTTTACCCCAAAAAACTGGGAAAACTTTTTGACTCGAGTATAAGCCTAGGGTGTCCATCTGCATGCCTCACTGTGCCTCACTTTGCCCATGCCTCACTGTGCCCATGCTTCACTGTGCCCATGACTAGACTGATGTTTAACATGGGAGTCTATGGAAGGAGTGCCCGGCTTTGAAAAATCAGTTCTCCCCGGCCGTAGGTCTTCCAGACACCAAACTTTGCACACTTGTAGAGGAGACATGTGGCTATATGTGTGCCAAGTTTGGGGTCCAGGGGACCTACGGCTGGCCGGTACTGGGTCCACAAAGTCCGGGAGATCAGGCGCAAAAAAAACCCAGAGCAAGCGAGTGTGACAGATGGTCTCGGGGGGGGGGGGCAATTGCCCTGTTGCCCCCTCCTGGATCCGCCCCTGAAATGGTCCCAATTTTGGTGTTCATATCACGGATGGTTGCTCTGGGGATCCGTGTCTGCACAAATGCAAGCAGGATCTCCAATGCTGCCCTCCTGGCTCCTCTTTTTTCATTTAGTGGATTTTTTGTTTCCCACAGAGCAGGCAGCTCCCTCCACCTGTCCAGGAACTCCCCTATGAAATTTGGCTCTTTGAAAATATTCATTATTTCTGCAAGTCAAAATACTAATGTCAGTCAAGACTCTACTAATCTTTATCACTATATATAGGCCACAATCTCATCCACTGATGAGTCAAGTAGAAATGTTACCTTTGATCTCACGTTCGTTGCTTACTCCTTCTGCACACTGAACGTAGTTACGACACATGCATCTTTTCTTTATATACACTGTGCATGCGTGAAACTCTGCACGCTTTGCCCGCCCCTGACGTTCGTTCTAGTACTTTCCCCGACCCTTCTCGCTCGTCGCAGTGGTAGACGACATGGCGGAGAGACAGCAGGTGGCTGATATTACCTCAAACGAGGAGGAAAATCCAGAGGAACCAACGCCCCGATCCAGGAGATATAAGGCCTCGGACATGGCTTTGTTTTCTGTAATTTTGAAAGTGTAAATGATGGAAATAAGATCTAACTTTTTTTGACATATTATAAGAATGTCTAATCTGTAATTTGATGCCATTTGGAGATTTTTCCATCTTTCCTTGGCTTCGTTATGCACATTAACACACATTTTTACCTGGGGTGCCCAAACTTTCGATCCCCACTGTATGATTATTATTACTTGCATGTGCTTTTCTTTAATGTTGTACAGTTAAAGATGGTAACTTTCATGTTCGTGGGCACAGTAATCGGTCGTAGTAAACATCGTTCATTCGCTCACTAATAATACAATGTTTTTGGCAGATACAGGATTAACTAAATAAGCATATGCCTATTTTTTGGAGAAGATTTTTTGAACATTGTTGTCTAGATGTGTTGGTAACTACATTTACAGGTGAAACTCAAAAAATTAAAATATCGTGCAAAAGTTTATTTCAAGAATGCAATGTTAACCTCCCTAGCGGTAATCCCGAGTCAGGCTCGGGGTGAGTTTTCAATGCTAAGAGCGGTAACCCCGAGCCAGACTCGGGCTGCATCGCAGTATCCAGGGGAAGAAACTTACCTTGTTCCCTGGATCCTGCGATGTCCTCCCGCAGTATCAGCGAGCCGTGTCTCGCTCGATCCTCACTGCCGAGTGCCGAGCTCCGTTCCCTGCGACGTTGCGACGCACGGGGACGGAGTTCGGCGCCAAATTCAAAAAAGTAAACACATAGTATACATACAGTATACTGTAATCTTACAGATTACAGTACTGTATGTAATAATTACACACCCCCTTTGTCCCTAGTGGTCTGCCCAGTGTCCTGCATGCACTTTTATATAATAAAAACTTTTCTTTCTGCCTGGAAACTGAAGATTGTCCATAGCAACCAAAAAGTGTCCCTTTATGTCAAAAGTGGTTTTAGACCAGCTAAAAAACAGCGATAATAAATTACAATCACTCGCAGAATTGAGCGATAGCGATTTGTGGGGAAATTCATCATCAAACAAAAAATCTAATGACAGCGACAATTCTGCAACTGAGCAAATTTCAGTGTTTTTGATTTGATTACATTATTGAATAATTTTTATTATAATTACATTACTATTTGTTATAATTATTTATAGTTATTTATTATATTATAATTTATTATTTTGTGTTTCAAACTTTATCATACCCGGGATATCTACTAGACGCTTGTTTGGTCAGGTTTAAGTAAGTAATTACTAAGAATTGCAGGCCTACAATACATAACACCAAATTACCATGCAAAATAATTGTACCGCTTTTGGTACATAATTCCAGACAGAATCATACCGCCAGGGAGGTTAAAGGTGAAACTAATATATGAGATAGACTCATTACATGCAAAGCATGTTTCATAATTGTGATGAATATGGCTTACAGCTCATGAAAACCCCAAATCCACAATCTCAGAAAATTTGAATATTGTGAAAAGGTGCAAGATTCTAGGCTCAAAGTGTCCCACTCTAATCAGCTAATTAAGCCATAACACCTGCATGGGAAAGACTGCTGACCTGACAGTTGTGCAGAAAACCATCATTGACACCCTCCATAAGGAGGGAAAGTCTCAAAAGGTAATTGCAAAAGAAGTTGGATGTTCCCAAAGTGCTGTATCAAAGCACATTAATAGCAAGTTATGTGGAAGGGAAAATTTGGAAGAAAAAGGTGCACAAGCAGCAGGGATGACCGCAGCCTGGAGAAGATTGTCAGGAAAAGGCCATTCAAAAGTGTTGGGGACTTTCACAAGGAGTGGACTGAGGCTGGAGTCAGTGCATCAAGAGCCACCACACACAGACGGATCCTGGACATGGGCTTCAAATGTCATATTCCTCTTGTCAAGCCACTCCTGAACAACAAACAACCTCAGAAGAGTCTTACCTGGGCTAAAAAAAAAAACAGACCTGGTCTGTTGCTCAGTGGTCCAAAGTCCTCTTTTCTTTTTTTTTAAATTCTTTATTTAAAGATGTGTCACAGGTACAATAAAAAGGCAACTTCTCAGAACAAGCAATCAATGCAAAACTTTTGAAGTACAACCATTACTCCGTACTATATTATGAAATATCAAAACAAATATTAAAGGCAATAAGAAATACAAAACATTCTTATCTTCATGTAGAAAACCCTTCAGGCAGGTCATACCGAAGGCAAGCCCATCCGAGGGGGGGAATCCCTAGATTGCTATGGAAATCCGTCACATCATAGAGGGAAGTCTAAAATGGGGTAGAGAACGTTATCCTGTACTCCATTTACTTATTTGAAAAGAATTAGAAAAGAAACAGAAAAAAAGTTAAGAAGAGGTAGAAAAAGGAAAAAAGGGTGCAGGGGTGGGGGAGGGGTTGCATCCCAGGAGAAGGCATCAGCAGCGTCAGTCAGGCAGCAGAAACCTCAGATAAAGGATCTTAATTAGGTATATTGGAGGAAGAGGTCCCAATGTATCCATTTGGTCTTGTGTTCCTCAGACTTATCCTGCAATGCCGCTGTCAGATCTTCCATCTGCCCTATGTCTTTCACTCTCGCGAACCACTGGGGTACCGTTGGTGCAGACTGTTTCCACAAAGGCGGAATACAAGCCCGTGCAGCATTAAGGAGGTGTTTGAGAAGGGATTTGTGGTATTGTTTCCTTGACAATGGGGTGAGGTTAAGCAGGACCGCAGCTGGGTTATCTTGCAGTGAGATGTCTGTGAGCTTATGTATAAGCTTAAGCACTGGTTGCCAGAAAGTGGCAAGTGTAGGACACTCCCAGAAAATATGTAGAAGGGTAACCGAATGGAGGCCACAACGCCAGCAACGGTCTGTCTGCAGAGGGAATATTTTTGCCAAAATTGATGGGGTTCTGTACCGTGTCAAAATTTTGTACGTGGTTTCCTGGTACCTACTGCATAGGGAGGATTTCTGAGCAAAAAAAAAAAGTATTCTCTCCTTTTGAGGTTGTAGCTCTCGCTCCCATTTGGCTAGGAACGGGGGGTTTTCTGTGGCATGGAGATCCAACAAAGATTTGTATGAGGTTGATAAGGATCTCTGGATCGGGCCCTCTCCCAGACAGAGCTCCTCGAAAGAGTGGAGCCTACGAGTAAAGAGTGCCGGGCTAGGCAATGATCTAAAAAAGTGCAATAACTGCAAGGTCCTCCAGTGATCTAGTTTAAGAGGGACCCATCCAGAGAGCAATGTCTCTGGAGACATCCAACAGGACGGTCGCAATAGCTGTTAGGCCCTCAGAAGTCCCCTTGAGCTTTGCGATAAGAAAGCCGGATCGGTGAGACCGGGCAAAAACCCAGGGTGCCCTACAATCGGTGTCATTGGGGAAGGGAAACTGCTTAGTGTAGAAAGTCGTAAAAACCTGTCCATTTCCGTTAAAGTGGGGCCAATCAACGGATGAGTAGTTAAGTGTGTAACGTGGGTTTTCCCCGCCCAGGGCAGGCCAGGGAGCGGAGCCTAGGCTGCCTCTTGTTCCAGCGATACCCAGAGTTTCAAGGCACTGTGTCCGCACCAGTCCACGACCCTGGCCTCATGCACCGCAGTATAGTATAGGGCCGGGTCCGGGAAACGCACTCCGCCCTTCAGCTTAGGTCGTAACAGTAATGATCTACCAAGGCGTGGATGTTTACCTCTCCATATGAATTTGATAAATACCGACCGAACCGCATGAAAAAAGGTCTGAGGTATTCTCACCGGCAGTGCCTGCAAAGTCCTCTTTTCTGATGAGAGCAAATTTTGCATCTCATTTGGAAACCAAGGACCCAGAGTATGGAGGAATTATGGAGAGGCACACACTGCAAGATGCTTGAAGTCCAGTGTGAAGTTTCCACAGTCTGTGTTGATGTTGGTTCACTGTGCTTCATTAAGTCCTGGATCAACGCAGTCATCTACCAGGAGATTTTGGAGCACTTCATGCTTCCTTCCACAGACGAGCTCTATGGGGATGCTGACTTCATTTTCCAGCAGGACTTGGCACCTGCCAACACTGCCAAAAGCACTAAAAACCTGGTTCAATGACTGTGGGATTACTGTGCTTGATCAGCCAGCAAACTCGCCATACCTGAACCCCATAGAGAATCTATGGGGCATTGCCAAGAGAAAGATGAGAGACATGAGAGCGAACAATGAAAAAAGAGCTGAAGGCCGCTATTGAAGCATCCTGGTCTCCATAACATCTCAGCAGTGCCACAAGCCGATAGCTTCCATGCCACGCTGCATTGAGGCAGTAATTGCTGCAAAAGGGGCCCAAACAAAGTGCTGAGTACATATGCATGCTTATACTTTTTAGGGGTCCGATATTTTTCTATGTACAATCCTTGGTTTATTGATTGCATGTAATATTCTAATTTGTGGATTTGGGGTTTTCATGAGCTGAAAGCCATAATCTTCACAATTATGACAATTTACGGCTTGAACGATCTTGCTTTGCATGTAATGAGTCTATCTCATATATTAGTTTCACCTTTTAAGTTGCATTAGTGAAATAAATGAACTTTTGTACGATATTCAAATTTCGAGTTTCACCTGTAAATAATATAACTGGATTCAGTGTAATGTAAGGAGAGGATGCTCAGCAGCTGGTTACACATCTGGACTCAGGAGCACTAGTGTGGGCCACCAGAACAACCTTCTTAGGGTGTCCCACACAGGTGATCCAGTGGATACTTGGGGTGTTTCCATGTGTGAAACTTGACCAAAATAGATAAATGTTCCAGCTTTGGTAAGGGATACAATCATGTGTTCAGCTTGGAACTCTGCCAAAACAAACAATTGTATCACACTTCCAAAGCATGTTTCATATTCCTCTTTCTGGCCTCAAATATCATTTTGCTAAAGTATACCTTTTGTTTCATTCTCATAGGGCTTCAAAGAGCTTCTAGACTGGAGCCCAGGAACCCCACACCTCCATGAGACCCCCAACCGCGGGATGTGGAGGAAGGAGAAGTGGAGGAAGGAGAGGTGGAGGAAGTGGTGGAAACTGGCACCACCACAGGTCAGTGTCATACACCACAGATTCAGGTAATAGATGTAGGCCTGCATATTTATAATACATGGTGTGTTTGTAAATTTTAGGTGATGTTCTGCTTGTGGACGAAGAACCTACCCCTTTCACAAGTCATAGTGCACAGATAATGATAAAGGACATAATGGTCTGCTGTCGAGATTTTTTTTTCTAATGTTTTTTACAATTTTAGAAATATAAAAGCCACATTTTGAAGATGCACACAGTGTATCAACATGTGCTATCTACCATCAGGGGATATCAATGTACGTGTTTTGTGGGTGCAACCCCTTCCTCGCAACTGAAGAAGGTGAGAGGAAGGGGTTGCACACCCAAAACACATCCATTGATCCCCCATGATGTCAGATAGCCCATGTTGACATGAGGCATGCTATCAGGATGGAAATCCACTTTTTGCTACACCATGGTTTATGCATCTTCAAAATGTGACTTTTTTAGGGGTGACATCACCCCATCTTTTACGAAGGCAAGATAAAAACATTTTAAGCACAATAGAATGTCTGATATTGCCTTAAAATTGTACATGTTGAACTTTATAAGTTCCAGATTTGAAAATGTTTTATGTTTCAAAACATTCCTGTTTATGTGTTTGACAAAAAATGTATACAAAAAATTTGTAAAACATGTTGTATTTTCTATTTTAAAAAAAATTACGCACAATTTAAATGTGCAAGGAGTAAAACCTTTTGTACTCAACAATGTGTGGCTTCTTATATCAATGTTGCAAAAAAAAGAAAAATGAAGGTTATTTTTGGTGTTTACACTGACAATGGTGGAAAATACACTTGGCACTACAAGTGCACTAGGAGAACCTAGGAGACAGATAAAAGAAACACAAGCAAAAAATAAAATTCAAGATGTTTTCAGGAAAAATGTATTTTTTATTTAGAACACATCAAGATTTGTCTGACATAGCAATGCCCCCCCCCACACCCATAAAATAGTCCACATATTATTGGCGCACATCACGGGTGCTTTGGGGGGCCAAGCCAGTGCAGCCAGCTTCCAGGGCCGGAAATGGATTTTGGTCCTGTAGTGCTGCCTCAGGCCCAACAGATGATAGATAATTTGGGGAATGTACCCTTAAATAATTGTGCAGCACACAGCATGTCATTACAACATGGTTCAGTTTATACTCCGCAAGATTGATGGAGGTCATAAACAGGCAGAACCGGCTGGCCATGATGCCAAACGTATTTTCCACCACTCTTCTGGCTCTGGCCAGCCGGTAATTAAACACCCTCCTCTCAGGGGTGAGGGTCCTTTGGGGAAATGGCCTCATAAGATAGGGACCTAGCGCAAAAGCCTCATCTGCGATAAAGACAAATGGTAGTCCCTCCACGTTATCTGACGCAGGTGGCAATGTCAGGTCATCACTCTGTAGACGTCGGGCGAACTCCGTCTTGGAAAAGACTCCGCCATCGGACATCCGGCCATTTTTCCCCACGTCCACATACAGAAATTCATAGTTCGCCGACACCACCGCCATCATTACTATACTATGGAACCCTTTATATTTATAGTAATAAGATCCCGAATGGGGCGGTGGGACGATGCAGACTTGGTTCCCGTCTATTGCCCCTCCGCAGTTGGGCAAACTGGGATGCCACATTCTGCCATTCCTGTGGTGTAGAAGGGAACTGTGGAATTAAACAATAAAAAAAAAAATAATAATACTTTTACACATAAACATTGCAAGCAGATTATACAAAAACAGTCTTGACCAACATCAGTATAACATTTATTTTAAAGAGTATTTTAAGACAAACATATAATGGTCACTTATCAGATTCCTCACCCCCTCTGATGGCTCATTTAAATAATTTTAGGGGGGGGGGTTCTAGATGAGTTGGGGACCTCACAAATCAAGGCTCTAGCACTCTGTCTGAATTTAATGAAAAGAAAAACATTTGTTCACATTTTAGGGGGTGTTTAGGGTAAAGCACTACAATGGAGCAGACAAAATACATTGGTAAGTGACTAGGCTAGGTGTGTTTGGGCCCAGGATAGCATGCTGGAGAGGTTAGTGAAGGGAAATATGCATGTAGGCCAAAAAAGGAGCATTAAAAGCTTACAGCATGCATGGGGACAAAGGGGACATTCACAGCATATTACAATCATGGTAATTGGGGAATTATGAAAGAAATACAATACATTAGCAAGCATTAAATACATAGAATGTGATGTTAAAGTAGAAAACTTACCTTAATATAGTCCTCCTGCAGAACTTGAATTATGGCAGAACAGGTCTCTGGAATAATGATCCCCAGAGCCTGGGGGGAGATGCCTGTTGAGAACTTGAGGTCCTGCAGACTTCTCCCCGTCGCCAGGTATCTCAACGTGGCAACTAGCCTCTGCTCAGCAGTAATGGCTTCCAGCATGACGGTGTCCTGCCTCGTGATATAGGGGGACACCAAAGCCAACAGATGCTGAAAAACGGGGTCCGTCATCCGGAGCAAATTCCTGTAGTCATCAGGGTTATTCTCCTGGATCTCCTGCAACAAAGGCATGTTACAGAATTGGTCCCGCTGGAGCAACCAATTCTTCGTTCATGAACTCCTCCTCACCCTGTTCATGGACTGGACTTGGTTTAAAGCATGAACCCCAACACCAAGCCCAAACACAGCACGAACTCTACGACAAGTACGTACCCGCAACATGGCTAGAACACGGTCGGCTGGTCAGAACAAAAACGAAAAGACTGCACTGAAGAAAATCAAGGCCTATGAAGAACGACCTGAAAATCAGTAACGAGCGGGCAAGAACGCACTCAAAAAACAGATACAAATAAACTACACGCACTGAAAGACAGATACGTACCCACAAGCACAAACTGAACACCAGAAAATAATCTTAAAAGCACGAACACTGAAAAGTGCGAATCGTCTCTCACCAAACTTTTACTAACACGAGGATCAGCAAAAGTAGCCCAAAGGGTGGCGCCATTTGAATGGAACTTCCCCTTTATAGTGCCATCATACGTGTTGTACGTCACCACGCTTTGGTCGAGCGTTTTTTTGCCTGAACTTGTGTATGCAAGGCCGGCTTGAGAGGAATCACGTTGGGAAAAACGCTAGTTTTTGGCATGTCAGGAAAACCGGTCGTGTGTACGAGGCATAAGAGTAATTCCTAGGTATGTAAGGTGTGATGCAGACCAGGAGAATGGGAGGGAAGATTGTGCTTGTTGTAAAGTATGGGGAGGTGAGGAGATATTTAAGGCTATAGATTTTTGAGAGTTGATAATTAGTCCAGATATCTGTGCAAAATGGTCTAGCTTACTTATAAGGTTGGAAGCAGAAATATGAGGGGAAGTCATAAATATTAGTATGTCGTCAGCAAACAAACATAATTTGTGCTGATGGCCAGCTAAGTCTATCCCTTTGATTGAAGGGTCTGTTCGTATAGCCTGAGCTAGGGGTTCAATAAGTAGGGAAAATAAAAGTGGGGAGGGTGGACAGCCCTGACGTGTTCCTCTATTTATGTCAAAGTAACCAGATCTATATCCAGCATACTTAACATAGGCTTTGGGATTATTATATAATGATGAAACCCAGTTGAGAAAGTGAGGAGCGAAACCCCATTTTTGTAGGGCAAATTGTAGATAGGGCCATGATATTGTGTCAAATGCTTTTTTAATATCCAACGACAAGAGACACATGGGTATTTGCCGTGTTTTAGCTGCTTACGTTATCAGCTGCTTGGCGAAAAGAAATGAAACAACTTGGTCCTTATTAATTAATGAACCAATAACATTGTTCAAACGGGTTGCTAGAATTTTTGCTAGTAATTTGATATCAAGATTAAGCAGGGATATGGGCCTGTAGTTAGCACAAGATGAATCATCTGATTGGGGTTTGGGGATCATTGTGATTATTGTTGTCAAGGTTTCAGGACGGAAGGATTGGTTGTTCAGAAGTGAATTGAAACCATCTGTCAGCAATGGCGCAAGAAGATGAGTAAACTTTTTATAATACAGGGCTGAGAAACCATCAGGACCCGGGCATTTATTTGGTTTAAGGGATTTAATGGCTAATTCAACCTCTGCAGATGTAATTGGGGTTTCAAGATGTTCCTGTTGAGTTAAAGGAATTGTTGAAAGTTTGATTTGTGAGAAAAATACCTCTGCATAGGATTGGTCAAAAGATCCCTTATTGTTGTATAGAGATGTAAGGTGTTTGTGGAAGGTTTGTAAGATTTTTTCTGGATTACTGGTGTAAGTATTATGAGGCAACTTTAATCAAATAGGTTTGTATGGATTGTTTAATTTTTTAAGTGCCGAGCGAGAAGCGTACCAGGCTTGTTAGCTTTAATATAAAATTTATGCTTGGATTTGCGTATGGTTTTGTCTGCGGATTCAGATAGGAAAAGATCAAGACTTAGACTAGCTTCATCTACCTGAGTTTTTGTCACAGGTGTAGGACTTGAATTTTGTTTCTAATATTTGTTGTAGTTTTTTTTTTTTTTTTTTAAGAAATGATCCTTGGCGTAGACAGGTTCCCCAAAGGACGGGTTTGTGTGCCTCCCATAAGGTTAATGGTGAAATATCAGGAGTTTTATTATATGTCTTTTATGGCTATTTCTAAGTCAGTAGAGTGTGATGGATAGGATCGAATTGTTTATGTGCCAAGTGGGGTATTGATTCTCGTGTATGAGGGAAGTTAAAAAAAGGGTACTACAGATGATGCAAGCAATTCTGGGGACATACTAATAGATATTAGAATATGATCAATGCAAGAAAAAGAATTGTGTGGGTGGGAATAGAAGGAATATTGACGTTTTGTAGGATTGATTTCTCGCCAGGAATCCAGAAAGGAATGTTGCTGTAGAAGCCTTTGGAACCTAGGAGATTGAAAATTGGATGCGACAGGAATTGGGGATTTATCTAAATAAGGATACAGAACTTGGTTAGAATCTCCACAGATCAAAAGCGTGCCCATTTTATGAGTCTCTATTACCTGGAACAAATGAGAGAGGAATGCTGTTGGACTTTTGTTGGGAGCATAGTAGGACACTACTGTGATTGGTGTATCACATAGATGACCCGTAAGAATGAGATAACGACATTCTGGGTCCTTGATCTCTGTCAGGAGAGAGTGGTGTAGCTCGATGAAATGCAATGAGCACTCCCCTTTGTTTGGTTTTAGCTGAAGCAGTAAAAACTTGGGGATATACTGTACTGAAATATTTAGGTGTCGAGGTTACAGTGAAATGGGTTTCTTGGAGGCAAACTATATGTGCTTTTGAGGAAGACAATGAATGAAAAACTTTGGTAAGTTTTTGTGGAACATTTAGACCTTGAATGTTCAAAGTAAGGATATTTAAGGGAACCATCATGAAATCATATATAGAATATTATAAGGCATTTCAAACATAAATGGAAGATCCATACTTACCCCGGGAGGAGCAAATAGAAAAGGAAGTGTGGAAACAGAATGTTGAGGACGAAAGAGAAAATGAGAATCATTATTAAACAAATAATTAATAAAACAGTTTAGAATGTAAAAGGGTAAAACGGCGGCGTTCCGAGCGAGCAAAAATGCTAGCTCAGAGGCACAGAGTCTGACCAGGGAGGCTCCCCTCACAAAAAAAGTGTGGAGGAGAGTCCAAAGGACAAAAAAAATGGAGGGAGCAGTGTCAATTTCTCGGGTCCCCCCCGACCCAAAATATATCTAAAAAGGAAAAAATTTACTTTGACACTCAAATTTGGCGGAAGTAAGCTAAAAAAAAAAAAAATAATATTAGAAAAATATTAAACACATTTTCAACATTAGAACATCTAGAATAATTTGATTAAACTCTTGTGTTGTATGGCACCACAGGAAAAGAATAAAAATAAAAAATGTTGAATTATAAAACCTTGTTGAATTTTACAGGTTACCTCTGGGTTGCCAGTTGCAGGAAAGGCAGTAGTGTTACTAAAAATTAGGGTGAGAAAAACTGGAGTATCAACATATTAATGATACAGTAGAAATATTTACTTCTATTCAGTAAATATTTTTTGGAAAAATAATATAGAACCTTTATCACGGGTGATAAGGGAATAAAGGTAAGGGATGGGGAGGGGAGTGTGAAAGTACAAGGGAAGCAGAAGGGAGGAAAGGAGGGGGTAAGGCTAGGGAAGGATAGGATGAGGAAGGAAGGGTACAAGGATAATAGGGAAAAATTGGATAATTTAAAACTTAAATTATCCTAGATCAAAAAAGGGATAAAGAATAGAAATTAAAGTTAGATTATAATCTGTTTAAGGGAAGTAAATTCAGAATGTCTAAATTACATTAAATACTTAGTAGCCAAAAAGTGGATGACAGATCAATAGTATTAAGTGAATTTCAGCGTGGTATGCAAGATGCATTTAGTCCATGGAGTCTGGGGTATCTTGGTTTGGGAAGTTGAATCGACCCCTCTTCGATGAGCTTTGTCTATTTCTGCCATATTCATTTTTGGAGGAATTTTGCGGAAAGATGGATGTTGTTCGCCGACGAGGGCTGGTTGATGGTTTTTCGTAGAGCTGAAGTTTTTGCATGGTGTTCGGTAGTTTATCAGAGGATCTACATGAGTACTTGGCACCTTGGTATGTGAAGCGGAGTGAAAAGGGGAATCCCCATTGATATGGGATTTGGTGTTGTTGTAAATTTTGCAATAAGGGTTTCATCGATCGCCGTTTAGTGACAGTTATTGGGGAAAGGTCAGCAAAGATCTGATACGGGTGACCTTAAAAGATTAGGGATTCTTTGTTCCTTGCTGTGACCATGAGCTGCTCTTTGGTGCGAAAGAAATGGAAATTATGTCACAGGGGGGGGGGGCCTTCAGATTTGCGTGGTGCCAAGGCCCTATGTATTCTGTCCATTTCCAGTCTCTCTATTGGGATAGATGGTGATAATTCTTGAAATAGGGCAGTAGTGGTTGATTATAGATCAATAATACACTCCGGTATACCACGTATGCGGAGATTTGAACGATGTGCCCTGTTCTCAAAATCCTCTAAACGCGTTTGTAGTGAGGAGTTTTCATCTTTGAGGTTGTCCAATTCATTTTCATGAGACAATACATTTGTTTCTATGTCATCCATTCTCATTTCTAATTCAGCTGTGCACTGACCTAAGTCTCGGATTTATTTTATTAATTTCTCAGTAATATGGTCGGAGGTCTGCTTTAAAGCCTTCTGTAACATTTTTTCTATTTGATTTAGAACATTTGGATGTAAGGAGTCTGCCTGTTGTGGCTGGGAGATGGTGCTGTCCTCACAGTCTGTATCATATAGCTCATGAGGTAATTGCTGCTGCCTGGCAGCGCGAGATGTGACTGTGTGAGGAGATTTAGAAAGCTCCATTTTACTGGACGAATTCTCCCTGAGGGTTTTCATCTTATTTTTCCCCCGCACTGCTCCAAAAACCATAATTAAAAGTTCCCAGGGCACTGAGGAAGATGAGGGTAAGCTTGGTGTAGTTACCACTCCATTCAGGTGTGTATTATGGCTGTGAAGTCTCGAGAAAAGCGGAGCCTCAGCGGGACATGGCCATCGCCTTGAGCTCTGCGCATGCGCCCTCTTGACTTGTCTTTTACATTACTGAAACCTGACATTTTAACAGGGGTGTGTAGACATTTTATATCCACTGTAGTTCCGATTTGCTCGACTTAAATAAAAACAAAATAAAATGACGACAGTTTGTATCTTAAGCCAGTGGAGCTAATTAAGCACTTGACCTTCGGAAGATTTTACCCTCTTCATGATCAGAGCATTTTGCGCTTTTTGGCACCATGCTAATTTAACTGGCAATTGCACTGTAATCAGGGCAGGACTTAGGGTGGTGGGGGCCCCTGGGCTTGAGTCACTTTCGGGCCCTACCTTCTATACAAATACATTACTTTAAATAGACGTAATACGTAACTGCCAATAACCAATCAGCAAACCTCAAGATGACTGACATTTAATTTAGCTAATTAAATTACATTTTATATATATATATATATATATATATATATATATATATATTGTGGTTTAAGATTGTAGATCGGGAGGTGAGGTATCTGATGTTGTTAATAGCTGTCAGCCTGCTCTGAGCCTGCCACTGATGCCCTCAGCCGAAGTCTGTCCTGTCCTCAGCACTTACTTGCTGAAGGAGGCAGGCAGCGGGAAAGTCAAGTATATCACTCCACCAGCAGCAGGAACTGTGACCCAGGACTTTATGCAAGTGCGGCACTGGTTTTTGTGTCAGTCTGCCAGTACTGAAAAGGAAAAAAGAAGTCCCTCTATTCTGTTCACCACCAGTGGGCCACGGGGGAACATTATTTGTTCACACTATGTATGCCATGTATACTACATTATGAAGTTTAAAGCTGCCGGCCCCCCTGTTAAAGTGATGGGACCGGGCCCCCTACAAGAGGCCCGATGGTACTCCCCATCAGCAGCCCTGGCTGCAGACATCCCACTGGTCTGATGGGGGGGGGGGTGTTTTTGCTGCTGGACACAGCTAAATTATAGATATGCACGCACATACATATATATATATATATATATATATATATAGCTGTGTCCAGCAGCACCCCCCACTGGTTATCAGCTATATTATATACAGGTATAGTGGCTGAGCTGCCCACCCCGAGACAGTCTGATAACTGGGGGGGGGGGGGGGAGGCTGGGAGAGTGCTGCTGGACACAGCTATATACACAGATATATATATAATTTAGCTGTGTCCAGCAGCACTCCCAGCCCCCCCCCCCCGGTTATCAGACCGTCTCAGGGTGTGGGCAGCTCTGCCACCATACCTGTATATAATATAGCTGATAACCAGTGGGGGGGGGGGGGTGCTGCTGGACACAGCTATATTTTTTATATATATATATATATATATATATATATATATATATATATATATATATATATACACACACACGTATATATATATATATATATATATATATATATATATATATATATATATAAAATATATGATATACCTGTGTCCAGCAGTAAAAACAACTACCCCCCTCTTAGCACTCCTCCTTCTTACCACAGCAGCTCTGGTCAGCTCAGGTGTGACTGGTAGGGTTGCCACCTTTTCTTCAAGCCAAACCCGAACACTATAGTGGTGCACGACATTTTTTTTTGTATATGCTATAAGATTGTAAAAGACAAGACCTGGGACACTTGGTTGCCTCCAGGAGAACAGTAATGCGTAGCGCAGTGGATGTGGCCGAATTGTGAGTGTTATGCATGGAATACAGGGGTCAGGAATATTTACTGTGCAAAATGCAGGGGACTGGAGTGTGGAATGCATAGTAGGAGTCATGACTACAAAACAAAAAAAGAGTACAGAAGTCAGGGGTGTGTAACACAGTGTAGGGGTAAGAAGAGCGCAAAATTCCCCCCCCCCCCACCGCAAGCAATACTCTCCTCCATGGTACACTTTTATCAAATATCCCAACTCCCTCTTCTGCGAAAAAAAATAAAAAAGCCAGCACTAATCTTTATGCTCACTCTCCACGCCACCAACAAAAATAATTCCCCCCTCAAAACAAATCCTCTTCCCCCCTTCCTCAGCACAAGTCCTCCTCCACTATGCCCAGTCCTAGCCCCCCTTCTTCCTCATCCCAGCACTTATCCCTGCCCCCCTCAATTCCCCCTCCTAATAGAAATCCTCTTTCTCAACTAGTACAAACCCTCCTTCCCCCCAATACCCCTCTCAGAAATAATCCTCTGCCACCACCAAATCCTACCTCCGAGCACAGCCTCCCATTCCAGTAAAACATCCTCCCCCCCCCCAACAAAAAAATCTCCTGTAGTATAAATCTTTCTCCTCCTCCCACTCCCCCACCAAAAAAAAAAGGAAATCCCACTTCTAGCACAAACCTCTCTCTAAAAAAAAAAATCCTCCTTCCCAGCACAAATCCCTATCCCAGCACAGCTCCTCATCCCAGCAAAAATACCCCACCCCAACATCCCCCAAGCATAAATCCTCCTCCCAGTACAAATTCTCTCCCCCAAATCGGGGAAGGGGGTTCCAGCACAACATGCTCCTCATCCTGGAACAATTCCTCTCCCCTTGTCCTCTCCAGCGCAAATCCTCTTTCCTCCAAGCCCCTCCTACACAAATCCTCTCCCCAGTTCCATCATGTATCTTCTCACCTAAATCCTCCCTGCAAGTACAAACTTTTCCCCCACAAACACAAATCCTTTCCCCCTTCTAATCCAAACCTCCATACTGTCCCAGTTTTAATGGGCCTTTCCTGAGATTTTAACAAAATTCCAGCGTCCCATGAATCCGGGCTGAGTCCTGGCACTAGGCTCAGCCAACTTGCCAAGCAGGAGCTAGTGTGGGCCTCCAGGGCAAAATGTCCTCCATCTCTTGGGGGTCTTGGGGTCCCAGATGCCATGATCATGCCCTCTGTGAAAAGTTGGATATGTGCTGGGGGGGGGGATATCTGGGAGGGAGAGGGCTAGTGCTGGAAGGGGGGTGGATATGTGCTGGGGGAGGGGGGCTATTGCTGGAAAGGGAGGGGGTTGGAAATGTGCTGGGGGGAAAGGAGGTTAGTGCTGGAAGGGGAGGGGGTGGAAATGTGCTGGGGGGGAAAGGAGGTTAGTGCTGGAAGGGGGGGTGGAAATGTGCTGGGGGGAAAGGAGGTTAGTGCTGGAAATGGGGGGGGGGATGGAAATGTGCTGGGGGGAAAGGAGGTTAGTGCTGGAAGAAGGGGGGGTGGAAATGTGCTGGGGGGAAAGGAGGTTAGTGCTGGAAGGGGGGGGGGTGTAAATGTGCTGGGGGGAAAGGAGGTTAGTGCTGGAAGGGGGGGTGGTAATGTGCTGGGGGGGAAAGGAGGTTAGTGCTGGAAGGGGGTGGAAATATGCTGGGGGGAGAGGAGGTTAGTGCTGGAAGGGGGGGTGGAAATATGCTGGGGGAGAGGAGGTAAGTGCTGGAAGGGGGGGGGGGGTGGAAATATGCTGGGGGGGAGAAGAGGTTAGTGCTGGAAGGGGGGGGTGGAAATATGCTGGGGGGAGAGGAGGTTAGTGCTGGGGGAAAGGAGGTTAGTGCTGGAAGGGGGGGGGTGGTAATGTGCTGGGGGGAAAGGAGGTTAGTGCTGGAAGGGGGTGGAAATATGCTGGGGGGAGAGGAGGTTAGTGCTGGAAGGGGGGGGGTGGAAATATGCTGGGGGGAGAGGAGGTAAGTGCTGGAAGGGGGGGTGGAAATGTGCTGGGGGAAAGGAGATTAGTGATGGGGGAAAGGAGGTTAGTGCTGGAAGGGGGGGGGGGGGGTGGTAATGTGCTGGAAGGGTGGGGGGGGTGGAAATATGCTGGGGGGAGAGGAGGTAAGTGCTGGAAGGGGGGGTGGAAATATGCTGGGGGGAGAGGAGGTTAGTGCTGGAAGGGTGGGGGGGTGGAAATATGCTGGGGGGAGAGGAGGTTAGTGCTGGAAGGGTGGGGGGGTGGAAATATGCTGGGGGGAAAGGAGGTTAGTGCTGGAAGGGTGGGGTGGAAATATGCTGGGGGGAGAGGAGGTAAGTGCTGGAAGGGTGGGGGTGGGGTGGAAATATGCTGGGGGGAGAGGAGGTAAGTGCTGGAAGGGGGGGGGGGGTTAGTGCTGGAAGGGTGGGGGGGTGGAAATATGCTGGGGGGAGAGGAGGTTAGTGCTGGAAGGGTGGGGGGGTGGAAATATGCTGGGGGGAGAGGAGGTAAGTGCAGGAAGGGTGGGGGGGTGGAAATATGCTGGGGGGAGAGGAGGTTAGTGCTGGAAGGGTGGGGGGGTGGAAATATGCTGGGGGGAGAGGAGGTTAGTGCTGGAAGGGTGGGGGGGTGGAAATATGCTGGGGGGAGAGGAGGTTAGTGCTGGAAGGGTGGGGGGTGGAAATATGCTGGGGGGAGAGGAGGTAAGTGCTGGAAGGGTGGGGGGTGGAAATATGCTGGGGGGAGAGGAGGTAAGTGCTGGAAGGGGGGGTGGAAATATGCTGGGGGGAAAGGAGGTTAGTGCTGGAAGGGGGGGGGTGGAAATGTGCTGGGGGAAAGGAGGTTAGTGCTGGGGGAAAGGAGGTTAGTGCTGGAAGGGGGGGGGTGGTAATGTGCTGGGGGGAAAGGAGGTTAGTGCTGGAAGGGGGTAGAAATATGCTGGGGGGGAGAGGAGGTTAGTGCTGGAAGGGGGGGGGGTGGAAATATGCTGGGGGGAGAGGAGGTTAGTGCTGGAAGGGTGGGGGGGTGGAAATATGCTGGGGGGAGAGGAGGCAAGTGCTGGAAGGGTGGGGGGTGGAAATATGCTGGGGGGAGAGGAGGTTAGTGCTGGAATGGTGGGGGGGTGGAAAAATGCTGGGGGGAGAGGAGGTTAGTGCTGGAATGGTGGGGGGTGGAAATATGCTGGGGGGAGAGGAGGTAAGTGCTGGAAGGGGGGGTGGAAATATGCTGGGGGGAGAGGTGGTTAGTGCTGGAAGGGGGGGGTGGAAATGTGCTGGGGGGAAAGGAGGTTAGTGCTGGAAGGGGGGGGTGGTAATGTGCTGGGGGGAAAGGAGGTTAGTGCTGGAAGGGGGTAGAAATATGCTGGGGGGGAGAGGAGGTTAGTGCTGGAAGGGTGGGGGGGGTGGAAATATGCTGGGGGGAGAGGAGGTAAGTGCTGGAAGGGTGGGGGGGGGAAATATGCTGGGGGGAGAGGAGGTAAGTGCTGGAAGGGGGGGGTGGAAATATGCTGGGGGGAGAGGAGGTTAGTGCTGGAAGGGTGGGGGGGGTGGAAATATGCTGGGGGGAGAGGAGGTTAGTGCTGGAAGGGTGGGGGGGGGGGTGGAAATATGCTGGGGGGAGAGGAGGTTAGTGCTGGAAGGGGGGGGTGGAAATATGCTGGGGGGAGAGGAGGTAAGTGCTGGAAGGGGGGGGTGGAAATATGCTGGGGGGAGAGGTGGTAAGTGCTGGAAGGGTGGAAATATGCTGGGGGGAGAGGAGGTAAGTGCTGGAAGGGGGGTGGAAATATGCTGGGGGGAGAGGAGGTAAGTGCTGGAAGGGGGGGGTGGAAATATGCTGGGGGGAGGAAATATGCTGGGGGGAGAGGAGGTAAGTGCTGGAAGGGTGGGGGGGTGAGGTTAGTGCTGGAAGGGTGGGGGGGGGGGTGGAAATATGCTGGGGGGAGAGGAGGTAAGTGCTGGAAGGGGGGGGTGGAAATATGCTGGGGGGAGAGGAGGTAAGTGCTGGAAGGGGGGTGGAAATATGCTGGGGGGAGAGGAGGTTAGTGCTGGAAGGGTGGGGGGGTGGAAATATGCTGGGGGGAGAGGAGGTAAGTGCTGGAAAGGTGGGGGGGTGGAAATATGCTGGGGGGAGAGGAGGTAAGTGCTGGAAGGGGGGTGGAAATATGCTGGGGGGAGAGGAGGTTAGTGCTGGAAGGTGGGGGGTGGAAATATGCTGGGGGAAAGGAGGTTAGTGCTGGAAGGGGGGGTGGAAATGTGCTGGGGGGAAAGGAGGTTAGTGCTGGAAGGGGGGGGGGGTGGTAATGTGCTGGGGGGAAAGGAGGTTAGTGCTGGAAGGGGGTAGAAATATGCTGGGGGGGAGAGGAGGTTAGTGCTGGAAGGGTGGGGGGGGGGTGGAAATATGCTGGGGGGAGAGGAGGTTAGTGCTGGAAGGGTGGGGGGGGTGGAAATATGCTGGGGGGAGAGGAGGTAAGTGCTGGAAGGGGGGGGTGGAAATATGCTGGGGGGAGAGGAGGTAAGTGCTGGAAGGGTGGGGGGGTGGAAATATGCTAGGGGGAGAGGAGGTAAGTGCTGGAAGGGGGGGTGGAAATATGCTGGGGGGAGAGGAGGTTAGTGCTGGAAGGGTGGGGGGGTGGAAATATGCTGGGGGGAGAGGAGGTTAGTGCTGGAAGGGTGGGGGGGGTGGAAATATGCTGGGGGGAGAGGAGGTAAGTGCTGGAAGGGGGGGTGGAAATATGCTGGGGGGAGAGGAGGTTAGTGCTGGAAGGGGGTGGAAATATGCTGGGGGGAGAGGAGGTTAGTGCTGGAAGGGGGGGTGGAAATATGCTGGGGGGGGGTGGAAATATGCTGGGGGGAGAGGAGGTTAGTGCTGGAAGGGCGGGGGGTGGAAATATGCTGGGGGGAGAGGAGGTAAGTGCTGGAAGGAGAGGAGGTCAGTGCTGGAAGGGGGGAGAGGAGGTTAGTGCTGGAAGGGGGGGGGTGGAAATATGCTGGGGGAGAGGAGGTTAGTGCTGGAAGGGTGGGGGGGTGGAAATATGCTGGGGGGAGAGGAGGTAAGTGCTGGAAGGGGGGGGGGGTGTAAATATGCTGGGGGGAGAGGAGGTAAGTGCTGGAAGGGTGGGGGGGTGTAAATATGCTGGGGGGAGAGGAGGTAAGTGCTGGAAGGGGGGGTGGAAATATGCTGGGGGGAGAGGAGGTTAGTGCTGGAAGGGTGGGGGGGAGAGGAGGTAAGTGCTGGAAGGGGGGGGGGTGGAAATATGCTGGGGGAGAGGAGGTAAGTGCTGGAAGGAGAGGAGGTTAGTGCTGGAAGGGGGGGTGGAAATATGCTGGGGGGGAGGAGGTTAGTGCTGGAAGGGGGGGTGGAAATATGCTGGGGGGAGGAGGAGGTTAGTGCTGGAAGGGTGGGGGGGTGGAACTATGCTGGGGGGAGAGGAGGTAAGTGCTGGAAGGGTGGGGGGGTGGAAATATGCTGGGGGGAGAGGAGGTCAGTGCTGGAAGGGGGGGTGGAAATATGCTGGGGGGAGAGGAGGTTAGTGCTGGAAGGGGGGGGGGGTGGAAATATGCTGGGGGGAGAGGAGGTTAGTGCTGGAAGGGGGGGGGGTGGAAATATGCTGGGGGAGAGGAGGTTAGTGCTGGAAGGGTGGGGGGGTGGAAATATGCTGGGGGGAGAGGAGGTTAGTGCTGGAAGGGTGGGGGGGGGTGGAAATATGCTGGGGGGGGGAGAGGAGGTTAGTGCTGGAAGGGTGGGGGGTGGAAATATGCTGGGGGGGGAGAGGAGGTTAGTGCTGGAAGGGTGGGGGGGTGGAAATATGCTGGGGGGAGAGGAGGTAAGTGCTGGAAGGGTGGGGGGGTGGAAATATGCTGGGGGGAGAGGAGGTTAGTGCTGGAAGGGTGGGGGGGTGGAAATATGCTGGGGGAGAGGAGGTAAGTGCTGGAAGGGGGGGGTGGAAATATGCTGGGGAGAGAGGAGGTTAGTGCTGGAAGGGTGGGGGGGAGAGGAGGTAAGTGCTGGAAGGGGGGTGGAAATATGCTGGGGGGAGAGGAGGTTAGTGCTGGAAGGGGGGGGGGTGGAAATATGCTGGGGGGAGAGGAGGTAAGTGCTGGAAGGGGGGGGGGTGGAAATATGCTGGGGGGAGAGGAGGTTAGTGCTGGAAGGGTGGGGGGGTGGAAATATGCTGGGGGGAGAGGAGGTTAGTGCTGTAAGGGTGGGGGGTGGAAATATGCTGGGGGGAGAGGAGGTAAGTGCTGGAGGGGTGGGGGATGGAAATATGCTGGGGGGAGAGGAGGTAAGTGCTGGAAGGGGGGGGGGTGGAAATATGCTGGGGGGAGAGGAGGTTAGTGCTGGAAGGGTGGGGGGGTGGAAATATGCTGGGGGAAGAGGAGGTAAGTGCTGGAAGGGGGGTGGAAATATGCTGGGGGGAGAGGAGGTTAGTGCTGGAAGGGGGGGTGGAAATATGCTGGGGGGAGAGGAGGTTAGTGCTGGAAGGGGGGGTGGAAATGTGCTGGGGGGAAAGGAGGTTAGTGCTGGAAGGGGGGGGGTGGAAATGTGCTGGGGGGGAAAGGAGGTTAGTGCTGGGGGAAAGGAGGTTAGTGCTGGAAGGGGGGGGGGTGGTAATGTGCTGGGGGGAAAGGAGGTTAGTGCTGGAAGGGGGTGGAAATATGCTGGGGGGAGAGGAGGTTAGTGCTGGAAGGGGGGGGTGGAAATATGCTGGGGGGGGAGAGGAGGTTAGTGCTGGAAGGGGGGGGGGTGGAAATATGCTGGGGGAGAGGAGGTTAGTGCTGGAAGGGTGGGGGGGTGGAAATATGCTGGGGGGAGAGGAGGTTAGTGCTGGAAGGGTGGGGGGGGGTGGAAATATGCTGGGGGGAGAGGAGGTTAGTGCTGGAAGGGTGGGGGGGTGGAAATATGCTGGGGGGAGAGGAGGTTAGTGCTGGAAGGGTGGGGGGGGTGGAAATATGCTGGGGGGAGAGGAGGTTAGTGCTGGAAGGGTGGGGGGGGGTGGATATATTCTGGGGGGAGAGGAGGTTAGTGCTGGAAGGGTGGGGGGGGGGTGGAAATATGCTGGGGGGAGAGGAGGTTAGTGCTGGAAGGGTGGGGGGGGGTGGAAATATGCTGGGGGGAGAGGAGGTAAGTGCTGGAAGGGTGGGGGGTGGAAATATGCTGGGGGGAGAGGAGGTTAGTGCTGGAAGGGTGGGGGGGGTGGAAATATGCTGGGGGGAGAGGAGGTTAGTGCTGGAAGGGTGGGGGGGTGGAAATATGCTGGGGGGAGAGGAGGTTAGTGCTGGAAGGGTGGAAATATGCTGGGGGGTGAGGAGGTTAGTGCTGGAAGGGTGGGGGGGGTGGAAATATGCTGGGGGGAGAGGAGGTTAGTGCTGGAAGGGGGGGTGGAAATATGCTGGGGGGAGAGGAGGTTAGTGCTGGAAGGGGGGGTGGAAATATGCTGGGGGGAGAGGAGGTTAGTGCTGGAAGGGGGGGTGGAAATATGCTGGGGGGAGAGGAGGTTAGTGCTGGAAGGGGGGGTGGAAATATGCTGGGGGGAGAGGAGGTTAGTGCTGGAAGGGGGAGTGGAAATATGCTGGGGGGAGAGGAGGTTAGTGCTGGAAGGGGGGGTGGAAATATGCTGGGGGGAGAGGAGGTTAGTGCTGGAAGGGGGGGTGGAAATATGCTGGGGGGAGAGGAAGTTAGTGCTGGAAGAGTGGGGGGGTGGAAATATGCTGGGGGGAGAGGAGGTTAGTGCTGGAAGGGGGGTGGAAATATGCTGGGGGGAGAGGAGGTTAGTGCTGGAAGGGGGGGTGGAAATATGCTGGGGGGAGAGGAGGTTAGTGCTGGAAGGGTGGGGGGGGGTGGAAATATGCTGGGGGGAGAGGAGGTTAGTGCTGGAAGGGTGGGGGGGGGTGGAAATATGCTGGGGGGAGAGGAGGTTAGTGCTGGAAGGGGGGGTGGAAATATGCTGGGGGGAGAGGAGGTTAGTGCTGGAAGGGGGGGGTGGAAATATGCTGGGGGGAGAGGAGGTTAGTGCTGGAAGGGTGAGGGGGGGGGTGGAAATATGCTAGGGGGAGAGGAGGTTAGTGCTGGAAGGGTGGGGGGGGGGTGGAAATATGCTGGGGGGAGAGGAGGTTAGTGCTGGAAGGGTGGGGGGGTGGAAATATGCTGGGGGGAGAGGAGGTTAGTGCTGGAAGGGTGGGGGGGTGGAAATATGCTGGGGGGAGAGGAGGTTAGTGCTGGAAGGGTGGGGGGTGGAAATATACTGGGGGGAGAGGAGGTTAGTGCTGGAAGGGTGGGGGGGAAGGAGGTTAGTGCTGGAAGGGTGGGGGGGTTGAAATATGCTGGGGGGAGAGGAGGTAAGTGCTGGAAGGGGGGGGTGGAAATATGCTGGGGGTTGAGGAGGTTAGTGCTGGAAGGGTGGGGGGGGTGGAAATATGCTGGGGGGAGAGGAGGTTAGTGCTGGAAGGGTGGAAATATGCTGGGGGGAGAGGAGGTTAGTGCTGGAAGGGGGGGGTGGAAATATGCTGGGGGGAGAGGAGGTTAGTGCTGGAAGGGGGGGGTGGAAATATGCTGGGGGGAGAGGAGGTTAGTGCTGGAAGGGTGGGGGTTGGAAATATGCTGGGGGGAGAGGAGGTTAGTGCTGGAAGGGGGGGGTGGAAATATGCTGGGGGGAGAGGAGGTTAGTGCTGGAAGGGTGGGGGGGTGGAAATATGCTGGGGGGAGAGGAGGTTAGTGCTGGAAGGGTGGGGGGGGGTGGAAATATGCTGGGGGGAGAGGAGGTTAGTGCTGGAAGGGTGGGGGGGGTGGAAATATGCTGGGGGGAGAGGAGGTTAGTGCTGGAAGGGTGGGGGTGGTGGAAATATGCTGGGGGGAGAGGAGGTTAGTGCTGGAAGGGTGGGGGGGGGGTGGAAATATGCTGGGGGGAGAGGAGGTTAGTGCTGGAAGGGTGGGGGGGGTGGAAATATGCTGGGGGGAGAGGAGGTTAGTGCTGGAAGGGTGGGGGGGGTGGAAATATGCTGGGGGGAGAGGAGGTTAGTGCTGGAAGGGTGGGGGGGTGGAAATATACTGGGGGGAGAGGAGGTTAGTGCTGAAAAGGGTGGGGGGTGGAAATATGCTGGGGGGAGAGAAGGTTAGTGCTGGAAGGGTGGGGGGGGGTGGAAATATGCTGGGGGGAGAGGAGGTTAGTGCTGGAAGGGTGGGGGGGGGGTGGAAATATACTGGGGGGAGAGGAGGTTAGTGCTGAAAGGGTGGGGGGTGGAAATATGCTGGGGGGAGAGGTTAGTGCTGGAAGGGTGGGGGGGGTTGAAATATGCTGGGGGGAGAGGAGGTAAGTGCTGGAAGGGGGGGGGGGGTGGAAATATGCTGGGGGGAGAGGAGGTTAGTGCTGGAAGGGTGGAAATATACTGGGGGGAGAGGAGGTTAGTGCTGAAAGGGTGGGGGGTGGAAATATGCTGGGGGGAGAGGAGGTTAGTGCTGAAAGGGTGGGGGGGGTGGAAATATGCTAGGGGGAGAGGAGGTTAGTGCTGGAAGGGGGGGGGGGTGGAAATATGCTGGGGGGAGAGGAGGTTAGTGCTGGAAGGGTGGGGGGGGTGGAAATATGCTGGGGGGAGAGGAGGTTAGTGCTGGAAGGGTGGGGGGGTGGAAATATGCTGGGGGGAGAGGAGGTTAGTGCTGAAAGGGTGGGGGGGGGTGGAAATATGCTGGGGGGAGAGGAGGTTAGTGCTGAAAGGGTGGGGGGGGTGGAAATATGCTGGGGGGAGAGGAGGTTAGTGCTGGAAGGGTGGAAATATACTGGGGGGAGAGGAGGTTAGTGCTGAAAGGGTGGGGGGGGTGGAAATATGCTGGGGGGAGAGGAGGTTAGTGCTGGAAGGGTGGAAATATACTGGGGGGAGAGGAGGTTAGTGCTGAAAGGGTGGGGGGGTGGAAATATGCTGGGGGGAGAGGAGGTTAGTGCTGAAAGGGTGGGGGGGGTGGAAATATGCTGGGGGGAGAGGTTAGTGCTGGAAGGGGGGGGTGGAAATATGCTGGGGGGAGAGGAGGTTAGTGCTGGAAGGGTGGGGGGTGGAAATATGCTTGTGGGAGAGGAGGTTAGTGCTGGAAGGGTGGGGGGGGTGGAAATATGCTGGGGGGAGAGGAAGTTAGTGCTGAAAGGGTGGGGGGGTGGAAATATGCTGGGGGGAGAGGAGGTTAGTGCTGAAAGGGTGGGGGGTGGAAATATGCTGGGGGGAGAGGAGGTTAGTGCTGGAAGGGTGGGGGGGTGGAAATATGCTGGGGGGAGAGGAGGTTAGTGCTGGAAGGGTGGGGGGGGGGTTGAAATATGCTGGGGGGAGAGGAGGTAAGTGCTGGAAGGGGGGGTGGAAATATGCTGGGGGGAGAGGAGGTTAGTGCCGGAAGGGGGGGGGGGTGGAAATATGCTGGGGGGAGAGGAGGTTAGTGCTGGAAGGGTGGGGGGGTGGAAATATGCTGGGGGGAGAGGAGGTTAGTGCTGGAAGGGGGGTGGAAATATGCTGGGGGGGAGAGGAGGTTAGTGCTGGAAGGGGGGGGGTGGAAATATGCTGGAGGGAGAGGAGGTTAGTGCTGGAAGGGGGGGTGGAAATATGCTGGGGGGAGAGGAGGTAAGTGCTGGAAGGGGGGGTGGAAATATGTTGGGGGGAGAGGAGGTTAGTGCTGGAAGGGTGGGGGGGGGGGGTGGAAATATGCTGGGGGGAGAGGAGGTTAGTGCTGGAAGGGTGGGTGGAAATATGCTGGGGGGAGAGGAGGTTAGTGCTGGAAGGGGGGGTGGAAATATGCTGGGGGGAGAGGAGGTTAGTCCCGGAAGGGGGGGGGGGTGGAGGTTAGTGCTGGAAGGGTGGGGGGTGGAAATATGCTGGGGGGAGAGGAGGTTAGTGCTGGAAGGGGGGTGGAAATATGCTGGGGGGAGAGGAGGTAAGTGCTGGAAGGGGGGGGTGGAAATATGTTGGGGGGAGAGGAGGTTAGTGCTGGAAGGGTGGGGGGGTGGAAATATGCTGGGGGGAGAGGAGGTAAGTGCTGGAAGGGTGGGTGGAAATATGCTGGGGGGAGAGGAGGTTAGTGCTGGAAGGGGGGGTGGAAATATGCTGGGGGGAGAGGAGGTTAGTGCCGGAAGGGGGGGTGGAAATATGCTGGGGGGAGAGGAGGTTAGTGCCGGAAGGGGGGGGGTGGAGGTTAGTGCTGCAAGGGTGGGGGGGGTGGAAATATGCTGGGGGGAGAGGAGGTTAGTGCTGGAAGGGGGGTGGAAATATGCTGGGGGGAGAGGAGGTTAGTGCTGGAAGGGGGGGGGTGGAAATATGCTGGGGGGAGAGGAGGTAAGTGCTGGAAGGGGGTGTGGAAATATGCTGGGGGGAGAGGAGGTTAGTGCTGGAAGGGTGGGGGGGGTGGAAATATGCTGGGGGGAGAGGAGGTTAGTGCTGGAAGGGGGGTGGAAATGTGCTGGAAGGGGGGGGGGGTGGAAATATGCTGGGGGGAGAGGAGGTAAGTGCTGGAAGGGGGTGTGGAAATATGCTGGGGGGAGAGGAGGTTAGTGCTGGAAGGGTGGGGGGGGGGTGGAAATATGCTGGGGGGAGAGGAGGTTAGTGCTGGAAGGGGGGTGGAAATATGCTGGGGGGAGAGGAGGTTAGTGCTGGAAGGGGGGGGTGGAAATATGCTGGGGGGAGAGGAGGTAAGTGCTGGAAGGGGGTGTGGAAATATGCTGGGGGGAGAGGAGGTTAGTGCTGGAAGGGTGGGGGGGGGGTGGAAATATGCTGGGGGGAGAGGAGGTAAGTGCTGGAAGGGGCTGTCATGTTTCAAATGAATCCCACACTGACTTCTGGCATATATCCTTTCTCATACCAAAGCACATATCCTCCTAACCCCCCCAATCAGTCCACCAACTGTACATCGTTTTAGTTTCCTCCATCCCAATCCCAGCCACTCTCTCCCCCTCCTCCCTGTCCATCTACAAAGCATAGAAAACGTTTTTACAGACCTGAAATCACCACGTGTTCCTGCTGCCCCCCCCTCCTCTTGTGTGTATACAGAGCTGAAGGAGGAGGGGGAGGAGACAGCTTCGTTCTGCTGTGTGTGAGGGAGACAGGCATCTGATGATCCTGCAGACAGCAGAGAGAGGGGACTCACGGCTCAGCTCAGCAGAGCAGTAGTGAGAGGGGACTCGGAGGAGAAAAAACAGAGACAGAGCCTGTGTTCAGGCAAAAAAAAAAAAATGCCAAAGGAAGACAGTTTGTCTACATGGACAGAGCGGGGCCCAGTCAAGCCCAATAGTAGGTCCGGCCGTGACTGTAATTCAACATTATACACAAATTACATTTTTATAAAAACAATTCACACAAATAGAGCTCTCTTATAGTGGTATTTGATCACCGCTGGGTTTTTCATTGTTTGCGATATAAATAAAAGAAAATACAATTTTGAAAATATTATATTTTTTACTTCTTGCTAAAAAAAAAAAAAAAAATCGAATTTCTTTATAAATTTAGGTCAAAATGTATTCAGCTACGGACGGGTCTTTGGTAAAAAAAATCCCAATAAGTGTATATTATTTGGTTTATGTGAAAGTTATAGTCTGCTATAGATACTTGAATTTTTGTTATGCTAGTAATGGCGATGATCAGCAACTTATAGTGGGACTGTGATAGTGTGATGGATAATCTGACACTAGCTGATGCTGCCTGGGGGGTTGAATGACTGACACTGACATTGATAGTGACACTAATACAGTGATCAGTCCTAATACCAGGGCTTTTTTTCTCAGGCAATAGGTGCAGGAACTCTCCTTTTCCAAGTCACTTGTTTTCTCCGCCCCTACCCACCTATGAGCAACGTCCCTTGGTTCCATCCCCTACCCACCTCCCAGCACCGCCCTTTTAGACAATACAGAACCAAGTATCATTTTGTTGTGCTAAGTAATTTGTATGGAATTTGGTTTCCCCTTCAGCCAGCAACAATAGATCCCCCTAACAATGTACCACCCACAACAAAATCCCCCCCCCAGCAACAATAGACTCCCGGCAGCATCAACAGATCTCCGCACAGCCAGCATTAATAGACTCTCTGGCAGCCATCAACAATAGACCCCTCCCCCAACAGTAGATCTCCTTCAGAAACAACTGACCCCCCAGCAACAATAGGTCCCCCACCAGCAACACTAGACCTCCTCAGCAACAATAGACCCCCCTGAAAAAATAGATCCCCTCCAGCTAGAATAGATCCACCAGCAGTGAGCATCAATACCCTGCAGCACACCCCAGCACCCCTTGACATTACATACAGTCAGTCCAGGAGGTGCCGGAACTGCATTCCCCCGCGTTCCCGCTGAAAAAAAGCCCTGCCTAATACTATACACTGGAAGGGAAGGAGTTAACATCTATGGACGATCAAGAGGTTAAATGTGTGCCTAACAATGATTACTATGTGTGTTATGTGCTGCTTTTACTATGCCATCTTATTGTTTTTTACCTGTGCAGGGAATAAAAAAGCCAGCAAGATCGCTTGTCAGTATTCGGAGCTCTGTCTTGTTTACAACCTGAGCTCCCTTCCCTGAATGACGGAGCCATTCAGTGGGTGCCAGAGACCAAACATTGGCCGGGACCCAATGATCGCTTGTACTGTAACAAATCTTAGCACAGCCAGGGCGGTGGGTGCGTGATCATGTATCAGATACGTGATCCAGTGCAGAGCAGTCATCCTGCAGCAGTATATCTTTCTTCTGGTGTAAAGAGACAGATTTTGCAAAAGTTTCTCGCATGCATTCTAAAAGTAGCACAGCATGCACCAAATTCAAGTACAGGTTCTGGACTGGTACATGAATTCGGCCCACGATGCACCACTTTTAGAACACATACGAGACACAGTTGAAAAAATCTGTCTGCACCAGTCTTTATAAATTCCAGAGATAGTGTTTGGAGGTTTTAACTAATCTTTGAGCCTAAAATGTGCATTTTAACTTATGTGCAAAAAAACTGCAACACTGGCAGCCAAAGTGATAAATTCAATCTGTAATTTTATCTTTTTTATACGTGCATTTATTTTAGAATTACTAAGAAAAAAAATGGGTATTAATGTGTACTCCCAAAAGTGTCTTCTTAGTGGGCTGCATCTTAGACGATGTGCAGTGCTGCATCCAGAGCTTTTTTCCTCAGAGAATAGGTGCAGGAACTCCCCCCTTCTAAGTCACTTTGTGTCTCTGCCCCCTACCCACCTCTGAGGACTGACCCTTGGGTCTACCCTTACCCACCTCTTAGCACGACCCTTGGTTCCACCCCTTACCCAGGTCCCAGTATGGCCCCTTTTATAGAATATAGAGCCAAGTATCATTTTGTAGTGGTAAGTAATTTATATGGAATTTGGTAATAACAAGAAAAGCAGTAAAATAGATTCCCCCGCAGCGAGCAGCAATAGACCCCTCCCCAGCAATAATAGACCCCCTGCCTTCATCTGCTTTTACTGCCGAGCATAGAGGTCATGGGCTTTCCTCCACCTTTCTTTGTGCATCATAGCACTCAACCTCCTGTAAAATAGTCAGTGTTTGGTGCTGCATAGATCAATGTACCTCCTCCAAGTCTGCCCTGCATATTCAGTTTAGTGATGTCAACATCCCCCCTTTTGTTTCCAATTCTTCCCATTGGCAACAACTAAACTAAACAAACAGCATATGTCCATTGAGTTTAAATAAAAGACAAAAGAGACACCTTTTGAGGCTATCACAGCTCCAAGTCGCTTTGGATAAGTCTCTATGAGCTTGCCACATCTTACCACTGGGATTGTTGCCCATTCCTCCTTGCAAAACTGCTCCAGCTCCTTCAAGTTTGATGGTTTGTGCTTGTAAAGACTAGCAATCTTTAAGTCTGACCACAGATTTTCTATTGGATTGAGGTCTGGGCTTTGACTAGGCCATTCAAACACATTTACATGTTTCCCCTTAAACCACTCAAGTGTTGCTTTAGCAGTATGTTTGGGATCATTGTCCTGCTGGAAGGTGAACCTCTGCCCTAGCCTCAAATCACACACAGAGTGGTACAGGCTTTGCTCAAGAATGTCCCTGTATTTAGCACCATCCATCTTTCCCTCAACTCTGACCAGTTTCCCAGTCCCGACTGCTGAAAAACATCCCCACAGCATGATGCTGCCACCACCATCTTTCACTGTAAGGATGGTGTTCTTTGGGTGATGTGATGTGTTGGGTTTGCGCCAGACATAGCGTTTTCTTTGATGGCCAAAAAGTTCAATTTTCGTCTCATCAACCCAGAGCACCTTCCTCCATACATTTTGGGAGTCTCCCACATGCTTTTTCGCTTTCACTCTGCCATAAAGCCCAACTCTATGGAGCGTACGGCTTATTGTCATCCTATGCACAGATACTCCAGTCTCTGCTGTGGAACTCTGCAGCTCCTCCAGGGTTACCTTAGGTCTCTGTGCTGCCTCTCTGATTAATGCCCTCCTTGCCCGGTCCGTGAGTTTTGGTGTCTCTTGGCAGGTTTGCTGTTGTGCCATGTTCTTTCCATTTGGTTATGATAGATTTGATGGTGCTCCTAGGGATCATCAAAGATTTGGATATTTTTTTTTTATAACCTAAACCTGACTTGTACTTCTCAACAACATTGTCCCTTACTTGTTTGGAGAGTTCCTTGGTCTTTATGGCAGTGGCTTTTTCAATAGAGGTGGTGGATTCTTTTCTATCTGGTAACAGCACTATTCTATGGTGTTCACATTTGATGTCACGGATGCATATTTAGAGGATAGAATTTCCAAAATTAACATCGTGGCTGATTGAACTTTATGCACAAACTGTTTGAAGGACCTCATGTCACTTGCACCAGCTATTCAAGGGGTATAGTGCAATAGGAGAACTCCGTTTGGGAGTTATTGTTTCCACTTGTGCTTTTTGGACATTTATTTCCCCTCTCTGGTGTGGGATCATACTAGCATCAGAAATTGGATATTCTGTTCATATTGTTCATTGTATTTATCTACATTGATTCTCACTTTATCATTGCGCAGCTTGATTCTTTTATTATTTGCATTTTTTGTGTGTGTCTCACATTCTTAGGTTGCAGCACAGGTATATTTATACCAATTTCTATTGCTATTTTAGACAGCGCAGTATATACACCCCATTTTAACAATTCAATATTAACCTTAAATATTAACTTTGATTAGCAACATCCCACTTCCCCAAAGCTGGGAGATTCCAAATTGACTCTTGATTATAGACCACTCAGTCTCTCAGTAAATACACAATGTAACAATGTATAATCATAGCCATAGCGGTTAACAATAACGCCTTGTAAATTAGTAGTGTGCCACTGCTTCAACATGTTACTGTTTTCCCCCATCACATTATACTAGGGATGTGAAAAGGCACATTGGTACGTCAGCAGCTTTGTAAATCTCTTCTCTCCTCCTAAGTGTTTAAGAGTATACAACTTTAAACTGGCCAGAATTTCTGATGATTCCTGCTGAATTTGTCAGAATTTGAGCCATAGGTGGTCCTGTTGGCTTAGCAAAAGTCAATTTAAATGTTAAAATTATATCAGCCAAACAATAACTACATCCCTTACGTTCAGACCAAATTTTGTCTGTCCAAACCTTTGAGACATTTGTCAGAAACTGCTCAGCCGATAATGCATTGCAAACAACTGTCACTGTCGAAAGACTTGCAACTGACCTATGCACACTATATCTAGACACTGTCCCTGTGAGCCCCACAGCAGGCACAGGAGGAGCAGATATAGGAGTAGGAGTATGGATGCAATGACAGCATTTACGAGGAGAAGGAGGACAAGGGGAAGGCTTTTGGGGTGAGTTTATCCCTCACAGTCACAAACCCTGAAAATTGTACACAGCTGAGGGAGTAGCTGAGGACAATGTCATCCTCATAACCCCATGGAATTGGGTTTCTCTGTCTCCAATAACTTGGAGCAGATAGGTGTGTTCATGCTCCAGATCCTAGGATGATTAAGGAGAGAGACCATTAGGGACTTAAGTGAGGCATTCAAAACATTTTCTCTACCCAGCACCCAGGGCTGTTCGCTGCCAGCATCCATCAGCTGTAGTGGGCTTTGTGACAGACTGTCTGTCCCCAGACAAAGTTGAGCAACTGATATTTGTTAAAATAAATAAATCTTGGCTCAGTGACAACTACCAAGCAGGTTGCCCGAGCAAAACTTTCAAGGAAAAAGTTAGCTTGATCTGCAGAGTAGGAACTACACTGGAGCACACTAAAAGACTTAAGTCCTGGAAGCTGGACCAGGATCAATCTGCAATGAATAAGACCTGATTATTGGATCAGGACATTCCCAAGTATGAGGATGTTCCCATTTGAGAGCCAGTAATGCAGGATCTCCCACCATCCAAGAGCTTGCAGGTATTCAAAAATGACCTCCTCACAGGAGTTTGGACCCCAAGAAGTAGGACTAGAGCAAATGCGTGAACTGTGAGTAACAGTGGAGCAGGTTAGGTCACCAGGTTATGGACCAGAGGTCAGGGCTGGCTGTGGACATGGATAACTAGGATACAAGCACACAGCAGACACATATAAGCAGAATACAAGTCAGCGATCATGGCAGGCAGCAGGCATAGATAACCAGGATACAAGCCAGAGGTCAGTACACCAGGATCAAAAGGACAAAGATGCAAACTGGATGGCAGAAAGGCTCATCAGGGGCCCAGCAGCTAGCTTGTTAAAGCACTTGGTAATCACTAAGTCCAAATCTGGAGTGATGCAAAAATGTTTTTAGCCTAACATGTTTACACACAAAGCCAACTACTGTCACCCTTGTGCTGTATTCCAGTTGATTGGCAAGTCAGGAAATGCTCACAGTGCTACACAACAACTTTAGCCTGTATTGAAGAACCTATTTCAGAGGGTGGCATCGGCCTTGTTGATCAAGGTCTACAGTTTGTGTATGATCTGATACAGGCTCTCTGTCAGAAAATGACACATATTGTGGGTAGTCCTCACCACCCACAACTGAATGGTCATGTCAATGGGATCTGGGAAACTGAACCTGAGGATGCTTGTGAAATCACAGAGAAAGGACTGGAAATTATATTTGTTTGACCATTGCCTACAGAGAGGTTCCGCAGAAATCTAAAGGCGATTTACAATTTTAATCCCTTTATGGAAAGCAAGTGAGAGGACTCTTATGCCGCGTACACACGATCGTGATTCACGGCGGTGAAAACACCGCCGTGAATCACGACATGAAATTAAATGAAAAACGAGGGGAACGGCATTTTCCCCCACACACGACCGTTTTTCCCGTCATTTTTTTCTTTGTCGAGAAAAACGACCGTCTGTGGGCTCCGCGGCAGTGTCTCCCTATGGGAAAACTGCCGCGGAAAAAAATGATGGAAAAAACGATGAGAAAATTTAGAACATGTTCTAATTTTTCTTGTCGTTTTTCCTGCCGTTTTTCTCAACGAGAAAAACGGCATAAAGCCCACAGACGATCGTTTTTCTCGGCGAAAATTTTTTTTTTAATTTTTCCCGACGGGAAAAATGATCGTGTGTACGCGGCATCAGAACTAATCTGAGAGACTTAGTAAAGCAAAATGTCTGGCCCTACCTGAGGCTTAGGAAAAATCAGCCTTACTCCAATCAGATTATTTAAGTTTACATTAATGCAGTTGGGAATAAAGAAGGCGCCAGCCACCCTTCAGGGATTGTTCAACAATCTGTTAGTTGTCAAACTGTAAAACTGACATCTGGAGTGTACATTGCTGCATAGTAAAAGTGCCTCTTCAGCACACCCCTCAGATACTTTTTATTAATTCTTTAAATTCCCTTTTTAGGGATCATAAAAGTTGGCTCCATTTTCAGCTCTCCTTGACATCAGAACTAGTAAGAATATTAAAGCGGAATTCCGCCGAAAAAATAAATAGGAGGCGCCGGCATCTTCAGTAAGGGAATCAAGAAGTGAAGCCTTGCGGCTTCACAGCCTGGCTGCACGTCCTCACTGGTCCCTGCTGTCTTCTGGGACCTGTGTGTCTCCCACAAGACAGTGGGGGTACGGAGGAGGGGCCGGACATGGTGTAGATTGCCGCAGAATCTGCAGCGATCTATCGCCGGAAGTGGGAGCAAATACCTGTATTACACAGGTATCTGCTCCCCCCTGAAAGGTGCCAAATGTGACACCAGACGGGAAAAGGAATCCGAAAAGCAGAAGTTCCATTTTTGGGTGGAACTCCACTTTAAGGAAGTTATGTTTCTGAGAGTCAATGACTCTGATACATCAGATTGGCTTACTCTGCAAGCAAAAGTTAGTACTATTCAAACCTATTCAAAGGGTGAGGCTGACAGTGCAAACATCACATGTAGGGCAGATTCTAATTAATGTAATTAAGGGGGCGGGGGAGTGCTCAAGCTGATTACCACTGTTTAGGGCTCAGCATAAAAAAGTTTCCATGTATTTTTAAAATAAAACAGTAACACAATAGTCCTGTCAATCAGTTACTTGTACATTTACATAGCAGTGACACAAGCTGCAGTTCTGAACAAAGTATACTGAACTATTATAAACAGTGTAATGTTCATGTAGCAAGATTTCTAACACATACTTCCAAGAAAGGTTTAGTAGAATCCATTTGATCTTTTTAAAGTAAAACTGTGGGCAGACTATGGACATTTCAATTATATTTAAATATTCCTAACAAGTTTTGTATATAATTAAATAAAGCTGTCAAGGATCTCTGTAGCTGCGGGGTACTGTGAAATGATTCATCTTCAAGGTCTACAACAAAAAACTTTCAAGTTTTTATTTATTTTTTGTAAATCATTGTGCTCTCCATGATGTGCTCTCCACTAACAGCAACACGTTGCCAGTCTGCCAACCTTCTAATATCTAATGTAAACACTAAACATGTGCACAGGAAGAGGAGTGAGGGCATTGCTTTAACTACTTCACTGCTTCTCTTATGAGCTTTGAGGGTGAATTGCTTTATAGTGCCTGCTGAAATATACATGGGTAACTAAAGGCTTGTTCTAAGGATTATTTACTGCTTTTTAGAAAAAAGTTTTTATCTTAATGTCCATAACCTGGTCACAGTTTTACTTTAAATGTGGTAAAACTATCATATTACACATGCATTGTCTGATTGCTTTTAATAATTTTGTCCCCACCTCACTCCATAGCTAGGGGACAGTGGCGTCACTAGGGTTGGTGTCACCCGGTGCGGTAAAATATGGTGTCACCCCCCCTGTCTAGGCTGCCCAGCACCATGCAGGCAGCACACAGTCACGGGGCGCACCCCAAACCAGCCCCTGTAAATGATAGTTTAGGGCGGTATAGTGGCAGGTTAGGGTAGTATAGGGTGGTATAGTGGCAGGTTGGGGTGGTATATGGCAGGTTAGGGTGTTACAGGGCAGGTTAAGGCGGTATGGAGCAGGTTGGGGTGGTATAGGGAAAGTTAGGGTGGTACAGGAAAATTAGGGTGGGAAAGGGCATGTTGGGGTGGTATAGGACTGGTTGGGGTGGTATAGGGCAGGTTGGGGTAGCATGGGGCAAGATGGGGTGGTATACAGCAGGCTGGGGTGGCACAGGGCAGGCTGGTGTGGTACAGGGCAGGCTGGTGTGGCACAGGGCAGGCTGGGGTGGTATAGGGCAGGCTGGGGGGGGGGTATGGGGCAGGCTGGGGTGGCACAGGGCAGGCTGGGGGGTATGGGGCAGGCTGGGGTGGCACAGGGAAGGCTGGGGTGATATAGGGCAGGCTGGGGTGGCACAGGGCAGGCTGGCATGGCACAGGGCAGACTGGGGTGGTATACAGCAGGCTGGGGTGGTATGGGGCAGCACAGGGCAGGCTGGGGTGGTACAGGGCAGGCTGGCATGGCACAGGGCAGGCTGCGGGGGTATGGGGCAGGCTGGGGTGGCACAGGGCTGGCTGGGGTTGTATACAGCAGGCTGGGGTGGCACAGGGCAGGCTGGGGTGGTACAGGGCAGGCTGGCGTTGTATACAGCAGGCTGGGGTGGTATATTAGATGTATTAGGCACAGTAGCTGAGTGTACTGGTCTGGTGGGGGGAGGGGGGCGGCTGGACACAGCTATATTATATATAGCTGTGTCTAGCAGACCACCTTGCACCCCCCCTCCCTCGTTATCAGACTAGCACAGCACAGGGCGCCAGACACTGTCTGAGAGTCCTCCCACACCAGCTCTCAGGTGGCCTGCCGGTACCATGTAAACCCCCCCACCTACACCTCACCTTGGGCTCGGCGATGGACACCAGGACACCCCCTCGCAAGCCGAGTGTCACCCTTCACTCGTTCACTTCCCTCCCGCCTGTACTGTATTCACCTCTTCCGGCCGGGAGTCTGGAGAAGAGACGGGGACAGCGTCACAGCATGCAGCCGCGCTGCCCGGGCGGTGTGAGATGTGACAGGCACACGCTCACTGGCTCAGTAGGGAGGACCCAGAGGAGGAAGTAGGAGAAGCACGCACACCAGGCGTGGCCGCGGTGCTGGAGGTGTTCTTCCAGCAGGGTGACCGGGGTCAGGCTGAAAAAAAAAATACCAGGTTTTTCCTCACCCTCGGGAGAGTCGGGATGGTGTCACCCCTCTAGCGGGTGTCACCCGGGTGCGGACCGCACCCCCCGCACCCCCCTAGCAACGCCTCTGCTAGGGGATGCTGTATGTAGCTAGTTCTACCCTTCTTCTTGCTTTAGCCTACATTCACCACATGTACTGTATTCTGCTGGAGCTATCCACACTATGATTTTTTTTTACCTGCCTGATGTTAATCTGTTATGATCTACACACATTTTTATATTAAAGCTTTCTACGATCTGCAAGATGTCATTTGGATCTAGTTAATGTCTGCCAAACTAATGAGACTGTAAGTTAAAGTGGTTGTAAAGGCAGAGGTTTTTTATCTTAATGCATTCTTTGCATTAAGATAAAAAAAAAAAACTTTTGTGTGCAGCAGCTCCCCTCATCCCCCCTAATACTTACCTGAGGCCCCTCTCGATCCAGCGATGTTGCACAAGAGACCCAACTGTCCAGGACTCGCCCTCCTCATTGGCCCCCAATGCTGTCAATCAATGACAGCCAGTGACCCAATGAGGAGAGAGGGGGCTGGGCCGTGGCTCTGTGTCTGAATGGACACATGGAGCTGTGGCTCGGCTCGAGTGCCCCCATTGCAAGCTGCTTGCTGTGGGGGCACTCAACAGGAGGGAGGGGTCAGGAGTATCGAAGAGAGGACCGATAAGAGGAGGATCTGGGCTGCTTTTGTGCAAAACCACTACACAGAGTGAGTGAGACAGAACACAGTATGTGCTCCACAAACAGGCACAGAACTTAAACAACTGATACATTTCTCAGAGACTGACAGTTAGCTCTTTCATTGTCAGCACAATGCCACAGCAAAAAAATAATAATTCTGTGGGAGCTGTAACACAGCAAGAACCTTCCAGATCAGGAACTAACTGTATCACCCTCTACCTTAGGATGGGGGTGCTAAGTGTAAGGGTTTTTGTGTAAGCTGCCAGTGCAGGTAAATTTAAGCAGGCCTATGCTGCGAGCTAGGCCTGTTTGTTTTGATCTGGGGGCAGGGGAGTGGTTTAGTGTAGCAGTATGTGACTGACATGTACTTCAGCTCTTGGGCGCTTCCTTTGTTTCCAGGGAGAATGTTCTGGAAAAGGGGCAGGACAGAGAGCTGGAGTGACATGGGGTACATGTGAGGAGCTCTGACCAATCCCCAACTAGGATTGGAAGGGGGCAGGCCTCCTACATATACCCATGGTCAGCCTGCTTGGGAAAGAGTTGTCGGCTGGGTGAACTGAAGGATGGAGTGTTAGACTGTCGTGCCTAAGGGAACCTCCATCTGGGGGGGAGTGTACCTCAGGTGGAGGAGCTCGGGAGCCTCTCCTTACACGGGCATGGAGAGGTGTCCTGGAACAGGAGCTGGAAGACACAGTTGGTCCGCACGTCCGGCGTAAGTCCTTCAGGAAGGATCCAGGGCAGGTGTCAGTGAGTGAAAGCACAGTGAAGAGATCTGGAAGAGGCATGCCAGGGGAGATGGATGTAGAGCCAGAGGGAGAGACTGTGGAGTTTGTGTCAAATCGATGCAGCCATGAGGGCAGGTAGGATTTGCAAGTTGGACTTGCTGGGATCAGTAGTCCATCACCATGTAATCTTTTCAAGTAAACAGTTGCTGCCATAAAGGGGTACTGCAGGCCCCGGCCTACAAAGGGTCAAGTAAATTAACTGGGACTTATTCAGAGTGAGGCCTAGTCATGTTCTGTTGGCGTGACAGGATTACTAAGAAAGCAGTGTGCTGGAGGAAGAAGTGTTCTGAGGTAAAAGACTGTCAACTTTAGGATCAATCATCTTGTCCTTTCTGAGAAGTGTGACCCAGTTACTATATTCACAGTACTAATTTGTTCTATGGGCATCCCATGTCCCTTTCCCCAAGCAAGTTCAATCCCCTAACCACTTAAGCCCCGGACCATTTGGTAGCTAAAGGACCAGAGGTGAATTTAGAATTTTGCACTGCGCTGCTTTAACTGTAAATTGTGCGGACATGCAATGTTGTACCCAAACGAAATTTGCGTCCTTTTCTTCCCACAAATAGAGCTTTCTTTTAATGGTATTTGATTGCCTCTGCGATTTTTATTTTTTGCGATATAAACGGAAAAAGACCAAAAATTTTGAAAAAAAATGATATTTTCTACTTTTTGTTATAAGAAAAATCGAATAAACTCAATTGTAGTCATACATTTAGGCCAAAATGTATTCAGCCACATGTTTTTAGTAAAAAAATGTCAATAAGCGTATATTTATTGGTTTGCGCAAAAGTTATAGAGTTTACAAACTAGGGTACATTTTCTGAAATTTACACAGCTTTAAATTTATGACTGCCTATCTCATTTCTTGAGGTGCTAAAATGACAGGGCAGTACAAAACCCCCCCAAATGACCCCATTTTGGAAAGTAGACACCCCAAGGAAATTGCTGAGAGGCATGTTGAGCCCATTGAATTATTTTTTTTTGTCCCAAGTGATTGAATAATGACAAAAAAAAAAAAAAAATTACAAAAAGTTGTCACTAAATGATATATTGCTCACACATGCCATGGTTATATGTGGAATTTCACCCCAAAATACATTTTTCTGCTTCTCCTGAGTACGGGGATACCACATGTGTGGGACTTTTTGGGAGCCTAGCCGCGTACAGGACCCCGGAAACCAAGCACCGCCTTCAGGATTTCTAAGGGCGCAAATTTTTAATTTTCACTCCTCACTACCTATCACAGTTTCGAAGGCCATAAAATGCCAAAATAGCACAAAACCCCCCCAAATGACCCCATTTTAGAAAGTAGACACCCCAAGGAAATTGCTGAGAGGCCTGTTGAGCCCATTGAATATATATTTTTTTGTCTCAAGTGATTGAATAATGACAAAAAAAAAAAAAAAATACAAAAAGTTGTCACTAAATGATATATTGCTCACACATGCCGTGGTTATATGTGGAATTACACCCCAAAATACATTTTTCTGCTTCTCCTGAGTACGGGGATACCACATGTGTGGGACTTTTTAGGAGCCTAGCCGCGTACGGGACCCCGAAAACCAAGCACCGCCTTCAGGATTTCTAAGGGCACAAATTTTTGATTTCACTCCTCACTACCTATCACAGTTTCGAAGGCCATAAAATGCCAAAATCGCACAAAACCCCCCCAAATGACCCCATTTTGGAATATAGACACCCCAAGCTATTTGCTGAGAGGAATGGCGAGTATTTTACAGCTCTCATTTGTTTTTGAAAATGAAGAAAGAATATATATATATATATATATATATATATATATATTATTTTTTTCAATTTTCAAAACTTTGTGACAAAAAGCGAGATCTGCAAAATACTCACAATACCTCTCAGCAAATAGCTTGGGGTGTCTACTTTCCAAAATGGGGTCATTTGGGGGGGGTTTGTGCTATCTGGGCATTCCATGGCCTCCGAAACTGTGATAGGCAGTGAGAAGTGAAATCAAAAATTTACACCCTTAGAAAGCCTGAAGGCGGTGCTTGGTTTTTGGGGTCCCGTACGTGGCTAGGCTCCGAAAAAGTCTCACACATGTGGTATCCCCGTACTCAGGAGAAGCAACAGAATGTATTTTGGGGTGTAATTCCACATATGCCCTTGGCATGTTTGAGCAATATATCATTTAGTGACAACTTTGTGCAAAAAAAATAAAAAATCGTAGTTTTTCCGCAACTTGTGTCAACATATAAAATATTCCATGGACTCGACATGCCTCTCAGTATATAGCTTGGGGTGTCTACTTTCCAAAATGGGGTCATTTGGGGGGGTTTTGAACTGTTCTGGCATTTTATACACAACATTAGGAAGCTTACATCCACTCTTCTAACCACTTGAAGACAAAGCCCTTTTTGACACTTTTTGTTTACATGAAAACATTTTTTTTTGCAAGAAAATTATGTTGAACCCCCAAACATTATATATATTTTTTAAAGCAAAGGCCCTACAGATTAAAATGGTGGGTGTTGCATTTTTTTTTCTACACAGTATTTGCGCAGCGATTTTTCAAACGCATTTTTTGGGTTAAAAAATACACTTTTTTTAATTTTAATGCACTAAAACACACTATATTGCCCAAATGTTTGATGAAATAAAAAAGATGATCTTAGGCCGAGTACATAGATACCAAACACGACATGCTTTAAAATTTCGCACAAACGCGCATTGGTGACAAACTACATACATTTTTAAAAGCCTTTAAAAGCCTTTACAGGTTACCCCAGTAGATTTACAGAGGAGGTCTACTGCTAAAATGATTGCCCTCGATCTGACCTTTGCGGTGATACCTCACATGCATGGTGCAATTGCTGTCTACATATGACGCCAGACCGACGCTTGCGTTCGCCATTGGGCAAGAGCAGGGCAGGACAGGGGTGCTTTTTTTTTTTCTTTTTTTTTTATTATTAATTTTGCTTTTTTATTTTATTTTTAAATTGTTCCTTCCAAGTATTTTTTTTTTTATCATTTTTATTGTTATCTCAGGGAATGTAAATATCCCCTATGATAGCAATAGGTAGTGACAGGTACTCTTTTTTTGAAAAAACTGGGGTCTTCTAGACCCTAGATTTTTCCTCTGCCCTCAAAGCATCTGACCACACCAAGATCGGTGTGATAAAATGCTTTCCCAATTTCCCATTGGCGCTTTTTATATCCGGGGGGGGGCATTCCCTCCCACTGCTTGTAAAAGCAGTCCAGAGGCTAATTAGCCGCTAGGATTGCTTTTACATGAAAGCCGGCCGCAGGCTGAAAAGAATGATACCAAGATGATACCTAAACCCGCAGGCATCATTCTGGTATAAACATTCAAAGTCCAGCAACATACCAGTACGTTGCTGGACATGTATTGTAATCTTTTTTTTTCATGCAGCCAGTTGGCTGAACGAAAAAAGAGATTGATCGGTGGGTATGCCCACCATTAGAATACCGCCCTTCATCCACCCACTTCCAATGATGGGCATACACGCACCATTTATATATGCCGAAGCATGGGGGCATCCTCCCGCAAAAAAGTTATGCCGCACACACATGGTCGGACTTTTCCACGGGCAAGCCTCCGTCGGAATTTCGACCGTATGTACGCGGCATTAGGAGCAAAATCGCTCCTCCGCCCCTGCTGCCCCAATGCTTTGGCATATTTGCTTTTTTTTTTTAACTGTGGTGGTGAAATCACCTCCTACAGCACTGGAGTCGCAGGGATCAGGCCTGTCTCTGCGAACGCTGCAGTTATGTGTGTTTTTGTTTTGTAAGTGACAGTGATCGATCGATACTGCACTTGGGTGGCCTGGGCTGGACGGAGGGGCAAAACACAGGTGCTAGCAGGTATCTGGGCTGATCCCGCTAACACTGCGTTTTTGGGAACCCTAAACTGCTGGGGACGCTAGTATAGATCTGATCAGATCAGATATTGATCTGTTCAGATACTATACCACTAAGGGGGGTGTATGCTTCACGCGTGGGTGTTAGCGTTACTGGCACTAACCTGACGCTGCCTGGGGTGTGACGCAGACCCTCTCTGACGCTAAAACCTAATTGATATCACCCGCCGGGCGATCAGGGGGTTAAACCTTTATTGGGTTATATACGGCGGGTGCCCTGACACTATAAAAAGCAAACTAACTAACCAGCGTCACCCGTAACACTTATATGGTGATCACTGGTGAAAGGGTTAACTAGGGGCAATCAGGGGGTTAAAACCTTTATTAGATAATATATGGGGGTACCTGACGCTATAAAAACCTGCGGCGAACCTAAAAAAAATTACCAGCTACCGATCTACATCACCGACACTAAGACAGCGTTTAGAAAAACGATCGCTTAGCGACAGTTGTGATGGGGGTGAAAGGGTTACCTGGGGGGCGATCAAGGGGGTTAAACCTTTATTAGATAATATATTTGGGTACCTGACGCTATAAAAACATGCGGCGAACCTAAAAAAAATTACTGGCTACCGATCTGCATCACCGACACTAAGACAGCGTTTAGAAAAACAATTGCTTAGCGACAGTGGTGATAGGGGGTGAAAGGGTTACCTGGGGGGCGATCAAGGGGGTTAAACCTTTATTAGATAATATATTGGGGTACCTGACGCTATAAAAACCTGCGGCGAACCTAAAAAAAATTACCAGCTACCGATCTGCATCACCGACACTAAGACAGCGTTTAGAAAAACGATCGCTTAGCGACAGTGGTGATGGGGGTGAAAGGGTTACCTGGGGGGCGATCAAGGGGGTTAAACCTTTATTAGATAATATATTGGGGTACCTGACGCTATAAAAACCTGCGGCGAACCTAAAAAAAATTACCGGCTACCGATCTGCATCACAGACACTAAGACAGCGTTTAGAAAAACGATTGCTTAGTGACAGTGGTGATAGGGGGTGAAAGGGTTACCTGGGGGGCGATCAAGGGGGTTAAACCTTTATTAGATAATATATTGGGGTACCTGACGCTATAAAAACATGCGGCGAACCTAAAAAAAATTACTGGCTGCCGATCGGCATCACTGACGCTAAGACAGCGATCAGAAAAATGATCGCTTAGCGACAGTGGTGATAGGCGGTGAAAGGGTTATCTGGGGGGTGATCAGGGGGTTAAACCTTTATTAGGGGGGGTTAGGGGGCTACACTGGACCTAAGACTAAACTTTGGTGACACTTTTACAGTCACAAATGTCACTGATTGCAGTGATCACTAAATAAATGGTCACTGCAATCAGTGACACTGTGACTGGGGGCTGGGGGGTGATCTGGGGGGTGATCTGGGGTGTCTGGGGGGCCTGGGGGGGCAATTTATGTCCCTATGTGTCCTGGTGTCAGTGTAGTGTTGTGTGCACTGACCTGATGTCTTCTCTTGTACGGCGCTCGGTATATGTGAGCGCCGCACCAGAGATGACATCACTTCCTACACAGACAGAGGGGGCATTTCCATTCGCCGGGAGCGATTGCGAGGGGGTGGCCAGAAACGAATGGCTGCCCCCTCATCCCGGAACGCTCCCGGACACTTAGCCACCGCTCACTGTATAGGAGGGGGGTCCGATTGGACCCCCCAACTATACAAAGGCAATCACGTACACTCTACGTGATTGTGCCTGTCGGTGCCATTCTGCCGACGTATATATACAGTGAGCGGTCGTTAAGTGGTTAATAAAATAACAAAAACAAGCAAGAGACTGTTCATTGACTAAAGTAGTGTGTCTAATGGATGTCTGGCAGCAGGGTGGAATGTGTGGATGTTGTAACTCATAGCAACCAACCGCTACATAACCATACAAGGTAAACACTTAAGTTAAATCAAATTGGATGGTTCAACAGAATTATGTTTCTGACAAAGAAGAACTGCTGTTTAATGTTGATCACTTATGGTAAAAAACTGTTGATTGCATGGCATACCTTTCTTAGCCTTCTCATGATGTACTGGAGCATTTTCAAACAATTTGTTGCTAGGGATGGGCGAAGGCTTCGGCCCGAGCATGAGTTTGGGTCGAACATTGGCTGTTCGACGAACACCCGAAATTTTGCGCATTCAATTGTTTGTTTGGCCCGTAGAACGACCACAATGCACTGCGCCTCCGCCGCACAGTACATTGTAATCCCTGATTGGCTAAACAATGAAAGCTTTGCCCAAACAGGGCACAGAGCACTGTCAGAGCCATGATTTGAAGCTGTCATGATGACTCTATCCAATCATGGCTCATTGCTCTTAGTCCCGCCCCACACGACCATTTTTAGTGTTATAGTGTCACTTTAGTGTGAATCTAGTGATAGTTCAGTCAGTGTGAATGTAGTAACCAGTATATTTCAGTGCATTACTGCAAGTTTAACGCCATATATTTCAGTGCGTTACGTGCAATTTAACTCAGTATATTTCTGTGCGATAGCGCACATTTAATGCAGTATATTTCAGTACATTGCTGCATGTTTAATGCTTTATATTTTAGTACGTTACTGCAAGTTTAACGCCGTATATTTCAGTGCGTTACCTTTTGTACCACAATGGCAGCTTCCCAGTCACTATTTCTTTTCACGTAAGGCCATTCCAGCTCTGTACCATTACGTTGAAGACAATTTTGTGGCATTGTTGGGTAAGGCAGTCAGCCGCAAAGTCTACGTTACTGCTGACAGCAAGCATTGTCAGGGACAATACATTTAGTTCACAGCACACTGGGTAACTCTACTTGCAACTCGGAAGGATGCAGGACAGGGCTCTGTGCTGCAGCTTGTTATGCCCCCATGTCTTCATACAGCTAGTGGTGATGATGCAAGGTTTGTCAGCTCTACCCCCTCCTCCTCCTCCTCCTCTATGCCCTTATCTGCTTAATTGTCAACAAGTACCCCCTAAGCGTTCAAAGGGCTATTCAATGAATCAGGCTAAAAGGTGCCATGCAGTGCTTCAGCTGGTGTGTCTAGGGTACAGGAACCACACGGAGCAGAGATTCCTGTAGCTCTGCAGGGGCAGGCCCAGAGGTGGTTCACGCCATGCCAGCTGAAGCCAGGAATCGTGGTGTGTGATAATGGCACAAACCTCCTATCCGCCCTTAGACAGGGAAAGTTGACACATGTGCCATGCCTGGCACATGTCCTCAATTTGGTGATGCAGTGTTTCCTAAATAGGTACCCAGGGTCGGAAGATCTGCTAAAGCAGTCCTGAAGAGTCTGTAGCCATTTCAGGTGGTCATACACAGCCAGTGCTCCATTGGCTGAAATTCAACGGGAATTACACCTGCCTGTAAACCTCCTGATTTGTGACATGCCCACCACTAACCTTTGGCAATGCTGCAGTGGCTGCACATGCAACAGAGGTCCATCAACGAGTACATGTGTGAGTATGGCACAACGACAGGTTTAGGCCCGCTCTGCTTTTTTTCCCCATGCCAATGGCTTCTCATGAAGGATGCATGCATTGTACTGTCACAATTTGAGGAGGGCATAAGGATGGTGAATAGGGATGAGCTTCGAGTTCGAGTCGAACTCATGTTCGACTCGAACATCCGCTGTTCAACCGTTCGTCTAATTTCGAACATTATGGGCCGTTCGCGCCAAATTCGAGTGGCCCATAATTTACTGCGGCATCGCAGTGCATTGCTGGCTGATGATTGGCCAAGCATGCGCTATGACCCGCATGCTTTGGCCAATCACAGCGCGGTAAGAACGGAGAGCCACCAATTATGTTTTAGGGGGTTTAGTACACGCCACCTGCGTGGCGGCCTTGTGTAGTGTGTTGCGGCGGCGGTGAAAGAAAGACAGAGAGAGAGAGCGATAGTGTCATTTCATTTGAGTTAGATAGAGCAGGCAGGCGAGTCAGTTAGCTGCAGTTACAGTGTGTAGAGGGTATATATGCATCCCAGGTGTTTTATAAATATATATATACACTGTATTCAGTTTAGCTAGATCCGTTCCTGTTATTCTCTTCCTAATATACTGAAAGGCAGGTGATTGTGGAAGCTGCAGTATTTTCAGTTAGTGTAATGTGTCCTTTGCACAGTGTGCACCTAAAGCTACCTGAATACAATTGCTGGTGTTCTCATACTAATACCACAGACAGGGAGCTGCAAGTATTTTCAGTTAGTGTACTGTGTCATTTGCACAGTGTGCACCTAAAGCTACCTGAATACAATTGCTGGTGTTCTCATACTAATACCACAGGCAGGGAGCTGCAAATATTTTCAGTTAGTGTACTGTGTCCTCTGCACAGTGTGCACCTAAAGCTACCTGAATACAATTTCTGGTGTTCTCATACTACTACCACAGGCAGGGAGCTGCAGTATTTTCAGTTAGTGTACTGTGTCCTTTGCACAGTGTGCACCTAAAGCTACATGAATACAATTGCTGGTGTTTTTATACTAATACCACAGGCAGGGAGCTGCAGTATTTTCAGTTAGTGTACTGTGTCCTCTGCACAGTGTGCACCTAAAGCTACCTGAATACAATTGCTGGTGTTCTCATACTAATACCACAGGCAGGGAGCTGCAAGTATTTTCAGTTAGTGTACTGTGTCCTTTGCACAGTGTGCACCTAAAGCTACCTGAAGACAATTGCTGGTGTTCTCATACTAATACCACAGGCAGGGAGCTGCAGTATTTTCAGTTAGTGTACTGTGTCCTTTGCACAGTGTGCAACTAAAGATAACTGAAGACAATTGCTGGTGTTCTCTTACTAATAATACAACAGGCAGGCAGTTGATTCTGCTAGCTGGAGTATAATCAGTATATATACATCCCAGCTTTGTGCAGCTACATCTCACTGCAGGCCATTAGTATGTCTGGAAGGACAACAAGGAGAGGCAGACAGTCACGAGTCAATAAAAAAGGGCAAGCAGGCTCTGTGTCTAGAGGCAACAGTGCTGGTCGTGGACACGGTGCATCCTCATCAGCATGTGGCCGTGGGACACTCTTGTCCTTTTTTTCGTCAGCTGGGCGTGTTGAGCCTCAACATGCCGAAGACTTGGTAGAGTGGATGACCAAGCCGTCCTCATCCTCCTCATCCTCTCTCACCCAGGCTCAGGGTACTTTCTCTGGCAAAGCAGCTGCCAAAGCGGCCTCTTCCCTCGGCTCAAAGGCATCAGTCACTCCTTCCCTAGCCCCACCATGTCCTCCTGAGGAGTCCCCCGAACTGTTTGACCACAGTGTTGGGTACATGCTGCAGGAGGATGCGCAGCATTTTGAAGGCTCCGATGATGGTACCAAGCTAGAGGAAGGCAGTAACATGAGCCCAGAAAGAGGGGGTGCCCAAGAAGGACAGCAATCTGGCAGTCATGTTCCCCCAGCTGCAGCATACTGCCAGGTTTGCTACAGTGATGAGGAGGGAGGGGATGATGAGGTCACGGACTCTACATGGGTGCCTGATGAGGAGAGAGGAGGAGGCACGTCTCCAATGAGGCAGGATGCCCTCCAGGGGCCAGCTTAAGGGCAGCACACTGACAGCATCACACCGCAGAGCTCCGCATGTGCAGGGCGCTTCTGTATCTGTGCGTTATTCCAAAAGTTCTTTGGTGTGGGCCTTTTTTGAGACGAGTGCATCAGATCGCAGCGCTGCTATTTGCAACATATGTCTCAGGGGTATCTCGCATGGCCAAAACATCACCCGCTTGGGCACCACATGCTTAATCAGACATATGTCGACCTGCCATGCAGTTCGTTGGCAAGCATACCTAAAAGACCCACACCAAAGAACAAAGCGGACCTCTCCTTGCTCCTCATGAGCTGAGATCTCCAACCCCACTATACCTTCAGTCCTCTCTGAAACCTGCACTGAGAGGAATGAAGGTGTAGAATTAGGTGTGTCACAGCCAAGTACTTGCGGGCAATCTGCTATCGGTACACCAACGTCAGATTGTACCAGGCAAATTTCCCTGCCCCAGCTGCTTCACCGCCAAAAGAAGTTCGCTCCCAGCCTTCCACATGCGCAGCGGTTGAATGCTAGCTTGGCTAAATTACTAGCACTTCAACTGCTGCCTTTTCAGTTGGTTGACTCTGCCCCCTTCCATGAGTTTGTGGAATGTGCGGTTCCTCGGTGGCAGGTTCCCAAATGCCACTTTTTCTCACAGAACGCGATTCCGGCTCTCTACTGGCATGTGGAAGGCAATGTCTTGGCCTCGCTGGACAGGGCGGTCAGCGGTAAGGTGCATATTGCCATTGACTCATGGTCCAGCAGGCATGGACAGGGACGTTACCTATCTTTCACGGCGCATTGGGTGACTCTCCTGGCAGCTGGGAAGGATGCAGGACAAGGTGCAGTAGTGTTGGATGTTGTTCCGCCACCACGCCTCCAAAATGCTACTACTGGTGATTCTGACACACCTCTCTCCTCCACCATCTCCTCTTCTTCTTCCTCCATGGCCTCTTCCTGTGCTTTGTCCTCGGAACCAGCGGTGCTCCGTAGGCGTTCAAGGTGTTACGCAAGTACGCATGCAAAAAGATGCCATGTGGTGCTTGAGTTGGTGTGCTTGGGGGACAGGAGCCACACTGGGGCAGAGATTATGTCAGCTCTGTAGAGGCAGGCTGAGAGGTGGTTGACGCCATTCCAGCTTAGGCCAGGAATGTTTGTTTGCGACAATGGCACCAACCTCCTCTCCGCCCTCCGACAGGGGCAACTGACCCATGTGCCCTGTTTGGCTCACGTCCTTAACTTGGTGGTGCAGCAGTTCTTGGGCAGGTACCCGGGCTTACAGGATGTCCTGAGGCAGGCCAGGAAACACTGTGTTCATTTCCGCCGGTCATATAATGCCAGTGCTTGGCTGGCTCACCTCCAAAAGGAATACAACCTGCCCAAGAACCGCCTAATCTGTGACATGCCCACCAGGTGGAACTCAACGTTCGCCATGCTGCAAACGCTGCACACGCAGCAGAGGGCCATCAATGAGTATCTGTGCCAATATGGCACGAGGACAGGGTCAGGGGAGCTTGTTTTTTTTGCCACGCCAGTGGGTCATGATCAGGGATGCATGCACTGTCCTGGCACCATTTTAGGAGGCCATGAGGATGGTAAGCAGTGACAGTGTATGCATCAGTGACACTGTCCCTCGTGTCCACCTGTTGGAGCACACGCTGTGTGGAATAATGGACAGGGCACTTGAGGCAGAACAGAGGGAGGAAGAGGAGGACTTCCTTACCTCTCAAGTCCCCCTTTATCAAGACAGTGTTCCTGCTGGCCCGCCTATCACACAGGAAGAGGTACGAGGAGGAGGAGGATTGTGTCAGCATGGAGGTGGAGCCTAGCACTCAGCATCAGGAGCAGTCTTCAAGGGATCAATTACGGTCCCAAGAAACCCATGGACTTGTACGTGGCTGGGAGGAGGTGGCTGCGGATCATGTCGTCCTGAGTGACCCAGAGGACTCCGAACCGATTGCCTCAGCAAACCTACACTGCATGGCCTCCCTGATCCTGCAAAGCCTGCGGAAGGATCCTCATACTCGTGTGATCAAGGAGAGGGATCATAACTGGCTGGCAACCCTCCTTGATCCACGTTACAAGGGTAAGGTTGCGGACCTTATCTTGCCGTCACAGAGGGAGCAGAGGATGAAGCATCTTCGGGAGGCCTTGCAGAAAGATCTGTGCAATGCGTTCCCAGAGACTGGGAGGTTACAAATTCCTGGTCCTGGACAACGTGTTGCTGAGGCTTCGGTCAGTCAAAGAAGGAGCGGTGGAGAAGGTGGCCGTCTGACCAATGCGTTCAGACAATTTTTTAGTCCGCAGCCAAAAGGTATGATTGGTTCCAGCAACCATCGCCAGTGTCTGTTTTACATGGTGCAGGAATACCTAGGGTAAGATCAAACTTGGACACCTTTCCCACCAAAAATCCTCTGGGTTACTGGGTTTTGAGGATGGATCACTGGCCAGAGCTTGCACAGTATGCAATTGAGCTACTGGCCTGTCCTGCATCCAGTGTTCTTTCAGAACGCGCATTCAGTGCTGCTGGAGGCTTTGTAACCGATCACAGGGTGCGCCTGTCCACCGAATCGGTCGATCGCCTGGCCTTCATAAAAATGAATCAGTCTTGGATCACCAGCTACCAAGCACCTGATGCTGATGTAACTGAATAATTTTTTTTGAATGGGAGATCCCTTCAAGACTGCCTATGCTGATGCTGAGTGACTATCCTGTTATGCTGAGTGACTATCCTCTTCCTCCTCAATGTTCATGCTGATAGCTTGTCAGAACATTTTTGGTTCTGGGCACCGCCACCAGTGGCTAAGGCCCAATTTTTCTGCCCGTTTAACAGGGGCGTGTAATTAAAATTTTTGATGCAATACTTTGCAGCAGGGCTCATTCCTGCGCTCCAACTATTGTATATGTGAGGGGTTGCAGTGTTGTGGCACCAGTGTCTAAGGCTCAATTTTTCTGCCCCTGTTTAACAGGGGCGTGTAATTACAATTTTTGATGCAATAATTTGCAGCAGGGCTCATTCATGTGCTCCAACTAGAGTTTCTGTGAGAGGTTGCAGTGTTGTGGCACCAGCACCAGTGCCTAAGGCCCAATTTTTCTGCCTCTGTTTAACAGGGGCATGTAATGCCAATTTTTGATGCAATACTTTGCAGCAGGGCTCATTCCTGCGCTCCAACTATAGTATCTGTGAGGGGTTGCAGTGTAGTGGCACCAGTGCCTAAGGCCCAATTTTTCTGCCCCTGTTCAACAGGGGCATGTAATTACAATTCTTGATCTAATATTTCACAGCAGGGCCCGTTCCAGTGCCCACCAAGAGTAACTGTGAGCACTTACAGTGTTGTGGCACCAGCACCACCACCAAAGGCCCAATTTTTCTGTCACTGTTCAACAATGGCATGTGATTACAATTCTTGATATAATAGTTCACAGCAGGGCGTTCCAGCGCCCACCAAGAGTAACTGTGAGGGCTTACAGTGTTGTTGCAACACCAACACCTAAGGCCCAAATTTCTGCAGAGTACATAGGGCAGGCCCCTACTTTCAAACATCCGACTTACAAACGACTCCTACTTACAAACGGAGGGAGACAACAGGAAATGAGAGGAAATCTACCCCTAGGAAGGGAAATTCTCTCCTGTAAGAGTTAATATGGGAAAAGGTGTCTCCTCTCCACTGATACTTTATCACCAATCCTTGTTTCCCTAAAACCCCCAAATTTTCTAAATCCAATTGTCATTGGGACAGAAAGTGAGGTGACATCTTCCGAACAGGTGCACAGACAGCAAAACAAATGTTACAGGGGTGATAACTCTTCCCTATGTTTTCCAAAAAGCTTAAAAATAGATTTTTTGGCTGGAGCTACACTTTAAAAATGTACCAGTTCAAAATTAGAAACAGATTCTACTTAACCACTTGCTTACTGGGCACATAAACCCCCTTCCTGCCCAGGCGAAATTTCAGCTTTCGGCACTGTCACGCTTTGAATGACAATTGCGCGGTTGTGCAACGTGGCTCCCAAACAAAATTGACGTCCTTTTTTTCCCACAAATAGAGCTTTCTTTTGGGGGTATTTGATCACCTCTGCGGTTTTTATTTTTTGCGCTATAAACAAAAAAAGAGCGACAATTTTGAAAAAAACACAATATTTTTTGATTTTTGCTATAATAAATATCCCAATTTTTTTTTAAAAAAACTTTTTTTTTTTCAGTTTAGATACGTATTCTTCTACATATTTTTGGTTAAAAAAAATCCCAATAAGCGTATAGTGATTGGTTTGCGCAAAAGTTATAGCGTCTACAAAATAGGGGATAGAATTCTGCGATTTTTATCGTGACTGCGATATTATGGCGGACACATCGGACACTTTTGACACATTTCTGGGACCATTCACATTTATACAGCGAACAGTGCTATAAGTATGCACTGATTACTGTATAAATGTGACTGGCAGGGAAGGAGTTAACACTAGGGGGCGAGGAAGGGGTTAAATGTGTGGGGGGATGGGACTGACTGGGGGAGGTTACCGATCTGTGTCCCTATGTACAAGGGACACAGCATCGGTCTCCTCTCCCTGACAGGACGTGGATCTCTGTGTTTACACACAGAGATCCACGTTCTTGTCTGTGTACCGGCCGATCGCGGGTACCTGGAGGACATCGCGGCCGCCAGGCACGCGCATCGGCATCTCAGTGATGCGCCAGGCACGCGCGCGCGCCGCTGGCAGCGCTCGCGCGCCCCCCCCAGTGGCCGGAGGAGCGGAGGCCGTATAATGATGGCCTCCCGGCATTTTAGAACCACTTTGCGGGCGTCATTTGTCGTACGGCGGACGCAAAGTGGTTAAGAACAAACCTACAGTCTCTGTCTTGTTTGCACTGCCTGTATACTGCTGTACAGAGTATATAGGGCCTGGGGGCCCCACGCCTTTCCTTTTTTTAATTTGGGTGCGGGGTTCCCCTTAATATCCATACAAGACCCAAATGGGCTGGGGGGGGGGAGGGGTACCCATGCCGATTTTCTCAATGATTTTCATCCATATTGACGGGACACATTACATTAAAGCCGCAAGCAGTCTTAAATGACTTTTTTTTCCTTTAGAAATGTCATTTTGTGCAGGGACAGTTCTAAACACGGGAAACGTGCCACTTCACAGGCATACTATAGACACCCCCCAGGTACGATATTTAAAGGAATATTTCACCTTTTTTTTTTCACTTTAAGCATCATTAAAATCACTGCTCCTGAAAAAACGCCCGTTTTTAAACCTTTTTTTTTCATTTGATACATGTCCCCTGGGGTAGGACCTGGGTCCCCAAACCCTTTTTAGGACAATGACTTGCATATAAGCCTTTAAAATTTGGATTCTGAACGTTCGAGTCCCATAGTCCATTTGCAGGTTCTGGTGCAAACCGAACCGGGGGGGGGGGGTGTTCGGCTCAACCCTAATTGTGAGCTGTGACAATGCATCAGTGACACAATCCCTGTTGTGTTCCTGCTGGAGCAAACTCTGCATGCCATGGACAGGGAACTTGAGGCAGAGCAGCGGGAGGAAGAGGAGGACTTCCTTTCCTCTCAAGGCCCACTTTATGCAGACACCATTGTTCCTACACCACAGATAGGGATGAGCTCGGTGTTCGAGTCGAACATACGTTCGACTCGAACATCGGCTGTTCGATCGTTCGACGAAGATCGAACGATTTGGGCCGTTCGCGCCAAATTCGAGTGACGCGAACGGCCCACAATGCACTACGCCATCGCAGTGTCATCCAGGCGCTGTGATTGGCCAAGCATGCACTGTGACCCCGCATGCTTGGCCAATCACAGCGCCGGCAGCGAGGAGAGCAATGATTGGCCACAGGCAGGATGCCTGTGGCCAATTATTGCTGAGGGTGTTTAGTACACGCCCCACACTATAAAAGGCCGCCAGCACGGCGGCCTAGTGTAGTGTGTTCCGGAGCAGGGAAAGAGAAACATAGGCAGGGACAGTGACATTTATTTTTTTCTTGCTTAACCTGGATTCCTTTAGTTTAGGGAAAGAGAAGGATAGGTAGGGAGAGTGTCAGTGTGTTTTACTGTGCGAATCCTTGTTTCTAGGGACAGGGAAGGACAGTGAGGGAATTCTCCTTGTGCTATAGTGTGCTTTAAAAAAACATTTTTTCTAGGGACAGAAAACTATAGGTAGGGAGAGTGTCAGTTTCTTTCACTGTGATAATCCTTGTTTCTAGGGACAAAGAAGGAAAGTGAGTGAAATTCTCCTTGTGCTATAGTGTGCTTTAAAAAAACATTTTTTCTAGGGACAGAAAACTATAGGTAGGGAGAGTGTCAGTGTCTTTTACCGTGCAAATCCTTGTTTCTAGGGACAGGGAAGGACAGTGAGGGAATTCTTCTTGTGCTATAGTGTGCTTTAAAAAACATTTTTTCTAGGGACAGAAAACTATAGGTAGGGAGAGTGTCAGTGTGTTTTACTGTGCGAATCCTTGTTTCTAGGGACAGGGAAGGACAGTGAGGGAATTCTCCTTGTGCTATAGTGTGCTTTAAAAAAACATTTTTTCTAGGGACAGAAAACTATAGGTAGGGAGAGTGTCAGTGTGTTTTACTGTGCGAATCCTTGTTTCTAGGGACAGGGAAGGACAGTGAGGGAATTCTCCTTGTGCTATAGTGTGCTTTAAAAAAACATTTTTTCTAGGGACAGAAAACTATAGGAAGGAAGAGTGTCAGTTTCTTTCACTGTGATAATCCTTGTTTCTAGGGACAAAGAAGGAAAGTGAGTGAAATTCTCCTTGTGCTATAGTGTGCTTTAAAAAAACATTTTTTCTAGGGACAGAAAACTATAGGTAGGGAGAGTGTCAGTGTCTTTTACTGTGCGAATCCTTGTTTCTAGGGACAGGGAAGGACAGTGAGGGAATTTTCCTTGTGCTATAGTGTGCTTTAAAAAAACATTTTTTCTAGGGACAGAAAACTATAGGTAGGGAGAGTGTCAGTGTGTTTTACTGTGCGAATCCTTGTTTCTAGGGACAGGGAAGGACAGTGAGGGAATTCTCCTTGTGCTATAGAGTGCTTTAAAAAAACATTTTTTCTAGGGACAGAAAACTATAGGTAGGGAGAGTGTCAGTGTGTTTTACTGTGTGAATCCTTGTTTCTAGGGACAGGGAAGGACAGTGAGGGAATTCTCCTTGTGCTATAGTGTGCTTTAAAAAAACATTTTTTTCTAGGGACAGAAAACTATAGGAAGGAAGAGTGTCAGTTTCTTTCACTGTGATAATCCTTGTTTCTAGGGACAAAGAAGGAAAGTGAGTGAAATTCTCCTTGTGCTATAGTGTGCTTTAAAAAAAACATTTTTTCTAGGGACAGAAAACTATAGGTAGGGAGAGTGTCAGTGTCTTTTACTGTGCGAATCCTTGTTTCTAGGGACAGGGAAGGACAGTGAGGGAATTCTCCTTGTGCTATAGTGTGCTTTAAAAAAACATTTTTTCTAGGGACAGAAAACTATAGGTAGGGAGAGTGTCAGTGTGTTTTACTGTGCGAATCCTTGTTTCTAGGGACAGGGAAGGACAGTGAGGGAATTCTCCTTGTGCTATAGTGTGCTTTAAAAAAACATTTTTTCTAGGGACAGAAAACTATAGGTAGGGAGAGTGTCAGTGTGTTTTACTGTGCGAATCCTTGTTTCTAGGGACAGGGAAGGACAGTGAGGGAATTCTCCTTGTGCTATAGTGTGCTTTAAAAAAACATTTTTTCTAGGGACAGAAAACTATAGGTAGGGAGAGTGTCAGTGTGTTTTACTGTGCGAATCCTTGTTTCTAGGGACAAGGAAGGACAGTGAGGGAATTCTCCTTGTGCTATAGTGTGCTTTAAAAAAACATTTTTTCTAGGGACAGAAAACTATAGATAGGGAGAGTGTCAGTGTGTTTTACTGTGCGAATCCTTGTTTCTAGGGACAGGGAAGGACAGTGAGGGAATTCTCCTTGTGCTATAGTGTGCTTTAAAAAAACATTGTTTCTAGGGACAGAAAACTATAGGTAGGGAGAGTGTCAGTGTCTTTTACTGTGCGAATCCTTGTTTCTAGGGACAGGGAAAAACAGTGAGGGAATTCTCCTTGTGCTATAGTGTGCTTTAAAAAAACATTTTTTCTAGGGACAGAAAACTATAGGAAGGAAGAGTGTCAGTTTCTTTCACTGTGATAATCCTTGTTTCTAGGGACAAAGAAGGAAAGTGAGTGAAATTCTCCTTGTGCTATAGTGTGCTTTAAAAAAACATTTTTTCTAGGGACAGAAAACTATAGGTAGGGAGAGTGTCAGTGTGTTTTACTGTGCGAATCCTTGTTTCTAGGGACAGGGAAGGACAGTGAGGGAATTCTCCTTGTGCTATAGTGTGCTTTAAAAAAACATTTTTTCTAGGGACAGAAAACTATAGGTAGGGAGAGTGTCAGTGTCTTTTACTGTGCGAATCCTTGTTTCTAGGGACAGGGAAAAACAGTGAGGGAATTCTCCTTGTGCTATAGTGTGCTTTAAAAAAACATTTTTTCTAGGGACAGAAAACTATAGGAAGGAAGAGTGTCAGTTTCTTTCACTGTGATAATCCTTGTTTCTAGGGACAAAGAAGGAAAGTGAGTGAAATTCTCCTTGTGCTATAGTGTGCTTTAAAAAAACATTTTTTCTAGGGACAGAAAACTATAGGTAGGGAGAGTGTCAGTGTCTTTTACTGTGCGAATCCTTGTTTCTAGGGACAGGGAAGGACAGTGAGGGAATTCTCCTTGTGCTATAGTGTGCTAAAGCATTCCTCATCAACCATCTTTGAAATCCTTGTTTTTTTGGACAGTCAGGGAAATTGTCGTTGTGCTATTCTGTGCAAAAGCAATCATCCTCAACCATATTTAGAAATCCTTAAGTAAAGGGACAGAGAAGGACACCTGAAGGTAGCCCTTATTGCTTTTTTCCCATCTCCCTGCAGGCCATCTATTAGAATGTCTGGAAGGCAAACAAGGAGAGGCAGACAGTCAGGAGGCAATAAAAGAGGGCAAGCAGGCTCTGTGTCTGGGGGCAACAGTGCTGGTCGTGGACGCGGTGCATTGTCATCAGCACATGGCCATGGGACACGCTTGTCCTTCTTTTCGGCAGCTGGACATGTTGAGCCACATCATGCCGAAGACTTGGTAGAGTGGATGACCAAGCCCTCCTCCTCCTCCTCATCCTCTCTCACCCAGGCTCAGGGTACTGGAAAAGCAGCTGCCAAAGCGTCCTCTTCCCTGGTATCAATGTCAGACTCATCATCAGTCACTCCTTCCCTAGACCCACCATGTCCTCCTCCTGAGGAGTCCCCCGAACTGTTTGAGCACAGTGTTGGGTACATGCTCCAGGAGGATGCCCAGCGTTTCGAAGGGTCTGATGATGAAACACAGCTAGAGGAAGGCAGTAGCGTGAGAGCAGACAGAGGGGATGCTCAAGAAGGACACCAATCTGGCAGTCATGTTCCAGCAGCTGCAGCATACTGCCAGATTGGCTCCAGTGATGAGGAGGGAGGTGATGATGAGGTCACTGACTCCACGTGGGTGCCTAATAGGAGAGAGGAGGAGGAGGAGGATGAGGAGGAGGCACATCTCCAACGAGGCAGGATGCCCTTTGGTGGCCAGCGTAAGGGCAGTACACCGACGGAATCACACCGCAGAGCTCCGCCTGTGCAGGGCGCTGCCTCTGCCCGTCATTCAAAAAGTTCTTTGGTGTGGGCCTTTTTTGAGGCTAGTGCATCAGATCGCACAGCTGCTGTTTGCAACATATGTCTCAAACGTATATCGCGTGGCCAAAACATCAGCCGCTTGGGTACCACATGCCTGACCAGACATATGTTGACCTGCCATGCAGCTCGTTGGCAAGCCTACCTCAAAGACCCACACCAAAGAACAAAGCGGACCTCTCCTTGCACCGCATCAGCTGGGATCTCCAACCCCACTATAACTTCAGTCCTCTCTGAAACATGCACTGAGAGGAATGAAGGTGTAGAATTAGGTGTGTCACAGCCAAGTACTTGCGGCCACTCTGCTAGCAGTACACCGACGTCCGATTCTAGCAGGCAAATTTCCCTGCCCCAGCTGCTGGACCGTCGAAAGAAGTTCACTCCCAGCCATCCACATGCCCAGCGGTTGAATGCTAGCTTGGCTAAATTGCTAGCGCTTCAACTGCTGCCTTTTCAGTTGGTAGACTCGGCCCCCTTCCGTGAGTTTGTGCAATGTGCGGTTCCTCAGTGGCAGGTTCCCAAACGCCACTTTTTCTCACGGAAGGCTATTCCGGCTCTCTACCGGCATGTGGAAGGCAATGTCTTGGCCTCGCTGGACAGGGCGGTCAGCGGTAAGGTGCATATTACCGCTGACTCATGGTCCAGCAGGCATGGACAGGGACGTTACCTTTCTTTCACGGCCCATTGGGTCACTCTTTTGGCAGCTGGGAAGGATGCAGGACAAGGTGCAGTAGTGTTGGAGGTTGTTCCACCGCCACGCCTCCAAAATGCTACTACTGGTTGTGACACACCTCTCTCCTCCACCCCCTCCTCTTCTTCTTCCTCCATGGCCTCTTCCTGTGGTTTGTCCTATGAACCAGCGGTGCTCCGTAGCCGTTCAAGGGGCTACGCAAGTACGCAGGCAAAAAGATGCCATGCCGTGCTTGCGCTGGTGTGTTTGGGGGACAGAAGCCACACTGGGGCAGAGGTCCTGTCTGCTCTGCAGGGCCAGGCCGAGAGGTGGTTGACGCCACGCCAGCTTAAGCCAGGAATGGTGGTTTGCGACAATGGCACCAACCTCCTCTCCGCCCTCCGACAGGGACAACTGACCCATGTGCCCTGTGTGGCTCACGTCCTTAACCTGGTGGTGCAGCGGTTCTTGGGCAGGTACCCGGGCTTACAGGATGTCCTGAGGCAGGCCAGGAAAGTCTGTGTGCATTTCCGCAGATCTTATAATGCCAGTGCTCGCCTAAATGAGCTGCAAAAGGAGTTGAACCTGCCCAAGAACCGCCTTATATGTGACATGCCCACCAGGTGGAACTCAACGTTGGCCATGCTGCAGCGGCTGCACACGCAGCAGAGGGCCATCAATGAGTACCTGTGCGACTACGGCACCAGGACAGGGTCAGGGGAGCTTGGTTTTTTTTCTCCACGCCAGTGGGGCATGATCAGGGATGCATGCACTGTCCTGGCACCATTTGAGGAGGCCACGAGGATGGTGAGCAGTGACAGTGCATGCATCAGTGACACTGTACCTCTTGTCCTCCTGTTGGAGCACACGCTGCGTGGAATAATGGACAGGGCACTTGAGGCAGAACAGAGGCAGGAAGAGGAGGACTTCCTTGCCTCTCAAGGCCCCCTTTACCCAGACAGTGTTCCTTCTGTCCCACCCATCGCACAGGAAGAGGAGGAGGAGGAGGAGGAGGAGGATTGTGTCAGCATGGAGGTGGAGGCTGGCACTCAGCATCATCAGCAGCAGTCTTTTAGGGATGATTTACAGTCCCAAGAAACCAGTGGACTTGTACGTGGCTGGGAGGAGGTGGCTGCGGATCATGTCGTCCTTAGTGACCCAGAGGACTCCGGAGCGAATGCCTCAGCAAACCTACGCTGCATGGCCTCCCTGATCCTGCAAAGTCTGCGGAAGGATCCTCGTATTCTTCGGATCAAGGAGAGGGACCATTACTGGCTGGCCACTCTCCTTGATCCACGGTACAAGTGTAAGGTTGCGGACCTTATGTTACCGTCGCAGAGGGAGCAGAGGATGAGACAACTCCGGGAGGCCTTGCAGAAAGGTCTGTGCAACGCGTTCCCAGAGACTGGGAGGTTACAAACTCCTGGTCCTGGACAACGAGTTGCTGAGGCTTCGGCCAGTCAAAGAAGGAGCGGTGGGGAAGGTGGCCGTCTGACCGATGCGTTCAGACAATTCTTTAGTCCGCAGCCCCAAAGTATGATCGGTTCCAGCAACCATCGCCAGCGTCTGATAAACATGGTGCAGGAATATCTAGGGGCAAGGTCAGACTTGGACACCTTCCCCACCGAAAATCCTCTGGCTTACTGGGTCTTGAGGATGGATCACTGGCCAGAGCTTGCACAGTATGTAATTGAGCTACTGGCCTGTCCTGCATCCAGCGTTCTTTCGGAACGCACATTCAGTGCTGCTGGAGGATTTGTCACGGATCACAGGGTGCGCCTGTCCACCGACTCGGTTGATCGACTGACTTTCATCAAGATGAACCAGTCTTGGATCACCACCAGCTACCACACACCTGATGCTGATATAACAGACTAATTGATTTTAACATGTCACATCCCTTCAAGACTGATGCTGATGCTGAGTGCCTGTGCTGTTATGTTGACTGGCTATCCTCCTCCTCCGAGTCCTCAATGATACGATTGATGATGATAGCTTGGAAGATCATTTTTGTTTATGGGTGCCGCCACCAGTGGCTAAGGCCCAATTTTTCAGCCCCTGTTTAACAGGGGCGTGTCATTACAATTTTTGAAGCAATACTTTGCAACAGGGCTCATTGCTGTGCTCCAAGTACAGTATCTGTGAGGGGTTGTAGTGTTGTGCCACCAGTGCCTAAGGCCCAATTTTTCAGCCCCTGTTCAACAGGGGCATGCAATTACAATTCTTGATCTAATAATTCACAGCAGGGCCCATTGCTGCACCCACCAAGAGTAACTCTGAGGGCTTACAGTGTTGTGGCAACGCCACCACCACCACCACCACGAAAGGCCCAATTTTTCAGCCCCTGTTCAAAAGGGGCATGCAATTACAATTCTTGATCTAATAATTCACAGCAGGGCCCATTCCTGCACCCACCAAGAGTAACTCTGAGGGCTTACAGTGTTGTGGCAACACCACCACCACCACGAAAGGCCCAATTTTTCAGCCCCTGTTCAACAGGGGCATGCAATTACAATTTTTGATCTAATAATTCACAGCAGGGCCCATTGCTGCACCCACCAAGAGTAACTCTGAGGGCTTACAGTGTTGTGGCAACGCCACCACCACCACCACCACGAAAGGCCCAATTTTTCAGCCCCTGTTCAAAAGGGGCATGTAATTACAATTCTTGATCTAATAATTCACAGCAGGGCCCATTCCTGCACCCACCAAGAGTAACTCTGAGGGCTTACAGTGTTGTGGCAACACCACCACCACCACCACCACCACGAAAGGCCCAATTTTTCAGCCCCTGTTCAACAGGGGCATGCAATTACAATTCTTGATCTAATAATTCACAGCAGGGCCCATTGCTGCACCCACCAAGAGTAACTGTCAGGGCTTACAGTGTTGTGGCACCAGCACCACCATCAAAGGCCCAATTTTTACTACCACTGTTCAACAATTATATGTAATTACAATTCCTGATATAATAGTTGACAGCAGGGCGTTCCAGCACCAACCAAGAGTAACTGTGAGTGCTTACAGTGTTGTGCCAACACCAACAACTAAGGGGCCTATTTCTGCAGAGTATATACGGAAGGTCCCTACTTTCAAACATCCAACTTACAAACGACTCCTACTTGCAAACGCAAGAAGACAACAGGAAGTGAGAGGAAATCTACCACTAGGAAGGAAAATTCTCTCCTGTAAGAATAAATATGGGAGAAAGGTGTCTCCTCTGTACTGATGCTTTATCAGCAATCCTTGTTTCAAGAAAAACACCACATTTCAAAAACAGTTGTCATTGGGACGGAAAGTGAGGTGAAATGTTCTGAACAGGGGCACAGACAGCAAAACATAGTTACAGGGGTGATAACCCTTACCTATGTTTTCCAAAAAGTTTAAAAATAGATTTTTGGGCTGGAGCTACACTTCAACAATGTACCTGTTAAAAATTACAAACAGATTCTACATAAGAACAAACCTACAGTCCCTGTCTTGTATGCACCGCCTGTATACGGCTGTTCAGAGTATATAGGGCCTTTTTTATTTTATGTGCGGGGTTCCCCTTAATATCCATACAAGACCCAACGGGGCTGGTAATGGGCTGGGGTAGGGGGGGGGGGGGGGGGTCATGGGGTAGCTATGCCATTTTTCTTAAAGATTTTCATCCATATTACCGGGACCAGACATTACATTAAAGCCGCAAGCAGTTTTAAATGGCTTTTTTTCCCTTTAGAAGTGTCATTTTGTGCAGGGACAGTTCTAAACACGGGAAACACGTGGCACTTCACAGGCATACTTTAGACACCCCCCAGGTACGATATTTAAAGGAATATTTGACTTTTTTTTTCACTTTATGCATCATTAAAATTACTGCTCCCGAAAAACGACCGTTTTTAAAACTTCTTTTTGCATTGATACATGTCCCCTGGTGCACAACCCGGGTTCCCAAACCCTTTTTAGGACAATAACATGCATAATAGTTGTTATAATTAGCACTTTAGAATTCGAACGTTCGCATCCATTGTATTTAATAGGGTTCTAATGTTCGTACGAACTTTCGGTCCGTTCGCGGGTTCTGGTGCGAACCGAACCCGGGGGTGTTCGGCTCATCACTAACCACAGAACACACAAGAGGAGAGGGAGGAGGAGGAGGATTCTGGCAGTTTTGGCACTGAAGCAGAGTAAGAGATTGTTTTTCATTCCCAGAACCCTTGGGAGTAGTATGTGGCTGGGCGGAAGCAGTTCCAGATACTATAATCCTCAATGACCCAGAGGAGTCTGCTTCTCATGCCTCTGAAAATTTGCGGTGCATCGGCTCCCTCATGCTTCAAAACCTGCAAAAGGACCCAAGAATACATGGAGTAAAGGAGAAGGATCACTATTGGTTGGCAACCCTCCTTGACCACCGTTGCAAGAGAAAAGTCTCAGAACCCCCACAGAGAGTGCAGAAGATGAAATCTCTTGAGGACACCTTAAAGGGGAATTTATCTAATGCTTTTACTGACTCTGGTAGGTTACAGTGTCATGGAAAATGTAGTTTTGAAAATTCTGTTGGTCAAGAAAGGAGTGGTGGAAAAGGTGGCTGCCTAAGTGATGCATTTCACAATTTTTTTAGTCCTCGCCGCCCAGGGCTGTTAGCCTCCACATACCATCGGCAGCATCTGCATCACATGGTGGACGTTTATCTAGGGGCGAAAACAGAGATGGAGAGCTTTCCAGTCGACTATCCACTTGCTTACTGGGTCATGAGAGCAGACCACTGGCCAGATCTTGCCTAGTATGCATCCAGCGTGCTTTCCGAACGGGCATTCAGTGCTGCTGCAGGTTTTGTTACTGATAATAGAATGCATCTGTATACAGACTCCGTGGACCATCTGACATTTTTCAAAATGAATCAGTCCTGGATTGCCAGCAGCTATGAAGCCTCCAATGCTGATGTCACTTATTAAGTGTTTTTGGGATGTGGAATCTCTGCAAGACTTCTAGGCTGCCTAGCGTTGTGGGGGTTGATTTCATCTGGAAGAATTTTTTTGGTGTAGGTTTCATTGAGGAGCCATTGAGGATGCTTTGATTAAAAGGTTACAAAACTTACCAAAAATATGTGGCAGATACAATCTAAAGTTTCAAGAGCTCAGTGTCCTTTTCTTGGAGCTGCTTCAACTCGCCAAATCTGATATCCACCTACTTGCCCCCAGTTACCTAGACACTGCCCATGGGGTCAACCCAATAGTCTCCAAGTTACCTTATGATATGCAGGAAAAATGGGCGGCATCACTTGGATCAAGTTGCAAGGAACAAAATAAAGTTTCCTTTCCTCCTTTTGCTACTTTTGTGAGAGAATTGCAGATACTAAGAAAGATCCAAATTTCTCCTCTGCGGAGTCCAACTCTCTTGGTCCACCTTCTCCAAGACCTGCAAACTCATGAGTTTCATATAGAGACCGCAAAGGTCCAGTGTATGTGAAAAGGACTGATATTCCATCAGAGCCTACTCCAGTCCCTGAAAAAAGTGATCACAACAAGAAAATTGAAAACCCAACTCACCAATGCCCCTTAGTAAATGTTTTGGCTTCAGAAAAAAACCTTTGCAAGAATGAAAGAAACTTTTAAAGACATCTGGGGTTTGCTTCAAATACCATGCTTTCATAGAACACCATGCTAAAGACTGTAAAGTTTCTATTAAGTGCATATAATGTGACAGTGATTATCACATGCAAGCGCTTCATTCATTTAAAGACAATACTATTCTACAGTAGATGATCAGTGTAACAGAGCTCTTGCAAGATCAAAGCTTTTTAAGCTGTTAGGCTTCATGTACACGGGATGTTTTTACAACCTCTTCTGAACGATTTAACTTGACAGATAGTAACCCACGTTTAAAACATCCATTTTGCCGCGTTTACATGCCACGTTTAGCAGTGTTTAAAAAAAAAAAGCCTTTAAACTCATCTGCCTAGAAATGACTGTAAACGACCCTGTGTACATGTACTGATAAGAAAACATAGAGGAGGGTTCAGGAGCAGTTGAAAAAAAAATGCCCAACTGCTCCTAACCGTCCGTTTACCAGCAGCAGTGTACATGAGGCCTTAAACATAACAGAAAGGGGGGGGGGAGTTTGGGACTTTAAATGAGGCGCATATGTGGTGCACCTCCATCCCTACTTTGAAAAAGTAAATGGAGGTTTGGGACTTCTTTGAGTGAGACTGTAGACATGGTGTAGGTAAAAGGGATCTCCAAACAGAAATCACATGAAAGGAAAACATTCTGGTTGAATCACATAAACCAGAATGTTTTTCCTTTCATGTGATTTCTGTTTGGAAATGTGTCAAGCGTTTAATTTGAATAAACATGTATCCCTTTTACCGACACCATGTCTACTGTCTCACTCAAAGTCCCAAACCTCCATTTACTTAAACGTAACAGAAAAACCTTACCATACACCCTTGGTACCTGAGCTGGAATTTCAGGCACTAGTCTTGTAGTAGCTCCCTTGAATGACAATGTAGAAATATCACTGCCAACCCTCATCGAGTGCAACCAGCTTCCAGCCAACAGAGAGAAGATCCTGATTCCTGTAGCTGCCTCTCACCACTCTCATTTGAGATGCATAGCTGACCATATACCAGCTCTTGACAAAAATGTTGATATTGTTCTGCTTCTCTGCAAAGACATACTAAGAATATGCAAGGCTCGCCAACAAATTTATGGGCCAACATCTGTCTGGATAATGTCAGGAGGTCTACCACAGTTTATTTTTTCAAGACACGTCCTGCTTAATGGTCGCATGTGGGTACTTGTTTGAAACATTTCCCACATCACTACCATATCAAAGAAAGACTTTGCAGTAGAGACATGCAACCGTTCTTCAAGTCTTTGTTTTTGGGATGTTAATAATGTCACCACTGTGTTCAATGTAGCAACATCTGGGTAGCACCATTACCACTATGTGCCTAAAGAAAGAAACCACCAAATAATAGTCAGCATGCAGAAGCATGATGTAATTCTTTACAACACACCCTAAACAGAAAACCTGAGATGAGTTGAACCTGAGTCTGACAAGAAAGTCAGAGCTACTATAGTTGCACTCAACACCTCTGTGAATTCAAAGACGAGTTCTCAATGTTTTGAATGCTTTTTGAGGTGGTCTTCTGTTTTATGAGCTATCACATGGCTTATCTATGTTGCTGCCCTCCCCTCTGAAGAACATGATTCGAAGTGAAGTAAGAAGGACTGGTCCATGTTGCTGCCTTCCCCACTGAAGATCTTGATTCAAAGGAAGGTATGGGAGGTAATGTTTTCATTATTCTTTTTGTTCTCTCCTTCTCTTTTAGGTGTTCCTGCAATAGAATTTTCACTTGCAATGTATGGACTTGACTCTCAATTGTTTAATATTTGAAATCACGGATTTTGACAGGGAGTATCATAGTACACATGCATTGTCTGTTGGTTTGCATTTAATAATTTTGTCCCCACTTCATCTTTAACTAGGGGATGCTCTATTTAGTTAGTCCCACCCTTCTTCTTCATGCTTTAGCCTCTGTTCACCACATACTGTATACTGTATTCTGTTGGAGCTAGCCACAGTATGATTTACCTATCTGATGTTCAACTGTAAAGATCTGCACAAGTTTTGGATTAAAGATTTCTACGATCTGCAAGATGTCATTTGGATCTAGTAATTGTTTGCCAAGCTACTAAGACTGTAAGTTAAGCTATCTCACCACAACTAGATTAGTTATAGAGATCACACTTTCAGTGCTTAGATTGCAGAAGCAGAACAAGAATATTACATTTTCATTCAGATAGGGTCTTGGCAACAGTCATCATACCATAGACCTTCATGCTATACTAACCACTGAGGCAGAAGAGTCAGCTGTAATATTTCTTTTTTTTTGGGTCCATCCCACTTACATATGTGAAAGCAAATTACATAATTTATTATCACAACCTGAATTCAATCACTTCACAAATCGACTTTTCTTGATTCATAATTAGTAAAAATGGAGCATGTGTTCAGAGTCTTTTTTCTACATGTTTTAACCAATATGACGTGAAATACTTATTAAAACAAAGAGCAGCAATCTGTTCCAAGTGTATGACTGGGAGATAGTAATTACTATTTGGGGAGTCTCAGATCAAATAACAACAATATGTCCTAACGGACCAGCGCCTAAGGTTCTCAATTAAAAGCTAAATGTATTTTTTTAAGAAACCGTTTTTCCCTGAAATCATCTCTGAGGACTTACCAGATGCATGATTTTTGTTTAAATGATGAGCGGATCAGAATCAAGCAGGCACCACGTTAAATGTTGTAGTCAATCACAAGGAAGCAGGTTGTAGAATATTTAATGAGACATTTGCATAATTCCCATGGCATAGTATTGTTTTGGTTGAAATAAACCATATGGCACTGTGATACATGGATTATTTTAGAACAGGGGTAGGAAGCATCAATGCTCCTAACTGCTGCTGAATATAAGTCAACCACTGGACAGCCTTGAACAAGCTATACAGCAGGAGTTAAAGTTTAGTACCAGCTACTGGGCTGTTAGTGGCTTAGATCATGTTATGGAAATAGTACACAAACTTTACAATGCAATTGAGAAATAGAGATATTTGAGCTATTATTATTGGGAAAACCTTCATCACGCCTTAGAAAATAAAAAACTACTTTATCTATGCCAGATGTCTTTGCCAGCACCTGAGGAAGCTAATATGCAGTAAATAATGGCCTTCAATGATACCTAATCCTAATTTTATATACAGCAGCACAGAAACACCCATTAGGACCAATTTTATCATAAATCATTTGAAGCATCACTATGCTTTTAGAAGCATCTGCTAGAACATTGTTTACTTATTTACAAATTTAACACAATGCACAGTCACTTAAGCCTCGTACACACGATTGGACTTCCATCAGACTTTTCCGTAAGTTTTGGTCCAAAGGGGCGTTGGCCAGGAACTTGGTATGCATACACACGGCAGAACTTTTTCAGCCAACAAGCACCAAATCACATGGTTTTTTAGCTCTTTACCGCCACTCTTTGTACAACTTCTGCTAATGTAGTCTGATGTTTATCATTGGTTCGGAGCATGCGTGTTTGTACTTTGGATTTTAGTCTGATGGATTTGTGTACGCATGATCGGATGATCCGACGAAACACATTTGTTGTTGGAAAGTTTGAGAGCATGCACAGCGAACATTTGTCCGTGGAAATTCCGACAACAATTGCCCGATGGAGCATACAGACGGTCAGATTGTCTGATAAAACAAGTCCATCGGACCGTTGTTGTCGAAAGGCCGATCGTGTGTATGGGCCTTTAGACTCCATACACACTATTAGATTTTCAGCAGATTTTTGTCTTCAGATTTACCAAAACCATATAATATGAGGTCAAACCTTAAAGGGGTTGTAAAGATTTTTTTTTTTAAAATAACAAATATGTTATACTTACCTGCACTGTGCAGCTCGTTTTGCACAGAGTGGCCCCAAATGGCGTCTTCTGGGGTCCCTCGGCGGCTGTCTCTGCTTCTCCCCGCAAGCACTCACCACCTTAATGCGAGCGAGCTTGCATGGTGATGAGTTCTTGCGGGCGCGCTCCCATGATATAGCCAGCGGCTATTTCCGCTCACTGTATCACTCGGCCCCGCCCCCGGCGTGCCGCATCATTGGATGTGATTGACAGCAGTGCGAGCCTATGGCTGTGCTGCTTTCAATCCATCCAGTGTAGCCAATCAATGGCCAGGCAGAGAAAAGAGCAGGATGTCGGGGGCGAGCGCGGGACTTTCGAGGGCTCAGGTAAGTAAAACGGGGGCTCGGGGGGGTGGTATTGTCGGATGTTTTTTCACCCTAATGCATAGGATGCATTAAGGTGAAAAAACATTTTCCTTTACAACCCCTTTAAGAGTTTCAATTTGTATGCAATCAGGTAGACCCTTGCACTACATGGTTTTGGTAAATCTGAAGACAAAAATCTGCAGAAAATCTAATAGTGTGTATGGGGCTCTACTGATAAAAAATGTATGTTTGCTAAATTATTTTAGGGAACACACTAAATCTCTTCAAGCCTAGTACAAAAGGACTGAATGTAGGGCGGCATCAGCTGGTTCAATAGAAACCGGCCGACATTCAGCCATGTGTACTGCAGTCAGTCTGATAGAAGCCGGCCGTTCGACTTGTTTCTGTCGAAGGGCATGACCAAAAAAGGCCTGCCAATCGGCTACTGAGCAGCGCTCTCAGCCAATACCTGAGAGCGCTGACCAGTGTGTTCTGGCGGGGGCCGTCGTTGCCAGTTTTTTTTCATTCAGCCCTGCTGGGTTAAATGAAAGAACAAAAAAAACGACTAGTGTATGCTAGGCTTTAGAATCATTATTCTGTTCTCCAATCCCTTTGGATCTTGCATACTACCTTCCGGGGTTGCCTATGCCAAATACAGCTAAACTCACTATTAGGGATGAGCTCGGTGTTCGAGTCGAACATACATTCGACTCGAACATCGGCTGTTCGATCGTTCGCCGAACAACGAACGATTTGGGCCGTTCGCGCCTAATTCGCGGCCCACAATGCACTACGCCATCGCAGTGTCATCCAGGCGCTGTGATTGGCCAAGCATGCACTGTGACCCCGCATGCTTGGCCAATCACAGCGCCGGCAGCGAGGAGAGCAATGATTGGCCACAGGCAGGATGCCTGTGGCCAATTATTGCTGAGGGTGTTTAGTACACGCCCCACACTATAAAAGGCCACCAGCACGGCGGCCTAGTGTAGTGTGTTCCGGAGCAGGGAAAGAGAAGCATAGGCAGGGACAGTGACATTTTTTTTTCTTGCTTAACCTGGATTCCTTTAGTTTAGGGAAAGAGAAGGATAGGTAGGGAGAGTGTCAGTCTGTTTTACTGTGCTAAACCTTGTTTGTAGGGACAGGGAAGGACAGTGAGGGAAATTCTCATTGTGCTATACTGTGCTAAAGCATTCCTCATCAACCATCTTTAAAAAAAAAAAATTATAGGGACAGAAAACTATAGGTAGGGAGAGTGTCAGTGTGTTTTACTGTGCTAAACCTTGTTTGAAGGGACAGGGAAGGACAGTGAGGGAAATTCTCATTGTGCTATACTGTGCTAAAGCATTCCTCATCAACCATCTTTAAAAAAACATTTTTTATAGGGACAGAAAACTATAGGTAGGGAGAGTGTCAGTGTGTTTTACTGTGCTAAACCTTGTTTGTAGGGACAGGGAAGGACAGTGAGGGAAATTCTCATTGTGCTATACTGTGCTAAAGCATTCCTCATCAACCATCTTTAAAAAAACATTTTTTATAGGGACAGAAAACTATAGGTAGGGAGAGTGTCAGTGTGTTTTACTGTGCTAAACCTTGTTTGTAGGGACAGGGAAGGACAGTGAGGGAAATTCTCATTGTGCTATACTGTGCTAAAGCATTCCTCATCAACCATCTTTAAAAAAAAAAAAATTATAGGGACAGAAAACTATAGGTAGGGAGAGTGTCAGTGTGTTTTACTGTGCTAAACCTTGTTTGTAGGGACAGGGAAGGACAGTGAGGGAAATTCTCATTGTGCTATACTGTGCTAAAGCATTCCTCATCAACCATCTTTAAAAAAAAAAAAAATTATAGGGACAGAAAACTATAGGTAGGGAGAGTGTCAGTGTGTTTTACTGTGCTAAACCTTGTTTGTAGGGACAGGGAAGGACAGTGAGGGAAATTCTCATTGTGCTATACTGTGCTAAAGCATTCCTCATCAACCATCTTTAAAATAAAATAAAAATATAGGGACAGAAAACTATAGGTAGGGAGAGTGTCAGTGTGTTTTACTGTGCTAAACCTTGTTTGTAGGGACAGGGAAGGACAGTGAGTAAAATTCTCATTGTGCTATACTGTGCTAAAGCATTCCTCATCAACCATCTTTAAAAAAAAAAAAATTATAGGGACAGAAAACTATAGGTAGGGAGAGTGTCAGTGTGTTTTACTGTGCTAAACCTTGTTTGTAGGGACAGGGAAGGACAGTGAGGGAAATTCTCATTGTGCTATACTGTGCTAAAGCATTCCTCATCAACCATCTTTAAAAAAAAAATTTTTTTATAGGGACAGAAAACTATAGGTAGGGAGAGTGTCAGTGTGTTTTACTGTGCTAAACCTTGTTTGTAGGGACAGGGAAGGACAGTGAGGGAAATTCTCATTGTGCTATACTGTGCTAAAGCATTCCTCATCAACCATCTTTGAAATCCTTGTTTTTTGGACAGTCAGGGAAATTGTCATTGTGCTATTCTGTTCAAAAGGGGCATGTAATTACAATTCTTGATCTAATAATTCACAGCAGGGCCCATTCCTGCACCCACCAAGAGTAACTCTGAGGGCTTACAGTGTTGTGGCAACACCACCACCACCACCACCACCACGAAAGGCCCAATTTTTCAGCCCCTGTTCAACCGGGGCATGCAATTACAATTCTTGATCTAATAATTCACAGCAGGGCCCATTGCTGCACCCACCAAGAGTAACTGTCAGGGCTCAGGCCTCGTACACATGACCGATTTTCTCGGCAAGAACCAGCAAGAAACTTGCTGGCAGAGAGGTCTTGCCGAGTAAATCGGTCGTGTGTACGCTGCTAGCGTGTTTCTCGTCGAGAAAACCGACAAGAAACCTCGACGAGAAAATAGAGAACCTGCTCTCTATTTTCTCGTCGAGATTCTCCTCGGCGTGTTTCTCGACGAGAAAAGTGAGTGTGTGTACACTTACCTGTCCGCCCGGAAGCCCGCGCATGTTCGAAATGAATTTGACGCATGCGCGGTAGCTTCCTAGGCATACGTAGGGTATACCAAGATGGCGGCGACGGCATCGAATGTGACGAGCGCATGCTCGACGTAGTCGATGACGTCACCGCGTACACTCCTTTCAAAGAACCGCGGGTTCTTTGAAACGAGCGTGTGTACACTCGGCCGGGACAAGTTTCTTGTCCAAGAATCTCGTCGAAAAAAACGACATGTTTTTCTCAACGAGAATCTCGGCCGTGTGTACGAGACCTTACAGTGTTGTGGCACCAGCACCACCATCAAAGGCCCAATTTTTACTACCACTGTTCAACAATTATATGTAATTACAATTCCTGATATAATAGTTGACAGCAGGGCGTTCCAGCACCAACCAAGAGTAACTGTGAGTGCTTACAGTGTTGTGCCAACACCAACAACTAAGGGGCCTATTTCTGCAGAGTATATACGGCAGGTCCCTACTTTCAAACATCCAACTTACAAACGACTCCTACTTGCAAACGCAAGAAGACAACAGGAAGTGAGAGGAAATCTACCCCTAGGAAGGGAAATTCTCTCCTGTAAGAGTTAATATGGGGAAAAGGTGTCTCCTCTGTACTGATGCTTTATCACCAATCCTTGTTTCAAGAAAAACACCACATTTCAAAAACAGTTGACATTGGGACGGAAAGTGAGGTGAAATGTTCTGAACAGGGGCACAGACAGCAAAACAAATGTTACAGGGGTGATAACCCTTCCCTATGTTTTCCAAAAAGTTTAAAAATAGATTTTTGGGCTGGAGCTACACTTAAACAATGTACCTGTTCAAAATTACAAACAGATTCTACATAAGAACAAACCTACAGTCCCTGTCTTGTATGCACCGCCTGTATACGGCTGTTCAGAGTATATAGGGCCTTTTTTATTTTATGTGCGGGGTTCCCCTTAATATCCATACAAGACCCAAAGGGGCTGGTAATGGGCTGGGGTAGGGGGGGGGGGGGTCATGGGGTAGCTATGCCATTTTTCTTAAAGATTTTCATCCATATTACCGGGACCAGACATTACATTAAAGCCGCAAGCAGTTTTAAATGGCTTTTTTTTCCTTTAGAAGTGTCATTTTGTGCAGGGACAGTTCTAAACACGGGAAACACGTGGCACTTCACAGGCATACTTTAGACACCCCCCAGGTACGATATTTAAAGGAATATTTGACTTTTTTTTTTCACTTTATGCATCATTAAAATGACTGCTCCCGAAAAACGACCTTTTTGCATTGATACATGTCCCCTGGTGCAGAACCCGGGTTCCCAAACCCTTTTTAGGACAATAACATGCATAATAGTCGTTATAATTAGCACTTTAGAATTCGAACGTTCGCATCCATTGTATTTAATAGGGTTCTAATGTTCGTACGAACTTTCGGTCCGTTCGCGGGTTCTGGTGCGAACCGAACCCGGGGGTGTTCGGCTCATCACTACTCACTATTAAGCTGATAAATCATGTTTTGACTGTGGCTAGATGCATGATAGCTTTAAAATTGGAAACAACCTCTAACACCCTCATCAGCAAATCTTTACCAACATATTCATGATGTCTATAACATTGAATATTTGACAGCTTGACTCAACCACACTGTTCCTAAATTAAACAAAATATGGCGCCACTGGCACCTTATAGCCTTGCTCTAATTTTAAATGCAGCAATAGTCTGTCTGTTTCCCATTGCACTAATTTGGGATTTGTGAAACAACCAGGCAGAGGGGCCACAACCTCTTACATTAGACCACTCTCCCCCTCTCCTTACTTCTCCCTCTCACTCTTTTCTTTTTTTTTATCTTACCTTTCCTTTTCTACCATTCCTTCATTTCAGTCACAATTATACTATTCCTATAATTGCACTCCAGCGTTGAAAAATATGCTGGCTATTTCTCTATACATAACCTCAGGATAATACCATCACCATTCATGTAAAATGTTTTACCTATACAGTATCTGATTAATAATACCTGAGTATATTCTCACCAATGTACTAACTCTTGAACCTTTGCATTATAGTGTCCCTTGTTAAGCTGAGCTACTGTATACTGCATCTGAGCACCACAAACCAAAAACTCTATTTAATTAATTTTTAACCTCCCTGGCGGTAATCCAGAGTCTGGCTCGGGGTTGATTTTTCATGTCCAAAGCGGTAACCCCGAGCCCGACTCGGGATCGCATTGCAGGATACAGGGGAAGTTACTTACCTTGTCCCTGGATCCTGCAATGTCTCCCGCTGTGTGTGCGAGCTGTCATCTCGCTCGATTCACACACTGGTGACTGCCGAGTGCCACCGAGCTCCGTTCCCAAGCGGCGCGGCGCACGGGGGCGAAGTTCGGCGGCAAATTAAAAAAAGATTACAGATTAAAGTACTGTATAAAAAATTACGGTACACATCCCCTTTGTCCCTAGTGGTCTGTCCAGTGTCCTGCATGTAGTTTTATATTATAAAAACTGTTCTTTCTGCCTGCAAACTGGAGATTGTCCATAACAACCAAAAAGTGTCCCTTTATGTCAAAAGTGGTTTTAGACCAGCTAGAAAACAGCGATAATAAATTAGAATCACTCGCAGAATTGAGCGATAGCAATTTGTGGTGAAATTCGTCATCAAACACTAAATCTAATGACAGCGACAATTCTGCAACTGAGCAAATTTCAGTGTTTTTGATTTGATTACATTATTGAATAATTTTTATTATTATTAGATTATTATTTCTTATTTCTTATTAATTATTTATAGTTATTTATTATATTATAATATTTGATTTTGTGTTTCAAACTTTATCATACCCGGGATGTCTACTAGACTCTTGTTTGGACAGATTTAAGTAAGTAATTACTAAGAATTGCAGGCCTAGAATACATAACACCAAATTTCCATGGAAAATAACTGTACCGCTTTTGGTACATAATTCCAGACAGAATAATACTGCCAGGGAGGTTAATATTCAAGGAAAACACATCTATCCATCCTTCCATCCATCCATGTCTCCATAGCATTTCAAACTATCTTGAGTAATGGCAGATGATTCTACCAGCATTTATTTCCTGGAATCCATCTGCCCTTAGCTCAAGCATGCATGCAGGAGGGTGTGCTTAACTGAGAAAACCCCTCCTCCCCTCCTGAAGGCTCCTGGGATGTCTGAAATAATTTGCCTAGGCATGGGAACCAGAAAGTAACTGATGAAATGTAAAAAATAAGTTTAAAAAAAAGTAAATATAATAAAACATATCAATTTACTAATGCTAGCAACATAAGGATTAAAAATTGATAATGTTGGGAGAAAATGAAGTTCCGCTTTAAATTGCTAGTGATGTTCTGCCCTATTGCTGGAATGTTTGTTTATTGTGCATTCATATCTGCTGTAACCATTTAGATTTGTATTTTATTTAAAATCCTTTGATAAACAGAAAGATCAAAAAGAAACACATGAACACCCTGGGGAAACCCATGAAAACACATATAAAATTCACATAGGTACATAGTGTTTCTGGTGGGATTTGGACTCCGGACACAAGCAGTACAAGGCAGGAGTTCTGATCCCTTAGTCACCATGCTGCTGCCAAAACTACAAGTTTACTTTATATAATGGAAGTACAAATATAAACAATTAAAGTAATACTAAAGTCTCATTTTGTTTCTTAAAAAATAAAAAACAAGTTATACTTACCTACTCTGTGCAATGGTTTTGCACAGAGTAGCCCCGTAAGGCCCCTTTCACACGGACGGTCCGTTCAGGTCCACCTGTCAGTTTTTTAGGCGGACCTGAACGGATTCTCCATGTAGCCCTATGGAGCCACGGATGTCAGCGGTAGGGATGAGCCGAACACCCCCGGGTTCGGTTCGCACCAGAACCTTCGAACGGACCGAAAGTTCGCGCGAATTTTCGAACCCTATTCGTTATAATGGACGCGAACGTTCGAAATCAAAATTGCTAATTACAACGGCCAATATGCATGTTAATGTCATAAAACAGGTTTGGGGACCCGGGTCCTGCCCCAGGGGACATATATCAATGCAAAAAGAAATTTTAAAAACTAAAGTTTTTTCGGGAGCAGTCATTTTAATGATGCATAAAGTGAAAAAAAAAAAAGTGAAATTTTCCTTTAAATATGGTACCTGGGGGGTGTCTAAAGTATGCCTGTGAAGTGGCATGTGTTTCCCGTGTTTAGAACTGTCCTTGCACAAAATGACATTTGTAAAGGAAAAAAAGAAGCCATTTAAAACCACTTGCGGCTTTAATGTCATGTCTTGTCCTGGCCGCCATATGGCTGAAAATCCTTGAGAAAAATGGCATGGCTACCCCATCACCCCCCCCCCCCACCCCAGCCCCTTTGGGTCTTGTATGGATACTAAGGGGGACCCCGCACCCAAAATAAAACCCTATACCTACAACCCTATATACTCTGAACAGCAGTATATAGGTGGTGCAAACAAGACATGGACTGTAGGTTTGTTCTTAAGTAGAATCTGAACAGGTACATTATGAAGTGTAGCTACATCCCAAAAAAATCAATTTTTAAGCTTTTTGGAGAACATAGGGAGGGGTTATCACCCCTGTAACATTTGCTGTCTTTGCACATCTGTTCAGAACATGTCACCTCACTTTCCGTCCCAATGACAAATGGTTTTGGAAAAGTGGGGTTTTAATTGAAACAAGGATTGGTGATAAAGCATCAGTAGAGAGGAGATACCTTTTTCCCAAATTAAATCTAACAGGATAGAATTTTCCTTCCTAGGGGTAGATTTCCTCTCACTTCCTGTTTTCTCTTGCCGTTTGCAAGTAGGAGTCGTTTGTAAGTTGGATGTTTGAAAGTAGGGGCCTGCCGTATATACTCTGCAGAAATTTGCCCTATTAGATGTTGGTGTAGCCACAAGACTGGTGGGCACAGGAATGGGCCCTGCTGTGAGTTAATAGATCAAGATTTGTACTTGCATGCACCTGTTGAACCGGGCAGAAAAATTGGGCCTTTGGTGGTGGTGGTGGTGGTGGTGGACGGTGTTGCCACAAGACTGTAAGCCCTCACAGTTACTCTTGGTGGGTGCAGGAATGGGCCCTGCTGTGAGTTATTAGATCAAGATTTGTAATTGCATGCACCTGTTGAACAGGGCAGAAAAATTGGGCCTTTGGTGGTGGTGGTGGTGGTGGACGGTGTTGCCACAAGACTGTAGGCCCTCATAGTTACTCTTGGTGGGCGCAGGAATGGGCCCTGCTGTGAACTATTAGATCAAGATTTGTAATTACACGCCCCTGTTAAACAGGGGCTGAAAAATTGTGCCTTAGGCATTGGTGCTGGTGCCACAACACTGCAACCCCTCACAGATACTGTACTTGGAGCACAGCAGTCACACCTGTTGTGAAGCATCTTTTTAAAAAATTGTAATTACACGCCCCTGTTATACAGGGGCTGAAAAATTGTGCCTTAGGCACTGGTGCTGGTGCCACAACACTGCAACCCCTCACAGATACTGTACTCTGAGCACAGCAATGAGACCTGTTGCAAAGCATTGCCTAAAAATTGTAATTACACGCCCCAACAGGGGCTGAAAAATTGTGCCTTAGGCACTGGTGCTGGTGCCACAACACTGCAACCCCTCACAGATACTGTACTCTGAGCACAGCAGTCACACCTGTTGCGAAGCATCTTTTTAAAAAATTGTAATTACACGCCCCTGTTATACAGGGGCTGAAAAATTGTGCCTTAGGCACTGGTGTGGTGGCATGGATCATTGAGGAGGAGGAAGAGGATAGTCAGTGAACATAACAGGACAGTCACTCAGCATCAGCATAGGCAGTCTTGAAGGGATGTGACATTATAAATTATTCCGTTATATCCGCTTCAGGTGTCTGGTAGCTGGTGGTGATCCAAGACTGATTCATTTTTATGAAGGTCAGTCGATCAACCGAGTCGGTGGACAGGCGCACCCTATGATCGGTGACAAATCCTCCAGCAGCACTGAATGTGCGTTCGGAAAGAACGCTGGATGCAGGACAGGCCAGTAGCTCAATTGCATACTGTGCAAGCTCTGGCCAGTGATCCATCCTCAGGACCCAGTAAGCCAGAGGATTTTCGGTGGGAAAGGTGTCCAAGTCTGACCTTGCCCCTAGGTATTCCTGCACCATGTATATCAGACGCTGGCGATGGTTGCTGGAACCGATCATACCTTGGGGCTGCGGACTAAAAAATTGTCTGAACGCATCGGTCAGACGTCCACCTTCCCCACCGCTCCTTCTGCTACTGACCGAAGCCTCAGCAACTCGTCGTCCAGGACCAGGAGTTTGTAACCTCCCAGTTTCTGGGAACGCGTTGCACAGACCTTTCTGCAAGGCCTCCCTGAGATGTCTCATCCTCTGCTCCCTCTGCGACGGCAAGATAAGGTCCGCAACCTTACCCTTGTACCGTGGATCAAGGAGAGTGGCCAGCCAGTAATGGTCACTCTCCTTGATCCGAAGAACACGAGGATCCTTCCGCAGGCTTTGCAGGATCAGGGAGGCCATGCAGCGTAGGTTAGCTGAGGCATTCGGTCCGGAGTCTTCTGGGTCACTGAGGATGACATGATCGCCAGCCACCTCCTCCCAGCCACGTACAAGTCCACTGGTTTGTTGGGACTGTACATCATCCCTAAAAGACTGCTGCTGCTGATGCTGAGTGCCAGGCTCCACCTCCATGCTCACACAATCCTCCTCCTCCTCCTCCTCCTCCTCCTCCTCTTCCTGTGTGATGGGTGGGACAGAAGGAACATTGTCTGGATAAAGGGGGCCTTGAGAGACAAGGAAGTCCTCCTCTTCCTGCCTCTGTTCTGCCTCAAGTGCCCTGTCCATTATCCCACGCAGCGTATGCTCCAACAGGTGGACAAGAGGTACAGTGTCACTGATGCATGCACTGTCACTGCTCACCATCCTCGTGGCCTCCTCAAATGGTGAGAGGACAGTGCATGCATCCCTGATCATGCTCCACTGGCGTGAGGAAAAAAAGCCAAGCTCCCCTGACCCTGTCCTGGTGCCGTAGTCGCAAAGGTACTCATTGATGGCCCTCTGCTGCGTGTGCAGTCGCTGCAGCATGGCCAACGTTGAGTTCCACCTGGTGGGCATGTCACATATTAGGCGGTTCTTGGGCAGGTTCAGCTCCTTTTGCAGCTCAGTCAGCCGAGCACTGGCATTATAAGATCGGCGGAAATGCACACAGACTTTCCTGGCCTGCCTCAGGACATCCTGTAAGCCTGGGAACCTGCCCAAGAACCGCTGCACCACCAGGTTGAGGACGTGAGCCATACAGGGCACATGGGTGAGCTGCCCCTGTCGCAGGGCGGAGAGGAGGTTGGTGCCATTATCAGAAACGACCATTCCTGGCTTAAGCTGGCGTGGCGTCAACCACCTCTCGGCCTGCCCCTGCAGAGCTGCCAGAACCTCTGGCCCAGTGTGGCTCCTGTCCCCCAAACACACCAGCGCAAGCACGGCATGGCATCTTTTTGCCTGCGTACTCGCGTAGCCCCTTGTACGCCTACGGAGCACCGCTGGTTCCGAGGACAGAGCACTCGAAGAGGACATGGAGGAAGAAGAAGAGGAGGGGGTGGAGGAGAGAGGTGTGTCACAACCAGTAGTAGCATTTTGGAGGCGTGGTGGCGGAACAACCTCCAACACTACTGCACCTTGTCCTGCATCCCTCCCAGCTGCCAATAGAGTGACCCAATGGGCCGTGAAAGAAAGATAACGTCCCTGTCCATGCCTGCTGGACCATGAGTCAGCGGTAATATGCACCTTACCGCTGACCGCCCTGTCCAGCGAGGCATGGACATTGCCTTCCACATGCCAGTAGAGAGACGGAATCGCCTTCCGTGAGAAAAAGTGGCGTTTGGGAACCTGCCACTGAGGAACCGCACATTGAACAAACTCACGGAAGGGGGCCGAGTCTATCAACTGAAAAGGCAGCAGTTGAAGTGCTAGCAATTTAGCCAAGCTAGCATTCAACCGCTGGGCATGTGGATGGCTGGGAGTATACTTCTTTCGACGGTCCAGCAGCTGGGGCAGGGAAATTTGCCTGCTACAATCGGACGTCGGTGTACTGCAAGTACTTGGTTGTGACACACCTAATTCTACACCTTCAGTCCTCTCAGAGCAGCTTTCAGAGAGGACTGAAGATATAGTGGGGATGGAGATCCCAGCTGATGAGGAGCAAGGAGAGGTCCGCTTTGTTCTTTGGTGTGGGTCTTTTATGTGTGCTTGCCAACGAGCTGCATGGCAGGTCGACATATGTCTGCTCATGCTTGTGGTGCCCAAGCGGCTGATGTTTTGGCCACGCGAGATACGCTTGAGACAAATATTGCAAATAGCAGTGGTGCGATCTGATGCACTCGTCTCAAAAAAGGCCCACACCAAAGAACTTTTGTGATAACGTGCAGAGGCAGCGCCCTGCACAGGCGGAGCTCTGCGGTGTGGTACAGTTGCTGTGCTGGCCTCTAGCTGGCCTCCAGGGGGCATCCTGCCTCGTTGGACATGTGACGCTGCATCCTCCTCCTCCTCCTCCTCTCTCCCTTCAGGCACCCACGTGGAGTCAGTGACCTCATCATCCCCTCCCTCTTCACCACTAGAGCAAACCTGGCAGTAAGCTGCAGCTGGTGGAACACTACTGCCAGATTGCTGTCCTTCAGCATCCCCTCTCTCTGCGCGCACACTACTGACTTCCTCAAGCTGGGTATCATCATCCGAGCCTTCGAATCGTTGGGCATCCTCCTGGAGCATGTACCCAACACTGTGCTCAAACAGTTCGGGGGACTCCTCAGGAGGACATGGTGGGTCTAGGGAAGGGGTGGCTGATGATGCCATTGAGTACGCGTTGGCAGCTGCTCTGCCAGTACCCTGAGCCTGGGTGAGAGAGGATGAGGAGGATGAGGAGGGCTTGGTCATCCATTCTACCAAGCCTTCGGCATGATGCGGCTCCACATGTCCAGCTGCCGAAAACAAAGACAAGCGTGTCCCATGGCCACGTGCTGATGACGATGCACGACCACGTCCACGGCCAGCACTGTTGTCTCTAGAAACAGAGCCTGCCTGCCCTGTGTTCTTGCCTCGGCACGCTCTGCCTCTCCTTGGCGGTCTTCCAGCCATTGTAGTCGGTAGTGTATATAGTATAAAAAATAGAACTCCTATGTGTGCTCACAACACACTGTAGGTCCTATGGGTGCTGACACTAACACACTATAGGTACTATGTGTGCTGCTGACAAGAAAATATAGGAGCTCTGTTTGCTGCCACTAACACACTAGAAGTCCTATGGGTGCTGCTGAGAAGAAAATATAGGAGCTCTGTTTGCTGCCACTAACACACTAGAAGTCCTATGGGTGCTGCTGAGAAGAAAATATAGGAGCTCTGTTTGCTGCCACTAACACACTGGAAGTCCTATGGGTGCTGCTGAGAAGAAAATATAGGAGCTCTGTGTGATGCCACTAACACACTAGAAGTCCTATGGGTGCTTCTGAGATGAAAATATAGGAGCTCTGTGTGATGCCACTAACACACTAGAAGTCCTATGGGTGCTGCTGAGAAGAAAATATAGGAGCTCTGTGTGATGCCACTAACACACTAGAAGTCCTATGGGTGCTTCTGAGATGAAAATATAGGAACTCTGTGTGATGCCACTAACACACTAGAAGTCCTATGGGTGCTGCTGAGAAGAAAATATAGGAGCTCTGTTTGCTGCCACTAACACACTAGAAGTCCTATGGGTGCTTCTGAGAAGAAAATATAGGAGCTCTGTGTGATGCCACTAACACACTAGAAGTCCTATGGGTGCTTCTGAGATGAAAATATAGGAACTCTGTGTGATGCCACTAACACATTAGAAGTCCTATGGGTGCTGCTAAGAAGAAAATATAGGAGCTCTGTTTGCTGCCACTAACACACTAGAAGTCCTATGGGTGCTTCTGAGAAGAAAATATAGGAGCTCTGTGTGATGCCACTAACACACTAGAAGTCCTATGGGTGCTTCTGAGATGAAAATATAGGAACTCTGTGTGATGCCACTAACACATTAGAAGTCCTATGGGTGCTGCTGAGAAGAAAATATAGGAGCTCTGTTTGCTGCCACTAACACACTAGAAGTCCTATGGGTGCTTCTGAGATGAAAATATAGGAGCTCTGTGTGATGCCACTAACACACTAGAAGTCCTATGGGTGCTGCTGAGAAGAAAATATAGGAGCTCTGTGTGATGCCACTAACACACTAGAAGTCCTATGGGTGCTGCTGAGAAGAAAATATAGGAGCTCTGTTTGCTGCCACTAACACACTAGAAGTCCTATGGGTGCTGCTGAGAAGAAAATATAGGAGCTCTGTGTGATGCCACTAACACACTAGAAGTCCTATGGGTGCTGCTGAGAAGAAAATATAGGAGCTCTGTTTGCTGCCACTAACACACTAGAAGTCCTATGGGTGCTGCTGAGAAGAAAATATAGGAGCTCTGTGTGATGCCACTAACACACTAGAAGTCCTATGGGTGCTTCTGAGATGAAAATATAGGAACTCTGTGTGATGCCACTAACACATTAGAAGTCCTATGGGTGCTGCTAAGAAGAAAATATAGGAGCTCTGTTTGCTGCCACTAACACACTAGAAGTCCTATGGGTGCTGCTGAGAAGAAAATATAGGAGCTCTGTGTGATGCCACTAACACACTAGAAGTCCTATGGGTGCTGCTGAGAAGAAAATATAGGAGCTCTGTTTGCTGCCACTAACACACTAGAAGTCCTATGGGTGCTGCTGAGAAGAAAATATAGGAGCTCTGTGTGATGCCACTAACACACTAGAAGTCCTATGGGTGCTGCTGAGAAGAAAATATAGGAGCTCTGTTTGCTGCCACTAACACACTAGAAGTCCTATGGGTGCTGCTGAGAAGAAAATATAGGAGCTCTGTGTGATGCCACTAACACACTAGAAGTCCTATGGGTGCTTCTGAGATGAAAATATAGGAACTCTGTGTGATGCCACTAACACATTAGAAGTCCTATGGGTGCTGCTAAGAAGAAAATATAGGAGCTCTGTTTGCTGCCACTAACACACTAGAAGTCCTATGGGTGCTGCTGAGAAGAAAATATAGGAGCTCTGTGTGATGCCACTAACACACTAGAAGTCCTATGGGTGCTTCTGAGATGAAAATATAGGAGCTCTGTGTGATGCCACTAACACACTAGAAGTCCTATGGGTGCTGCTGAGAAGAAAATATAGGAGCTCTGTGTGATGCCACTAACACACTAGAAGTCCTATGGGTGCTTCTGAGATGAAAATATAGGAACTCTGTGTGATGCCACTAACACACTAGAAGTCCTATGGGTGCTGCTGAGAAGAAAATATAGGAGCTCTGTTTGCTGCCACTAACACACTAGAAGTCCTATGGGTGCTTCTGAGAAGAAAATATAGGAGCTCTGTGTGATGCCACTAACACACTAGAAGTCCTATGGGTGCTTCTGAGATGAAAATATAGGAACTCTGTGTGATGCCACTAACACATTAGAAGTCCTATGGGTGCTGCTAAGAAGAAAATATAGGAGCTCTGTTTGCTGCCACTAACACACTAGAAGTCCTATGGGTGCTTCTGAGAAGAAAATATAGGAGCTCTGTGTGATGCCACTAACACACTAGAAGTCCTATGGGTGCTTCTGAGATGAAAATATAGGAACTCTGTGTGATGCCACTAACACACTAGAAGTCCTATGGGTGCTGCTGAGAAGAAAATATAGGAGCTCTGTTTGCTGCCACTAACACACTAGAAGTCCTATGGGTGCTGCTGAGAAGAAAATATAGGAGCTCTGTGTGATGCCACTAACACACTAGAAGTCCTATGGGTGCTGCTGAGAAGAAAATATAGGAGCTCTGTGTGATGCCACTAACACACTAGAAGTCCTATGGGTGCTGCTGAGATGAAAATATAGGAACTCTGTGTGATGCCACTAACACATTAGAAGTCCTATGGGTGCTGCTGAGAAGAAAATATAGGAGCTCTGTTTGCTGCCACTAACACACTAGAAGTCCTATGGGTGCTGCTGAGAAGAAAATATAGGAGCTCTGTGTGATGCCACTAACACACTAGAAGTCCTATGGGTGCTGCTGAGAAGAAAATATAGGAGCTCTGTTTGCTGCCACTAACACACTAGAAGTCCTATGGGTGCTGCTGAGAAGAAAATATAGGAGCTCTGTGTGATGCCACTAACACACTAGAAGTCCTATGGGTGCTGCTGAGAAGAAAATATAGGAGCTCTGTTTGCTGCCACTAACACACTAGAAGTCCTATGGGTGCTGCTGAGAAGAAAATATAGGAGCTCTGTTTGCTGCCACTAACACACTAGAAGTCCTATGGGTGCTGCTGAGAAGAAAATATAGGAGCTCTGTTTGCTGCCACTAACACACTAGAAGTCCTATGGGTGCTGCTGAGAAGAAAATATAGCAGCTCTGTTTGCTGCCACTAACACACTAGAAGTCCTATGGGTGCTGCTGAGAAGAAAATATAGGAGCTCTGTGTGATGCCACTAACACACTAGAAGTCCTATGGGTGCTGCTGAGAAGAAAATATAGGAGCTCTGTTTGCTGCCACTAACACACTAGAAGTCCTATGGGTGCTGCTGAGAAGAAAATATAGGAGCTCTGTTTGCTGCCACTAACACACTAGAAGTCCTATGGGTGCTGCTGAGAAGAAAATATAGGAGCTCTGTGTGATGCCACTAACACACTAGAAGTCCTATGGGTGCTGCTGAGAAGAAAATATAGGAGCTCTGTTTGCTGCCACTAACACACTAGAAGTCCTATGGGTGCTGCTGAGAAGAAAATATAGGAGCTCTGTTTGCTGCCACTAACACACTAGAAGTCCTATGGGTGCTGCTGAGAAGAAAATATAGGAGCTCTGTTTGCTGCCACTAACACACTAGAAGTCCTATGGGTGCTGCTGAGAAGAAAATATAGGAGCTCTGTGTGATGCCACTAACACACTAGAAGTCCTATGGGTGCTGCTGAGAAGAAAATATAGGAGCTCTGTTTGCTGCCACTAACACACTAGAAGTCCTATGGGTGCTGCTGAGAAGAAAATATAGGAGCTCTGTTTGCTGCCACTAACACACTAGAAGTCCTATGGGTGCTGTTGGGGTGCAATGCTGTGCTAACAGCACTGCGGTTGGTACTACTGCAATACTGTACTAACAGTAAGCACGCACCAGACTAATCCCCAGCAGCAGCTAATAACACACTAACTGTGCAATCAGCAGCAATGAACGATCAATGACTTAGGTAGCAATGGTTTAGCAAAGAAATAGCCAATGGTTTAGCAAAGAAGAGCAAATCTTTCAGTATCAAGCAAAGACAGAATCAGCAGACTAATCTCTCCTAAAGCCGGAACTCATGTGACCGGGGCCGATGGCGTGGCGGCCTTTTAAATGGTGGGGCGTGTACTAAAGCCCCTGAGCTGTAATTGGCTACAGGCGTCCTGCCTGTAGCCAATTATTGCTCTCCGAGTTTCGGGCGCTGTGATTGGCCAAGCATGCGGGGTCACAGTGCATGCTTGGCCAATCATCAGCCAGCAATGCACTGCGCCGGCCGCGCCGGCCGCAATGCATTGCGGGGCCGCTCGCATCACACGAATGTGATGCGAACGGCCCAAATAGTTCTGGGCTCGACGAGCGAGCGAACGCCCGGTGCTCGATTCGAACATGGGTTCGAATCGAGCACCGGGCCCATCCCTAGTCAGCGGTGACATGTCCGCTGATATCCGACCCGCTCCGCCAAAGTGTGACGGAGGAAAACCCTATTTTTCCATCCGTCGGCGGAGCGGATCGGATGAACATGGACAGACGGTCCGTGTTCATCCGATCCCCCCATAGGGGAGAGCGGCGCTCTGACAGGGCGGTCCCTGCACAGTGTGCGGGGACCGCCCAGTCATCCGCCGGCTCAGCGGGGATCAACGGAGCGATCCCCGCTGAGCAAGCGGAGCTTCACGGGGCGGATCTTCACGGATCCGTCCTGTGTGAAAGAGCCCTTACTCCTGTAAGAGTTATTTTGGGAAAAAGGTGTCTGCGCTGAAGCTTTATCAACAATCCTTGTTTTCCTAATAACCCAAAATTTTCTAAATAAAATTGTCATTGGCACAGAAAGTGAAGTGAAATCTTTTGAACAGCGGTACAGACAGCAAAACAAACATTACAGGGGAGTTAACCCTTCCCTATGCTATCTAAAAAACATATAAAATAATTTTTTGGCTGATGTTACACCTAAAAAATGTGAGACTGCTCTCACCCAGTCCTCTCAGGCTGCCTCTCAGTCCTCCCAACTGTATTACTCACCAGCCCTCCTGGCTGTCTTCTCCCAGGAGATCTCCCAAATGTGCTCACTGGCTCCTGCTGTCCTCACACCTGCTCCCGTGCCACTGGACAGGAATTCTCCTCGGGATATAAGAGGATCCCTCCTGCACCCGAGCTCCCAGCCCCCCCCCCCAGACCAGGGGGTTACAGCCTCCTAGCACTCCATCTCCAACCTGAACTCTCCTGCCCAGCTTGGCTGATCCTGAGTATTTAAGGGAGGCTGGCCCCTGCCAACCCATCTGTTGGGGATTGGTCAGGGCCCTCATGAATACTCCAGGCAGCTCCTCCTAACCTCTCTCCCATTCCTCTGGAGGTTTCCTGCAAGTTCCAGAAGTAGGGGGAGGTACCAGCGATGCTGCCTGCTGAGTCATACCAGCCTCCCTGGATCACTCACCCGACCCAGATTAAAATACAGGCTTGGCTGTCAGCCTAGCCAAAACATTTTACTTACACTGCAAAATGCCTAACATTACCTACTCTAGCACACTAGAGGGTGCTACAATAACAAAGATAAATCTGTGGCTGACTGGCAAGACAACCTTGACCAATTGTTCACAGTAGTGAAGTTCCTACAACAAGTGTCCATAGTCAATTGAGGATAATATTCCACAAACCTTGTAAATCTATTTGATTATAAAAGGTTAGCAAGTAAAATGAAAATAATAATAATAATAATATTAATAACCTTTTTCTTTGAAATTCTTGCTTCAGCTATCAATTGGATTCCTTCACTATACACTAGTTTAGCCTGTTGACAGGAGCAACACACTAACAAACTATTCATCTGACCCCTCCCTTAAACCTAATAACAAAAAATGTATTATATTACGGCTTACTAGTCCTTCGATTTGGGGGCTGAATTTTTATTTATTTTTTAGTTTTAATATTTTTCAGTACATACAGAAAATAACGAACAAAAACAGAAACCGCTCAGGTGTAGACGTCCTCCAGGTGACTATCTCCTCCCAACAGCCAAGGGTGCAGGCAATGCAATTTCAGGCAAAACAAAACAAAAGATCAAGTCTTCTGGACAGCAGCACTCCAATAAAAAGCCTTTATTATGTAAAATCTTCAAAAATCCAAATACAGCACAGCAAGTCACAAAATTCTGGTTAGAGCTGACTAGTTTCACACTTTCTTAAACACTAAGAAAGTGTGAAACTAGTCAGCTCTAACCAGAATTTTGTGACTTGCTGTGCTGTATTTGGATTTTTGAAGATTTTACATAATAAAGGCTTTTTATTGGAGTGCTGCTGTCCAGAAGACTTGATCTTTTGTTTTGTTTTACATTCAGAAAATACCTGTTGATCTTGTTGGGGATTCAGTGTTTATGTCATTTTCTGTTGGATGAACTAAAAGCAAAAAAATAAATGTTTTCTTTCTTGTGTACACTATTAGTCACATCCATCTACCGTGTAATGAGATGAAAAAAAACAGACATGTTGGAATTACATTTTTTTTGGCAACCATGGCTTTTTCAGTAGATGTAGTGAGGAAATCAATGTAAAGGAGGAATGAATTCCCTCTCAAAGTAGTTTTATATCCTTGGAGGCTATAGAGGAAAATATTCAGTTCAATGCTTGTGTGCCTGTAGTTCAGCTTTAAGAGATACATAAGGCACAGACAGCTAGATCCGTAAAAAAATATGTTTTAGTTTCATTTGTTTTTTCTTCCTTTTCGTTTTTTTCAGGTTATTCGTTCTGATCGAAATTTGTAAATTCTAAAATTTGTAAATCCGTAAATTCGTAAAATCGAAAATTCGTAAATTCTAAAATAAGAAAGAAAATCAGAAAATTCAAAAGAACGAAAATTCTAAATATTAACTAACTAATAATAACTAACTATTAAATTATAGGTATTGAATTTCTTTTCAAATTTGGCTGTTAGTGAACGTAACGAATACAAATTTATCCAGAGTTATGAATTATCCGAAATAATGAATGCCGCATCTAAACAAATGGAATGGAATTAATTATTAATAATAATAATAATGTTTTTATTATTATATTATTATTGTTATTTATTATTAATAATTTGTTACGTTCCATTCGTTTAGATATGGCTTTCGTTATTTCAGATAATTTGCAATGTCGGATACATTTGGATTCTTTACGTTCTCTAACAGCCAAATTTAAAAGGAAATTACAATACCTATAATTTAGTAGTTAGTAATAGTTAAGTTATTATTAGTTAGTTATTATTTCAGATTTTTTCATTTTCGGATTTTCAAATTTTCATATTTTCGTTCTTATTTTCTGATTTATGTCGTATTGAATTTTCGTTCTTATATTTGGATTTTCACATTTTTGAATTTTCGAATTTCCAAATTTCTGAAATTTCAGATTTTGTTAATTTTTAATTTCCGAATTTTCGAATATACAAATTTACGAATATTTGGGAAAATGTGTTAAACAATTTTTGTTAATTTGGATATTTCCAAATTAACGAATTTGTCAAAATTTGTTAAAAGATTAATTCAGAATGAAACAAATTGCACATGTCTACAGACAGCTAAGCTATAGAAGCTGCGAGAAAGAGGAGGGATGGGGGGTGCATGTAGTAAGCACCTCATCCTCATTTAATCATATTTTCCTAAACACATAGATTACACAATTATAAAATACCAACCAAATAAAAAGTGCTTGCTGTGGTCAAACAGTGGAACTCTGCAACCATATACTAAGCCCAGTCAATGGATCTCCCAGGGGACGAGCATGGGGGCACTGAAAGGGGAGATGCCGAGAGAGTGGGGATGAACAGAGATTCCTGTACAGGGTATTGGATAAAGATTTACACAACTGTGCAAAAGTTTTAGGTAGGTGATAGTTGATTTTTGTCAATTAGCAAAATGAATAGCAAATTAATACAAGAATATAATAGAATGAATAGAAATCCAAATCAAATCAATATTTGACATGAACACCCTTTGCCTTCAAAACCGCATAAATTAGTCTAGGTACACTTTGACACAGTTTTTGGAGGAACTCGGCAGGTAGATTGTTCCAAACATCTTGGAGGACTAACCACATATCTTCTGTGGATGTCGGCTGCCTTAAATCCTTCTGTCTCTTCGTGGAACTCCAGACAGATCAGGGCTCTGTGGGGGCCAAATCATCACTTCCAGTACTCCTTGTTATTCTTTATGCTGAAGATAGTTCTTGGGGCCAATCACATGCTTCCTTATAGTATGGCATGATAGATAAGTATCTGCTTGTGTTTCTCAGCATTGAGGACACTATTGATCCTAACCAAAAATTTCCAACTCCATTTGTAGAAATGTAGCCCCAAACTTGTCAGGAACCTCCACCATACTTCACTGTTTTCTGCAGACACTCATTATTGTACCACACTCCACTCCTTCATCAACAAACTGCCTCCTGCTACAGCCAAATATTCAGATTTTGACTCATCAGTCCAGAGCACCTGCTTCCATTTTTCTACCCCCCCCCCGTTCCTATGTTTTCATGCATAATTAAGGCGCTTAGCCATGTTTTCACATCCTATTCATTACAGGACAATGCAATAGTGAAGCATGGTGGAGGTTCCTTGCAAGTTTGGGATATTTGCAAATGGAGTTGGATATTTGGTCAGGATCAATGATGTCCTCAATGCTGAGAAATACAGGCAGATACTTTTCTATCATGTTATACCATCAGGGAGGCATGTGATTGACCCCAAAGTGATCCTGCAGCAGGACAACGGCCTCAAACATTCAGCCAATGTCATTAACCTCCCTGGTGGTATGATTCTTTCTGATTTTAGGTGCTGAAAGCGGTACAATTATTTTGCATGGAAATTTGGCGTTTTATATTGTAGGCCTGTAATTCTTAGGAATAACACACTTTAATCTGTCCAAACCAAAGACTAGTAGACATCCCGGGTATGATAAAGTTTGAAACACAAAATCATAAATTATAATATAATAAATAACTATAAATAATTATAACAAATAATAATATAATAATAATAAAAATTATTCAATAATGTAATCAAATCAAAAACACTGAAATTTGCTCAGTTGCAGAATTGTCGCTGTCATTAGATTTAGTATTTGATGACGAATTTCCCCACAAATCGCTATAGCTCAATTCTGCAAGTGATTCTAATTTATTATCGCTGTTTTCTAGCTGGTCTAAAACCACTTTTGACATAAAGGGACACTTTTTGGTTGCTATGGACAATCTCCAGTTTGCAGGCAGAAAGAACCATTTTTATAATATAAAACTGCATGCAGGACATTGGACAGACCACTAGGAACAAAGGATATGTGTAATTATTTGATACAGTACTGTAATCTGTAAGTATACTGTATCTATACTGTGTTTTTCACTTTTTGAATTTGGCGCCGAACTCCGTCCCCGAGCGCCACAACGTCGCAGGGAACAGAGCTCGCCAATCGGCAGTGTGAATGGAGCCAGACACGGCTCGCACACACTGCGGGGACACGACACATTGCAGGATTCAGGGGACAAGGTAAGTAACTCTACCTGGATACTGCGTACCGCTAAGGGGGTTAATAACTATCTTCAGTGTAAAGAAGAACAAGGAATCCTTGAAGTGATGGTTTGGACCTGACACGTACCTGACGGTGACGAGCCTGGATCTGCAGAGGGAGGCCTCTCTTACGGCTTCCACCGGCGGCCCCTGGTACTGAAGACAGGAGGCACGGAGGTAGAAGGGGTATGAGTGCCTGGCAGGATGGATCAAGGTAGAGTAGAGTCTGAAGACTGGGACGGATCCAGGCACCCAGGAAGTATGACAGGCTGAACCGGAACCAGGAACACAGCAACTGAACTGGAACTGATGAGACTGGCTGGACTGGAACCAGGATACAGCAACTGGACTGGAACCAGGAACAAGCAACTGGACTGGAACTAGGAACAAGCAGCTGGACTGGAACTGATGAGGCTGACTGGACTGGAACCAGGACACAGCAACTGGAGAGATTGGTCGGACAAGCCGGGTCGGTAGTATTGGCTGGCGGCAAGGTACTGGAGGATCAGGCAGAAGATTGGTCAAACAAAGCTGGGGGTCAGAGGCAGGCAGGAAACTGGAAGGGTCAAGGTAAGCCGGGTCGGATGCAGGTAAATACACGAATCAGGTCTCTTTGGGTACTACACGCTGTAGAGCAGACAGCAGGGACTGTCTGTCACAGGCATGTTTAAATAGCTCTTCTGGCGCGCTTTGTGGAGCGTGCGCGCGCCCCCGCTAGGCGCATGCGCGCGCACGTGCTCGCCATCGCGTGGACGTGCCCGAGATTCAGAATCAGGAAGTCCAGGAATCCTGTAGCTGACAGGATTTCTATGACATTGCCCCCCCCCCAAGGGGCAGCCTCCGGATGCCCAGCCGGGTGAACCTTCCAGGGTGAGTCCTTTTGAAAGCCTGTATCAAACTCCTGGCATGGATATTCTCCTCGGGTTCCCATGAGTTTTCCTCGGGTCCGTAGCCCTTCCATTTAATTAGGAATTGGTTCTGGTTATTTCTTCTCCTGAAATCCATGATAGCTTCTACTTCGAATTCCTGCTCACCGTCAATAATGATCGGATCAGGGTGATCCGGCTTCCGATCTGGAAACGGATTAGAGACTGTGGGTTTTAGGAGAGAGACATGAAAAACTGGATGGATTCTAAGAGAGTCAGGAAGTTCCAATTCATAAGCTACTTCATTAATTTTCCTCTTAACAGGGAATGGACCTAAAAATTTGGGGCCCAGTTTTTTAGAAGGGCATGCCATTCTTAGGTTTGTGGTAGATAGCCATACTTGGTCACTGGGTACCAACACTAATTCACCCCGTCTCTTCTTGTCATAGATTGTCTTGTTGCGTTCTTGAGTCTTGGTCATGGTCTCTTGTAGAAGCTGGTTATTGACCGAGAAAAAATTTAACTTTTCCTGGACTGCAGGTACAGGACACTCAGGAAGGGAGTTAGGCAGAAAAGTAGGATGAAAACCATAGTTTGCAAAGAAAGGAGTCTGGCAGGTAGCGGAGTGGATGGAATTGTTATACGCAAACTCGGCCAACGGAAGTAGGGAAACCCAGTTGTCCTGAGCAAAAGAGGAGAAGCATCGCAGGTATTGCTCGAGCGTCTGATTCGTTCTCTCCGTCTGTCCGTTGGTCTGTGGATGGTAAGCAGAGGAAAACGATAATTCGATTTTCAAGGTTTTGCAAAGGGATCTCCAGAATCGAGAGGTAAATTGAACCCCGCGATCGGAAACAATATTGGCTGGTACCCCGTGGAGTCTGACTATTTCTCTGATGAATACCTGTGCGGTTTCAGGAGCGGAGGGAGTCCCTTTCATAGGGATGAAGTGTGCCATCTTGGACAGACGGTCCACAATAACGAAGATGGTGGAATGGTTCTCGGCCGGGGGTAACTCGACAATGAAGTCGATGGACAACATTCTCCAGGGCCTATCTGGAACGGGTAAGGGTTTTAGTAGTCCCCAGGCCTTGGATCTGGAACCCTTGTTTCGGGTGCAAGTTGTACAAGAATCTATGTACTACTAATGTACTACAGTCTTCACGTACTCGAGGCCACCAGAAGGTGCGCTGTACCAGGTCAGTGGTCTTGGCAACGCCAAAATGCCCGGCCAGGGCGTGGTCGTGGCAGAGTTCTAATGCGGTTACTCTTAGTTTCTCAGGTACGTAGATTCTGTCTTGGTAGCACAATAGTCCATCCTTAACCTGCAATTCCGGCTCGGAGAACTGTCTCTGCCCGGTGGAAGCTTGTTTGATTTGAGTGAATAGGTTCTCCTGTAGAAGAAGGAAATTTCCGGGGGCAAGGATGGTATCAGGCGGAGAAGTCTCCTTGGACTTATGGAACATCCGAGACAGGGCGTCAGGCTTAATATTCTTGGCCCCAGGACGATAAGTAACATGAAAAGAGAACCGGGAGAAGAAGAGTGCCCACCTGGCTTGCCGTGGATTCAATCTTCTCGCGGCTTTCAGGTACTCCAGGTTCTTGTGGTCAGTGAATATTAGGATTGGATGAGCCGCGCCCTCCAGCAGGTACCGCCATTCTTCTAGTGCAGACTTGATCGCTAGTAGCTCCCGATCCCCCACGTCGTAGTTCCTCTCTGCTGCAGAAAGCTTGCGGGAGAAGAAGGCTACTGGGTGGAGCAAGGCTTTGACTCCCTGTCTTTGGGACAGTATTGCTCCTACCGCTATTTCGGAGGCGTCTACCTCAAGTACGAATGGTAGTGAGGAGTCTGGGTGTTTCAAGATAGAGGCTGAGGTAAATAGGGCCTTCAGGCGTTCAAAAGCTTCTTGGGCTTCAGGAGACCAGTGAAAACGTGTTCCTTGCTTGGTGAGTTGAGTAATGGGTGCGATAATAGCTGAAAACCCCCTGATGAACTTGCGGTAGAAGTTGGCGAATCCAACGAAACGTTGGATTCCCTTCTTGTCCACCGGTTCTGGCCAGTCCAGGATTGCGGTAATCTTTTGAGGATCCATCTTGATGCCCTCGCTGGAAATGATTAACCCCAGAAATGATATACTCTCTTGCTCGAACTCGCATTTTTCGGCCTTCGCATACAGGCCATGCTGGCGGAGCCGACCCAACACATTTTTGACATGTCTGCGATGAGAATCAAGGGAGGAAGAAAAAATTAAGATATCATCAAGATAAACAATAACAAAGAGGTCTAGGAAGTCCCGTAGAACATCGTTGATAAAATACTGGAAAGTGGCAGGGGCGTTACACAACCCGAATGGCATTACCAAGTACTCAAAATGTCCATACCGGGTACGGAAGGCGGTCTTCCATTCGTCACCTTCTTTGATACGGATCAAGTTGTAGGCTCCGCGGAGGTCAAGTTTGGTAAAGATGGTAGCAGTTCCTAGTCTCTGAAATAACTCTGGTACCAGAGGGAGAGGGTAGCGATTTTTTACTGTAATTTTATTCAATTCCCGGTAATCCACACAAGGTCGAAGGGTGTGGTCTTTTTTCTCTACAAAAAAGATGCCTGCGCCTGCTGGGGATGTGGAAGGGCGGATGAACCCCTTTTGCAAGTTCTCATCAACATAATTTTTTAAAGCCCCTTGTTCCACCTCCGTTAAAGGGAAGACTCTACCGAATGGAATCTTTGCTCCAGGAAGTAGGTCGATGGGGCAATCGTAGGCCCGATGGGGCGGTAGAGTCTCTGCCTTTTGTTAAATAAATACGTCAAGAAAGTCGTGGTAAACTTCTGGGATGGATTGACGGGTGCCATCTTCGGTGTCAATGCATAGTAACGAGGCCGGCCCAGGAGGTTTATATGAGCCACAGGACTGTTGGCAATAGGAAGAAGGAAAGGCAACTATTCCCATAGTCCAGTTGATAGTGGGATTGTGGGCTTGTAACCAAGGCATACCAAGGATCAAGGGAAACAACGGGGAAGAGATGATGTCCAGACACAAGCATTCTTGGTGGGTTCCAGAGGTGGTAAAGATGGTAGCGGGTATAGGAGTGGTCTCCTGGGTCACAGGTCCGGACTTAATGACGGAACCATCAGCCAGATGGACACGAAGTCCGTGGGTCTTGGTACGAAGGGGAATTTGGTGTTTAATGGCAAAGGTTGAGTCCATAAAGCAGCTGCATGCTCCGGAATCAATAATGGCGTGTACTTGCAAAGTCCTTCCTGGGAGCTGTAATGAAACAGAGAGGGCAAGGTGAGATGTGGTTTTGGCTTGTAGGTTAGTCATGTTAGAAGAAACTGAAAGAAACTTACGAAGCTTCAGGGGACAGGTTCTAACGAAATGTCCGGGGTCCCCGCAGTACAGGCACAGATTATTTATTCGGCGGCGCTGGCGTTCCTCAGGAGCGAGGGATGGACGAAGGAGCCCGAGCTGCATTGGTTCAGGCGTGTCAGATGTGGGAGTTGGAGGTGTAGCAGGAGCCGAGTACAGGTGACTAGGAGCCCGAGGAAGCATCCAGGTTGGGCGGGAGAAGCCAGTGGTCCTCTCAGCCCTCCGTTCCCTCAGACGTCGGTCAATCTGGATGGTTAGATCAATCAACAGGTTGAGTGTCTGTGGTACACCAACTCTAGCTAGCTCGTCCTTCAAGGAATCGGAAAGTCCTAAGCGAAACTGATGGCGGAGGGCGGCATCATTCCAATTGGTATCCGCACTCCACCGCCTGAATTCTGCCACATAGTCCTCCGCTGGTCTGCGTCCTTGTTGAAGGGAACGCAAGGCGGCTTCTGCGGTTACTGAGAGTTGGGGATCTTCGTATAGCTGGGCCAGGGCATCGAAAAAAGCAGCGAGGTTGTTTAGTGATACATCCTTCTGTTCAAAGAGACGGTGGGCCCAGCTCTGAGGGTCTCCAGCGAGCAAAGAGACCACAAAGCCCACCTTGGTGGCCTCTAGAGAAAAGGTACGGGGCTGTAGGGCAAAATACAGTTCACATGAATTCCGGAAGGCCCTAAACTTGCTCCGATCCCCGGAAAATCTTTCGGGTGTAGGAACCTTAGGTTCAGGAGGAAGCATGACCACTGTGGGTGAGGAACTTGTTCCGGCTGTGGAAGCAGAGGCGTGGGGCCCCTCTTGGATGGCAGAAGGATTGGAGAGGACCCGCACTTGTTCTTCCAAGCGGGTGTATCCTTGTTGAAGACTCTTGACTGCTTCAGACAAACCTGCCAGGTGCCGACAGAGTTCCTCCATAGGTGAGGCTCCCTGCCCGGGCTCAGACATGGCTGTCTGCTACTGACACGTACCTGACGGTGACGAGCCCGGATCTGCAGAGGGAGGCCTCTCTTACGGCTTCCACCGGCGGCCCCTGGTACTGAAGACAGGAGGCACGGAGGTAGAAGGGGTACGAGTGCCTGTCAGGATGGATCAAGGTAGAGTAGAGTCTGAAGACTGGGACGGATCCAGGCACCCAGGAAGTATGGCAGGCTGAACTGGAACCAGGAACACAGCAACTGAACTGGAACTGATGAGACTGGCTGGACTGGAACCAGGATACAGCAACTGGACTGGAACCAGGAACAAGCAACTGGACTGGAACTAGGAACAAGCAGCTGGACTGGAACTGATGAGGCTGACTGGACTGGAACCAGGACACAGCAACTGGAGAGATTGGTCGGACAAGCCGGGTCGGTAGTATTGGCTGGCGGCAAGGTACTGGAGGATCAGGCAGAAGATTGGTCAAACAAAGCCGGGGGTCAGAGGCAGGCAGGAAACTGGAAGGGTCAAGGTAAGCCGGGTCGGATGCAGGTAAATACACGAATCAGGTCTCTTTGGGTACTACACGCTGTAGAGCAGACAGCAGGGACTGTCTGTCACAGGCATGTTTAAATAGCTCTTCTGGCGCGCTTTGTGGAGCGTGCGCGCGCCCCCGCTAGGCGCGTGCGCGCGCACGTGCTCGCCATCGCGCGCGCGCGTGCCCGCGCACGTGGACGTGCCCGAGATTCGGAATCAGGAAGTCCAGGAATCCTGTAGCTGACAGGATTTCTATGACAGGACCCCACAGAGCCCTAACCTCATAGAGTCTGTCGACCGTTGTCTGTCACCCATCACCTGTCACCCATCAGTGACCATGACCCATCAGTGACTATCGTCTGTCTCCCATCAGTGACCATCGCCCATCACACCGTCATCACCTATCAGTGAACGTCACCTGCCACCTATCGCACAGCCCACCAGTAACCGTCACTTGCCACCCATCTGTCAACCGTCGCACAGCCCATCAGTTACCGTCACCTTCCACCCATCACACAGCCATCAGCATCATGTCCAAAATAGTATATACCAGTGAGGAGGCGTTCCAGATCCTCTCCATGACTGATGAGAGCAGCGGGGAGTTCTCATCAGATTCCAATGCCAACTCTGATTCCAAATCAAATTTGGCATTTGAACCGATCGAGAGTAGTGGATCAGCAAATGAAGATGAAGAATTGGTCCCTCTTAAAAGGGCACAGCGCTCTGGAAACCAGGCAGCTGCCAGCAACCAGGATTATTCTCCCAGGTCCAGAACCAGCTCTGCCGCCAGCAATAGGCCCCAAGAACAAATCCCCAGGCCCAGTGCCAGCGCTGCCGCCAGCGATAGGCCCCGGGAACAAATGCTCAGTACCAGTGCTGCTGCCAGTGATAGGCCCCGGGAACAAAGGCCCAGGCCCAGTACCAGTGCTGCCACATCACGCCTGAGTACCAGCACAGGAAATTCAAAACCCAACTACTGGAGTGTCACATCCCCCAAGAGCCAGGACAGCTACATACATGCCAGATGGTCTTGCCAACCCAACATGGCTGCCTTCCGACTCAGGATAACCAATTATTCCCCCTTTCACAGCACAGACAGGTTTGCAGGCCAACACCCAAAATTTCACAGGGATTGATTGCTTTTATCTGTTTTTGCCCGACACCTTGCTGCAATTCATTGTGGACCAGACCAATTTAGATGCCCAGCAGTATATTGTCAACAACCCCCAATCATCATATGCCCGTCTGTTTGAGTGGAGAGATCTGAATTTGGAGGAGCTTAAATTGTTGGGGCTTACAAAAAAAAATGAAGGACATGCCTATTGGTCCACCAACCCAATCCACTAGATGCCCATTTATTCTGCCGTAATGTCCAGATCCCGATACAAGATGATTATGCGATTCCTTCATTTCAGCGACAACACCCAGTACCCTCCCCGCAATCATCCAAATTACGATAAGTTATATAAAATTCCCCCACTCATAAATTTATTTTCCCAACGATTTTCAGAACTCTATGTCCCCGATCAGGATATGTGTGTAGATGAGTCCCTGGTACCCTTTTCAGGCCGGCTAGGAATAAAACAATACATTCCTAGCAAAAGGGCCAGATACGGAGTCAAATTTCAAGCTCTGTGAGAGAGTCACTGGATATCTGTATGCGTTCCGTATAAACGAAGAAAAAGATTCCCAGCTCCAGCCCCCTGAGTACCCGGCCTACATGGGCACAACTGGAAAAATTGTATGGGACCTGGCAAGCCCACTTCTGAACAAAGGATATCACATATACCTTGACAACTTCTAAACCAGCCTGCCCCTTTTCAAACACTTATAGATCGCAAAAACCCTGGTCTGCTGAACCTCCAGAAAGAATAGGAAGGGCTTCCCACAATCTCTAGTGAACAAAAAGCCGCAAAGGGGGGAAAGAGCAACATTGAGATGTAACGAAGTGCTGGCCTTGAGGTGGAAGGATAACAGGAACGTGCACATGATGTCCACCATCCATGATGACACTACAATTGAGGTTCAAAGAAGACGAGGTCCCATTGAAAAGCCAACATGTGTCCAAGATTACAATCTCTACATGGGGGGGTGGATTTCAATGATCAAATGATTCAGCCCTATTTTTCAATAAGGAGATCCCGATTCTGGTACAAGAAGGTAGCAGTTTATCTCATCCATTTGGCCTTTATAATTCCTACATAGTCTACACCAAATCCACGGAAAGCCCCGCCCCTTCCTTAAATTCATCAGAAGTTGTCACGTCCCTCATCTATCAACAAAGACCCCCCCAGAAGACCTTTGCTCTGATGCTGTTAGCCGACTTCATGAGCACCACTTCCCATACAACATTCCACCATCTGAAGCAGGCCAAAGATGGCAAAAAAATGTGCGTGTGCAGCAAAAGAGGATTCCGAAAAGATACCAACTACCATTGTCCCCAGTGTCCCTCCCAACCTAGCCTTCGCATTGGTGAATGCTTCCAACTTTATCATACATCCCTAAAATATTAGCCTAGATTTTTAACCATTTCCCCATTTTCATTATCTAAGTTGACCATTTTCCATGCTTCCTCAAATAACCATGCCACTTCCTTCCACGTGAACTGACCCTGGCCTGTTTTTTGACTATTCCTCTGCCTACCGTTTGGACTGCTTACATGTGAACTGACCCTGGCCTGTTTTTTGACTATGTCTCTGCCTACTGTTTGAACTGCTTCCACGAGAACTGACCCTGGCCTGTTTTGTGACTATGCTTCTGCCTACCGCGTGGACCGCTTGCAGATGAACTGACCCTGGCCTGTTTTATGGACTATGCTTTTGCCTACCGCTTGGACTGATCTGTTGCCCTGCTACTGTAGTACACAGGGGTCTCACATATGTGAGGGGCTAAAGAATTGTTTTTCCAGATGGAGAAAACAATTTTTTTAGTTTTGTCCGGGTTTCGTAATTTGCGGATTAGTGTCTGGAGTCCGGAGGCTTCATAGAGATTTGTGTGGGCGAAGCCTCTACCCATGTGCCCCTGTACACAGGTCTTACCTTATTGCGGCCCTTAGCCTACTGCTGACTTACTGCTATCATGCCTCTGAACAGACCACACCTCTGCCTGCTACCTTGACTATGCAAATAATTAGCTGTAGAAAGAGGCAGTATGGTTACGAAGGGCTGGAGAGCAGTACAATAATGAGTGTCTGCAGGTAGCTGTGTACCAGGACCAATATTATGGCTGTCCTGGCTGTCTCTGCCTGGACAATTTCTATGGACAAATGCTTTGGTTGTGTGGACAATATAATTGTGCTGACTATAGACAATATTCCTGCCTGCTGCCTGGATAATTACTATTGCTGTCGCTAAGCACATCCCTGCCTGCTGCCTGGACCAGTGCTCTCCTCTGTGGACACTACTAAAAGCACAGGTAATACTTTTTTTTACCCTTTCCAAATTTATTTTGGATTGTAATTCTTGGTATGTACATGCTATGTGTTAGAAATATGAAGGGCCTTCAAAAATGATAGGTTGCCAGGAAATTATATATGTCATTTATGCTCCTAGAACGCCTAATGGTGCTACTTGGATGTTGGTCCTCTGTATCAAAAGACTCATTATGCCTCATAGATTATATGTTGAGGTGTTTTCTTTCCAAAATGGGGTCATTTTGTGGGCAATTACATTGTCCTGGTGCTCCAGGGCCTTCAAAAGTGTAATAGGTGGTTGAGAAATGAGATGTGTAATTTATGCTCGTAGAACTCCTGAAGGTGCTAGTTCAATGTTGGGCCTCTGTACAGTATGTGGCCAGGCTGTGTAAAAGTCTCACACATGTGGTATCGCCATACTCAGGAGGAGTAGCAGAATGTATTTTGGGGTGTACTTTGTTGTATGCATATGCTATGTGAGAGAAATAACCTGATAATATGACAATTTTGTAAAAAAATAAATAAAAAATCTTAATTTTGCAAAAAATTGTGGGAAAAAATTACAACTTAAAAAACTCACCATGCTACTTACTTAATACCTTGGAATGTATATGTAGCGGACCCTTAAATTTAGGGGGTCGCTATGCCCAAATTCAAGGGACGGCCTGGGCTATAGTTTGGCTCAGGCCTTCTAATTTGATACTGGACTCTTCTCTGCTGTGGTGTTGTCTGGTGTACAGTGCCCCTTTGGCCTGTGAGTGGCACTGTTGCCCAGGCTTAGGGTCGAACCTCAGGTGACACAGTGGCGTGATTGGATTTCCTCTCTCGGCTGCGGTGGGCGGGGCTTCGTTTGCTGTGCATGCCGGGAGAGGGTATATAAGGGGAAGACACCATGTTTAGAGAGGAGTGACCGAGAGGAGTGCCGGGGAGTGAGTCCCGGGGGGGGGGGGGGAGTGTGCCCCATGGGGGTGCGTGGACTGGCCGAGGAGTCTCGGGCACCTTTAGCCCGAGGCTACAACATTCCAGGTAGGCCCAGTACCTTTAACTGGGTCTACAATCAGCACATTGGAGTCCCAGGGTGCCCAGGTGAGGGTACCAGCTCTGACCGAGAGGAAGCCAGGGGAGGATCGGTCCCACAGAGGAGACGAGTGATAGTAGGTCGCTGTCTCGGGAAAGGCCTGGTGACCTGTCAGAGGGAAGGATTCCTTACTCAACAAAGCTAACCCTGTGGTGACGAGTGAGTCAAGTGTTGTGTGCCTGAATCTACCTTCTAACTCCGCTAGCTTCTTTCTCTCTTCAATTTCCCGTTAACTGAAGCAAAGGAAAAATAAACTCTTTGTTGGAGTTAAAGTCGCGTGGACATTGGCCTTCTTGGGAAAGAATATAGACTTTTCCCTACATTCTAGGGATGAGAACCAGTGGAAGGAGGTAACTCGCTGCAGGACCCAAATCTGTGAACACCACCTGACCTCTAATAAGGAGGACACGGGCTTGTGGCATGGTGTGTCCTACCCCACGCAGGTGAAGGTAAGTGGGGGCAAAAAGGATTGGTGCTACACGTGGGGGCTCGAGTCTGGGATTTTGCAGCTACCCCTGGAAGTTGGAATTTCTCCCCTGTTTGTGGTTCTGTGGAAGTCAGCCATTTCGTGAAAAATTTAACTGCGTCAATGGAGGTACAGGCCTAAACCTATACTGGATTTTCTAACTGCGTAGTTCGTTGGCGTGCCTCAAATGTAGAAAAGCCAGCAAGGAGAAAAATAAGGGGGAGGAGCCTCCGGCAACTTGTGTGTTGCACGTGGCGTCTTGGCGCCAAGGGACAGTACATGCGAAACTAGTGAAGAAGAAGCAACATGTCTGCCGCCCCATGGATTTCTGTTGCACCGGGACCACGGATGTTCCCACCTACCCCAACCATGGACGTTGCTCCCCTCACTGCCCCCCTGACAGATACAGGGATCTGGCTCAAGCCTAGGGGCCGCTTTGCGCTCTACATGTGCAGGGATGCGGAGGCCCTGGGCAAGCTCTGTCCTAGATGCCAAGGACTGGTGGTACAACTTTGCCCGTTTGGAAGATGTACATCGTGTGGAGAGTTCCTTTTCATAGTGGACCAGCCGACTGAGAAACCCTGGGTTTACCGGGTCAACAGCCTTACAGGCATCGTCACTCTTGAAGAGGAAACCTATACTCCCACAGCCAGGCCCACGCGCACCACTCCGGCTACCACGGATGTGGAGGATGGAGTTCCGGCCGTTACGGAGCTTGCGATGGATGTCATTGCAGATGCTGCCTCCGTTACAACAGAAACCTTCATTCCACCCACCAAGCGGAAGGTGGGATATGTTAAGGCCTCCCGCGGCCACGGTCAAAGCCTGCCCCAGCCTCTACCTGAGCCGGATCCTCAACCCGGAGGGACCTCCATGAGATCCATGTCAGGGGAAGGTAAGGAGGCTGGGAGAACTGTGACATTGGATTTGTCAGGAGAGGGAGGGAAGACCACACCCCACCTTACAGGGGATGTGCGTACCGCCAGCCCGCAAAGACTTTCCATGTTTCGGGACAATGTGTCTGTGTCCACTGCAAACTACCTGCCGGCAGAGGCATATGACACCTTTGACTTAGACTCATCGTCTGATGTGGGGGATGACCACGAAATCGATGAGATCTTCATCCGCAAAGGCTGGGATAAAATTCCCGTGATTTCACCCCGCAGCTCAAAAGGGTATGTCACCAATGGACTCTAGGGAAACTATGCCTAGAGCGGAAGCCCCTGCTTTGATGGAAAAGGTTGTACCTACACCCGCTTTGCCTGCTCCGACATCCCCTATGCCTACCACTACGGAGGAATGTCCGCCGTTGCGGCAACCTCTGCCACAGTTGGAGCGAGTTCCAAAAAAAAGGGCCACGGACGCTATTGTGTTCCCTGGAGCAGGAGATTGGGTGACCATGCCACCCTTAGCCCGGTTGCAGCAGCTCTTCAACAAAAAGGTTGCCACCGAGTATGGTTGGGAGTACCCCTATGTTCCCAAAGAACTGCTCTTTGAAGTTGAGGCTAACAGGGAACGGTGGTACGCGGACTTTGTTTGGGATCACTTGGGAGTGCACAAAGGCCACCGGTACTTAAAGTGCTCTGCTGTTATGGCTGATCGTTTCAAGGGGTGCCGTAAAGACTGGACTTATGGTCCGCACATCCATGCGGACCGTGTGGTAATCTGCAGCAAGGACAGAGAAGATGCTGTTTACTTCATAGAAACTTTGGACAGACAGTGGAAAACTCTTGTCCTCCCTGATCCCAAGTATTACCTCTGAAGTGGGAGCTTGTGTTTTTTTTTTATTATTCCACTTCAGGGAAACTGCCTTGAACTATTGACTTGGCCCTCCGCTCAAGGGGGAACTTACTCTGTTGAGGAATCAGAGAACTGTTTGTTTCTTTTTCTCTCCTCTTCAGTCCCGCAGAAAAGAACGTTTTTTTTTTGCTTTTGCTCTTTGAAAAAAAAAGAGAAAACTGAACACTGGGTAGGTTTAGTCAGGGCCAAAGCAGGAAGCCGCCGTGATCAAGAAGGAAGGTTCCTGTGTGTTAAAACATGCCTATGCGCATCAATGACAGTGTAGTGATGTGTGCTGCCACTAGGTGGTGGTGTTCTGCAGAAATTTATGCTGCAGAAGATAGTCATTCCTTCTTGGAGGAATGGTTTGTTTCTGTTTTCTACGAGTTAGGATGTGTTTATTGTGTGTTTGTTTTTTTTTCTCCCTCTGCAGGCGATCGGCCATCAACTCTACCAGAGAATGGGTAAGGAAGATATGATAGGATTGCGGGAGGGATTGTCTATTGAAAAAAAAATGTGTAATGTGTATTGCTACATGCTTTCTTTTCCTTCTCCTCTTTACTCTATTTCCAAAATTTGATTCAGGCACCGAACCAATTTATTGTACATAGTTTGGAAAAGACCAGAACCCACTCAGGATTGAGGGGGGTCTTCTGATCTCTTCCAGCCACTGGGGACAGTGGCTTTTTAAGGGGGGGTATATGTAGCGGACCCTTAAATTTAGGGGGTCGCTATGCCCAAATTTAAGGGATGCCCTGGGCAATAGTTTGGCTCAGGCCTTCTAATTTGATACTGGACTCTGCTCTGCTGTGGTGTTGTCTGGTGTACAGTTCCCCTTTGGCCTGTGGGTGGCACTGTTGCCCAGGCCTAGGGTTGAACCTCAGGTGACACAGTGGTGTGATTGGATGTCCTCTCTCGGTTGCCTTGGTGTGGGCGGGGCTTCATCTGCTGTGCATGCCAGGAGAGGGTATATAAAGGGGCAGACACCATGTTTAGAGAGGAGTGACCGAGAGGAGTGCCGGGGAGTGAGTCCCGGGGGGAGTGTGCCCCATGGGGGTGCGTGGACTGGCCGAGGAGTCTCGGGCACCTTTAGCCCAAGGCTACAATATTCCAGGTAGGCCCAGTACCTTTAACTGGGTCTACAATCAGCACATTGGAGTCCAAGGGTGCCCAGGTGAGGGTACCCGCTCTGACCGAGAGGAAGCCAGGGGAGGATCGGTCCCACAGAGGAGACGAGTGATAGTAGGTCGCTGTCTCGAGAAAGGCCTGGTGACCTGTCAGAGGGAAGGATTCTTTACTCAACAAAGCTAACCCTGTAGAGTGCCCATTGGCATCATCTGTTCTCTAAATTCTACAGAGGTTTAAGGAAAGTTCTGGATTCAGGAATAACAGGATTCTGCTGCTTTTAGAGGATCTCCTGAACCCGTCCCTGGAGGGGACAAAGTGATAGTACTGTTCGAGCTCCACTCCGGCTGCTAGAACTGTGAGAGGGATCTATCCGGGTGAGCTAAACTCACTCGGGATCAAGTGGCGACGAGTGAGTCAAGTGTTGTGTGCCTGAATCTACCTTCTAACTTAGCTAGCTTCTTTCTCTCTTCAATTTCCCGTTAACTGAAGCAAAGGAAAATAAACCCTTTGTTGGAGTTAAAGTCGTGTGGACATTGGCCTTCTTGGGAAAGAATATAGACTTTTCCCTACATTCTAGGGAGGAGAACCAGTGGAAGGAGGTAACTCGCTGCAGGACCCAAATCTGTGAACACCGCCTGACCTCTGATAAGGAGGACACGGGCTTGTGGCATGGTGTGTCCTACACCCCGCAGGTGAAGGTAGGCGGGGGCAAAAAGGATTGGTGTGCTACATATACTTTCTAAAAAGGAGTCATTTGGGAGGTATTTGTACTTTCCTGACTTGTTAGTGTCTCAAGAAATGAGATAGGCCATCAGTACATCAGGTGTGATCAATTTTCAGAGATTGGCACTATAGCTTGTAGACTCTATAGCTTTCGCAAAGACCAAATAATATACACTAATTTTGGTTATTTTTACCAAAGATATGTAGCAGTATAAATTATGGCCAAATTTTATGAAGAAAAATTACTCATTTGCAAAATTTTATGACAGAAACAAAGAAAAAGGCATTTTTTCACAATTTTTTTTTTCTTTATAGCACAAAAAATAAAAAAAAACACTAGTGATTAAATACCACCAAAAACAAAGCTCTATTTGTGTGAAAAAAAAATGACGCAAACTTCATATGGGTACAGTGTTGCATGACTAAGTAATTGTCATTCAAAGAGTGAGAGCGCTGAAAGCTGAAAATTGTTCTGGGCAGAAAGGGGGTATAAGTGCCCTGTATTGAATTGGTTAAGGGTTCATATACAGCCTTCAGTGTGGAGTGTTATTGCTACCACTAAAATATATTAAATACAAATTTAACTTTCACTCCCAGCAGCATGGCACTGCCTTGAGGACATTGGTGCAGATTAAATTCCAGGAATACTTTAGAAAAGAACATTTGGCATTTCATATTCAGGATTCCTATCATGTCAATATTTCTTTACTCCAAAATAGAGGAAACCTATTTAATAACTCATTGTTTATGATCACGGAAACATTTTAGGCTCTTCATACTCTATAGAGAAAGTTAAATGTGCTATTAGGAAATGGAAATCAATAAATATGATACATAAATCAATGATCCAATCTCTGTACAACCTGACCATTCTAGTACTAGAAGTTTTAAAATATTATTATTGAATATGCCAAAGGTAGATTGCTAATAACAATAAATTTATGTTTGTGCTGAAAACCTTTACATTAGATATTATGTATTAACATTTGTGTCTTGACAAATATAGACTGAACCTCATCGAAACAATAAAAATGCTGCTGTTTTGATCTGCAAGGCCTGTGAGTATTTGGATAATATACATGTACTGTATATGTAGTTTAGATCTATTAAAGGTTTCTTCACTTCCCAGTGATGGGACTACCAGAGAAGAATGTATCCAACTGTATTTATTTATATGAGACAAATTTTATTTTGTAGAAATAGGAAAAGATAGCACGGCTGCCGCACGCCTCACCCGACCCGAGTGGTTAGCAGGTAAAAGCAGCCTCAGCTCAATTCATCTAGACCACAACTCAAACATTGTTCTCCCTGCCCCCAGGGCCTAATCATGTACATGAGGGTCTGCTGGTGGCAGGGAATAAATACCATCATCAGCCAACTAAATATTGATGTAGGTGGTGGCGCATACGCGGCGCGATGAGAGACGGACGCAGCTAGAAGGAGTTTCGGCAACACAGAGATTAACCACCCTCCCACAGGGCTATGCAGCACTATATTTGGCCACAAACTACCCTGCACCCCTGTGGAAACACCAGGTGCATGCCGTCCCGCAAAAAGCTGAAGAAACACAAGCCGCAGGGGTCCCTTACCACATACCTCCTGCACAGCAGAACAAACAGGCATGGCTAAAGATGGCACCAAGGCCCAACTAGGCTCTCCGTCTCCAGCGGCTTCTCCTGTGACCTCTGCTCCACCAGGAGAGGACAGTGAGTACCCTACACAGCTTACAAAAGCTGACCTTGAAGACAGCCTGTCCTCCATGTATGAAAAGCTAGCAGGGAAATTTCAGATAGAGCTGCATAAAGCCACTAACACACTGTCATTAGAAATCACTGCTCTGGGCGGCCACACAGATCTCCTAGAGACTAAACATGAGGAACTGGCACTACCTCATGTTGATCTATGTAAGGACTATGAGTCCCTGGCAAAAAAATTCCAGATGGTATAGTCTCAGGTCGAGGACCCTGACAACCGTAACAATCTGCGACTGTGCGGAATCCCAGAAGCCGTTACAGACCTCATTGCAGCTGCTAATAAGATATTCCACACACTCCTTCCTTCTGCAACTTCCTCAGATTTTGTGTGTGACCAGATTCATAAGGCCCTGCGCCCTAAGCCCTCTGCTGATAAACCTCCATGGGATTTTATACTATGCCAAAAAGATTACTTAATCAAGGAAGATATCTTACGCGCTGCCAGAAACACTGCAGCCATAGAATTGGATGGAGTGAAAATACAAATCTTCCCAGACATCATGCAGGCCACACTTGACCATAGGCGCAAGATGAAAGAGGTCACATCTGTGCTCCAGCCCACATCCGATGCCGTTGGGGTTTCCCAGTTAAGCTCACAGTACCTCACAATGGTACCACCTACACAGCTTATAATGTCACCGAAGGGAAGGAGATATTGCTGAAACTGGGCCTCCTGATGCCCCGAGTCTCCAACTTTCTACACCAGGACCCAGTCCACTGTGGACAACACCCTCCTCACGCAGGAAACAAAGCAGATGACACCAATTGTTCCGGGACCAGCCTAACCTGCTCTGACCACAGGTTCTTCGGATGACTGTCTCAGGACGGATTCTCACCATGTTGGGCCTTAATTTTAACCGGTTACTGAACTGTGCCTCATCAAGGGGTTTACTTTGCCTCGATCTATGACTGTCAAATTACAGAATTGCACAGAACCCCCCTCTTTTGATGTGAGCCCCTGAAGGGCCCTTCACTTCCCCCTGCAATTATCTCTACCTGGCACGACGGCCTATCTGACGACATGTTTGCACCGCAGCACTCTTTATGATAACCATATGCCTTCGGGCAGTGAGTCTCCCTGCGTCCATAGTCATCCCCCCTACTTACTTTTGTTCCTCTGCCGTCCCACTGACTTTTTTCTTTCCCTTCCCTGTCCCTTCCCCTCGCCCTTCCTTCCCTCCCTCCCCCCTTTCCTGATTATGCACGGGCTATAGCCTTCCTGGGATCTATGTGGGGCTTATTTGCTTAGTTCATACCAATTGGTTCAATTACTTTGCGGAATTTTTTGCAGCAGATTACCTACACATAGATATCAGGCGTCCGGACGTCACTGTCATTGTTTTATGTTCTGTGGTTATTGTCCTGTTTTTATGTTACATTTTGGTTGTGGTTATCCATATTTAGGTAGTTGCTTTTCTACACTGTGTGTCTGTCTTCTCCTATTCCAATTCTCCTCCAGAGGATTGTTTTTATGGAAATTATTTCCAAATATTTAATAAACTATTTTTGTTTGTACCTACCTGCTGATCTTGGAGCCTCTCATTTTGGTCTTTGGATCCCCCATTCATTTGGTTGGGACCCCCCCCCCCCTTTTTTTGTTTTCGTATATTACTCTCGGACCCAGCCCGTGGTGGAGCTCAGGGTGGCGTGTTTTTTATGGTCACCCTGTTCATCACCTCGGCACTCTCTGGGTCTCTCCCGGTATCGAATGTCCGAGTCCAGAAAAAGTTTATTTTTGGTCGAAAGGAATGTTTTCCTCTGACCCCCATGCTCGTTGTTTGTTTCTGAGCAGAATTGCATTTCTTAGTTTGTACAAATTTATTCAGTTAATTCATTATGAAAGATTTTCTCTGACTGTTATTTCATGAAGTATTACAGACAAAAGACCTTCCTATCATGAGACATGTACAATGCTATTTCAGTCTGAATAATATGAGTTTGGCTATTCCATGGCAATGTTCCACACATAATTCTGATAGCAATCACCATGCTACTAACCAGTTAAGTCTCTATGGCCCTTAAAATAATATTGCATAATGTGTAAGGTTTTAACCTTCCAGACTGGGTGCGGATATCCTCTTATTGCAGGAGACCCATTTTTCCAGTACTAACCACCCACAATTCTTTGACAAATCTTTTAAACTATTTTATTGTACAACCCACACCACAAAATCCCGTGGAGTAGCCAGATTCATAAAAAAATCTGTGTTATTTGAGGTTGGTCATATCTATAAAGACCCTAACAGCAGATTCATAATATTACAAGGCAAGATCCAGGGTCGTGCCACAACTATTGCTTCTGTCTATGCCCCCAACGAAGCACATACTTCATGCTTTAAACAATTTTTTGCCACTATAGACCGTTATCTCTCCCTGCATTTAATAGTGGGGGGAGATTTCAATCTCACGGCACACCCAGGTTTGGATAGAAGCAGAGTTACTCCCTCCTCCAAGGCTTTCCCTAAATCAGTCACAAGTAGTCTGAGCTTGTTAAAACTTATAAATGCATGGCGAGCACATAACACGGGCTCCAAATCCTACACTTTCTATTCAAACCCAAATGACAGGTACAGTATGCTCGTCTAGATTATATCTTTTGTACCTCAACCGTCTTAGCAAATTAGACCCCTAGTCAGATCAACATATAGTAGCCATCTCAGTTTCCAGAATGGGCCTTAAGCCTATGTAGCGGTGTGTTGCTACGTGTTACTAACATCCACACATATTCACTCTGCTGCCAGACATCCATACGTCACACTTGTAGACAATGAAAAGTCTTTTGCTTTTGTTTCATTTGAAGGATTGGACTTGGTTGGGGGAAGGGATATGGGATGCCCATGGGATGAATTGGTATTTACAATGTTATACTGTAGCTGCGCCGGCTTTACATTAAAAATGTCATTGAGATTTACTCATTACCTTTGCAAATGTTATAGCGGTTATGCTTTACATTTCCTTGGATAGAACAAAAATGGTGGACTCTAATCTTGACAGCATTACATCAAACCATTCTCCTTCTCTACACTCTCCCTGCAGACTTCTACCTCCAGGACACTCTCCTGCACATCACTTTCCTGTCACAGCTGACTAGGCCTCACTCTGAATAAGTCCTAGGAGTAGTTTCACTTGATGATTAATAGGCCAGGGGCCTGCAGTACCCCTTCTTGATGGCCCTGAACATTTAGTTAGAAAGAATATTTGACGATGGACTACTGTTCCCCGCAAGCCCGACTTGCAAATCCTGCGCCCTCAGGCTGCAACGATTTGGCACTAAACCCCACAGTCTCTATTCTGGCTCTACACCCAACTCCCCTGGCATGCCTCTTCTAGATCTCCACTGTGCTTCACTCACCGACTCCTGACCTGAGTCCTTCCTAAAGGATTTACCCGGACCATGCGGACCAACTGCTTCTCCAGCTCCTGTTCCAGAACACCTTTCCATGACCGTGTAAGGAGAGGCTCCCTCCCAGCTCCCGAACTCCTCCGTCAGATTCACCCCCCCCAGATGGGGATGTTTCTCCTGCACGCAGTCTAGCACTTCATCCTTCAGTTCACCCAGCCGACAACTCCTCCCCCAGCAGGCTGACTGTGAGTATATGTAGAAGGCCTGCCCCCTGCCAATCCTAGTTGGGGATTGGTCAGGGCTCCTCACATGTACTCCATGCCACTCCAACTCTCAGCCCCCTCCCCATCTATGTCTCTAAAACTTATATCAAAGCAATCCAGAAGGACTGTAATAATTGTATATGGCACCTCAAAAAAGCACGATTCCACAAATCCCTGCGGTACAGACCCCAACCACTTGGAGATCTAGGTCTCCCAGACCTGTGGCGCTATTATTTGGCGGCCAGATTAGCTCAAACAGCCCAATGGCACGCACCTTCTACCGATATACCTTGGTTAACTTTTGAAACATACTCTATTCTCCCTTTTCTTTTATCAGGATTCAAGCAATCACAGTCAGTAACTTCACGTGTTATATAGCGTGTTATATTAATAATGAGAACTGATAGACAATTTAGAGGCATACACAGGTGCAAAAAGGAAATAAGGACTAAAGACAATACGTGAAAAAATTTGAATAAAAATAAAAGTATTGCATATGAAATGCAGAAAAGGAAGAAACATGGCAAACTGCCACAAGCGATCCTACAAAAGCCTAATCCCCTAGTTAAAAATATTATTATTATTAGTTAATTTTATTTAGTTATTGGTGTTCACTTTAAAATATGTAGTACAACAAAAAACACGTCTTAAAAGACAGGCGAAAAACTGGTGGTTTCGAGGATGAAGATTGCACCATGAAAATAAACCTGTGTTATAAATCTCAATCGTAAAACTCAATCGAAAATTACAAAAAAAGGTCCAAGATTCACAAAAGGAAAAAAGTACAAAGACCCCATATAATATCTCTCATATCAACAATAATACTCATTACACAAACGTTTAAGAGAAATACTGTGTGAGATAGGGGGTCAAAACTAGCACAATCTAAGCGATCTGATAGAGTAACCTATAAGGACACAATAAACTGCGATGAGTGTGTAGCGGTACCCTCAGTTTAAGAGGGCTGCTTGTTTGTTTTGGGCCCTGTAATGCACCGCTATCAACCCCTGGCAATCAGCTCTAACCTCTCGTGACACAGTTAGGAAAGGGGAAGGATGGCACAACTGCAATATCTCTATATTGTTATATGGTACAACCCCCTTTCGGTATCCCAGCACAGTAATTGACACTGACCACCAAATTGCTTAACTATAACGGTTTACTATTGGTAAAAGTATAAAAGGCAATTTGCATACAATATCTCATGCAGAATCTTCGCTAGCAACTCTCGGTGGTGCACATAAAGAAACAAACACTGTAATCCAATAGGGGTAGCAAATGATCGCTAACTTGGTGAAGCTGGAGAGACTGATAATCTCAGTTCAGCAAACAGTCTCTCCAAAGTATCACTGTGGTCAATGGTGGGCCTAGGCAAAGTTAATAGGCAACAAAGGGTACTTTGATGTGGTTCTGAGCTGGTGCTCTCTCACCCAGACCGGACCGACTCCTGTCCGGTTCCTCCGCTACTGTGAGTGGCTTCACAGTGCCCACGATACACCGGGTCTTCGGTCCTCCGGAAGATGGTGGCACCTCAGGTGGATGGGATGCTCCGCAGGCTTCTCGGCGGAACGGAAGGCTCTCTGGAGCAAAGTGCGAGGCCCAGGCTTCAGGCCCTACACGCGCAGCAGGTGAGTGCAGGGATCCTCTTGCAAGGAGGGCAGCGTTCCAAGAGAAAGAGCGAGGCCCCTCCTCTCCCTTTTAAAGTCCACCCCAGCAGTCCTTGCGCGGGGAAATGCACCCTGGGTGCCTCAAAGTGTGCTGGGAACTGTAGTCTTGCAGGTGAAAATGATACCCCGCTACACACTCCCCCCACTTGAAATCTTTGGTCCCCAAAGACAGTATCAACAGTAGGAAAATACAAACTCATTAAGGGCAGATAGAGAAGTTGGCAGAGGAAACTCCCACCAGAACGGGGAAGGGAGTTTGTCCTGCCCACTGATTACATCAATGGGGTTGACCTGCCTAACTGTGCCAGAGAGTGAGCTGGGGTTGCCTTCCACCAAATGCACAGCAGAAGGATCAGGTGTTGGTAATGTCCTTCGAGCAGTGGTTACTGTATCCTCAGAATTTTCCCCCATCTGGGTATAGGTTAACTTCCGAGGAGGACGAATGGTTCTCTTGGCCCTTTGTTCTCTTGGGGTGACTGTTACATCCCTCCCTGTATCTTCTTCTGGAGTGGGTCCACTGGGCTCCAATAATTCCGGTACATCCAGGTCAGGTGCAGGAAGATGTTTGGAGTAATCTTGATGATCAGCAGAAGGTGACCATGTGGCATCTTCCCACTCTTCAGCCAGAGTGGGAAGTGACGGTGCAAGGAGGAGGACCTGTTCTTCTGAGCTCTGAGCCTGAGCTGGCAGATGCCGACTTGGCCCATAGCTGAGGCGAGAGACCCCCAGCTGACCCCCACATGATCATCCCATCTATCCCCCCCCCATACACCTCATTTACCCTGCCCCAGTGCCCATTGCCTGTGAATCCTACTGGGAGTTGGCCATGGACCTGTAGGTCCTGCCGGTCAGTCATTTGTGAGTCCTGCTGACTATGGCCTACAGGCCAGCGGCCAGCAGGACCCACAGGCCAGCAGGACCCATAGGCCATTGTCAGCTCCCAGCAGGACCCACAGGTCAGCGGCCAGAAGGACCCACAGGTCTGCAGCCAGCTCCCAGAAGAACCCATAGGCTATTGTCTGCTCCCAGCAGGACACACAGGTCAGTGGCCAGCAGGACCCATAGGTTCGAAGCCAGCTCCCAGCAGGACCTACAGGCTGTGGGTCCTGGTGGGAGCTGGCTGCGGACCTGTGAGTCCTGCTGGTCACTGATCTGTGGATCCTGCTGACCTGTGGGGCCTGCTGGCCACTAGCCTAGGGTGACCAGAAGTCCCCAGTTTCCAGGGACAGTTACCAGACTGAGGACACCATCCCCGGACCAAGTCTGTCCCCGCAAGCTGGGGCAGAGGGAGGCCGACCCTACCATGGGTCCCACTGGGCCCATTGGGTTGCTTTGGAGAGGAAGGGGGAGCGAGCCCTGCCGGATTACACATATCTCCCGCTTACACGGCACGGTCGCTGTGTGCAGTCTATCATAGGAACCCATCCAGGAGGCAGGACTTTGCATGACAGCGGCCGCCAGGTAAGTGGGAGATTCCTGGTCTGTGTAATCTGGCGGCGCTCGCCCCCTCCCTCTCCTCTCTCTAATCACCATGCACTGGTGAGGCTGTATTGATGGGCACTGGTGAGGCTGCATTGATAGGCACTGATCAGGCTGCATTGATGGGCACTGGTGAGGCTGCATTGATGGGCACTGGTGAGGCTGCATTGATGGGCACTGGTGAGGCTGCAAAGATTGGCACTGATCAGCGTGCATTGATAGGCACTGGTGAGGCTGCATTGGTGGGCACTGGTGAGGCTGCATTGGTGACCTCTGGAGTGCATTCTATTCTTGAAAAGAATAAATAAAAATTATATATATATAGATATATATGGAGTGGGTATTCCTGCGCTACCAATCTGGAGGAGTGTAGGGGTGAATGAAACTATCGCAAGCACCTTGCAGGTTAATCCTAACCTGATAAAGTAAAAGATCTAGATGGAGGGGGGTGGTGCTGCGCTGTTTCTAATATTACATATAATTATAATGATAAAATAATAGTGCACAATGGCTAATAAATATCAATAAATAAACAGGTTGTGGAATATGAATAATAAATACAACTGATCAATTATAGTGATGTATAAATACTAGAACCATAAAATCAGTAATAAAAATATAAATATATATAAACTGTAAAAGTAAATAAATATATATAAATCAACCTGTGAATAAATACCAAGGTGAACGTTGCTGTGCAAATATGCTGTGACAATGTGTAAATGAAAAAGACGCCTGCAAATTGCAGTATAATAATAAGTGCCCAAATGTGACTGCTAATAGGCAAAGTGCAGTACAGTGCTAAAGTGAAGCAGTAAAATAAAGAAAGGTAAAAATTGTCCAATAAGCAAAGGAACACAAATTGAACTCCAAAAGTTCATAGGAGAAGAACAATGGTAAGTGGTGCCCGTGCTGATCAATTTATTATAGGTGACAATCCTGCAACTTCATATATGTAAGTGGTGCTGTGGTGATGGGGTGTGTGGATCTTCACTTCCGGTGTCACACGGTGTTCCTGGAATAACCTATACTGGATCTTTAGGGGTTGCTTACATCTCCCAATGATGGCAGGGTTAGAAAGAGAAAATGGGGTCTCGATCGTGAAGTACGTTTAAAAAGGTGTGTATTTTATTGTTGCATAGGTAATACATATGTTGCTTACATGAACTCACATAAAACAATTTTAAGAAAAAAACTTATCCTAGACGAGCGGCGAGCTCGTGTGCCTCCGTCTGTCTGACTGCCTGTCATGGATATGCATTAATGTCTGTCTGCCATCTTACCTTCCTCCTCATGTGTTCATCTAGAGACCAGACCTCCTTCACCTGGCTTCCTTTATAATCTCCTCCCAGCCTGACTCCACCCCAGGCCCTATCACTGAACACTATATTAACCTGTGCACTGCAAGCCTGCTTTGCTGATCAACGTGTTTGTTAGGCATTGTGTGTTTGGGTTCCTGCCTGCCGTGTGCTACGTCTGTCTCTCTGTTACGTTATTGGCTTGTCCCCGACCATCCCTGTCTGCTCGTGACCCTTGACCTTCGGCTCGTTCTTCGTTATCCTTGTCTGCTTGTGGCCCCTGACCTTCGGCTTGTTTTTCGGTTCTCTCTATCGTGTGCCGCTGCTTCCCCTTATCCTACGGGGCGTGAGCTAGGAAACTCCAGGGGCCGCGACCTGGTCCCAGCCTGCAGCGTAACATCCTCACCACTAGAGGCCCTGGAGAAGACCAGCTGGGTCTTAGACTCCGCGCCCTGGGGAATCTTGGCTCTCGCTTCCGTTGGGATCCCGGTTGTGCTCCTCTGGTCCCGCTTTCCACAACCACCCAGTTTCCTACCCACAGAAGCCAGCCATAGGGTTCACTACCTCGCGGTGCACTCCTGTCCCCCTACGGTGTGCATCTGTCACCTGGCCACAGGTGACCCTGACAGTTTGATCAGCCATGAACCCGGCTGACATCCCGCTTCCCGCGGATGATCCATTGCAGGGCATAGTTCGCAGACTTGAGACCCAGGAATCAAATCAGACCCAGGTGATGCGATTCCTCCAGGATCTGGCTTCTCGATTCGAGCAGCTTCAGGTCTCCTTGGGAACCCCGAATCCGCAACCCCAAGTACAACCAGCGGCTGTACCTATCGCACCAGTCGCAGCCTCACACTCACTAAGATTGCCAGCTCCGTTCCGTTTCTCTGGGGACTCCAAGGCCTGCAGGGGGTTTCTCAGCCAATGCACTATTCATTTTGAGCTTCAGCCTCAAAGCTTCCTATCTGACCGGGCTAAGGTAGCCTATATCATTTCCCTCCTCTCCGGTGAAGCTTTGGCCTGGGCTGCCCCCCTGTGGGAGAGGAACGATCCGGTGGTTTCCAGTCTGTCCGAATTCTTGAAGCTCTTTCGTAATATCTTCGAAGAGCCGGCTCGGGCTTCTTCAGCGGCTAGTGCTGTCTTACGTCTTCGCCAAGAATCTAGTTCAGTGGGGCAATATGCTCTTCAGTTCCGTATCCACACAGCTGAATTGAGCTGGAATAATGAGGCCCTGGTCGCTACCTTTTTACATGGCCTCTCTGACCGAGTGAAAGACGAATTAGCGGGAAGAGCCATTCCCGTCGGTCTGGACGATGTAATTTCATTATGCAACCAGATCGACATTCGTTTTCAAGAGAGGTCCTTAGAAAAAAGACGCCAGCACTCTCTGGGTCCTAGCCAGTCTGAGCTCCCCTCCCTTCATTCCGTGGAGCATCCTCTACCTGCTGAAGAACCTATGCAGCTGGGCCGGACCAGACTAACCCCCGAAGAACGTGCTAGGCGCAGAACTCTGGGCTTGTGCCTCTATTGTGGGGGCAAGGGTCATTTTCGTGACTCCTGCTCGCTTCGTCCGGGAAACGCTCGGGTCTAATACATTTGGAAGGTGGAGTATTGGACCCAGAAACATCACCTTCTCGCCTGCTCTTGCCGGTGTCCCTTCATGTAGGCACTTCTCCTCAGTCAACCCTTGCATACCTGGATTCCGGGGCTGCCGGCAATTTCATGGATTGGAGAACTGCTTCTTCTATGAAGCTTACCCTTTCACCTCTCACTACCCCATTGGTAGTCTCGGCAATTGATGGCACTGTTCTCCCAGGGGGCCCTATTCGCTTCCAGACGCTACCCATTAGGATGTCGGTAGGGATTCTCCACCAGGAGTGGATATCCTTTCTTATTCTACCCAAGGCCTCTACCCCAGTTGTATTGGGCCTCCCTTGGCTACAGCTCCACTCTCCACATGTGGACTGGGTCTCTGGGCAGATCCTGGCCTGGGGTTCCTCATGTTTCTCGTCGTGTCTTCTCAAGGTGACCCCCAAGGAGAGTCTTCCGGTTGCTGCCACTTCTGTTTCTTCTGATCTTCCCGCCGCATACAGCGATTACCGGGATGTGTTCTGTAAAAAATCAGCTGAGGTGCTTCCTCCCCACAGGTCTTTTGACTGTGCTATTGATCTTGTCCCCGGAGCAACTCTACCCAGGGGTCGTACCTACCCTCTGTCCATCCCAGAGACCCAGGCCATGTCGGAGTATGTAGCAGAGAATCTGGAGAGAGGGTTCATCCGGAAATCCTCATCGCCTGCAGGGGCAGGGTTCTTTTTTGTTGCCAAAAAGGATGGTACCTTAAGACCCTGCATCGATTATCGGGGTTTAAATGCGGTTACTATTAAAAATCGATACCCCTTACCCTTAATATCTGAGCTATTCGATAGGTTGAAGGGTGCCTCCATTTTCACCAAGTTGGATCTCAGAGGCGCGTACAATCTCATTCGAATACGGGAGGGTGACGAATGGAAGACTGCATTTAACACTAGAGACGGGCATTACGAATATCTGGTGATGCCTTTTGGTCTGTGTAATGCTCCAGCCGTGTTTCAAAACTTTGTCAATGAAATCTTCAGAGATCTGCTGTACCAGTTTGTTGTCATCTATCTGGATGACATTCTGATCTTTTCTGAAAATCTGCTCGTCCACAGAAACCATGTCCGCACTGTACTTCAACGTCTTAGAGAGAACAATCTCTATGCCAAGCTGGAGAAATGTTCCTTTGAATGTTCTGAGGTCCTGTTTTTGGGGTGCTTTGTCTCATGTTCGGGGCTTCGTATGGACCCTGGGAAGGTCTTGGCTATCACCAACTGGCCTCTTCCTGCTAGCCTCAAGGCCACACAGCGCTTTCTTGGCTTCACTAATTATTATAGGCAGTTCATAAGGAATTACTCTTCCATTGCCGCGCCTATTATCGCTTTGACCAAGAAGGGTGTGAATGCCAGAGACTGGCCTCCCGAAGCTGTCTCTGCATTTCACAACCTGAAACAGGCCTTTGTTTCTGGCCCCCTCTTGAGGAGACCAAATCCTGGGAATGCATTTTTTATTGAAGTGGACGCTTCCTCAATGGGGGTGGGAGCTGTGCTTCTTCAAATCTTTGAGAAGAGACGCCAACCATGTGCGTTCTTCTCCAAAAAAAATTCTCAGGCAGAGAGGAATTATGCCATCGGTGATCGGGAACTTCTCGCAATTAAATTGGCGTTAGAGGAGTGGCGTCATCTCTTGGAGGGTTCCCCTCACTCCATAACGATCTTTACCGATCACAAGAATTTACAGTATCTACAGAATGCTAAACGTCTGAATCCTAGACAGGCCAGGTGGAGTCTCTTCTTTGCCCGTTTTAATTTCACGATTACCTACAAACCTGGTTCCTGCAACGGTTGGGCTGATGCGCTCTCTAGGTCATTTGACACTTTGGACGAGGAGTCCGCCCCTGAACCTGAGCCGATCATTCCCACCTCATGCATTGTTGCCCACTCTACCACCCTGAAGTCTAAAATTCCGCCTGGTAAGACCTTTGTCCCCACTGAGCTAAGAGCTAAGATCCTTCGTTGGGGACATGATTCCAAGGTGGCAGGGCATTCTGGATTCCTCCGATCCTTCCTACTCATCAGTCGTCACTACTGGTGGCCTAATCTCCGCTCAGACGTCAAAGACTACGTTAAAGCTTGTCATGTCTGTGCTCAGTCCAAATCCTCCACACAAGCTCCTCCTGGTCTCCTCATGCCCTTGCCTATTCCTAAGGAACCCTGGGCCCATATTGCCATGGATTTTATCACCGATCTCCCACTGTCTGAGAATAATACAGTCATTTGGGTGGTAATCGATCGATTCTCCAAGATGGCTCATTTTGTTCCTCTTCCTGGTCTTCCTTCTGCCCCTGCCTTGGTTCCCATTTTCATTCGAGAAATTCTCCGCCTACATGGGGTCCCTTCTCATATTGTTTCCGACAGGGGAGTCCAATTCACGTCTCGTTTTTGGAGAGCCTTTTGCAAATCCCTCAATATTGTCTTGGATTTTTCTTCTTCTTACCATCCCCAATCCAATGGACAGACTGAGAGGGTTAATCAGGAGTTAGAGGTCTTTCTTCGCACCTTTGTGTCTTCTCACCATGACGATTGGTCCTCTCTACTCCCGTGGGCAGAATTCTCCCATAACAATCATGTGAATACCAGTTCGCAGAAGACACCCTTTTTCACAGTTTATGGAAAACACCCTCAACTTCCTCTTCCTATGATCTGTTCTCCAGACATTCCAGCTTTGGCTTCGGTTCAGGAGTCTCTCAATTCCGTTTGGGGTCACGTTCATGATTCCCTCCGGGCAGCTGCTGAAAAATTCAAAGGCTTTGCCGACCGCCGCAGGCGTAAACCGCCTTCTCTTCAGCCAGGGGACAAAGTCTGGCTCTCTACCAGGAACATCAAGCTCCGAGTTCCTTCTCTGAAGTTTGCTCCACAATTCATCGGTCCATACACGGTAACTGCTAAACTGAATCCGGTTTGTTTCAAACTCCAGATTCCTAAGAGCCTTAAAATCACTAACTCCTTTCATGTTGCTCTTCTAAAGCCTTTAGTCCTCAATAAATTCTCTCGTCCTCTTCCTACCGTGGCGCCTGTCTCGGAGGATAATCAGGAGTACGAGATCAGTCAAATTCTGGACTCCCGACTCTGTAAAGGCGTTCTTCAGTACCTCGTTCATTGGAAAGGGTTTGGTCCTGAGGAGAGGTCTTGGATCACTGCATCTGAGGTCTTTGCACCTCGTCTGTTAAAGGAGTTTCATCTGAAGTTTCCCTCTAAACCTGGGCCCAGGCGGGGAAGGGGGAGGCCTCGTAAGAGGGAGGGTACTGTCATGGATATGCATTAATGTCTGTCTGCCATCTTACCTTCCTCCTCATGTGTTCATCTAGAGACCAGACCTCCTTCACCTGGCTTCCTTTATAATCTCCTCCCAGCCTGACTCCACCCCAGGCCCTATCACTGAACACTATATTAACCTGTGCACTGCAAGCCTGCTTTGCTGATCAACGTGTTTGTTAGGCATTGTGTGTTTGGGTTCCTGCCTGCCGTGTGCTACGTCTGTCTCTCTGTTACGTTATTGGCTTGTCCCCGACCATCCCTGTCTGCTCGTGACCCTTGACCTTCGGCTCGTTCTTCGTTATCCTTGTCTGCTTGTGGCCCCTGACCTTCGGCTTGTTTTTCGGTTCTCTCTATCGTGTGCCGCTGCTTCCCCTTATCCTACGGGGCGTGAGCTAGGAAACTCCAGGGGCCGCGACCTGGTCCCAGCCTGCAGCGTAACATCCTCACCACTAGAGGCCCTGGAGAAGACCAGCTGGGTCTTAGACTCCGCGCCCTGGGGAATCTTGGCTCTCGCTTCCGTTGGGATCCCGGTTGTGCTCCTCTGGTCCCGCTTTCCACAACCACCCAGTTTCCTACCCACAGAAGCCAGCCATAGGGTTCACTACCTCGCGGTGCACTCCTGTCCCCCTACGGTGTGCATCTGTCACCTGGCCACAGGTGACCCTGACACTGCCTCTCCGTCCCTACGCGTGGTGTCACGGTCACGTGACTTCATCAGGGGATCAAATCATCCCCTGATGAAGTCACGTGACCGTGACGCCACGCGTAGCAGCATTCTGTTACAAAGGTTTACCTATTGGACGCCAGGATCGCGATAAAGGATTTACTGACCCCCATTATACAAAAGCGGTTACCTCATTACCGCAAGGTAAGAGGCCACCCATTACCTTAGTGTGTGACACCGGAAGTGAAGATCCACACACCCCATCACCACAGCACCACTTACATATATGAAGTTGCAGGATTGTCACCTATAAGAAATTGATCAGCACGGGCACCACTTACCATTGTTCTTCTCCTATGAACTTTTGGAGTTCAATTTGTGTTCCTTTGCTTATTGGACAATTTTTACCTTTCTTTATTTTACTGCTTCACTTTAGCACTGTACTGCACTTTGCCTATTAGCAGTCACATTTGGGCACTTATTATTATACTGCAATTTGCAGGCGTCTTTTTCATTTACACATTGTCACAGCATATTTGCACAGCAACGTTCACCTTGGTATTTATTCACAGGTTGATTTATATATATTGTGAGGGGGGTTAACTCGGTAGCGGGTGTGTGTGACCCCCTGGTTGGGCTCCCCACACAAAAACAGGGCCAGCAGACGGAGGTTGTGGTTTTCAAAATCAAAAGGTGCGGTTTATTTCTCTATGTACAGTGACAAAAACACAGCAAAGCCAAAAAGAAACAAACAAAATAAATCCTGGTCAGTTTGACCTCTGACTAAACATGCAGGTTTCCTAAACTAACAACTGGGATCAGCCTGGTGCTGTCCTAGTCCCTAAGTCCCTGGTTTAGTAAAAGTCCAAACAAATAGCCACACAGGCTTTGCCTCACCGCACAGGGGTTCACTCTCCCTAGACAGTCCACACAGGTCTGGTTCCAGGCATGAGCTAACATCTAATGAAGCTGGGAGTTTTTATAGAGGCCTTAAACGAACTGACAGGCTTCAGCTGGTCTCATCAACTCCCTGCCTCACGACGCCCAGCACTCTCCCTAGAGGTATGAGTCATTCATGAGCCCACTAGCCTCAGCTGGGCTTCATCAACTCCCTAGTTGTATAAGTCGGCATAAAGCCTGAATCTGGGAGAAATATATCTACCCCCCTGGATGCAACCAGGTGACTTTACCTTCCTGCTGTCACATACCCCCCCCTCTTGTTTTAACCTCGGGGTTGGAACACCAGCAATCAGGCATTCATGTACTCGAGACAAAGCATCCACATTCCCCATTTGAACGCCAGGGCGATGCTTTACTGTGAAGTTGAATTCCTGGAGGGCCAGGAACCACCTATTCACTCTTCTATTTGTTTCCTTGTTTTGAGCCATCCACTTTAACGGAGCGTGATCCGTAACCATGTCAAAGTGCCTACCTAGCAGGTAGTACCGAAGGGAATCTAGAGCCCACTTCACCGCTAAACACTCCTTTTCAACCGTGGCGTAATTTACCTCATGGGACTTCAACTTCCTGCTGAGGTAAATGACTGGGTGCTCTTCCCCGTTCCAGACCTGGGACAATACTGCTCCTAACCCCACATCTGACGCATCACTTTGTACGACAAAGTCTTTAGAGAAGTCGGGTGAGTACAACACTGGCTGGCTACATAAGGCTTGTTTCAAGAATTGGAATGCTGCCTCAGCCTCGGGGGTCCATTTAATCATGACCGACCCTTTCCCTTTCGTCAGGTTGGTTAGGGGCACAGCCTTAGAAGCAAAGTGGGGAATGAAGCGCCGATAATAACCCGCGATTCCCAGAAAGGCTCGTACCTGCTTCTTGCTGTTGGGACGTGGCCAACTCTGGATGGCCTCGACTTTGTTGAGTTGGGGTTTTATTACTCCCCTGCCAATGGTGTACCCAAGATATTTGGCCTCCTCCTGCCCAATGGTACACTTCTTGGGGTTAGCCGTAAACCCCGCTTCCCGAACAGAGTCCAGGACTGCTTGCACTTTTGGCAGATGTGAGGCCCAATCTGTGCTATGGACAATTACGTCATCCAGGTAAGCCGCAGCATACTTCCGATGGGGCCTCAGCATCTGGTCCATTTTCCGCTGGAATGTGGCCGGCGCATTCTGTAACCCGAACGGCATTCTCTTATATTGGAACGCCCCGTCTGGGGTTACAAATGCGGTTTTCTCTTTGGCCGACTTGGCCAGGGGAATTTGCCAATACCCTTTTGTGAGGTCAAGAGTCGTCATGTATCGGGCTGTTCCCAGCCGGTCGATCAACTCATCTATACGTGGCATGGGGTAGGTGTCAAATTTTGTAACTTTGTTCAACTGACGAAAATCGTTACAAAATCGCCAGCTCCCATCCGGTTTAGGCACCAACACAATGGGACTAGACCAATCACTTTGGGACTCCTCTATCACCCCTAAGTTCAGCATTTTCTGTACTTCCTCCCGTATTGCCTCCCGTCGGGCCTCTGGGATCCGATAGGGTTTTAACTTCACCCTTTCACCGGGCGGGGTAATAATATCATGCTCTACCCCAGATGTTTGTCCCGGCAGCTCAGAGAACACCTCCTTGTTGCGAAGCACAAACTCCTTAACCTCCTGTTGTTGGGGTTGTGACAAGGTGGCTGCTATTCCAACCTCCGGAATCACGCAACCAGTTTGAGCTGGTGACCAAGTTTCTGCGACTAGGGACTCTCTATCCCTCCAGGCTTTCAACAGATTAACGTGATATATCTGTTCGGGCTTTCGCCTTCCTGGTTGTCTGACCTTGTAATTCACTTCGCTCACTTTTTCCATTATCTCGTAGGGGCCTTGCCATTTGGCAAGGAATTTACTTTCAACCGTAGGGACAAGTACCAATATCCTATCCCCCGGGGAAAAGGTACGGGTCTTTGCTCCACGGTTGTACACTCTCTGCTGTGCCAACTGCGCTTGGGCCAAATGTTCCTTCACGATGGGCATTACCTGTGCAATTCGATCTTGCATCAGGGCGACATGCTCAATCACACTCCTGTGGGGAGAACTCTCACTTTCCCAAGTTTCCTTGGCAATATCCAACAGCCCTCTTGGGTGTCTCCCATACAGTAACTCAAAGGGGGAGAATCCCGTAGAGGATTGGGGCACCTCCCTAATAGCAAACATCAAATAAGGAAGTAGACAGTCCCAATCCTTTCCATCTCTATCCACCACTTTCTTCAACATTTGTTTTAGGGTTTTGTTGAATCTTTCAACCAGCCCATCGGTTTGGGGGTGATACACAGATGTACGCAATTGCGTCACTTTGAACAATTTACACAGCTCTTTCATAACCCGGGACATAAAGGGTGTACCTTGGTCCGTAAGCAGTTCTTTACAAATACCCACCCGGCTAAAAACAAGAGATAGCTCTTTGGCTATGGTTTTGGCCGAGGTATTTCTGAGAGGGATCGCTTCTGGATAACGGGTGGCATAGTCCATTATAACCAATATGTACTGGTGCCCCCTAGCGGACTTGATTATAGGACCTACCAAATCCATTGCGATTCTCTCAAACGGGACCTCAATGATGGGTAGAGGGACCAGCGGGCTACGGAAATGTGGCATCGGGGCCGACCTCTGACACACAGGGCAGGAGGAACAATAATTTTCTATGTCCTTCATCACCCCAGGCCAATAGAATCTCTGTAATACCCTCTCTCGGGTTTTCTCTGTCCCCAGATGACCTCCAAGAATGTGCCCATGGGCCAACTCCAACACCAACTTCCTGTAAGGTTTGGGCACCACCAGCTGCTCAACGGTTTCTTCTGCCCTTTTTGCCACCCGATACAGTAGGTCCTTCTCTACGCTGAAGTATGGGTAAGTGCAGGTATTATCTGGGTTCACTAACTCGCCATCTATTTCCACTACGTTTTCCCGTGCCTTTATTAGGGCGGGGTCTTTTAACTGTTCTGTGGCAAAATTTTCCCTGTGAACCTCCAGATCAGAAAACTCCACAGACGGTAGGTTTTCGTCTGAGGAGGTGGGCTCCTCTCCAGTTTCTTGAGTCTCCCCTGCCAATACTGACAAGGGAAATTCTGGAGAGTCCTCACCACTCTCAGAGGAGTTCTGGCTATCACATTCCTGGTACATAGGGGCACCAGTGGGGCGCTCAGGATCATCCCACAGTTCCCAGAACTTCGGAAAATCCCTTCCCACAATGGCATCATGCGGTAATTGAGATACTAACCCCACTGGATGAGAGAGGGTACCTTTGGGGGTCTCGAAACACACTGTAGTCACTGGATACTCTCGGGTGTCCCCATGCACACAAATAACAGCTACCTTGCTATTCCCAGAGACCTCTGTTTTAACTAATTCAGCCTTTATCAGGGTCACAAGGCTACCTGAATCCAGTAATACCACAACATTTCTACCATTAATACACATTTTGCATAAATGTTTCTCAGTTCCCCGAATGGCAGTGCATGCGACTGTCGCACACAGCGACTGACGTCTGTCCATCAGAAAGTCACATTGCATGGGTTCCTCCACAACCGGGCAATTTGCTGCAATATGTCCCGCTTGCCGGCAGCGGTAGCAAACGATCCTTCTTGCGGCCTCTTGAGCCGCTGATTTCCCAGGCTGTTCTCGCCAAACTTGGGGTAGAGCTCCCACCCTCTCACTCTCTCCACCCTCACCCCTTGGAATCCTCTTATCCGCCCCTGGGGATGGTCTGGTCTTAGGGTGGAAAGTCCGAGAGTCTCTGGAAGAGGCCGTCAGGTTCTCTGTAGCCAAGTATCTCTCTACACGATCCACAAGTTTACCGGCCGTTTCTGGGTCTCCATGGCTTACCCACTTTTGAATGGCGGTAGGAAGAGCTCTCAAGAAACGATCCATCACAACACGTTCCACAATCTCCGGTGCGGACAAAGTCTCTGGCTGTAGCCACTTCCTGCTCAGGTGAATGAGATCATACATTTGAGACCTGGGGGGTTTTCCAAGCTGGAAAGTCCAGTTATGCACACGCTGAGCCCGGACAGCCAGGGTGACACCCAGCCTTGCCAATATTTCAGCTTTTAGCATCACATAGTCTTTTGCTTGGTCAGGCTCTAGGTCATAGTAAGCCTTCTGCGATTCACCAGTTAACAGAGGAGCCACCAGTCCAGCCCACTGCTCCTCAGGCCACTTTTCTCTTTCAGCAGTCCTTTCAAATGTGGTCAAAAATACCTCTGGATCATCCTCTCCAGTCATTTTTGTCAATAAACGACTCACCCCAAAGGACGCGGTATTAGTGGGACGGCTTTCCTCACTGGTCTGCGGACGTTGCTGCATTACTGCTTCCATTTGTTGTAGTCTCTGCTCTTGCTTCTGTAACAGGTCTATGAAGCGGGCCTCAGATTGCTGCTGGGCTTGTTGATGAGCTTGCTGCTGGGCTGCAAGGCTCCTTTGCAAACCTGCATTTGTCTGCTGTTGATTGGCATTTGCTAGAGCCAGCTGTTTCAGTATCTCCTCCATGCTGGCTTAAAAAAAACTGCCTGCATTCTCCACCAACTGTGAGGGGGGTTAACTCGGTAGCGGGTGTGTGTGACCCCCTGGTTGGGCTCCCCACACAAAAACAGGGCCAGCAGACGGAGGTTGTGGTTTTCAAAATCAAAAGGTGCGGTTTATTTCTCTATGTACAGTGACAAAAACACAGCAAAGCCAAAAAGAAACAAACAAAATAAATCCTGGTCAGTTTGACCTCTGACTAAACATGCAGGTTTCCTAAACTAACAACTGGGATCAGCCTGGTGCTGTCCTAGTCCCTAAGTCCCTGGTTTAGTAAAAGTCCAAACAAATAGCCACACAGGCTTTGCCTCACCGCACAGGGGTTCACTCTCCCTAGACAGTCCACACAGGTCTGGTTCCAGGCATGAGCTAACATCTAATGAAGCTGGGAGTTTTTATAGAGGCCTTAAACGAACTGACAGGCTTCAGCTGGTCTCATCAACTCCCTGCCTCACGACGCCCAGCACTCTCCCTAGAGGTATGAGTCATTCATGAGCCCACTAGCCTCAGCTGGGCTTCATCAACTCCCTAGTTGTATAAGTCGGCATAAAGCCTGAATCTGGGAGAAATATATCTACCCCCCTGGATGCAACCAGGTGACTTTACCTTCCTGCTGTCACAATATTTATTTACTTTTACAGTTTATATATATTTATATTTTTATTACTGATTTTATGGTTCTAGTATTTATACATCACTATAATTGATCAGTTGTATTTATTATTCATATTCCACAACCTGTTTATTTATTGATATTTATTAGCCATTGTGCACTATTATTTTATCATTATAATTATATGTAATATTAGAAACAGCGCAGCACCACCCCCCTCCATCTATATATAGATATAGATATATAGGTCTATATATATATATATAATTACTTGAAAAAAGGGGAGCAAGAGGCGGGACTTTGTATGAAGCAATTAGAAGCAGATAAATATGTTGGATAAAAAGTAGCTTTTAATTAGTTCAAAATGTCATAAAAAATCCATTTCTAAATTCTTTTGCATTTTGCTATAAATCAATCACGTTACCCTTTTTCCCACCTTACTACAAATTAGGGATGGAGGCACACGGTCGCATTAAAAATTAAAAATAAAAATAATATTTAATACGTATTCTTTGTATACGAATGAGCCTTGCAGCTCACTCTATTTCAATCTTTTTATTTGCTTATTTTATTTATTTTCTTTTCCATGGTCGACATGTTTTTTACTTGGTCTATTTTGTTTTTTTCCATTCCCCAGTTTAATTTGGCATTTTCTGGCTTACATGTGTGCACTGATGGTTATGAATGTGCTTTTTCGCTGGACCATGCCTCCCATGTCTCGCTCGGGAGCTGCGATGCACTTTGGGGACCTCCCCTTCGCCCTGATGTGACGTAGGGCGGGCGGGGGCTCTGCCACTGCGCGTTGACATCACGCAATCCATGCCAGACGTGCGGCGTCGTTGTGGCGCCGCATTGCTGGCTGAGTGATCTACCATTCTCAGCACGCCGGGGGTTACTGTTGGTTGACGTCTCCTAGGGCAGCCTTGCTACCCCTCTGGTGGTGCCTCCCATCTCTTCCCCTCCTATGTGCTCCAGCGTGACGTTGGGGGCTAGGCTGTGGCGGCTCTCCCTATATATGTCCTCTCCCCTTGCTGGGTCCCACACATAGATTTTCTAACACCACTCTCCACAGAGGAACAACATGCACCTGCTATTCATGCTCACAGCAGCTTCACAACAGGTATACCTTTTCATCCTACCATTCACTTACCACTTGACCATTTTCTTCCTTTCTTTGTCTCCTTATTCTGCCTTACTCCTTCTTTCAATCCTTTTCTTCACTTTCCTGTTTTTCTTCCCCCCCCCTTTTCTTTCCTTTTTCTTCCTTCTCACTTCACCATATATCTCACCACCCTTCTTACACTCACCTACAACCCCTTTTTTTCACTTTGATTTGTAATTTATCTTTCTCACCTCCCTTTCTCACACAGGCTCCCCAATTTGGGGTCCCCGCATCCAGTTTACACCTTGTTATCCCACATATTTTAACCCTCTCTGGGTGTTGCCTGTGTTGGTTGTGGCCGCCTTCTCATGCCCCCTCAGCTCCCCCCTGCGATACCAATTGGCCGGACCTGTGATCTTCGCGGCCCCACCATCACTGCACAGATGTCTATGTAAGTCAGTGGGTTTAGTGCACATTAGGGATGAGCTTCGTGTTCGAATCGAACCCATGTTCGACTCGAACATCGCCTGTTCGGCTATTTGCCAAATTTCGAACATTATGGGCCGTTCGTGCCAAATTCGAGTGGCACGTCACAGCCCATAATTCACTGCAGCATCGCAGTACATTGCTGGCTGATGATTGCCCAAACATACACTATGACCCGCATGCTTTGGCCAATCACAGCGCGGGAAAAAAACAGAGAGCCATAATTGGCCAAAGCCAGGGTGGCTTAGGCCAATTATGGCTCAGGGGGTTTAGTACACGCCCCACACTATATAAGGCCGCTTGGCAGCCTTCTGTAGTGTGTTGGAGTTGTTAAAAGAGAGAGATTACAGAGAGAGACAGTGTCATTTATATTGAGTTATATAGAGCAGGCAGGCGAGTCAGTTAGCTGTAGTTACAGTGTGTAGAGGATATATTTGCATCCTAGGTGTTGTATATATATTTATACACTGTATTCAGTTTAGCTAGATCTGTTCCTGTTATTCTCTATACTGTGACAAGCAGGCAGGTGATTGTGCAAGCTGCAGTCAGTGTTTCACTTAGTGTACTGTGTGCTTTACATAGCGTTCATCTAAAGCTTACCTGACTACAGTTAGTGACTGAAGCCCTGTACACACGATCGGTTTTACCAATGAAAACAGTCCAATGGACTTTTTTCATCAGACAAACCGATCGTGTATGGGCCCCATCTGTCTTTTTTCCATCGGTGTCAAAAAAATAGAACATGTTTTAAATTTTTCCGATGGATAAAAAACCGATAGCAAATTCCGATCGTCTATGGGCAAGTCCATCGGATAAAAAACCTGCGCATGCTCAGAATCAATTCGACGCATGCTCAGAAGCATTGAACTTCATTTTTCTCGGCTCATCGGAGTGTTTTACATCACCACGGTCGGTTTTTTGACTGATGGTGTGTAGACAAACTGATGGAAGTCAGCTTCATCGGATTTCCGATGGATAAAACCATCGGATTAGAATCCATTGGATATCTGATCGTGTGTACGAGGCTTAATAGTGGTGTTCTCATAATAAAACCACAGGCAGAGAGCTGCAAGTATTTTCAGCTAGTATACTGTGTCCTCTGCACAGTTTTCACCTTAAAATAACTGAAGACAATTGCTGCTTTTCCCATACTAATACCACAGCAGGCAGTTGATTCTGATAGATGCATTATAACCAGTACACATATATATATATATATATATATATATATATATATATATATATATATACATCCCACCTTTTTGCAGCTACATCTCACTGCAGGCCATAAGTATGTCTGGAAGGCAAACAAGGAGAGGCAGACAGTCACAAGGCAATAAAAGAGGGCAAGCAGGCTCTGTGTATAGAGGCAACAGTGCTGGTCGTGGACACGGTGCATCCTCATCAGCACGTAGCCGTGGGACATGCTTGTCCTTCTTTTCGTCAGCTGGCCATGTTGAGCCGCAACATGCCCAAGACTTGGTAGAGTGGATGACCAAGCCGTCCTCATCCTCATCCTCTCTCACCCAGGCTCAGGGTACTTTGTCTGGCAAAGCAGATGCCAAAGCGGCCTCTTCCCTTTGGCTCAATGGCATCAGTCACTCCTTCCCTAGCTCCACCATGTCCTCCTGAGGAGTCCCCCGAACTGTTTTACCACAGTGTTGGGTACATGCTCCAGGAGGATGCCCAGCATTTTGAAGGCTCCGATGATGGAACCCAGCTAAAGGAAGGAAGTAACGTGAGCCCAGAGAGAGGGGGTAGTAAGGTGAGCCCAGAGAGAGGGGATGCCCAACAAGGTCAGCTATCTGACAGTCATGTTCCCCCAGCTGCAGCATACTGCCAGATTTGCTCCAGTAATGAGGAGGGAGGGGATGATGAGGTCACTGACTCCACGTGGGTGCCTGATAGGAGAGAGGAGGAGGAGGAGGCACATCTCCAACGAGGCAGGATGCCCTCCAGGGGCCAGCTTAAGGGCAGCACACCGACTGCATCACACCACAGAGCTCCGCATGTGCAGGGCGCTGCTGTCTCTGCACGTTATTCCAAAAGTTCTTTGGTGTGGGCTTTTTTTCAGACGTGTGCAGCAGATCGCACCATTGCCATTTGCAACATATGTCTAAAGCGTATCTCGCGTGGCCAAAACATCAGCCACTTGGGCACCACGTGCTTTACCAGACATATGTCGACCTACCATGCAGTTTGTTGGCAAACATACCTAAAAGACCCACACCAAAGAACAAAGCGGACCTCTCCTTGCTCCTCATCAGCTGGGATCTCCAACCCCACTATACCTTCAGTCCTCTCTGAAACCTGCACTGAGAGGAATGAAGGTGTAGAATTAGGTGTGTCACAGCCAAGTACTTGTGGGCAATCTGCTATCGGTACACCAACGTCAGATTGTACCAGGCAAATTTCTCTGCCCCAGCTGCTGCACCGCCAAAAGAAGTTCACTCCCAGCCATCCACATGCCCAGCGGTTGAATGCTAGCTTTGCTAAATTGCTAGCACTTCAACTGCTGCCTTTTCAGTTGGTAGACTCTGCCCCCTTCTGTGAGTTTGTTGATTGTGCGGTTCCTCAGTGGCAGGTTCCCAAACGCCACTTTTCCTCACGGAAGGCGATTCCGGCTCTCTACCGGCATGTGGAAGGCAATGTCTTTGCGTCGCTGGACAGGGCGGTCATCGGTAAGGTGCATATTACCGCTGACTCATGGTCCAGCAGGCATGGACAGGGACGTTACCTATCTTTCACGGCGCATTGGGTGACTCTGCTGGCAGCTGGGAAAGATGCAGGACAAGGTGCAGTAGTGTTGGATGTTGTTCCGCCACCATGCCTACAAAATGTTACTACTGGTGATTCTGACACACCTCTCTCCTCCACCCCCTCCTCTTCTTCTTCCTCCATGGCCTCTACCTGTGCTTTGTCCTTGGAACCAGCGGTGCTCCGTAGGCGTTCAAGGGGCTACGCAAGTACGCAGGCAAAAAGATGCCATGCGGTGCTTGAGCTGGTGTGCTTGGGGGACAGGAGCCACACTGGGGCAGAGATTCTGTCAGCTCTGCAGGGGCAGGCAAAACAAAAGATCAAGTCTTCTGGACAGCAGCACTCCAATAAAAAGCCTTTATTATGTAAAATCTTCAAAAATCCAAATACAGCACAGCAAGTCACAAAATTCTGGTTAGAGCTGACTAGTTTCACACTTTCTTAGTGTTTAATCATAGCAGGGGCAGGCTCAGAGGTGGTTGATGCCACGCCAGCTTAAGCCAGGAATGGTGGTTTCCGACAATGGCACCAACCTCCTCTCCGCCCTCCGACAGGGACAACTGACCCATGTGCCCTGTTTGGCTCACGTCCTTAACTTGGTGGTGCAGCGGTTCTTGGGCAGGTACCCGGGCTTACAGAAGCAGGCCAGGAAACTCTGTGGGCATTTCCGCCGGTCATATAATGCCAGTGCTTGGCTGGCTGAGCTGCAAAAGGATTACAACCTGCCCAAGAACTGCCTATTCTGTGACATGCCCACCAGGTGGAACTCTACGTTGGCCATGCTGCAGCGGCTGCACATGCAGCAGAGGGCCTTTAATGTGTATCTGTTGCAATATGGCATCAGGACAGGGTCAGGGGAGCTTGGATTTTTTTCCCCACACCAGTGGGCCATGATCAAGGATGCATGCACTGTCCTGGCACCATTTGAGGAGGCCACGAGGATGGTGAGCAGTGACAGTGCATGCATCAGTGACACTGTCCCTCTTGTCCACCTTTTGGAGCACACGCTGCATGGAATAATGGACAGGGCACTTGAGGCAGAACAGAGGCAGGAAGAGGAGGACTTCCTTACCTCTCAAGGCCCCCTTTATCCAGACAGTGTTCATGCTGGCCCGGCTATCACACAGGAAGAATGCCTCAGCAAACCTACGCTGCATGGCCTCCCTGAGCCTGCAAAGCCTGCGGAAGGATCCTCGTATTCGTGCGATCAAGGAGATGGATCATTACTGGCTGGCAACCCTCCTTGATCCACGTTACAAGGGTAAGGTTGCGGACCTTATCTTGCCATCGCAGAGGGAGCAGAGGATGAAGCATCTTCAGGAGGCCTTGAAGAAAGGTCTGTGCAACGCGTTCCCAGAGACTGGGAGGTTACAAATTCCTGGTCCTGGACAACGTGTTGCTGAGGCTCCGGTCAGTCAAAGAAAGAGCGGCGGAGAAGGTGGCCATCTGACCGATGCGTTCAGACAATTTTTTAGTACGCAGCCCCAAGGTATGATCGCTTCCAGCAACCATCGCAAGCGTCTGGTTTACATGGTGCTGGAATACCTAGGGGCAAGATCAGACTTGGACACCTTTCCCACCAAAAATCCTCTGGGTTACTGGGTCTTGAGGATGGATCACAGGCTAGAGCTTGCACAGTATGCAATTGAGCTACTGGCCTGTCCTGCATCCAGCGTTCTTTCGGAACGCACATTTAGTGCTGCTGGAGGCTTTGTAACCGGGTGCGCCTGTCCACCGACTCGGTCGATCAACTGACCTTCATAAAAATGAATCAGTCTTGGATCACCACCAGCTACCAAGCACCTGATGCTGATGTAACAGACTAATTTTCTTTGAAATGTCAGATCCCTTCAAGACTGCCTATGCTGATGCAAAATGAATATCCTGTTATGCTGAGTGACTATCCTCTTCCTCCTCAATGATCATGCTGATAGCGTGTAAGAACATTTTTGTTTCTGGGCACCGCCACCAGTGGCTAAGGCCCAATTTTTCATCCCCTGTTTAACAGGGGTGTGTAATTACAATTTTTTATGCAATACTTTGCAGCAGGGCTCATTGCTGCGCTCCAAGTACAGTATCTGTGAGGGGTTGCAGTGTTGTGGCACTAGTGCCTAAGGCCCAATTTTTATGCCCCTGTTTAACAGGGGCGTGTAATTACAATTTTTGATGCAATGCTTTGCAGCAGGGCTCTTTGCTGCGCTCCAACTACAGTATCTGTGAGGGGTTGCAGTGTTGTGGCACCAGCACCAGTGCCTAAGGCCCAATTTTTCAGCCCCTGTTTAACAGGGGCGTGTAAATAATTTTTTTGATGCAATACTTTGCAGCAGGGCTCATTCCTGCGCTCCTAATAGAGTATCTGTGAGGGGTTGCAGTGTTGTGGCACCAGCACCAGTGCCTAAGGCCTAATTTTTTGTTTCTGGGCACCGCCACCCGTGGCTGATGTAACAGCTCCAAGTACAGTATCTGTGAGGGGTTGCAGTGTTGTGGCACCAGTGCCTAATGCCCAATTTTTCTGCCCCTGTTCAACAGGGGCATATGATTACAATTCTTGATCTAATAATTCACAGCAGGGCCCATTCCTGCGCCCACCAAGATTAACTGTGAGAGCTTACAGTGTTGTGGCAACACCACCACTACCAAAGGCCCAATTTTTCTGCCCCTGTTCAACAGGGGAATGTAATTACAATTCTTGATCTAATAATTCACAGCAGGGCCCATTCATGCGCGCACCAAGAGTAACTGTGAGGGCTTACAGTGTTGTGGCACCAGCACCACCACCAAAGGCCCAATTTTTCCTACCACTGTTCAACAATGGCATGTAATTACAATTCCTGATATAATAGTTGACAGCAGGGCGTTCCAGCGCCCACCAAGAGTAACTGTGAGGGCTTACAGTGTTGTGGCAACACCAACACCTAAGGGCCAAATTTCTGCAGAGTATATACGGCAGGCCCCTACTTTCAAACATCCAACTTACAAACGGAAGGAGACAACAGGAAGTGAGAGGAAATCTACCCCTATGAAGGGAAATTCTCTCCTGTAAGAGTTAATATGGGGAAAAGGTGTCTCCTATCCACTAAAGCTTTATCACCAATCCTTGTTTCAATAAAAACCCTAAATTTTCAAAAAACATTTTTCTTGTTCATACATCACGGGACACAGAGCAGCATAGTCATTACTATGTGGGTTACATAGAATTACCTTCAGGTGCTGGCACTGGCAACTTCCAAAACAGGAAGTACCCTCCCCTATATAAGCCCCTCCCATCCGGGAGTACTTCCGTTTTTTGCCAGTGTCTAAGGTGTTGGCCAAGGTTAACATGTATTCATCTGGGCTTGTGTACAGGTTCTCTGGGCCTTAGCAAGCTATTCCGGATCCGACCAAAAAAGCTTCATAGCTAAACGGTCGGTACCCGGGCCTTGCAGAGAAGAGCAAGGTTTTGCCTGTAATGCCTCTCTTAGGAGGGCTGGACCCTGGCATCCAGAGCTCTGGTCATACCCAAAACCAAGAGGCTATCTGTGCAGGGTGCTATACAGGTCCAGGGGAGTGGAATCCTTGGGAACCCGGTCCCTGAAGGTCTAGTACAATGCCTGCCGTGAAAGGTGAAGTTTGGGCTTCTGTGGACCAAACAAAGTCCTGCGGCGGGGAAAAGGTAAGTGGGGGCCCCTCAGGAACTTGGTTCTATTGAGGGGACCCCCAAGCCTAATATGTCTTTCTGCCTGTTACCTAAAAGGTATTCCCGCTAATAGCTGTATATGCCTAAGAAATCCTAGAAATGTTTTTTCATAAAGGAAGTTTTAAAAACTGTAAACCTGGAAATGTTTTTCATAAAGGAGGTTTTAAAAAAAAAAAAAAAAAAAGACAAAAGTGCGGTACCTGTGTTTGTCCACTAGAGGCCGCTGTGGAACGTCTTTTTTTCTTGGGACTATTCCTTCCATGGTGAAAGTCCAGGCAGATGAGTGAGCTCTCTATCAGGGAAGCTGCATTTCTCTGTCATGCTGCCAAGTAGTTTCCTTCCATCCCCGAGTCCTGGTGAAACAGGGACCCTGGCTCCTCTCCCTACAGGGCGCCAAGAGCGCACACGTGCGCGCGCGCGCACACACGCTTTCTTTTTATAGATTTAGCTTCAAAAAGTGGGCGGAGCCTGGCGGATGACGCGCTCTGTGCGCCCAGCGCTTCTGCGCATGTGCGGGCGTCCCAGCAAGATAAAAGGACTCAGTCCACGCTGCTTGCTATGGACACAGAGCATGAAAAGGAGCTGGTAGCATGGTATAGGGGCTTACAGCGGGCGGTTGATACAGGCATCCCCAGAAAGACGCATTAGTAGACACCCACTGATGTACATAGCAGCAAATTGCATTAGACTATTTCAGTAAGGGGTGTATTGCGGCTGGAATACCTCAGCTTTGAACTAAGGAATATGCCGCCTAAAAAACTCCGAGATATACCTCTCAGGAAGTGTAGGGGGTCTCCATCGGGCTCTGAGGATCTGGAGCAGTCATCTGCACCCTCCTCCCCTGAGAAATCAGAGGTTAATACCCATAAGGAACCCCCGGGAGTGCCAGGTACTGCGGCTGTCCTCAGTCCACCTGCTCCTGCATATATAACAGAGGAGGTTTTTTTCTCAACTCTGGAGGGATTGGAGCAGAGATTGGCAGCATTGATCGCTTCTTCTCTACAGGAAAGAAAGCGCGCCAGATCTCCATCACCTCCATTAGAGTGCCTGTTGGCAGAGCAACAGTCCCAGGAAGGGACCGACCTACCTGAAGGGGATCAGGAGGAGGTTAACTCTGTTTTTGAGGAATCAACTACTGCTGTCTCCTCATTGGGGTCGCTAAAAGCTCCCCAGGTTAATTGCTCCTTTCCAATACATCCATTATTGGAAGGACTTATATACCAGGACTGGGAACATCCTGATAAACTATTTGTTCCGCCTAAGAAATTTCCGGTGATCTATCCCATGGAGGAAAAGTTCACCCAGAGATGGAATGTTCCTACGGTGGATGCAGCCATCTCTTCTGTGAACAAATCACTGACATGTCCAGTAGATAATGTTCAAATGTTCAAAGATCCAGTAGATAAAAAATTGGAATCTTTATTAAAATCTGCTTTTTCCACAGCAGGGGCTGTTACACAGCCAGCAGTGGCAGCTATTGGGGTCTGCCAAGCTTTAAAGGATCAAATGAAAATGGTCCTGAGGGATTTGCCAGACCAGCAGGCCCAGGCTCTGGCTGATCTGCCTAGAGCATTATGCTTTGCGGTTGACGCCATCAAGGATTCTATCCATCAGGCCTCCCGCCTCACGCTGTCTTTGGTACATATGCGTAGGCTTCTGTGGCTCAAAAACTGGTCTGCTGAAGCTCCCTGTAAGAAGCTCTTAGTTAGCTTCCCATTTCATGGGGAACGCCTTTTTGGCGAGGACCTGGATAAGTATATCCAGAAGATTTCCAGTGGTAAAAGTACTCTCTTACCGAGTAAGAAGAGGTCTAGGGGTCCATCTTTTAAGAGGACTACCTCTCCTATCCCTGCGACGTCTGCTACTAAGCAGTTCCGACGGCCTCCTCGGTCAAACTCAGGGGGTAAAAATCAGGGACAGTCACAGGGTAATAAGAAACCCTGGTTCCGAAGGGGTACTAAACCAGCCTCCAAGTCAAGCCTATGAAGGGCTGCCCCCACTCAAACGGGTGGGGGGAAGACTTCAGTTGTTCACAGAGACCTGGCGGGAGACGATCAAAGACAGATGGGTGCTCTCCGCAGTAACTCTGGGATACAAGTTGGAGTTAAAAGAGTCTCCTCCTTCCCATTTTATGTGGTCAGGCATGCCAAGAGACCCTCGGAAAAGAGGGTCTCTCCTATTGGCGTTAGAACAACTATTGCTCCAAGGAGTAATTATGGAGGTTCCTATGGAAGAGTGGGGGTTGGGTTTCTACTCAAACCTTTTCACAGTCCCGAAGCCAAACGGGGACATAAGACCCATATTGGACCTAAAGAGTCTAAACAAATTTCTAAACGTCCGGTCTTTCCGGATGGAGTCGATCCGATCGGTCACCGCTGCCCTACAAGGGGAGGAATGGTTAGCCTCGATCGACATCAAAGATGCTTACTTGCATGTTCCCATCTTTCCAGGTCTTCAAAAATTTCTACGCTTTGCAGTAGAAGGGCGCCATTTTCAGTTCAGAGCCTTACCATTCGGTCTGGCCACAGCACCACGAGTGTTCACAAAAATTCTGGCCCCACTGTTGGCCGATCTAAGAACACGAGGTGTAACGATAATGGCATACCTAGACGACCTGTTGTTGATGGACCACTCAGTTGCCAAGCTAGAAGTGGTAATTGTCGATACAATCAAGTATCTAGAATCTCACGGTTGGGTCATCAACCTGGACAAGTCAGCCCTACAGCCAGTGAAAAACCTGGTATATCTAGGGCTACGGCTGGATTCAGACCAGAGGAAGATTTTCTTACCTCTAGACAAGGTATCCTCTTTGAGGGGCTTGGTCCGTCTGCTTTGTGCAAAAAGACAGCCGTCCATACGCCTGTGCATGAGGCTGCTTGGAAAGATGGTAGCATCATTCGAAGCTGTGCCATACGCCCAATTCCACTCAAGGAATTTACAGAGGGCCATATTGTCAGCCTGGAACGGGAAAATTCAGGTTCTAGACTTCCCGATGGCTTTGTCCCCTTCCGTTCGGAAGAGTCTCTGCTGGTGGTTGATCCCCCAGAATCTCCAGAAGGGAAAACCCTTCAGTCCGATATCTTGGAAGGTGGTCACTACAGATGCCAGCCTTATAGGCTGGGGGGCAGTACTGGAGCAATGGTCTCTCCAGGGCAGATGGTCAAATGTAGTAAAAACCCTGCCCATCAATCTCTTAGAGATACGAGCAGCCCGGTATGCCCTAGTAGCCTGGACATCCAGACTCCAAGGGTCCCCTGTCAGAATTCAATCAGACAATGCCACAGCAGTGGCATATATCAATCATCGGGGAGGCACCAGGAGTCGTGCAGCCCAGAGGGAAGTAAGTCACACCCTGGAATGGGCAGAAAAGCATGTCCCATGTATATCAGCTGTCTTCATTCCAGGGGTGGAGAATTGGAAGGCGGACTTTCTGAGTCGCCAACAGTTATGCCCAGGGGAATGGTCCCTTCATCCCGAGGTCTTCCGAGCAATATGTCAGCGGTGGGGAACACCGGATGTAGATCTGCTAGCATCCAGATTCAACGCAAAGGTGGACAGATTTGTCTCCCGGACAAGGGATCCCCTCGCTTGCGGCTCGGATGCTCTGGTGTTCCCTTGGGATCAGTTCAGACTGATATATGCATTCCCTCCGCTACAATTGTTGCCTCGACTCCTTCGCAGAGTCAGGTTGGAGAAGAAGCCGGTGATCCTGGTGGCTCCAGCGTGGCCCCGAAGGGCCTGGTACGCGGAGATCATCAAAATGTCTGTGGGGAGTCCTTGGACCCTTCCACGTCGTCCGGACCTGCTTTCGCAAGGACCGATATACCACCCTTCCTTACTAACTCTAAGTTTAACGGCCTGGCTATTGAATCCCACATCCTAAAGAAGAGAGGTCTCTCTAACTCTGTGGTATCAACTATAATCAATGCCAGGAAGCCTGTATCCAGGCAGATCTACTATAGAGTTTGGAAGGCGTACATCACTTGGTGCGAGGCCAGAAAGTGGCATCCACGTAAGTACGTTATAGGCAGAATTCTGGACTTCCTACAGTGGGCTGTAGACAGGAAGTTTGCCTTAAGTACTATCAAGGGCCAGGTTTCGGCCTTATCAATACTATTTCAAAGGCCCCTGGCTATGCATTCACTTGTCAAATCCTTTATGCAAGGGGTGACTTGTATTATTCCACCGATTAAAGCTCCCATATGCCCATGGGATCTAAATTTGGTTCTGTCGGTTCTGCAGAAGCAGCCGTTTGAACCTTTGCGCCACATTTCCTTGGTTCTACTCACCAGAAAATTTATATTTTTAGTAGCCATATGCTCGGCTAGAAGAGTGTCGGAATTAGCCGCCATGTCCTGTAAAGAGCCAATCTGGTTATCCATAAGGACAGAGTAGTATTACGCCCTCACCCAGCCTTTCTTCCTAAGGTGGTATCGAGGTTTCACTTGAACCAGGATGTGGTTCTTCCTTCTTTTTTCCCCAAACCAAGCTCGGTAGAGGAAAAGTTATTGCATTCTTTGGATGTAGTAAGAGCAGTTAAAGCTTATCTAAAAGCCACTGCTCAGATTCGTAGAACGGATTCTTTGTTTGTTCTGCCGGAAGGCCCCAGAAAGGGTCAGGCAGCATCAAAATCTACTTTAGCCAAGTGGATTCGACAGGTCATAATACAAGCCTATGGCTTGAGAAGTAGACCGCCTCCGTTCAAAGTTAGGGCGCACTCCACGAGAGCAGTTGGAACTTCATGGGCAGTGCATCACCAGGCCTCCCTGGCTCAAATTTGTAAGGCCGCAACATGGTCTTCAGTACACACGTTTACTAGGTTCTACCAGGTGGACGTTAGAAGTCAGGAGGATGTCGCCTTTGGGCGCAGTGTGTTGCAGGCCGCAAAAGATCCTCATGCCTGATGGCGCCCAGCTAATGTATGGTGTATCCCCCCCCTCATTTGGCATTGCTTTGGGACGTCCCACATAGTAATGACTATGCTGCTCTGTGTCCCGTGATGTATGAACAAGAAAGTAGGATTTTTAAAACAGCTTACCTGTAAAATCCTTTTCTTGGATTACATCACGGGACACAGAGCTCCCACCCCTCTTTTGGGGACACGTATTGCTTTGCTACAAAACTGAGGTACTCCCGGATAGGAGGGGCTTATATAGGGGAGGGTACTTCCTGTTTTGGAAGTTGCCAGTGCCAGCACCTGAAGGTAATTCTATATAACCCACATAGTAATGACTATGCTGCTCTGTGTCCCGTGATGTACTCCAAGAAAAGGATTTTACAGGTAAGCTGTTTTAAAAATCCTACTGTCATTGGGACGGAAAGTGAGTTGAATTGTTCTGAACAGGTGCACAGACAGCAAAACAAATGTTACAGGGGTGATAACCCTTCCCTATGTTTTCCAAAAAGCTTAAAAATATTTTTTTGTCTGGAGCTACATTTTAAAAAATGTACCTGTTCCAAATTAAAAACAGATTCTACTTAAGAACAACCTACATTCCCTGTCTTGTTTGCACCACCTGTATACTGCTGTTCAGCGTATATAGGGCCTTTTTTAATTTGGGTGCAGGGTTCCCCTTAATATCCATACAAGACCCAAAGGAGCTGGTAGTGGGTTTGGGGGGGGGGGGGGGGGGGGGTTGGTATGGGGTACCTATGTCATTTTTCTCAATGATTTTCATCCATATTGCCGGGACCAGGCATTACATTAAAGCCGCAAGCAGTTTTAAATTAGTTTTTTTTCCTTTAGAAATGTCATTTTGTGCAGGGACAGTTCTAAACATAGGAAACACGTGCCACTTCACAGGCATACTTTAGACACCCCCCAGGTACGATATTTACTTTTTTTTTCACTTCAAGCATCATTAAAATCACTGCTCCTGAAAACATCTCTTTTTAAAACTTTTTTTTTGCATTGATACATGTCTCCTGGGGCAGGACCCGGGTCCCCAAACCCCTTTTAAGACAATAACTTGCATATTAGCTGTTATAATTAGCACTTTTGATTTCGAACGCTCGAGTCCAATGTATTTAATAGGGTTCTAAAGTTCACGCAAACTTTCGGTCCGTTCGCAGGTTCTGGTGTGAACCGAACCGGGGGGTGTTCGGCTCCTCCCTATTGCACATATGGGGATGCTCCCCATGTCCTACACGTGTCCAATTTTTTTTACTGTTTCTCTAGATCATGCTACATGATTGTCCCTTTATCTATTTTTGTTTATTTTTAGATCAGTGGTTCTCAACTCCAGTCCTCAGGGCCCACCAACAGGCCAGGTTTGCAAGATAACTGAAATGCATCACAGGTGATATAATTTGCTGCTCAGGGATTGCAGTATTCTAGTCTGCATCTCACCAAGGTAATACTTAAAATCTGGCCTGTTAGTGGGTCCTGAGGACAGGAGTTGAGAACCACTGTTTTAGATGGTCACTGTGGTTTTACTCCTGATGAGTGGCCATAAAGGCCTGAAATGTGTAGCGCTAATAACCTCCGACATGTGTACTTATTCATCTTTTTTATGAACGTTCCTTCGAAATTACTTTTTTCCCCCCCATGTTTATCAAACATTTTTTACAGCTATAACTCTGTACTGTATCAATTGAAATGTGTGTTAATATGTCCCAACTATTCTATGCATCTGCCAATATACGATAATTCCTTTTTGGAACACTACCATTGTGCAATATTTGGTTCTAATGTATTGAAAAATTATTGATTTATAGCAAAATGCAAAAGACATTTTGAACCAATTAAAAGCTATTTTTTATTCAACGTATTTATCTGCTTCTGTGTGCTTCATACAAAGTCCTCTTGCTCCCCTTTTTTCAAATATTGAACCAGGATGGAGGAGGGGACCGAACGGCCCCCGTTATCCTCATTTAAAATCCCACATTACCCTTTTTTCCCCCCTTAATATATATATAATTACGTTTTTATGGTTGCCGTCCCCCCTACTATTGTCCCTGTCCCCCCATGTGTCCCCCCTTAATATGAAAGCTGGAGACGCCACTGCGCTTATCCCACTGTGAGGGAGCCCGGCGCCACTGCTGTTAGAGGTGACAGGAGCTGGCGGGCAGAGCACTCGCTGCCATACCCACACAGCGGATCCGTCCGCCCACCCTCTCCGTGGCTCCCCCCCATTGCTGCAGACAAATGCCATGTCAGGACAAGAGCATGCACTGTATACATCTCCCCAGTGTGCATGCTCCTAAACATATGCTTAAATACAGTATTTGTAAATCCGACGGACTGTTTAAATGTTAAATGTGAAAATCAGAGGCGTTCTTTCACATTAGCAACCATGTAAGGTCAGCTTGTTTGCTGCTGCTTTTAAAATTTAACATCTAAACAGTCCTTCGGATTTCCAAATACTGTATTTAAGCATATAAGCTCCGTTTTGTGTTGAAAATAACTGTGAAATCTAAAACTCCGGTGGGTGTAACTTCTCACTCTATCATTACTGTGCAGGAGTGTGGGGTGTAGCAAGATGGCGGCGACGGAACCTCACTTCCGGAGCAATCTGTGATGGGGAGCCGAATGTGACGAGACACTGCAACAAGCTTTCCTGGCCTGATTTGCCTGGAGTTCACTCCCCTCCTGGTCCTGGATCAGCCTCCGGAGTGCCTGAGAGTGCTCCCGCAGCACATCAGCAGCCTACACCTGCCTTGGGACAGGCATCGGCCTACCTCCTGGAGCGGAGGCCATCTTGCTCCACCCGGCGGTGGTCTAGGTGAGCTCCCCTGCCTTCCCTGACTGCCTTGTGCAACTTTAAGTTGATTTTATATATTTAAAAATAATATAAAAGTGTTAATAAACAAAAAGACAAAAAGTATGTTTATTTGTCTTGTCTTTTTTTTTTGCTGATCCGAAAAATGATCCGATCCGTGACTCTGATCCGAGGAACGATCCGAACCGTGAGTTTTTTGATCCGTTGCACCCCTACTACTAACAGATACTTCTAATGTGAGTTTTTAATGCAATTTGTTTATTAAATACTACAGTCTTTACTAAGAGGCGCCTATGTCTTTCTCTCCCTCTTCACTTGTTTGGAGTGTGCTTCAACTCCCCCTTCAAGGCTGCCCTGATACAGTGGACTGTTTTCTCACACAGAGCTAATAAGCTCAAAGGACTGTCTATGGACTTGTGTTACATTTTTTATACTACAGTCGGCGCCACTATCCTATGTATTTTTAAACAGCCACCTGGCAGCTAAACACTGGTGTTACTAATTATTACAGCCTGCTGGCTCCTGGGAGACACCTGCTGGTGGACACTGGAGCTGCAGCAAACAGCCCAGAGCAGCACAGTGCCACCAGCAGCTATACTCAATCCTTTTGCCTAGAGTTCCAACGGGAGTTGTCTATTAATTTCCACCATTAGAGTACTGTGGCGAGTCCAATGCAAAATATTACAGTGACATAGTGCTTATTTCTCTGGTGCATGGTGACCTGACCTCACAAGTGTAAGCTCCGCCCTACATGTTTCATCATATCTGACACCATCGGGGCACAGATGCTGCGCTCATCACCACGCAAATATATACTCCATTCAAGAAGAGAGAGCCCAGAGAGCATGGAGGCCCCTCCCTTCTTGAATGGAGTTTATATTACTGGGTTACTGGATGAGATACCATGGTAATATTGTATGGATATTTTTGATTGTCCCCCACAGACAATGAATTAACCTACATGCCCATCTGACTCTATTTATTAAGTTCCGGTAAGAGTCCTCCTAATCTAAGGTGGCGGTGCACTTTGGTGTTGCAAGCATCTGTATATGCAAGACTTCTTTTATCCTCACATTGGTGAATTTGGATTCAGATATATTGGAAATGTTATTTACATTTTTCTGCTCACTTTTTTACTATGCCACAATATTTGTTTACTGTGCTTATTGTGCCAACCAAAAATCATACAATGTGAATTTATACTTTATATCTGCACAAAATTTATCTAATTGTTTTTGCCAGCTGCTAATATTAGATCTGTAAGCACGATTTCTGTTTTGTCGAAATATAGAAGAAAAACACATGGTGTTCGACAGGCTTCCTGATTCTTCTGTCAGCTGAAGGGAACAAGTCTTCTCAAAATCCAAGCTGCTTATATCAGCTCCGGGGTAAGGAGTCTGGTTACACATCCCTTTGCTGGATTGGTCCTTGGCGCAGGAGAAACCTTATTTAAACATCATCAGCTTGTGCCTCTGTGCTTGTGATATCATTACTGTTTCCTGGCTACCTGTCTGTTTCCTTGTTACATGCATGTGCACATTTAACCACTTCAATACAAGGCACTTATACTCCCTTCCGGTCCAGGCCAATTTTCAGCTTTTGCCGCGTACACACGATCGGAAATTCCGACAAGAAAAGTCCGATGTAAGCTTTTGCTCGGAAATTCCGACCGTGTGTAGGCTCCATCGGACTTTTGCTATTGGAATTTCAGCCAACAAAAGATTGAGAACAGGTTCTCTATTTTTCCGATGGAAAAAGTTCCTATCGGAAATTCCGATCATCTATAGCAATTCCGACGTGCAAAATTCCTACGCATGCTCGGAAACAATTTGGCGCATGCTCGGAAGCATTGAACCTAATTTTCTCGGCTCGTCGTAGTGTGGTACGTCACCGCGGTCTTGACGGTCGAAAGTTCAGAGAACTTGTGTGACCGTGTGTATGCAAGCCAAGCTTGAGCGGAGTTCCGTCTGAAAAAAACATCCAAGATTTTTCTGACGGAAATTCAAATCGTGTGTACGCGGCATAACAGTGCTCTCAGATTCTGAATGACAATTATTCAGTCATGCTACACTACCCAAACCAAATTTTTATCATTTATTATTTACACAAATAGAACTTTCTTTTGTTGGTATTTAATATTTTTTGCAATATAAGTGAAAAAAGACAGAAGCTATTAAAAAAATACCTTTTTTTTTTTTTTTTTTTTTTTTTTTTAGTTTCTATTATAATATTTTGCAAATAAGTAATTTTTGTTCGTTACATTGGGCCAAAATTTGTACTGCTACATATCTTTGGTAAAAAATAACTCAAATTAGTGTATATTATTTAGTCTGTGGGAAAGTAATAGTCTACAAGCAATGGTAGCAATCATTGAAAATTGATCACACCTGGTGTACTGGCGGCCCATCTAATTTCTTGAGGCCCTGAAATGTCAGGACAGTATGAATACCCCCCAAATTACTGGCGGCCAATCCACTAGGGGCGCACGTTCAGCCCACCCAGTTGCGTTACAATAGCAAATGAAAATTTGCTACTGTAATACTGAATTTCCTCCCAGCAAAGCGGGTCTTGAGATCCGTCACACGATTGGCCAAAAGGAGAATCCGATTGGATTGGCCGGCAGGAGGCGCACAGAGCATAAATTACATATATAATTTCCTGACTATCTATCACACTTTTGAAGGCCCTGGAGCACCAGGGCAATGGAAACACCCACAGAATGACCCCAGTTTGGAAAGCAAACACCCCAAAGTATATTCAGTGAGGCATATTGAGTCTTTTGAGCATGTAATTTTTTTCATCAAGTCTTTAGAAAATGTGGAAAAAAAATAAACATTTTTTTACACAATGTTGTCAATTTAAAAAAAAATTCTAACACATAGCATGTAGATAGCAAAAATAACCCCCCAAAATACACTCTGCTACTCGTCCCGAGTATGGCGATACCACATGCGTGAGACTTTTACACAGCCTTGTCACATACAGAAGCCCAACATCCAAGTAGTACCTTCAGGCGTTTTAGGAATATAAATTAATCATAAACAAACACAAATTTCCTGACTACCTCTCACATCTGCGAAGGCCCTGGAGCACTAGGACAATGTAAAACACCCACAAAATGACCCCATGAGACAGGTGATCTGGTATTCTGATAGGCTGCAGATAGGTACTCGGTTACTCTGATGGGCTGGAGACAGGTACTCGGGTACTCTGATGAGATGCAGATAGGTATTCGGGTACACTGGTGGGCTGCAGATAGGTACTCGGGTACTTTGATGGGCTGCCGATAGGTACTCGTGTACTCTGATGGGCTTGAGATAGGTACTTGGGTACTCGGATGGGCTTGAGACAGGTACTCTGATGGGCTGGAGACAAGTACTTGGGTACTCTGATGGGCTGCAGATGGGTACTCGGGTACTCTGGGCTGTAGATGGGTACTCTTTTGTCATGTTACAACCAAAAACGTAAATGTATTGTATTGAGATTTTATGTGATAGACCAACACAAAGTGGCACATACTTGTGAAGTGGAAGGAAAATGATAAATGGTTTTCAAAATTTTTTACAAATAAATATCTGAAAAGTGTGAAATGCATTTGTATTCAGCCCCCTTTACTCTGATGCCCCTAACTAAAATCAAGTGGAACACATTGCCTTCAGAAGTCACCTAATTAGTAAATAGGGTCCACCTGTTTGTTAGAGAACCTTAGTGAACAAGCAGCATCATTAAGGTCAAGGAACACACCAGACAGGTCAGAGATAAAGTGGTGGAGAAGTTTAACCACTTCCCGCCCAGTCAATAGTGAATTGACGTCCAGGAAGTGGTTGCATTATCGATACTGGACGTCATATGACGTCCTGCAGGATAATGCCTTGCGCGCGCCCGCGGGGGCGCGCAGCGCGGTGATCGGGGACGGCATGTGTCCTTCGGACACAGCGCTTCCCCGATCACAGTAAACAGCCAATTTCATTGGCTGTTTACCATGTGATCGGCTGTGTCAAAGTCACAGCCGATCACCTGTCAAAACAAACTCGGCGGCGCGCTCCGTGCGCGCCGCCACAGGCTTGCAGAGCGGGGATCGGGGAAGGCGAGTGTCCCTTGGACACAGCGCGTCCCCGATCAGAGTAAACAGCCAATGAATTGGCTGTTTACCACGTGACCGGCTGTGTCCAATCACAGCCGGTCACAAATGTAAACAAACTCCACAGGAGTTACTACCTGATCCCTGCTCTCTCCTCACACACCGATCTGTGAGGAGAGAGAAGAGATCAGTAAGTTAGCTCAGTGTAGTTTGTCTACATAAGTTTACAGTGCACAACACGCCCCCCCCCCATAAAGAGGACCTGTCACACAGCCCAGCACATCAATCAGCCCAGCCAATCAGCCCATCTGTCAATCAGCCCATCTGTCAATCAATCAGCCCATCTGTCAATCAATCAGCCCATCTGTCAATCAATCAGCCGATCTGTCAATCAATCACCCCACCTGTCAATCAATCACCCCATCTGTCAATCAATCAGCCCATCTGTCAATCAATCAATCAGCCCATCTGTCAATCAATCAGCCCATCTGTCAATCATCTGTCACAGGCCCACCTCCATCGGTACCGCCATTGGCACCACCACACAGGCTACCAGTACCGCCATCGGTACCAGTACCACCACCAGTACCGCCACCAGGCCCAGCATCTATACTGCCACACAGGCCCGCTACCAGTATCACCACTAGTGCCGCCATCGGTACCACCACCAGTACCACCACCCGTACCACCGTCGGTAGTGCCACCACCACCTGTACCACCACCTGTACCGCCATCGGTACCATCACCACCCATACCGCCATTGGTACCACCACCACCTGTACCGCCATCGGTACCACCCCCACCTGTACCGCCATCGGTACCACCACCACCTGTACCGCCATCGGTACCACCACCACCCATACCGCCATCGCTACCACCACCACCCGTACCGCCACCGGTACCGCCGCCACCACCACCACCCATACCGCCATCGGTACCACCACCACCTGTACCGCCATTGGTACCACCACCACCCATACCGCCATCGGTACCACCACACAGGCCCACCACTAATACCTCCATCGGTACTACCACACAGACCGCCACCACTACCACCAGCAGTACCATTACACAGGCCCACCAATAAGCACTGCCATAATGTACCAAAGGGTTTACACACCTGAGGAGGCATATGCCATTCTTGCCATGTCGGATGATGAGAGCAGCGGGGAGCTCCCATTATCCGATTCTGGTTCGGAATACGAGCCAGTGGAGGATAGTGGCTCAGAGTCCGAGTCCCCGGAGGAAACCGTCCCTCCCAAAAGAATGCGATCGGCACCAAGATCAGCACCAAGATCAGCACCAAGATCAGGAGAACTGCCCACCACCAGCAGCGCCATACCCCAGGAAGAGGAGTCCAGTACAAGCAATGGAAATGCACGCCCAACCCGAAGAATCCAGCCCCAATCCTACCTTCCCGATGCCCTGGCAAACCCCTTATGGTTGCCTGCCAACTCAGGATCCGCTATCATCCCCCCTTTCACCGCACAGCCAGGTGTGCAGCCCGACACTACAAATTTTTCTAAATTTGATTATTTTTGTTTATTTTTCCCACAAGATTTGCTGCAGAATATAGTGGATCAAACGAATCTGTATGCATCCCAATTTATTGCTGCCAACCCCGATTCTTCCTACGCCCGCATGTTCCAGTGGCGGCGTCTAACATTGGAGGAATTTAAATTATTTTTGGGCCTTATGTTCAATATGGGGCTTACAAAAAAGAACGAAGTCCATTCATATTGGTCCAAACGCCCCATCCAACACATGCCCATATATTCCGGTGTCATGTCCAGGAAAAGATACGACATGATTATGCGCTTTCTCCACTTCAATGACAATTCACAGTGCCCTCCCCGAGATCATCTCAACTACGACAAATTGTACAAGATACGCCCCCTAATAAATGCCTTTTCCCAGCGATTTGAAGAAGTTTTCATCCCAGACCAAAAAATTTGTGTGGACGAGTCCCTCGTACATTTCACCGGCCGACTGCAGTTCAAGCAGTACATACCAAGCAAGAGAGCCAGGTATGGGTTAAAATTAAATAAATTATGTGATCGAGCCACTGGATACGTCTGCAAATTCAGGATCTACGAAGGCAAAGACTCCCAGCTCCAGCCCCGTGATTGCCCCACATATATTGGAACCAGTGGGAAAATTGTCTGGGAGTTGGCATACTCCCTGTTCGGAAAAGGTTACCATTTATATGTTGATAATTATTATACCAGCCTGCCCCTTTTTCGCCACCTTTACAGTAAACATACCCCGGCCTGCGGTACCTTCAAAAAAAACCGGAAGGGATTCCCACAAAATTTATTGACAAAAAAATTGCGACCTGGAGAATCGGCATCCATGAGGAACGAGGAGGTGTTGGCCATGAAGTGGAGGGACAAGAAAGATGTCCACATCCTCTCTACGATCCACAATGACACCATGGTGGAGATCCCAAGAAGACGCCGCTCCATTGTAAAGCCCGAATGTGTCCACGACTACAATTTGTACATGGGGGGGGTGGATTTAAACGACCAGATGCTACAGCCCTACTTATCAACCAGAAAGTCCCGTTATTGGCACAAAAAAGTTGCGTTTCACCTGTTTCACATGGCCCTTTTTAATTCGTTTGTTTGCTACCAAAAAGCAACTCAAAATCACCGACTCCACTACCTCCAATATATCGAAGATATCATCGATGCCCTCATTTACCAACAAGATCCCGCCCCAGGAAGCATTCGCTCTGATAGTGTGAGTCGGCTTCACGAGCGACACTATCCCTTTAGCATCCCCCCCACAGAATCTGGAAGAAGACGCCAAAAGAAATGCCGTGTATGCAGCAGAGGAGGAGTAATGCCCCGTACACACGATCGTTTTTAATGTCATTTTTTAAACCGACGTTTTTCTCCTCGTTTTTTTTCATGTTTCCTCTCAAGCCTGCCTTGCGTACACACTATCATTAAAAAAAACGATCAAGCAAAGCCCAGTGACGTTCAACACGTACGACGGCACTATAAAGGGGAAGTTCCGTTCGAATGGCGCCACCCTTCATGTTAGTAAAGTTTGTTGAGCGACGATTCGCGCTTTTCAGTCCGTTACTGTGTAATGAATGTGCTATCTCCATTACGAACGCTAGTTTTACCAGAACGAGCGCTCCCGTCTCATACTTGATTCTGAGCATGCGCGTTTTTTTCACGTCGTGAAAGCATACACACTATCGTTTTTCACGTCGTTAAAAAAAACGACATGAAAAACGACGTGAAAAAAGAGAGCATGTCCGGAATTTTTAATGGCCGTTTTTCACGTCGTTAAAAATGCTCTGGAGCCTACACACGATCATTTTTAATGGCCATTTTTTTAAAATGGCAATTTTAACGACATGAAAAACGATCGTGTGTATGGGGCATAAGAAGAGACACCAGCTATTATTGTCCCGATTGTCCCTCCCAACCTGGCCTGTGCATCGGAAATTGCTTCAAAAATTATCATACATCCATTAGTTCCCCTTATTATTAACAGACTGCCATTTCCCTATTTGCCTGCTACCATGTTACAAACTACCTTCCATGTTAATTAACTGACCCTGGCCTGTTTACCGACGATGTCTTTGCTTGCCGATTTAAACCACGTTTCTGACCTCCACGTGCACCAACCTCAGCCTGTTTACCGACGATGCCTCTGCCTGCCGATTTAAACCACGTTTCTGACTTCCACGTGTACCGACCTTGGCCTGTTAATCGACCATGTTTTTGCCTGCCACTTGGACTGATCTTTTGGCCATCTACTTTTAGTACACAGGGGTCTCACATATGTGAGGGGCTTCAGAATAGCGTCTGCTTGCCCGGAGGCTTCAAAGCGATTTGGGTGGGAGAAGCCTCTACCCCTGTCCCCCTGGCCCTAAGCTTGATGGTCCTTCCTGCTGCCTGGACCAATAATTTGGCTGTGCTGACCATATTACTGCCTGTAATGACCCATGACATTATGGACCATGTTTCTTCCTGCTGCTTGGACCAATACTTTGGCTGTGTTGACCATATATCTGCCTGCTGCCTCTACTGACTTTGGACAGCATTTCTGCCGGGACACCTCTGCCTGCTACCTGGACCTGTGCTTTGGCTGTGCTCTGGCTGTGCTTACAGTATCTCTGCCTGTGCGAACTATGGACAGTATTCCTGCCTGCTGCCTGGATGATTGCTTTTGCTGTCGCTGACCTCATCCCTGCCTGCTGCCTGGACCGATGCTCTCCTCTGTGGACCACTGCACTTCTAAAACCACAGGTAATCTTTTGTTATTTGGTATGTACCTGCTATGTGTTAGATATATGAAGGGCCTTCAAAAATGTGATCGGTAGTCAGAAAATGATATGTGCAATTAATGCTGCTAGAATGCCTGGAGGTGCTACTTGGATGTTGGGCCTCTGTATGTGGCCAGGCTGTGTAAAAGTCTCAAACATGTGGTATCGCCATACTCAGGAGGAGTAGAAGAATGCATTTTGGGGTGTAATTTTTGCTATGTATGCTATGCGTTAGAAATATCTTATAAATGGACAACTTTGTGTAAAAAAAATGCATTTTCATTTTTTCTCCACATTTTCCAAAACCTTCTGGAAAAAAATGAACCGTTCAAAAGACTCATAATGCTTCATAGATTATACGTTGGGGTGTGTGCTTTCCAAAATGGGGTCATTTTGGGGAAAATTCTATTGTCCTGGTGCTCCAGGGCCTTCAAAATTGTAATAGGTGGTTGAGAAAGGATATGTGCGATTTATGCTTGTAGAACGCCTGAAAGTGCTACTTCAATGTTGGGCCTCTGTATATGGCCAGGCTGTGTAAAAGTCTCACACATGTGGTATCGCTATACTCAGGAGGAGTAGCAGAATGCATTTTGGGGTGTTATTTTTGCTATGTATATGCTATGCGTTAGAAATATCTTATAAATGTACAACTTTGTGTAAAAAAAATGCATTTTCATTTTTTCTCCACATTTTCCAAAACCTTCTGGAAAAAAATGAACTGTTCAAAAGACTCATATAGCTTCATAGATTATACGTTGGGGTGTGTGCTTTCCAAAATGGGGTCATTTTGTGGAAAATTCTATTGTCCTGGTGCTCCAGGGCCTTCAAAATTGTAATAGGTGGTTGAGAAGGGATATGTGCGATTTATGCTTGTAGAACGCCTGAAAGTGCTACTTCAATGTTGGGCCTCTGTATATGGCCAGGCTGTGTAAAAGTCTCACACATGTGGTATCGCTATACTCAGGAGGAGTAGCAGAATGCATTTTGGGGTGTCATTTTTGCTATGTATATGCTATGCGTTACAAATATCTTATAAATGGACAACTTTGTGTAAAAAAAAATGCATTTTCATTTTTTCTCCACATTTTCCAAAACCTTCTGGAAAAAAATGAACTGTTCAAAAGACTCATAATGCTTCATAGATTATACGTTGGGGTGTGTGCTTTCCAAAATGGGGTCATTTTGTGGAAAATTCCATTGTCCTGGTGCTCCAGGGCCTTCAAAAGTGTAATAGGTGGTTGAGAAAGGATATGTGCGATTTATGCTTGTAGAACGCCTGAAAGTGCTACTTCAATGTTGGGCCTCTGTATGTGGCCAGGCTGTGTAAAAGTCTCACACATGTGGTATCGCTACACTCAGGAGGAGTAGCAGAATGTATTTTGGGGTGTAGTTGCAATTATGCATATGCTGTGTGAGAGAAAAAAAACTGTTAATATGACCAGACTGTGTAAAAAAAAAAAAAAAAAAAAAAAAAAATTAAATTTTCCCAAGAATTGTGGGAAACAAATACAACTTCAAAAAACTCACCACACCTCTTAGTAAATACCTTGGACTGTCTACTCTCCAAAAAGGGGTAATTTGGGGTATTTGTACTTTCCTGGCTTGTTAGTGTCTCAAGAAATGAGATAGGCCTTCAGTACATCAGGCGTGATCAGATGTGATAAATTTTCAGTGATTGCCAGCATAGTTTGTAGACTCTATAACTTTCACAAAGACCAAATAATATACACTAATTTGGGTTAATTTTACCAAAGATATGTAGCAGTATACATTTTGGCACAAATTTATGAAGAAAAATTACTTATTTGCAAAATTTTACAATAGAAACTAAAAAAAAGTGTTTTTTTTTTTTAAATTGCTGTTTTTTTGCTTATATCGCAAAAAATAAAAAACCCAGTGGCGATTAAATACCACCAAAAGAAAGCTCTATTTGTGAGAAGAAAATGATAAAAATTTTGTTTGGATACAGTGTAGCATGACTAAGTAATTGTCATTCAAAGTGTGAGAGTACTGAAAGCTGAAAATTGGTCTGGGCGGGAAGGTGCATAAGTGCATGGTATTGAAGTGGTTTGTAAAAACAAGAGAACCCTCGCGCTAGCTGAGTAGTGAAAATAAGTGTAGGGTGGTGCAAGGAAATGGGAAGGGAATAGAGTACTGCAGCAATCACCGGGAAGTCTGGTCCAAGTCAACAGTGAAACAATAAATATCGTGATGGTGACTGCGCTGTGGTGACTAAATACTGTAAATAAATTAGAATTATCAAAGGAATGGGAGTGTGATGGGGAAGGGAAGGGAAAAATGAGGGGATGGGTGAATCATAGGCTACAATGTAGCTAAATAGCAATGTTGTGCAATGTGCACAGTGACACAAATGGACTTACAAGTGTAATGTGTAAAAAACTAATAAACAAATGAAGACATATAAACAAATTCTCAACACTCCAATATTGCAAACATGATGGAGATTGGGAAAAAAAATTCCTGGGGTATGCTGATAATAAACAACCAATAAAAATAGAACACACAAAGTGCATCTGCAAACTTAAACCAATGAGAAACAAAAATGTCAAAAGAACCTCAAAACAAACTCCCAAATAGGTATGATGAATATGCATAAAGTCATATATAGAACAATAGAAAAATAGAAAAAATATAGTCCCATCACCAAAGGTGTGCTTGGAAGTTTTCCTGTAATGTCCACCCAGTGATCAGCAAGTCACAAAACGCTTACCTCCCTCCTAAGAGGGGGAGCAGTATATGATGGATCTTAATGATGAGGGATAATGGAGCGTCCTTGTAGTGCAGTCTTTATTTCACAGTTTCTTTATAGCTCATTGGAATGCATATGAAAAGATATAAAGCAGAGGGACATCAATAGCACAAATTTGTGGGTGCGGCAAAGTGAATCATTGAAGAATAAATATTCACACACTCACTTGAATGATAGTGAGCGTGGACCTCAATCCAAACGAGCACCGCGCTCGTACCAATGGAACACTGGATTGGCGTCTTAATGCAAACAGTGCAGTGCGATCCTCAGATGTCCGCAGCAGCAATCACAAAGTTGTAGCAATAAAAAAGGGAAATATAGTGTGGGTCTGTAAACCCCTAGGGGTATTTATTCATACGCAAATAAAACTCACATTTAAAAGTGGGATAACGGGTCTGGTATCCTTACGAGCGGCGAGCTCGTCTCCTCTCGGTTCTGCTGGCGGTGTGTCTGTGCAATGTCCTGACGCGTGTCTCTGATGAAGTCATGTGAGTTTTATTTGCGTATGAATAAATACCCCTAGGGGTTTACAGACCCACACTATATTTCCCTTCTGTTTTATTGCTACAACTTTGAGATTGCTGCTGCGGACATCTGAGGATCGCACTGCACTGTTTGCATTAAGACGCCAATCCAGTGTTCCATTGGTACGAGCGCGGTGCTCGTTTGGATTGAGGTCCACGCTCACTATCATTCAAGTGAGTGTGTGAATATTTATTCTTCAATGATTCACTTTGCCGCACCCACAAATTTGTTCTATTGATGTCCCTCTGCTTTATATCTTTTCATATGCATTCCAATGAGCTATAAAGAAACTGTGAAATAAAGACTGCACTACAAGGACGCTCCATCATCCCTCATCATTAAGATCCATCATATACTGCTCCCCCTCTTAGGAGGGAGGTAAGCGTTTTGTGACTTACTGATCACTGGGTGGACATTACAGGAAAACTTCCAAGCACACCTTTGGTGATGGGACTATATTTTTTCTATTTTTCTATTTTTCTATATATGACTTTTTTTTTTTTTTTTTTTTAAACAATTTTTATTATTTTTTAACATGTACAGAGTCCATGGAAGGCAATACATTATGGATAACATCCACATGAGTATTTTACAACAAGTGCATAAGAAATACAGATTGTCAGAACAGTCATTGCTGGCCAGCACCGTGGTACAGTAGCCAAACGAGCGTACTCAGAATACACAAAGTAACTGCAAAACAACATGTAACTAAGTATAACTGGTGGCCGATTTAGGTGGATTCACTAAAACTTGAAAAGGATAAAGAGGCGTACCATATGGGATGAGAACCGTGCAAGAGATGAGACAATGAACCAGTACAGGCCTACCCACAACCCGTTCACCCCAAAAGGGATCAAACTGTGAGCGGGAGGGGGCCCTAAGAAATTTAAGTCAACGCTAGGTCAGGTGTGGTTCAGCGATGTATAGATACCTAATGGCTCTTGGACTTTTCGGTATCCCAACGGAGTCGGTGGCTTTCGGGGGCTCCTTGTAGGTTGTCTAACGTCTAACACTATATATAATTAACAATAAGAGATGTAATCCGAGTAGTCTCCCATGAAGGAAACATGGATATGCGGTAGAATGTAACATGGGAGATAATGTGTATTGGGAGGAGAAAGAGAGAGAGAGGGGGGGGGGGGATTAGGTGTGGAAATGACGGATGTCTCTGGTGGTTTCGTGAACTACGACTGAGTCTGAGATCACTAGGGACAGAGGTGTGGCTGGCGTGTTGTCGGCCCTCGAGGGGTCTCTATAATGCGTCCAACAGGCCCAAGTGAGTCTGAATTTGGTGTGGGTATCTCTAGCCTGGTGGATAAGCCTTTCCATTTCCGCTATTTTGTCCACCCGGGCGTGCCATTCTGCTATAGTAGGGGGAGTATTGCATTTCCAATGTAAGGGAATGCATTGGGAAGCAGCATTAATGAGGTGAAGTGTAAGGGATTTACGATAAGTCGACCTCGGTAAGGAAGTATGGTGTAGTAAATATTGCGCCGGGGTAAAATCAGGGGTATAAGTGCTAATACGAACGATGTGGTCATGTACCTCTTTCCAAAATGGTTGTATCAGTGGGCAATCCCACCATATATGGATTAGAGAGCCCGTAGCCGAGTTACATCTCCAGCAGGTTGGGGGGATGTTTGGGAAAAATTTATGTATTTTGTCTGGTGTTCGATACCATCTAGAGTATATTTTGAATCTGTTCTCTTGTGCGGATACATTGATGGATCCTTTGTGTGTGTATTCCCACACGCGGTCCCACTCATCCTCGGATAGAGTCATTGATAAGTCTTTTTCCCATAATCTATTAATTCTAGAGTTGGGGACAGTGCTAGATAGTAGTAGAGAATACAATGAAGAGATTAGATGGTTCAGGGGTGCAGTTGCGTTGCACAATTGCTCAAAGGGGGTGAATTCCCTATACCAATGTGAGAGTATTGGGGCACTGTGGAAAAAGTGGCGTAGTTGTAGGAATTTGAAGAAGGGTATGTTCAAGTTAGGGAACTTAGAAGACATTTCCGGGTGGGAGAGAAGCGTTTTGTTGTGAAAGAATTTATGTGCCCTAACCGGTGGGTCGGGGGGTTCATGGTCATATCCCTGGTAACAATGTCTGGCAAGAAATCAGGGTTTTGTGAGATAGGCGTCATCGGTCCAGGGAAGGGGGTTGTTTTAAAGATTTGACACGCCGTTCTGAAATTCGACAACATGGGTCCTATTAGCGGGTGGTTGGAACAGAGTTTAGGGATAGACCTATGAGCAATCCATGGGAGGTGAGAAATTGGTGTTTGTGAGAAGGCATTTTCTACCTGGACCCAGTCCTTGTTGTGTTTGTGTATGTGCCAATCCACAACTCGTGTAAGTTGGCTGGCCCTGTAGTACATGGTGAGATTCGGTAAGCCGATTCCCCCCTTCCGTTTAGGGAGTGTTAGTTTATCCCAGCTCAGCCTTGGGGGGCGCGTTGACCATAGAAGGGTTCTGCACATCGCTTTAAAAGAGGCAAAAAAAGAGGGGGGGAGTTTGATCGGGATGGCTTGCATTAGATATAGCAGCCTGGGGAGAACATTCATCTTAATATTTGCCGCCCTTCCAAACCAGGAAAAGGGGCCTTTGGTCTAATTAAGCAAGTCTCCTTTTATTTTCTGGAGGGCGGGCAGGAAGTTTTTGGCAAACAGGTCAGAGAGGTTGGTCGGGACTTTAATACCTAGGTAGGTTACGTCATGGGGATCCCATTTGAAAGGGAAGTTTGTTTGACATAAGGTGACTGTCGTCTTCGGTAAGGATACATTAAGTGCGGTGGATTTATCGAAATTAATCTGTAAGTTAGAGAGTTTTTTAAACATTGTGAAATCTTTAAGGAGATTGGGTATGGTAGTAATGGGGTCTGAAAGAAATAGCAGGATATCATCTGCGTAGGCAGCAATTTTGTATTGTTTGTGTTTAATGGTAATTCCTTTAACGTCTGGGTTGTCTCGTGGTCTACGAAGAAAAGGTTCTAAGGTGAGAACAAAAATGAGGGGAGAGAGGGGGCATCCTTGTCGGGTGCCATTGGCGATGGAGAAGGCGTCTGACAGGCGGCCATTAACCCGGATCCTAGCCATGGGGTTTGAGTAAAGGGCCAAGATCATTTGGAGGAGATGATTCGGGAGCCCCATAGAACGCAATGCGGCGGACATAAAGTCCCACGCCACCCTGTCAAACGCCTTCTCCGCGTCAAGGGATAAAAAGAAGCCTTTAGTAGCTGTCGAGGTGAGCCAGTGGTGTATATTGATGGCTTTAGTGGTGTTATCCCTTGCCTCCCTGCCCGGGACAAATCCTACCTGGTCCACCGATATAAGTTTGGGGAGTAGCGGGAGTAAACGGTTTGCCAATATTTTTGCATAGAGTTTCACATCTACGTTAAGTAGAGAGATGGGGTGATAGTTTGAGACCAGAGTGGTATCTTTGCCCGGCTTAGGGATTAGTGTAATGTGGGCTTCTAGCATATCCGTATTATGTGGTGGTGAAGAAGGGAGAGTGTTGAATGCCGTCACGAATTTAGGGATCAGTAAGTCCAAGAATGCTTTGTAATAGCCGGTCGGTAGACCGTCTGGGCCTGGGCTCTTACCTGCCTTTAATTGTTTTAGGGCCAGAAGGGCCTCTTCAGTCGTGACAGGTGAGTCTAGGTGTAACATATCTTCCGGGGGAATTGGGGAAGGTCCATATTTGGATAGGAATTCGTCAATTAGTTTTGAACGGTCAGGGGGAGGCGTCTTGGCGTGTGACATGGGTAGCTTATATAGATTAGACAAATAGTGAACGAAGTGTTGAGCAATGTCCTCCGTTTTGGTCACTGTGGCACCCGTAGGGGAAGTGATAGTGTGTATGGTGTGGGCTGTTTTCTTTTTTTGTAGGGCCTTTGCTAACAGTTTCCCGGCCTTATTGCCGAATTCGTAAAATAACTTGTGGGTAAGGGTGTAATTTTGTTTTAACGTTATATGGAGTTCTCCCAGTAAATCTTCCCGAGCTTTCAGGAGGTCGGCGTAACTTTGATTGGCTAAGGTACGTTTGTGAGCGCGTTCTAGTGTTTTGACACGGTTGGAGAGTTCTGCGATACGGGCCTTCCTGAGTTTGTTTCGTTTGGCTGTGAGAGAGATAAATTCTCCCCTAATGACGCATTTATGAGCCGCCCAGACAGTAGCCGGGGTAGTATCAGCCGTGTCATTTTCATTTTCTGCGAAATATTGAGAAAGTCGGACAGACAGCAGTTGGGAGTTTACTGGGTCTAACAGTATGGAGTCGTCCAGTCTCCAAATCATGGATCTTGGTCTGTATATAGGGAACACCAAAGTCATAGTTATTGGATGGTGATCCGAAAGTAACATGGGTAGAGTTGAGCGGGTAGCTGGATATTCGGGTCCGGCGGGTTCGGCCGAACTTCGGAAAAAAGTTCGGATTCGGGACCGAACTTTAACCCGAACCCGGACCCGGACCCGGACCCCATTGAAGTCAATGGGGACCCGGACTTCTGACGACTAAAAAGGCTCTAAAAAAGTAATGGAAAGGGCTAGAGGGCTGAAAATGGCAGCAAAATGTTGTTAAGAACATGGCAAGTGCTCTGCAAACAAATGTGGATAGGAAATAACTTAAAAGAACATAAAAAAAAAAAAAAAATATGCTGGAGGCCCCCTTTTCAGCAGAAGAGGTACAGGAAGTCATTAAGAACCTCAGAAACTCAACGGCACGATGCCACACATATGGTGGGAATGCCCCAGAATACGCCCTTTCTGGAATAAATTATTTAATTTAATGGATAAGCTAGTGGGAAAATAAAATACTTTGAAATAAAAATGTAGCGGGGTGCTAAATTTAAGGAAAGTGTTTGAGTGGTAAATAGGCTCAAATACCCTAATTCTGTAGGATTCATGGACCATTTTGTCCTCGGGGGACAGTATTGGTGTGCAGTTCCCTGCGGCCTACAGGTGGCGCCTTTTGTGTCCCCTCTTGGCAGTAGTACAGCGGGGCGGGGAACCTGCTGTGCATGCCGGGAGAGCATATAAAAGGGGCAGACCTTTGGCCTGGGGGCTGATGTTCAGTGGGGTCCGCGCCCAGGTGCCTTCGGCCTGGGTGCATGTGTTCCTGTTCCATCTCGGGCACCTTTAGCCCGGGGTGAGGTACTATCCTGGAGTTCTTGCTGCCCTGGGTATGGAGGCCTAGGGGCGGGAGTAAAGCCTGGAGTCCAGAGCCGCCTCGTGTAGGGGACCCTGTTCCAGGGAAGGGAGGATCATTCTGAAGGACCGATGCGGGAGTCACGGTGAAGGAATGGTCTGTTGACTCCCTGGAGAGATGTCTTCCCCTTAATATGGGCTAGGTTCGTAGAAGGAGAAGCTCAAGGTCACCTTGACTGTATCAGAGGCCTTATTCAACCGGCCCGTGGCAGGGGCCTTATACACCCTGGTCTGTGGCTGAGACCAAAGTTCTCCAGGCCCGTGGCAGGGGCCTTGTACACCCGGTCTGTGGCAGAGACCAACCTCAATGTCTGTGGCAGAGACCGTGCGCCAAAAACTGTTTGAGAAACCTAAGCAGTGAAGTGAATGTGCTACGTTTGTGCCTGGACCTCCTCCACACCTTAAGCTGTCCTGTTTCTTTGCTCTAACCTTTTCTATCTGAGTACAGTTTATTTTGCCATGAGAGAATAAGAGTTGGAGTTTCAGCTGGTGTGGACATTGACTTTACTGGCAATTAAAGGACTTGCCTCTACCTACAGTAGAGGTGAGAATCATCCTCTGGAGGAGTTTTGACTCCGGCTGTGGACACGCCCCGTCAAGTACACCGCTCAACCTCTTTATATAGGAGGATACGGGCTGGTAGTGCGGTGTGCCTTTCTCCCTCCTGCGAAGAGCCAACAACATAAAGGCAGGTAAGGGGGAAAGGATCTGTGCGCTACAAAAAAATAAAATAAAAATTTTAATCTTGGCCTAGCAGGACGAGGTCCATATGGAGTAGGAGGTTGAGGTGGCAGTGGATGTGGCTGTGTAGGTGGAAGCGGCGGTGGAGGAGGACGAGGTAGCCAACACTGGTTCAAAAATACAACAATGGCTGGGTAAGGCCGGTGATGTGTCGAATTCTGTCCCCTGTCGAATAGTGTCCGCCCTGTACTGCGCTTGCTGAGTATGTAGGACAAGGGGATTTCAAAAATCTCCCAAGACTAACGGCGCCTGCGTGTTGAGTTCAGGTGAAGGCCACACCATCCGTGGTTCAAGCCGAGCCAAGCAAGGCCGCGATCGAAGCGAGCCCGTGAGGGGCCCTGTTACTATGTGCTACCGTATGTCCTCTTGGATGGTGGGGCTTGAACCTGCACTCACAGCGCAGGCGCCGTTCATCTTCGGAGATTTTGTGAATCTCCTTGTCCTCTGTACTGCGCAAGCGCTGCGCCTGCGCAGTACGGGCCGGGCACAATCCGATGGCCGGACAGTTTTTGTCACAACACCGGTATACATGTCTATTCTGCACAAGGTACGGACAAGTCCTGTGGGATCCATGCCTGGTTCATTTTAATGAACGTGAGCTTGTCCACATTGGCTCTGGACAGGCGGCTGCGCTTGTCTGTGATAACGCCCCCTGCCGTGCTAAATACACGTTCAGATAATACACTGGCTGCAGGGCAGGCCAGCACCTCCAAGGCATAAACGGCAAGCTCAGGCCATGTGCCCAATTTGGAGACCCAGAAGTTAAAGGGGGCAGACCCGTCATCCAGTACGTGTAGGCCTGTGGACACATACTGCTCAACCATGTTGGTGAAATGCTGCCTCCTGCTAAGACGTTCCATCTCAGCTGGTGGTGCTGGTTGTTGTGGCGTGCTGACAAAGCTTTTCCACATTTCGGCCATGCTAACCCTGCCTTCTGAGGTGCTGCCGGTGCCCCGGCTGCGTTGGCGACCTCTTCCTCCTCCTCTGCCTTCGCCTTGTGCTTCCACCGTACGCCCGCTGTCAGGTGGGAATGCCACCAGCAGCGCGTCTACCAGCGTGCGCTTGTACTCGCGCATCTTACGATCCCGCTCCAGTGAGGGAATTAAGGACGGTACGTTGTCCTTGTAACGGGGATCCAGCAGGGTGGCCACCCAGTAATCAGCACCAGTTAAAATGTGGGCAACTCGGCTGTCGTTGCGGAAACACTGCAGCATGTAATCGCTCATGTGTGCCAGGCTGCCCAGAGGCAAAGAAAAGCTGTCCTCTGTGGGAGGTGTATCGTCTGTGTCCTCTGTATCCCCCCAGCCACGCACCAGTAATGGCCACGAGCTGGTCTGAGTGCCACCCTGCTGTGAACATGGCTCCTCCTCCTCCTCCTCCTCCTCCTCCTCCATCTCCTCCTCCACCTCGTCATCCTCCAGAACTGTGCCCTTTCTGCCGGACAATTGTGTACCTGGCGTTTGTTGGTGCAGGAACCCACCCTCGTAGCCACTTGTGAAAGACTGCCCTGAAAGCCTTTGAAATGATCCCGCTTCCTCCTCCTCCTCCTCATCCTCCTGTGCCACATCCTCTTCCATCATCGCACAAAGCGTTTTTTCAAGGAGGCATAGAACTGGGATAGTAACGCTGAGAACGGCGTCATTGGCACTGGCCATGTTGGTGGAGTACTCGAAACAGCGCAACAAGGCACACAGGTCTCGCATGGAGGCCCAGTTATTGGTGGTGAAGTGGTGCTGTTCCGCAGAGCGACTCACGCGTGATTGCTGCAGCTGAAACTCCACTATTGCCTGCTGCTGCTCGCACAGTCTGGCTAGCATGTGCAAGGTGGAGTTCCACCTTGTGGGCACGTCACATATGAGGCGGTGAGCGGGAAGGCCGAAGTTACGCTGCAGCGCTGACAGGCGAGCAGCAGCAGGGTGAGAACGCCGAAAGTGCGCACAGACAGCCCGCACTTTCTGCAGCAGCTCTGGCATATTGGGGTAATTTTTAAGGAACCTCTGGACCACCAAGTTCAGCACATGCGCCAGGCAAGGGATGTGCGTCAAACCGGCTAGACCCAGAGCTGCTACGAGATTTCGCCCATTATCGCACACCACCAGGCCGGGCTTGAGGCTCACTGACAGCAACCACTCATCGGTCTGTTGTTCCATGTCCCTCCACAACTCCTGCGCGGTGTGGGGATTTTCCCCCAAACAGGAAAGTTTTAAAACTGCCTGCTGTCGTTTACCCCTGGCTGTGCTGAAGTTGGTGGTGAAGGTGTTACGCTGAATGGATGAGGAGGCGGTAGAGGATGAGGAAGCGGAGAAGGAGGAGTTAGCAACAGGAGGCAAACTGAAGCGCCCTGCAATCCTCGGTGGTGGAAGGACATGCGCCAAACCGCTATCTGCCTCAGGCCCAGCCGCCACTGCATTTACCCAGTGTGCTGTTAGGGAGATATAACGTCCCTGACCGTGCTTACTGGTCCACGCATCCGTAGTTAGGTGGACCTTGCCACAGATGGCGTTGCGCAGTGCACACCTGATTTTGTCCCCCACCTGGTTGTGCAGGGAAGGGATGGCTCACCTGGAAAAGTAGTGGCGGCTGGGCACGACGTACTGCGGGACAGCCAATGCCATCAGGCTTTTAAAACTCTGCGTCTCCACCAGACGGCATGACAGCATTTCAAAGGCCAGGAATTTTGAAATGCTGGCATTCAGGGCCAGGGATCGCGGGTGGCTAGGGGGGTACTTCCTCTTCCACTCCAATGTTTGGGAGATAGAGAGCTGAACGCTTCCATGGGACATTGTGGAGATGGTTGGTGACCCAGGTGGTAGTGTTGCTGGCAGATCCTCTGTTTGCGGGGTGACAGGTGCCACTGTCACTACAGAGGTGGATGAAGAGGCCAAGACTGCAGCAGAAGAGGAAGCAGGAGGAGCCAGAGACCTTTCTTGGTTTTTGAGGTGTCTACTCCACTGCAGCTCGTGCTTTGCACTTAGATGCCTGGTCATGCAGCTTGTGCTCAGGTTGAGAACGTTTATGCCTCGCTTCAGGCTCTGATTGCACAGCGTGCAAACCACTCATGTCTTGTCATCAACACACTGTGTGAAGAACTGCCACGCTAGGGAAGTCCTTGGACCTGGCTTTGGTGTGCTCGGTCCCTTGCTGCGTTGGGCAGTAGCAGATGTACTGTCTAGGGGACGAATGCTCCGTTTTTGCACCCTGCTCCCTCTTCTGCTGTGCTGGTGGCTCTGTGCGACCACCGCCTCTTCCTCCGAACTACACTGGTCACCTGCATAACGTTGATTCCATGTGGGGTCGAGGACCTCATCGTCCTCTACATCATCTTCCACCCAGTCTTCACCCCTGCCCTCCATGTCTGTCTGCACAATTGCGAAAGCAGCAGCAGTTGGCACCTGTGTTTCGTCATCATCCGAGACGTGCTGCGATGGTCCTCCCATGTACCCATCATGAAACATAAGTGGTTGGGCATCGGTGCACTCAATCTCTTCCACTTCTGGGGCAGGGCTAGGTGGATGGCCCTGGGAAACCCTGCTAACAGAGTCATCGAAAAGCAGAAGAGACTGCTGCATGATTTGGGGCTCAGACTGCTTGGCTGATTTGCAAGGGGGTGAGGTGAAAGACTGATGGACATGGGCTTCAGGTGCCAACTCTGATCTTTCATCAGAAGAGTGGGTGGGAGAAAATGTGAAGGAACCCGAGGCACTGTCAGCAACCCAATCTACTATCGCCTGTACTTGTCCTGGCCTAAACATTGGTACAGCCTCATTAGGCGCGACAAAATACCGCCGCAGGCTCGGTCGCCTACTCGCACCTGAGGAAGGTGTTTCACTTGTGCGTGTAGCTGGCACAGATCCACCACGTCCTCTCCCTGCAACAGGAGCTCCACCAGCAGCACCACGACCGGGGCCACCACGTCCCTTTGACCTTCCCCTCATATTTTCCAAATTTAGGATCTTGCCCTAAATGGCGTTTTTTGGAAGACCACAACACACCCACAGAAAATGCTATTCAAAAAAAAAAAGGTTGTTTTTTTTAGTATAGCACAGTACAAGGAAAATATATAGAAATTGTTTATTTCACACACCTCCAGATGTGTATTTCACACTGCAAAATATTTTCTGTGGCCCTAAATGGCGTTTTTTGGAACAGCACAACACAACCACAGTATTTAACCACTGAATCGCACAGCTATAGAAGTGCAGAGAATGCTATTCAAAAAAAATGTTGTTTTTTTTAGTATAGCACTGTACAATATATAGAAATTGTTTATTTTACACACCTCCACATGTGTATTTCACACTGCAATTTATTTTCTGTGGCCCTAAATGGCGTTTTTTGGAAGAGCACAACAACCCCAACAGTATATAACCGCTGAATCGCACAGCTGCAGAGGCCAGAGAATGCTATTCAAAAATAATGTTGTTTTTTCACACACCTTCAGATGTGTATTTCACACTGCAAAATATTTTCTGTGGCCCTAAATGGCGTTTTTTACAAGAGCACAACAACCCCAACAGTATATAACCGCTGAATCGCACAGCTGCAGAGGCCAGAGAATGCTTTTTAAAAATAATGTTGTTTTTTCACACACCTCCAGATGTGTATTTCACACTGCAAAATATTTTCTGTGGCCCTAAATGGCGTTTTTTGGAAGAGCACAACACAACCACAGTATTTAACCACTGAATCGCACAGCTATAGAAGTGCAGAGAATGCTATTCAAAAAAAATTTTGTTTTTTTAGTATAGCACTGTACAATATATAGAAATTGTTTATTTTACACACCTCCACATGTGTATTTCACACTGCAAAATATTTTCTGTGGCCCTAAATGGCGTTTTTTGCCAGACCACAACACACCCACAGCACGTAACCGCTGAATCGCACAGCTACAGAAAATGCTATTCAAAAAAAAGGTTGTTTTTTTTAGTATAGCACTGTACAAGAAGAATATATAGAAATTGTTTATTTTACACACCTCCAGATGTGTATTTCACACTGCAAAATATTTTCTGTGGCCCTAAATGGCGTTTTTTACAAGAGCACAACAACCCCAACAGTATATAACCGCTGAATCGCACAGCTGCAGAGGCCAGAGAATGCTTTTTAAAAATAATGTTGTTTTTTCACACACCTCCAGATGTGTATTTTACACTGCAAAATATTTTCTGTGGCCCTAAATGGCGTTTTTTGGAAGAGCACAACACAACCACAGTATTTAACCACTGAATCGCACAGCTATAGAAGTGCAGAGAATGCTATTCAAAAAAAATGTTGTTTTTTTTAGTATAGCACTGTACAATATATAGAAATTGTTTATTTTACACACCTCCAGATGTGTATTTCACACTGCAAAATATTTTCTGTGGCCCTAAATGGTGTTTTTTGCCAGACCACAACACACCCACAGCACGTAACCGCTGAATCGCACAGCTACAGAAAATGTTATTCAAAAAAAAAGGTTGTTTTTTTTAGTATAGCACTGTACAAGAAGAATATATAGAAATTGTTTATTTTACACACCTCCAGATGTGTATTTCACACTGCAAAATATTTTCTGTGGCCCTAAATGGCGTTTTTTGCCAGACCACAACACACCCACAGCACGTAACCGCTGAATCGCACAGCTACAGAAAATGCTATTAAAAAAAAAGGTTGTTTTTTTTAGTATAGCACTGTACAAGAAGAATATATAGAAATTGTTTGATTTACACACCTCCAGATGTGTATTTCACACTGCAAAATATTTTCTGTGGCCCTAAATGGCGTTTTTTGGAAGAGCACAACACACCCACAGTATTTAACCACTGAATCGCACAGCTATAGAAGTGCAGAGAATGCTATGAAAAAAAAATGTTGTTTTTTTTAGTATAGCACTGTACAATATATAGAAATTGTTTATTTTACACACCTCCACATGTGTATTTCACACTGCAAAATATTTTCTGTGGCCCTAAATGGCGTTTTTTGCAAGAGCACAACAACCCCAACAGTATATAACCGCTGAATCGCACAGCTGCAGAGGCCAGAGAATGCTTTTTAAAAATAATGTTGTTTTTTCACACACCTCCAGATGTGTATTTCACACTGCAAAATATTTTCTGTGGCCCTAAATGGCGTTTTTTGCAAGAGCACAACAACCCCAACAGTATATAACCGCTGAATCGCACAGCTGCAGAGGCCAGAGAATGCTTTTTAAAAATAATGTTGTTTTTTCACACACCTCCAGATGTGTATTTCACACTGCAAAATATTTTCTGTGGCCCTAAATGGCGTTTTTTGGAAGAGCACAACACAACCACAGTATTTAACCACTGAATCGCACAGCTATAGAAGTGCAGAGAATGCTATTCAAAAAAAATGTTGTTTTTTTTAGTATAGCACTGTACAATATATAGAAATTGTTTATTTTACACACCTCCACATGTGTATTTCACACTGCAATTTATTTTCTGTGGCCCTAAATGGCGTTTTTTGGAAGAGCACAACAACCCCAACAGTATATAACCGCTGAATCGCACAGCTGCAGAGGCCAGAGAATGCTATTCAAAAATAATGTTGTTTTTTCACACACCTCCAGATGTGTATTTCACACTGCAAAATATTTTCTGTGGCCCTAAATGGCGTTTTTTGGAAGAGCACAACAACCCCAACAGTATATAACCGCTGAATCGCACAGCTGCAGAGGCCAGAGAATGCTATTCAAAAACAATGTTGTTTTTTCACACACCTCCAGATGTGTATTTCACACTGCAAAATATTTTCTGTGGCCCTAAATGGCGTTTTTTGGAACAGCACAACACAACCACAGTATTTAACCACTGAATCGCACAGCTATAGAAGTGCAGAGAATGCTATTCAAAAAAAATGTTGTTTTTTTTAGTATAGCACTGTACAATATATAGAAATTGTTTATTTTACACACCTCCACATGTGTATTTCACACTGCAATTTATTTTCTGTGGCCCTAAATGGCGTTTTTTGGAAGAGCACAACAACCCCAACAGTATATAACCGCTGAATCGCACAGCTGCAGAGGCCAGAGAATGCTATTCAAAAATAATGTTGTTTTTTCACACACCTTCAGATGTGTATTTCACACTGCAAAATATTTTCTGTGGCCCTAAATGGCGTTTTTTACAAGAGCACAACAACCCCAACAGTATATAACCGCTGAATCGCACAGCTGCAGAGGCCAGAGAATGCTTTTTAAAAATAATGTTGTTTTTTCACACACCTCCAGATGTGTATTTCACACTGCAAAATATTTTCTGTGGCCCTAAATGGCGTTTTTTGGAAGAGCACAACACAACCACAGTATTTAACCACTGAATCGCACAGCTATAGAAGTGCAGAGAATGCTATTCAAAAAAAATTTTGTTTTTTTAGTATAGCACTGTACAATATATAGAAATTGTTTATTTTACACACCTCCACATGTGTATTTCACACTGCAAAATATTTTCTGTGGCCCTAAATGGCGTTTTTTGCCAGACCACAACACACCCACAGCACGTAACCGCTGAATCGCACAGCTACAGAAAATGCTATTCAAAAAAAAAGGTTGTTTTTTTTAGTATAGCACTGTACAAGAAGAATATATAGAAATTGTTTATTTTACACACCTCCAGATGTGTATTTCACACTGCAAAATATTTTCTGTGGCCCTAAATGGCGTTTTTTACAAGAGCACAACAACCCCAACAGTATATAACCGCTGAATCGCACAGCTGCAGAGGCCAGAGAATGCTTTTTAAAAATAATGTTGTTTTTTCACACACCTCCAGATGTGTATTTCACACTGCAAAATATTTTCTGTGGCCCTAAATGGCGTTTTTTGGAAGAGCACAACACAACCACAGTATTTAACCACTGAATCGCACAGCTATAGAAGTGCAGAGAATGCTATTCCAAAAAAATGTTGTTTTTTTTTAGTATAGCACTGTACAATATATAGAAATTGTTTATTTTACACACCTCCAGATGTGTATTTCACACTGCAAAATATTTTCTGTGGCCCTAAATGGCGTTTTTTGCCAGACCACAACACACCCACAGCACGTAACCGCTGAATCGCACAGCTACAGAAAATGTTATTCAAAAAAAAAGGTTGTTTTTTTTAGTATAGCACTGTACAAGAAGAATATATAGAAATTGTTTATTTTACACACCTCCAGATGTGTATTTCACACTGCAAAATATTTTCTGTGGCCCTAAATGGCGTTTTTTGCCAGACCACAACACACCCACAGCACGTAACCGCTGAATCGCACAGCTACAGAAAATGCTATTAAAAAAAAAGGTTGTTTTTTTTAGTATAGCACTGTACAAGAAGAATATATAGAAATTGTTTGATTTACACACCTCCAGATGTGTATTTCACACTGCAAAATATTTTCTGTGGCCCTAAATGGCGTTTTTTGGAAGAGCACAACACACCCACAGTATTTAACCACTGAATCGCACAGCTATAGAAGTGCAGAGAATGCTATGAAAAAAAAATGTTTTTTTTTTTAGTATAGCACTGTACAATATATAGAAATTGTTTATTTTACACACCTCCACATGTGTATTTCACACTGCAAAATATTTTCTGTGGCCCTAAATGGCGTTTTTTGCAAGAGCACAACAACCCCAACAGTATATAACCGCTGAATCGCACAGCTGCAGAGGCCAGAGAATGCTTTTTAAAAATAATGTTGTTTTTTCACACACCTCCAGATGTGTATTTCACACTGCAAAATATTTTCTGTGGCCCTAAATGGCGTTTTTTGCAAGAGCACAACAACCCCAACAGTATATAACCGCTGAATCGCACAGCTGCAGAGGCCAGAGAATGCTTTTTAAAAATAATGTTGTTTTTTCACACACCTCCAGATGTGTATTTCACACTGCAAAATATTTTCTGTGGCCCTAAATGGCGTTTTTTGGAAGAGCACAACACAACCACAGTATTTAACCACTGAATCGCACAGCTATAGAAGTGCAGAGAATGCTATTCAAAAAAAATGTTGTTTTTTTTAGTATAGCACTGTACAATATATAGAAATTGTTTATTTTACACACCTCCACATGTGTATTTCACACTGCAATTTATTTTCTGTGGCCCTAAATGGCGTTTTTTGGAAGAGCACAACAACCCCAACAGTATATAACCGCTGAATCGCACAGCTGCAGAGGCCAGAGAATGCTATTCAAAAATAATGTTGTTTTTTCACACACCTCCAGATGTGTATTTCACACTGCAAAATATTTTCTGTGGCCCTAAATGGCGTTTTTTGGAAGAGCACAACAACCCCAACAGTATATAACCGCTGAATCGCACAGCTGCAGAGGCCAGAGAATGCTATTCAAAAACAATGTTGTTTTTTCACACACCTCCAGATGTGTATTTCACACTGCAAAATATTTTCTGTGGCCCTAAATGGCGTTTTTTGCAAGAGCACAACAACCCCAACAGTATATAACCGCTGAATCGCACAGCTGCAGAGGCCAGAGAATGCTTTTTTAAAATAATGTTGTTTTTTCACACACCTCCAGATGTGTATTTCACACTGCAAAATATTTTCTGTGGCCCTAAATGGCGTTTTTTGGAACAGCACAACACAACCACAGTATTTAACCACTGAATCGCACAGCTATAGAAGTGCAGAGAATGCTATTCAAAAAAAATGTTTTTTTTTTTTAGTATAGCACTGTACAATATATAGAAATTGTTTATTTTACACACCTCCACATGTGTATTTCACACTGCAATTTATTTTCTGTGGCCATAAATGGCGTTTTTTGGAAGAGCACAACAACTCCAACAGTATATAACCGCTGAATCGCACAGCTGCAGAGGCCAGAGAATGCTATTCAAAAACAATGTTGTTTTTTCACACACCTCCAGATGTGTATTTCACACTGCAAAATATTTTCTGTGGCCCTAAATGGCGTTTTTTGGAAGAGCACAACAACCCCAACAGTATATAACCGCTGAATCGCACAGCTGCAGAGGCCAGAGAATGCTATTCAAAAACAATGTTGTTTTTTCACACACCTCCAGATGTGTATTTCACACTGCAAAATATTTTCTGTGGCCCTAAATGGCGTTTTTTGCAAGAGCACAACAACCCCAACAGTATATAACCGCTGAATCGCACAGCTGCAGAGGCCAGAGAATGCTTTTTAAAAATAATGTTGTTTTTTCACACACCTCCAGATGTGTATTTCACACTGCAAAATATTTTCTGTGGCCCTAAATGGCGTTTTTTGGAACAGCACAACACAACCACAGTATTTAACCACTGAATCGCACAGCTATAGAAGTGCAGAGAATGCTATTCAAAAAACATGTTGTTTTTTTTTAGTATAGCACTGTACAATATATAGAAATTGTTTATTTTACACACCTCCACATGTGTATTTCACACTGCAATTTATTTTCTGTGGCCATAAATGGCGTTTTTTGGAAGAGCACAACAACTCCAACAGTATATAACCGCTGAATCGCACAGCTGCAGAGGCCAGAGAATGCTATTCAAAAATAATGTTGTTTTTTCACACACCTCCAGATGTGTATTTCACACTGCAAAATATTTTCTGTGGCCCTAAATGGCGTTTTTTGGAAGAGCACAACAACCCCAACAGTATATAACCGCTGAATCGCACAGCTGCAGAGGCCAGAGAATGCTATTCAAAAACAATGTTGTTTTTTCACACACCTCCAGATGTGTATTTCACACTGCAAAATATTTTCTGTGGCCCTAAATGGCGTTTTTTGCAAGAGCACAACAACCCCAACAGTATATAACCGCTGAATCGCACAGCTGCAGAGGCCAGAGAATGCTTTTTAAAAATAATGTTGTTTTTTCACACACCTCCAGATGTGTATTTCACACTGCAAAATATTTTCTGTGGCCCTAAATGGCGTTTTTTGGAAGAGCACAACACAACCACAGTATTTAACCACTGAATCGCACAGCTATAGAAGTGCAGAGAATGCTATTCAAAAAAAATGTTGTTTTTTTAGTATAGCACTGTACAATATATAGAAATTGTTTATTTTACACACCTCCACATGTGTATTTCACACTGCAATTTATTTTCTGTGGCCATAAATGGCGTTTTTTGGAAGAGCACAACAACTCCAACAGTATATAACCGCTGAATCGCACAGCTGCAGAGGCCAGAGAATGCTATTCAAAAATAATGTTGTTTTTTCACACACCTCCAGATGTGTATTTCACACTGCAAAATAATTTCTGTGGCCCTAAATGGCGTTTTTTGCAAGAGCACAACAACCCCAACAGTATATAACCGCTGAATCGCACAGCTGCAGAGGCCAGAGAATGCTTTTTAAAAATAATGTTGTTTTTTCACACACCTCCAGATGTGTATTTCACACTGCAAAATATTTTCTGTGGCCCTAAATGGCGTTTTTTGGAAGAGCACAACACAACCACAGTATTTAACCACTGAATCGCACAGCTATAGAAGTGCAGAGAATGCTATTCAAAAAAAATTTTGTTTTTTTTAGTATAGCACTGTACAATATATAGAAATTGTTTATTTTACACACCTCCACATGTGTATTTCACACTGCAATTTATTTTCTGTGGCCCTAAATGGCGTTTTTTTGAAGAGCACAACAACCCCAACAGTATATAACCGCTGAATCGCACAGCTGCAGAGAATGCTATTCAAAAAAAAGTTTTTTTTTTTTTTTTAGTATAGCATAGTACAAGAAAAATATATAGAAATTGGTTATTTCACACAACTAGAGATATACACTGCAAAATATTTTTTTTGCCCAAAAATAGGTCTTTTTTGCGCACAACAAAGTGCCTTTTTTTTTTTTGCAACAGCACAATAATGTGCTTTTTTATTTTTTTGGGGCCCAAAAATGGGTCTTTTTAGCAAAAGCACAATAAAGTGCCTTTTTTTTTTTTTTTCTGCCCGAAATGGGTCTTTTAGCAAGAGCACAATACAGCCACAGTATGGAATAGGTGTATCACTCAACGTAATGCAGTGCTGGTGCACTGAGCTTGCAACACAAACAGATAAACCTATGCAGATCGCTGAGCTATTATATCTCTCAATCTGGACTCCTATCTAAATCTCTCTCCCTGAAAGCACAAACAGGATCCTGCCCCTACACTACACTACACTGTCTCTCTATCTTTTCTATCAGTAGATTGCAGAATCAGGACTAACTCCTATCATATAATTCTCTCCCTCACAGCAACAGCAGCCAGGATCCTTTCCCTACACTGTCTAAAAGCAGAGTGACGATCTGTGCTGTGTGCCTCTTGCTTATATAGAAGCTGGTCACATGCTGGGTCACATGTTGCACTGACCAATCACAGCCATGCCATTAGTAGGCATGGCTATGATGGCTTCTAAGGGCACACCAGCTAATCAAATGGTGATTGGCTGGCCCCTGAAGCATTTCTAACTGCGCCATTAAATTCCCGAATCCGGACCCGAACCCGGACTTTAGCGCAAAATCCGGGTCCGGGTCCGGGGTCGGGAAAACGCCAAAATTCGGTACGGACCCGAACTTTACAGTTCGGGTCCGCTCAACACTAAACATGGGTTCAATGGTAGCCTCAGTCAGCAATGTGAGGTCGTTCTGTGTTAGGAAAAAGTGATCAATTCTGGAGTATTTTTTATGTAGCGAGGAATAAAAGGTGAAATCTTTAACATTCGGGTTCAACGTGCGCCATGTGTCATGAAGGGTCAGGGAGCTCAGTTGGGATTTTATTGCGCGGAGGGCACGATATGTTAGACACGTGGACCCGTTGGACGCATCCAGAGAAGGTGTTAAAGGTACGTTGAAATCTCCTCCTACAATCAGTGTGCCCGATTGAAAAGCAACTAATTGGTTAAAGGTAGTGCGAATGAAAGGAACTTGTTGCGAGTTCGGGGCGTAGATATTAGCTATGGTGATAGGTACATCATTCAGGGTGCCCTTAACAAAGAGATATCTGCCCTGCACATCCCGTTGGACTTCTGTGATCTGAACAGGGCAGTGTTTCGAAATTAGGATGGAAACCCCTTTTGATTTTGCCTCTTTGTTTGTGGCGTGATACACCGTCGGGAAGTAATGATTGTAAAGTTTGGGGATGTTGTCTGCCCTAAAGTGGGTTTCCTGGATAAGCGCGATATGCGGCTTGGCCTTATGGAGGGTGTATAACAATTGCGATCTCTTTTCCGGGGTGTTAAGACCGCGAATGTTCAGCGAGTAAAGTTTGAGTCGTGTTGGGAGTTGCATGTGTTGAGGTTTCGGATTGGCCGAGGTATTAACATCCGTCATTTTAAAGGGGATGGTGTGGGGAGAGAGCAGCGAATACAAACCAGTTATAACGGAACTAAACCAACAGAGCAGCTGGTGTTGAACTACCTCCACTTATATAGTAATTATAAAACATTCAACTTCATATATGACAGACATGCTATCTTCCGGCTTTGTAATAGATACACAAGTTGTCAAAGGCCCCCACCTGTACGGCTTGATTCGGTCCTTAAATATAGGTCCGTGCAAATCAGGTCTTTAAGTGGGTCTACAAGAGTTCACTGGGGGGGATCGGTCCACCCCTTCTTATAGAGACCTACGTCTGCGGGGAAGTGACAGAGAGGAGGTGCAGGAGCATCTGAGACATATAGGGGTGTCGATTCTTACAAAGAAAAAGTGTTTTAGGAAGGGGACAGCAGAAGGTCCCACAGCGTCCATCTCGTATGAAGAGAGTATCACCCATACGTGAACAGGGGCTCTGGCATGAAAACCAATGCTGGGTCGGCCAAGGAGCTAAAGGTTAGGTTAGTCTCCATGAGCAAGGTAGGTTAACTCAATAGAAGAGGGGTCAGGCGATCAGACGGGTTCCATCAGCCGGTAGGGGAGGCATTCGTGGGCTACCGTATGTGGGAAGCAAGGTGGTAGCCTACCTAACCCTGATGGCAGCGAGGGGAGGCAGAAGTGATGGAACAACAAGCAGTCTAAGCAGGGTGGAAGAAGGATGGCAGGAGACCGGAGTCAGCCCCTCTCCTGGGTAAATGTGATCGGTGTCCAGTTCAGTTACCTTGCGGCGACGTTGTGCCCGAGATGCGATAAGGTAGCCAGAGATGGAGCGTCGGTGTTGTGGATGACGGGGTACAAGTGACGTGTCGCAGCCGGAAGTGTGAGGAGGTTGAGCGACAGCAGCCGCTCTAACATCAGCAGCTCGCCGCAAAGCAGTCTGGGCATTGTAGTCAGTGTATAGAGGCCCAAGCTTACTGCAGAAACATGCTGGCGATGAGGTTAGCTATGTGAAGGGCAAGTCCATCTGTGGCCATTCAGACCGCACACTTAGCGAGTTTAACTACACAGGATCGAATTGAGTCAAGAGTAAAGTAAAAATAAAGTGCTAACTAGAAGCCCAGTAACATCAAACTGACTGTGAACCATAACAGGGCGACCAACTTGCATAAGTGGGAGCAGTAACAGATAGAGGAGTTAGTCATCTCTCCGAGCTCTCCTCGATCCAGGGGAGGCTGAGGGGCTCATGTCACGGCGGGATTCGTGAGCTCCGGTGCGGTGTCTGGAGCCTGAGGGAGACCGTCTCCTGCGGAATCTAGTGGCCTGGGTCTCCATTGGTTCCTCTTGGTATTTATCCCATCTGCCCACTGAGTGACGAAAGGCAGCATACCAATCCGGGACCGACACCAGGGGGATACCTAGAGTATTGCAGAAGCGGGGTAAATCCTCCGGGACCTTCAATAAGGCAGTACGGCCCTGATGGGAAGCCGAAAGGCAGAAAGGAAATTTCCACTTGTATCTAATTCCCTGAGAGCAGAGGGTATCCAGCAGAGGCTTGAGGTCCCGGCGATGTTGCAGAGTGATCCCCGATAGGTCTTGGAAGATCTGGACTGGGGTCTCTTCGTAGGTAAGTTGCTGTCCCCTAGCTTGTTTCAGAATGTCCTCTTTCAGCTTGTAGTCGACCAAGCAGCATACAATGTCCCTCGGGGGGTCCGAGTCTCTTCCCCTGGGACGCAGGGCGCGGTGGATTCTCTCCATAGCGATGTCAGTGTGAGGGGGTCTGTTTAGGACATTGTTAAAAAGGCCTATGACCGCCTGAGGCAATCGATCCCCCTCAATGGACTCCGGCAAGCCCCTCACACGTAAGTTGTGACGCCGTCCCCTGTTGTCCAGGTCTTCCAAATGGTGATTTACATCCCTGAGTTGGAGGGTGTGAGCGTCAATCTTCCTGGTGGAACGTTGGAGGACCTTGCCATGGTCTTCGGATATCTTCTCTACGTGTGAGACCCGGTCTGTCAGGGCATGAATGTCAAGGCGCAACTCCGCAATGGCCGCCGAAAGGGTGTCCTTTATATCAGCTGCTATGGTCCTCAGGTCATGGATGTTCAGCTGCGGCATTAGAGGTGGGTTCACACTCTCTTGTCCCGGAGCGGATGTCAGAGAGGGAGCATTCAGAGTTGCCGTTAGAGGGATTTCTGGCTGATAGTGTGGGGTTGCCTGCGTGCGGCTTTGAGAATGCCCGTGGCGGGAAGAAGCCATATTCCCTCTGTTTGTTCTAAACATCTCCAGTATATTTTGGCTTGTACCCCCGGTTTGTTCCCTGGGCGAGCAGGATCGGGATACTGAGGACCGTCTAGAGGCAGTTCCCATAGTCGGTAACGTGTATCGGGGTCAGTAACCTCTGAGTTTCGAGGGATTCCGTTCTGAGGTGGCAGGAGTTCAAAACTCAAGCGTCCATCTTCCAGTCAGGTCCGGCCACGCCCCCTTCTATATATGACTTTATGCATATTCATCATACCTATTTGGGAGTTTGTTTTGAGGTTCTTTTGACATTTTTGTTTCTCATTGGTTTAAGTTTGCAGATGCACTTTGTGTGTTCTATTTTTATTGGTTGTTTATTATCAGCATACCCCAGGAATTTTTTTTCCCAATCTCCATCATGTTTGCAATATTGGAGTGTTGAGAATTTGTTTATATGTCTTCATTTGTTTATTAGTTTTTTACACATTACACTTGTAAGTCCATTTGTGTCACTGTGCACATTGCACAACATTGCTATTTAGCTACATTGTAGCCTATGATTCACCCATCCCCTCATTTTTCCCTTCCCTTCCCCATCACACTCCCATTCCTTTGATAATTCTAATTTATTTACAGTATTTAGTCACCACAGCGCAGTCACCATCACAATATTTATTGAAGTGGTTAAAGCAGGGTTAGGTTCTAAAAAAAATATTCCAAGCTTTGAACATCTCACGGAGTACTGTTCAATCCATCATCCGAAAATGGAAAGAGTATGGGACCACTGCAAACCTACCAAGACATGGCCGTCCACCTAAACTGACAGGCCAGGCAAGAAGAGCATTAATCAGAGGAGCAGCCAAGAGGCCCATGGTAACTCTGGAGAAGCTGCAGAGATCCACAGCTCAGGTGGGAGAATCTGTCCACAGGACAACTATTAGTCGTGTACTCCACAAATCTGACCTTTGTAGAAGAGTGGCAAGAAGAAAGCCATTGTTAAAAGAAAGCCATAAAAAGTCCAGTTTGCAGTTTGCGAGAAGACATGTGGGGGACACAGCAAACATGTTGAAGAAGGTGCCTTGGTCAGATGAGACCAATAGACTGAGAGCACACCGTGGTCAGTTCTCTAGCTATGCTGGGAACTCGGTGTACTCTCCTCCAATGATCAGACTTGTCCTGACACTTCCCTACTGCACAGCCATTCACTTGAAAGCTCAGTGTGCTGCTGCTTCTCCTCTCCCCAGCTCTTATGCAGCTGAGAACAGAGAGAATGTGATCATCTATAAAAAAGGGAAAAAGGGTATTTATATATATTTTTTTAGATCTATACAAAAATGTTTTGCCTTTCATTTCTATTTTAAGCTGAATGTTTTTTTTTTTTACAAGGTGATCAATTACAATCACTTTAACACTGACAGGGGTGCTTAAAATGATCAGCATGTATTTATTTATGCAAAACCTTTGTCCCAAAATGAAAAAAAAAAAACTGTTGCTGTAACTGCTTATAAAGTGTTAGCTGGAGCTTGACTACAATTTGTTTAGTGCATTTAAATCTGCTAGTATAACTAACACCCCTCCCACCAGACTGAGAATGTTGCTGTCCAAATGTGTCTCTGTTGCTATTTCATCCCGAGTGTGGGCACTCTAATACAGGAGGTGTGTTAATTGCCAATGTAGCCACCACATTTAATGATTGGTAATATGCTATATATTACATGTTTGGCTTTGGGTTTAATACAGCTTTAAAGTGTTTGTACACCCTGTACAATTACTTTTACCTACAGGTAAGCCTAGATTAAGGCTTACCTGTAGGTGCTGGAAATATCTCCTAAACCTCCACGGTCTATTTACAATAGAGATGTGCGCCGATGTCTACGGCACATGGGCCATAGACAATGGCGCAGGTGCACTTTAGAAACGGCGATCGTGCCGTTTCTAAAGGAGATCATGCCGTGAATGGCGGCTCCCGCACGCGCGGGGGGGGACATCACGCGACTCCGGCCAGTCACAGAGCCGGAGTCCGTGGCCCCAGAAGGAAGAGGGGTGAAGATGGACGCTCGCTGCTACTGGGGACAGCAGTGACATCGCAGGCTTCGGTTTCAGGTAAGTTACACATAATAGGCTACTATGCGATACATAGTAGCCCATTATGCTTTACCTTTGCAGGGAAATAAAGAGGAAGTAAAACCCATCAGGGTTTACTTCCTCTTTAAAGCCTAAGTCGACTGTTGCAAACAAGCATGCTCTTTTCATAATGAATCGAATAAAAAAAAAATTTTTTTTTGCTCAAGCCATCCTAATTTAAATCTTTTTAACTAACCCAGTCAATATCCACATTGAATCTTGAAGGAGGCCAGGAACGGTATTTAGGAGCATTAAGATGAGTTTCCAATGATCTCGGCCAGAGGCGTAACTAGAACCCTCAGGGCCCCAGTGCAAGAAACCACGAAGGTTCTGATCCTGGGGCCCTTTATTCCCATGGTGGGACCCTTTATTATGGTCCTGCTATCTTGGGGTCCCCCAATGGTGGCAGAATGCCAGAGCCTAATCGCAAGTGCGGCCTTTGAGACCTTAGTAGTTCCGCCATTGGTGTCAGCAGTTTTTTTTATTTTTGTTGTTTTCCTTTTTAATTTTTTTTACCATTTTATTTTATCTTATTTTTTTTTTTACAATTTTTTTTTTTTTTTGTTTTCATATTTTTTAGGACCCCCATTGACGTTTTATTGTGAAGTATCAGGTGTCTTAACAGAGGCAGAGAAAGGGACTGAGGACAAATTCATCAGATCCTTTCTCTGGAACCTCAGCTGCATAGAATGAATGAACAGGAATAGCTCTGTAAAACCTCCCTTTCATTCATAAATTGAGGCATAGTTATCACAGTTTACTCTTCCCCAGCAATGAATAAAGTAAAAAAAAAAAGTCAGTGATCGGTACTCTATTCCTTAAGAAGACATTTTCCGGCCCCTTCCCTGCTCTTCATCCTGACATATTCCCTGCAGCAGCAGGCGGCTGGTGGGAGGGGGAAAACCGGCCGGGCTGGGTGTGGGGTGGGGGGTCAGAGAGGAGGGTGCCAGGGAAGCACACAGGGGCCCAGGGCAGTAGGACAGGTATATGGAGGTGGTGGGAGTGGCACGTGGAGGAACCAATGCTCTCCATTTTCCTCCTGCAGCCACTGAATGTCTGCGGGAGAGACGGAGAAGCGGGCATTCAATGGCTACATGGAGGGATCAATGCCTCTACATGCCACCGCCCTCCTATCCAGGCATACAGGAGGGCCACATTGACCCTCTGGAGCATGAGGCCAGGTTGCAATGGCGACCCCTGGGACCCCTATATGTATGCCCTGATCTCAGCATAGAGAGCAAGCAGTTACTCTGCTAACAGTCAAGACATCGACAAGATGCGATGGAGAGGTTTTTACATACAAGTGACTGGTGGTTCCTGTGGGTCTGTGTCTAGCACTTATTGTTGGTGTAATGGGGCACAGTGAAGTTGCAATGCATCTTTACATAGTGACAAACTATCCGTTTGTCACAATATTAGGATTGTGATAAGAGCATTGGAAAAGCCAAAGTAGATGTGGTAGGTGGCATTGCAAGAGCTAGTTTTGGCAGAAAACGGTACTTAATATTGAGAAGCAAGATAGCTGATTCCTTGAAATGCCTATTCCATATATATATATATATATATATATATATATATATATATATATATATATATATATATATATATATATATTTTTTTTTTTACATTGTTAGGTTGGGCATCCTTTTTTCTTTCTCAGAAATAGACTTAAAGAAAAGGTCACATCAGAAACCAGGTAATAGTGGGCATTGTTAATGTAATTTGAAGGTTATATGTATAATGATGTACAAGTGGTATGACATCTTCCCCTCTAGGGCAGAAATGATGTGCTTAACATAACAGCATATGTTACCTGCATAGAGCACAGAAAGGATAAAGACCAATGTATGATGCATAATGATGTTTCATGTCATCGAGGTAAGTAGGTCAAGGAAAAAGATGGGAATATTTCACAGTTAACATGCACATAATTTAGGAGTTTCCTTTAAAAATAGCAGTGTTTTGTTTGATGTCATTAATATTTTACTTACATATATTAGACTGGTGTGAGTTTTGATCGTATTCCTTTCATTGTGGTATTTGACAGATGACAAAAGAAGAGCAAAATAAAGTTACCATGTTAAAAGTGTATATGTATATATATATATATATATATATACACACATCATGTTACCAAAAGTATTGGGACACCTGCCTTTACACGCACATGAACTTTAATGGCATCCCCCAGTCATAGTCTTTAGAGTTCAAAATTGAGTTGGCCCACCCTTTGCAGCTATAACAGCTTCAACTCTTTTGGGAAAGCTGTCCTCAAGGTTTAGGAGTGTGTCTATGGGAATGTTTGACCATTCTTCCAGAAGCGCATTTGTGAGGTCAGGCACTGATGTGGACCAGAAGGCCTGGCCTGCAGTCTCCCCTCTAATTCAATCTCAAAGGTGTTCTATCGGGTTAAGGTCAGGACTCTGTGCAGTCAAGTTCCTCCACCCCAAACTCGCTCATCCATGTCTTTATTGAACTTGCTTTATGCACTGGTGCATAGTCATGTTGGAACAGGAAGGGGCCACCCCCAAACTGTTCCCACAAAGTTGGGAGCATGAAATTGTCCAAAATATCTTGGTATGCTGACGCCTTAAGAGTTCCCTTCACTGGAACTAAGGGTCCTGACCTAATGGCATGTTGAACTTTGGCATGTTGAAAATCGTTGCTCTACATAAAGATGTCCTAGGCTATAAGAAGATTGCCAAGACCCTGAAACTGAGCTGCACCACGGTGGCCAAGACCATACAGCGGTTTAACAGGACAGGTTCCACTCAGAACAGGCCTCGCCATGGTCAACTAAAGAAGTTAAGTGCACGTGCTCAGCATCATATCCAGAGGTTGTCTTTGGGAAATAGATGTATGAGTGCTGCCAGCATTACTGCAGAGTTTGAAGGGGTGGGGGTCAGCCTGTCAGTGCTTATATCATACACCGCACATTGCATCAAATTGGTCTGCATGGCTGTCATCCCAGAAAGAGGCCTCTTCTAAAGATGATGCACAAGAAAGAATTCAAACAGTTTGCTGAAGACAAGCAGACTAAGGACATTGATTACTAAAACCATGTCCTGTGGTCTGATGAGACCAAGATAAAGTTATTTGGTTCAGATGGTGTCAAGCATGTGTGGTGGCAAGCAGTTGAGGAGCACAAAGACAAGCTTGTCTTGCCTACAGTCAAGCATGGTGGTGGGAGTGTCATGGTCTGGGGCTGCATGAGTGCTGCCGGCACTGGGGAGCTACAGTCATCATGTACTGTGACATACTGAAGCAGAGAATGATCCCCTCCCTTCGGAGACTGGGCCGCAGGGCAGTATTCCAACATAACGACCCCAAACACACCTCCAAGTTGACCACTGCCTTGCTAAAGAATCTGAGGGTAAAGTTGATAGACTGGCCAAGCATGTCTCCAGACCTAAACCCTATTGAGCATCTGTGGGGTATCCTTAAATGGAAGGTGGGGGAGCACAAGATCTCTAACATCCTCCAGCTCCATGATATCGTCATGGAGGAGTGGAAGAGGGCTCCAGTGGCAACCTGTGAAGCTCTGGTAAACTCCATGCCCCAGAGGGTTAAGACAGTGCTGGAAAATAATGGTGGCCACACAAAATATTGACACTTTGGGCCCAATTTGGACATTTTCACTTAGGGGTGTATTCACATTCACTTTTGTTGCCAGCAGTATTGACATTAATGGCTGTGTGTTAAGTTATTCTGAGGGGACAGCAAATTTACACTGTTATACACGCTGTACACTCACTACTTTATTATTCAGTCTGTGATACTGTGTGTGTAGTGGTTAGGGATGAGCTTCGAGTTCGAGTCGAACTCATGTTCGACTCGAACATTGCCTGTTCGCCCGTTCGCCGAACAACGAACAATTTGGGGTGTTCGCCGCAAATTCGAAAAGTCTATGGGAGAAATCTAAAGTGCTAATTATAAAGGCTTATATGCAAGTTATTGTCCTAAAAAGTGTTTGGGGACCCGGGTCCTGCCCCAGGGGACATGTATCAATGCAAAAAAAAGTTTTAAAAACTGCCGTTTTTTTAGGAGCAGTGATTTTAATAATGCTTAAAATGAAACAATAAAAGTGAAATATTCCTTTAAATTTCGTACCTGGGGGGGGGGGTGTGTATGATATGCATGTAAAGTGGCGCATGTTTCCCGTGCTTAGAACTGTCCCTGCATAAAATGTCATTTTTGAAGGAAAAATAGTCATTTAAAACTCACTCGCGGCTATAATGAATTGTCGGCTTTTATCAATACATAGAAAAGTCATTAAAAAAAAAAAAAGAGTGGGGGTTCCCCTAAATATCCATACCAGGCCCTTGAGATCTGGCATGGATTTTAAGGGGAACTCCACCCCAGGGGAAGAGGGGGGGACGAGACGAGACGAGAGAGCGGCCCCCCCTCCCTCCTGAACCGTACCAGACCACATGCCCTCAATATGGGGAGGATGTCCCCATGTTGATGGGGACAAGGGCCTCATCCCCACAACCCTTGCCCGTGGTTGTGGGGGTCTGCGGGTGGGGGGCTTATCGGAATCTGGAAGACCCCTTTAACAAAGGGGACCCCCAGATCCCGCCCCCCCCTATGTGAATTGGTAAGGGGTACATTGTACCCCTACCATTTCACGAAGAAAGTGTCAAAAAATTTAAATAAAAACACACACCGACACCTTGGAAAAGTCCTTTATTAAAAAAAAACAAAAAAAAACATTCCAGCGATGAAATCCAGTGTCCCGCGGCGATCCCGATGTCCAGCGCTGTCCGTCATTGGTTGTGCCTGTGCGGACCTGATGGGGAACTTCCTCCGCTGTGTTTTAAATGTATAGACCCGCCCCTTCTAAAGTTCCCCATCAGGTCCGCTCAGCGGACCAGATGCGGAACGAGAGAAGGGGCGGGCCTATTCATGTATTACACAGCGAATGAAGTTCCCCATCAGGTCCGCCCCCTCGGTATGTCCGACCCCGCCTACGTCATTGGCCTGAGCGGGGAACTTCCTTCACTGTGTAAATTTAAATTACATAGTGAAGGAAGTTCCCCGCTCAGGCCAATGACGTAGGTGGGGTCGGACATACCATGGGGGCGGACCTGATGGGGAACTTCGTTCGCTGTGTAATACATGTATAGACCCGCCCCTTCTCATGTTCCGCATCTGGTCCGCTGAGCGGACCTGATGGGGAATTTTAGAAGGGGCGGGTCTATACATTTAAAACACAGCGGAGGAAGTTCCCCATCAGGTCCGCACAGGCACAACCAATGACGGACAGCGCTGGACATCGGGATCGCCGTGGGACACTGGATTTCATCGCTGGAATGTTTTTTTTTTTTTTATTATTTTTTTATTTTTAATAAAGGACTTTTCCAAGGTGTCGGTGTGTGTTTTTATTTACATTTTTTGACACTTTCTTCGTGAAATGGTAGGGGTACAATGTACCCCTTACCAATTCACATAGGGGGGGCCGAGATCTGGGGGTCCCCTTTGTTAAAGGGGTCTTCCTGATTCCGATAAGCCCCCCGCCTGCAGACCCCCACAACCACCGGGCAAGGGTTGTGGGGATGAGGCCCTTGTCCCCATCAACATGGGGACATCCTCCCCATGTTGAGGGCATGTGGCCTGGTACGGTTCAGGAGGGAGGGGGGGCGCTCTCTCGTCCCACCCTCTTCCCCTGCGGCCGGCCAGGTTGCGTGCTCGGATAAGGGTCTGGTATGGATTTTTGGGGGGACTCCACGCCATTTTTTTTTTAATTTGGGGTGGATTTCCCGTTAAAATCCATGCCAGATCTCAAGGGCCTGGTATGGATATTTAGGGGGAACCCCACGCCATTTTTTTAAAAATTTGCGGCGGGGTTCCCCTTAATATCCATTCCAGACCTAAAGAGCCTGGTAATTGAATTTGGGGGAACCCCCACGCTTTTTTTTATTTTTTTTTATCAATGACTTTTCTATGTAGTGATAAAAGCCGACAATTCATTAATAGCCACGAGTGAGTTTTAAATGACTTTTTTTCCTTCAAAAATGACACTTTATGCAGGGACAGTTCTAAGCACGGGAAACATGCGCCACTTTACATGCATATCATACACACCCCCCCAGGTACGAAATTTAAAGGAATATTTCACTTTTATTTTTTCATTTTAAGCATTATTAAAATCACCGCTCCCATAAAAACGTCTATTTTTAAAACCTTTTTTTGCATTGATACATGTCCCCTGGGGCAGGACCCAGGTCCCCAAACACTTTTTAGGACAATAAATTGCATATTAGCCTTTATAATTAGCACTTTAGATTTCGAATATTCGAGTCCATTGTATTTAATAGGGTTCTAAAGTTCACACGAACATTCTGTCTGTTCGCAGGTTCTGGTGCGAACCGAACAGGGGGGTGTTCGGCATCCCTGGTAGTGGTTATCTTGCTGCATATTAGTTGGTTGAACCTGTATATTGCAATAGAATTTATATGCAGCTCCTAGGCTAGAGCCAGATTAGAATCCAGTGGCAACTTTTGGTAGTTATAGGTCCGGATGCATGACAGATTAGAAACTACAAGGGACTAAGATGCAGAGTGAATAGGCAGACTCTGAGTTTCAGTGCCACACCACCATTTAGGCTGGTGAGAATCTGCATTCCAGACTGGTTGGACAATGGTTGGAAGATCTGCCCATCACCGTTGATCTTGTCTTTAGTTCTCTGACACAAATACAGAGTCCGTTCATCGTGATCATCTTCAAGGGCCCCTGCAACTGAATTTTGCTACAACATACATCTAGAGGTATCCTTATTAATAATTCTATATTCCCCAGTATATGAGTACAATTCCACAGAACTCTTGTTTGGCCATTTGTTAATAATATATGTTTGTACATTGGATGTACGTACTGTACTATTATTAATCTTTTCTTATATAAAGCTTGTAATATTTTCATACTGGTGTGCAGCTATATACAGTACTTATGGTTAATTTTTATATGCTGGTTGCAGCAGTTCTTCTGCTCCCAATTATTTTGATTAGATTACTGGTCAATTTCTTAGGAAATTCACAGAGGTCCTGTCCTGCGTGGAGACACTGCCAATTTTATTGTCAAATCTACTCTTCCACTTAGGCTCAGGTTCTCTTATTTACCTACAGGTTTAGTGCAATATCCTGTTTGGGGTCGGTAATTTCTCATAACCCCCCCAAAAGAAGGCTACAACTATTTTTACCTGTTAATGCTGTAGACCTTTCTAAATGTTACATTTTTTCCCATTGTGGATGTGCATCGCTTGACTTTGGACTAGAGCTCATTTCATCTTCAGCTGTGTCTGGTTGCCCCATATTGGCACTATATGTCCACAATCTCAAGAGTGCAGTATTTTAGCAAACGTTGGCAAATCTGCAAAATAGAGTAGAACTGGCCAGAGGAGGATTACTTTGATGCAGTTGGAGAGCTTGAACATATATTACAATATATGCAAACTAAAAATCCCCTTTTTATAAGAGTTTGCTATATGTAAGGGTTAATAAGTGGTTACACCTCTATAGTATCTCATGTGTTGTATGTATAGAGGCTATTTTGGATCTGAACACATTTACCTCCATTTCTACTGCATGAGCTTTGATTCTATATCTGTAAATACCTGTACAGTAGCACTCAGAGTTGGAGAGGGAGGAGCAACGCAAGTGGTCAGTCAGTTTTGCCACAGTCGAGACGAGAGAGCGCCCCCCCCTCCCTCCTGAACCGTACCAGGCCACATGCCCTCAATATGGGGAGGATGTCCCCATGTTGATGGGGACAAGGGCCTCATCCCCACAACCCTTGCCCGGTGGTTGTGGAGGTCTGCGGGTGGGGGGCTTATCGGAATCTGGAAGACCCCTTTAACAAAGGGGACCCCCAGATCCCGGCCCCCCTATGTAAATTGGTAAGGGGTACATTGTACCCCTACCATTTCACGAAGAAAGTGTCAAAAAATGTAAATAAAAACACACACCGACACCTTGGAAAAGTCCTTTATTAAAAAAAAACAAAAAAAAACATTCCAGCGATGAAATCCAGTGTCCCGCGGCGATCCCGATGTCCAGCGCTGTCCGTCATTGGTTGTGCCTGTGCGGACCTGATGGGGAACTTCCTCCGCTGTGTTTTAAATGTATAGACCCACCCCTTCTAAAGTTCCCCATCAGGTCCGCTCAGCGGACCAGATGCGGAACGAGAGAAGGGGCGGGCCTATTCATGTATTACACAGCGAATGAAGTTCCCCATCAGGTCCGCCCCCTCGGTATGTCTGACCCCGCCTACGTCATTGGCCTGAGCGGGGAACTTCCTTCACTGTGTAAATTTAAATTACATAGTGAAGGAAGTTCCCCGCTCAGGCCAATGACGTAGGTGGGGTCGGACATACCGAGGGGGCGGACCTGATGGGGAACTTCGTTCGCTGTGTAATACATGTATAGACCCGCCCCTTCTCATGTTCCGCATCTGGTCCGCATCTGGTCCGCTATGCAAACTAAAAATCCCCTTTTTATAAGAGTTTGCTATATGTAAGGGTTAATAAGTGGTTACACCTCTATAGTATCTCATGTGTTGTATGTATAGAGGCTATTTTGGATCTGAACACATTTACCTCCATTTCTACTGCATGAGCTTTGATTCTATATCTGTAAATACCTGTACAGTAGCACTCAGAGTTGGAGAGGGAGGAGCAACGCAAGTGGTCAGTCAGTTTTGCCACAGTCTGAAATATACTGACAGGAAGAGAGAGCAGAATGAACAGAAAGATGACTTATTGCAGGGATCCTCAAACTACGGCCCTCCAGCTGTTGCAGAACTAGAAATCCCATGAGGCATTGCAAAACTCTGACATTCACAGACATGACTAGGCATGATGGGAATTGTAGTTCCTGAACACCTGGAGGGCCGTAGTTTGAAGACCCCTGACTTATCACATACTGCTGCTTTTCCTTCACTGTGCAATCACAAGCTGTAGGTAAGGAGGTGACCCGCCTAAAGTGCTTAATTGAAGAACAGAAAAACCAGTTCACCACATGGCTTTGCTATTCAAGAGTTCAGCTTCAGGTATGGATGTGCTTCAAAAGGAAATTGACATAATAAAAATATGATATATTACATTTTAAAGGTACATATTTTGCGTCTGTCATCTTTATCTTTTTTTCATGACTTATTTGATAGTATTTGAGATCACGGGACAGTTAAACAGAGTAGTAAGGCAGCAAATTCAATTTATGAACTATAATTGCTGTTAATATTTCAGTGAATAAATATTAGGCACCTCCCTCCCTCACGTCCTCCTTCCTCCCAGTGAAGGGTGTCTGCTGAGTGAGTGGGCGGAGTATTACGTCACTCACAGTGTGAGAGTACATTCCCTGTTTGTACATGAAGCACTCCTACAGGCTGCAAAAGGCTGGGTGGTGGGTGTGGCCACCATAGTGACTACAGGTTATACAGGAATGCTGTAGGTGAGCATGTCGTCATGCATTTTCAAAGAAGGAGCTTTGTTATGCAAACCTGGTCTGCTTCCATACTTAGTGTTGTCGGATTGTAATAGCAGGATCTGGCAATTGGCAGGATCACTAGGTATTGAATGACATTCTGTCTGTGCTACATCTTGGGTCTGTGCTACAAGATCCAGGAATTTATTTTAGTGACGGCCGTCTGATTTATCATTTATGTCCAGCTTATTTAAACCCCCGGAACCTCATTATATGCATTATGTAGCTATGCTGTGTGTGCAGCACTTATTAGGCCCTTAGTTCCTTTGAGATTGTCCTCTGAATTATATTCCAGTAGCATCATTATTGTAATTAAAAACAAAAGCAATAAGCATGCTATATTGTAATTCTGGTATTCTCTGGGATTTCATTTGGAGAGGAACTTTAATTATTGTTTTATTTACTTTTTTCACTCAATGTAACTTGATATATTAAGTGTATATTTAAATTAATTACAGAATTGTAAATTTATTATATATTTTTAATTTTTTTTCTTGCTGTGTTTGCTGCTGTACTCGTGAGTTCCTCCCACCAAGTTTTAATATAATTGTAATTGTTTTTAATTGTGGGCTAGGGTTTTGTGGTACAGTTATGGGAAAAATATATTTTTTGGTACAGTATTGATTTTTATATTTGTATTTATAAGTTATTGTGGGCTTTCCCCTAAAAGTGGGATTAATGACGCCCCTTTTTGGTAATCCAGGGTTCCCTCCAGCAGTGGCATGGAGACATTTTTTCGTATGGAGTAAGGAGTAAAATCGTTGAATATCTCAAAATTCTTTGTCAGGGAGATTTTCCATTGTTATCAAATTTGATCCCTATACAGCAGCAATTAATTAAACACTGGCTGGAATATCGTCAACTTTCGTATTTTCTTGCTTCCTTCCCTGACAGGGATGTATTCAATAGGGAGCCAGATACCTTTTGAGTCCCTTCTATTACAAGAAAATGTACCAGAACACATTTTGTCTGCAGTGTATAGGGTTCTTATTCATAGACTCCATCCATGTCTCCCGGAGTTTACAAATAAGTGGAATATGGACCTGAAGGTCCAAATTAAATCCGAGGAATGGAAAAAAGTGTTCACCCTTACACATAGTATGTCATTAGCAACTAAGGCACATGAGACAAATTTCAAACTCCTTTCTCGGTGGTATAGATGCCCATTCTTGCTCCACCGGATATATCCAAATGTCTCAGATCTATGTTAGCGTTGTCATTCTGCTAAGCATAGGCGTGTGCAGCCTAATGCATTAGGGTGTGCGCCTCAAACCAAAGCTCAAACACATGTGCGTCTGTATATACCGTATTTTTCGCTCCATAAGATGCACCTGACCATAGGACGCACCTAGGTTTTAGAGGAGGAAAACAAGAAAAAAAAAATATTCTGAACCAAATGGTGTACTAAAATATTTTATATTATACTATTACTATAGGTGGGTGGTGGACACACAGCAATACCAGCCCCCCTATCAAATCAGCTCAGCTACACTATATCTAATGGTGGTGGTGGACACAGCAACCTCCCCCCCTTCCTAGATCAGCTCAGGGTGGCAGAGCAGACACAAACACCCCTTAAGCCAATTCTATCACAACAGCTCAGGTGACTGGGCTTTGGATACAATGCCAGCTTACACCTCCCACCCCTTATCAACAGCTCACCTCAGGCAGCGGAGGACACTGCCATTACAATCCACAACCCCCTCTTGTGCTGGCTGGCTGGCTGGCTGGCTCTCAGCCTCAGATGTACCCAGGAAGCAGCTAGAAATGAGGACTGGGGACATAGTTTACAGCAGCAGATGCCGGGGGAAGGAGCAGGAAGTCAGACTGGACCAGACCACAGCGCCGGGGGGGGGGGGTTCAGGCTGCAAAAAAAAAAAAACAGCAAGGGCTCTCACTGCTTTTGCATAGTTGCCAACATTGCAAAAAAAACATCTGGGACACTTTTTTTGTATTGAGGCGGAGCCTTGCTATAATCAGGGGGCGGGGCATTCATTTGTAGGCGTGTCATGTCGGAGTGAAAATGCGGCGCGCGAAGCGGCGAAAAATGGGCGTGGTTTACGCACGATAGTGGGTGTAGTTTAAATGGGCGTGGTTCAAAGGGGTGTGGCTAGAGTCCGAGGTGAGAGAAAGAGAGAGAAAGAAATAGAAAGAAAGAAGCCAGATCCTACACCACAATAGTAATGTGTAACAAAATTGGCAGATAAGTATACTCCAAAACACCTGTTGGCGCTTCAATCATCCCGGCACCATGGTTGTTACGGTGTCAGGATGATTGAAGTGCATTATTTCTATTTTTACATTGTAATATAAAATGAAATCATTCAACTCACCATAATGCCGAATCAGTGGAAGCCCTGAGCGTGTTACCTGCCACGTCGCCTGCCACCAGATGGCCTCCCCAGCAGTCCGTCCTTGCATCAGGTGCCTCCCCAGCAGTCCGTCCTTGCATCAGGCGTCCCCAGCGGAGTCCCTCCTTACATCAGGCGTCCCCAGAGGAGTCCCTCCTTACATCAGGCGTCCCCAGAGGAGTCCCTCCTTACCTCAGGTGTACCCAGCGGAGTCCTTCCTTACATCAGGTGTCCCCAGCGGAGTCCCCCCTTACATCAGGCGTCCCCAGCGGAGTCCCCCCTTACCTCAGGCGTCCCCAGCGGAGTCGGAGTCCCCCCTTACATCAGGCGTTCCCAGCGGAGTCCCCCCTTACATCAGGCGTCCCCAGTGGAGTCCCCCTTACATCAAGTGTCCCCAGCGGAGTCCCCCCTTACCTCAGGCGTCCCCAGCGGAGTCCCCCCTTACCTCAGGTGTCCCCAGCGGAGTCCCCCCTTACATCAGGCGTCCCCAGCGGAGTCCCCCCTTACCTCAGGCGTCCCCAGCGGAGTCCCCCCTTACATCAGGCGTCCCCATCGGAGTCCCCCTTACATCAAGTGTCCCCAGCGGAGTCCCCCCTTACATCAGGCATCCCCAGCGGAGTCCCCCCTTACATCAGGCGTCCCCAGCGGAGTCCCCCCTTACCTCAGCCGTCCCCAGCGGAGTCCTCCCTTACCACAGGCGTTCCCAGCGGAGTCCCCCCTTACCACAGGCATCCCCAGCGGAGTCCCCCCTTAACCACAGGCGTCTCCTGTCTCGGCCGCCATTATTGTTTCCCCTTCCCCGAAGGGGAACAAAATAGAGGCGGAGCCGACAGTGTGGCTGAAAAAAAAAATTAAGCTGTGGCGCTGCCGACCCCCGCCCCTTTCCATTACAGACAGACCTGCAGCGGGGCGGGGCGGGGCGGGGGGGTGGCCTGCCGGCCAGCCAAAACACAGATGTAGTACAATAGAAGATAAAGCTGCTGCGGCGCCGCCCACCCCCGGGGAGGTGCGGGGTGTGGGCGGTGCCGCAGCGGCTTTATTTTCTATTGTACTACATCCGTGTTTTGGTCTTCTTGAACATGGCGGCCGGCCGAGACATTGTCTCCGCCAGCCGTGGACCTCTAGCGGCGGCGGCGGCCTGCGGCGTCCAAATTCGGGGAAAACGGGAAAAATCGGATTGGCCGGGACATTGGCCGGGACAAAATAAATCCGGGAAAAGGGTTTGAATCCCGGGAACGTCCCGGCCAATCCGTGACTGTTGGCAACTATGCTTTTGGGATGGTGTCACCTCTGGCGGAACACACCCCCATAGCAATGCTACTGACACCCCCCATGTTTTGACACCCGGGGCAAAACGCCTCCCCCCGCTCCCCCTTGGTATGCCCCTGCCAGGATGCACCTCACATCCTGTCCTCTCTCCTTCACAGAGAAGCCGAGGGCTGGGATTCTGACGTGGCGTCGGCGACGGGGGGGGGGGCAGTGCCTGGTCAGTATTCGCTCCATAAGACGCAGGGACATTTCCCCCTATTTTTTTGGGGGGGGAAAAATACGTCTTATGGTGCGAAAAATACAATATTTATATATATATATATATATACATATATATATATATGTATATATATAACACACACACACACACTTATAAATAAATGTAAACAAACATTTTAAAATGTATTAAAACATTTTTAACCACTTGCTTACTGGGCACATATACCCCCTTCCTTTCGGCACTGTCACGCTTTGAATGACAATTGCGCGGTCGTGCGACGTGGCTACCAAACAAAATTGACGTCCTTTTTTTCACACAAATAGAGATTTCTTTTGGTGGTATTTGATCACCTCTGCGGTTTTTATTGTTTGCGCTATAAACAAAGAAAGACCGACAATTTTGAAAAAAACACAATATTTTTAGATTTTTGCTATAATAAATATCCCAAGTTTTTTTCCTCAGTTTAGGCCGATACGTATTCTTCTACATATTTTTGGTAAAAAAATATCGCAATCGGCGTTTATTGATTGGTTTGCGCAAAAGTTATAACGTTTACAAAATAGGGGGTAGTTTTATGGCATTTTTAAAAAATGTTTTTTTTACTAGTAATGGCGGCGATCAGTGATTTTTTTTTGTGACTGCGACATTATGGCGAACACAGCGGACACTTTGGGACCATTCACATTTATACAGCGAACAGTGCTATAAATATGCACTGATTACTGTATAAATGTGACTGGCAGGGAAGGGGTTAACACTAGGGGGCGAGGAAGGGGTTAAATGTATGCCCTGGGAGTGATTACTACTGTAGGGGGAGGGGACTGACTGGGGGAGGTGACCGATCTGTGTCCCTATGTACAAGGGACACAGCATCGGTCTCCTCTCCCTGACAGGACGTGGATCTCTGTGTTTACACACACAGATCCATGTCCTTGTCTGTGTACCGGCCGATCGCGGGTACCTGGCGGACATCGCGGCCACCAGGCACGCGCATGGGCATTACAGTGACGCGCCGGGCATGTGCGCGCGCCGCCGGCGGCACTCGTGCACCCCCCAGTGGCCAGAGGAGTGGAGGCCGTAAAAAGACGGCCTCCTGGCATTTAAGAGCCACCTTGCGGCCGTACATAGTCGTACGGCGGGCGCAAGGTGGTTAATGAAATAAACATTTATCAATGTAAACAAACATTTTTTTTTTTGTTTACTTCTTAATTAAATAATATTTTAACATAAACAAACCTTTTAAATAAATCTCCAGATCAAATAAGGATTTTTTTCCACAAACCGCACGGTAAGTAGGATTTTTTTTTAAAGGTGTCAGGTTTTAATATCCTGAATTGTATTTACTTCTTTAAATAAACTTGTTAGATCCCCCAGCAACAATAGATTCCCTCGCAACAATAGATGCCCCAGGAACAAGACATCTCCCCAGCAACAATAGATCCCTCATGGCAACTATAGATTCACCAGAAACAATAGACCTTCCCAGCAACAATAGATCCCTCCCAGCAACAATAGATGCCCACCCCCCACCCCCCCAGCAACAATAGATCTCTCCAGATTTGGTCTGTGTGAAAGTTATACAGTCTACAAACTATGGTATACTGTATATATATATATATATATATATATATTACAATTGATCACGATGCTGGTATGGGGTATGGCAGTGATCAGGATGCTGGTATGGGATATGGCAATGATCAGGACGCTGGTATGGGGTATGGCGGTGATCAGGACGTTGGTATGGGTTATGGCGATGATCAGGACGCTATGATTGGACACAGCAGTCACATGGTACAAGACGAGCGGTAATGGGATTCACTGTGTCCAGGCCACGCACTGATCACAGGGCTCCCAGGTGCGCACTCTGTGAGCCGCGCAGGAGCCTCCAATGTGGGCTGACGTACAGGTACATTAACCCACATTGGCACTGCTTTCTGTCCGCCATATATTGGGGCTGTGGGCATACAGGAAGTAGTTAATATACACTTAGGATTTTTTTTATACCAAAGACATGTAGTAGCATTTTGGCCTAAATTTTTGAAGAAAATAGATTTCATTGGATAGGTTTTATAACAGGGGTAGTAGTAGTAGTAGTAACAGTAGTAAATAGAAAATGATTTTTTTTTTCAATTTTCCATTCCTTTTGTGTTTAGCAAAAAATAAAAAACCCAGTGGGGATCAAATACGACCAAAAAAAAAGCTTTGCATGAAAAAAATTATATAAAATAATTTGGGTAAAGTGTTGCATGGCTGCGCAATTGTCAGTAGCGCAGTTAATTAACACAAAATGGCCTGGTCATGAAGGGGGAAAATCTTCCAAAGGTCGTGGTTAAGTTGATTTTTAAATGTCATTTTTTTAAATTGTTCTCATAGGTTAAAATAAAATAACATTATCGAAGCGTTATTTAAGCACGTGTGAGAACAATAAAAAAAAAAAATGACATTTAAAAATCGACTTAATGTATGTATGGGCAAAAAATATATACCGTATTTATCGGCGTATAACACGCACATGCGTATAACACGCACCCTAACTTTAAGAGGGAAGTTTCAGGAAAAAAACTTTCCACAACCCCCTACGTATAACACGCAGGCACAGTTTACCCTCTATTTTCAGGGTAAAAAAGTAAGTGTTATATGCCAATAAATACACTGTGTGTGTGTATGTGTATATATATATATATATATATATATATATATATATATATATATATATTGTGACAGCAGGAAGGTAAAGTCACCTGGTTGCATCCAGGGGGGTAGATATATTTCGCCCAGATTCAGGCTTTACGCCGACTTATACAACTAGGTGGAGAGTTGTATAAGGCTAGTGGGCTCATGGATGACTCATACCTCTAGGGAGAGTGTGGGGCGTCGTGCAGACAGAGATGAGGAGACCAGCTGAACCTTGTCAGCTCATTTAGGCCTCTATAAGAACTCCCAGCTTCATTAGATGTTAGCTCATGCCTGGAACCAGACCTGTGTGGACTGTCTAGGGAGAGTGAACCCCTGTGCGGTGAGGCAAAGCCTGTGTGGCTATTTGTTTGGACTTTTACTAAACCAGGGACTTAGGGACTAGGACAGCACTAGGCTGATCCCAGTTGTTAGTTAGGAAACCTGTATGTTTAGTCAGAGGTCAACTTGACCAGGATTTATTTTGGTTATGTTTCTTTTGCTTTGCTGTGTTTTGTCACTGTAAATAGAAAATAAACCGCACCTTTTTGATTTTGAAAACCACAACCTCCGTTTGCTGGGCCTGTTTTGTGTGGGGAGCCCATCCCGGGGGTCACACACACCCGCTGCCAAGCTAACCCCCTCACAGTTGGTGGAGAATATGGGCAGTTTTTTTTTAAGCCAGCATGGAGGAGATACTGAAACAGCTGGCTCTAGCAAATGCCAATCAACAGCAGACAAATGCAGGTTTGCAAAGGAGCCTTGCAGCCCAGCAGCAAGCTCATCAACAGAGCCTTGCAGCCCAGCAGCAAGCTCACCAACAGAGTCTGGAAGCTCAGCAACAAGCCCAACAGCAATCTGAGGCCCGCTTCATAGACCTGTTACAGAAGCAAGAGCAGAGACTACAACAAATGGAAGCAGTAATGCAGCAACGTCCGCAGACCAGTGAGGAAAGCCGTCCCACTAATACCGCGTCCTTTGGGGTGAGTCGTTTATTGACAAAAATGACTGGAGAGGATGACCCAGAGGTATTTTTGACCACATTTGAAAGGACCGCTGAAAGAGAAAAGTGGCCTGAGGAGCAGTGGGCTGGACTGGTGGCTCCTCTGTTAACTGGTGAATCGCAGAAAGCTTACTATGACCTAGAGCCTAACCAAGCAAAAGACTATGTGATGCTAAAAGCTGAAATTTTGGCAAGGCTGGGTGTCACCCAGGCTGTCCGGGCTCAGCGTGTGCATAACTGGACTTTCCAGCTTGGAAAACCCCCCAGGTCTCAAATGTATGATCTCATTCACCTGAGCAGAAAGTGGCTACAGCCAGAGACTTTGTCCGCACCAAAGATTGTGGAACGTGTTGTAATGGATCGGTTTTTGAGAGCTCTTCCTACTGCCATCCAAAAGTGGGTAAGCCATAGAGAACCTGACGGCCTCTTCCAGAGACACTCGGACTTTCCACCCTAAGACCAGACCATCCCCAGGGGCGGATAAGAGGATTCCAAGGGGTGAGGGTGGAGAGAGTGAGAGGGTGGGAGCTCTACCCCAAGTTTGGCGAGAACAGCCTGGGAAATCAGCGGCTCAAGAGGCGGCAAGAAGGATCGTTTGCTACCGCTGCCGGCAAGCGGGACATATTGCAGCCAATTGCCCGGTTGTGGAGGAACCCATGCAGTGTGACTTTCTGACGGGCAGACGTCAGTCGCTGTGTGCGACAGTCGCATGCACTGCCATTCGAGGAACTGAGAAACATTTATGCAAAATGTGTGTTAATGGTAGAAATGTTGTGGTATTGCTGGATTCAGGTAGCCTTGTGACCCTGATAAAGGCTGAGTTAGTTAAAACAGAGGTCTCTGGGAATAGCAAGGTAGCTGTTATTTGTGTGCATGGGGACACCCGAGAGTATCCAGTGACTACAGTGTGTTTCGAGACCCCCAAAGGTACCCTCTCTCATCCAGTGGGCTTAGTATCTCAGTTACCGCATGACGCCATTGTGGGAAGGGATTTTCCGAAGTTCTGGGAACTATGGGATGATCCTGAGCCCCTCACTGGTGCCCCTATGTACCAGGAATGTGATAGCCAGAACTCCCCTGAGAGTGGTGAGGACTCTCCGGAATTTCCCTTATCAGTATTGGCAGGGGAGACTCAAGAAACTGGAGAGGAGCCCACCTCCTCAGACGAAAACCTACCGTCTGTGGAGTTTTCTGATCTTGAGGTTCACAGGGAAAACTTTGCCACAGAACAGTTGAAAGACCCCGCCCTAATAAAGGCACGGGAAAACGTAGTGAAAATAGATGGCGAGTTAGTGAACCCAGATAATACCTGCACTTACCCATACTTCAGCGTAGAGAAGGACCTACTGTATCGGGTGGCAAAAAGGGCAGAAGAAACCGTTGAGCAGCTTGTGGTGCCCAAACCTTACAGGAAGTTGGTGTTGGAGTTGGCCCATGGGCACATTCTTGGAGGTCATCTGGGGACAGAGAAAACCCGAGAGAGGGTATTACAGAGATTCTATTGGCCGGGGGTGATGAAGGACGTAGAAAATTATTGTTCCTCCTGCCCTGTGTGTCAGAGGTTGGCCCCGATGCCACATTTCCGTAGCCCGCTGGTCCCTCTACCCATCATTGAGGTCCCGTTTGAGAGGATCGCCATGGATTTGGTAGGTCCTATAATCAAGTCCGCTAGGGGGCACCAGTACATATTAGTTATAATGGACTATGCCACCCGTTATCCAGAAGCGATCCCTCTCCGAAATACCTCGGCCAAAACCATAGCCAAAGAGCTATCTCTTGTTTTTAGCCGGGTGGGTATTTGTAAAGAACTGCTTACGGACCAAGGTACACCCTTTATGTCCCGGGTTATGAAAGAGCTGTGTAAATTGTTCAAAGTGACGCAATTGCGTACGTCTGTGTATCACCCCCAAACCGATGGGCTGGTTGAAAGATTCAACAAAACCCTAAAACAAATGTTGAAGAAAGTGGTGGATAGAGATGGAAAGGATTGGGACTGTTTACTTCCTTATTTGATGTTTGCTATTAGGGAGGTGCCCCAATCCTCTACGGGATTCTCCCCCTTTGAGTTACTGTATGGGAGACACCCAAGAGGGCTGTTGGATATTGCCAAGGAAACTTGGGAAAGTGAGAGTTCTCCCCACAGGAGTGTGATTGAGCATGTCGCCCTGATGCAAGATCGAATTGCACAGGTAATGCCCATCGTGAAGGAACATTTGGCCCAAGCGCAGTTGGCACAGCAGAGAGTGTACAACCGTGGAGCCAAGACCCGTACCTTTTCCCCGGGGGATAGGATATTGGTACTTGTCCCTACGGTTGAAAGTAAATTCCTTGCCAAATGGCAAGGCCCCTACGAGATAATGGAAAAAGTGAGCGAAGTGAATTACAAGGTCAGACAACCAGGAAGGCGAAAGCCCGAACAGATCTATCACGTTAATCTGTTGAAAGCCTGGAGGGATAGAGAGTCCCTAGTCGCAGACACTTGGTCACCAGCTCAAACTGGTTGCGTGATTCCTGAGGTTGGAATTGCAGCCACCTTGTCACAACCCCAACAACAGGAGGTTAAGGAGTTTGTGCTTCGCAACAAGGAGGTATTCTCTGAGCTGCCGGGACAAACATCTGGGGTAGAGCATGACATCATTACCCCGCCCGGTGAAAGGGTGAAGTTAAAACCCTATCGGATCCCAGAAGCTCGACGGGAGGCAATACGGGAGGAAGTACAGAAAATGCTGAACTTAGGGGTGATAGAGGAGTCCCAAAGTGATTGGTCTAGTCCCATCGTGTTGGTGCCTAAACCGGATGGGAGCTGGCGATTTTGTAACGATTTTCGTCAGTTGAACAAAGTTACAAAATTTGACACCTACCCCATGCCACGTATAGATGAGTTGATCGACCGGCTGGGAACAGCCCGATACATGACGACTCTTGACCTCACAAAAGGGTATTGGCAAATCCCCCTGGCCAAGTCGGCCAAAGAGAAAACCGCATTTGTAACCCCAGACGGGGCGTTCCAATATAAAAGAATGCCGTTCGGGTTACAGAATGCGCCGGCCACATTCCAGCGGAAAATGGACCAGATGCTGAGGCCCCATCGGAAGTATGCTGCGGCTTACCTGGATGACGTAATTGTCCATAGCACAGATTGGGCCTCACATCTGCCAAAAGTGCAAGCAGTCCTGGACTCTGTTCGGGAAGCGGGGTTTACGGCTAACCCCAAGAAGTGTACCATTGGGCAGGAGGAGGCCAAATATCTTGGGTACACCATTGGGAGGGGAGTAATAAAACCCCAACTCAACAAAGTCGAGGCCATCCAGAGTTGGCCACGTCCCAACAGCAAGAAGCAGGTACGAGCCTTTCTGGGAATCGCTGGGTATTATCGGCGATTCATTCCCCACTTTGCTTCTAAGGCTGTGCCCCTAACCAACCTGACGAAGGGGAAAGGGTCGGTCATGATTAAATGGACCCCCGAGGCTGAGGCAGCATTCCAATTCTTGAAACAAGCCTTATGTAGCCAGCCAGTGTTGTACTCACCCGACTTCTCTAAAGACTTTGTCGTACAAAGTGATGCGTCAGATGTGGGGTTAGGAGCAGTATTGTCCCAGGTCTGGAACGGGGAAGAGCACCCGGTCATTTACCTCAGCAGGAAGTTGAAGTCCCATGAGGTAAATTACGCCACCGTTGAAAAGGAGTGTTTAGCGGTGAAGTGGGCTCTAGATTCCCTTCGGTACTACCTGCTAGGTAGGCACTTTGACATGGTTACGGATCACGCTCCGTTAAAGTGGATGGCTCAAAACAAGGAAACAAATAGAAGAGTGAATAGGTGGTTCCTGGCCCTCCAGGAATTCAACTTCACAGTAAAGCATCGCCCTGGCGTTCAAATGGGGAATGTGGATGCTTTGTCTCGAGTACATGAATGCCTGATTGCTGGTGTTCCAACCCCGAGGTTAAAACAAGAGGGGGGGTATGTGACAGCAGGAAGGTAAAGTCACCTGGTTGCATCCAGGGGGGTAGATATATTTCGCCCAGATTCAGGCTTTACGCCGACTTATACAACTAGGTGGAGAGTTGTATAAGGCTAGTGGGCTCATGGATGACTCATACCTCTAGGGAGAGTGTGGGGCGTCGTGCAGACAGAGATGAGGAGACCAGCTGAACCTTGTCAGCTCATTTAGGCCTCTATAAGAACTCCCAGCTTCATTAGATGTTAGCTCATGCCTGGAACCAGACCTGTGTGGACTGTCTAGGGAGAGTGAACCCCTGTGCGGTGAGGCAAAGCCTGTGTGGCTATTTGTTTGGACTTTTACTAAACCAGGGACTTAGGGACTAGGACAGCACTAGGCTGATCCCAGTTGTTAGTTAGGAAACCTGTATGTTTAGTCAGAGGTCAACTTGACCAGGATTTATTTTGGTTATGTTTCTTTTGCTTTGCTGTGTTTTGTCACTGTAAATAGAAAATAAACCGCACCTTTTTGATTTTGAAAACCACAACCTCCGTTTGCTGGGCCTGTTTTGTGTGGGGAGCCCATCCCGGGGGTCACACACACCCGCTGCCAAGCTAACCCCCTCACAATATATATATATATATAAACAGTTAGGCCCATATATATTTGGACACAGGCACAGTTTTCATACTTTTGGCTCTGTATGCCACCAGAATAAAATTAAAACAAAACAATCCAAATGAATTTGAAGTGTAGACTTTCAGCTTTAATTCAAGGGGTTGAACATAAATATCAAGTACAAATTTTAGGAACTGCAACCATTTTTATATGCAGTCCCCCCATTTTCAGGGGCTCAAATGTAATTGGACAAATGAATGTAATCATAAATAAAATGTTAATTTTTAATATTTTGTTGGGAATCCTTTACTGGCAATGACTGCCTGAAGTCGGGAACCCATGGACATTACCAAAGACTGGATTTCCTGCTTTCTGATGCTTTGCCAGGCTCTAACTGCAGCTGTCTTCAGTTGTTCTTTGTTTGTGGGTCTTTCTGCCTTTAGTTTTGCCTTTAGTTAAATGCATGGTCAATTGGGTGTAGATCAGGTGATTGACTTGGCCATTGCAGAATATTCCACTTCTTCTCCTTCAAAAGCTCCTGAGTTGCTTTTGCAGTGTGTTTTGGATCATTATCCATCTATACTGTGAAGCGCTGTGCAATCAACTTTGCTGCATTTGGCTGAATCTGGGATGACAGTATATCTCTAAACACTGCAGAATTCATCCGGCTGCTTTTGTCTTCTGTCACATCATCAATAAACACCAATGACCCAGTGCCACTGGAAGGCATGCATGCCAATGCCATCACATTGCCTCCACCATGTTTTACAGATGATTTTGTGTGCTTTGGATCATGAGCTGTTCCAAGCCTTCTCCACAGTTATTTCTTCACTTCATTCTGCTACAGATTAATCTTAGCTTCATCCGTCCAAAGAATGCTTTTCCAGAACTGGTCTGGCTTTTTCAGATTTTTTTTTGGCAAAGTCTAATCTGGTTTTTCTATTCTTCGGGCTTATGAATGGTTTGCAATCTGTGTGAACCCTCTGTATTTGTTCTCGTGAAGTCTTCTCTTGATTGTAGACTTTGACAATTATACGCCCACCTCCTGGAGAGTGTCCTTCACTTGTCTGGATGTTGTGATGGGATTTTCTTTACCATAGAGAGGATCCTGCGATCATCCACCAATGTTGTTTTCCGTGGACGTCCAGGCCTCTTTATGTTGCTGAGCTCACCAGTGTGTTCTTCTTTCCTCAGAGTGTACCAAACTGCAAACTGTTGATTTGGCCACTTATAATGTTGCTGCTATCTCTCTGATGGATTTGTTTCATTTTTGAAGCCTTACAATGGCCTGTTTCACTTCCATGGACAGCTCCTTTGAATGCATGATGTAGGTTCACAACAATAGATTCCAAATGCAAATACCACACTAATGCCTCGTACACACGACCGGTTTTCCTGGCAGGAAAAAAAACAACGCTTTTTCCGACGGGATTCCTCTCAAGCCTGCCTTGCATACACACAGTCACACAAAAGGCCGCTGTACTTTTGACTGCCAAGAACGCGGTGACGTCAAAGACTACGATGAGCCGACAAAATGAAGTTCTATGCTTCCGCGCATGCGTCAAATTGTTTACGAGCATGCACGTTTTTTTTCCCCTCGGGAAAGCATACAGACGACCGGTTTTCTCGGCAGGATTTTTTCCTGACAGGAAAATAGAGAAGAAGTTCTCTTTTTTTTTTCCCCCAGTTTTCCTATCGGGAAAACTGCGATGGAGCATACACACGGCCGGTTTTCCAGGCCAAAAGCTGTCATGGCGGGAAAACCAGTCATGTGTACGAGGCATTAATATCAACTCCAGAACTTTTACCCGCTTAATTGATGAAGAAATAACAAAGGAGTAGCCCACACCAGTCCACAAAACAGCTTTTGATTCAATTGTCCAATTACTTTTGGTCCCTTGAAAAAGTAGGATCCCTATTCTTAAGAGCTGTATTTCCTAAACCCTTTCTCTGATTTGGATGTAGATACCCTCAAATTAAACCTGAGAGTGTGCACTTTTAGCCCATATCCCTTATATAGGTATAGCTTGAATATGTTTTGGTAAATACCTGAAAAAAACTAAAATTGTGCCTGTGACCAAATATATATGGACCTAACAGTGTGTATGTGTATATATATATATATATATATATATATATATATATATATATATATATATATATATATAAATAAAAAAATACACACTAATTTTTGTTGACAAGCCAGGCAGAGTTCATATTGATTTGAATTGTATATGTTATATACTGTGTGTGTGTGTGTGTATATATATATATATATATATATATATATATATATATATATATAACAAGCTTCAGGTGGGTTACTTCCCTCTAGTCTTTGGAATGGAGTGGAGAAACGTCAGGGTGGGCTCCCAACTCCCACCGTTATTTTCAATATTCAAAACAAAGGGACAATGACTCCAGTAGCAATTTAAACAATTTCCTTTACTTCAAAAGAACATAGCATAGCATAGCCACTGTACAGTTCCGAGCATCCCTGCTCTTCCTCAGGCTTACAGGCTCAGTGTGAGAGTACAATTCAAAGAAGACTCATTATATCCCAACACCTGAAGGCGTCACCCAACAGGTGTATCCCATCCTGCTAGATCAAGGAGACAATCCAACAGGATAAGTCAAGGTTTCATTAACCCTGTATAGGTTTTAGAACCAAAAAATTCTTTAAATAACCCTCCCACATCAACCACAAAATATCATACCAAATACAGACATCCATGGCCTACATAGCATGAAATAACAAAACAAAACGATACGATCATTCAAATATGTCGAAAAAGAGGAACGATATTCCAAATGTACATGTGTACTTTTTCCTTTATGTTTCACGAACCCGACCAGACATTATTTGGTCACCATCTACAAGAAAAAATACAAAAAAAATTCTAGAGTCTCAAATAGTTAATGGTATTTACAGAAAGAAATACAGGTCATAGTCCCTGTTCATACCCCTCGGATACAGGGACTGTAACCTGTTAATCCACCAAACCTCTTGTTGTTTTAATCTCATTATCCGATCACCCCCTCTCTTGTCCCGTGGAATATCTTCCAGGACCATGAATCTTAGGTCTGAGTCCCGATGTCCCTTCTCCAAAAAATGTTTGGAGACAGGCAGACCAGGCTGTTTGTGTCTGATGGTGCTGCGATACTGAGAAATTCTGTCCTTTATTTTTTGGGTTGTTTCCCCAACTTAAATCATATTACATGGACAAATAAGGATGTATACAACATAAGAGGACTGACATGTAAAAATTTTTTTTATGATAATCCTATCCCCATTGATGGGATTAATAAAGTGATCACCCTTAGCCATAAGATTGCACTGGATGCAATTTAGACAGGGATAGCACCCTTTCCTTTTCTTCCACAAGAAGGTGGTCTTTGCTCCCCGTTCTTTAGATCTATATTCTGATCTCACTAGAGAGTCACGTAAAGTCTTATTTCTTCGAAAAGCTTTAATGGGGATCTGCTGAAAGACATCAATCTGCGGGTAAGCATGCTTCAAGAGAGGCCAGTGCTTGCTAATAATTTTAAAGACCTGATCACTGTAACTGTGAAATTGCATGGAGAAGGGTAATCTTGCCACTGATACTTTTCGTCTACTGATAGTTACTTTATTTTCCACTTGTTGTATTTTGCTCAATTCCTGAGAGATTATTCTTTGAGGGTATCCTCGTTCACAGAACTTGGAACACATTTCTTTAATCCTTATTTCCCTAGTTACTTCATTACTCACTATACGTTTCACTCGTAGTAATTGACTCTTAATGATAGATCTGAATACATGGGGGGGGGTGGAAACTGTCAAATGATAGTAACTGATTTCTATCCGTAGGTTTCGTGTATAAGTCCGATTCCAATCGGCCATGCTAAATGTAAATTCTGGTATCTAAAAATGGAACTGACATTCCCCCAATGTTTATTTTGAATTTGATTTCTGGACAGAATTTGCTCAACATTGCATCAAAAATGGTTAGCGACTGAATGTCGCCACGCCAAATTGCAAAGACGTCATCTATAAAGCGCCACCAAGTAACACAATGTTCTTGAAATAATGCATTCGAAAAAACATATTTATGTTCAAATTCATTCATGAACGTGCATGCATAAGGCGGTGCGACATTAGAGCCCATCGCGACTCCAGATACCTGTACAAAGAATTGGTCCTTAAATAAGAAATAGTTATTCGACAATAACAGTTGGAATAAATCTTTAAAAAGGGAGATTTGTGCCTCGGAATATTCGTTGCTGCTTCTGATAAGACCAATAGCGGCACGAATGCCCGCATGATGCGGAATGGATGTATATAGGCTTGTAACATCCCACGTAACCAAGATCTCATCCCCTTTACATCGGGAGTATTGTCTAATGTTCTTTAAAAAATCGTCAGTATCCTTGATGTACGATCTAGTGCTTTTAATAAGTGGGAACAAAATCTTGTCCAAAAACTGTGCGGTTGGGACAAAAATAGAATCACGTCCCGATACGATCAGACGGCCAGGTGGAGAACAACTGTCCTTGTGTATTTTAGGTAAGGTGTATAACACCGGTATTCGTGTGTGGGTAGGTAACAGGAATTCAAAAAGGTCACGGGTAATCACCCCATCTCTAAGTGCAGATTTCAAAATGTTTTCCAAATGTTTCCTTATTTGCCAGGTGGGATCCGTAGCTACTTGTTTATATACAGACTTGTCTTCCAACTGACGGAGGATTTCTTCCTCATACAGTTGGGGATCCATTATCACTACCTTTCCCCCTTTATCCGCAGGTTTGAATATTACATCATCCCTTCGGCTGAGATTCCTAAGAGCATCCCTTTCCTCGTGGGATAAGTTGTTAGGAACATGGTCTCTATAGTCAATATGGGATACCAGCTCTTTAATCTCCTGAGTGACCATTTTAACAAATGTCTCAACCGGGGCATAGGTGGTGGGTGGCACCGATTTGGTTTTTACCCACAAAACTAGAGATTTGCAATTTAATGTGCAATCAGTAAAATCCTCCTCAATAAAGGGTCTGTGTGTAAAATGTACCCTCCATCTAATATTACGAAACAATCGATATAAGTCCTGGTCAAGTTGAAATGCATTCAAGTGGCTTTTAGGACAAAAAGAAAGACCTTGGTTGATCAATCTTACCTCCTCCAGGGGGCAGGACGTGCCGTGAAATGTTGTGGATCAGATCTGACAAGCTCGACCTCGGTGACCCCGGGGGAGATGGTACCGGTCCATGCCAGGTACCTCGTCCCTACTGGCCCGGGACCACTTTTCCAACCGGGACGGTCCTCCTCTCCGACCTTGTGTTAAAAAAGTGGATGAGGAATCAGTATCCGTGTTAGCAGAGGAATTATCGGATAGGTCTCTACGGGTTCTACCACAGTCAGAGCGACCGCGTCTATTGTATTGGTGCGGTCAGCGATACACTTGGTTCCTTTCATAATCCTCGATGTCCCGGTCGAATTTATTGCGCTTTCTTACCTCCAGGTCCGCTCGATGCTTGTTCCCAATTTCATCGACCGACTCTTTTAACTTAGTAAACTCTTCCGACGACATGGAGATTTTTATATCCTGCTCCACTTTCAACAGTTGCTCTGATACAACAGCCAGTTCCTTATGAATGTATGAAATAATCAATATATTAGGGATGAGCTCCGAGTTCGAGTCAAACTCATGTTCGACTCGAACATTGCCTGTTCGCCCGTTCGCCGAACAGCGAACAATTTGGGGTGTTCGTGGCAAATTCGAAAAGCCGCGGAACACCCTGTAAAAGTCTATGGGAGAAATCTAAAGTGATAATTTTTAAAGGCTTATATGCAAGTTATTGTCATAAAAAGTGTTTGGGGACCCGGGTCCTGCCCCAGGGGACATGTTTCAATGAAAAAAAAAGTTTTAAAAACTGACTTTTTTTCGGGAGCAGTGATTTTAATAATGCTTAAAGTGAAACAATAAAAGTGAGATATTCCTTTAAATTTCATACCTAGGGGGTGTGTATAGTATGCCTGTAAAGCAGCGCTTGTTTGCCATGCTTAGAACTGTCCCTGCACAAAGTGTCATTTCTGAAGGAAAAAAAGTAATTTAAAAGTACTCGCGGCTATAATGAATTGTCGGCTCCCGGCAATACAGAGAAAAGTAAATATATATATAAATAAAAATGCACACTTACTTTTTCGTCGGGAAACAGGCCGACAAGAATCCCAACGAGAAAATAGAGAGCAGGATCTATATTTTTCTTGTCGAGATTCTGGGCAGATTTCCCGACGAGAAACACATGCACGGTTTTCTCGGCAAGAAAGCTCTCCCAGCAGATTCCTTGTCATTTCTTGCCGAGAAAACCGGCCGTGTGTACGAGGCTTCGGAGATGGACAATATTGAGAGGATGGAGATTCTTCTGTCGCAGGAATTGGACACATATGAGAAATGCTGCCAAATTTGGCGCCCTTGGAAGGTACTAAGGGAATCCCTTGAATTACAGAATCTATATATGGGCTAGAGGGAGGACATAAAAATGGTTCAGAGTTGGGATGAGTGAGGAGATCTCGGTTTGAGTAGCTATTTCTGGTAGTTTAATTTATTTATTTAAAAATTAGTTTTTCCTTTTTTTTTTTTGTGTGTTGTATGTGATATATCTAACATCACTGTGGGATTTGAAGATAGGAAATAGGAAATTATATATTTCATCAAATCAGACAATGGAAGATAAGGCAGGGATATTCTGTTTAGGGTAAAAAAAAACTGAATGGTCTAGAGTATGATTATGTGCCTCTTTATAATATGGGAATTTATTGATGAGTAGATAGTCTCTAGTGGTATTTTCCTCCTCTCTTCCCCCTCCTTCTTCTTTTTTTGCTTTTTTTTCTCCCCTCCCCTCTCTTCTCCCTTTTATAGGGACTCCTGCAGTGTTTGGTATATGTTTATATGTAATGTGTCTTATGTTTTATATATTATTTTTATAATGTGGTATGTTCTTTATCATTACCTATAGGATGTGGATAATGTTTCTTTTGTTACGTAATATAAATTCAATAAAATCAGAGTTGAAATAAGTTATTGTGGGACGCCTGAAGTTATTCATATATTGTTACTTGTATTATTGTTTTAGGCTGGGTTCACACTTGTGCATTGCGTTTTTGAGCTCCGGAGTCTTTGCCAAGTTCGCAATCAGTCGTTCAGCGGTTCCTTTGCGTTTTAGCTGCGGATCAGCTGCGAATTTGAAGTTATTATCTTCAGAGCTGCGTTTTTTGTGAAGGCCAATCGTTGTTAGCCGTGTGCTGATGCTGCTAATAAAAGGGAGTGACCTTTCTTGGACTCTTCCTGGTTGTCCAGTAGTCAGTATTGTGTGGAATAGGATTTTGATTTGTGGAAAAATGTGTGCTGCTCTGCCCATGATCATGCCCACAGTTGTTGCTGCAACAGCAGCAATCTTGCTGGAAGTTGAGAGGAGGAGAAGGAGGAGGAGAAGAAGAAGATACTGGGTCCATTCCATAATTGCAAATAGGGAGGAAAGAGGGCAGTTCATGATATTGTATGAAGATCTCCGTGGGCATTAAGACAAGTTTTTCAACTATACATGCATGTCAATAAATAGGTAATGTTTTTTTTTGCCTTGCTATACATTTTGTTCCTCCATTGTTCCATAGTTACATAGTAGATGATTTTTTTAAAAGACACAAGTCCAATTTTTTTTTTTTTTTAAGTTTTGATGAATTGCTTGGAATAATCTACCCTCAGTTGGAGCGACAGAACACATGCTACAGAGCAAGCTTCCAGCCTGCAGAAAGATTAATCCTCACATTAAGGTACTTTTCACCACCTATGTCCATTGTCATTGTTAATTGTGAGCATGGAATATTAACTGTGTTGAACTGTCAAACATGTGTAATTATAAATGAATAACCAGACAGAAGTTGACCACAAAAATCTTTATTCCAGATTTTGTTTTTTGTTTTTTTCTTTGAAAAAATAATAGCTCAAATAGCCAACATAAAATTATTTTTTCAATATACAAAATATAAACTGTGCTCTCAAGTATACCTCTTGACAAAATGTAGAACAAAAAATACACACATGCTCCTCAACTTTGGGCATAACTCAAAATTCAAAGATTATGATATGTTCTTTGTAAAGGTGCCTCAGTGGAGTAGTGACTTGCAGATGGATCACTGGCAGTGCTGGGAGCATGGCTAGACTCGCCATATTGCTGTGGCCCATGTTGCTGTGGCCCATGTTGCTGTGGCCCATGTTGCTGTGGCACATACATTCCCTGAATTTGTGTGGATGGCCTGATTGAAGGAATTGGGGATGGAATGGGATAGGGAATTCGACTGTGTGGTACATCATATATAGAAGTTGCCTCTTGAAAACTAGAAGGTTATGATGGAGGAACTTAGGGGTAAGGTTTGTGTAGCGGTTCAGGATACTGGCCGGACTTAGGGAATTGAATGTGAGTTTTTGGTAGTGGCACATATGGCCTTTCAAATGTTGCTTCCTCACGTGGCAGTGAGAAGGATTGCAGAACTTGTTCTATAGTGGTTCGCATTTCCAAATATCTCTCTGGTTTAATTTTTTTGATTAGAGGGACAAAATTGAGCGCCAGTATCGTATCCGGACATAAGAAAGCATCCACCTTTTCTGAGATTATTTTTAACATATCTAGTAGACACTCACTTATGTCCTGCTGCGATACAGGCGCTCGCTTACGTGCCACTTTGGCTGGCCGACCAATGTTTGCAGGAGCAGAGGAGGGCCCAGGGATCGCCTCTGCCACTACAGATTCCTCTTCTGTGTTTTCTAACCACAGATTAGAGGCTATTTGGATTTGTCCAAGATCATCAGTAGGTTCCATAAAAACAATATCTACTGGTGCCTCAGATTGTGCCTCAGAATGGCTCTCCGGTTGATCCTCTAACATGTCTTGTTCATCCCAACTAGCTTCAGTCCTGTAGTAAAATAAAGAGTTTAAGTTAATAATGCAAAAACCAAAACATATGTTTGCCCGATACATTGATGATGTAGATGATATCTTACTCTCTCATCTCTATAATTGGTTTAAGAAACTCCAGGTCCCCGGCATACATATAGGGTACCCTAGCTGTTGCCCCCGAGCCACTCTTCACTTCTCTGACGTGTCGATTATATTTTTTGAAGGCATCCCGCATGCTTCGCCACCTTCTCTTTATGCATAGCACTGAAAAACAGAGAAATGAATACTAATGTATTATTTTTCTTTTGTTTAAGGTACCTAGCTACTGGCAATTCGTTCGGAAGTCTCCACTATGTGTATAAGGTTGGCAAATCAACTATAAGTGGCATTGTTCATGAGACATGCATTGTTATATGGGAAGAACTAAAGCATTTGGTGTTCAAAAAGCCGTCAAAACAAGATTGGTTGAAGGTATCCGAGGAATTCTGGGAGCGTTGCAACTTCCCTAACTGTCTAGGAGCCATCGATGGGAAGCACATTCGCATCCTGAAGCCATTTGATAGCGGGAGTCAGTTTTTTAATTATAATTTTTTTTCTCTATTGTATTAATGGCAGTGGCAGATGCCAATTATAAATTCATTTATATTGATGTCAGTGCTTATGGCAGCAGCTCTGATTCAGGTGTATTTGACCATTCCTCAGTTGGGAGAATAGACTTGATTTACCAAACGATTCTGCCTTGCCCGGAACAAATGAGCCTGCCCTCCCACATGTTTTTGTTGGGAATGAAGCGTTTGCCCTTGGGAAAAACATGCTGGGACCTTATTCTAGTAGAGCGCTAACCAAATATAAAAGAATATTTAATTATCGGCTCACTAGGGCACGCTGAGTAGTGGAGTGTGCATTTGGGATTCTTTCCAATAACTGGAGATTATTGCATACTGCCATCAACCTCAGTCTTGAGCATGCTGTCTCTGCTGTTAAAACTGCCTGTGCACTGCACAACCATGTGCGTGAACGTGACGGGTACATTTTTGATGATTCCCTGATGCATAACATGGAGGCGGCACAGTGGAATGTGACTAGGGGCACTACCGGTGGGAAATTGATTAGAGATCAATTCCAAAATTACTTTATGTCGCCAGCTGGTGAGGTAACTTGGCAGATGCATTCAATTTAATTTTATACGTACCTTTTTTGTGTTACCCAAAAACTATCTGGCCCTTTAAAAATTATAAAATGACATACTGTAAAAATTGTCACTATGTGTAAGTTTAATGCTGAAAAAAATTAATAACATTTATGACATTTATGTATTGTAATATTTGGGACTCCTAAGCTAAGTTTAACTTTAGAATTGAGCTTAATTGATGTCCTCATCCGTCGCTGTCTGACGCCGTTATGTGTGCTCTGTTGGGGGGTCATTGTACACAAAATCAAGGGGTTAGGCCAAGTTAAATAGTCACTTGTCATTATGACGTCTTTGTACGGCCATCATGGGTCGTAGCGTTAAAAGGAGCTGACAACAACAGATAGCCACTCCCCAAGGATCTTGTTAAAGTGAGTTTGCATATTCTTAAATAAGCAACTCGCTTGGGTTATTGCTTAGTCACTCAGAGTACCGTGGACTTCTCTTTGTCTCTTAAATAGTTTAGGAAAGATCACCACTGTTATCAGCCCTTCGTGTGCACGCGGAGAGCCCAAACACCACACAAGACAGATATGATGCTAGAACTCTATTGTATTTTACAATTGGTACAGCCTATATAGTTAATCATACAGAACTTTGAAATTAAGGCGTTCATAGAGGCGTCCCGTTAGGACCAATCACAATAGCGATCAATGGATGTAGGTGAATACTTAATGATTAATTACACATGACTATTCCTACTATTTACTATCTACTAGCTACTGTTTGTCTTTTGCGGTCATGTCAAATGTCATGATGTACCAGGTTCTTTTTACTCATCATCTCTTTGGACAAATACACAAAGCACAGTCAGCAGTTTAAAAGTCACATCTATTATTCTACTGAAATCTTGCTAAAACGAATTCTCTGCTAAATTCATAAAATGGGTGCTGCATGATCAAAATGGAGGTTGTAATGTCAATTATATTAATCCTCACAATCCCTCCTTTTATCCCTGAACAGGGATAAATCATATAAGAAATCAAAAGTCCAAGGTACTATCCACAAGAACAAGGGTTAGGCATCTTTGTTTTGTAGAGGGATGTTGCATCTTGAGGGCAGCATCACCATTCCCCTGGTAATGATTATTTTGTTATTGGCTGTAGTTCATATTCTGGTCCAGCTGCTCGATTCATTCGGTAGTTGTATCCTTTGATCATGCAGAGCAGACTCTTGTACATAAAATATGTGAAAAGAAGAAACAAGAGACCCATCAGTATCACGGTACCAACCTTCTTTATCCACATAAATAACCCACTTAACCATCCTCCTACACCTTCCATTCCTTTAAATGGATTCCATCCTTCTTCTGCTATACTTCTAGCTTTGTGTTGCAATTCTTTTATCTTATGTAGGTGTACTTCTACTCTATCTCCATAATATGAGATCCAGGTGCAACATTCACTCCCAATAAATTGACAGAACCCTCCTTCTGAGGCTAATAAGTAATCTAAAGCCATTTTCTCCTGCAAAGCTAATCTACTTAATTCTCTTACTTCTTCATTTAACAACTCAAGAGCATTTGTAGTTTCATTTAAAATCTCATCCATAATATTTGAAAAATTATTTAATCTTTCCATTAAAATAATTCCCCACCCTGTGAAGGATGGAAATACAGACCACACCATATCCTCAGTATCAAACAGTTCTCGTTTAGGTTTATCACTCCATACAGTTTTCAACTGATAACTTGCTTCAATATCATTTTCGGATACATATGCAGCGGGTACCAATGTTACCAGGGTACATACCCCTGAAACATTAGCAGGGACCACCTTATATGCGATACTTTCATTACACAACCAGAAGAATGTTTTTTTTATTGCAAAACATTTCGGAATTCTAGCCTTTTGTATGACTTTATCAATTAGGAAAATGGTTGTATACAAATGAGTGTTCATTATTGCAGAATTACAATGTTTTCCTTGACAGATAACTAATTTCCCCAAGCTATGTGGATCTGCTACGTCTACCTCTCCTATGTCTACAACAAGGCCTTTGGGACATTTAATTCTTCCCACTCTTCCACCTTTCCCTCCTAGTCTATATCCAATGCTAGGTCTTCCTTGTTGACCACTTACATAGATGGGATGTCTTAATTGTTTACAGAAAAATTCATCTTGGCTAGAAAAATTCTTCCCTATTCCTGATTCCCAGACAGTATCATAGGGATGTGAGAGTTTGACATTTAAACTTTCATTAATGGGTGCTGATTGATTAATGGTAATGTTGTAGGGAATGAATACAGCTATCATGGCTGGGTTAGTAATACCCAAAGGGGGTCTTGAACATACCCAACAATTGGACTTGTTGGCTGCTTGAGCAATTTTTAAATGAGTTTTTCATAACAGACTAGGGTATTCATTTTTATATTCATTTTTATACTCATTCTTGTATTCATTTTTATAATCATATTTATAATCATGTGTTTCCATATTTCGTTTCCTGAGATATGGAGTATTCATGGCCTGGCTACAATCTGAACGGGTTGATCTATTTGACCAGGGACACACATCGTATATATCACATGCGATCATGTAAATCACCACAGCGAGAGTAGCAGTAAGAATGCAGACTGTTACTCCCCTCTTTCTGATCAGCACTGCCAGTGGCGTTTCCTTAGGTGTTCTTTTCTGTGATTCTTCTGGATCCTTCACTTCTTCCTGGTCCGATGGATGGTCCAACATCTCCTCGTGTTCCTGTGGATGGTCCATCCTCTCTTCATTTTCCAGTGGGTGGTGCATTCTTGACTCTGGAAGCGTGTATCCACGCTGGGGACTGTTCAGTTAAAACAGCTGTTCTCGTTACTGCAATCACTACAGTTGGTTCACCATAGGGTGGATCCAGGGAACCGTGCTTCTGTAGTTGTTTGACAAGGACCCTGTCACCTGTTTGGAAAGGATGTGTTGGTTCACCTGCTGGAAGTGGAAAAGACAAAGACACGTCACCATAGACAGAATTCAGTTTTTCAATAAGTTTGACCACATGTTCCTGTTGTATAACCTCTAAGTCTCATGGCTGTAACTGAGGTGTTCCTCTAACCCAAGGAGTAGGAAACGGTCTTCCCATGAGAACCTCAAATGGGGACACCTTTGTGGTCTTATTTGGGGTCATCCTTATTTCTGCCAACACTGCTGGTAAGTGTTCTATCCAATTTTTGAAACTTCCTCCTGTTCCCTTTCTTAATTTATCTTTGATGGTCCTGTTCATTCTTTCTACAATTCCTGAACTTTGTGGGTGGTATGGTATGTGGAATTTCCAATCAATAGCTAATAGTCTGCTAATGTGTTGTGTCAGGGCAGCAGTAAATGCTGGTCTTTTGTCACTATCTATGACTATGGGGCAGCCATACCTTGGGATCCATTCTTTACATAGAATTTTTGCAACTGTTTTAGCGCTTTCTCTTATTGTGGGGATGCCCTCTACCCACTTGGAGAATTTATCCACAATAACCAGGAGATATTTGAAACCACCTCTGGCCATTGGCATATGTGTGAAATCAATCTGTAATTCCTGCATTGGGCCCTGGGGTGCCGGTAAGTGATCCAGAGCTCCTATTTTCTTTCCTTGCACATTGTTCCTTGCACATGTCAGGCATCTAGAAAGCTGTGCATCAACTAGATTCCACAGGTCCCTGCAGACAAAATGCCTAGAAATGGTGATTAATGTATTCTTCTTACTTTTGTGTCCAAATCCGTGATAATGGGAAATGAATAATGGGGCAGCTGCTTTTGGGAGGCCATACTTACCTATGTCTCCCTCCTTGTTGGCCCACAGACCAAATTGGTCTTGGGCCAACCCGTTTCTTGACCAGAATTCAATATCATCTAGAGTCGCTAAAGCTTGTAAGTGAACAAGGTCAGTGTCTTCTACAAGAGAGGGTGTTACAAATTTGGACATGAGCAGGACATACTGGTTTAGTGGCAATTTCCTTGGCAACTTGATCTGCTAATCTATTTCCCTGGGCAATTTTGTCTAAACCCATGCTGTGCCCTTGGCATTTATTTACAGGTGACAGGGTCCTTGTATAGCTGACAGGCTCTAATCAAAGCAACTAATTCAGCTGCCTGGGCAGATGGGTAGGGTAGTGAGTTTGCTTCAATAACATTGTCAGGTAGCTGTACTACTGCATACCCTGTGTGGAAAGTCTTGTCATTTGGCCTAGTAGAAGAGCCATCTACAAAAACATCCTCTGCTCCAGGTATAGGAGTCTCCAATAAGTCAGGTCTGGGTGTGGTGTCTTGTTGTATGATCTCCATACAGTCATGTTCTTCCAGTGTGTTGTCATCAGAATGCATGATCATGGCATGTAAGAAAGCAATAGGGCCTGCATTTGGGGGAGAATACTTTATCTCCAAGTTGGCTGATGAAGTAAGAATTACTTCATATCCTGAATTGCGTTGTGCAGTCATGTGTTGTGTAGTGTTGTTCCTTAGCACATGTATCACTTGATGGGCTGTATGTAGGACAGTGTGATGGGAAAGAGTGAGTGTTTGTGCATTTTCTACTGCAATGGCACATGCAGCTACTGCTCTCAAGCATGCTGGCATACCTTGGACAGGTATTGGCAACACCCTTGAGAGAAAAGCAGTTGGTCTCATAGAGCTACCGTGTTCCTGGGCCAGAACTGCCGCCATTACCGCTCCCCCCTCTCTACAGTACAAATGGAACGATTTCTTGTAAGTAGGGATGCCAAGACTTGGTGATGCAACAAGAAGATTCTTTAAAGTCTTATATGATTTGTGCATGTCATCAGTCCATTGTAATTTTGCTGGTTGAGTTTGGGTGGTGGCTGCCCGAAGAATGGAATCATAATGAGAACAGTCAGGTATCCATTGTCTGCAATAAGTAATCATGCCCAGAAAAGTCATCATTTCAGCTTTTGTTGATGGTTTGGGCAGGGTATTAATGGCTTTTACCCTGTCTGGAGAGAGCTGTCTTTTTCCATGGGAGAGGAGGAATCCCAAGTATTTCACAGTTTTCTGGCAGAATTGTAGTTTGCTTTTTGAGGCTCTGTGTCCCGCTTTAGCAAGATGTTGCATTAGAGAGATAGAGTCTATTTGGCACCCCTTCTTATCAGCATTGATGAGAAGAAGATCATCTACATACTGTAGGAGAGTGGAGCCGCAACTGGGAGTCCAAGACCTCAAGGTTTCCTGAGCTACTCAAGAGTATACTGCAGGGGAATCCACAAAGCCTTGTGGAAGCCTCACCCAGGTCATTTGAATTTTCTTAAAACTAAAGGCCAATAGGGGTTGGGTCTCTTCATCAATTGGTATTGAGAAGAATGCGTTTGACAGATCAATGACCGTGAAATATTCAGCATCCGATGGGATAGATGTTATCAATGAGTTAACATCAGGTACCACCGGTGCGATGGGTTGTATCAGGTTGTTAATGGCTCTAAGATCCTGTGTGAATCTATATCCTCCCTTTGGTTTGGGTATAGGATTTATGGGTGTATTGTAGGGAGAAACTGTTAGTTTGACAACACCATTTTGAAGTAAGTCCTTTATGACAGGTGTAATACCCTCCTCTTTGTCTCTACTGAGAGGATATTGTTTGACATAAATTGGAGATGTATTGGGCTTTAGTGTTGCCTTGTAAGGAGTGCAATCTATCAGTCCTACATCAGTAGGGTGTTCTGTCCAGAAATGTGGGGGTACTTCCTTCAATTCAGTCTCTAAGTCTTGGAACAACTGTATTGTCATGTTGTCTGTCATGTTCGTGGGGGGTACAATACATACCGTTGGTGATGTGACATCAACTCCTCCCTTTGGAGAAAATTGGATGCTTATCTGAAAAACACCAAGTAAATCTCGGCCTAACAAGTTAACAGGGCAGTCTGGTATTATCATAAATGAAAAATTTCCTAGCACTGTCCCGTCCAATGTAGCTACTGTCAGAGGAGGTGTGCGCCCACACCTAATATGAACTCCAGTAATGCCTATTGAAGTCTCACCCTTTTCCCAAGGCCCTTTATAAAATTTCGCACTCAGGCTGCTCTTGCACGCTCCACTATCAATGATTAGATCAACAGCGACGCCCTGTATCATAAAAGAGCATAAAGGCAGCTCTGCCCATGAAGGGGAAATTTGGATAAAGTTAGAGGTGAGGGAGTTTACTTCTAGGCTGTCCTATTGGGTTTTCCTTCCGTTTAGCCAATCAATGGGGTAACGGACTGCTCTTGGGAATGTCTGCCTTACATCCTGCTGTTGATTAGGCATGTATCTCCTTTTATTATTGGGGCAATCTCTCTTCCAATGACCAACTCGTCCACATTCAAAACAAGGATTCCCTCGCTGTTCATCACTACCACCCCGCCGAGGGAACCTTCCCTGATTTCTGTCTCTATTGTCCTTACTTACCTTCTGCTGGTGTTGATATGCCTGTATTACTGGCCTTGCATAATCAAAACATCCTGCAGCATCTTTTGTCATAATTTTATCCTCTAGATCTTTAGGTGATTGAGTGTGCCAATTGTCAATCATCTGCTTAATAGTTCGAGCAATTTCAGGACGCAAACTATTCATTAGGGTTTGGACATAAAGCAATGAAAGATCTGGCCTTCCCTTCCCTAGGCCACCTTCTTCTCTCCATACTTTCCTAAATCTTTTCACAAATGTACTAACTTCCTCCTTATCCTTCTGTTTACATGCGATAATAGGGCCCATATTCTTTCTATCATCATGTTTTTTTACCCAAAATGCTAGGACAGCGTCCCACATCTCCTTAATGACTTCTGGCTTTCTGAATGGGTATGTTCCTGTACTGTAAACCTCATCTAGTTTGTCTAATTGAGGTATTTGTGTCCAATCAGGCTCCATCTCCTCATCATCTTTCAAAACTCCATGGATTATAACTTTATAATCTTCTCCAGTATAGTTCATCCCTTTTGTGGTTCTTTTTAAGTAGTTTACTGCAGCATGAGGATTCCTCTGAGGGGATGGGCAACCAGATATGATACTAATCAGTATCTGGGGGTTTAGAGATTTAATGATGACCTGATCTCCCACTGTCATGAATGGAGCCTGCATTGGAGGAATATCAGTACTTGTTTGTTCTGTCTTCTGTGTTTCTTCCTCTTTCAATTGGGCTCTAGTTTTCACTCGACTGTCGATGGGGGCTACTTTCTTTGTCTCTTTCTCTACTATCTGAGAAGATGTAGAGGCCGTTTCCATTGATGTCTCTGTTACTGATGCAGGAGCAGTGATGGCTCCTCCAAGGGTTCCAGGGACACTCGAGGATGTTTGGACAGTTGCTATGGTTGCAGGTACAGAAGTTGGGACTTCCGCACCTGGTGTTCCTTCACTTTCATTATCGCTTTCACTAACTAAATCTTGTGCTGCTTCCTGTGCCCTCCGTGAGGAAGCCACATAAAGACAGATGCTCTCATCATCATCATCATCATTAATAGTATGGGTTGTAGCGATACTAGGATACAATGGCCTGTAGGGAGGTGGTGCCGTTGGTTTCCTTGGAAACACACATTCACGGCACTCACATGTCCCAACGAATGGCGCTGCTCCTGGCTTCTGCAAACCATCATCCTGCCACAATTGAGTGATCAATTGCTGCCTAGTAGACATGTGCACACTGAAATATTTCGTTTCGGAATTTCGTTTTCGTTCGAAAAATAAATTTATTTAGTTACTCCCGAAATTCGTTTTTATTTATTTAGTTTTTCGTTAAAAATTGCATTCGTCCAAAAATCCGAAATAATTAAGGTCAAATCTGTCATTGAAGGCTTATATGGTGTGTGTGTGTTCTAAGAAGATTCGACAGAGCAGCTAAACTATTCGACGCAGCAATCGTACATTTCCGATTGAATGTTCCGCCTACAAGCTAGCTATAGTAGAATTCTAATGTTGTATGACTAGTAATAATTATATTTATTAATTATTATTACTAGTCATTCAACATTCAAATTTTTCTATAGCCCATGAGCGGATGCATTTAACCGGAAATGTACGATTGCAGGCAGCATCGTACAGTGAGTTTAACTGCACCGTCGAATCAACTTAGAACTTTTGACAGACACCATAAGCCACAGATTCAGCGTTTGTATGTTTTTCGATGCTTTGTCGAATCTTCGTCGAATCTTCGTCGTTCATGTGGAATGGATGGTCTATCCCAACAGTCAGCTAACTACTTTCACATTCGTTTGTGCACGTCCTCCGATGTTGTGTCAGTGTTGGATAATATGGATAATATGGCGACCCATTTCGACCACATGGAGGACGTTCCTGGGCCTTCTATGGAGGAAGCAGCAGCAACATCCCATTCCCCATCATCCAAAAAGCGGCGCTTGGGGACACAAGCTGCAACCAGCAGGAAGCATAACCTTATGTGGACTCACATTGAGTCCCAGGTCCTTGTAAAGGAAACGCTTCCTTACTTCCTTACTGGATACAGCTGTGTGGCCCCCGCTCCAGGGATACCACTCAGGAGTGGAAGCGGGAGAAGTGGGAGGAGATCTCCAAAAAAGTTGAAGGGATGTATCGCCATCGGCGTGACCCGACTGCCTGTCGGAAAAAATTCAGCGACATTAAGCGGTAAGTAACATGTCTGATTATTATTTTTTTTACATTTTAACCACTTCAGCCCCGGAGGATTTGGCTGCCAAATGACCAGGCCACTTTTTGCGATTCGGCACTGCGTTCTTTTTTTCCCCACAAATAGAGATTTCTTTTGGTGGTATTTGATAATCTCTGCGTTTTTTTTTTTTTGCGCTATAAACAAAAAAAGAGCGACAATTGTGAAAAAAAACACAATTATTTTTTTACTTTTTGCTATAATAAATATCCCCAAAAAATATATAAAAAAAACAAATTTTTTCCTCAGTTTAGGCCGATACGTATTCTTCTACATATTTTTGGTAACAAAAATTGCAATAAGCGTTTATTGATTGGTTTGCGCGAAAGTTATAGCGTCTACAAAATAGGGATAGTTTTATAGCATTTTTATTATTATTTTTTTTTACTAGTAATGGCGGCGATCAGTGATTTTTATCGTGACTGCGACATTATGGTGGACACATTGGACACTTTTGATGCCATTTTGTGACCATTGTCATTTATACAACAATCAGTGCTCTAAAAATGTACTGATTTTACACCATACACAGTTCACACAAGCGCATAATTAGAAAGGTGGACTGGACATCTATATTTTATCAGCACAATCCCAATCCTTTCTTTTATATTTTATTGTGCGCCAAAAAAGCATACGTTTTTCTTAAAATAAATTTGGTTAATAAAAAAATGTGCAAATCTTGTGCTACGTGAAAAAATGTGCCTAATCCAAAAATTCCATTTGCATTGTTTCATTCTACGGGTTCATTCTACATTTGTTTCATGTGTTGATGTAATTTTCAGATTACAATTGTAGTTTAATTATGGAACCTGTTTCTCTTCTCTTTTTGTTTTGCAGTTCCATAGCGCGTAAACGCCGGCAGTTGGGGCGCAGAGGGAAGCAGGTGCCTCTCCTCCCCCATGAGGCAGAGCTGTTAGCGGGTATAGGGGAGGATGAGATCACCCATCTCCTGGCTCATCAGGATTGGTGTCAGCATTGCATTGTGCAGGACATTTTTTTTGTCAAGCATCCGACATTTACCATATTGTGTTTGATTTTATTTAAAGATCGCATCCAGTCCCAGCGCCGCCGGAGGTGGAGGGCGGAGGAGCAGGAGTCCTCCATGTCATCAACGCCCAGTAAGTAGTGTAGTAGTGACACTAATACAGTGGGTCCTTTTCCATTTGTCCAGCCTTCCATTGTCGATTCCAGTGTCATTGTTTCTCGCTCAAGCAGTGACAGGTAGAGCCTCTGCAACCTTCTGTCAGGTAACGCAACCGCTTGCGTAACTTACGCAATCTGACAGAACGTCGCTGCTCTGAACTGAGGCACCTGATCAGTGGCGGTGCACCTAGCACTCGCCGCTGGAACCAGGACAGGTAAGTGCCTCGTTTTCTTGTTTTTAGAGATTTTTTCTAAATGGTTGAATGCATGTCCCTGCCTTGTAGATAAACGTTAGTGACCGGACCTGTATTGCCATGCTAATGGATAATTAATTTTATCTATATACAGTATTTATTTATAGTAATTTGAAGCTTGAACATTGTAACGTTCATCATTTCTCCTTTATATTAAATAGGTGTCATCCAATCAGAGGGGGAGACTCAGGAGGAGGAGGCTGAGGCGGCAACGCCCACATGTAAGTTAGTATAATCTTGCTGGTGTCTGCTGAGTGATCATACATGTTTCAATGTTCTTGTACTAATGTGTGAGATTGTTGTACACTGCAGATTGTAATGTTCTTTTCTATATTAATCATAATCAACAGCTGCTGAGGCTGAGCAGGAGGTGGAGGAGACCTGCACTGTAGAGGCTGCTGGGGATGCGGAAGCTGGTGAACAGCCAGACGCGGCAGATCCAGGGAGTAAGTATAACTTTTTTTGTATTTTCCAGGCAAATATAGTATTTTAAATATGAAATGCTGATGGCAAACCTTGTCTAGAAATGGTTGTGATTTATTCTCCAAGGCTTCGGTTTAGCTGGAATTATTAATTATTAGTCCCCCTTTGCAGCTGATTCCAGTCTTCCCGTTAGCGTGACCTGTGCTTGTTATTTCCTCAATGTCACTTCCCTGATCACGCCAGCTTCTTGCTGCAGTTCAGGTTCCCAGTCTGAGCCAATCACTGTTAATCATCGTGAATAACACAGCAGGCTGGAAGGGGTGTGTCAGACAAGAATCTCCAGCTATTGGCTGGCAGTCCCTGGACATGGTCAATCTCCGGCATGCCCCTAATTCATGCATTAACACTTTCCTCATGATGTCTGGTGCCTCCTCTTTGGCATCATCTAAAGCAGGGGTCTCCAAACTGCGGCCCGAGGGCCAGATGTGGCCCTTTGGTAGCTTTTATCCGGCCCTTGGGGCACTAATTCTCCCACTCACACCAACAATGGGGCATTTTTTTCTTCTATGGATACTAATGATGGGATACTATTCCTCCTACTAATAGGGGCACCACTCCTATTGACCACCAACCCTGAGGCCATATTTATTCTCACTGATGATGGGCCCATGACATTTTCTGCCCCTGTTGGCCACAATCCGGCCCCCCTAGAGTCTGAAGGAAAATAAACTGGCCCTTTTTTTGAAAAGTTTGGAGACCCCTGATATAAAGCAAAAAATTGTAAATGACCTCGTAGATCTTTGTGCAGGCAAATATCTATAAGAAGTTGAGTCTTGCATAGGTCTTGAAGGCTCAGGGAGAGACCAGACCACTGCAGTAGCAGAGGGGAGCAGATGAAGCACCGGATATCGAAGGTTCAGTAATTGTAAATTCTCTGTTATACCTCCTAGCCTAGACCAGGAGTAAGTAACCTACCTAGCCTAGAACAGAAGTGGGGCTTATTCAATCAGTGGCTATATAAAATTATCAACTTTAAAAAGTAGCCTGCTATATTTTATTAAACAACTTTTTGTTAGGTCATCCCTAATGCAATGGCTTGAATGGCTTCTCTTTGGTGAGTGTAATGTTAATAGCTGGTATAGCTGATATGTTTTTCTGCAAGTGCAACTGATCTTCCATATTTGCGACAGTCAATCAGTCTGGATGAGGTAGAGTAGTTAGTGGTCAGTGTGACGGATCTCAGATACCCCAGGTGGGAACATCCGCCAGACCTGTGTCTCCTGTCCTCCAAATGCACCTGCAGCCTGCAGATTCGCCATAACCAGCCCTTAACCCCTCAATCACGAGACAATCCACACAGGTGTTGAGGGTTAAACATGCAGAACATCAACAGTTTATTAAATCCAAAACATACACTTTTACACACAGTTAGGGACACTCCCCTTAGCCTTGTCATAGAGGGGGGGGTAGGGGACAAGGAAGAACCAATGGGAACTGAACATTGAAACAGAGACTACAGTTAAACATAAAGGGATTATGGTAAGCAGGCAGCCCTTCAATACACATCCCATGCGGAGAGATGTCTGCAGTCCAGACCATTGTCTATGTGCCATGAACCAACACAATTAAGCACAGCAACAAGAGGGGGGGATGGGGGGGGGGGAGAAGGGATGTAGCATTACATTACATTTTCTCAATACCAGCTTTCCCCAAGTCTCTCAGTCTCTTCTGGGCCATAATCTGTGGGTAAGAGGCCAGCCCTCAGTCCCTTCCAAAACACACAGTGACAGTGGGTTCTGTCACAGTCAGCACTTAGGTATCCATTACACCTTAAGATTTTCTCAAGCCGGCCGTGCGACCAAGCGATAAAATCTTTGGGAGATTCTCCTTTACACTGCTCGATGTGTAGAGGGGAATCCCTTTGTACTCTGGCCGGGGAGGACACTCAGCTCCGCCCCGGTCAGAGTACAGTAAAGTACTACACCTTCCTGCACAGCTCAGCAAACCTGGGATGACGCAGCAAATTGACACAGACACCACTATCTCCTACACACAAATTGATTAGGTGCATCTCACTGAATATCAAAAATGGAAAACTGGTATGTAGAAGTGAAAACATCTCAAGATGTTACATGATTGTCTACAAGCGTTTTGAGATAATTGTCTTTATATAATGTTAGGGTGAAGAAGTCATGTGTATTGTATTATCTATCTAATGTATTTTCTTTTCTTCACAGGTGAAGTCTTCATCCTTCACCTCCACCCGGTGGACGAAGGCCTGGACCTGCCCGCGTCTGGTGATTGTCCTTCCTCCCCAGCGGTTTCTCCGGCGCATGTTCTCCTCCACCCTTCACTATCCCCCCACCTGGACACACCCATTAGTGCCTCCTCCCCAGTGCGTCCTGGTGAGGATTCTCCAGCCGCTCCAGTACACATCCCCCCTCCAGAGCCACATGTGAATGCGTATCTGCGACGCATTGTGGAGGTCCAAGAGAGACAATATGCCGAAACCAGGAGGCTATGTCACTCTTTGGCCCTCCACAATCGCCGGCAGCTCCGTCACTATGTGGCTCTGGAGAGGTACCAACGCAGCCTTAGGAGCCAACTGGAGGCTACTAGGTACCTCAGTGAACAGATGGCTGGCATCAATATGTCCCTACAGCGACTGGTCACCAGGTTGGGGGAGAATATTTTTTCCTAATTTTTATTTTTTTATTTTTTTTAATGTTAAAAATAAAAATGTTTTTGTTCAGAACTAATTGTTTTCTTGAATCTTGCTTTCCTTGTTAGGTTCATTAATCATTATGTGATGTTTATCTAAATGAACTAGTCCATTTATTGTTACTAACTTACTAGAGGCCTTATAATTGTCTTTTCTACATTTAACCATCAGGCTGAACTTAGAAAATTTAAGAGATTTCTTTCTACACTATTTCAATGTGCAAAGGGTAATTCCATTTATCTTGTGTCCAGTCACGCCGTTCAGCTTTCCCCCCACCAGAATACTAGGAATGAGCCGAACACCCCCCGGTTCGGTTCACACCAGAACCCGCGAACGGACCGAAAGTTCGCACGAACGTTAGAACCCTATTAAATACAATGGATGCGAACATTCTAAATCTAAAGTGCTAATTATCCACTTGTCCCCTGCCCACTGTCAATAGACGGCGGGCGGAGGATACTCTCGTTCTGGGAGGACGTCATATGACGTCCTCCCTTTAAAACGAGCTAGGAGGCCCCGGTGCGCGTGCCCGGCGGCCGCGATTGCCGCCGGGCACCCGCGATTGCCCGGGAAACGAGCAGGAAAGTGGATCTCTGTGTGTAAACACAGAGATCCACGTCCTGTGAGGGAGAGGGGACCGATGGTGTGTCCCTTGTACATAGGGACAACCATCGGTCACCTCCCCCAGTCAGTCCCCTCCCCCCACAGTAAGAACACTTTGAGGGAACATATTTAACCCCTTCCCGCCCCCTAGTGGTTAACCCCTTCCCTGCCAATCACATTTATACAGTAATCAATGCATTTTTATAGCAGGGATCGCTGTATAAATGTGAATGGTCCCAAAATTGTGTCAAAAGTGTCCGATGTGTCCGCCGCAATATTGCAGTCACAATAAAAAATCGCAGATCGCCGCCATTACTAATAAAAAAAAAAAAAATGCTATAAATCTATCCCCTATTTTGTAGACGCTATAACTTTTGCGCAAACCAATCAATACGCGCTTATTGCGATTTTTTTTTTTTTACCAAAAATATGTAGAAGAATACGTATCGGCCTAAACTGAGGAAAATTTTATTTAAAAAAAAAAATGGGTATTTATTATAGCAAAAAGTAAAAAGTAGTGTTTTTTTTCCAAACTGGATGCTCTTCTTTTGTTTATAGCGCAAAAAATAAAAACCGCAGAGGTGATCAAATACCACCAAAAGAAAGCTCTATTTGTGGGAAAAAAGGACGCAAATTTTGTTTGGGAGCCATGTCGCACAACCGCGCAATTGTCATTCAAAATGTGACAGCGCTGAAAGCTGAAAAATGGCCTGGGCAGGAAGGGGGTTTTCGTGCACAGTAGAGAAGTGGTTATAATGACTAATATGCATGTTATTGTCCTAAAAAGGGGTTGGGAACCCGGGTTCTCCCCCAGGGGACATGTATCAATGGAAAACGAAGTTTTAAAAACGGCCGTTTTTGGGAGCAGTCATTTTAATGATGCATAAAGTGAGAAAAAAAAAAGTCAAATATTCCTTTATATATCGTACCTGGGGGGTGTCTAAAGTATGCCTGTGAAGTGGCATGTGTTTCCCGTGTTTAGAACTGTCCCTGCACAAAATGACATTTGTAAAGGAAAAAAAGCCATTTAAAACTGCTTGCGGCTTTAATGTAATGTCTGGTCCCGGTAATATGGATGAAAATCTTTAAGAAAAATGGCATGGCTACCCCATCACCCCCCCCCCCCCTCTACCCCAGCCCATTACCAGCCCCTTTGGGTCTTGTATGGATATTAAGGGGAACCCCGCACACAAAATAAAAAAGGCCCTATATACTCTGAACAAGTAGAATCTGTTTGTAATTTTGAACAGTAATATTATAGAACAGCAATGACGGGTATATACAGGTGTATACTGTGCCACTAACTCCTGCAGATGCCTGTATTTGAGAACAGCAATGACGGATATACAGGTGTATACTGTGCAGAAGGCTCAGCAAAAATGACACTGACACTGTCCCCTGCCTATACTTCTCTGTCCCTGTACCAACACACTGTAAATGCACAAGGTTTAGCAAAGAATATCACTGACACTGTCCCTGCCTATCCTTCTCTGTCCCTGTACCAACACACTGTAAATGCACAAGGTTTAGCAAAGAATATCACTGACACTGTCCCTGCCTATCCTTCTGTCTCCCTGCACGCCAACACACTACACAAGGCCGCTGCGCTGGCGGGCTTTTATAGTGTGGGGCGTGTACTAAACCCCCCTGAGCTATAATTGGCCACAGGCATCCTGCCTGTGGCCAATTATGGCTCTCCTCACTGCCGGCGCTGTGATTGGCCAAGCATGCGGGGTCACAGTGCATGCTTGGCCAATCACAGCGCCGGGATTGCACTGCGATGGCGCAGTGTATTGTGGGCCATTCGCGTCACTCGAATTTGTCACGAACAGCCCAAAACGTTCTATCTTCGGCGAACGATCGAACAGCCGATGTTCGAGTCAAACGTATGTTCGACTCGAACACGAAGCTCATCCCTACAGAATACACAGCAGATAGTAACAGCAGGGGTTAACCATACAGTCCTCAACAGTTCACAGGGCATAGGTTGCAGGCTTGCAATCATGAGGGCAACAGTTAACCGGACAGAGGTTCCCAGGCGAGCGCAATCACAAGGGGCAACAGTTCAAAGGGCAGTCATCATTTCCAGGGCTTGAGTAACATGGCAGCAGGGTAGATTACTCACACTGGTGACTTCGGACAATTGCAGATGGTCATGAAACAGGTGGAGGATCAGAGAGGGCCCTGGTGTCCCCAGGGTCAGAGATGGCAAATGGGAGGGGTCCTGGGCATCTGGATGCAGTTCAGCAGTGACCAACTAGTCTATCTTGCATAGAATCACGTTTCCAGCTGTATGCTTCTTTGTTCTATGTTGTGTTGGTAACAAATTCTGATCCTTGAGTTGACAGTCTCTCCATCAAGAGGAACTGTCATGCTGTTGAGGTCATCTTTAATCATTGTCTCTTATTTCCAGACCATCATACAAAAATGGTTAAATTAGCACGCGTTGCTATTTGTATTTACAAAGACAGCAACACGTGAGCAGTAGCGCCACGTCAAGGCTTCAACCCTTGCTACTGTCCATTCACACAACATTCATTCATACAATCACGCACACTCTAGTCACTCTACACAACACTCATTACAAAAAAGCGTGATGGAAGGAATAAAGGGAAAAATTTGGATTGCTTAAAACAATATAATTCTATTTAAATCTTGGGGTCACACTAAAGACAACTGCTATTGTCAAGTGGTAAGAAAAAAAAATGTATTTTCCTCAACATTTGGATGGTTCCTCTGAGTCCCATCTATCTTCACATGGTGATAATGATTCAGGTCTCACAAGTTAAGGGTAGGGTAACCAAGCTTGGGGAGGTTAAATTTCAGGAAAGTTATGTGTTCCATCAAATGGGGTGTCAGTTGTGCACGGTGTGGATTAAGGATGTTCCCAGTAATAGAGAAAACTCTCTCACTTTGCACAGTGGTTGGAGGACAGGATAGTAGTTGCTGGGCAACCAGACAAAGACCAGGCCACAAACTTTTCTTACTATCCCAATAGGTCAAAGGGTCCTCTGAAGGAAGCAAAGGTGCTTCATATAGGTAGGCCCTGACCATTTCAGAGGCACTGCTCTCTTCTCGATTACCTGCTGCTTGACCTGCATCCACCAGGTTGTCAAGTGCCTCTACCCAACATGCAGATGCTCCACTTGGTTGTTTTTGAGTGATGGTGCCAGGTCTTGGAATAGCAGACATGGCAGGTGAATCTTCCAAACTGGCCTCATCCGGCATACATCTCTGTTGCTGCAAATTACAGACCCTTTCAATCAATTTTTCTTTCCAGTAGGAGAGGCTGTTGTCTCTGAGTGCCAGTTTACCTTTGATCCTGGGATCACATAGGGAAGCCAGCATGAGTTCAGGGCTTTTGCGGACACGATCATTTAGCCGATCTTTTAAGTTGGCTTGTAGTTTTCTGATGAAAGACGCTACATCGGCATGAAGTGGGCTGCCACAAAGAGGCTCACTGTTTTCTAGGAACGATCCTATCTTATCTATGAGATAGGTAAACAAGGGTATGACCTGTCCTAGGCTGGCATTGCTCTGACTCAAGTTTTCCGTCACATTCCGAAAAGGTTTTAAGACAGAAACAAGCTGCCCAATTATACACCAGTCATCACGTCCCAGTGTGGAATCAATCCCAATGCTGTGGCGGGATGATAGATTGTGGATGGCTGTCTTTTGCTCCAAAATGCGTTCCAGCATTTCCAGGGTATAGTTCCACCGGGTGCTGACATCTTGTTTCAGTCGATGTATGGGGAGCCCTGATTGTTCTTGCTCCTCCCTCAACAGTTGACTAGCCCCTACACTGCGGTGGAAATGCCCTGCAATCTTCCTGCAAAGGTCCAAGATTTGAGCAATCTTGTTGTTTTTCTCCACTGGGATTGCACCCTTGACCACTAAATGCAGTATGTGTGCAGAACAGCGGACACCGACAAAAGATCCATCTTGGAGCGCTTTAACCATGTTTGAACCTCCGTCTGTCACTATGAACCCCACAGAAACATTGGTGACTGCCAGCTCTCCAAACCAATTGGCCAACATTGATCTAATTGCTCGCAATATGTTGGCAGAGCTGTGTTTGTCATCACGGACTTCTGTGTGGAGCAGGAAAGCTTGATAACCCTGCTGGTCTTGCGCTGCAGACCGTCCTGATGAAGTTTGAACACTTACACTAGTGCCACCACCAACAGGCACAGTGGCCTGCCACCAGTGTGCAGTCAAAGACAGGAAAGCGTGTTGACCGCTGGGAGCTGTCCACAAATCAGTGGTCAAATGAATTGTCTGACCCTCGGCTTTGGCCATTTTTTCCTTCAATACTGCAACGCACGAATGGTATAGTGCTGGAATAATCTTTCTGCTGAAAGTTGTTCGTGCAGGAACAACGTATCGTGGAGCAAGGGCATGCATGAGCTGTTTAAACGGCTCCCCTTCAATCATGCGAAAAGAGGCTCCTCCAACAGCAATGAATTGGCCAATGAGGCGGGTGATCTTGTTGGCCTGCTGTTTTGACATGCCCTTGGAACTAAAGCCAACAAAACTATCTAGGGTAGGCTGATGATGTCCTTGGGAGGATGAGGAGCCTGATTGGGTCTGCAGTGGAACTACTGCATGTGTACGGCTTGTCTTAAACGAACCCTCTCTATTGGCTGTGCTCTGAGTAAGTGGTGTGGTTGAAGAGGTACCACCAGTACAGTCAGAGTCCGTTATGCTGCTTCCTGCGCTACCATCTTCTTTTTCTGCCTCTGCCCGCAGTAAAGTAGAGTGGTGGTAATTTTTAATGTGTAGGTTCATACCAGCATTGGTTAAATGTCCCAACTTTTTACCCCTACTCACTTGCTTCCCACACAATTTGCACTTTGCAAAGAACCCGCCTTCCAATGTTTGAAAGTATTTCCAAACGTTGCTGCGGCGGGATGAAGCCCCTTGACCCTGTTGATCTCTAGTATGGGCTGATATAGCTGCAGCAGGTAGCACACCAGTGGTGGAAGCTGTTGCCACTACAGTTACACTTGGTGAACTAGTGCTAATGGCAGGGGTGCTGGGGAGGTCGGTGTTATCATCACAGGATTCTTCCTCTATAATAACAGAGGGAGAAGGGGAGTTAGCAGCAGATGAAAAAAGTGAACTGCTCCCTGTCCTACTCCTCACAGAAAATCCATCTTGCACTTTCTCTAAGTCATGCTGTAACTCTTGTGGGGTAAGACTGTATAAAACGTCTGCAGTGGTTGGGGAAAGAGGAGCATCACATTCAAAATCATTCTCTTGGGGCAATGAAGAAAACGTCTCACACTCTGTCTCAGCTGATGTCTCCCTCAATTGCTTCTTTGGGGAGCTGGGCAGTGGCACTGGCAGTGGCACTGGCAGTGTCATTGGTGGTGGTGATTGTATCGGCAACTCCACTTGTTTTATACTATGTTTCTTGCCTATCCCATAAAAATAGGAAGCCATGACACCTGTAGAAGAAGGCGCTGTACTGGCAGTGGAAGCGGCAGCAGATGTTGGTGGTCTGGCAGGAGGAAAACTAATAGTAGAACTGGTGGTGGTGGAACTAGCTTTGCTGGTGGCAGTGGTGGTGACATCCACTGTTGTGGATAGCATGTTTGTGGCGGCAGAAGTGTCAGAGACACTAGTAGCAGAGACCTTGCCACTTTTTTTAGCAAGGCGTCCACCACGACCGCGACCATTACCTCTACCTGCCTTCACTTTTCTCATAGAATGGTACATTGCTGTTGCTGTATATAGTTCAAATAGAAAATGGACTGGTGATAGTGATCACTGATCAGACAGGTAACAAGATAGGGTATATAGAACTTATATAGAATCTCAATCTATAATATAGAATCTATAATAATAAACCCCCTCCCCCTCCACAACACGGGCAGCCTCTGAGGCTATCACAATACTAGCAAGTTCACTAGTAGTTCACAACACTAACACAATAGCAGCAGATTATTATGAAAAAGTGAACTTGATCTGTAGCTTGTGCTTATGCTTAATTGCTAATAATTCAGGTTCTCTGAAAAACGGACCAGCAAGATTAACTGTCTTCTGAAATGATTCAGCGTGTGTGTCTGTCTCTGCTAGCAATCGTAAGTGAAAGTAAGTTGGCTGTACATGTGTACTTAGTTCTAGCTATTTTACTGCTCCTCCTCTTTGGTTACAATCAGCCAATTATTATTCATCATCATCATTATTTTTATTTTACTTCCCCCACCCAATTCCAGCAGAAAATTATCTTTTTTCCCTATATCGAATCTTTTCTCTCTATATTGTCGAATCTATTCTCTATAATGTCGAATCTATTCTCTCTATAATGTCGAATCCTTTCTCTCTATGTCGAATCTTTTCTCTCTATAATGTCGAATCTATTCTCTATAATGTCGAATCTATTCTCTCTATAATGTCGAATCCTTTCTCTCTATGTCGAATCTTTTCTCTCTATAATGTTGAATCTATTCTCTATAATGTCGAAACTATTCTCTCTATAATGTCGAATCCTTTCTCTCTATGTCGAATCTTTTCTCTCTATGTCGAATCTTTTCTCTCTATGTAGATTAATCTTGGAAGTTAAGGTTAGGCACATTCGACCACAGGTTCGATAGATACAGATTGTTATTGTTAGCGTCGTGTCGAATCTCCTATCTATATCGAACTGTTGTCGCAACGAAAACGAAAATAAAGCATTTGTTTATGTCGGATCTTTCGGTTTTCGTATTCTGTGCTTTCGTTTTCATTTGTTAAAACGATAACGAAAATACCTGAAATTCGGACGAAAATGCATTCGGACGAAAACGAATGCACATGTCTACTGCCTAGTAAGATGTGATCCTATCTTTAACTTTCTTCTTTTCCCCATGTCTCTAAGCTCTTCATTAGAATAGTCTCCATAATACCCTCCCTGACTTTGATGAAAGTCATCCATTCCTAACAATTGTGTGAGTTTTCTTTTGTTTGCACCTTCTATGTGCCATATCCCTCTCTGTTTGGCCTGCATCTTGAGGTTGGATATTGGGATTTCCTCATACCCTTCAGTTTTCGCTACCAAAGCTCTATCATCATCATTAGAGACTGATAGCCTATAGTATGGAGCTAATTTAAACCAGGCCTTGGCACATTTACGCATGTATTTCTTATCCCATGCCGGGTCTCCTGGGTAATATGGAAAAGATTCTTTATCCCCTAAGCATAATCCCCTTATCATGTTTATATGACAAGTTGCAAAGGAACCTATTCTAGGGAATGGCTCAAACCCAAACTTATCTTGGGTGTGCTCTACTAAATTGTTCAAAAAAGGTGCTATATAGTAAGATCCCGCATATCTTTCTACAAAGTCTGCAGGGGTCTCATTTTCAAGGGCCTTTGGGGTGATTACTCCACTAGATTTCTTTGCAGCTGATTGCGGTACCTCTGTTTGCATTTTGTATTTAATCTTTGTCTTAGACATTGCATTTTCTTTCTTACCCCATTTAGCAAGCAAGTTACCCATTATGCAGTTATTTACTTAACCACTTCTAACAAGACAAGATGCTGTAGAAAGAAAACAGTAATACAATATACTGAATGCAAAAAATCCAACAACCAAAATCCCCCCTTTTTTTTTTTTGGTACCACTGCACCCAGCACACCTTGTGCAACAAACTTTTGACCTTCTGAACCTTCTGGGCTGTGCGCCAAATTAAGGTAGCTTATCTCACTTCAAAGAGATAAGCCTGCAAATATGTACAATACCTTGTCTTGTATTACTTATATTTTGTAGCAATTTCCAATACAGTACATAACCTTAATCACTTTAAAACATGACATTGCGCATAACAATTAACAAACAGACAGCCCAGACAACAGATAACATATACAAGGGTCGATAACAGCGTGATATGAGAAAAAAAAAATTTCCAGCAAAAATAAAGAAAATTTAAGAGAGAAAAAATGAACAAAAATTGTGTTAATGTCCGGTTTTCTTCAAGAAAACCTGAGGCCTCCAAAAATCACCGTGCTCCCAGCACTACCCTGCGTCTTTCAGCAGTCCCCTGCTCTTACAGCAGAAAGTTTTCCTTGCTTCCAAAGCAACAAGCATGCTCCCAGCAATGCCACTGCCACACTCCTAAGCAACCAAGCTCATATCTTACAGCAGCGAGAGATGGCAGAAATGAAAGAAGATCATACTTTACCAAACTCCAACGCTTCACCTCTGTAAGATATCCCACTTCTGACACCAAAACTGTTAGCAACTCGCTTGGGTTATTGCTTAGTCACTCAGAGTACCGTGGACTTCTCTTTGTCTCTTAAATAGTTTAGGAAAGATCACCACTGTTATCAGCCCTTCGTGTGCACGCGGAGAGCCCAAACACCACACAAGACAGATATGATGCTAGAACTCTATTGTATTTTACAATTGGTACAGCCAATATAGTTAATCATACAGAACTTTGAAATTAAGGCGTTCATAGAGGCGTCCCGTTAGGACCAATCACAATAGCGATCAATGGATGTAGGTGAATACTTAATGATTAATTACACATGACTATTCCTACTATTTACTATCTACTAGCTACTGTTTGTCTTTTGCGGTCATGTCAAATGTCATGATGTACCAGGTTCTTTTTACTCATTATCTCTTTGGACAAATACACAAGGCACAGTCAGCAGTTTAAAAGTCACATCTATTATTCTACTGAAATCTTGCTAAAACTAATTCTCTGCTAAATTCATAAAATGGGTGCTGCATGATCAAAATGGAGGTTGTAATGTCAATTATATTAATCCTCACAACATGCACGCAGACACCTACAAACAATGGCCAAGGATGTGGGAATGAGGCCCTTGTCACCATGAACATGGGGACCAGGTGCATTGGTAGGGAGCCACAAACACCCTGCCCATGTTGAAAGCATATGGCATGGTATGGGTCAGGGGGGAGGGCTCGCTAGCACACTTAACATGCCCTGACAGGCTGCATGCTTGGATAAGGGCCTGGTATGGATTTGTGAGGGACCTCACGCTGTTTAGTTTGGTTTAAGTTAAACTATACAATTTTAACATAACTAAATAATAGGAGAACATCTACAGGTAGAGAATAAGAAAACTAAACGTACCTTTGTCAGCCTGAACTTGGGATGAGCGCATGCTCCACTCTGGCAACAGGTTTCTGGCAATTTCAACCCATGTTCTTTTTTTAAGCATGTTGTCCTTATATTTAGGATGCCGGGTGTCATAGAGCATTGGGTTCTCCCTGACAAGGCGGATCAGCTCCTCACAATCCACAGACTCCTTCACCTTTGCAGGAATTTTTGGCTCCGTCTTTTGGACATGGCTCCTCACCTCAGCAGCATGAAACAGACAGGGGAGGAACTTGGAAAAGGGGGAGGTGGAGGAGGAGGGGAGAAAACTTCCGTTCACACCGCAACACATCTGTGAATCAGATGCGTGCCCATAGAAGATAATGGACCTGAATTCGCACCTGAGCCGCACCGCAATGCCTAGAAAATGCACACTTTTTTTGGCAATGCGCAGTGCGAATGCATCGCACATATGTGAACCAGCCTCATTGAAATCAATGTATTTTAAAATGTTATATGAATTGGATGCGGTGTAAGCCGCAACCAATTTGCATAGGTGTGAACGGGGCCTCAGAGTCAGGGTGGTCCCCTGTTTTTTTTGGTGTTTTCTTACCCTTTTACCCTTTTTATGCTTATTATTGTCTGTGGGGATTTTTCTTTGGGGATTTATTGTGGTTGAGACTGGTAGAATACGATTAAATTCAACAGGTGTATCAAGGATGAAGGTAGGAGGAAAGTACTTAGGCAAACTTATTTTCATTTTTCAATTTATAAGGCACTTATTTAAATTAGGGTTGTCCCGATACCACTTTTTTAAGACCGAGTACAAGTACTGATACTTTTTTCCAAGTACTCGCCGATACGATACTTTTTTTTTATGTCATGTGACGCACTGATGGATAGCACTGGCTGATGGGCACTAAAAGGTGGCACTGACTGATGGCTGGCAGTGGCACTGATGAATGGGCACTTATTATGCAGCACTGATGAGTGGCTCGCACTGAAAGATGGCACTGATAGGTGGCATGCACGGAAAGATGGCACTGATAGGTGGCATACACTGATGGCTGGCACTGAAAGATGGCACTGATAGGTGGCATGCACTGAAAGATGGTACTGATAGGTGGCATGCACGGAAAGATGGCACTGATAGGTGGCACTGAAAGATGGCACACACTGAAAGATGGTACTGATGGCTGGCACGCACTGAAAGATGGCACTGATGGGTATCACACACTGAAAGATGGCACTGATGGCTGGCACTTAAAGATGGCACTGATAGATGGCACGCACTGATGGATGGGCACTGACGGATAGCTGGTACTGATGGATGGGCACTGACAGATGGCTGGCACTTATGGGCAGGCACTGAAATAAATGATATGAAAGGAACCTAAACTATTTTTCTATGCTGCCTGTGACGCCCATCTTGCTACACCCTGCACTTGGCCACATAAAAGCAGCAGCAGACATCTTGTTACACCCAGCCTAAACTATCTGAAATTTTCAGATTATAACACACCAAGATATATTAAGGCATTGATATTAGGATTCACTTTTCTATGTCAGTTTCATGTATTTAACACTATGTAGATAATTAGTATTTGACACATCAGGGGGGGGGGGGGTCTAATCACACACTGACCTGCTGCAGTGGTTCTGGCCGTGTGTCTGTGCCTCTGCTTGCTGGAGAGGGGGAGAGGGGGGCTCCACCAGGCTGAGTACGGACACACAGGGCACTGGGAGAAGCCTCGCTGTGTGCAGAGCCTTGCAACTGCCAGGGAAAAGTCAGATCTGTGCGGAGGTCACACAGGACTCACTCCTGCTCACCGGACTGTGACAGAATTAGCGGAGCCGCGATGAGCAGAGCTGAATGTGCGAGCTGCACCCAGCTGGAGGGGGAGGACAGTGGAATGGGGGGAGCTGGGCTTGCTCACCTCTAATGCAGGAAGTTTCCACAGACATGCGGTCCCAAGCCTGGTGATAGCTGGCGAGAGGGGTGGAGGAGGCGGGGAGGGAAATCACAAGGACAGGTGATTGGTTGCTAAGGACGCTGCGGCCCCGTTCCTTAACAACCAATAATTGCCAGCATTGTTTTCTTTACTTTTCAGCTGTTAGCGGGGAATTCCTGCTGACCGCTGAAAGTACAGAGCCCGAAGGCATCGGTTTTGGGTATCGGGGCATTTGCAAGAGTACCGATACTCTTGCAAATGCTTAGTATCGGCACCGATACCGATACCAGTATCGGTATCGGTGCAACCCTAATTTAAATACAACCACATCATCAGGATCGTGGTTATTTAAACCAGTGTTTCTCAACTACAGTCTTAAAGGCACCCTAATGGGTCATGTTTTCGGGATTTTCCTCAGATAAAACAGCTGTAGTAATTACTAAGGCAGTGAAACATACATTAATAGCAACATTAACATTGCTTTACTTGTTCCAAGGGTAACCTGGATTCTAGGGTGGATACCTGGAAACCCACGGTCCCTGTATGTGTTCAAAGGCACAGGGGGAACTTAGGTGTGGGATCAAGAATTTTTGGTATAAATAATGTTGTACAACATTCGTAACCTCTGACGAGTTAGGAGCTAGGTCTTGTTTCCAAGGCCTGGTGAGAATTAACTTGGCTGAGAGCAAGATATTGGCTACTAGACAGCGAAATTGAGGCGGAAATTGGTCTATGCTGATGTTAAGTAGGGTTAGTGCTGGATTTGTGGGGTAAGAATGCCAGTAACTTCCGAAATCAGTTGAAATGTTTTTCACCATAAACTACGAATGCCCAAAGGATATGCACAAGGGTACCTGGGGAGCAACCATCAGATGTTTCTGATCTGTTAAAAATTGACTGAAAACCAACTCTAGAGTTTTGGGGATCTTGGAGGTTTATTGATAATACATTGCTTCATTCTTCATGCAGCTAGACATCAGGAAAAGTTTGCCTAAAGCTTTTTTTTACTGAATTTAAAAAATATGTAAATACTTTTAAAGTGGTTGTAAACTCAGGTAAAAGTTTTTTTTTTTTAAAACCACCTGTAAGAGAAAGCCATAATGAGCTATTATGACTAGCATAATAGCTCATTATGCATCACTTACCTTAGATAGGGGCCCCCGAAGCCGTCCTCGTCTCCCTCTCCAGCCGCATCCATCGCTGCGGCAATAGCCAGAAGATTACTTCCGGGTATCGCCGCTCCAGCCAATCACAGCGCCGCGCCGAAGACGTCACTCCGCGCATGCGCGCGGGAGCTGTCAAATCCGGTTAAGCCAGATTTGTGAATGGGATTAACCCTGTAAATGCACCGTTGTCTACGGCGCGCATGCACCGTAGACATCGGTGCATGTCTTTTATTGCAAATATCTCCTAAACCGTGTAGGTTTAGGAGATATTTCTTGCACCTACAGGTAAGCCTTAATCTAGGCTTACCTGTAGGTGCAAGTTGCATAAGTGGGTTTACAATCACTTTAAAGTCTATAGTTTGGGTACATGTATATTTTACCTTCAACCAAAAGTAAAAGCAATGAGGATTGTCCACGTCACTCAGACTATGGACTTGAAATAAAACATCATATCATCACAAAGTGGAGCTGTGGATACGGAAGCAAAATAAAACAATGCCACTTCCCGATATATTAGATTTAAAAGAGTAGATTGGCAGATGATGTGCTATCAATTTCTGTGTTCTTAGGCCCTTCTAGGAACGGCCATTTTTGTTATCCATGTTTTTAATTATTTTGTATGTTTCTCTTTCAATAAATTTACATAATTATAAAGTCCATCATCTGCCAACCTACTTTTTTAAAACAGACTATGGTTTTGTCACAATATGTAATTACAAATTTAGGTAAATAAAACCCAGGATTAGTTATACCAGGAGTGAGGGTTAAAGGAAAGTAGGGGTAAGGGGGGGGGGGGATTTTTGGTTTTCCTGAAGATAAGTACTGCATTTTTAAGAGATGCTGAACTCCAGTAAACCTAAAACTCCTCCTCCACAGTTGGTTTTCTTCTCTATGGTCTGGCAGTCTAAAGTCTTGTGAAGCCATCAAAATACCATCATAGCCCTGCAATTGGATGTGAGGTCGATGAGGAACAGTTCATTGTCGGAGTCTAGGATAACACCATCTGCAATGGTAGCAGAGGATCAGGTAAGTAAAACTGCTTTTGTGATCCCTAGGCTTAAACGAGCAGTAAACCCTTGTAGTGCGGGCTCATCCCCTTTGTAAGGGAAGGTATTTAAGGTTCCTGGAGTTGGACTTGAAGATGACATGGCCTGTTGCTGATTTTAGTTTTGACAACATTTTCCATTTTGTTATAGTAAGGATCGGTTTGGGTATGAAATATATTTTTTTTGGTGACAAGCTCTTACAGAAAGGAAAAATGCCCTCTAATGTTATACTAGCAATCATCTATCCCACACCAAGCTATTTATTTTACATGAGCAATTATTGTGATAGTGCCAAATTATTTCAATTTCCAATGCTTTTATTTGCCAGTCTGATGAATTAAGTGATAACTTGAGAGCTAGAGGTTATAACTCTAAAATCATAGCAGGGGCTTACAAAAAGATTTAGAGATCATGATAATTTGCATTCCACTCATAAAAAAATGTCTAAAAAAAATAAACAATATTTTATTCAGGAATATTAAAGAAAATAATATACCGGTAGGTCATTTGTGATAACTGGTAAATCCCAGAAAATTATCCTAGACTTAAGCCTAGTACACACGACCGAGAATCTCGTCGTAAAAAAAAAAACGTTGTTTCTCGACGAGATACTTGTTAAGCTAGACGAGATTCTTGTCAAGCTAACCTTGCATACACACTGTCAATTCCAAATCTCGTCATTGTAAAGCGCGGTCACGTACAACACGTACGACGGCAGTATAAAGGGGAAGTTCGATTCCAATGGCGCGACCCCTTGGGCTGCTTTTGCTGATCTCGTGTTACCGCATGTTAGTAAAAGTTTGGCGAGAGACGATTCACGCTTTTCAGTCTTCGTGCTTTCAGTTCGTTTTATGTTCAAGTAATTTATTGGGTTTTTAAAGTACACATTTTGCGTTATATGTGAAAACTTGACTGATGTTCCAACTGGAGTATACCAATGGGTAACATGGAAGACAACTTTTAACATTGGAATAATAAGTAAATTCAACACAAAGACAGATAGGTGTGTCTTCATCTGAGGATAGCGGTGAAGAAATTCACTCCAGAGGAGGGGGGGAGGGTAGGGGAGGGAAAAAAAGGGAATAGAGGGGGGTACCAGCAAATTTCTCAGGAGAGTACATTTTAACAGTCAACATAGGTCATTAAACTTGTACAGTACAACTGGGGTGGGACAACCAAAAGGACCACTTGTAGAGGAATTTGTCCATGGCTAGGTTTTTCTTGGCTACTATTTTTTCCATTTCACACTGGTAGTTAAAATCAGCTAGTGTCGACTTTAGAGATGGGGGTTCGGTAGTTTTCCACTTTCTAGTGATGATCACTTTTGCCGCCAGTAAAAGATGTATGATTATGTCTCTGAATTTAGGAGAGAATTTTTCTATGCCCAAATGGAGTAAAGCTAGTGATGGGGAAGGTTCGGCAGGTCCGTGTGTTATGGAGGAGATTAGTGAGAAGACTTGTCTCCAAAAGGAGCTGAGGGATCTACAAAACCAGACCTCGTGTTGAAGCGGAGCTGCTCGCCTGGAGTGTGGAGGAAGATAGTCTATAGAAAGACCCTAGGCGGGGGAAATAGCCACTGGTGTTTTTGATCTCTCTCACCAGAGATCCATATTAGCTGGCAAGGAGATTCGATATTGAAGGTGGAGGATCTTTGTCTACATGCACACTTCACTTCTTCTTGGGTGTTTAAGCGTGGAGTCACCAATATTCACTCACCTGTTTTGATATTCCTGAACCAACAACATCTTGGAACTTTTATATTATGAGAAAAGTCATTTCTTAGTTCTCACGGACCATAATTAGATGAACTACATGCATACTGAGTATAATTTGATTATCAACATGAATTTTGATATGGCCATTAGCCACACAGTATTTATGTCACATGTGGTTCATTATTTTTATTTTTATTGGATCTAATTTTTGTTATGGTGTATCACATTTTATTTTTCATATAAGGTGTTATGTCTTATAGTTATTAGTGTGATACTGTCACGCAGCGCTACTGGTATTTTTTTTAATTTGTTTATTTGTGTATATCCACATTTTCTAGTCGCAGCAGCGGCCACCATTGATCAATTGGTGGTATATTTCGTTGTTTTTCTGATTTGCGCAGTAGTTCTTTCGGTTAAACACAGGTGTGCAATTGTGCCCAAATTGCCGCAGGTCCTCCAACACGTAGAGGGTGAGGTAGTGTATATTTTGGACAGTCTATAGGGTGGTAGATACCATCTATGTAGGGTTTTTTGATAAGTTTCCCAATGATTGGAGCAGTGAGATGCCGCGTAGGTATATTTGAAGGCTTTCTGCCACATGGGAGGGGTTGTAGTGAGGTTAAGTTCTGTTTTCCATTTCAATAGGGTGTTGATTTGGGTGAGGGGACGTTGTTCCACTAGGGCTGAGTATATTGTGGATATGCCATGTTTAGGGTATATGGGTTGAGAGTAAAATCTATGAAGTGTTTCAGGGATGGAGGCAGCTGGCGAGAGTTTAGAAGTTTTGAGGAAGTGTCTGATTCTTACATGTGTGTACGCTTCAGATTCTGGGAGATGGTATTCATTTTGGAGGTCCTTGAATGTTTTCAGTGACTTTTGTGATGTGAGGTCTAGGAGAGAGTTGATTCCATAAGTGTGCCAGTGCTGGATTCTGAGATCTGGGGTTTGGCCCATAAGTGCTTTAAGAGGGATGGAGTAGGAATGTGTGGGTTGATTAGGGGGTTTCTCATATGTAACCTTCTTCCAGGCCAGAAGTGATGCTTTCACTGGCAGAGAGGAAGATGATGTAGATAGTGGAGAGCCCACAGTAATGAAAAGAAGAGTGTCTGATAGAGTGTGAGTTGTGTGGTTTGGGGATTCTATACCCGACCAAATTTTGTTGGTTGAGGGGTGCCACCAGTAGTATAGTTGGTCCAGGATAGAGGCGTAGTAATAGGTTCAGATGTGGGGAAGCCCTACTCCGCCATGGTTACGGTGTCTTGTTAAAATATGGTTAGCACACCTAGGAGGTTTCTTGTTCCATATAAATTTTGTGAGTTGTCCTTGCACCGAGGAGAAGGACTGAGGTACTGGTAATACTACTGTGCGAAACAGATATATGAGTTTGGGCAGGATCATCATTTTGAAGGAAGCTATTCTTGCCAATGTACAGTAGATAGGCCAGAAACTCTCATTCGGTTGAGTATTTGGGGAAGTTGTTTTTGGAGAGTTCTGTAGTTTAGGTCATAAAGCTGGTGTGGGTGTGGTGATTCCTAGGTTAGGAATAGCTTGATGTATTGGATGTAAATGAACAACTCAGGTAATGTGATAAACACAACCGGGCATCGAACATTTAATAGAACAAAATTATGTAGAAAATATCATTAATAATAACACACACTGAAACATAATTAATATATGGAGAAATAATAGATATTTTGTTTCTCTTTTCTGTTTCTTTTCCCTGTTCCGTTGTCATCCTTTTGCTTAGAGTCGCTTCACCCACGTCTTTATTCCTTTACATCAGTATTCTGCATTTTTTCACACACATTTTTTATTTATTTTTTCTTCTTTCTTGCCTCTGCTTTTGTCTTCATATTTATATCCACTTCTCTGTTACATATTTTATCCTCATGTCGAATATGGTCATTGTCAATTTTTGTTTCCTAGTTTTAATCTAGCTATGTCTGTTTTTGGCTTTAACTTTGTATTTATTCCATTTTTTTTCATTTCTCATTTCACTCTATTATATCTTATTTTGTTTGCACTTTTACTGTTCATTATCACTACTCCACATAATACACTTCACACACTGGTATGTGCACATATTATATTGTATTATAAATGTTATGTTTTCCTTGTCTTAAGTTGTTGTTGTATATTTTTTATTGGTCTGACCCTGTGATCGCACACACACACCTGCCGATGGTTAAGATCACCGGTCGTCGATTAACATTGATTGCCGGAGAACCACCATACGTAGCTGTGAGTCATGTGAGATTTGAACTTAGATATATATATTTGCAGTGTTTTTTCATTTGGATTCAGCTATGACTAAGCACTAGTTCCCAGTGCGAAACATGTCAGTTGTACCCCCTTTTTGTCTGCTGTGACTTGTAGTACTTTGCAATTTTTAAATAAAGGCTACCTTAACGTTTTTTTTGGAGTGCGGCTGTCCACATATTCATCCTATTTCTTGCTACATGCATTGCCTGCACCCTTGGTATCCGAGAAGACATTGATTGCCGGATTGCACCCACCTGGAGCGGTATCTCTCTTTCTCTAGGAATAGCTTGAGTCGCCGAGGTGTAGGGAAGCCTCTGTTTTAGGAATGATTCCTCTTGTTTAGAGAGGTTCAATAGAAGGATTAGGGATTTGTTGGCGTTGAGTTTGTAGAAAGATACAGAGCTGAACTGGTTGAGAAATTCTTGGATCGCCTGCAATGATTGATTCGGGTTGGAGATCAAAGGATGATATCGTCCGCGAACAGACTGATTTTGTGATCTGTACAATTACAGGAAATTCCCGAAATTCGTTGGTCAGTCCTAAGTTTGGATGCTAAGGGTTCCATTAGGAGAGCAAATATGATTGGGGAGAGTGGACAGCCTTGGCGTGTGCCATTGGAGATCCCGAAGTGTTTAGATATCATACCTTTAGTTAGGACTCTAGCGGATGGGTTGGAGCATAGAGTTAGTATTGCCTCCTGAAACCAGCCTATGATACCAAATTTGGAGAGCACTGCCTTCAGGAATCCCCAGTGCACCCTGTCAAATGCCTTATCTGCATCCAGGGAAAGGAGCAGAGAAGGCTTTTTTGACTGGGTGGCCCAGTGGATTAAGTCAATAACTCTTCTTGTTGCATCTGGAGCTTGTCTATCAGGTACAAAAATCAGCTTGGTCCGGGTGGATCAGGGTTGTTAAGTAGGGGATTAGTCTGGATGCTATAACTTTGGCTAGTAGTTTTGATGTCAGTGTTAAGAAGAGATATAGGTCTGTAGTTGGTTGTGGAGGTGGGGTCTTTATTTGGTTTAGGTATGGTTGTGATGATAGAGCATAGTATGTCCAGTGGAAAGGAGCCAGAGGAAGCAGCAGAATTTAAGAGATTGGTAAGATGGGGAGAAAGAATGTTGGAAAATTGTTTGTAATACTCATTAACAAATCCATCTTCGCCTGGGGATTTGTTGCAGGGGAGGGATCTGATTGCATCGAGAATTTCATCTCCTGTAAAGGGTTGTGCCAGCTGTTGCAGCTGATCTGAGGTAATAGTCGGGAGGTTAACAGATGACAGGAATTCCTGGATGAGGAGGTCTGTGGGCTGTGGGGTAGTGGGGTCTGTAGCTAGATTGTAGAGGGATGAGTAATAATCTCCAAAGGCGTTAGCAATATCCTGAGGATTGCTCAGTAATTGTTTTGTGGTAGGATGGTGTAAGGTTTCTATTTTGCTTTTAGTTCTTTGGGTTTTGACTTGGCGGGCAAGTAAGGCATTGGCTTTATTCCCTAGCGCATAAAAATGAGCTTTGCTAATTATTAGGTTGATTTCAAATTTGTAAAGTAGTATGGAGCGAAGTTTTGATCTGTAAGTGAGAATCTTATCAGTATTAGTATGGGACGGAATTTGTTTGTTGAGTTTTTCTAGTTGGTCAATTTGGGATATTATCTCCTCAATTTGCTTCGTCCTCTTTCTTTTAATTTTACTATATAATTTTATAAGAACGCCTCGCATGTACACTTTGTATGTAGACCAAAGAACAGCACGGTCAATGTCTGGTTGATCATTAAGTTCAAAGAATGAACGGTGTTTATCAGCAATTTTTTGGACAGTACTCTGATCCGCAAGGAGAGAGGTGTTGAGCCTCCAGATGCGAGAAGGGACTGCTAAAAAAGAAAAAATGGCGCAAAATGAGTTCTAGGCAGAGTATATAATAATAAAAAGAGTCAATGAATATAAATGTTGTAAGCACCAGAGGCAGCTACCATGAGCAGAAGCAGGCTCTGTAAAATATGATGCAAAAGAGAAAGGTGCGCCAAACTAAGTGCAGTAAAACAGGCTTTAATGGCAAAATTATATAAAAACCAGCCAAATGGCTACTCACAGGATGCAGGACAAATTAAGGCATGTAAGGGGTTAATAGTGGTCCGGAGTCATCTAAGGTGGTCCTCAGGGGAGATGTAAGTTCCAGATGACAGAAGTTGCTGAAGATGGCTGAAGGCAGGAAGGCTGGAAGCAGGTTGCGGTGTCAGCAGGGGAAGTCAAGGCATCCGAGCTGCAGGTGATGTGAAAAGCCCTGTATCGCTGGGATGGACAGGAAACAACCAGGAAGCTGCAGTTCAGCGAGCGCTTCAGCGTGCGCTTCAGCGTGGAGCGCAGCGCGCCGTCGGACCGGAAGTGACGTGGGGATAGAACGGACCAATGGGATGACGCGTTTCACAGCATCCGCTGTTTCATCAGATCCATGGAAGGCATTATCATAGGTGGATGTAATATAGTTGAGAGACGTGGCGTGATTGGTTGAAAACATACTAGCATAGTTTAGTTTGCTGATATACTCCTGCTAGTATGTTTTCAACCAATCACGCCACGTCACTTCCGGTCCGACGGCGCGCTGCGCTCCACGCTGAAGCGCACGCTGAAGCGCTCGCTGAACTGCAGCTTCCTGGTTGTTTCCTGTCCATCCCAGCGATACAGGGCTTTTCACATCACCTGCAGCTCGGATGCCTTGACTTCCCCTGCTGACACCGCAACCTGCTTCCAGCCTTCCTGCCTTCAGCCATCTTCAGCAACTTCTGTCATCTGGAACTTACATCTCCCCTGAGGACCGCCTTAGATGACTCCGGACCACTATTAACCCCTTACATGCCTTAATTTGTCCTGCATCCTGTGAGTAGCCATTTGGCTGGTTTTTATATAATTTTTCCATTAAAGCCTGTTTTACTGCACTTAGTTTGGCGCACCTTTCTCTTTTGAGAAGGGACTGTTACCCGCTCTCCCACAGTAATGGTGACAGGTGCGTGGTCTGACCACATGATGGTTCCAATTGTTGAGTCTGTGATGTCTTAAAGCGTCTGTTTATCTGTCAGAAAAAAATCGAAGCAAGAATAGGACAGTTGAGATGGTGAGAAGTAGGATAAATCTCATTCTGAACCGTGGTGGCATCTCCAGATGTCGTATAGGCCATTTGCTTGAAGAAATGAATTCAGTGTAGGTTGTCGGTATTGGGAAGATGATTTGGTGTCCATGTCCAAGTCTCCAATTACATTAAAGTCACCTCCTATTATAACTTTGCCTCTTTTGACATGGGTTAAATTTTTGTATAAACGTTTGCAAAAGCGAATTTGGTGTTTATTTGGGCCATAAACGTTGACTAAGGTGTATGGGATTCAGTTGATGTCACAAATCAGTATCAAATAGCGACCTTGTGGATCCGCAAGGGTTTGGTGTAATTTGAAGTGTAAGGAGTCTTGGATGGCAGGCAGTCTTTGGGCTTGAGGCTAGAAAGATCTGACTATAGGGGCGCTCGCGAGCAGCGAACCAAGATGGCCACTCGGTATTCTCGCTCCTCACCGTCCGGACACATCAGCCTTACTAACCCTGATATTGAGGGCACTCCTGGCTTCCCCTGCCTCTCTCCGGTCCCCCGTAGCCCCGTGCACTACATGGAGAGGAGATCTACCCGATCCTCCAGCGCTAAAACCGTGGACCGGAACCCGCCCGCGGCCTCCCCGCCTGACACCGCCATGGAAGCCCCGGCCTCGAGTCCAGATCTCTTCCAGCCATCCCCCCTCGAGGGCGCAGTAAGTGATGCATCAGATATGGCCCAGCACCAGCAGCCTGCACTCTGAGATGCCGACCTTCTGGCACGATTTAAAACTATGTTGCAAGCAGAACTCTCGGCTGCTACCACTAAACTTGCCACGCACCTCACTAAGGAGATCAGGGAGCTTGGCTCCCGCACCAATGATCTGGAGGACTAAATGGACGCAGCTGCCACAGTGCTAGAGAACCATGAGCAGGACATTGCTGACCTTAAAAAAGACCTAGAAGCTGCTCACCTCCGTTTGGAGGACTTTGAAAACAGGGCTCGCAGGGGCAACCTGCGCCTCAGGGGTATCCCTGAGACGATTACAGACCTCACCTCCACAGCAACGGCCCTGTTCCAAGAGCTAGTGCCTGGCATTCCCATCGACCGGCTGGAGTTTGACCGCATTCACCGCATGCTTGGCCCTAAGAAAGCGGATGGGCCACCCCGGGACATTGTGATAAAGTTCACTTACTATTGCACTAAAGAAACCCTCCTGCGAGCGGCCAGGGACAAGTCTGACCTAGTATTCCAGGGTAACCGCTATCAAGTTTTTGCGGACCTCTCCCAGTCCACAATCATGAAGAGGAGACAGATGAAGCCTTACACCTCTGCATTGCTGGCACACCAAATTCGGTACCGTTGGGGTTTTCCCTTCAAGTTTTCTTTTTTCTATAAGGGCCGCACTCATACTTTGACCTCCCCCGGACGAAGCACAGGTAATCCTGGAATCCCTTTGTCTCTTGCCATCTGGCAAAGGTAACCGGAGCCCGGCCGACTCTGCTCCTCCCCGCCCTGCCACCAACCTCCCAGGTCGCACCTGGGAAACGGCGAAAAGTCGCAAGCTCTCCCGTCCACACACCTCATCCACAACTGGCTCCCCACGCTCCGACCCAGGATGAACATTGGAACTGTAAGTTTGACCTTGTTTGAAAGAGTCCCCTGGACTTCCTGATTCAAGTTTCCTACCATCCACAGTGAGTGACGGTAGGAGCATAAATCCTCTCCTCCTTTGACTTCAACTAACGTTTGGCCTCTTTATGTTTCTCCCCAACCCCCCTTTTTTCTTTTTTTTTTCTTTCCCCTTTTTTTTTTCTGTTTGTGCTTTATTTTTTATTTATTTTTTATAATATTTGCTTATACCCTACCTATGGACTGGTGGACTGCCTTACTTTGATATGTTGGCACGATTGTGGCTCACCCTTGCTTGAACCTTAACTGGGCAGCTTGCCATTGGTCTTCGCTTGCCTGTGTGCCGCTATCCTGCTTTTCACCCTCCTGTGTAAGGCTACCTGCCTTTGGGATCACTGGCACTTGAACTATAGTAGATACAAAACTGTAGCAGTGTTTGATTGTTTTTCTTTTTTGTTTTTTTTGTTTTTTGGTTTGTTATTGTTATTTTTTTTGTTTTATTTTTTCTAATTTTTTATTGGTGGCTGAAACCTCCACTGCCACTTTGGACATTGTTTAAACTGTACTCTCGAGGCCGATATAGTAGGGGCTCGCATGTAGAGCTTATATGACCCCCTTTTCCTCCCCCCTCCCCCCTACTTCTCAATACACTATTGACTAAGTTCCTGCCTGCGAGCCTCACAGTGAGCCTGCGATTTGACATCATACCTCCTATTATTGTTCCCCCTGGGGTCTTGGGGAGAATTTGTTTCCTCATGGGTTTGCGGGGACAGGCTGGCCCCAGGGGTCTCCCTGGTGGTTCCTATGTGATACTCCTCCATACAGCTGGTCCAGGGCTCTGTGCCCCAGTCCCTCCCCGCAGACCTAGGACGAACCCCATGGAGGGTCCACTAGTGATATTATCGTGTCATTGTACTGATGGTCTTCTGTATGGTTGTACATTCTTTTTGCCTTTCTCTTCACTAGTTGCGGCCTGTTTTGCTGGCCCCCCACATGTTAGATGTTATCATTGATCCTGGGGGCACCTGTTGTATCTTTCGTTTGTCCTCCCCCATCGCAGTTGTTTGTCCCTTCTTCTTTTTTTATTTCATTTATTTATTTTTTCTTTCCTCTCCCCTTCTCACCCCCCTTCTTTTCCCTGGCCAAGACTCTCCCTCAAATTTAACAATTTTGGCTATCCAAGCCTCACGCAGCCATGTGTCCGGCGGCAGAGCCCCCCCCTGCCTTACACATCTTACCTTTAGATGTGGTTCACGTTTGCCGTGATGTACTCATTATTACCCTCCATCCTTTACTATCTGTTTTTTATTTAGTTTTTTCTCCTTTCTGGTCTTTTCTCTTCCTTTTTCTGTCTCTGTCTTTCCCTTTTCTTGTCCCCCCAGGTCGGTGCTCGATTATGGCCCAAAACTCACATTCCTGAAGGCCGCAGCGGAATCCTTAAAGTTCAGCTCAACTTCGTCTCCTCACTATGGCTACGACCCCACTGAAATTTTATTCACACAATATCCACGGGTTCAACTCGCCAGTTAAACGTTCAAAGGTATTCCACTATCTTAAAACTAGCCGTGTTGATGTGGTATCCCTACAAGGGACCAGGTTTTCCTCCTCCTCCGCTCATAAAATATCTCTCTCCTCATTTCCCTACCTTCCATGAAGCTTCTGCGGCCGAAAAGCATAGAGGAGTTTTAATCGCCTTTCGGCGCAACCTCTTATTTTCTTGTACTAAGAAAATTGCAGACCCAACCGACAGATACCTATTGCTTCAGGGCGCTCTTAATGGCCATGATGTAACTTTAGTAGCCTACTATGCTCCAAACCGCTTCCAACACAAATTATTTTCCCACCCTTTCAAGGTGGTCTCCCAGCACTGTTCTGGGACCCTTGTCCTTATGGGTGACTCAAACGTAACTTTGGATTCCTCAGTGGACAGGAAATGCGCGCAAGGAGCATCCCCTTACCATGACCTGTCTGTAGAAGCCCAAATGCGATCCCTCCTGCAATCGTACAGCCTTGTAGACGCATGGAGGGAACATCATCCCCGTACTTGTGACTTTACCTTTTACTCCAATCCGCATGACAGCTTTTGCAGGATCGATCATGTCTTCGTCCCTCTGCGAATCATTTCTAATATACATAAAATAACTGTAACGGGAGGGCCCATGGAACCCAGAAGTTCTTAGAAAGTATGAGCCAGAAAATAATGGACATTGAGAATATGTCTTGGATTGCTTTAAAATGGGTCTGTAATATTAATCCACAATATTTCCAAGGCTATCTGTAAAATAACTATCTACTGGTTGTTGATCCTGAACTCAACAGGTTAATTGAAAAGGGCTGATGTGTTCTAAAGATCCTTCCTTTGTGGATTGTGATAATTAACTCTGTAATTGTGTGTGTTGTAAATTAGCAGACAGACAGTCTGGGGAACATAAAGGTTACACATAGTCATTTAAGCTGAAAAGGGATTAGCTAATGAACTCACCTGTTGTCTGCTAAGAGATGTCAGAATAATGTGTATTGGGGGCTCATTATGTGACCATTGTGTGATGTTGTGGGTGGAGTTGTTCATTTGGACTACAGTATTCGTTTAGTGTATATAAGAGCCTGTTATTTTCTCAATAAAGTGTCAAACCAGTTGGAAACCTAAACAGAGCGGTTGTCTCGTTTGTGGAGGGAGAAGTATTTGTATGGTTGGGGTGTCTGGTGGCTGTCTTGTGGTCAGAAAGGGAACATCCAAACAGCGTTAACCCCTTTCATACTTGGGGTGCCGTTACAATAATGATCCCTGCCTCTCCATGGTCAGATCATGATCCCATAGTCTTCTCGCTTGCACGCACTGGCCTAACTCGCTCGCCCTACCAATGGTGGCTTAATGATTCTCTTTTAACGTCCCAGGACGCCCTTCTTGAACTTCACTCCCGCATCCAGCATTTTTTTTTTCAGATAATGTAGGCTCCGTGTCATCGGCTATCTCCCTGTGGGAAGCCCACAAGGCCACCATGCTGTGCCACTGCATTCAGCTTGCTTCCTCTCGTAAATGGGACAGGGAAAATAGGGTTTGTGAACTCATGACTCGCCTGGCATCCGCTTCTGAGACTTGGAAATCCAACCCTACCCCTGCCAATAAAAAGGCTCACGACACTATTGTCGCAGAACTTGATTTATTATCCACAGATAGAGCCGAAAAAGCCCTGTGATGGGCCAAACACAAATTTTATTCCTGTGCAAACAAACCAGGCGCAATGCTGGCCAGAAAACTTAATGCTATGGGCCATGCACATAAACCGATTCGCCTTAGCTCAACTGGAGGTGATCTTACTTCCAACCCGACCAAAGTTACAGCGGCCTTCACTGATTTTCTCACTACTTTATACAGGAAACCCTCCCCTTTTCCCCTTGATTTGGCAGACCCCTTCTTCCGTGACCTGCATCTTCCCCCCCTCTCATCTGCGGCCCATACGGCCCTTAATGCAGACATTTCTGAGCTGGAGGTAGCCCAGGCTATCAAAGGCATTCGTTTATCTAAGGCCCCAGGTCCAAATGGCTTCTCCGGCCTCTATTACCGGAAATTTTCATCCCTTCTGCTCCCCCACCTGACAGCATACTTCAACAGTATGAAACAGGGAGCTCTGCCTTCCCCAGATTCCTTAAGAGTGCATATATCCATGATTCCGAAGACAACTGTAGAAGCCCATGATCCCCAAGCTTTCCGCCCCATTTCTTTGCTGAATGAGGATATGAAACTACTGGGCAAGATCTTATGTTCACGCATTAATAAATACCTTTGTTTTCTGATCCATAGGGATCAGGTAGTCTTTGTGCCTGGACGCCAGGCTGGGGACAATGTCCGGAAGGTGATTCACGTGATTTCCCTGCTGCATCATCTCAAAATCTTGGGGTTTCTTCTCTCGCTCGATATGTATAAAGCTTTTGATTCCCTCTCATGGGACTATTTACGCTATGTGCTCCAACATTGGGGCTTTGGAGACTCGGTTCTCACCTGGTTGAGCGCACTTTATTCTTCCCCTTCGGCTGCCGTTCGTTATGCAGGCTGCTTATCGTCCTCATTCCCCATCTCTAGAGGAACACGACAGGGTTGTCCCCGTCCCCTGTTCTCTTTATTCTTGCCCTCGAGCCCCTGGCCATGGCTCTTAGAGCTGACCTAAACATTAATGGAATCCCATACGTGGGTGAAATTTATAAGGTAAATATGTTTGCGGATGACGTTCTTTTGACCCTCATTAATCCAATTGTCTCCATACCCAACTTACAATGCCTCCTGACCCAAATTGCCGCCATTTCAGGGCTCCAGATTAACCCCCACAAATCTGTTGCGCTGAACATCTCCCTTCCAAGCCCCCTGGTCGCGCATCTCCGATTCTCCTTCCCGTACCATTGGTCCGGTTCCACCTTAGAATATTTGGGCATTAAGCTGACCCCCTCTTATTCCTCCCTGTTTTCTGCAAACTACTATCCCCTGTTACGCACCATCACGGCGCTTATGACGTCTTGGCGGTTCCCCACCTTGTCCTGGATTGGCCGCATCTCTGCTGTCAAGATGACGGTCCTCCCGAAGATCTTATACTTTTTCCGGACTCTTCCAGTTCGGATCCCTGCGTTCTTTTTACCTCTCCTCCAGAAAAGGCTTCTCTCTTTTATTTGGGCCAAAAAGCGCCCCAGGGTTTCCCGTTTTACCTCATATGCCCACAGATTGAGAGGTGGGCTCGGAGACCCGAACATTGCTAAGTACTACCAAGCTGCACAAATCTCCCAGCTTACAATGCTCCAGGCTACCTCCGATATCCCACTCTGGGTCCTTCTGGAAATCCCCAATTGTGCATCAGTCCCCATCTCCGCTCTCTTATGGCTCCCTCCTAAAATGCGCCCCCCCTCGCTCAGCCCCCTGATGGCTCATAGCCTAAAACTCTGGGACACGGTTCGGTACTCCGGTGGGCTTATGTCCCCGTTCCTCCCGCTTCTCCCTCTCCTCAATAACCCCCTGTTTCCCCCCGGCTTTAGAACAACCTCATATTTTTGCCTGGTGGCCAGCCCATGGATTCTCCCAGGTTCGACATTTTCTCAGAACCCGCACCTTTCCCTCATGGGCTTCAATCCGAGAGGCTCATGAAGCTCCTTCAGTGGAATTTTTTTGCTATCTTCAACTTTGCCACTGGATCTCCTCTCTTAGACGCAATGATACCTTCCCCTACCAGAAAACGGCCTTCGAGCAAACGTGTCTACATTCTCCAGGGTCTCCGGGCATTATATCTTTGATTTACTCCTCCCTTAACTCAAGCTGGACCCCAACCTCCTTATCTTATGTCCCAAAATGGGAGCGGGACTTATCCCCCATCGACCTAGCGGATTGGAGCAAAGCCTGGTCTAATACGGCAAAATGTTCCTTTAACATGGCTACATTAGAGGCAGCCTATAAGGTACTCCTCTGTTGGTATTGGGTCCCTTCCCGTATCGCTAAATCAAACCCATCCTACAGTGATAGATGTTTCAGGGGTTGTGGTCAGCGTGGAGACGAACTTCATACCTGGTGGTCCTGCCCCTGCCTGGTGGGATTCTGGTCGAGGGTATTTGGTCTTCTGTCTTCTCTCTTCCATATACTCCCCCGCAAGGATGCTAAATTGGCCTTGCTTCACTGCCCGGTCCCGGGCCTTTTTTCTCATCAGCAGAAGTTGATTTGTTTATCGCTGCGAAGCGCACTATAGCAAGGGCCTGGAAGAAGCCGGCGGTCTTGTTTGTGAAGGTGAAGAGCACCTTAACGACTCTCATGATTAATGAGAAGATGTCTAGTATTCTTCATGACTCCCACGCCAAGTTCCTCAAGGTTTGGGGCCCGTGGTGGTCCTACGCTCTTCCCACTCTGCATCCGACCAGCCTAGGCCGCGTTAATTGACCCCCTTTATCTTCCCGACCTGGGGGTACCCCTCTCTCTTTTTTTCTCTCCCCCTCTCTCTCTCCCTCTCCCTGTCCCCCTCTCTCTCTCTTTTTTTCACTCTTATTTTTCTTATTTGTCTTTTCTTTTTTTTTTTCTCTCAATTTTATTTTGTTTATGTGTTTGTGATTTTAGTTTTATTTTCCACATTTTAGTGGATTACTCCACGCCTTACTCTCTGAGCAATAATGCTCAGTTACTTTATGTTGACCCCCCAGCCTCGGCCGGAGGGCTGCTGTTGCCTGGTAACTCCCACTATCGAATATGTTTTTAATGTGCACTATTCAGCTGTGCCATGTTATGTTTTTTGTTTATATCCCCTGTGTGGGATTATTGCAAACTGTTCTCACTTCTCAAAAAATCTTAATAAAAAAGATTGTACCAGAAAGATCTGACTATAGTTTTTTAGTTTGAACTGGGGGGTTTTGGCAGTGCTGACCTTTTCTGGGGGGTGTTCAGGCCCCTTGCATTTTGGAAAAAAAAATTGAAAGCCATTTCGAGGCGGATAGCACTGTGCAAAAGTGTCTACGGATGTAGGTGGGTCGGTAGAAAAATTAAATCCGCTGTGAAGCTGGTACTAGGGTGGGTCTGGGGGGTGAGTAAAAGGATGGAACTTTTTGACATTAATGGGCAGTAACTACTGCTGAAAGGGTACCTATATGAGGGCAGGTAGACTACCATGATTCGGGTAAGTCTACAATTAAAAGTCCAGGCAAGCGGTTACGAGTGAGTGGTACTGCAGGTACCCAGCATTGTTTGGCTTATGAGAAACAGGGTCTCAGGGACAGGTTCAGATTTGTTGGTAGGTTCCTCCAGTTTCCATTTAAGAGGTGGTGTGGCCTCCGGGGTCCGGGGTGTCCTCTGGGATAATGTGCCAATCTTTTGGGAGTTGGAGGCCTGAAGAGAGGGTTCTCACTGCATGGGTCTGGCTTTGGTAGGTGATGAGTAGTTTGGTGGGGAATCCTCATTATTAAGGGATTTTGTGGTTCTGAAGGGCTTTAGTGATGGTTGCGAGCTGCCTGCGATTTTCCATAGTCACTTTGGAGAGGTCAGCATAGAGATTGATGGAGGAAAAAGGGTCAGGGAGTCTAGCTGTGCATTTTGCGGCATACATAATGCGGTCCTTGACCGTGAAAAAATGGATGCGAGCTAGAATATCTCTCGGTGCAGATGGTGGTAGGTGGGAAGGTTAAGGGAGTCAATGTGCTCTGTCAATCTCCAGATCGAGGATTAGTGTGCACATGAAGGACTGTAGGAACTTCGCCAGGTCAGGTGGTTGGACTGATTCTGGTATATTGTGGAATTTGATGTTCCTGCGAGAGCGGTCCTCCAGGTCTGCCAGCTTGAGTCGGATTATTTGGATTTCATCCTCATGGTCTGTGACTGCATTCACCATTTCATTGTGAGCAGAGTACAGCTCATCCACTCTGGTTTCTAAAGTGTTAATAATCTGGTCGTGCTGTTGTACAGACACAGACAATGAGGATACAGCTGTGGATAAGTCAGTGTACAGAGTCTGCCTCAAGGATAAGAGCATGTTCTTCATTGTCTGTTCTGACAGCGGCTGGTCTGATGCAGGGAACGAGTCAAGCGTTGATGGCTGCTGAGGAGGAGGGAGAGAAAAGAGGCAGGAGGCTGTGCTGTCCTGACTGTGCTCTGGCCCTTCCGTTCTCAGTCTCGATTTGGCAGGGCTGGCTGTGGAGGGTGAGTTAGGGGGAGAGGACTCACCATTGTTGCCTTTGGGGGAGATCGTCCCTGAGAGCTGGTGGTATGGCTGGTCAGGATGGAGAAGGGAGAGCCGCGTTGTGTTTCCCTGGCTCCCGCCGGCGCCATCTTGTCTGCTGTTGAGGCTGGGAGGGGGGTAGTACTCTGTGAGCTTCCGAGGAGGTGTAAACTCCTTCCTCCGCTTGGACATCACGATCGGATGATGCCCGTGTGCTGCGGGAGAGAGGAGGAACGATTGTTACCCTGTTTGGGGTGGCTGGGTAGTCGCTAGAGCCGGGTTTTCTGCGGAGCTGTGAGATCAAGCAGCCATTCACTCGCGCTGCTAAGCCACGCCCCCTTTCAGTTCTTTTTAGCGTGACGAATGTGCTATCTCCATTACGAACGCTAGTTTTACCAGAAGGAGTGCTCCCGTCTTATACTTGATTCTGAGCATGCGGGATTTTTTATGACTCGGAAAAGCATATACACGACCGGTTTTCTCGCCGGGAAACAGGCCGACGAGAATCCCGATGAAAAAAATTAGAATCTTGACGAGAAAATAGAGAGCAGGTTCTTTTGTCGATGAGAAACCATACACACAAACGGTTTTCTCTGCAAGAAAGCTCTCCCAACAGTTTTCTTGTCATTTCTTGACGAGAAAATTGGTCGTGTGTACGAGGCTTTTGGGATCCTAGGGAGAAGACAGTGATTTTAAGCATAAGATAATCCAGCAGGGAGGTTGTACCCAAGTTGATCGATCGGTCAATTTGGTACATTCCACCACCCCATTAATGGTTTGAATATCAACCAGTTCCTGCTGAAGCAGCCAAGATTTGAATTGTGTATGGCTGGCCTAACTGAGGATATATTATACTATTGCTTACTTTTAAAAAAGTCAAATTTGCAACTGACTAGATAAAAGCTGTAATGTTATGTGTGGAGTTGAGCGTCTTAGTAGTATATATGTACAGTAGCAGTATGTATGCTTTACATTTAGTCTACCACAGTTGTACAGGTTTTTCTCCTGTACTGAAATATCTTACTCTGATTTCAGTGTACAATGTGAGATCATCTCAACAATCCCCCTAAATGAAAGGAAATGTACTTCTGCGCTGCTAATATAAAGTAAGTGCTATATATTAAATCTAAGAGGTTGATACTTAACACCAACTGTTATTAGCAGACCAGAGTAAAAAGGAAAATATGTGAAGCGCTCCCTCTTTTCCAAAACAATACTATGTGATGTAAATACAAAATAAATAAAATAAAGTTGAGACCCCTAGTGGGAGTATGGCATATGACACCAAAAATATATTAAATATATCACAATGAAAGTGGTATGTGCAACCAGTGACCTCTAGTGGGTACAAAAATTATAACACATATATCACAATAACATTAATATGTACAACCAGTGACCTCTAGTGGTTAAAAAACGTATAACATGTGTGTGTATATATATATATATATATATATATATATATATGTCAGACAAAGTCCATTAATCTAGTGATATCTTCTGTGAACCAATGCTGTCAACACACAATCCAACGGTGAATGATAACAAATGAGTGACTTAACACCACGTGGACCCTCCACCAGTCACTCTATGTGCTCACCTCCCAGAGCGGCCCCCAATTGGACCAAGTAGCACCTTCCCCTTTGGGGTCTCAATCCAGGATCTTTACGCTCCCAATAGTGAACTCCTGCAAGCGTGATCTCTCATATAGGACGGCAACATAAGGGTAAAAAAGGAACTAGCATAGTGTAATACTGTAAAATTTTATTTATTTAAAACTAGTGTTGAGCGAACCCGAACTGTAAAGTTCGGGTCCGTACCGAACTTTAGCTTTTTCCCAAACCCGTACCCGGACTTTGCGCAAAAGTCCGGGTTCGGGTTCGGCAATCTAATTACGCAGTTAGAAATGCTTCAGGGGCTAGCCAATCACCTTTTGATTAGCTGGTGTGCCCTTAGAAGCCATCATAGCCATGCCTACTAATGGCATGGCTGTGATTGGTCAGTGCAACATGTGACCCAGCTTCTATATAAGCTAGAGGCATACAGCACACACGTCACTCTGCTTCAGAATAGATGGGGAGAGGATCTTGTCTGCTGCTGCTGCTTTTAGGGAGAGATAGAAAAATACATGAGTTAGTCCTGATTCTGGAATCTGAGGGAAAAGATAGAGAGACAGTGTAGTGTAGGGCGAGGTTCCTGTTTTTTGCTTTTAGGGAGAGAGATATATTATATAGGAATAGGAGTCCAGATTCAGAGATATAACTCAGCGATCTGCATAGGTTTACCTGTTTGTGTTGCAGTGCAGTCTTTTTACACTGCTATGAGCCCAGTGTCAGAGAAAATCTACCTTTTATCTGCAAGCTCAGTGCACCAGCACTGCATATATTACGTTGAGAGATACACCGTTTCCATACTGTGGGTGTATTCTGCTCTTGGAAAAAGATCCATTTAGGACAAAAAAAAAGGCACTTTATTGTGCTCTTTTCCAAAAGACCCATTAAGGGCAAAAAAAAAAAAAAAATTCCATTTTATTTTGCTCGTGCAAAAAAAGACCCGTTTACGGCAAAAAAAAAAATTTGCACTTTAATGTACGCTTGCAAAAAGACCCTATTAGGGCCACAAAAAATATTTTGCAGTGTGTTATACATATGTGGAGGCGTGTGAAATAAACCATTTCTATATATTTGTCTTCTACTGTGCTATACTAAAAAAACAAATTTTTTTTTGAATAGCATTTTCTGCAGTTCTGTAGCTGTGCGATTCAGCGGTTACGTACTGTGGGTGTGTTGTGGTCTTCCAAAAAATGCCATTTAGGGCCACAAAAAATATTTTGCAGTGTGTTATACATATGTGGAGGCGTGTGAAATAAACCATTTCTATACCATGTTCCAGACTGCTGCATGATTTGGGGCTCAGACTGCTTGGCTGATTTGCAAGGGGGTGAGGTGAAAGACTGATGGACATGGGTTTCAGGTGCCAACTCTGATCTTTCATCAGAAGAGTGGGTGGGAGACAATGTGAAGGAACCCGAGGCACTGTCAGCAACCCAATCTACTATCGCCTGTACTTGGCCCGGCCCATATTTGTCTTCTACTGTGCTATACTAAAAAAACAACATTTTTTTTTTAATAGCATTTTCTGCAGTTCTGTAGCTGTGCGATTCAGCGGTTACGTACTGTGGGTGTGTTCTGCTCTTCCAAAAACACCCATTTAGGGCAAGATCCTAAATTTGGAAAATATGAGGAGAAGGTCAAAGGGACGTGGTAGCCCCGGTCGTGGTGCTGCTGGTGGAGCTCCTGTTGCAGGGAGACGACGTGGTGGATCTGTGCCAGATACACGCACAAGTGAAACCCCTTCCTCAGGTGCGAGTAGGCGACCGAGCCTGCGGCGGTATTTTGTCACACCTAATGAGGCTGTACGAATGTTTAGGCCGGGCCAAGTACAGGCGATAGTAGATTGGGTTGCTGACAGTGCCTCGGGTTCCTTCACATTGTCTCCCACCCACTCTTCTGATGAAAGATCAGAGTTGGCACCTGAAACCCATGTCCATCAGTCTTTCACCTCACCCCCTTGCAAATCAGCCAAGCAGTCTGAGCCCCAAATCATGCAGCAGTCTGGAACATGGTCCCCTACACGAGGCGGCACCCTAAGACTCCTCGACCCTTAGCGGACTCCAGACGAAGGCTCTGGACTCCAGGCTTTACTCCCGCACCTAGGCCTCCATACCCAGGGCAGCAGGAACTCCAGGATAGTACCTCACCCCGGGCTAAAGGTACCCGAGATGGAACAGGAACACATGCACCCAGGCCGAAGGCACCTGGGCGTGGACCCCACTGGACATCAGCCCCCAGGCCAAAGGTCTGCCCCTTTTATATGCTCTCCCGGCATGCACAGCAGGTTCCCCGCCCCGCTGTACTACTGCCAAGAGGGGACACAAAAGGCACAGCACTGTATCGGAGGTTCAACCCTAGCCTACCATGGCAGCGCCACCTGTAGGCCGCAGGAAACTGCACACCAATACTGTCCCCCGAGGACAAAATGGTCCATGAATCCTACAGAATTAGGGTGTTTGAGCCTATTTACCACTCAAACACTTCCCTTAAATTTAGCACCCCGCTACATTTTTATTTCAAAGTATATTATTTTCCCACTAGCTTATCCATTAAATTGAATAATTTATTCCAGAAAGGGCGTATTCTGGGGCATTCCCACCATATGTGTGGCATCGTGCCGTTGAGTTTCTGAGGTTCTTAATGACTTCCCGTACCTCTTCTGCTGAAAAGGGGGCCTCCAGCATATTTTTTTATTTTTTTTAAGTTATTTTAAGTTATTTCCCTAAAATTTTGCTGCCATTTGCAGCCCTCTAGCCCTTTCCATTACTTTTTTAGAGCCTTTTTAGTCCTTAGAAGTCCGGGTCCCCATTGACTTTAATGGGGTTCGGGTTCGGGTTCGGGTTAAAGTTCGGTCCTGAACCCGAACTTTTTTCCGAAGTTCGGCCGAACCCGTCGAACCCAAACATCCAGGTGTCCGCTCAACTCTATTTAAAACACAAGCAACTATTCCACTCACATTTAGGAATGCACTATCCCTGGTGCATACAGGTGACGAACTTGAAAATATACAGATCTGTCCCTGGGGTCACAAAATCGTCTGCAACTCCTTGGCCCTGCTGCCCTCAAGGGTGATCGTGTACTTCCTACAAATGATGTGATGACGTCACAAGCCCCACCCTCTGAGGCGTTTCTTCTCTCAAAACTGATTTTCAAAGGGTCACACTATCAAATTCCCATAAATGATGAACGATAAAATGGTGTTCAGTTAATAAACCAAAAATATGGATACATTTTAAATTGTTTGTTTTAGCAAACCTGCACTAAATCTCCATTTACTATTCTACTAAAATTATGCCTCTAAAATTATTCTTAGACCTCTAATGAATGCAGGGAGACCAAATAAATCTGATGTATATCTGTGTATCATTATACATTAAGCATTTGGGGTGTATTATGTGTGCCTGTTTTTTATTTGTTTGCTTTTGTGTTTTTAACATTGTTATTAACATTTTACTTTTTTACTGTGTTCAGTGAGAATAATAATCTCTATCAGGGCAACAGACAACAATAGAGAGCTGATGGTTGTTCTGGTATTTTCTCCCTCTACTTAAAAATAATTGGTGACATGTCTGTTTGGGAGAGATTTCAACCCAATTTCCATATATAGTAGTTGGTTTATCTCCCACTACTAAATATGGCTGCTTCCTTCATCCACTATCAAGATTGTTAGGAAAGCAACAGTTGCCAGCACCCACTGCATCTTTTGCAACCAGTGACATCATCCGGCCCTAGTAAATTACTGTCTGTGAATTCCTGGACATGTAAATTGGCCAGGAAGAAAAAAAACAGCATGGGTTTTCTCAATAATTCATACCAGCCCCTTTGAGTCTGATATGGATTTTTTTTCCCACTACTATAGATGACACTTTCCTTCTTCTGCTGTCAAGGTTTTGAGGGGGAACCATACACAAGAAAAAAAATGGTGTGGATTCCAACTCAAAATTTCATACACGACCCTTCTTTCAGTGGGTCGGTGGGCATCATTTGTTGTGATTAATGTGCATCGGCATTCTTATTGGTAACTTCCTTACTGTTAAAAGGGTTTCCAAATTCCAATAAGCCCACCACAACCTTGGCCCATCATCAACATAAATGACAGGGGCAAAGCACCCACCTATGTTGAGGACATGTGGTCTGGTACGGTTTGGGAGGGGGGCTAGCATACTTGCTCCCACCTTTCCTAGCCTGCCAGGCAGCATGTTCAGATAAGGGTCTGGTGTTGATTTTGTGGGAGGGAGGGCCAAGATTTTTTCTTGATTTTAAAATCCATACTAGACTGGAAGGGCCTGGTGTGACTTATTTCATTAAAAAAAATATTTTATTTTGTGTGAGGTTCCTAGTTAAAGTGGTTGTGACGGATATCGGATACCCCAGGTGGGCACATCCGCCATACCTGTGTCTCCTGTCCTCCAAACGCACCCGCAGCCTGCAGATTCGCCATAACCAGCCCTTAACCCCTCAATCACGAGACAATCCACACAGGTGTTGAGGGTTATACATGCAGAGCATCAACTGTTTATTAAATACAAAACATACACTTTTACACACAGTTAGAGACACTCCTCTTAGCCTTGTCATAGAGGGGGGTAGGGGACAAGGAAGAACCAATGGGAACTGAACACTTGTACATTGAAACAGAGACTACAGTTAAACATAAAGGGATTATAGTAAGCAGGCAGCCCCTCAATACACATCCCCTGCAGAGAGATGTCTCCAGTCCAGACCATTGTCTACATGCCCTGAACCAACACAATTAAACACAGCAACAAGAGGGGGGTGGGGGAGAAGGGATGTAGCATTACATTACATTATCTCAATGCCAGCTTGTCCCCAAGTCTCTCAGTCTCTTCTGGGCCATAATCTGTGGGTAAGAGGCCAGCCCACAGTCCCTTCCAAAACACACAGTGACAGCGGGTTCTGTCACAGTGACATTAAAGCCAATATGTTAAAAACAGCTGATCGGCAGGGTTTTTATAACAGAAAAGAACAGAGAGGTCACTTCTGTCATAAATGTCCCCCCTGCCTGTCAGCAAAAAGTGTGATCTGAGCCGCCCAGATGCAGCTCAGACCACATTTACAGCCTGCTCTGTGTGCTGCGTCAATGTAATTCTCGTGCGCATGTGCTGAAGATATGCCCTTCTAGCGGCTGAACAAACAGAACCAGGGATCATGAGCGTCCACAGAAATTTTTCAGGGTGGCATCCGTTTAAGGTCACCCATGCTCCACCCCTATTCCACAATGTAATAAAGGGTAGGGGTTTAGTCATTATCAAATAAAGCGTAATAACCCTCCCCCTCCCCCTTCCACTGCTACATTGCCACTTTTTTGGGGGGAGAGTGTACCTAGTTTTGCCGTGGCGATCGGAGCCACAAGAAAAACCATGCAAAATATTCTGTGACCACAGCAAGTGATGGTATAAATAAACATACAAATAGGCAATTGATCAATTACAGAAAAAAACTACACTTGCATGGTGCAGCATTGGCTTAAACCAGTGGAGATTTTAAATTCTATATGGGCACTGTAACAGGAGGGCCCGTGGAACCCAGAATCCCTTAGAAAGTATGGGATACCCTTGCTTCAGCTCCCAATGCACCTCTTATGTCTAAATCACCCTATGTCCATTAAGGGCATAGGGTCACTGAGAAAATATATCTTGGGCTACTTCAAAAAGGGACAATAATATTCATTAACAATATCTCTAATAGGGGCACAGGGTGATTGAGAACCCCACTATGATCTGTACTAGTCAGATTCAATGATGTATACATTGTATATATTGTGTGTATATTGTGTGTTGGCTGTTGTGTACTATTTGCTGTGATGGGGTGGGGTGTGACTGTATTCTATTGTCTATAGCTTAACGATGTTGCCTTTGTCTGGATAAATAAATTGTGTTAATCTTGTCTGAGGCAGCTTTCTATTCACCTATTATTAAGTGTGCTAATCAACTCACCTGTTGTCTGCTAAGGGATGTATTGACACTCAGAATAATGGAATATTGTGTATTGGGGGCTCGTTATGTAACCATTGTGTGATGTTGTGGGTGGATCCGGGTTATTGTTCATGTGGTTACTGCAGTATTCTCAAGTGTATATAAAGAGCCTGTATTCCTTCCAATAAAGTTCATATTCCTGTTTGACCTCAACACAGAGCTTTGTCTCGTATAGAATTATTCGTATGGGGTCTTGTTCGCCTGATTGGAGTGTCGGTAGCTGCCTTGGTGTTCAGGAAAGGGAATGTCCTAAACGGCTTTAACCCCTTTCATACACGGGGTGTCGTTACAGGCACAATAGCATCTTTATGCTATTGTGCCCATATAGCTGCTGTTGTGCCCATATAGCTGCTTTTGTGCCCTTATAGTTACATAGTTACATGGTAGGCAAGGTTGAAAAAAGACAAAAGTCCACCAAGTCCAACCTATGTGTGTGATTTTATGTCAGTATTACATTGTATATCCCTGTATGTTGTGGTAGTTCAGGTGCTTATCTAATAGTTATTTTAAATTATCGATGCTCCCCACTGAAACCACAGCCTATGGAAGATAATTCCACATCCTTACCGCTCTTACAGTAAAGAACCATCTACGCAGTTTAAGGTTAAACTGCTTTTCTTCTAATTTTAGTGATTGGCCGTGTGTCTTATTAAATTCCCTTATGTGGAAACTTTATCCCTATTGTGGGGTCACTAGTACGGTATTTGTACATTGAAATCATATCCCCTCTCAAGCGTCTCTTCTCCAGAGAAAACAAGTTCAGTGCCCTTAACCTTTTCCCATAAATAATGTCCTCCAGAGTCCAGACCCTTTATTCATTTTGTTGCCCTTCTCTGGACTCTCTCCAGTTCCAGTACATCCTTCCTGAGGACTGGTGTCCAGAACTGGACAACATACTCCAGGTGCAGTCGGACCAGAGTCTTGTAGATTGGGAGAATTATTGTTTTATCTCTGGAGTTTATCCCCTTTTTAATGCATGCCAATATTCAGTTTGCTTTGCTTGCAGTAGCTTGGCATCGCATGCCATTGCTGAGCCTGTCATCTACTATGACCCCCAGGTCATTTTCCATCCTAGATTCCCTCAGAGGTTCTCCACCCAGTGAGTAGATTGCATTCATATATTTTTGCCAACCAAATGCATTATTTTAAATTTTTCCACATTAAACCTCATTTGCCATGTACAGTAGGTGCCGCCGACATTGTATATCCATCGCAGGGATTCTCGGCGCCAGGGTGCCGACATCTCGGCGACAGGGTGCCGACATCTCGCACTCGCTGCAATAGCGAGAAGGTGACGCGACACTGTATTGAACGGGATCCGATGTGGATTCCCTCCAATACCAGGCACTGTGTTTGGTATGAATCCTGAGCGGGAACTCCACGCCAAATTTTAAATAAAAAAAACGGCATGGGTTCCCTCTCCAGGAGCATACCAGGCCCTTTGGTCTGGTATGGATTTGAAGGGGAATCCCCTAAGCCGAAAAAACGGCGTGTGGGTCCCCCTCAAAATCAAAACCAGACCCTTATCCGAGCGCGCAACCTGGCAGGCCGCAGGAAAAGAGGGGGGGAACGAGAGAGCAACCACCCCTCCCTCCATACCAGGCTGCATGCCCTCAACATGGTGGGTTTGGGGGGTTTGGTGCAGCCCCCCCACCCCAAAGCACCCTGTCCCCATGTTGATGGGGACAAGGGCCTCTTCCCAACAACCCTGGCCGTTGGTTGTCGGGGTCTGCGGGCGGGGGCTTATCGGAATCCGGGAGCCCCCTTTAATAAGGGGGCCCCCAGATCCCGGCCCCCCACCCTATGTGATTGAGTATGGGGTACATCGTACCCCTACCCATTCACCTGGTAGAAAAAAAATGTCAATAAAAAAACACACAGGTTTTTAAAGTAATTTATTAGGCAGCTCCAGGGTCTTCTTCCGACTTGGGGGGGTCTTCTGCTCTCCGGTGCCTTTTTCCTTCTGCCAGGCTTTTCCGCTAAATTCTTCCAGCTCTTTTGCTAGCAGGGAGGCCCGGTCTTCCCCGTCGTCTCCTCCTGCTCTCCGTTGTCCTTCTGCCAGGCCACTCCACTATCTTCTTCCAGCTCTTTTGCTAGTGGAGGGACCCGGTCTTCCCGTCGCCGTCTTCTTCCCTCTTCTCCTCTTCGATGACACGTCGCTTTCTTCCGCTGTAATGCCGGGTGTGCGGTGCGCAACGATTTATATAGGCCTCTCATGACGTCACAGTCACATGCTCCGGGTGGCCCCGGAGCATGTGACTGTGACGTCATGGGAGCATGTGACTGTGACGTCATGAGAGGCCTATATAAATCATTGCGGACCGCACACCCAGCATTACAGCGGGAGGAAGCGACGAGTGAACATCGAGGAGGAGAAGAGGGAAAAAGGCGACAAAGAAGACGGGGCCCCCGCTAGCAAAAGAGCTGGAAGAAGATAGCGAAGGTGCCCGGCAGAAGGCAGAAAGACCGGAGAGCAGAAGAAGAGACCCCCGGAGTCGGAAGAAGACCCCCGGAGTCGGAAGAGACCCCCGGAGTCGGGAGAAGACCCCCGGAGTCGGAAGAGACCCCCGGAGTCGGAAGAAGACCCCCGGAGCTGTGTAATAAATTACTTTAAAAACCTGTGTAGTGTTTTTTTTATTGCCATTTTTTTTCCACCAGGTGAATGGGTAGGGGTACGATGTACCCCAAACTCATTCACATAGGGTGGGGGGCCAGGATCTGGGGGCCCCCCTTATTAAAGGGGGCTCCCTGATTCCAATAAGCCCCCGCCCGCAGACCCCGACAACCAACGGCCAGGGTTGTCGGGACGAGGCCCTTGTCCCCATCAACATGGGGGCAGAGTGCTTTGGGGGGGGGGGCGCAGGTCGCCCCCCTGCCCCAAAGCACCAAACCCCCCATGTTGAGGGCATGCGGCCTGGTACAGTTCAGGAGGAAGGGGGGGTCGTTCTTTCGTCCCCCCTCTTTTCCTGCCGCATGCCAGGTTGCGTGCTCGGATAAGGCTCTGGTTTTGATTTTGAGGGGGACCCCCACGCCATTTTTTCGGCTTAGGGGGTTCCGCTTCAAATCCATACCAGACCGAAGGGCCTGGTATGCTCCTGGAGGGGAACCCATGCCAGTTTTTTATTTAAAATTTGGCGTGGAGTTCCCGCTCAGGATTCATACCAAACAGTGCCTGGTATTGGCAGGAATCCACGTCGAATCTCCGTCCACCGGCCTCAATGTCAGCAATGCGTGTCGCTCAATGCGAAAGGAAAAACAACATTTTTCCTTTCCCGATGATGAGACAGCTCGGCGCTGGCTCTCGCGACGGGGCTCGTAGGGTGTCAATCTCACCGCTAGAAGAGGCGAGATTGACACAAAATCGGCAGCACCTACTGTAGTTGCCCACCTCATTAATTTGTTCAGATTTTCTTGCAAGGTTTCCACATCCTGTGGAGAAGTTATTGCCCTGCTTAGCTTAGTATCATCCGCAAATACAGAGATTGAACTATTTATCCCATCCTCCAGATCATTTATGAATAAATTAAATAGATAAAGGGTGTGTATGATTCCGCACAAAGGAGAAAAATATCAGCAGGGGAAAAAATATATATAATATAATATGGTAAATCAAGAGAACTGCTGCCTCTACAGATTGAGTAAGTGAATGAAGGAGAAAAATAAGTAGGTGTGGCACTGTTCAATAGATTATAATTGACTCTCGATGTGATGTAATGTGGGTGTGAATGTAACACCAGTAAAAAATTTGCAAAATTATGACAAATAAATTATAAGTGAACATAAACATGTGCATGTAAATAAGCAATAAATAAATGAATAAATACAAAACTCCTATTGAGCATTCAAATCAGTCCAGAAAATATACTAATTCGATATTCAAAAAAGTACTAATTAGATATTCAAAAAAGTCCAATAAGTGCTTTTGCTGGTGAAAAGTAATCACTGTTCGTTTTCCCTCTTCACAAAGTGATCACAGCAAGTGTGGCTTATCCGTGCTCCTAATGTGCACACACTCACCGGAATTGGGGTTTGTAGCATTCACAGTATATGCCACTGTGTAGCAGCCTATGTGGTATCCCATCCTGGATGTCTTGGTGGCACTCCAATTGATTACCATGTAAAGGAGAGATGGACCCCAAAAGTGTAATACTTGATAGACTATTTATTAAATAAAAACATGTGGAAACGTACTCACATTTTGCAAAAGCATAAAAAGCATGTATTGCTTGCATGACGCTAATGCCGCTGCCCGGAAGTGATGCAAGGACACACGTTGACTCGGTCCTACGCGTTTCGTCACTCTGACGTCATAAATTAAACAGGATTGGTCCCAGGACAGAACCCTGGGGGACCCCACTTTCCACCCCTGCTGATTCTGAGTACTCCCCATTTATCACTACTCTCTGAACTTGCCTCTGTAACCAGTTTTCAATCCACGTACTCACCCTATGGTCCATGCGAACTAACCGTACTTTGTACAGTAAATGGTTATGGGGAACTGTATCAAATACTTTTGCAAAATCCAGATACACCACACTTACGGGCCATCCTTTATCTAGATAGCAGCTCACCTCCTCATAGAAGGTTAATGTATTGGTTTGGCAAGAACGATTCTTCATGAATCCATGTTGATAACTAGAGATGAGCCGAACACCCCCCTGTTCAGTTCGCACCAGAACCTGCGAATAGCCAGAATGTTCGTGTGAACTTTAGAACACTATTAAATACAATGGACTCGAACGTTCGAAATTAAAAGTGCTAATTATAAAGGCTAATATGCAAGTTATTGTCCTAAAAAGTGTTTGGGGACCCGGGTCCTGCCCCAGGGGACATGTATCAATGCAAAAAAAGTTTTAAAAACGGCCGTTTTTTCGGGAGCAGTGATTTTAATAATGCTTAAAGTGAAACAATAAAAGTGAAAAATTCCTTTAAATATCATACCTAGGGTGTGTGTATAGTACACATGTAAAGTCGCGCTTGTTTGCCGTGCTTAGAACTGTCCCTGCGCAAAGTGTCATTTCTGAAGGGAAAAAAGTCATTTAAAACTCACTCGCGGCTATAATGAATTGTCGGCTCCCGGCAATACATAGAAAAGTCATTGATAAGAAAAAAAAAAAAAGCGTGGGGGTCCCCCCAAATTCAATTACCAGACCTTTTAGGTCTGGTATGGATATTAAGGGGAACCCTGATGCAAATTAAAAAAAAATGCGTGGAGTTCCCCCAAATATCCATACCAGGCCCTTCAGGTCTGGTATAGATTTTAAGGGGAACTCCACTCCAAATGTAAAAAAAAAATGGCGTGGAGTTCCCCAAAAAATCCATAACAGACCCTTTATCCGAACACGCAACCTGACAGGCCGCAGGAAAAGAGGGGGGGACGAGAGCGCGCCACCCTCCTGAACCGTACCAGGCCACATGCCCTCAACATGGGGAGGATGTCCCCATGTTGATGGGGACAAGAGCCTCATCCCCACAACCCTTGCCCGGTGGTTGTGGGGGTCTGCGGGCAGGGGGCTTATCGTAATCTGAAAGACCCCTTTAACAAAGGGGACCCCCAGATCCCGCCCCCCTATGGGAATTGGTAATGAGGTACATTGTACCCCTACCATTTCACAAAGAAAGTGTAAAAAAAACCACACAGACACCTTGGAAAAGTCCTTTTATTAAAAAAAAAAACATTCTAGCGATGAAATCCAGTGTCCCGCAGCGATCCGATGTCCAGCTCTGTCCACACGAAACGTCATAGGCTGAGCCTGAGCGGACCTGATGGGGAAATTCCTCCGCAGTGTATTAAATGAATAGACCCGCCCCTTCTAAAGTTCCCCATCAGGTCCGCTCAGCCAATGACGTAGGTGTAAGGCTAAGCGGACCAGATGCGGAACGTGAGAAGGGGCGGGTCTATTCATTTATTACACAGTGGAGGAAGTTCCCCATCAGGTCCGCCCCCTCGTATGTCAGACCCCGCCTACGTCATTGGCTGAGTGGACCTGATGGGGAAGTTCCTCCACTGGTAGGAACAGTGGTCTGGCAATTATTTGACTGAGTTCCTTAAGGACCCTCGGGTGCAAGCCATCTGATCCCAGTTTGTATCTTCTAGCAAGGCTCGTAGTTTAGGGAAGTTAGCTCTTTTGAAATTCAGTGTCTTTGTATGCCCCTTATGTTTCCTATTTGTGTGATTTATACTGAAACTAATTGACCTGTGAGCACTGTTTCCTAAATTGCCCCGTATTTCCACATCCGTGATCAGGTCTGTATTGTTGGTAGGTCAGTAACGCTTGTTACTCAAGATATTTTGGAACTGCCACGCCTTAGATGAATGTGCGGTTCCTTCCACCCAGTCTATTTCTGGATAATTAAAGTCCCCCATTTTGATGACTCTTCCCAATCTTGCCGCTAATCCAAATTGTGATATTAGGTCCGCCTCCTCCCTCTGGTTAGGGGGCCTATAGCATACTCCCAGTATTACTTTCCCCTTAGTTTCATCCCTTTGCAGCTCTACCCATAAGGATTCCAGCCCCTCCCTTGCTATTGTGCAGCTTTATGGACACAACAGCAGCTATATGTGCACAATAGTAGCTATATGGGCACAATAGCAGCTTCATGGGCACAATGCTTCATGCTATTTTGCCCATATAGCTACTGCTGTGCCCATATAGATGTTGTTGTGCCCATAATATATATATAGCTGCTGCTGTGCCCATATATATATATATACAGTTGTGCATCTATATGGGCGCAACAGCATCTATATGAACACAATAGCATAAAGATGCTTTTGTGTCCATATAACTCATACAAATGCTACTGTCTGCTATTGTGCAAAGTGACACTGACCTTGCAGCGCTGCTGGGAATCCCGCAGGCCGTGGTATCAAGGACTTGGAGTGACCAGGAGGCAGAGTGATATCAACAGCATGCATGAAATTCCAGCCGGAACTATAGATGAATAAGCACTAACCAATAGTGTGAAACGAGTAGGCTGTAGATCCCCATTCTTGCTGTGATTTGTAGGGCTTTTTTTTATCCTTTTTTACAAATAAAGACAACCATCAAAGTTTTTTGGAGTGCGGCTGTCCATTCATCTTTTCTACTATTTACGGAACTATAGATGAGGCATGGCATTACAGCGTTGGAGGGCTTAGTTTCCAGGCAAGTCTGTCATAATGTACTAAAATGCATTATGATTTAAACTTGCAAGAGGCACTCCTTTTAAACTTTTCCCCCGAAACTTTATTACCACTTTAACATCTACAGCATTCCCACATCTAGAATAAGGGGCTAATAAAGATGAGGGGATTTCCCAGATGTTCGTTTACAAAAAGATGAATGTAATTTTCCAGCAGTTTAAAGGGGTTGTAAAGGTTTGTTTTTTATTTTCTAAATAGGTTCCCTTAAGCTAGTGCATTGTTGGTTCACTTACCTTTTCCTTTGATTTACCTTCTAAATGTTTTTTTTCTTTGTTTTCTTTGTCTGAATTTCTCACTTCCTGTTCCTCCTCAGTAAGCTGTTCAGTAAGCTGTTCTGGCTGACTAAACACAGCTCGGAGGATGGTGTGAAGTTTAGTGAGGAGAAACAGGAAGTGAGAAATTCAGACAAAGAAAAAAAACATTTAGAAGGTAAATCAAAGGAAAAGGTAAGTGAACCAACAATGCACTAGCTTAAAGGAACCTATTTAGAAAATAAAAAACAAACCTTTACAACCCCTTTAAGGCTGAATTAAAACGTTTGACACATGGTGACAGACGTATTACTGCATTGTAAAACGCCTGTCACTGCAAGGACAAATAAATTGTTTCCTGTGTGTCCCATTCGCACTGCAACACAGCCTGGAGCCGTGTTGCAGAGTGCTGTGATAAAATGCAGGCATGCTTCATTTTATTTCACCGCACTGTGACACATCACATGGAACTCTACAGCAGCACAGTACATCAAGCTGCTGTACAGTGCCATGAATGACGTGTAGGTTTTGTACACTTCAAATAAAGTTTGTACAAAACAAAAAAAAGAAAGAAAGAAAGGGAGCTGTGTGATGCTCTGAATTGTGCACTACACTGCCCCCCTACTGCAGCTAGGAACTGACAACTACCAGAGCACTCTGGCAGCTCTCCGTTGCTGTGTGAACTTACCCAATATGGCATTTTTTTTTCCTTTGTAATTGTGAGTTTTGTTGTAGTAAGTTGTAGGTTATGCCACTTCCCAGACATGGGAGGAATTTTGCATTTTTAATATTTTACTTAAGCATTAATACATTTTCTGCTCCCTGTCGAGCAGAATTTTTTTAATATTTTTTTCTCTTATCGTCCATGGACTGACACAGCTCTCATACTGTTTACATGTGGGTATATGTCCCTGCTTGCAGGAGAAGACCTAGGCAGAATGTTAGATGTTAGAAACATTCTAGAACAAAACCAGAGCTGAACAGCCCCGCCCAGGGGGGCGGTCCCGCCGGGCATTACCCTCCCACTTGCAGCTAGCAGCCTCAGTTTTTTTCTGCCTAGCAGAAGGAGAAGATGTGGCTCTCTCAGGAGCCAGTCTCCTGGAAGATTTTACTTTTAACTTTTATTCCTTTGGGAATTTTATTATGCTCCCGCGGTCCTCTCAAGATTGAACAGTACCTGTCTGTATCTTTCGCGGTGGACCGGGCCGACAGCTACGCAGTACTACTCTGTGATAGGTCTGTCTGAAACAAGCCAGTGGGAAGGGTAAGTAGTCTCTCCTGCTGCAGGAGAGTACATGCTGGCTGTGTTTCTTTATATGGGGGGTTTATCCCTGTCTCCCCCCCTGTTATGCTGCTCTCTGCACCCTGTACTGGTGCTGTGCTGTGTGGGGGTGCTTGGGGGTCACTCTGGCCTGGCTGGGGGCGCTCATGTCTGTTTTAGTGGAACTGGGAGAGGAGCAGTGTTCTGCTGTGTGTGTGTGTTTTATTACTGTGTGCGCCATTAGCGCTGTGAGGTGATTTGAAAACCGCGCTCGGTGGCCATCTTGCCGTGGATCACTGGTGCAGTAATGCATGCGGGCGGCGGCCATTTTCTTGAAGCCGCGACGCTTTTAGTTTCGTTTTCAGCCTCTATCGGTGCTGCTGACGGCGCAAATCTCACATTCTCCTCACATCTCCTCACAATCTCCTCACACTCTAGTCAGGCTTCACTCGCGCTGCAGCGCGGTTTCATACAGCGGATCTGAGCAGTCCTTACAAGGGTTGGTGAGTCCTCTGGGTATCCCCTCCTCAGCCTCAGCGCAGCCAGTGGGTGGACTGTACTATTCACTGAAATAGGTGTATAGGGTCTCAGAGGGTGGTAGTATGGAGTCTGGTTCACCTGCTTCTCCACACTGTCTGAGGCAACTGGCAGTGCTCCTGCACCTGCGGTCCCTAGCGACTAGTTATCGGCAGTCCTGGAATCATCCTTGTCAGGATGGAAGCGGTGTGAGAGTGCAAGGGAGCTGTAAAGCGCCCCCTCCCCACACATTCTTCTGTAGGGGAGTGCTCTGTCTCGGATATGGGCCTAGTTACTGCTGCTCAGGACCCTAGCTCTGAGGATTTTCATGTTTTTGTACAGGATATTCCCTGTGAGGAAGACCCCAGTTCTGAATAACTGACAGGGTGCTTGTAAGTGAACTCATTGATGCTGTGAAGGACACTATCAAGCTAAATGTTGAGGCTGAGGACCCTCAGGTGGAGGTTGTCTCCTTTGGTTTCTTTAAAGCCGTTTATTCAAAAAAGGTTTTTCCATATGTGCCTTTTTTTTTATACATTCATTGACCAAGTCTGGGATAAGCCGCAGAAGACTTTGACGGTCCCGCGGTGCCTAGCCATGAGGTACCCCTTGAGGAGGACCTGGTTAAGAAGTGGGCTCTCCCCCCAGTGGTCGACCCCCCCGTTCGCCCGTTTGAATAAGGCTACCACGCTCCCAATGGAAGGGACTCCTGCATTTAAGGATACCACTGACAGGAGGTCAGAAGTGGTGAGTAGAACTATGTTTACCTTATTGGGGTCTGCCTTATGCCCTATAGTGGCAGCGACACTTGTGTCTCAAGACACTCACAGGTTGAGCAAAGATTTTGCACCAGACAGTACAGGTGCATAATTTCCCTCCTGAGACCATTTCCCTGGCTCACCAACTTGCGCAGGGTTTAGTCTCTGTGTGCGAGGCCACTTAGATGTGGCCCCTTTAATATCTGGGGCCTCTATCTATGCTGTGGTGCTGCATCACTTTATCTGGCTGAAATGCTGGTTGGCCGACCTAGCTCCCAAATAGCTCCTGGCTGACTTTCCCTTTAAGGGCGGTAGACTATTTGGGCCGCCCTGGATGACATTATTGTGGATGTCACATGGGGCAAGAGCACCTTCCTTCCTCAGTCTGTTAAAGAAGAAGAGCCCCACCCTACGGGCCCTTCCTTTCCAGCAAAGACGAAGGAGTTTTTCGTCAGTCAGAATTCATGGGTAAGCCCGCCCAGACTGAGAAAAGTACAGCTGGGGGACATAAGCGTCCCTGGGTGTGTAAGCCTACCAAGCTAGCTCCCAAGCCGCCGCCGCATGAAGTCTTGCCCCGGCCTGACTCTGGGGCGGGGGGGACGTCCTTCCTAGTTCACGATTCAGTGGACCTCCCGGATCTCTGACCGGTGGGTGTGCGAGGTGGTCACCTCAGGATACAGGATAGAGTCCTGTTCCTGACCCCAGACAGATTCTTTCCCTCAATTCTCCCTCTCCTTCCTGCCTGTCGGGCGGCCCTCTTGGGGCCGTACAGGATGATCAGGTCCGGAGTGATTGTGCCAGTTCCGTCACAGGAGAGTTTTCAGGTTTTCTGCTCGAATCTGTTTGTAGTCCCAAAAGAGGGACGGGGTTCGGCCAATCCTGGGCCTTAAGGCCTGAATGCCTTGGTAATGGGGCAAAAGTTCCGCACTCCATCAAGGGTTTTTTTCTGGCATTCTTGGACATCAAGGACGCCTACTTGCATGTTCCGATCTGCGCAAGTCACCAGTAGTTTCTGCGATTTGCGATCGGCGAAGTCCACTATCAATTTGTGGCTCTTCCCTTCGGCCTAGCCTCAGCACCAAAGGTTTTTTACCAAGGGGCTTGCTCCGGTTCTAGCTTTGCTGAGACAGCGAGGCATTGCTATCGTGGGCTATCTGGGCGATCTTCTTCTAAGAGCAGACAATGGCTCAAAATTAGAAGTGTGACTATTGTCAGTCAGACCCTTAGGGACTTCGGGTGGCTCCCGAACATTCAAAAGTTGGTCCTGGTCCCGGCTCAGCATTTGGAGCATCTCGGTCTGATCCTGGACTCCATGGAGGCGTAGGTATTCCTAACCCTGGAGAAGTTACTGACTTTTCAGCCTGTAGTGCAGGTCCTGACGTCTTGGAAATGGTCGTCAACCCGTTTTTTGCATGAGAGTCCTGGGACTCATCAGTTCGAGGCTGTTCCGTATGCCCAATCATGCACACGGGCATTACAGTAAGAAATCATGTCCACTTGGGACAAATCCCCGTTGTCCTTGGATCTTCAAATACAGATGAGTCACCCACTCAGGGCGTCCCTGGCGTGGGGTTGGGGTCCCCGGCTCTTCGGTCCGGGAAGTTGTTCCTCCCCATCCAGTGGGAGGTGTTCATGACAGACTCCAGCCTGATGGGCTGGGGTGGAGTCTGGGGAGTCCTGTCAGCCCCAGGGCTTTGGACTCCGGATGAAGCCCGTTTACCGATCAATGTTCTGGAAATACGGGCAATCAGACTATGCCTCCCCACGTGGTCTCTATCGGCCATCTACATTCAAGCATAGACAATTGGCAGGCGGACTATCGGAGTCGCCAGACGCTGGACCAGGAAGAGTGGTCCTTACACCTGGAGGTTTTTCAAAATCTGTGCCGGCGGTGGAGCATGAGGGCCTCGCGACTCAATCATAAGGTGTCAAGGCTTGTGGCCAGGTCCCAGGGATCCTTGGGCAGATGCCTCGGATCCGTTGGTGGCCCCATGGGGTCATTATCACCTGATATCCGTTATCCTCGGCTGCAGCTGCTTTCTCGCCTGCTGCGCAGGGTTGTGGCCGAGGGGATTCCGGTGATCCTCTTTGAGCCGGGTGGATCTCGGCGTCATTGGTACGCTGATCTGGTACGTCTCATCGCGGACGTGCAAATAAGGAAGGACCTTCTGTTTCAGGATCCTATTTTTCATCCTGTTTTACAGTCTCTGGCTTAACGGCATAGCTATTGGAAGCCAGGTGCTGAGAGTCCGAGGTCTCTCGGATTCTGTAATTTCGACCATGTTCAGGGCACGGAAGTCTTCCGCTTGAAAGATATATCACCGTACCTGGGAAGCTTACATCGCTATGTGCGAAGAGCTGGACTAGCGTCCACGGACGTATTCCGTCCCAAGTATCCTGCGGTCCTTGCAGCGTGGTGTGACCCAAATGCTTGCTTTGAGTGCCATTAGGGGTCAGTTTTCGGCCTTGGCCATCTTCCTTCAGCAGCCGCTAGCGGGTCATTCCTTGGTAGCACCCTTGTGCAGGGGGTTCGCCATGTGCTCCCTCCTGTTAAACCTCCTCTCCCTCCTCGGGATTTGAATTTGGTGCTCTCGGTTCTCCAGGAACCTCATTTTGAAAATATCAGAGATATTCCCCTCTTGACTAGGGATGAGCTTGGAGTTCGAGTCGAACTCATGTTCGACTCGAACATTGCCTGTTCGCCCGTTCGCCGAACAGCGAACAAATTGGGGTGTTCGCGGCAAATTCGAAAAATCTATGGGAGAAATCTAAAGTGTTAATTATAAAGGCTAATATGCAAGTTATTGTCCTAAAAAGTGTTTGGGGACCGGGGTCCTGCCCCAGGGGACATGTATCAATGCAAAAAGAAGTTTTAAAAACGGCCGTTTTTTCGGGAGCAGTGATTTTAATAATGCTTAAAATGAAAAAATAAAAGTGAAATATTCCTTTAAATTTCGTACCTGGGGGGTGTGTATGATATGCATGTGAAGTGGCGCATGTTTCCCGTGCTTAGAACTGTCCCTGCAAAAAATGTCATTTTTGAAAGAAAAAAAGTCTTTTTAAACTGACTCGCGGCTATTAATGAATTGTCGGCTCCCGGCAATACATACAAAAGTCATTGATAAAAAAAAAAAAAAAAGCGTGGGGGTTCCCCAGAATTCAATTACCAGGCCCTTCAGGTCTGGAATGGATATTAAGGGGAACCCCGCCGCAAATTTAAAAAAAATTGACGTGGGGTTCCCCCAAATATCCATTCCAGGCCCTACAGATCTGGCATGGATTTTAAGGGGAACTCCACCCCAAATTTAAAAAAAATGGCGTGGAGTCCCCCTAAAAATCCATACCAGACCCCTTATCCGAGCACGCAACCTGGCCGGCCGCAGGGGAAAAGGGGGGGACGAGAGAGCGGCCCCCCCTCCCTCCTGAACCGTACCAAGCCACATGCCCTCAACATGGGGAGGATGTCCCCATGTTGATGGGGACAAGGGCCTCATCCCCACAACCCTTGCCCGGTGGTTGTGGGGGTCTGCGGGCGGGGGGCTTATCGGAATCTGGAAGACCCCTTTAACAAAGGGGACCCCCAGATCCCGGCCCCCCCCTATGTGAATTGGTAAGGGGTACGTTGTACCCCTACCATTTCACGAAGAAAGCGTAAAAAAAGGTTTAAAAAAACACACAAACACCTTGAAAAAGTCCTTTATTAAAAAAAAAAACAAAAAAAAAACATTCCAGCGGTGAAATCCAGTGTCCCGCGGCGATCCCGATGTCCAGCGCTGTCCTTCATTGGTTGTGCCTGAGCGGACCTGATGGGGAACTCCCTCTCAGTATTTTAAATGTATAGACCCGCCCCTTCTAAAGTTCCCCATCAGGTCCGCTCCTTCGGTATGTCGGACCCGCCTACGTCATTGGCTTGAGCGGGGAACTTCCTTCACTGTGTAATTTAAATTTACATAGTGAAGGAAGTTCCCCGCTCAAGCCAATGACGTAGGCGGGTCTGACATACCGAGGGGGCGGACCTGATGGGGGACTGCTCTCACTTTGGTAATACATGTATAGACCCGCCCCTTCTCATGTTCCGCATCTGGTCCGCTGAGCGGACCTGATGGGGAACTTTAGAAGGGGCGGGTCTATACATTTAAAATACTGAGAGGGAGTTCCCCATCAGGTCCGCTCAGGCACAACCAATGAAGGACAGCGCTGGACATCGGGATCGCCGCGGGACACTGGATTTCACCGCTGGAATGTTTTTTTTTTTTTTTTTAAATAAAGGACTTTTTCAAGGTGTTTGTGTGTTTTTTTAAACATTTTTTTACGCTTTCTTCGTGAAATGGTAGGGGTACAATGTACCCCTTACCAATTCACATGGGGGGGGGGCGGGATCTGGGGGTCCCCTTTGTTAAAGGGGTCTTCCAGATTCCGATAAGCCCCCCGCCCGCAGACCCCCACAACCACCGGGCAAGGGTTGTGGGGATGAGGCCCTTGTCCCCATCAACATGGGGACATCCTCCCCATGTTGAGGGCATGTGGCTTGGTACGGTTCAGGAGGGAGGGGGGGCCGCTCTCTCGTCCCCCCCTTTTCCCCTGCGGCCGGCCAGGTTGCGTGCTCGGATAAGGGGTCTGGTATGGATTTTTAGGGGGACTCCACGCCATTTTTTTTTTAAATTTGGGGTGGAGTTCCCCTTAAAATCCATGCCAGATCTGAAGGGCCTGGAATGGATATTTGGGGGAACCCCACGTCAATTTTTTTTTAAATTTGCGGCAGGGTTCCCCTTAATATCCATTCCAGACCTGAAGGGCCTGGTAATTGAATTCTGGGGAACACCCACGCTTTTTTTTTTTTTTTATCAATGACTTTTGTATGTATTGCCGGGAGCCGACAATTCATTAATAGCCGCGAGTCAGTTTTAAATGACTTTTTTTCTTTCAAAAATGACATTTTTTGCAGGGACAGTTCTAAGCACGGGAAACATGCGCCACTTCACATGCATATCATACACACCCCCCAGGTACGAAATTTAAAGGAATATTTCACTTTTATTTTTTCATTTTAAGCATTATTAAAATCACTGCTCCCAAAAAAACGGCCGTTTTTAAAACTTCTTTTTGCATTGATACATGTCCCCTGGGGCAGGACCCCGGGTCCCCAAACACTTTTTAGGACAATAACTTGCATATTAGCCTTTATAATTAACACTTTAGATTTCGAACATTCGAGTCCATTGTATTTAATAGGGTTCTAAAGTTTACACGAACATTTTGTCTGTTCGCAGGTTCTGGTGCGAACCGAACAGGGGGGTGTTCGGCTCATCCCTGCTCTTGACCTTGTCTCAGGAGGTGGCCTTCTTATTGGCCATTGCTTCTTCAGATGGGTGTCTGAGTTGGCGGCATTGTCTTGCAAACCGCCTTACTTGGTCATCCATAAGGATAAGGCGGTGTTGCGTCCCGACCTTCCTTTTGCAAAGGGTGGTCTCGGCTTTTCACCTACATGTGGACATTGTCCTCCCATCCTTGTGTCCTCACCCATTGCATTCCAGAGGGTTTGCGCTTCACACATTTTATGTGGTACGTGATATGACTCACTAATTGTGTCTGTCTCTGGTCCGAAACAGGGCTGAGCGGTCTCGTCTGCCACCTTTTCTAGATGGATCAGACAGACTGTTATACAGTACAGGCCTATGCCATTAAGGGGGTGGGGGTGGCCCCTCCTTTTCCGGTTACGGCGCATGCCACCAGGGCAATTGGTGCTTTCTGGGCTTTCTGACATCAAGCGTCGGTTGCACAAGTGTGCAAGGCGGCGACCTGGTCGCCCGTTCATGCCTTTTCAAAATTCTATAAGGTTGATGTGGCTGCATCTTCGGATGCTTCCTTCGGCCGCAAAGTGTTGCAGGCCACTGCTTAATGTTGCAACTCCTCCGTTGAGGAGCTCTACTGGTTTGGAGTGACGTTTTGGTTGTTCCTTTACTATTTTCTCCCACCCTTTTCTTATACTGCTTTGGGACATCCCACACGTAAACAGTATGAGAGCTGTGTCAGTCCATGGATGATAAGAGAAAATAGGATTTTTGTACTCACCGTAAAATCCGTTTCTCTGACATCCATGGACTGACACAGCACCCACCCTTCCTTTTAAGGTTTGTACTGCTTTGTTACGAACTGAGGCTGCTAGCTGCAAGTGGGAGGGTAATGTCTGGAGGGACCGCCCCCCTGGGCGGGGCTGTTCAGCTCTGGTTTTGTTCTAGAATGTTTCTAACATCTAACATTCTGCCTAGGTCTTCTCTTGCAAGCAGGGACATATACCTACACGTAAACAGTATGAGAGCTGTGTCAGTCCATGGACGTCGGAGAAACGGATTTTATGGTGAGTACAAAAATCCAATTTTTTTTTTGTTTTTGCTCTGATACATGTACCCCAGGGTAGTGCTCAGCCACCTACATAATTTTTGGCAATCTCCTGTCTATTAGCCTAGAAAATGTTCAGAACTAACCTTTAACATTTGGCTACCATTGACTTTAAGTGGTTTGGACATGTCTATAATGTTTACTAGGGATGAGCTTCGTGTTCGAGTCGAACATACGTTCGACTCGAACATCGGCTGTTCGATCGTTCGACGAAGATCGAACGATTTGGGCCGTTCGCGCCAAATCCGAGTGACGCGAACGGCCCACAATGCACTACGCCATCGCAGTGTCTTCCAGGCGCTGTGATTGGCCAAGCATGCACTGTGACCCCGCATGCTTGGCCAATCACAGCGCCGGCAGCGAGGAGAGCAATGATTGGCCACAGGCAGGATGCCTGTGGCCAATTATTGCTGAGGGTGTTTAGTACACGCCCCACACTATAAAAGGCCGCCAGCACGGCGGCCTAGTGTAGTGTGTTCCGGAGCAGGGATAGAGCAGCATAGGCAGGGACAGTGACTTTTATTTCTTTCTTGCTTAACCTGGATTCCTTTAGTTTAGGGAAAGAGAAGGATAGGTAGGGAGAGTGTCAGTGTGTTTTGTGCTTGTGCTATAGTGTGCTTAAAAAAAACATTTTTTCTAGGGACAGAAAACTGTAGGTAGGGAGAGTGTCCGTTTCTTTCACTGTGCAAGTCCTTGTTTCTAGGGACCTGGAAGGACAGTGAGTGAATTCTCCTTGTGCTATATTGTGCTTAAAAAAAACATTTTTTCTAGGGACAGAAAACTGTAGGTAGGGAGAGTGTCAGTTTCTTTCACTGTGCAAGTCCTTGTTTCCAGGGACCTGGAATGACAGTGAGTGAATTCTCCTTGTGCTATATTGTGCTTAAAAAAAACATTTTTTCTAGGGACAGAAAACTGTAGGTAGGGAGAGTGTCAGTTTCTTTCACTGTGCAAGTCCTTGTTTCTAGGGACCCGGAAGGACAGTGAGTGAATTCTCCTTGTGCTATATTGTGCTTAAAAAAAACATTTTTTCTAGGGACAGAAAACTGTAGGTAGGGAGAGTGTCAGTTTCTTTCACTGTGCAAGTCCTTGTTTCCAGGGACCTGGAAGGACAGTGAGTGAATTCTCCTTGTGCTATATTGTGCTTAAAAAAACATTTTTTCTAGGGACAGAAAACTGTAGGTAGGGAGAGTGTCAGTTTCTTTCACTGTGCAAGTCCTTGTTTCCAGGGACCTGGAAGGACAGTGAGTGAATTCTCCTTGTGCTATATTGTGCTTAAAAAAAACATTTTTTCTAGGGACAGAAAACTGTAGGTAGGGAGAGTGTCAGTTTCTTTCACTGTGCAAGTCCTTGTTTCCAGGGACCTGGAAGGACAGTGAGTGAATGCTCCTTGTGCTATAGTGTGCTTAAAAAAAACATTTTTTCTAGGGACAGAAAACTCTAGGTAGGGAGAGTGTCAGTTTCTTTCACTGTGCAAGTCCTTGTTTCCAGGGACCTGGAAGGACAGTGAGTGAATTCTCCTTGTGCTATAGTGTGCTTAAAAAAAACATTTTTTCTAGGGACAGAAAACTGTAGGTAGGGAGAGTGTCAGTTTCTTTCACTGTGCAAGTCCTTGTTTCCAGGGACCTGGAAGGACAGTGAGTGAATTCTCCTTGTGCTATATTGTGCTTAAAAAAAACATTTTTTCTAGGGACAGAAAACTGTAGGTAGGGAGAGTGTCAGTTTCTTTCACTGTGCAAGTCCTTGTTTCTAGGGACTGGGAAGGACAGTGAGTGAATTCTCCTTGTGCTATAGTGTGCTTAAAAAAAACATTTTTTCTAGGGACAGAAAACTGTAGGTAGGGAGAGTGTCAGTTTCTTTCACTGTGCAAGTCCTTGTTTCTAGGGACTGGGAAGGACAGTGAGTGAATTCTCCTTGTGCTATAGTGTGCTTAAAAAAACATTTTTTCTAGGGACAGAAAACTGTAGGTAGGGAGAGTGTCAGTTTCTTTCACTGTGCAAGTCCTTGTTTCTAGGGACCTGGAAGGACAGTGAGTGAATTCTCCTTGTGCTATATTGTGCTTAAAAAAAACATTTTTTCTAGGGACAGAAAACTGTAGGTAGGGAGAGTGTCAGTTTCTTTCACTGTGCAAGTCCTTGTTTCCAGGGACCTGGAAGGACAGTGAGTGAATTCTCCTTGTGCTATATTGTGCTTAAAAAAAACATTTTTTCTAGGGACAGAAAACTGTAGGTAGGGAGAGTGTCAGTTTCTTTCACTGTGCAAGTCCTTGTTTCTAGGGACCTGGAAGGACAGTGAGTGAATTCTCCTTGTGCTATATTGTGCTTAAAAAAAAATTTTTTCTAGGGACAGAAAACTGTAGGTAGGGAGAGTGTCAGTTTCTTTCACGGTGCAAGTCCTTGTTTCCAGGGACCTGGAAGGACAGTGAGTGAATTCTCCTTGTGCTATATTGTGCTTAAAAAAAACATTTTTTCTAGGGACAGAAAACTGTAGGTAGGGAGAGTGTCAGTTTCTTTCACTGTGCAAGTCCTTGTTTCTAGGGACTGGGAAGGACAGTGAGTGAATTCTCCTTGTGCTATAGTGTGCTTAAAAAAAACATTTTTTCTAGGGACAGAAAACTGTAGGTAGGGAGAGTGTCAGTTTCTTTCACTGTGCAAGTCCTTGTTTCTAGGGACTGGGAAGGACAGTGAGTGAATTCTCCTTGTGCTATAGTGTGCTTAAAAAAAACATTTTTTCTAGGGACAGAAAACTGTAGGTAGGGAGAGTGTCAGTTTCTTTCACTGTGCAAGTCCTTGTTTCTAGGGACCTGGAAGGACAGTGAGTGAATTCTCCTTGTGCTATATTGTGCTTAAAAAAAACATTTTTTCTAGGGACAGAAAACTGTAGGTAGGGAGAGTGTCAGTTTCTTTCACTGTGCAAGTCCTTGTTTCCAGGGACCTGGAAGGACAGTGAGTGAATTATCCTTGTGCTATATTGTGCTTAAAAAAAAACATTTTTTCTAGGGACAGAAAACTGTAGGTAGGGAGAGTGTCAGTTTCTTTCACTGTGCAAGTCCTTGTTTCTAGGGACCTGGAAGGACAGTGAGTGAATTCTCCTTGTGCTATATTGTGCTTAAAAAAAACATTTTTTCTAGGGACAGAAAACTGTAGGTAGGGAGAGTGTCAGTTTCTTTCACTGTGCAAGTCCTTGTTTCTAGGGACCTGGAAGGACAGTGAGTGAATTCTCCTTGTGCTATATTGTGCTTAAAAAAAACATTTTTTCTAGGGACAGAAAACTGTAGGTAGGGAGAGTGTCAGTTTCTTTCACTGTGCAAGTCCTTGTTTCTAGCGACCTGGAAGGACAGTGAGTGAATTCTCCTTGTGCTATATTGTGCTTAAAAAAAACATTTTTTCTAGGGACAGAAAACTGTAGGTAGGGAGAGTGTCAGTTTCTTTCACTGTGCAAGTCCTTGTTTCCAGGGACCTGGAAGGACAGTGAGTGAATGCTCCTTGTGCTATAGTGTGCTTAAAAAAAACATTTTTTCTAGGGACAGAAAACTCTAGGTAGGGAGAGTGTCAGTTTCTTTCACTGTGCAAGTCCTTGTTTCCAGGGACCTGGAAGGACAGTGAGTGAATTCTCCTTGTGCTATAGTGTGCTTAAAAAAAAACATTTTTTCTAGGGACAGAAAACTGTAGGTAGGGAGAGTGTCAGTTTCTTTCACTGTGCAAGTCCTTGTTTCCAGGGACCTGGAAGGACAGTGAGTGAATTCTCCTTGTGCTATATTGTGCTTAAAAAAAACATTTTTTCTAGGGACAGAAAACTGTAGGTAGGGAGAGTGTCAGTTTCTTTCACTGTGCAAGTCCTTGTTTCTAGGGACCTGGAAGGACAGTGAGTGAATTCTCCTTGTGCTATATTGTGCTTAAAAAAAACATTTTTTCTAGGGACAGAAAACTGTAGGTAGGGAGAGTGTCAGTTTCTTTCACTGTGCAAGTCCTTGTTTCCAGGGACCTGGAAGGACAGTGAGTGAATTCTCCTTGTGCTATATTGTGCTTAAAAAAAACATTTTTTCTAGGGACAGAAAACTGTAGGTAGGGAGAGTGTCAGTTTCTTTCACTGTGCAAGTCCTTGTTTCTAGGGACCTGGAAGGACAGTGAGTGAATTCTCCTTGTGCTATATTGTGCTTAAAAAAAACATTTTTTTCTAGGGACAGAAAACTGTAGGTAGGGAGAGTGTCAGTTTCTTTCACTGTGCAAGTCCTTGTTTCTAGGGACCTGGAAGGACAGTGAGTGAATTCTCCTTGTGCTATATTGTGCTTAAAAAAAAACATTTTTTCTAGGGACAGAAAACTGTAGGTAGGGAGAGTGTCAGTTTCTTTCACTGTGCAAGTCCTTGTTTCAAGGGACAGAGAAGGACACCTGAAGGTAGCCCTTATTGCTTTTTTCCCATCTCCCTGCAGGCCATCTATTAGAATGTCTGGAAGGCAAACAAGGAGAGGCAGACAGTCAGGAGGCAATAAAAGAGGGCAAGCAGGCTCTGTGTCTGGGGGCAACAGTGCTGGTCGTGGACGCGGTGCATTGTCATCAGCACATGGCCATGGGACACGCTTGTCCTTCTTTTCCGCAGCTGGACATGTTGAGCCACATCATGCCGAAGACTTGGTAGAGTGGATGACCAAGCCCTCCTCCTCCTCCTCATCCTCTCTCACCCAGGCTCAGGGTACTGGCAAAGCAGCTGCCAAAGCGTCCTCTTCCCTGGTATCAATGTCAGACTCATTATCAGTCACTCCTTCCCTAGACCCACCATGTCCTCCTCCTGAGGAGTCCCCCGAACTGTTTGAGCACAGTGTTGGGTAAATGCTCCAGGAGGATGCCCAGCGTTTCGAAGGGTCTGATGATGAAACCCAGCTACAGGAAGGCAGTAGGGTGAGAGCAGACAGAGGTGATGCTCAAGAAGGACACCAATCTGGCAGTCATGTTCCAGCAGCTGCAGCATACTGCCAGATTGGCTCCAGTGATGAGGAGGGAGGGGATGATGAGGTCACTGACTCCACGTGGGTGCCTAATAGGAGAGAGGAGGAGGAGGATGAGGAGGAGGCACATCTCCAACGAGACAGGATGCCCTTTGGTGGCCAGCGTAAGGGCAGTACACCGACGGAATCACACCGCAGAGCTCCGCCTGTGCAGGGCGCTGCCTCTGCCCGTCATTCAAAAAGTTCCTTGGTGTGGGCCTTTTTTGAGGCTAGTGCATCAGATCGCACAGCTGCTGTTTGCAACATATGTCTCAAGCGTATATCGCGTGGCCAAAACATCAGCCGCTTGGGTACCACATGCCTGACCAGACATATGTTGACCTGCCATGCAGCTCGTTGGCAAGCCTACCTCAAAGACCCACACCAAAGAACAAAGCGGACCTCTCCTTGCACCGCATCAGCTGGGATCTCCAACCCCACTATAACTTCAGTCCTCTCTGAAACATGCACTGAGAGGAATGAAGGTGTAGAATTAGGTGTGTCACAGCCAAGTACTTGCGGCCACTCTGCTAGCAGTACACCGACGTCCGATTCTAGCAGGCAAATTTCCCTGCCCCAGCTGCTGGACCGTCGAAAGAAGTTCACTCCCAGCCATCCACATGCCCAGCGGTTGAATGCTAGCTTGGCTAAATTGCTAGCGCTTCAACTGCTGCCTTTTCAGTTGGTAGACTCGGCCCCCTTCCGTGAGTTTGTGCAATGTGCGGTTCCTCAGTGGCAGGTTCCCAAACGCCACTTTTTCTCACGGAAGGCTATTCCGGCTCTCTACCGGCATGTGGAAGGCAATGTCTTGGCCTCGCTGGACAGGGCGGTCAGCGGTAAGGTGCATATTACCGCTGACTCATGGTCCAGCAGGCATGGACAGGGACGTTACCTTTCTTTCACGGCCCATTGGGTCACTCTTTTGGCAGCTGGGAAGGATGCAGGACAAGGTGCAGTAGTGTTGGAGGTTGTCCCACCGCCACGCCTCCAAAATGCTACTACTGGTTGTGACACACCTCTCTCCTCCACCCCCTCCTCTTCTTCTTCCTCCATGGCCTCTTCCTGTGGTTTGTCCTATGAACCAGCGGTGCTCCGTAGCCGTTCACGGGGCTACGCAAGTACGCAGGCAAAAAGATGCCATGCCGTGCTTGCGCTGGTGTGTTTGGGGGACAGAAGCCACACTGGGGCAGAGGTCCTGTCTGCTCTGCAGGGCCAGGCCGAGAGGTGGTTGACGCCACGCCAGCTTAAGCCAGGAATGGTGGTTTGCGACAATGGCACCAACCTCCTCTCCGCCCTCCGACAGGGACAACTGACCCATGTGCCCTGTGTGGCTCACGTCCTTAACCTGGTGGTGCAGCGGTTCTTGGGCAGGTACCCGGGCTTACAGGATGTCCTGAGGCAGGCCAGGAAAGTCTGTGTGCATTTCCGCAGATCTTATAATGCCAGTGCTCGCCTGGCTGAGCTGCAAAAGGAGTTGAACCTGCCCAAGAACCGCCTTATATGTGACATGCCCACCAGGTGGAACTCAACGTTGGCCATGCTGCAGCGGCTGCACACGCAGCAGAGGGCCATCAATGAGTACCTGTGCGACTACGGCACCAGGACAGGGTCAGGGGAGCTTGGTTTTTTTTCTCCACGCCAGTGGGGCATGATCAGGGATGCATGCACTGTCCTGGCACCATTTGAGGAGGCCACGAGGATGGTGAGCAGTGACAGTGCATGCATCAGTGACACTGTACCTCTTGTCCACCTGTTGGAGCACACGCTGCGTGGAATAATGGACAGGGCACTTGAGGCAGAACAGAGGCAGGAAGAGGAGGACTTCCTTGCCTCTCAAGGCCCCCTTTACCCAGACAGTGTTCCTTCTGTCCCACCCATCGCACAGGAAGAGGAAGAGGAGGAGGAGGAGGAGGAGGATTGTGTCAGCATGGAGGTGGAGGCTGGCACTCAGCATCATCAGCAGCAGTCTTTTAGGGATGATTTACAGTCCCAAGAAACCAGTGGACTTGTACGTGGCTGGGAGGAGGTGACTGCGGATCATGTCGTCCTTAGTGACCCAGAGGACTCCGGAGCGAATGCCTCAGCAAACCTACGCTGCATGGCCTCCCTGATCCTGCAAAGTCTGCGGAAGGATCCTCGTATTCTTCGGATCAAGGAGAGGGACCATTACTGGCTGGCCACTCTCCTTGATCCACGGTACAAGGGTAAGGTTGCGGACCTTATGTTACCGTCGCAGAGGGAGCAGAGGATGAGACAACTCCGGGAGGCCTTGCAGAAAGGTCTGTGCAACGCGTTCCCAGAGACTGGGAGGTTACAAACTCCTGGTCCAGGACAACGAGTTGCTGAGGCTTCGGCCAGTCAAAGAAGGAGCGGTGGGGAAGGTGGCCGTCTGACCGATGCGTTCAGACAATTCTTTAGTCCGCAGCCCCAAAGTATGATTGGTTCCAGCAACCATCGCCAGCGTCTGATAAACATGGTGCAGGAATATCTAGGGGCAAGGTCAGACTTGGACACCTTCCCCACCGAAAATCCTCTGGCTTACTGGGTCTTGAGGATGGATCACTGGCCAGAGCTTGCACAGTATGCAATTGAGCTACTGGCCTGTCCTGCATCCAGCGTTCTTTCGGAACGCACATTCAGTGCTGCTGGAGGATTTGTCACGGATCACAGGGTGCGCCTGTCCACCGACTCGGTTGATCGACTGACTTTCATCAAGATGAACCAGTCTTGGATCACCACCAGCTACCACACACCTGATGCTGATATAACAGACTAATTGATTTTAACATGTCACGTCCCTTCAAGACTGATGCTGATGCTGAGTGCCTGTGCTGTTATGTTGACTGGCTATCCTCCTCCTCCGAGTCCTCAATGATACGATTGATGATGATAGCTTGGAAGATCATTTTTGTTTATGGGTGCCGCCACCAGTGGCTAAGGCCCAATTTTTCAGCCCCTGTTTTACAGGGGCGTGTACTTACAATTTTTTTAGCAATAATTTGCCATAGGGCTCATTGCTGTGCTCCAAGTACAGTATCTGTGAGGGGTTGTAGTGTTGTGCCACCAGTGCCTAAGGCCCAATTTTTCAGCCCCTGTTTAACAGGGGCGTGTCATTACAATTTTTGAAGCAATACTTTGCAACAGGGCTCATTGCTGTGCTCCAAGTACAGTATCTGTGAGGGGTTGTAGTGTTGTGCCACCAGTGCCTAAGGCCCAATTTTTCAGCCCCTGTTCAACAGGGGCATGCAATTACAATTCTTGATGTAATAATTCACAGCAGGGCCCATTCCTGCACCCACCAAGAGTAAGTCTGAGGGCTTACAGTGTTGTGGCAACGCCACCACCACCACCACCACGAAAGGCCCAATTTTTCAGCCACTGTTCAAAAGGGGCATGTAATTACAATTCTTGATCTAATAATTCACAGCAGGGCCCATTCCTGCACCCACCAAGAGTAACTCTGAGGGCTTACAGTGTTGTGGCAACACCACCACCACCACCACCACCACGAAAAGCCCAATTTTTCAGCCCCTGTTCAACAGGGGCATGCAATTACAATTCTTGATCTAATAATTCACAGCAGGGCCCATTGCTGCACCCACCAAGAGTAACTGTCAGGGCTTACAGTGTTGTGGCACCAGCACCACCATCAAAGCCCCAATTTTTACTACCACTGTTCAACAATTATATGTAATTAAAATTCCTGATATAATAGTTGACAGCAGGGCGTTCCAGCACCAACCAAGAGTAACTGTGAGTGCTTACAGTGTTGTGCCAACACCAACAACTAAGGGGCCTATTTCTGCAGAGTATATACGGCAGGTCCCTACTTTCAAACATCCAACTTACAAACGACTCCTACTTGCAAACGAAAGAAGACAACAGGAAGTGAGAGGAAATCTACCCCTAGGAAGGAAAATTCTCTCCTGTAAGAATAAATATGGGAGAAAGGTGTCTCCTCTGTACTGATGCTTTATCAGCAATCCTTGTTTCAAGAAAAACACCACATTTCAAAAACAGTTGTCATTGGGACGGAAAGTGAGGTGAAATGTTCTGAACAGGGGCACAGACAGCAAAACAAATGTTACAGGGGTGATAACCCTTACCTATGTTTCCCAAAAAGTTTAAAAATAGATTTTTGGGCTGGAGCTACAGTTCAACAATGTACCTGTTCAAAATTACAAACACATTCTACATAAGAACAAACCTACAGTCCCTGTCTTGTATGCACCGCCTGTATACGGCTGTTCAGAGTATATAGGGCCTTTTTTATTTTATGTGTGGGGTTCCCCTTAATATCCATACAAGACCCAAAGGGGCTGGTAATGGGCTGGGGTAGGGGGGGGGGGGGGGGTCATGGGGTAGCTATGCCATTTTTCTTAAAGATTTTCATCCATATTACCGGGACCAGACATTACATTAAAGCCGCAAGAAGTTTTAAATGGCTTTTTTTTCCTTTAGAAGTGTCATTTTGTGCAGGGACAGTTCTAAACACGGGAAACATGTGGCACTTCACAGGCATACTTTAGACACCCCCCAGGTACGATATTTAAAGGAATATTTGACTTTTTTTTTTCACTTTATGCATCATTAAAATGACTGCTCCCGAAAAACGACCGTTTTTAAAACTTCTTTTTGCATTGATACATGTCCCCTGGTGCAGAACCCGGGTTCCCAAACCCTTTTTAGGACAATAACATGCATAATAGTTGTTATAATTAGCACTTTAGAATTCGAACGTTCGCATCCATTGTATTTAATAGGGTTCTAATGTTCGTACGAACTTTCGGTCCGTTCGCGGGTTCTGGTGCGAACCGAACCCGGGGGTGTTCGGCTCATCACTAATGTTTACCTAACCTGCCTTGAATTGAACGCAGGTACATTTGGCTCACCCGCAGATCTAATCCTTCCTCATACTATACAGAATTAAGTAAAAAAAAAAAAAACCTGCTGTTAGAATTTACAGCTTTAGCTAGCCATGCATGGCTCAAATTTCACCCATTATCAGGCAAAATTTGAGCTTTGGATGGTCCTGTTGGCACCGCCCAGGTCAAGTCATTTAAAGAATTTGCTCAGCCCAATGGAAAATTATCAGCCAAACAGTAATTTCATTGCATCAGATACAGCCACTGTTCATGTATTCAGATAGCTACAGGTGCTACATTATCTCTGTGAAAGTGGATTGTGGAGAAAATCACTACGTGTATGCCTAACCTTAGTGTTAAGCCTCGTTCACACGTTCGGACTTCCATCGGACTTTTCCGTGGATTTTTGTCCGAACGGAGTTGGCCGGGCACACCCATAGCATACACACCACAGGACTTTTCTGCAAACTTTCCCAAAACTGTTTCCAACATCACGTGGTTTTTCTGCTCTTTTCTGCTCTTTACCGCCACCCTTTGGTCAACTTCTGCTATTGTTGGGTGATTTTAACATTATTTGTTTTGTCCATCGGACAAAAGTCCAATGGTTTTCTGTACACACGGTCGGACTTTGCTCCATCGGACTTTTGTTGGCCAAAAGTTTGTCCGTTTGCAGACCGAACTTTTGTCCGATGAAAACCAAAAAAGTTTGTCCGATGGAGCATACACACGGTCGGATTTTTTGTCAAACTTGCTCAAAATGAAGTTTGTTGGCAAAAAGTCTGACCGTGTGTACGGGGCTTTATACTCAGAAGACTTCTTGCCAAAGCTTACAAACTGTAATGAAATGCCTCATGTGCAAGGATGTTTGGACTCTGATGCAGTTGTTTATCTTAGTGGCAATAATATGACCTCACTGTGAGGTAATACTGCATGTATATCATTGTTTATTGCTGATGTATTGGATTTTTTTCTGTATTATCTGTCACATGCCTTAAAGAAATAGCAGGTTTCCAAACCCTTTTTATAATAAAATTAGTTTGATGTTACAGCTGTGTGCTGATCAGTGGCATCTGGTGCTCCATTTTTTTTTTTGGGGGGGGGGCGCAAACCCCCCCACCAGGTCCACACTTACCCCATTCAGGTCGCAGCTTCTCTGGCTTCTCCTCCCAGCCAATCCGGTCTTAAGACCCACTTCCTGTCCTGATTGGCCTAGAGGAGAAGCCAGGAGATAATAACTAATATTGATTTGCTAATGTCACAAGTGGGTGGGTTCCGGGGGCAGTGCTCTGGGCCCTGAGCTCAACCTTTTTGAAAGCAATTAGAGCCTCAGGCTCTAATCATGTGCTTAAAAAAAACGAACAAAAAAAAACACACTTGTAGAAACCTATGCTTCCGGCGCCCCACATAAAGATTAGGGGGGGGGCGCCACTGCTCCCCTTATGGACTGGCTGCCACTGGTGCTGCTTACAAATATTAATGGATTAATGAACAGCCCCAACTGTATTGTTTAATTGGTGAATTACAGCGCGTGTCCCTGTGTTCAAAAAATATATTGCTGCAACTTAATATGTGAGACACACACTATATAATAAGATTCAGAAAAAAATAAGCTGCGCTAATAAGTTATAATGCTTCTGCAATATGTGCTTTTGCAGATAAATAGACACCCTCTCACAGGTATAATGATACGTGAAAAGAAAAACAAGACAACAACAAATTGAAAAAATTGCAATCCAAATAGTAAAAACAAAATCTGATATGTGCTTATATTCCAAAGTCTCTTTCAGATACAGTAAGTGATTATTGTGTATAAAAAACTAATGCAGTTGTTCTCCCATCTGATGTTGTCACCATAAAATTGATGGAAAAGAAGCAAGATAAATAGTGAAGAGTCCTCTCCACCCAGATGCCATACGTGAGTGATGGTTGACAAACACCCAAGGAAAAGTGATGATAGAAGAATCCTCCACCTATAATATGCTGCCGCTTACCAGAAGCTGAGATCTCTTTTTTAGGGAGATCATGTACGCTTTGGGCTATTTCCCCTGCCCCGGGTCTCTGCACCCTGAAGTTTGAAATGCCGTCACTTGTTCTCAGTCTCTGCTCAGATTTGCAGAAGATGGGGATGCTGAGATGCTTGCAAGCATACTAAACGAAATACTATACTAAAATGTGTTTCTGTGTCTCTAATAAAGAGATATTTGGTCCAACTGAACATGTCAGCACCTCATCCCAATGAAACATAAGAAACAAAATGAAAGATAAGTGGGATTATGAATGGTGCCGATGCCCCCATCAGAGAAAATTCCAAAAAGTAATGTTTATAAAATCAAGAATTTTATTAAAATTAGCCATTAAAAAGTCTTTGGGGAAATAATCCACTAAAATGCATAAAAAAGTGAACAGCTCAGGTTTCTTGAAATATCACCCTCCCTCATATATCATTTAAATTAATAAAGATATGAATACAACATATATAATGTAGAAGTCAGGAGGGAGGGTGATGATTAACCCAACACTTTTTGCAGTTCTAGCTACCTCAGGGGTTCAGGGCATTTTATTGAGCGTGGTTAGGGTTACAAAGAAAAAGAAACAGAAAAAAATAATAATACACAGTCCATATATACATTATATATAACAATATATTGAGTCAGTACATGACAGTTCTATATATCAAATCCATCACTTACAAATACTTTCACAAAGGAATATATCACCTGAGCTGGTGGAAACCTTGCAGTACCTGGTATGGAGTCAAGTGTGACCGTGGGTGACGTTTGGAAATGATGCCCATTTCCCACACCTCCAGCCCGGAAAGCCACAGGGCTACACATAAGGAGAAGAGACCATAACTCAGTCTTTAGAAAGAACTCCAACTCCCCCACCTCCTCCTCCTCTCCATTCCATCTCTTCCCTCTCCCAATGCATCCTATTAGTTCCTATTTTTTGTGATTATTTTATAGGAATTGGAGTTCTCTCTAAAAAGTGAGTTATGGTCTCTCCTGCTTATGCATAGCCCTGTGACTTCCCAGGCTGGAGGCGTAAGCATCATCTCCAAACGTCATCGATGATCACACTTCACTCCATACCAGATCCTGCAAGATTTCCACCATCTTAGGTGATATATTCCTTTGTGGAAGTATTTGTAAGTGATGAATTTGATATATAGATATATTGGACTGTGTATTATTATTTTGTTCTGTTTCTTTCTCTGCGCTCAATAATATCTCCTGATTCCCTGAGGAGGCTACAACTGCAAAATGTGTTGAGTTAATCATCACCCTCCCTTCTGACTTCTACATTCTAATTGTTGTATTAATATTTCTATTCATATGACTGATATATGAAGGAGAATGATATTTCAGGAAAGCTGAGCTGCATTTTAGTGAATTATTTCCCCAAATAATTTTTAATGACGAATTATAATAAAATTCCTGATTTTATGACCACGACTTTTTTTGAATCTTTGCAGGAGGGTGGGCTTCAGCACCATTTATAATCCCACTTATCGTTCCTTTTGTTGTTTTTTGTGTTTTTGTCCCTGTCCACATAAGGATATTTTCTCATCACTCCTCCAGCGAGTTCCTGCCACTGAGACAAAAAGTGAGGGAGAATTTCCCTAATAAAGGTACAGACTGCAATAGAAGGGTAACAGTAAGACTGAAATGGGACCTGAAACGGTGAATGGGGACACACCGGACTACTGCTGTGAGCCGGAGCGTGCTGCAGTGTGAACCCAGCCTAAAACTTTTCCCAAATACTCCCTGACCCTCCCTTTTAACTACATCTTGCACCCCGCTCCATTGGCTTGATCTTGACATTTTCTCTTAGACTGCAAGTCTGTGGGTCATCTCCCTCCATACTTAATATGTATAAAATAGGCAATGATCATTTAGCAATATGTAGTTAATATCAAAGTACTAGATCATGTTTAAAAATATAATTATTTCCCTTTTTTCATCATGCCCAGTAAAGATCCCAGCGGCAACTTCAAACTCTAAAATGAAAAGACCATAGGGTCAGCCAATGACTTATGGATCATCATTTGTTTCTATGGTGAAGGGGTAGAGAGACATTCAATTAATGATCCGTCTTTGCCTGAGGATCTTACCTGCTAATAGAAAACCCACTGAAAATGTATAATGGGGAATGAATTATAATGAAAGCAATGGATAGATTTTAGCATGTATAGCTTTCTCTAAGAAACTCATCTGTGTTGGAGAATAAAATGAGGATATAATTAGCCTCAGGCAATTGCCCAACACCTGGTGAATATTGCTTAATTAACTCCTCTCCTTTTTCCATTAAGGAAAGAAGTTTCAACTTGATGTTCTGCTTATTCCTATGTTTTTTGTGAAGCTTGGAAAGAGCTTGTGTATAAATATTAATGTTTCAGCATTGCAGTGCTCAATTACATCCTGAATGCTTTTAGATACTTACCTGTAGTTCAAAGAAGTGTTTCAAAATCAACGTTGACAGACAGAAAGGATTTTTTTGTAGCTCCTGAGTACAAATGTTCGCTTGGTTGAAACATTTTCCAATTGTCTTGACAATATACTGTATTTCTGTCTTGACACAAATGCAGGGATGGCAAAAATACAGCATTGATCACCCCTGCATAAAAATAATTGAACGTAAATCAGGAAAAAAAAAACACTCAGCTTCTCTGCAAACTCATTTAAATAATTTCAGTGAAGGTATGCGGAAGCCTAAATTGATTAATTATTGACCGCTTTTTAAAAGACTGAGAATAACAGTGGATTTTTTTGATTTAGGATGAAAAAAATTTAGATAAGTTGTTATTTTAAGCCTCGACATGCTGCTTTGTTCTGTCCTAAATGGTTATTGTACACAATTTGGCATTCAGTAATGGGAAATCATAAATTGATTCTGCTTATCTGTAAATGTCAATGCTCATTACTATTTACCTAGTCGCAAATTAATTTTGCTGTGTCACAGACAGTTCAGTGTTTCATCGCCGGTAACTGAGATTGACATTTGTTTAGCTTTTTTTTCCTTTCTGTAAAGCTTTACAGTACTAATAAACTCAGAGCTGACTTAATAATCTATCAAATATGGCTGCTGTCTCACTAAGCAAAACATTTTTTCAGTCCTGCTGGGTTTTAAAGTAGTGATGACTAGTGCAGTTGATGGACAGCATTATTCCTGCACGACGTACAATGGGGAAGCTTTCGACAAGTGCATTAAACTTTAATGAATACAGAATGTGCAGTTTTATAGTGCATTGAGAGAGTTTGCATGAACATGTATTGTTTATTATTAATACTGTTCTTTTTCCTACATTTTCAGCTGTTAGGGACAGGATAAGCTTAACAATATTTGCTTCAAGAACTAACTGAATCAGATTGTATAAAATGTTTTGTTATTTTTTTAGCATAATGCTGAATCTAGAAGATTTATTGGCCATTGTCCATGATTTCAGATCATTGACCCAGGGTTTTGTTTTAGGAATATTTGCATAGTAGGAACTATACCTTTAGGGTGGTTTCACATGGGTGTTCTCCATAGTCTGCATCTGGGGGAACTCTCTGCTGAGCAGACAGATCACAGGTTTGTGTCCGCTCCACTATGCTGAGCAGACACAGACACAGCCCCGTTGTTATCTATGGGGCTGTTAGATGGAAACAGTTTCCATTTGACTGTTATCTGATCTGCTGTTTTTGGTAGACAGGATTGGATTGGATGCCGGCGGATGTCCGCCGCTTCATAGAGAGCAATGGATGGTCCAATCAGGTCAGTCTGAAAAATTGACAGACGTACCTGATCGGACAGCCCTTGTGAAGCCAGCCTTAGTCAGCATCTAACAACAAAATGCATCCCTCCTATTTCATCTTAAAGTGGTTGTAAACTCTGTTACATCACTTGTACCTACAGGTAAGAATATAATAAGGCTTACCTGCAGGTACTTGAATATCTCCTAAACTTGCACAGTTAAGGAGATATTGAGAGTGCATGCAGCCGATGAGCTTAACAGTGCCGGACCTTCAGAGCCCGTGCTGGAAATGGCGGCTCCTGCCACTCACAGCACCGGAGCCTGCGAACCCAGAAGAAACACTGAGTGAAGATGTCGGCCGTCACAGCGGTGAGTGGGCGCTGCTGGAAGGGCTTCATTCTAAGGTAAGTATTTCATAATGTGCTAATATGCGATGCAAAACTCCCTCCTTTGCACTTAAAGGCATTCAAAACACAAAGTTTGGCTGTTTTGAATACTGTAATTTTTTTTTATTTGGCGCCTTTAAGTCTTCTGTAAACCGGAAGTGATGTCATGACATTTCTTCCGAGTTACTAGATTCGGGCTTCGTTCGGGTCTCTGGGAGAGCCAAGGAAGGCTTGGAATAACAGCCGAGCGGCTGATTAGCTGCATCGGTTTTTATCCCAAGAAAGCCAACCGCCGGCTCTAAAAAACGGTACCGGGGTGATGTGTGCAGCTGCAGGCATCACTCCGATATAACCCCTTTAAGCCGAGGCTGCATATTTGTGTATGGTCGGCGTGAAGAGGTAAAAATGTCCGTGAGCCCAGTGCACATCAAATCATCACGTGCATTGATGGGCCAGACATTTAATGATGGCAGGCTGAGTGTGACACACAAACCGTAGGTTGCCGACCCCTGCCTTACATAGTAGAGAATGTGGTCATGTATAGGGAGAAAGAAAGAAAGAAAGAAAGAAAGAAAGAAAGAAAGAAAGAAAGAAAGAAAGGGAGTGATAGAGGGAGGGAGAGAGAGGGATGGAGAGAAAGAAATAAAGAGATGGAGGGAGGGGGAGAGAGGGATGGGGGGAAGGAAAGAAAGAGAGAAAGAAAGAGAGGGAGAGAGTCACTGTTTGTGCTACATAAAAAAGGATATACACTGTATGCATGTTGCAGACGTTTACTTCTATAACAGCATAGCAGTTTTGATAATCCTCTGTAGATCAATATATCCCACAGCCACAGAACTTACCCCCATCACTCACACTGCACCAGAATAAAGAGGCCAGCTACATCCCCTCCCACACACTTACACTGCAAAGCTTCTCAGGCTCCTAGTCAGTGATGGTAGAGTCCAATGAGAGCACCTGGACAGAGGTACTGGGGAGGAGGCAGGGGGAGGAATGTGTCTCCACACGTTCTGTGTCTCTTCCGCTCTCTGCTCAGCCGCTAAGCAATATGTGTACCTGTGTGCACGCACCCAAATGGCAATGCATGTGAAAAAAAACACAGAGCTGAGTTGTGACGCCGGCCGCCCGCAGGCAATCCAGTGTGACAGAACTCACTGGCTACTGCCTGACTGGCCGGGAAAGGCTCTGATTTCCGGGATAGAGCCCGGGACAAAGATGTATCGGGACATGGATTTGAAATCCGTGACTGTCCTGGGCAATCCGTGACAGTTGCCAACTATGAGTTATTTTCCCTGTGTTGTTTGTTTGCCTTACCTTGTAATGATTGGTTTACATGTTGTGGCTGCATTTTGTGTGCCATGGCTGATTGATTCCCCTATGTTCATTCATTAAAGTGATTGCACTGTAAAGTCATATTTTTTCTAAATAACAAACATGTAATTTACCTGCTCTGTGCACTGTTTTTTCACGGAGCAGCCTCTATCCTCCTCTTCTTGGGTCCCCTGCTGGCACTCCTGGATCCTCTCACCTGCTGAGTGCCCCCATAGCAAGCCACTTGCTATGGGGGCACTCATAAGGACTGGCTCCCGGGCAATTGACACACACACAGCGTGACTTGGCCCTGTCCCCTGCTTCCTCCTTACTTGCTGTGTCTGAGCAAATGAGGAGAGATAAGGAGCAGTGATGCTGGATCGACATTAAGCATAGGGAAAGTAAAAGTGGGAGGCTGGGGGGGGGGTTTGATACGGCCGGGCGGCTGGGGGCTGGTTGTGTACCTTAATGCATAGAATGCAATAAGATACACAACCTTCTGCCTTTAGATCCACTTTTAACTATTTACCTTATCCCTATTCACCAGAGGGACAAGCAACTTCTTGTTTTGGGTCACATGCATACCTTGCCCTTTCTCTGTGTTGCATAGCAAACCGCTTTTAAAACAATAACATCTCTTCCTAGGATAGTAAGCTTTGTTAATTGCTTTTACCTGTACCAGCACTAGACCAAGAAACTCAGGGATTGTGGGATATTTAGTTTCTTCACAGAAAGTGTTGGTTCTCAGACTACAACTAGAGGTCATGAACTAACCTGTGCAGTGTAATGCTACATGCCTCATGTTTCACATGAACCACATGATCAATGCACATCTTATGCAAGTAAAAACAAGGTGCAGGTTGGACAGTTTATAATGTCTTTAAATCACTACATTATTGGGACCTAAAATAATTTTTCTCTCTGACTCAGCCAAGGATCTCATATGGTGCATTCATAGGGCACCTTTTTCCACAAAGAATTGTAAATAATTACTAAACAACAAAAGATATGTTAAAAACTATTGGTTTATCTCTGTGTATCTGTTTGGGTACCAAAGGTATATTCTTGGATCACCTTTTGTCTTTTTGTATGAGCTTTAATGTCTTTCATTCATACAATATTCTCCTTGTCTATTATTGTAACAGATTTAGTCCTCTTGTCTTTTCCATATATAGCCATGATCTTAACCAGCTGATTTGCCTTTGATGACACTTCTTTACAGATGATACTCAAATCTACCTTTCAGCTCCTGATCATCCTTTTTTTTTCAAAAACGTAAAGTGTATTTCCACTTTTGCAGCCAAATTGGGTTAACACCTACTTTATATTTGTTAAATGTTTCTCAAATTGCTGATTACCATTTTAAAATGGTGTGTGTGTTGTGAGGGGGTTAGCTCGGCAGCGGGTGTGTGTGACCCCCGGGATGGGCTCCCCACACAAAAACAGGCCCAGCAAACGGAGGTTGTGGTTTTCAAAATCAAAAAGGTGCGGTTTATTTTCTATTTACAGTGACAAAACACAGCAAAGCAAAAGAAACATAAATAAAATAAATCCTGGTCAACTTGACCTCTGACTAAACATACAGGTTTCCTAACTAACAACTGGGATCAGCCTAGTGCTGTCCTAGTCCCTAAGTCCCTGGTTTTAAATGTCCAAGCAAATAGCCACACAGGCTTTGTCTCACCGCACAGGGGTTCACTCTCCCTAGACAGTCCACACAGGTCTGGTTCCAGGCATGAGCTAACATCTAATGAAGCTGGGAGTTCTTATAGAGGCCTAAATGAGCTGACAAGCTTCAGCTGGTCTCATCAACTCCCTGTCTGCACGACGCCCAGCACTCTCCCTAGAGGTATGAGTCATCCATGAGCCTACTAGCCTCAGCTGGGCTTATACAACTCTCCACCTAGTTGTATAAGTCGGCGTAAAGCCTGAATCTGGGCGAAATATATCTACCCCCCTGGATGCAACCAGGTGACTTTACCTTCCTGCTGTCACAGTGTGTATATATATATATATATATATATATATATATATATATATATGGTATATGGTATAACCCCTGTAATGCTTTTGTTTGCCATACATATTTCATTGGGGAGATTTCCCTTCATTTCCTGTCCCCTAGCTAAAGTAGGGAAGTGAGAGGAAGTCCCATGCTTGGCATCAAGGTCACCGTAACTAGTGCCCCTACGGAGTCCATTGCCCTCTATTACTGCTCTGGGGGCAACTGAAAGTATGGGGTTTTCCTTCACTTTCATTGATAATGGTTAATATGACAAATAGAGAGGGGGAATCTCCCCTAATAAATGCCCAGACAACAATACAAACCTTTAATGGTGTTCTAATCTCCACTTTGTCCTAAAGGAAAAATAAATAAAAGTTTGCGTTATTTATACTTTAACTGGTCTTTTCTGATAACTTTAGCAATGGAAAATCCTTCTTATGCCCCATACACACGATCGTTTTTCATGCCGTTAAAAATGCCATTTTTAAAAATGGGCATTAAAACCGATCGTGTGTATGCTCCAGAGCATTTTTAACGACGTGAAAAACGGGCATTAAAAATTTCGAACATGCTCTATTTTTTCACGTCGTTTTTCATGACGTTTTTTTTTAACGACGTGAAAAACGATAGTGTGTATGCTTTAACGACGTAAAAAACGCGCATGCTCAGAATCAAGTATGAGACGGGAGCGCTCGTTCTGGTAAAACTAGCGTTCGTAATGGAGATAGCACATTCATCACACAGTAATGGACTGAAAAGCACGAGGCTGAAAAGCGCGAATCGTCGCTCAACAAACTTTACTAACATGAAGGGTGGCGCCATTCGAACGGAACTTCCCCTTTATAGTGCCGTCGTACGTGCTGTACGTCACTGCGCTTTGCTCAAGCGTTTTTTTTAATGATCGTGTGTACGCAAGACAGGCTTAAGAGGAAACATGAAAAAAAACGACAAGAAATACGTTGGTTTAAAAAATGGCATGAAAAATGATCGTGTGTATGGGGCATTAGTATTCTTTGTTTAAAGGGAACTGGAGACCTGTGTTTTCCATAATAAACCATGCTTGTACTATGCTGGCAGATCTCATTATTACTTTTAAACAAGATTTAACTCTGTCTGTCCCAACAAAGGGTTACAGATTAAGAAGCTGGACTTCTTGCATTGTGTGTTATTGAGAGGAGATTCCCAGTCCTAAACCTTCCTACTGGGACAGATTAACTCTGTTCAGAAATGCTTGCAGTCAGTAATGAGGCCTTCTGCTGTAAAAATTGAAAAGGTAAGAAATATATATTGTACTCTTTGGGGTATCGAACAGCTACTTGTAAATATAGACAGTCTTTATTTTTCTTCCAAAAACCAGGAAGCTGCAAGTCATCTTTCCCTCTCTATCAGATCATCCTGCAACCGTTCACCCTGTTTGTGTGAAAATCCCTGAGCACTTCAACTGAGCTTCCTTTCGCCCCCCTTAAAGGGACCACTACCCAAAAATAGGTGCTGTGGACACTTATTTGCCCTCCAGGCCCAATCTTTGGTGCCCCATACAATATACCGTATACAATACAGTATACAGTATATATATATATATATATATATATATATATATATGTGTGTGTGTGTGTGTGTGTGTGTGTGTGTGTGTATATATATATATATATATATATATATATACACAGTATCTCACAAAAGTGAGTACACCCCTCACATTTTTGTAAATATTTTATTATGTCTTTTCATGTGACAACACTGAAGAAATTACACGTTGCTACAATGTAAAGTAGTGAGTGTACAGCTTGTATAACGTTGTAAATTTGCTGTTCCCTCAAAATTACTCAACACACAGCCATTAATGTCTAAACTGCTGGCAACAAAAGTGAGTACACCCCTAAGTGAAAATGTCCTAATTGGGCCCAAAGTGTTAATATTTTGTGTGGTCAACATTATTTTCCAGCACTGCCTTAACCCTCTTGGGAATGGAGTTCACCAGAGCTTCACAGGTTGCCACTGGAGTCCTCCTTCACTCCTCCATGATGACATAATGGAGCTGGAGGATGTTAGAGATCTTGCGCTCCTCCACCCTCCATTTGAGGATGCCTCACAGATGCTCAATAGGGTTTAGGTCTGGATACATGCTTGGCCAGTCCATCACCTTTACCCTCAGCTTGTTTAGCAAGGCAGTGGTCGTCTTTGAAGCCGTTATGTTGGAATATTGCCCTGCGGCCCAGTCTCCGATTAGCCTAGGCCATCTTTATGTAGAGCAACAATTCTTTTTTTCAGATCCTCAGAGTTCTTTGCCATGGGGTGCCACGTTGAACTTCCAGTGACCAGTATGAGAGAGTGAGAGTGATAACACCATTTTTAACACACCTGCTCCCCATGTACACCCGAGACCTTGTAACACTAACAAGTCACATGACACTGGGGAGGGAAAATTGCTAATTTGACCCAATTTGGACATTTTCACTTAGGGGTGTACTCACTTTTGTTGCCAGCTGTTTAGACATTAATGGCTGTGTGTTGAGTTATTTTGAGGGGACAGAAAATTTACACTGTTATACATGCTGTACATTCACTACTTTACATTGTAGCAAAGTGCCATTTCTTCAGTGTTGTGACATGAAAAGATATAATAAAATATTTTTCAAAAATATGAGGGGTGTACTCACTTTTGTGAGATACTGTACATATTTAAATACCATTGTCTAGCCACCAGTTCTTAGGTACCAAGAGGATGCTTGTCTCCTCTGTATGACAGTAGGTCAGTGTGAGCAATAAGATAAGACCATCAGCATTGTAAACTTGTTGCAGCAGAGTCAGACAACTGTTCTCCCCTTAACACATAAACTGTTGCATATCCCAACCCCAAATAAAACAACATCAATTCAACAAGATTGTGTAGACTCAGTGGTGCATGGAGTACAAACAGAGAGGATCGTATGGAGGGTGTGGCATGCATGTAAGTAAGGACAATTTTGACTAGTGGCTCTGTGTTGCTGATGGGCCAGTGATTACAGGGGCAATAGAAGCGGGGGGAGGGTTAGTAAACTAAGTGTATTTGCACTGATACTTTATATTTTAATTCCTGACACAGCTTATTACACTCCAATCAGTAACTCAACTCAGGAAAAGACCAGCATGCCTAAAGAGTTTTCCCTGGACTGCTATGATCAATCACAAAATTGTAATAACACAAACAGAAGCCGCAGGGATTGTATTTAAATGAAATATATACAAACTATACATAGAAAAATGCTTTCTAAAGCCTAGATTTCCTGTAACTAACTATACAAAGTACCGCTTTAGAACAACGACAGGAGCTGACTCATTAAGTCACAAAAATGTTTTCAGCGCGCTATTAGCATTGATAGTGTTGTTTTTCCTAATATTTTTCATTTAATTTTGTTGTGCCTATGGGCATAAATAGCAGATGGCAATTTATGTACACATTACTTTATTGTGTTTTTATAGGAGGACAAGCATTTTTATGGCTAGTAAATGCTGTTATACAGCTTTCCATTGCCCTACTCCTAATTATGATAAAGACAGGCTAACTTATCTAGGCTTTGCAGCTCAATACATTGGCTAGTTTAGAAATTAATAAATACAATAAAAATTCTGTGTACATACAGTGCAACAAAATATCTTTTAATGTTCTAATATGAGATTTGTAATCAGCTGACTGCTGGTTAAAATGATTACTCTAAGCTGTAAAAATGTAATCCTCCAAGGTATTTTTGAACTTGACCTTTACAGAAAGAAAAGTTTAGATAAAGAATTTAGAAACGTGCAGTGTTATAAAAATAGTCTCAATACTTTTGATTGAAATCTCTAGAGCACCAGGAAAAAAAAAAAATAATTCTAGATGAAGCTAGGAATTTCAAACCTTGGCTCCTGCACATTATTCCTCACAAAGAACCCGCCTGTAAAGCCAATATCTGTACACTTTTTAATTTCCAGTCAAGTAAAGAGAAATTAAATTATTTTCCAGCAGACAAAACCATATCACGAAGAGTCTAGTCATTAAACCCAAACACTGTTAGATCAGATTATTTGGAAATCACCTTAGAAAGAATTCTAGTCTAGGGCAATGAGACTTTACTTTTATTTATATTACTAGAGTAAACTGAAATCAATGATTACTATGGTCTAAATAGTGATGAGAAAATTGGTTTAACTGGGGAGTTATGGTAAAATCAGCCAATCTTCCATGAGCAAATGTTTGTTGCAGATCGCTGATATGCTCAACCAGTTGAAACAATTCAATGTAAACACTGGGAAATGGATTCCTCGGATTCCCTACCTATCCTTATGCACATCATTAAAGCTAAAGTATGTTAATACTCTGAATTGCAAATTAAACAATTGAAAACATGTGTTATCTTCTGCATTATCCATATTTTAAGTTATCCATATGTCATCTTCAGAGTTTGTTCAATTCATTTCCCTCAGCCCTAGTGGCAGATGATGAAGGTGGTACTACTATCTAAAAGAATGGGTGTAATTATTTTATCCTAGAAAGTTCTCTTCATGAACTACTTAACTTACTTGACAGGATTTGGGTATATAATTGGGCAATGCTATCAACATCGTTATCCTCACTCTAATCCAGTGCTTCATCAGTCATTTATTACTTGTTTCACTAAATACAGCAGTCAAATGAAAATGCAGAACACATGTAGGAACTGTGAGGAGCCACATTGTTCTGTGCAGTGCTGTAGTCTGTCCCTTATGCAAATGTAGAAGCTTAAAGTGATTGTTAAGGCTCGTTTTTTTTATCATGTTATACTTACCTGCTCTGTTGCAGTGGATTTGCACAGAGCAGCCCCAATCCTCCTCTTCTCAGCTCCCTCTTCTGTGAGCCTGGCCCCTCCCTCATGTTCAGTGCCTCCAAAGCAAGCAGCTTGCTATGGGGGCATCCGAGCCGAGTCACAGCTCCCTGTGTCCATTCAGACACAGAGCCCTGACCTTGCCCTGCCCCCCCCTCTCCCCTGATTGGCTATCTGACTTTAAATGACAGCAGCAGGACCTGCATGCTGCTTTGTCTCAGGGAATCAGGAAGGAGAATTTCGGACGGCTGAGACATTCGTGGGCATCGCTGGACAGAGGGGGACCTCAGGTAAGTGTTAGGGGGTCTGAAGGGGGCTGCTGCACATAGAAGGCTTTTAATCTTAATGCATAGAATGCATTAAGATAAAAAAAACCTTGTGCCTTTACAATCCCCTTAAGGACCGGGCCTATTTTTCAAACTTGTTGTTTACAAGTTAAAATCATTATTTTTTGGTGGAAAATCACTTAGAACCCCCAAACATTCTATTTTTTTGTTTTTCAAACACCCTAGAGAATAAAATGGCAGTCTTTGCAATACTTTTTGCCACACCGTATTTGTGCAGTGGTCTTACAAGCGCTCTTTTTAGGGAAAAAATACACTTTTTTTATTTAAAAAATAAGACAACAGTGAAGTTAGCCCAATTTTTTTTGTTATATTGTAAAAGATGATGTTACGCCGAGTAAACTGATCCCCAACATTTCACGCTTCAAAGTTGTGCCCGCTCGCGGAATGGCTACAAACTTTTACCCTTAAAAATATCCATATGCAACGTTTAAAAAATTCTACAGGTTGCATGTTTTGAGTTACAGAGGAGGTCCAGGGCTAGAAATATTGCTCTCGCTCTAACAATCTCAGTAATACCTCACGTGTGGTTTTAACACCGTTTTCCTATGCAGGCGCATATAGGTATGCGGGATGGGCGCGTTTAATTTTTTTTTTCTTATTTATTTTACCTTTTATTTTTTTATTTTTACACTGTTCTTTAAAAAAAAATAAAAAATTGCGACACTTTTATTCCTATTACAAAGAATGTAAACATCCCTTGTAATAGAAAAAAAGCATGACAGGACCTCCTAAATATGAGATCTGGGGTCAAAAAGAGCTCAGATCTCATATTTACACTAAAATGCAATAAAAAATTAAAATAAAAAATGTTGCTTTAAGAGCTATGGGCGGAAGTGACGTTTTTTGACGTTGCTTTCGCCCTGTAATGGTATGGAGCCTGGGTGGGGGCCATCTTCCCCCTCCCTCAGCTATATACCACAGAGGAGAGCGGCTCTGGTTAGCGGCGGAGAGCACCGGTAATAAAAGTGATCTCGCAGTGAACCTGCCTCAGAGAGAATTTTTGTATTGGGACTAATTCGTATTTTTGTAAGCGTAATTTTTCGTTGAATCGGAATGATTCGTATTTCTGTAAGCCTTAATTTTCGTTGGTTTAGAATTTGTATTTTCGTTATAGTACATTGTTTTTCGTTGATTCTTGACACAACTCGTAATTTTGTAATTCATACTTTTGTAAGATTACCTTTTTTGTTTATTCATAACTTTCGTAACATTGGTTTTTTTTTTTTTGATTTGGAATTTTGTGAGTATTTCTCAAAATGGCATTGCCTAACTTGCTTACAATTGATTTGTACTTTCATAAACACATTGCAGTTGTTCGTAACAATTCAAAATCTCATATTTTAGTTTTGTTTTTGACACGCGGCTACAGCCTCCACCCCTGTATGCTATTTTGAGAGGGAGTACAGGGGTGTAGTGAGGGAGGAACAGAGAGCAGAGCAGAGAATGGTATTGTTGGTTTTGTGGTTGTTTTTGTGTGGGTTGGTGCTTTTGTTGAAATTAGAATGTCTGGGAGTGAGAATGGACATGTGAGTTTGGATTGTGGATTGTGAAATAAAAGAGGGGGGGCGGTGTTGTGATAGATTTATAGCACAAACATGCGATTCAGACCTTCACTGGAATAACATTTTACTGATCGGACCTCCGTGAATTTTCAATCAGTACCCCTGATTTAAGGTTTACTGCAATAGTATACCAACAGTACATAGGCCCAGTCCCCTGGTAAAAGGACAAACCATTTAGCAATGATTTGCCCTCTTACCTGGGACTTGCTAGGAGGATCCCTTTTTGCTCTGAAGTCAGATTACGACATCTAGCTTCTGCTGTTCTGCAGAAGCCGGATAACAATCCTGCCGTCCATTCTCTGCCTGAGAGATTTTTAGCTGACTGTTCTGTTCTCAGCCAATAAATGGCACACAGTGCAAGGAAATTATTATTAATTAAAGCTCAAATAAGTCCTGTAGCATACCTCTTCCCACAAAACAATGTACCTCTATGTCACTGTGAGGAAATGGTTGTACCAGGATAAAGCCTGCAGCTGCGGGTTTACAGCGAGGCACAATCTGACATCTACAGTGTTCCTCTGCTCTTTGCATAGCTTTCAATTGCGTCCATAAAATGGTATCGCCCATCAAAAAAACCCTACGATGCACGGGCACTCTTTCGACGAAGGGCACAAATAGATAGAACACCGGAACCGGCATCGATCGAGTCTCCAATGTAGTAACCTGGAAGCGACGTCATGAGTACGTCACTTCCGGTTTATTTGGCTGCCAATGGTGCAGATTTTAAAAATTCAACAGTATTCCAAAATGCAGATTTTTGCTTTTTGAATACTTTTACATGCAAAGGAGGGATTTGGGAATTTGGGGAGGGATTTGGGGATTGGGATGAGACCGTGTAAAAAAAAAATATAAAGAAAGTAATAAATAAGAAACCTTTTTTTTTTTTTTTAAACGCCCCACGTGCTCGTGCACCACAGAAAACGCATACGTAAGTCATGTCTGCAAATGTAAATGGTGTTCAAATCACACATGTGAGATATTAGAGCGGCTCCCAGTGATCACGTGACTCCTCGGCTCTCTCTTTTTCTCTCCTCTCTTCCCCTCCTCCCTGACTGAAGTCAGTGGGAGTGCTTGGCCCCGCCCGCTGGAGCTGTCAGCCGGGCAGAGGAGAGAGCTGAGGAGTCGCTCTGATATAAGTACCGATCAGCATATTTTTTTATATAAAACGGACACAGGGACACTTATTGTGATGTGACAGAGGGGATGGGATGATTTTCTAGTACTGGGTTAACAACCACTTTAAGACTTGGTCTTCTATGTTACATTTTATTTATATATATAAAGGTTATTTAATTAAAATAGTGGAAAATCAAATATAATTTAGCCTTGACTTTTATATACAATCATCTTATACAAGGTTAGGTTTCTGCATCCAGGAGTGATAGAGAATATTTGTTTAAAGACAAGAGAAAACAAACCATGGCTATATAAGATATAAATACAATTTACACTAATGGATATAGATTTTGCTTTATAAGTTGTAACCATTTTTAGCTATATAAGTGGATTCATCTTTTTGGGATTCTCTATTAATCATTAATACAACGTATCCCCCCTCCCCCACCTGATCTTTCATACTCTCCATAGTTCATTATTATTACTACTGTCAAGTCTAATCTCTACAAATCCATTTCTTTGAACATTGTCATCAACATTGGCTATCTCATCTATTCCAGATCAACAAGACCTGTCTGAGGGGAGATTGCAGTGCAGTCCACCCTACTCACCTGTCCTTATTTCTGAGGGTATTGAGATTGAGCCAGAGCTGACCCCTGTAATTCCCCAGACTCCTGCCTTTTCCCCATGGCCAGAAGAGGAAGTCATGGGCCAAGGTTCTCGCATCCTGCCACCAGTCTCTGATGCTGCCCCCAGTGTGCCTGTACTGCAGGAGCCACAGCTGTTGCCACCTCCTGCTCGGATGGCACCTACTGCTGTATTACCTGGCCCAGCAACTGTCCACGAAGAAGTACTTCAGAGGGTGCTTATAGAAGTGAGGAGGCAGGAAAGTGCCAGCAGGAGGATGTCATGGGACATCAGGAGGCTTACCCGGGCCATTCATCTTTATTTTTCTGTATCTGTATGTATATTAGCAGCAGACTCAGTATCACCACCAGTGCCACCACCAGTACTACAAGTAGAGGATTAGTAAGAAAGCAGCCTGGTTGGCATGCTGCATAACAACCCCAAAAAAACTGATTTAACTTGAAAAAAAATAAAAAAAGGTTTGAACTACTAACTATGAGAAAATCCAATGGTAATTGTGCTTAAAGTGCACTGTTTAAATTATGGAAATGACTGGAATCATTTTATAACATTCTTATAACTAAATAAATACAGCAGCTTGAGACAGTTTTGCCACCTGTCCAGGTAGTGAAACCTTGACAGGAACGTCACCTGCTGCCACTGTGTGATAGATATTTTAGAGAAAGTTTCTTCTTCAGCCGTAGATGCTAGAGCAACTTGCTTACTTTTGGTTGTAGTCTGGCCTGTACTGCTGTGTTTTTGTGACAAAATTGGAGGTGGCAGGCATAGTGAAGGAGGTTACTTGACTCACAGTGGGGGGCGGCGGGACTAACGCTTATGGGAGACTCAACCAGAACAGGAGAGGCAGGTGCCACTGGTGCTGTTCTCTCAGGGGAATCATTCTATCTCATAAATATTCGGTTTCTGATCAAGATTAAAAGGTAAGGTGTAATCTGAATCTTCCACATTTGCAAAGGAGGATTTATCACCATCAGATGTTGGGGGGACCTGCTGAATTCCCTCTTCTCCCTGATAGCTAATGGGAAAAGGGAGTAAAAAAATCTCCCTCATCACTTCTATGACCTGCAGATGTAATTTCAGTGGTGATGGTGGTGCCACTGGGAGTAGCAATAGTGGTGGTGGTGGGACTATGAGCGCGCAAAATTTCTTGCTCATATTCTAATATTTCACTCTTAGGCTGCTTAAATGGATGTTCGCAACCTAAAGCTGTGTTGGTGGTACTGCCAGGCCTTTCCTGTAAAACATACTTGGTGTCACCACATTTCTAGAAGTGCCCATAGCAGAGGTGGTGGTGACACAACTGGCACTAGTAGGAATTGTGCAGGTTGTTCCGGAGGGAAGATCCTGAAAAAGGCGACAACATGCAATAGATGCCGACTGCTTCCTGGTCTCAGACCAGGATCTCTCAGCCCTGCTAGTAGGGGACTTTGAAGCATCAACCGTTTCCCTCCCTGACCTTTTCTGTTTGGAGGGTGGCCTTAGCATAGCACTACGGCTATTCAAAGTATCAGAGCTTGGCCTTATGCAGCTGCTAGATCTGCCCGAACACACTGGCTGAGGCACTGAAATAGGACAGGCAAGCTGCTCCTGCTGCTTCATTTGTCTCCCCTTTGAAAAGTCACTCCTGTGAGACCTAACATGACTACTAGAATGTTGTGTAGTACTGGTGGTGGAAGTATGACTATCTGGGCCTGGCAATACAGATGCTGACATACATGACGCAGACAATGGTGGCACATACCCACAGGTGCTTGAGGTTGTTGTGTGTCACTGTTGTTGCTGGTACCAGGAGGAGGAACCTCATGTTGAGAGCTTGAATCCATCTTGACAACAGTGGCGGCTGGTGCTCAAATTTTTTGGGGGGGCGCAAACAAACTGAAAAAAAAAAAATCATCAATTGCCGCCACTGTGCCCATTAAACGCAGCCACTGTGCCCAAACGCCACTCGTTTGTCCCCAAATGCAGCCAGTTTCCCCTCCCCATATGCAGCCAGTTTCTCCCCCATACGCAGCCAGTTTCTCCCCCATATGCAGCCAGTTTCCCCCCCATAATACAGCCAGTTTCTCCCCCATAATACAGCCAGTTTCTCCCCCATAATACAGCCAGTTTCTTCCCCATAATACAGCCAGTTTCTCCCCCATATGCAGCCAGATTCTCCCCCATAATACAGCCAGTTTCTCCCCCATAATACAGCCAGTTTCTCCCCCATAATACAGCCAGTTTGTCCCCCATATGCAGCCAGTTTGTCCCCCATATGCAGCCAGTTTGTCCCCCATATGCAGCCAGTTTGTCCCCCATATGCAGCCAGTTTCTCCCCCATAATGCAGCCAGTTTCTCCCCCATATGCAGCCAGTTTCTCCCCCATATGACAGCCAGTTTCTCCCCCATATAACAGCCAGTTTGTCCCCCATAATACAGCCAGTTTGTCCCCCATAATACAGCCAGTTTGTCCCCCATAATACAGCCAGTTTGTGCCCCATATACAGCCAGTTTGTCCCCCATATGCAGCCAGTTTGTCCCCCATAATACAGCCAGTTTGTCCCCCATAATACAGCCAGTTTCTCCCCCATATGCAGCCAGTTTCTCCCCCATAATACAGCCAGTTTGTCCCCCATATGCAGCCAGTTTGTCCCCCATATGCAGCCAGTTTGTCCCCCATATGCAGCCAGTTTGTCCCCCAATATACAGCCAGTTTGTCCCCCAATATACAGCCAGTTTGTCCCCCAATATACAGCCAGTTTGTCCCCATATATACAGCCAGTTTGTCCCCCAATATACAGCCAGTTTGTCCCCCATATACAGCCAGTTTGTCCCCCATATGCAGCCAGTTTGTCCCCCATAATACAGCCAGTTTCTCCCCCATATACAGCCAGTTTGTCTCCCCAGCCCTGCACTTACCTTCCTCGAGTCAGCGCCGTCCTTCTTCCGTCCTCGATGTCTTCTCCCGCCCTCGATGTCACTTCAGCCAATCAGGTTACCGGTAACCAGACCCGGTGAACCTGATTGGCCAGGGAACGCACCCCTGTGCATCCTCTCATTAGATATTTAGAAGCCGATTACAGCCCTCAGGCTGTAGTCGGGAAGCCTATCAGAGCCTGCTGGCTCTGATAGGCACTTCTAAAGGCCAATCAGACCCTGTGATTCAGATGGCCGGCGCTCAAGGGGCCGGCCATCTGAATAGTGGGCGGCAGCAATACATAGGTTCATGCAATGCATGAACCTATGTATTGTTGTGAGTGACGGCCGGGCGCAGAAGCGAGCGGTAGCGGCGCTTCTGCACCCACTATGGTCGCGCCGCCATGTGTGAAAAAAAGACATTAAAAAAAACAAAAAAAAACTCTTAAAGGGCCCGTTTTTTTTTTTTTTTTTGGTGACCACAGGAGGGGGGGCGGCGCCCGGGCGCCCCCTATGGACGGGCCGCCACTGCTTGACAACAACTTTACTAGACTGGACTCTCTTCTGCTGCTTCTCAAATTTTGTCTCCTCTGCTCAAATACAACTCCCTTTCTCACTCGGTTCCCAGGAATGCAATGCACTTTTGCCCTTAATCCAACCTCCAGCACAAAATGAAGCAGCTGATTGGACTGTAATTTACTCCATACCAGTAATCCAGACCCCAAGGAATTAACTGATTGGACTAGAAAACTGTAATGCTGCGTACACAAGATCGGAAATTCCGACAACAAAACCGTGGATTTTTTTCCGACGGAATGTTGGCTCAAACTTGTGTTGCAAACACACGGTCACACAAATGTTGTCGGAAATTCCGAACGTCAAGAACGCGGTGACGTACAACACGTACGACGAGCCAAGATCAATGAAGTTCAATAGGCAGTTCGGTTCTTCTGCTTGATTCTGAGCATGCGTGTTTTTTTGTGCGTCGGAATTGCATACAGACGATCTGAATTTCCGACAAGAACTTTTCTTGTCGGAAAATTTGAGAACCAGCTCTCAAATTTTTGTTGTCGGAACTTCCAACAGCAAATGTCCAATGGAGCCTACACAAGGTCGGAATTTCCGACAAAAAGCTCACATCGAACATTTGTTGTCGGAAATTCCGATCGTGTGTAGGCGGCATTACTCTCGAACATCCGCAATAACGAATAAATTCAAATTGAATAAACCAACCATTCATTATTTTTAGCGGACATTCAGATGAATCAATTCCTTTCCAATTGTTCAGTTGCTCACTATAGAATATAACAAATCGTGTTGAATTAAATAAAATCATTTGTTATGCGATCACGAGTCGACCTGCTGTTGCATTTGGCCCTTAACGAATCAACGAATCATGCCAAAACCATTCACTATTTTTGATATAACTTATTTTAGATTCGGTTTTATTCGTAATTGCCTTGTTTGGAAATTTGAATATATCCGAATGTCCGAAAGTTACAAAATTCGGACAACCTTTGATTTGTTAGTAAAACGAATTGCACAAGCCTACTCTTTGTTAACTGGCACCCAGAGCAATGGAGGACCCGAGAAGCAAGTTTTGGACTTGAAGCAGTGCAATTGCTTTTTTTATCTTTGAACTCTTACAATGTATGTGTCTTTGAATAATAAAAAAAGGTATTTTTCTATCCATTCAGTCCTTTGACAGGCAATACCTTTTTTACTTTAATTTACTTTTGTAACTTTAGGAATTTATGCATTACCTTTTTCACAGCTCATCTTGACATGACAGAAGACCTAGGGGTTTATTTACTAAAGGGCACATAGACTGTTGTCTTTCCAAGTGTAGTTGCACTCTGCAAGGGAATGTGCTCCAGAGCTTAGTAAATGAGGTGCAGCTTTACTTTGCACAAAATACCTGATCACATGCAAGGAAACTATTTAAAAAAAATGCATTTTTGCTCACACGTGATTGAATGATTGAAGTCAGCCGAACTTCCCCTCATTTACCCAGGTAAAAAATATTATGGCATCCAAAAGTATACAAATTAAGGTGCTTAAAGTTGCGCTTCAAGTAGCAATTACAGGTCTTGTCCTTTCCCTAGCCTGTTACTGGACGGTGAAATGAGAAATAGCAGAATAATAAATTCATCTCTCTGTCATTCTATTCTGTACTGTTAATCTGAGCACTGCTGTGCAGATGCTAGTATCAAGTCAAATTCAGGGACTTGCACTGCTTGCATTAAAATAAAAATAATGAATAAAAAATAAGAATGTGTGAATGAATACAGAGCTTCATTAATTTATGCTCTTTATTTCTGCCTGGAATCAAATTTTATGCATTTTTTTCTATCTTACAGGCTAGAGGGCACCCAAGAGTGCGTAGGATCCATTGAGGATTGTATTTCTGTGTCGTAGAATATGCAGGGAATTGTGGTACAGATTGCTCAAAACCTATGATGTAATATACAAAATAAAATAAGTGTAGTACTAACCTTTCAAGGCAACACCTTTATCGTATATAGAGTTATACTTACTAGAACTAGTACTTTAATATTAGATGTATTTCATCATAGTGAGCAGAGAATTCTGTCCCGTGACCTACTGCACCCTTTGCTCCCAAATAAAAGTATGATCCTCACTGGTTACCATGCCTAACTGTCTTGTACCTGGTGATGGAGCCTAAAGTGGAGAGGAAAGCGATCTCTTACACCTCTGGGTCAGTACCCCATATAAGGTAACAGAGGGCACAAGAGCCCGGAGTGGCATAAGTGCCTGGCAATTCTGGTGATGGCGGTTACAGAGGAGAGGTCTGTGCGCACTTGAATGCAGGCTGGATTGTGACGCAGGGCAGCAGGCACAGTAGGCTGGCAGGTCACAGGCAGAAAGCGCTCGGCAGGTGGCAGACAGCAGGTACTTGGCAGGCTGCAGCAGTAGGGATGACCTCCACAGGCTGGACACAGAGCAGGGTCAGACATGCCAGGTCAGTAACCAGCAAGTGCGTCAGGTACAGAGCAGCAGGCAGAAGAGTAGTCAGGTTCAGGCTGGCGTTGGCAATGGTAAGCAGATGGGCAGAAGTATCAGGCAGAGACATGGTCAAAGAGCAAGCCAGGGGTTTGTTCGGGTAGAGTTCAAGCGTGGTCAGACGGATGGAAGAATGGCAACAGGAGATCAAGCACAGGAACAAGTAGCAGGTAGCAAAACACTCTAGACCATAAGGCAAGGTCCTAGTGCAGCAGAGGTGTTTTAATAGCCCACTTGGCACCAATCTAGTGGTGGGCGTGCACACACTTTTGTCTTTCCTGACACTAACCGTCAGCAGATTAGAAGGTTATGCGTGGAGATCTTGGATAGAGCTCATATCTGTGTGCTTATGGGCACCTCCATCAAAGGGGAGATGACAGAAGATATCAGTGGAAACTGCATATACAATTTTTTGTAGGAATAGACAAATCTGACAATTGTGTGCTTCCAGCCTTGTAACAACATTTTGGGGAAGGTCTTTTTTCAGTTCCAGCATGACTGTGCTATTGTGCAAAAAAGACAGGCTCATAAAGACATGGTTTGATGTGATAGAATTCAAGTGTACATATAATAGAGAAGAGACATAATGAGCTACAGTAGCTGATTTTCCTAAAACATAGTAGAAGAAGATGCATTTGGGATATTTCTATTTGCATAAGTCATATTCTCTTTGATAACTTTAGGAAAACACTTTACTGGCAATCCCAGTTTGTATAATATACCCTTACCTTCAATGATGTCAGGGGGAGGGGTGGGAAATAAATTCCCATCCTATAAATTCTTTGGGCACTATAAGCGGGACACTCCTTTTGGATCATGTCTTTTGGGGTAATTTTACAGCATATTATGCATTTAGTAGTGAACTGGATTATAATTTGGATAAAAATAGGGTCTACACCACTAACTCACTAAAATGCAGATTTTTTTATTAACTACATATTTTTTTATTGCAAAACTCATATCCTTAGTCTAGAGCTACATTTTGATTGAAATAGGATTCTAAGAATTTACTATAAAGTGGTTGTAAAGGGTCAAGGTTTTTTTACCTTCATGCATTCTATGCATGAGGGTAAAAAACATCTGTGTGCAACAGCCCCCCAGCCCCCCCCCCAATACTTACCTGAGCCCCATCTCGATCCAGTGATGTGCACCAGAGCAGAGACTCTCCCTGGTCTCTTCCTCCTCATTGGCTGAGACATCAGCGTAAGCCATTGGCTTCCACTACTGTCAATCACAGCCAGTGAGCCAATCAGGAGAGAGCAGGGCTGAACCGCGCTCCATGTGTGAATGGACACACAAAGCAGCATCTTGGAAGTGAGCCTGCTCAGGCGCCCCATAGCAAACTGCTTGCTATAGGGGCACTCAGCAGGAGGGAGGGACCAGGAGCACCAGCGGAGCAAGAAGAGGAGGATAAAGGCTGCTCTGTGCAAAACCACTGCACATAACAGGTAAGTATGCCATATTTGTTATTTTTAAGAAAAAAAATGCCATTATTATTACTTAACCAGTATACCCGAGAATTGAGTCAGCACACATGGATGCTTAAACTTTGTTTATAATGTGGAAATTGAATGATATCTCAATGGCACTACATATGTTGCAGGTTTATCCTCAAAGCACTTTCTAATAGTAATATTGTTGTGCAGAGTATAGATATAATGCATTGGAAGCTTTTGCAGAGAATACTTTACTTTCATGGAGAAATAGCTCAACATATCTTACAGCATGTCTTTATCATGGAACATGAACAAGAAGGATACAAGAACACAGTGAGGAAAGCAAACACTTCCTCTCATTAAATTACCATAGAATACATATTATAACACTGCAGTGACACCTACTGCATAGATAGGTATAATGTATACAGTACTGTCAGTTCAATTCCTGAGGAGCATTTCCCTTGGAGGAAATATAAGATTTCTGGGTCACTCTGTGATCCCCAATGTCCTTGCAGATATCCAACTGCCAGAGGGAGACTGTTGTGAGAAGATGCTTGTTAGATGGTTATTTTACAATTACAGTGGTTCCAAAGGCTGGGTGATTTTTTTAAACTCAATGCATTCTATGCATTAAAGTAAAAAATACCTTCTATCCCCCACTCCCTCCAGTATACTTACCCGAGCTCAATTTCGATTCAGCGATGTGCACGAGAGCTGTGACACTTTCCCTCTTCATAGGCTCAGAGACAGTAACAGCAGCCATTGGCCGCCACTGCTTTCAATCACATCTAGTAAGGAGTGAGCAAGGGCAGGGCCAAAACATGCTCTATGGATACACAGTGATGGCTCTGGAGTGATCTCACACTCCGTGAGGGCGGGAGCCAGGAGCGCCAGCGGGGGACCCGAGAAGAGGAGGATTGGGGCTGCACTGTACAAAACCATTACACAGAGCGGGTAGGTATAACATTTTTGTAGTAAAAATAAATATATAAATACTTTAATGACTTTTTTTCTATACAATATCTGTTAAAATGTTACTTTCATTCCTGACTATTTACTAGCAGCCATTGTCTTGTCTATCATGTCTTTGCTCCTTCATTACATTACCTAAGTATTAAGAAATTCTATATATAATATAATATCTTTCAGTAACTGATGTTAATTAAATGCATCTCTTGCCTCATAAACAGTCCATTGCCTAACCTTTTAAATGATACTGAATAGAGACCTGGAGAGCATGGAGGATTAGGGGGGATTTACCAAGTGTCAGATATTCAATGTTGTACGTCATGTAAACCAAAATTAAAGAATTACATCTGAAAGTCCTTACCTCAAGTGTTCACTAGACCTAACACAGTATGAAGCTAATTAAATGCATTTTATAGAAATAAAGCTGTATGCTTTGCCCACTAATGCACCTTGAAACTATAAAATTAGGAGTGTTCCATAACGCTTTATTGTAGACTATTTTAATGAAGTGTGCAGGGTTAAGTATGTTATAATTTGATGACCTTTTATTAGATATGAACAGATTATAAAATCAGAACATAAAAGGAATATACCAGACCTGTGTTAGTTCTTTATGTGCGAAATGGGTAAATTGGATCTGTGGCATTGTGTAACAATGGTTTAATCAGCAAATACTCTCACAAAAAAAGAAAAAAAAGGAAAGAGAGAGAGAACATTAAATCTTTGGCTTGAAAATGAATTTCAGTAAAAACAGAAATACACAGTATTATGGGGGATCAAGGATAAGTTGTTGCCATTTTGATCGTACCACCAGTGTGGTTTTATTAAGCATTGCATATAGCAAGTGGGAGTACACTTCAGGGATCACACTCCTAGGTCCCTGAGATCGTAATATGCCTATAAGTGGGTAATTAGATAATTTGGTGGTAGTAGCACCAAACTGGGTGTGCAAGGCGTGTCTAAACTGCAAATACCTATAAAAGACAGTGTGGGAAAGCTCATGCTTTCTCTATAATTGTTCAAAAGAGGACAATACATTATAAGTGTATACATCATCTAAAGTAATAAGACCCTTATGTTCCCAGAAGGAACTGTCTGTAAATTTCTGTAGAGCATTATTATTATTATTATACACAATTTAACGCAGCGCTTTACAATGTAGAGGGGGGACAGCACAATTACAGTACAGTTCAATACAGAAGGGACAGGAGGGCCCTGCTCGTAGAGCTCACATTCTATGGGGGGGGGGGGTGGTGATACAAAAGGTAATATATGCAGGGAATGATTTGATGGGGGTGGCTCAGGGACAGTTGTAGATGGAAGTAGATGGAAGAACATATGATTATGCCAGAGTGGAAGTTCCAAATTAATGTCACTAAAGTCATCTAATCTTTTGACCTCCCTCCAAGGGTGTTGCTAGGGGAAAAGACCAGTGGCTTCAGCCCGAAGGTAAATTTGATAACTCCTCACACATTTTAAAGTAAGTCCAGCCCAAGCCCAGCATCATGGGGGGGGGTAGGCTTACTTGCTGGTTGCTGCCTAGCTAGGCTTTTTGGGGGTCCACTCTGGTCTATAGCCATGGTCAGCCCCCCCTCACAATGTCACTGCCTCCCTCCATATTGTACAGGCCCCCTACAAAGAACAGAGGTGCCTCTATGGCCTCATGTACACTGATGCTGCTAAACAGACGTTCAGAGGCAGTTGGACACTTTTTTCAACTGCCCCTGAACTCATTCAATGTTATCTTATGTGTACATGTACACAGGTTTGAATACTGTCGTTTTTAGGCAGTTGCGTTTATAGGCCTTCTTATGAAGGCAAAAAAATAAGTTCAGACGCTAAACACGGCTAAACGCGGTAACCCGCGCTTCGTTTATAGGCGTTTTTCGTTTTTGCCCATTTAAAAAAAAAAGATATTTTTTTTTAAACGCTTCTAAACGCAAACGCGGCAAAACGCTTCTAAACACGGCATGCAAACGCGGCACAACGGACGTTTTAAACGTGGGTTACTATCTGTCAAGTTAAATCGTTCAGGAGACGTTGTAAAAACGTCCCGTGTACATGAAGTCTAAAGCGAAGAGATGCCTCTAAAGCTATTAATAGGTGGTTGATCTTAAGAACAAAATGTGACTCCACTACAGTCGGCGTAACAGGTACCAATCAATCAGTCAAATGGCGCAGTTGCCCTGCAAGGTAATAGAAGTACATATTAGTAAGCGTTATACCAGTTTAAATTTTTGGTCGTTGCAAAATAGAGAACTTCAACTTTTTCCAATAGTTTGCCCAGACAAAGGAGATAAATAATGCATCTAAAGTTTTAAAGAAGGCTTTAGGCACTGAGACCGGCATATGGGATGTTTCGTAGAGACACTATTAGGTTGAGCTTCCTGCCACTGACAGAGGGAGTTAGGCCTCGTACACACGACCGAGATTCTCGTTGAAAAAAACATGTCGTTTTTTTCGACGAGATTCTTGGACAAGAAACTTGTCCCGGCCGAGTGTACACACGCTCGTTTCAAAGAACCCGCGGTTCTTTGAAAGGAGCGTACGCGGTGACGTCATCGACTACGTCGAGCATGCGCTCGTCACATTCGATGCCGTCGCCGCCATCTTGGTATACCCTACGTATGCCTAGGAAGCTACCGCGCATGCGTCAAATTCATTTCGAACATGCGCGGGCTTCCGGGAGGACAGGTAAGTGTACACACACTCACTTTTCTCGTCGAGAAACATGCCGACGAGAATCTCGACGAGAAAATAGAGAGCAGGTTCTCTATTTTCTCGTTGAGGTTTCTTGTCGGTTTTCTCGACGAGAAACCCGATAGCAGCGTACACACGACCGATTTACTCGGCAAGACCTCTCTGCCAGCAAGTTTCTTGCTGGTTCTTGCCGAGAAAACCGGTTGTGTGTACGAGGCCTTATGCCTATAAATTGAGTTTAGTTTTAATCACTTGAAGAAGGGGGTCAAAAATTTACTTTTAAGACTTCTAAAAGAGAAAGTGTAAAATTTACACCTAAATACATAAATGAGGATACTATCCTAAGAGGGCCTGTAGCATTTCTCTTCGAAAACACTTGAGGATGAAGAAGCATCAAGGCTGACTTCTGACAATTCCTTTTAAGGCCTGGGCATGTGCCATACTGATCAATGATCTGCATGGCCACAACGAAAGACACCAAAGCATTTTGTAAATAGAGGATAAGGTCATCTGCATACAATCTTATAGTGTCGGATCTATTGCCTAAAGTAATGCCTGTAGGGAGAGGATAACAAATCATTTAACAGACAAAAAGGGAGCAAATACTAGAACTTGATGTTGAGGGGTGGTAGAAGTATATGATTGAGACAGTACTGCCCACTGAAAATTACCCATTCAACTGAATAGGGGTGTACCATATATGCCATGCAACTTTGTTCAATGCATGTGGTTACTACATGGGGGCATAGGTTTTTAGGTGTTAAAACATAAGGCAAAAGGTGACATAATGCCTTCTCACTGCTTGTCAAACACCCTCTGAAAAGAGCCATGCCGCAGATTGCTCTTCAGAGGGCGCCTCTGCTGTAAACAAGCTCTTAGGCTGGGTTCACACTAGTGCGACACGACATCTGTCCTACTTTGGATCCGACTTTGCCCTGCGACATGAAGCCGACATATGTCCGACTTTCAATGAACGGGGATCCGACTTGGATCCCAGCCAATATCAGGCACTGTGTTTGGTATGAATCTTGAGGGGGAACTCCAGGCCAAATTTTAAATAAAAAACCGGCATGGGTTCCCCCTCCAGAGGCATACCAGGCCCTTGGGTCTGGTCTGGATTTGAAGGGGCGCCCCTACGCCGAAAAAATGGCGTGGAGTCCCCCTATCCAAACCAGACCCTTATCCGAGCACACAACCTGGCCGGCCGCAGGGGAAGAGGGGGGGACGAGAGAGCGGCCCCCTCCCTCCTGAACCATACCAGGCCGCATGCCCTCAACATGGGGGGTTTGGTGCTCTGGGCCACGGGGGCGACCTGCGGCCCCTCCACCCCAGAGCACTGTGCCCCCATGTTGATGAGGACAGGGCCTCTTCCCGACAACCCTGGCCGTTGGTTGTCCGGGGTCTGCGGGTGGGGGGCTTATCGGAATCCGGGAGCCCCCTTTAATAAAGGGGCCCCTGGATCCCGGCCCCCCCCACCCTATGTGAATGAGTATGGGGTACATCGTACCCCTACCCATTCACCTGGTGGAAAAAAATTGCAATAAAAAAACCACACAGCTTTTTAAAGTATTTTATTGCACAGCTCCGGGGGTCTTCTTCCGACTTCGGGGGTCTCCGGTGTCGTCGCCGCGCTCTCCGGTTCTTTCTTCTGCCGGGCCTCTGCTAACTTCTTTTTAGCTCTTTTGCTAACGGAGGCCCGTTCTTCTCCGTCGTCTTGTCCGGCTCTCCGTTGTCCTTCTGCCGGCCCCTCCACTAACTTCTTTAGCTCTTTTGCTAGTGAAGGAGCCGGTCTTCCCGTCGTCGCCGTTGGCGTCTTCTTCCCTCTTCTCCTTCTCGATGTTGACGCGTCGCTTCTTCCCGCTGTAATACTGGCTCTCCACTCCGCATTAATATAGGCTTCTCATGACGTCACAGTCACATGTTCCGGGGCACATGGCCCCGGAGCATGTGACTGTGACGTCATGGGAACATGTGACTGTGACGTCATGGGAAGCCTATATTAATGCGGAGCGGAGCGGACAGCCAGTATTACAGCGGGAGGAAGCGACGTGTCAACATCAAGAAGGAGAAGAGGGAAGAAGACGACGACGACGGGAAGACCGGCCCCTCCACTAGCAAAAGAGCTAAAGAAGTTAGTGGAGGGGCCGGCAGAAGGACAATGGAGAGCCGGACGAGACGACGGAGAAGACCGGGCCTTCGTTAGCAAAAGAGCTGAAAAGAAGTTAGCGGAGGCCCGGCGGAAGAAAGAGCGGGAGAAGAACCGGAGACCCCCGAAGTCGGAAGAAGACCCCCGGAGCTGTGCAATAAAATACTTTAAAATGCTGTGTGGTTTTTTTATTGCAATTTTTTTCCACCAGGTGAATGGGTAGGGGTACGATGTACCCCATACTCATTCACATAGGGTGGGGGGCCAGGATCCTGGGGCCCCTTTATTAAAGGGGGCTCCCGGATTCTGATAATCCCCCCACCCGCAGACCCCGACAACCAACGGCCAGGGTTGTCGGGAAGAGGCCCTGTCCTCATCAACATGGGGGCAGGGTGCTCTGGGGTGGGGGGGCCGCAGGTCGCCCCCTGCCCCAGAGCACCAAACCCCCCATGTTGAGGGCATGCGGCCTGGTACGGTTCAGGGGGGGGGGCGCTCTCTCGTCCCCCCTCTTCCCCTGCGGCCGGCCAGGTTGTGTGCTCGGATAAGGGTCTGGTTTGGATTTTGGGGGGACCCCCACGCCATTTTTTCGGCGTAGGGGTACCCCTGCAAATCCAGACCAGACCCCAGGGCCTGGTATGCCTCTGGAGGGGGAACCCATGCCGGTTTTTTATTTAAAATTTGGCCTGGAGTTCCCCCTCAAGAGCAGTACAGCACAAGTCGCATGCCAAAGTCGGATCATGCAAGACTGCGGTCCGACTTTGATCCGACTTCAATGATAGTCAATGGGCTGAAGTCGGATCAAAGTCGGACCAAAGTAGTACAGGGAGCATTCTCAAAGTCGGACCGACATGTGTCGGACCAGTTAAGATGGCTCCCATAGGGAAACATTGATTTTCACACGTCATGCGACATGAGCTCCCAATGTCGGAGCGTTTGTCGCCCCAGTGTGAACCAGGCCTTAGGGTTTACATTTATTAATTGCAATGTTTTTTTCTGCATGTGTTCTGATTAAACTGACACCTTGATTGCAATCACTGGATTACTTTTTCCCAGCTGGTAAATGAGAGGGTCTGCCTGCTATAGTCTCATCAGTCCCACTGATGTAATAATAATAATAAAAAAAAAAAACTGTGGGAAAAGCATTTAGCCAATCACATGAGCAGGGAATAAAGTTGTACTTTAAGAAAGTCTGTACAGCTTGTTTGAAAGCATTGAACTAGGCAAGACAGTTGGATTTTTCTACAGGCAAAGAGACTGTGAGCTAAAAACTCAGTCTTAAATCCTGTAGTGATTGTATAGCCTATTCCAAAAATATCCACTGGATTTCAATCTATTCCTAATGATAAAAATGCAATTAATAACAATTTATCTTATAAGCAACATCTTGATAACTGCACATCACTTTCATGATAATATTGAAATAAGATCCTGATGGGCAATATTAGCCAAAGCTGACTAAGGACAACTGTCTGGATTGATATGGGGTTTCTAGATTTTAGCTATTCTACTTGTTTTCCAATTAGAAACCCCTGCCTCCTCAAAATTGTTTTTATTTTGTTTGGTATGCATTAGTAAAATTGATGCGCTCAAGAGTTCTTCAAACTGAATTATGCAAAAGTATAATGTATTGCATCTGTCGGCATTGCGAAATATGAAGTGAAAGTGAGAGTATTTGTAGAAACTTGGAAAGGCAAAAACTAATTAGGCTTGGCAAGCAGTGAAAAGAAAGCAAAGCAAAGCTTGGCAAATGTCTAGTAAATGCTACACTGGATGTAGGAACTCTGATTACTGCCTCCTGGCACCAATTATACAAAACTATTAATTTGTATGTAATTTAGACCAACATAATTATTCAAATTCAAAATCACTGTTATCTTAGCATAATGGAGACAATTCTCTTTGCTTGTGTGGCTGAACTCTCTGAAATATTTCAGGATATATGATATTAGTGGAAGTTTATTCTGAAACAGCTTTTTGTTAAAAACTATAGAAAAGCTGTATCTGCTAATTTATCACCACAAGTACACAGATTTTTGAACTGGCAAAAGCAACTGTGAATAGTTGCTTTTCTGATACTCATTCCATTAATAGAGTTGTAAAGAAGAGCAAATTGCATTGCATCCTTTGGAGGTCCTTTTACACCATTAGATATTCAACCTTCACATCATTGATTGACGTAATCCCTGTGTACCATGTTCTTTTACAAACGGAGTTACACTATTGGTCTGCCCCTTTTTATCTATTCTATGTTTGGGGGCCTACGATCTGGATGTGTGTGGGCTTAACCCGAACGGAGTTTGCCTGCTGACTAAGGGAGGATTACTGCTACAGTATCAAAGGCCGCGGCTGGGTTACAGTCGAATGTCCCAAACCGCTTGCCTTCTGGTAAGCTGCTTCCCTTTTCGGTGGTGGATACCTCACACTAAGATTTGAGTAGTCACTGTGGTGCTGTACTCAGTGTTTCCCTGACATAAGGATTTGTGGACTTTTTTCAGACCATTCACTGTGCAATATTTGTTGGACTCCAATTGGTGCAACATTTGTTGGACTTTTTATCCTGATTACCTACCAAGTCAACATTTTTTAGGTGTTGGAATGGGTTTGGGCTAAGAGGACTGGCACAGTTTTTTCCTTTTACTTCCAGAAGACAGCTGGATGTGGAATGGATCAAATGCCTGTTTGTCAAGATTGGAGGATATCGTCACAGCAGGATGTCAAAGTTATGCCCTTTTGAACGAATAGAGGTCCCGCTGGTCAGTATGTGTCCCTTGTGGGATTGGCCATTTATATGACCTTACCATCAGAAGGTGTGACCCTCCAGGACAAACGCTATCACTGCATTTTTTCTTAATCGCAGAAGGGCAAGCCTAAATTTAATAGTGGCCAGTTTGGCTTCCTGCCTCAAGATGAAGGTCTACTGAGTTAAAGAAGACCGCAAACTCAAGAGTCAGTTTCCACGCTCACGCCAGAGAGCTTAACTCCTGCGCTTTTCTGGATGGGAGTCCAGGAAAGACAGGGAAGCCAATGCATAAACCAAGAAGTCAGTAAAAACTTCCATGTCAGGATGCTGTCTGTTATTTTGGGGTTGTGCCACCCATACATGCCCTAGGGGCATGATGTGGTTCCTCTGTAGACATAGGGACAGCTTTGGTGATTGACACATGGCCCCCTAAGGCAAACATTTTGGGCCATATTTGGAGATCTTTCATCCTTCACGTCTCTGATTGAGCCATAGAAATCGCCTCACTCCAGCAGCTCAGGTAGGCTCAGTTTAACTCTCGCTCCCATTCAAGCCGGGTTTCTGGACCAGTGGCCTAAACTTGTGGTTGAAGAAACGAATCGTCTGCAATGTCATTCCCTACAGACAACCTGGTGGTGCAGTCAGACACCAGCCAGTGTAGGGGAACCTTACTTCAAGAACAATGAGCTCAGGGCCAATGGTCTTTTGTCAAGGATCCAAGACTCAGTCCTGGAGTTGAGGGCAGCCCTTTTCAGGCTCTTAACCTTCAGTCACCCCATCCGGGGTAAGCCTGTCCTGGGAAAGTTGGGCAGCACAACGGCGGTGTAACGGCACCCCCAATATAAAGGGGTATAACGCCGTTTACGAGGTTCCCTCTCCTAGACACACATCCACTCGCTACCAATATTCACAGCTAAATGACCCTTTCCCATAGGGGCCGATCCCTCTGGAAGAAAACGAGACGCACTCTGTCTTCTTCTGTAGTAGGAATCACTTTATTATTGAGAAACATTGTAACTTTATACACAATTCAATACACAGGATTTGACATGAACAAGGGCCCAGCTCCACCCACACCTCCTAAGACTCAACACCTCATCCTGACGTCTGCTAGGCTTCAAAAGATCCCACCCAATACACATCTTCTCACAAAGGGTTGGCAGCCAGTCTGTCTGGCACTTTACAATACACACAAGGACTTAATCTCTATTCATACCAGACCTTCCCCAGTCATAATGAACAATAGAATGCAAAACAACTTAATTCCTCACAGCAATGATTACTTAACCCCCACATACAGTATACATCCAATCTATATACAATGTATATACAGCCTTGAATATGGCTATCACAGACCATATCGGGGTTTCTTTTATTCACCCTGTGTCCAAAGTGACCCCACTGTCACAGGCGGTGACCTACATCTGGAAACAAGGCTCAGTTTCTCACTTCTGAAGTTCTCTCTAATTTTAGAATTCACCCAAGTCAATCCTCCCAGCGATCTGCGACCTATGTGCCTGATCAGAAGAATCTTCCGGCGAACTACTTGTCCAGGACAAGTCTGGACGACAATGGATGATCCAGGCTACTGCGAGTCTCCTGAGAGCTAACAGAGCTTGGTGTTTTCTTCTGCCAAAGGTAGACCGCTTACACTCCCAGTCTGCACTAAGTTGCTGAAGTTCCATTCCAGGGCCCAGGATCCACAAGCTCTCGGAGTGGAGGTGCTGACCGCAGAATGGATCGCCAAGACGGCTTATACCTTTTTCAGCTGCTCCCTCTGATTCTTCGCTTCCAGCTAAGGCTGGGGCGAGGGAAGGTGACAGTTCTGGTACCCACTACTCATCCTTATGAGTGTCAAGGAGTGACTCCCTCTGCCTGGTAGATCAAATCTTCTCCAGTCCTATTCATCCGGCATCCGACAGGCTCAGCCTGGAGAGGCAGAGGCTAACGGATGTCCAATGCTCTGTGAAGATCTAAATAATCTTACGAGACAAGAAAGGACAATGCTAAGCATACCTATAGTGGAACATGGCATGTATGCCCAGTATATTCGCTGATCAAGATCTTACGCTGGACTCTTCAGAAGCCTGCTCCGAATGCCTACAGGCGAGGTTTGACTTAGTTCTATGCGCAAGCATGCTATAGGCATGCATTTTGGCTATCTCTGTCTTCACCGGCATTCAGCGGGCTTCCAACGCTTATTTTTTTCATCAGATACTTTCAATCACCATGTGGTACCTCTCACTGAAACTGATTTACTTGTAGCAATTACTTCAGCATTGGTGTCCTTGGGGTTCAGAGAACCCATACTCGCGTACTTCCCAGACAGGATGGTGCTCATACCAATGCTTAAATTTGTGCCTGAACTGACCTCCAGAGTTCATATCACTCAAGAGGTTTTCCTCCTACGTTCCCTTTGGGGAGTACTCAAGAAGTTAGCCCATCGGATGTGGGCTAAGCTCTGAAAAATTTAATCAAGGCGACTCCTGCCATCAGGAAGTCTGTGCCCCTGTTTGCCATCTTCAGGTGGAACACATAATGATTTTGCAGCTTCGAGCAAGATTATTGTCTCTTGGTTGGTAACTTCATCTCCTTGGCCTGCAGGTGGTAGGGCTGGCGGTGCCAGGAGAATCACGGCACTCTCACTGGAAGGGTCTGGACCTTGAGAGTGACAGCAGGCCGGGTGTCTCAAACTATCTGCAATGCGGCTATGTGGACACCAAAATATTCATATTCATGGCTTAATGACAATTGAGCTTGACAAAGGCATCATGGCTTCTGTTACTGTTTTAGCCAGGATTGAGGAGTGTGTAGCATTATCCCTCCCCTGTTTTTGCTAGTTAAATCCTAGCTGTGCTGACATGGAGCCGTCAGGAAAACTGAAAATTGAATTCAAATACTTACTGTAATTTTCCTTTCCTGACGAGCTCCATGTCAGCACAGAGCCCGCCCAGTTAAGTAGTAATAGTTACGAAACACTGAGGCTGAGGTGAGTGAAAAAATTTATAGTTAAGGGGTAGGGGTGGACGGGGCCTCACCCAGCTGTGCTGACATGGAGCTCGTCAGGAAAGGAATATTACGGTAAGTATTTGAATTCAATTTTCATTTTTTTCTCTGCTGCATTTAAGTAACACTTGCAAGTTTTTTTCTTTTCTACATCCCCTCCCTTTGACTGTACATTAAAAAGAGAAGCATTTGACTAACAAGCTCATCTCTCTATCACTCCACTTTTTCCATTTATCACCATGGTTCTTGCATTGCAACACAACTGATTGGCACCTTTCTTTGTTTCCCTTGCCCCAGTCTTTGCTCTGCCGTACAGGAGTTGTAAGAGGCTGATATCAACTCAAACCTAAGTACATACACCACTTGCATTAAAAAAAATAACAATGTATTAATTAATATAATGGAGACACTAAGCCTGATTATTTCCCCCGTATTGTGCCTAGGTCAAGACCTTTGGAGGGAAAAGTTGGCCATTGAAAATAACACTAAACCCTACTGGAGAAATCAAGACTTCCGAACATGCTAAAATAAAGACAAATAATCATAATCCTAGCACAGCTCACAATCTATGCCTACAAAGCCCCAATAATGGCCATTTTTAGAATAAACACAATCTCCTGTGACTTGTGTCCCTTTCATGACCCACAAATGATGGTAGTAGTTGGGAGATTTACTATTTAAACTATAGTGTTCTGAACTTCCCATAATATGAGTGCCGCTATTTTCATGTGTCCACCTGCTGGATGTGCTTCATGGAATTTGTGATTTAGCAACCAATTTGCAGGCAAGCTGCACACCATTATGGTATATAGAGAAACTATAAACCACTGCCAGCATTCCACACTTTCTGCTTATGCTTCTTTTACATTTTCCTTGTTTAAAATATTCCCTCATAAGTATATTCTTCTCTGGGATCATGAATCTATCTCATTACATGTTCTATGTAGAGTGATTGGTATTCCAGCAGTGCAATCTGCTTCAGTTAGCCTGTCTAAAAACTACAATAACATTTTCCATCATTAACTTCTTCACCTTGCAGAATTCTAAAACTTGTGTTACTCTTTTCATCCTTTTTCTTTTTTTTTTCTTTAAATATAGATACAGCAGGCTTGTGTCGGTCCTACACATAGCTCTGCAATGTAATCACTAGAGAAATGATCAGCACCATAACACATTTAGAAGAATGTGTTTGACCCAAAAACATAATATTTAAAAAACCTGCTTTAGAGTAATATGATCATGGAACTTCACCTGGGAATTCTTTATAACTGCATGCAACAAGAACAGGTCCCACAGCTATCCATGTTCATTCAGTGAAACTAAATGGTGTTCCTCAGTGATTATTAATTTTCCTCAGGGTTTTTTTTAAGTGAGCGTTCTTTGCTCATGAGTTTTAGCTCTATTTTTTTCTTTACAATTACATTTCTTGTCATCAATCGACCTTTATCTAAGGCAGAACTCCATCCTATGTTGCTCATGTATATTCATGTACGGTAGATGCATGAATGCATTTAGCACATAGCTGATCTCACCCCTTTTTTTTGCAGAGACCTTTAGGTTGGTATCAATTTTAAGTGGGGACCTCCACGCTGTTTTTGTTTTTTTAAACCATGCTGACTGCTTTGTTTATATGGTCAAGGACTTCCGGGTAATAAATAAATGAAGCTGGATGAGGTCACTGGTTGCTAAGGATGAGGCAGCTGCCTGCACCCACTGCCCCCCTAAAGGAGTAGTAGAGAATATAAAAAAACAAACATCCATACTCGCTTCCATTCTGCAGCTTTTTTAGACAGTTTATCTGTGATATCTGATTTTTTTCCCCAGCAATAATAAGCCTTAACTGAATGTCCACAACAGATCTAAAAGCAGTAGAAACATTTACTAAAATAATGCTAAAGCCCATAACTTTCTTCAAATTGGCCAGTGGCATAACAATTTAAATGTAAAGTTTGTAAACGTCTTTTTATGTAGTACCATAGTTACATAGTTGATAGGGTTGGCTAAGAACACCAGTCAATCCAGTTCTACCTTTGTAAGTGTAGGTGTGTGTATGTATTATGTCTCTACCACTTACCATATCCTGGAATATTGTTTTTGTTAACCCCTTCATGCGGACAGTACACAAATATGCGGCCTCTCAGCAGGTAGGCCTTGCCGCCGAACGGCCACATATTTGCGTACCACACTGCAAACACAGCTGTACCAAGAGCACATGCCCTGCACACTCCCGGCACAGTTACTGGCTAACCGAATTCTCCCTATCCCTGCTTGTGATCAGGAGCTTTCCAATCTCATGTGACTGCTGTGACAGCCAATCACGGCGGTCACATGATCATAAACCCCACCCTGGCATCTGAAACTCCTTAAAGGGCTGGGAGAAGCTGGCACAAAGGGATTAAGATGTTCATCTAAAAGTTTTTTGAAATTATTGACACTTCCCGCTGACATAACCGATTGTGGAGGGAGTTCCACATCCTTACTGCTCAAACCATAAAGAACCCCTTAGCCAGTCTAAGGATAAACCACTTCATGTTCAACCTCCATGAGTGGCCATATATCTTCTTAAGCAACCTGAGAATAAATAATTTTCTCCCTATGCTAGAATCATCATTTGAATATGTGTACATTGTGACCATATCTCCTCTCAAATGTCTCTTCTCCAGGGAAAAAATTATTATTGTGTGTAGCCTTTCCTCATAACTGAGGTCCTCCAGCCGGCAACATTTTAAGTAATGTTTTTATGACAACAGAGTTGCATCTATTAAAAGGCATTACTTTAGGACTTGGTCCAGTTTGTTCACCATTTATTAATTGCTTAGTTACTGTACTTACCATTACTAGCGTTGCAGATTAGCTCAGCACATTTTGGCCCTTACAGGTTAGTCTGTTCCATCTAAATATACATAACAAAGGAATTGTTACTTTATAGTGCCCAATAATAAGTTCACTTTAGTGCTGGGTACTCAATCCTGTGTCCAGCTTATTTTGGTTTCAGCCCAGTGCCAGTGATGGAGGCATGAATTTAATAAGCACTTGCACATTTTGAGTTTTATCAATTTTGGTCTCAAGCCCTTACTTTTTAATTCAACTTATTCAAGGCATTTTTATTAACGTTACTGTAATCAAATTTAGACACACTACCCTATAACATTGAGGTTTGGCTATGGCACAGTCTCCTCCCTTGTCACCTAGACCTATCAAACACATGGATAGAGAGGCAGGACACACTACAAGAAGCAAGACAGTGTTCTCAGTGGATCGAATGAATGATAAGGAGGTTTATGATGGCCTGTCCTGTAAACTTTGGAAACTTACCTGCATGAAAACTCAACTCTGGTGGGATGTGGCGTCCTTGGAGGAGTATTTAAAGGAAGGAAGAATGAAGAATACCCAAGAAACTGAGAATTAAGAAATTTCCCTCTTTTGAGGTGGAAGAGGATGATTTCAATTTACAATAGACTGACCGCCCAGATGAGGCATCCAAGGGGCTAATGAAATTACTCATTAAATATACGGAGACATGTTTGGAGTCGTTAAAGAAAGGACATTACTCAGACACAGGATCTTGATAGATATTGACACGTACCCAATTTCCAAACAAGAGAAAGGGATAATCATTAAATCTCTGGATGCTCTTAAAGAGAAAGTAAAGGCAAGATTTTTTTTTTTAAAAAACCCTGCAAAAGAAAGGCATGATGAGCATACTAGCTCATTATGAATCACTTACCTGAGATCGAAGCCCCCGCAACGGTCCTCGGTCACCTCCACCGCCATCTTGCCTCGATGTCCCATCACTGCCCTCAGTGTATCGCCGCTCCAGCGCTGTGATTGGCCGGAGCGGCGATGACGTCATGCGTGTGATGTCATTGGCAGACTGTTTAATAGTAAATATCTCCTTAACCATGTAAGTTAAGGAGATATTTCTTGCATCTACAGGTAAACCTTAATCTAGGCTTACCTGTAGGCTTACCTGTAGGTGCAAGTTGTCTAAGTGGGTTTACAACCACTTTGAGGATGAAGTTACTCAAACAAAAAGGGCAATGTTTCTGAGGGACAAGCTGGATTATGAAGAAGGCATAGTTTTTAAGTGGAAAAATCTAAATCCATGAGGTAGAAACAATAGATCTGACAGGTCTACATATTCTATACTGAGAACAGTATCTATACATACTGGCACACCCAGGAAAGTCTGTTTTTCCAATACAGAGGATGAGACCTCTGCTCCTTCTTCCTCTACCTCAATGGCTGGTGCCCATGACAAAATGCAAGCTTAAGGACACCTTTTTATATAATAATGATTTCCATCATTAAAAAATGTCAAGGGCCCCCAGAGGAAGGGGGAAGCAACAAATAAGAAGAGGGGCAAAAATGCAAAAATTATTGTTGGTCTGATACTATTCAGCTACCCATTACATCCTATGCTTTTGAACCTTTTGGATCACGTTTTATCTTTTGAAGCACTCAAAGTCCTCTCTCGAGGACTCAACTCACATAGAATTTTGATCTCTGATCTCACTGTTATTAATGTTGATAATTTTACACATTATCTTAGCCTTAAGAAACACTATTTAAATACTGATTCTTTCACATCATCGCAAGATAGCTCACAATGTAATATCTAAGTTAATTTCACAGATTTTGATTTTCAGGACATTTGTCTTATTCACAGTATGAGTATGATATATGTTCATGGTTACTCAGGCATTCGGACCAAGGATAAAAAAAGACATCCAAACCGCTTCCATATCTCTTTACCAAGTACAAACCAGAGGAGCTCAGCTTGACCTTTTTCAGAAGTTAGTGAACAGGATCTCATTGCTCTGGCCAGGACAATAAATGTCCCTCCGGTATCTAGATGTGACAACTTAGCTAAACAGGAAACAGCCATTCTCAAGTCCCTAATTCTAATATTACTATAAAGGAAGCAGGAAAGGGATGAGCTATGGTTATACTAAACATTTATGATTTTTGTAAAGGGGCATTATGACAGGTTTTACTGTAGATGTGGAAATATATGCATGTCCACATTCAGACCCGACTCAGGAGTACAAAAGCAAGCCAGAACACATCATTAAGGAAACAGTATTATTAGGGGTTCTTGATGAAGCAGAGGCTAAGCAGCTGGCACCCTCCTTACCTTGTGGCACCAATTTTTCATCACCTTCCCAAGATACATAAACCTGATGCCCCTGTGCAAGGTAGGCCTATAGTTGCCAGTATTGGTTCCCTGGGTGAGCCATTGGGCAACTTGTTAAATACCCTCTGACAGCTTTTAGTCATGAGGTTACCTTCCCATTTATGGGACATGAAACAGACTATACATTGGTTGGAGGGATTTCCCAAAAGTGACACGTCTAAATGGCTGTGATGTCAGGTCACTGTATTCAAGTATTCCACATACCCTAGGTATGCAGTCACTTAGACATCACATGAAAGTGTACTCAGAGATCCCACTAGCATTAAAGTATATGTAAACCCAACCTTTCATATTCCTGATATGTGCCAGCTGTACCATGTACTTGAATGAAAATGTATCCCATTCTCTTTGTACTACTTTCTTTGTGTGAAATCCCTGGTGTTCCTGCCAGATCAGTGTGATGCTGTTTCTCCTCTTCCAGCTCCTATTCAGCTGGGAACACAGGAAGAAAAAGAGGGAAAAGGGTATCTGTAATGTTTTTTATAGCGATACACAATTTTAAACTGAATGGGTTGTTTTACAAGGTGAAGGTTTACAATCCCTTTAGGATGGTTTGAAAGGTGTGTTGTTTCTGCTATGTCATAACTATTTTCTTTTTGATGGAAAGTGGTATAATAAAAAAGGGGGTCTCCATGGGAGCAAGGTTTGCCCCTACGTATGCAAAGTTTTATACAGGATGGTGGGAGGAGCAGTTTATTTATAGTGCTCACAACTCATATAGGAATGCGATAGCTGATTATTTTCACTACATTGTTATTTTTGTTGTTGATCTTGACTTGCCTGTGACTAAACTCCTTGACTACTTGAACGATAACCCTTTAAATCGTAGGTTTACAGGAGGGGAACAGACTATCAAAATCAACTATATGGACCTAAATTTGATTAGATCTGTCCATGATCACATGGTTACTGTGCACTCTCACAGAAAGCCTCCCTCCAAAAATTCACTTTTACATGCATCTATCCTAATGGCATTAAGGCCATTCCTAGGGGTCTTTTTGTCAGAGCGAAGTGGAACTGTTCCAGTTTGGTTGATTTTGACCAAGAGGCCACTCTTATGGAACAACAGAGATTCCATGAACGGGGCTACAACAAACATATAGTGTAAAAGGCTTGCCTTTATGCTTGGCATACCCTCAGAGACAACCTTATGAAATATCCCTCTCATAATAGATACAGCTCAAGAGGACTTGTACCTAACACTGCTTTCACATATCCAGTGTTTTCCACATGTAATAGCCCACAATTTCAAGATATTAAAATATCTTCTCTAGGTATCTTCTCATTCTATATGGCAATCCTGGGTACAGAGCTTTGCGAAGAGAGGGGTCAGATAAGTAGCTAGAAAGGCCTGTACAATTGGCAATATTATTTCACCTAGACTATTTGTCTCTGAAAGATCTAGCCACATGTGGCTACATACTATGGGCATGTATAGATGTGCTGCTACTAGGTGCTCATGTTGAAGATTTCTAGGCGATCCTCTTGATATAACATCATGTTCCAATGGCTCCACCTTCAATGTCAAACAAATGGTTAATTGTCAAACAAGATTTGTGGTATACCTGGTGACATGTGTCACTTGTAATGTCCAATTTGTGGGCAGGATTATGAAATGCCTGTGGGATGGGATGTATGACCATGTCTCCAATGTCAAAATTGCCAAGGACCCTAGTTTAAGGAGACACTTCAGACAGCAACATCACTCCAGTATTCAGTCCCTAAGGGTGCAAATCATTGAAAGAATAAATTGTCCCCCTCAAGTAATTCTCCCTCCTTTGCAAAAGAGAGGTGTATTGAATATTTAAACTTGACATTTGCATTCCCAGGGGTCTCAACCATGGATGAGACATCACTCATTATTATGAGTAATTTCATTACCACTCTGGTTTTCACTAACAGTGGCTCCAATTTTTCAGGTTTTCCAGGTTTTCCTTCTTTTCCCCTCCTTCTTTCCTTCTATTTTGCTACTTTTGTATAGAAATGTGACTCCTTAGTACCATATATGGATACATCCTCTGTACCAGCCCGCTTCTCAAATTCATATTTCTTTTTAATCCATCTATTCGTTTTATTGTCTATTTCATCTTACATTACATGTTTGCCTCTTTGTTGGGTTGGGAATCCGTTCATCCACACTTATTATTTGTGCTTTTGATTTTGCCTTTTTTTTATCTTTTTATTTTTTCATTTTAGGTTTTTATTTTTTATTCTTTATTTTTAGTCCCACCCTAATGTCTTATTTTCCTTGGATTTATGGGTCAAAGGAGTTGTGGGCACAGAGCAAAATTAAACACAAGTGCATGAACTGTTTTTGATTTTCTACATAATTTAATAATTGAATGTCACACCAGAGATATTAACGTATATTTAATATATGGTGTGAGATATAATAGCACATATTTTGAGTTTCACAACAGGATTTGCTTATGTATTTATTATTTTGGCAACTGTTTTGCTTGCGTCTATCTAGCAAGGTTACTTTGTGGTATAAGCAAGGAAGCTGAGACTTCTGCAGTGTGTAAATGTGCTTTTACTATACAAGATGATGTACATACAAAACTATTACAATATTAGGAATACAATACAAGACTGACAGATCTCTATAACAAATAAAATGTCTAGCAAATGAACAGCCTATGGTCTATAACAGTAGATATACACTTAAAAGTTACTTATCTGTGGTTACTGTATGTTCATGATCTTGCTCCTGGGGAACAGGCACGTCCTTGCATGATGAGTGGCTTCTGATCTTACAGCATGAATGAGCCCTCTCCCTCAGTCTTTACTCTTCCTTTTATTTACAAGTTTGTTGACAACTTGTTTCCATAACAACCGACTAACAGTCGTTCAGTAAACAGTTTGAGAGACACTCTCTACCTGTTAACTGTAGCTATAGAGACAATAGCCTATTCAAACTGTAAATTGAATACAACAATGGTATCTACGTACCCATTGTATGCAACAGCATTTGTTTGAGAAATATCTACTCAAGCCAAAATCTGACAGTAAACATAATATTGTCCCATGTAATATTATGTCTGATTTATATAAAAAATTATATTTTAACAAACGCAACACAGCAGCACAGCATAATTTTGGTTGATTATGTTCTTAATGCACTCCCACTTTTCCTCTGTGTTTTTGTTTCTAGAATATCTTCCCATTTAATGTAGTGAAGCATGGAGTGCAGTTTAGTAAAGTTGTCAATCTTAAAATTGAATGTTCTTGTTCTACCCTCATGTCTTCTTTCCCTTTGATTTACAGTTAAACATACCGTATTTATCAGCGTATAACACGCACTTTTTTCCCCTTAAAATAGAGGGGAAAATCGTGGGTGCGTGTTATACGCCGATACTCCGTCGAATTCCCCTGCTGTAACGAGCGAAAGAGCGAGCGGAGCCGAAGCCGAAGTACACTCGGCTTTACTCGGCTCCTCTCGCAGTCCCGCCCATCTCTGACTGCGCCGCTGACATAGAGAAAGCCGAGTGTACTTCGGCTAGTCTCGGCTCCTCTCGCAGTCCTGCCCCTGACTGTGAGCAGAGCCGAGTCTAGCCGAAGTACACTCGACTTTCTCCGTCAGCGGCGCAGTCAGTGGAGATGGGCGGGACTGCGAGAGGAGCTGAGTCTAGCCGAAGTACACACGGCCCCGCTCGCTCCTCTCCACAGAAATCGGCGCCAAATTAAAAAAAAAACGCCGAGACTGACAAGATCGCAAAGGCACTGGGCAAGGCTGCAGATGCACAGATGGACACTGGGCAAGGCTGCAGATGGACAGATGGACACTGGGCAAGGCTGCAGATGGACACTGGGCAAGGCTGCAGATGGACAGATGGACACTGGGCAAGGCTACAGATGGACACTGGGCAAGGCTGCATGCTGCATTTAAATGTAAGTTTTTTTTCCTTGAATTTCCCTCCTAAAAGTTTTTTTCCTTAAAATTCCCTCCTAAACTTGGGGTGCGTGTTATACGCCGGTGCGTGTTATACGCCGATAAATATGGTAATTACCCTGTGACCCCTCCCCCTCTTCTATCTACCCTGTCTCTTCAAAACAGGCAATACCCCATGTCAGTTGCAACCCTGTCATGTTAGCTGTCAAACCAGGTCTCTGATACTCCCAGAAAGTCAAAATCCTCCTCATGTATCAGCAGTTCCAGTTCTTCCAATTTATTCACCAAACTCCTAGCATTTGTGAACATGATTTTTAATTTTGCTCCAGCACATATTAGTTTCCCCTTGTTTTTTCTGATGCTGCAGTAGAATTCTGTCAGCCTATGCACATTGGTCTTAGGTACTCCAATTTCACTACCATCACTGACCACAGTAGCACGTTCTGCCCCTTGCTCACTGTCTGGCATAGTTTCCTCTGATCCCTCCTCCCCTATCATCTAGTTTAAATTTTCCTCTAAGTTTTTGCCCATATTCTCCTCTAATAGAGCTGCTCCCTCCCCATTTTATTGTTTTTCGGTCTCTGTTAAAGAAGTTGGTAACCGACCAAAAAGTCAGCCCAGTTTTTAGGAACCCAAACCCTCCTTCCTGCACCAGTTCCTTGGCAACTTTTTACATTAAGCTCCTGATGCCTATTTGGTGTGACTTTGAGGTATAGGCAGTATTTCTGAGAATACTACCCCAGTGTCCTTTTCTTCAATATAACTCCAAAATCCCTGATTTTTTTTTTAGGATGCTCCACCTTCCTTTAACTATGTAATTGATACCAATATGTATCATTGCAGCTGGATCTTCCCCAGCCCCACCCAACAAACTGTCCATATGATCCATGATATGCCAAACCTAACAGCCAGGTAAACAATATACAGTTTGTTATAGATTGCCCTATCTGTCCTTCTAATAACTTAGTCCCCTGCCTCCAGTATCTGTCTATCCTTGCCTGTAACCTTACTCCTATCCTTACCGGAGCAGTTATTTCCCTGGCAGGGTGGTAGTCTGCTACAGCAATGCCACTCTTAAGCTGATATCTCCAACATCATGCAACTTGGCATATTTTTTGGGATGTACCAACTCAGGACTAGCCTCTTTAATAGGGTTGCCACCTCATCCCTTTAAAACCAAACACATATCAATTACACAGGTTCTGTGGATGATTAGGGTGGTAATTAAACTCACTTGGTGTCTTATCTGCAACAAATTAGCCTCAGAACCTGTGTAATACATATGTGTTTGGGTTTAAAGGGATAAGGTGGCAACCCAACTCTCTAATCCTCTTCCCCCTACCTCTCCTACTAAGTGTAACCCAGCTACCTACCTCTGGCTCCTGCACCTCTATATAACCGCCCCCCTCTATACTGCCCCAGCCAGCATGTGATGGGTACAGTCCAAACTCCTTTCCAGGTTGTTGATGCTTTGCAGTGTTGCCAGTTGATTCTTTAGTTACAGGAACTTGGCTTCCAAACAAACAACTTTCTCACATCTCTCACAGCAATATTCACCTACGAACAGCTGTTCAATGAACGTATACGTGGAACAAGCTGTGCACTGAGTCACATCACTATTCCTGTTGGACATTTTATAACTTCCGCACTCCTCTCTTTCCCATATTGCCCACTCTCATACTACCCACTGTTATAACCGCCACATCCCCCCACCACCCCCCCCCCCCCCACACACACACACAGTCCTTCCTTTCAGACTGCCTGCTATCATACCTTTTACATTCCTCTCCAGTATGTACTGCCCACCATCATTCTCTTTGCATTATACTGCTGAACATACTGGCTGCAACATCAAACTCCTACCCTGACCTGCAAAATCAGTTCCTCAAACTGCAGTCTGCTCACATAATTTGTTATAAAAAAAAATTGCCATTCTGAAGCTTCCCTCCAACCCTTTTGCATATTATTTTATATATACAGTGATTCTGTACTTGCCAAATATACTGCAGAAATCTCCATCCACGGAATCTGGCTGCAATCATTGTAACTGTGGGCAGCTGAAGCTGCTTCCTGTTTACTTCCTGGATTTACACAGACAAACAGAGGCACATCTCCAGCTCTGCAGCCCTCATTGGCCCTCTTATGACTCATCCCCCTTCATTCCTGGCAAACTCTTACAAGAGTGAGAGAGAGAGCTGTGCAAGATGTCATAAGCCTAGGCTTTTTTTACCAGATAAGAAAAAGGAAGTTGGCTGTATAAGGTATTTACTGGCAAAAAAAAAAAAAGATTTACTATCCAAAGTTAAAACAACAAGAGTAGAAGATTTAATAGATGGAACAATGAAAAACATTAATGAAGTTCCACTTTAACATTATTTCTAAAATCTTCAACCTTGTATTTTCTGGAATGGGAACACTTTTGCTAATCTCAAGAGAAAATCAAGTTTATCCTTTCTCTTTGCATGGTTCTACATGTGTTCTGCTTCTTGTATTATAGCTGTGAAGTACTTTTTAGTTCTGTTGGGAAGAAACATTCAAAACAAAATAAAGTGATTATTAAACTCACAGCTCAGTAAATAACACCTAACAGAGATTAATTCTTTCCAAATATGAAAAGCCCTCAAGGTTCAATAAACATAATTTGGTAATATAAAAAATGTAATACCGTACTTGTAGCTTGGGCTGGGATGTTACACTTGCCTACATCAGCAGTTTGAAAGTTTAGCCAAAACAAATCAAAACTTTGTAATTGTTTGTATAATAAAGTTTAGGTTTCTCTACATAAAAGCAATAAAATGTAATAGATGATGTGAATAAAATCAGAGCCCGCTAAATAAAGTAAATACACCACGCTGCATGCACAGATCTCACCAGAATACCTGGAGTTTATTGTAATATTGCATATGATTTTTCTTCTTCCAACAGTTAATCAGTACTAATATTACTGCAAGCTGTTTTTATACTATAATCCTGATAAGTATGGGATTCTAAATCTTTTTTTTTTTTTAGAAATAGTTTGAAACACTTCAGGGTTGATTTACTAAAACTGGTGCATTCCGAATCTGGTGCAGCTGTGCATGGTAGCCAATCAGCTTCTAACTTTAGCTTGTTCAATTAAGCCTTGGCAATAAAACCTGGAAGCTAATTATTTTTCATGTGGAGTTGCACCAGATTTAGCATTTTCCAGCTTTAGTAAACATGGTTAGTCAGGTTATAAAAATAAATAAATATATCCATTAAGTTCACCTAAGAAGAAAAAATATAAATTGTAGTCTTGGAACCCAAAACCCTTAAATTAATGAGAGGAAGGTCAAACCCTCTTATAAAACAGGGACCAATTTAATATAAAAGGTAAAAAAAGAAATTCACTGTTCTCAAAGACAATCGCATAACTTTAGATCAACATTCTACTATATTATGTAAAAATATTTTAAACTCATTCAACCCAATTTAAAGAACTCTACTGAGTCATTTACAAACAATTCATGTAAAAGACTATCCTACACTTTCACAGATCTTACAGATTAGAACCCTTTTAATATATGGAGGTTAAACCTTGTTTCTTCGGTTCACTAAGAATGTTCTTTTGCTGTGACATTTCTTATGGAGAATATATGCCACCTTAATTATCTCTTCTCCAAGGTGAATACATTAAGTTCAGTTAATCCTTTCTCATAGCTGTGGTCTCCATGCCCCATAATTTTGCTGCATGTCTCTGCACTCTTTACGATTACACAACATTCTAAAATGAAACTGCATATTTTAATGCAAGAAGCTATCTTGTTCACTCTGTAAGTTTAATTTTTTAAGACCTATAAATGTTAACATACCCATGAACAATCTGTGGGGAACCAAATACACCTCTTTAGCATATTACAAATAAACTACACTAACAGACACCCCTTTGTCTAAGTTAGGCGCTTACTACAGGTCCTAAAATTAGTATATTTCTATAACAATTTCTGTTTTTCATCAATCCATGCTGGTTTTCACTTATATTTTCTTCTGACAGATTCTTGTCTTCTACCAATACCTTAAATATCTACTCTACAACAAAAGTTGCCATAGGTTACTAGGTAAAACAGTTTGTGCCTTTTTAAAATATAAGTACCACATTTGGTTTGCACTAATCCATTGGCACCAGGTTAGTCAGGAACTATTCTACATCTGGTTTTAATTAAATAGCTGGATGGTGCCCTTATAAGAGCCCATTCACACAGGGGCAACTTTGGATCCGACTTCAAGTTGCCCCAGGTCGCCCCTAGTCGCCTCAAGTCGCGCTGCATGAGAAAATCAATGTAAGTGAATGGAGCCGTCTTAATGCACACTACTGCAGTCGCTCCGACTTCAAAAAAGGTCCCTGTATTACTTCAATCCGACTTCTAGGCAACTGCTAGGTGACCTGTACCCATTGATTTCAATGGAAGTCGCTCAGAAGTTGGATCACTGTCTTAACAGGAGCAACTTTCCAGGAAGAAAACATACATTTCTCAGGCAAACCTCTCCCTCCCCCTCCCTCCCACAGAGATGATTCTTGTTTGATTGGCCACTGGAATGTCTCCTGTCCTGGAGGCAACTTGAAGTTGCCTTGTAAGTAGCTCCAGGTCTCGCTGTGATTCACACTCAAGTCGTGTCCAAGTTGCCTCCCAAAGTCGCGCTGGAAGTCGTGTTGCCCCTGTGTGAATGGAGTCTTAGGGATGGACATATCTGTACGTCCTTTCTAGATAGGCAACGGATGTACCCAGCATGTGCACAAAACCACTACTTCCACTATCATTATACAGTGAAAAATATCCGCTAAAGACATAGAGCCAATTGGAGTCAATCACAGCAATTTCAAATGTTAATAGCATAGTACTGTTTACAATGCAGAGCACCCTCCTTCTCCCACTAGGGGAAGGGGATAAGGAAGATTTAATATATGAATCCTCCTGGCAGTGGAGAAAAAAATCTGCAATCAAAAGTGTGTAGGCCTGTATGTGTGTAATGTGGGAAGGAGTTAAAGGACCACTGACCACCAATGTCATTGGGTTGTTTGGGGGGATTTAAGATGCCACGACCATCAATGATGGAGGAGGGGGGATAAAATGCCAGTGACCATCAAAAATTGTAGTACTGTTTTGGGGGGAGGGGGGTACCAAAGTTGTGGGATTGCTAAGGGGGAGGGGGGGTGTTAAAAAGTCACTAATTTCTAATGACAGAGGGTGAGCGTTGTTAAAATGCCACTGACCACCAATGATTGGCCAGATTGCTGTTTGAGGTGGATTTAAGGCCCACTCACCACTATCAATTGTGGCATTGTTTTGGATAGCGGTAAGTGTTTTTTGTTTACCCACAACATATACCTACTGCGCAGAAGGAAATTTATGGGATTGCATTTAGCCCACATCTCACAATTAAACTCAAAATTAAGAAAACACATTCTATAAAAACCTTACCACCTTAATAAATAATGAAAAAACACACAGAAAATATATTTGGCAGAAATAATGACCGTGGCACTTTATTGGTATCAAATAGTAAATATTATTAAAATTTTTATTAAATCAAAATTCCATAAATCAGAAATCCAATAAATATGTAAGCTCAGTTATTGGAACTCGAGCCAAATAATTAAATTAACATTAAACATCCCCCCTAGAAATCCAGGGTGACTTAAACCACATAAGTACCAACGACAGGGAGGGTAGGGTGGGTAGCTCTTTTGCCTAAGGCTTGACCAGCTGTGAGGGGAAACTCCACATAGCCCCCTTTATATAGGGGTACCAATACCTTCCAGAAGCTTCCACAGCTTCTAATTGGTTAAAAAAAACCTCATCTCGAATCCTTAAAGGGACAGTAACACATAAATTGTACTACTAATTTTTACCTCAGAATTATTACAAATCTTTTGGCGGGAAGTAGGCGGGGCTGCAGCAAGCCCATGAAGGCGGGCCCAAAAGCTTATTCCCTCCTTTTACATGGGATTGCATTTAGCCCACATCTCACAATTAAACTCAAAATTAAGACAAAACATTCTATAAAAACCTTCCCGCCTTAATAAATAATGAAAAAACACACAAAAAATATATTTGGCATAAATAATGGCCGTGGCACTTTATTGGTATCAAATAGTAAATATTATTAAAATTTTTATTAAATCAAAATTCCATAAATCAGAAATCCAATAAATATGTAAGCTCAGTTATTGGAACTCGAGCCAAATAATTAAATTCACATTAAACATCCCCACAAGCCGGGATTTGTTTTGAAAAAACAAAGAAACCCGGCCTAACCCACAACCACGGCCATTTCAATACAATTCTGCAACCCCAGGTTGAACAGATCAATGCCAACATCAGAAAGATGTATTCCATCTTGACGGTAAAATCCAGGAATACCACCTTCCAAATCTATATGTCGATACGAAAAACCCTGAACGACCGGTAAAAATTTTGAAACTGCCCTATTGATTCTTTTTCTGATTTTTTTCCATAACTTTTCTTTTCCCAGAAGAAAACCAAAACAATCTGGGTATAATTTCCGAAAAAATAACCACCGAGGAAGGAGAAACTAATTGAAACCTCTGAATATCCCTCTGTATTTGAAATATTAAATCCAATGTTCTAACCTTGCATAAGTCATTCCCACCCAAATGGATAATTAGAACATTAGGCAAGGGCCAATTTTCAATCAATCTAGCTAACACACTATAAAGATGACACCATCTAAGACCTCTAATTCCTTTCCAGAGAACTATATAATCTTCCTGAGGCATCGACAAATTCTCTGTGTAAATGCGCTGTGCAGCTCTTTTCCTTGCCCAGTAAACATAAGAGTGTCCTATGATCCAGACACATTTCCTGATCCCTAGAGAGATCAAACAAATAAATTAGGACGAATGTACGTTTTAAAACAATCGGAACCCCACCTACCTATTTTCTTAATGTCCTCAGTCGACATACCATTCTGCGCTGCCACCGATGCTGCTCCAATACGAAAAGAATGTGAAGTAAGACATTTTTTCAATACCGCATTGAACTGGAAAATGGTAAGAGGACTACCATCCATATGTAACAAAAATTGACCAGAAAATTTAGGGCGTATGGCAGCATAATTGCGCAGAATGATTATAGGGCAAAAATGTGTAACACCAGGAGAGACGACTAACTAAATACAAAAAGGGGGAAAGAGGGGTATGCCTGATGAGACGACTAACCACTGACCTTTTCCTAATTGATCTGTCTTAGATCTATTTATAAAAATTCTAACCTCATTAATGTCAAAAACAATGCGATCCATATGTAAACCCAATAAGCTATTCTCAAAGCCCCAAAAAATGCTAGTACAAAGGATGACCTAAACAGTAAGGATTCAAAAGCGGAAAAACAAATGGAAGTCGTAACTCCACACAATCTTTCCAACAAATCCAAAGATATAGGCCTCCTGTCATCAGGAACCCAGTTAGCCCTTTTATATCCCTTTAATGCCTGTCTAACAGAAAAATAACTGTTACAAGCAGGCATATGTCTAATATGACAAAAGAAAGATATGCCAGCTAACAACTTAACTATATGGCTTGGAGAAAAACGATCTAGCATTAAATGTTCTAAAAACCGTAAAATCCTGTCCTCCGCTGGAAACATATCAAAAAACTTTTTTTTTAAGCAGAATTGCTCCCATTTTTTCCAAGCTCTGGAATACTCATTCCAAGTTTTAGGGGCTACGGAATTTTTTATTGCTTGAGAGATCAAAGTCAAATCAACTCCCATAACTGCACTGGGCAAGGATGGCCCTCCAAGTCTGCATTGGGGAGCAACTGACGAAAAAGATTCATCTGAAAGCGAGAAAGTGAATCTGCTAAAATATTATCTACGCCAGGTGTAAACTGAGCTTTTATCCATATATTCCACTTAAGGCATAAAAACACTAAATTACGTAATAATTTAATGACTGGTAAGGACTTTGAAGACAAACAGTTGAATTCAAAAAGCACACCCTTGTTATCTGTTTTAACAAGGATGCGCTTGTTTACAAAGAACTGACCCCAGATTTCAACTGCAGCTACTACAGGAAAAAGTTCCAGCAAAACAATATTTTTTGTCAATTCCCTAGAGATCCAAGAAACCGGCCACGCCCCACAACACCAGTGGTCTTTCCAAATTGCTGCAAAGCCTTTTGAACCAGCAGCGTCTGTAAAAAGACAAAAATCTCCAGCAAAAATGAATTTATCCTGGAAAAAAGAGCGTCCATTATAATCCTCCTTGAGAGATTCAGTTAAACGTATGTGTGAGAATGGAGATTTTAAACCTGCCGTAGAAAGATATAAACGTCTAGAAAAAATACGGCCCACCGGCATAACCCTAGATGTAAATGCCAATAAACCCAGTAAAGATTGCATCTCTCTCAGTATAACTTTCTTCCGACGTAAGAAAACATAAATTAAATTCTTTAATCTGACTATTTTCTGAGCTGGCAATCTAAATTCGTATGATGAAGTATCTATAAGTATTCCCAAAAATTCAATCACTGTACATGGAAGAACAGTTTTTTCTGAAGCCAAGGGAATACCAAACTGACTAGCAATTTGTTGAAATGAAGAAAGCAAGCTTAAACAAAAATCGGAATCCTTCGGGCCGATGAATAAAAAATCATCTAAATAATGCACTATTCCTTCCCACTCTGTCTGTTCTGACAGCACCCAGTGAAGAAAAGATGAAAATTCTTCAAAATAGGAACATGAAAGAGCATACCCCATCGGGAGACATTTATCGAAAAAATAAAAACCGTCAAAGAAAAAACCCAGCCAGTTAAAAGCCTCAGGCGCAATAGGCAAGAGGCAAAAAGCCGATTTAATATCAGCCTTTGCCAACAAAGCCCCTTGACCCACCGACCTGATCCTTTCAACCGCATCTTCAAAAGAAGAATAAGATACCGAACATAATGATTCATCAATTTCATCATTCAAAGAACTTCCAAAAGGAAATGATAAATGATGAATTAATCTGAACGTATTCGGTTCTTTTTTAGGGACTAAACCTAACGGTAAAATCCTGAAATTCCAAAAAGGGGGAGATACAAAAGGACCCGCAATCCTACCTTCCGACAATTCACTCTGCAATTTCTTCCAAACAATTTCAGGAGACCTATAAACAGATTTCAAGTTCTTTACTACTACGCAAACTTCGCCCTGAAAAGAAGGCAAAGGAAAGCCGTAATAAAAACCTTGCATCAAAAAACTAGCTCTCTCCTTGTTTGGGTATTTGCCCAACCACTGGAGCATATTTCCCAATATCACCGGCGTGTGGGCCTTTGCTAGAATGTTCTCTTTGGGATTGCAAGGATAAGTTTCTTTTATAGCATTTCACAACCGGATGAGACCCAGTGCAGAAAGAACACTCATGCTTATATCTACAAGAAGTATTCCATCTGCACTGCGATTTATTAAAGGAAAAACAAATTCCTTTTTTATAAGCTGTAGCTACATTACTGACCGCATTCAACCGAGCGGTGGGAGGCTTCTGAGGAGTGATCAGATTGAGCCATAAACCCACATCCTTCATACCAAACTTAAGGGCAGGGTTTATGGCCAATTTTTGACGGAAAGATTCGTCGTAGTGGAACCACCCCATACCACCAAAATTCCTATATGCCTCTAATACATGTTCGAGATGTTGGAATAGGCCACTACACAATTCCTGCTGTCTTTCAGCTAAAACGCTGGCAAAAATACAGAAACCTTGAAGCCGATTAAAAAAGGAACGAGGAATAAACCTACGATCGTCCTGTTTATCATCTGATTTTTTATCCTGGCGAAAGGAAAAATCCTTAGTAGCTGGAAGTAATGACATAATGTCAACAAATTCTCCCTTCCATATTTTTTCTTTTAACGCAATAGGCAAATGGAAGCCTAAGGGAGAAACTTCACACGGTAAAACTTCTTTAAATAATACATCAGGAACTGTATTTCTACCAGCTATATGTTGTGAATTAGCTATAGACACAGGCGAAGCATTATTAACATTAATCAGTGATAAAGGATTATCCACTAAATTACTATCACTAGGCACATTAGTAACCTTTGTAATAGAATTCTGTGTAATAGCTTGTACCAAGTTAGTTAAAGAACCTACTAATTCAGACAATAAACTAGCATTGTTAGACTCACCTGCATTAACAGGGAAAGACAAACTGTCAGCTGCCTGTGAACTCATATGAGACACAGCGATATTGCTCTGATCAGTTGCGCACTGAGCGCTGCCTCCAGCGGCTGCTGCCCGACACAGCAGCTCAGGTGCTTCTAATGCTGAGACGCTTCCTAGTTGCCTAGCAACAACTGACGCTGAAAAGGCCCGCCCCTCCGACAAGCGCGGCCTAGAACTTCTGCTTCCACTGCTCATTCCTGGAGGGGAGGAGCTTCTGCGCTTCGTCGTAGCGCGCTGACCTGTCTTCTTAGCTGCCGCCGCGGCTTGTCCCGCCTCCTTGTCAGCCTCAAAACTTACGTCACGACGCGCGCTCCTCCTACCCGCAGCCGAACTTCCCGCTGATCCACCAATCACCTCAGCTTGCCGCGAAGTTGTGGGGACACTCCTCTCCGGCGGACGGCTTCTGGTTCTCTGGATCCGGACCGAGCGCTCTTCTGCTGGAGTTTCCAGCGGCGGATTCACAGGCAAATCTTCCGCCTGCCTCGCTTCTTCTACCGCTGATGATCCGGCTTCTTATCCCTCCGCTATCGCCAGGCACCGCCGCAGCCAGTCATCTCCGCCGCCGCTCTCCGCTCTCCCTAAGATCTTCCTCAAGAGGGTCTTCATGGCCAAGCCTTAGAAAGGTATTATAGCTAGCTCTTTTGCCTAAGGCTTGACCAGCTGTGAGGGGAAACTCCACATAGCCCCCTTTATATAGGGGTACCAATACCTTCCAGAAGCTTCCACAGCTTCTAATTGGTTAAAAAAAAACCTCATCTCGAATCCTTAAAGGGACAGTAACACATAAATTGTACTACTAATTTTTACCTCAGAATTATTACAAATCTTTTGGCGGGAAGTAGGCGGGGCTGCAGCAAGCCCATGAAGGCGGGCCCAAAAGCTTGTTCCCTCCTTTTACATTCTCCAGGGAAATTTCTTCAATTTATCACAGAAAACTTTCACTTTGCATGGTTCAATATGTGTTCTGTTGCTTGGAGCAACTTTTAAAGGCTAAGCATACCTTAATTAATTTTTTAACCATCTTAATACTAACGAGTTTCTTTGTTTCCAAAAACTGAAGAAAAAAAATTGATCACCTTGGGGTGTTCATTTTACAAAATGCAGTCATTTGGGGGGTGTTTATACTGTCCTTCCATTTTTATTTACTGCCACCAACACACCCATCTCAGCTGGCAGGTGTGAAACTTTACATTCAGCAGCTGCGCAACACAGATCACACCATGAAGCTAAAGTGTGCCAGAACACTGGAGAAGAAAGCTGTGGGTGGTTCTTACACCATCACATTTCATCCAACATCTGTGGTGATAAGGATAAGTGTAGATACCAACTCATGGCTTTCTGCTCGTGCATCCATCTGGGATTCATGACATCACCTTGATCTGTGCTTCCTGGCTGTTGCATGTATTATGACTTGGTGGTAGATGAGGCGGATGTGTTGGTGACAGCAAGAGAAGACTGCCCTCCATCAGTGACTGGATGGATTCTGGGAGTTTCCACTATGCAGTAGAGTCTATGAACAGCCTTAACGATATACCTAGTGGATTAGCAGCAGAAGACTATTAATGAAGATGTGTTGGCTTTTGATTGTTGTTTGAATCTGTGGCTGCCAGCTTATACGTGTCTCCTTAAAGTGATTGTTATTTTATTTTTTTAAAGAGATTTTACAATCATGTTATACTTACCTGCTCTGTTGCAGTGGATTTTCACAGGCCAGATCCTCCTCTTCTCGGGTCCCTCTTCTCTGCTCCTGGCCACTCTCTCCTGCTGAGTGCCCCCACAGCAAGCAGCTTGCTATGGGGGCACCTGAGCCGTGCTGCACCATTCAGACACTGAGGTGCTGTTCAGCCCCACCCCTCTCTCTCCTGATTGGCTAACTGACTTTGATTGACAGCAGCTGGAGCCAATGGTGCCGCTGCTGTTTCTTAGCCAATCAGGAGGGAGAGTCCTGGATGGCTGAGGGACTTGTGGACATCACTGGACAGAGATGGGGCTCAGGTAAGTATTAGGGGGGCTGAGGGGGCTTTTGCACACAGAAGGCTTTTTTATCTTAATTAGGGATTAGCTTCATGTTCGAGTCGAACCCATGTTCGACTCGAACATCGGCTGTTCGTCGAATTGCGAACATTATTGGCCGTTCGCGCCAAATTCGAGTGGCGCGTCACGGCCCATAATTCACTGCGGCATTGCTGGCTGATGATTTGCCAAGCATGCACTATGACCCGCATGCTTTGGCCAATCACAGCTCAGGGGGTTTAGTACACGCTCCACACTATATAAGGCCGCCGGCTCGGCGGCCTTGTGTAGTGTGTTGGAGTTGTTTAATAAGAGATTACAGAGACAGTCAGTGTCATTTATATTGAGTTAGATAGAGCAGGCAGGCGAGTCAGTTAGCTGCAGTTACAGTGTGTAGAGGATATATATGCATCCTAGGTGTTGTATATATATTTATACACTGTATTCAGTTTAGCTAGATCCGTTCCTGGTTTTCTAAATACTCTGACAGGCAGGCAGGTGATTGTGCTAGCTGCAGACAGTCAGTGTTTCACTTAGTGTACTGTGTGCTTTGCATAGCATTCAACTAAAGATTACCTGAATACAGTTAGTGACTAATAGTGGTGTTCTCATAATTAAACCACAGGCAGAGAGCTGCAAGTATTTTTAGTTAGTGTACTGTGTCCCTCTCTGCACAGTTTTCACCTAAAACTAACTGAAGACAATTGCTGCTTTTCCCATACTAATACCACAGCAGGCAGTTGATTCTGATAGCTGCATTATCAGTACAGGGATATATATATATATATATATATATATATTGTGAGGGGGTTAACTCGGTAGCGGGTGTGTGTGACCCCCTGGTTGGGCTCCCCACACAAAAACAGGCCCAGCAGACGGAGGTTGTGGTTTTCAAAATCAAAAGGTGCGGTTTATTTCTCTATGTACAGTGACAAAAACACAGCAAAGCCAAAAAGAAACATAAACAAAATAAATCCTGGTCAGCTTGACCTCTGACTAAACATGCAGGTTTCCTAACTAACAACTGGGATCAGCCTGGTGCTGTCCTAGTCCCTAAGTCCCTGGTTTAGTAAATGTCCAAACAAATAGCCACACAGGCTTTGTCTCACCGCACAGGGGTTCACTCTCCCTAGACAGTCCACACAGGTCTGGGTCCAGGCATGAGCAAACACCTAATGAAGCTGGGAGTTTTTATAGAGGCCTTAAACGAGCTGACAAGCTTCAGCTGGTCTCATCAACTCCCTGCCTGCACGACGCCCAGCACTCTCCCTAGAGGTATGAGTCATCCATGAGCCCACTAGCCTCAGCTGGGCTTCATCAACTCCCTCCCTAGTTGTATAAGTCGGCATAAAGCCTGAATCTGGGAGAAATATATCTACCCCCCTGGATGCAACCAGGTGACTTTACCTTCCTGCTGTCACAATATATATATATATATATGTATATATATATATATATATATATATATATATATATTACACATCCCACCTTTGTGCAGCTACATCTCACTGCAGGCCATTAGTATGTCTAGAAGGCAAACAAGGAGAGGCAGACAGTCACGAGGCAATACAAGAGGGCAAGCAGGCTCTGTGTCTAGAGGCAACAGTGCTGCTGGTCGTGGACATGGTGCATCCTCATCAGCACGTGGCCGTGGGACACGCTTGTCCTTCTTTTCGGCAGCTGGCCATGTTGAGCCGCAACATGCCCAAGACTTGGTAGAGTGGATGACCAAGCCGTACTCCTCCTCCTCCTCAGCCAGACTCAGGGTACTTTGTCTGGCAAAGCAGCTGCCAAAGCAGCCTCTTTCCTCATCTCAATGGCATCAGTCACTCCTTCCTAGCCCCACCATGTTCTCCTGAGGAGTCCCCCGAACTGTTTGACCACAGTGTTGGGTTCATGCTCCAGGAGGATGCCCAGAATTTTGAAGGCTCCGATGATGGAACCCAGCTGGAGGAAGGCAGTAACGTGAGCCCAGAGAGAGGGGGTAGTAATGTGAGCCCAGAGAGAAGGGGTGCCCAACAAGGACAGCTATCTGGCAGTCATGTTCCCCCAGCTGCAGCACACTGCCAGATTTGCTCCAGTGATGAGGAGGGAGGGGATGATGAGGTCACTGACTCCACATGGGTGCCTGATAGACTTGTGCACAACGGAAAAATTTGTTTAGTTTTGGTTTGTTTCTTGTGCACAATTTGTTTTGTTTCGGTTCGTTTCTTTTCGGTCCTGTTGATTCGTAATCATTCGTAATTTTGCTAGACGGGATTTTTCGTGTTCGGACTAATTCGTATTTTCGCAAGCGTCATTTTTCGTTGAATTTTTTGTTGATTTATAATTCGTACTTTCGGTAGGGTACATTGTTTTTCGTTGATTCTGGACACAACTCTTACTTTCGTAACTTTTTTTGGGTTCGTTGATTCGTAATTTTCCATGTCTCTCTCACAACGACGCTGCCTATTATGCCTAACAGGGATGAGCTTCGTGTTCGAGTCGAACATACGTTCGACTCGAACATCGGCTGTTCGATCGTTCGACGAAGATCGAATGATTTGGGCCGTTCGCGCCAAATTCGAGTGACGCGAACGGCCCACAATGCACTACGCCATCGCAGTGTCATCCAGGCGCTGTGATTGGCCAAGCATGCACTGTGACCCCGCATGCTTGGCCAATCACAGCGCCGGCAGCGAGGAGAGCAATGATTGGCCACAGGCAGGATGCCTGTGGCCAATTATTGCTGAGGGGGTTTAGTACACGCCCCACACTATAAAAGGCCGCCAGCACGGCGGCCTTGTGTAGTGTGTTCCGGAGCAGGGAAAGAGAAGCATAGGCAGGGACAGTGTCATTTTTTTCCTTTACTAATCCTGGATTCCTTGTGTTTAGGGACAGAGAAGGATAGGTAGGGAGAGTGTCAGAGTGTTATTCTGTGCTAAACCTTGTTTGTAGGGACAGAGAAGAACAGTGAGGGAAAGTGTCAGTGTGCTATTCTGTTCTAAGCCAATCTTGCTGAACCATATTTGAAATCCTTGAGTTTAGGGACAGAGAAGGACACTCGGGGAAACTGTCAGTGTGCTATTCTGTGCTAAATCTTGTTTGTAGGGACAGAGAAGGACAGTGAGGGAAACTATCAGTGTGCTATTCTGTGCTAAACCTTGTTTGTAGGGACAGAGAAGGACAGTGAGGGAAACTGTCAGTGTGCTATTCTGTTCTAAACCAATCTTGCTGAACCATATTTGAAATCCTTGAGTTTAGGGACAGAGAAGGACACTCGGGGAAACTGTCAGTGTGCTATTCTGTTCTAAACCAATCTTGCTGAACCGTATTTGAAATCCTTGAGTTTAGGGACAGAGAAGGACACTCGTGGAAACTATCAGTGTGCTATTCTGTGTTAAATCTTGTTTGTAGGGACAGAGAAGGACAGTGAGGGAAACTATCAGTGTGCTATTCTGTGCTAAACCTTGTTTGTAGGGACAGAGAAGGACAGTGAGGGAAACTGTCAGTGTGCTATTCTGTGCTAAACCAATCTTACTGAACCATATTTGAAATCCTTGAGTTTAGGGACAGAGAAGGACAGTGAGGGAAAGTGTCAGTGTGCTATTCTGTGCTAAACCAATCTTGCTGAACCATATTTGAAATCCTTGAGTTTAGGGACAGAGAAGGACACTCGGGGAAACTGTCAGTGTGCTATTCTGTTCTAAACCAATCTTGCTGAACCGTATTTGAAATCCTTGAGTTTAGGGACAGAGAAGGACACTCGTGGAAACTGTCAGTGTGCTATTCTGTGCTAAACCTTGTTTGTAGGGACAGAGAAGGACAGTGAGGGAAACTGTCAGTGTGCTATTCTGTGCTAAACCAATCTTGCTGAACCATATTTGAAATCCTTGAGTTTAGGGACAGAGAAGGACACTCGGGGAAACTGTCAGTGTGCTATTCTGTTCTAAACCAATCTTGCTGAACCGTATTTGAAATCCTTGAGTTTAGGGACAGAGAAGGACACTCGTGGAAACTATCAGTGTGCTATTCTGTGCTAAATCTTGTTTGTAGGGACAGAGAAGGACAGTGAGGGAAACTATAAGTGTGCTATTCTGTGCTAAACCTTGTTTGTAGGGACAGAGAAGGACAGTGAGGGAAACTGTCAGTGTGCTATTCTGTTCTAAACCAATCTTGCTGAACCGTATTTGAAATCCTTGAGTTTAGGGACAGAGAAGGACACTCGGGGAAACTATCAGTGTGCTATTCTGTGCTAAATCTTGTTTGTAGGGACAGAGAAGGACAGTGAGGGAAAGTGTCAGTGTGCTATTCTGTGCTAAACCAATCTTGCTGAACCATATTTGAAATCCTTGAGTTTAGGGACAGAGAAGGACACTCGGGGAAACTATCAGTGTGCTATTCTGTGCTAAACCTTGTTTGTAGGGACAGAGAAGGACAGTGAGGGAAACTGTCAGTGTGCTATTCTGTGCTAAACCAATCTTGCTGAACCATATTTGAAATCCTTGAGTTTAGGGACAGAGAAGGACACTCGGGGAAACTGTCAGTGTGCTATTCTGTGCTAAACCAGTCTTGCTGAACCGTATTTGAAATCCTTGAGTTTAGGGACAGAGAAGGACACTCGGGGAAACTATCAGTGTGCTATTCTGTGCTAAACCTTGTTTGTAGGGACAGAGAAGGACAGTGAGGGAAACTGTCAGTGTGCTATTCTGTGCTAAACCAATCTTGCTGAAGCATATTGCAAATCCTTGTGTTTAGGGACAGAGAAGGATAGGCAGGGGACAGTGTCAGTGTCATTGTTGCTAAGCCTCCTGCACAGTATACACCTGAAGGTAGCCCTTATTGCTGTTTTTCCCATCTCCCTGCAGGCCATCCATTAAAATGTCTGGAAGGCAAACAAGGAGAGGCAGACAGTCAGGAGGCAAAAAAAGAGGGCAAGCAGGCTCTGTGTCTGGGGGCAACAGTGCTGGTCGTGGACGCGGTGCATTGTCATCAGCACATGGCCATGGGACACGCTTGTCCTTCTTTTCGGCAGCTGGACATGTTGAGCCACATCATGCCGAAGACTTGGTAGAGTGGATGACCAAGCCCACCTCATCCTCCTCATCCTCTCTCACCCAGGCTCAGGGTACTGGCAAAGCAGCTGCCAAAGCGTCCTCTTCTCTGGTATCAATGTCATCATTAGTCAATCCTTCCCTAGACCCACCATGTCCTCCTCCTGAGGAGTCCCCCGAACTGTTTGAGCACAGTGTTGGGTACATGCTCCAGGAGGAAGCCCAGCGTTTCGAAGGATCTGATGATGATACCCAGATAGAGGAAGGCAGTAGCGTGAGAGCAGAGAGAGGGGATGCTCAAGAAGGACACCAATCTGGCAGTCATGCTCCAGCAGCTGCAGCATACTGCCAGATTGGCTCCAGTGATGAGGAGGGAGGGGATGATGAGGTCACTGACTCCACGTGGGTGCCTAATAGGAGAGAGGAGGAGGAGGAGGATGAGGAGGAGGCACATCTCCAATGAGGCAGGATGCCCTTGGATGGCCAGCGTATGGGCAGCACACCAACGGAATCACACCGCAGAGCTCCGCCTGTGCAGGGCGCTGCCTCTGCCCGTCATTCAAAAAGTTCTTTGGTGTGGGCCTTTTTTGAGGCGAGTGCATCAGATCGCACAGCTGCTGTTTGCAACATATGTCTCAAGCGTATATCGCGTGGCCAAAACATCAGTCGCTTGGGCACCACATGCTTGATCACACACATGCAGCTCGTTGGCAAGCCTACCTTAAAGACCCACACCAAAGAACAAAGCGGACCTCTCCTTGCACCGCATCATCTGGGATCTCCAACCCCACTATACCTTCAGTCCTCTCTGAAACCTGCACTGAGAGGAATGAAGGTGTAGAATTAGGTGTGTCACAGCCAAGTACTTGCGGCCACTCTGCTAGCAGTACACCAACGTCCGATTCTAGCAGGCAAATTTCCCTGCCCCAGCTGCTGGACCGTCGAAAGAAGTTCACTCCCAGCCATCCACATGCCCAGCGGTTGAATGCTAGCTTGGCTAAATTGCTAGCGCTTCAACTGCTGCCTTTTCAGTTGGTAGACTCGGCCCCCTTCCGTGAGTTTGTGCAATGTGCGGTTCCTCAGTGGCAGGTTAACAAACGCCACTTTTTCTCACGGAAGGCGATTCCGGCTCTCTACAGGCATGTGGAAGGCAATGTCTTGGCCTCGCTGGACAGGGCGGTCAGCGGTAAGGTGCATATTACCGCTGACTCATGGTCCAGCAGGCATGGACAGGGACGTTACCTTTCTTTCACGGCCCATTGGGTCACTCTTTTGGCAGCTGGGAAGGATGCAGGACAAGGTGCAGTAGTGTTGGAGGTTGTTCCACCGCCACGCCTCCAAAATGCTACTATTGGTTGTGACACACCTCTCTCCTCCACCCCCTCCTCTTCTTCTTCCTCCATGGCCTCTTCCTGTGCTTTGTCCTCGGAACCAGCGGTGCTCCGTAGGCGTTCAAGGGGCTACGCAAGTACGCAGGCAAAAAGATGCCATGCCGTGCTTGCGCTGGTGTGTTTGGGGGACAGGAGCCACACTGGGGCAGAGGTCCTGTCTGCTCTGCAGGGGCAGGCCGAGAGGTGGTTGACGCCACGCCAGCTTAAGCCAGGAATGGTGGTTTGCGACAATGGCACCAACCTCCTCTCCGCCCTCCGACAGGGACAACTGACCCATGTGCCCTGTGTGGCTCACGTCCTTAACCTGGTGGTGCAGCGGTTCTTGGGCAGGTACCCAGGCTTACAGGATGTCCTGAGGCAGGCCAGGAAAGTCTGTGTGCATTTCCGCAGATCTTATAATGCCAGTGCTCGCCTGGCTGAGCTGCAAAAGGAGTTGAACCTGCCCAAGAACCGCCTTATATGTGACATGCCCACCAGGTGGAACTCAACGTTGGCCATGCTGCAGCGGCTACACACACAGCAGAGGGCCATCAATGAGTACCTGTGCGACTACGGCACCAGGACAGGGTCAGGGGAGCTCGGGTTTTTTTCACCACGCCAGTGGGGCATGATCAGGGATGCATGCACTGTCCTGGCACCATTTGAGGAGGCCACGAGGATGGTGAGCAGTGACAGTGCATGCATCAGTGACACTGTACCTCTTGTCCACCTGTTGGAGCACACGCTGCGTGGAATAATGGACAGGGCACTTGAGGCAGAACAGAGGCAGGAAGAGGAGGACTTCCTTGCCTCTCAAGGCCCCCTTTACCCAGACAGTGTTCCTTCTGTCCCACCCATCGCACAGGAAGAGGAGGAGGAGGAGGAGGAGGAGGAGGAGGATTGTGTCAGCATGGAGGTGGAGGCTGGCACTCAGCATCATCAGCAGCAGTCTTTTAGGGATGATTTACAGTCCCAAGAAACCAGTGGACTTGTACGTGGCTGGGAGGAGGTGGCTGCGGATCATGTCGTCCTTAGTGACCCAGAGGACTCAGGACTGAATGCCTCAGCTAACCTACGCTGCATGGCCTCCCTGATCCTGCAAAGTCTGCGGAAGAATCCTCGTATTCTTCGGATCAAGGAGAGGGGCCATTACTGGCTGGCACCTCTCCTTGATCCATGGTACAAGGGTAAGGTTGCGGACCTTATCTTACCGTCGCAGAGGGAGCAGAGGATGAGACAACTCCGGGAGGCCTTGCAGAAAGGTCTGTGCAACGCGTTCCCACTTTGCAACAGGGCTCATTGCGGCGCTCCAACTACATTATCTGTGAGGGGTTGCAGTGTTGTGGCACCAATGCCTAAGGCACAATTTTTCTGGCATGTGATTACAATTCTTGATCTAATATTTCACAGCTGGGCCCATTCCTGCGCCCCCAAGAGTAACTGAGGGCTTACAGTGTTGTGTCAACACCACCACCACCAAAGGCCCAATTTTTCTGCCCCTGTTCAACAGGGGCATGTGATTACAATTCTTGATCTAATATTTCACAGCTGGGCCCATTCCTGCGCCCACCAAGAGTAACTGAGGGCTTACAGTGTTGTGGCAACACCACCACCACCACCACCAAAGGCCCAATTTGTCTGCCCCTGTTCAACAGGGGCATGTGATTACAATCTTGATCTAATATTTCACAGCTGGGCCCATTCCTGCGCCCACCAAGAGTAACTGTGAGGGCTTACAGTGTTGTGGCACCAGCACCACCACCACTAAAGGCCCAATTTTTCCTACCACTGTTCAACAATGTCATGTAATTACAATTCTTGATCTAATATTTCACACAGCTGGGCCCATTCCTCCGCCCACCAAGAGTAACTGTGAGGACTTATAGTGTTGTGGCACCACCACCACCACCACCACCAAAGGCCCAATTTTTCTGCCCCTTTTCAACAGGGGCATGTGATTACAATTCTTGATCTAATATTTCACAGCTGGGCCCATTCCTGCGCCCACCAAGAGTAACTGAGGGCTTACAGTGTTGTGGCAACACCACCGCCACCACCACCATCACCAAAGGCCCAATTTTTCTGCCCCTGTTCAACAGGTGCATGTGATTACAATTCTTGATCTAATATTTCACAGCTGGGCCCATTCCTGCGCCCACCAAAAGTAACTGTGAGGGCTTACAGTCTTGTGGCACCAGCACCACCACCACCACCAAAGGCCCAATTTTTCCTACCACTGTTCAACAATGTCATGTAATTACAATTCTTGATCTAATATTTCACACAGCTGGGCTCATTCCTGCGCCCACCAAGAGTAAATGTGAGGACTTATAGTGTTGTGGCACCAGCACCACCACCACTACCCAAGGCCCAATTTTTCCTACCTCTGTTCAACAATGGCATGTCATTACAATTCTTGATATAATAGTTCACAGCAGGGCGTTCCAGCGCCCACCAAGAGTAACTGTGAGGGCTTAAAGTGTTGTGGCAAATACGCACAAATGCTGTGTAAAATGTTGATTTGAAAAGGTTAGAATTTATTTATCTCACAAATGTGCATAAATGCAAATACACGTAAATATATGAGCAAAATAAACACCTGAAATTTCAGCCAGGAATATTAATGTTCATACACTACATCAGTAAACATTAGGCTTGTGCACAACGGAAAAATTCGTTCCGTTTCGGTTCGTTTCTTTCCGGTCCTGTTGATTCGTAATCATTCGTAATTTTGCTAGACGGGATTTTTCGTGTTCGGACTCATTCGTATTTTTGCAAGCGACATTTTTCGTTGAATTTTTTGTTGCTTTATAATTCGTACTTTCGGTAGAGTACGTTGTTTTTCGTTGATTCTGGACACAACTCCTACTTTCGTAACTTTTTTTGGGTTCGTTGATTCGTAATTTTCCGTGTCTCTCTCACAACGACGCTGCCTATTATGCCTAATGTGCTTCGAATGGATTTGTACTTTTCTAAATACATAGCGGTTATTTGTAACGATTCGAAATCTCGTATTTTACTTTCGTTTTTTACATGCGGCTATAGGCTCCGCCCCTGTACACCATTTTGAGAGGGTTCAGCACGGTGAGGGAGAAGCAGAGAGCAGAGCAGAGTGAGTGTTATTGTGCTTCGAATGGATTCGTACATTCGTAACTTTTTTCATAACGAATTATGCCGAAGACCTTCGGGCATTCGCTATTTTGCGGTATAATTTATTTCGGATTCGGTTTTATTCGTAATTGCTCTGTTCGGAAATTCGAATGCTTCCGAATGTCCGAAAGTTGCTAAATTCGGACGAATTTCGATTCGTTACGAAACAAATTGCACAAGCCTAGTAAACATCAGTAACATGTGCAAGTAGCTACATTTCTCAGCCACTTCCTACATTGTGGATCTGACTACATTCTCATTTGTTCATGTGCAATTAGATGGACTTGCTTCAAAACAGCTTCTTGTTTCTCTAGCTTGTGCATATTTGATACGTTTTTGGGCATGAACTGTTCTTATTGAAGTGAATTACTTTAGATTTATCAACATTTCACCTTATTTGCCACAACGTTACCCAGTCAAACAGTGCAAATAGTATCTGCATGTAAATTGGAGTCATCCTGTAATGTAAGGTATTATCTGCAAACACAGAAATTGTACTTTTAATGCCAAACACGTTATCATTTATAAAAAGGTTAAAAAGCAAGGGCCCCAACACTGAAAACTGAATTTCAACTTTCTTTTCACTAGAACTGTAGGGAATGATCAATCCCAACATATCTCTGTACCATGTTGCTCTGTTTGCAGATCCCCTGATATTCTGGGTTTAGCTGTGGCTTTGTATCATGTGACACTCTGTATATCCTGCTGATAGACCGTCCCTTCCACAGCCACTATATGCAGCAGCTAGAGTCTGTAACACTCCCATTTGTATTTTTTCAGGCTCTGCAAATGATTTAACTTCCTTCAAAGCTCTGATGGTGGATGGGATTGCATACATCCTAATTAGCATTCAATCTCGCCCAGTCACACTTACAGGAAGAGTCTAAACCTCCCAAGTCCCTCCTCACAGATCACAGTATTATTCAAGAAGGAAACACCTTCATACAAAGCCTTTTCTGAAAGCTAGCTGTGGTGCTGCTGGGCAGGAATGAATGTTTTACAATTAAAATTCAATCCTGCCCAATTAAATATGCTGACCAGCGTGAACAGGGAGAGTCCCACCCCTCAGATCCAACCCTTCCAGATCCCGGCTCTCTGTGAAGTGATTCATTTACAACACCTTCATAATAATCTCCCATAGCCCTGCCTCTGTATTCTTGCAGTACACCAGTATTCTTTGGAATGCTGCAAGACAGGAATGACACAGGAGGTGGTGTGACACGTTTACACCTTTCACCACCCATATGAAGGCCCAGAAACACCCACAGTAGCCCTAGGACCCACCCACATCAACTCCCAGTACTGGTACAAGTGACTTCTATAGCCTGTCCTGAAGCTACAGAGGCTCAAAGGCTCATGGGAAATGTAGTGTAGCGGGGTCCTCAATTTAAGGGAAGTGTTTGAGTGGTAGTTTACTCAAACACTCTAATTTGTTAGGGTTTTTACAACCATTTTATCCACAAGGAGAGTATCGGTGTACAGTTCCCTGTGGCCTACAGGTGGCGCTGGTTGAACCGCTGATACAGTGCTGTGCCTTGTGTGTCCCCTCTCAGCAGCCATACGGTGGGTGTGGTCTACCTGCTGGGCATGCTGGGAGAGGATATAAAAGGGGCAGATGCTGCCTGTTGGGGGTTCGTCTTGGTTCGGCCGTCGGGAGTCCTACTCCCAGGGAGTGTTCCTGTTCCTGTCCGCCCTGGGCACCTTAAGCCCAGGGCGGGTGTTCCTGTTCCATCCTGGGCACCTTTAGCCTAGGGTGAGGTACTATCATGCTGTTCCTGTCCGCCCTGGGCATGTAAGCCCAGAAGCCACAGTGGAGGCCTGGGGCCCAGCACCTTCGGCTGGGGTCCACCAAGGATCGAGGAATCTCCGGGGGCCGCCTTGCGAGGGGACCCGTATCTAGGATGAGGGTCCCGGTAACTCTCCGGAGGGATGTCTTCTCCTAAAAAGGGGCCATAGCTAAAGAAGGGGATCAGCTTCACCAGGTCTGTGGCAGAGACCAACTTCACAGTTAAACTTGCTTGAGAATCTGAGCAAACATCTGTAACGTTTGTGCCTGGGCCTCATCCACACCTTGTACTATTCTATTTCTTGCTTCAACCCTTTTCCTATCAGAGACTGTGTTATTGGCTAAGAGAAAATAAACTCTGAGTTGGAGTTTCATCTGGTATGGACATTCACTTTACTGGGTAGTCAAGGACTTGTCTCTACTTTACCATAGAGGTGAGAATCAGGCTCTGGAGGTTTTCATGTTCTGACCGTAGAAGACCCAACAACAACACCGCTCAACCTCCTCGCACAGGAGGTTATGGGCTGTTAGTGCGGTGTGCCTCTCTCTTCCTGCGAGGAGCCAGAGTTAATGCAGGTAAAGAAAGGGGTCTGTGCGCTACACGTGGGGGCTCGTCTGGGATTTCTACGGCAGAGAAAAGTGCGAAAAAGTGTTGGAAACCCCCCCGGAGTGTGAACTTTATTCCCCTGTGAAGTTCCGCGGAGGTAGGCCATATTGAGAGAAAAGTGTCTGCGCCACGAGGAGAACCCATGCTGCGTAGTTCGTGGGGGTGTCTACAGAGAAAAGGCCAGCGAACATTGGGAGGAGCCATGCCATGTGAGGAGTTGCACGTGGTGGCTTTGGCGCCAAAGGGACAGTGCGACATGGATCGGCACGGGGGTAACATGGCGTCTGATGCCTCATGGGTTCTGGCTACTTCTACCATGAATGTGACCTCGTTTGCTGCTTCTGTGACTGACACGGGGATTCGGCTGAAGCCTCGGGGTCGCTTCGCTCTTTATGTCTGCAAAGAGATGGAGGCCCTTGGAGTGGTTTGTCCCGGATTCCAGGGACTGGTGGTGCATCTTAGGCTGTTTGCAAGATGTGAACGGTGCAAGGAGTTCTTGTTCGAGGTGGAGCAGCCTACTGAAAAAACCTCAGGCCTTTCATTTGAACTGCCTTATGGGCGCCACCACTTTGGAAGAAGAAGAAACCAGAGCTTCTGCGGCCATCCCTACGCGCACTGTCGGGACATTCCAGAGAAAGTCGTAACTGTGAATGTTCTGGTGATTGAGGAACCGGAGTTGGAGAGACCGGAGGATGTTGCTTCGGCGGCCACTGGATCCTCGCTTCCACCGCCCAAGAGGAAGATCGGCTTCGTAAAAAGCTTCCTGCGGCCATGGTGGAGCTACACCCCAGCGCTTGCTCGGATCGGATGCTTCCGTCTGAAAAAGTTCCGGACGTCCTGCTTCAGCTACAAGCCGAGGTAAGCCGGGGAAAGGGGCCTTGGACAAGGTCCGAAGTGTCGGGGATCCCAGGGCTATTGAACTTGTTTGAGGCGGTGACTCGTCATCTACTCAGAGTTACCTGCCGGCGGAGGAATGTGATACCTCCGACCTGGAGTCAGTCTCCGATGTGGGAGATGATGCGGCCATCGATGAGGTTTTTGAAAAGAAGGGTTGGGATAAGGTACCCCTGTCCTCGTCCCGTAGGAAAAGAGACTCGCCCATGCTTACTGGGGATACTACACCCCAAGTGGAGGCCCCGGAGCCTGAGGAGGGATCTATTTCACCGTCTGCCCTTCCACCCCTTGTGACATCTGCACCTGCTAGTGTGGTATCAAGAGTGTCGTTGCGGGCCCCTGTGTCTGGCCCAGAGGCAGTGAAAGTGCCTCGACACCCGGATGCCATTGTTCTGCCAGGTGTGGGAGATCGAGCAACCATGCCACCCGGCTGCAGCGGTTGTTCAATCAGAGTGGCCAGTGAATACGGGTGGGAATATCCGTATCTGCCCAAGGAACTTTTGTTTGAAGTGGAAGTTTATAGATGTCGGTGGTATGCGGATTTTGTCTGGACTCATTTATAGGTACCCGAGACCCGTAGGTACTACTCTTGTTCCATCGTTGCTACTAAGCGATTCAAAGACTGCAAAGAATTCTGGATGCTGGGCAGACACATACACGCGGACAGAGTGGTCATTTACCGAAAGGATAAAGACAATGTCGTATACTACATACCACAAAGAAAGGGGTCTGTGCGCTACAGTAGTATCAGGAATGGAAAAGGAAGAAAGCAGGAAATCAGAAAACTTTGAAATTCAGCCAGGAGAGAGAGTGACATCACAGACACAGAAACCTACTGTATACAGCTAAAAGAGGTAAGTTACACACAAACTGACAGTGGAGTTGTAATTCATTTACATGAACAATGCATCTGTTGTTTTGTGGAGGAAAAGCTGGAGTTCTTGAACCTTGTGGTACACCATTAATAACCTTAAACCTTTCAGCTTGTGCATATTTGATGAATTTTCATTCATGAACTGTTCTCATTGAAGTCAAAGATTCACATACATTGTTTGCTTAATGTGCTGTTTAGTTCAGTCAGGGTTTTGTGATAGCCAAGCATTCTCTCAGATTGGAAGAAATGATCAATGCTTTCATCCCTACTGAGAGCCCATTCCATCTTTGCACTTAGTTCCCAGAGTTTAGCAGGGTGATCTGTTTTGTGAAATTGATATACAACATTAGAACTTTAGATTTTGGTGCCTGTACCTTAGACTGTGCGATTGAGATGCCATTGTCACCTGCTTTTTCTGAATTCACAGTTTAAATGTGAGATGGGAGAGGGGAGTCAGTTGAATTTTACAAAGTATTTATAATAGGGGGAAATTTTTGTATACAGCATTCCAAGTGACCCTTTCTATTCTTTTAATTTACCGTGTTTGCTTAGGAATTGCTTGTATGCCCATAAATATTGTGTGGAAACCTCACTATACACAATAGGTTTTTTGATCTTTTTAAAATAAATTTGAAATACTACCATTTATGGTTGATTGGCTTTTGGAAAAAAAGCCCTTAGTATTTGGGTGAATTGGCTGTCATAAAATGTTTTGTCTTTTCAGCATGTGCTTGTTAGCAGAATGAATCATGTTATGACCCAAGCTACTCAGATTTTCCTTTACATGTATCAAGCTCAGTAGATATATTTGGTTATACAACTCTTACTACAACTCTTATGCCGCGTACACACGGTCGGAATTTCCCACAGCAAATGTTCGATGTGAGCTTGTTGTCGGAAAATCCGACCGTGTGTATGCTCCATCGGACATTTGCTGTCAGAATTTCCGACAACAAATGTTTGAGAGCTGGTTCTTAATTTTTCTGACAACAAAAGTTGTTCTCGGAAATTACAATCTTGTGTAGCCAATTCCGACGCACAAAAATTCTACGAATGCTCGGAATCAATTTGACGCATGCTCGGAATCATTGTACTTAATTTTTCTCGGCTCGTCGTAGTGTTGGACGTCATCGCGTTCTTGACGTTCGGAATTTCCGAGCAACATTTGTGTGACCGTGTGTATGCAAGACAAGTTTGAGCCAACATCCATCAAAAAAAATCCACGGTTTTGTTGTCGGAATGTCCGATCGTGTGTACGCGGCATTACTCTTTCTTGCAGTATAAGAGCAGTTCCTAAGTTACTGTTTATTTTGGTATTTGATTAACAAAAAAAAATTAACAGCAGTACAGAAACAAGAAATATTTAGGTATCACTTTCACTATGATGAATCTTGGAAGATAAGGTCATTTCGCATGGATCTAAGTACCTATATACTTTATTTTATTTACTTCAGTATTGGTCATTCTCTTTGGTACAAGAAAATAATATAAGCAAAAATGTCAACCTTAGATTACAGCTGAGCTAAGCAAACCGTTTCTTAATTAAAACAAAATTCTTGCTGACAGTATTTGTATATGCAATGCCGAATGTGACTTCTGGGGTAATGATATAATCTTTTTTAACTCTGCCACAGAAAAACTGCAAGTTACCCACTTTTACATGTATTATACTTTCTTATGTCCTCGAAAAGGAATTTCTTTTGTTTTTAGTTTATCATTTTTTTCTTTTAACAGAATTCAATAAACTGTTTATTATAATAAGTTCAAATTGTTAGCATTTACAAGTGCTAGAACTATAAAATGCCACAGACATTTAATTTTATAACGTCAACCCCTAGATAACCTAAATGCAATATTAATTACAGTGGCGCCAGTTCTTTCAATAGAGCTTAAAATAAAATTTATTAATTAATAAAAAATAAAAATAAATTCTACATTAAATTCTCCCATCTTATGAAATTTAGGCTGCTCTGAATTATACACTTTCCTTCTTTTATAAGCAAAATTGAAGTAATAACTGCAGTACTGAAAGGAGGGGGGAAGTTTGGGACTTTAGATGAGGCGTACATGTTGGGACCAGACAAATTCACATAGGTGCAAACATATGTATGTTTATTGGACCAATGATTGACATGGTATGAGAAAAACATAGTTGCATACATACACCAGGGGTAATGTTCTAGTACAAACATGATAAACAGCATATGTAACAACATGGCACATCAGGTGATACAGTAATAACATGTCCTTCATGTAATGAAAGTGAACTAAAATATCAACAGAGGGTAAAACCATCTAAAAATTATCAATGTGTGTTGGATGCATCAGAGTAAGGCTCGACGTGTTTCATGGACTTGTGTCCACTCCTCAGGAGCCAAGTGCATCCATGTTCTATAAAAAAGAAACAGTAGATACCCAGATGATATAGTTTGATTGCCCGGATAAGGGATGAACAACAAAAATGTATATAAATATAAAACATTGGGATGTGGCTGGCCATGCCAAAGGGTACTCACATATGACCCAGAGGTTGTATCCATATAGAAGCACAGGTCAGGGACAGGCCAATCAAGTCCAGCCCGGGAGCAGAGAGAGGGGGACCCAACGGGAAATCCGGAGAAACGCACACCATCCCTCATGAGTGGATCGAATTTCTATAGTATAAGGAATAAATACTAATGGATATCTATTGTAATGAACGTCAAAGGAGTAACCTAAAAGTAACTGGTAACCCAGAGCTATAGTGTTAAGATGGGTTTACCTGGTTAGGTCCAAAGAGAGTACAAAGCCCAATGGGAACAGGGAGGTCTGGATGTAACAACTGCTATGCTGACTCAACAGCAGAGTATGGATTTTTGTTGTTCATCCCTTATCCGGGCAATCTAACTATATCATCTGGGTATCTACTTTTTCTTTTTTATAGAACATGGATGCACTTGGCTCCTGAGGAGTGGACACAAGTCCATGAAACGCGTCGAGCCTTACTCTGATGCATCCAACACACATTGATCATTTTTAGATGGTTTTACCCTCTGTTGATATTTTAGTTCACTTTCATTACATGAAGGACATGTTATTACTGTATCACCTGATGTGCCATGTTGTTACATATGCTGTTTATCATGTTTGTACTAGAACATTACCCCTGGTGTATGTATGCAACTATGTTTTTCTCATACCATGTCGATCATTGGTCCAATAAACATGCATATGTTTGCACCTATGTGAATTTGTCTGGTCCCACCATGTACGCCTCATCTAAAGTCCCAAACTTCCCCCCTCCTTTCATATGTTCCAGGGATGGGAACGTGAACTCTCCTCATGTCCCCTTCAAAAGTCCCAAGCTTTGCTCTCCCCAGTGTTGTATAACTGCAGTACTGAGGTCAGGTGCTCCCCAGTAATATTCAGCTTCATTGGGATGACAACTTAATCCAGGTCTAATGTGATGCACTAGAATATTAACGTAAACAAAAAACTTCCTTTACCATTCCTGATCGAGCTAAATCCTTCTCCATTTGTGTCTTTCATGCCCTCCCCCCTCCCAGGCACTGCAGGTCACAGTGGGAGGGTTTCAGAAACAGAGGAAGTGATGCCAACACAGTACTAGGTGTGGTCAGCTGTTAGCCACACCCCTGCAACATTTTATCATCCCACTGTAGTGCACACTAGCACAGCTTACGTGAGAGAGCCAACTTTGCTCTGAATTTAGTGCAATATCATTGCCACTGCCTCCCATTAAGCTGCATTAGATGGACATTACTGGCAGGCACAACAGGTATTTGTGGGGCTTTGCAGGAGGCTAAATGAAAATTGTAAGTGCTAATGCTTTAAGGTGCACTTGCTTAGCAATCAATAGACTCCACTCCATTCTGGATTGCCAGACATCAGCCGGTCGGGGTGCATGCAATTACATTACCACCAGTCGGACCTAATAACAAATATTTACAGTCTCTTCAGTGCTACATTTGCACAATTATTAATTACAGGCAAAAAGTATATTTCAAATTAATTGTATGTGAATTAGCATGCTAATCAAAAATAGGCTCTTGGGCAGAACACTTTTATATGCTTTTGCTATTTTTGCTTTTTTTTTACCACATTTTTAATTATAAAGTTTATATATAAACCCCCCCCCCCTTTTTTAAATACTTAGCTGCTGTGCTTTTTCAAGACAAGAGTTCAAGAGTTTCCTAGCAGCCCACCTCATAACCTACTTATACTAACTCCATCTGACATGAAGCTCAATGATTGGGAGAAGAGCTGCAAAGATAAGTATACGTGGGTGAAGACGTGACACAGACACTCCTTAAAGCCTAAGTGCAGCTAAAATAATGAAAATAGATAAATAAACCAGACAAATCAGCACAAGGGACATAACTTATGCCTCGTACACACGACCGGTTTTCCGGGCAGAAAAAAAAACTGACGCTTTTCCCGACGGGATTCCTCTCAAGCCTGCCTTGCATGCACACAGTCACACAAAAGACCGCTGAACTTTTGACTGCCAAGAACGCGGTGACGTCAAGGACTACGACGAGCCGTCAAAATGACGTTATATGCTTCCGCGCATGCGTCAAATTGTTTACGAGCATGCACGTTTTTTCCCCTCGGGAAAGCATACAGACGACCAGTTTTCTCAGCAGGATTTTTTCCTGATGGCAAAAAAGAGAGCTGGATCTCTTTTTTTTCCCCGCAGTTTTCCTGTCGGGAAAACTGCGATTGAGCATACACACGGACAGTTTTCCCGGCCAAAAGCTGTCATGGCAGTTTTCCAGGCGGGAAAACCAGTCGTGTGTACGAGGCATTAGAGTCACTGGGGTGGGGGGAGCATAGATGGAGGAGCATTTCACCTAAAAAAGAGGCATCAGCGCAAGGAACACATCCTACTGACTGTAAGTTATGTTCCTTGTGCTGATTTTTATGTTTTTGTTTTTTTCGTTGCCTCCTTTGGCTTTAAACTACATCAGAGAAGTTATTGGCTAGCTAATTATATTCAATACAGTAGTTTACGGCAGATGCTGATGACATCTACTTAAAGTGTTTATAAAGTCACATGAATTAACTACTTTGATTCTCTCGGTTTTAGATCCCTGTTCAGTACAATGTGGGTGTTTTTTTTTCCATTCTAATGATAAATACCTTTTTTTGCAGAGCCCTGCTGTCCTGTCCTCTGACCTCCCTTTGCTTTCTTTCCCGAAAGTACAGTGAGAGGGGCTGATATTCCTCTATGATGAATGAAAGCTAGCAGAGGGAGGTCACGTGTCTGCACAGCAGGGCTCAGCAAAGAAGGTATTTAGCATTATCATTTTAGGAAAACATAAACACTGTACTGAACAGGGACCTAAAACAGAGAGAATCAAAGTAATTAATACATGTTTCTTAACTTTATAAGCACTGGCACAGCTGCAGGGAATAGAATTACACAACCATGGGAGGAGAGAAACGGGGAAGAGATCGGCTCTCACACAGACTATGGAACTGACAGGGGGGGGGAGATGCAGAGATGCTGAGGAGATAGCTGGATGACAGAGGCGCATAAACTGACCATGCAATCAGAGATCAACAGCCATGAAAAACGTGGTCAGTTTACAGAGGGGAAGACAGGAACAGGCAGGATCATACAGGTATTTTACAACATAGAAAGGGACAATTGACATGGCAAAACCACTGTGCTATATCTCATGCCTTAAAAAGTGAGGAGTGAAGTCAACAATGTACGCTCTTAGAAAGCCTGAAGGCGATGATTGGTTTTCAGGGTCCTGTATGCTTTGTTGTTATTGTGCCAGTAAGAGAACTGGTTGGGGAGATGAGGAGAAAACATCTTTCCACCATGTCTCTTCCCCAGTCAAAGATAAAGAGCTGAAAGACTCTAAGCTACCATCAAACAGGTAGTATTTTGGATAGAAAAGATGGAGGTCTGCACTAATCACAAAAGGTATGCAAAAAAACTGACTAGTATAAAAACTGGGAGCCTGTTGTTTGTATAGAGGGGAAGGTTAGCTGTGTGTTGTTTCACCTCCTATAAAGGTTTGCAGCCACTGAAATGAAAATGAATCCTCTGATGCAGCATGCAAAAAAGAGGAAAAAAAAACACAAGCAATAAAGGGGAACCACGGGGAGGTAATGAATCATGAACTGAGATTGTATGTATGTTTGCTTGTGCGATCTCCAGCTATGCACACCGAAGGTAAAAAGTATATTTCAATTTTTGTAGTCAAATTTGATAAAACACCACCGTGTGTTTGTTTATTTACATTTTTTGTTGTTTGACCTTTTATGATGTTTCTGAGGAGAAGATGTCATGGCTGAATGCAAGAATTTTTTTTTATGATCGATTCCATTAGCTGGGCTGGGGAGTTGCTGAGTTCAGTTCTCAATAACATAAAATGGAGAAGCTCAGATTCTAAATTTTTTACTGTTTGTTAAGACAGCAATTGCTCAAATCCAGTGCAGCTTATGAGTAATCTACCACCAGACAGGGTTACTTTTGGTAAACACAGCTTATGATAGAGAGAACTAAGTCGATTTTTTCCGTGCTGAAAGTTCCAGAAATGAGCATCTAAAAAGGTTAAGATACAATTTTAAAAATATTATTTTAAGCTATGTGAACTAAGTGACAAAACATGAGTCTCTGTGCAGAAAGTTTTTTTTTTAAATGATGGAGTCAAGAGGCATTCATTCATCATCCAGTCTGGCAAAAGATGGTTAGATTGAGAAATTATCACAAGCCTACAGAAATGATTAAAACAACCCTGTAATCACTGTGAGAAAATGAAAGCAAAAGCACACTTTGGAAAATAACCTTTTTTATACTTACCTGCCCAGCAATTTTGCATTCTTCAAGGGGTTTAAGTGTGTTAGCTATCTGAAACTTCTGGGTGTGTTGAATACTATGTCCCCTGCCAGGCAGGCACTGTTGTTTCTCCTGCTGGACCCTTCATCACTAATAAACACAGTAGTTAGGTAGGGGTTTGTGGGAGGGACCACAATGCCCATAGGGAGTCAGAAGACACAGGCATAATAACTTAGAGTTCCCAAAAGTGCTAGCTAGCTTAGAAGTTTCAAGAGAAAGATATAGTAGAGATAGAAACACATTTTAGGGAAACCTAGTTTAAAAAAGAAAAATATGAAAGTAAATTGAGAAAAAAAATGTAAATATTAAAGAGCACAAAAAAAGAAGGAATGTGAAATTAGTGATATGTGTAAGAATTATTATTACAGCAAAATAAGTCATGGTCAGAGGGAAAGCTGAATGCTATGTGACTGAATGAAAACAAGATAATTTTGGGGGTTTTACAACGTACAGCGTGACCAAATGCTAAAACAGTAAATCATACATAGAATTTTTCACCTCCCCAGAGACAGAAAAGAATATATAAACCAAAATAATGTTTAACCTATATCAGGATCGGGATACAGTGCCTTAAAAAGTATTCATATTCCTTGAAATGTTCCACATTTTGTCATGTTAAAACTAAGGATGAGCTCAGGCGTGTTCGCAAATCAACGCGTCCACGCTCGCCAGGAAGCTTACACTCCGCAGCGCTAATCACAGGCAGTAAAACATTTCCTGATCTACGGCTGCACAGATTGGGAAATGTCTCAGTGTCTGTGATTAGCGCTGCGCAGTGTGAGCTTCCTGGCGGGCGCAGGCATGTGGAGTTGCGAACGCGCCTGAGCTCATCCTTAGTTACAACCAAAAACCTAAATGTATTTCATTGGGATTTTATGTGATGGACCAACTCAAAGTGGCACATAGTTGTAAAGTGAAAGGAAAATGATAAATGGTTTTCAACATTTTTAACAAAAAGATATCTGAAAAGTGTGGCGTGCGCCATCTTTCGTTGCAATTATAGCTGCAAGTTTTCTTGGGTATGTCTCTACCAGCTTTGCACATCTAGAGAGTGACATTTTTGCCCATTATTCTTTGTGAAATAGCTCAAGTTCTGTCAGATAGGGATGAGCTTTATGTTCGGGTCGAACAAGAGTTCACCTCATCTTCCTCCAACTCCTCAGTGAGCATACTTTGAGGCACAAACTCAGGGGCCTCCGGTCGGAGAGTTCTACTGTCAGTTACCTCAGGTAATGGTAGAGGAGAGGTCCTGGACTCTGATTGTTGAGATGACCACAACCAATCTGACCCTACCCATTCATCTTCAGAGTCTTCATCTTCTATGTCCTGAAGTGTCGACTGAGATCTGATGACTGGTCGAGACCCTTGAGAGGTTGAGGGTAACTCTTGTGAGGCTGATGCAGGAGGTAGGCGAACTGCTTCAGAGAGGGGTTGCAGGTGATTCCTGTTCCAGGTCTTTAGTGGGCCTACACTTCCCTCTGGTCTAATCTGATACACCGGGAGGCCTGGTAACTGCTTACAGATGATGTATGGTTGTGACTTCCAGCGATCAGCTAATTTATGCTTTCCAGGGATACCCAGATTTCTTAATAACACTCGATCCCCTGGTTGCAAATCTTGTACCCTGACCTTAAGGTTGAAGTTCCTCTTGTTCCTTAGCCCCCTCTGATCTGATGTAGCTTGGGCCTTTTCATAGGCTGTTTTTAGACTTTTCCGGAGCCAATCCACATATCCCTTATGGGAGGTGACTGATGTATGATCAAGAGATGTGCCAAAGGCCAGATCCACCGGTAGCTGAGCCTCTCGCCCAAACATCAGACGGTAAGGAGAATACCCAGTAGCATCACTTGCAGTGCTGTTGTAAGCATGCACAATGGCAGCTACATGCTTACTCCAGTGCTGCTTCTTTTCCGAGCTTAGCGTTCCCAACATATCCAGGAGGGTTTGGTTAAAACGCTCAAACTGAGCATCCCCTTGTGGGTGATAGGGAGTGGTTCTGGTCTTTTTGATGCCCAGCAAATCCAACAGCTTCTTGATCTGTTGGATACGCTGGGATAATCCATAGTGGACAAAGAATTTTTCTACTAGGACTTTTACCACATTTGAAGCCTGCTGATCCTTTGTTGGGTATGCTTGGGCATATCTGGTGAAATGATCAGTTACTACCATAACATTCCCTTGTCCACTCAGGTCAGGCTCCAAGCAAAGGAAATCAATGCACACCAGTTCCATAGGTCCCTGACTCTGAAGATGGCTGTCACGTACCTGGTGGAAGAGTCTAGTATGCAGAGGGAGGCCTCTCTTACACCTCTTACTCGAGGCCCCTGGTAGTGAAGACAGGAGGCGCAGGACTGCAGAGTCGCACGAGATTCTGGCAAGGTTGCTGGTAGACAAGCTGGACTGGAACTGGAGCAGGAACTGGAATGGACCCAGGAGCAGCTGTCAGACTGGAAACTGGAGCTCAGGCAGGTGCGGTCAGATAGACTGGAAGAGTGGGTACACCGGTCCAAAACAGGTGAACACTGGAGCAGGATCAGGTACAAGCAGGTTTAGGCACTGGCTGGCAGCAGGGCAGCAGACGGGGCAGGCAGGAACGTGGTCTCAGATACAGGCAGGTTCGGCAACAGGCTGACAGCAAGGTAGCAGACGGGGTAGACAGGAACGTGGTCTCAGATACAGGCAGGTTTGGCAATAGGCTGACAGCAAGGTAGCAGGAGGAGCAGGCAGGGACGTAGTCAACACAGGCAGGTAAACAGAGATCAGGGGTATCAGGTAATGCTGTAGACCGAACAGCAAGGAGCCCAGGCATCGGTCCCTTTAACTAGCCCCGTTTGGTGCCAAGGGCCGTCACCGAGCGCGCCGCTACCGCACATGTGCGCACTAGCGTGCGCCGACGCGCCGCTATCGCCATCTTGACTGCTGGCATGCCTTTCCTGACAATGGCCCATTGGGGCAGCTCGTGAGGTAGGGTCTTCCTCTGAATACACCAGATACAGGAGTGACAGTAGCCTTCAACTTCAGCCCGCATGCAGGGCCAGTAGAATCTGTCTCTTAGTAGCTGGAAGGTCCTTTCCGGGCCAAGATGACCATGATGGTCGTGAAGGGCAGTTAGAACTGTTTCTCTGTGCTTGCTGGGCAGGAACAGCTGCCACTTTTCTTCTGGACCATCAGAGGGGCCCCTTCGGTAGACTACCCCTTGGCGCAGCTGTAATCGGTCCCACTCTCTATGTAGCAGTCGAGCCTCTTTTGGAGAATGTGTGAGAAGCACATCGGGACAGCGGCCCTCCAAAGCCTTCAACGCTAATCTTCCAAGGGGATCCTCCATTTGGTCCTTCCTCAGGTCCTTCCTGGACAATTTGGGTAGACCTTCTTCTCTCACTTGGGTTATGTTAAAGTAGTGTTTGGGTACTCCCACAACCGTAACTCCAATCTCTTTTGGCTCTGGATCCCCCTCCAGCTTAGAATTCAGCCTCCTGGTACAAGGCTCGCACTCCTTCTGGGGTCACTTGGGTCCATTCCTCTGTGGGGTCAATGAGGCAATGGGGTCTTCTAGATAGAGCATCCGCATCTCTGTTTCCAACACCTGGTCGGTATTTCAGGCTGAACGTGAATCCTGAGAAGGCAGCTAACCACCTATGTCCTGTGGCATCCAGTTTGGCAGTGGTTAATAAGTAGGTGAGCGGATTGTTGTCAGTCTTTACCACAAACTCAGCCCCATATAGATAGTCTCGTAGCTTATCCACTACGGCCCATTTTAGAGCCAGGAATTTCAGCTTGTGTGTGGGATAATTCTTCTCAGCTGGCACCAGACTCCGACTCACATAGGCAACGGGCCGTAGGTGACCATCGTGCTCTTGGTACAGGACCCCGTCCAATCCATCTCTACTGGCATCCACATGCAGCTCGTAAGGTTTTGCAGTATCTGCATAAGCCAACACAGGAGTAGTAGTTAGGCTTTTCTTGAGTTGGAAGAATGCCTCCTCACACTTGGTGGTCCACTGGTCTTGATAAGACTCTTTAGGCTTCCTAGTTCCCATGGTGGGTTTCACTGGTCTGACTGATTCTGGAACATCATCTTCCTCTTCAGTCTTCAGCAGTTCGTTCAGGGGTCGGGCAATCTTGGCAAATCCCTCCACGAAGCTTCTGTAATAAGAACAGAATCCCAAGAACGACTGAAGTTTGGTCACATTAGTGGACCTAGGCCAAGAGGTGACGGCCTCCAACTTCCCTGGGTCCGTGGATATACCTTCAGCAGATACGATGTGGCCCAGGTAATGGACTGAGGGCTGGTAAAATTGACACTTCTCCAACGAAAGCTTCAGGCCTTCATCATGGAGCCTCTTTAGGACTATTTCCAGTCGCTCTTCGTGTTCTTCCAGAGTTCTTCCGAACACAATGATGTCGTCCAAGTATACCAGTACCTCAATCAGATTCATGTCACCCACCGTCTTCTCCATAAGTCTTTGGAAAGTGGCTGGGGCTCCTGACAAACCCTGAGGCATGCGGTTGAACTCGAAGAAGCCTACTGGAGTGACGAAAGCTGTTTTCTCCTGATCTTCAGCATGCATGGGAATTTGATAGTATCCACTTTTCAAATCCATCACACTGAACCACTTGGCCCCTGACAAACTCTGCAAAGCATCTTTTATTCGGGGAGTGGTATACTGGTCAGGTATAGTCCTCTTGTTGAGTGTCCGATAGTCGATACACAGCCTCAGTGACCCATTTTTCTTCTGGACTACCACTATTGGGGAGGCGTAAGGGCTCCTGGACTCTCGGATAATGCCTGTCCTCTTAAGCTCTGCCAGTTGCTCACGCAGATCCTCCAGGTCAGCCAAAGGAACTCGTCTGACTCTTTCTCTAAATGGCCTATCTTCCTGTAGGCGAATCTTGTGAGTGGCACTCTTTGCACACCCCACATCAAACTAGTTTTTAGAGAAAATCTTCTGCCATCGAGCGAGTTGGGCCTTGGCCCTCTCCTTTCATACTGGTGGGAAGGTGGTGTCTTCAGAACATAGCTTCTCCACAGTGACTTCACCCCTTTCTTCTCTCTTTAAGTCAGATGGGGCAACTGGGGTGGCTTGGTTCACTTAACCCAGCAGCATTCTAGCGGGTACCTTCACTGGTGTGGTAGCAGTATTCCTGATGCTTACTGAGACCCTCCCATGACTTTTCTTTAGAGACTTCAAGGGAACCACTTCAGGAATGACTTTGATCCCTGTTTGTTTTTCCTGTGGGTCCGGTTCAAGGGTGACAAAGGGGCCTGGTTGTTTCCAGGTAAGTTTAACAGAAGCTCTCAAACAAGTCACCTCTCCTGGTTGTAACACTTTTTCCGTTCTGTCCAGCTTTTTAGATTTTTCCAATTCCTTCTGCTCCATCACCAGGCGTTGATACACTTGCTGTAACATGGGGTGAACTCTTGTTGTGGAGGTATCCTGCTCCTGGGCTAGGGAGGTCAACAGTCTCCTGACTAGGTCAGTGTTGGTACCTATGATGACGGAGCTCTTGCTGGCTCCTGGCGGGCGAGGGCAGACCACTGCCAGGGTTTCAAAGATCTCTGCCTCTCCCGCCACCGAGGGGTCAAAAGTCAGTTTGATTGGCAGGTATCCATCATAAGGGAAACTTTGAGTCCCAATGCCCCATATCTCCAGTTCTTCTAGTTTCTGCAGTGGCAAATGTCTGAGGTGCTTGTTAGAGAAGTCCCTATATAGAAGAGTCACTTGAGCTCCAGTATCTAGAAGGGCCTTTGTATAGATTCCTTCTACTTGGATTGACACTATTGGGGAAGGCCCCACTAGATTGGCAGGGAGTTTTCTTGGAGTGACCTTCCTGTTTGGTTCTGTAATTTGCACTCTTACTCCCTTCTTCCTTGGATATTTACTGGATCTTGATCCCTGCTGGGCCTGATGTGCATTGACTTCCCGCTGTCCAGAAATTTGAGTAGTGGAACGGGAAGCATTGGGTCGCTCAGAGGTAACAATGGGGATGCTTGGTAAAGACCTGTGCTCCTGACATCGCCGCGTTGTTGGATTTCTTGGAGTTAGCTGAGACGGGTGGGCACCCGGTTGACTCCTTCACCGGGGCCCTCTGAAGTTTTCCGCCGGCTCGTGGGGTTGTTGTGCAGCTTTACCCGGGCTCGGACATACTCCTCTAACATGTCCAACTCCTCCACAGTTGAAGCAAGTTATCAGTCTTTTCGGCTTCTGCACTTGATCAGCCTCAGAGTTGAGGGACTTCTATGGTTCTTCTGGAGTATTTTTGCTGGGTAGAACTTTTGCCTGGCCAGCCAGTGTGGACACCATCTCTATCAACTGAGACACCTGGGTCCTCAGAAGCTCAACTTGAGAGTCGCCTTCATCAGCACTGATCACTCTGACTCGAGCAGTTGGTTCTGATTGCTGGTTCTTCTTTTTATAGTCCAACAGGACCTCTTCCCCCCTGACCATCTGGATCAGGTCAGGGTACTCCAGAATGCCACCACCCTGGCGGGTTCGCAACAGAAGTGCAATGGGATCTAGAGGTTGGGCTCCCCTTAGGACTTGTTGTGCATGGGTCTCATCCACTTTCCGAGGATCCATTCCTTTTTTTAACAGGATCTGATGCAGGATCTTATCCAGGCGCCTGATGAATTCAGACAGTTTCTCTCCCTCCTTCTGGTAACAGTGCTCCAGTTGGTAGAGAAGTTCAGTAACTTCTTCAGTCCGGCCAAACACATCCTGTAGGATATCCAGGTAATCCTGTGCAGTGCAGTCTCTCTTACTGAGCTTGAGGTTACGTATGGCCTCCAGGGCAGGCCCCATTAGACTCGCTGCAATCCTTTGCTTCTTGTGTTTTTCGGGTATTTTCCACTCTTACAGAGCCTGAGTGGCGTGATCTAGCCATTCTTAAAACCCATCCTCCGCAGAAGGCACTGGCTGCTTGCCAGAGAAAGTCCTGAGTTTCCTGTATCCAGTCATCAGGTAGTCTGGGGAATCCTTCTTAGATTTAGCTACAATTTCCCCGACAACAGCGCATAGCTCTGGCCCAAGGGTAGTCAATGGTGATGAACCGGAACTCTCGTTCTGGCCATCCGCCCCTGTGCTGGGCCCTGCTTGGCTAGTGGAGGTGGGACCTTCCCTGGGTCCTTCTGGGTGTATCAGGAAGAATTCTACTTGGTTGGCAGTCTTTATACTAGTGCCTTTAAAGTGGTCTGAAACTCCCTTCTTCCATTCACACAGTGCATAGGTGTGTGGGTTGATGGTGTCTGTTCTCATGTCAATCACCCATGGTTTCCTGTCTGTGGACAGTGTTCTCAAAACTGGGAGTAGCTGCTCCTCTGTCAAGACTTCTCTTTTTGATTTCGATCACTAGACCATTTCCCGGAAGGATGTTTTCCTCCAGACACCACCGGGCTGCAGCAGTAGGGTCCATGGTTGTACTGACAAGGGTCCTGGCTAGGGGGGATTTGATTGCAGAACCGTAGAAATCCTGGACTAGCCCCCACATGTAGCACTACCCCGTAGGAGCTGCTGGTTTTGTTTTGGGTCTACGTTCCGCCTATCAACCCCTTTGAATTGGCTCAAACCCTCCCTTGGCACAACTGGTATATACAGATATTGTGGAACCCACTGGTTGATGGGGAACACAATAAAACCACACCAAAGTAAAATTGCAATATAAATTGTTACCTTGAAATGGCCACTTGTCCCACAGGGTAACACAGAAACTGCACACAGGTTTGCACTTAACCAAGGGTTAACTTTACTTGGTAAGATATAAAGGGAAAACAAGGTTATACATACAGTTGACTCTGCAGGGTGCTGCAAGAGTCAATAATAAAATAAATAGTTACTATTATAGACAATATATCTTAACTTGCTGTATTAATGTCTAATTATGTGGCTGAACTATATGCTTGCAAGCTCCCCCTAGTGGGCAGTACCACCCTGTGTCCCGTTACTGTCAGTTCTAGTCAGGCCTGACTAAATTTAATGTACAAGTTCCTCAGTGGTAGGAGTCTTCGCTAGCAAAACGTTGGTACACATACAAATTGTAATCCAAAGGGTATTAAAGGGAAAACTGGACTCCCGCAATGCTTTTGGGAGTGTGTAACTCTTAGGCGGTGCAAATGCCTACTTTAAACTGCGCACTATCACACGATGCACTAAGTTCTGGTGCATGGCGCACTATTCTAGTGATGGTGGGCCTTAATAGTCACATGCCTATCAAGTAGTTAATGATATCCTGGGGAGGTGCCCGCTCACCCGAATAGGCCTAATCCACCTGGCAGGTTCCGTTGCTGATGCTCCGGTACACGATCTCTCCGCTGTCCCGGTCTTCCGTCCCTCACTCCACTACATGAGAAGTCGGTAGGTGGAGATATCTGGACACCTTGGAATGTCAGCTGGGCTTCCCAAAGGAGAATTCTTCATTCTTTAGCAGACAGGCCTCTCTGAAGACAGTAGGCCCAGGTTATGCGGCCTACACACACACAGCAGGCCTCTCAGACGCTCCACTTGCTAGTAGGGCGATGTCCAGAGAGACCTTCCGTAGCTCCTCCCCTCCTTTTAAGTAAGCAGTCCCAGAAGGCCAAGCGACGAGGCAATGCACGTTGGGAGTACAGCTGCACTGTGGGTACTATAGTCTATTTACTATCCATGGCAAATGGAGTCTCTTTCTCCCTGTACTACGAGTTCCAGCATGCCTTGCTTTGATATTATTGAAAATAATAAGTAGATGCAATATAAAGATTGAACACCGGAGGAAGCTAAGTTCCTTCTAGTTTGTCAACTGTAGTCTGTATCTACATAGGAAAAACGGGAACCTTGCTACATTTGTAAAAAAAAAATGAAGATTTTGAAAACCATTTATCACCCTTCAACTTCATAAATATGTGCCACTTTGTGTTGGTCTTGTGCATGGATATGCAATTAGCGGACCTCCAGCTGTTGCAAAACTACAAGTCCCATCATGCCTCTGCCTCTGGGTGTCATGCTTGCTGCTGTCAGAGTCTCGCTATGCCTCATGGGACTTGTAGTTTGGCAACAGCTGCAGGTCCGCTAATTGCATATCCTTGGTCTAGTGCATAAATCCGCAATAAAATACATTTACGTTTTTGGCTGTAACATGACAAAATGTGGAAAATTTCAAAGGGTTTAAATACTTTTTCAAGGCACTGTAGCTGCTTCCACTAGTATGCACAGATACTACAAACATATATACATAGATAAATGTGTAGCTCTATCCCTTTAAGATTAATAAATATAATAAACACACAATAGAGAATGCAATGCAAACAAAGTAAGTGCATTATCCAAACACAATTTCACTATAAGCTTATAAGTCCACCACACTGATTATGAAATATTATGTAAAAGTCAGCTAAAATTATATGTGTAATAATGACTTCTTGGAACTACCTGAGTTCTCCAACACCCAGTTCACCATTGGAACACTCCTTCACCACCACCATCACTAAAAGTAAGCCTCTTACCAAATCCAGTGACCCCATCTGCCAGAGCGTGCCCATGCGTAGTGACGTCAGATCGCGTGCCTCACTCTATTCACATTTTGTCAGAAATTATGTCTTCAGGGGAAACATGTAATTTCTGATGAATCTACACATGCATGCTGCATGGTGGAATGTGATGAGCTTTATTTCTTATGCTGCTTTTTAAATACATTATATTCACAATAAATATTCATTCATTTTACGGGGTAAAATTATGGGTTATGCTATTAATGGTCTTTTCTTTCATGAGATACATATAACAAGTGAAAAGGAATAACCTGGGGCTGTTAGAGTGAATCCTTTGCTGGCTACCATCTGTTTAATATTATGAAAGAGTGATTGTAACCTCCATAATAAGGGGTCACTGGATTCAGTAAGAGGTGTTGTTTTAGTGGCGGTGGTTTTGAAGGAGTGTCCCCGATGGTAATTCATTGAGTGTTGGAGAACTTAAATTGTCACAATAAGTCATTATTACACATTATATAATTTTAGTGGACTTTTACTCAATATTTTACAATCAGTGTGGTAGACTTAAAGTGGATGTAAACCCTCCATACACCCAGTGAAGTGAACAGCCTCAGATGATACACAGAGATGAACCAAATCTCCCTACATAGGTTTTACATGTATATCTGCTGTCTTCACATTTATATAGTGTTTAGAATGTTCAGATCATGTTAGGAAATGTTCTCTTCCTGTTTAACACATAGTGTGATATCTGGGCATACAGCCAAGATGGCTAAAATTGCTGATTAGAGGAAAGGCACACACCCCCTCTCATCATAGACAGAGACTCTCAGAGGTGTTGACCTGTCAGAGAATTTGGCAGGAGTTATCAGGCTGATAACAGTGGAACCGGTCAGGAGAGAGCTACAGGACTTAGCTCTTTGAAGAGATAACAAAATACTGCAGATATATGTGCCCAGCTCAAATTTCATGAATTGGGTTTACATCCACTGTAAGCTTATATTGAGATTGTGTTTGGATTTTGCACTTACTTTGTTTGCATTGCTTTCACTATCAAATATTACCAATATTTATTTGAAAATTATGTCATACCAGTCTAGTAAATTCAAGACTTCCTAAGGCATTGACTTAGAACAAGTAGGTTAGGTGCTTTGACTCTCTAATCTGCACGCTTGTTCTAAGTCAGTGAGCCAGAAAGCATTAAAGCAATGACAGACCCATTTTCCCTCACTACAGGTTTTTATTTAATAGTAGTTGACACCTCTAGAGTTAGAGCCTTATTAGTAAGGCAGTGCAAAGACCACTTTGCAAATGGGAAAAGTGACAGTGGCTCTTTAACAGCTGATCTAATGTGCTTTTATAATGTAGAAACAGTATGGAATTTCTCACCAACAGCTATCTAATTCTAATTAGCATTTAGGGTAGGCAAATACAAAAATCCTTATTGTCTTTTTCAAATGCAGAAGCTGAAATATTTATTTGGCTGGCTTTGCTATTGCATGTGATCCAACTAGACTTTAGGATCATCTCTTGACACAGGAGAAGCTCCAGGGATGACCTAATATAAGTCTATAGAGATTGATTGTGTAGGTGTAGCCAGTGCAAAGTAATATTTTTGGATGTGATGATCGCAGGAGGTTAATAAAGCATAGTAAACACAGGTTAAATGTCGGGTGGTATCCGGGATTCTGCTCGTGTGTACTGCAGCCGGTCCAACATAACTCGGCCACTCGGCCTTCTTCTGTTGAAGGGGCATGCCCGAAAAAGGTCTGCAGATCGGCTCCCAATCAGTGCTCTCAGCCAATGGCTGAGAGCATTGACTGGAATGTTCTGGTGGGGGGGGGGGAGTTCCCCTTGTACTAACATCACAAAGTTACTACAGTGGCTTTTCCTGAGCTGTCAGTTTGTTTTTTTAAACCCTTCTGGGTGGAATGGAAAAAAATAGTAATGTGTACCAAGTAAGATAAGTATGGAGTCTGGGTGGGCCCAAATATCTGGATGTTTCTCCAGAAGTCCATAAGAGACATAAAGGACATGCAGTGGTCTACCACATCTACCAGTATGTGCCCTAATCTCTCAGACGCTGAATTGACAGCAGTCAAATCTCTTCAAACTCAAAAAGAGATAATAATAAAACAATCCGATAAGGGTGGCAACATTGTCTTAATGACACGTACAATAACAAAAAATGTGCCTGGACATTCTGGATAATAGGGATTGGTACACATTGATAGACAGTAACGTAAGTCATTTATTTGAGGATGAATTGAGAAATATATGTCTAAAAGCCCATAAAAGGGGCTTGATTGACAGTGACACATTGAGCTATCTAATAAACCCTTTTCCGCGAATCCCCACGTTTTACGCTCTACCTAAAGTCCACAAAAGTCTACATTGTCCTCCTGGACGACCAATCATATCTGGGATCGGCTCCATGTCTGCAGCTGCCAGCAGATATGTGGACTCCTTCCTACTGCCGCATGTTATTAGTCTACCTTTGTTTATTAAGGATACTCCTGATCTCCTTTGCCACGTGGAGGGTACCCATGTCCCTCCGGGTGCCCTGCTCGTTTCTATCGATATCGAATCATTATATTCGAGTATCCCGCACGAGCGGGGCATCCGGACGGCGGGTGCCTTTCTCATGGAGGAGGATAGAAATCTATGGTCTCAGAACAATTTCATTCTCAAGCTCTTATCATTTGTCCTCACTAAGAACATTTTTGTATTCATGGACCAAATGTATCTGCAGGCTCAGGGGGTAGCCATGGGCACATGTTGCGCACCCTCCTATGCCAATTTATATCTTGGTGGCTGGGAGAGGGAAATTTTCAACGGCGATCGACATGTGCCATGGCTCCCCCTGATCCTATGCTGGTACAGATTCATAGATGACCTTCTGGTCATCTGGACTGGTTCCGAACTTGAACTACATAAGTTCATGAAAACTTTAAATACAAATGAATTTAACCTTAAATTTACCTACAACATCAGCCAGACTGAGATTTCATTTCTTGATCTGAACCTATCAATAGATCATGAAGGATACATACAATCGGACTTGTTCCGGAAACCAAGTGTGGGCAATACATTATTGCATGCGAATAGCTCGCATCCAGAATCTTTAAAACGGAGCATCCCCTATGCACAGTATCTGCGTCTTCGCAGAAACTGCACAGCAGATACAGATTTTAAAAATCAATCGGATGGACTACGGAATAGACTATTAACCCGAGGCTATTCTAAAACCTTATTGAGACAGGCCTTTAATAAGGCATATGGAAAAACGAGAGGGGCTTTATTGTATGATCCCCCCAAAAAACGGGAACACAAAACTGTAGGAATTATAACAAAATTATCTTCAAATGAAATTCAATTGCGTCACCTTATATCTAAGAATTGGCATTTTCTTACAGAGGATCATATTTTAGCCAAATATGTCAAACAGATCCCTGAATTTACATTCAGAAGGGCAACTACCCTTAGACAAAAATTGGCTACAAGTCATTACGTTCCATGTCAAGATGCCCCCTTACTTTCAAAAGGTACCTACTCATGTGGGGACTGCCCCAAATGCCCTCTAATAAAAGAGGGAAGTGGCATCATGTTACCTATTGGAACCTGGCATAAATCCGTGGGCCATGCTGATTTGCTCCACAAGGGGGGTCATTTATATAATGACCTGCCTATGTGGGGCGTTTTATATCGGCAAAACGAAACAAGAATTAAGACAAAGAATAGGTGATCATACCTATCTATCAGAGGGTGGCAAAATCATTACACCTATAACAAGACGTATTGGTCTTTATCACAGGTATAGTACCAGGACAATAAGTTTTTTTGTTCTGGAAATAATACCTATGAATCCCAGGGGTGGCAACTGGGATAAAATTATTTTGCAACGTGAAACCCTCTGTATAGAACGGCTAAATGCCATGACATCACCAGGAATAAATTAAATTAATTCATATAAACCTTTTTTTATAAAGGCTATATGTATGACCAATTTCCTTTCTACCTGATGGGGGTCACCTATATATACCTCTGTTCTGAATGCTGTCAATAGGTGTTTCATATCCTTATTCCTCCACTGAGGTACTTCATTTGTTTTTCTCTGTATGTCCCTGCTCCCCTTCTCCATGGGAATACTATGATTATGTACATATCATTTGCTGAGTTGTGCAGTGTTGTGGCGCTGATTTTAATACAATGTACTGTATGTTTAATTGATTTAGGTTAGTATAGATGTTTTTTATTAAAAACATTAATGATTATATCAATGTTATTGTTATTATATCATAGTGATATCATTATTATTTCATCCAGGTTATATTTCTCAGACTTTACTCCCAGACCCAGTGCAGTGACTGACATAAGTGGATTGCAGACTCACTGCCTGGATACTGGGAGTGATTCGCGCTATGTCTTCACAGTTCTTTCCTTCCCTTTTGGGAAAGGATCCCTGATCCAAGATGGCGGTCTTTGCATCGACCCGGGTCCTGTACCGCTGAGGACCGACCGTGCATCATTCCCGGCCTTATGCGGGTTTACCCGCTAAACCACGTCATGTGGATGTGCCCCTGCACTTCATTTATTGTATGGGGCACAATTGTCCATATGGTGGAGCACAATTTGCGTATCCACCACTCAGGACATTGCGCGTGTGACATCTGACACGCGCGCACCACGTGACCTGGCTAATGACCTCAGACGCATTACCAGCGTCGGCGGGCGGGCTCTCCCTGCTTATAAAAGCAGCCATAACAGCTGACAGTCAGCTGTGTGCTGCTCCAGGGGGACACATCCACATCCATCTCTCGGCATGCCAGGTAAGCAATTTACTTCACATTCCCTCAATAACAACAGAGGGTTATGGATGATTCTTGTCCTTTTGAAATACATTATTGCCATTGCAGATTCCCTCCCTATCCGGGAAGGTTGATCTATACCTGATTCTGGATTTCTTGAACTCAGGCTAATGATATGGTAATGACTACTCTTTTTCTGCTGCAATATATATTCACTATGTCTATTCACATTCTAGTCACTTAGTTTTCATATAATTTAGCACTTTACTTTCTTACCCTCCCCGTTTCACTTTTACTCATTGATTCACTCATTCCCCTCTCCCTTTCCCTGCCTCACTATTCATCTTCACCACCTCATCTTAATTAAAGTGTTGGTTTCTAATCAGGAACTAATTAGGTAATTTCTTCATATATTTACACAGATTATCACTTCATACTGCAGAGATCAGTTCATACTGCAGAGATCAGTTCAAAATATTCTAATTATCAATTGGTGTCCACCTTCCCAGGAACTTCAAGGTATACCAATGCTTCATTTGTATATGCATGGCTTTATGTATATGTGACCATTCACGATGTACATGTGCATACATATCTATTTACCATTTATACTTGTTGGATACCTATTCTCTATATATTATTTATATATTATATTTATATATTTTTCAGAGACTCTCCTTATACATAAGGGGTCCAATATTGACCTGAATTCTTTCTACATAAACCCCCCCTTTTTTTCTATGCCGCTTACCTGTGAGATGCCACTGGATGTGTCCTCCTAGGAGGTTGGTGATTTGTATACTTGAAAGCTACATACCTTTTATTCATTATATCCCCTTCAGCTTTTCTTTCTTCGCTGGAGATCTCTGATGTTTATTTATTATTTTCAATTTCAGATTACCTATACCTCCTGCTGTTTATGTCCTCAGTGGGACCACCAACTCCCCCATGACATAACGCGGATTTTTGATTCACGGCCTGGCCCCTTTGGTCCAGCACTCATGGTGAGAATGTGTGGCGTAGCGCGTCTCTATGGTCTGGGTTTAGCCTGGTGTTTCTATATTGAAATATATTTCCTATATCCACAATAATATTATTCATAATGTTTTCTTTTATTTCATAGTTAAATGACAACCCAATTTTTCACTTTCTGTCTATTGAAAACCTATACATATATATTTAGCTCCTGAAGAAGCGGATTCTGTTTTTGAATCACAATGTGAAACATGTAGAGCACAGCATATTATGTATGTACAGTTGTATTTTTGTCCATTGACTGTAATGGTATGATACATTGAAATGTCACAAAATTACCATTATTTCTATGAAATGTTAAAATAATTGTTTCTATATATTTTTGTAATAAAAACCCGTTTTTACTATCTACTCTCAACTGGTCATCAGTTAGCATAAGGTACCAACATAGTCCACCCCAGCCTCATCCTTCTTTCTATACAATGTCCAATGGGACGAAGGCGCCATTTTATATATAACTTTCATCTTTAGCACTTGCAATATGGGTGAGAGAGGAAGGTGAAATACAGGTAGACAGGTTAACCTCCCTGGCGGTATGATTATGTCAGATTTTTGATGCTGAAAGCATTTCAATTATTTTGCATGTAAATTTGGCGTTTTATATTGTAGGCCTGAAATTCTGAGGCCTCGTACACACGAACGGTTTTCTCGGCAAGAAACGACAAGAAAACTGTTGGGAGAGCTTTCTTGACGAGAAAACCGTTCGTGTGTATGGTTTCTCGTCGAGAAAACTGCTGGGAATCTCAACGAGAAAAATAGAGAACCTGCTCTCTATTTTCTCATCAGGATTCTCGTTTTTCTCGTCGGGATTCTCGTCGGCCTGTTTTGCGACGAGAAAACCGACCGTGTATATGTTTTTCCGAGTCTTTAAAAATCGCGCCTGCTCAGAATCAAGTCAGACATGAGCGCTTCTTCTGGTAAAACGAGCATTGGTAATGAAGATAGCACATTCGTCACGCTGTAAATTATTGCATCGTTTAAATGTTGCGCATTTAAATCTTCTTTAGAATGGTACAATAATGAAAAATAAAGAACTTGTTTTGCTGCTGATATTCACACAGAGTTCTGATTAACTTTTTTAAAAAAAATTCATGCTGATCTCATGAATATTTTGTTGTATTACAGTATATAGAGAAAGATCTCCTTAATATTTTTATATTTTTAATTTTGAATACAGATCTTCATTTTAAATGATTATTTCCAGTGATCTCCATGATTAGAATTTTAATTTTGTTGTGTCAAGTTTACCAAAATAATTTTATTATCTTGTATTTTTGGCCCTTCAAGGAGATTGTTTTGTGTTATCTGTCCCTTTTTTTTTTATAAATGTATCTGCCTACTTTAAAGCTAAATGTTTTATTTTTAGAAAAACACATAGTCAAGTATCAACTGTAAAAAAAAAAAAACATTTATTCTGGTATATAACAAAATAAATAGAAGGCAGCGCTGGAGAACCTGCTGCCATTTGTGCATCCATGGGACCCCAGAGCACACATCAACCCTGTGTGGACAATAAAATTGGAAGCTTGAGAAGCACATCAGTTGTGAGCACAATGTGATCCTGGACTCCCAGAGTTTAGAAACAGCAGCAGGTGATATACATGTCCCAAGTCAGTGGTACTACAACAGGCTGCCTTCTGTCAGACCACATTGAAGCAAGGCCATCACTTCCTGGTCTTCTTGGCAGGCTTCCCTGCAACCTTCCCTGCAGCCTTCCTTCTGCGTGTGGCTGGAGGCTGTGCCACTGGAGGTGTACTCGTGTCAGGAGGAGGAGAGGGAGGTGGAAGAAGGAGGTGGAGGAGGAGGAGGTTGAAGTTCTGAAAGCTGGGCGACCTCACATATCACCGTATTGGGGGTAATTCTCCCCATCACCCCCTTGTTTAGTAAGCTGAGCAGCAGGGGCTCACATAGGAGGCGTTGTTCCATGCTCATAGATAGAAATTTGGCCCCAACTAGGCCGGCATAGGCCTCTTCTGTAGTTGTTGGCTCCTGGAGGGTGGCATGTGCCTCTCGAATCAGGGCCATTGCTGCCTGGCTGGTGGTCCTTTCCCCCCTGGTCCTTCTTGTAAGGTGGATGGGAGGCACCTGCGATCTGGTCCTGCTACTTGGCCCGGCCACCTCCTGTGTGCCACTGGGCCCGGCCACCTCCTGTGTGCCACTGGGCCCTGCCGCCTCCTGGCTCACAGTGGGCAATGCCTCCTCCTGGCTCACAGTGGGCCCTGCCTCCACCTGGCTCACAGTGGGCCCTGCCTCCTCCTGCCTGACACTTTCCAGACCCTCATCCTGGTTGATGTCATCCTGTGTATGAAAAAGGGACATAGTTTGGTTTTTGGTTCATCAATCACACACAATTTTCAGCTCATAACTGTTGCAAATTGAATGTAAATCAATAGATAAGGCTATCATTATGCCCCTAGCAGTTTTCATTCTTCTTCCCAAATTTTTGGGCCACTACTGTCTATTGATATTTAGAACACTTTTTGATCAAACTTTTTTTTTTGGTTTACATATAAAATTTTTGGTTGCTGCATTAATTTTATCACAAGAAATGTTTATAAAATACTATACCTGGCTCCAGATGTCCAAATCCGGTTCTTCCAGGATGGCTGCCTCCTCTCGCTCCAGAGAAGGCTCAGGTTGGCTGCAGAGAAGTCTGGGGGGAAGACTGGACAGTGATGTCCTTGCTTCAAGGTGGTCATTCAGAAAGGACATCCTGCTGTAGTACCACAAATTCGGGACATATACATCTGCTGCTGCTGCTCCTGACCTCTGAGAAGCCAGGACCCTAAAGTGCTTAGTCCTGTATGTGCCTCTCAAGCTCCCAATTTTACTATCCACCTGTTGGATGGTTGCTGTGGGTACCCTGGTATGCACAAATGGGAGCAGGCTCTCCAGCGCTGCTTTCCTTACACCTTTTTTCCGGTGAATGGGGTTTTTTCTTTCCCACAGAGCGGGCAGCTCCCTTAACCGATCAATGAATTCCCCAGGGAAATCTTTTTCCAAGAAAGCATTCATTTTATCTGCAAGATAAAACACAAGACAAAAATAGTAATGTCAGTCACAGTCTAAAGTCATCCTCATATATATCCTCAAACAATCTCTATGCAGTATAGGCCACCGATTTCACAAAGTATAAAAAACATACCTTCGGTCTGACATTCGTCACTTTTCCTCCTCTCTTCGCACACAGAACGGAGTAACGTCACATGTGTGTTTGCTTTATATACACTACGCATGCGTGAAACTCTGCACACGTCGCCCGCCCATGACGTTCACATTATCAACTTTTCCTCGTCCCTTCTCTTTCGGCGCGCAGACGACATGGCGGAGTCACAGCAGGTGTCTGCTAATTCATCTAATAACGACGAGACAAGCCCAGAGCGTGAAACGTCACAATCAAGGAGGAGATTCAAGGCATCTAATATGTCCTTCGCGGAGATGGCGGAGATGGTGGACATATTGATAAAGTCGGGTTATGATGCAAAGCATGGGCCGTATACCCACCCTAATCTAAGGAAGGCCAAAATCATGAAGAAAGTAGTGAAAAGTCTGAAGAAGTATTTTGGGGTACGACGATCAAAGGAACAGCTTAGAAAGAGGTGGTCTGACCTGAAACTGAGGGAGCCGGAGCAGTTAAGAAGCATTAAGAGAATGCTAGAAAAAAGTAAGTACTTCTCCTGTGTTCCTATTTTATTGTATTTCAGAACTTGCATGTTGCTCCATGTTGTTGCTTTTTACTATTGGACCTTTTAAAATGACATCTCGCAAAATATAGTGGGCACAGTAATCGGTCGTTACAGACACATCTTTCACCCACTACATACGATGTTTTGATAAGATACAGGGTTAAACTAATTTAGACAAGCCTGTTTATATTCCATAAATGTTATTACATTGTTGTCTAGATGATGTGTTTGGAACTAGAATGAAATGCAAACTTGAATCAGTGTAAAGGAGAGGACACTCAGCAGCTGTTCACACATCTACACTCTGGAGCACTATAGTGTGGGCCACCAGAACAACCTTATTAGGGTGCCCCACACAGGTGCTTCAGTGTATTCTTGGGGTGTCTCCATGTGTAAAACTTGTCCCAAAAAGGTGAATACTCAAGATTTGTTTAACCACTTAAGGACCAGCCACTATATATATACGTCGGCAGAATGGCTGGTACAGGCAGAATCACATACCTGTACGTCCCCTTTAACTGCCCGACGTTAAGGTCGCACGCGCGCGCCGCCGCCGGCGCACTTGCAACCCCCTGCCTTCCCCGTGAGTCGGAGCGCGGATCCCGCAGACTCGATCGCCACGGGGATCCCCGCGATCGTCTCACGGAGGCATGGAGCGGGGAGATGTTAGTGTAAACACATCTCCCCGCTCCCCTACTAACAATGTCACGATCTCCGCTCTGTGTAATCAGAGCGGAGATCAGTCACGTGTCATTCGTAGCCACGCCCCCCACACAGTAGTAATCACTCCCCTAGGCACACTAAACCCCTTCAGCGCCACTAGTGGTTAACCCCTTCACTGCCGGTGTCATTTTTACAGTAACCAGTGCATTTTTATTGCACTGATCGCTGTAAAAATTACAATGGTCCCAAAAATGTGTCAAACGTGTCTGATGTGTCCGCCATAATGTCGCAGTCACGAAAAAAAATGCTGATCGCCGCCATTTAGGGTTGACTGCATGTTCGGGTTTGGGTCCGATGTTCAGCAATATGCATGTAAAGTCGCGCTTGTTTCCCGTGCTTAGAACTGTCCCTGCACAAAGTGTCATTTCTGAAGTAAAAAAAGTAATTTAAAACTCACTCGCGGCTATAATGAATTGTCGGCTCCCGGCAAGACATAGAAAAGTCATTGAATTTGGGGGGACCCACACGCTTTTTTTTTTTTTTTATCAATTACCAGGCCCTTCAGGTCTGGTATGGATATTAAGGGGAACCCTGCCGCAAATTAAAAAAAAAATGCGTGGAGTTCCCCCAAATATCCATACCAGGCCCTTCAGGTCTGGTATGGATTTTAAGGGGAACTCCACCCCAAATTTAAAAAAAAATGGCATGGAGTCCCCCTAAAAATCCACACCAGACCCTTTATCCAAGCACGCAACCTGGCAGGCCGCAGGAAAAGAGGGGGGGATGAGAGAGCGCCCCCCCTTCCTGAACCGTACCAGGCCACATGCCCTCAACATGGGGAGGATGTCCCTATGTTGATGGGGACAAGGGCCTCATCCCCACAACCCTTGACCAGTGGTTGTGGGGGTCTGCGGGCGGGGGGCTTATAGGAATCTGTTAGACCCCTTTAACAAAGGGGACCCCCAGATCCCGGACCCCCCTATGTGAATTGGTAAGGGGTACATTGTACCCCTACCATTTCACGAAGAAAGTGTAAAAAAAAATGTAAAAAAAAACACAGACACCTTGGAAAACTCCTTTTAAAAAAAAAAAAACATTCCAGCGAAGAAATCCAGTGTCCCGCGGCGATCCCGATGTCCAGCGCTGTTCAAACGGGACGTCATTGGCTGAGCCTGAGCGGACCTGATGGGGAACTTCCTCTGCAGTGTATTAAATGAATAGACCCGCCCCTTCTAAAGTTCCTCATTAGGTCCGCTCAGCCAATGACGTAGGTAAGGCTAAGCGGACCAGATGCGGAACATGAGAAGGGGCGGGTCTATTCATGTATTACACTGCGAGGCAGTTCCCCATCAGGTCCGCTCACCCAATGACATAGGCGGGGTATGACATACGAGGGGGCGGACCTGATGGGGAACTTCCTCCGCATCTGGTCCGCTTAGCCTTACAGCTACGTCATTGGCGGGGCGGGTCTATTAATTTAATACACTGCGGAGGAAGTTCCCCATCAGGTCCACTCAGGCTCAGCCAATGACGTCTCGTTTGGACAGCGCTGGACATCGGAATCGCGGCGGGACACTGGATTTCATCGATGGAATGTTTTTTTTTTTTTTTTAATAAAGGACTTTTCCAAGGTGTCTGTGTGTTTTTTTTACACTTTCTTCGTGAAATGGTAGGGGTACAATGTACCCCTTACCAATTCACATAGGGGGGCTGGGATCTGGGGGTCCCCTTTGTTAAAGGGGTCTTCCAGATTCCGACAAGCCCCCCGCCCGCAGACCCCCACAACCACCGGGCAAGGGGGGAGGAATAGTTATCCTTGATAGGTGTGACTACCTAAAAGAGTTGCACAGGATCGTTGATGACACCGAAACCTACACCCCCCTTAGTAGGGATCCTGTCATTAGGTATAAGAGGGAACTGGAAGGTATTGTGGACGAGGGACATCGGGTAGGTATCCTTAGTGATAGGGAGAGATTATTTTTGATACCTTGTGCCCCCCGAACTCCCGTTATTTATTATCTCCCGAAGATTCACAAAAGCCTCACTTCCTCCCCGGGACGACCCATTGTAAGTGGGATAGATTCAATCACGTCCCGGGTGGGGAAATATATTGATTTTTTTCTGCAACCTCTGGTTCAGCAGATCCCCTCATACGTAAGAGACACCAAATACGTTATTAACTTACTCAAAGACCTCGTTCCCACAAATGGTATATGGATGGTCACGGCAGACGTGACCTCACTTTATACCATTATTCCACACGAGCGTGGTTTTGAGGCTGTAGAGTTGTACTTGGTGAGAGGATCAGATCTGCCACCCCGGCAAATTGATTTTATTATGACTCTGCTGAAATATGCAGCAAGTCATAATTATTTTTGGTGTGATAATCAATTTTTCCGCCAAGACCGAGGTGTGGCGATGGGGGCGAAGTATGCCCCCAGCTTGGCCAATCTTTTTATGGCCAAGTGGGAGGAGGACGTCGTCGATGTTTGCCGGAGACCAGAGGTTGTACTCTGGGCAAGGTACATCGACGACTACCTCCTCTTGTGGGACGGTAGTGAACCCGCTCTGCGTGATTACATGCTGTCCCTGAACGATAACGATAGAGGTATCAGATTCTCTTTTGAGGCAAGCCAGGAATCAGTACACTATTTGGATTTGGAAATCTCAATTGTTGATAATAAGTTTGTTACCACCACTTATTTTAAACCAACTGATAGGAACTCATACATCCCGCTTGATAGTTGCCACTATGCCCCCTGGCTCAAGGCTGTCCCTCATGGTCAACTCACTAGATTAAGACGTAACTGCACAGATCTAGTGGCCTTCAAAGGCCAAGCTGAGATTCTCTCTAAAAGATTTGTAGATAAAGGTTACCAACAGAGTGATATGTCTCAATTGATACAATCTGTTAGTGAGATTGACCGAGGATCACTTTTGGCTAATAAGGAGAAGGTGGCAAGGGATGGTAAGTTCTCTCTTCCATTTATTACCACCTTCTCTATGCAGCACCAGACCATCAAACGTCTGATACGTAAGCACTGGCACGTGTTAATCAGTGACCAGGTGCTGGCTCCCTCCCTTCCAGAAAGACCATCTATTGTATTTAGAGGGGCTTCGACACTTTCCAATAGAGTGGCTCCAAGCGTCCAGGACCCCCCACGGGCTAATAGGACATACTTGGAGAACCTGACAGGATACTATCGATGTAAGAAATGCCAAGTGTGTAGCCTGAATAGTTGCAGAGATAGGAAGATTAGCCAATTTTTGTCAACAAGCACTGGCCGATCCTATGAAATTTAACCTTTTATAACATGCTCATCTTTGGGGGTGGTCTACCTGATTCAGCGCCCTTGCGGTCTTCAGTATGTGGGGAGGACCAAAAGGGCATTGAGGGTGAGACTTAACGAACACATAGCAAATATCCGTAAAGGTTTCGATAAGCACTCTGTATCCAAGCACTATGACCAGGTCCATAAGAGAGACCCGTCTGGCACGTTATTCATTGCAATTGATAAATATAGACCACATTGGAGAGGCAGCTTGCTTGTGAGAGAAATCTCCAAGCAAGAAATGGCATGGGTGTACAGGTTGAGGACTTATGTTCCATTTGGACTCAACGTTGACACCGATGTCAATGCCTTTATCAACAATTCCTAGCAACAACTGGCAATGATGTTGTGATGGGAGTCCATTGAGGCCCGATCATTGACACCCATCGTAACATGTACTCTGTCGACCACTAATGTGTTGTAGTTTAATTTTATGCGGATTCACCGCTACTTATACTTTAAATCACATGAGGTCATTCTGTTTTTTTGTTAAACTTATTTTTTGTACGGTTCTGGACATTGGTATGAACTCAGATGTTCCCAAATTCCAGCATCAATGCATTATTGTTTATGTGTGATATTAATATTTAACAATTGGAGCAGTTTAGTGTCCCAATGCGTCCTCTGCACCTATTGGTTGCGGTGGAGGTTGCGGGTTCTACTGTTTCTTGTGACACACCCGGAGGGTCCCTCCCCTTAGAGGACGTACGTAACGCTGTTGTGATTTTTGCTATCATGGTCACGCAGACGTATAGGTACGCTTATCCCGAGGGCTTCCGTCATTCCGTTCTTTCCTGATGACGCGCCGTGATCCTTGTTGTCACGGTCACGTAGACGTAAGGTACGCTCTTCCCGAGTGCTTTCGTCATTCCGCTTAGCGTGATGACGTGCACTGAGCGGCCTTACGAACGAGGCTTGGTTTCCTCGTGGGGAGATGTGCGTGCGCATCTGCCGCTGGATCGGCTTTGCTGGTACAGAGGCCGTACTAGCTAGGCATTGTTGACTCCTGACGTGATGCGTGCGTGCGCGCGTCCTCTTCCGGGTCGGATCCTCTTTCCGGTGTGTCCCCTATTTAGAGGGGGTGACGCAGCTCATCGCCCGTGCCCCGAGACGACGTGATCTTTCACGAAACGCGTAGGGCAGGATACGAGCTTTGTGCTGACGTCACCCTCCATTGCTCGACTTCCACGGACGTGTGTGTGCCAGCGCCAATTGACCGATCGGCGCTGTGATACTTTTAAGCTGTCTTTTTAACTGCTCTTGTGAGTATGTTTTCATTATTTTAATAAATGTTCACCAAGGATTTTACACTATCTAGTGTCACCCCCCTTTTTTTCATGGTCCACGATTGAATACCTGTATGATGCTATATGAGCTGTCGGGCTATTAAAACAACCGAGGTTTACCACTGGCTACACTCTGGAGGCTTAACTGAGCATTACTTAAGGCTGTTTGAGGTCCTCCGTCATAGGGGACCATCGCTGTTCGGTAAGCAGTAATTTCTACTGGTGGTGGTGAAAGTCATGAATTTAAAGGAGCACTAAAGCTTTTTTTTTTTTTCCTTAAAAATAACAAACATGTTATACTTACCTCCACTGTGCAGCTCGTTTTGCACACAGTGGCCCCGATCCTGGTCTTCTGGGGTCCCTCGGTGGCTGTCTTGGCTCCTCCCCGCAAGGACTCCACACCTTAATGCGAGTGAGCTCGCATGGTGTGGAGTGATTGCGGGCGCGCTCCCGTGATACAGCGGCGGCCATAGCCGCCGACTGTATCACTCAGCCCCGCCCCCCGGCGTGCCGCGTCATTGGATGTGATTGACAGCAGCGCCAGCCAATGGCTGCGCTGCTTTCAATCTATCCAGTGTAGCCAATCGGCGGCCAGGCAGAAAAACGAAGAGGATGACGGGGACGAGCATGGGACTTTCGAGGGGCCAGGTAAGAAAAACGGGGGCTCGGGGGGGGGGCGGTATTGTCGAATGTTTTTTCACCTTAATGCATAGGATGCATTAAGGTGAAAAAACATGTAACTTTACTACTCCTTTAAGTCTAAGAAGATTTAAATCCTTTCCTTCTTCATTTCTTTATTAATTTTGGATATCGCCTCACGGGTGTTTTTTTCATTATGGATTTTTGAATATGAACTTTGAGGGGTTTTTCCGCTCTACAGTATTTTTGGACAATAACTAATTTTTTATTCACAGTTAATTCTCTGTTTATTATCTGTTCACATAGATTATATATTGCTTTTCACTTAGCTTTTTATATGTTATCACTGTTGATATTTGGATTTTTTCAGTTACACAGTGATGGGCTTATGTTTAAATTCATAAGTTAGCGCGACTATATATTTTTTCTTGTGGGGATGAGGCCCTTGTCCCCATCAACATGGGGACATCCTCCGCATGTTGAGGGCATGTGGCCTGGTACAGTTCAGGAGGGGGGGATGCTCTCTCGTCCCCCCTCTTTTCCTGCGGCCTGCCAGGTTGCGTGCTCGGATAAAGTGTCTGGTATGGATTTTTGGGGGTACTCCACGCCATTTTTTTTTTAAATTTGGGGTGGAGTTCCCCTTAAAACCTGAAGGGCCTGGTATGGATATTTGGGGGGACCCCCACGCTTTTTATTTTTTTAATCCATGACTTTTCTATGTACTGCTGGGAGCCGACAATTTATTATAGCCGCGAGTGAGTTTTAAATTACTTTTTTTCCTTCAGAAATTACACTTTGTGCAGGGACAATTCTAAGCACGGGAAACATGCGCGAATAGTCCTCAGAAGTTTGGGTCCCCATTGACTTCAATGGGGTTCGGGTTCAAGTTCGGGTCAAGTTCAGTCCCGAACTCAAACTTTTTTCCGAAGTTCGGCCGAACCCGTCGAACCCGAACATCCAGGTGTCCGTTCAACTCTACCGCTGTTACTAGTAAAAAAAAAAAAATAATAAAAATGCCATAAAACGACCCCCTATTTTGTAAACGCTATAACTTTTGCGCAAACCAATCAATAAACACCGATTGCGGTTTTTTTTACCAAAAATATGTATAAGAATACGTATCGGCCTAAATTGAGGAAAACATTTTTTAATATATATTTTTGGGGGATATTTATAATAGCAAAAAGTAAAAAACATTGCATTTTTTCCAAATTGTCGCTCTATTTTTGTTTATAGCGCAAAAAAAAAACACAGAGGTGATCAAATACCACCAAAAGAAAGCTCTATTTGTGGGAAAAAAAGGACGTCAATTTTGTTTGGGAGCCACGTCGCACGACCGCACAATTGTCAGTTAAAGCGACGCAGTGCCGAATCGCAAAAAGGGGCCTGGTCTTTATGCTGCGTATTGGTCTGGGGCTTAAGTGGTTAATTTTAAATAATGTCTTCAGCTTGTAACTCTGCCCAAACAGACACTTGTACCCCACTTCCAAGCAATGTATCATTTTCCTATTTTTTCCATAAAATATCTATGTGCTAAGTATACCTTTTGTTTCATTCTCATAGGGGAGAGAAGACTGGGAGGACACAACTCCAGGGAGCACAGAAACCCCACACCTCAGAGAGAACCCCAACCTCACCAAGAACCACAACCTGAGGATGTGGAGAAAGTAGAGTGGAGGAAGGAGAAGTGGAGGAAGGAGAAGTGGATGAGGTGGTGGAAATTGTCACCACAGCAGGTCAGTGTCTGTCACCACAGCTTCAGTTAAGAGATGTAGGCCTGCAGAGTTTTATAATACCTTTTTTTTTTTTTTTAGGGGATGAAAATGTTGTTGAGAAAGAAAGTCCTTGTTTCACTAGTGATAGCACCCAAAGAATCATCCAGCAAGTGAAGGAGTGTAGTAGTGAACTGGACAGAATGAAGAAAACGATGAATGTTATGGAGCAAACATTTAAGGACATCATTGATGTTTTGGGGCGAATTGAATGAGGCACAAAACACCCCTTTTTTCTATTTTTTTATTGACATTTTTGCACTTTTATACAATCAAGACAAAATTTGAAGATGCACACAGTGGGGTTGATTTACTAAAGGCAAATCCACTTTGCACTACAAGTGCACTTGGAAGTGCAGTCGCTGTAAATCTGAGGGGGACGTTCAAGCAAAATAAAAAACATAATTTTAGCTTGCACATGATTGGATGATAAAATCAGCAGAGCTTCCCCTCATCTCAGATCTTCCCCTCAGATCTAAAGGGACTGCATTTCCAAGTGCACTTGCAGTGCACTTGTAGTGCAAAGTGGATTTGCCTTTAGTAAATCAACCCCAGTGTGTCAACATGTGCCATCTGCCATCAGGGGATATCCATGTACGGGTTTTGTGGGTGCAACCCCTTCCTCGCAACTCAAGTAGGTGAAAGGAAGAAGGGGTTGCACCCCCAAAACATGTCCATTGATCACCCATGATGGCAGAAAGCACATGTTGACAATAGGGATCAGGAGGGAAATACCCCTTTTTAAAAACCCTATAAATTGTGTGCATCTTCAAATTTTGGCTTGTTCAGGGGTGACAACACCCCATCTTATGAAGGGCAGATAGAGACATTGTTACTAAAATAGAATGTCTGATATTGCCGAGAGGTTTACAATGTTGTATTTTGTTGTATGGTAATGAGAGTTTTGAATTTTATTACCCAAAAAAAAAAGGCCTGTTTATGGCCAAAAAAATAAAAAATGAAACTTTTCTAACACCAAAAATTTTATATTTACCATGTGTGAATGTGCACAGAGTAAAATTTATGAACAACAACAAAGTGTAGCTTCTTTGTCAAATCCACTATAACCATTTTTGTGTATATTTTTGGTGTTACCAGTCAAATGGTTGCTATTTACTAAAGGAAATTACACTTGGCACTACAAGTGCACTAGGAAAAACTAGGAGACAGCTAAAAGAAACACAAGCAATACATCCAAAAATCGGATTAAACCAGATTTTTATTTTTTGTTTGGAAAAAAAGCTTTTATGCATTGCCTGGCATAGGAATTTCACCCCTACCAGTGAAATACTCAACATGTTTCTGCTGAACCTCACAGGCGTTTTGGGGGGGCAAGCCAGGACGGCCAGCTTCAAGGCCCGGCAAAAGATTGTCCCCCGAAAGTCCAGCCTCAGGCCCAATTGAGGCCATAATTTGGTGATTTTATGCGCAAAAAATTATGCAGCATGCAGCAACAGAACACTATATAGTTCAGTTTGTACTCTGCCAAGTTAATTGGTGTCATGAAAAGGCGGAACCGGCTGGCCATTATCCCAAAGGCATTCTCCACGACTCTTCGGGCCCTGGCCAGCCGGTAGTTGAACACCCTCCTCTCCGGGGTCAGGGTCCTCTGGGGAAATGGCCTCATGAGATGCGATCCAAGTCCAAAGGCTTCATCAGCCAAAAACACAAAGGGGAGTCCTTCAACATTCCTTGCATCCGCTGTTAATGCAAGGTCGTCACTCTGGAGATGGAGGGCAAACTGTCTGGCTGAAGGCTCCCCCATCGGACATCCGGCCATTCTTCCCCACATCCACATAGAGGAACTTATACTGTGCTGACACCACCACCATCAGCACGATGCTATGAAACCCCTTGTAGTTATAGAAAAACGACCCTGACCGGGGTGGTGGCACAATGCGGATGTGCTTCCCATCTATTGCCCCTCCGCAGTTGGGGAAGTCCCATCGCGTGGCAAAATGGGAGGCCACAGTCTGCCATTCCTGTGGCATGGAAGGAAGCTGTGGAGTCAAACAAGATAAAGAAATATTACTACTTTTGCACATAACATTGCAAGCAGATTATACAAAAATACATTCTTGGCCAAAATCAGTAGAACTTTCAGTTTAATGTGTTTTTAAATACTAAAATAGAAGGCTCAAGTATCACAGTCATCACCACCTCTGATGGCCCATTGTAAGAATATTTGGGGGGGCTATATGAGTTTGTGAACACAAAAAATATAAAAAATATATACATTTGGAATCATTTTAGGGGGTGTTTGGGGGGGGGTAAAGCACTACAATGGAGCTGACAAAATACATTGGTAAGTGACTAGGCTAGGTGTGTTTGGGCCCAGGATAGCATGCTGGAGAGGTTAGTGAAGGCAAATATGCATGTAGGCCAAAAAAGGGTAATTAAATGCTTATAGCATGCATGGGGACAAAGGGGACATTCACAACATATTACAATCATGGTAATTATGGAAGGATGAAAGAAATACAATGTATTAGCATACATTAAATACATGGAATGTGATGTTAAAGGAGAAAGCTTACCCTAATATAGTCCTCCTGCAGGACTTGAATGATGGCAGAACAGGTGTCAGGGATTATGAGGCCCAGAGCCTGGGGGAAGATGCCTGTCGTGAACTTGAGGTCCTGCAGACTTCTCCCAGTCGCCAGATATCGCAACGTGGCGATGAGCCTCTGCTCAGCAGTGATGGCTTCCCGCATGACGGTGTCCTGCCTGGTGATATAGGGAGACACCAAAGCCAACAGATGCTGAAAAACGGGGTCAGACATCCTAAGAAAATTCCTGTAGTTTTCAGGATTATTCTCCTGGATCTCCCGCAACAGAGGCATATGACAGAATTGGTCCAGCTGGAGCAACCAATTCTTGGTCCATGAACTCTTTCTCACCCTGTTCATGGACTCGTCTTGGTCCAAGACAAGCAGACCAACACCAAGCGCCCGCACAGCACGAACTCTACGACGAGAACGTACACGCAACATGGCTAGAAGATGGTCATCTGATCAGAACGTACTAAATAGAACGCACTTAAGAACAGCAAGGCCTATGAAGAACGACCTGAAAATCAGAAACGAGCCCTTCTGCCATTGGTCAGATCAAGTTTGCTGGTCCCTTGGCCCCATTCAACATTCACCAGTCCCTCAGACTGTGCTACAGCTTTCAGATCCTTTCTTGTAGCTCATCTGCCATTCTCTTCCAGCCCACCCACCATCCTCCTGGAGCCATCCCGCAGAACCCATCATCTCTAGTCACTGGGGATGGCTGCTGGTAGCCATAGAATCTGGAGAAGTGAGGGTTAGTCACCTGACCAATACACCTGCTCACATGACCTCTATGACAGTAGATGATTGGTGTGTCTCCCGCTGTGACTCACACCACTCGGGAACTGAAACTCCGGAAGCTATCAAACAAGGTCCCACCTCCTAGATCTTCTTCTATGGTAGATGTCACACTGGTGCAATTTTTAATAACTGTTATGTAGCGCACCCCCTAAGGAGTCGCCAGTAGAATGGGATCCCCCACCCTGCACAGCCAGGTACACCATATTTTCACAGTCACTCTAAATCAGAGAACAGTCTGTTACTTTGTTTTTTTTTTGTTTTCATGAGGGTAATTTGGATAGGGATAAAGGGTATTATGGAATGCCCACTTGACATCAAACAAACTTCATGGACACTTCTTCTGTATACAGTATATATACACTACACTGCTTCCTCCAGCACTCACTTGCTTGCAGAACTCCAGCTGTGTCACCTGGTTACAATTTTAGTAGCAAAGGCAGAGACTCGCAGCCCCTAGACTTGAAGATAGGGTGACACATCTCACACTTTTCCAGCACTTCCTCTCTGCGGTCACTGATCCCAGATGGACCTCTTCAGGCATTGCCAGCCTGCCTGGCTGCAGCTGCCCTTTTCACTAGCCCTCCAGGCTAGCTTCTCCACAGTCCTCCCTGACTGAACACTCACCAGCCCACTCGGCTGACTTCTCAGGAGCTCTCACGGACATGTTGACCTGCTCCTGCTGTCCTCTCCTTGCTCCTGTGCGTCCAGGAAGGGGTTTCCCTGTATGTTGTGGGTGATCTTTGCAGCACCGAGCCCCAGGCCCGAGGTCACCCCACGCCAGACTAGGGCCACTGACAGCCTCCTCTGCATTCAATCTCCATCTTCTACCCGACGGCCCATGCTGCTTATGTTCCCACCCACTAGATCTGGAAGCTTCTCCAAGGTTTCAGAAACGGTGGGGGGGGGGGCACCATAGAAACTGCTGGCTGAGTCATCCAGCCTTCCTGAGTCACTCAACCCTGATCCAGATTCAACCCAGGCCTGGCTCTCAGCCAGACAAATTTTCCTACACTAACAAACCTATATACAGTACATCTTATACACTAGCTAGAGGATGCTATAGTTGTTTGTTTTGAAGCTACAGTTAGAGACTCCTTTTGGGTTCTTTTTTTTTTTTTACTTTACTGCCCTCCCTATCCTGCCCTCCCTATTCTGCCTGACCTCCCTTATGCTTGCGGCGGCCCTACAAAGAATAAAACACGCTATAGTGCATTACCAATACAACTAAACAATTTGTCACTTTATCCTAATAAAGTTTGATGTACATACATTTTTAATAAAGCAGTGCAGTATGTCCTGGTAATGGACTAAAGCATGTTTTATTTTTTGCATTTACTGGGTTGCCTGTGGTTGGTACTGGACTGGTTGGATTGGTGAATGGCCACTCTTGGTAGAAAGCTACCACACCCGGCTGCAAATATCCGGCAGATGACAAGCGCATGTGACCTCTTAAGTTAAAGAGGTCAAAGTTTTGTATGATATCTAACGTGTATTGCAAGCAACGTTTTCATGCGTAGGCACCCCAAAGCATGCATTTATGTTTGTACGTGCGTATATGTGGGGATGGGAGATCAATTTTTTTTTTGGGGGGGGGGGGTTTATGTGCTTGGGTGTAACTTTAATTTTTTATAATGAAAAAATATATATATTTTATTTTTACTTCATTTTTTATTTTTTTTTATCAAATAGATTACAAAAAGTCCCCTATGTGAGCATTTTTGGTGACATGTTCTCTTTAATGAGACATCTGGGGTTTAAAAGACCCTGCATGTCTCCTCTGTGCTCCACTGAAAGTAATTCAATGGTCAGGGAAACTGTCAGTGGGGAACCAGAAGTGGCATCAAACATGACACTTCTAGGTCAGGAACAGGAAGGGGTGGAGAGCAGATGTGTGTCTGCTCTTCCCCCTCCCTTCTACCTGGCGGGACTCACTATGGTGGTCCTGGACCCGCAGATGGGTAAGCGGAGCCCGGGATAAATAGTGGGGGGTACTTTCTTGGGGTGCAGTGTTGCTAAAAAGGTATAACCAAGGGCAAAAAACATAGTTCTCCATTTATATGAAGGTCGGGTTATTATAACCCAACACAGGGTTCTTATTTACAGTGCAAGGGGGGAACTCTGGAGCCTGACATATCAGGGAACATTGTGGACCCTGATGTAAAGGAGAGCTCTGAGGACTGATGTATAAGGGACTGCTGTGGACTCTGGTGTAAAGGGAAACTCTGATGTAAGGGGGTCACTGGTCACCACAGCCCTCTCCTTACACAAGAGTCCACAGAGCTCCCCTCTACATCACAATCCACAGAAACTGCAGACATGGAACAAGAGATGGTCAGAGACCGCAGACATGGCACAAGGGATGGTCAGAGACTGTGCACATGGCACAAGAGATGATCAGAGACTGCATACATGGCACAAGAGATGGTCAGAGGCTGCGGACATGGCACAAGAGATGATCAGAGACTGCATACATGGCACAAGGGATGGTCAGAGACTGTGAATATAGCACAAGAGATGGTCAAAGACCTACGGACATGACACAAGGAATGGTCAGAGACTGCGGACATGGCACAAGAGATGGTCATAGACTGTTGACATGGCACAAGAGATGGTCAGAGAATGCAGACATGGTACAACTGATGGTCAGAGACTGTGGACATGGCACAAGAGACAGTAAGAGACTGTTGGCATGGCACAATGGATAGTCAGAGATTGTGGACATGGCACAAGGGACAGTCTGAGGCTGCAGATATGGCACAATGGATGGTCATAGACTGCGGACATGGCACAAAAGATGGTCAGAGACTGCAGACATGGCATAAGAGACAGTCAGAGACTGCAGACATGACACAAGAGATGATCAGTGACTGCAGACATGGTACAAGATATGATCAGAGACTGCGGACATGGCATAAGAGACAGTCAGAGACTGCAGACATGGCACAAGAGACGGTCAGAGACTGCAGACATGGCACAAGAGACGATCAGAGACTGTTCCCTGGCTCACAGATCCCTGTTCTGTCCCTATGTCCCTTTTTCTGTCCCTAGATCATGAGTCTCTAAAGGGCAGGGCCAGTATAATAATATACACAGCCAGTCAGACATACAGTAATAGAAAAGCAGCATCGATCTTGCTTGCCCTACCTTCCACAGAGATGATCTTCATCCGTGTTGTGCCAGTGCCACACACCCTCCTCCTTCTGCCTTCTGCTAGCTTTGGGCCCTCCCCCTGATCTCCCCAGGCTCCCCCTCATCTCACTCACCTTCCAGTTCAGCCACGATTATCTCTGTGTGCTGCTGGACTGGAGGTGTTCATGTTCCTCTCTATGCTACCGCCCAGGTGGGAGGTATTTTAATCTTTGCATATCAATCCTCGAGGGCTGAAGGGAGAGGGGGTGTCTCAAAGGAAGGCCATCTTGCTCTCTCTGCTCTGCATCTGGCAGAGAGGAGGCGGAGGAGTGCAGTAGACAGGGTCGGGACTCAGGTGTAGACATGTATAGAACAAAAAAAATTGTTTTGGTTCGATTAATTATTTGTATAAATTAATTTAGTGCCAGTTCACACAGGGGTGGCTTCAAAGTCGTCTGACTCTGAAGCCGCCCCGCGCAGCAGGACCTCAGCGCGGCTTGCAAACGACTTCTTTAATAGAAGTCAATGCAAGACGCTCCAATGTCACCCCAAAGTAGTGCAGGAACCTTTTTTCTAAGTCAGAGCGACTTGAGTCACTCCTATTAGAACAGTTCCATTGCACTGCATGGAGCGTGACTTGTCAGGTCGCCTGACAGGTCGCCCCCGTGTGAACGGGGACTAAGTTAAATTTGTTCATTTTGTTTTCGGAATTTGTTGTGTTTATTCTAATTCAAATCGATACAAATTTTCAGAATTCAGTCGGGAAGATGTTTATATTCTTTTATTGTTTTATTTCCCAGTCTATTCTTTTCTCTTCTATTATATTCTATTCTTTTCTATTCTATTCTATTTGAATTCTAATTTATTCTATTTGAATACTAATTCATTCTATTCAAAATTCTAATTTCAGAAAACGGTTATATTGTTATATTCTTCCTATTCTATTCTTTTTATTGTTTATTGAATTCCATTCTTTTCTATTCTATTATTTAATTTTCTTTTCTATTCATTTCTAATTTATTCAATTTCAAATTTATTCTATTAAAAATTAAAATTTTGGAAGATGGATATATTTTTTATATTCTATTCTATTATATTGTTTTTATCTATTCTATTCTAGTCTTTTATTTTCAATGCAAGTCAATTCTTTTCTATTCTATTGATATAATTATTTTCTAGTCCATTCAAATTTATTATATTTTAATTTTGGGAAATGGTTATATTTTTTCTATTCTATTCTATTCCATTCAATTGTTTATTTAATTATATTCTATTTTTATATTCTATTATTTTATATTCTATTCAAATGTATTCTATTTGAAATTCAAATTTTGGAAGAAGGTTATATTCTTTCTATTTGATTCAAGTCTATTCTATTCTTTTTTCTATTCTATTCTATTATTTTTTTTATTGTATTCAAAGTCAAATGTATTCTATTTGAAATTTGAATTTCAAAAGAGGGTTTCTTTCCAATTCCTTTATTTTCTATTCTACTTTATTCTGTTCTTTTATTTTCTATTCAATTGTTTTCTGTTTTATTCTATTCTTTTATTTTCTAATCTATCCCTTTATTTAACTATTCTATTTTTTTCTGTTCTTTTATTTTGTATTGTGTTCTGTTTTACTCTATTATATTCTATTCTTTTATTTTCTATTCTATTATTTTATATTATGTTATATTCTTTTCTGTTCTATTCCTTTATTTTCCACTCTATTTAATTCTCTTTGGAAATCCAAATTCGATTTGAAAACAATTAAAATTCAAATTTTAAAACAATTTGAATTAGATTTAAAAACAATTCAAATTTGATTTGAAAACTATTAGAATTTGAATTTCGTCCCAAATTTTGTTTTGTTATTTCAGATTTGTTTAAATTTGTTACTATTGTAATTTGGGAATTCAGATACATCTGACAAATTTGTCAGAATTTCAATTCTGAACGAAACTAACTGCACTTGTCTACTAGGGAGAAGCGAGCAGCTGCAGGTGTGGAAGTCAGTGGCTGAAGTTAACAGCACTTGCCACTTGTGGAAGTCAGAGACTGAAGTTAACAGCACTTGCTACGCCACCTGTCACAGTGTGCTTAGCTGGGTAAAGGTGCGAGCAGGGCCAACGCCAGAATAAGCACTAGCTTTGGTGCCCCCCCTCTCCTGGCGGCTTCAGGCGGCCGCCTTGGCTGCAGTATGCTGGCGCCAGCACTGAGCCGCAGCGATATTGTTTAAAGTTTAAATAAAGAATGAAAAATGTACATGTATACAAAATCAAGAAAGCTGAATTAATGCTTCAGCTCAATTAACATTGCATATTCATTTATTTATAACGTTGCACACAGAAGGCGTGAATAATAAAAAGCCCATCATGGTCACAAGGTTCTTTTACTGAATTTCCCAGTTATGTTAACATTTTCCATTGACAGTACATCTTGTCCGATGTCATCGTGAATTGCCATGTACAACAATGAATACTTATGATGGTTTATTAATAAGCTGCAAGAAGGTAGGAATTCTTTGGAGCATATTATTGTTTTAGAGAAAGGTGAACCAAAAAGGCTTAATTATCAAGAGTAATCAAGAGTGTCGTGAAAAGCATTTATCTTTTACTAACAATACTATTCATTGCTTGGTTTATTAAGCTTTTAAACTGTAGATTTAAAAAAAAAAAAACATTTTATAATTTAATGTCACTTTCCACCATTATGCATTTGCATGTTGATCTGCTGCAATACATGATTTTCTTAAGTGCTATTATTTCCAAAGCTCAACAGCATTGTATGACAATGTGTTACCACGTAACTGTTATTTATTCTATATAATTCAGAGCAAGATAACATATTTAGGCAGTTTTCATTGTGTGTAAATGTTATATTGGCACTGAGAATCAAAGTACTGACAAAAAGTGGTTATTACTCTCTTAATGGCCCACCGCTAACCTAACTTATAGCTACCTATGCCTCAAATAACCCCGTCTGGCAATGCATCCATTAAGGGTGCATGGGCAACTCCCGCTCTCTCCAGCCACCCCCCTTTGTGTACTATGGATAGATTCATGCATTGCATTAGATAACACCGCTCACCCTCTACAATAAGGAGGATACTGGGCATGTGGCATGGTGTGTCCCACCTGCTAGCGGAGGTAAGCAAGGAAGGGATCTGTGTGCTACACGTGGGGGTTTGAGTCCGGGATTTTGCAGCTACCCCTGGAAGTTGGACTATTTTTCTCTTGCCTATGTGTTTTGTGGAGGTCGGCCATTGAGGAAAAATTGGACTGCATCACTATTTTAACGAGAGAAAAGAGGTACAGGACTGTTCTTTAACTTTTTCTAACTGCGTAGTTCGTGGGCGTATCCTAAAGAAGAAAAACCCGCGAGCTGCGTGCAGAAAGGGAAAAAGGGGGAGGAGTCCCCGCCATTTGTGAGTTACACGTGGTGCGTTTGGCGCCAAGAGACAGAGAGAGCCTGGACTAGTAGGAGAAGCAAGATGTCTACTACACCATGGACTTCCACTTTATCGGGACCTTGGATGTTCCCAACTACAACTACCATGGACATTGCTCCTATTACAGCCCCACTCACGGATACGGGGATCTGGCTCAAACCCAGGAGCCGTTTCGCACTGTACCCCTGCCGAGATGCGGAGGCCCTGGGCGTGCTCTGTCCCAGATGCAGTGGTCTGGCTGTGCAAATACGGCAAATTGTCCGAGGAAGACAATTACGCCCCTACAGCCAAACCCATGCGCAACACCGCGGCTGCAACGGATGCCAAGAATGAGGTTCCAGGCATCACGGAGCCAACGACGGACACCACAATGGATGCCGTTTCCGTCACCACAGAAACCTCCATCCCGCCCGCCAAGCGGAAGGTGGGATATGTTAAGGCCTCCCGCGGCCGCGGTAGAAGCCTGCCCCAGCGCGTGCCTGAACTGGATTTTGGAAGCGAAGGGATCTCCGGAAAATACACGTCAGGGGACGGCAAGGAGGCTGGGGGGACTGTGACAAGTTTGCCAGGGAAGGGAAAGAAGCCCATACCCCATACTACTGGGGATGTGTGGACAGACGACCCTCTGCGACTTTTGCCGTCTGGGGACAGTGTGTCTGTGTCCACCAGAAACTATCTGCCTGCTGAAGAATATGACTCATCGGGTTTCGAGTCATCCTCTGAACTGGGTGAAGATGTAGAGATCGATGAGATCTTCATTAAGAAGGGTTGGGACAGGATTCCGGTGACTCTGACCCGCAACCTTAGAGAGGGATCGCCGACGGACTCTGGGGAAACTACGCCCAGAGTGAAAGCCCCTGCTCTGGAGGAGAAGGTTGTACCCACACCCGCATTGCCCGCACCTACAATACCTACACCTGTATTGCCTGCACCTGCATCGCCCGTGCCCGCCACTACAGGAGGACGTTTGCCGTTGCGGCCGCCTTGGCTAAAGCCTAATGCAGTGTTAGTTAAAAGGTCCCGGATTCCTACGTTATGCCTGGAGAAGGGAACCCTGCAACATTACCGAAATTGGCTCGCCTGCAGCGGATCCTGATTAAAATGAATATGGCTTGGAATATCCCTATTTGTCTAAGGATTTGCTGTTTGAAGTTGAGGCCTGACGTGAAAGATGGTACAGGGAAGCCATCTGGGACAGCCTCGAGGTACCCAAGCCATGTAGGTACTTAGGCTACTCAACCGTTGCTGCTGACAGATTTAAGTGCTGCCGGAGGGACTGGAATTACGGTCGGCACATTCATGCCGACCACGTTGTGGTTTTCTGTCCAGGGAGAGATGATGTGACTTACTCAATAACTACCTTGGACAAGCAGTGGAAAACACTCACTCTTCCAGATCCAAGGTTCTACCTTTAAGTTTTATTTGTGTTTTGAACTATACTTTGGGTCTGAATAACTTTGCCCTCTGCCATCGGAGGATAACTTCTGCACTGGAAGAAGAGTAAAACAAAGAGCTTGTGTTTTTTTCTCCCATCCTCTGTTCCTCTGTTGAAGAAAAAGAACAATTTTCTTTTGACTTTGGGGTAGTTAGCTAGGAACGTGCTCTTTGTGTTTTTTACTGCGTTCAACCCATGCTCAGCAAAAGTGGATGGACAATTATAATGTTTTGCTGCCACTAGGTGGCACCGGTTTTCTGAACTTCTAGAAAAAAATAATAATATATATATATAACAAAGTAATGCTAGGCTTAGTGTACTTTACTTCTTTTTTACAATTGGTAGATAGGATGTTTATTACGATGCATGTTGTGTTTTGTTTTTCTCTCTCTCTCCCTCTGCGGGTGTGTGATCTGCTGTCAACTCCACTGGAGTTGGGGTGGGGTAGTTATTTAGGAGAGGGTGGGATGGGTAATATTTTTTTTTTTGTGTGTGCGAATTGCTCTATATTCCCGTTAAGGAAATGTGACATTAAGAATGGGATGTCAATTTATATGTTACTCTATGTCTCTCTTTTCCTTCCTCCCCTCCCCTTTTCCCAAAATTTTTGGTTCAGGCACCATTTCAAATTTCTGTGTATATAGTTTGCGAATAAATCAACACCTACTCAGGATTGAGGTGGTCTTTAATTTATTTCAGCCACTGGGACAGTGTCTTATTTAAGAGGGGGTGTGTGTAGCCCCCCCCCAATTTAGGGGGTGCTATGTTCAAATTTAGGGGCTAGTCTGAGCCAATAGTTGGGCTCAGACTATTAATTTTCCTGCCTGTGGGTGGCGCTGTCATCTCCGGCTCAGGTGGAACCACAGGAGGTATCGCAGCACCATTGGGTGTCCTCTCTTGGCAGCTGTGCAGTGGGCATGGTCTACCCGCTGCGCATGCTGGGAGAGGGTACTTAAGGGGCAGACGCCATTAGGCGTGAGGCGTTGGAGAGGACCCCTCAGTCCGAGAAGAACTGACACGTACCCCACGTTTGGTGGCCCTCATGGCCAGGGGTACGTGTGTGTGTGTTAGGACCCGGGCACCTTTAGCCCGAGGCTGCATCATTCCAGGTGGGCCCAGCACCTTTAGCTGAGGCCTACACTAGAAGAGGAGTCCCAGGGTGCCCAAGTGAGAGTGATCCGCTCTGAGGGAGAAGAAACCAGGGAATCGGTGAAGGAGGTCACTGTCTCGGAAGAGACCTGGTTACCTATCAGAGGGAAGGATTCCATAACCCGCCACAAGCTTAGTAATGTGCCCTATTGGCACCTAAGGACTTAAAATATTACTAAGCTGGGAAGTTTAGGACTTAGAGATTATTTCCTAATCGTATCCCTAGGAAACTACAAGTAAACGCTTCGTGCTCCACACCGGCTGCTAGGACCGCTCTTGGAGGGACTATCCGGGTGAGCAAAACCCACTCAGGCCTGAGTGGCAACGATTGATGATTGAGTGCTGCTTGCCTGAACCTGCCTCCTAGTTCATTTCTCTCTATATTCAACTTTCCTATCAAGTTCCTAAGCAACCAAAATAAACCTGTGTTTGGGTTTCAATACTGTCTGGACAATGGCCTTCTTGAGGTAAAGAGAGAGAATAGACTTCTTCCTACACCCTAGGTTGAAGAACCTAACGGAAGGAGGTAACTCGCTGCAGGACCCAAATTAGATAACACTGCTCACCCTCTACAATAAGGAGGATACTGGGCATGTGGCATGGTGTGTCCCACCTGCTAGCGGAGGTAAGCAAGGAAGGGATTTGTGTGCTACACATGCTTTTCTGAAGCTTTTCCACTGAATCAAAGAAGCTAATAAAAAGCACAGTTTTGCATTTAAAAACAAGTCCTCGACCCTTTTCAAAAACGCAGAAGCGCAAAAAGCATGAAAAAACACATTGGTGTGAATAGGGGGGGCTATAAATTCCATACAAGAGTCTTATCCAAGCATGAAGCCTGGCTGGTCATAAAAGGGGATACTAGGGTGTGTGTGTGCCCCCCAAACCAGCATGACCAGTGGGCTCTGAAGGATCAATGAGAGGGCTTTTTGTTAAGCCTTCCCCCTCAGTATAAAATTATGGCATTTTTCAGCCATATTTTTTTAATGAATTGTAAGCTGTTGTAGGAATAGGATAGGGAAAGCTAACAAACTGCACAGGGAGAGAATAGGGTAATTTAGTAAACTGTACTTTAATTCTGATTGCTAGTATTTGGGCAACCCCCCTCTTTTCTGTACATTCTTTTTTTTTACTTTCTTTTATGGCTGATTTAAAGAGTAACTCCACTTTTATTGAGAAAAAAACATTCCGCCCTGGGTGGTCTATGTACAAGGCTTTTGACAAACTTTGTTGCAGAGTCCTATCTTTCGTTATTCTTTGTCCATGTGCTAAGTGAATCTGTGTGGGAAAGATTTTATAGTTATCAATCAACTGATGCACCTGTGGGGCTCTAATGAGGAAAGTGGCAAGGTTTGTATCCCTTTAGATGTGATTTGGGAGTATCTCACCAAAAATTTAATTTTTATTGCTGGGGATGCTCAAAATCTGACTTGAATCTTCTTGCAGACTTCTATAAAATCAGTAAGTCAATCACACAAGCAGAAATGACATTTCTGGGGGGCATTCTGTACCTCATTTGTGTACAGAACGCCTCCAGGTAGCCAATATGCACTGCATTTTACAGAAAATTACAGCTCTGCAGATTAAAAAGGTAAGGTCATTTTTAAAAACATTCAGCTCCAATATAGCTTGTACAGCAATTGTATATTCTATAACATTATTATATTTTCTTATTTACTATTTTTTCCCACAAATAATAATTATTACAATTGTTATTATTATTATTTTCTGAAGTTTTGGTTTTAATTCTGACACTCCCAGCATTATTGTCTATTTGGGTTTAAATATGACCCCAAGGAGGGATTATTGTATTTATATCAGATTGATATGAAAATGTTATTATGTTCTTTCTAGCTCTGATGAAGGGGACGCTCTTGGAGCCCCGAATCATGTTGGTTACTTTTTGAGTTGTATCCCTGACTTTTATTGGAATAAAGTTGGTGTGGCATTTTAATTACATTTTTTGCTTCGGTGATAAGCCACAGCAAACTACTGGTTAATTTTTATTTGCTACTCACAGTGAGCCTATTACTACTTGACGGAAAAGCACTTGTTTGCTGCTGAAGCTACCCAAAAAAACAACTTTTTTTTTACTTTATTGATTCAGACTGGAACATGACTTTTGTATCTAAAAAGCAACTATTTAAAGAAAACAAAAATCTATTCCACGGCTGTGGAATATGCACTGTATCCTGTCGCTGAGAATGTCTGTAAAATTTTTTTACTGTTCCATAATATTACATACTCAAGGAATCTCCAAAATGTTATTTAAAGGATTTGTGTATTTCAATATTGTCTTTAAAGTCTTTTGAGAAAAATCTCCCCTCTGTACAATATTATTAACAAAATTTGCCTATTTAGGTTTTATTGTTGTTTGAGGAACTTGATGAATTTTGAATAAGATTAGCTGAAACATGGACAAATCAAACCTGGGAGGCTTTACCAATAACTAGATATGAAGTAATAAAAATATGTAGCCAAGAAAGCCCTACTCCATTTTCTATATGGTAAGTAGCATCACTTTATAGCAGCAATTACCAATTCACCATTTTCTGACAAATGCCTAACTGAAGATTTGCCACAACAAACATTTCCCTAAATGCCTTCTGATTGTGTCACTTAGGCCCCTTTCACACTGAGGCGTTGCAATAACGCGCTAAAAATTATTAGCGTTATTACCGCGTTTTTATCGCTGATGCCTATGCGTTTTTACTGCATTTTACCGCGTTTTTGCGGTAAAAAGGTTTATATGGTATCCCATAATCCTCCACTCTACTGCGGTCATGTGACCTCCCCACATCTTCTGGGCATTTTTACAGCGTTTTTACTGCATTTTTACAGCAGTACTCATTAATTTCAATGGGGATAGGCGTTTTTACAGCTCTCCAAAGATGCTCCAAAAAAGCTGTTTGCAGGATTTTTTCCAACGCACAGCCAGCACAACGCCTCAGTGTGAAAGCCCTCAGGGCTTTCACATTGAGAATGTTGGGGCAGGATTATTTCAGGCATTTTTACAGCGCTATTTTTAGCGCTAAAACACCTGAAAAACGCCTCCGTGTGAAAGGGGCCTAACTAATGTACTTTATCCTGCTCGCTCATTACTGGACACTGGTGTGCGACCCGTGGGCTCTATGTCCTCTGGTGTCCCGCGATCGGGTCACGGAGAGGCAGAACGGGGGGATGCCTGTGTAAACAAGGCATCTCCCTGTTCTGCCTAGTGACAGGACACTGATCTACTGCTCCCTGTAATCAGGAGCAGCGATCAGTGTCGTGTCACTCCTAGCCCGTCCCCCACACAGTTAGAATCACTCAGTAGGACACACTTAACCCCTTCATCGCCCCCTAGTGTTTAACCCCTTCGCTGCCAGTGTCATTTACACAGTAATCAGTGCATTTTTATAGCACTGATCGCTGTATAAATGACAATGGTCCTAAAATAGCGTCAAAAGTGTCCGATGTGTCCGCCATAATGTCGCAGCCACAATAAAAATCTCAGATCGCCGCCATTACTAATAAAATAATAATAATAATAATAAAAATTATATATAAAAAAAAAAACTATTTTGTAGATACTATAACTTTTGGGTAAATCAATATACGCTTATTGTGATTTTTTTTTACCAAAAATATGTAGAAGAATACATATCGGCCTAAACTGAGGAAAACATTTTTTTTTTAATATATTTTTGGGGGATATTTATTATAGCAAAAAGTAAAAAATATTGCTTTTTTTTCAAAATGGTCGCTCTTTTTTTGTTTATAGCGCAAAAAATAAAAAACGCAGAGGTGATCAAATACCACCAAAAGAAAGCTCTATTTGTGGGAAAAAGAGGACATCAATTTTGTTTGGGTGTAAGGTTGCACGACCGTGCAATTGTCAGTTAAGGCGATGCAGTGCCGAATCGCAAAAAATGGCCCGGTCATCGGGCAGCCAAATCCTCCGGGCTGAAGTGGTTAAAGAAATTCACATTCTTATTTGTCCTGTTTACCATTATCATTGAAAGTGAAAGTAAAAGGAAATCCCTAACTTTGGGTTGTTCCCGGAAAAGTAATAGAGGGGAAATCTTCCAATGGGGACACCAATGAATTCCCTTAATTTGCAGGGATTTCCTCTCACTTTCTATTTGGTTATGGGACAGGAAGTGAATGGAAATCTCTGCAATGTGATACAGAAGGGCGGAAAAAATAATCTGACAGGGGTTATAACCCTCCCTAAGTTCTATCTAAAATGAAAAAAAAAAGTTTTGTCTATTGTTCTACTTTCATTTTAAAAATGCCTCTAGATGCACTAACTGGTCTATGTGTGTGGACTTACTTCATCACCAAAGATTCACTTATGCAAAGACCAAAGTATAAGGGGAGTGTCTGAGGGACAAGAAATCCCGAACAGAGGTATAAATATTGTTTTGTTACACTTTTAGTCATGGCCCATGTGTTTGTGTTAGTGGCAGTAGAAACAAGGACTGAAGCAATGTACAAAGCTGCTGCTTGATAATTAAGTCTGTAAAAAAAACTTTGAATGAGATCAGTGATGGACCAAGGGTAAGGCATCAGGTGTCTACTTGTGCCTGCAAAGTTCTGGTATTAAAGTCACTTGAGTGTTTCTTTTCTTCAGCAAGTGAGTTTTTTAAGCCAGGCATACAGTACATAAATCACATTTTGATCTATGTATGGGTTGGCTGGTTGTATAGAAGTTGATCTACTGATCGACTTCTGTAAAACGATCCTTTTGGAAAATTGTTTGCAAGATCAGCGCCACTGGCTTTAGCTGGCAGCACTCATCGTATATTCTGATGGCAGGGAAGCCTCCACGCCGCCAGAACACAATAGCTTAGCGGGAGTCATTCCCTGATCCACATTGAGTGTGTGGATGGGAAATCGGGTCATTTATATATAGACTGCCCTACTGGAACACTGCCTCAGCATGCTTAGTGGATTATATATTTGGTTTCTGATGACATCAAAAATAAATTAGATTTGACTTCCTAATAATAGAATAGATGCACATTTTTAGTGATCGCATCCAGCCAGAGAAGAATATAACAGAATTTTTATATAGATAACAGTTTATAAAAACTTAGCTCATATTTCCTCTTTGTAAATACAGGTGCTACAATATGCATAGGGCTACAGGAACCTGTAATATTGCCAGCACCTTAGAAAACGTCTGCAGCATAATTAAATTATCTTTCTTCTTTTTCCAAGGATTGCATTGGGTTTTACAGGAAAATAAAACAATACATGGTTACATGAGTACTGTAATCACTTACATAGCTTCCAATAATAGATAATAACAGTTTGTGGAACAGGTAACATAAGTTAGCTAAAATCTTGTTTCTAACATTGTCATATGAGGTGAAAGAGAGAAATGATTACAAGAGATCCTGAATTAACCCCTGTCCTAAGAAGAAGGGGTAGTACTTGGGTTGTCAGAAGGGTTGACTCATAGCAGGGTCTGTTATTGACTATATATATACAGTGTGTATATATATATATATATATATATATATATATATAATATGTTTGGTCGTGTCAGGTTTCAGAGGTACCAGATTGTAACATTGATCCAGTATAGGGTTCTGTTTTAAATAACTGTGTGGGATTTAGAGGTTATGTAGTTATGGATATATTTTGGGTTATGTTTTAGGGGGGGGTGGCAGCTATGGGGTGGAGAAAAAGACATAGGGTGTTGTAATAGGGGATAAGGGAAGAAGATGTAAATTTGTGCAAACTTTAACACTTTCGTATATGTGGGGAGTGGGAAGGTCAGGATGTTGCATTGTTTCCGTCTCCTTATTGTTTGGTGGCTGTTAATCACCAGTTGTCTATTGGGGTCTTTTATTAATTAACCGCTTACTGCCCACCCACCATCAAATGATGGAGGGACGGTGTGGCTCTCGTTCTGGGAGGACTTCATATGACGACGCCCCAGAACAGACGCTAGCTATCGTGCTCCTGAGGGGGCACGCAGCGTGGCTGCGCCGTGTTGCTAGGACACAGCACGACCCCAATCTCTGTAAAGAGCCGTGGCCGCGGCTCTTTAACCATGTGATCAGCTGTGTCCAATCACAGCCGGTCACATGTGAATACGTAAGTGCAGTGAATCGGCTCTCCTCGCCTCACACTGACACACTGCCGATCAGCGGCACCTCCTCACAGAGGAGACCTGGACTTATTTACAAAATTTACAGACAGAAAATAAAAACTTTTTTTTTTTTCCTCAAATTTCTGTCTTTTTTTGTAAAAAATAAAAATCACAACAGTGATTAAATACCATCAAAAGAAAGCTCTATTTGTCTGAAGAAGAATAAAAAATGATAATTTGGGTACAGTGTTGCATGACCACGCAATTGTCATTCAAAATGCAACAGCGCTGAAAAATGGTCTGGGCAGGAAGGGGGGGGGGAGTGCCCTGTATTGAGGTGGTTAAAGAGTCTTGAAAGTGAATCCAGCAACCCCATATATGGGTCAATTTAGAAGTGGTGTCGCTCGCAACACTGATTATATTTTCCATTTCCAGTTTGTCTGATTCGAAGATACCAGTCAGTTCTTGTAGGGGGGGCAGTGGAACCCCACTTGGAGGGGATACATCGCCTGGCTGCATTAATAATACCTGAATTTTTAGCTGACCTGTAAGGTCAGAGGATCAACAACTACTCCTAGGAAGCAAGCTGTAGCAGGCAGCCCCTTACATTGTCATTTTCAACCATTCATGAAAACTAGATCCTCCAGTAGCAACACAATTATTGCTACATATCAGAGCTGTAACTCCAACCAACTACTTGGCATTTAGTAAGACTTAATCTCATGTATTTGGATGTATTTCTTTCTTATCCATTTAGTTATTTATTAAAAAAACAAAACAAGGGGGAGAGGTGGGGGCAAGGGGATAGTTGCTGAGGCTAAACCTAAAGCAAACCCACCCAAACAATTTGTGGACTATCTCGGTACGGATACAACACAATAACATTGTTGAATAAAAATGTTTTATTACAAATAAAAATATACATAGATGGACAGTAATGCACATCACAGATTGGTCGGTGTCTCAGTTATTTATTTTGTTTACTTAATTATTATCTTAGAAGATCTTAGGAGGAGTAAAATCTTTTGGGGGGCCACAGCTCGATCTCTGAGCTCATAGTATACAGTATTTACTGGTGAATGTCTTTATGTGGTCAGTAATAACAACCCCCAGACATTTCTCTTAGCATAAGTTTCTTCTAAAGCAGATCTGTAATTTTCTAATAAAGGGCAATGCAACAGGTTGCCTTAAAGGCAAACTAAAACAGACACATGCAATGTACTTACCTCCCTTTCACTCCCCCATGATTCGGTTATACTACAAGTTTATTAGAATTATAGCCTGTATTATAAAAACACAGATTTGGTTTAGGCTATAACATTATTTTAATTGTTTCTCTTATTTTACATCTCATTTAAGTTCCTCTGGACATTTTTCTACTATGCAGAAAATATTTACAAGGATTTTTGGCACAAGCCTATGGAACAAAGCGTACTTATTTTGGTACACAAACACCTGCCAGCTTTCTAAATGAATCCAACTTATCACTTAAAAACAAAAAAATAACTACTGTTATGTCCACCTGCTTATCAGTTAGTGGTCGAAGAAATAATGAGTAAAATGTGTGATCTCAAGGGCAATTGAAAGCAGAATAAATTACCAGAGACCATCAGCATTATAGATGTAAAATCAATTATTTATTATGATATACAGCTCAAATTCTAACTTATTTGTACTTCCCTTTTCGTGTAATATATATATCAAGTGTAGTCTTTTAAAGAGCCAAGGAGTACCAAACAAAAATGTAAATTAATGAAGCTTATATCAGATGAAGTAGGACAATTGACAGTAGCATAGCTAGACTTAATTCTTCCATTTGCTTGGCATTTCTATCTGTTTGAATCAAAAATATGTCTAAATAAATAAATAATAATTTAACCACTTCATTACCCAGCCATAGTCAAATGACGTCCACAGATGGGATCTCCCATCCTGGGTGGACGTCATATGACGTCCTCGGCTTTCTGCCGCTAATGCGGGCCCCTGGGGGCGCACAGCGTGGCGATCGGGGATCCGGTGTGTCCCTCGGGACACAGCCGATCCCTGATGGGAGTAATGTAGTGGCGGCGGAGCGGCGGGCGGCAGAGATTCCGGTATAACTTACCGGATTTGCTGCAGAGCTGCGCAGCGGCGATCGGGGGCGCGCGGCAATCGGGGCTGAGGCTTTTGCGTTAGAAACAGCCCGGCCCCGATCAGGGTAACGAACCAATGAAATTGTCTCTTTACCACGTGACCGACTGTGTCCAATCACAGCTGGTCACTAAATGTAAACAAGCCTCTGTGTAACCTCTGTTGCTGAGTTCTTCTCTTCACAAACCGATCCAGTGTGAGGAGAAGATCAGCTAACAGTGAGTTACACATATGTTATACACTACATATGTACTACTGTGCCCAGATTGCCCCCCCTAAATAAAGAGTACCTGTCATCTAGTTCCCGCCACCAGAGTACCCACCACCAGAGTACCTGCCACCTCACCAGAGTACCTGCCACCAGAGTACCCGCCACCAGAGTACCTGCCACCTCACCAGAGTACCCGCCACCAGTCCATCAGGAGTACCTGTCCATCAGGAGTACCTGTCCACCAGAGTACCCGCCACCTCACTAGAATACAAGCCACCTTACCAGAGTACCCACCACCTCACCAGAGTACCCGCCACCAGTCCAACAGGAGTACCTGTCCATCAGAGTACCTGTCCACAAGAGTACCCGCCACCTCACCAGAGTACCCGCCACTTCACCAGAGCACCTGCCACCAGACCAGAGTACCTACCACCAGACCAGAGAACCTGCCACCAGAGTACCTGCCACCTCACCAGAGTACCCGCCACTAGAGTACCCGCCACCAGAGTACATACAGCCACTATGTCCAGAAAGGTGTACACCCCAGAAGAAGCATACCAAATACTCAGTCTGACCGATGAGAGCAACGGGGAGCTCTCACCGCTCAGTTCTGATTCCGATTCTGGTTCGGAATATGAGCCCCCCGAAGGCAGCACATCAGGATCCAAATTAGAGGAGGACGCAGTCCGTCCAAAAAGAAGATGGTCTGAACACACCAGGCAGCTACCAGCATTGCCAACAGTGGTAGACCCCAGGAGGCGAGGCCCAGTACAAGCGCTGCTAGACCCCAGGGGGAGAGGCCAAGTACAAGCGCTGCTAGACCCCAGGAGGAAAGGCCCAGTGCAAGTGCACGCCAAAGAAGTAGGGCCCAAACCCTGCTTCCAGATGGCTTGGCAAACCCATTGTGGCTGCCTTCTACCTCAGGGTCAGCCATGATCCCCCCTTTTAGAGCACAGCCAGGTGTGCAGGTCAATACTGCAGGTTTTTCCAAAATTTATTTATTTTATTTATTTTTACCTGATGAATTGGTTCAAGGCATTGTGGACCAAACCAATTTTTTTTGCCCAACAATTTATTGAAAACAACCCCACCTCCAGCTTTGCCCGCCCTTTTGAATTGAGACCTCTAACAGTGGTGGGGCTTAGATTGTTTTTAGGCCTAACGCTTAACATAGGGCTTACAAAAAAAATTAAATGCATAGGTATTGGTCGAAGAAACCCATCCACCATATGCCAATTTTTTAATCGGCCATGTCCAGGTCCCGATATGAAATTATAATGCGGTTCCTGCATTTCAGTGACAACTCACACCCCCCCCCCGAAATCACTCAAACTTTGACAAACTATATAAAATTCGACCCCTAATTAATTTTTTTCCAAGAAGTTTGCCAAACTTTATGTCCCTGCTAAAAACATTTGTATGGACGAATCCCTGGTGTGTTTCACAGGCCTGCTGGGAATCAAGCAATATATCTCCAGTAAGCGGGCGAGGTACAGCTTGAAGCTCAACAAGCTCTGTGAAAGCGCCACTGGTTATGTGCACTCATTCCGCGTGTACGAAGGCAAAGATTCCCAGCTCCAGCCCCCTGAGTGTCCATCGTACATGGGAATAAGTGGGAAAATTTGTTTGGGAGTTGGCATTCCCACTCCTCCAAAAGGGGTATCATATTTACATGGACAACTATTACACCAGCCTGCCCCTTCTCCGCCATCTCTACCTAAAAAAACCTCTGGCCTGTGGTACAACAAGAAAAAACAGAAAGTGCTTCTCACAGCGTCTTGTCACCACAACCATTCAAAGGGGGGAATCGACAAGAAGAAGTTTTGGCTGTGAAGTGGAGGGATAGGAAAGATGTGTACATCATGTCCACCATCCACGATGACACCTCAGTGTAACTTCACAGAAGACGCGGTACCGTTCGCAAGCCTTCCTGCATCAATGAGTACAATAAATTCATGGGTGGTGTGGATTTAAATGACCAAATGTTGCAGCCCTATCTTTCAACCGAAAATCCCTCTTCTGGTACAAAAAAGTCGCAATTTACTTCTTTAATTTGGCCATTTTAAATTCTTTCATCATCTACCAAAAATCAACAGAAAGACCCACCACCTTCATAAGGTTTATTGAAGACATTGTCACTGCCCTGATCTACCAACAAATATCCCCCCCAGAAAGCATTCACTCAGATTGTGTTAGCAGACTACATGAGCGCCATTTTTCAGATCATATTCCACCATCAGGATCCGGAAGACGATGCCAAAAAAGATGTCGGGTGTGCACCAGAAGAGGAATTAGGAAAGACACCAGCTTCCATTGTCCCGACTGTCCATCCCAACCTGGCCTTTGCATCGGAGAATGCTTCAAGCAATATCACACTCTCGAAAACTATTAGCCCATATTTCTAATAATGCCATTTCCCTGTGTTCAATTTGTCCTGAATATTTCCCTGCCTCAACCAACCATATCATTGTCTTCCATTTGAACTGACCCTGGCCTGTTTCTCGACTATACCTCTGCCTACTAGGCTTGTGCAATTTGTTTCGTAACGAATTGAAATTCGTCCGAATTTAGCAACTTTCGGACATTCGGAAGCATTCGAATTTCCGAACAAAGCAATTACGAATAAGACCGAATCCGAAATAAATTATACCGCAAATAGCGAATGCCCGAATGTCTTCGGCATAATTCGTTATGAAAAAGTTACGAATGTACGAATCCATACGAAGCACAATAACACTCACTCTGCTCTGCTCTCTGCTTCTCCCACACCGTGCTGAACTCCCTCTCAAAATGGTGTACAGGGGCGGAGGTTATAGCCGCATGTAAAAGACGAAAGTAAAATACGAGATTTCGAATCCATTCGAAGCACAATAACACTCTGCTCTGCTCTCTGCTTCTCCCTCACCGTGCTGAACCCTCTCAAAATGGTGTACAGGGGCGGAGCCTATAGCCGCATGTAAAAAACGAAAGTAAAATACGAGATTTCGAATCGTTACAAATAACCGCTATGTATTTAGAAAAGTACAAATCCATTCGAAGCACATTAGGCATAATAGGCAGCGTCGTTGTGAGAGAGACACGGAAAATTACGAATCAACGAACCCAAAAAAAGTTACGAAAGTAGGAGTTGTGTCCAGAATCAACGAAAAACAACGTACTCTACCGAAAGTACGAATTATAAAGCAACAAAAAATTCAACGAAAAATGTCGCTTGCAAAAATACGAATGAGTCCGAACACGAAAAATCCCGTCTAGCAAAATTACGAATGATTACGAATCAACAGGACCGGAAAGAAACGAACCGAAACGGAACGAATTTTTCCGTTGTGCACAAGTCTACTGCCTACCATCTGCATTGTTTATCCACCATGTTTCTGCCTTTCACGTGAACTGACCCTGGACTGTATCGACTATGCCTCTGCTACCGTTTATTTCTGCCTTTTACCTGCACTGACCTCGGCCTGTTGACCATGTTTTTGCCTGCCCCCTTGGACTGATCTTTCACCCTGCTACACAGGGGTCTCACATATGTGAGGGGCTCCAGAATAGTGTTCTGAGTTCACAAAACTCGTTTTTGGTTTTCTGTGTTCCCAGAACAGGGTCTGGTTGTCCGGAGGCTTCAAAGTGATTTGGGTGGGAGAAGCCTATACCCCTGTCCCCATTCTTTCCTGACTGATGCACTAAGCTTGATGGTCCTGCCTGCTCCCTGGACAAATACTCTGGCTGTGCTGACCATACCTCTGCCTGCTGCATGTACTAACTATGGACAGTATTCCTGCCTGCTGCATGGACGATCCTTTGTTCCTTTTGCTGCTGCTGACCACATCCCTGCCTGTTATCTGGACCAATGCTTTGGCTGTGCTGACATCATCTCTACCTGTACTGACTATTCCTGCCTGCTGCCTGTTTTTCTGTCGCTGTCCACGTTCCTGCCTGCTGCCTGGACCGATGCTCTCCTCTTTGGACCACTACACTACTAAAACCGCAGGTAATCTTTTCTTTACCCTTTGCTCAGAAGAATGTATTTTGGTTTTTAATTGATATGTACAGTACATGCTATGTGTTAGAAATATGAAGGGCCTTCAACCATGTGATAGGTTGTCAGGAATTTATGTGTGTAATTTATGCTCCTAGAACACCTGACGGTGCTACTTAGATGTTAGGCCACTGAATGTGGCCAGGCTGTGTAAAAGTCTCACACATGTGGTATTGCCATACTCAGGAGGAGTAGCAAAATGTATTTTGGGGTGTCCTTTTTGCTATGTACATGCTGTGTGTTGGAAATATCTTATAAATGGACAACATTGTGTAAAAATATGTGTTTTCATTTTTTTTCCACATATTCCAAAAACTTCTGGAAAAAAATGAACCGTTCAAAAGACTCATTATGCCTCATAGATTATACATTGGGGTGTTAGCTTTCCAAAATAGGGTCATTTTGTGCGCGTTTCCATTGTCCTGGTGCTCCAGGGTCTTCAAAAGTGTTATAAGTGGTTGAGAAATGAGATGTGTAATTTATGCTCCTAGAATGCCTGAAGGTGATATTTCAATGTTGGGCCCCTGTATGTGGCCAGGCTGTGTAAAAGTCTGACACATTTGGTATCGCCATACTCAGGAGGAGTAGCAGAATGTATTTTGGGGTGTCATTTTTGATATGAACATGCTATGTGTTGGTAATATCTTATAAATGGACAACTTTGTATTAAAAAAATGCGTTTTCATTTTTTTCCCAAAAACTTCTGGAAAAAAATGAACCGTTCAAAAGACTCATTATGCCTCATAGATTATACGTTAGGGTGTTAGCTTTCCAAAATGGGGTCATTTTATGGGCGTTTCCATTGTCCTGATGCGCCACGGTCTTCAAAAATGTGATAGGTTGTCATCAAATGAGATGTGCAATTTATGCTCGTAGAACGCCTGACGGTGCTACTTGGATGTTAGACCTCTATATGTGGTCAGGCTGTGTAAAAGTCTCACACATGTGGTATCACTATACTCAGGAGGAGTATAATAATGTATTTTGGGGTGTTATTGCAAGTATGCATGTGTTGTGTGAGAGAAATAACTTGTTATTATGACAATCTTGTGCAAAAAAATTAAAATTCAAAAAATTCCCAAGAATTGTGGGAAAGAATTACAACTTCAAAAAACTCACCATGCCTCTTACTAAATACCTTGGAATGTCTGCTTTCCAAAAAGGGGTAATTTGGGGGGTATTTGTACTTTCCTGGCTTGTTAGGGTCTCAAGAAATGAGATAGGCCTTCAGTACATCAGGTGTGATCAGATGTGATCATTTTTCAATGATTTGCACCATAGCTTGTAGACTCTATAACTTTCACAGAGACCAAATAATATACACTTTATTTGGTTATTTTTATTAAAGATATGTAACAGTATACATTTTGGCCCAATTTTATGAAGAAAAATTACTTATTTGCAAGATTTTACAATAGAAACTAAAAAAAGGTTTTTTTTTTTTTTTTTTTTTAATTCTCTATTCACCAAAAGAAAGCTCTGTTTGTGAGAAAAAAATGATACAAATTTGGTTTGGGTACACTGTAGCATGACTGAGTAATTGTCATTCAAAATGTGAGAGCGCTGAAAGCTAAAAATAGGTCTGGTAAGGAAGGGTGTATAAAAGCCCTGTATTGAAGTGGTTAAACATTAGTAGCACTAAAAGGATTGAATGGGTGCACAGTCTATAGAAAATGTGCTTGCATAATCACTCATAAATACATAGTCCATATGAACGCTACTATCAGAGTAAATTCATAAAAAGGTTTATATCAATGGCGATGAACCATATGAAATCCCAAAAAGAGATGAAATCCCAAGAAGAGATAGTCTTCCTCCACACACTGCTTGTCTGCTAATCCCCAAAGGAAAAACACTTACCAGATCTAAGCCAGTTCAGAGCATATCATTTCATCTCAGATGTCATCCAGCTGGAGTGTGTCAGCTATGTTGATCTTAAGCTGATGAATGGATCCCATATACTCGTTGTCAGTGGTCTCCAAAAGCCTGCATCTATATGTGACTCATTATAAAAAAATATAAAAGGGTGCATATAGCGTGATCCAGTAAAGAATTCTTTATTTAGAAAATTTGATTTGGTGTACACTTACAATGTGTCAGCCTTGTTAAAAACAGTATCAAGTGTAAAGTCGTTCTGTCCTGCTATACCTTCCACCGCCACAGCGGTGTTCCCGGGTGGGCAGAGCAGGAGATACGACGGCATTGGAATAGGCATAGGAAAACAAGTTCAAAATTTTCAACTAAAATATAATGTCAGATCCTCAACTTGAAGTAGTGAAAGTCCGGTTTTTCAAAGTGGTGGAATAGATGGAATAGATTTAGGGAAATCCACCACTCATGGGCAGCACTTATATAAGATATTATCAGAGTAATCAGTTTACAATGCTATAGAGGCCTGTTGGTGCTCTAGCCAAAGTTCCCAGGCATGAAGAAACTTGTCTGCTCTGTGGTCTTTGTAAGCTATAACTTTCTTAAATTGGCATTGGGTATTGAGACTCGATATTACCATATAAATGGTGGCTCCTGCTGGTGATTTCCAATTTTTTGGGATATGAAAAGCCTTGCTGCATACAGGATTTGCACTACTATATTTCTGACACCGAATTCCAAAATTTGCGGATAACCCTACAGCTCCACAAAGTATAATACAGATTGCAGATTTTAGTACAATTCTGCCAGCATAGCGAACTAGCGGATGAGTAGATCTTGTGAAGCCTATATGTGGTCAGAAACCACCTGTGCAGAATTGTATGGGCGTTATCCCAGTGATTGACACTCGCTGTGTATTTACCATATAGGGATAGTGCCTTATATCATTGTTCAAGCGAAAAAGATTGAGAAAGATCAGATTCCCTTTTTAGCATTGCTTGGAACTTCCGATGCTGTGGGTAGTAGTCACACATCTCATAGAAGAAGGAAATCCCCCTGACTGACTTGGAAGATCTGTGGGTCAAAAATTGCCAAACCAATAGAGGGATGTCCACCGTCCGTTTGGGCTGCTCAGTATGAAAGTGCATTGGCGGGTACCGTTAGTTAGGTCAAAACTTGCAGATAACATCCCTACGGTGAAAACCCGAGCAGAGGGGCAAATATAGAGGGCCATGACTGCGGAATAGATAAAACCTGAGATGCCAAATTTTGCCAAGGTTTGGAATAAGTAGCCCCAGTGGACCCTGTCAAAGGGCCTGGCGGCCTTTGACAAACTCAACCTGATCTTTCCCAATTAGTAGAGGGGTAACTTCTAATAGACAACATGCTAGAACTTTTTCATATATATTACCGAATTGAGCAACAATATGGGCCTAAGTTTTGTGGAGTAGAAGGGTCTTTTCCTGGCTTCAGGAGCATAACTATAATTGCCTGGAGCATTTCCTTTGGGAAGGTACCAGAGGAAGCAGCATTGTTAAATACTCTAGAGTGATAAGGAGGAAGGACATCAGAGAAAGATTTGTAGTATTCAGCAGAGAACCCATCTGCCCCGGGGGCCTTGTTCAATGGGTTTCAATAGAGAGGCTAGGAGTTTGCCTGCTCTATTGCCGTGAGCGTAAAATGAGACTTTCAATCTTTTGAAATATTTGTCATAATCCACAATTAGAAGTTCTTCTCTACAGGCGACCAGGCGGGGGGGGGGGGGGATTGGGGGTTGTAGGGGAGGTTAAGTGTAATGATTTGTGTTGGGCTTCTAATTCTGCATTTTCTTTCAGTAGGGAATTGATATGCTGCTGCCTCTTTCTCTTCTCTCCACGTGCTAATTTTATCAATATGCCCCTCATATATTATGGGCACACCAAAGACTAGAAGCAGAGATGTCCCCGCTATCATTGAGGGAGAAAAGTACCTCTAATTTGGATGAGAGTGCCACACGATGATGCAGTGTGGCCAGAATATAGGTGTTGTTCCTACATAGGCAAGCCCATGATTGGGCATGTGTATCCATGATATCCAGAGACATCGGAGCGTGGTCCGACTAAAAGATATTATGGATGCGGGCTGCCGACACTTGCTGCAATAATAACTTATGAGAAAAAAAAATTCCTGAATAGCTTTTGTGGACTTGAGAGAAATAAGAGTAGTCCCTCTCGGAGGTGTGAAGACAGCACCAGGGGTCACACAGATATTCAGAAAAGCAAAGGAGCCTAGACCCTGATGGCGCTTCACAGTGCGGGAGGAAGTATCCATGGTCACATTCATTACAGTATTGAAATCCCCACATTTGAGAACCTTACCCTTCTGGATAGTCTTCACCTGATTATACAGATGTTTGAAAAACCGTATGGGGTGCCTATTGGGAGCAAACAAACGAACAATAGTATATAGCACATTATTCAATTCAGCAATAAGAATAATACATCTGCCCTGCTCGTCTAAAAGATTGTCAACAAGTTTAAAGAAGACAGTGTCTCTTACTGCTATCAGGACCCCATTCTTTTTTTTGGGGAGCTGTGGCACTGAATATAGGAGGGAACTTTGCGTGTGAGCACTTAGGAGCCTTGCTAGTTGAAAAATGTGTCTCTTGAGCACACAAAATGTCACACTGTTGCCTTAATGCCTCATCCCACAACGCTCTGTGCTTATGTAAGCTATTCAGCCCTCTTACAATCAGAGATGAGAGTCTAATTGGCATTGGTGAAAAACGGAGCAGCTAATGTCAAGAGTTAGATGAAGGTGATGAGACCAGGGAATGCCCTGAATGATGTCCAAGATGCTTCTGAGCGCCAGAGAGTGGACCAAATGAACATCATATGATAGTGCTGGATAAAGGATAGAGGATCTGACAAAGAACAAAACAATGAAGGATGGTGAACTTCGTATTATAAACATGTGTATAGGTAACTCCTAAACAAAGACAAGGGGGATACATCAAGATGTGATGTTCAGACGGCCGTGCAGTTCTTTGCTATTGTACAGAGCTCCCTGCAATGAAGCATATAGAAACTGGCCTAGGATGTGGTAACAAGGTTAAGAGGGATAATTTGTAAAAGGCTGGTAATTCGACCATTGAAGTGAGCAACTGCGTCAAGACATACTTCAAGTTGGGGGCCGCGTCTCCCTGGGAGGGATCATCAGCAATATCTTCTTCCTCGTCAGGATCAGATTTAATATGCTAAGTAGAAACAGGCCTTTTTCAAGAGAAGCAACTGTGTGTGATACATTGTTTCTTGGTTGCGTAACATGTTTGTGATTTAGGTTAGGTTCTTCATTGCCTGCATATTAGCTTATGATAGGTCAGCAAACAGCAAAGTTCTTGAGCAAGGTTCTGGCAGTGAGGGACGCTGCCGATCAGCCAGCATGATTTGATCCTTAATATGATAAAAATGTATCCTTGCGATAACATCCCCGGCTGTCGGCCATGCCCCCAGCGAGATGTATCTTTCATCTGCTGCATTAAGTTTCCTTGGCTGACCACTGTGTTAACGTCCTCAACGTGGTCCATTTCTTTGTGCTTCTTCAAAAGAGCTTCAACGGCACATCTGGAAACCTCACTCTGCTTTGAAATCTTTGCCTGAAATCTTTGCCTGGGAGAAACCTTGCTGATGCAATACCTTTGGTATGATCATAGGAACTAGCAGTGGCGGTGCGTCCATAGAGGGCGCTGGAGCGCCGCCCCCTCTCGCTCCCGCACCGCCACTGAAAGACAATACACAGATTCATGCATTGCATGAATCTGTGTATTGTCACCGCTGCCGCGCTGCCCACTATACATATGGCCGGCCTCCTGGTGAGCGCCGGCCATATGAATTGGAGCGGCGGCCGGCGGTGGGTGTAACTTGGAAGTGCCTATCAGAGCCAGCGGCTCTGATAGGCTTTCGGAATACAGCTCTCACGCTGTATTCGACTTCCAAAAACTCCTCCCAGGTACGCACGGGGGTGCGTTCCTGGAAGAAGACTGTGTGGAGGTTTCAGCCAATCAGGTTCACCGGATCTGGTTACCAGTAACCTGATTGGCTGAAGCGACATCGAGGGCGGGAGAACACATCGAGGACGGCGCGGACCGAGGAAGGTAAGTGCAGGGCTGGGGGGGGGAACAGGCTGCATTTGGGGGACAAACTGGCTGAATATGGGGGACAAACTGGCTGAATATGGGGGACAAACTGGCTGAATATGGGGCACAAACTGGCTGAATATGGGGCACAAACTGGCTGCATTTGGGGGGAACTGGCTGTATATGGGGGACAAACTGGCTGAATATGGGGGGAACTGGCTGAATATGGGGGACAAACTGGCTGAATATGGGGGGAACTGGCTGAATATGGGGGACAAACTGGCTGTATATGGGGGACAAACTGGCTGAATATGGGGGACAAACTGGCTGAATATGGGGGACAAACTGGCAGAATATGGGGGGAACTGGCTGAATATGGGGGACAAACTGGCTGAATATGGGGGGAACTGGCTGAATATGGGGGACAAACTGGCTGAATATGGGGGGAACTGGCTGTATATGGGGGACAAACTGGCTGAATATGGGGGACAAACTGGCTGAATATGGGGGACAAACTGGCTGAATATGGGGGGAACTGGCTGAATATGGGGGACAAACTGGCTGAATATGGGGGGAACTGGCTGAATATGGGGGACAAACTGGCTGAATATGGGGGGAACTGGCTGTATATGGGGGACAAACTGGCTGAATATGGGGGGAACTGGCTGAATATGGGGGACAAACTGGCTGAATATGGGGGGAACTGGCTGAATATGGGGGACAAACTGGCTGAATATGGGGGGAACTGGCTGTATATGGGGGACACGCTGGCTGAATATGGGGGGAACTGGCTGTATATGGGGGACACGCTGGCTGCATTTGGGGGGAACTGGCTGTATATGGGGGACAAACTGGCTGCAGTTGGGGGGAACTGGCTGTATATGGGGGACACGCTGGCTGCATTTGGGGGGAACTGGCTGTATATGGGGACAAACTGGCTGCATTTGGGGGGAACTGGCTGTATATGGGGGACAAACTGGCTGCATTTGGGGGGAACTGGCTGTATATGGGGACAAACTGGCTGTATATGGGGGCACACTGGCTATATATATGGGGACACACTGGCTGTATATGGGGGCACACTGGCTATATATATGGGGACAAACTGGCTGTATATGGGGGCACACTGGCTATATATATATGGGGGCACACTGGCTGTATATGGGGGCACACTGGCTGTATATGGGGGCACACTGGCTGTATATGGGGGCACACTGGCTGTATATGGGGGACAAACTGGCTGAATATGGGGGACAAACTGGCTGAATATGGGGGACAAACTGGCTGAATATGGGGGGAACTGGCTGAATATGGGGGACAAACTGGCTGAATATGGGGGGAACTGGCTGAATATGGGGGACAAACTGGCTGAATATGGGGGGAACTGGCTGTATATGGGGGACAAACTGGCTGAATATGGGGGACAAACTGGCTGAATATGGGGGACAAACTGGCTGAATATGGGGGGAACTGGCTGAATATGGGGGACAAACTGGCTGAATATGGGGGGAACTGGCTGAATATGGGGGACAAACTGGCTGAATATGGGGGGAACTGGCTGTATATGGGGGACAAACTGGCTGAATATGGGGGACAAACTGGCTGAATATGGGGGACAAACTGGCTGAATATGGGGGGAACTGGCTGAATATGGGGGACAAACTGGCTGAATATGGGGGGAACTGGCTGTATATGGGGGACACGCTGGCTGAATATGGGGGGAACTGGCTGTATATGGGGGACACGCTGGCTGCATTTGGGGGGAACTGGCTGTATATGGGGGACAAACTGGCTGCAGTTGGGGGGAACTGGCTGTATATGGGGGACACGCTGGCTGCATTTGGGGGGAACTGGCTGTATATGGGGGACAAACTGGCTGCATTTGGGGGGAACTGGCTGTATATGGGGGACAAACTGGCTGCATTTGGGGGGAACTGGCTGTATATGGGGACAAACTGGCTGTATATGGGGGCACACTGGCTATATATATGGGGACACACTGGCTATATATATGGGGGCACACTGGCTATATATATGGGGACAAACTGGCTGTATATGGGGGCACACTGGCTATATATATATGGGGGCACACTGGCTGTATATGGGGGCACACTGGCTGTATATGGGGCACACTGGCTGTATATGGGGGCACACTGGTTATATATATATGGGGGCACACTGGCTGTATATGGAAACAAACTGGCTGTATTTGAGGGGGCAAACTGGTGGCGTTTGGGCACAGTGGCTGCGTTTAATGGGCACAGTGGCGGCAATTGATTTTTTTATTTTTTTCAGTTTGTTTGCGCCCCCCCAAAAATTTTGAGCACCAGCCGCCACTGGGAACTAGAGTAAGAGAAGTAAAACAGGAGGAGAAAAAAAATGAAAGATAAAGCAGGTTAAGTTCACTGCAACAATTATAGAACATGAGATGCAAGGAATCTCAGGGAGGAAACAAGAAAAGCAGAAATTAGGGTGTTAAAACTAACTTAAAGCGGAGTTAGTTCCACCAAAAATGGAAATTCTGCTTATTCGTCTCCACTGCCACATTTGGCACCTTTCAGGGGGAGGGGGGAATGGGGACCTGTTTTTGACAGGTCCCCTTCACCACTTCCGGGAGACTGGCCGCCGCGAAGTACGTCGGCAGCTCGGCCCCCTTTCTCCTCCCTCTGCTTCTGCCAGGCCAGTGAGAGAGTGCAGTGCGCTTCGCGCATTCTCAATAGGGACCCGGCCCTGAAGCCGAAAGGCTACACTGCCGGATACCTTACCAGCAATGGTGGTGGCAGCACCTGACCAGCCGATGTAAACATTGGCTGTGGTGCCGACATCGCTGGTCTCCAGGACAGGTAAGTGTCCTAATGTTAAAAGTCAGCAGCTACAGTATGTGTAGCTGCTGACTTTTAATTTTAAAGGGGTGGGCGAAACTTCTCTTTAAGCAGGGAAATATTTAAACGAGTTCTAGGAAAGTTAGTGAATGTTTTGTAAGCTTTGTGTAAGAAATTGAAAAAAGTAAATCACAAGCTGGGAGAAAATGGTGTATAAATGTGCATGTTGATGGCAGTAGTGCTGCTCCCCCTTTGCTCATCTGCTCCCCCTCCTTCTCTGCCAAGAAAGGGATGTGTGGGATGAGACATGAGAAGGGAAAAACAAGATGTGATTGTAAAAAATATTCAGACTTATGGATTTCTGCTTTAGAGATTGGTTTAGGCAAACTGTGTTTGAATAACAGACAGAATGCAGGATATTTGAAAAATCTATGATTTGAGGTTATTTGATGTAGAACAAGTTAACATCAGACTAAGAGACTGTTAGGCCCCATGCACACGAGACGCTGTTATTTGCTGTTAAACGCACGTTCAGAGGCAGTTGGACACTTTTTTCAACTGCTCCTGAACCCATTCAATGTTATCCTATGTGTCCATGCACACAGTCTCGTTTATTGCCGTTTTTAGGCAGTTGCGTTTAACCTCGTTTTTCCAGAAGCAAAAACATGGGTTCAGACGCAAAAGTTTTCCACGTTTCAGACGCAAAACGCGGCTAAACGCCGCTAAACGCGGCAAAACGCGGTACCGGCGTTTTGCCGCGATTTCGTTTATTAGCGTTTTTAAAGGTGACCTATTTTTTTACATTAGAAATCTCAAAAATGATGGCAAATGATGAAAAACCATCAAAAAAATATGAAAAAAAACTGTAATTGCTTGCATTGCACTGTAGACAATCCACAACTTGTGGCAGGTGACGTGGCAAGTGGACAATCCACAACTTGTGGCAGGTGATGTTGCCAGGTGACGTGGCAGGTGGAAATCCACAAATTGTGGCAGGTGACGTGGCCAGGTGACGTGGCAAGTGGACAATCCACAACTTGTGGCAGGTAACGTGGCCAGGTGACGTGGCCAGGTGACATGGCAGGTGACGTGGCAGGTGGACAATCCACAAATTGTGGCAGGTGACGTGGCAAGTGGACAATCCAAAACGTGTGGCAGGTGACGTGGTCAGGTGACGTGGCATGTGACGTGGCCAGGTGACATGGCAGGTGATGTGGCAGGTGACGTGGCAAGTGGACAATCCACAACTTGTGCCAGGTGACGTGGCCAGGTGACGTGGCAGGTGGAAAGCCACAAATTGTGGCAGGTGACGTGGCATGTGACGTGGCCAGGTGACATGGCAGGTGACGTTGCAGGTGACGTGGCAAGTGGACAATCCACAACTTGTGGCAGGTGACGTGGCCAGGTGACGTGGCATGTGACGTGGCCAGGTGACATGGCAGGTGATGTGGCAGGTGACGTGGCAAGTGGACAATCCACAACTTGTGGCCAGGTGACATGGCAGGTGGAAATCCACAAATTGTGGCAGGTGACGTGGCCAGGTGACGTGGCAGGTGATGTGGCCAGGTGACGTGGCAAGTGGACAATGCACAACTTGTGGCAGGTGACGTGGCCAGGTGACGTGGCAGGTGACGTGGCAAGTGAACATTCCACAACTTGTGGCAGGTGACGTGGCAGGTGACATGGCCAGGTGACGTGGCCAGGTGATGTGGCAAGTGGACAATCCACAACTTGTGGCAGGTGACATGGCCAGGTGACGTGGCAGGTGACGTGGCAAGTGGACAATGCACAACTTGTGGCAGGTGACGTGGCCAGGTGACGTGGCCAGTGGACAATCCACAACTTGTGGCCAGGTGATGTGGCAGGTGACGTGGCAAGTGGACAATTCACAACTTGTGGCAGGTGACGTGGCCAGGTGATGTATCAGGTGACGTGGCAAGTGGACAATCCACAGCTTGTGGCAGATGATGTGGCAAGTGATACGCTAAATACAAGTACACTGCTGCTCTCTCAGCTGCTGGTCTCCCAAAATGGCTGAAATGGTTAAATAATAATGTTTTTTGAGCTTAGGGAGGGTCTTATGATGTTTCTTAACTAAACGCCTATAGACGCAAACGCGGTAAAACGCCGCTAAAATCGCGGCAAAACGGGCGTTTTTAAACGCCGGTTTTAGCCTTTAAAAACGTGTGTTCAGCAGAGTTTGCACCGGTGTCTCGTGTGCATGGGGCCTTATATTACAGCTGTCACAATACTTAATATAGCCCAGATGGACAGGGTAAATGAGAAAAAGCTATGGTTTAGGCTACACACCGAAACGTGTAAGCCCTGTATTATTTTGTACCACACCTGGATTGATAAATTTAGTCATTGTGGAAGATCAAAATGCAAGCTCTCTTTTATCTACAGTACATACATGAGAAAAGGATATTTTCTATAAAAAGTAGGGTAGTCCCGGTACCACTTTTTTAAGACCGAGTACAAGTACCGATACTTTTTTTCAAGAACTCACCGATACCGATTACCGATACTTTTTTTTTAATCTCATGTGACAGTGGCACATGTCAGTAGTTTTTTTTTTTTTTTACAATTTTTTTTTTATTTTTTACATTTTTATTTTTTATTTACAATTTTTTTTTTTTTTTACAATGCTTTCTTTTTTTAAGGGGGGGGGGATGGACAGTGTCAGGGTGTTTTTTCTTTTTTATTATTTTTTATACTTTTTTTTATCAGCCCTGTTGGGGGGCTTTGGTGAGATATTAGGGGTCTTAGCAGACCTCTGACATCTCCCCTTTGAGACAGGGAAAGGGACTGAGGACACAGATTCCCCAGTCCCTTTCTCAGCAGCCTCAGCTGCGCTGAAAATGAATGGAGAGAAGACAGCGGCTCCTCTTCATTCATAAACTGAAACATTGTAAACACAGTTTACAATGTTTCAGTTATGTGACTGTACAAGTATCGGGTGAAGCATCGGGAGCATTTGCCCGAGTACAGGTACTGGGACAAATGCTTGGTATCGGTACCGATACCGATACTAGTATCGGTATTGGGACAACCCTAATAAAAAGGAAATCTAAAGGTCTGAAAATAACTTAAAATATGGTCCACGATTTGAGAGTAATAAGAAAAATTATAGATGCTGACACACTCATTGTAATAAATCCACACAACCTGTTAGAATAGATACCACCTGCAGCCAGCTGTTTCACAATTATTGATCTTCTTTTATTTATTTTTTCCTCTTTATCCAGACTTTTGCTACTTTTTGTTTTTACTTTTCAATCCAAGCAGTATGTGTGTCCTCTTCTTATTCACTGTAAGTACAGTTGTATGTTCAAGGACATTTTGGATCTATGGATGTCTAAGCATGACCACATGGTATTGTTATAGTATACTCTGTTGTGACATCAGGAAAATATGTAAGATGCAAATGAAGGGTTTGCTGTGTCATTTAGCTAAAACTAACAACAAAGCAGACACTCTAAAAGGAAATTATTGCCATAAAAATGCTTGTGTTTTTAGAACATGAAACTGGAATCCTTACACAAGAACATGGTGGAAGAAAAATAAGCCATTGAGATATATTTCATGCTAGGTCCAGTAATCAAGGGCTTGCTCAGCTGTATTAGAACAGTAGCTGCCTGCATTGCACTACTGGACAAAGTTACAGACATTATTTGGTATCACATTTTGTGCAGGAATTATTGCATATAGCCCAAACAGCCCAAACAAAACCTCTGTCAAATGAAAGGTTCGCAAAATAAAAATTTGCATTGTTATTATCTACAAATCTACCAATCAAAAAGTGTACCATTTCTAACTAAGCCACCCTATCGCCTGTATTAAAGATGACTGGAGATGAAGGAGAGCCACATGTGTTGAACTGATAATGCAAGAATGAGCTGCTGTAAGCCCAGGGCAGGACACAACCCTTATCTTTGGCTTTTTGCAGATGGTTTTATACCAAGGATGGTAAGATCCATACTGGTTATGCAGTTGTCACTCTATATTCAGACTGACAGGATCCTTCTGCCTCGCCTCAGAAGTAGATTTCCATGCCTTAGCAAAAGCCTGTGAGCAATCAAAAGAGTAAATATTTACATAGATAGAAAGATGTGCTTTTGGAGTGGTGCATGATTTCAGTCCCATTCAGAGGGCTAGACATTTTTTGACTTCAGCGGGTAAACCAGTCAAGCATTCTAAATTAGTTTATTGGCAGTCTTTAGCCTTTCAGGTACTTAGTGAGGTAGCCATAATAAAAGTTAAAGTGCACCCTAGAGCAAACAAACCAGAAGAGGGAAATCATAAAGCAGACCAGGTGGCCAAGAATTACTCATTACAGCCCCAGTCTGATCAATATTCCTATCGCACACGTTTCTGGTAGATATGGCTCATAAAATGGTGGGTGCTGCAGTGATTACCAGTTGGGTCCTGGAAACATCAAATATATACGCTCATTACAGCCCCAGACACTTGCAGGGTCTGTGCAACTCACTGATTCCATTCCTAGTTCTGGCCCAGTAGAGCTGAGATTTTTAATTAAACTCCAAGAACAAGTATCCCAAAACAAGGAGAACAAGTGGTCAACAGTGGAGGCAACTTCTGATAAAACAAGACTTTTGAAAAATGGTGAGCTTTTATGTCTGTTGCTCACTTTTCTTCCATGGTGGTCAGCTTGACACATGGACCATGTCATTAGGTAAAAGCTTATAGTTGCCTTAATAAATGAGAATAGGCTAATTGGATAGCTCCAGGGTTTACCATAGTTGTTTTAAGATATACTGATTCTTGTTTTACCTGTTATCAAAAATGTTACCAAAAGCTGAACATCCCTTTCAGAGATTACATATTGATATATCAAGATGCCTAAGTCGGGATCTTTGTCCTTGTTTGTGTGGACATGTTTTCTAGATGGCCATAACTAGCTCAGAAACTATAGAGAGTGGCAGAGGACTTTGCTTTCCAGAAGAGATATCACAAGAAGTTTTGGGGGTATTGGGAACGCAATGATTTTCCATACCCCTTACTGTCCACAATGCAGTGGAAATATAGAAAGACCTAATAGAATTCTAAAAAAAAAGAGTAACTTTTCAGAAACTAGAAAACTGAATGTCTTCTAGTATTTTATATTATTATAATAGCCCCAAAAATAAATATTGAACTTTCTCCATATGAGATTTTATTTTCCAGCTTCTGCCCCCTCTTCCCCCTTGCAGTTTTATTGTTTTCTTTTCTTTCGCTTTTTAAATTATTTTAAGTTTATGCTAGTAAAAAAAAAAAGTTTTGAGTTACTGTTTTATGTTTGCCGTTTGCGCTTTAGTGTTTTAGGTATAATGATTAGATAGGTATATTTTATTTCTATATCATTTTTGGATAATTTTGCAGTGAAACAAGGTACCACACCACTAAAGTAAGGCAAACCTTTGCATTCATCATACCTGGGAGACCTAAAGGGAGAGGCAGAGGTGCTTCATGTGCAGCTAGTAGAGGATGAGCCGACTCTGCCTGTGCTGGACAAAGCTGTGGTGGGGCACACTTGTAACAGGCATGGCACATCTACTTTTTCTTTCTGACAGTGGGCATGCTTTGCAGCCAGAACATTTGGAGGAGGTAGTAAAGTGGATTCAAAAAAACCTTCCTTATCCTTCTCCAGGGCATAGAACAGTGCAGGATCATCAGTGCCCTCTTTTGTTCTCCTACTCTACAGATAATTTCACTATTGCCAGTAAAAATTGCATGGAGGGGTTGGATACATTATTTTAGCACATTATCAGTAACTTGCTGCAGGAGGATGCACAGAAATTATTTATTTACACATGTTGAGGAAAAGAGCACCAGAAAAGAGGGGACGATAGGCAAGGAGAAGCAATTGTCAATGATCTTCCTGCAGCTGTAGTTTACTTCCAAATGGGCTAGAGCAATGAGTAGGGTGGTAATGATGAGGTAGCAGACCTGGATACCAGAGAAGGAAGGTAGGAGAAAGACACAACATCAGCGAGGCAGGATGCTGTAATGGGGCAGCTTGCAGAGTTGTGGAGGGAATAGCTGCCCTTTTCCAGCAGATGGCACTGAGCAGCATACGCAAGCCACTGCTATCCCTAGGTCTGCTCCACCTAGCTCAGCAGTCTGGCCTTTTTTCAACACAAACTACAGACAGCACCATAGTTGTTTGCATAATCTGCCTACAGCATACCAAGTGTGTTAAATCTGCTAGTTATTTAGGTGCCACATGCATGAGGATACATGTAACTATTCAGTACAAAGCTCTGTGGGAGCATCTCATGAATGATATCAGTCGGGTGAAAAAGGCCTACATTCCTCTTCCTCACTACTCCTTTTCCACCTTTCACCAACCTTCACAAGAATCTCCTCCTGTTTCCACTTCTTCTACTTCCTATTTAGCTGAAAATTATAATCTTAAAGTTATTTATTCTCCAAAGCCAAATGAGGTATGTGCTTTGTACACATGCTGTATGTAGCACATCACTTCTATTTAAATCTGGAAAATATAAACTTTACATTTTTGGTCCTCAGAAACTGAATGGGAATGGGGTCTTGCCAATTCAGCCAATGCAATGCAAGAAGTTGCTTGTTTATCAATCAAATTTACAGCGGCAGCTTGTGCTCAAATTTTTTTTGGGGGGGCCCAAACGAACTGAAAAATTCTAAAAAATACTGAAACATGAATACAAAACATTAAATGCCATAATATGCAGCCACTATGCCCACCATATGCAGTTAACTGTGCCTTTCATATGCAGCCACTGTGCCCATCATATACAGCCACTGTGCCCATCATATACAGCCACTGTGCCCATCATATACAGCCACTGTGCCCATCATATACAGCCAACTGTGCCCATCATATGCAGCCAACTGTGCCCCATCATATGCAGCCACTGTGACATCCCCCGCTCGCCGGCTCACTCGCTGTCTGCCCGGCACTTACCCGATTGTGGTGGCGGGTCGGGTGGTGGCTCCTGTGTCCTCCATGCGTCTCTTCTTGCCTTCTGCTAGGCGGCCAATGGGATCGCTTGTGCCTTCAGCCAATCAGGTGACGGGTATTAGTCCTGTGCCTCCTGATTGGCTGAGAAAGGGGTTCAGTGATAGAAAAGTGAATATTCATTTGCTTTTTCTAACACACCTGGGTGGACTGCAAGCACAATGCTCTGCGGTACAAGTTCACCTTTTTTTAAGCCTATTAGTGCCTATAGCTCTAATCAGGTGCTTCAAAAAAACACCCCAGCCACTGTAAGTCAGGCGCCTGGCGTCCGAAAAGGGACCGGGCACCTGAATAGGGGGTGGCAGCGGTGGCCATGGATTGATTTATGCAATGCATGAATCTATCCATTTTACATAGAGGTGGGTGGCTATAGAGAGGGGGCGGTGCCCGTGTGCCCTTAATGGCCGCACCGCCACTGAAAGTATAGCTATGCAAATTGATATTTTCCCATGGTTTTCTAACTATGTAAATAATATATTAGAGGTTTGGGGAAAATAAAGCGACAAACATCCCAGTGATGAACTGAGACCCAAAACATACCGCTGGTTAGAGGCAAATCCTATGGGTTTGAGAAATGTGATCCTGGTTATGCCAGCATCCGCCCTTAAAAAGAAAGGGGGGCAAAAAAAAGCACTAAGGCACGGGGATAAATTATAGTCAGTTAGGAACTGTCCTGTAATTGTTGCTGGATCTTTGGGCAATCAACCCCTTTGCCTTTATGTACATATTGATGGGGAATATTTTTTTGGTTGTTACACCCTCTAGCTAGTATGCTAGATGTAATGTTTGTAGTGTAGGAAAAATTGACTTGGCTGAAAGCCAGGCCTGGGTTGAATATGGGTCAGGGTTGAGTGACTCAGGGAGGCTGGATGACTCGGCAAGCAGCACCTCTGGTGCCTCCCCCTGCTTTCTGGAACCTTGTAGAAGCTTCCAGATGTAGTGGGCAGAGGCTAAGAGGAGCTGCTTGGCATATTTATAATGGCCCCAGCCAATCCCCGGCAAAATGGATCTGGAATGGGGTAGGCACTTCATAAATAGGCATGAGTCATGCCAGCAGGGGCAGTCGGGTGGAAAATGGAGATGGAGTACTGAGGAGGCTGTTGGTGACCCCTGGAGCCACTCAGCTACAGTGTGGACCTGTGGTCAGGTCTTTGCACGGAACAGCCACGGAAGTCCTGAAAAAGAGCAGGCCTTGAAGTACGCTACATTTGTCTTAATATTTTTTTTTGGTGATGGATTTGAGGTCAGTGGTCACTTTTAGATGCTGTCCCGTCCATAGTATTTTTTTTGTCACAAGGTCTCCTTTTAAATTTTTTAGGGATTTGTATTTTGGGGTTTCCATTTATTTATTTTTTCTGCAAGACATCCTTTTTCAAGGAAATTTTCCCCAGAGCTTAGTAGATGAGGTGAAACATTGCTGGCTTCCATCATCCAATCAAATGAAAGCAAAAATGCATTTTTTTAAATTTCCTTGCACATGATTGGGTTTTCTTTGCAATGTGAATACCGTATATACTCGAGTATAAGCCAAGTTTTTCAGCCCACTCTTCCTCTACAAGTGTGCAAAGTTTGTTGTCTGGGGGACCTACTGCCGGGGAGCACCGATTTTTCAAACCCGGGCACCCCTTCCATAGACTCCCATGTTAAACAGTAATTTCTCCAGTGATTTTGGGGAACCAGTACCGGTCGGTCGTAGGTCCATTGGACCCGCAAATTGGCACACAGGTAGCTAAATTTCTCCTCTATAAGTGTACAAAGTTTTTTGTCTGGGGGACCTACGGCTGGGGAGCACCGATTTTTGAAAGCCGGGCACCCCTTCCATAGACTCCCATGTTAAACGTCAGTCTAGTCATGGACACAGTGAGGCATGGGCACAGTGTGGCATGGACATGGACACAGTGAGGCAAAGAAGTGAGGCACAGTGAGGCATGCAGATGGACACCCTAGGCTTATACTGGAGTCAATACATTTTCCCCGTTTTTTGTGGTAAAATGAGGTGCCTCGGCTTATATTCGGGTCGGCTTATACTCGAGTATATACGGTATTCCCCATGTTCATTAAACACTTAGGAAAATTACCTTGCAAAGTGCAACTACTCTTGTAAAGTGAACAGCCTATTTACCTTTAGTAAATCAATCTCCAGGTGAATCACTGTCACAGCCTTCAAGAAATTCTTTATTTTCAGAAAACGACATTCTCATTAAACTAAGCTAGTGCTACATAATTTTCCTGAAGACCACCCAAGTGCCAAAAAAGGGTCTTTAACTTCAGCATAGAAATCCCTTTGTCAAAAAACCCTGCTTGGTGTCCATGGACAAAGTTCCTGCTAACGATTCACATCCCTTTACATGGAAGAATAATTGCTTAGTAATATGTTTCATTAAAACATAAACTCATTGCTATCTATTCATGAAGAAAAATGCAGGGGAAAATAAGGTCATTTCTTTGTGAGCACGATTATAAAATTGAGGCTGAAATCCTGATCTCTATCTGCTTGCTTCCATTTGAGCCTATTGCTTGTAATGTGATTGACAGAATAAAGTAAATCAAGTCTACTCTTTCACTTATTAATATAATATGAACTGTGAAAAGATTAAAGTCCCATTTACATAACCCGAGATGAAAGGAGGTGAAATATTGTAATTATCTTTTCAAGCTAAATTTGAACTGCAGTTTAAAATTAACCTATGCAAATGAAAGGTTAAACCAAAGTAAAGTGGTGAGCCTGTAAAAAGTATTTTTGCTAGTATAGTTTTATGGCCATGCAGTTAATTACTACCTAGAACAAAGACAGACATCAATATTCAGACAAAAAAAATAAAAAATCTTAAACATTTTTATTGCTAGACTTGTTCTACACAAATGAAATGTGATTTACAAGCTAATGCTGGGTGAATGGGGCACTTCTCAGATTTAATGGTGCTAATTTGAAATGAATTAGAATTCTTTGTATAATGGTCAAAGTGTAGTTGGGCTATAATGGTTATGTTAATGGTAAAACATATTGGAGAAGTGTATTTTTTTTAAATAGCTGACTACTGGTTATAAGTTATTGATAAGTAGCTAGCCATTGTTTATTTAGCCCAAACATGCAGAACTTTGGTATTTATTGTGTGTCCTTTAGGGCCCTTAGTGTGTGTGTTTGGTGCTTACTGAATATTCTTTAGAATGACTTATCAACATTAATGCTTTGGTTAATTTATTTTCCACACCACCTTTTTTTCTGCTGCCTATCCCTTTTCTGATTTTACATTTATTTTTTTCCATTTTTTCCTCCCATCTTTAATAATGAATCTTGCTGAGAGAAAAATCAAATGTGGAAGCAATAATTTGTAAGCAAACTGTAATAGTGATCTCTAGAAGTCTCATTGAATATGTGTTGCACATGCTGCGTCACGTGCTTGCTGTCCTGGATGGCGCTGCCCGCGTTGTTAAGGGTCGGATCGCGGTGCACTCACGCCCGCGCATGCGCAGATGTATTGCACACCCTCTCTGACAGCTACACTGTCTTAGGTGGGTTTGCATCATCAAGGGGGCATTAGTATCAGCTGGCCGCTACATATGGGGATGTGCCAAAGCGGCTATCCCCTTTCCATTGTATGCGAGCCGATTGGTGTTTTCACACCATGAGGAGGCTGGATGGGCAGGGATTACACCACTGTCTGGTCTATTTAGCCCAGACTCCAGAGCATGGTGTGACTCCAGTGCAGCCTGCCAGATACCGGTCACCGTTGTGTTTGTGCGTCTCCCTCACAGGGTAAGTCCTTTCATGTTCTAAATGTTTTTGATACCAGCTTGGTCCTCTCTTTAGGGGAGGTATTTGGTCTCCTATTGACGTTTTATTTTATTGCACTTTATCTTTGGGTTTGTAGGTTGGATCTTTTGGCTGGTCTATGTCAGGGGGTTTATACAGGAAATTGTATTTGTTCCTGTATATCTAAATATTTGTATATGGATAGGGATGAGCTTCGAGTTCGAGTCGAACTCATGTTCGACTCGAACATTGCCTGTTCGCCCGTTCGCCGAACAGCGAACAAATTGGGGTGTTCGCGGCAAATTCGAAAAATCTATGGGAGAAATCTAAAGTGCTAATTATAAAGGCTTATATGCAAGTTATTGTCCTAAAAAGTGTTTGGGGACCTGGGTCCTGCCCCAGGGGACATGTATCAATGCAAAAAAAAGTTTTAAAAACGGCCGTTTTTTCGGGAGCAGTGATTTTAATAATGCTTAAAATGAAAAAATAAAAGTGAAATATTCCTTTAAATTTCGTACCTGGGGGGTGTGTATGATATGCATGTGAAGTGGCACATGTTTCCCGTGCTTAGAACTGTCCCTGCAAAAAATGTAATTTTTGAAAGAAAAAAATGCATTTAAAACTGACTCGCGGCTATTAATGAATTGTCGGCTCCCGGCAATACATACAAAAGTCATTGATAAAAAAAAAAAAAAAAAGCGTGGGGGTTCCCCAGAATTCAATTACCAGGCCCTTCAGGTCTAGAATGGATATTAAGGGGAACCCCGCCGCAAATTTAAAAAAAAATTGACGTGGGGTTCCCCCAAATATCCATTCCAGGCCCTTCAGATCTGGCATGGATTTTAAGGGGAACTCCACCCCAAATTTAAAAAAAAAATGGCGTGGAGTCCCCCTAAAAATCCATACCAGACCCCTTATCCGAGCACGCAACCTGGCCGGCCGCAGGGGAAAAGGGGGGGACGAGAGAGCGGCCCCCCCTCCCTCCTGAACCGTACCAAGCCACATGCCCTCAACATGGGGAGGATGTCCCCATGTTGATGGGGACAAGGGCCTCATCCCCACAACCCTTGCCCGGTGGTTGTGGGGGTCTGCGGGCGGGGGGCTTATCGGAATCTGGAAGACCCCTTTAACAAAGGGGACCCCCAGATCCCGGCTCCCCCCCTATGTGAATTGGTAAGGGGTACATTGTAACCCTACCATTTCACGAAGAAAGCGTAAAAAAATGTTTTAAAAAACATACAAACACCTTGAAAAAGTCCTTTATTTAAAAAAAAAAAAAAAAAAAACATTCCAGCGGTGAAATCCAGTGTCCCGCGGTGATCCCGATGTCCAGCGCTGTCCTTCATTGGTTGGGCCTGAGCGGACCTGATGGGGAACTCCCTCTCAGTATTTTAAATGTATAGACCCGCCCCTTCTAAAGTTCCCCATCAGGTCCGCTCAGCAGACCAGATGCGGAACATGACAAGGGGCGGGTCTATACATGTATTACCAAAGTGAGAGCAGTTCCCCATCAGGTCCGCCCCCTCGGTATGTCGGACCCGTCTACGTCATTGGCTTGAGCGGGGAACTTCCTTCACTGTGTAATTTAAATTTACATAGTGAAGGAAGTTCTCCGCTCAAGCCAATGACGTAGGCGGGTCCGACATACCGAGGGGGCGGACCTGATGGGGAACTGCTCTCACTTTGGTAATACATGTAGAGACATGCCCCTTCTCATGTTCCGCATCTGGTCCGCTGAGCGGACCTGATAGGGACTTTTAGAAGGGGCGGGTCTATACATTTAAAATACTGAGAGGGAGTTCCCCATCAGGTCCGCTCAGGCACAACCAATGAAGGACAGCGCTGGACATCGGGATCGCCGCGGGACACTGGATTTCAGCGCTGGAATGTTTTTTTTTTTTTTAAATAAAGGACTTTTTCAAGGTGTTTGTGTGTTTTTTTTAAACATTTTTTTACGCTTTCTTCGTGAAATGGTAGGGGTACAATGTACCCCTTACTAATTCACATAGGGGGGGGCCAGGATCTGGGGGTCCCCTTTGTTAAAGGGGTCTTCCAGATTCCGATAAGCCCCCCGCCCGCAGACCCCCACAACCACCGGGCAAGGGTTGTGGGGATGAGGCCCTTGTCCCCATCAACATGGGGACATCCTCCCCATGTTGAGGGCATGTGGCCTGGTACGGTTCAGGAGGGAGGGGGGGGCGCTCTCTCGTCCCCCCCTTTTCCCCTGCGGCCGGCCAGGTTGCGTGCTCGGATAAGGGGTCTGGTATGGATTTTTAGGGGGACTCCACGCCATTTTTTTTTAAATTTGGGGTGGAGTTCCCCTTAAAATCCATGCCAGATCTGAAGGGCCTGGAATGGATATTTGGGGGAACCCCACGTCAATTTTTTTTTAAATTTGCAGCGGGGTTCCCCTTAATATTCATTCCAGACCTGAAGGGCCTGGTAATTGAATTCTGGGGAACCCCCACGCTTTTTTTTTTTTTTTTATCAATGACTTTTGTATGTATTCCCGGGAGCCGACAATTCATTAATAGCCGCGAGTCAGTTTTAAATGCATTTTTTTCTTTCAAAAATGACATTTTTTGCAGGGACAGTTCTAAGCACGGGAAACATGCACCACTTCACATGCATATCATACACACACCCCAGGTACGAAATTTAAAGGAATATTTCACTTTTATTTTTTCATTTTAAGCATTATTAAAATCACTGCTCCCGAAAAAACGGCCATTTTTAAAACTTATTTTTGCATTGATACATGTCCCCTGGGGCAGGACCCGGGTCCCCAAACACTTTTTAGGACAATAACTTGCATATCAGCCTTTATAATTAACACTTTAGATTTCGAACGTTCGAGTCCATTGTATTTAATAGTGTTCTAAAGTTTACACAAACATTTTGTCTGTTCGCAGGTTCTGGTGCGAACCGAACAGGGGGGTGTTCGGCTCATCCCTGTATATGGATAGTGTCTGACAATTAGTCACATAGTTTATATAAATATAGTTACATTCTAGCTACACGTGCAATGTTGATTCATAATAACTACATATATGGGTTTTTAAGCACTTCAATACAGGGCATTTTTACCCCCTTCCTGCCCAGGAAAATTTTCAGCTTTCAGCGCTGTAACATTTTGAATGACAATTGTGCGGTTGTTGCGACGTTTTGATCATCCCACAAATAGAGCTTTCTTTTGGTGGTATTTGATCACCTCTGCGGTTTTTATTTTTTGCACTATAAACAAAAAAGACCAACAATTAAAAAAAACACACAATATTTTTTACTTTTTGCTATGATAAATATCCCAATTTAAAAAATATATGTATTTTTTTCCTCAGTTTAGGCCGATATGTATTATTCCAAATATTTTTGGTAAAAAAATCACAATAAGCGTATATTGATTGGATTGCGCAAAAGTTATAGCGTCTACAAAATAGGTTTTTGATTTATGGCTTTTATATTATTTTTTTTTTTTTTACTAGTTATGGCGGCGATCTGCGATTTTTATTGACACTTTTGGCACATTTTTGGGACCATTGGCATTTATACAGCGATCAGTGCTATAAAAATGCACTGATTACTGTGTAAATGTCATTGGCAGGGAAGGGGTTAACACTAGGAGGTGATCAAGGGGTTAAATGTGTTCCCTAGGGAGTGAAACTAACTGTGGTGGGGGGGACTGAGTAGGGAAAGAGACTGATCGGTGTTCCTATATACTAGGAACACACGGATCGGTCTCCTCTCCCCTGACAGGATGTGGATCTGTGATGAGCAATCGTGGGTGCCCGGCGGACATTGCGGCCGTCAGGCACGCGCATTGGGTCCTGAGTGATGCGGCGGGCACGCACTCTCTACAATGCTGGGAAGCCGAGGACGTCATATGATGGCCGACCCGAAGAGACAGAGGGTTCCTGCGGCCGTCATATTACAATGGCTCGGATGGCAAGTGGTTAATGACATTACAATGTCACGGTATTTCATTAGTATTACACATACACACTGAGTACCTTTTTCAATAATACACACATTGATTCTAGTTTGATTGTTTTTAGGACTATATAGATTCATAAACTATTTATCACACTAGCCTGTATATGTGAATATACCGGCATTTACCACACAATTGTTGAGTGTCCTTCACCATTTGATTGCTCACTTCTTGTTATGTCAGGTTTTCATAATGGTTCATTTTCTTGATTGGACAGGTGTGGGCATTCCCAGTTTGGGATACACATCTTCTGCTCCCGTTCCGGGTTCTTGCGTCTTTCCACTAATTTCCATCTCCCCGCCCTTCCACAGCTCCCGGGGGAGATTAGCTTTGTGGCATGGTTGGCAGTGTATGCATCTATCCATTAATTCTATTCTATTTATTTATTATTTATAAGTTTAGGGTAGTATACCCACCCGTCTATATTCATTCATTTTTTGATTATCAAAAAGAGTCATCTATACCAGCTAGTAGGCCAGGAGTTCTCCATTAATCGTGAGTGAATATTTTGGATTTATATGTATTTGTTGGCGTATATTCCCCTGCTTTCCCTCTTTTTTTTTTCTTCTTCCCTTTTGGTTCTATATACATTTATTTATTCTGACTTTTGATCTCAAGGCATCTATTTGTGCTTTCAAAGAATGGAGAATTCTTGCATTCTGTGCATTCTTCCCAGGGCACAACATACTTCCCTAAACATTAGTACCACTCGGTGGCACTGCCCAACTCCGTTCAGCCAGAGCATCTTCCAACTTCTCATAGGTTTTTTACAGGCTGCCAGCAGTTGGATCTGGAAGGGATTGCCTGTGTCTTCTGTCTGTACGAAAACACCAGAATCTCAGGCACGGAGTGTAAAAACCCAGTGTGCATGAGTGTAACCACCTGCCTACTGGGCACTTTCACCCCCTTCCTGCCCAAGCCATTTTTCAGATTTCAGCGCTGTCACACTTTGAATGACAATTGCGCGGTCGTGCGATGCTGTACCCAAATGAAATTTGTGTCCTTTTTTTCCCACAAATAGAGCTTTCTTTTGGTGGTATTTGATCACCTCTGCGGTTTTTATTTTTTGCGCTATAAACAAAAGAAGACCATCAAGTTTGAAAAAAAACACAATATTTTTTAATTTTTGCTATAATAAATATAATTTTTTTTAATTTTTTTTTTTAATTTTCCTCAGTTTAGGCCGATATGTATTCTTCTACATATTTTGGGTAAAAAAAAAATCGCAATAAGGGTATATTGATTGGTTTGCACAAAAGTTATAGCAGATATAAAATAGGGGATAGATTTATAGCATTTTTTTTTATTTTTTTACTAGTAATGGCGGCGATCAGGGATTTTTATCGTGACTGCGATATTGCGGCGGACACATCGGACACTTTTGGCACATTTTTGGGACCATTCACATTTATACAGCGATCAGTGCTATAACAATGCATTGATTACTGTATAAACATGACTGGCAGGGAAGGGGTTAAGACTAGGGGGCGAGGAAGGGGTTAAATGTATTCCCTGGAAGTTCTTACTCTGGGGGGAGGGGACTGACTGTGGGAGGTGACCGATGGTTGTCCCTATGTACAAAGGACACATCATCGGTCTCCTCTCCCTGACAGAACTTGGATCTCTGTGTTTACACACACAGATCCACAGTCCTGCTCGGTTACTGGGCCATCGCGGCCGCTGGGCACGCACATTGGGTCCCCAGTGACGCAGCGCGCGCGCGCGCGCGTGCCCCCTAGTGGTTTTTAAAGGCGCAACGTCATATGATGTCCAGTCAGAACAATAGAGTCTTCCGCCCGCCGTCATTTGACGGTGGGCGGTGGACAAGTGGTTAAGCAATCCAAAACTGAAGAAAAAAATTACTAGAGCAGGTATGCAAAGTGGTTCAAATTTATTTCTGAGAAGCTGTTAACAACATAATTTCATCTGGACATGAGCGTTTCAATTACCCTTAAGACATGAAATGCCATATTTTTGCCACTAGCACCATGTAAACATAGAAGCAGCTGGTGGATAATGTAACACACCTGGATTGCTATGATTATTTTCTCTTTACATCTCTTAATTTTTTACATATACCTGTAGCAAAATACTTTGCAGTTAAAGCAATATACTATCATTTCCATGCCAAACTTCTATGCCAGTTCTATGGATTTTATATGCCATGGGAATTATGAGTTTTTATAAAACAGTTTTTTTTTCAAACACTTCATTTCTAGCTGTGAATAAATTAAAACAGAGTGAGAAATGTCATCAGAAAAAGAACAGTGCACAGAATTTGCTAAAAAAAAAAAAAAAAAAAAAAGGGTGCCTAATAGAATGTGACATTATAGGTGACATTTCAGATTTGCAAATATTCCTTCTGACTGAAAAAGGAAAGCATTATAAATGTAATTTTCAGATTTTGTTTTCAAAATCTGTTATTGCGCAAGCCTTGACATATGGGAATATAAGAGACTCATCATGTCACATTTACTCCATATAATTCTTAAAAATTAAAGTTGTTTAATATAATAATGTCATATTGCCTATTTAAGATATGATGCTACACGTTATGATGTTCCATGGTTAAAATAATTCATAATCCAGATGGTCACCAGTCATCTCTATGACAGTCGGAGGCCCGGGCGTGATATGATGATGTCACGCCCGGGTCCTCAGATGTAAACAAAGCCGCCATTGCGGCTAGTAAACATGAGATCAGTGAATTTTTTTTCACAATCTCATGCTTTCCAGCCTGGAGGAGAGATGTGGGGTCTTATTGACCCCGCATCTCTCTATAAAGAGGACCTGTCACACACATCCCGTTTACAAGGATTCCTTGTAATAGGAATAAAAGTGATAATTTTTTTTTTTTTTAAATAAGTGTAAAAATAAGTGTAAAAAAAAAATTAAGTAAAAAAAAAAAAAATTAACCCCCCCCCGTCCCCGGTAGCTCGTGATCAGAGGCGAACGCACACGGAAGTCCTGCCCACATGTTTAAATGTTGTTCAAACCACATACCGTATATACTCGAGTATAAGCCGAATTTTTCAGCACATTTATTTGTGCTGAAAATGCCCCCCTCGGCTTATACTCGAGTCACCTTTTTGCACCTGATCTCCCGGATTTTGGGGACCCGGTACTTGGCACACATGTAGCCCCACTCATCCTCTACAAGTGTGCAAAGTTTGTCATCCGGGGGACCTACGGCCGGAGAGTATCGATTTTTCAAACCCAGGCACCCCTTCCACAGACTCCCATGTTAAACGGTAATTTCTCTGGTGAATTTGGGGACCCGATACTGACCGGTCCTAGGTCCCCTGGACCTGGAACTTGGCACACATGTAGCCCCATTTTTCCTCTACAAGTGTGCAAAGTTTGTTGTCTGGGGGACCTACGGCCGGGGAGCACCGATTTTTCAAATTCGGGCACCCCTTCCATAGACTCCCATGTTAAACGTCAGTCTAGTCATGGACACAGTAAGCATGGGCACAGTGAGGCATGGACACAGTGAGGCATGGGCACAGTGAGGCATGGGCACAGTGAGGCATGGACACAGTGAGGCATGGGCACAGTGAAGCATGGACACAGTGAGGCATGGGCACAGTGAGGCATGGGCACAGTGAGGCATGCACATGGGCACAGTGAGGCACAGTGTCATGGATATGCATTAATGTCTGTCTGCCATCTTACCTTTCCTCCTCATGTGTTCATCTTAGAGGCCAGAACCCTTTTCACCTGGCTTCCTTTATAATCTCCTCCCAGCCTGACTCCACCCCAGGCCCTATCACAGAACACTATATTAACCTGTGCAATGCAAGCCTGCTTTGCTGATCAACGTGTTTGTTAGGCATTGTGTGTTTGGGTTCCTGCCTGCCGTGTGCTACGTCTGTCTCTCTGTTACATATTTGGCTTGTCCCCGACTATCCCTGTCTGCTCGTGACCCTTGACCTTCGGCTCGTTCTTTCGTTATCCTTGTCTGCTTGTGGCCCCTGACCTTCAGCTTGTTATTCGGTTCTCTCATATCTTGTGCTGCTGCTTCCCCTCTTTTCCCCTTATCCTACGGGGCGTGAGCTAGGAAACTCCAGGGGCCGCGACCTGGTCCCAGCCTGCAGCATAACATCCTCACCACTGGAGGCCCTGGAGAAGACCTGCTGGGTTTTAGACTCCGCGCCCTGGGGAATCTTGGCTCTAGCTTCCGTTAGGATCCCGGTTGTGCTCCTCTGGTCCCGCTTTCCACAACCACCCAGTTTCCTATCCGCAGCAGTCAGCCATAGGGTTCACTACCTTGCGGTGCACCCCTGTCCCCCTACGGTGTGCATCTGTCACCTGGCCACAGGTGACCTTGACAGTTTGATCAGCCATGAACCCGGCTGACATCCCGCTCCCCGCGGATGATCCATTGCAGGGCATAGTTCGCAGACTTGAAACCCAGGAATCAAATCAGACTCAGGTGATGCGATTCCTCCAGGATCTGGCTTCTCGATTCGAGCAGCTTCAGGCCTCCTTGGGAACCCCGAATCCGCAACCTCAAGTACAACCAGCGGCTGTACCTATCGCACCAGTCGAAGCCTCACACTCACTAAGATTGCCAGCTCTGTTCCGTTTCTCTGGGGACTCCAAGGCCTGCAGGGGGTTTCTCAGCCAATGCACAATTCATTTTGAGCTTCAGCCTCAAAGCTTCCTGTCTGACCGGGCTAAGGTAGCCTATATCATTTCCCTCCTCTCCGGTGAAGCTTTGGCCTGGGCTGCCCCCCTGTGGGAGAGGAATGATCCGGTGGTTTCCAGCCTGTCCGATTTCTCGTATATCTTCGAAGAGCCGGCCCGGGCTTCTTCAGCGGCTAGTGCTGTCTTACGTCTTCGCCAAGAATCTAGTTCAATGGGGCAATATGCTCTTCAGTTCCATATCCACACAGCTGAATTGAGCTGGAATAATGAGGCCCTGGTCGCTACCTTTTTACATGGCCTCTCTGACCGAGTGAAAGACGAATTAGCGGGAAGAGCCATTCCAGTCGGTCTGGACGATGTAATTTCATTATGCAACCAGATCGACATTCGTTTTCAAGAGAGGGCCTTAGAAAAAAGACGCCAGCACTCTCTGGGTCCTAGCCAGTCTGAGCTCCCCTCCCTTCATCCCGTGGAGCATCCTCTACCTGCTGAAGAACCTATGCAGCTGGGCCGGACCAGACTAACCCCCGAAGAACGTGCTAGGCGCAGAACTCTGGGCTTGTGCCTCTATTGTGGGGGCAAGGGTCATTTTCGTGACTCCTGCTCGCTTCGTCCGGGAAACGCTCGGGTCTAATACATTTGGAAGGTGGAGTATTGGACCCAGAAACATCACCTTCTCACCTGCTCTTGCCGGTGTTCCTTCATGTAGGCACTTCTCCTCAGTCAACCCTTGCATACCTGGATTCCGGGGCTGCCGGCAATTTTATGGATTGGAGAACTGCTTCTTCTATGAAGCTTACCCTTTCACCTCTCACTACGCCATTGGTAGTCTCGGCAATTGATGGCACTGTTCTCCCAGGGGGCCCTATTCGCTTCCAGACGCTACCCATTAGGATGTCGGTAGGGATTCTCCACCAGGAGTGGATATCCTTTCTTATTCTACCCAAGGCCTCTACCCCAGTTGTATTGGGCCTCCCTTGGCTACAGCTCCACTCTCCACATGTGGACTGGGTCTCTGGGCAGATCCTGGCCTGGGGTTCCTCATGTTTCTCATCGTGTCTTCTCAAGGTGACCCCCAAGGAGAGTCTTCCGGTTGCTGCCACTTCTGTTTCTTCTGATCTTCCTGCTGCATACAGCGATTACCGGGATGTGTTCTGTAAGAAATCAGCTGAGGTGCTTCCTCCCCACAGGTCTTTTGACTGTGCTATTGATCTTGTCCCCGGAGCAACTCTACCCAGGGGTCGTACCTACCCTCTGTCCATCCCAGAGACCCAGGCCATGTCTGAGTATGTTGCAGAGAATCTGGAGAGAGGTTTCATCCGGAAATCCTCATCGCCTGCAGGGGCAGGGTTCTTTTTTGTTGCCAAAAAGGATGGTACCTTAAGACCCTGCATCGATTATCGGGGTTTAAATGCGGTTACTATTAAAAATCGATACCCCTTACCCTTAATATCTGAGCTATTCGATAGGTTGAAGGGTGCCTCCATTTTCACCAAGTTGGATCTCAGAGGCGCGTACAATCTCATTCGAATATGGGAGGGTGACGAATGGAAGACTGCATTCAACACTAGAGACGGGCATTACGAATATCTGGTGATGCCTTTTGGTCTGTGTAATGCTCCAGCCGTGTTTCAAAACTTTGTCAATGAAATCTTCAGAGATCTGCTGTAACAGTTTGTTGTCATCTATCTGGATGACATTCTAATCTTTTCTGAAAATCTGCTCGTCCACAGAAACCATGTCCGCACTGTACTTCAGCGTCTTAGAGAGAACAATCTCTATGCCAAGCTGGAGAAATGTTCCTTTGAATGTTCTGAGGTCCTGTTTTTGGGGTGCTTCGTCTCATGTTCGGGTCTTCGTATGGACCCTGGGAAGGTCTTGGCTATCACCAACTGGCCTCTTCCTGCTAGCCTCAAGGCCACACAGCGCTTTCTTGGCTTCACTAACTATTATAGGCAGTTCATTAGGAATTACTCTTCCATTGCCGCGCCTATTATCGCTTTGACCAAGAAGGGTGTGAATGCCAGAGACTGGCCTCCCGAAGCTGTCTCTGCATTTCACAACCTGAAACAGGCCTTTGTTTCTGGACCCCTCTTGAGGAGACCAAATCCTGGGAATGCATTTTTTATTGAAGTGGACGCTTCCTCAATGGGGGTGGGAGCTGTGCTTCTTCAAATCTTTGAGAAGAGACGCCAACCATGTGCGTTCTTCTCCAAAAAAAATTCTCAGGCAGAGAGGAATTATGCCATCGGTGATCGGGAACTTCTCGCAATTAAATTGTGCAATGCAAGCCTGCTTTGCTGATCAACGTGTTTGTTAGGCATTGTGTGTTTGGGTTCCTGCCTGCCGTGTGCTACGTCTGTCTCTCTGTTACATATTTGGCTTGTCCCCGACTATCCCTGTCTGCTCGTGACCCTTGACCTTCGGCTCGTTCTTTCGTTATCCTTGTCTGCTTGTGGCCCCTGACCTTCAGCTTGTTATTCGGTTCTCTCATATCTTGTGCTGCTGTTTCCCCTCTTTTCCCCTTATCCTACGGGGCGTGAGCTAGGAAACTCCAGGGGCCGCGACCTGGTCCCAGCCTGCAGCATAACATCCTCACCACTAGAGGCCCTGGAGAAGACCTGCTGGGTCTTAGACTCCGCGCCCTGGGGAATCTTGACTCTAGCTTCCATTAGGATCCCATTGTGCTCCTCTGGTCCCGCTTTCCACAACCACCCAGTTTCCTATCCGCAGCAGTCAGTCATAGGGTTCACTACCTTGCGGTGCACCCCTGTCCCCCTACGGTGTGACCTTGACACACAGTGAGGCATGCAGATGGACACCCTAGGCTTATACTCAAGTCAATAAGTTTTTCCATTTTTTTGTGGTAAAATTAGGTGCCTCGGCTTATTTTCGGGTCGGCTTATACTCGAGTATATACGGTATGTGAGGTATCACCGCGTGCGTTAGAGCGCATGCAACAATTCTAGCACTAGACCTCCTCTTTAACTCTAACCTGGTAACCTGTAAAAAAAATTAAAGCATCGCCTATGGAGATTTTTAAGTACTGAAGTTTGGCGCCATTCCATGAGCGTGCGCAATTTTAAAGCGTGACATGTTAGGTATCTATTTACTCGGTGTAACATCATATTTCATATTTTCCCCAAAAATTTAGCTAACTTTACTGTTTTGTTATTTTTTAATTTGTGAAACCATTTTTTTCCCCAAAAAAGGTGTTTGAAAAATTATTGCGCAAATACTGTGCAAGAAAAAAAGTTGCAATGACCGTCATTTTATTCCCTAGGGTGTCTGCTAAAACAAAATATATAATGTTTGGGGGTTATGAGTAATTATCTAGCAAAAGAATGATGATTTGTACATGCAGGAGAGAAGTGCCAGAATAGGCCCAGTATTGAGGTGGTAAAAAAAGCCCAGGGTTGAAGTGGTTAATATACCTATAGCTCCCAATTTCTCTCCAACCAAGCACAGGAAAGGGGGAAAAAAAAACCCCAAAACCCAAGAACCCCCCCCCCAGCTTATCAACCCCTTAAAACTAAGTTTGACTAAATAATTGGTCAATTCCTCAACAAAATATTAATTAAGAAGTGAAACCTGAGATAACTGTTATCTTTCATATTAATCCCATTTGCAGTGCTCTATACCTAGTGAGAATGTTTTTTTTAAATAAAATAGATGCAGAAAGTCAGGCTTGTAGCGAGCCTGCATGAGTGCCCCCATAAAAAGCAGCTTTCAATGGGGGCACACATCAGAGGCCAGGAGCACCTGCAAGGGGCCCAAGAAGAGGAGGTTTGGGGCCACTCTGTGCAATTCCATTGTACAAAGCAGGTAAGTATAACTTCTTTGTTATTTTGGAAAAAATAACAACGCTTTGCAACCACTTTAAGAAAATCACACTTGGGCAATGTTTTAAAACAGTGACTGACATTGAACAAACTTTCTCAGCAAGGAAAATCTTCCAGGCCCATGTGTTTTATATGACAGTGATAGATTCTCCATCAGAGAATGTGGAAGAATGTACTGTATAAATAGACCCTGTGTTTTGTGAATACAGAATTATGGGTGTAATTTGTATTACCGTATATATTCGAGTATAAGTCGAGTTTTTCAGCACATTTTTTTGTGCTGAAAATGCCCCCCCTCGGCTTATACTCAAGTCACCTTTTTGCGCCTGATCTCCCGGTACTGGCCGGCCATAGGTCCCCTGGACCCCAAACTTGGCACACCTGTAGCCCCACTCTTTCTCTATAAGTGTGCAAAGTTTGTTGTCCAGGGGACCTACGGCCAGAGAGCAACGATTTTTCAAAGCCGGGCACCCCTTCTATAGACTCCCATGTTAAACGGTCATTTCTCCTGAGAATTTGGGGACCCGGTACCGGCCGGTCGTAGGTCCCCTGGACCCGAAACTTGGCACACATGTAGCCCCATTTCTCCTCTATAAGTGTGCAAAGTTTTTTGTCTGGGGGACCTACGGCCGGGGAGCACCCCTTCCATAGACTCCCATGTTAAACGTCAGTCTAGTCATGGGCACAGTGAGGCATGGACACAGTGAGGCATGGACACAGTGAGGCATGGACACAGTGAGGCATGGGCACAGTGAGGCATGGGCACAGTGAGGCATGCACATGGACACAGTGAGGCAAAGTGAGGCACAGTGAGGCATGCAGATGGACACCCTACGCTTATACTCAAGTCAATACGTTTTTCCCAGTTTTTTGTGGTAAAATTAGATGCCTCGGCTTATATTCGGGTCGGCTTATACTCGAGTATATACGGTACATGTTTATTTGTAAAAAAAATTGTTTAATATATAGTAAAAAAAGGTGTAAATCTAAGTTTAAAAAAATGTATAAACTTTAAAGAGTTGCTAAGTCTACTGAAAAACTGACACTTTAAGAAGTGTTGATTTGTCAATTGCTTCTGTTCCCTGCTGCCCTCTGTGGTTTTCTCCAGTTGTCTTCCATGTTAACTAAAAACATTACTTTCTCATACAAACAAAATTGCAATGGTCATGGGACTTTAACCTCTTCAGCCCCGGAAGCTTTTACCCCCTTCCCGACCAGAGCACTTTTTAAAATTTGCACTGCGTTGCTTTAACTGACAATTGCGCGGTTGTGCGACGCTGTACCCAAACAAAATTTGATTCCTTTTTTCCCACAAATAGAGCTTTCTTTTAGTGGTATTTGATCACCTCTGTGGTTTTTATTTTTTGCACTATAAACAAAAGAACAGCAACAATTTTGAAAAAAACACAATGGAGTTTATTTACTAAAGGCAGATCCACTTTGAACTACAAGTGCACTTGGAAGTGCAGTCGCTGTAGATCTGAGGGGGACATTCAAGGAAAATAAAAAACAGCATTTTTGCTTGTACATGATTGGATGATAAAATCAACAGAGCTTACCCTCATTTCAGATCTTCCCCTCAGATCTAAAGCAACTGCACTTCCAAGTGCACTTGTAGTGCAAAGTGGATTTGCCTTTAGTAAATCAACCACAATATCTTTTACTTTTTGCTATAATAAATATCCCACATTTTTTTTCCCTCAGTTTAGGCCGATATGTATTCTTCTACATATTTTTGGTAAAAAAAAAAATCGCAATAAACGTATATTGATTGGTTTGCGCAAAAGTTATAGCGTCTACAAAATAGGGGATAGAATTATGGCATTTTTATTATTATTTATTTTTTTACTAGTAATAGCGGCGATCTGCGATTTTTATCGGGACTGCGACATTATGGCGGACAGATCGGACATTTTTGACACATTTTTGGGCCCACTGACAATTTTACAGCGATCAGTGCTATAAAAATGCCACTGGCAGGGAAGGGGTTAAGACTAGGGGGTGATCAAGGGGTTAACTGTGTTCCCTCTCTGTGTTCTAACAGAAGGGGGTATGGGACTTACTAGGGGAAATGACAGATACAGACAGATACTTAGTATGAACAACGATCCGTCATTTCTCCCCTGAAAGAACCGGGATCTGTGTGTTTACACACACAGATTCCGATTCTCGCTGTGTCACGAGTGATCGTGGGTGCCAGGCGGTCATCACACTCGCAGGGCACTCGCATCGGCTCCGGGGGCGAGCATCGGGCGGGTGCGCGCCCCTAGTGGCCACAGGGCAAAGCGACATAACGTTGTTTCGCCCCAACCGTGCCATGCTGCCGCAGTAAAACTGCAAGTGGTTAAATGAGGCAGGTCACTTCAAAAATGACACACAGAGTACATACAGTTCCTTGAAAAAGTATTCATACGGAGGCGCATGCGCAAAGTCGCCTGAGGTAGACATGTCTGAATGAGCGCTCTGCTCGGACTGGGACACGAACGGCTGATAACCCGGGTCTTGACTGGAAACTTACCCAAATTAGTAACAGGTACCTTGCTAATACCCCTGGGCACCTTTTGGGATGATGTACAGCGGACGAAAGCTAAACTGAAGGCAGGGAAAGCGCAAGAATCTCTGACTAAATCCACTTCCAAAATGGCGGCACCGCTCCCCTCACAAACTCACTCACAGAAACTGCTGCGGTCACTTTTTTTCCACACAGCTCTCTGAGTCAGAATATGACATAGGGATTATTTCTAATTCCCTACAACAGGCATCACCTAATTTTGAACTGATTAGCCAATTTGAGAGGGTCCTACATAAAGCCCTTCAGAATACATCTGACACTATTACAGAAAAATTAACTAGAGAAATTTGTGAAGTAGGAAGGCGCACCTTCATTCTAGAACAGAGAGCTGATGATCTTGATGCCACAACATCTAACCACGCTGAAGAATTGGAATGCCTCAGGGAAGAATATTCTTCCCTCCAAACCCGCCTTGAGGACTTTGAGAATAGAAATAGGAGATCTAACCTCCGTATTAGAGGAATCCCTGAAAGTATTGAAGATCTTCATTCTACAGCCACAGCACTATTCCAGGAACTGGCACATTCTATTCCAATAGAAAGATTGGAAGTGGACAGAATACACAGATCACTAACACCACGAAAAGAAAATGGACCCCCCCCCCAGGGATATAATTATTAAAGTCCATTATTTCCGCACAAAGGAACAATTATTAGATGCTGCCCGCAACAAAGATTCCTTAATATTTCAGGGTCATCAATACCAAATCTATCAATACCTTTCTCAACAGACACTTATGAAGAGAAAATAAATGAAACCTCATTTACAGGTCCTTCAATATCATCATATCACATATCGCTGGACTTTCCCCTTTGCAATTCGTTTTACATACAAAGGAACTACTTATACTTGTAAAACTACTGATGACTTGCTTTCTACAATTCTGGATCTTCGCCTGTCAACACCCGAGGCAACTACAGATGGATCTAAATGGCGAGCAAACTCTGGTTCTCCACTACACCAAAAGGACACCTCAGAACAACTTGCTACTTCTAATACTCATAAGAGAAGTCGTTTGGCTTCACCTACTCCAGACACTGAACCAATTAATTAATTTATGTATTTATATTTATAAATATATATACTATACTGGGTGAAATTTTCTCTTTATAGTATGAATATATACAAAACTATCCTAAAAAAGACACCCCTTATGCAAGTAGATCCGGATATCAGTTCGCCTACAAAGTTTAGATATGTCCAAATCTACTTATCATTTTATTATTTGAGATCAAATATCTCTTTAGATTTTTTTATCTCTGATTCTAGTATTCCATCTGTGAACTAAAAGATCTAGATCTTTATTTACCTAGATGGAATATGGTTATTATAGTAATCCGGTTATTTTTACACTTTAACTAAGTTATATAAAATTACACATTTTCTTTTATATGGAGTGGAGTGGTTTAATCCCATTCTATTTCCTACGATATGAGCTTAATTCCTAATTATTATTTATCATATCTGAAATGTCGATTTTTGTTCCAAATTTAGATTAAATGTACCGTAATACTGTTATACATTTATAAACAAAGTTACTGTGTTAACATAGATTCATTATTGGTACAACTTGCTTCTTCTAGAACTCATTAGACTCCATTCACACAGGGGCAACCCGACTTCCAGCCCGATTTTATGAGGCAACTCAGACACGACTTGAGTATAAATCACAGCACGACTCCAGGCAACTTACAAGGCAACTTCAAGTTGCCTCCAGGACAGGAGACATTCCAGTGGCCAATAAAACAAGAATTAGCTCTGTGGGAGGGAGGGGGAGGGAGGGGTTTGCCTGAGAAATGTATGTTATCTTCCTGAAAAGTTGCTTATCTTAAGACAGTGATCCGACTTCAGAGGCAACTTCCATTTAAATCAATGGGTACAGGTCGCCTAGAAGTTGGATTGAAGTAGTACAGGGACCTTTTTTGAAGTCGGAGCGACTGCAGTAGTGTGCATTAAGACGGCTCCATTAACTTACATTGATTTCCTCAGCCAGCGCGACTTGAGGCGACTAGGGACGACCTGGGGCGATTTGAAGTCGGATCCCAAGTTGCCCCTGTGTAAATGGGCTCTACGAGAAGTTGTTTTGCTTCACCTTCTCAAGACACTGAATCAATGAATTAATATATGTATTTATATTTATAAATATGTATACTATACTGGGTGAAATTTTCTCTTTATAGTATGAATATGAACAATACTATGCTAAAAAACACACCCCTTAGGCAAGTAGATCTGGATGAAATCCATATTTGATTTTACTCAGTTTGTCTACAAAGTTTGGATATGTCCAAATCTACTTATCGTTTTATTATTTGAGATCAAATATCTCTTGAGATTATATATCTATGTTTCTAATATTCCATCTGTGAACTAAAGGATCTAGGTCTTTATTTACTTAGATGGAATGTGGTTATTATAGTAATCCAGTTATTTTTACACTATAACTAATTTATATAAGATAACACATTATTTTTCATCGGGTGTGGAGTGGTTTACTCCCATTCTAATTCCTATGTTATGAGCTTATTACCTAATTATAATTTATCATAGCTGGAATATCGATTTTGTTACAAATTTAGATTAAATGTAACACTGTTATATATTTATAAATAGGGATCAGCCAAACACCCCCCGGTTCGGTTCGCACCAGAACCTGCGAACGGACCGAAAGTTCGCGTAAACTTTAGAACCCTATTAAATACAATGGACGCGGACGTTCGAAATCAAAAGTGCTAAATATAACGGCTAATATGCAAGTTATTGTCCTAAAAAGGGTTTGGGGACCCGGGTCCTGCCCCAGGCGACATGTATCAATGCAAAAATAAGTTTTAAAAACGGCAGTTTTTTCGGGAGCAGTGATTTTAATGATGCATAAAGTGAAAAAAAAAGAGAAATATTCCTTTAAATATCATACCTGGGGGGTGTCTAAAGTATGCCTGTGGAGTGGCATGTGTTTCCCGTGTTTAGAACTGTCCCTGCACAAAATGACATTTCTAAAGAAAAAAAGTCATTTAAAACTGCTTGCGGCTTTAATGTAATGTCTGGTCCTGGCAATATGGATGAAAATCATTGAGAAAAATGGCATGGGTACCCCCCCAGCCCATTACCAGCCCCTTCGGGTCTTGTATGGATATTATGGGGAACCCCGCACCCAAATTTAAAAAAGGCCCTATATACTCTGAACAGCAGTATACAGGCGGTGCAAACAAGACAGGGACTGTAGGTTTGTTCTTAAGTAGAATCTGTTTATAATTTGGAACAGGTACACTTTTTAAATGTAGATCCAGCCAAAAAAATAAATTTTTAAGCTTTTTGGAAAACATAGGGAAGGGTTATCACCCCTGTAACATTTGTTTTGCTGTCTGTGCACCTGTTCAGAACATTTCACCTCACTTTCCGTCCCAATGACAAATGTTTTTTGAAAATTTGGGTTTTTTATTGAAACAAGGATTGGTGATAAAGCATCAGTGGAGAGGAGACACCTTTTTCCCATATTAACTACTACAGGAGAGAATTTCCCTTCCATGGGGTAGATTTCCTCTCACTTCCTGTTGTCTCCTTCCGTTTGCAAGAAGGAATCGTTTGTAAGTTGGATGTTCAAATCGCTGGAGGCCATACTCAAGCCCTTTGTGTGGGGAGCCAATAGACACAAATTAGCATGGAAAACTCTCAAGAATCCGACCGATCTTGGTGGCACGGCTCTCCCTGACTTCAATCTATATTACATTGCATTACAGTTGTCACAGCTGTTCCACTTGGATAAGATGGACAGTGAGAGATTCCTCACCCTCTTATGTCCAAAGTGGGCACAGCACACCAAAGACTCGATATATGCAATTGCATCGGGCTCGGGAGGGGCGTAACCAGGGACAAATAGTCATACCATGCTATATCACTACAGGAAAATATGGGACTTAGCCTCTTCCAAACTCGGTACTCCACAATACAATGACTACACACTGCTATGGCATAATATGAATCTCCCCAAGCTCACCAAAATACAGGATACAAGTACATGATCCACACAGGGGGTGTTTTATCTCCATCACCTCCTAGACAACGGATGTCTAAAAACCTTTGATTCCCTCAGAGAAGAATTTACACTTCAAAACCAAATGTTTTTTAGATTTTTACAACTCCGCCACGCGACACAATCGCAATTCCCTGACTCGGTCCCACACCCTACACCCAATGTAATTATGGCAGTAATTAAGAGCACTGGCTCCCACAAACTGATCTCAGCATTTTACAATATGCTTTCCACTCCCATTTCTACCAAAATAGCATACGATCTGAAACCCAAATGGGAGGGGGAGGTGGGGCCAATAGAGGATGAGGAGTGGGGGGAGGCACTGGAGTCCTGTAAAGCAGTGTCTCCCAAGTAGTGATGAGCCGAACACCCCCGGGTTCGGTTCGCACCAGAACCCGCGAACGGACCGAAAGTTTGCACGAACATTAGAACCCTATTAAATACAATGGATGGGAACGTTCGAATTCTAAAGTGCTAATTATAACGACTATTGTCCATGTTATTGTCCTAAACAGAGTTTGGGAACCCGGGTTCTGCACCAGGGGACATGTATCAATGCAAAAAGAAGTTTTAAAAACAGCCGTTTTTCGGGAGCAGTCATTTTAATAATGCATAAACTGAACAAAAAAAAAGTCAAATATTCCTTTAAATATTGTACCTGGGGGGTGTCTAAAGTATGCCTGTGAAGTGCCACATGTTTCCCGTGTTTTGAACTGTCCCTGCACAAAATTACATTTCTAAAGGAAAAAAAGCCGTTTAAAACTGCTTGCGGCTTTAATGTAATGTCTGGTCCCGGTAATATGGATGAAAATCTTTAAGAAAAATGGCATAGCTACCCCATCACCCCCCCCCTACCCCAGCCCATTACCAGCCCCTTTGGGTCTTGTATGGATATTAAGGGGAACCCCGCACACAAAATAAAAAAGGCCCTATATACTCTGAACAGCCGTATACAGGCGGTGCATACAAGACAGGGACTGTAGGTTTGTTCTTATGTAGAATCTGTTTGTAATTTTGAACAGCTACATTGTTTAAGTGTAGCTCCAGCCCAAATACCTATTTTTAAGCTTTTTGGAAAACATAGGGAAGGGTTATCACCCCTGTAACATTTGTTTTGCTGTCTGTGCCCCTGTTCAGAACATTTCACCTCACTTTGCGTCCCAATGACAACTGTTTTTGAAATGTGGTGTTTTTATTGAAACAAGGATTGGTGATAAAGCATCAGTAGAGAGGAGACACCTTTCTCCCATATTAATTCTTACAGGAGAGAATTTTCCTTCCAAGGGGTAGATTTCCTCTCACTTCCTGTTGTCTTCTTCCGTTTGCAAGTAGTAGTCGTTTGTAAGTTGGATGTTTGAAAGTAGGGACCTGCCGTATATACTCTGCAGAAATTGGCCCCTTAGGTGTTGGTGTTGGCACAACACTGTAAGCACTCACAGTTACTCTTGGTGGGTGCTGGAACGCCCTGCTGTCAACTATTATATCAGGAATTGTAATAACATATAATTGTTGAACAGTGGTAGTAAAAATTGGGCCTTTGATGGTGGTGCTGGTGCCACAACACTGTAAGGGCTGACAGTTACAATGGGCCCTGCTGTGAATTATTAGATCAATAATTATAATTGCATGCCCCTGTTGAACAGGGGCTGAAAAATTGGGCCTTAGGCATTGGTGGCACAACACTGCAACCCCTCACAGATACTGTACTTGGAGCACAGCAATGATGCCTGTTGCAAAGTATTGCATCAAAAATTGTAATTACACGCCCCTGTTAAACCCATAAACCAAAATGATCTTCCAAGCTATCATCATTAATCGGATCATTGAGGAGGAGGAGGAGGATAGCCAGTCAACATAACAGCACAGGCACTCAGCATCAGCATCAGTCTTGAAGGGATGTGACATTTTAAAATCAATTAGTCTGTTATATCAGCATCAGGTGTGTGGTAGCTGGTGGTGATCCAAGACTGGTTCATCTTGATGAAAGTCAGTCGATCAACCGAGTCGGTGGACAGGCGCACCCTGTGATCTGTGACAAATCCTCCAGCAGCACTGAATGTGCGTTCTGAAAGAACGCTGGATGCAGGACAGGCCAGTAGCTCAATTGCATACTGTGCAAGCTCTGGCCAGTGATCCATCCTCAAGACCCAGTAAGCCAGAGGATTTTCGGTGGGGAAGGTGTCCAAGTCTGACCTTGCCCCTAGGTATTCCTGCACCATGTATATCAGACGCTGGCGATGGTTGCTGGAACCGATCATACTTTGGGGCTGCGGACTAAAGAATTGTCTGAACGCATCGGTCAGACGGCCACCTTCCCCACCGCTCATTCTTTGACTGCCCGAAGCCTCAGCAACTCGTTGTCCAGGACCAGGAGTTTGTAACCTCCCAGTCTCTGGGAACGCGTTGCACAGACCTTTCTGCAAGGCCTCCCGGAGTTGTCTCATCCTCTGCTCCCTCTGCGACGGTAACATAAGGTCCGCAACCTTACCCTTGTACCGTGGATCAAGGAGAGTGGCCAGCCAGTAATGGTCCCTCTCCTTGATCCGAAGAATACGAGGATCCTTCCGCAGACTTTGCAGGATCAGGGAGGCCATGCAGCGTAGGTTAGCTGAGGCATTCAGTCCGGAGTCCTCTGGGTCACTAAGGACGACATGATCCGCAGCCACCTCCTCCCAGCCACGTACAAGTCCACTGGTTTCTTGGGACTGTAAATCATCCCTAAAAGACTGCTGCTGATGATGCTGAGTGCCAGCCTCCACCTCCATGCTGACACAATCCTCCTCCTCCTCCTCCTCCTCCTCTTCCTGTGCGATGGGTGGGACAGAAGGAACACTGTCTGGGTAAAGGGGGCCTTGAGAGGCAAGGAAGTCCTCCTCTTCCTGCCTCTGTTCTGCCTCAAGTGCCCTGTCCATTATTCCACGCAGCGTGTGCTCCAACAGGTGGACAAGAGGTACAGTGTCACTGATGCATGCACTGTCGCTGCTCACCATCCTCGTGGCCTCCTCAAATGGTGCCAGGACAGTGCATGCATCCCTGATCATGCCCCACTGGCGTAGTGAAAAAAAACTGAGCTCCCCTGACCCTGTCCTGGTGCCGTAGTCGCACAGGTACTCATTGATGGCCCTCTGCTGCGTGTGCAGCCGCTGCAGCATGGCCAACGTTGAGTTCCACCTGGTGGGCATGTCACATATAAGGCGGTTCTTGGGCAGGTTCAACCCCTTTTGCAGCTCAGCCAGGCGAGCACTGGCATTATAAGATCTGCGGAAATGCACACAGACTTTCCTGGCCTGCCTCAGGACACCCTGTAAGCCCGGGTACCTGCCCAAGAATCGCTGCACCACCAGGTTAAGGACGTGAGCCATACAGGGCACATGGGTCAGTTGTCCCTGTCGGAGGGCGGAGAGGAGGTTGGTGCCATTGTCGCAAACCACCATTCCTGGCTTAAGCTGGCGTGGTGTCAACCACCTCTCGGCCTGCCCCTGCAGAGCAGACAGGACCTCTGCCCCAGTGTGGCTCCTGTCTCCCAAACACACCAGCGCAAGCACGGCATGGCATCTTTTTGCCTGCGTACTTGCGTAGCCCCTTGAACGCCTACGGAGCACCGCTGGTTCCGAGGACAAACCACAGGAAGAGGCCATGGAGGAAGAAGAAGAGGAGGGGGTGGAGGAGAGAGGTGTGTCACAACCAGTAGTAGCATTTTGGAGGCGTGGCGGTGGAACAACCTCCAACACTACTGCACCTTGTCCTGCATCCTTCCCAGCTGCCAAAAGAGTGACCCAATGGGCCGTGAAAGAAAGGTAACGTCCCTGTCCATGCCTGCTGGACCATGAGTCAGCGGTAATATGCACCTTACCGCTGACCGCCCTGTCCAGCGAGGCCAAGACATTGCCTTCCACATGCCTGTAGAAAGCCGGAATCGCCTTCCGTGAGAAAAAGTGGCGTTTGGGAACCTGCCACTGAGGAACCGCACATTGCACAAACTCACGGAAGGGGGCCGAGTCTACCAACTGAAAAGGCAGCAGTTGAAGCGCTAGCAATTTAGCCAAGCTAGCATTCAACCGCTGGGCATGTGGATGGCTGGGAGTGAACTTCTTTCGACGGTCCAGCAGCTGGGGCAGGGAAATTTGCCTGCTAGAATCGGACGTCAGTGTACTGCTAGCAGAGTGGCCGCAAGTACTTGGCTGTGACACACCTAATTCTACACCTTCATTCCTCTCAGTGCAGGTTTCAGAGAGGACTGAAGGTATAGTGGGGTTGGAGATCCCAGCTGATGCGGTGCAAGGAGAGGTCCGCTTTGTTCTTTGGTGTGGGTCTTTAAGGTAGGCTTGCCAACGAGCTGCATGGCAGGTCAACATATGTCTGATCAAGCATGTGGTGCCCAAGCGGCTGATGTTTTGGCCACGCGATATACGCTTGAGACATATGTTGCAAACAGCAGCTGTGCGATCTGATGCACTCGCCTCAAAAAAGGCCCACACCAAAGAACTTTTTGAATGACGGGCAGAGGCAGCGCCCTGCACAGGCGGAGCTCTGCAGTGTGATTCCGTCGGTGTGCTGCCCATACGCTGGCCACCCAAGGGCATCCTGCCTCGTTGGAGATGTGCCTCCTCCTCATCCTCCTCCTCCTCCTCTCTCCTATTAGGCACCCACGTGGAGTCAGTGACCTCATCATCCCCTCCCTCCTCATCACTGGAGCCAATCTGGCAGTATGCTGCAGCTGCTGGAGCATGACTGCCAGATTGTTGTCCTTCTTGAGCATCCCCTCTCTCTGCTCTCACGCTACTGCCTTCCTCTAGCTGGGTATCATCATCAGATCCTTCGAAACGCTGGGCATCCTCCTGGAGCATGTACCCAACACTGTGCTCAAACAGTTCGGGTGACTCCTCAGGAGGAGGACATGGTGGGTCTAGGGAAGGAGTGACTAATGATGACATTGATACCAGAGAAGAGGACGCTTTGGCAGCTGCTTTGCCAGTACCCTGATCCTGAGTGAGAGAGGATGAGGAGGATGAGGTGGGCTTGGTCATCCACTCTACCAAGTCTTCGGCATGATGTGGCTCAACATGTCCAGCTGCCGAAAAGAAGGACAAGCGTGTCCCATGGCCATGTGCTGATGACAATGCACCGCGTCCACGACCAGCACTGTTGCCCCCAGACACAGAGCCTGCTTGCCCTCTTTTTTTGCCTCCTGACTGTCTGCCTCTCCTTGTTTGCCTTCCAGACATTTTAATGGATTGCCTGCAGGGAGATGGGAAAAACAGCAATAAGGGCTACCTTCAGGTGTATACTGTGCAGGAGGCTTAGCAACAAAGACACTGACACTGTCCCCTGCCTATCCTTCTCTGTCCCTAAACACAAGGATTTGCAATATGCTTCAGCAAGATTGGTTTAGCACAGAATAGCACACTGTCAGTTTCCCTCACTGTCCTTCTCTGTCCCTACAAACAAGGTTTAGCACAGAATAGCACACTGATAGTTTCCCCGCGTGTCCTTCTCTGTCCCTAAACTCAAGGATTTAAAATATGGTTCAGCAAGATTGGTTTAGCACAGAATAGCACACTGACACTTTCCCTCACTGTCCTTCTCTGTCCCTACTGTGAGGGGGTTAACTCGGTAGCGGGTGTGTGTGACCCCCTGGTTGGGCTCCCCACACAAAAACAGGGCCAGCAGACGGAGTTTGTGGTTTTCCAAATCAAAAGGTGCGGTTTATTTTTCTATGTACAGTGACAAAAACACAGCAAAGCCAAAAAGAAACATAAACAAAATAAATCCTGGTCAGCTTGACCTCTGACTAAACATGCAGGTTTCCTAACTAACAACTGGGATCAGCCTAGTGCTGTCCTTGTCCCTAAGTCCCTGGTTTAGTCAATGTCCAAATAAATAGCCACACAGGCTTTGTCTCACCGCACAGGGGTTCACTCTCCCTAGACAGTCCACACAGGTCTGGGTCCAGGCATGAGCCAACACCTAATGAATCTGGGAGTTTTTGTAGAGGCCTTAAACGAGCTGACAAGCTTCAGCTGATCTCATCAACTCCCTGCCTGCACGACGCCCAGCCCTCTCCCTAGTTGTATAAGTCGGCATAAAGCCTGAATCTGGGAGAAATATATCTACCCCCCTGGATGCAACCAGGTGACTTTACCTTCCTGCTGTCACATACCCCCCCCTCTTGTTTTAACCTTGGGGTTGGAACACCAGCAATCAGGCATTCATGTACTCGAGACAAAGCATCCACATTCCCCATTTGAACGCCAGGGCGATGCTTTACTGTGAAGTTGAATTCCTGTAGGGCCAGGAACCACCTATTCACTCTTCTATTTGTCTCCTTGTTTTGAGCCATCCACTTTAACGGAGCGTGATCCGTAACCATGTCAAAGTGCCTACCTAGCAGATAGTACCGAAGGGAATCTAGAGCCCACTTCACCGCTAAACACTCCTTTTCGACCGTGGCGTAATTTACCTCATGGGACTTCAACTTCCTGCTGAGGTAAATGACTGGGTGCTCTTCCCCGTTCCAGACCTGGGACAATACTGCTCCTAACCCCACATCTGACGCATCACTTTGTACGACAAAGTCTTTAGAGAAGTCGGGTGAGTACAACACTGGCTGGCTACATAAGGCTTGTTTCAAGAATTGGAATGCTGCCTCAGCCTCGGGGGTCCATTTAATCATGCCCGACCCTTTCCCTTTCGTCAGGTTGGTTAGGGGCACAGCCTTAGAAGCAAAGTGGGAAATGAAGCGCCGATAATAACCCGCGATTCCCAGAAAGGCCCGTACCTGCTTCTTGCTGTTGGGACGTGGCCAACTCTGGATGGCCTCGACTTTGTTGAGTTGGGGTTTTATCACTCCCCTGCCAATGGTGTACCCAAGATACTTGGCCTCCTCCTGCCCAATGGCACACTTCTTGGGGTTAGCCGTAAACCCCGCTTCCCGGATAGAGTCTAGGACCGCCTGCACTTTTGGCAGATGCGAGGCCCAATCTGTGCTATGGACAATTACGTCATCCAGGTAAGCCGCAGCATACTTCCGATGGGGCCTCAGTATCTGGTCCATTTTCCGCTGGAATGTGGCCGGCGCATTCTGTAACCCGAACGGCATTCTCTTATATTGGAACGCCCCGTCTGGGGTTACAAATGCGGTTTTCTCTTTGGCCGACTTGGCCAGGGGAATTTGCCAATACCCTTTTGTGAGGTCAAGAGTTGTCATGTATCGGGCTGTTCCCAGCCGGTGGATCAACTCATCTATACGTGGCATGGGGTAGGTGTCAAATTTTGTAACTTTGTTCAACTGACGAAAATTGTTACAAAATCGCCAGCTCCCATCCGGTTTAGGCACCAACACAATGGGACTAGACCAATCACTTTGGGACTCCTCTATCACCCCTAAGTTCAGCATTTTCTGTACTTCCTCCCGTATTGCCTCCCGTCGGGCCTCTGGGATCCGATAGGGTTTTAACTTCACCCTTTCACCGGGCGGGGTAATAATATCATGCTCTACCCCAGATGTTTGTCCCGGCAGCTCAGAGAACACCTCCTTGTTGCGAAGCACAAACTCCTTAACCTCCTGCTGTTGGGGTTGTGACAAGGTGGCTGCTATTCCAACCTCCGGAATCACGCAACCAGTTTGAGCTGGTGACCAAGTTTCTGCGACTAGGGACTCTCTATCCCTCCAGGCTTTCAACAGATTAACGTGATATATCTGTTCGGGCTTTCGCCTTCCTGGTTGTCTGACCTTGTAATTCACTTCGCTCACTTTTTCCATTATCTCGTAGGGGCCTTGCCATTTGGCAAGGAATTTACTTTCAACCGTAGGGACAAGTACCAATATCCTATCCCCCGGGGAAAAGGTACGGGTCTTGGCTCCACGGTTGTACACTCTCTGCTGTGCCAACTGCGCTTGGGCCAAATGTTCCTTCACGATGGGCATTACCTGTGCAATTCGATCTTGCATCAGGGCGACATGCTCAATCACACTCCTGTGGGGAGAACTCTCACTTTCCCAAGTTTCCTTGGCAATATCCAACAGCCCTCTTGGGTGTCTCCATGCACACCAATAACAGCTACCTTGCTATTCCCAGAAACCTCTGTTTTAACTAATTCAGCCTTTATCAGGGTCACAAGGCTACCTGAATCCAGCAATACCACAACATTTCTACCATTAATACACATTTTGCATAAATGTTTCTCAGTTCCCCGAATGGCAGTGCATGCGACTGTCGCACACAGCGACTGACGTCGGTCCGTCAGAAAGTCACATTGCATGGGTTCCTCCACAACCGGGCAATTTGCTGCAATATGTCCCGCTTGCCGGCAGCGGTAGCAAACAATCCTTTTGGCTGCCTCTTGAGCCCCTGACTTCCCAGGCTGTTCTCGCCAAACTTTGGGTAGAGCTCCCACCCTCTCACTCTCTCCACCCTCACCCCTTGGAATCCTCTTATCCGCCCCTGGGGATGGTCTGGTCTTAGGGTGGAAAGTCCGAGAGTCTCTGGAAGAGGCCGTCAGGTTCTCTGTAGCCAAGTATTTCTCTACACGATCCACAAGACCACCGGCCGTCTCTGGGTCTCCATGGCTTACCCACTTTTGGATGGCAGTAGGAAGAGCTCTCAAAAACCGATCCATTACAACACGTTCCACAATCTCTGGTGCGGACAAAGTCTCTGGCTGTAGCCACTTCCTGCTCAGGTGAATGAGATCATACATTTGAGACCTGGGGGGTTTTCCAAGCTGGAAAGTCCAGTTATGCACACGCTGAGCCCGGACAGCCAGGGTGACACCCAGCCTTGCCAATATTTCAGCTTTTAGCATCACATAGTCTTTTGCTTGGTCAGGCTCTAGGTCATAGTAAGCCTTCTGCGATTCACCAGTTAACAGAGGAGCCACCAGTCCAGCCCACTGCTCCTCAGGCCACTTTTCTCTTTCAGCAGTCCTTTCAAATGTGGTCAAAAATACCTCTGGATCATCCTCTCCAGTCATTTTTGTCAATAAACGACTCACCCCAAAGGACGCGGTATTAGTGGGACGGCTTTCCTCACTGGTCTGCGGACGTTGCTGCATTACTGCTTCCATTTGTTGTAGTCTCTGCTCTTGCTTCTGTAACAGGTCTATGAAGCGGGCCTCAGATTGCTGCTGGGCTTGTTGCTGAGCTTCCAGACTCTGTTGGTGAGCTTGCTGCTGGGCTGCAAGGCTCTGTTGATGAGCTTGCTGCTGGGCTGCAAGGCTCCTTTGCAAACCTGCATTTGTCTGCTGTTGATTGGCATTTGCTAGAGCCAGCTGTTTCAGTATCTCCTCCATGCTGGCTTAAAAAAACTGCCACTGGTTCTCCACCAACTGTGAGGGGGTTAACTCGGTAGCGGGTGTGTGTGACCCCCTGGTTGGGCTCCCCACACAAAAACAGGGCCAGCAGACGGAGTTTGTGGTTTTCCAAATCAAAAGGTGCGGTTTATTTTTCTATGTACAGTGACAAAAACACAGCAAAGCCAAAAAGAAACATAAACAAAATAAATCCTGGTCAGCTTGACCTCTGACTAAACATGCAGGTTTCCTAACTAACAACTGGGATCAGCCTAGTGCTGTCCTAGTCCCTAAGTCCCTGGTTTAGTCAATGTCCAAATAAATAGCCACACAGGCTTTGTCTCACCGCACAGGGGTTCACTCTCCCTAGACAGTCCACACAGGTCTGGGTCCAGGCATGAGCCAACACCTAATGAATCTGGGAGTTTTTGTAGAGGCCTTAAACGAGCTGACAAGCTTCAGCTGATCTCATCAACTCCCTGCCTGCACGACGCCCAGCCCTCTCCCTAGTTGTATAAGTCGGCATAAAGCCTGAATCTGGGAGAAATATATCTACCCCCCTGGATGCAACCAGGTGACTTTACCTTCCTGCTGTCACACTACAAACAAGATTTAGCACAGAATAGCACACTGATAGTTTCCCCAAGTGTCCTTCTCTGTCCCTAAACTCAAGGATTTCAAATATGGTTCAGCAAGATTGATTTAGCACAGAATAGCACACTGATAGTTTCCACGAGTGTCCTTCTCTGTCCCTAAACTCAAGGATTTCAAATATGGTTCAGCAAGATTGGTTTAGCACAGAATAGCACACTGATAGTTTCCCTCACTGTCCTTCTCTGTCCCTACAAACAAGATTTAGCACAGAATAGCACACTGATAGTTTCCCCGAGTGTCCTTCTCTGTCCCTAAACTCAAGGATTTCGAATATGGTTCAGCAAGATTGGTTTAGCACAGAATAGCACACTGATAGTTTCCCTCACTGTCCTTCTCTGTCCCTACAAACAAGATTTAGCACAGAATAGCACACTGATAGTTTCCCAGAGTGTCCTTCTCTGTCCCTAAACTCAAGGATTTCAAATATGGTTCAGCAAGATTGGTTTAGAACAGAATAGCACACTGACAGTTTCCCCGAGTGTCCTTCTCTGTCCCTAAACTCAAGGATTTCAAATATGGTTCAGAAAGATTGGTTTAGGACAGAATAGCACACTGACACTTCCCCTCACTGTCCTTCTCTGTCCCTACAAACAAGATTTAGCACAGAATAGCACACTGATAGTTTCCCCGAGTGTCCTTCTCTGTCCCTAAACTCAAGGATTTCAAATATGGTTCAGCAAGATTGGTTTAGAACAGAATAGCACACTGACAGTTTCCCCGAGTGTCCTTCTCTGTCCCTAAACTCAAGGATTTCAAATATGGTTCAGAAAGATTGGTTTAGGACAGAATAGCACACTGACACTTTCCCTCACTGTCCTTCTCTGTCCCTACAAACAAGATTTAGCACAGAATAGCACACTGATAGTTTCCCCGAGTGTCCTTCTCTGTCCCTAAACTCAAGGATTTCAAATATGGTTCAGCAACATTGGTTTAGCACAGAATAGCACACTGATAGTTTCCCTCACTGTCCTTCTCTGTCCCTACAAACAAGATTTAGCACAGAATAGCACACTGATAGTTTCCACGAGTGTCCTTCTCTGTCCCTAAACTCAAGGATTTCAAATATGGTTCAGCAAGATTGGTTTAGAACAGAATAGCACACTGACAGTTTCCCTCACTGTCCTTCTCTGTCCCTACAAACAAGGATTAGCACAGAATAGCACACTGACACTTTCCCTCACTGTCCTTCTCTGTCCCTACATACAAGGTTTAGCACAGAATAGCACACTGACACTTTCCCTCACTGTCCTTCGCTGTCCCTACAAACCAGGTTTAGCACAGAATGACACACTGACACTCTCCCTACCTATCCTTCTCTGTCCCTAAACACAAGGAATCCAGGATTAGTAAAGGAAAAAAATGACACTGTCCCTGCCTATGCTTCTCTTTCCCTGCTCCAGAACACACTACACAAGGCCGCCGCGCTGGCGGCCTTTTATAGTGTGGGGCGTGTACTAAACCCCCTCAGCAATAATTGGCCACAGGCATCCTGCCTGTGGCCAATCATTGCTCTCCTCGCTGCCGGCGCTGTGATTGGCCAAGCATGCGGGGTCACAGTGCATGCTTGGCCAATCACAGCGCCTGGATGACACTGCAATGGCGTAGTGCATTGTGGGCCGTTCGCGTCACTCGAATTTGGCGCGAACGGCCCAAATCGTTCGATCTTCGTCGAACGATCGAACAGCCGATGTTCGAGTCAAACGTATGTTCGACTCGAACACGAAGCTCATCCCTACTCCCAAGCTAACTGATCGACTTTCGCAACTTTATATCCTACATAAAGCGTACCTCACACCCCTCAGAGTGGCAAGATATAAACGCACCTATTCTACAACGTGTCTGATGTGTGGACAAGAGACGAGCACATTTTTCCACCTGATCTGGGCATGCCCTAAGATACAAGGATTGTGGAAACAAATTGTCACATTTCTACGCGACGAAATGGGCTCACCCCTAGCATTAGACCCCAAACAATGCCTTCTGAGAATGTTACCAGACACAATGGATAAATATACTAAAACATTTCTTCATGAGACACTGTTTTCAGTCAGGAAAATCATTGCTAAAATATGGATGAGACAAACGCCTCCCAAAATAGTAGAATGGAAAATAGAAGTGAATAATACCCTGCCATACAAGAAATGTATATATATCAACAGAGGTTGCCCCAATAAATATAATAAGATATGGGACCGCTGGCTTCAAGAGTCTCGTACCTGTGCATAACAAAACCACATCAGTCAGAAATGAATGCCCAGAAACATGTCTTCCTGGGTAGTCTTTGGATGTACAATGTATTCTTGTAGAGCATGCTCACATGGCAATGATAATGTATCTGTTACCTTACCTACCTCAAGTATGACACTCAATGGATCAGTTACCAAGTTTGTATGCAAAGTATACTTAACATGTATGCACCCTGGAATATTCTGACCCGGGATAACTACCGATTCGCATCCACTCACGGGTCACTTGCCTGTGGCTCCCACTGGGTCGCTCACAAAAGGCAGCTGGGAGGACGAATTGGATATTCGGCCAGTAAGTAGCGGCCATCTTGATACACCCAGAGTCTTTCCCCAACACTGACAAAAAAAAATATATTTTTTTTTTCTCTCTATTCCTACTAATTCCCCACCCCACCCCCATTACTATCTTCACAATACTCTTCAATAACTCTACTACTTATGACTGATCGCCCCCCCCCTGACGTACTCAGGCTGCCCCAACCTACAGCATCGACCGCCGCCACTACGCGATCTCCCCAGACCCACACACACGGCCAAGCATAACGGACGTGTGCGATAGGCCCCCGAGGCTCACCACTTCGCAGAGCAATCCGCACGCACGGTCCAGGGAAGCGGACGTGTGTGACAGGAGCCCTGACCTCATCGCTTCACAGAGCAATCCACACATACGGTCAAGCGTAACGGACGTGTGTGGCAGGAGCTCTGGCCATACAGGAACCCCCTTGGACTCTGGCGTTTCGCTCCTCCAGCAAACGTTAACCTGACGACCTGCGGCTTCCACAGGACCCCACTCTCCCCAAGCTCAGATCCCCCAGCTCACCACCGCTTCACCCACAGCCGCCGACTGCCACCTGCCGCCATCCGGGCGCCCATTTCTAGACTGTTAGAACTGCAGGACAGACCGCGGCTGTGGCCTAGCTCCGGCCATCACTCTACACCCTCCCCGAGTCTCTCTCCAGCAGGCCCGCGTGTGCCGACCGGGTAAGTACATCGGGGCACCACCAACTAGTAGCGAGTTGATCCAGGGTTTACCCGATCGCCCCTCGGGGGGTCAGGAAGGAATTTTTCCCCTGCTGCAGCAATTGGCCAGACTCGGCTGGTGGTTTTTGCCTTCCTCTGGACCAACGGGAGGGCGGTTTAGGTCATTGGGCCCCATCCATCATCCCCATCACCTTTTTCCTCCCATCATGTGCATCTTTAAATACTCAGCGGACACCCTCCGCAGGCTAAGGAATACCGCCCCAACACTTCCAACCGCCACCCAAAAAATCCTACAAAAAGAACAACTGCTTAGGAACAATCGACAATCGACTATCAAAACCACAAAGACACCGCTTCATCTACAAGATTTATCATGCGCCTTGATTAACACCAGATCGGCAGTCAAGCACAGACAGGAAATTCACGATTTCATCACGCAATACGACATAGATTGCCTCTTTATCACGGAAAGTTGGCTAACCCCGGATTGTAACACCGTTCTAACGGAACTAGTACCTGGGAACTACCGCATCCTAACTGAGCACAGAATAGGACAAAGAGGAGGAGGCCTAGCAGTTATCTTCAAATCGCACCTCTCTTTTACCAAACCAACCCTACAGAACTCATTGCCATTCATGGAAACACTCACCCTGCAACTCCAAACAACACCCCATGACACCATTCACATACTGCTATGCTACAGACCACCAGGACCGAAGACAAATCTCCTCACACCCTTCACCGAATTCTTCTCGACATACACTTTAAAAACCAAAAAGTTTTTACTACTCGGGGACTTTAACCTCTGGGCTAACACCACTCAGGACCCCATCGCCACCGCCTGTATCAACCAATTGGAAGAACTAGGGTTGCAGCAACTGATAAATGCACCCACGCATGGATCGGGTCACATTCTTGACCTCATCTTCAAACAAAATATGGACATCAACATACTGGACAACATGCCGTTACCATGGACGGACCACCACGCTATCAAATTCAAATTTACCACCAGCACCATCTCCCAAAAACCGGAAGACTCAACAAAAACATACTGGACAAGATCTCAGAAGAAACTACACTCAAAACTTTTCAAAACCACTCTATCAAAAAAAATAGGAACGCTAAAGCATAACCGCTCAACGGAACAAACACTCAACTCCTTAAACAAAATATTACTACAAACAGCGGACACAGTCGCTCCGAGACGCAGAGCACACATCCGTAAAAACAACTCGGGCTGGTTTAGTGACACTCTTACGCTACTGAAGCAAGAATGCAGAAGAGCTGAAGGAGCCTGGAGAAGAAACCCAACGGAGGAAAACCACACAAACTACAAAGCACTCACTAAGAAATATCACAAAGCAATTTTTAAAGCAAAAAAGGAACATTTCTCAAACACCATAAAAAAAGCCCTAAACCGGCCTCGTGAACTCTTCAAACTAGTCACTCGGACCATGAATCCTACCTGTCTAGAGCCTCCAGCAAACGAAACCCAAGAGTTCTGCAATGAGCTATCGGATTTTTTTATCGACAAAATCGAAAATATTCGGGAAATAATTCAACAGAAAAAAACAACCAACTTCACACAGCCAAAGCAAACAGAGAAAATCAATACGAACATTATACAACTAGCAAAATTTTCGTTGGTCCCGATCACCATTGACACCACCAAAAACATCATCAGAAGCCTCAGAGACACTACATCGTCAAATGACATAATTCCCACAAAACTCCTGAAAGAATGTACCGACATTTTAGCTCCTACCATTACACACATCGTAAATCTATCATTCAAAGAAGGTTTGGTTCCGAACTCCCTCAAGCAAGGTATAATCAAACCCCTCCTAAAGAAACCCAATCTTGACCCTAAGGACCCAAATTACCGCAGACCGGTAACAAGCCTCAACACCATTTCCAAGATCATGGAGAAAGCGGTAGTACAACAGCTACAAGGCCATTTGGACACTTACAAACTCTTGGATCCACTACAATCAGGCTTCCGCCCAGGCCATGGCACAGAAACGGCACTTCTCAAAATATGGGATGACGTCCTCGAAGCCGCAGATGACGGAGAGTCATGTCTCCTGGTGCTGCTGGACCTCAGTGCAGCGTTCGACACAGTAGACCACAAAACTCTACTTATTCGGCTTAAAGAAGTAGCAGGAGTCGCAGACCATGACCTTCCTTGGTTCGCTTCCTTTCTTGAGAATCGTTCTCAGACAGTGAAATTAGGTGCCTTCACCTCTGAAACTCGCGCAATTTCTTGCGGAGTCCCTCAAGGATCACCACTGTCACCCCTTCTCTTTAACATCTACCTCCGCCCACTCCTAAAAATCATTAGCAAACAGGACTTATGCTACCACTCATACGCGGACGACACCCAACTCTACTTTCGTATCACTGGAAAAAAAGACCAATATCACGGATTGGAAAAGTGCCTCACATTGATCGATGATTGGATGACTGAGAGTTCCCTCAAACTCAACGGATCCAAAACAGAACTGCTTCTCCTCCACGCTAACCGAAAGACAAAAACTAAAACCTCTTGGACACCACCCACCATTCTCGGACAGACCATCACCCCGAGCACCAAAGTCAAAAGTCTCGGAGTCATCTTTGACTCGGAGATGTCGATGGACGCTCAAATAGGATCAGTAATCAGCGGATCTCATTATCTCCTCCGCCTGCTGCGTAGACTCATTCCCTTCATCCCAGAAGAGGACACAGCAGTAGTAGTTGGATCAATTATCAACTCCCGACTCGACTACGCAAACTCCCTCTACCTCGGACTACCCAAATACCAAATGTCACGCCTACAAGTCGTCCAGAACACGGCAGCCAGACTGATAACAGGAAAAAAACCCTGGGAATCCATCACCCCTGCACTGAGGACCCTTCATTTGTTAGCCGTAAAAGATCGGGTCACATTCAAGACCCTCTGCCTCACCCACAAGTGCACACAAGGAATCGCTCCGCAATATTTATGCGAGAAGATAAAGCATTACAACCCCAAACGCAGTCTCCGATCAACAAACCAAAACCTCCTTCACATCCCCAAATTTTGTTACAAATCAAAGGGAGAGCGAAGATTTGCAGTCCAAGGACCACGGCTATGGAACGCACTACCCACGGATATCCGTATGGAAGAAAACCATCGGGCCTTTAGGAAAAAACTTAAGACCCACCTCTTCTGATGGATCAGGAAGCTACTGGATGCAAAGCGCCTTGAGGCGATTTAGTTCGCATTTGTTAGCGCTATACAAGTTTTTCACTCACTCACTCACTCACCCTTTGATCAATAAAAACCTTTGTTCAACGTTAAAAAAATAAATAAATTAGATCAAGAATTGTAATTACATGACATTGTTGAACAGTGGTAGGAAAAATTGGGCCTTTGGTGGTGGTGCTGGTGCCACAACACTGTAAGCCCTCACAGTTACTCTTGGTGGCCGCAGGAATGGGCCCTGCTGTGAATTATTAGATCAAGAATTGTAATTACATGCCCCTGTTGAGCAGGGGCATAAAAATTGTGCCTTAGGCACTGGTGCCACAACACTGCAACCCCTCACAGATACTGTACTTGGAGCGCAGCAATGAGACCTGTTGCAAAGTATTGCATCAAAAATTGTAATTACAAGCCCCTGTTAAACAGGGGCAGAAGAATTGGGCCTTAGGCACTGGTGCTGGTGCCACAACACTGCAACCCCTCACAGATACTGTACTTGGAGCACAGCAATGAACCCTGCTGCAAAGCATTGCATCAAAAATTGTAAATACACGCCCCTGTTAAACAGGGGCTGAAAAATTGGGCCTTAGCCACTGGTGGCGGTGCCCAGAACCAAAAATGTTCTTTCAAGCTATCAGCATGATTGAGGAGGAAGAAGATCACTCAGCATAACGGGATAGTCACTCAGCATCAGCATAGGCAGTCTTGAAGGGATCTGACATTTCCAAAAAAATTATTCAGTTACATCAGCATCAGGTGCTTGGTAGCTGGTGATGATCCAAGACTGATTCATTTTTATGAAGCTCAGTCGATCGACCGAGTCGGTGGACAGGCGCACCCTATGATCGGTTACAAATCCTCCAGCAGCACTGAATGTGTGTTCCGAAAGAATGCTGGATGCAGGACAGGCCAGTACCTCAATTGCATACTGTGCAAGCTCTGGCCAGTGATCCATCCTCAAGACCCAGTAACCCAGAGGATTTCTGGTGGGAAAGCTGTCCAAGTCTGATCTTGTCCCTAGGTATTCCTGCACCATGTAAACCAGACACTGGCGATGGTTGCTTGAAGCGATCATACCTTGGGGCTGTGTACTAAAAAATTGTCTGAACGCATCAGTCAGACGGCCACCTTCTCCACCGCTCATTCTTTGACTGACCGGAGCCTCAGCAACACGTTGTCCAGGACCAGGAATTTGTAACCCAATGCCCACAGAGTTTCCTGGTTTGCTTCAGGACCTCCTGTAAGCCCGGGTACCTGCCCAAGAACCGCTGCACCACCAAGTTAAGGACGTGAGCCAAACAGATCACATGGGTCAGTTGTCCCTGTCGGAGGGCGGAGAGGAGTTTGGTGCCATTGTCGGAAACCACCTTTCCTGGCTTAAGCTGGCATGGCGTCAACAACCTCTGAGCCTGCCCCTGCAGAGCTGACAGAATCTCTGGCCCAGTGTGGCTCCTGTCCCCCAAGCACACCAGCTCAAGCACCGCCTGCGTACTTGCGTAGCCCCTTGAATGCCTAGGGAGCACTGCTGGTTCCGAGGACAAAGCACAGATAGAGGCCATGGAGGAAGAAGAAGAGGAGGGGGTGGAGGAGAGAGATGTGTCAGAATCACCAGTAGTAACTTTTTGGAGGCGTGGTGGCGGAACAACCTCCAACACTACTGCACCTTGTCCTGCATCCTTCCCAGCTGCCAGCAGAGTCACCCAATGCGCCGTGAAAGATAGGTAACGTCCCTGTCCATGCCTGCTGGACCATGAGTCAGCGGTAATATGCACCTTACCGCTGACCGCCCTGTCCAGCGAGGCCAAGACATTGCTTTCCACATGCCGGTAGAGAGCCAGAATCGCCTTCCGTGAGAAAAAGTGGCGTTTGGGAACCTGCCACTGAGGAACCGCACATTCAACAAACTCACGGAAGGGGGCAGAGTCTACCAACTGAAAAGGCAGCAGTTGAAGTGCTAGCAATTTAGCCAAGCTAGCATTCAACCGTTGGGCATGTGGATGGCTGGGAGCGAACTTCTTTCAGTGGTGCAGCAGCTGGGGCAGGGAAATTCGCCTGGTACAATCGGACGTCGGTGTACCGATAGCAGATTGCCCGCAAGTACTTGACTGTGACTGTGACACACCTAATTCTACACCTTCATTTCTCTCAGGGCAGGTTTCAGAGAGGACTGAAGGTATAGTGGAGTTGGAGATCCCTGCTGATGAGGAGCAAGGAGAGTTCCGCTTTGTTCTTTGGTGTGGGTCTTTTAGGTACGCCTGCCAATGGACTGCATGGCAGGTCGACATATGTCTGGTCAAGCACGTGGTGCCCAAGCGGCTGATGTTTTGGCAACGTGAGATACGCTTCAGACATATGTTGCAAATGGCAACGGTGCGATCTGCTGCACACGTCTGAAAAAAGGCCCACACCAAAGAACTTTTGGAATAACGCGCAGAGACAGCAGCGCTCTGCACATGCGGAGCTCTGCTGTGTGATGCAGTCGGTGTGCTGCCCTTAAGCTGGCCCCTGGAGGGCATCCTGCCTCATTGGAGATGTGCCTCCTTCTCCTCCTCCTCTCTCCTATCAGGCACCCATGTGGAGTCAGTGACCTCATCATCCCCTCCCTCCTCATTACTGGAGCAAATCTGGCAGTATGCTGCAGCTGGGGGAACATGACTGCCAGATAGCTCTCTGGGCTCACGTTACTACCCCCTCTCTCTGGGCTCACATTACTGCCTTCCTCTAGCTGGGTTCCATCATCGGACCCTTCAAAACGCTGGGCATCCTCCTAGGGCATGTACCCAACACTGTGGTCAAACAGTTCGGGGGACTCCTCAGGAGGACATGGTGGGGCTAGGGAAGGAGTGACTGATGCCATTGAGCCGAGGGAATAGGCCGCTTTGGCAGCTGCTTTGCCAGACAAAGTACCCTGAGCCTGGGTGAGAGAGGATGAGGAGGATGAGGACGGCTTGGTCATCCACTCTACCAAATCATGGGCATGTTGCAGCTCAACATGGCTAGCTGCCGAGAAGAAGGACAAGCGTGTCCCACGGCCACGTGCTGATGAGAATGCACCGTGTCCACGACCAGCACTGTTGCCTCTAAACACAGAGCCTGCTTGCCCTCCTTTATTGTCTCGTGACTGTCTGCCTCTCTTTATTTGCCTTCCAGACATACTAATGGCCTGCAGTGAGATGTAGCTGCACAAAGGTGGGATGTATATACATATATATATATATATATATATACATATATATATATATATATATATATATATATAATGCAGCTATCAGACGCCACTGCCTGCTGTGGTATTAGTATGAGAAAAGCCGCAAAGGTCTTCAGTTAGTTTTAGGTGAACACTGTGGAGAGGACACAGTACAATAACTGAAAATACTAGCAGCTCTCTGCCTGTGGTTTTAATACGAGAACACCACAAATTTTATTCAGGTTCCTTTAAGTGAATGCTCTGCAAAGGACAGAAGTACTGCAGTACACTACATTAAATTAATGCAGCACTCTGCCTGTTGTTTTATTATGAGAACACCACTAACTGTATTCAGGTAAGCTTTAGGTGAACGCTATGCAAAGCACACAGTACACTAAGTGAAACTCTGCTGCAGCTAGCACAATCACCTGCCTGCCTGTCACAGTATAGAGAACAGCAGTAACGGATCTAGCTAAACTAAATACAGTGTATAAATATATATACAACACCTAGGATGCATGTATATCCTCTACACAATGTAACAGCAGCTAACTGACTCACCTGCCTGCTCTATTTAACAGATTGTTTGGACACTCTTTGGACAAAGTGTACCCACGGATTGGTATTTACTACCAACCTTTGGATGCTTGCTCCTTTTGGGAGCCTTTTTGCCTTTTTATTCTTAGTTAAAAAAAGCTTCTTAATTGTTTAATACATATCAATAGACACAGTATTACCTATACCTAACCCTTTATTAATCCTTGCTTTTTTCCTACACCCCCTTTTATTGTTCTTCCCCTATTGTTTTTCAGAGAGATATAAATATAATCTATTCTTTACACATCTCCCCCTTTTTCTAATTGTACGATGGCTCTTCTATCTATTGTAACTCTTAATGTACAGGGTTTAAACTTGCCCCGAAAAGAACTAAAGCTTTTCGATCCTTCTCAAAACGAAATGCACATGTGGTCTGTCTTCAAGAGACACATTTTTCATCCCATTCTTGTCCTAAATTCATTAGCCGCAAATACCCTCAAGTTTATACTTCATCAGCAGATACCAAACAAAGAGGTGTTTTAATCGCATTCCATCATACAATGTCATTCACATTTTACACAGAACTTAAAGACCCTGAAGGTCGATACATAATATTGACAGGCTTCTTACAAGATACCGAAACTACTATAGTCTCATATTATGCCCCTAATAAAAATACACTGTCATTCTTCTCCCATGTATCATCCTCGCCGAATTTGGACATCTATCTGGCCTCATAATTAATGCACAAAAATCCAAAGCACTAAATATATCATTATCACCTGAACTTCAATCACAACTACACAGCTCTCTCCCATTTACCTGGTCAATGACTCATATCACCTATCTAGGTATAAATTTCACAGCTAATCCAAGTGATCTTTATATGTCTAACTGTTCCCCGATGTTAACACAACTATCCAAGTTACTTTCCACATGGTCATCCATGCCTCTAGCATGGATGGGTCGGATAACTTTTATCAAAATATCCATTCTCCCAAAGATTCTTTACCTCTTTAGAGTACTTCCTATAACAGTTCCTTCACACTTCTTACGCATCCTCCAACGCAAAACCATCCAATATATCTGGAATAAACTTAGACCTCGCATACCTAAACAGACTCTATATACTCCCAAAATAAAAGGAGGCCTCGGAGTACCTGATTTTACGAAATATTATTATGCGGCACAATTAGCTCAATTGATGAAATACCATGCTACTAAAGAAATACCTCTATGGGTAGCATTAGAATCAGTGGACTGTGATCCCCTTTCCACTGCAAATCTCCTCTGGCCTCCCCCTGCTCAACGGAAATCTATCACTAATCCCTACACTAAACATGGCCTCTCCATATGGGACAGGTTAAAAACTTGTTTCGGTTTCCAATCTAGACAAAACCCTCTTCCTCTTTTCTTCATAACCCTTCCTTCTATCCAGCCTGCTCTTCCCCAACATCATTTTCAGCATGGACTAACACAGGTCTTCTACGACTCCACCAATTCTTTCAATCTTCAAATATAATACCTTTCCTAACCTTATGTGAGCAACATAATCTACCACAAACAGAAACCTTTAGATACCTTCAATTAAAACAAATTCTGACCCCATACACACCAATAGTCACTACACCTCATAAACTCTCTATTTTGGAACAGAGCTGTATATCAGACCCACACAGAAGAGGACTGATTTCAGATTCATATGCCCAATTAATTTCAAATACAACTTCCTCTCCTCCATCCTACACAGGAAACTGGGAGAATGATGTCCACCTCCATTTAGATGATCAAGATTGGGCTCAAATTTGGCAAGCGACCAAATCAGCTACTCCTAATATTGTAGCTCTTGAGACCAATTACAAAGTCCTCACTAGATGGTATTTAGTTCCAGCACGATTAGCTAAATTTAACCTTCAATACCCCGCCAACTGCTTCAGAGGTTGTACAACACTGGGCACACACACACACACACATTTGGTGAGAATGTCCCATAGCTAACTCATTCTGGAAGAAAGTATTCAAAATTCTTTCAACAATATTTAAAATTACCTTAATGCCTGATCCGACTGTAGCACTATTAAACCCCAAATCTTGACCCTTCGCCAATTTAGACTATTACTGTTTGTAACAATAGCGGCTAAACAATCCATAGCGAAAGCATGGAAAACTAACTCCCTTTGCATACAAACTGTTAAACAAAGAGTGACACAAGCCATGGTACACACAAAGACTGAAGCAATTTATCTAGATAAAATACCCAAATTTGAATCTATATGGAAACCTTGGATAGATCATTATCTTCCACCAAATTTAAATAAATCATTGATATAGACACAAAGAAATGTGATAAATACTCCAATCCCTGTGATCCATGTTTTCTACTTTACCACATGATGTTACTCTCTGGAAGGTTTTTTCTTCCTCCCCTTTCCCTTTTCCTTTCCCTACCTTATTTATAGTACAAATAGGGGTAGAGAATATGTTCACTTGCTTTCTCAGGGAATGCCAAGCCATGAAGCCAGACCTTGGCCCTGATTGTAGTTTGTTATCCCCTACTATTTCATAATAGTTATAAAAAGAAAAATTTGCGCTAGGTGCAAAAGTGGATGTGACAATAATAAATGAATAAATCCTGAACGGAAATCCTGCTGCTAAACACCACAACCCTGATATAAGGTACAACAAAAAATACAAATAAAAGTATAGCGCTGGATAAATAAGCTATATGTAACCATATAGTTCAAAAAATGTGCAGCAAAAAAAGCACAAAAAAAAAAAAACTGGAAATAAGTGCTGAAATAAATCACATAAAAGTTCACATAGTTCATATGAAACTGTATAAAAGGTCTCCTATCCGGAGATGTGGTGAAAGTTCAATCAAACTGTGCAGATATCCAGTAACAAACATATGAGTGGCATCAAGTGCATGGAAAGACCCGCCACCAAGAGGAGAAGTGAAGGCTTACCAAACAGCCTGCGACCGCCCCTTCTCAGGGGGGTAACAACAGGCTCAGCAGAATAGTGGTCCTCACTGGAACGTTGGGAAAATCGCCAGAGACGCCTCATCCATGCTATCCAAGCTGGTAAACCGGAAGTGATCCGCAAACTCTTTCTGGGTCAGAGTGGGTGCACATCCAATGGCAAGATGTAAGTGGTATCCAAAAAAAATAGAAACAATGCAACTTCCAAATCTTCACGCTTATCCCGGAGCGCTCTCCTTGTTGGGGGTAGGGTAATCACAAGCTGTGTGATGTATTTTCTCCCAGACACAACTCCATTGCAGGACAGCTGAGGGCAATTATAATCAGGGAGGTGGGCGGGATCCATTTAGGTCCAATCTGTGCCCAATCTGTATGTCTTCTCTCCCAGACACAACTCCACTGCAGCTGCTCCACGGTGAAACATGGTGGTGGCAGCATCATGTTGTGGGGATGCTTTTCTTCAGCAGGGACAGAGAAGCTAGTCAGAGTTGATGGGGAGATGGATGGAGCCAAATACAGGGCAATCTTAGAAGAAAACCTGTAAAAGTCTGCAAAAGACTTGAGACTGGGGCGGAGGTTCACCTTCTAGCAGGACAACGATCCTAAACATACAGCCAGACCTAAATCCAATTGAGAATCTGTGGCAAGACTTAAAAATTGCTGTTCACAGCTGCTCTCTATCCAATCTGACAGAGCTTGAGCTATTTTGTAAAGAAGAATGGGCAAAAATGTCACGCTCTAGATGTGCAAAGCTGGTACAGACATCACCAAAAAGACTTGCAGCTGTAATTGCAGCGAGAGGTGACGCCATTACGCGGTAACTATGCCGCAAGGCAGGGACTGTTATATGGGGGGGGGGGGGGGCAGTAGGACATTGCTTGCATACAGTAGGACATTGCTTGCATACACTCCTTTTTTTTTTTTCTGTTGGAAGCAGCTGTATGATGCAATAAGAGTGGGACTTACCCTCTGACCTCTCCAGGGCGGGATTTTTGTTTTGGCTTTAAATGGCAGTGATCTCTCCACCTTGCTTCTGTGTAGAGCCCTTTCTTTGTGCTCTCCCCTGGGGATTACTTTGAACCTATCCAGTCTAATAGTAAGTAATATGCACTTTGTATACTGTTCTTTTGTGATCGGGTCTTTTTTTATCCTATTTTTTTTTTCATGTTTATTTACTATGGTCTGTCTTTGTATTCCCTCCTTTTAGAGAGTTACTACTCGGGAGATCTGTATTATATATCCCTCTTGAGTTAAGGATTCCAGCCTACTGATACTTTGAATTATTACTGTGACTTCCTCCATTTGGAATTGTCGGCTGAAAAGGAAGACCTTCTTCTTATATCCAGTTTCTCTATATGTGACTTTGAAGTCAAACTCACCGTTTACTCGGAAATTACAGGTAGCCATCTTTATGTGTGTGTGGGGTGCCCCCTTTTTTTTTTTCCCTCTATTGTTACTAACTAGTCCAACTTGGCTCTGGATTAGGTATTGATCATACCTGTCTTATTTTTAGCTGGTTTCCCCGTTTTTGCTTCACCAGCATTGCACATTCTTTGCGTGGCTCTTTTCTTTCCTCAATTGTATGTCGATGTTGGCTAAACGCTAACCAAGTATCGTAGCTATAAGGTACCTCTTCTCTCTCCTTTTTTTATTTCTTCTACCCTGTTCTTCATGTTTTTTCACGCCTATTTTTGGTTCTTTGGCCTTCTCTCAATGCTTACCCAAATGAATGTGTCAGTATTTTATTTATAAATCAATGTCTTTGTTTTTATATAGAGTGAGATCCCTTTCTTGCTTCTACAACTACTACTTTTCCTGAATTTGCGTCCTGAAGAAGCCCCAAGGCGAAACGTGTTGATGCATTCGGGTTATCATCATTTATATGTACTCATATGTATGATTTTTAATTCTTATATTGTCCTTGTATTCAATTTAATTTATGTGGTTCTCTTTTTCTATTAAACATTTATATATTTTTTATACATCTCTATTGTTTACTGTGCCGCTAAAAGTCAGAGTAGGGCCCATATCCTTATTTTTTTCCTTTTCTTTACTACAGCGAAAGGTGGTTCTACAAATTATTGACTCAGTGGGGCTGAATACAAATGCACGCCCCATTTTTCACATATTCATTTGTAAAAAAAAATTGAAATCCCATTTTCCTTCCACTTCACAATTATGTGCAACTTTGTGTTGGTCTATCACATAAAATCCCAATAAAATACATTTACGTTTTTGGTTGTAAAATGACAAAATGTAGAAAATTGCAAAGGGTATGAATACTTTTTCAAGGCACTGTATAGTTTCAAATTTATTTAAAAAATCATAATTAAAACATTTCATGATATTAAATGTTGACAATTTCCAATTGTGATAAAAACATATGTTAAAAAGAGCTGACATATAAGAAATTCATATATTGATGAAATAAATTAATATTGTTCTGGTACATGATAGTATATACATAAAAAAAATACATGATTGACACAGATTGTAACAAACAACATATCTTGGCATCCTAAGACTCTATGCATTTTGTGGATCCCTGTCCACTTTTCACAACTCTTTTCCTCTTTATGTTCTTGATTGTTCTTTTAAAATAACTTCAAACTGATAGCTACTACAAATCTGAGATCTGTTTTCTCATATTTGAGCTGAGTAATGTTTTAAAGAATAATTTTAGATGTTCTGCATCCTGCAATGCTGTCTGCAACCTCCTGGCTCTGAGTATATCTTGTTTTGCTCCTAAACATATACTCCTAGATAGGGATGAGCTTCGTGTTCGAGTCGAACATACGTTCGACTCGAACATCGGCTGTTCGATCGTTCGACGAAGATCGACCGATTTGGGCCGTTCGCGCCAAATTCGAGTGACGCGAATGGCCCAAAATGCACTACGCCATCGCAGTGTCATCCAGGCGCTGTGATTGGCCAAGCATGCACTGTGACCCCGCATGCTTGGCCAATCACAGCGCCGGCAGCGAGGAGAGCAATAATTGGCCACAGGCAGGATGCCTGTGGCCAATTATTGCTGAGGGGGTTTAGTACACGCCCCACACTATAAAAGGCCGCCAGCGCGGCGGCCTTGTGTAGTGTGTTCCGGAGCAGGGAAAGAGAAGCATAGGCAGGGACAGTGTCATTTTTTTCCTTTACTAATCCTGGATTCCTTGTGTTTAGGGACAGAGAAGGATAGGTAGGGAGAGTGTCAGTGTGTTATTCTGTGCTAAACCTGGTTTGTAGGGACAGAGAAGGACAGTGAGGGAAAGTGTCAGTGTGCTATTCTGTGCTAAACCTTGTTTGTAGGGACAGAGAAGGACAGTGAGGGAAACTGTCAGTGTGCTATTCTGTCCTAAACCTTGTTTGTAGGGACAGAGAAGGACAGTGAGGGAAAGTGTCAGTGTGCTATTCTGTGCTAAACCTTGTTTGTAGGGACAGAGAAGGACAGTGAGGGAAACTGTCAGTGTGCTATTCTGTGCTAAACCAATCTTGCTGAACCGTATTTGAAATCCTTGAGTTTAGGGACAGAGAAGGACACTCGGGGAAACTATCAGTGTGCTATTCTGTGCTAAACCTTGTTTGTAGGGACAGAGAAGGACAGTGAGGGAAAGTGTCAGTGTGCTATTCTGTGCTAAACCAATCTTGCTGAACCATATTTGAAATCCTTGAGTTTAGGGACAGAGAAGGACACTCGGGGAAACTGTCAGTGTGCTATTCTGTGCTAAACCTTGTTTGTAGGGACAGAGAAGGACAGTGAGGGAAAGTGTCAGTGTGCTATTATGTGCTAAACCTTGTTTGTAGGGACAGAGAAGGACAGTGAGGGAAACTGTCAGTGTGCTATTCTGTGCTAAACCAATCTTGCTGAACCGTATTTGAAATCCTTGAGTTTAGGGACAGAGAAGGACACTCGGGGAAACTATCAGTGTGCTATTCTGTGCTAAACCTTGTTTGTAGGGACAGAGAAGGACAGTGAGGGAAACTGTCAGTGTGCTATTCTGTGCTAAACCTTGTTTGTAGGGACAGAGAAGGACAGTGAGGGAAAGTGTCAGTGTGATATTCTGTGCTAAACCAATCTTGCTGAACCATATTTGAAATCCTTGAGTTTAGGGACAGAGAAGGACACTCGGGGAAACTGTCAGTGTGCTATTCTGTGCTAAATCTTGTTTGTAGGGTCAGAGAAGGACAGTGAGGGAAACTATCAGTGTGCTATTCTGTGCTAAACCTTGTTTGTAGGGACAGAGAAGGACAGTGAGGGAAACTGTCAGTGTGCTATTCTGTGCTAAACCAATCTTGCTGAACCATATTTGAAATCCTTGAGTTTAGGGCCAGAGAAGGACACTCGGGGAAACTGTCAGTGTGCTATTCTGTGCTAAACCTTGTTTGTAGGGACAGAGAAGGACAGTGAGGGAAAGTGTCAGGTGCTATTCTGTGCTAAACCAATCTTGCTGAACCATATTTGAAATCCTTGAGTTTAGGGACAGAGAAGGACACTCAGGGAAACTTTCAGTGTGCTATTCTGTGTTAAACCAATCTTGCTGAACCATATTTGAAATCCTTGAGTTTAGGGACAGAGAAGGACACTCGGGGAAACTATCAGTGTGCTATTCTGTGCTAAACCTTGTTTGTAGGGACAGAGAAGGACAGTGAGGGAAACTGTCAGTGTGCTATTCTGTGCTAAACCTTGTTTGTAGGGACAGAGAAGGACAGTGAGGGAAAGTGTCAGTGTGCTATTCTGTGCTAAATCTTGTTTGTAGGGACAGAGAAGGACAGGGAGGGAAACTGTCAGTGTGCTATTCTGTGCTAAACCAATCTTGCTGAACCGTATTTGAAATCCTTGAGTTTAGGGACAGAGAAGGACACTCGGGGAAACTATCAGTGTGCTATTCTGTGCTAAACCTTGTTTGTAGGGACAGAGAAGGACAGTGAGGGAAACTGTCAGTGTGCTATTCTGTGCTAAACCAATCTTGCTGAACCATATTTGAAATCCTTGAGTTTAGGGACAGAGAAGGACACTCGGGGAAACTGTCAGTGTGCTATTCTGTGCTAAACCAATCTTGCTGAACCGTATTTGAAATCCTTGAGTTTAGGGACAGAGAAGGACACTCGGGGAAACTATCAGTGTGCTATTCTGTGCTAAACCTTGTTTGTAGGGACAGAGAAGGACAGTGAGGGAAACTGTCAGTGTGCTATTCTGTGCTAAACCAATCTTGCTGAAGCATATTGCAAATCCTTGTGTTTAGGGACAGAGAAGGATAGGCAGGGGACAGTGTCAGTGTCATTGTTGCTAAGCCTCCTGCACAGTATACACCTGAAGGTAGCCCTTATTGCTGTTTTTCCCATCTCCCTGCAGGCCATCCATTAAAATGTCTGGAAGGCAAACAAGGAGAGGCAGACAGTCAGGAGGCAAAAAAAGAGGGCAAGCAGGCTCTGTGTCTGGGGGCAACAGTGCTGGTCGTGGACGCGGTGCATTGTCATCAGCACATGGCCATGGGGCACGCTTGTCCTTCTTTTTGGCAGCTGGACATGTTGAGCCACATCATGCCGAAGACTTGGTAGAGTGGATGACCAAGCCCACCTCATCCTCCTCATCCTCTCTCACCCAGGCTCAGGGTACTGGCAAAGCAGCTGCCAAAGCCTCCTCTTCTCTGGTATCAATGTCATCATTAGTCACTCCTTCCCTAGACCCACCATGTCCTCCTCCTGAGGAGTCCCCCAAACTGTTTGAGCACAGTGTTGGGTACATGCTCCAGGAGGATGCCCAGCGTTTCGAAGGATCTGATGATGATACCCAGCTAGAGGAAGGCAGTAGCGTGAGAGCAGAGAGAGGGGATGCTCAAGAAGGACACCAATCTGGCAGTCATGCTCCAGCAGCTGCAGCATACTGCCAGATTGGCTCCAGTGATGAGGAGGGAGGGGATGATGAGGTCACTGACTCCACGTGGGTGCCTAATAGGAGAGAGGAGGAGGAGGAGGATGAGGAGGAGGCACATCTCCAACGAGGCAGGATGCCCTTGGGTGGCCAGCGTATGGGAAGCACACCGACGGAATCACACCGCAGAGCTCTGCCTGTGCAGGGCGCTGCCTCTGCCCATCATTCAAAAAGTTCTTTGGTGTGGGCCTTTTTTGAGGCGAGTGCATCAGATCGCACAGCTGCTGTTTGCAACATATGTCTCAAGCGTATATCGCATGGCCAAAACATCAGCCGCTTGGGCACCACATGCTTGATCAGACATATGTTGACCTGCCATGCAGCTCGTTGGCAAGCCTACCTTAAAGACCCACACCAAAGAACAAAGCGGACCTCTCCTTGCACCGCATCAGCTGGGATCTCCAACCCCACTATACCTTCAGTCCTCTCTGAAACCTGCACTGAGAGGAATGAAGGTGTAGAATTAGGTGTGTCACAGCCAAGTACTTGCGGCCACTCTGCTAGCAGTACACCGACGTCCGATTCTAGCAGGCAAATTTCCCTGCCCCAGCTGCTGGACCGTCAAAAGAAGTTCACTCCCAGCCATCCACATGCCCAGCGGTTGAATGCTAGCTTGGCTAAATTGCTAGCGCTTCAACTGCTGCCTTTTCAGTTGGTAGACTCGGCCCCCTTCTGTGAGTTTGTGCAATGTGCGGTTCCTCAGTGGCAGGTTCCCAAACGCCACTTTTTCTCACGGAAGGCGATTCCGGCTCTCTACAGGCATGTGGAAGGCAATGTCTTGGCCTCGCTGGACAGGGCGGTCAGCGGTAAGGTGCATATTACCGCTGACTCATGGTCCAGCAGGCATGGACAGGGACGTTACCTTTCTTTCACGGCCCATTGGGTCACTCTTTTGGCAGCTGGGAAGGATGCAGGACAAGGTGCAGTAGTGTTGGAGGTTGTTCCACCGCCACGCCTCCAAAATGCTACTACTGGTTGTGACACACCTCTCTCCTCCACCCCCTCCTCTTCTTCTTCCTCCATGGCCTCTTCCTGTGGTTTGTCCTCGGAACCAGCGGTGCTCCGTAGGCGTTCAAGGGGCTATGCAAGTACACAGGCAAAAAGATGCCATGCCGTGTTTGCGCTGGTGTGTTTGGGGGACAGGAGCCACACTGGGGCAGAGGTCCTGTCTGCTCTGCAGGGGCAGGCCGAGAGGTGGCTGACGCCACGCCAGCTTAAGCCAGGAATGGTGGTTTGGGACAATGGCACCAACCTCCTCTCCGCCCTCCGACAGGGACAACTGACCCATGTGCCCTGTATGGCTCACGTCCTTAACCTGGTGGTGCAGCGGTTCTTGGGCAGGTACCCGGGCTTACAGGATGTCCTGAGGCAGGCCAGGAAAGTCTGTGTGCATTTCCGCAGATCTTATAATGCCAGTGCTCGCCTGGCTGAGCTGCAAAAGGAGTTGAACCTGCCCAAGAACCGCCTTATATGTGACATGCCCACCAGGTGGAACTCAACGTTGGCCATGCTGCAGCGGCTGCACACGCAGCAGAGGGCCATCAATGAGTACCTGTGCGACTACGGCACCAGGACAGGGTCAGGGGAGCTCGGGTTTTTTTCACCACGCCAGTGGGGCATGATCAGGGATGCATGCACTGTCCTGGCACCATTTGAGGAGGCCACGAGGATGGTGAGCAGTGACAGTGCATGCATCAGTGACACTGTACCTCTTGTCCACCTGTTGGAGCACACGCTGCATGGAATAACGGACAGGGCACTTGAGGCAGAACAGAGGCAGGAAGAGGAGGACTTCCTTGCCTCTCAAGGCCCCCTTTACCCAGACAGTGTTCCTTCTGTCCCACCCATCGCACAGGAAGAGGAGGAGGAGGAGGAGGAGGATTGTTTCAGCATGGAGGTGGAGGCTGGCACTCAGCATCATCAGCAGCAGTCTTTTAGGGATGATTTACAGTCCCAAGAAACCAGTGGACTTGTACGTGGCTGGGAGGAGGTGGCTGCGGATCATGTCGTCCTTAGTGACCCAGAGGACTCCGGACTGAATGCCTCAGCTAACCTACGCTGCATGGCCTCCCTGATCCTGCAAAGTCTGCGGAAGGATCCTCGTATTCTTCGGATCAAGGAGAGGGACCATTACTGGCTGGCCACTCTCCTTGATCCACGGTACAAGGGTAAGGTTGCGGACCTTATGTTACCGTCGCAGAGGGAGCAGAGGATGAGACAACTCCGGGAGGCCTTGCAGAAAGGTCTGTGCAACGCGTTCCCAGAGACTGGGAGGTTACAAACTCCTGGTCCTGGACAACGAGTTGCTGAGGCTTCGGGCAGTCAAAGAAGGAGCGGTGGGGAAGGTGGCCGTCTGACCGATGCGTTCAGACAATTCTTTAGTCCGCAGCCCCAAAGTATGATCGGTTCCAGCAACCATCGCCAGCGTCTGATATACATGGTGCAGGAATACCTAGGGGCAAGGTCAGACTTGGACACCTTCCCCACCGAAAATCCTCTGGCTTACTGGGTCTTGAGGATGGATCACTGGCCAGAGCTTGCACAGTATGCAATTGAGCTACTGTCCTGCATCCAGCGTTCTTTCAGAACGCACATTCAGTGCTGCTGGAGGATTTGTCACGGATCGCAGGGTGCGCCTGTCCACCGACTCGGTTGATCGACTGACTTTCATCAAGATGAACCAGTCTTGGATCACCACCAGCTACCACACACCTGATGCTGATATAACAGACTAATTGATTTTAAAATGTCACATCCCTTCAAGACTGATGCTGATGCTGAGTGCCTGTGCTGTTATGTTGACTGGCTATCCTCCCCATCCTCCTCAATGATCCGATTAATGATGATAGCTTGGAAGATCATTTTGGTTTATGGGTGCCGCCACCAGTGGCTAAGGCCCAATTTTTCAGCCCCTGTTTAACAGGGGCATGTAATTACAATTTTTGATGCAATACTTTGCAACAGGGCTCATTGCTGTGCTCCAAGTACAGTATCTGTGAGGGGTTGCAGTGTTGTGCCACCAGTGGCTAAGGCCCAATTTTTCAGCCCCTGTTTAACAGGGGCGTGTAATTACAATTTTTGATGCAATACTTTGCAACAGGGCTCATTGCTGTGCTCCAAGTACAGTATCTGTGAGGGGTTGCAGTGTTGTGCCACCAGTGCCTAAGGCCCAATTTTTCAGCCCCTGTTCAACAGGGACATGCAATTATAATTATTGATCTAATAATTCACAGCAGGGCCCATTGCTGCGCCCACCAAGAGTAACTGTCAGGCCTTACAGTGTTGTGTCAACACCACCACCACCACCACCACCACCAAAGGCCCAATTTTTCAGCCCCTGTTCAACAGGGGCATGCAATTATAATTATTGATCTAATAATTCACAGCAGGGCCCATTGCTGCGCCCACCAAGAGTAACTGTCAGGCCTTACAGTGTTGTGGCACCAGCACCACCATCAAAGGCCCAATTTTTACTACCACTGTTCAACAATTATATGTTATTACAATTCCTGATATAATAGTTGACAGCAGGGCGTTCCAGCACCCACCAAGAGTAACTGTGAGTGCTTACAGTGTTGTGCCAACACCAACACCTAAGGGGCCAATTTCTGCAGAGTATATACGGCAGGTCCCTACTTTCAAACATCCAACTTACAAACGACTCCTACTTGCAAACGGAAGAAGACAACAGGAAGTGAGAGGAAATCTACCCCTAGGAAGGAAAATTCTCTCCTGTAAGAATTAATATGGGAGAAAGGTGTCTCCTCTCTACTGATGCTTTATCACCAATCCTTGTTTCAATAAAAACACCACATTTCAAAAACAGTTGTCATTGGGACGCAAAGTGAAGTGAAATGTTCTGAACAGGGGCACAGACAGCAAAACAAATGTTACAGGGGTGATAACCCTTCCCTATGTTTTCCAAAAAGCTTAAAAATCGATTTTTTGGCTGGAGCTACACTTAAACAATGTACATGTTCAAAATTACAAACAGATTCTACTTAAGAACAAACCTACAGTCCCTGTCTTGTTTACACCGGTCTTGTTTACACCGCCTGTATACTGCTGTTCAGAGTATATAGGGCCTTTTTTATTTTGTGTTGCGGGGTTCCCCTTAATATCCAAACAAGACCCAAAGGGGCTGTTAATGGGCTGGGGTGGGGGGGGGGGGGTGATGGGGTAGCTATGCCATTTTTCTTAAAGATTTTCATCCATATTACCGGGACCAGACATTACAATAAAGCCACAAGCAGTTTTAAATGGCTTTTTTTTCCTTTAGAAATGTCATTTTGTGCAGGGACAGTTCTAAACACGGGAAACACGTGGCACTTCGCAGGCATACTTTAGACACCCCCCAGGTACGATATTTAAAGGAATATTTGACTTTTTTTTTTCACTTTATGCATCATTAAAATGACTGCTCCCGAAAAACGTCAGTTTTTAAAACTTCTTTTTGCATTGATACATGTCCCCTGGTGCAGAACCCGGGTTCCCAAACTCTGTTTAGGACAATAACATGGATAATAGTCGTTATAATTAGCACTTTAGAATTCGAACGTTCGCATCCATTGTATTTAATAGGGTTCTAATGTTCGTGCGAACTTTCGGTCCGTTCGCGGGTTCTGGTGCGAACCGAACCCGGGGGTGTTCGGCTCATCACTACTCCTAGACAGGTTGCCCATTCAGCACAATACAGAGCACCTTTCCTGGGTCTTAACAGCTTCTTTTAGTGGTAACTAGGAATAGCTTAGCTTCAGCATATGTGGATGCAAGTTCAGTTACTGCTAGAAACAGGATTTATCTTTAGTAAAGGTAATTCATAACAGTACATGCACCAATGCATAATGCAAGTATAGTTAAACTTCAAGAGCTTTAGGAAAGTTGCCTGAAGCTTGGTAAATGTTTTGTCTATGCTTGTCGATGTTTTTAGACTAGCCTTACAAGCTAAGCTCCTGTGTTTAGAGCATTATGGTGACAAAAATGCTCAGTCAATGTTCACAAAAACTGGTGTTTGTATGAATATTTGAATTGGCAAAGCAAAAACAGTCTTTCTCTGCGCAGGCCATTATGATTCAGACTTGATTCCATCCTGCTTGAGCATGCATGGCCTGTGTGGATGGCCTTTAGGCTTGTGTCGATGGACAAATGTAGCTTGTTTTTGATATCCACCTGAGACATTTCTGAGATCATTCAGAGTACATTGACTTTTGCATTTGATTACCAGTGTGTGTTGGGGAACACAGACATCCAACACACCCTGAAGAGTCAATTTCCTAAGAAGCCTTTGAGTATGCAATGCTATATCAGAGGAGAAGTATGGGAAATGGACCACCAGAGAGGTATATACATTCTTCTCTATTGCAGGGACCTGCTGGAATAAATCATTTAGACACCTAACAGGATCTTATTAAGTAAAGCCATCTAGGGCTAAATTTGTGGAAGCTTGATAGTAGGATACTAATATATGCTCACACTCAAGTCCCCACACTTGCATTGTTAATTACACTGTTTACATGATTCCTATTAAGATATTAAGTTAACGTAATTGACCAGTAAATGTGGACCTAGCATCAGATATGTTAGCATACAGTACATGCTAACATGTAAGTATAACATAAATTACAGTACTCCATCCAACAATGCCTTCATCTGATTTTCTTATTGAAAAGATGGAGCCATCTTTCTTCTTGCATTACTAAGGATCAGTATTTGTTTCTGGATTAAAAGACTGGCTCAGAAACAACACAATAATATCTTGTGTTTTTTTTGTCTGGCTAAGGGTAGACACCAAGATAAACGTACCTCATCCCGAAATTTAATTAGAAAAAATAAGAGGGAGAAATGGGACTATAGTGGTGCTTAATTTTGTAGTACCATAACAATGGAAGACTCAAATACAATTTGAATAAAAAATTACAAAAAGATTTATTTTTAATTATACAGAGTTGATTAAAAGTACAGTGATAACACAATAAAGGTTGTTCACAATAGAGTGGTTCAGAGTAGTGGTTGCATTAAAGATTTAGCTGTGGGTTGAGTAATCATACGTTATCCCGACATGTTTCGCCTTTAGGCTTCATCAGGGGATGTATGCGTCAACCATAAACAGAGAAGGCAACTATGCAAATATGGAAAGAGAAAAGGAAAATTATAATATAAGAAAACACACATATATATATATATATATATATATATATATATATATACGTGTGACCCCCGTTTTGCGTTAGAGGGGGCGGGGTCACCCCCGGAAAACCGTTGTGACGCGTTAGAGGGGGCGGGGTCACCCCCGGGAAACCCCTGTGATGCGTTAGAGGGGACGTCCACGTCACGGGTGGCCCCGCCCTCGGTTATAAAAGAACTGTCAAGCAGCTTGCGCGTCATTAGGCTGGGTGCCTTCGGTGCAGGGAGGATCGTGCATCGTTCCTCCCTGGAGTGGAGAGCATCGCTGGAGAATGCATCATCGCTGGACATTGAGAATGGATTACAACACTGGACAGACTGGATTACATCGCTGGAATGTTTTTTTTTATAAATTTTTTTTTAATATAGGACACGTCCCAAGCCATCTTCTGTCATTTTTAACATTTTCACACTTTTTCTTTGTGAAATGGTAGGGGTACAATACCACTTACCAATTCACATAGGAGGGGGCGGGATCTGGGGGTGCCCTTTGTTAAAGGGGGCTTCCAGATTCTGATAAGACCCCCGCCCACAGACCCCCACAACCACCGGGCAAGGGTTGTGGGGATGAGGCCCTTGTCCCCAGCAATGCCAGGTTGCGTGCTCGGATAAGGGTCTGGTATGGATTTTTGGGGGAACCCCACGCCATTTTTTTAAAATTTTGGTGCGGGATTCCCCTTAGAATCCATACCAGACCTGAAGGGCCTGATATTGAATTTGGGGGGGACCCCCACGCTTTTTTTTTTTCAATTTTGGTTTGGGGTTAACCTTAATATTCATACCAGATTTGCTTTATGGCAAATTTAATGGTATTTTTTTGGAACCTATCCAGAAAGAAACATTCTTCCCATTGTTGTGATATGGAATCTTAAATTATTGACCTATTAACCTTCACCACACCATAGGTTGATCCTGAACACATGAAATCTCAGCAAACATATTCATAATGTGTATCAGTAAAAAACGTTATCTTGGAATCCAGCAGAGAGGTGATCACTTAAAGGGGTTGTAAACCCTTGTGTTTTTTCACCTTAATGCGTTCTATGCATTAAGGTGAAAAAACTTCTGTCAGTCACCGGCCCCCCAGCCCCCCATTTTACTTACCTGAGCCGTGGAATTTGGCTCGGTGGTGGCACACTCTACCTCTCTCCACAGTGTCCCGGCTCTTGATTGGATAGATTAATAGCAGCGCAGCCATTGGCTCCCGCTGCTGTCAATCAAATCAAAATGACATGGGCGCCGGGGGGGGGTGAGTCATACATTCGGCAGCTATGGACGCCGAATGAATGACTCGGGAGTGTGCCCACAAGGTAACCCCCCCGGGGGAGCGCTTCTCCTAGGGGGTTATCTGATGTGAGGAGGGGCTGCAAGAGCCGCAGAGGGACCCCAGAAGTCAGTGTTCGGGGCCACTCTGTGAAAGATAAGCTGCACAGTGGAGGTAAGTATGATATGTTTGTTATTTAAAAAACAAAAAACAAAAACGATCCTTTAGTATCATTTTAAAGCCATAATATTGTCAGGGACAAAAAGAATCTCCCAGAATAATTCTCCTGCGCTTGGGTGGTAGGTCTAGGGATGTGTAGTGCAAGCAACTCTTTTCAATGACAATGGCCTTGCTGCCCTCCTTAGGACAATGGGTATCCTTAGAACTGTAGGATATTAGCAAAAGAAGGGCGCACAACCTAGTGCATTACCAGCACATTTTATTTTGAATAAAAACAACAATGGTTGTACTCGCAGAAAAAGGTTGTGTACAAGCATATCATAGCAAAGGCAGATTCTAACAGTCACCCTCAGGTCTAATGTGAAGAACCAGTGATGCAGGAAGACCAGGCGGTGTTTGAAGTGGATATTGCATTTTGAGAGTGAACACTCTTCCTCAGAGCCAAATGGTGAAATCCTCAGAGCATTTCACCATTTTGGCTCTGAGGAAGAGGGTTCTCCCTCGAAACGCATTAGTAACTTCAAACACCACCTGGTCTTCCTGCATCACTGGTTCTCCACATTAGACCCGAGGGTGACTGTTCGCATCTGCCTTTTCTGCGATATGCTTATACACAACATTTGTATGTAAATACAACCATTGTCGTTTTTGTTTATAATAAAAAAAGATTTTGGTAATGCGCTAGCTCAGTGCACAATTATTTTGCTAATATTTTACAAAAAAATCCCTCCCTGAGGTATTTTAAAATTGCCAAAAACAAACTTATACATTTATACAGTAGTACTTATTCGAAAAGCCTGACTCTTATTTTATACTTAATGTACATAGCACAACAGCGTTCCTATACAAATAAAGGGATTTTTATAACAGCTTACCTGTAAAATCCTTTTCTTTAAGTACATCACGGGACACAGAGCGACTTAGTCATTACTAATGGGTTATATAGTTTACCTTCAGGTGCTGGCACTGGCAACTTCCAAACCGGAAGTACCCTCCCCTATATAAGCCCCTCCCATCCGGGAGCACCTCAGTTTTGTAGCAAAGCAATAAGTGTCCCAAAAAGAGGGGTGGGAGCTCTGTGTCCCGTGATGTACTCCAAGAAAAGGATTTTACAGATAAGCTGTTATAAAAATCCCTTTTTCTTTTTCGTACATCACGGGACACAGAGCGACTTAGTCATTACTAATGGGACGTCCCAAAGCAATGCCAAATGAGGGGAGGGATACATAAGCTGGGCGCCATCAGGCATGAGGATCTTTTGCGGCCTGCAACACACTGCGCCCAAAGGCGACATCCTCCTGACTTCTAACGTCTACCTGGTAGAATCTAGTAAACGTGTGTACTGAAGACCATGTTGCGGCCTTACAGACTTGAGCCAGGGAGGCCTGGTGATGCACTGCCCATGAAGTTCCAACTGTTCTTGTGGAGTGCGCCCTAACTTTGAATGGAGGCGGTCTCTTTTTCAAGCCATAGGCTTATGACCTGTCGAATCCACTTGGCTAAAGTAGATTTTGATGCTGCCTGACCCTTTCTGGGGCCTTCCGGCAGAATAAACAAAGTATCCGTTCTGCGAATCTGAGCAGTGGCTTTTAGATAAGCCTTAACTGCTCTTACTACATCCAAAGAATGCAATAACTTTTCCTCTACTGAGCTAGGTTTGGCAAAAAAAAAAGGAAGAACCACATCTTGGTTCAAATGAAACCTCGATACCACCTTAGGAAGAAAGGCTGGATGAGGACGTAATACTACTCTGTCCTTATGGACAACCAGATATGGCTCCTTACAGGACAAGGTGGCTAATTCCGATACTCTTTTAGCCGAACAAATGGCTACTAAGAAAATCAATTTCCTGGTGAGAAGAACCAAGGAAATGTGTTGCAATGGTTCAAACGGTTGTTTCTGTAGAACCGACAGAACCAGGTTTAAGTCCCATGGACATATGGGAATACTAACCGGAGGGCTAATACGCATCACTCCTTGTATGAAAGCTTTGACTAGTGAATGCGAAGCCAAGGGCCTTTGAAAAAATATTGACAAGGCCGAAATCTGACCCTTGATAGTACTCAAGGCCAGCTTCCTACCTACAGCCCACTGTAGGAAGTCCAAAATCCTACCTATTACGTACTTACGTGGATGCCATTTCTTGGCCTCACACCATGTAATGTACGCCTTCCAGATCCTATAATAGATCTGCCTGGATACCGGCTTCCTGGCATTGATCATGGTAGATACCACAGGATTAGAGAGCCCTCTCTTTTTCAGAATGTGGGCTTCAATAGCCAGGCCGTCAAACCTAGGGCTGGTAAGGAAGGGTGGTATATCGGTCCTTGCGACAGCATGTCCGGACGATGTGGGAGGGTCCAAGGACTCCTCACTGACATTTTTACAATCTCCGCGTACCATGCCCTTCGGGGCCACGCTGGAGCCACCAGAATCACTGGTTTCTTTTCTACCCTGATTCTGCGGATTAATCGCGGTAACAATTGTGGCGGTGGGAATGCATATATCAGCTTGAACTGATCCCAAGGGAACACTAGGGCATCCGAGCCGCAAGCTAGGGGATCCCTTGTCCGAGAGACAAACCTGTCCACCTTTGCGTTGAATCTGGATGCTAGCAGATCTACATCCGGTGTTCCCCACCGCTGGCATATTGCCTGGAAAACCTCGGGGTGAAGAGACCATTCCCCCGGGCATAATTGCTGGCGACTTAAAAAGTCCGCTTTCCAATTTTCCACTCCTGGGATGAAAACCGCGGATATGGCTGGGACATATCTTTCTGCCCATTCCAGGATGCAATTCGCTTCCCTCTGGGCTGCACGACTCCTGGTGCCACCCTGGTGATTGATATATGCCACTGCTGTGGCATTGTCTGATTGAATTCTGACAGGGGACCCTTGGAGTTTGGATGTCCATGCTACTAGGGCATACCGGGCTGCTCGTATCTCTAAGAGATTGATGGGCAGGGCCTTCTCTGCTTCTGACCACTTGCCCTGGAGAGACCATTGCTCCAGTACTGCCCCCCAGCCTATGAGGCTGGCATCTGTAGTGACCACCTTCCAAGAAACCGGACTGAAGGGTTTCCCTTTTTCCAGATTCTGGGGCACCAACCACCAATGGAGGCTCTTGCGAACGGAAGGGGACAGGGACATTGGTAAGTCTAAAGCCTGAACTTTTTTGTTCCAGGCTGACAGTATGGCCCTCTGCAAGTTCCTTGAATGGAATTGACCGTAGGGTACTGCTTCGAATGAAGCCACCATTTTTCCCAGCAGCCTCATGCACAGGCGTCTGGAGGTAAGAAAATCTTTCTCTGATTTGAATCCAGCCTTAGCCCTAAGTATCCCAGACTTCTGACTGGTCTTAGAGCTGACTTGTCCCGGTTGATAATCCAACCGTGATATTCCAGATACTTGATTGTCTTGTGAATAGCTACTTCCAGCTTTTCCACTGAGTGGTCTATTAGTAGCAGGTCGTCTAGATATGCCATTATCGTTACACCTTGTGTTCTTAGATTGGCCAATAGTGGGGCCAGAATTTTTGTGAACACTCGTGGTGCTGTGGCCAGACCGAAAGGTAAGGCTCTAAAACTGAAAATGGCGCCCTTCTACTGCAAAGCGTAGAAATTTCTGGTGGGCCGGAAAGATGGGAATATGCAGATGAGCATCCCTTATGTCGATCGAGGCTAACCATTCCTGCCCTTGTAGGGCGGTGGCCACCGATCGGATCGACTCCATCCGAAAAGTCCTGATATTTAGGAACTTGTTTAGCCCTTTTAGATTTAATATGGGCCTCACGTCCCCATTTGGTTTGGGGACTGTGAAAAGGTTCGAGTAAAACCCGAACCCACTTTCTTCCAGGGGAACCTTCATGATTACACCTTGGAGCAATAGTTGTTCTAGTGCCAAAAGGAGGGATCCTCTCTTCTGGGGATCGCTTGGCACGTTTGACCTCATAAATTGGGCAGGAGGAGTGTCTTTTAACTCCAGCTTGTATCCCAGACTTACTGCGGAGAGCACCCATCTGTCTCTGATGGTGTCCCGCCAGGTCTCTGTGAACAACTGAAGTCTTCCCCCCACCCGATTGAGTGGGGGCAACCCTTCATGACTTGGGGGGAGGTTTTGTACCTCTCTTGACCCAGGGTTTCTTGTTACCCTGTGATTGTCCCTGATTTCTGCCCCCTGAATTTGACCGCGGAGGCCGTCGGAACTGTTTCACAGCCGATGTGCCAGGGACTGGAGAAGTAGGCCTCTTAAAAGAAGGACTTCTACTCTTGTTCTTAACCGGTAAGAGTGAACTTTTACCGGCAGAAATTTTCTGGATATATTTGTCCAGATCTTCTCCAAATAAGCGTTCTCCATGAAATGGGAAGCTAACCAGCAATTTCTTACAGGGAGCTTCAGCAGACCAGTTTTTGAGCCATAGAAGCCTACGCATATGTACTACAGACAGCGTAAAGCGGGAGGCCTGTTGGATTGTATCCTTTATGGCGTCCACCGCAAAACACAAGGCTCTAGGTAGGTCAGCTAGGGCAAGAGCCTGCTGATCTGGTAAGTCCCTTAAGACTTGTTTCAACTGATCTTTTACCGCTTGGCAGACTCCAATCGCTGCTACCGCAGGTTGTGTCACCATGCTTGCTGTAGAGAAAGCAGATTTTAGTAAAGACTCCAATTTTTTATCTATTGGGTCTTTGAACATTGGAACATTATCTACTGGACATGTCAGTGATTTGTTCACAGAAGAGATGGCTGCGTCCACTGTAGGGACCCTCCATTTTTTTATGAACTTATCCTCCATGGGATAGATCACCGGAAATCTCTTGGGGGGAGTAAATATTTTATCAGGATGCTCCCAATCCTGGTAAATAAGCCCTTCCAATAAAGGGTGGATTGGGAAGGAACAGACAGCCTGGGGAGCTTTCAGCGACCCCAGCGAGGAAACCGTAGTGGTTGATGGTTCCGCCAGAGGCATTTTAAATGCTGATCGGACCATGTTAGTCAGAGACTGAACCCATAATCTTTCAGCCTGAGATGCTGAGAAAGGTTCTTCCACTGTTGATTCCTCCATAACTTTTGCCGGAGGGCCTGTGCGGTGGATGAGCGCAGCAACAGGGCAGAGGAAGTGGATTCCCACAGAGAACTTACCAACTGCCTGGATCTTTTGACTTGAGAAAACCAAAGATCCACATGACAAGAAAAAATGGACCACAGCGGCCTCTAGTGGTTTAACACAGGTACCGCGGTCCTCTTTTTTTTTTTTTCTTGACTACTATTAAAATTTTTAATTTTTCAGTAGTTACAGGCATACACAGATATTAGCGGGAATACCATTAGGTAACAGACAGAAAGACAAATTAGGCTTGGGGGTCCCCCAATAGAACCAAGTTCCTGGGGGCCCCCACTTACCTGTTCCCCGCCGCAGGACTCTGTTTGGTCCACAGAAGCCCAAACTTCACCTATCACGGCGGGCATTGTAATTAAACCTTCAGGGACCGGGTTCCCAAGGATTCCACTCCCCTGGACCTGTATAGCACCCTGCACAGAAAACATCTTGGTCGTGGGTATGACCAGAGCTCTGGATCCCAGGGTCCAGCCCTCCTAAGAGAGGCATTACAGGCAAAACCTTGCTCTTCTGCTGCAAGGCCCGGGTACCGACCGTTTAGCTATGAAGCTTTTTTGGTGGGATCCGGAACAGCTTACTAAGGCCCGTAAAAGAACCTGTACGCAAGCCCAGTGAAAACACATGTTACTCTTTGGCCAACACCTTAGACACTGGCAAAAAACTGAGGTGCTCCCGGATGGGAGGGGCTTATATAGGGGAGGGTACTTCCGGTTTGGAAGTTGCCAGTGCCAGCACCTGAAGGTAAACTATATAACCCATTAGTAATGACTAAGTCGCTCTGTGTCCCGTGATGTACGAAAAAGAAAAGTGCTTGCTTCACATCCATATCATTCAATAGTCCATCTGATAATAAACTCATCTGACTATCCTTTGGTGCTGTTAAATGTGCGCAATACACTGATCACATTCCTAGCTTTACATCTCCTGCATAATTACATTTGAAAAATGTCCAGCAATACATGGCAAATCATCCAACCAAGAGGTACTGTACCTGATATTGATGATCACATTGACTCATTTCAACTAAGTCATAGGAGCTGATTTACAATGGCTATTGCAAATGTATCAGTGACTTGCTAACTTGCAAACGTCAAAATAGACGCTACCTGGCATGTATGAAACTGTGGAAGATTGTCATTAAACTGCCTGAACATTTCAGTGTTAATGCCAGATTCACAATGCTGTTTCAGAGTGTGCCTGAAGCTTACAAAGATCAGTCTACAATGTAGTGGCGAGCCAAAGTTTAAAATCGATTGAGCATGCAGACCTGTGAGTTTTCACACAGGAGATTGATATCTTTATAATGTGCAAGATGGCTTAAATCTGAAAAAAAATTATCATAAATCAACATACATGAAGAAAACATGAATAATATACCTGAATTAAACAGAACAGATGCCAAAAGAAAGAGAGGATATTAGCTACGTGTAGGAATACTATCTGGTTTTTAGTGCTTGGTTTTGGCTTGACAGTGCTGTACAGGCTGAATTCTGTGATAAATCTCCTTGTGGACCACAGTGTGATAGATTAACATTCTGGAACACAAGCTGAGGCTATCTCCGCTGGAGGTGCATACTGCCCTTAGCAATTACTAGGGGTTTTCAGTATTCCATTTTTTAGCCAAAGCTTGGTCAGCTTTTATTTGTATGCTTTGGCACCAATTCATCATATGCACCACATACAGTATAGAAGCAATTTAGGGAAACAGGTAATGGCAACATCAAACAATGATACTATAAAAATTGGCCCCTCCTATTAGTATCACTCTGCGCTTCTGGATAAATTGCAAAAATAGAATAGAACAGAAACAGAATGCAATGTGTGTGCTAAAAGCAGCTGCTAAAAAATCAAACGTAAAATGCAAACACAGTGATATAAAACTTCAAATAAAAAGTCCAAATAAAACTGCAGCAGCGCTACGAACAAAAATTAAAAAGTACGTCTTCCATATAAACATAAATATGGGTAGCTTAGATAGTGAATGGTGATTCAGGTTGTGATTGGTCCAAATGATAGTTTCAGTGCTCCTTTCACCCAGGTATGTTCACCGTGTGGGGGGGAGAAAAAAGGTCCCCCTATGGGGATGCACTCACCAGATATCAGATCAATATAGGCACATATTAACCATCCTCCTCAAGTGTTCTGTCTTCTTACCACAGTATTAATTGTAAGGTACCGCTAGCATATGTAAGGAGAAAGAACAAACCACATAGGGTAGTACTGTTTGGATAATTTATTAAAGAAATCCCCCAAGTACCCCCTTTTACATATGTGCGTACCAGATATCAATGTAAAACAGGCAATAAAACATATGGAGTGTGTGCTTCTGCACTGTAAACTTGCCCCTGATGAACGCCGGAATATAGTTCCTTTCCCGGCGTCTTCCTGGAAACCAAGTCCTGGAGCGCAAGCGTCACTTCCGGTTTCCTCGGTGTAGTAGGACACACCCTGACGTTTCGTCACTTCCTGACTTCTTCTTCTGACGCCCTCAGAAGAAGTCAGGAAGTGACAAAACGTCAGGGCGTGACCTACTACACCGAGGAAACCGGAAGTGACGCTTGCGCTCCAGGACTTGGTTTCCAGGAAGACGCCGGGAAAGGAACTATATTCCGGCGTTCATCAGGGGCAAGTTTACAGCGCAGAAGCGCACACTCCATATGTTTTATTGCCTGTTTTACATTGATATCTGGTACGCACATATGTAAAAGGGGGTACTTGGGGGATTTCTTTAATAAATTATCCAGACAGTACTACCCTATGTGGTTTGTTCTTTCTCCTTACATATGCTAGCGGTACCTTACAATTAATACTGTGGTAAGAAGACAGAACACTTGAGGAGGATGGTTAATATGTGCCTATATTGATCTGATATCTGGTGAGTGCATCCCCATAGGGGGACCTTTTTTCTCCCCCCCACGCGGTGAACATACCTGGGTGAAAGGAGCACTGAAACTAGCATTTGGACCAATCACAACCTGAATCACCATTCACTATCTAAGCTACCCATATTTATGTTTATATGGAAGACGTACTTTTTAATTTTTGTTCGTAGCGCTGCTGCAGTTTTATTTGGACTTTTTATTTGAAGTTTTATATCACTGTGTTTGCATTTTAAGTAATGGCAACACCCATGATTAAGGTCTTTTAATAATTAGATATTTACTTTTTTTCTCCAATTAATTTCAGATAAGTCATATCTCAGAAATATTTAAGCCCCTACAATATTGATTTGTTCAACATCGATATGCTATCTTCATACATTTTTGAGCATATTGTCCAAATGCCTTACTTCTTATGCAAATAATAATTTATCATAGGCAGGTAATTGAAGCTATGTACATCACCTTGCTGGACCTTCATATCTGCCATAATGTTCCTTCACTACATAGAGAAGTATAGAGAGTCAGTGATGTGTCCCAGGATATAAAATTATGTATGTTTAATTAATGTGATGAACCTCCCTAGCAGTAACATCTTGTAAATTTTAATAACAACCTTTTTTTTTTGCAAATGAAAGCAAAAGAATGTCATTACAAAAATTGGCTTTTTAGTCTTGGTATATGCCAAACCTATTATATGTTTTTTTTTTTGTCATATTACTGGCAAAAAATTACAACAAATGAAAACAAAGGTATGTTCTGCAAATGCGTATATGTTCACCACACTACACTGATTTGGCTGTAAAAATGTGTCATTCTGACTATCACCAGGTGATTTTCTGCCAAATGGTAAACAGAACACCCACAGCCATATTGCATAATGGACTGCAATTGTTTATTTTTCCTTTGAGCAAAGTATGCCAGTTTACTCTCAGTGTGATTTGCAGGTTTTTGTTCACTTCACAATTTAAACTGTTAATCAAATACTGCTCTAAAGTACTGAGAAATCTACATCTTTTATATAGTTCTCTTACTGTAGCTCCAGACTTAGTCATTTGAACAGTAGGTATAAGGCCAGAGATGTCTGAAATTGATGGATTTTTCTTTAATGGAGCAAAAAATGTAACTCCCTGTGCTGTAACTCCCTCGTATTTAGTTTTGTTTGTTGTGTTTTTTTTTTTTTTTTAATTCTCTTACCTCCAGACTTGGTCGTTTTAATAGTACGTATAAGGGCCGGGATGTCTGAAGTTGCTGGATTTTTCTTTAATGGAACAATAAAGTAACCCCCTTGTATTTAGGTTATTTTGGTGTTTTTTGGTAAACACCTGGTTACATGCTGTTCACCCTCTCTCTCTCTCTCTTTATCTCTCTCTCTTTATACATACTGATATATATACAGTGCCTTGAAAATGTATTCATATGCCTTGAAATTTTCCACTTTTTGTCATGTTACAACCAAAATCGCAAATGTATTGTAATGGGATTTTATGTGATAGACCAACTCAAAGTGGCACATAATTGTGAAGTGGAAGGAAAATGATAAATAGTTTTCAAATTGTTTTACAAATAAATATGTAAAAAGTGTGGCATGGATTTGTATTCAGCCTCCTCTACTCTGATATCCCTAACTAAAATCTAGTGGAACCAATTGCCTTCAGAAGTCACCTAATTGGTAAATAGAATCAACATGTGTGTAAGTCAATCTCAGTATAAATGAAGCTGTTCTGTAAAGCCCTCAGAGGTTTGTTAGAGAACCTTAGTGAACAAACGGCATCATGAAGGCCAAGGAACACACCAGACTGGTCAGGGATAAAGTTGTGGAGAAGTTTAAAGCAGGGTTAGGTTATAAAAAAATATCCCAAGCTATCCCAAGCATTGAACATCTCACCGAGCAATGTTCAATCCATCATCTGAAAATGGAAAGAGTATGGGGAAAATGCAAACCTACTGTCAGGGAAATAGGCACATTCCTGCACGCAATGGTGCAGGATTGGCAAACCGGCACAGGCAAAGGCACATTGGCGCACATCGGCTCACGGGGACGCGTGGCTAGGCAGACGCGCGGCGCTGTGACTAGGCAGACGCTCACCGCCGTGACCAGGTGAACGCGCATGTGCAACGGCGCACACTCGCCGTAATCTGGGCGCCACTGCCTATTTAAACCCACTGCTTACAGTAATGCACTGCCGGTTTATCTTCAGCTCCCCCCTGTGTTCCTGTACCCTGAATTACCTGCTGATCTGATCTCCTGTGTAACGACCTGCTCTTCCTGATCCTCTGGCTCGCCCCTTGGCTTGCACCTGACCTCCCGCTACCTGCTCCCTGCATCTGACCCCGGCCTGTCTATTGGACTCTGATCATCCTGCTCCCTGTACTGAGACTCAGCTCACCACCGGCCATTCTGATTCTGGACTGTCTTCCTGTGAATGATCCCTGGCCTGGCTTCCAGCTCAGCTATCCAGTTACTCCATAGGTCTCTGTCTTCTGGACTTTCAAAAGCACGTCTGTCTTCAGCAACCAGGCACCCATGCTTCTGTGGGCATCACACCTGCTGTGTTACCTTCAGCGGTGTGCTGTACTCAGCCGCAAGGGGAGCCCTCACAGCATCTCGGCCCCCTACCAAGTTCCTGACAGTATAAACCAGCCATGTCAGAGGCCGACGGAGGTTTCTCCCCACTGGAAGCCGCTAGCCTACAGATCACGGCCCTCACCCAGGCCATCCATGAACTCCAGAAAGAGTACCGCCAATTAGAGGGCCAACTGCAGCACCTGTCTGCGACACCTTCCCCTGCAGATCAAAGGTAATTTTCAGCCAGCTCCTTTGCACACTTCTCTGGTGATCGGAAGAAAATCAGATCCTTTAAAAATGCCTGTTACCTGTACCTGGCCCTACAACCACTGACTTTTTCCTCTGAAACAGTAAAAGTGGGATTCATTATTTCCTTGCTGACTGAAGAACCCCAACTATGGGCTCATGGTTTACTGGAGCAAGAAAGTCCCCTCATTAACTCTGTGGACCAGTTCTTTGAAATCATGACCCAGTTATATGACGATCCCCTGCGGGTGGCCACTGCTGAAGCTGCTCTACATGCCCTGCGGAAGATTACACAGTGGAATTCTGAGAAAAACAGAAATGGAAGGCGCGCATACCTAGTGCATTACCAGAGATAATTTAATAATAAAAAATTTTAGTATAAAAGTGGGTACTCACAAAATGCAACTGACAAAAGGCCATAAACACAGTGCATGGAAATGCACAGAACACGAGGTACAACTAACGCGTTTCCTGGGTGCACCCCCTTCCTCAGAGCCAGGCTAGTGGAATTCCGCACCTGGTCCTCAGACTCAGGATGGAATGAGGCAGCGTTACGTTATCAGTACTGGCTGGAGTTGTCCGAATCCCTCAAGGATAAACTGTCTAGAGTCAAGACCCCCTCAACTCTGGAGGGTCTCATCCTACTAACCATTCAACTCGATAGACGCTTACGAGAGCGCCGGTCTTAACGCATCCAAACCTCCCAACTGTTAGAAGCTCCGCCCACATCTAGTCCCATGCAGCTTGGCCTGGCACCTCCAGCATTACCTTCAGGGGAAAGACTTTGTCGCTGCCAGGCGAACCTTTGCTTCTACTGCAGGGGAACCGGACATTATATAACCTTTTGCCCCATAAGATCCAGGAAATCAGTCCTCCGCACCCCAGTCAACTGTCAGGTGTCCAGGTCTTCTTCAACTTACATCACTCTTCCTGTCACATTACTGATATCAGGAAAAGAAGTTCATCTCCAAGCAATACTGGATTCCGAGGCATGTAGTTGCTTTTTGGACCTGACACTGGCAAAGAGACTCGCTATTCCTCTCCATCACAAGAGACAAAGACTGACTGTCCATCTGGCCGACGACTCCATGCCTAGTTTCGGGCATGTCACCCAGGAAACAGCACCTATCTTTACCTCCATCAATTCTAGTCACCAGGAATTTCTATGTTTTGATGTCCTGAGCTCTCCTTTATTCCCTGTCATCTTGGGAACCCCATGGCTACAGGTGCTCAACCCCCAGATTGAGTGGTCCAAGAGGGAAGTTTTCTTCACTTCTCCCTACTGCCGGCAGCATTGCCTGGCTCCTGAAACCAAGGACTCTTCCAGTTGCATGTCTTTCCTACCCACATCCAGTGTGGATCCAGCAGCCTATCAGGAATTCCAATATGTCTTTGACAAGAAGAAAGCAGACACTCTACCCCTGCATCGTCCCTACGGATGCTCCATTGAGTTGTTACTGGGGGCTGAGATTCCCTTTGGTCGTATTTTCCCCCTCTCTGAGACTGAACTTGAAACTTTGAGACAATATATTGATGAGAACCTTGAAAAGGGATTTATCTGCCCTTCCTCCATTCCTGCCGGCATTTTCTTTGTTGAGAAGAAGGATAAAACTTTGAGGCCATGTCTGGACTACAGAGAATTACCGTATTTTTCGCACCATAAGACGCACCTGACCATAAGACGCACCTAGGTTTTAGAAGAGGAAAAACAAGAAAAAAAAATCTGAACCAAATGGTGTACTCAAATATTTTCCAGTGCCCATAGAAAATGCAGAGTGACCATTGCTACAAACGCAGTCTTACCTGATGTTATCACTTCCGCCTTCCTCTGTCTCAGGAACCAGCCAGAAGAGCGCCCGTCACCCACGGGGGGTTTGGAAGTCTGTCCCCTGCTCTCCTGCCTCTCTTCTGGTGGTGACGGCATGAGGCGATGCGAGCGACGGCGGGGGGCGGTGCCATCGGGCACAGCCATACTGCATGCTATATAAATAAATTGCCCAGAGTTCTGCTTTAACAGTCCGAAGTTGTCATAAATATGATTGTCGTATGGTATCTGATTTATGGTAGATTGCCCATGGCCAGCCATATCCCTTGACCCTGAGGCCTATAAGACACACTTTTTATCCCCTCTTTCTGTCCAAAACCAAAGCAAACATTTATCCTCGAGTTTTGGTGCTGTAGCTGAGCTCTGCTCATTAGACCTGTGTGGGCTCTGCTCATTAGACCTGTGTGGGCTCTGCAGCTGGCCAATCATGATGATTGCTGGCACTGGTCGGCATGAGCAGCTCATCTACGTTTCCCCTCACAGTCGCCCTCCGCATGCTGCTAAGCGAACTTCCCGACACAGACGTCGCGCTGCACGCTGAGTAGCCCACACCGAGCTCCTCTCACCTCAGCCCGCGCCACCGTCCGTCCAGTCCTCCGCTGACGTCACCCCGAAGCTGAGTGAGCAGACAGGGGGGAGGAGCCGCCAATGGTGGGCGGGAACGTGAGATCAGCGTGACGTCTGGACGGCCAGAAGGGATGTACACTGTACAGAGTTCGAGACAAGGATGGCGGAGGTGAGTGCGGGGCAGTAAAAAGGACACAGTCTGTCATTATGTGCTGTCTGTTCTCAGCAGTCATGTGATCTGATATGGTCTCCTAGGTGACAGCTGTCACCTCCATTCTCTGTACATGTACATGTATGTTGTCTGTATGACAGGTCCTCCTCACTGTACTTCATGTGGAGTGTGTATGACAGGGGGCGGTGCGGGGGGCAGTGCCGGCGGCGGCGGGGGGGGGGGGGGCGGTGCCTGTCATCTATTCGCACCATAAGACGCAGGGACATTTTCCCCCATATTTCTGGGGGAGAAAAGTGCGTCTTATAGTCCGAAAAATGCGGTAAATAGAATTACTCTTAAAAATCGCTACCCGCTCCCCCTTAACCCAGAACTCTTCCAGAGGTTCCGTACAGCTCATATCTTCACCAAACTAGACCTACGTGGAGATTACAATCTGGGAGGGGGACGAATAGAAAACAGTGTTCAGAACGAGGTTTGGACATTTTGAATACTTAGTAATGCTGTTTGGATTATGCAACGCCCCGGCCACATTTCAACATTTCATAAATGATATAATCCGGCAGTACTTAGACCACTTCATCATCGTCTACCTCGACGATACCCTCATATTCTCAGCTACTCTGGAGCTTCACAGAACGCATGTAAAGAATGTACTGGGCATCCTCAGAATACACGGATTTTATGTGAAAGCCGAAAAATGCGACTTCGAGAAGATGACAATCCAGTTCCTCTGACTCATCATCACTACCAATGGAATAGCCATGGATCCTCAGAAGGTGAAAGCCATCCTTGAGTGGCTGGCCCCATCTGATAAGAAGGGTGTTCAGAGGTTCATCAGCTTCGCTAATTTTTTACAGGAGATTTATAAGAAACTTCTCTACCATTGTAGTACCAATCACCCAGATAACTAGCCAGCATACCAGATTCCAGTGGTCCGAAGCAGCACAAATGGCCTTTGATCAACTAAAGGTTCTCTTTACCTCTGCACCTGTCTTACATCATCCCGATCCTGCCCTGCCCTATGTCCTGGAAGTTGATGCCTCCGAAGTAGCCACAGGGGCAGTTCTTTCCCAACGTCAGGGGCCCAAAGCCCTACTTCACCCCGCGGCCTTCTCTTCATGGAAAATTACTCAGCCGGAGAAGAACTATGACATAGGGGATCGGGAGCTCTTGACAATAAAGGCCGCCCTGGAGGAATGGAGATATCTCCTGGAGGGCGCCGTCCACCCTATCTTGATCTTTACAGATCATAAAAACCTAGAATACCTCCACAAAGCTAAGTGGCTGAGACCCCGGCAGGCTCCATGGGCTTTATTCTTTTCGAGATTCAACTTCCATATCACCTTTTGCCCAGGGTCTAAAAATGGAAAAGCTGATGCCTTGTCCAGGATGTTTCCTGATACCCCTGAAGAGGTAACACCCAGTCCAATTCTGTCCCCTCAAAACTTCCTCTTGATCCAGCCTGATTTAAGGACTTCAATTGAACAAGCATCTACTCAGTGCACGGAAACAGAGATCTCCTCCCTCAGAAGCCAGGAGGGACTCCTTTGGCATCAAGACAGGATTTTTGTCCCACAGCAAGCCAGGCTTCAGGTTCTAAAAATTTTCACGACCACCAGCTGGCTGGCCACTTTGGGGTCCGAAAAACGACCGAACTGGTCCAACGGTCTTTGTGGTGGCCCACTCTGAGAGCCGATTGTAAGGATTATGTCAACTCCTGCACAACATGCCAACGGAACAAGGGGTCCAACGCGAAATCCTGGGGCCTGTTAAGACCATTGCCAGTCCCGGAACAGCCTTAGAAAAATATTTCCTTAGACTTCATCGTGGATCTACCCCCTTCAGAAGAATTTTCAACTATTCTAGTAGTAGTAGACCGGCTATCCAAGATGGCGCATTTCTTACCAATGATGGGCACACCTTCCGCCATGGACACAGCAAAAATCTTCATCAAAGAAATAGTCAGACTGCATGGGGTACCAGATAACATTGTATCAGATAGAGGTATGCAGTTTACCTCTAGGTTCTGGAGGAACCTTTGCAAATTACTATCAATTGAAACATGTTTTTCCACAGCTTACCATTCCCAGGGTAACAGCCAAACGGAAAGGACTAACCAGACCTTAGAGCAGTACCTGCGTTGTTTTTGTTCCTTTTCTCAGGACGATTGGAATTCATTATTGCCCTGTGTGGAATTCGTATATAACAACTCTGTGCATACTGCTACCAACCAGTCACCCTTCTGGGCGAATTATGGCTACCACCCTTCATTTTTACCCAATGTCATTCCCGAACCCTCAGTCCCGGCAGTCCAGGACAGAATAAATTCCATCCAAACAATTATCA